>JAZHRO010000014.1:90697500-93197500 GCA_037157565.1 Thalassia testudinum | reverse complement strand
ATTATTCAACCAGAAGTAAGGCCTATAGGGTCCTTTAAGAAGAACTCTATTATTGAGGAAACCATGCATGTATCATTTGTTGAAACATTAGTTCAACCTAAATCTTCTAAGATCCATCGAACATTCCTGAAGAGTATTTCTAATGGACTACCCAAAGATATCCCTTTTGTGGAAGATCATCCTAATGAACTGGTAATAGGAGAATTATCAAAACGAGTTCAAACTAGATCTTCCCTTAACACAGTAGCCTTTGCAACCTTTATTTCTCAATTAGAACCTAAAAATTTCAAGGAAGTCTTCTTAGACAATTATTGGGTTATTGCTAAAGAAGATATTCTAAATAAATATAAAAGAAATCAAATATGGGAACTTGTTTCAAAGCCTGAATCTCAAACCATTATAGGAACCAAGTGGATTTTAGGAACAAACTTGGTGAATCAAGAAATGTACTTAGAAATAAAGCTAGACGTGTGGCTTAAGGATACAATAAAGAAGAAGGAATAGATTTTGATGAAACATATGCACCTATTGCTCGACTAGAATCTACTAGAATGTTGCTACCTTTTCTAGCACATATGGAATTCAAACTATTCCAAATGGATGTCAAAAGTGTCTTTCTAAATGATTCATCAAGGAGGAAGTCTTTGTTAAACAACCTCCATGATTTGAAGATCCGAATAATCTAAAACACGTATACAAATTAAACAAAGCATTATATGGTCTAAAACAAGCTCCACGAGCTTGGTATGATAGATTAAAAACATATCTAATTGACAATGAATTTAAAATTGGTCAAATAGATAGAACATTAATTACTAAAAGAAAAGAAAATGATCTCTTAATAATTCAAATACATGTTGATATTATTTCCGGTGCTACTAATGTTCTATTATGCCAAGACTTTGCAAAGGTAATGCAGGATCAGTTTGAGATGAGTATGATGAGAGAACTTCAGTTCTTTCTTGGACTTCAAATTGATAAGCTATCCTACGGAATCTTTATATCTCAAACAAAATACACAGCAGAGATATTGAAGAAATTCTCGATGGACAAAGTCAAAGGTAAAGAAGCAACATTGGAAGCTTCTACCCAATTGAAAACTAATGACATAGGTAAATCCATAGATCAAAAACTATATAGAAGCATGATAGGATCTCCATTATATTTAACTATATGTAGACCTGACATTTAATTTTGCAGTTGTTTGTGAGCTCACTTTAAAGTAAACCCTAAAGAAACACATCAAAATGTTATTAAAAGAATACATAAATATCTAACAAACACATAGGACTTAGGACTTTTTTATTCGAAGTTAAACAAATTGGAATTATATTCTTTTTGTGATGATGACTATGAGGGTAGTTCACAAACCGTAAGAGTACCAGTGAAACTTCGCAATTTCCCAAAAATTCTGTAGTCACTTGGTTCTCTAGAAAACAAAATACTGTAACTTATATAGACATATCTATTTAGGTTAAAATGCCTAATCATGCAAGTTCCTAAGCTTAGATTTGCATTTCATGTTATAAATATTGCATAGCATGTATAATTCTACATTTAGAGTAGTTGTATATATTTTAGGTTAATCAGGTTCTTTTTATGATCAGGAGAGAAGAAGATTTACCTTAGGGCCTTGGATGGATGATCGGCCGTACGAATCTGATCAAGACGATGATCGGAGTCTTAACACCTCAGAAGTCATCTAGATCAGAGTCTTGTATCATCATACAAAGTCTGAGGAAGATCAATAGCCAGGGGGCAATGCGACATCCATACAGGCTTTGGATGAAAAATCCAACTGTACGGATGGATCCAGAGCAACAATCGCAATTCGACAACGTGGGAATCATCTCGATCTGAGCACCGTGGCACCACCTGCAACAGAAAGAAGAATGAATGGCCTAGATGGTGCCACATGGTGACATCCAGGCCACCAAACATTAGCCAGCATCATTCGCGACCTTCATTCCCAACCATTGGATCTTGATACAACAGCTGCAAACTCTCCTCCACCGCGCGCGCTAAGTCATCCCCTTGACCTTTTGGACATCCTGGCACAGTGGTTAAGCACTTGACCCTCAAGGGAGGGGCGTAGGTTCAAATCCCTACAGCCCACCCCCAATTGGCCAATTAAGCACACACAGGCGCAAGCGCAGCACAGTGTGCATGCTCGCACTTGCACCGTAGTGCTAGCATAATGCCATCTCGCGAGCATCAGCACGTGATGAGTCCGCGATGCGCACGCCAGTGGAGCAAGAGTAGCGAGTGGATCTTCAATGATGCAAGCCTTTAGTGACTCTTTCAACTGTCATTAATGGTCTGTGTGCACCAGCAAGATGAATTGAAGGATGGATCTTTAGCGATAGCTGCAGGAATCTATAGCAACGGTTACGGACGTCAGTAATGACGCAGATGCGAATTTGTTCTTCCTCCACTATAAAAGGACCTACCCAACACCATTCCAAACCATCTCTTCCTTTCTTCACCTCACCACCTCCAAGGCTCTAGAGTGAGCTTGTCCCAAGCTCAAAATGCTCCTCTAGAGTAGAACCAATCCTTTCTCTGCTTCTCACCCCCCTTCCAGGAGCATCCCGTGGCTGTCTCCTTACCTTCCTTTGGGAAGAAGATCCTCGCTGTGATGCCGTCCTACCCTATCCTCCATCTTCCGACTTCGTCCTCCTTCATCCCGCTTCTCACCACCTTCCTCCATGCGATGTCAGAGTGAGTCGTCCTCTGAGCAACTATCGAGGGGTATTCTCTCACCTCTTTCTATCTTTCTTTCACTTTCCTAGTGTGGATTTTACACTTTCGTAGCTGTAACAAACGATTCTTTATGAATAAATGATTATTTCTCAATCTCTCTTTCTCCCTCTCTCTCTTAAATTTTTACAAGTAGATAAAGTTCTCATCGACCTAATCTCTTGCTTGATAAAAATACCAAAAAGGAAATTAGAAAACATAAAAATGGCAAAAATAAATAAAAGCAAAATGCGGATTTTTATAAAACCAAATATTCGCCACCCCACGCTTGACCCAGGACTCACTTTTTGAGTTTCGATTGTAAATTTTATCTGATAGACGTTTTTTGTGAGCTACGACGACAGGTCCTCCAAACCTCGATTTTCATTTCGTGAAACACACCTCAATCTTTTTGGAGCTGTTGCCGGGGAGGCAATGCTCTTAAGATGTTTCTCGCATTTTTCTACCTTAACATTTTAGCTCACTTTGCTCCTTTCTTTCTGTGATTACAGGTACCCTTCTAAGGTGAGCCAAAGTGGATAGATCAGAGTAAAGTGTGGTTAAAGAGTTTTATAAGTTTATCCCCACCACCCCCACCCTAGTTTTCATTCCATAACCTAATAACTCAAACCCAAATCAACTTAGGTGCCTTTTATAAACCCAGGGATAGATTTGGTTGTTTGTTTGCCACCTCTACTCATCTCACCCCGTATATATATAAAAATAGAAGAAAAAAACTCATCTCTTTTGAGATTTTCTAGAAGCTACACACCTAGCACCCACAACTTCTCACCCTTAGGTGCATAATCACATCGATTCTACCACTTAACCAAGATCTGACCTGTGGACCCGATACACTTAACTCAACACAAAAATAAGTGAGTAGAAATTTAATTAGGTTAAGACTTTTTGTATGCCTTAATCAAGTGGTGCAATAGGCCAATTACTTGAATTGTTTGGGCCGCACCACTCAATCTAAAACTAATCCATCAAGTAGCTTGACACTTAGAGTTGATTCTTAGGGCTGAACTAGGCACACCACATTATTTTTTATTTTTAGCAGAATATGTCTACACCCGTGCTTTCAAAACTTGGAGTGTTCTCTGTTTGGGATTGTATAGCGCGTATTTGATCAGAATAAGCGTCGTAGTATAGTGTGCAATACGATCAACAAAAATATTTATAATGATAACAAGACTTGAGTCCCATTTGTTTGTCTCTAGGAGGCATTTATGGAAACATAGATTTGAAATAGATCTCTTTCACTCTACTTACTTAAAATATCATGTCGGTTTATGGTGATTTACGTATTGATGTATGACATGCTAGTTGCCAAAAGATAGTAATTAAAAGCAAGCAACTTCAATCACACAAAATATATTGCAATAAGCTCATGGTGATTTTCACACATAGATATATATATAGAAAAAAAGATTTTCATTCATTCAATTCATGATGGCGGCTACAGCATTAAGCAAGTAGAAAGCTTGTAGAGGAATGCTTGGAAATACAAATCTAGCTAGCAGAAAACAATCGCATACATGAGTCTAAGGGGGGATTATGCATGGATCATTTGGGGAGAATATGGAGCTACACTACTAAGTAGCAAATAAAGCATGTAAATCTACGAAGAACTATAATCTAGCCTAATAGAAATAAGGGCAGTCGGAGGTGGGCTCCGATGGCCTTTGAGCTGGTTGAGAGGAGGAAGGGCAGCCAATGGTGCTTAGGCTGGCCCTTGGAGAGAGGTTGGAGAGGTGATCCAACATCTTCGTGTGGAGGTGGTGGTGGCCATGGTGAAGCTACTCGTGGACATGGAGGTGGAGTGGATGTGGAATGAAACTAAGCTAAATGGAACCAAGAGTGGATGGGTGCAAATGGCCACCGCTTAGGTCTTTTTATAGACCTAAGGGAATCTCTCTAGAGAATTATGGAATTATCTAGAGAGGCCTATGGCGGGAACTCATGGGAGAGTGAGAGAGAGAGGATGGATGGTGGTTTTTAGATCCACCAAGTGTGGATCTAAAAATTGAATGGCTCTTGGTTACTAATTATAGCAACCGAGGTAACTACACATGTTAGAGAGTTCTAGAGAACTCTTGGATAGGTATTTTTCATGTAGATGGTGTGTGTGGGTGTGTGTGGGTCGAAACTTCAATGGCTAGGTTGATTAGGTTAGGTTCTAGTGGATTTAGGTCAAGGTAGGTCTCAAATTAGGGTTGTAAACCATAATTCACTAAAGTAAAGTGCAATTAAACTTAATACAAGTTTAATTGGGTGTGTGAAAACTAAATTGAGAGTAAAATACCTCAATTAAGTCAGGTCTAGGTTAATTGGACTCTCACTAAGTCTAATTGGATAGTGTGTGTTGAGATCAGGGCTCAATTAGGCTCAATGAGTCCAATTGAGTAGGCTGATGGAATTGACTAAGATCCAATCAATTAGGTTTAGTGAGGACCTAATTAGGTCCTTAGGGAGGTTTAGAGGTGATGTACTAGGGTTAGGGCACCTTAATTTTGGTTCCTATAAGGTTGGAATTGGGTTTAGGGACCTAGAGATCCAAGATCAAGGCTTAAATATCAAAACAGGGTCTGGAGGGCAGTTTTGGACGCCTAATAATAGTGTCAGACGTCTTATAGAGAAAAATCAGAAGTCCAAACTTGTTTTTTGGATGTCCAATCAAAGTCAGGAGGGATTCTAGGTTCTGTCTTGGCTATTCTGCAGAAATTTGACGTCTGACCAAGTGTCTGGACGTCCAATAACACTGTAGATGTGGGTTTAAGGTGTGTGGGAGTTGGCTAAGGGTTCTGGATGTCCTATAACTTATCTGGACATCCAAATTGAGGATAGAATTAGGGTTTTAGGATTTCTTAGGGTGCAGTGACCTAATCTAAGGGTGGCTAAGGCCTGGGGAAGCTTCTAGGCTGTCTTAAGGCTAGGACTGACCTAAGTTCTTCACAATTTATTGCTTCATTCCTACTTAGTAGGATTGCATACATTAACTCCCTTACATTATTATCTACTACATCTAATCTAGGTCTTCTGCTCTAGCTCTACTGCAACTCCAATTGTTCTTTATTCTTCAAATCCCGCTTTAGATCTACCTTCTGGTCAGCTTATTACCTGTAATTGACATAATGCACCTAATCAGCACATTATAGTATTATTTTATCCATAGCTAAAAGAAAGTAGTAAGAATGCAAGTAATGCTTATGCATGCGTGAACTGTCCTAACTTATGCCATGTCCTAGCCTAATTTAGGTCAATTAAGACCTATGATTGCTACGCAATCATTCTCGTAAACTTTATTGAATATAACTAAGATTAAACCCTAAATTTACTAAACAAGGTTAAACCCTAAAAGACACATCATCAAATAACCTTGTTTGTAAACCCTAGTTGTGCACGCACGCACATTTCAACTGATCATTAAGGGCACAACCCATCTAAAGGGCTCATCACATTCCAAGAGCACAATTATCCCAAGCCTAATTAAAACTAAGTAGACGTTGTCCTTAAGGATTGATTCCCTCTTCAGGGCTCAGACTGAGATTTTTTTTGATTAATCTCCTTCTGCTGGTCCTTCTGATGTCCAGCTAGGGGTGTAGCGTCAAACAACCACGGCTGGGGGTTACATTAGAAATCGGAGGCGTAAGGCAAAGGAAGAATCTTCTCCCTAGTCCCTCCTTCAAACTAGTTGGATTGACCGGATAAAAGTAGACCAAATCGTTTATAATCCCAAGATGGGTCTTGGGAGTCTATAGGTCTTTAGGCTACCCACATAAGGATAGGTTTGGTTGATTGTATAGTAGGGCACCTTTTCTCTTCTCTATTTCACACCTTTTCTACCATGTATCCTTCCACATCTTTCACACATTTCCAATCCTACCCTCCTACCACCACTTATCCCCAAGATGATTACTATTCTGACTTGACTTGTAATTACGCATCCATTAACTGGGATGACTTTGATTAGGGATATGAATATGAACCTCAGTGTCCAGGGCTTAACCCTGTTCAACAAGACTAAGATTACTATCCTTCCCAGAGCTACAATGATTATGGATCTCAACCCTTTGATGATCAACCTAACCTGATCTACAATCAGGAAGGATATAACGATTATAACACCTACCCTCCCTAGTATTCCACTAAATATAGGTCGCCACCATCCTTTGAACAACCTGGAACGACCTACTATCAGGGAGGGATTCGAGAACCTCGATATCTTGACTCCCCTAGATTTAACCCAAACCTGAATCAAACCAGTTGGTTCAGGTGAACCAGATCCAGGATAGGGTGTTGGCTAATTTGAGGAACACTATACAATCTTTAGAAGCCTAGCCAACACCATGCACTGAAGCATTTGAGCCTATGATAAAAATAATTGATGAGTTGAATAGCTCTTTATTAGATTTGCTCCAAAATGTTAGGGATAGGGGCCTGGGTGAGTTTCTTCTTGGAAAAATATCGAGGTTGAGGATGAAATTCATGGTTGCCCTATTCCTATCTTGGAATAATTCTCAAGATGAATGCCCTTCAAAAGGTCCAATGTTTGAACCCACTCAGGCGCCTATTAGGGGTGCTATATTTTCTGAGACCAGGGATGACCAGGTTGGGCTAGAGCAACCCATTGAGGATGAACTGATTGATTCACCTAAGATCCCTGGGCCAGGGGGCGAGGAAAAATATGCCTCTTTGAACCAGAAAATAACAATCGATTTTGAGACATATATAAATGAGGATCATGAATTCTTTGATTCTGAGGGTGAAGAATCTTTCGGTGAAGTCTCACTTGAACATAAGGAAGAGGATTTTAATGAGACGAATGGGCTTAAGGAATCTGATGAACCAGTTGATAGCCCAATTATTGAAGATTTGGATTCAGTTAGGGCTAACTTGGATGATTCGATCCTTATTTACGGGAAGATTCAATCAATAGCCCCATTCTTCATCCGCACCCCGAAGAGTTGACTCCTGAGATCATTGTGCCCAAGTCAATCTTGATTTAGCAACATTTTCTGGACTTGGTAAAATCATATGGGGTGAATGATATGCTAGAGGTCCCAGAGCCTGAGCTCTTGATGTTGGAGGAGAGAATTATTGAAATAAAAATTTGGAAGGTTAATTCTGAGGGAACTATGAGTTTGGATTTAAGGGTTCTTGTTGACCTAAAACCACCTACTTTTTACAAGGACCCTTATGATATCTTTCATGTGCAACCCAAGCTCAAAATAACTGATTATCTTTCCAAGGTGAACATTAAGTGATTCTCACCCGCACTTGTTATTCTAACCCTAGGCATGGACCTCATTAATGTTCTATCTAGGTTGTTGGGATCGGTTAAAAGTATCCATGGAGGAATGATTAATGGAATTTTCACTCATTTCCTCAAACAATTCATGTGCACTATCTGCATCCTTGTTTAGGATATTGCCTCCATAAGAAGCATCCACATGGCTACTGAGTTGCTTAGTCAACTTGTGATAAAAGATCTGCACGAGTTGCCATTTAGTCACCTCGTGGTGTCGACACTTCTGTAATAGATCCTGGAATCTCTCCCAGGCACCACGAAGCGGTTCCCCCAGTCGCTAGACGAAAGTAGTAATCGCCCGTTGCAAAGCATTGGTACTCCAAACTCGAAAGAATTTCTTTAGGAAAGCCGATTTAAGATCATTCCAAGTTGCGATCGGCCTTCCAATTGTCCAATACCCATGTGCGACATTATCCCTAAGAGTGTAGGGAAAGAGCCTCATGATCATTTGCTCCTTGTCCACATTTTGAGCTTTGGTGGTCTGGACCAAAGTGGTCAAGTCCTCCAAATGTTGAAATGGGTCTTCAGAGCCAAGCCTATGGAAATATTTGATTAGGCTTAACATCTGGGGCTTGATTTCTACGTCTCCGACTGGAATCTGGACACCAGGACATTCCCTATAATTTGAAGGATCATAAAAGTCCTTCAAGGGTTGAGCACCTTGACCATGCATTCGCTAGAACCATTCTTGAATTTACTGCATTTGGATTAAAATTCAACCTACACCTCCTTGACTCGTTTAATGGTCCTTCCAAGCGAGGATTCAATGACCTTCCAGGCATAAACAAGGAGGATGTCGAAAGAACTAGGGATAAAAACCCTGCAACACAACAATACAAGCCTATCCTTAAGTTAGGTGGCCTAAGGACCTATGCTCCAAAATCAACTCAAGCCACAACACGAATTTTTGTGTTGCACTTAACCTAAAAGCTAGTTAAGTTGGGATGGTGAAACAAGGGAGTGTATCCTGAAAGTCGCTAATTATGCCAAACCACTGCCTGCTTAAGTCATTTGACAATCAGGCCACCCAACTTAGCACCTTCTAGAGAAAGCAGGCGCCACAAATTCACACCATAGTACGAGAAATATCCTAAAATAGACTGATGAGTCCTAGGGCCAACATCTACTTGATTTTAAATTAGGCCTAGGATAGTACTGCTTTTGGAATGTGGTGGGCTCTTAAAATTGGTTGTGCCCTTAATGTTTAATTGAATAAGTGTGAGTTCGTGCACAACCAGGGTTTTCAAGAAAGATTATTTAGATGAGTGGCTTTTAAAGTTCAAATCTTACTTAAGTAGCTTTTAAGGTTTGAATTAGGGTGATTTCAATCAAATTCAAGAGGCACACCAAGATTTGAAAACACGAGTGAAGATGTTTTCCTATAAAATCAAAATAAAGTGGAGTGCCTAGTATTGACCTTAATTTTTAACCATAATAAGCAAGCTACTTGATGAGTTATTTTTATATGAAGTGGTGTAGCCCGAACACCTCATGTAGTTGACTTTAATGCACCACTGAGTTAGGCACACAAATGGTTACCTAATCTGATTTCTACTCAATTATGTGTTTTGGTTGTGTGTAACAGTTCCAAAGATCGAGATACTAGCTGAGGATGAAGAATCAGAACAGGTTGTGTACCTCTGTGAGATTTTTTTTTTAGATTTCTTTTCTTTTAAGCGGGGGTGAGGTGGGTGGAGGTGGAAATCAAAACAACCAAACTAATCCTAAGATTTATGAGAACACCTATGTTAATTAAGGTTTGAATTAAGGTGATGGAATGAAATCTATGTAGGGTGAAAGAATGGGAGAGCACTTACAGTTGTCTTCAACTGCACTTTACTCCTTTCTATAGCTTGAAGATTCCTGATCGGGTTACCAACAAGACAATAGAGAAGAAATAGAAGAGAGTTAGAAAGCAATTAAGTGAATGGAATGCGGAAAAGAAATTGAGATCCATTACCTCCCGACAACGAGGCTCAAATGATGTATGGGAATTTGTTGCGTCATAGCGCGATTTGCAGGAAAATCCGTCAATCAAATAACTTTTAACCAAAACAAAGAATGAGTCCTAGTTCGAACACAGGGAGGCTACGTCGATTTGAAATCCGTAATTATATTTTTTTGTAATTTTTAATTATAAATGAGACATTTACAATGATTGTTATTCTATTTGAAATATATACACTACAACTAGATATATATATATATATATAGAAGAACAACTGTTATACTCTAAAATAATGTTATTACAACTACAACTAGAAAGTGGGAAATATAATCTCGAAAGTGATTAAGAGAAGGGGGAGAGAAGTTATCCTCCTCGACGACTACTTGCAGGATGAGCCAAATGGATGCCACCTGGAAAAAGGAGAGCGAAGACAGATGATGGAGGACAGATCGGGAAGAATCGGTGGTGAGGAATTGCGTTGATGTCGTGAGATCCACTTCCAAAATGGGGATGAGAGGACAACTGGCAAGAGCTCCATGAAGGAGATGAGATATGGCTCCAGTACTCCAGTATGTCGACGATACTATTTTCTTTGTAGAAGGGATAGAACTTGAAACTCAAGCTTTGTGGCATAGGGTTATGATCTTTCGAGACATATCTGGTCTGAAATTGAATAGGTAAAATTCATCCTTAGTCTATTTTGAACTTAGTGATCAGGAACAAGTAGCATTATCTTCTATATTGGGCACTCCATGCACTACACTTCCAATTAAATATTTGGGGTTGCCTCTGAGATACTCCAAGTTGAAGAAGAGTGACTGGAATGTATTGTTTGACAATATTTTTATTAAGCTAGAAAGTTGGAACAGTCGGTATCTATCCAAGGGAGGAAGACTCATTTTATTGAATTCTGTTATTACCTCCATCCCAGTCGTCTACTTCTCCATTTTCAAAGAGCCTAAATCCTTCTGGAAGTGCATTGATGTGATGCAAAAGTAATTTTTTTTGAAGGGTGCACATCATGAAGGAAGATTTATGCAACCTTTGAAGTGGGAGCAACTATGTCTGCCCAAGGAATATGGTGGATTGGGTATAAAATCCCTTAAGGAGTTCAATGAGGCATTGCTAATCAAGTGGGTAATCAAACTCCTTCCCCTTGGCAATAAAAAGGGCACAATTAACCTAAAATATACACAACTACTCTAAATGCAGAATGATGCATGCTATGGAATATTTATACTATGAAATGCAAAACTAAGGCTAGGAACATGCATGAATAATCATTTTAACCTAATTAAATGTGTCTACATCATACTCCCATGTCTGTCTTTTCCTAGTCCCTAGCAAAATTAAAATACATTATATGTATGAAAAATAGAATTAGGACTCGATCGCATAGGTGTAAGTTGTTTATTAAGAATAGAAAATTTCAACTAAGGTCCTAAACTACGAAAGCTCAACAGTGCCCGGGTGTCTGCCAGAATGTAGACCGCCCAAGTCCTCACCTTATTTGAAATGGGAAGATACTTTTTTTTTTTGCTTTTTCTACTTTTCTAATTTTTTGAACTTTTGGAGTTTAAGAGTTTTGGCATAACTTTTTACAGCTACCCGACCCCCCTAAGACTCGACAAGAACTCTAAGTGCTAAGAATCTTGTTAAAGGGTGATTGACTCACTAAACGCCTGTTAAAATGGACTTCAGGTTTCTATGACCCTAGGTGACCTTAAGAAATTCTACCTTTAAACGTTTATCCTTCCGATTGGTAGCTTTCTCCCTACTTTTTTTTGATTATTTTTTATGGGACCAACACAACGGCGAACCCAGCGTATTTCTCCCTAGATTATTTTACTTCCCTGCTTCATCCCTAAGTGTTTTGGAAATTATTTATGCATTTTTGTGAGCTAGGCTATAGACAATCGACCAATGGGATGTTACCCATGACCACTTTCTAGCCATACTCGTGCGATGAAGTGTTGCTTTATTTATTTTTCTTATTTTCTCCTTTTTCTATTTTTTTTTTCTTCCTTTTTTCTTTTCTAAGTAGGTAGCTTAGCTGATCTAAGATTTACCTAAAGGTAGTATAAAGAGAATGGTCATGTGGCTAGGCTCTGGACAATCGACTAATGAGTCGTTACCACAGACAACTTGCTAGCCATACCACCCTAGATAGTTCATTAGCTACCCAATTTCTGTAAAAACCATCAAAACATGAGTCAGTGCAAATAGTGTGTAGATGCTTAGGCTTAAAGTCCCCTCAAATCAGAAGGCAGGTTGATAAGTCGTGTACTTATCACCCCAATTTATTGACCAAATTAGGATGGAATTATTTGGCGAGGACTTGAGACTAAGCCTACATTCGGGTGGACACCCTGGCTGATTAAGCCCAAAGACTTAAAGAGTTTAAGTGTTCAGGTCCTATCGTATCTTTTCCTAATGTTAATAACTTCCAATTGCCTAAGGTCTCTTCTCCTAATTTCTTTCTTTTTTTCCTTTTATTTTTTTTAGGAAACTAAAAGAAATTCTGAGTTAACAAAATGATTTGAGGAATTCATTATCCACCCCCCATGTCTAAATGATGCTATGTCCTCATTGTAAAAGTAAAGACATGAAAAGGGTGGAGCAAATAAAATATCACCGGAATTTCATGACAATCCGATCAACTCCACAGAGAGAAGAGAGTATACACACATGATAAGTTTAATGCCTTCAGCTAGGCATAATATATATACAAAGAAGAATTTGAGAATTCAAAAGTGCAGATCAGAATCAAAACAAAAAGATTAATCCTCAGACCCGCCAACAGAAGATGTCCACAGATGTGGACAAAGTTGTGGTGTAGACCCATGCGCCAAGGTCATGTGGTTCTATTATTCTAGATGGAAATCACCCAGAATCGAAGATTATTGTGCTTGCGGGGCCAAGCCTATTCTTTGGTGGTGTGCAACCCAAGACTAAAGTGTCGGACAAAAGGTAGATTTGATTTACAAGGTTTAGATGTCCACTTAAAATTTATCTCAGAAAGATAGTTAATAATTTTGAGCTTAGGTTGCACGTCAAAGATATCGCAAGGGTCTTGGTAGAAAGTAGGTGGCTTTAGGTCAATAGAAACCCTTAGATTTAAAATCGTAGCTCCCTCAAAATTAACCTCCTAGATTTTCAATTCCACATTTCTACCCTCGAACATTAATTGTTCGGGTTCTGTGACCTCTAGCATATCATTCACCCTATGATTTCCCCAAGTCCAGAAATCATGGATTAGGATCAGTATCCTCCATGTTGTAGGATCTGTACGGCACAAGCACACTAGAAGGAGGAATGAATAGTGTGGTATATAAATAAAAATTGCAAGAATAAGAAAACCATAAAAAGCACACAAGATGTATAGTAGTTCCCCTAACTCGGGTACTCCACTACCTAAGTCTCTTGACTTAGGATTTTTAAACCGATTCCCTCAAGGTTGAGGGAATCAATTTACTAATAACCTAAGATAATTAATAGGTTACCTCAACCAAATTACAAGATAAAGGAATGAACAAAAGTACAGGTGTAAGAAAGATATAATAAAGCTTACAGCTAATTTTCCTAACTCTCCAACAAGTATATTGCTTAAAGAGTGTACGAATTAATCTAATGAGATTACTTAATTGAAATCGAATGATTTAACAATGAAGTACACAATCGCCTTTGAAGATTTGTTGCAAACAAAGAGTGGCCTTGAGAAGAATGCAACAAATCAAGCTCCTTTGCTGCTAGAAAATTGGGAAATGGAGGTGTAGGCAAGGAGAGTATTTTTGGCTTGGTGTTATGTGCAAAAGATACACAAGGAGTGTTTATATAGGCCACTAAACACCTCCTGTACGAATACCATCCGTTAGGGGCAAAGTGGGAAGATTAGTGATAGGATTAATTGTAAAATAGCAATTCTGATTAGGCACAACGGCTACTTGGTACTAGTATTGAAGTTGTGGTACCGGTACTAACTGCTCACAGTCAGCACAATAATGCTTGGAGTACCGGTACTGATCCTTGGTACCGGTACTCAGTACATTCTGATGAGTACCAAGAAAGTCACTTGGTACAGGTACTTATCACTAGTATCGGTACATGTGACTCACAGACAATGGGGCTGTGACCTACATGTACCGACACTGGGGATTAGTAACGATACAAGTAAGGTCCACACACACCAAAAGTCCACCAACTTTGAACACTTAATACGGTACCCATGATGAGTATTGGTACTTGTTCACAGCTTGGGACTTAGGCCCAAAGCTGTGCCTAGCATGTACCGGTACTTATGACTAGTACCTGTACTTGATAAAAGTACCTTGTCTTACAAGTTTAAACCAAGTTTTATGGAAATCCTATCTTACCTATATGATAATATTTTCAAAGAGTCGATTTTTAGTTTTAAATCGAATGATTGAACATGATTTTGATCCCTAATTATCTCTACCTTGATTTTAACTCCTAAGATATGTTTTTCTTATTTGGAGGCATACAAAAGTTCTAAGATACAACAAACTAAACTAAACTATGATCTTCAATCTTCCATTCTTTCTTGCTTACATACTTTCTAACTCTTGTTTTTTCCTCTAATACTTCATAAACTCATCAGATTTTAAAATAGTTTTGTTAACACCAGAACACAAAAGAGGAGTGGAACTAGGTTCCAACAATCTCTCCCTTTTTGGTGTTAACAAAACAAACAAGATACCCATATTTGTAATAAATAGAAACTTAATAAGAGAAGAATAAAAAACTCCACAAGGAGTGGAAGAAACTCCCTCACAAACGAAGCTCACCTGATTTTAAATATGAATTATCCATACCCTTTCTCCCCCATTTTGTCAAGCAAGCAAAATGATAAGCAAATAATATGTTTTAAGCAAGCAAATATCAAGCAAAGCATGATACATAAGCAACCAACTTCATACAACCTTCATAATACAAAATTGAAGTGCAAACGAGAGATGACATACAAGTAAAGCATAAGAAATGTTATACAAGTTCAACAAGCAACATGATTAAAACTAAACTAGTTCCTAGGACGTTTCTTGATATGTTGTTGGGTATGTCGACTGCTAGCTCTACCAACATCATCATCATCTTCTTCTTCTTCTTCATTGTCATCTTCTTCACCTTCACTTTCTTCATAAGGAATTTCTTCATCATCTTCATTGTCTTCTTCCTCTTCATCATCATGGAGTATTGGTTGTTCTTCCGTCATTGGAGAGGAAACATATGAATGGTCTTGGAAGTGCTTTTGCCTTCTTTCACTGTATTCTTGAGGTGCTTTAGGTTGAGTCCTCTTCCTTTATTTAGGTTGTTGAGTGGAATATGCAACATGGGAAGACTCAATGGAAAGAGAAAGGTCATGAAATTTGCATTCCATGTGATGGAAGGCAAAATTGAAATTAGTTAAATTTTGACCAATATAATTGAAAGTATTAATCATATTGGGATTGGTGCCAGACCCATGAGATAGGTTTACCCAAGGTGTTTCAGCTTCTAGATATGTATAGCTTATAGGAACAAAAATCGAACATGAGTAGGAGGCTTGATGAGAAGAAGATTGAGCATTTGGATCAACATACTCTTCTTCTTCATCTTCACTAGAGGACTCCTCTCTACCGGGTTTTACTCCCATTTTCTAGAGAGTGGACCATTTGAAATAGACCACTTTTCTAAGAGGAGTAAATTTTGAGAGATCAATTTTATTTTTGTGAAGTATGTGAGATACCAGGATGTCTAATGGTAAAGCAGAACCGTGGTAATGAGGTCTAAGAAAATGTATGAAAATCGTGTTCCAATTTATCAGAACTCTTGTAATGATAGCATAAATTAAGGGTAAAATGTCGACGGGAATTTTGTGGAATCTCAATTTTTTGCCCTTAAGTTCCATGCTAAAATGCGAAAATGGACACGAGCAAACAGGGTCATGTTCAGAGCAACCAATGCTTTTGCTTGACAAGTAGGAAGCAAGAGGGTTTCATGGATTTTAGGAGTAAGAAATTACTCCTTGAGAGTGTTAAAAGCATGTCCTTCATTTGGGCATTGAGTGATGGTTGATAAAAAATTGGGTGTGAGTGATTTTTGGACCAAATATATTTGATGTTAAAACAAGATGGCCTCGATTTTCTTATTCTTCGAGATTAGGAAAAAATAGGCAATTGATATCAGGGTATACTCCAAGAACATTGGCAAAGAAAGACTCATCAAAGAAATGCATAAGATATTGTTTGGAAAGACGGGTAGTGAGTTCATAGGTTTGAAGTGAAAACCCTTTCCACTCAATAAGCCTATAGCGATGAAGCTTAAGGCCTTTGTATTAGTCAAACATAGACTTGGCATCCTCATTGATGCAAAATTTGTGAAATGCATCTTGAGGATCCTTCCCCTTACTCTTAGATTTGTAGAATCTGTAAAGCATAAGTACAATAGAAGGGGGGATGAATAGTGTTGTATATAAAAAATTGCAAGAATAAACAATTCACAAAAAGCAAACAAGTTATATAGTGGTTCATCTCACTTGGATACTCCATTACCTAAGTCTCCTGAGTTAAGATTTTTAACCTGATTCCCTCAACCCGAAGTGAATCAATTTACTAATAACCTGAGGTAATTAACAGGTTACCTCAACCTAATTACAAGATAAAAAAATGAACAAAAGTACAAGTATAAGCAAGATATAAAAAGCTTACAACTATAGTTCCTAAATCTCCGACAAGCATATTGCTTAAAAAGTGTAGGAATTAATCTAACGAGAATACTAAATTGCAAGCAAATGATTTAACAAAGAAGTACACAATCACCTTTGAATATTTTTTGCAAGCAAAGAGTAGCCCTAAAAAGAATGCAATAAATCAAGCTCCTTCACAACTAGAAAATTGGGAAATGGAGGTGTAGGCAAGGAGATTATTTTTGGCTTCATATTCTTTTCAAAAGACACACAAGGAGTGCTTATATTGGCCACTAAACACCTCTCCTGCTATTACTTGCCGTTAGGGGCAATTTAGGAAGATTAGAATTAACATAAATTGCAATATATCCATTCTAATTAGGCACAATGGCTAGTTGGTGCCGGTACTGAAGTTGTGGTATCGGTACTGACTCTCATAGTCAGCCCAGCAATGCTTGGGGTACCAGTACTGATCATTGGTACCGGTACTCAGTGCATTCTGTCGAGTACCAACAAAGTCACTTGGTACCGATACTTATCACTAGTACCGGTACTTGTCACTCATAGGCAACGAGGCTGTGAACGCTTAATACAGGTACTCATGATGAGTATCGATACTTGTTATTCACAGTTTGGGACTTAGGCCCAAACCTATGCCTAGCATCTACCGATACTTACTACTAGTATTGGTACTTTCTACAAGCACCTTGTGTTATAAGTTTAAACCAAGTTTTAAGGAAATCCTATCCTAGCTATACGATAATATTTTCAAATAGTCGATCTTTAGTTTTAATACGAATGATTGAATGTGATTTTGATCCCTAATTATCTCTACTTTGATTGCAACTCCTAAGATATCTTTTTCTTGTTAGGAGACATACAAAAGTTCTAAGATACAACAAACTAAACAAAACTAAAATTTTCAATCTTCATGCCATCATTACTTCTTTCATCCATCCTTATATCATGTTATTTCTTGAAAATAAAACTTCAAAAACTCGTTAGATTTAAAACGGTTTTGTTAACACTAAAACATAAAAGAGAAGTGGAACTAAGTTCCAACAATCTCCCCATTTCTGATGTTGACAAAATAGTAGAAATAGGTATATTTAAAATAATAGAAACCTCATAAGAGAAGGAATTCAAAAAGACTCTGCTAGGAGTGAAAACTCCCCCTCAAACTAAGCTTCCTTATTTTTAATATAGTGTATTTACCATTTCTCACCATTTTTGTCAAACTAGCAAAAAGAACATATGAATAGGCATAGAGAGTGATTAGGCATGAAATAATATTATAGAAAAAATAATCATAAGAAGAAAACAAGCATATTAAAAGTCATAACAGTAATAATTGAAGTCATGCATTATTAAAAGACATAATAACCAAGCAAAAACATGCTGAAATATTTAATACATGAAAATATCGACTAAAAGCTAATTGTGAGGAGGTTTTCTGGTAGACTTTTGAGTATGTTTGCCGCCCTTATCACCATCATCATTAGTTTCATCATCTTCATCATCATCCTCATCATCATCTTTAGCATCTTCATCATCACTATCATCATAAGAAACCTCTTCTTCATCTTCATTGTCTTCTTCCTCTTCATCAACGTGAAGAGTAGGTTCTTCTGCCATTGGAGATGAAATATGAGATGGGTCATGAAAGTGCTTTTACCTTCTTTCACTGTATTCTTGAGGTGCTTTAGGTTGAGTCCTCTTCCTTTGTTTAGGTTGTTGAGTGAAATTCGCAACATGAGAAGACTCAATGCAAAGAGAAAGGTCATGAAACTTGCATTCCATGTGACAGAAGGAAAAATTGAGATTGGTTAAATTTTTACCAATATAATTGAAAGTATTAATCATATATGGATCAGTTCTAGACACATTTGACATATTTGCCCAAGGTGTTTCACCTTCTGGATATGGATAGGTTATAGGAACAAAAGAGGAGGATGATTCAGGAGATGGATGAGAAGAAGATAGAGCATTTGGATCAACTTCTTTTTCTTCGTCATCACTAGAGGATTCCTCCCTAGCAGGTTTCACTCCCATTTTCTGGAGAGTGGACCATTTGAAATAAACCACTCTTCTAAGAGTAGAGAAATTAAAGAGGTCAATTTTATTTTTGTGAAGAATGTGAGATACCAAGATGACCAAGGGTAAAGCAGAAGCATGGTAATGGGGTCTAAGAAAATTAAGAAAAACCATGTTCAAATTTATCGAAAAACTTGTGATGATAGCATAAAGTATGGGTAAAATGTCAACGGGGACTTTGTGGAATCCCAAATTTTTAGCCCTTAAGTTCCATGCTAAAATTTGAAAAAGAACACGAGCAAACACAAGGTCTTGTTCGAGGCAACCAATGCTTTCCCCTGACAGTTTATGAGCAAGAGAGTTTCATGAATTCTTGAAGTAGGGAATTTTTCCTTTAGAATATCAAAAGCATGACCTTCATTAGGACATTTGGTTATAGTGGATAGAAATTTGGGTGTAAAAGTGTTTATTTTTTCAAAAAATGTTTGATGTTAAGACAAGATGTAGGATGGTTCAAGATAGCAAGATCTACTTAGGAGATAAGAATATGCCTAAAGTAGAAGCTTGGAGGTGATCCTTCATCTTCTTTGCTAGGGCTTGGAGTGGCTCTTGAGAGGACAACTAGGGTTTGCAAAGGATGAAATGAGGCAAGTGTTTGCACTTGGCCTCTTTTATATGGGATGGGTCATGTGTTAGTCACATGACCACTTAAGTGGCTAAAAAAATATTTCAATCAACAACTTAGGTGTTGAAAAATAATGTAGTCAACAAGCTAAGTTAAGCAATCATATTATAAACAATACCCTAATATTTCCAATCATATGGAAATATTACAGTTTACCCTCTTTTTAGCAATAGTGGGTAAATTGCAGTTAGATCCTCAGGGAATTTTGTAATTGCAATCAAGCTATTAAGCAACCAATTTGTTAATTTTGAATTTCTTTTATTGTATAAAGTCCTAACTTTCTTCTTAGAAAGCAGAATCTCTCTGCTGCAAGAGGTTTCGTAAAGATGTCTGGCAATTGGTTTTGTATGTTTACAAATTCTAATTGAATGGAACCTTGAAGCACATTATCTCTAAGGAAATGATATCGAATATCTATGTGTTTGGTACATGAATGATGTACTAGATTTTTGGATAAATTTATTGTGCTTGTATTATCACATAATATTTTGGATTGCGTAAAAATCAATCCAAAGTCGGACAAAGTCTGCCTCATCCAAATGAGTTGAGAGTAGGCAAGTGAAGCAGCAATATACTTTGCTTCAGTCATAGAAAGTGAAACACAAGTCTATTTCTTAGAGAACCATGAGACCAGAGATGCTCCAATAAAATGACATGTGCCACTAGTGCTCTTTCAGTCTGTCTAACTCTCTGCATAGCCTGCATAACGATAGGATAATAGATCTAAGGTTTGTGCTTTAATATAAAAAAGACCATGATCTTTTGTACTGTTTAGGTATCTAAATATTTTTTTTACTGCATTAAAATGAGATTCCTTGGGTTTGGATTGGAATCTTGCAATAGACATGTAGCAAAAGGAATATCAGGTCTAGAAGTTGTAAGAAATAGTAGTGAACCTATCATACCCCATTATTTCCTTCCATGTACCCTTTTGCTAGATAAGTCTTCACTAAGAGAAGTAGATAGAGCAAATGGAGTCTCTTTGCCATTTACATGTTCAAAGTTAAACTTCTTGAGAGCTTCAAGAGCATATTTTGTTTGACTAATGTAAGTTCCTGTGTCTAATTGTTGAATTTGGAGTCCTAAAAAGAATCTGAGTTCACCCATCATACTCATTACGAACTTAGTCTTCATAGTCTCACAAAAATGCTTACACAGGGACTCCTTGGTTGATCCAAATACAATATCTTCGACATATATTTGAACTAGTAGGATGTCATTTCCTTCTTCTTTTATAAAAAGAGTTAATTCAACAACTCCAATTCTATATTCTTGCTAGAGAAGAAATTCCCTAAGCCTATCATACCAGGCCTTGGGAGCTTGTTTAAGTCCATATAATGCCTTATTGAGCTTTTATACGTGCTCTGGGTGTGCTGGGTTCTCGAACCTGGGTGGCCGATGAACATAAACTTTTTCCTTAATATATCCATAAAGAAAAGTACTCTTGACATCGATTTGATATAGCTTGAAATCCTTTGCACTTGCAAAGGCAAGTAGCATCCATATGGACTCCAAGTGAGCAACAAGTGCATATGTCTCATCAAAGTCAATACTCTCCTATTGGTTATAGCCTTGAGCTACAAGTCTGGTGACGAGCCGACTTTTCGCTTTGCGTTGTAGTATTTAAGTGGTGGAAAAATTGACTAATAAAAAAAAATGAAAATAACCAATCGCAGAAGAGTAGGTCGTGTCCACAGGGAGGAAATTATGCAATAAATTCTTAATTATTTTATATTATTTCGGATAAGTGCAAAATCCCTATTCAAATCTGACAAAAAATGCGAAGGAAAGTAGATTCGCAATAACTTAAAAAGATAAGGGTATATGTGCAGTTTTCCCTCACAGAAATCTTCAATAAATTTATGATGAATTTATGCAATTTTCACATGACGTGTACTACAGAAAATTAGTGCTCAGGTTAAGCCCAAAATCAATCTTGAAATAGATGAATATCATGAATGTGCAATTATTGGAGAATATGAGTGTGCATGCGCAATTTTGTAATAATATAATAATAATAAATAAATAATCAAATTCTGTGGCAATGCAGTGAATGCAAATTTTAATGGACTTCAAAATAGAGCATTTGCTCTCTCTCCTCCTCACGAGAGAGAGAGAGCACTGGCGGGTGTTGGAGAGGCTAAGGAGGTCGGCGAGGATGAGGGCTATCCGATGGCAGCTGCGGCGTCGACGGAGGTGGCTAGCCGGCGGAGGGGAAGATGCTGGCAGAGGCTGTCTGCTGCTACCTTTAAGGTTCTGTTGAAGGTTGAAGGCGCTGGCTGCAGACAGAGTTTAGCGTGCACGTGCCTGCGGGCAGAGGTGCGGGTCAGCGGGCGCACAAGGCGGATGCCTGCAGGCACTGCAGATGGCGTTGGGGTTGCGGCAGGCGCGCGGTGTGGAGAAGGTGCACCTGTGGGGAGGCACTGGAGAAGGTTGGAGCGGCTGCGGTGAGGCGGGTCTGCAGACGGGCGAGGGCACAGCTACAAGCTTGGTGCGGTGCAGCTGCAGACACTTGCAGGGGCGCGCGCCTGTGGGAGGCATTGGAGAAGGGAGGTGGGCATACGGTGAGGCATAGCTAGTGCCTGCAGTTTCGTTTGGATGGGGGTGAGCTGGTGCAGGCTTGGAGTGGAGAGGCACTGTGCAGATGCAGGCTTGGTGCACTAGAGGAAGGCACGCACTTGCTGGGACAGAGGGCCCTCTACATCGAGGAGGGCGCACGCCTGCAGATGGCACAGGCATTTGATGGTTTTGGCTTGCATGCCTGCAGGGAGCACTGGAGGTGCTTGGCTTGGTACGGGGTGGCTGCAAGTGCACGCAAGGTGAGGCGATGCAGCTTTGGGTGCACGGGGAGGAGGCCTTGGCAGTGGCGTTGGAGAGATTGTGCACAGTGCACGCTTGGGGTTGTTCCCCGCAAGGGGGAAGATGGCGAAAGTTCTCTCCCTGGATGATCCTCTCCTCTTTCTCCGCCTCTTCATTTAACTCTTCTCCTTTGCGCGTGCGCCAATCATGGGATTTTCAAATCCCGTTTCTAATTTTGGCAGAAGGCTGTTGGGGAGACATTCTTCAGGCCGGTGGCTGTTGAGGGTGGCCGATGGAAAGGGAAGAGAGTAGCTGCCGGTTATTTGAAAGGGTATTTTACCCTTTCCTCCTCATTCTTTTCCCAATTATTTTTTTGCACATAAAATGCACATATTAAGTTATAGAATAGATGTAAACCTAAATCATGATGCAAGCAAACATTCTATAACTTAATATATTTATTAACAAACCTAAAAGATACAATTAAAGTTACTTAGGCGTAAAATTAGTCTATTAAAATGGACTCATCGGATACTTCCATGCCTAAGATTTGCTAGTCCCTAGCAAAAAATGAAAAATAATAGAAGTAATCAGAAGATTTCTTCTTTTCTTACTTCAAAACTTTAGAAATCCAGACAAATGTGAAGTGTTGATAGCCTAGGTAGCAGATCCAACTGAAAGAGCCAATTCATATTGGAAGTTCGTACTTTACCCTAGGTAAATATTGCGTCGGGATAGGCAACTACTTCCCTTGGGGATAAAGCAGACGATAATCTATAATTTGACCCCGGCATTTGTCTTAGGTAGGAGATATAGAATTAAATGGATTTATATTTGGTGCCACACATTCATCTGGTGCTACATATAGTATAGTACTACGGACTCTAGATCTCTAGACTATTAGACAAGTCAACTCTGAGAGAGGCTATACAACTGTGCTCTCTTGATGTTCCTGGGCACTCCCTCTTCTTTTTCCTTCTGAGATCACAAATCTTGCCAGATTTAGAAATTGTACCCACTATTTGGTGGCTTCACATGGCATCAACACTTCAATTAAATTCCTAATAACTCTACAACTAAGTTAGAGTCCTCAACCAGTATTCAGGTGATCAGAAATACTAGAAGGTAGGTATGGATCATATTTTGTGGAATGTGATAGGTGTTCTGTTGCATAAGAAATAGTGTTACATCATAAACTTGGACTTTTTTTTTTTAATATAACTATTTCTTCTTTTTGTTCTTTCTATTTCTTCTTTTTCTTCTTTTCTCTCTTCCTTTTTTTTCTATTTCTTCTTGTTTTTGTTTCTTTTTCAATCCACACAACATGATACGGACTTTTATTTATGATGCATTATTAGGGATGATGATGGTCAAGAGGAAGTTGTGTGGCTTATTTGGTGGAAGTGCCTATTCTCAGCACCAGGAAGGAATGGATAGGATAGGCATATTTCTGACCTTTCACACTATTACCCTCCTTCAGCCGAGGACTCTATGAAGGATGGTCATAACCATCCATCGTAGTTATAGCTTTGTTAAGACTCAATCTCTGTGTATCTGCCTTATTTGCTGACTCTCAGGAATTCACACAAAATACGCACACAGGAACAGAGAGTGAAAACTAAGCCTAACTCTGAAATATCATCATCTAATTATCCAAAACTTAAGAGTCCTTCCACTAGACTTAGCGCACCAGTAATCTCTCTACTTCTCACAAATATGAGGTAGATCTACTAGAAGATAGTATGCCTGACTCCCTATGAACTATCAAAGGGTTCAGTGGACTACAAATGCTTATTGGTTTTCCTTAAGGATCCATTACCAAGTCTATGTGCACGTGAAATAAATGTACTGGATTCTAAACTTAAGAAATAATTCAGGAAGAAAATCCTCCAATGACAAATATATTTTACTAGGGACTAACCCAAATAAACACTATAGACATTTTAAGGTTATACCTCCCCATGCCTAAGACTGACAATGCCCTCATTGGAAAAATATAGACATAGAAGAATATCACCTGTGGAGGAGGGTGGGAGGAGATAAGGCTCCTCAAGCCGTAGTGTGCCCAAAACCTAGCCATCTGAAAGAGTAATGTACGGTTTAAGTCGCTGGCCATTTACTTTAAAGCTCGCACCTGAAATAGGGTTCCTAATCTCTACAGCTCCATGAGGGAAGGTATTGATAACAACGTATGGCCTATCCAAGTGGGACTTGAGCTTTCCAGGAAATAATTTAAGTCCAGAATTGAAAAGCCAGACCCACTGGTTGGGCTCAAAAGTCTTTCTAATGATGTGCTTGTCATGGAAGACTTTTGTACGCTGCTCGTAAGCTTGAGAAGTTTCATAAGCTTCATTACGAAGCTCCTCAAGCTCACTTAATTCTAACGTACGTTCTTTTCCCACTTTATCCATATTGAAGTTAACGTTTTTAATAGCCCAATAAGATTTATGTTGGATTTCAATGGGAAGGTGGCACGCTTGTCCATAGATAAGATAGAAAGGAGACATGCCCAAGGGAGTCTTATAGGTAGTTCTGTAGGCCCAAAGAGCATCATTTAGTTTTTTAGACCAATCCATCTGATCAAGCCTGACAGTTTTTTCTAAAATTCACTTAATCTCCCTATTAGACACTTCACCTTGTCCACTCATTAGGGGATGATAAGGTGCGGCTATCATGTGGTTGACTCCCAAATTTTGGAGTAGTCTTGTGAAGTGTACATTCTTAAAGTGAGGTCCTCCACCACTTATGATCATCCTTGGGCACCCATACCGAGAAATGATATTAGCCTTAACAAAGCCCAAGACCACGGAATGGTCATTGGTTCGCATGGGTATGGCTTCTATCCACTTTGATACATAGTCAACAGCCACAAGGATGTATTCATATCCGAAGGACACAGGAAAGGGACCCATGAAGTCAATGCCCCAAATATCAAAGATTTCAACAAGGAGGATAGGTTGTTGGGGCATCTCATCCCTTTCTCCAATGGTTCCCGTCTGCTGGCAACGTAGACATGTGCCCACATACGTATGTGCATCTCAAAATAATGTGGGCCACCAAAAACCAGACTGAAGAACCTTATATGAAATCTTCTTCCCACTAAAATGTCCCCACAGTGGAGGTCATGGTAGAAACTCAGAACACTTCTTTGTTCTTCATCAGTGATGCAACGGCGAAATAGCTGGTCAGGGCCTATTCTAAAAAGCTCAGGTTCCTCCCAGTGATAAAATTTAGCGTTGGCGAGAAACCTGTCTTGCTTCTTCTTGTCCCATGTACTGGGGGTGATGCCCGTGACCAGAAAGTTCACTATGTCAGCGAACCAAGGAGTTTTAGCTTCCACGGCCATTAGGACTCATCAGGGAAAGTCTCCTGAATACCGCCAGCAGGGTTTGATGCCTCAATAGGGATTCTAGACAAATGGTCTGCTACCACATTCTCAACTCCTTTCTTGTCTTTAATTTCCAGGTCAAAATCTTGGAGTAGCAGAATCCAATGAATTAGACGAGGTTTGGTGTCCTTTTTAGCCAGAAGATGCTTAAGGGCTGAATGATAGTGAACACCACAACCTTGGATCCCAAAAGATAAGATCGAAACATTTCCAAAGTAAATACTACAACAAGTAATTCCTTTTCAGTAACCGTGTAGCTTTGCTGAGGATCCGTCAGGGTCTTGCCGGCATAATGCAACACATGATGTTTGCCATTAACCCTTTGACCTAAGACCACTCCCACTGCAAAATCAGAAGCATCACACATAAGCTCAAATGGGAGGGTCCAATTTGGTGCTTGGAGAATCGACATGGTAATGAGGGCTTTCTTCAAAACTTGGAAAGCCTCACCACATCTATCATCAAAATAGAAGGAGACATCCTTCACTAACAGGTCGCAGAGTGGCTTAGAGATTTTACTGAAATCTCTGATGAAGCACCTATAAAATCCAGCATGGCTAAGGAAAGATCTAACCTAACGAACATTCTCGGGCAATGGAAGCTTAGAGATGGAATCGATTTTTGCGGTGTCCACCTCTAATACTCTCTCGAAAACTATATGCCCTAACACAATGCCCTGCTGGACCACAAAGTGGCTTTTCTCACAGCTAAGCACCAGCTTTGCCTCTTCTCACTGGGTTAAGACTTTATTGAGGTGCGAAAGGCATAGGTCAAATGACGAGACATAAATGGAGAAGTCATCCATGAAAATTTCAACGAACTCGTCGATCATATCAGAAAAGATAGCAATCATACAACGTTGAAAAGTGGCAGGAGCGTTACATAACTCGAATGGCATTCGGTGGAATGCAAAAGTGCCATAAGGACTCGTGAAAGTGGTACGCTCCTAATCATCAGGAAAAATGGCTATCTGATTATACCCAGAGTACCCGTCAAGAAAACAAAAGTACTTGTTCCCCACCAA
This sequence comes from Thalassia testudinum, assembly GCA_037157565.1. Taxonomy (NCBI): domain Eukaryota; kingdom Viridiplantae; phylum Streptophyta; class Magnoliopsida; order Alismatales; family Hydrocharitaceae; genus Thalassia; species Thalassia testudinum. The sequence continues at coordinate 93,170,887 of JAZHRO010000014.1, read as the reverse complement.
TCGTTCCAGAATTTGATCGCTAAACTGTAAGGGGAAATGGTCGTTCTGGGTAGTCATGTTTAAACAGCGGTAATCAATGCAGACCCTCCAACCAGTTGAGGGTCTAGTGGTCACCAATCTTCCTTGCTCATTCTCCTCCACAGTGATTCCTGCCTTTTTCGGAACTACGTGAATAGGACCGACCCATTTACTATCTGAAATGGGATAAATAATCCCTGCATCCAGCCATTTCAGAATCTCCTTTTTAGCAACCACCCACATATTTGGATTGAGCCTTCTCTGCATATCTCTGAAGGGCTTCACAGACTCATCCGTGTATATATGATGCATGCAAAGAGAGGGATCAACACCCTTAATTTCAGCAATTGTCCAGGCAATTGCTTCCTTGTGCCTTTGTAAACACTCAAGCAGAGCTCCCTCCTACAATTCAGATAATGCAGACGAGATAATAATGGGGAGTGTGTTATTAGGGCCAAGGAAAGGATATTTCAATGTGCTCGGGAGGGGTTTCAACTCCAATTCAGGAGCCTTTTGGATTGAGGGTTTTAGTTGAGATGTCCCTGATTATCCCATAGTTGTGGGCTATTTAAGTATTTAAGTGCCTAGACATTAGGTTAATTCTAACATTTATTTAGCATAAATTAGGATGTAAATAGATTAATTCATATTTCTAATTTAATTACATAATTCGTGCATTGCATTCATATTTTAAATGCATTTAGAATTAGCTTAGAATGGCATTTGTTTAATTAGTTAACCAATTAGGTACATTGTTTAAGTTAACATAAAAGTTGAGGGTTTGTATATAAATAATCATAATATTTTAATAATATCCATTATTCTTCTTCTTTTCAGCAACGGCTCAACTTCCGCTGCAACCCCTCCTGCCGCACTAAAGCACATTCATGGATTAGCTGAGAAGGTGGATCTGCTCCCGCCTCTCCATTCAAATTCGTGAAGTCAGCTACAAAAAGAGGAGAGAGGCTGCCGAGCAGAGCAGGCCTCCACCACCGACCCACCACTGTGCAGAGAGTTCTTCTCTCTTCCATTTCACACCGCCGGCCTCAACCACAGCGATGACCCTCCACCACCTTGGGCATGTGGTGTGACAGGCCACACCACCATCCGGAGATCGTCTGCATTACCGTGAGCACCTCAGTGTGCATCTCCCTCGCAGTCGTCACCAACAATCACCATCGCAGCCACTGTAATCACGCCTCAGCCAGTTAAGACGTTCGGGAAGTTTCCTGGACGTCTAAAGCTTTGACCTCCCACTCCTGCAACAACCACACTCGCCTACTCACCTGAACTGCTAGCCCTCACCCGCTCACTCCACGCCTGCCCGCACACCCTCCAGTCGTGCGCAAGGCGGGCACGACCAGTAGTCTTCCCACGCGCAACGTGGGCATGGCCAACAGTCTTCCCATGCCTCCAGCCTTCGTGCGCACCCGCCTGCAGTGCCTCCCACCTGTGCAAGCAACAACAGGCCGCGCACACCGCCGGCCAACAGCAGCTGCAACACTGTTTGCAGCCACCTTCGCTGGAGCTCCATCCGGCCAGCTCCGACCACCACGCGACTCGTCGTCACCATCACTGCGAAGACCTCGGTCCAAGGAACTTCCTCCGAGCTTCCCGCCTCCAGCCATCCACTCCTCGTCGCGCACAGCTAAGGGGAATAAATCCCCTGTTTTGCTACAGTAACCATGCCATTAATAATTACATTTTCTGCCATCGTCGACATTTAATGATATTTTATTGAATCTGCATTGCAACAAATATGCTCTAGTTATTAAGAATTGCTATTTCAGCATGATTTCTTGATTCAACCTTAATTTGAAGGCAATTTTGGCTTGATTCTTATCTAAACTAACTACGAACAAACATTTTTAACCGGCGTGAATTGAAATATGACATTGCCTCCCTATGGATACAACCCGCTCTTCTGCGAGTGGTTATTTCTTTTTTTTAAATATTGATTAGTCGATTTTTCCACCACATAAAACTACAAACGACTTTAAAGCGAACAATCGACACGTCAGTCCCCACCTCAGGCAGCGGATCTACCTTCACAGTCCAGGGTGGGGATAGAGACTTTGTGTGCGCCCCAAGCAACTCTTCTAGTTCAGGCATTTTCCTTTCAGTTTCTTTAATAATCGAGGGATGGTCATGAGATATGACCTTCTGAAGGGGATCTCTACATAAGAGTGCTGGAGTAGTCTCTTCAATTATTTCATCAACAACCTCAATCTGAGAACAATCTTCAAATCCGGGTTGTTTGTAAGTATCAAAAACATTCAACCGGATCTTCTTGTTCCCAAAGGCCATTTTAAGTGCCCTAGATCTACAATTTATAGAGGCATTAGCTGTGGCCAAGAAGTGGCATCCCAGAATAATGGACGGCTTTGTGGGCTTATTAGATGGGTCAGTATCAAGTACAAGAAAGTCAACAGGGAAGAAGAAATCCTCCACCCTTACAAGGACATCTTCCAACAATCCTCGTGGTGTCTTCAGTGATCTGTCTGCAACCTGGAGGATTACTGGACTAGGCTTCGGCTTTCCTCCTCCCAAAAGGTCGTAGACAGAGCTCGGTAGAATGTTTACCCCCACAGCCAGATCGAGCAGAGCCTCGTCAATGTGTTGGTTACCTATAACCACTGAAATATACAGGGCTCCTAGGTCTTTCATTTTTAGGGGTGTTCCATGCTGAAGAACCGAGCTAACATGGTTAGGCAGGATGACCTTGGTTTGGACCTATTTCCTAGATCGGCGCTTCTGGGTGCACAGGTCCTTCAGAAACTTGGCATAGGACAGAATCTATTTAATCACTTCCAACAGAGGAAAGTTAATCTGGACTTGCCTAAAAGTATCCACAATCTCTTCCGTCCTATCCTTGGCTCTAGACAAGCCAACAGAAGATTCCATAGGAGCAGATAGGCGCTCTAGATAGGGCACCCTCGACTTCTGGGTAGAGGGGTCGTCATGGCGGGAAAGGGGTGGTGGAAGGATGACATCCTCATTGTGGGTGATATTTTGTGAGGGAGAGTGGTGTGGCTCTTCCTCGGGTGAGATGGAAGTCGGGTCAGGTGTGGAAGGGGAACTCTGAGATGTAATCGTAGGAGTGTTATCAGGATTGTCAATCTTTTTTCCACTCCTCAACATGGTCACTGCTTGGGCATGCTCCCTTAATACAACCCCCTTCCCCTTAGTGTTCTCCACAGAAGAGCTAGGCAGCTTCCCCGGATGTCGTTGCCTAACTGCCTCAGTAAGATGACCAATTTGGGATTGCATATTAGTAATCATCTTATTTTGAGAGTGGATAACCATATTCTGATGCTCTTGCATTGCTTTCATCATGGCCTTCAGTTCATCCATCTCAGAGGGCTTATCCGGAGGAGGGTTTTCATAAGAAGGTTGGAATGTGGGCTGGGGAGGTAAGGGTCTTGTATTCCCTAAGTTAGAAGCATAGCTTGCTTCCAAGAGAAGTTTGGATGGTTCCGCCACATTGGATTATAAGTGTTGGAGTAAGGGTTATTGCGAGGGGGGCGGAAACCTTGGGCCACGTTCAAGTCGGCCTGAATCAACTCAGGGAATTGGTTTTCCTGATGGCACTCCGCAGTGGCGTGCATTGTGCTTTGGAAAATGGAGCATTCTCTTGAAGCCAGAACAATAGAGGCTGCTTGCGGGTTCATGCCAGGGTTTGCTAAAAGCCTATCAAAGTTTTTATTCAATAGTTGAATCTGATAAGCCAAATCATGAGAAGCCCCAGCTTCATGGGCCTCTATCTTCCTCTACAAGATTGATGGTTTTCTTTCTTGATAGGAAGAAGATAGATGTATGGAGTTGTCGCTTAAAGTTTCAAATATTGCCCAGGCTTCATCCTCAGTTCTGGTCATGAAGGTTCCTGCACAGGCTGCATTAATGGTTTTCCTGTGCCTTTCAGATAATCCGTTATAGAACCTTTCGACCAACTGCCATCTTGGCACTTGATGGTGGGGGCATAACCTAAGAAGGTCATTGAAGCGCTCCCAAGTCTAATGAAAGTGCTCCCTTTCCTATTCAGTAAAACCCATAATCTCTCTTCTGTAATGGTTGGTTTTACTCATAGGAAAATACTTTTTTAAAATTCTTCCTTAAGGGTGGCCCAATCATTTACCCTTGCATCGAGGGTATGATACCAGTGCTTGGCCTTATCCTTTAGGAAGAAAGGAAATAGAGTCCTCATCAGGGCTTCATCAGTAAAGCCCTGGAGCTTCACCATGGAACAGACCTCGGTGAATTCCTCCAAATGCCGATAGGGGTCCTCCCTAGTAGTACCATAAAAAGAGGGCAATAAACATATGGTACTGCTCTTGATCTCATACGGATTATCCCCTGCCGGTCGTCTTAGTGCTTGTGCAGGTTGGTTAGTAGGAATAAAATAGTCCCTTAGGGTTCTTTGTTGATTTGCACCTTGCTCAGCCATTCCTTCTTTTTCTTCTCCTAGGTGAGCTCTCCTAAGAATTCTCTCAGGCTCAAGATCAAACACTAGACTACCCTCAAGAGAGCATCTACCAAGCATACAAAACACAATTTAGATTTTTTTTTTTTATTGAGGAAGTTAAACCTCCACTCCAAAGATAAGTCAAAAGATCAGGACTTATCCCTCCATTCCCATGTAAGTGGTATAAGAGGTGCTGTGCAGGTGCAGGCTTGGTGCGCTGGAGGAAGGCGCACGCCTACTGGGAGAGAGGGCGCTCTACAGGGAGCAGGGGGCACACCTGTAGATGGCACGGGCATCAGATGGTGTTCGCTTGCGCACCTACAGGGAGCGTTGGAGGTGCTTGGCTTGGTGCGGCTTGGCTGCAGGCACGCGCAAGGTGAGGCGATGCAGCCCTGGGTGCACGAGGAGGAGGCTTTAGCAGTGGCGTTGGAGAGATTGTGCACAGTGCACGTTTGGGGTTATTCCCCACAAGGGGGAAGATGGCGAAAGTTCTTCTCTCCCTAGATGATCCTCTCCTCTTTCTCCGCCTCTTCTTTTAACTCTTCTCCTTTGCACGTGCGCCAATCAAGGGATTTTCAAATCCCTTTTCTAATTTTGGCAGAAGGCTGTTGGGGAGACATTCTTCTGGCCGACAGCTACTGAGGGTGGCCGATGGAAAGGGAAGACAGCAGCCGCCGGTTATTTGAAAGGGTATTTTACCCTTTCCTCCTCATTCTTTTGCCAATTACTTTTCTACACATAAAAGGCACATATTAAGTTATAGAATATATGTAAACCTAAATCATGATGCATGCAAACATTCTATAACTTAATATAGTCATTAACAAACCTAAAAGATACAATTAAAGTTACTTAGGCGTAAAATTAGTCCATTAAAATGCACTCATCATCTAGCTTTATTCCTGATTACTGAACCAGGCTCATCCAATTTATTTCGGAACACCCACTTGGTTCCATTGCTGGAATTACCCTCAAGAGCGGGTACCAAGTCTCATACATGGTTCCTTGTAAATTTGAGTAGCTCCTCTTGCATAGCTACAACCCATGATTCATCCTTTAATGTCTCATCAACTTTCTTGGGTTCAAGTTGAGAAACAAAGGCATTAAAGACAAAATCAGCTCTGAAATGAGATCGGGTTTTTACACCTTGTTCAATATCACCAATAATCTGTTCTTGAGAGTGATCCTTATAGTGTACCCATTCTTTTGGAAGATCATGTACATTTCATGTATGTTCCATTTTTGATACATCAATGAAGGGGGTTTCTTCATCATCAAAATCTAAATGATTTGATTTAGGTTCTCCTAAGTTTGCTTCATCAAATGAAACATGTAGAGATTCTTCTATAATGAAAGTCCTTTTATTAAAGACTTGATAAGGTTTGCCTTTTGTTGAATAGCCAATAAAGATGCCTTCATCACCTTTTGCATCAAATTTATCAAGCTGATCAGGGTGTTTAATAAATAACACCGACTTCCAAATACCATAGAAGATGAAATCCCAGGAGACTTCTCGTAATAAAGCTCATATGGAGTTTTCTTAATAATAGGCCTTAAGAGAGTTCTATTAAAAACATAACATGCCGTATTAATTGCCTCAGCACAAAAATATTTTTGAAGCCTAGACTCCAAGAGCAAGGTTCGGCCGCATTCTTATAGAGTGCGATTCTTGCACTCTACAACACCATTTTGAGAAGGTGCCGAGGAAATGAAAATTCATGGGTTATGCAAGAATTGACACAAAAACTTAAAAATTTCTCATTTTTAAATTCACCCCCATGATCAGTCCTAAGTCTAAGAATTGTGGATGACTTTTCCCTTTGAAGTCTTTTGGCAAGACTTAGAAATGAATCAAATGAGTAATCCTTATGTTTCAAGAAGATGACCCAAGTGAACCTAGACAAGTCATCAACAATAGCTAGGCAAATTTTGATCCATTTAGGCTCTCAAATCATGTTGGCCCAAATAGATCAAGGTATAACAACTCTAAAGCTCGTATGGTTGAAACTAAGTCTTTAGGTTTGAAAGAAGACTTGTGCATGTTTCTGAGTTCACAAGATTTGCACAAAGCATCCCTTTTATAAATTAGTTTCGGTAGACCCCTTACTAACTCATTTTTTGCTAACCTACTGAGATGTTTGAGATTAATGTGACCTAGCCTATGGTGCCATAGATCTACTTCAACAGGGGAAGCAAGCGGACATTTTACAAATTTCTCTTATGAAAAATGAAGAGCATAGATATTTTCGTATTTAAACCCTTCAATTAAAATCATATTTGTTCACTCTTTTAATATTTTAAAACCAAATTTAGCAAATAATACATCACATCCATTATCACATATTTCACAAACACTAGGCAGGTTATGTTTTAAGTTTTCTACTAAAAGAACATTACGTACCTGCTTTGAGGAATTACCTATTGTTCCTTCACCAATAATGCGACAACGTTTGTTGTCGCCCAACTTGACGTATCCTCAATCTTGTATTCTCATCCATTTGATAAAGAGGTCTGAGTGTCGCATCATTGATTGCACAGCAATCATGCAACCTAAATCACCTGAATTAAGCAAGATTCTAGTATAACTTAAGAATAATGCATTCATAGGCATCGTAATTTACGCAATAGTTAGTTTATTAGTCATATAGATAATATCATCATTTTATGACCTAAAAGTGAGATGATTTTAATCACAGATGATTTGAAGCTGCGGATGTCAGATCAAACTGGAGAAATCTGATCAAAACGACGGGAGTCCAACAGTTCCAAAATCGTCCCAATCAGACAAGTAGAGCACTGTGTGTAGTCCATAAAAGAATAGGGATCATGGAGCCAAAGGACAAAGACCCAAGCCTCAGAGGAAGAATCCAACCACACAGATGAATCCGGATCGACTATCGTAGTCTAACGGTGCAAAAATCATCTTGATTGGAGGTCTATAGCACCAGATACAAAGAAAAGAAGATGGATGGCCATGATGGTGCCATGTGGTGCCATCACAGCCACCCCCTCACCACCGCCCCATCCAGAAAGGCAACACAACATGCTGTGGGTCATTGGATCTTCATCCAATGACCACGAGCATGCCACGTCACCCGCTTAGGTTGGATAAACATAAATACAAACAAATAAGTATATATTACAAAAGGCTTGAGTAGCAAATTGGATCGTGTGCATGCGTGCAAGCCCGGGATGTGGGTTCAAGCCCTGCCTTACACAAAATTGAAGCGAGCGTGCGTAGGAGAAATTGCGCGAGCAGTGCATATAGCGGGTACGCGTGATCTCATGCGGTTGCTTCGACGCTAAGGCAGTGATGCTCGTTACGATTGGACGGTTGACATTTAGGCGGGTTTTGTAGGTGAGCGGTGGGAGAAGAAGATAATGAGAAACGCCAGTTTATTATCATTTTTATGCATTAAAATAAACCTAGCTCCTAGGCTTTTACTCCGTAAATGTGTATTTGGGCTGCATTTAGGCAACAATTAGGTTAGGCATGCATTGCACTTTTTATTGTCTTTTTAATGTGTTTTTGTCAGTGTTAGGGATATACAGATTGTCAAAACCCCAAAACCCTAGTACTAAGGAAGGCAACTGGTGAAGAAGAAGCTCAGACTAACTGTAACTTAGCTTGATCCAACTCACCATAGCTAGATTCCAACTCACTTGAACTAGGGTTAGTCATCTTAGCTCCATTCAGCTCACCTCAGTTGAATAACAGCTCAAGAGCGCACATCTTAACTCACCTTAGCTCAGATCCAGCTCAACTTAGGTGAGTCTAGCTCATCTCAGCTCCCATTAGTCCACAGGGAGCTCAAGCTAGCTCAACTGAGTTGATTAGAGTTCACCCCAGCTCAGGTCTAGCTACATCCAGCTCCACTCAACCCCGGCCAACTGAAGATGACTTCATTCCACCTTAGGAAGCTTAAGTCCGACTCCCGGGGACTCAGCTTAGCTCAACTCAGTTGATCTAAGCTACCTTAGCTGCCTCACCCAGGTTGATCCTTCCCGGGAGCATTAGACCCAGCTCACCTCAACTCCTTTCAGCAGAAGCCAGCTTGCTTTAGCTTGGCTTAGTAGCTAGCACAGAACTAGCAAGCCAAGCCAGCTAAGGTAGCTCCTTACAGCTCTCTTCAGCAGCCACCAGCTCTAGTGCAGCTCAAGATGACTACCTCTAGCTCTTCTCCTTGAAAACCCTAGCTCCGAATGCCTCCAACTCTACTCCCTACTAGCTAAGCTAGCTAAGCTTCTTAACTTAGCTAGTCCACCTCCATGGCACCAAAACCTACTACCCTACTACCTAAGCTCCAGCAAAATGACCACCTACTCCTACTTTATTTTGGTGCCAACTATCCCTTCCATCACCACCCTACATCCACCATCAAAACCCATCTCCACCCTCCATTTTTTCCCTCCAAAATTGCCTTTTAGAAGGAATTTTTGGAGGGAAAACCAAGGCACCTCTTCATTTTCCTCCCATTTTTCCCTCCAAAAATATCCAAGCACCCCTTCATTTCCCTCCAAAAAGGCACCATAACCACCCCCCTTCCCATTCTATAAATACCCTACCCTACCACCACATAATTCCCATCCTCCAATAGTGTATTTTTCTACCTATACCCACCTACACATACAGCCAAGATGGAGTAGAGAATAAGATTAAAGGGGCACATCACCAGCCCCTTTGGTGCCTTCTTCTCCTCATTCTCTTCAACTTGGGCCACGCTAAGGAGGAGGACTTTTCTACTTCAAGGATTATGGCCAGGAAAAGGAGAAGGACCTAGGGTGGATGTCCACCCTTGGAGAAAATCTTAGGGCATGCCCCCTAGGGCTTTCTTTGGAGGACATCACCTTGGCGGAGCATAGCAAGGAAGGAGTTGGAGGACTCTTTTCAAGTTCGGGAGCTACCAAGATTGGAGGAAGAAGCCCCCTTCTTCACCATCTATCTAGAGGATTTGTGTTTGCTTTTATTTATTGCAATTTTTCTACTAGTAGAAGCATTCATCTACTAGGCTTTTTGTAAAACACTTTTTCATTAATCTAGTTGCCTTCTTTGTAATTTCTTTTAGTTGCATTTGATTGCTATGATTCTAGCACTCTTCACTCCCTCTCCCTAATTGCTCTAGGCCTCCACAAGCCTAGAGTGATCTTAGGAAGTGGAATTACTTGTCACTTTGGTGTTAGCTTAGTAATCGTAGTTGCTATTTACTTTTCCGCCAACAACTCGTATTTTCTCTTGTTATTTCAAAATCGCAAAGAAATGATATAGTTGAAAAGACCAAAAAGAATGGTGATTTCTATTTCCAAGCAAGAGACCTAAATTTTGCAAACATATTGCCTCCTTGGATGACCCTAGATACCCCACTATCTAGGTCTTACAAATTTAAAAGAGAAAGTGGATTTAAACGTTGCAACGACACTAAATTGCTTAATTAACAAACTACGTAAAATTAGTATCACTTTTTGGTGTCGTTGTTGGGGATGCACGGCTTTGCCTAATTTTGTTTTCTCTTGCTTGAAGTGGATCTCATCCCCTTCTCCTTTTCTCTAGTGTATGCAGGAACTACAGCGAGAAAACGGGAATTGAGAAGCAAAAGCTCAACGTTCCTTTTCTTCCCACGATTTCGGGTTGGTTCCCCATTTCTTGTCACATTTAGGCTAAAAGACTAGCAAAAAAATATTAAACTTAGCTTTCAGGACCATAAACACTTTAATTAAGTGGAGTGGTGCCCATAAAAATCTGTTGTTTGCTTGTATGCCTCACTAAACACCACTCCAATCCTAGTATTGGTGTTCTATTTTTCGGGTCCAGATTTCTGTCCGGATTTGAAAAATCAATCCCCAACACCGTAGGCCTCCTAAAATCATAAAATTTCATAGAGTGATTCCAAATTAAGTTAGGAACATCTGTTCCAAATTTTAGATCAACTAGATTTGTATAAAATTTTTTAAAATTTGTGGACTACAGAAGGGTCATATCCTCTAATCTTCCTATTTGTTTCCAAATTTTTAGAATTTTTATACTCATCCAATTTTTGTGAAATTTAGCTTTCTGGAATCCTTGTGAAATTTTACACATCATAAAAAATTACCAAAATTTTATGAGGTCAGTGGTAATACAAAAAAGTCTAAAATACTCATGGGTATCATTTTCAGACTTTGACACCAGTACAAATAAAAATTTGAAATAATTATCAAAGAAATTCCTAAAATCTTAGAAAAATAATTTCTGGAATTCTTGTTTGATTATCTTCAAAGTAGTGGTGTTATTTAAATTGTTTGGGCCACTACTTAATAAAGAAAGCCTAAAAACAACTCATTGGTAGTTAAATTTCTATTCTAGGACCAATTGGAATAAGGTTTCTTTTTTTGGAAACAAACAACAAAAGGAAACATATCTTCACCGATACAATTTAATTTCCTTATGTTTGTGGAATCTAAAACTTCTTTGACAACTTAAAAAAAGAAAACCCTAAAAATACACTAAGTTAAATCCAATCCTAAAAGACAGAAATACAATAATTGTGTGATAACTTGCTTTTCATTGGAGCCACTCTCCAATTCCTGCACACACATAAAAAAAAATTGAAATAACAAGGCAACAACCCAAACAACGCCCTCCACATTCGGTGTGCACACTAGTATCCTAGCCCTAACTAAAATTTGTAGCAATTTGACCCCTAAGGTTTCATCAATTTAGGCTTGCTATATAGGATTTAAGTTTTCTCTAGTTAATACCAATTCTATCATCTATATCTAGTGTTCAGGCTGAGAGGCTGTGTCAGACAACCAGGCGTGGGTTTGTACAAGCACCTGGGGATTTTCCTGGGAAACGCTTGGGCCCAAACCTCCCCTTAAGCAACTTCGCTAGATTTGTTGATAGAATGGGTATTCACTGTTGATTACTTATTTCCTACGTTGACCAAGTCTTAAGTTAAATTCTTGGGAGTCACAATTAAGTTAGGTCTAGAATTTGATTGCTTGTGTGCACACTTCTCTCATCTCCATCTCTTCACCTCCCCTCACATTTCTTCCATTTTGCACGGGCGGTGGTCCAAAACTCCACACTTGGAGGGACCACTTGATTTTGCCTCCCCCAAAAGGCTTTTCCTGCATTCTTCCTCTTCTTTAAAAATTGAAAATCAAAATTGGTCCTCTAACCAGCATGCCAATTTTTCTTTCCCCTATTTTTCCACCAAGGAGCTACTTAATCAGGCCCCTCCACCTAATCTTTACTCTATCATGGCTCAACTACAAGTTAAGCAACAACAGTTGTAGAAGAATTTAACAAACCTAGCCAACCAAGGGAGCCCTTCCATACCTACCCAAGCTCCACACATTCCACATCTCACCCCTTTTAACACCTGCAAGAGAGAAAATTTGCATAAATCCCATGCTGAGTATAATTATTATTCTAAGGCTTTCTATGGTTCAACAGGGAATTATGTTTATCCCAATCATCACCCCACCCAAAATGTCCCTACTTTGCAGGAGAAATTGAAAAATTCCTCTAATGGGGGGAATTATCCAACTCACTCTTGGACCAATCCGGTTCCACACCAACAACAAAACCTGTTTGGAGGGTATGGTTCAAATCAGACTTATCAATATGGGCAATCTGAAGACATTAATGCCTAGATGATGAAAACCCTATAGGAGTTACAAATAAAAACAAAGGAAACAACCTATCTTATTAACAATCTCAATGATCAAATTGGGGAAATTCCGAGTCAAAGACCTATAGGACACTCACCATCCCAACCCACACCAAACTTTATTAATCACATGAACCAACACCCGGGTGGCTACCAACATCAGAACCACATGGTTCAGCCTCCTATTAACCCAATATCACAGCACCAACCCAGTTTCTATCGACATCAGGCCCCCTACCTCCTCCCAGTGATCACCAAGCTACGTATGCAGAGACTTTGAGGAGTGAGGAAACCACCTGGATTTAAGGCCTTCACATTCAAATGATGAAACTGATTCTCAACCAATGCTTGTTGACCCCCCTAACCTCAATAAGGAAGAAGAAAAAAAATCCAAAAAACACTTGATTCAAACCCTATTTCCCACTCTCAAAAGCTGCAATCCAACAATCCAAAATCAGAGCCCTCTGACCACAATCCTTTGGACTTATTTGAGCAAGTCAAGAGGAATATTCCCTTCCTAGATTCTCCCCATGCCTCTAAAAAATTTACTACAAAAGGGCATGATCAAAATCTAGAAAGGTTGGTCCTTCAAAGAGAGCCAGCTCAGTTTTTCAGAGCAAGCTGCCTTTCACAAAAAAGGACCAGGGCACATCACTCATCTCAGTTGTCATAACTGACACCATTTTTTTTCGTGCCCCTCTCGACTTAGGTACCTCTGGTAATCTCATCCCGCTTGTCTTATTTGAGGAATTTCGATTCAGTGATTTAAAACCTACTAAGGTTCAATTTCAAATGGAAGATCGATCTACCATTCAACTGCGGGGAGTTGTTGAGGATAGTATTATCAAGGTTCGGAATTGTCTATTTCCGGTAAATTTTCTGGTCCTTGGCATAGAGGTACCCAAGGCTCTCATGAATGGCATCCTTGGAAGACCTTCTCGGATTATGGCAGCAGCTAATATCAATTCTCATTTTGGGAAAATGAATATAAGTTGCAGTAACCAGACCTTCTCATTAGATTTATTTCAAGCTTCCAAGAGGTCCATTGATCACAAAATTTTTGAGGACACTGATAATAAAATGGAAGCAGTATTTGAGACGTCTATGTTGATCCAATCTCATTCATCTTTGACCACTATTGATCTAGATTTTATTGATTCTTATTCTAAGGATAATTATGTGGTCCAAGACTTTCCAAATCAACTGGGGTTCAACTTTCCCCCTTTTCATCTTCCTAATTTTTCACCAAAAACATCTACACTAACTTCACCCACCCTACATCTCATTGACTCCATTCCCCATCCCTTTCCATTGGACCTATAACCCGACCCACCAGAGTCTGACATTTTATAAGCACTTAAACCATGGCTAAATCCGGGTTATTTTTCCATTTCTTTATTTTGATCCCTTTATCTTTACCACTCATCTTTTTAGGGATCTTAAGGAAGACACTTTTATTAAAGACATTCAAGTGTCCAACTTTTTACATAATTTTCCATCTTCCGTGCATACCTTCACGCTCGACTAAATGGCGTAGAAGATAGCACTGGATGGGAGGTAACCCATCATTTTTTCTTGCTTTGTTTGTTTCTTCTTTCTCCAAGTTTTGATCATCCTAAACCCGATCGTTCTTCACTAAGGTGATCCCTTTTCCCTCCTAATGCATGAGGACATTGCATATCATAAGCATGGGGGGGTGTGTTTAAAACTTGACGATCGATTTAGAGTTTTCAAAACATGAAAACATGCATTTTTATTTTTTTGCTTGCATACCCAAAAATATATAAATGTTGAAAACTTTTAGAGGAGAAAGTTTGAAATTGGGACTATGGTCAAAAAATTCACTTTTGGTACAATGGGATTTAATCTTTAGCAAACTAGGGATGAGGATTTGGATCTAATCATTAGAATTTCAGGGTCTATTTTAGACTAAATCAGATATCCTTCTCTAAAAATTGCACCTGAACTCATGATAGTTCAGGTGACTTGATCCTATTTTGTAATATCGAAAGTATTTAGCTTAGTTTCTGATTCAAAAACTTGCATGTCTTGAGGAACTTCTTGGGTCAATTTTCACACACAAGCCAACACTTAAAAAACAACTAAAAATTTGAAAAACTTCCTTGTTTGGACATAGTAAAAGTCTGAAGCAGATCATTGGTTTGAGTTCCCACCGCCGAGAAGGAGGAAAATGCCTCCTTTGAGGACGCGATGTCAACATGTTACCACCTTGGCGCTACTCCATATCTATATTTCATATCTTTAGATGGAGCATTAAAGCACATTTTAGCAACTAAAGTGTCTTGGACGGTGCTCTACCTATAGTGTCGGAGCAAGAACTTGAGTTTGCTTGGAGCACCCCTTTACACCGCATTGTGTTTTGGGGTTGTGAGCTCCTGGGTGGTGTCATGGATAGTGCTATCTTGAAGTACTGGCGCCAGAGCCCCCTCGTGGATTGGTAACAGGAATGATGATCCCGACAAATCTATTGTAAGACTAAGCTAAAAATACGCATGGGGGAGAAAAGATAATAATAATAATAATAAATAAATAAATAATAAACATGCCCCTATAAATGTTAGCTTTTCACAAGCATGGACACAAGGTTTTAAAGGATTTTGCAAGTTGCGAATCAAATTCATGAGCTAGAAAAATCCTAAAAACAAAAATTTCAAGTCAACTGAATTAACAAGGTGTTAATTTGTGAATTTTTTGAAGGATATACTGATCCCGCCTTGTCTAATGGCTGGATCCAAAAAGAAATCCCAATGTTTATCCTTAACAAATCCCATGCCATCTGTGTTTAGATCAGCAAAGGTCCATTAATCTTTTTCCCCTCAAAAGTCGAGAAAAAATTACATTTCCCAAAAATTACGTTTTGCAAAAATTTAAGTTTTGCAAAGAGACCAGCAAAAGATAAGCATAGGGGTGTGATAAATGGCAGTTTATCATCATTTTTATGCGTTGAAACAAACGTAGTGATGAGAGCCTCATCATGAGCCATAACTAGCTCATTTTGACCCAATAAAGAAGATAAAAGCTCCTACATAACCTAGAAGAAGGCTTAACTGAAGGAACAAGTGCTCTGAGAAGAAAACATGAAATAAAGGTTAAAACTGTAATTTTACCATTGCAGTACATAAACGGGATTTCTCAGAAGCAAAACATAGGTCAAATGGTCCAAATAAGATAAAAAGTGGGTTGAATTAACCAGAAATGGGTTTATGTGCAATCTAAGAATTAAATGACACTTGGTAACCCTAAAACAGACCCGCTTAAATTAACAAGGTTCCGGTCAGAATAAAAATCAAGCAAACCCTCTAAAAATCATAGAAAAACATCCTCTAGGGTTTAGAACACTTAATTTGGCCTTTGGAACCTAGTTTGACCTAGAATAGGGTCTTAACTCTTCAATTAACCTAATTTGGGTTTTTACGCAAAATGTCCAGTCAAACGAGGTCAAACCTAAAATCCAACTTAACCATTGGATTCTTTAGGTCCAAATTAGGTTTGTACCAAAATTTGGACCTAAGGGGAGGTCATCTTGACCTACTTTGCAAGTTATTACACCCAAATCACAAATAGGTCCCTATCTTTTGAATATCCTTGCAGAGAGCCCCCTAGGTTCTTCGCCTTCTTTGCAAACCGGTCCTGCCGCCATTGCTAGGGCAGAATCGAGCTCCGACGAAGTTTCGAGAGAGATTGCTCTCTAATTCCTCAGAGATTCTCTCCCAGAAATGGAAGGGAGATTCTCTGAGGAAATCCCTTCCTTCTAAAGCCAATCAAATTCGCTGGCGTGAACCCAATCTCTCGTGCGAACGCACGACAGATTTGGGTATCTTTCTTCCTTCCAACTCCGGCGAGCCGGCTGACCTAATTGCACGTTTTTCATGCACTAATAGGAGCGGCCAGCACCTATAAAACACCCCCCGGACCCGGCCGCTCATCTTAAGCTTGATTTTGGCGGAGATCCCCTCCAAATTTCTTCTCTCCCATCTCCGGCCAAACGACCCACAAGCTCCGGCGACCGCCTTCCCTCCTTCTCGTCACTCTGCTGCCATACCAGCAGCAGAGTCCTCTCCGCCTCTTCCTCCCGCGGCGCGCTGTACCCTGCGCGCAAGCTCCCGACCTCATCTTCGTCGCCGCTTCCTCCCCCAGGGTCTTTCTTCCCCGACGACGGCAGTTACGAGCCGTCCTCTCCGCCGCCTCCCTTCCCTCCAGACAACCCCAGATACGTTCTCCACCTTCTCCTCTCTCTTTTCCCCCTGTTATCTCCCTTGATCGACCTTCGACAGACGCTAACCACCTCCATCATCTTCGCCTCCGACCACACTCCGGCGAGCCGCCCACACCACTCCAGCCCTCCACACGGCTCGCCAACCACCTCGAAAGCTCCGCCTCACCTCCAAGAACACACTCCACCCTACCACTGCCATTCCATCCCTCCACAATCACCCCCCGACCAACCCACCATCTCCGGCCACAGGTTGACCTCGGCACGCATGCCTAGGCCGACCTGCGGCCTGCAGCACTGCCCACCGCCTTCGCCGTGCCACGGCGAAGGTCTCTAGCTATTCTGATTTGGCCGAGAGGCGCGTTTTGTGTACGACAGGATTTGAGCGGCTGCCGCCATGGACGACCTCTGATGAAGCTCCCACGAAGCTCCAGGCACCCGGTCTTCCAGGCTACAGGTGCTGCATACTAGCGCGGGTGTCGCGAGGTGAACGAGTCCAGCCAAGGAGTGCTAGCAGAGCCAGCAGCTGCGGGGCAATCGCACGACGAGGCTTCTGCAGGCGCGCGTGAAGGCGAGGCCAGATAGTCCCACATCGTGGGATTGCAACCGGCAGGTACCATATAAGTTGTTTTTGCGTTCTACTCTTATCGCCTCAGTAAGCACAGGGGTGAGGTCCCTCACTGACCCCACCCACCTCGTCTGCGGCCTGACCACGCGGACCTGGCGGATCCGACCCGACCTAGACCTCCGTACTCCTCGCGCACCACACACCTGCCGGTGCGCCTGGTCCCGGGTACGATCCGACCCGATTTAAGACTGTGGCTCTGGTAGAGCGGTTTGAGTGAATTGCTTGAGAGAGAGAGACGCGCGGGTAGAGGGAGAAGGGTTAGGTTTTGCTCCTGTGCAGGCAGGCTGATCGCAGGAGAAGGACTTGGCCGCTGCAGAAGAAGGAAAAGCAAGCCAAAGAAGAAGAAGAAGGCTACGAAGAAAGGAGGAGCAAGACAGAAGAAGAAGAAAGAAAGAAGTCTTCCCAGGAGAAGAAGGAAAGCAGAAAGATTAGAAGTCTTCGCAGAGAAGAAGAAGAAGGACAAGGGAAGATTGCAAAGAGATCAGAAAGGCAAAGCAGAAGAATGAAGAGAGAAAGAAAGATCACATTTAAGACGTCTGATACATAAATCAGACGTCTAATTCTATTTTTTTTTTACATCTTTCTTAAAAACTCTTTGAATCAATTATATTTGCATTTAACAATTGTATTCTTGGGTTTTACAAAGTACTGAGTTTGCTCCCTGTGTTCGACCTCGGATACTCTAGTTGTTCGAGTAATAAAATTATTTATATTTGTTTAAACGTTTTGTCGGTTCTACTGCAACGTAATACGCCTTTAAATTCGCACAAAAACGTTGACAACACGTAGCTCTTAGGATTTTACTCCGCATATGGGTTTCTGGGCTGCATTTAGGCATCAATTAGGTTAGGCATGCATTGCACTATTTATTGTCTTTTTAATGTGTTTTTGTGAGTGTTAGGGATATACAGAATGTCAGAACTCCAAAACCCTAGCACTCAGGAAGGCAACTAGTGAAGAAGAAGCTCAGACTAACTGGAACTCAGCTTGATCCAACTCACCATAGCTAGATTCAAACTCACTTGAACTAGGGTTAGTCATCTTAGCTCCATTCAGCTCACCTCAGTTGAATAACATCTCAAGAGAGCACATCTTAACTCACCTTAGCTCAGATCCAGCTCAACTTAGGTGAGTCTAGCTCATCTCAGCTCCCATTAGTCCACAGGGAGCTCTAGCTAGCTCAACTGAGTTGATTAGAGTTCACCCCGGCTCAGGTCTAGCTACATCCAGCTCCACTCAACCCCGGCCAACTGAAGATGACTTCATTCCACCTTAGGAAGCTTAAGTCCAGATCCCGGGGACTCAGCTTAGCTCAATTCAGTTGATCTAAGCTACCTTAGCTGCCTCACCCAGGTTGATCCTCCACGGGGGCATTAGACCCAGCTCACCTCTGCTCCTTTCAGCAGAAGCCAGCTTGCTTTAGCTTGGCTTAGTAGCTAGCAAAGAGCTAGCAAGCCAAGCCAGCTAAGGTAGCTCCTTGCAGCTCTCTTCAGCAGCCACCAGCTCTAGTGCAGCTCAAGATGACTACCTCCAGCTCTTCTCCTTGAAAACCCTAGCTCCGAATGCCTCCAACTCTACTCCCTACTAGCTAAGGTAGCTAAGCTTCTTAACTTAGCTAGTCCACCTCCCTGGCACCAAAACCTACTACCCTACTACCTAAGCTCCTGCAAAATGACCACCTACTCCTACTTTATTTTGGTGCCAACTATCCCTTCCATCACCACCCTACATCCACCATCAAAACCCATCTCCACCCTCCATTTTTTCCCTCCAAAATTGCCTTTTAGAAGGAATTTTTGGAGGGAAAACAAAGGCACCTCTTCATTTTCCTCCCATTTTTCCCTCCAAAAATATCCAAGCACCACTTCATTTCCCTCCAAAAAGGCACCATAACCACCCCCCTTCCCATTCTATAAATACCCTACCCTACCACCACATAATTCCCATCCTCCATTAGTGTATTTTTCTACCTATACCCACCTACACCTACAGCCTAGAAGAAGGAGTAGAGAAGAAGATTAAAGGGGCACATCACCTGCCCCTTTGGTGCCATCTTCTCCCCACTCTCTTCAACTTGGGCCATGCCAAGGAGGAGGACTTTTCTACATCAAGGAGGATGGCCAGGCAATGGAGAAGGACCTAGGGTGGACGTCCACCCTTAGAGAAAAGCTTAGGGCACGCCCCCTATGGCTTGCTTTGTTGGACATCATCTTGGCAGAGCATAGCAAGGAAGGAGTTGGAGGACTCTTTTCAAGTTCAGGAGCTACCATTTTTGGAGCAAGAAGCCCCCTTCTTCACCATCTATCTAGAGGATTTGTGTTTACTTTTATTTATTGCAATTTTTCTACAAGTAGAAGCATTCATCTACTAGGCTTTTTGTAAAATACTTTTTCATTAATCTAGTTGCCTTCTTTGTAATTTCTTTTAGTTGCATTTTGATTGCTATGATTCTAGCACTCTTCACTCCCTCTCCCTAATTACTCTAGGCCTCCACGTGCCTAGAGTGAGCTTAGGAAGAGGAATTACTTGTCACTTTGGTGTTAGCTTAGTAATCGTAGTTGTTATTTACTTTTCCGCCAACAACTCATATTTTCTCTTGTTATTTCAAAACCCCAAAGAAATGATATAGTTGAAAAGACCAAAAAGAATGGCGATTTCTATTTCCAAGCAAGAGACCTAAATTTTGCAAACATATTGCCTCCTTGGATAACCCTAGATACCCCACTATCTAGGTCTTACAAATTTAAAAGCAAAAGTGGATTTAAACGTTGCAACGACACTAAATTACCTAATTAACAAACCGTGTAAAATTCGTATCTGATAACTGCGTGCATGAGGGGGAATCAGAGTTAGGCAATCGAAGATCAACGATGCAGTGGCTGCCACGTGTCGCCACCAGGTTGAATCCAAGCATTTTAGGCGCAAATGAAGGTATTTTGAGGCCAAATCAGAGTCGTTGATCTCCCGATGAACAAATCTGATCAAATAAGAGTTGTTGGATGGTTTTAAGGCAAAAATACCCTTTTTCTCCTCCATCAAAACAATAAAAGAAGACCCAAGGACCCCAAGTTGAAGGCATCAACTTAGAACCTCTCTCTCCCATCAACTCCAGATCCCTTCTATTGTCTTCCCTACAATTCTCCATCCCTCTACAACTTCGTCTTGGTGATCTGGATCTGGGGTGCTGCTGCACCTTGCACAAGCATCCTACAAGCAGTGTCATCTGTCTGCACTTTCTATCTCTCTCTCCTTCTATCTATCAGCTCCTCTCTCTTTAGTATAGTACTTTCTACTTTGAAAGCTAATTATGAATGCAATAAATCGATATTGCCTTCCTGCGAATGACCCGATACTCACCAGAGTTTTATAAATTTATTTGTTGACGTGTTTTCATGCTACACTACAACTAAACAACTTTTAAAACATGAATTATGCGTCGAACAAGTTGGCACCTTTGGTGGGGAGGCAACGGAAATTTTTGAAGCTTTCTTTGGTGCAAATTTGTATTTCTAACTTGCTATTTTCGTTGATTTCGTGTGCGCAAGAAAATATGGAAATTAGAATAAAACACAACGATGGGAATTGCTATTTCTAACCTTAGGTAAGTACTCGTAGTTTAGATTAGTTAGATTTAGGATTTACTTGAACCTTAGGATTAGTTAGAATTTGTTTGCTTATTAAAAAAACAAAATCTCTCTTGATTTTCGGGCTGAACCATAGTTTTACATTAAAAATTCAATTCCCAGATATCCATACATCAAAAAATTCTCAAATTTTTATTGAACGTATAATTCATAGTAGGAACAACATATCCAAATTTCGCTCAAATCTCAATTATATAAAAATTTTAAACATTCACGCACTGATCTATTATCAATACAGATTTTGTTTCTGACTTTTTAGAGTTCAAAATATCATAGGAATTTTTATACAATTCCGATTGACTTGAAATTTGAGGCACAAAATTTTTAAGATAATCAATAATTTAGGAAAAATCTGAAAAAAAAAATTTTCTTGCACGTTTAATTTCACAGATTATCCAATGACCAACTAGGGGTCAAAATAGATTGCAAAACCCCCAGTACATTTTAAATCAGAAAAAATAGAAGACGTGCGTTAAAATTTCCTAAAAATATTTTATGAGTGCCTAGTTAGTGGTACAAGAATATCAATTGATTGCATTTCTTGGGTCACACCACTCAACATTTTGGACCTAAAAGAATCATTTAGAACTATCTATGCTTACGGTTTCACACTAAGGATAGAGCACACTTGCATTTCCATACTTAAAGGAAATCTATCAAAAAAATTGAGAACTGCAAAACTCTTTGTGTGCCTCAGGAGAACCTTAATTGAAATTATCTAATCAAATGAACCCTAAAATTCATTAACATAAGCATTTGAATCTTAAAAGATACTTCATCATAAGAAATTGCTTGTGAACCCTGTTTGCGTGAGCACTTCACACATTCGAAAATCAGTTTTAAGGCCAAACACCCCCTAATTCCCATCATATTCCAAAAGCACATCAAACCCAAGCCTAAAATTGAGTAGACGTGCCCTAGGCAGGGCTAATAGACTTGGAGACTTGAAACTAGATTGGGCTAAGGTCAAGGCCTTGTCTACTTGGACCCACTGGTGACAAGAAAGGTCGGTGCGGTAACCACGTTAAACTTAGTGGTGTCCCGCCGTACGGGGTGTCCTAAGGGGTCCCACCCTTTTGGCTAGTCAAGTAATTCAAGGGTTGATCTAACCAAGTTCTATTTTGGGGAGGCAGGATCAGGTCTAATTAGGGTTGACATTCTAAGGACCAGTTTATTTACTTGCATTGAGTAGGTAGGGTTTCTCTCATCTGTCTTCTCTCTCATCTACAGACATTATTCTAGTGCATGCAAGGTAGAAGATCTCAAAATCCTAATTTGCTACCACCATTAGAAAGAAATCCTAGGAGAAGACATATTTATCCAAGATCTGAATCTAAACCTTCCGTAATGGCTAGTCATCATGAGAAAGAAGAGATCAATGAACAAAATCTGGATCATATGACTCTCTTACAAAGGCAGATCACTAAGCAGGGCCAGCATCATGACCGACAGATGGAAGTCATAGTGCAGGCCATCACTCGACTCCAAAATGGAAGGGCAGATCGGCCCCTCCGTGACTTTTATAACCCTCCTAATGCTCAACCTGAACCCTTTGTTAGGGTACCTCAAGATGGAGAAGATTTTGAACTCAAACCTTAAATCATTAACTTGATTCCCCACTTCCATGGCCGTGAGTCAGATGACCCTTTCCACCACCTTGAGGGTCTCCTATGCAGAGGAAGAACTTTTGGCAATAGGAACATGAATGAAGGAACCCTAAAGATGAAAATGTTCACATTCTCCTTGAAAGATAGTGCTGCACATTGGTTGAGGACAGTTGGTAGACCAATCCTAACTTGGGAAGACCTGAGAAGCACATTCCTAAAGAAATTCTTCCCTGTAGGAACAATTAATGCCCTAAGATGTGTCATAACAACCTTTAAGCAGAACCTTGGAGAACAACTACATGAGGCTTGGGAGAGGTTTAATGATTTTGCTAGGAAATGCCCAAATCATGGGATTCCAAAGTGGCACTTGCCCCATATTTTCTATCATGGGTTGAGTGATAATCTGAAGAATTTTGTTGATGCGGCATGTGGGGGCAATTTCCTGTGTCGAGATGCTGAGGGAGCCTTTCAATTGTTTAAGAATATGAGTAAAAATTCCCTCAACAATGCCTCAATGTCCACCTTTAACGGAGCTGATCAACCAAGAAGCGGAGTTTATGAAGTTAACAATTCAAATTTGGTTGATTTAGAGCTAATTGCATAATGATTAGACACATGAGAAAGAATGTGGAGAATTTGGATAAGAAACTGGACAATCTTATAAAAGGTGGGAGTTCCTTAGGTATACAATCTAGATTAAACACTATGCCTATCCAATGAATGAATATGTTTACCCACAACCAACTCCCCAACCCACTAGGTCAAGAATCAATGCACAACATCAATGACCTAACAATGACTCCACATATGAGCCAACTGTACTTGGACCCATCTCTTTCTGGGTGCCAAGGAGGGACCTTGATGCCCTCGAATTCTGAACTAGGTAGCTCGATGCCTCGTTATCTTGAGGATGTGAATGCACTCCAGGGTTACAATAGAAATGAACCTTATTCAAATGCTTACAACCCTGGATGGCACAACCATCCTAACTTTGCTTGGTCAAGTCAGGAACTCGCCTAAGGTCCTAACTTGACTAAGCCAAACACTTATGGGCAACCTAGTAGGTATACACAACCACGCACATATCAACCACAACCTACTCAGGAAAACCAACCCTCTGATTTGAGTCTGGTCCTCAAAGAAATGCGAGAGAAGAATTTGAGACATAAGGAAGAGATGAATCAATAGAGGACATAACTAACGGGACGACTAGATCAGCTAGTTGATGCTAGACAACATGGGATGCTACCGCCCCAACCTGTCCCCAACCCAAGAAATTTTAATATGGTTAACCAAAGAAACACATAAGAGCAACAGGCATGTGTAGTTCAGCCTGCTCCCTAGCACCCACCTAGATTTTCCAACCCTAGTTAGGTTCCACCTATTTTGCAGAACCCACCTCAACCCTTCAACCATAATGCCATTGCTGGTGCAGTAACCTTGAGAAGTGGGAGATAGACCCATGATCCTTACCCTTCTGGATCTAGACCTAGACAAGATATTGAGGAGCCCGAATCTGACCTAGGAGATCAAGAAGACAAGGATCAGGACCCAAACACTGACGATTTCTCTCAAGCACCCTTTCCTGAAGCCTTGAACAAACCTAGAAAAAAGAAACCCAATCCATCTGAGGAGTGGCTTGATATTTTTAAACAAGTCTAGGTGAACATACCACTCCTCGAAACCATTGAGAATATCCTGGACTATGCGAAATTTTTAAAGGAAATGTGCACACCTAAATGACAAGCCAAAATAACAAAAAGGGTAGTGCTATCTGAACAAGCTAGTGCTGTTATCCTTAGAAACCTACCCCGAAAAACAAAGACCCAGGAGCCCCTCTAATCTCGTGCATTGTTGGAGATACCACTTTTGAAAGGGCACTATTAGATTTAGGTGCCTCCATAAATTTGATCCCCACTATGTTATTTGAAAAATTCAACTTTGGAGAGATAAAACCTACTGAGGTCACATTACAATTAGCTAATCAATCTATGACCACGCCAAGGGGGATTATTGAGGATATAATTGTCAAGGTCCGTGATTTTTATTTCCCAGTAGATTTCTTGGTACTTGACATGGAGGTACCAGAAAACTTGAAGAATACCCCAATAATCTTGGGAAGACCCTTTTTAGCCACTACCAAGGCGAACATTGATTGTGAATCTGGCAATATAGAAATAAAATTTGGGGATAAGAAAACAAAGATTAACATCTTTAAGGTCATTAAACAATTTGAGGATTGTGGAATGATAGAAGACTATGAGGATCATACTATTGAATATTGTATGGAATTAGGAATATCCCAATCTGATCCTATAGGCCTTGACACCCAAACCAATCAAGAGGTTAGCCCACCAATCACTAACTTGATTCTTTGACCTCTTGAGGGTAACTATGATCCACCATTGGACCCTTTATCCCAAGGACCCAAACTTAAACTTAAACCTCTTCCTAATCATCTAAAGTATGTTTTCTTAAGAACTGATCAGACTTATCCAGTAATCATTAGCTCTTAATTAACCCAAACTTAGGAAAATCAATTAATTCAAGTTTTGTGAAGAAATAGTAGAGCAATTGGTTGGACATTGGATGAACAAAGGGGAATCAGCCCTAGTTACTGCACCCATAAAATCTAGATTGAGGATGGATCAAGACCCTCCTGGGAAATGCAGAGATGATTGAATCCCAACATGCTGGAGGTAGTGAAAAAGGAAATAATTAAGTGGTTAGATGCAGGAATAATCTACCCAATCTCTGATAGCCCATGGATCAATCCTATACAAGTGGTTCCTAAGAAATCTAGGCTAACTTTGATTACTAATAGCATTGGGGAATTGATTCCAACCCACGCAGCTTCCTTGTGGAGAGTTTGCATCAACTACAGGAAGCTGAATAGTACAACAAAGGAAGACCACTTTCCACTATCATTCATTGATCAAATCTTGGAAAAACTAGTCGGCCAAAAATTCTTCTGTTTCTTGGATTGCTATTCCAGCTACAATCAAGTAGCCATCCACCCCGATGATCAAGAAGAAACCACCTTCACATGCCCCTACGAAACATTTGCCTTCTGTAGAATGCCTTTTGGATTATGCAATGCACCAGTGACCTTTCAAAGGTGCATGCTTGTAATCTTTTTAGACATGATGGGTGATTTCATGTAAATCTTCATGGACGATTTTTCTGTGTTCGGGGACTCTTTTGAGTCATGTTTGATCAATCTAGAGAAGACTCTACATAAATGCATTGAGGTGAATCTTGTTCTATATTGGGAAAAGAGTCACTTCATGGTTAAGGATGGCATAGTTCTTGGCCATGTTGTGTCTGAAAAGGGGATTGAAGTGGATAAGGCCAAGGTTGACACTATAACTAAATGAGTGCCACCTTCGATGGTTAAGCAAGTGAGATCATTCCTTGGACACATGGGATTTTACCATCGATTTCTTAAAAACTTTTCTAAGGTGGCGAGGCCCTTAAGCAACTTGCTAGCAAAAGATCAACCCTTTGATTTTGACTCCAACTGCTTAAGGGCTTTCAATCAACTGAAGGAGGCTGTTACGCAATCTCCCATCTTACAACCTCCTAATTGGGATCATCCTTTTGAAATCATGACTGATGGCTCTAATTTTTCCGTTGGGGCAGTCTTGGGACAAAAGGTAGACAAGAAACCATCCATGATTTACTATTCTAGTAAAACCCTGGATGAAGCTCAAAGAAACTATACCACTACAGAAAAGGAGTTGCTGGTCATAGTGTTTGCTCTGGAGAAGTTTAGATCTTACCTACTGGGATCTCATGTCACAATCTTCACAGATCACATTGCATTAAGGAACCTGATGTCAAAAAGGGATGCAAAATCAAGATTAATCAGATGGATCCTTCTTTTACAAGAATTTGACTTAGAAATCAAAGACAAAACTCGTACTCAACATGTAGTAGCAGATCATATCTCCAGAATCCTGGTAGACTCTACAACTCCTCAACTCTGTGATTCTTTCCCTGATGAGACTCTCTTGACTATTTGCAAACTACCTTGGTTTGCAGATATTGTCAACTACTTGGCCATTGGAAAACTGCACATGGATTGGGCTAAGCATAAGCCAGATAAGTTGATTTTCGATGCCAAATACTACTTTTGGGAAGACCCAGATCTATTGAAAGTTTGCGCAGATCAGGTTATCTACCACTGTATTCCAGACGAGGAGATCACAAGTGTAGTAGAATTCTGCCATACTTATGCTTGTGGAGGTTACTTCTCAGTAAAAAAGACGCCAGCCAAGGCACTGTAGAGTGGTTTATATTGGCTGTCTTTATTTTGCAACTCATACAACTTCTTTAGGTCATGTATCAATTGCCAAACATTAGGAAACATGACCAGGAAGGATATGATGCCCCTAAACCCAACCCTTGAGGTTAAGATCTTTGATGTGTGGGGCATTGATTTCAAGGGACCTTTTACCAATTCATTTGGGTACCTGTACATTCTGGTGGCAGTCAACTACATATACAAATGGATTGAGGCCTGATGTAAGCACATTTA
The DNA here is from genome assembly GCA_037157565.1 of Thalassia testudinum. Classification (NCBI taxonomy): domain Eukaryota; kingdom Viridiplantae; phylum Streptophyta; class Magnoliopsida; order Alismatales; family Hydrocharitaceae; genus Thalassia; species Thalassia testudinum. The sequence continues at coordinate 93,144,102 of JAZHRO010000014.1, read as the reverse complement.
TTGAGGTTAAAATGCCTACTCATGCATGTTCCTAGGCTTAGATTTGCATTTAATGTTATAAATATTGCATAGCATGCATCATTCCACATTTAGAGTAGTTGTATATAATTTAGGTTAATTGCATCCTTTTTGTGGTTAGGAGAGAAGGATATTTACTTCAAAGCATCGGATTGATGATCCGATAATAAGGATCAGATCAAGACGACGATCGAAGTCCAACGCCTCTAAAATCGCTTCGATTGGAGTCCCGTAGCACCATATGCAGTCCAAGGAAGATCAATGGCCAAGGGACTAGGAGACATAATTCGAAGCTTCAAATGACAAATCCAACTGCACGGATCGATTCGGGTCAACGATTGCAGCCTAACGACATGTAAATCGACTCAATCTGACCTCAGTAGTAGCCCTTACAACAAGAAGAAGATGGACGACCCAGACTGCGCCACGTGGTGCAACCCAGGCTGCCCAGCGCACACACATGCCACCGTAGGTGCGCAGCAGCGTGGGTGAGCATGCGCACGTGCAGGCGTGCATGCACACAACACAGTGCACAGCAAAGGTGAGGAGCACGGCTGCAGCGGTGCATGAGCTGGCCTACAGCGATGCATGAGCATGACCTACATCGATGCTTACTACCATCACTTATTCTTCACGTCGCCAGCAAAGCCAACTATGGGCATGAGTGGGCATGAGTAGGCATGAGCTACCTACAGCGACACTTCCAGCAATGGCCTGAATGTCACTAATGGTCCCATACCTGTTTTTGGCTCTTCTCCACTATAAAAGGGCCTACACCCCCTCCCTTCCAAGCCATCTCTACCTACTCTACTCCCACCTACTCCCAACCTCTAGCAAGCCTACAACACTCCATTAGAGCTTGTTCTGAAGCTCCCAAGGCGCCTATTAGTGTAGCAAACCTATGCCCCACCAAATACTCCTCCAACTTCCATCCCCCTTCATAGGTCTCCTTGGAGCCATCCTCTCACCGCCATTCCGGTTGCAGATCATCTCCATCTTCTCACCTCCATTCCAGAGCCACGTCGAAGCTTTCCTCAACCTGATGTCCTCCTGCACCTTACCTCCGTCGTTCTGCTCCTCACCTCCTTCGTCTGAGCTTCTGCCAAGCGCCGTTATCTCTCCGAACAGCTGATTTAGGAGATTTCCTCTCACCCCCTCTCTTTTTATGCTTTCGTAGATTATTGTAATAGACATTAATGCAATACATCACATTTGATTCCATCTCTATCTTGTGATTACTTGTCTTTTATTTTAAAAACACAAAAAAAAAATAAAACCCTAAAATACCAAAAAGAAAAGAATCGAAGCATGGTTTTCAGTTAAAGTAAACGTCGCCTCCGTGTGTTTGACTAGTGACTTCCTCGGACTTTCGGTATAAATTTTATCCGATCGACATGTTTTGCAACTACAACGACGGGTTACTTGTAACCCCGATTTCAAACTTGCAAAACACGCCTTACCAAGGCCATCCCAGCCTGAACCAATGACCATAAAGTGGTCGTGGACTTTGTAAAGAAGAACATCTTTAGTTGGTTCGATGTGCCCAAAGCTCTGATTAGTGATGGCGGGTCCCATTTCACTCATAATCAATTCAGGACCTTACTAGCCAAGTATGGAATCACTCATAGAATCTCTACTCTTTACCATCCGTAGACCAACGGACAAGCCGAAATCTCCAATCGAGAAATTAAAAATATCCTTCAAAAGACGGTTCGTCCGGATCGGAAAGATTGGTCTACTAAATTGGATGATGCTCTCCAGGCCTATCGGACTGCGTATAAAACTTTGAGTGGAATGTCCCTATTCCGTCTGGTCTACTGAAAATCTTGCCATGTACCCGTTGAACTTGAACATAAAGCTTATTAAGCAATCAAAACATTTAATCTGATCTTGATCAATCTGGACGACAAAGAAAACTCCAATTAACTAAATTGGATGAAATTCAGAATGATGCTTATGAAAGTGCAAGAATCTATAAGAATAGGATAAAGGCCTTACATGACAAATACAACTCCAGAAAAAGCTTTCTCCCTAATCAAAAGGTTTGGTTATTTGATGCACACTTGAAGCTCTTTCCAAGAAAATTAAGATCAAAGTGGACAGGGCCCTTCATTGTAAGAAAAGTCTACCCTCAAGGAGCTGTGCTTATCCTAGATCCCAAGTCTAGTCTTGAAACACAGGTAAATGGTTAGAGGTTGAAACCTTATATCACTCAAAATTGTGATCCCATTCCAGATGGTCACATCAACCTTCTGGAATCTTATTGAAGCTGAACTAAGTCCGGCAAATGACATTAAACTTAGCGCTTGCTGGGAGGCAACCAAGTATTCATTACAGGTAGCTATGCATCTTTTGCATCCATGCTAACTTGGATTAACAAGCATAGTCTGGTGATATCCCCTCCACTTGCTTATTATATTTTGATTTTCATGCATACATTTCAATGAGGACATTGTAATGAATAGACATGGGGGGGTGGACATTGCATGTCTTATCTTTATGTCTAAAAAAAAAATGCATTTAGGCATAAAGAATTTTTATGAAGGTTTAATCAAGGATTTATTCTTAAGTTGATTTCTGAATTTAGAATCCAGTATAATTTCACACTTACACGTAGAATTTGCAATGGATCCTCTGTGAAGACCGATAAACATCTTTAGCTTGTCAAGAAGAAGCAGCACTTCTTCCCCTAAACCCTTGGACAGTAATTAGGGAGTCAGGCAAACTATCTTCTAACAAATCCACCAAACAAGTGTGAGGTGAGAGTAGAAAGTCTACTAGTGCTCTAAGGCTGGTTTGAGGAATCTTAAGCTCTGGATAATGAGATAATGATACTCAGAGTTAGGCATAGTTTTTGCTCTCGGTATCTGCATACAAGCTCTTAGTGTGAATATCTTGAGAGCCACCAAATAAGGCAAATATGCAAAGAGCAAGTTCTGATAAAACTAGGACTAAGGTGGATGGTCATGACCATCCTTTACGGAATCCTCGACTAAAGGAGGGTTTTCATATCAAGGCCAGAAATACGCTGTCCTATCCATTCCTTTTCCGGTGCCGAGAATAGACACTTCCACCAAGTAAGCCACCCAATATCCTCTTGAACACCCATAATCCTGAATAATGCCTCATGAATAAAAGTCGTATGTGATACTGTGTTGCGTTAGTGGATGTTTGAAAAAAAAAGGAAAAAAATGGAATGTATATATTTCTATGCATATAGAAAAAAGAAAGTGGAGTAGAAAAACAAGAAAGAAAAAGCAAAAAAAAGAAGAGTAGAAAAACAAGAAAGAAAAAGCAAAAAAAAGAAAAAGAGTTTATAAGTGTTTTTAGAGTTTATATCATGTGTATTGATGCAACAACATCCATCACCCTCACGATCCACCAAATGCAGCCTTGACCTACTTTTCTATATTTCTAGCCACCTAAATACGAGCTGAGGAATGCTGACTTAGTCGTAGAGTTATCATAACATAATCAAAGTGTTAGTGATAGGAGAGACCACCAAATATATTGATAAATCTGGTGAGGTTGTGAGCACAAAAAGAAAGAAAGGAAAAAGAAAAAGAAAAAGGAAGAGAAAGAAAGAGAATGAGTACAAAGGAACTAAAGAGTGCATAGTTTCTAGCCTCTCTTTGAGTTGAATTATTTAATAATATGGAAATCTAGGTTCTAAAGTACTAGCTTATATGTAGCACCAGATGAGTGTGAGCCACCAACAATAAATCCACTTGACTCAAAAAAATCTTCTACCTTACCCAAAAGCCGCGGCTGAATATACAAGTTACCTTATAACCTCGAGGGGAGAAGTTTGCTTATCCCAATAGATTTTTACTATGGATCAAGTACGAGCTTTAGATGTGGATTGACTTTTCACTTGGATCCATTACATAGACTACAACAAAACACATTCACGATTATCTGGATTACTAAAGTATTGGACAAAAATAAAAGACATAAATCTCTAGTGAAACTCCTGATAGAAATCTGTCATGTAGGACCACTTTGCATTTAGTCATGCATTTGCTAGGGACTAGCAAGATTTAGGCATGGGGGTGTGATTTCACAGCAATCATGCAACCTAAATCACCTGAATTAGGCTAGATTCTAGCATAACTTAGGAATAATGCATTCATAGGCATCATAATTTGCATAATAGTTAGTTTATTAGTCATATAGATAATATCATCGTTTTATGACCTAAAAGAGAGATGACTTTAATCGTAGATGACTCGAAGCCGTGGATGTCAGATCAGATAGAGCAGATTTGATCAGAATGACAATGGGAGTCCAATGGTTCCAAAATCATCCTGATCAGACAACTAGAGCATCGTGTGCAGTCCATTGAAGAACGGAGATCATGGAGCCAAAGGACAAAGTTTTGAGCCTCAGATGAAGAATCCAACTACACGGATGGATCAAAATCAACGATCGCAGTCCAATGGTGCAAAAATCAACTCGATCGAAAAGTTTTGGTGGCGCCACATGGTGCCATCATAGCCGCTCCCTCACCACCGCCCCATCTAGGAAGGCTGCAACACGTGTTGTGGGCCATCGGATCTTCATCCAATGGCCACAAGCATGCCATGTCGCCATCCTAGACTGGATAAACATAAATACATACAAACAAGTTTATATAATTAAAGGTTTGCTTAGCACATTGGCTCGAATGCACACATGCAACCGCGGCATGCAGGTTTGAACCCTTCTTTGTGAAAAACTGAAGTGGGCATGCGTGGGCGCAATTGCGCAAGTAGAGTGCATAGCGGGTACACGTAATCTCACGCAGTTGCTTCGACCCTAAGGCAGCGGCGCTTGTTACGATTTGAAGGCTGACATTGAGGCGGGTTTTAAAGGCGAGCGGTGGGCGAAGAAGATAAGCATGCACGTAAGGAGGAATTGAAGTTGGGCGATCGAAGATCGATGATGCAGCGGCTGCCATGTGTAGCCACCAGGTTGCATCCGAGCATTTTGGGTGCAAATGAAGGTATTTTGAGGCCAAATCAGAGCCGTTTATCTCCCAATCGATGGATCTGATCAAATAAGGGTTGTTGGACGATTTTAAAGCTAAAATACCCTTTTTTCCCTCCATCGAAGCTATAAAAGAAGACTTAGGGCCCCCCAGGTGAAGGCATCAACTTAGAATCTCTCTCTCTCCCATCGACCCCAGATCCCTTCTACCATCTTCTCTGTAATTCTCTATCCATCTGCAACTTCGTCCTGGTACTCTGGATCTGAGGTGTTGCCGCACCTCGCACAGGAATCCTACAAGTGGCGTCTTCTCTCTACACTTTCTATCTCTCTCTATCTCCCTCTCCTTCTATCTATCTACTCTCTCTCTCTCTTTAGCATAGTACTTTCTACTTTGAAAACTGTTTATGAATGCAATAAAATTTTGATATTTTGAATGCTTGATATTTTCCCTTTATATATATTTATATAGATATATAAATACCTGTTAGAACTTGTTTTCTGAAAAGCTTCCATTAAAAATCATGATTGCCTCCATACAAACGACCGGGTACTCACTAGAGTTTCATAAATTTATTTGTCGACATGTTTTTGTGCTATACTACAGGTAAACAATTTTTAAAATGCGAATTACGCACCAAATACTAATATGCTTGGAACACCCACTTTCTAGTATCCATTTGTCCTTCTAGACCTGCAAAAAAGTTTATCAAATCTATTTTATGTACCCATTTTCTTTTGGGTCCTTGGTGGTTAGTATCCTTCAAATCCTTAGGTTTATAGACCACCTTTGTGTTAGATTTATAATTCTTTGGATTTTTGCTCTTTTCATAAATCCATGCATGTCTTGGTGCATGTGATTTATTTTGTGTGTTTGTTTTATTATTGAACTTGGCTTTTAAAATATTACAAAATTCTATATTCAACCTAGTTATTTTTATATTATACAAAGTTCCCTCGAAGTATTCATAAATATCTTCTAATTCTACTATTTTTGCATGCAATTGATTGTTAATTTCTTTTGACATTTCTAATTCTATTTCTAAACGAGATTTTTCTATTTCTAGTGTCTTACAACTATCATGCAAGGCCTTATTTTCCTTTTTAATCATAGTAACTTTATGATATAAATTTCATAAGATTGTAACAATTCTTCAAAAGTAATTTCAGAATCTACCTCATTTTTAGATTTGTTGTTCGCCATTAAGCAAAGATGTGCAACTTTTGTTTCTTCGGATTCTTCAGAAGATGATTCCGTGCTAGAATCATTGTCATCCTAAGTTGCTTTGTATGCTTTTCTTTAAATCCTCTTCTTCTTCCGATTGAGTTCTTTTTCCTTCTTCTTTTCTTCTATCTTCTTCTTGATCATAGAGCAATCTTTTCGTACATGTCCCTTCTTTCACTCAAAACAAACAATGTCATTTGAAAACTTATTGACTCTCTTACCTTGTTTTCAGATGAATCTTCAAAATTTTCTCGTTAGAAGAGCAAGCTCCTCCTCTTCATCAGAGTAGGAATCATTGAAGTCCCAATCCTCTTTCATGGCTTTAAAAGCAAACTCCTTCTTGCTCACAGATCTCCCCTCTTTCTTCTTCATGTTTTCCAATTGGACCTCATATGCCTTGAGGCTTCTAATCAGATCATCAAAGGAGAGAGTTGATAAATCCTTCGCCTGTTGGATCGTGGTGGACTTTGGAGACTAATCACTTGTAAGGGATCTGAAGATCTTCGTTACAAGTTGTTCTTCCATAAACTTCACTCCCATGTTCTTCATGGGGTTGATAATATCTCCAAATCTCATGTACATTGCCTTGATTGTTTCACCTTTCTCCAACCTGAAACACTCATAGCTTTCTGTTAAAATAGATATGTGTGTTTCTTTGGCTTTACTAGTACCTTTGTAGGTGACTTGAAGTGTATTACATATCTCATATGCAGACTTGCACACAGAGATATGATTGAAATCCTCCCTTGATAATGCACAATAGAGCACGTTCATTGCCTTTGCATTCCCAGCGATCTTCTTCTTTTGATCTACTGTCCAAACAACTCCTTCCTGTGGCTCCGGATTCGTGTACTTTTCTTGAATGGGAGTCCATAATTCTTCATCCATGGCTTTGAGGAAGATTTACATCCTCTTCCTCTAATATCCATAGTCTGTCCCATCAAAGTAGGGAGGACGTGTGGATGACTAACCTTCGATGATCTTGGCTGATGATGCCATTGCAAGAGAGAAAAATTACTTCATCTTATCGTAGCCTGCTCTGATACCACCTGTAGGATCTGTAAAGCACAAGCACACTAAAAGAGGGATGAATAGTGTGGTATATAAAAAATTGCTAGAATAAACAATCCAAAAAAAGCACACGAGATATATAGCGGTTCCCCTCACTTGGGTACTCTAATACCTAACTCTCCCGACTGGGGATTTTTAACTCGATTCCCTCAATCCGAAGAGAATCAATTTACTAATAACCTAAGGTCTCAACCCAATTACAAGATAAATAAATGAACAAAAGTACAGTTGTAAGAAAGATATAAAAGCTTACAGCTATAGTTCCTAAGACTCCAACAAGTATATTGCTTAAAAAATGCATGAATTAATCAAATGAGAACACTACATTGAAAGTGAACGATTTCACAAAGAAGTACAGAATCTTCTTTGAAGATTTGTTCCAAGCAATGAGTAGCCTTGAGAAGAATGCAACAAATCAAGCTCCTTTGGAACTAAAAAGTTGGGATGGAGGTGTAGGCAAGGAGAGTATTTCTGGCTTGATGTTCTTCTCAAAAGACACACAAGGAGTGTTTATATAGGCCACTAAACACCTCTCCTAAGATTACCGACCATTAAGGGCAATTTGGTAAGATTAGAATTAACATAAATTGCAATATAGTCATTCTAATTAGGCATAATGGCTAGCTGGAACTGGTACTGAAGTTGTGGTATCGGTATTGACTGCTCACAATCGACCAAGCAGTGCCTGGGGTACTGGTACTGATCATTGGTATTGGTACTCAGTGCATTCTGTTGAGTACCAACAAAGTCACTTGGTACCGATACTTATCACTAGTACTCGTACTTGTGACTCACAGGCAACGAGGCTTTGGACACTTAATACCAGTACTCATGATGAGTACCGGTACTTGTTGTTCGCAGTTTGGGACTTTGGCCCAAACCTATGCCTAGCATGTACCGGTACTTATTACTAGCATTGGTACTTGCTACAAGTAGCTTGTTTTAAAAGTTTAAACCAAGTTTTAAGGAAATCCTATCTTAGCTATACGATAATATTTCCAAAGAGTCGATCTTTAGTTTTAAAATGAATGATTGAACTTGATTTTGATTCCTAATTATCTCTAATTTGATTTTAACTCCTAAGATATCTTTTTTTTATTAGGAAACATACAAAAGTTCTAAGATACAATAAACTAAACAAAACTAAAGTCTTCAATCTTCATGCCATCATTACTTCCTTCATCCATACTTAGATCCTGTTATTTCTTGAAAATAACACTTCAAAAACTCATTAGATTTAAAATGGCTTTGTTAACACCAAAACATAAAAGAGAAGTGCAACTAGGTTTCAACAAGATTTAGGTCCCATTCGAAATCATGAAGCAAAACAGAGTAAGAAACACAATTAGAAATTTAGAATATTTCCTTTCATGTGTGCATATAACAACACACTTAAGCCTGCATGTACCGGTAAAGATGATTGGTACCAGTACTGGTGGGCTTCTGTTCCAACTAGAAATTTGAGCCAATACTGGTACTCATCTTCAATACTGGTACCTGCTCACTAAAGCAGGCACTGCTATGCCCAACGAGCACAGGTACTGATAATGGGTATCGATACCATCTGGTACCCGACGAGAAATAAGTGCAGTAGTAGGAATGGTCTTGATAGAAAGGAAAAGCAAGATATAGAATGGTTAAAGATAGCAAGATCTACTTAGGGGATAAGAATATACCTAGAGGAGAAGATTGGAGGTGATCCTTCTTCTTCTTTGCTAGGGCTTGGAGTGGCTCTTGAGAGGAGAACTAGGGTTTGCAAAGGGTGAAATGAGGCAAGTGTTTGCACTTGGCCTCTTTTATATGAAATGGGTCATGTGCAAGTTACATGACTTCTTAAGTGGTTGAGAAATATTTCAATCAACTTAAGTGTTCAAAAATAATGTAGTTAATAACCTAAGCTAGGCAACCATATTGCAAACAATACCCTGATATTTCTAATCATATGGAAATATTACATTTTACCCCTTTTTAGCAAAAGTGGGTAAATTACTGTTAGACTTGTAGGGAATCTTATAATTGCAATCAAGTTATTAAGCAATAAATTTGTTAATTTTGAATTTCTTTTATTATACAAAGTCCTAACTAAGGCCTTCATGAAAATCGTGTTTGTTCCCTCATTTAATATTTTAAAACATTAGTAAACAATACATCACATCCATTATCACATATTTGACTAACGCTAAGCAGGTTATGTTTTAAATTTTCTACTAAAAGAACATTACGTTCTTGCTTAGAGGAATTACCTATTGTATCTTCACCAATAATGCGACAATGTTTGTTGTCGCCTAGCTTAACGTGTCCACCATCTAGGATTCTTGTCCACTTGATAAAGAAGTCAGAGTGTCCCGTTATATGCTTGGAACACGCACTATCTAGGATCCATTTATCCTTCTCGACCTACAAAATAGTTTATTAAGTCTAATTTAGGTACCCATTTTCTTTTGGGTCCTTGATGGTTAGTACCCTTCAAATCCTTAGGTTTGTAGACCACCTTTGTGTTAGACCTATAATTCTTAGGATTTTTGAACTTTTGATAAATCCATGCATGTCTAGGTGCATGTGACTTATTTTGTATGTTCTTTTTATTATTAAATTTGACTTTCAAATTATTACAAAATTTTGTATTCAACCTAGCTATTTTTAAATTATTCAATGGTCCCTCATAAATGTCTTCTAGTTCTACTATTTTTGCATGTAATTGTGAGTTAGTATCTTTTGTTATGTCTAACTCTATTTCTAAACAAGAATTTTCTATTTCTAGAGACTTATAATTATCATGCAAGACCTTATTTTCCTTTTTAATCATCCTAGCTTTATGGTATAACTCATCATAAGATTGTAATAATTCATCAAAGGTAATTTCAGAATCTACCTCATTTTTAAATCCATTGTTGTTTGCCATCAAGTAGAGATGTACAACCTTTGTTCCATCAGATTCTTTGGAAGATTATTCTGGCATCATTCAAGTCATTTTGTATGCCTTTCCTGATATCTTCTTTTTCTTTCGATCAAGTTCTTTGTCCTTTTCTTCCTTCTTCTTGATCATTGGGTAATCTTTTCGTACATGCCCCTTCTTCTAATCAAAACAAACAATGTCTTTTGAAAATTTATTAACTCTCTTACCTTATTTTCAGATGAATTTTCAAAATCTTCTTGTTAGAATCGCAAGCTCCTCTTCTTCGTCAAAGTTGAAATTGTCAAAGTCCGAATCCTCCTTCATGGCTTTGAAAGCAAGCTCCTTCTTCTTGCTTACAGATCTCTCCTCATTCTTCTTCATATTCTCCAATTGGACCTCATATGCCATAAGGCTTCCAATCAAGTCATCCATGGGGAGAATGGATAAATCCTTAGCCTCTTGGATCGCTGTGGACTTTGGAGACCAATCACTTGTAAAGGATCTCAAGATCTTTCTTACAAGTTCTTCCGTAAACTTCACTCCCAAATTCTTCATGGGGTTGATGATATCCCCAAATCTTGTGTACATCGCTTTGATTCTTTCTCCCTTTTCCATCCAAAAACACTCATAACTCTTGGTTCGAATTGAGATTCGTGTTTCTTTTACCATATTTGTACCTTCGTATGTGACTAGAAGTGTATTCCATATCTCGTATGCGGACTTGCATGCGGAGATATGGTTGAACCCCTCCCTTGATAATGCACAATAGAGTGTGTTCATTGCCATTGCATTTCTAGTGATCTTCTTCTTCTGATCTGCCATCCAAACAAAGCCATCATGTGGCTCCGGATCCGTGTACTTCTCTTTAATGAGAGTCCACGAGTCTTCATCCATGGCCTTGAGGAAGATTTACTTGCTCCTCTTCAAGTATCCATGGTTCGTCCCATCTAAGTAGGGAGGACGTATGGATGACTGTCCTTCGGTGCGCTTGGCTGATGATGCCATTGTGAGAGAGAGTGTTTACAACTTTTTACGACCTGCTCTGTTACCACCTGCTGGATCTGTAGGGCACAAGCACACTAGAAGGGGGATGAATAGTGTGGTATAAAAATAAAAATTGCAAGAATAAGCAAACCACAAAAAGCAGACAATATGTACAGTGGTTCCCCGCACTCAGGTACACCATTACCTAAGTCTCCTGACTTAGGCGTTTTAACCCGATTCCCTCAACCCGGAAGGAATCAATTTACTAATAACTTGAGGTAATTAATAGGTTACCTCAACCCAATTACAAGATAAAGAAATGAAAAAAAGCACAAGTGTAAGCAAGATATAATAAAGCTTATAAGTAAATTTCCTAAGTCTCCAACAAGTATATTGCTTAAAGAGTGAATGAATTAATCTAACGAGAATACTAAACTGAAAGCAAATGATTTAATAATGATGTACACAATTGCCTTTGCGGGTTTGTTGCAAACAAAGAGTGGCCTTGAGAAGAATGCAATAAATCAAGCTCCTTTGCAGCTATAAATTGGGAAATGGAGGTGTAGGTAAGGAGAGTATTTTTGGCTTGATGTTATGTGCAAAAGATACACAAGGAGTGTTTCTATAGGCCACTAAACACCTCTCCTATGAATACTAGCCATTAGGGGCAAAATGAGAAGATTAGAGACATGGTTAATTGTAAAATAGCCATTCTGATTAGGCACAACGGCTAGTTGGTACCGGTACTGAAGTTGTGGTACTGGTACTAACTGCTCACAGTCAGCCCAACAATGCCTGGAGTACTGGTACAGATCATTGGTACCGGTACTCATTGCATTCTTGAGAACCAACAAAGTCACTTGGTGCCGATACTTATCACTAGCACTGGTACTTGTGACTCACAGGCAACAGGGTTGTTACCTACATCTACCGGTACTGGGGATTAGTACCAGTACTTGTAAGGTCCAGGCACACCAGAGGTCAATCAATTGTAAACACTTAATATTGGTACTCATGATGAGTACCGGTACTTGTTGTTCATAGTTTGGGACTTAGGACCAAACCTATGACTAGAATGTACTGCTACTTATGACTAATACCAGTACTTGCTATAAGTACCCTGTTTTACATGTTTAAACCAAGTTTTATGGAAATCCTATCTTAGCTATATGATAATATTTTCAAAGAGTCTATTTTTACTTTTAAAACGAATGATTGAACATGATTTTGATCCCTAATTATCTCTACTTTGATTTTAACTCGTAAGATATCTTTTTCTTGTTAGGAGACATACAAAAGTTCTATGATACAACAAACTAAACTAAACTATGGTCTTCAATCTTCATGTCTTCCATTCTTTCTTGCTTGCATACTTTCTAACTCTTGTATTTTCCTATAATACTTCATAAACTCATCAAAATTTTAAAATAGTTTTGTTAACACCAAAACATAAAAGAGAAGTGGAACAAGGTTCCAACACATGTCAGCCCCAATCGGATCACAACTTTTAATAATCAGGCTATCAAATTGTTCATCTTGCTCCTCGAGCCCATTAGTCACACTAAAATCATTCTCCTTAAGCTCCAGTGAAACTTCACTGAGAGATTCCTCACCGTTGGAATGAAAGAATTCGTGAACCTCATTTATATATGTCTCAAATTCATGTCATTTCATGGTCCATGGAGACATATCTTTCATCATTCCCTGGCTCTGGAATCTCGAGTGAGAAACTCGGTTCATCCTCAATGGGTTGCTTTAGCCCAACCTGATCATTGCCGGTCTCAGAACATGTATCACCCCCAATAGGCACCTGAGCAAGTTTAAACATTGGCTCTCCTGAAGGGGTTTCATCTTGAGAATCATCCCAAGATTGGACTTGGGCAACCATAAATTTCATCCTCAACCTCAACAAATTCCCAAGTAGAAACTCACCCAGGCCTCTATCCCTAACATTTTGGAGCAAATCCAATAAAGAGCTATCTAGCTCATCAATCATTTTTATCATAGGCTCCAATGCTTCAGTGCATGGTGTTGGTTGGGCTTCTAAAGATTGTATGGTGTTCCTCAAGTTAGCCAACACCCTATCTTGGATTTGGTTCACCTGAATAGAATGGTTTGGTTCAAATTTGGGTGGGTTTGGGTTAAATCTAGGGGAGTCAAGATATCAAGGTTCTTGGGTCGATCCCTGATAGTAGGTCATTTCAGGTTGTTCAAAGAATGGTGGCAACCTACATTTAGTGGAATACTAGGGAGGGTAAGTGTTATAATCAACATATCCTTCATGGTTGTAGATTTGGTTAGGTTGATCATCAAAGTATCGAGATCTATAATCATTATAGCTCTGGGAAGGATAGTAATCATCTTGGGGATAAGTGTTGGTAGGAGGGTAAGATGGGAAATGCATGAAAAATGTGTAAGGATACATGGTAGAATAGGAGGGAAATCAGAAGAGAGAAACAAGCACTGCACTACAAGTAATCAACCATGTCCTTTGGTGGCTTAGCCTAAAGACTATAGACTCTTAGGACTTGTCTTGAGATTATAAACAATTTGGTCTAATTCTATCTACTCAATCCAACCAGTTAGAGGGATGGGCTAGGGAGAAGGTTCTTCCTTTTGCTTGTGCCTTCAGTTCCTAGTGTACCCCCCAACCACGGTTGTTTGATGCTACTCCCCTAGCTAGACATCAGATGGACTACTAGAAGAAAATTAATAAAAAAAATCCTCAATCTGAGCCACGAAGAGCAAATCAATCCTTAAGGCCAATGACTACTTACTTTTAGTTAGGCTTGGGATGATCGTGCTCTTGGAATGTGATGGGCCCTTCAGATGGGTTGTGCCACTAATGATTAGTTAATATGTGTGTGAGTGCACAACTAGGGTTTGCAAACAAGGTTATTTGATGATGTGTCTTTTAGGGTTTAACCTTGTTTAGTAGCTTCTAGGGTTTAATCTTAGGTGTATTCAATCAAGTTCTGTAGAACACTCTGATTGCGCAGCAATCATAGGTCTTAATTGACCTAAATTAGGCTAGGACTTAGCATAAGTTAGGGTAATTCATGCTTGCATAAGCATTATTTGCATCTTTACTGCTTTCTTTTAGCTATGCACAAAATAATGCAATCATGTACTGATTAGGGGCATTATGACAAATATGGGTAATAAGCTGACCTGAAGCTAGATCTAAAGCTGGATCTGAAGAATAAAAAATAACTGGTGTTGCAACAAAGCTAGAGCGGAAGACCTAGATTAGATGTAGTAGATAATAATGTATGGGAGTTAAGGTATGCTATTCTATTAAGTAGGAATAAATCAATAAATTATGGAGAACTTAGGTCCATCCTAGCCCTAGGATAGCCTAGAAGTTTCCCCAAGCCTTATCCACCCTTAGATTAGGTCACCGGACCCTAGGAAACATTAAAACCCTAATTCCAACCTCTATCTGGATGTCTAGAACCAGCCAACTCCTGCACACCTTAAACCCACTTTTGCAGTATTATTGGACATCCAGACACTTGGTCAGACATCTAATTTCTACAGAATACCCAAGATAGAACCTGGAATCGTTCCTGACTCTGATTAGATGTCTAGAATTGAAGTCTGGACTTCTAATTTTTGAGTATAAGTCATTTGATACTTTTATTGGACATCTGGAATTGCTCTCCAGTTCCTATTTTGAGATTCAAGCCTTGATCTTGGATCTCTAGCTCCTTAAACCCAATTCTAACTTGCTAGGAACCTAAATTAAGGTACCCCAACTCTAGTACATCACCTCTATACCTCTTTAAGGACCTGATTAGGTCCTCACTAAACCTAATTGCCGTAGATCATTGTCAATTACCATTGCCTAGTCAGTTGGATTCATAGGGTCCAATTGAGCTCAGATCTCAAGCCATACAAGTCCAATTGGACTCAGCGAGAGTCCAATTAACCTAAGACCAACCTAATTGAGTTATTTCACTCTCAATTAGGTTCACAATCATTCAATTAAACTTGTGTTAATTTTAATTGCATTTCCTCCTTAGCAATTAGGGTTTGTAACCCTAATTTCTGACCTACACGAACCCAAACCCTTTAGGACCTAACCTAGACCATTCAGCCACATAGGGCATGGCCACACACACACACACACACCCATTCAAGCACACACACCCATCTAGAGTTCTCTAGAACCCTCTTCAAGGTGGCGCCACTCTTTGTTGCCAAAATTAGCAACCAAGAGCCATTCAAATTGGAGATCCACAAATGGTGGATCTAAAAACCACTTCTCTCTCCCTTTGGTTGGCCACTCTTCGATCTCTCTCTAGAGAGTTCCACACATCTCTATAGAGCTTCCTTGGGTGGCCCTTTGCACCCATCCATCTCTTGGCTTTATTCATGTCCATTTAGGTTAGCTACATTCCACCTCCACAAGTTGCTTCTCCATGGCCACCACCATATCCACTCCAGGATGCTGGATCACTTCTCCAACCTCTCTCCAAGGGCTAGACTAAGCACCATTGGCTGCCCCTCCTCCTCTCAACCACTCGAAGGCCATCAGAGACCACCTCCGAGTGCCCTTATTTCTGCTAGATTAGTAGCTTAGTTCTTCATAGTTACATGCTTTTATTACTACTTAGTAATGTAGCTCTTTATTCTCCCCCAATGATGCTGCAAAATCCCCCATAGATTCTTGTATGCGATCATTTTCCGTTAGGTAGATTTATGTTTTCAAGCTTTCCTCTATAAGCTTTCCTCCAGTTCCATGTTGCAAACACCCTCCTAAATGAATGAAAGAAATTTTTTTATATACATATCTCTGTGTTGAGAATCACCTTGAGCTTATTGATTGCAATATATTTTGTGTGATTAAACTTGCCTGCTTTTAATGATTATCTATTGCAACCAGCATGTCGATACCAGAAAATATTGAGGATTTAACTATTAGTGCATTTTCCGTAAACAACCACCACATAACTAGAATTGTGCGTACTGAAACTCACACTTTCACATTTGTCATCTATCTAACACATGCGCACGTAATCAGGGTTCCTAATGAAAGTGGCAAAACAATGATCCGATGATTAGAAACTGGCGTGCAAATTTAAACAAGTGCAGTGAAAAAGATCGATTTCAGATTTGCATAAATGCCTCCTAGAGACGAACGACCGGGACTCAAGTCTCGTTATCCTTACAAAATATTTTTTTTTTTATGAGCATTTTAGTGCGACTATGTTACGATTTTTGATGATTTTAAAATGTGCAAAAATGGGATTGTCACACTCAACGTTTTGCAAGCACTAGTGATGATATATTCCTTTAGAAATCAAAAAAATAATGTAGACTGCCAACCCTTAAAATCAACCCTAAGTGGCAAGCTACTTGATGGATCAGTTCTATTTTGGGTGGTGCGACCTAAACAAATCAACCAATTTGCTTATTCACACCATAGATTAAGCCACACAATGTCTTAGCCTAATCAGATTTCTACTCACTTATGTTTATTGAGTTGAATTGTACTGAGTCCACAGGTCAGATCCCGGTTAAGTGGTATAATTAAAGTGATTGTGCACCTTAGGATGAGAATTTGGGGGTGTTAAGTGTGTCTCTTTTAATTAAATCTCACAAGAGAAGAGTATTTTTTTTATTTTTTAATATATGCAGGTGGGTGTGGTGAGCCAAAGTGACAATCAAACAATCAAATCTATCCTAGGGTTTATGCAAGAATCTAAGTTGATTTACGTTTGAGTTATTAGGTTATGAAATGGAAATCTAGTTGGTGGGTGGGGGGGATAACTTACAAATGTCTTTACCCGTACTTTACTCCAACCTACTGCCTTCGGCTCCTCAATCGGGTTCCTACAAGACAATAAATCGAAGAAGAAAGATAGGTTAGAAAAATATGTAAGTAAAGCGGAAAACACAAGAAAAGACTAAAGAGTGCTTCCTCCCCAGCAATGGTGCCAAAATGAAGTAGCAGATTTGCATGCAGAAAGGATTGAGTTTAGAGAACCCATTGTCGTAGTTCAATTCGCGAGAAAATCCATCAATCAGATAATATTTATAATCGAAACTCAAAAGGAGTCCCAAGTTGAACATGGGGAGGCGAACGTTTGGTTTGAAAAATCCACGTTTCACTTTTTATTTGTTTCATTCATTCTTTTTCTTTTGTTATTTTTTTGGTATTTTAATAGGGCAAGAGATCAGGTCGATGAATTCTAGCAAATCTACTTGCAAAATAAAGAGAGGGAGAGAAACAATCATGTATTTTTATAATCAAATGTTTATTACAACTTGGAAAGCAGGAAAACTATACTACAAAAGCAATAGGAAAGAGATAGGTGAGAGAAATCCCCCTAGACAGTCGCTTGGAGGACAACTTGCTTTGATGTCGCCTGGAAGAAGGTGGTGAGGAGTAGGATGAACGAGGATGGAGGGTAGGGAAGGATGGCATCGTGGGGAGGATCTACTTCCCAAAGTAGCTGAAAAGACGACTACAGGATGCTCCACGAATGGGGATAAGGGGAGGGAAAAACTTTTTATTATACTTTAGAGGAGCATCCTAGGCTTGGGACAAGCTCTCTCTAAAGCCTTGGAGCTGGTGAGGAGAAGAAACGAAGAGATAAAGAAGAAGGTAAGGTGTAGGGGTCCTTTTATAGTGGAGGGAAGAGGAGGAAATCTATCTAAGGGCTATAGCGACATCAAATGCGTTGTTGAAGATCCATGCCAACTAATGCTTTGAATGTCGCTAAAGCCTACTGGCACTCGTGCTCTATCCCCACTGGCATTTGTTAGAGTGCCTCCCACCATTCGATCAAGATCTGAAAGCTTAGTTGCACCCACTGATTGCACCCTTTGAAGGTGCATGCTACTAGCGTCGAAGAGAGGCGCGAGCACTGCTGGATTGGCATCAAACGGCTGACAACGCCAGTAGATGTCTTAAGTTCATGCCCACGTACGATAGTGTGTGTGATTTGGCATGATCTCATGCGTGAGCGAATGTGGCCCACGAGATTGCATCGGGTGGAAGCTTTGTAGTCGCTCGATGATGATCCAGTAGCCTAATTTCTACATTGAGGGTGCTTCAATGGGATTCGACCCTATGCCATTTGATCTGCAGAGAGTGCTTAGCCATTGGGCCAAGCCATCCTTTGTGTTTCCAAGAGGAGAGTAGTGCGAAGGCTTCTTAGTCGTTGGATCAAGATCTAAGGGCTGGGAAAGGAGGTCGCAGATGGGGAATGCTGTGGACGGGCACTACTAGCCGATGTTGGGCCGCCTAGATGGCGCCACATGACGCTATCTGGGCCATCCATCTTCTTTCTATTGCAGAAGGTTCCATGGTGCTTGGATCGAGATGATTCCCACATTGCCTAACTATGATTGTCGCTCCGGATTCATCCATACAGTTGAATTTTTTATCCAAAGCCCATAATGATATTGCATTCCCCTTGGCCATTGATCTTCCTCAGATTGCATAAGGTGATACGGGATTTTGATATAGGCAATTTTAGAGGCATTAGACTCCGATCATCATCATGATCAGATCAGTACGGTCAGATCGTCCATCCGAGGCCTCGAAATAAATCTCCTTCCCTCTTGGCCATCAAAAGAATGTAATCTAAGCCTAGGAACATGAATGAATAGGCATTTTAACCTAATTAAGTGTCTCTACATAACAAAATGAATAAAAAGTTAGTAGAAAGATGAAACACAACTTCACAAGTTGAGATAAAGTGATGTTTATTACAATTACACTAAGTTAAACAAACTAAACGAGATAAAGGTGAAAAGAAATCTCCCATAGTGGATGTTTGGTGAGACGACGATGCTTAATGGTGGCTTGGACGGAGGAGGGGAGATGCTAGATGTTGGGGATGAGGTGTAGACAGAATCCACGTAGAGGAAAGCTTCACCAAGCTCATAGAAATGGGGATAAGGCGGCAAAGATGATCAGCTTCCTGATTGGAGGTGGGAGGATAACCCTTCGGTCACCTATGAACATGGTGAGAGGTAGGTTGACTATTTAGAGGAGGTGAAGGATTTCTATACTAATAGGTGGCCTAAGGCTTGAGAGGGAGCCCTTGGTTGCTTTGGAAGGCTTTTTGAGCTCTTGAGTAGGTGGGAATAGCAAACAAAGTGATTTACAGGCAAGGGGGGTGTGTAGGCCCCATATAAGCGATGAGAGTGGGCCAAAATGGGCATTGCAGAATTAGTGACTTCCAAGATGTCACTGTAGATCCCACTCATTCATTGTTGTATCGAACTCACGTGCAAGCTGGCACTCGCTAAAGTGAGCCTCATTAGATTGCGTTGGGCTTCGCTAGTCGTCGATCTTGCATACTGGTGCGTGCAGCTGGCATTTGCTAATGCTCGCTGAGCCACGATGGAGTGGATCATAGCCATAGGATTGTGGATGAAAGGTTCTGATGGCACAGGAGATAATGCTTTGGATCACAACTTACATAATCAAATGGTGAAGATCGCGTCAGACAACATAAGCATCTGCCGCCTGTTGCGCATATGATCGCGCATTTGCCCACGCGTGTGTGAGTCACGTGCTTCGTCTTGTTCCACATAGCCACTGCTTTCGTCGCTCGATCGCCCATCGATGGCTGATTTTCACCCACACACACTCATTAGATTAAATGCACACGCGAGGCTTCAATCTCTCATCCGTGCATTGTGCGTGGAGGTGTTAACCACTACGCTGAAGGTGAGTATGAGTCTTGTTTACGAATTATGGCTCATGCACCCACGACTGCTGGATCTTAATCCAATGGTCGAGATTGCGTGAAGCTTCTCTTTGCTTGGCATGAGGAGGGTGATGTGGCCTCTTGACGTCTGTTGGGTTTGAATCCAACGATCGAGATTTGATGAGAGTGGCTTGAGACGGTTGGCTGCAATTGGACTAGAGGGTTGCGATGGTGCCATGTGGTGCCATCATGGTCGTCCAACTTCTTCTTGTAGATAGTGCTACAGAACTCTGATCGGGGTGGTTTTTGCACTGATGGACTACGATCGTTGTTCTAGATCCATCTATACGGTTGGATTTTTCATCTGAAGCCCATAAAGATGTCACAATGCCCCTTGACCATATAAAATGTATAAATTAATATACAAACTGCACTAATAAGCCTAAATGCAATGTAATGTGTGTTATGCATTATTCACAATGCTGCATGCAATGTTAAGCTTAGGAAATAACATAAGTAGGCTTTTTATCATGAATAAATGCGTATTTATCATACCCCCATGCCTATCTTTGGCTTGTTGTTTTTATGAATTGAGATCAATGTTAAAATAATACGTCGTAGTATAGGTTGAAATCACTCGAAAATAAATGAATTTATTACTCGAAATTGTAAATCCGAGGTCGAACACAGGGAGTAAATTGGAGTCTAAAAATCAATAACGCAACTTTAAGATTGAATATAATATGCAATGAAAACCAAAGTATAGTGCAAAAACACAATGTCAATGTAAGAGAGAAGCACAAAAAATATGGATGTCTAATTTCCAAAATCAGACGTCTTAAATATGAAATGCTACAGTGCTTCTTGGTTGTCTGTCTCTGATCTCCCTCTTCGTCTTTCTTTTCTTTCTTTCATTCTCTGATGGCCTTCTTTCTTCTTGACTTCTTCTTCCTTCTATGATTTCTTGTTTCTTCTCTGATTTCCTTCTTTGCTTTGGCCCTTGTCTTCTTCTTCCTCTTCTTTCTCCTTTCCTTCTGTCTCTGACTTCAACTCCTCTTCAACCTTGCTTTCTCTTTCCTTGGCTTCTCTGGCTGCTGCCCTTTCCTTCCTTGGCTTCCTTTTCTTCTTCTGAGATCAAGACCTACCCCAACCCTCCCCCACGATCTCTCTTCTTCCTTCTCTCTTAGGCTCACTCTCCTAGAGCCTTCTCGGGTTATCGGGTCGGGTATGTGTGCCCGAGACCAGGGCCACCGACATGCGTGGTGGGCGAGGAGTGCAAGCTAATTAGTTATATGGGTCAAAGCTAGGTCTATGAGTAGTGGGGTCATGGAGGAGGCGGTGAGGGCAAGTGGGACCTCACCCAGTGGTCAGGAGGCGATCAACCTCGGTGACTTTTTCAACTTATATCACTACACCCTCTCATGATCTTCCGAGGTGGGACCATGTTGTCCCACTTTCTTCGCGAGCACTCGCAGCAGACGTTCTCCTCTAATTGTAGCAGCTACGTGGGCATCAATGCCAATTGCTGGGCTGAAGATGTGCATGAAAGCAATCAGCTCAACCTGGGACTTCTTGCCTGGAGCGAGGAGTCCTGGATGAAGCTTCCAAATAAGCTTGGTGCTTCGTCAATGGCGGCAGAGGCCTCGAACCCTGTCAACAAGAAAATGGCCTTGCGGCCTTGTTAGAACATGCAGGGAGCTTCGCCTGGACACAGCGAAGGTGGTACGGTGGTCGGCGTGGCGTGGGGTGGCCTGAGCGTGCGTGCCTTGGTCACCCTGTGAGTGCGAAGTTGGATGTTTTCGGGGGGCATTCTAGGGTCTTGACATGGTGAGTGGAGTGAGGGGTTAGGGTCAGTGAGGTGTGGCGGTGCTTGTGAGGTAGTTGGCAAGGTGGTTGGAGGTGTGGAGCGGTAGGAGCACCTCGCTAGAGGTTTGGCCGGAGGTGGAGAAGGTGATGGTGGTGTGCGAGTGTCGAGGCATATTTGTAGAAATAAATGATAGAAAATTGATGAGAAGGGAGAGAGGACTTAACTGAATGTGGATGGACGAAGGGGGATGCAGAGGAGGCGGCTGGCTCATACTGCCATCGTTGGAGACGAAGGACCCAGAGGGAGGAAGATGGCGATGATGAGGGAGTTGTAGGGACATCGGCTGGTGCAGCGTGACGCGGACGAACAATATAAAGGGAACCCTGCCACTGGTATTGTTGCAGAGCTACGAGAGAGAGAGAATGGTAGTTGGAGCTTGCTGGGTGGTTGACTCAAGGGGGAAGATAAGAATTAGGGGTATCTCAGGCCAATCTCAAGCTTAGGAGGTGCGGAATGATCTGGGAAGCCTTTTGTAGGCCTTAGCAGGAGGCCTTGTGCTTGGAAGCCAAGATTCCAAGCATGGTCATGTCATCGGAGATCGAAACTCAGAGAGACCCAAATCTTTCATGTGTTCGCATGAGAGATTGGGTAGGAATTAGGGCTTGATAATGCATTCACATGAGAGGAGATTTCTCAGAGAATCTCCCTTTCAATTTTGAAAGGGATTCTCTGAGGAATCAGGGAGTTCTTTCCCTTGATACGTCACCGGAGTAGGATTCCCTCCACTATAATGGCAGAGGGACCTAATTGCAAAGAATGACTTGAAAGTTTGGGGAGTTTCTGCAGAATGTTTTCAAAAGCTAGGGGTAGAAATGTATTTGGGCTGGACCTGTTTGCAAAGTAGGTCAAGGTGAATTCTCCTTAGGTCCAAACTTTTGTAGAAACCTAATTTGGACCTAAGGAATCGAATGGTGAAGTTGTACTTTTGGTTGACCATGTTTGACTAGGCAATTTACACAAAAACCTAATTTAGGGCAAACATTTGACTGAGACCCTAATTTCGGTCAAAATAGGTTCTAAAGGCCAAATTGAAGGTTCTAAATCCTAGAGGATATTTTTCCATGAATTTTATAGGATTTAGGTAAATTTTATTCTGATCAGAACCTTGTTAAATAAAGTGGGTCTGTTTTAGGGTTTAAGAAGTCATTTAATTCTCAGAATTCATATGAACCCTTTTTTATTTGAACCAACCAACTTTTTATCTTGTTAAGACCATTTGACCTACATTTAGCTCATGAGAAATCCTGTTGGTGCACCGTAATGGTAAAATTGCAGTTTTACCCCTTGTTTCCTGCCTTTCTTTCAGAAGGGTTATTCATTGAGTTAGGACCTTTGGTTGGTTATATAGGAGCTTTTGTTCTCTTTTCTGGGTCGAAATGAGCTATTAGGGCTCATGATGGTGTTCCCATCATACCCGCATGTCTAGCTTTTGCTAGTCCCTTAACAAAATTTTAAGGTTTTAACTTATGTTCTAGACCATGAATTCCTTTGATGTTCACAAATTATGGTGAGTGCTTTTTCTTTTCTTTTCGATTAGGTTAGAATGCCGATAGTAGGCCTAGAGGTACTCAAGTATCATCCAAGATCCAGACCTGACTAGCTCTAGCATCAGCCCTCCAGGAAGGTTTTTAAGACCTACAGGAACTATCCTAAGATTCGTTGGACTCCGCGATTAAAGCACCCATGCTTGCAACATATTTTAGCCTCGGTTCAATTTCTAGTGCATTTTTTGTAAGAGAGAGATAGAGGATTTATTTGTTTGGAGAGTTTTCTCTCTCTTTTCTTTTTATTTCTAGCTTTTGATTGGCTTCTCAACACGGTCTATATCGGATTCCTCATCCCCATCATCAATCTTCGAAGGGTCCCTGGCAATTGATGCCTCGTAATAGCATCGCCCATGGCAACACCTAGAACCCCTGGCCTTCAAGATTTTGAGATAATCCTACCCATGGCATCCTGTAGCTAAATCCAGACCTTGGCAATCGACATTTTGTGATAATGCTACCCATGGCATCTGAACCAACACAGGATGCTTAAGTGCCCCCGATAGGATATGTAAATATCCTAGGAGACAAGCACTGAGGAGACGATGTGTTATTACTCATCTTTGAGAGGAATTTCCCGCCTCTCTGCACCAGGAACTTGTCCAAATCAACGTGTGTTGATCAGCTGCTCCTAATCTAGGTCACTTTTTCAGAACACTTGAACGCTTTTGCGTGATTTTGATAGTTATGTGCACTGAACCAGACTGTGTGTGGATTGGGGTGCTTAGGTTACCGAGTCTCGCAAACCAAAGGTCAGTTAACGAGGCCGAATACTCCCTAAGCCTTAAACCTAATACTTAAGCTTCGCATTTTCCCCAACCTCTTGAGGACTATCTAGATCTTAGCGAATACTTGAATTTTTAAGCCTAGGAGTCAAGCCCAAGATGCCTAAGATCAGCATACCTACTAATCTCTTTTGTGTGTCATTAGCACTTCTTTCCTTCATTTTTCTTTTTCTTGATATGGTCTAGAACTTCGGTTAATCCCTTAATTTCTTACTAATGACTATCTCTTTTTTCTTTTTCATTTTGTGCTCCTTTTTTGAGATTTTTCTCTTTTCTTCATTTTCTCCTCATGATTTGTATGGCCTCAAAATTTTCTCTCCCCTTAGTATTTTTTTGTTCTCTTTCAAGATTTTTTCATTTTTTTGGTCTTTTTTGTGATATGTGATTTTTTTGTTGAAACCTTTTCTTGTGAGATGAGTTTTCATAGTGTTTTGCACTTCCATACCCCCCCATGCCTACAATTTGCAATGTCCCCATTGTAAATTAGGTGGGTACGAATTCAGCTTAGATCATTCATTAAAACAGGCTTTGGGAAGGTGAACGGGTCGAGGTGACTGTTACGAATGATTTCTATTCTCGGGTATGGGTACCCGAGGTGGGGTTGGCTATTTTATTGGATGAACCCTAAAGTGCAATATGAATTCAGCATAGGAATGCCAAGAAAGGTTTCAGGTTTTTCAAGAATGACGGGTTGCCTCCCGTTATGTGCTAAGTTTTACGCCATCGGCTGGGTGTAATGAGCTCAGGTAGAATGAAGGGTAAAGGATATCTTAGCCAAATTTGTATCGGTCAAGTCAATGAACGGTTTGAGTCTCTAACCGTTCACGATGAAAGGTTCTCAATCGTGGCTAAGTGGATTGATCTCAATGGCTCCATTTCCAAAGATTCATCGGACGAGGTAGGGTTCGATCCATTTTGATCATAGCTTTCCTGGGAATAGTTTAAGCTTGGCATCAAAGAGTAGGACTTTTTGACCAGGATGAAAGATCTTTCTTGATATGTGCTTTTCATGAAAGGCCTTAACCCACTCTTTGTAAATTTGCGAGTTCTCATATGCCTCGTGGCGTAATTCATCAATCTCGCTCATTTGAAGCTTCTATGGGTTCCTACCATAGAAAGATCTAGGTTGCAACTCCGTAATAGCCAATAGGCTTTGTGCTCCAATTCGATGGGGAGGTGACATGCCTTCCCATACACCAATCTGATGGGAGACATACCTAATTGGGTTTTTTTGGGCGATCCTATAAGCACATAAAGCTTTCGGAAGCTGGGATGACCAGTCCTTCATGTCAGGTCGAACAGTAACCTGGAGGATTTTCTTGATCTCCCGATTTGATAGCTCAGCTAGACCATTAGTTTGGGTATGGTAAGGAGTAGAGATTTGGTGTGACACCACGTATTTGGTCATCAGTGACCAGAACTAAGTGTTAGTGAAATGGGTCCCTCCGTCAGAAATTATAGCACGTGGAATCCCAAACCATGAAAAGATGTTCTGATGGATGAATTTGATTACTACTTTATGATCATTGGTTCGAGTCAAAATGGCTTCAAACCATTTGGACACGTAGTCAACAGTCAGTAAAATGACTCAAAGCCATCAGAAACGGGGAAAGGTCCCATGAAATCAATCCCCCATATGTCGAAGATTTCGCATACCAGAATCGGCTGTAAAGGCATCATATCACGATGGCACATGTTGCCCAACGTCTGGCAATGAGTACATGATTTACAGTGATTATACGCATCTTTGAAAATTGTCGGCCAATAGAAGCCGCACTAGAGGACATTCACTGTGGTTTTATGACATGAAAAATGTCCACCGCATGCATGGTCATGGCAGAAAGATAATATGTCTTGAATTTTCGCTTCCACGACACATCGTCAAATAATCTGATCAGCACCGATGCAAAAAAGATACGAGTCTTCCTAGAAGTAATACTTGGCATCAGAAAGCAATTTGTACTTCTTGGCCTTCGGCCAATCGGACGGGATTTAATGTGATGGCAGGTAGTTTACTATATCAGCAAACCATGGAAGCCCTCTATTGATAGTCAGAAGGTGCTCATCAGGAAAATGTTCCATGATGGGTACGAAAGGGTCGATGATCTCAGAAGGAAGGTGGACAAGTGATCAGCTACCATGTTTTGTTCTCCCGCTTTGTCACAAATCTTGAGGTCAAATTCTTGCAACAGTAAGATCCAGTGGATTAATCGAGGTTTCGTGTCCTTCTTCGCAAGGAGATGCCTCACAACTATGTGATCCAAGTAAATGATAATGCAGGAACCCAACAGATAAGATCTGAATTTTTCCAAGGAAAATACTACGGCTAGCAGCTCTTTCTCAATAACTGTGTAGTTATGCTGAGCCTTGTCCAGTGTCATGATAGTGTAGTAGATGACCACGAGTTTCCCATCAATTTTCTGCCCAAGTACCGCTCCTACAGTGACATCAGATGCATTGCACATGATCCCAAAGGGTTTAGACCAATCAGGGGACTGTAGGATCAGGACTTGGGTAACTTCGTCACGGAGGATTTTAGATGCTTGAGTGCATTCCTTGGAGATTTCAAAAGGTACATCCTTAAATAGTAGAGAGGTCAGGGGGTACACGATTTTTGAGAAATAAGGAATAAATCGATAGTAAAAATCAACGTGCCCCCGAAAAGATCGAATGTCCTGGTTTGAGCTAGGCATAGGGAGTTTGGAAATCAAGTTCACCTTGGCTCGATCGACCTAGATGCCTTTTTCTAAAAGTAGGTGTCCAAGGACAATTCCTTCAAGCACCATGAAATGGCTCTTTTCCATGGAAAGAACCAAATTCACGTCAAAGCACCACCTGAGGATTTGGACCAAGTGTAGGAGATAATCGTCAAATGATTCTCCAAATATTGAAAAGTCAACCATGAAGACTTCTAGATAATCACCTACCATATTTGAGAATATGCCAAGCATGCACCGCTGAAGAGTAGCAGGTGCATTGTAGAGATCGAACGTCATCCTTCGGAACGTGTACATTCAGAAGGGGCAAGTGAAAGTGGTCTTTTCTTGGTCCTCAGGATGGATTGCCACCTGGTTATAACTGGAGTACCCGTCTAAAAGGCAGAAGAACCTATTTCCCGCTAGTTTCTCGAGGATCTGATCAATAAACGGGAGTGTGAAATGATCCTTCTTCATGGAGGAATTAAGTCTTCTGTAATCAATGCAGACTCTCTATGAGTTCGCCACACAGGTCAGTATGACTTCTCCAGTTTCAGTCATGATAATGGTGTGTCCTGCCTTCTTAGGCACAACCTGGATTGGACTCACCCACCGACTGTCGGAGATTGGGTAGATGATCCCTACATCTAACCACTTAATGATCTCCTTTTTCACAACCTCCTGCAGATTTGGATTTAAACGTCTCTGCATTTCACGTGAAGGTCATGTGCCCTCTTCAGTGTAGATACGGTGTGTGCCGTAAGAGGGGATGATACCACTCAAATCATCGAGAGTCCATCCAATGGATCTACAATGTTGCTGGAGAACAATAATTAGATGGGATTCCTAGTCAGGTGTGAGTCCGGAGTTGATAACCACAGGAAACGTCTGATTGGAACCCAAAAGGACGTACTTCAGATGGTCAGGAAGAGGCTTGAGTTCTAGAATGGAGTTATCAGCAGCAGTGGGCAATTCAGGGTGTGTGTCAGGAGCAAGGGAAGGAGTTATGGGTGTGTCTAGATCAGGGTCAGACTTTTTTGAATGTAGGTTTTCATCTTCTTGTGGTTGATCGAGAGTAATCAGGTTGTCCTCGATATACGGTTCATCAACCATGGCCTTGATATCACATATTTGTTCTATAACACCACAATTATTCCCTTGTTGGGCCTTAAAGATGTCAATTTTCAGTGTTTGGTTCCCAAATTTCAGTTCAATTTAGCCCTCCTCACAATTTATATTGGCCCTAGCAGTGGCCAAAAAGGGTCTCCCTAGTATAATTGGTGTATCCCTTGGGTTTTCAGGTGCATCCATGTCCAAGACTATAAAATCCACCGGGAAATAGAAATCTCGTACCTTAACGATGGCATCCTCGAGTACTCCTTCAAATGACTTAATGGATCGGTCAGCTAACTGCAATGTCACCTCTGTCGATTTAAGCTTAGATTCCTCAAGGTGGCTAAGGAGGGATGTAGGTATTAGGTTTATGGAGGCACCTAAATCTAATAAGGCTCTGTCGAATTGGGTATCACCAATGGTACATGTAATCAGGGGAGTACCTCGGTCTTTAGCCTTAGGTAGGAGTTTGCTTAAAATTACAGAGCTGGCTTGCTCTGACAGTACGATCGAACTCCCACTTTTGGTTCACAGCTTACGCTTGGGTATACACACGTCCTTTAGAAATCATGCGTAAGTCGGTACATGGCAGATTGCATCCATCAAGGGAATGTTTATATTGACCTATTCAAAGAGCTTGACCAAATCCTCCTCAAGAGCCACGGGTTTGTTTATCCTCTTTCCCTCGGTCAAGGCCTTGGGAAATGGAACCTTGGTTGGTTCCTCTAGAATAGGTCCAGGTTCTTGATCTGGGACAAGGGTGTCCTGGATAACTATCCTAGGGCTTGGGTTACTACCAAGCTTATAGTGGCTTGGATAAGGTGGGTTTGGAGTTGTTATGGAATTCAGTCCTACCTGGTTTTGGTTTGGGGTCAGTAAAATAGGTGGTTGCTGTTGAAATCCCGCATAAGATGTCGAAGCTTCCATCCCGTCGAGTGATGGAACAAAAGGGGCCTGATAAATCATGTCGGCTTGGCCTGGATTTGGTTCATAATACGCCTCTGGCTTGGCACGTTATTTGGATTCAGCAGAGATTGCGAAGGGAGTGTACCAGGTTGGTGGGAATTCGCCATCTGGGTAAGTTGATTGTGAACCTCTGTGATCTCATCCTTGTGCTATTTCTACATAGCCTCATTCATTTTCTAAATGTCAGCCAAAGTATGAAAAATAAGAGTCGTTTGATCTGCTTTGTTTGGCCTAGATTGATAGGTGGGGTTAGGCCAAGGCTGAAGTGGCTGATATGGACGAGGAGCTTGTGGACGGGGTTGATATGGTGGTCTTTGATTCTGAGTATTTCCCGCCCAAAGGAAGTTTGGATGATCCTGCCATCCAGGGTTATAGGTATTAAAGAATGGGTCATTCTGGATGGCATTGAGGTCCTCGCAGGTCTGAGGAACCTCTGGAAAATCAACGCACGAGGGTTCAGAGTTCCCCCAACTAGAGTAGATCGAATCAGAGTTTCCTCTGGTCCTGGAGTCAGATGTGGGTCGATACGGGTCCATCCCCTGAGAGGATCGGTGATAGATGTTATGCACAGTTTCCCTCCCATGAGGTGGTTGTGCAAATGGGTTTTGCGTAGAGGTGGCTTGCTATAGATGTCGAGTCAGCTCATACACCTTCTTCTCGATGATAGAGACCTTGTCCAACCGACTGGCAATCAGTTCCAAGTTGATGGATCCGGATAGGCTCTGCGTCTCATGTGCTCCCCTTTGATTGCGCAGCAATCATAGGTCTTAATTGACCTAAATTAGGCCAGGACTTAGCATAAGTTAGGGTTATTCATGCATGCATACGCATTATCTACATCTTTACTGCTTTCCTTTAGCTATGCATAAAATAATGTTATAATGAGCTGATTAAGTACATTATGTCGATTGCAGGGAATAAGATGATCAGCAGCTGGACCAGGAATAACGGGAGTTGTAGCAGAGTTGGAGCAGAAGGCCTAGTTTAGAATGTAGGAATAATAATGTAAGGGATTTAAAAGTTTTCTATTCTATTAAGTAGGAATAAAGTAGTAAAATGTGAAGAGCTTAGGTCCATCCTAGCCCTAGGATAGCCTAGAGACTTCCCCAAGCATTAGCAACCCTTAGATTAGGTCACAACACCCTAGGAAGCCTTAAAACCCTAGTTCCAACCCTTCTCTGGATGTCCAGATAAGTTTTAAGACATCCAGAACCCTTAGCCAACTCCCACACACTTCAAACCCACTTCTGCAGTGTTATTGGACGTCCAGACACTTTGTCAGACGTCCAATTTCTGCAGAATACCCAAAACAGAACCCGAAATCCTTCCTGACTCTGATTGGACGTCCAGACAACAAGTCTGGACTTCTGATTTTTGAGTATAAGACGTCTTATTATATAATTAGACGTCCGATACTGCTCTCCAATCCCTGTTTTGAGATTTAAGCCTTGATCTTGGATCTCTAAGTCCCTAAACCCAATTCCAACCCCATAGGAACCTAAATTAAGGTGCCCTAACCTTAGTACACCACCTCTAGACCTCCCTAAGGACCTAATCAGGTCCTCACTAAACCTAATTGACTTGGATCTTAGTCAATTCCATCAGCCTATTCAATTGGACTCATTGAGTCCAATTGAGCCCTGATCTCGGCACACACTGTCCAATTGGACTCAGTGAGAGTCCAATTGAATTTAGTTTTTTTACTCTCAATTAAGTTTCCACACACACAATTAAACTTGTATTAAGTTTAATTGCACTTTACCTTAGTGAATTAAGGTTTATAACCCTAATTTGAGACCTACCTTGACCTAAACCCACTAGAACCCAACCTAAACAACCAAGCCACCTAAGTTTCGACCCACACACACCCACACACACCATCCACACGAAAATATCTAGCGTAGAGCTCTCTAGAACTCTCTACCATGTGTGGTTGCCTTCGTTGCCAAAAATAACAACCAAGAGCCATTAAATTTTTAGATCCACATTTGGTTGATCTAAAAACCACCATCCACCCTCTCTCTCTCACTCTCCCATGAGCTCCCACCACAGGCCTTCTAGAGAATTCCATAATTCTCTAGAGAGCTTCCCTTAGGTCTATAAAAAGAACCCTTGGGTGGCCATTGGCACCCATTCACTCCCTTGCCAATTGCTCTCCAATGGTGCCATTCACGCCACCTCCACCTATCCACTCACTCCACCTCCACGAGCTCACTACCACCACCATGGAGGACACCACGCCAGGATGCTGGATCAACCCTTCCTCTCTCGAAGGGTTGGCCTAAGCTACATTGGCCGCCCCTCATTATCTTCTCAACCACTCCAAGGCCATCGAGGACCACCCCTGAATTCCCTCTACTCTTTTAGCTCTAGATCATGCTTCTCATAATTTTTACTGCTTTCATTTACTGCTTAGTAGGGTAGTTTCTCTTCTCCCCCAATGATGCATGCGAAATCCCCTCGTTGATTCTTGTATGCAATCGTTTTCTGGTAGCTAGGTTTAATTTCAAGCATTCCTGTATAAGCTTTCCTCTAGATTTTCTGTACAAACAACTCTCCCCCAATGAATGAATGAAAATGCATTTATATATATATATATATATATCTCTTTATTTGTTTGAAATCACCATGAGCTGAAAGATTATTTTATTTGCGTGATTTAAGTGCCTGTTCTTTAACCGCCTATATATTGCGCACCAGAATATTAAGTAGAGCGGCTTTAAGATCGATTTCAAAATCAGAAACACGCCTCCCAGAGACGAACGACCGGGACTCAAGTCTCATTATTTTACAAAATAATATTTTTGACGAATGTTTTTGCGCGACTATACTACGACTTTCGACAACTTTCAAATGCGCGAAAATGGCTTTCCGTTAAATTATGCCGTTGCCGGGGAGGCAACGCCATTTTTCTTGATTTCGATCTCTTACTTATCATTGTCAAATCTGCCTCTACTTCATTTTTCTTGATGTGCAGGACAACAGGGAAGAAAAATGGGATCTGCGCACACAACGAGCGCGGAAAAAAAAATCAGGTGCACATCACATTCTTTTAGATTAGGTTTATTTTCTGAACCCTAGGACTAGATCTACTTCTTGCAATTTCTTTTGAAAAAAAAAAAGTAAGTAAAAAAATATTTTTCTCATTTTCGTGAAAAATAAAAAAAATCAAAAGGAAAAATTTTGAAAAAAAATCTAGATTAGGTTTTCTTTCGAATCTAGGTTGTTTTGAAAAAAAAAGAGAGAAAAAAAGAGATATTTTCGTTGAATCTTTTCAAAAAAAAAAAGTGCAAAAGATTAAAAAGAAAAAAAAAGCATTTTTGGTGGAAGGCTTGAATTTCAAATTCAAACCTCTTTAAAAGGTTTTCGACCACCTTCTGATTTTCGGCCAGATTTCAAATCTCACTTAAAAATTCGAATGTCGAAAAATCCGTTAGCGAAAAATTCTGAAACTCGGGTAAAACCTTCATTTTCAAACCATATTTCAAATGTCACCGTTACTTTGAAAAAACTCCAAGCATAAAATTTTTAAAAATTCGTGAAGTGCACTGGAGTCAAATAGACCCAGATTCAAAAATTTTCAAAGTTCCAATAGTGATTTCAAGCAATCCGCGAATCTGTTTTGACTAAAAATAGTGGGGTTTGAAAGCTGATCTAATTGGCTTTATTTTCCATATTTTTCCCAAATTGTTTAAGATAATTTGATACTATTTCAAAGCAAAAAACCATCTAGGGGTCAACATTCCAAATCTGACCCCCTGATATTTAAAATTTCATGAAAATTCGGTTAAAACAGTAAAAATTCAAAAAAAATATTCTCTGAAAAACTAATTGAAAAAGGAATCTAGTTGCAAAATTTCAAATTAATTGGATTCCAATTATTATTAGAGAATCAACATTATTTTTGTGGTCTGTTGAAATAGAGAAAAACCCTAGAAGTGCATGCAACTTAGGTTGAACCTTAGGGTCACAAATAGAGACCACACTTTTGGCTAACCTAGACTTAATCAAGTCTAGTTGGCAGGTGAGCTTGGTCACCTTGTGGGCCACTCACCACAAACCCCACTGAAGAAAACGGGTTAAAAACTAATTTTAAAACACGAAATCAACCCAAGTTCATTGTCGTACTACTGAATGAGTTTAATCTCTCTTGCCAACCCTGGTGACTAAGTTTGCGGGGTAGTGTCAAACAACCACGGCTCGGGGGTCAACGGAACCGGAGGCGTAAGCTAAAGGAAGAACCTTCCCCTTAGTCCCCTCATAACCAGACTGGCTGGGTTAGCTTGACAGGCGGGATTCACGTTCAGTCGGTTGTACGACGAACTTATCTTCAGGAATTCAAATCCCTAACGAAAAATCTGGTCACCTGATCTATAAGGACCATTTGATTGATAGGGCCTTAGCCTTGTTCTATGTGGCTACACCAACCCAGGGGTTAGGCGGTGTATGCACGGAAGGAGGTCACTTCGACCTCACTTGGTTGGACCTTGGGAGCCACTCCCAAGGAGGCGAGTCACCTCGCCCGGACCATCTTCTCGCCCCATTTCTTCTATCTGCTGAGCCGCAATGGCTAACATTGGATCTGGTAATCAAGATCCAGAAGAACTGGACCCACGAGCTTATCTGAGAGCTTGGGTCACTGAATCAGCTCAACCTTGGGATCAAAACCCAAGGTGGCGAAGACGACTTTTCGCTTCGCTTAATCCTTCTCCTCGGGTTACCAAAATGGTTAACCCATATCCTAACACTGGATATTATGACCCATACCAGTCGATCCCTCAAAGGATCGCATCTTATAACCCAGGATATGGATTTCATACTCCTGCTTCTCACCCATGGAACATGGGTAGACCTGATTCACCCCCTGGAACCCCTAAAGAGCTACCGATGCATATGCAGACGCATTATAGAATACAGAGAGCTATAGCAAGTGCTAAGGAAAAGGCCGCATCCTATCTATGCGAAATCCAGGCTATCATTGAGCCGAACCAAAGACAAAGTCGGATTCCGCATCAACAAGCTGTGATGGAGCTCCTTCAGGAAACAGCAGAGATAACAAGGAGAATTGGACAAAATCGGGAAACTCAAGAACTATTGCTTTTGAGATATCAAGTGGAAAATAGCATTGAAGACCTTGAAGAATCTGAAACAACTACGCCGAAAGAACACACAGAAGATTCTCTGGAGCAGATGCCCGAAGATCACTCAAGGGAAAAAGAATCTAGCATGGATATGAGACAGGAGCAGGAAGTATGACGAATGGGTTCATCTGAAATTGAGGAGGAAAGGACTGATATCTCCAGGACTGAGCCGCAATCAAATTATCCTGAATCCTGGGAGACACCTTTTGGGTTAGATAACCTGATCGAGACAAGGGAAGTAGATCCAATTGAGGATATGGATCCTAAGGCAGACATTACATGAGACACTACTAATCATTCTAGACCACTTCCCATTGTAGGTGAACCTGTGCTGGAGCCAACATCTTCTGATCTGTACTGTTCTTCTTTCACCTACATCCGTAATTCGGATATTAGAGATTCTAAGATGACACTTTCTATCCCTGATCCCAACATCCGAAAAACAAAAGTAGCTATGGACGACTTAACTGAAGAAATAAATATGCTACCTGAGGCAGCAATTACTGAGGAACCCAATGCATATGAGGGTGAAGCTATGAGTAGAAGGAGCTGGGGATGCACCTATCATCATAGTAGATGGCTCGACTTTGTGCCTGAGGAGACAGCCGCTGATGAATCAGAGATGGGTACTAATGAGGATGAAGTAATTTCTGACGAGGATTTCAGTGACCTCCCCACAGATCTTTTACTTTCATGGATACCCCCATATGACCCAGAGCCTGGAGAGGGCATGATCTTTGATGTCAATTATCATTATGAGGATCCCTATGACTCAGATTCTGGCTCTGAGATACATTTTGATCTACTCCCTCAGCAACTTCCTGCTGAATTGTGGGACATGATAAATTAGCTAAATCAACATCATGATCCCCCCTCTGTTTATCCTCTATTTTCCACCACCACTCCACACTTTCTTATAGCTAGACTTTTTGGAGTAGGGGTGCACAATTAGCTAGTCTGCATCTCTGGACCACTGATTCTAGGAGCATACGACCACATCTTTCTCTTAATTTTGATCGGCTCCTTTGCAAGAATTGATACATCTGATTGAGTGCTCGCCCAACTGGAGGTGTTAAACTCAGCACATATAAATACCATTCCACCATCATCAATACATAACCATTTTTATACATAGCATATTTTTCCTTTAGCATATTTCCTTTGTATATTGCATGTTAACAGGTTGGCCGGTGCTGAATATAATTTCAAGAGCAATTACAGGTGATTTCTATCCATTCTCTCCCTGCAGCATTTATTTTCTTTTACATTCATGCATGAGGACACGCAGGAACTTAGGCATGGGGGGGTACGTATAGAAAAAATGAAAAAAATTTTTTGCCAACACTTAGGAAAACCACGGAGCTGCATGCAAAACATACTTTAGGACCTTAAATAAAAGAACAACCGACTCCACCTCCAATGCTCTCATTGGAGCTAGAAATCGTTCGCAACAACCACTTCCGACTCACCCGCCCACCATTTGTTCTAAATTTATGGTTAGGCTGATTGTAACCCGATACGGAAAATTCATGAAGTACAAATTATATGAGGTTATATGTTTATAGCATATACAGATATTGCATTCATGAATAAGATTATTTTATTAAGCGAATGCATTAGGGATTTTATCCTTTAGTTGATTCCTGTAATCTGGAATCCAGTACAACTTTTCACAAACACGTAGAATTTGAAATGGATTCACGGTGAAGGCTGATAAACATCTTCAATTTGTCAAGAAGAAGCAGTGCTTCTTTTCCTTAACCCCTAGACAGAGTTTTGGGAGTCAGGCTGATTTTCTTCCAAAAAAAAAATCCACCAAATAGTGTGAGTTGAGAGTAGAGTGTACTGGTGCTCTAAGATTAGTGCAAGGAATCTAGAATCTTAGATAATTAGGTGATGATACTTAGAGACTAGGCATAGTTTTCACTTTCGGTTCCAGTGTATACATTTTTGTGTGAAATATTGAGAGCCACCGAATAAGGCAAATACGCAGAGAGCGAGTTTTCATAAAACTAGGGCTAAGGTGGATGGTTACGACCATTCTTTACGGAATCCTCAGCTGAAGGAGGGTATTGATGTCAATGTCTGAAATGCACCGTCCTATCCGTCTCTCCCGGTGCCATGAGTAGGCACTTCCACCAAATAAGCCACCCAATGTCTCTTGGTACCACCAATCCCCAATAATGCCTTCTTAATAAAGTTCATGGATGTATGCCAGTTGTGTTATGCTAAAAAAAAAAATTTTAAAAAAAATTAATGAGAAAATGAAAAAGAAAAAGAAAAAGAATGATGAAAAGAAAGAAAAACTGAAAAAAAAATTGACAAAAAAAAAAATTTAGGAAAGAAGAAAAAGCAAAGAAAAGAACGAATATTTAGTGTTTATTTCATCGAGGCAATACCACCAAATAAAATTGAGCTCCACCAAATATGGCCTTAACCTATTTTTCTTATGTTTCTGACTGCCCAAATACTGGCTGAGGAATCTCGACTTAGTTTTAGGGTTATGAGAACTCAATTAAAGTGTTAATGCCTAGTGAGACCACCAAATATAGAACATATGTGTGAATCTGGTAAGGTTGTGAGCTCTAAGACAAAGAAAGAAAAAGAGCAAGAGAGAATGAATACAAAGGAATCAAAGAGAGCATAGTTTTTCTCGTCTTTCTCTAAGTTAAGTTACTTAGTAATTCGGGAATCTGGATTCTGTAGTACTAGTCTCTATGTAGCACCAAGTGAGAATGAGCCACCAAATATATAATCCTTTCCCTCAGAGATTCTCTACCTAAGCCTAAAGCCAAGGTGGAATTCATAAAATATCTTGAATACCCCAAGGGAAGAAGTCCGCTTATCCCGCTAGAATTTTTACTAGGGGTCAAGTACAGGCTTTAGAGGAGTATTAGTTTTCACTAAAATCCGCTGCAAAAGCTACAGAGCTGCACCTTCACGATTGTCTGGATTTCTAGAGCATAGGACGAAAACAAAAAGGAGAAAAATCTCTATGCAAACACTTGATAAAATAACCAGTCCCTTAGGGACCCTTGCTGTAAATAATTTAGTCTTGCATTTGCTAGGGACTAGCAAGATTTAGGCAAGGGGGTATGATTGCGCAGCAATCATATGTCTTAATTGACCTTAATTAGGCTAGGACTTAGTATAAGTTACGGTTATTCATGCATGCATACTCATTATCTGCATCTTTATTGCTTTTCTTTAGCTATGTATAAAATAATGTTATAATGCGCTGATTAAGTACATTATGTCGATTGCAGGGAATAAGCTGATTAGGAGCTGGATCAGGAATAAAGGGAGTTGTAGTAGAGCTGGAGCAGAAGGCCTAGTTTAGATGTAGGAATAATAATGTAAGGGGTTTAAAAGTTTGCTATTCTATTAAGTAGGAATAAAGCAGTAAAATGTGAAGAGCTTAGGTCCATCCTAGCCCTAGGATAGCCTAGAGACTTCCCCAAGCATTAGCCACCCTTAGATTAGCTCACAACACCCTAGGAAGCCCTAAAACCCTAGTTCCAACCCTTCTCTGAACGTCCAGATAAGTTTTAAGATGCCCAGGACCCTTAGCCAACTCCCACACACTTCAAACCCACTTCTGCAGTGTTATTGGACGTCCAGACACTTTGTCAGATGTCCAATTTCTACAGAATACCCAAAACAGAACCTGAAATCCTTCCTGACTCTGATTGGACATCCAGACAAGTGTGGACTTCTGATTTTTGAGTATAAGACGTCTTATTATATAATTAGACGTCCGATACTGCTCTCCAATTCCTGTTTTGGGATTTAAGCCTTGATCTTGGATCCCAAGGTCCCTAAACCCAATTCCAACCCCATAGGAACCTAAATTAAGGTGCCCTAACCCTAGTACACCACCTCTAGACCTCCCTAAGGACCTAATTAGGTCCTCACTAAACCTAATTGACTTGGATCTTAGTCAATTCGATCAGCCTATTCAATTGGACTCATTGAGTCCAATTCAGCCCTGATCTCAGCACACACTGTCCAATTGGACTCAGTGAGAGTCCAATTAACCTAGACCTAACTTAATTGAGTTGTTTTACTCTGAATTAAGTTTTCACACACCCAATTAAACTTGTATTAAGTTTAATTGCACTTTACCTTAGTGAATTAGGGTTTATAACCCTAACTTGAGACCTACCTTGACCTAAACCCACTAGCACCCAACCTAGCCAACCTAGCCACCTAAGTTTCGACCCACACACCCACACACACCATCCAGACGAAAATATCTAGCCTAGAGTTCTCTAGAACTCTCTACCATGTGTGGTTGCCTTCGTTGCCAAAAATAGCAACCAGGAGCCATTAAATTTTTAGATACAAATTTGGTGGATCTAAAAACCACCATCCACCCTCTCTCTCTCACTCTCCCATGAGCTCGCACCGTAGGCCTTCTAGAGAATTCCATAATTCTCTAGAGAGCTTCCCTTAGGTCTATAAAAAGAACCCTTGGGTGGCCATTGGCACCCATTCACTCCCTTGCTAATTTCTCTCCAATGGTGACATTCACGCCACCTCCACTTAGCCACTCACTCCACCTCCACGAGTTCACTACCACCACCATGGAAGACACCATGCCGGGATGTTGGATCAACCCTTCCTCTTTCCAAGGGTCGGCCTAAGCTACATTGGCTGCCCCTCATTCTCTTCTCAACCACTCTAAGGCCATCGGGTCCACCCCTGAATGCCCTCTACTCTTTTAGCTCTAGATCATGCTTTTCATAATTTTTACTGCTTTCATTTACTGATTAGTAGAGTAGTTCTCTTCTCCCCCAATGATGCATGCGAAATCCCCCCGTCGATTCTTGTATGCAATCGTTTTCTGGTAGCTAGGTTTAATTTCAAGCATTCCTGTATAAGATTTCCTCTAGATTTCCTGTACAAACAACTCTCCCCCAATGAATGAATGAAAATGCATTTATATATATATATATATCTCTTTATGTGTTTGAAATCACCATGAGCTGACTGATTATTTTATTTGCATGATTTAAGTGCCTGTTCTTTAACCGCCTATATATTGCGCACCAGAATATTAAGTAGAGCAGCTTTAAGATCGATTTCGAAAATAGAAACACGCCTCCCAAAGACGAATGACCGGGACTCAAGTCTCGTTATTTTACAAAATAATATTTTTGACGAACGTTTTTGCGCGACTATACCACGACTTTCGACGACTTTCTGTCACCCTTGGATTCGTCAATGCGTGGCCATTCGTCCAGTCGAATAAGCCCATGGAGTCATTATTGATGGAGTTCTCACACATATTCTCGAGAATCTCCCACACAGTGTCTTTGTGTTGACCCATGATATTTCCTCCGCAGGTTGCATTGATGAATAAGCAAATGTCTTCACGAAGTCCCTGGTAAAATGATTGGACTTGTTCCCTTTTAGGAACTCCGTGATGGGGGCACTTTCGCATGAGATCCAAGAAATGGTCCCATGCCTCATGAGGAGGTTCTCCAGATTGTTGAGTGAAGTGTGTGATCTGGTGGCGCAAGGCATTCATCCAACCAACTAGGAAGAACTTTTTCGAAAATTCGGATTGCAATTCAACCCACGTGTTGATTGGACACGTTTGAGTCTGATTCCAATGAGCTACCTTGTCCATGAGGGAGAAGAAAAGCATCCTCATAAGAAGAATATCCCAGTTTAGTACATCTAACCTGAAGGCCTGGGCTAGATGTTTGAGTTATTCAATGTGCTGGAAGGGATCCTCGAAGTTAAGCCCATGAAACTTTGGAATAGCATGAATCATGTTGGGCTTGAGTTCAGAATCAGGACCTCTCACTGGGATTTGGACTCAAGGTTCGATCGCCACCGCAGCCGGACTATAGTGATCTCGCATCATTGGATGCTGCGACGGGTTTACAAAGTTTTGAAATAGATCATTCAGGTGCTGTAGTTGGCATTCAAGATTGTTCTCTTCTTCAGCTGGTTGTGCCATGTTGATGGAAGAAGGAGAATTCGGTTCTGATGAATCAGAGGAGAGGTCGATGTGGTGGGGTTACTATACAAACACAGGCATCGAGGCTTGGCCTCAATGGGAGGGGATTGCTAAAGGAGGTCATAAGGATGGTCTCAAGGACCGCCTACCAAACATGCACTAATGTTTTAGACGAGATTAGAATGTGCTGGACCCAATCAAGACACCCAAATATTTTAGATGATACCCCTCAGTCAGAAAAGCCATCCACCTGAGAAATACCAGGGCAGCCACAGAGGGAGAGACCCGCAAAAACCCCTACACGGTAGAGCGTCCCCATGAGTTATAGGGTTTCCCCCACCCGACCTCTCTTGTCACTAAGATTCCAGGTAGACTAGAATGGAGACCTTGACCTCTTAAGTCTACCACTTTTATTTAAGATCAAAGGTGCTTAGGATTCCACTTGAACTTTAGATGTTTTGAGTGCAAAAGTGACCTAATTTCAAGGTTGTTGACCGACCAAGAGGTCAACTTTACCTATTTGTCCTTTGAGAGCTTTAGGTCCTTTCTTTTAGGGTTCAAGTGAAATTAGGAGCTTGATTTTTTTTTTTAATAAGTCTTTTCAATCAAGGTTTAGGCACACATCTTTTTGGAGAAGTTGATTCGTGCTTAGAAAGATGTTGCTCTAAAACCCTAAATTGGAATCTTTAATTTGGCTCTAATTGTGGTCCAATTTAGTTGCCACAAATATGGTGTCTAGGTCTCAATCAAGAAGGTGGCAGCCGTAGTTTCCTTAAATGGATGCACACATCAATATTTGTTGAAATCAAAATCAGGCAACCTGGGTGAATTAGCTAAATATGGAAAGCAGCTAGACCTAAATTGATTTTATCTTATTTTTCCTTTTCAGAATGAGGGGATTAAGAGAAAGGGCTAATCAGAGATTACTTGCCCCGGGTGTCGTTGTTGTGCGGCTGTCTTCTTTTGAATCTTCTCCCCTGTGATAATCACAACAAAAGAGATAGATCAAGTTAGTATTGAATCAGAAGTTGTGATCAATATTTCTAAATCGCCCATTGCTCCCCGGCAACGACACCAAAACATTTTTGCGAAGTGACATCAATGTTAAAATAATGCATTGTAGTATAGTTGAAATCGGTCGAAAATAAATGAATTTTATTACTCGAAATTGTAAATCCGAGGTCGAACATAGGGAGCAAATCGGGGTCTAAAAATTAATAACACAACTTTAAGATTGAATATAATATGCAATGAAAACAAAAGTATAGTGCAAAAACACAATGTCAATGTATAAGAGGGAAGCACAAAAAATGTGGACATCTGATTTCTAAAATCAGACATCTTAAATATGAAATTGCTATAGTGCTTCCAGGCTGTCTGTCTCTGATCTCCTTCTTCTTCTTTCTTTTCATTTTTCTATTCTCTGACAGCCTTCTTTCTCCTTGGCTTCATCTTCTTCTTCCTTCTGTGATTTCTTCTTTCTTCTCTGATTTCTTTCTTTGCTCTGGCCCTTGTCTTCTTCTTCCTCTTCTTTCTCCTTTCTTCTGTCTCTGACTTCAGCTCCTCTTCAACCTTGCTTTCTCCTTCCTTAGATTCTCTGGCTGCCACCCTTTCCTTTCTTGGCTTCATCTTCTTCTCCTGAGAGCAAAACCTAACCCTAACCTCACCCACAATCTCTCTTCTTCCTTCTCTCCTAAGCTCACTCTCCCAGAGCCTTCTCGGGTTATTGGGTCGGGTATGGGTGCCCGAGACTAGGCCTACTGGCGTGCAAGGTGGGCGACGAGTGCAGGCTATTTGGGTATATGGGTCAGAGCCAAGTTCACGGGTAGTGGGGTCACGGACGAGGTGGTGAGGGCTAGTGGGACCTCACCCCATGGTCAGGAGGCGAAAAGCCTCTATGACTTTTTCTACTTATATCATTGCACCCTCTCACGATCTTTTGAGGTAGGACTATCCTGCCCACCTTCTTCACGAGTGCCCGCAGCAGACATTCTCCTCTAATTATAGTAGCTTGGTGGGCATTGACACCAATTGCTGGACTGAAGATGTGCGCTAAAGGAATCTGCACGACCTAGGATTTCTTGCCTTGAGCGAGGAGTCCTGGATGAAGCTTCCAAGCAAGCTTCGTGCTTCTTCAATGGTGGCGAAGGCCTCGAACCCTGTCTACAAGAAAACGGCCTTGCGGCCTCGTCAGAACATGCAGAAAGCTTTGCCTGAACATGACAAAGGTGGTACGGTGGTCGACGTGGCGTGGGGTGGCCAGAGCATGCGTGCCTAGGTCACCCTACGGGTGCGAAGGAGTGTGTTTGGGGGGCATTCTGGGGGCTTGGCACAGTGAGTGGAGTGATGGGTTAGGGTCAGTGAGGTGTGGCGGTGCTGGTGAGGTAGTTGGCGATGTTGACGGAGGCGTTGAGTGGCGGGAACACCTCGCTAGAGGTCTGGCCGGAGATGGAGAAGGTGACAGTGGTGTGCGAGTGTCGAGGAATATTTGCAAAAATAAATGGTAGAAAAATGATGAGAAGAGAGAGAGGACTTAACTGAATGTGGATGGACGAAGGGGGATGCGGAGGAGGTGGCCAGCTCGTACTGCCGTCGCTGAAGACGAAGGACATAGTGGGAGGAAGATGGTGATGATGAGGGGGTTGTAGGGACGTCGGGTGGTGCGGCGCGTTGCAGACGAAGAGGATAAAGGGGACCCTACCACTTATATTGTGGTAGAGCGATGAGAGAGCGAGAGAGAAGGGTCATTGAAGCTTGTTGGGTGGTTGACCGGAGTGGAAAGAGAAGAATTGCGGGTATCTCAGGCCAATCTCAAGCTTAGGAGGTACGGAATGATCTGGGAAGGCTTTTATAGGCCTTAGCAGGAGGTCTTGTTCTTGGAAGCCAAGCTTCCAAGCATGGTCATGTCACCGGAGATGGAAACTCAGAGAGACCCAAATGTCTCATGCATTCGCATGAGAGATTGGGTAGGAATTAGGGCTTGATAATGGGTTCACATGAGAGAAGATTTCTCAGAGAATCTCCCTTTCAATTTTGAAAGGGATTCTCTAGGAATCAGGGAGTTCTTTCCATTGATACCTCGTCGGAGTATGATTACCTCAGTTGTATTGGTGGAGGGACCAAATTGCAAAGAATGATAAGGATGTTAGGGGGGTTTCTGTAGAAGTTTTCAAAAGTTAAGGGTAGAAATGCAATTTGTCTGGACGTGTTTGCAAAATAAGTCAAGGTGAATTCCCCTTAGGTCCAAGATTTGGTAAAAACCTAATTTGGACCTAAGGAATGCAATGGTGAAGTTGAATTTTAGGTTTGACCACGTTTGACTAGGAAATTTACACAAAAACTCAATTTAGGGCAAGCATTTACTAGGACGACAATTTAGGTCAAAATAGGTTCTAAGGGTCAAATTAAAGCTTTTAAACCCTAGAGAATATTTTTCCATGAATTTTCAAGGGTTTAGGTAAATTTTATTCTGATCGGAACCTTGTTAAATTAAGTGGGTCTCTTTTAAGGTTATAAGAAGTCATTTAATTCTTAGAATTCACATGAACCCTTTTCTATTTGAACCAACCCACTTTTTATCTTATTAAGATAATTTGACCGATGTTTTTCTCATGAGAAATCCTATTGTTGCACTGCAATGGTAAAATTGCAGTTTAACCCCTTATTTTCTACTTTTCTTTCAGAAGGGTTATTCATTGATTTAGGACCTCCAGTTGGTTATGTAAGAGCTTTTGTTCTCTTTTTTGTGCCAAAATGAGCTAGTAAGGGCTCATGATGGTGTTCCCATCACTAGTCCTTAGCAAAATTAACCAAAATGCTATGTATAAGATAGAATCGAGATTTGAATACTTTAGCAAAGGTTTGTTGATTAACATTAGAAATTTTCAACTAAGGACCTAATTACAAAAGGTCAATAGTGCCTGGGTGTCTGCCAAAATGTAGACCGCCCAAGTCCTCGCCCTATTTTGAAAATGGAATATATAATTTATTTTCTTTATTTTTACTTTTTCTTCTTTTCTACTTATTTTTTTTTGGATTTTGGAGTTGAGAGGTTTGGGGTAACCTTTTATGGCTACCCAACTCACCCAAGACTCGAAAAGGACTCCAAGTACTAAGCATCTATTTTTTTTTTCGAAACAAAAAGGAAAGCTATCATCTTACGATAGCAATCCGAGAGGGTATATTATATAAATAAGTAAGAGGAATTACAACCCAGATCCTCGTGTATGTATGAGGGACCAACACTCTTATA
This sequence comes from Thalassia testudinum, assembly GCA_037157565.1. NCBI lineage: Eukaryota > Viridiplantae > Streptophyta > Magnoliopsida > Alismatales > Hydrocharitaceae > Thalassia > Thalassia testudinum. The sequence continues at coordinate 93,099,933 of JAZHRO010000014.1, read as the reverse complement.
CAATTTGTTCACAACAGACTGGTCTCTCCTGAAAAAGCCTCGCATTTCTCGCCTTGCACATGCACCAGAGAGTGATAGATGTGCACATGTGGCCTCTCTCTCACGACAAACCCATGCCAAATGGATTCGCATATTGGTAGCAGCTCCAGGCAGGTCCTCCTCTATACAGCACCAGTGACCAGGCAAGAGGAGAAAATGTGATTAATGTTGTCTGTGTGCATCCCACATAAGAGACATTCGTGAAGAGCAGCTCCCATCCTTCTGTGTCATAGATCACCTGTTATCAAGCCCTCCCTCCTACATAGCCAAAGAAAGATTTGTACTTTAAGGGGGATCTTCAAAAGCCAAATTTTCTTATCGATGAAGTCATAGCTCCCCCCACTGCCATCTTCCATGATTTTGTTGTAGCCACAATGTACAGTGTAAAGACCATCCCAGATGTAGTTATCCTCCACTCCATGTCTTGGCCTAAAGCTTTCAAGATCTAAGATCAGGTTCCTCCTTTCATCCCACAGTCGGGTGCCCCTTCTGGTGGAGCCTTCTTCATTCAGCAACCAGCTACAACTCTTGCTAGACAGGAAGCAACTAACTGTCCCCTCCTTATCAGAGGCTGTTGCAAAAGCCCTTGGATAGATCTCCTTCAGAACACCCAGCCGCGACCATCTTTCACTCCAAAAGCTAGGCATCTTGTTGTGAAACTTGTGATTGACTCACTCAATGGCAATTAAAATGGACTTCTAGTTTCTATGTTCCTAGGTGACCTTAAAAAAGAAAATTCTGCCTAAAGGTGTATCTGTCTAACCTATAGCTTTCTCCTTACTTTTATTTCTGTGGTGTCAACACAAGGGCAAACCCAATGTATATCTCCCTAGATTATTCTACTTCCCAGCTTCTCCCTTATGTGTTTTGGAATTTTTGTGCACTTTATGAGTTGGGATTTGGAGAAACGGCCAATGGACTGTTACCCATGATAACTTGTCAGCCACATTTGTGCGGTGAAGTGTGGCTTTTTTTTTTCATTTTCAAGTAGCTGACTTTCTAGATCTAAGATTTACCTAAAGAAAATAGTATAGTATAAGAGAATGGTCCTATGGCTGGACTCTGGACAACCGGCTACCAATGCGCTGTTACCCACGATAAATTGCTAGCCATACCACCTTAGAAGGTTCATTAGCTACCCAATTTCTATTAGAACCACCAAGGAGTGAGTCAGTGAAAAATGTGTGCAAATGCTTAGACTATATGTCCCTACAAATCAGATAGTAGGTTGATAAGTCATGCGCTTATTACCCGAATGTATTCACTAAGTTAAAACAAAATTGATGTGGCGAGGACTTGAGAAATAGGTTCATATTTTAGTGGACACCCAGGCTGATTAAACCTGAAGACCTAAAGTGTTCAGGTCCTATCGTCTCATTTCCAAAAGTTAATAAATTTCAATGCCTAAGTTCTTTTTCCCTAATTCTATTTTTTTTAAATAATAGGAAACTACTGTTATGAAATTGACAAAATAATCAAATCATAAAGTACCCACCCCCCCATGTCGAGCTAAGGCAATGTCCTCGTTGTTAAATAAAGGCATGAAAGATGGCAGAATAGGAAAAATATCACCTATATTTTGTGAAAATCTGGTCATCTCCAAAATAACCTAAACACATGTTGAGTTTATTACCTTCAACTAGGTGATGTTCGGCCAAAAGAGATTAAGTCAAGGTGAGAGCAACCTTGTCCGAGATGGGTTCTGGGAGAACATGGTCAACATACTATTTGAGGTGTTGCCCATTGACCTTAAAGGAGTTACCCATCTTTAGGTCAAATATGTCAATAGCTTTGATAGAAAAAATTTGATCAATAATGAATAGGCCATTACACTTAGACCTAAGCTTGTCAGGAAAGAGCTTAAGTCAAGAATCAAAGAGCCAGACCCTCTGGTTCAACTCAAAGCTCTTACAAGAAATCATCTGGTCATGAAGAGCTTTGGTCATTGCCTTATAGATTTTGGCATTCTCGTATGCATCATTTCTAGGTTCCTCCAACTCAGATAGTTGGATTTTCCTAGTCTTCCTGGCTACCTCTAGGTCAACATTGCATTTCTTGATGGCACAAAATGCCTTGCCTTCTATTTCTACCAGTAAGTGACATGCCTTACCAAACACCAGATGGAATGGAGACATACCGATAGATGTTTTGTATGTCGTACCGTAGGCCTAAAGAGCATCGTCAAGCTTTTGGGTCCAATCCTTCCTATCAGGCCTAACCATTTCCTGCAGTATGTTCTTGATTTCCCTATTAGAGACCTCTACCTGTCTGTTCGTCAGAGGGTGGTAAGGTATGGAAATTCGATGATTCACCCTATATTTTGCCAGCACGTTCCTAAACTAGGCATGAGTGAAATCGTGCTACCATCACTGATGATGGCCTGAGGAATCTCGAACTGACTAAAAATTTTTTTCTTAAAAAATCAATGACCACTTTATGGTCATTGGTTCGGGTGGGAATCGCCTCAATCCATTTAAACACGTAATCCACAGCAACCAGAATATACTGGTGTGCAAATGGGGGAAAGGATAACACGAAATCGATGCCCCAAACGTCGAAGATTTGGACAGAAAGTATTGGGTTTAGAGGTATCATGTCCCTCTTGGCCATGTTCCAGAGTGCTTGGCATCGGGAACACGACCTTGAGAATTCTTGTGCATCATTAAATAAAGACGACCTATAGAATCTGGATTATAGAATTTTTGCTACTGCCTTTTTCCCAGAAAAATGTCCACCACACATAGATTCATGGCACAACCCAAGTATACCATGGAACTCATTTTTCGAGATGCATCAGTGAATAATTTGGTTAGCGTCGATGCGGTAAATCTCAAGGTCATCCCAAAAATAATGCTTGGCCTCAGATATAAGCCTATCCCATTGTTGCTTGATCTAATCCTAGGGGATTTGACTAATGACTAAATATTGGCAATATCCGCAAACTAGGGGTTTCGGATACCCGAGGCTGTAAGGATAGTCTCATCCAGAAAGGTGTCAAAAGTTGGAATATTTGGATGAGTAGAATCAATTAGGATTCTCGAAAGGTGATCCGCCACTACATTTTGTGCCTCGGATTTGTCTTTAATTTCAACATCAAATTCTTGAAGTAAAAGAATCCAGTGAATGCACCAGGGCTGTGCATCCTTTTTGGCTAAAAGATGTTTGAAGGTCGAGTGGTTGATATAGATAATGACACAAGAACCTAAGAGATGAGCCATAAATTTTTTCAATGCAAAATCTACAACTAGAAATTCTGTTTTAGTAATGGTGTAGTTCCTCTAGGCCATGTCCAGAGTCTTGCTAGCATAGTAGATAACTATTGATGTGCGAAATCGATGTTTCAAAATCACTTCATTGTAGCACATTCGAAATAGCTTGTCAACAAATAATATTTATAACTCTAATATCCAAATGAAGTCCGAGGTCGAACACAGGAAGCAAATATAGAATTCACACACTAATCTTGATTAAACTATAAATGAGCACAAGAAATAAGTCAAGAATAACAATATTCAATGAATAATTACTACTCAAGTTAGATATACAATAAGAACATGAGTATATCAAGAGTTAACTATGACAAAAAGATACCTAGAACAAAATAATGGTCATTTAGGTCCCCAATTATTAGTCTAAGCACATGTATATCAACTACTCAATGCATATGAAATAAATGAACAATAACTATGACAAAAAGATACCTAGAACAAAATAATGGTGATTTAGGTCCCCAATTATTAGTCTAAGCACATGTATATCAACTACTCAATGCATATGAAATAAATGAACAATGATCAGTCATTGGATATCAACTCAGACAACATAAATGCCGCCTGCTACAGTGCTTTTATTATGGTCATCTTCTTCTCTTTGTTCTTTCTTCTTCTTCAACTACCCTCTTCTTCTTCTGTCCTTAAGCACAACTCTTCAGCCTTGTCTTTCTACCTTAGCTTCTTCTCGGCAACCTCTTCCTTTTCTTCCATAGCTTTTCCTCTTCTCTTCTACCATTAGCTCCTTCTCACATAAGGGGAACTCGCCTTCACAGCGACTAAGTGTCGCTCAAATCCTAGAGGAGCAAAACCCTTCCTTCCCCTGCTCTCTTTCTCTCTCTTTCCTTCCCTTTTCTCTAATATCTGGTTTAAGCGGGTATTTGGATTTGCATAACTGGGTCTAGGGCTGCGTGCGTGAGTGTCACCGTCGAGGAGTGAATCTAATAGGTAGGTCAAGTTGAGTGGTGGGTGAGTGGGGACCTCACCCTCAAGTGTCTGAGGCAATAGGGTGACAATGGAAATTCAACTTATCTGACAGTTGCGCCTCCTCCCTCTACTATGTGGGAATCATTGTCCCTCCTTCTTGCATCTATAGTAGATGGTGCCCTTACTGAATTGGGGTAGCTACAAGCACTGAAGCGTTCGATAGAGAGCTTGGGAAGACACCTAGAGCGAATCCGCATGTCTTGGAGCTAAGACCTGGGCCTTGCGTGGCTAGAACACGAAGAACAACTTCGGAAATAATGATGACAATGGCATAGACCGATGAGGAACCTGAAACACAAATACGTGCTTGAAAGCCCTCATTAAATGCTTCAATAGTGTTGCTAGAGGACATGGAAGATGATGGCGGTGTCCGTGGTGTGTGGGAGTGCGTGGAGTGGTCGAACGGAGGCAGACATGGCGCTTGGATGATGGGTTGGTTGATGGGGGGTTTGAGTGGTCGAGGGGATGAAATAGGAGAGGGGTTTTGTGCGGGTGGATGAGGAGGAGCTCGTGAGGGTGTTGACGAGTTGTTTGGTGGGTTGTGGTGGTAGAGCAGACTCACGGGAGGGGTGGCCGGAGGTGAGAACAAATGTGGCATGTGGATGCTGATGAGCCCATATTTGTGGGCTAATTAATTACTTAAATGCCTTGGAATTAGATTAATATTGGCATATAAATAGCATACAATAAGATGTAAATATATTAGTCTAATTATTCATTTATTTGCATATTTCATGCATTGCATTTGTACCTAGAATTCATTTAGAATAGCATGCATTAGAATAGTTAATCTTTTAGGTTGCATTACATGAATTATTATATTTCACATTTCCTTTAAGGGCATATAAGTAAATAACCCTCATTTAATTACCTATTACAACTTCATGCAGTAGGAGTCGCACCTCTCTGATGAGACATTACTTGGCAATGATGGAGACAATAAAGAAGAGCGGAGGAAGTGGATCTGAGCATTCCTCCTCCGTCTATTTCTCTTCTCCTAAAGCTTTAAAAGAGGAGAGGAAGCCACAAAGCTAGGCAAGCCATCAGCCCCAATCCACTACTACGAAGAGAGTCAAGCTCTCTTCCATTTCGCCACTGCTGGCCTTAACCACAAGCACGAGTCCACACAACCACAGGCAAGCAGGGTGACAGAGTGTTGAACCACCGTTGGCTTGTGCAAATAACTGTGAGCACCTTAGCATGCACTACCACCATAACCAACACCAGCAACCACCAACATAACCATGTGACAACAACCATCCCCACTCACTTAGAACATCTGGGAATGTTCCTAGGTGTCTGATCTTCCAACAGCCACCCGATCTTCTTCTTCTTCTTTCTTCTTCTTCCTCTGTTTCTTTCTACAAAATCCAACATAACCCATCACCTCCAACGCCAATAGACCCAACAGCCATCACTCCCATCCTCACCGTGCGAACCCTCACACCCGCATGCAACGTAAGCAGTGTGTAGCACGCCTCCACCCGCTCCTACGTCCACTGAGAGTGCACCTCCACCACGCTCGCATAGCCCTCAAGTAATAGTGCGTGCATGGTTGCATAGCCTGCGTACCCGTCGTTGCGCCTTTGCCTGCCTAAGCAGCTTCCCGTGCACATCTCCAGTGCGCACCGACCCTTGCCTCTAGCCCACACATGTAGAGTACGAGCTACTCCAGCAACTCCACCCACGTGCAGAGCACACAACCTCCAGTACCTCCACGGGCCCGCAGCAACAGCATCTACGGCCAATCTCAGTGATTAGCCCATAGTTGTTGGCCATTTAAGTTTTTAAGTGCCTAGACATTAAGTTAATTCTAACGTTTATTCAGCATTCATTAGGATGTAAATAGATTAATTCATGTTTTTGATTTAATTACATAATTCATGCATTGCATTCATAACTAAATGCATTTAGAATTAACCTAGAATTGAATTCATTTAATTACTTAACCAATTAGGTACATTGCATGCATTATTTTCATTTAACATAGAACTTAAGGGATTATGCACAAATAACCACAATATTTTATTATTTTATTTTTTTCTCTCCTTTGCAAAGGTAACTCCTTCGACTTTGGCTCCGCCTCCTCCTCCTGTGAATCACATTTATGCTACAGCATTTTGAATTTGAAATGACCGTGGCTATAAAAGGAGGAGGGAGAGCTGCCATGCTCTGTAGGCCACCACCCCTTGTCCACCACTGTGTTGAGAGGACCTTGCTCCTCTTCCATTCCATACCACCAGCCTCCCGTAGCAGAACGACTCTCCACCGTGGGCATGTGGGGTGACAGCCCACACCGCCAAAAGAGTCTCTCCAACTTTTCACCTCAGCCAGCAACTCACGCCCACTTCCATCAGACACCACTGCGCATACCCTCACTTCAATTCCAGCCATCAGACCATGCACACCTCTCACCAGCTGCTCACAGCAGCCTTCGCCTTCATAACACCTGCACCTCCTCATCTCCACCAGAAACTCTAGAAGCGCCTGCAAACCACCTGCACGCGTGCTCTCACTTCACCCCTAGCGCACATCGCAACAGCGCCTGTCCCAGCTTCATCCAGCCCACTACGCGCATCCAACCCACCCAGCAGAACCTGCGCCTGCCTCCACACGCCCACCTCCGCACGCCCACCTCCAGTGCCATTACACTTCCGCACCTCTGCTCGCCACAGTGTGCGCTCAGTGTGCCAGCAACCCACGCTCCAGCCTTCACGCTCATGCCCTCCTTGCGGGCCTGCAGCGCTACACCTCCACGCTCCCACTTCAAGCACCTCCCTGCAGCATCTGCAGCAGGCACCACCACCACGCTCAGGTGTGCCTGTGCGCTCTGCAGAGCGCTCGCGCGCCCACACCTCCACGTCTTCATGCGTCTACAGCATCCCCAGCACCTGTGCACACTGCTCTGCTTGCACCTACAGCACACGTGGCAATAGCAGCTTCTCCACCACTGTCACTCCTCTCCTCCGGCAGGCCAACTCCAGCCATCTCATGACGCACCACTGCCACTACGGCGACTGCCTTGCTTCAGCCAACCTCCTGTAGGAGAATCTCCTCGATTGAACCTCTCTCCCTTGCATAAGGAGGACAGAGGTAAAATCCCCTGTTTTCATGTTAATTAAAATTTACATTTGAATGCCATTGCTACCAAGATCAATTTTAATTTATGATTATTTTATTATGGTGAAATTGTGACTGCATACTCATGCTTTCTGATAATTACGTGGTTATTGATATTCACATGTTTTAACATTGGTTTGGGGATTAAAATGTGCACAAATTTTCTCTAATACATGTCAATTGAAAATTACATAAAATCATCACATATTTATTGAATATTTCAGTGAGGAAAACTTGCGCATATACCCTTATATTTTTTAGTTATTGTGCATCTTCTTTCCATTGCATTTCAAGTTGAATTTGATTATGGATTTCACACTTGATTGAAAGAATACAAAATAATCAAGATTTTATTGCATCATTGCCTCCCTGTGGACACGACCCGCTCTTCTATGAGTGATAATTTTTATTGCAATTATTTTGTTACACGGTTTTCCACCACTTTGTTACTAAAATGATAGATTATCTTAATCACATTATTCAAAAGTGAAAATTGACTTATCAAATGGCACCATTGCCGGGGAGGCAACATATACAATAATTTCACCTGATTTCATTTCTGATTATTTCTCATTGCACAGTGATCTAACCATTTTTTTTTTTTTCTATGCGAGGAATTTGAGAGAGGCGACAGGCACATTGGGGAGAAGACTTTGACCTTGAGCGATGCTTATACGAGGGGAAGACGAAGGAGACCTGGATTCTGCCTCTATAGGAGATTTCCAATTTCATAAGTTTTATTTCTGTTTTCTCACCCTTGTAGTAATTGGGGCTAATTTTTTGAGAGCTTATTCCCTTTTCTTCAGATTTAGGTTTCCAATTTATTTTGTGTATTGTTTACCCTTTATTTGCTTGTGCATAAGTAGCTAAAAAAAAAAAACAAAACAAAAAAAAAAGAGCTGCCTACCCTTAGGACGAACCATTTAGGTCTGTATGAGCAGCCTCTAGATTTATTTCTTTGCAATGCGTGCATTCTTGCAACATTGATTGCTGAAAGCAAGGTACGCATTCTGTTACTTTGCATCCTATTCTTGATCATGCATTGCATTTGGACTTAATTCAAAGACCACATAATTTGTCTTGAAGTGATCTAACAAGTTATCACATATATTCTTGAAAAAGGACTAATTAAAGGAGAGACATTTAAAAATCAAGGACTTGATTTACAAACGTGGTGTGCGATTCAAAATTCAAAATCTTTTTGCGGTGTATGCACAACTATATCTTTTGCACCATGGCGCACATTTAGACACTCCTAGGTCTTGGAACGACTAGGACAAGAGCCCTCCTACCGTCAGATTCTGAAGTGTTCTAAACTTGAGATCAAAGGTTTTGTAAATCCAAAGAGGGGGATACCCTGTCACGGATTTTTGGGGGTAGTTGAGAAGCATCGCGAAAGCACAGCTTCAAAGGAAGGCTTAGGCTTACTTGCATCCCTCGATCTTTTATCTTTGGATTTGCTTTGCCATTTGAGATTTAGGTAAGAATACCTAGGCTCCAACTAGGTCCTTTTAGGCATTTCGAAGGTTGACAATAGGTGCATAATTGATTGGGCAACTTGCTTTGTCACCAACAATTTGAACTAAAGTCAAAAGCCTAAATTTGTAAAGACCGAACAAGTCTTTTTGAATTGTGTTTGTTGTGCATGCTTGGTAGGCGTTCTCTTAGGAGACAACTTGTGTTTGATCCTGAACCTAAAAGAATCTTTCGAAGAAGCCTTCCAAGGGTAGATATGGCCGGTCAAAGGTGCCTTAAGGAATATTTCATTCCAACCAATCAAGCTGGCCTTGCACTACGTAGACCTGGAGGGGACAATGCTTATGAGATCAAAAGCAATACCATATCCTTGCTGCCCTCCTTTTATGGTACTGCTAGGGATGACCCTTACAGGCATATAGAGGAATTCACCGAGGTCTGCTCCACGGTGAAGCTGCAGGGCATTACTAATGACGCTCAAATGCAGACCCTCTTTCCCTTCTCCCTTAAGGACAAAGCAAAGTATTAGTATCACACCCTTGATAATATTAACACTTGGGATGCCTTGAAGAAGGAGTTTTTGAAGAAGTATTTCCCCTTGATCAAAACCAATCACTTTAGGAGGGAAATTATGAGTTTTGTTCGAAAGGATGGGGAAGCTTTCCATGATGTGGAGGAGCACTTTAACGGCTTGCTGGGACTTTGCCCACATCACCAAGTGCCTAAATGGCAACTGGTTGATAGGTTCTACACCGGACTTAATGATTCACATAGGTAAACTGTGGATGGTGCCTGTGCAGGAACCTTTCTATCTAAGACTAAGGATGAAGCTTGGAACCTTTTTGATACTTTGAGTGAGAATTCTATTCACTTGAATTCTGCCTACATGGATAGAAAGCCCACTCTCATGCAAAGAAAGTTGGAGGCGAATAAGGCAAGGGACACCCAGAATTTAGCCTATCAGATTCAATTATTGAATCAAAACAAGGAAAGTCTTATGTCGAACCCGAGTCCATTCCTATCTAACACCTCCACATCCCAAGCTTCCGAATGCTCAATTTGCCATGGCAATACACACGCCACTGTGGATTGCCACTTGGCCTCCCAATTCCCTGAGCTTGTGCAAGCAAATCTGAATGCCGCTCAAGGGTTTTGTCCTAGACCTCGTAATGACCCTTTTTCGAACACTTATAATGAGGGATGGAGGAACCACCCAAACTTTTCATGGAGACAAGGGAATGTCTCAAATTTAGGGAATTATAAACCACAATCCTTTCAAAACCATCAAATGAACCAACCTCAGACCTTTGCCCAACCTAAGACCTCCGAGATGGATGAATTGAAGGCAATGTTGAAAACTATGCAAGATAGTCAAAGTGCCATCATCCAATCTCATGACATGGCTATACATGAGATGAAATCACAAATTGGACACCTTGTTGAGGCCATTAAACAGAGGGAAACTGAGAAGCTCCCCAGTGCTACTGAGGAGAATCCTAAAGGTAAAGGGATTGTCTTTAGGGAGCATGCTCAGGCGGTGACTATTCTGAGGAGTGGGAAAGAAATTTCCAAACCCAATGCTCCTATAGTCTCACCGCTTAAGAAAGCATCCACCCCCACTTTCACTCCCATCAGAGAAGACTTGGCCAAATCTTCTCCGCTTGAAATCACTTCACCGGAAGAAGTTGCCCCCGTTCCACCCCATACTCGACATGACAACCCTTCCACCCAAAGATCGAGAGTGCCCTTTCTAGAGCATTTATCCACCTCTGGGCAGACTTCTCTTGTCTCATCTAGAACCAAAGATAAGACGGATGAGATCATGGAAACTTTCAAGCAAGTGCAGATTAACCTGCCTTTGCTTGAAGCAATCAGGCAGATTCCGTCTTATGCCCACTTCTTAAAGGACCTATGCACGAAAAAGTGGCAATCTAGAAGATAGGTCCAATCAAAAGTTGTCCAGCCTGATTCTGTTAGCTCAATTATTCAACATGGCACACCCCCGAAACTTAAGGACCCAGGAGCCCCATACATCTCAATAGTTATTGGTGACTTACAAATTGATGGGGCTCTACTTTATCTAGGTGCGGGGGTGAACATCCTTCCAAGCTATGTGTATGAACAACTTGGGGGAGGAAATCTGAAGCCTAGCCCTGTAATCCTTCAAGTTGCTGATCGATCACTTAAGACACCACGGGGAATTTTGGAAGATGTCCTCGTAAGAGTGGAGGATTTCTTATTTCCCATTGACTTTTTAGTTTTGGACACTGACCCTACCAACAAGCCAACCAAACCCTCCATCATTTTGGGCCGCCCCTTCCTTGCAACTTCACATGCTTCAATCAATTGCAATACTGGGGCATTGAAAATGGGCTTTGGGAATAGGAAAATCTGGCTTAATGTGTTTGATGCTTTCAAACAAGCCAGACTTGAGGATTGTTCTCAAGTTGAGGTGATAGATGACCTGATATAAGAGGCAACCCCTACAATGTTATGTGATGACCCCCTTCAGCATGTCATTCTAAATGAGCATTCGCATCTCTTGGAGGAATGTGAAGGGGATATATTAGAACTTGACGAATTGCTGGGTGTTTCTGCTGAGTCTTTTCCCCCACCATCTTTGCCTAAGGTAGATCTGCTACTTGAGATGGGGACATCTATTATGAAACCCTCAACCGTACAAGCCCCCGACCTTGAGTTGAAACCCCTCCCTGATACTCTCAAGTATGTATTCCTAGGTGCCAATGATATGCTCCCCATTATCATTTCGATTGTGCTATCTGAGACATAGGAGGGAGCCCTGATTGATAGCTTGTCTAGGCACAAAGAAGCTATTGCATGGAGCATTGCTGACATTAAGGGTAAAGACTCTACACTCTGCATGCACCACATTTATACTGATGATTCCATCAAGACATTTAGGGACATGTGGAGACGTCTGAACCCTAATATGAGGGAGGTTGTCAAAAAGGAAATCCTGATGTGGTTGGACGCGAGGATCACATATCCCATTGCAGATAGTAAATGGGTAAGTCCAATTCATGTGGTGCCTGATTAGCCCATAGTGGTGGGCTATTTAAGTATTTAAGTGCCCACACATTAGGTTAATTCTAACATTTATTTAGCATAAATTAGGATGTAAATAGATTAATTCATAGTTTTAATTTAATTACATAATCCATACATTGCATTCATATCTTAAGTGCATTTAGAATTAGCTTAGAATAGCATTCATCTAATTAGACAACCAATTAGGTACATTGTTTTCATTAACATAGAAGTTAAGGGTCTGTATATAAATGACCCTAATATTTTAACATTATTTTCTTTACTCTTCTCCTTGTAGGAATGGCTGGCTGCCGCTCCAACGTCGAATGGCCGCAGTGAAGACCCATTCAAGGGGCAGCGGATGTGGTGGATCTGGTCGGGCAGCTGATTTCAAACTTGTGCAGGCCACTACAAAAGGAGGAGGGAGGCAGCCGAGCTCGGGAGGCCTCCACCACCGACCCACCACTGTGCAGAGAGACCTTCTCTCTTCCACTCCATACTGCCGGCCTCTACTGTGGCGGCGAGTCTCCACCATCGTGGGCGTGCGGTGTGACAGGCCACACCGCCATCCGGAGCTCTTCCACATCACCGTGAGCACCTTAGCCTGCATCTCCCTCGCCGTCGTCATCAACAACCACCACCGCAGCTGCTGATTCAACCACCCTTTAGTAACCTAAGACGTCCGGGAAATCTTCCGGACGTCTGAAGCTACCCGCTCACCTCCACCCACTCGCCTGCGTACCCATCTGAAGTCCACCCACAACCTCTCTCCACGCAGCACCCTCCGCCCGCGCTTGCAGAACCGCCTGTAGTGCCTTCTTCCCCGCACCAACAGTCCAGTGCTCACCACGCCTGTGCTCCCGTGCCCACGCCAGCCACAGCAGCGCCCACGCCAGCAGCAACAGCCACCCCCGCAGCAGCAGCACGCGGTAGACTTCATGCCAACAGGCCGCGCACGCTCACTAGCTGCAGCACCACCTCCGGAGGTCGTCCGGCCACCTCTGGCCGCCGCGCGACTCGTCGCCACCACCGATTCGAAGCCCTTGGTCCAAGGGACCTCCTCCGAGCTTCCCGTGCCCGGCCATCCACTCCTCGTCGCGTAAGACAAAGGGGAAAAATTCCCCTGTTTTGCTACAGTAAACCATCAATTAGAAATTACATTTTCTTCCATTGTCACTTTTTAATGATATTTTATTTATTCTGCATTGCGGAAAATATCCTCTAGTTTCTCATAATTGCCATTTCAGCATTGTTTCTTGCTTAAACCTTAATCTAAAGGCAATCTTGGCTTGATTCTTGTCCAAACTAACTACGAACGAATGTTTTTAATTGGTGCGAATTTTAATATGTCAGTGCCTCCCTGTGGATACGACCCGCTCCTCTGCGAGTGGTTATTTCTTCCTAAATATTGATCAGTCGATTTTTCCACCACATTAAACTGCAACCGACTTAAAAGCGAAAGATCGATCAGGCAAATGGCACCGTTGTCGGGGAGGCAACAGACGCAATAAATTCGCCTAATTTTATTTTAATTATTTGTCAATTGCACAGAGATTTGACCATTTATTATTTTCTTTTTTGTGCGAGAAAAATTATGCAAGAATCAGCCAATGTGAGAGGCGACCCTTGACGTCGCCAGACGATAAGTGGACGAGCAATTTTGAAAGGAGGAGAAGGATGAGGACGCGACGGACACCATTGTATTTAGTCGCTAGTTTAATTAGAATAGAATTAAGACTGTAGACTTAATTTTTCATTGTAGTTAGTTTGAAACCCTTGTTCTAGGGCATATTTTGAGGGGTCCGTTCCCCGCTTTTGTTTTGGGCCCGTGTTGGGTAATTTTTGGGAGTCTGTTCCCTTTTCTTTAGATTTAGGTTTATTTTTTTTTATTATTTTACTTTTATTTGCTTGTGCATAAGTAGTTCTAAAAAAAAGAAAAAAAGAAAAATGAGCAGCCTGCTAGAAGCTGCCTGCCCTAGGACGAACCATTTAGGTCTGTATGAGCAGCCTCTAGATTTACTTTTCTGCATTGCGTGCATTCTTGCATCGTAGATCGCTGGAGGCATGGTACACATTCTCTTACTTTGCATCCTATTTTTGATCACGCATTGCATTTGGGATTTAATGCGAAGACCACCTAATCTGTACTGAATAAATCTAACAAGTGGTCACATTTTTTTTAAAAGGGACTAATTAAAGGAAGGACATTTTAAAAACCAAGGATTTGATTTTCAAACTTGGCGTGCGATTCAAAGTTCAAAATCTTTTACGGTGTATGCACACTTATTTCACTTGCACCACGGCACGCTTCTAGACACTGCTTAGGTTTGGAAATACTAGGACAAGAGCCCTCCTTTCGTTGGATTCTGAAGTTTTCGGAACTTGAGATCAAAGGTTTTGTAAATCAAAAGAGGGGGATACCTTGTCTTGGATTTTTTGGGGGTAGTTGAGAAGCACCGCGAAAGCACAGCTTCAAAGGAAGGCTTAGGCCTACTTGCATCCCTCGATCTTCCGTCTTTGGATTTACTTGACCATTTGAGATTTAGGGAAGAACACCTAAGCTCCAACTAGGTCTTCTTAGGCGAACCGTAGGTTGACAATAGGCGCGTAATTGATTGGGCAACTTGTTTTGTTACCTACAATTTGAACTAAAGTCAAAAGCCTAAATCCATAAAGACCAAACAAGTCCATTTGAATTGTGTTTGTAGTGCATGCTTGGTAGGCGTTCTCTTAGGAGACAACTTGTATTTGATCCTGATCCTGAAAGAATCGAAAGAAAAGACCTTCCATGGGTAGAAATGGCCGGTCAAAGGAGCCTTAAGGAATATTTCATCCCAACCAACCAAGCTGGCCCAGCACTACGTAGACCTGGAGGGGACAATCCATATGAGATCAAAAGTAGTACCATATCCTTGCTACCCTCCTTATATGGTAGTACTAGGGAAGACCCTTACAGGCATATCGAGGAATTCACCGAGGTCTGTTCCACGGTGAAGCTGCAGGGAGTTACTGATGACGCTCAAATGCGGACCCTCTTTCCCTTCTCCCTAAAGGACAAAGCCAAGTATTGGTATCACACCCTTGATAATATAAATACTTGGGATCCCTGAAAAAGGAGTTTTTGAAGAAGTACTTCCCCATGAGCAAAACAAATCACTTTAGGAGGGAAATTATGAGTTTTCCTAAAAAGGATGGGGAAGCATCCCATGATGCGTGGGAGCACTTTAACTATTTGCTGCGACTTTGCCCACATCACCAGGTGCCTAAATGGCAACTGGTTGAAAGGTTCTACACTGTACTTAATGATTCGCATCGGAAAACTGTGGATGGTGCCTGTGTAGGAACCTTTCTATCTACGACTGAGGATGAAGCTTGGAACTTATTTGATACTTTGAGTGAGAATTCTATTCACTTGAATTCTGCCTACATGGATAGAAAGCCCACTCTCACGCAAAGAAAGTTGGAGGCGAATGAAGCAAGGGACACCCAAAATTTAGCCTATCAAATTCAATTACTGAATCAAAACATGGAAAGGCTTATGTTGAACCCGAGTTCATTCGTACCTAACACCTCCACATCCCAAGCTTCCGAATGCGTAATTTGTCAGGGCAATACACACACCACTGTGGATTGCCACTTGGCCTCCAAATTCCCTGAGCTTGTACAAGCGGATTTAAATGCCGCTCAAGGGTTCCGTCCAAGACCTCGTAATGATCCTTTCTCCAACACTTATACTGAGGGATGGAGGAACCACCCAAACTTTTCATGGAGACAAGGAAATGTCTCAAATTCAGGGAATTACAAACCACAATCCTTTCAAAACCATCAAATGAACCAACCTCAGACCTTTGCCCAACCTAAAACCTCTGAGATGGATGAATTGAAGGCGACGTAGAAAACTATGCAAGAAAGTCAAAGTGCCATTATCCAATCTCATGACAAGGCTATACATGAGATGAAATCACAAATTGGACACCTTGTTGAGGCCGTTAGACACAGGGAGACTGCGAAGCTTCCCAGTGCTACTGAGGAAAATCCTAAAGGAAAAGGGATTGTCTTTAGGGAGCATGCTCAGGCAGTGACTATTCTGAGGAGTGGGAAAGAAATTTCCAAACCCGATGCTCCTATAGTCTCACCCCCTAAATAACCATCCACCCCGACTTTCACCCCATCGGAGAAGATTTGCCCAAATCTTCTCCGCTTGAAATCACCTCACCGAAAGAAGTTGCCCCCGTTCCACCCCTTACTCGACATGACAACCCTTCCACCTAGAGATCGAGAGTACCTTTTCCAGAGTGCTTATCCACCTCTGGGCAGACTTCTGCTAGCTCATCTGGAGCCAAAGATAAGACGGATGAGATTATGGAAACTTTCAAGCAAGTGCAGATTAACCTACCTTTGCTTGAAGCTATCAGGCAGATTCCGTCTTATGCCCGCTTCTTAAAGGACTTGTGCATGAATAAGCGGCAATCTAGAAAACAGGTCCAATTTAAAGTTGTCCTGCCTGATTCTATTAGCTCAATTGTTCAACATGGCACACCCCTGAAACTTAAGGACCCAGGAGCCCCATACATCTCTGTAGTTATTGGTGACTTACAAATTGATGAGGCTCTACTTGATCTGGGTGCGGGGTGAACATCCTTCCGAGCTACGTGTATGAACAACTTGGGGGAGGCAATCTGAAGCCTAGCCCTGTAATCCTTCAAGTTGCTGATCGATCACTTAAGACACCACGGGGAATTTTGGAAGATGTCCTCGTAAGAGTGGAGGATTTCTTATTTCCCGTTGACTTCTTAGTTTTGGACACTGACCCTACCAACAAGCCAACCAAACCCTCCATCATTTTGGGCCGCCCCTTCCTTGCAACTTCCCATGCTTCAATTAATTGCAATACTGGGGCATTGAAAATGGGCTTTGGGAACAGGAAAATCCGACTTAATGTGTTTGATGCTTACAAACAAGCTGGACTTGAGGATTGTTCTCAAGTGGAGATGATAGATGACCTGATTGCAGAGGCAACTCCTGCAATGTTATGTGATGACCCCCTTCAGCATGTCATGCTAAATGAGCATTCCCATCTCTTGGAGGAATGTGAAGGGGATATACTAGAACTAGAGGAATTGCTAGGAGTTTCTGGTGAGTCTCTTCCCCCATCATTTCCGCCGAAGGCAAATTTGCTACCTGAGATGGGGACATCTATTATGAAACCCTTGACCATACAAGCCCCCAACCTTGAGTTGAAACCCCTCCCAGACACTCTCAAGTATGTTTTCCTAGGTGCCAATGATACGCTCCCCGTTATCATTTCGGCTGTGCTGTCTGAGGCACAGGAGGGAGCCCTGATTGAATTCCTGTCTTGGCGCAAGAAGCTATTGCTTGGAGCATTGCTGACATTAAGGGTATAGACTCTACACTCTGCATGCACCACATTTATACTGATGATTCCATCAAGCCTTTTAGGGACATGCAGAGACGTCTGAATCCTAATATGAGGGAGGTTGTAAAAAAGGAAATCCTGAAGTGGTTGGATGCTGGGATCATATATCCCATTGCTGATAGTAAATGGGTCAGTCCGATTCATGTGGTGCCAAAGAAGGCAAGCTTTACTGTGGAACTCAACAACCAAGGTGAACAAGTTGTCACTAGACCCTCAATTGGATGGAGGGTCTGTATTGATTACCGCAAGCAGAACACCGCTACCCAGAAGGATCACTTTCCTTTGCCTTTTATTGATCAAATTCTCGAAAAGATGGCAGGGAATAAGTATTATTGCTTTCTCGATGGATATTCTGGGTACAATCAGGTGGCAGTCTTTCCTGATGACCAGGAAAAGATGACATTCACGAGTCCTTACGGTACTTTTGCATTCAAGCGTATGCCGTTTGGATTATGTAATGCCCCTGCAACTTTCCAGCGGTGTATGATGTCTATCTTTTCGGACATGATTGACGAGTGTGTTGAAGTATTTATGGATGACTTCTCTATTTATGGCTCATCTTTCGACCAATGTCTCCTGCACCTGGAGAATGTGTTGAAATGATGTAAGGAGACTTCTTTAGTCCTTAGCTGGGAGAAAAGTCACTTCATGGTACAGAAAGGAATTATACTTGGGCATGTTGTATCCGAGCAAGGTTTGGAAGTAGATAAAGCCAAGATTTATTCTATTTCCAAACTTCCATTGCCGAGGAATGTCAAACAGATTAGATCCTTTCTGGGCCACGCTGGCCTTTACAGGAGCTTTATTAAAAATTTTAGTAAGATTTCTAGGCCACTTTGTGACTTATTGGCGAAGGAATCTTCCTTCAGTTTTGATTCAAAGTGTGCCGAGGCCTTTGAAACTCTAAAGGAAGCCTTGATCTCTACGCCTGTTCTCCAAGCTCCTGATTGGACACTCCCATTTGAGCCTATGTGTGATGCTTCGGATTATGCAGTGGGAGCAGTCCTTCGACAAAGGTTTGAGGGAAGACCTCATGTGCTGCATTATGCAAGCAAGACTTTAACTGAACCTCAGCAAAACTACACCGTCACTGAAAAAGAATTACTTGCTATAGTTTTTGGTCTGGAGAAGTTTAGGTCTTATTTACTTGGGTCTAAGGTGGTTATTTTTACTGATCATGCCGCAGTGAAACATCTCATTGCTAAGAAAGATTCTAAGCCACGTCTGATTAGGTGGATCTTACTCCTTCAAGAATTTGACTTGGAAATACATGAAAAGAAAGGAATAGAAAATGTTCTGGCTGACCACCTGTCTCGCCTTCCTCTTAATGACTCTATTTCTGAGGACATTCGCGAGACATTTCCCGATGAAACTCTGATGGCAGTAACATCAACTTTACCTTGGTATGCAGACATTGTAAATTACTTGGTCACTGGACAAACTCCTGGCTCTTGGGATGAGCAGAAAAGAAAGAGATTCATTTCTCAAGCAAGATATTTTCATTGGGAAGAGCCAGAATTATTTAGAATTGGACATGACCAAGTTTTGAGACGTTGTGTGCCTGAGGAGGAACAACAAAGTGTGCTGAGTTTTTGCCATGAACTTCATTGTGGAGGACACTTTGGTGCTAAGAAAACTGCTTTTAAGGTTCTCCAGTCCAGTTTTTGGTGGCCTTCCTTATTTAAGGATTCTCATAATTTTGTTAAGGCCTGTATTAGATGTCAACGGACTGGAACGATTGGGAAGAGGAATGAAATGCCTCAACATCCTATCCAACCTGTTGAAATTTTTGATGTGTGGGGAATTGACTTTATGGGCCCCTTCCCGTCGTCCCATGGTTTTGAATATATCTTAGTGGCAGTCGATTATGTCTCTAAATGGATAGAGGCCATTCCTACTTCCACAAATGACCACTCTGTGGTTTTGAAATTTGTGAAGGCCAATATCATATCTCGTTTCGGCTGCCCCAAGACTATTATAAGTGATGGGGGACCTCATTTCCAAAACCACCACTTCAATCGGTTAATTAAGAGTTTGGGAGTGACTCACAAGGTTGCTACCCCTTACCACCCTCAGACAAGTGGCCAGGTTGAAGTATCAGATAGAGAGATAAAAAATATTGTGGAAAAAACCGTTAGACCTGATAGGAAAGATTGGTCCCAAAAGCTCGATGATGCTTTGTGGGCTTATCGAACGGCCTATAAGACCCCTTTGGGTACTTCTCCCTTTCGGATTGTGTACGGAAAAGCGTGTCATTTGCTTGTTGAGTTGGAACATAAAGCACTTTGGGCTATTCGAAGTGTTAACATGGATTTAGAGAAGGCAGGTAAGGCACGATTTCTAGAATTAAGTGAGCTTGAGGAGCTGAGGAATGATGCTTATGACACCTCTCAAGCTTATAAAGAAAGAACTAAGGTCTTGCATGACAAGTTTATTCTTCGAAAGACCTTTGAACCCAACCAACAAGTCTGGCTTTTCAATTCCAGACTTAAACTTTTTCCTGGGAAATTAAGATCTCGTTGGGATGGGCCTTACATAATAACCAAAGTATTCCCCCATGGAGCTGTGGAGATCAAAAACCCTTCCCCACGTCAGCAACTCCCTTTATCGTCAATGGTCAACGGTTAAAAGCATACATAACTTTAGATGGCCATCTGGTTGACGAAGTCACTCTTGAGGAGCCTTAGCTCCTACCTTTCTCTGCCTCAGGTAATATCTTCCTTTAGCTATTTTTTGTTTTCAATGAGGACATTGTTTGAACTAGGCAAGGGGGAGAGGACCTGAGGCATTTTGTTTATAGCATATAAAAAAAAAAGGGAGAAAAAGAGAAAAAAAAAAGGGAGAAAAAAAATAATTTGAGCTTAACTGGCTAGATCTTGCAGTCTTAAGCAAATCAGAACTCTAGGGTAGACTAAGTTAATTCTAGGGTCAAACTTTAGAAGCTAAATGAGCTACTAGCTTTAGACCTTTAGGGTACTTTGTGGACTTAAAAACTTAAGTAGGAGTTAAGTTGTGGACCATTCCTCAAGAGGTTGAGTAAGGGAAACTAGGGTTTGAGTTAAAAGGTGGGGTAGTACCTGGAGTCTTATTCTACTTTTTGGTTTACGGGTCCTTGTAACCCAAGCATCCAAATTTCACAAACTTGGTCTGGTAATCAACTTAATTTCTGTCTTTCTGAAAAGAGATTTGGTTCTCTTAGTTTTGACTTAAGAGAGGCTTGAAAACACATTTTGATTGGAAGAGTTCCCACCGTAGGAGTGGTCAAGTATATACTCACCTTGAGGATGCGATGATAACATATTACCTCCTCGGTGCTTGTATCTTAGGATATCCATCCTACTGGGGGCATGTAAGCGCATTGCGCCGTTCAGGTACCATGGGCGGCCCTATCTCGAAGTGCCGATTGCCATAGGCCTGAATTCGCTAAAGAAATCCGTGGGCGATACTATCTCGAAGTGTCGATTGCCAGGAGTTCTTGGGGTCGTTATGGGCGGTGCTATCTCGAAGCATCGAAAGCCAGGCACACTTCGAGGTATGGTAATGGGGACAATGAATCCGACAATGACCGTGTTGATAGCTGATCTGATGTTAGACTTAGAAGAATAAAAAAAAAAGTAAATAAAAAAAAGAAAATCCTTTAGCTCAAATAACTCAGACCAATACACAGGCACGGATGCTTTAATCTCAGGGATCAATAAACTTTAGGGTAGAGTCAGAAATCAGGGAAACTTGTGCCTGCAACTCGTCTTTAGCCGACCTAGTCTGTAACTTAGCAACTACTTAGGAACCTTAGGTCTAGAGCCTGAACTTAATATGCTTCTGAAGGAAGACTAAGTGAGTTGACTAGTCTACTTAGAGTGCTAGGTTTCGCTTAATTTTGCTAGGGACTAGCAAAAACTAGGCATGGGGGTATTTGATTAGCCCATGTTGTGGGCTATTTAAGTATTTAAGTGCCTACACATTAGGTTAATTCTAACATTTATTTAGCATAAATTAGGATGTAAATAGATTAATTCATAGTTTTAATTTAATTACATAATCCATACATTGCATTCATATCTTAAGTGCATTTAGAATTAGCTTAGAATAGCATTCATCTAATTAGACAACCAATTAGGTACATTGTTTTCATTAACATAGAGGTTGAGGGTCTATATATAAATGACCCTAATATTTTAACATTATTTTCTTTACTCTTCTCCTTGTAGGAGCGGCTGGCTGCCGCACCAACGTCGAACGGCCTCAGTGAAGACCCATTCAAGGGGCAGCGGATGTGGTGGATCTAGTCGGGCGGCTGATTTCAAACTTGTGCTGGCCACTACAAAAGGAGGAGGGAGGCAGCCGAGCTCGGGAGGCCTCCACCACCGACCCACGACTGTGCAGAGAGACCTTCTCTCTTCCACTCCATACTGTCTGCCTCTACTGTGGCGGCGAGTCTCCACCACCATGGGCGTGTGGTGTGACAGGCCACACCGCCATCTGGAGCTCTTCCGCATCACCGTGAGCACCTTAGTGTGCATCTCCCTCGCTGTCGTCGTCAACCACCACCACCGTAGCTACTGATTCAACCACCCTTCAGTAACTTAAGACGTCCGGGAAATCTTCCGGACGTCTGAAGCTACCCGCTCACCTCCACCCACTCGCCTGCGTACCCATCTGAAGTCCACCCGCAACCGCTCTCCACGCAGCACCCTCCGCCCGCGCTTGCAGAACCGCCTGTAGCGCCTTCTTCCCCGCACCTCCAGTCCAGCGCTCACCACTCCTGCGCTCCTGTGCCCACGCCAGCCGCAGCAGCGCCCACGCCAGCAGCAGCAGCCACCCCCGCAGCAGCAGCACGTGGCAGACTTCACGCCAACAGGCCGCGCACGCTCACCGGCTACAGCACCTCCGCCGGAGCTCGTCCGGCCACCTCCGGCCGCCGCGCGACTCGCCGCCACCACCGATTCGAAGCACTTGGTCCAAGGGACCTCCTCCGAGCTTCCCGCGCCCGGCCATCCGCTCCTCGTCGTGCAAGACAAAGGGGAAAAATTCCCCTGTTTTGCTACAGTAAACCATCAATTAGAAATTACATTTTCTACCATTGTCACTTTTTAACGATATTTTATTGATTCTGCATTGCAAAAAAAATCCTCTAGTTTCTCATAGTTGCCATTTCAGCATTGTTTCTTGCTTAAACCTTAATCTAAAGGCAATCTTGGCGTGATTCTTGTCCAAACTAACTACGAACGAATGTTTTTAATTGGTGCGAATTTTAATACGTCAGTGCCTCCTTGTGGATACGACCCGCTCCTCTGCGAGTGGTTATTTCTTCTTTAATTTTGATCAGTCGATTTTTCCACCACATTAAACTGCAACCGACTTAAAAATGAAAAAATGATGAGTCAGTGCCAAAGAAGGCAGGCTTTACTGTGGAATTCAACGACCAAGGTGAACAAGTTGTCACTAGACCCTCAATTGGATGGAGGGTCCGTATTGATTACCGCAAGCTAAACACCGCTACCTAGAAGGATCACTTTCCCTTGCCTTTTATTGATAAAATTCTTGAGAAATTGGTAGGGAATAAGTACTATTGCTTTCTTGATGGATATTCTGGGTACATCCAGGTGGCAATCATTCCTGATGACCAGGAGAATATGACATTCATGAGTCCTTACGGTACTTTTGCATTCAGGCATATGCCGTTTGGATTATGTAATGCCCCTGCAACCTTCCAGCGGTGTATGATGTCTATTTTTTCTGACATGATTGATGAGTGTGTTGAAGTGTTTATGGATGAGTTCTCCATTTATGGCTCGTCTTTCGACCAGTGCCTCTTGCACCAGGAGAATGTGTTGAAGCGAGGTAAGGAGACTGGTTTAGTCCTTAGCTGGGAGAAAAGCCATTTCAAGGTATAGAAAGGAATTGTACTTGGGCATGTTGTATCCGAGCGAGGTTTGGAAGTCGATAAAGCCAAGAT
Organism: Thalassia testudinum; assembly: GCA_037157565.1. Classification (NCBI taxonomy): domain Eukaryota; kingdom Viridiplantae; phylum Streptophyta; class Magnoliopsida; order Alismatales; family Hydrocharitaceae; genus Thalassia; species Thalassia testudinum. The sequence continues at coordinate 93,076,601 of JAZHRO010000014.1, read as the reverse complement.
TGATTCCATTTCCAAACTCCCATTGCCCACGAATGTCAAACAGATTAGATCCTTTCTGTGTCATGTCGACTTTTATAAGCTCTTTATTAAAAATTTTAGTAAAATTTCTAGGCCACTTTGTGACTTGTTGGTGAAGGAATCTTCCTTCAATTTTGATTCAAAGTATGTCGAGGCCTTTCAAACTCTGAAGGAGGCCTTGATCTCTACGCCTATACTCCAAGCTCCTGATTGGACACTCCCATTTGAGCTGATGTGTGATGCTTCGGATTATGCAGTGGGAGTAGTCCTTGGAAAAAGGGTTGAGGGAAGACCTCATGTGCTGCATTATGCCAGCAAGACTTTAACCGAACCTCAGCAAAACTACACCGTCACTGAAAAGGAATTACTTGCTGTAGCTTTTGCTCTGGATAAGTTTAGGTCTTATCTGCTTGGGTCTAAGGTGGTTATTTTTACTGATCATGCGGCAGTGAAATATCTTATTGCTAAGAAAGATTCTAAGCCACGTCTAATTAGGTGGATCCTACTCCTTCAAGAATTTGACTTGGAGAGACGTGAAAAGAAAGGAGTAGAAAATGTTGTAGCTGACCACCTGTTTCGCCTTCCACTTAATGACTCTCCTTCTGGAGACATTCGCGAGACATTTCCCGATGAAACTCTGATGGTGGTAACACCAACTTTACCTTGGTATGCAGATACTGTAAATTACTTGGTCACTGGACAAACTCTTGTCTCTTGGGATGAGCAGAAAAGAAAGAGATTCATTTCCCAAGCAAGATATTTTCATTGGGAAGAGCCAGAATTATTTCGAATTAGACAAGACCAAGTATTGAGACGTTGAGTAGCTGAAGAGGAACAACAAAGTGTGCTGAGTTTTTGCCATGAACTTCATTATGGAGGACACTTTGGTTCTAAGAAAACTGCTTTTAAGGTTCTCCAGTTTGATTTTTGGTGGCCTTCCTTATTTAAGGAATCTCATAATTTTGTTAAGGCCTATATTAAATGTCAACGGACTGGAACGATTGCGAAGAGGAATGAAATGGCTCAACACCTTATTCAATCTGTTGAAATTTTTGATGTGTGGGGAATTGACTTTATGGGCCCCTTCCCGTTGTCCCATGGTTATGATATATCTTGGTGGCAGTTGATTATGTCTCAAAATGGATAGAGGCCATTCCTACATGCACAAATGACCACTCTGTGGTTTTGAAATTTGTGAAGGCCAATATCATACCTCGTTTCGGCTACCCCAAGACCATTAGGTGTGATGGGGGACCTCATTTCCGAAACCACCACTTCAATCAACTAATTAGGAGTCTGGGAGTGACTCACAAGGTCGCTACCCCTTACCATCCTCAAACGAGTGGCTTGGTTGAAGTGTTGAATGGGGAGATAAAAAATATTTTGGAAAAGACCGTTAGAGCTGATAGGAAAGACTGGTCCCAAAAGCTCAATGATGCTTTGTGGGCATATCGAATGACCTATAAGACCCCTTTGGGCACTTCTCCCTTTCAGATTGTGTATGGGAAAGCGTCCCATTTACCTGTTGAGTTGGAACATAAGGCACTTTGGGCTATTCGAAGTGTTAGCATGGATTTAGAGAAGGCAGGTAAGGCACGACTTCTGGAATTAAGTGAGCTTGAGGAGCTGAGGAATGATGCTTATGGCACCTCTCAAGATTATAAAGAAAGAACTAAGGTCTTACACGATAAGTGTATACTTCGAAAGACCTTTGAGCCCAACCAACAATTCTGGCTTTTCAATTCCAGACTTAAGCTTTTTCCTGGGAAGTTAAAATCTCTTTGGGATGGACCATACATAATCACTAAAGTGTTTCTGCATGGAGCTGTGGAGATTAAAAGCCCTTCCACTTTAGCAACTCCCTTTATCGTCAACGGTCAATGGTTTAAACCACACATTACTTTGGATGGCCATCTGGTTGACAAGGTCACTCTTGGGAAACCTTAGTTGCTACCATTCTCCACCTCGGTAATATCTTCCTTTAACTATTTTTGTTTCAACTCAGGACATTGTTTGGACTAGGCATGGGGGAGAGGACCTAAGGCATTTTCTTTATAGCATGTCTACATTTTGCATTCGTTCATGCATATTGCATTTCTTTTTAAAAAAATAAAAATAATAATAATAAAATAAAATAAAATAAAAAAGAAGAGTTTTGAGCTTAACTGGCTAGGTCCTGCATTCTTAAGTAAATCAGAACTCTTGGTTAGACTAAGTTGATTCTAGGGTCGAACTTTAGAAGGTAAGTGAGCTACTAGTTTTAGACCTTTAGGATCCTTTGTGGACTTAAAAGCTTAACCAGGAGTTAAGTTGCGGACCATTCCTCAAGAGGTTAAGGAAGGAAAGCTAGGATTGAGTTAAAAATTGGGGTGGTACCTGGAGTCTTGTTCTACCTTTTGGTTTACGGGTCCTTGTAACCCAAGCATCCAAATTTCACACACTTGGTTTGGTGTAAGTAAGTAATCAACTTAATTCCTTTCTTAAAAGAGATTTGGTTCTCTTAGTTTTGACTTAGGAGAGGCTTGAAAACATAATTTGATTGGAAGAGTTCTCGTCGCAGGAGAGGTGGACTATATACTCACCTTGAGGATGCGATGATAACATATTACCTCCTCGATGCTTGTCTCTTAGGATATCCATCCTACTGGGGGCATGTAAGTGCATTGTGCGGTTCAGGTACCGTGGGCAGCCCTATCTCGAAGTGCCGATTGCCACAGGCCTGAATTAGCTTAAGAAATCCATGGGCGATATTATCTCAAAGTGTCGATTGCCAAGAGTTCTTGGGGTCGTTATGGGCAGTGCTATCTCGAAGCATCGAAAGCCAGGCACCCTTCGAGGTACTGTGATGGGGACAATGAATCCGACACCGACCGTGTTGATAGCTGATCCGAGGATAGACTTAAAGGAATTAAAAAAAAAATCCTTTTTCCTTCAACTCAAATAACTTAGACCAACACACATGCACGGATGCTTTAATCTCAGTGATCAATAAACCTTAGGGTAGAGTCAGAAATCAGGGAAACTTGTGCTGGCAACCTATCTTTAACCGACCTAGTCTGTAACTTAGTAATTACTTGAGTACCTTAGGTCTAAAATCTGAACTTAATATGTTTCTAAAGGAAGACCGATTGGGTTGGCTAGTCTACATGGAGTGCTAGGTTTTGCTTGGATTTGCTAGGGACTAGGCATGGGGGTATTTGATTAGCCTATATTTGTGGGCTATTTAAGTATTTAAGTGCCTAGACATTAAGTTAATTCTAACATTTATTTAGCATGCATTAGGATGTAAATAGATTAATTCATATTTCTGATTTAATTACATAATTCAAGCATTGCATTCATAACTAAATGCATTTAGAATTAACTTAGAATTGAATTCATTTAGCTAGTTAACCAATTAGGTCCATTGCATGCATTATTTTAATTTAACAAAGAAGCTAAGGGCTTTTGCATAAATAACCATAATATTTTATTCTTTTATTTTTTTTCTCCTTTGCACAGGTAACTCCTTCGGCTTCTGCTCCACCTCCCCTACCTACACATCACATTTATGCTATGGCATTTTGAATTCGAAATGATGGCTGTGGCTACAAAATAGAGGGAGAGCTGCCATGCTTCGTAGGCCACCACCCCTTGTCCATCACTATGTTGAGAGGACCATGGTCCTCTTCCATTCCATACCACCGACCTCACTGCGGCAGAACGACTCTCCACCGTGGGTGTGTGGGGTGATAGCCTACACCGCAAAAAGAGTCTCTGCAACTCCTCACCTCTGCCAGCAACTCACGCCCACTTCCATCAGACACCACTATGTGTGCCCTCACTTCAATTCCAGCCATTAGACCCTGCAAACCTCACGCCAGCTGCTCACAGTAGCCCTCGCCTTCAGAATGCCTGTACCTCCTCATCTCCACCAGAACCTTCAGCAGCGCCTGCAAACCACCTGCGCACGCACTCTCACTTCACCCCCAATGCACGCGCCAGCAACGCCATCCCCGCTTCATCCGTCCCACCACGTGCCTCTAGCCCAACCTGCAAAACCCGCGCCTGCCTCCGCGCGCCCACCTCCAGCACCACTGCACTTCCGCACCTTCGCTCGCCATAGTGTCCGCTCAGCGCGCCAACAACCCACGCTCTAGCCTTCACGACCGCACCTTCCCTGTGGGGCTACAGCACTGCACCTCCGCGTGCCCACTTCCAGTGCCTCCCTACAGCACTTGCAGCCGGTGCCACCACAACTCCCGTGCACGCCTGTGCACTCTGCAGAGCGCCCGCACGCCCACGCCTCCACATCTCTACGCGTTTGCAGCACCCCCAGCACCCGTGCGCGCTGCTCTCCTTGCGCTTGCAGCATGTGCGGCAGCAGCAGCTTCACCACCATCACTCCTCTCCTCCAGCAGGCTGGCTCCAGCCATCTCACGACGCACCGCTGCCACCACCGCGACGGCCTCGCTTCAACCAACCTCCTGTAGGAGCATCTCCTCGATTGAACCTCTCTCCCATGCACAAGGAGGAGAGAGGTAAAATCCCTTGTTTCAATGTTAATTAAAATTTACATTTGAATGCCATTGCCCCCAAAATCAATTTTAATTTATGATTATTTTATTAAGGTGAAATTGTAACTGCATACTCTTGCTTTCTGATAATTGCGTGGTTATTGATATTCACATGTTTTAACATTGGTTTTGGGATTAAAATGTGCACAAATTTTCTCTAATACATGTCAATTGAAATTTACATAAAATCATCACATATTTATTGAATATTTCAGTGAGAAGAAATTACACATATACCTGTATATTTGAGTTATTTCATGTCGGATTTGATTATGGATTTCACACTGATTGAAAGAATACGAAATAATCAAGATTTTATTGCATCATTGGCTCCCTGTGGATACACCTGCTCTTCTGTGAGTGGTAATTTTTATTGTAATTATTTTGCTAAGCGATTTTCCGCCACTTTGTTACTAAAACGACAGATCATCTCAATCACATTATTTGAAAGCGAAAATCGACTTATCACTCAGCAGCGCCCACACGCGTCCGCATGGCCTACACACGTCCTCGCCGACCCCCACCCTCGCCTCCTTGCATGCATGCCTTCGTAAGTGCCAGCCTACAATAGTAATAGAGTTGCAGCCACCGTCTTTACCGCTATCACTCCTCTCCTCGCCACTGCCGCCTCTGGCCACCGTTCGCCACAAGACCACCACTGTCGAATCGCCCTCGGCCCACTCGACCTCTGCCTGCTGCCTCACCGTCGGCCTTGGTCTCCTCCTCGCTCACAGATAAGGGGAAGCTATTCCCCAATTTTGCTATAGTAGCATAGGTATTAGTTATTACATCATTTGCCATTGCCAATCCAACATTTTTCATTAAATGGAATAGATAAATTGTGTAATTTTATGCAAACACCCCTCCACTTTCACACAAATGCAATTTCAGCATAACTTCTCATTGTTATCTTGATTTAAAGGTAGATTTGCCTTGATTTCTTGGAAAAATAAATAGTGAACTTTCATTTTTGATATTAACAAGTTTAATTAGACAATTGCCACCCTGTGGACATGATCCGATCCTAATTTAGTGGTTATTTTAATTACTTTGATTTGTCGATTTTCCACCACTTTAAAATACAGCGACAAATCATCTTAATCATCTTATTTGAAAGCGAAAATCGACTTATCAAATGGTGCCGTTGTTAGGGAGGCAACAGGCTTAATTAACTCACAATTATTCATTTGTTCATGTTGATTTAAATTGAGGCATATTTAACTATTTTATTTGATTTGGTGTGAGCTGCGCATATTACACACGAGTTGTCGCATCGGCCTCAACAACGTTGCGGTGAACCTTATTTCCACCACTTCGAGGAGGGACTGATCTTTGCATTTTGGTGGACCTTGCAGCCACCTCTGAGATAAACACAGGAGTTTGTGGGCCTTAATCACACGCATAGAGACACACGGAGGACCATCTAGTAGGAGTCATCCTCTTAGAATTTTGATTATGCATTTCATAATAGACTCTTTAGGTTTAGTTTAGTTGTTTGTTTCACACACTTGTACTCTAGGGACAGTTTTAGGGGCTTGTTCCCCGATTTTGTTTTAGGCCAGTGTTGGGTAATTTTTGGGAGTCTGTTCCCTCTTTCTTTAGATTTAGGTTTTTACTTTCTTTTGTGGATTGATTTTGTTTTTTCTTGATTGTGCATAACTAACTTAAAGAAAAGAAAAAAAACCAAAAACATGAGCTACTTGCTAGAAGCTGCCTACCCTTAGGATGAACCATTCAGGTCTGTATGAGCAGCCTCTGGACTTATTTCTCTGCATTGCGTGCATTTTCACATTGTTCATTGCTGGAAGCAAGGTACGCATTCTCTTACTTTGCATTCATATCTTGATCACGCATTTACATTTGGACTTAATTCCTAGACCACATAATTTTTCTTGAAACGACTTAACAAGTGGTCACATTTTCTAAAAAATGACTAATTAAAGGAGGAACATATAAAGCCCAAGGAGTTGATTTGAGACATTGTGCTACGGTTCAAAAATTCAAACTTTTATGGTGAATGCACACATGCATGACTATGCACTAAAGCACGCAATTAGACACTCCTAAGTTTTGAGCTACTAGGGAAGAACTCTCCTACATAGGATACCAAAGTGCTTGAAACTTAAGTTCAAAAGTTTTGTAACTCCAAGGAGGGGGATACCTTGTCACGGATTTTTGAGGGTAGTTAAGAAGCACCGCGAAAGCATAGCTTCAAAGGAAGGATTAAGCCTACTTGCATCCCTCGATCTTCCATCCTTGAGTACTTTACCAATTGAACTTTAGGGCAAAGCACCTAAGTTCCAATTAGGTCTTCATTAAGGTATTTCGTCGGTCGACAATAGGCATGTAGTTGATTGGGCAATTTGTATTGTCACCTAAAACTGGACTAAAATCTCAAAGGCCTTAATTGATTAAAGACATAAAAGTCCTTTGGAATTGTGTTCATTTGTGTATGCTTGGTAGGCGATCTCCGAGGAGACAACTTGTGTTTAATTTAGAACCTAAAAGGATCCTTAGGAGAGCCAACCAAGAGAGAAGAGAGATTGCCAATAAAAGTGAAAATAGAATTGTGGAGAACCAACAATCTCTGAGAGATTATTTTATCCCTTCCAACCAACCTGGCCATACACTGAGAAGACCTAGGGGGAACAATCCATATGAAATCAAGAGTAGTACCATATCTCTGTTGCCCTCATTCTATGGTACTTCTTGGGAGGACCCCTACAGGCATCTAGAGGAATTCACCGAGGTCTGTTCCACGGTGAGATTGCAGGGTGTTACTGATGATGCCCAAATGTGAACCCTCCTTCCTTTCTCCCTCAAGAATAAGAAAAGCATTGGTATCACATTCTAGATGGTAGAGTGGATAATTGGGATGCCTTGAAGGGAGAGTTTTTGAAAAAATACTTCCCCATGATCAAGACTAATCACTATAGGAGGGGAATCATAGGTTTTGCTCAACAAAATGGAGATTCATGATGCATGGGAGCACTTCAAAGATTTGTTACGCTTGTGTCCCCATCACCAATTGCCAAAATGGCAACTTGTAGAAAGGTTCTACACTGGATTAATTGGCAAGCATAGGAAAACAGTGGATGAAGCCTATGTAGGATCCTTTCTTACAAAAATTGAAGATGAGGCTTGGGATCTTTTTGAGACCTTGAGTGAGAATTCTATCCATCTAAATTTTGCCTATTTGGATAGGAAACCCACTCTTATGCAATGAAAGATTTAGGCAAATGAGGCTAGGGATACCCAAAATTTGGTCTTCAAGATTCAATTGTTGAACCAAAACATGGAAAGGCTTATGACAAACCCTAGCCAACTCACGCCAAAGGCCTCTGCTTCCCAAGCTTCTGAATACTCCATTTGCAAAGGCAATACGCATGCTACTGTGGATTGTCATTTGGCCACCCAATTTCTTGACCTTGTACAAACGGACCTGAATGCCACCCAAGTGTTCTGACCTAGACCTCGTAACAACCCTCTATCCAACATTTATAACGAAGGATGGAGGAACCACCCCAATTTTTCATGGAGACAGGGAAATGTCTGTAATTCAGGGAATTACAAACTCCAACCCTTTCAGACTCAACAGTATAATCAACCTCCTATGCCCTCCCAACCATCCAAGACTTCTGAGATGGATGAGCTAAAAGCCATGCAGGAGAACCAAAATATGATCATCCAATCTCATGATAGGGCAATCAATGAGATGAAATCACAAATTGGACACCTTGTTTAGGACATGAGTAAAAGGGAGACTAGGAAGCTTCCCAGTTCATCTGATGAGAACCCTAAAGGAAAAGGAGTTATCTTTAGGGAGGAAGCCTAGGCGGTGGCTTTTCTGAGGAGTGGGAAAGAAATTTCCAAACCTAATGCTCCAATAGTGCCACTTTCTGAAAACCCATCCACCCTGACTTTTTCCCCCACCAGAGAAGAGCCGCCCAACTCTTCTCTACTTGAAATCACCTCACCGGAAGAGGTTGTCCTCGTTCCCCCACTTACCCAACATGACAACCCTTCCACCTAGAGACCGAGAGTGCCCTTTCCAGAGCACTTATCTGACTTTGAGAAAACTTCTATTGGCTCATCTAGAGCGAAAGATAGGACAGACGAAATCATGGAGACTTTCAAACTAGTGAAAATTAACCTGCCTTTGCTTGAAGCTATCAGGAAGATTCCATTCTATGCCTGCTTTCTCAAGGACCTGTGCACGAAAAAGCGGTAATCAAGGAAATAGGTCCAATCAAAAGTTGTCTTTCCTGATTCTGTTAGCTCAATTATACAACACGGGACACCCCTGAAACATAAGGACCTAGGAGCCCTATACATCTCAGTGGTCGTTGGTGAACTACAAATAGATGAGTTTCTTCTTGAGCTGGGTGCGGGGGTAAACATGCTTCCGAGCTATGTATATGAACAACTTGGAGGAGGCAATCTGAAGCCTTCCCCTGTAATACTTCAAGCTGCAGACCGTTCTTTGAAGACACCATGGGGCCTGTTGGAAGATGTCCTCGTGAGAGTGGAGGATTTCTTCTTCCCCATTGACTTTCTTGTACTAGACACTGACCCTACCAACAAACCAACCAAGCCCTCAATCATCTTGGGCCACCCTTTTCTTGATACTTTTAATGCTTCAATTAATTGTCACACTGGTGTGTTAAAAATGGGCTTTAGGAATAGGAAAATTCGGCTGAATGTGTTTGATGCTTATAAACAAGCTTGATTTGAGGATTATTCCCAAGTTGAGGTGGTAGATGATCTGATTGAAGCGATAACTCCTACAATTTTATGTGATGACCCCCTTCAACATGTCATGCTAAATGAGAATTCCCATCTCTTGGAGGAATGTGAAGGGGATGTGCTAGAACTTAAGGAATTGCTTAGAGTTTCTACTGAGTCTCTCTCCCCATCATGTTTGCCTAAGGTAGATCTGCTAGATGAGATGGGGACTTCTGTTATGAAACCATCAACCAAACAGGCCCCCAACCTTGAACTTAAACCCCTCCTAGACTCTCTCAAGTATGTATTCCTTGGGCCAAATGATACGCTCCCTGTAATCATCTCATCTGCACTACCTGAAGTGCAAGAGGGAGCCTTGCTAGACTATTTATCAAGGCACAAGGAAGCCATAGGTTGAACTATTGCTGATTTTAAGGGTATAGACTCTACGCTCTGCATGCATCACATTTATACTGACGATTCCAACAAACCCTTTCGAGACATGCAGAGATGTCTTAACACCAACATGAGGGAGGTGGCTAAAAGGGAAATTCTGAATTAGTTGGACGCTGAGATCATTTATCCCATCGCAGATAGCAAATGGGTTAGTCTAATCCATGTGGTGCCAAAGAAGGCAGGCTTCACGGTACAAACAAATGACCAGGGTGAACAAGTGGTGACCAAACCCTCAACTAGTTGGAGGGTCTGCATTGACTACCACAAACTGAACACCGCTACCCAGAAGGATCACTTTCCCTTGCCTTTTATTGATAACATTCTAGAGAGATTGGTAGGGAACAAGTATTTCTGCTTTTTAGATGGATATTCTGGGTACAACTAGGTTGCAGTCCTTCCTGATGACTAGGATAAGACAAGTTTCACTAGTCCATATGGCAGTTTTGCATTCTGGAGGATGCCGTTTGGATTATGTAATGCTCCAGCAACTTTCCATTGATGTATGATGTCCATTTTCTCGGACATGATTGACGATTGCGTTAAGGTTTTTATGGATGACTTCACCATTTAAGTCTCGTATTTCGACTAGTGTCTCCTGCACTTAGAGAATGTACTGAAGAGATGTATGGAGACTGGTTTAGTCCTTAGCTGGGAGAAAAGCAACTTCATGGTATAGAAAGGCATTGTACTTGGGCATGTTGTGTCTAAAAGGGGCATGGAAGTAGATAAGGCTAAAGTTGATTCTTTTTCCAAACTCCCATTTCCCACGAATGTCAAACATATTAGATCCTTTCTGGGCCATGCAGGCTTTTATAGGCGATTCATTAAGAATTTCAGAAAAATTTCTAGGCCACTTTGCGACTTATTGGTGAAGGAATCTTCCTTCGATTTTGATTCAAAGTGTGCCGAGGCTTTCATACGCGATAGGAGGCCTTGACCTCTACACCCATTCTCCGAGCTCCTGATTAGACGCTCCCATTTGAACTGATGTGTGATGCTTCGGATTATGCAGTGGGAGCCATTCTAGGACAGAGGGTTGATGGAAGACAACATGTGCTGCCTTATGCTAGCAAGACTTTAACTGAACCACAACAAAACTATACAGTCACTAAAAAGGAATTACTTGCTGTAGTTTTTGCTCTGGAGATGTTCAGGTCTTATCTTCTTAGATCAAAGGTGGTCAATTTTACTGATCATGCGATGGTGAAACATCTCATTGCCAAGAAAGACTCTAAGCCCCATTTAATTAGATGGGTTCTACTCCTTCAAGAGTTTGACTTGGAAATTCATGAAAAGAAAGGAGTGGAAAATGTAGTGGCTGACCACCTGTCTCGCCTTCCCCTTGATGACTCTCAATTTGAAGAATTTGGGAGACATTTTCCGATGAAACCCTTATGGCGGTCACACAAACTTCACCCTAGTATGCGGACACAATTAATTACTTGGTCACTGGAGAAACCCCTGGCTCTTGGGATGTGCAAAAATGAAAGCAATTCATTTCCCAAGCTAAATTCTTTCATTGGGAAGAGCCAGAATTATTTCATATTAGACAAGACCAAGTTTGGTGATGATGTGTGCCTGAAGAAGAGCAAGAGAGTGTGTTAAGATTTTTCCATCAGCTTCATTTTGGAGGACACTTTGGTGCCAAGAAAATAGCTTTTAAGGTTCTCCAGTCCGATTTTTGGTGCCCTTCTATATTTAAGGATTCCCATTACTTTCTTAAGGCCTATCTTAGACGTCAACAGACTGGAACGATTGGGAAGTGGAATGAGATGCCCCAACACCCTATGCAACTTGTGGAAATTTTCGATGTTTGGGGGATAGACTTCATGGTTCCCTTCCCTTCGTCACATGGATTCGAATATATCTTGGTGGCAATGGATTACGTCTCCAAGTGGATAAAGGTCATTCCTACATGCACAAATGACCACTCTATGGTTTTAAAATTTGTGAAGGCCAATATCATATCTCGCTTTGGCTGTGCCAAGACGATTATAAGTGATGGGTGACCTCATTTCCAGAACCATCACTTCAATCGGCTACTCAGGAGTCTAAGAATAACTCACAAGATTGCTACCCCTTATCGACCTCAAACATGCGGCCAGGTTGAAGTGTCAAATAGGGAGCTGAAGAACAATTTAGAAAAGACTGTTAGGCCAGATAGGAAGGACTAGTACCAAAAGCTCGATGACGCTTCATGGGCTTATTGAACGGCCTACAAAACCCCTTTGGGTATATCTCCCTTCCATATTATGTATGGGAAAGTGTGCCACTTACCCATTAAACTTCAACATAGGGCACTCTGGGCTATCCGAAGTGTCAACATCGATTTAGAGAAAGCCGGTAAAGCATGTTTACTGGAGTTGACTGAGCTTGAGGAGTTGAGGAATGAGGCTTATGACACCTCTCAAGCTTATAAAGAGAGAACTAAGGTCTTGCAAGCTAAGTACATCCTTAGAAAGACCTTTGAGCCTATTACAATGCTTTATCGTGTTTCTAAGTAAGTCTCGTTGCAGTATAGTCGAGAAAGCATTGAAAACAAATAAGAATTTTCATTACTCGAAAACCTAAGTATCCGATGTCGAACACAGGGAGCAAATGGAATTTATTCACTAATCTCAATGTAATTGAACACTTAAAGTTACTTAGAACCAAATTCAGAGTATAAATGCAAGAGTTTATGAATATCAAAATGTAGCAAAATAGATGAATTGGACATTTGATTCTATAATCAGACGTCTTAAAAAGATATCTCTCTTCTTTGACTCTCTTTCTGATGAATTGGACATTTGATTCTATAATCAGACGTCTTAAAAAGATATCTCTCTTCTTTGACTCTCTTTCTTCTCTTTCTATCTTCTCCTTTTCTTTAGCCTTCTTTTTTTTCTTTCTTCTTCTCTTTGCCTTTTGTCTCTGGTCGTCTGCTTCTTCTTCCTTGTCTTCTTCTGCCTTGTTCTTTGGCCTTCTTCTTTCTTCTTTTTCCTTTCCTGACTTCTGCCTTATTTTCCTTCTTCAGTCTTTGCCTTCAGCCACACCTTCTTCATTTCCTTCTTGGCTTCTTCTTCTACCTTCCCTCTCTGTGGCTATAGTGCTTCTTCATCCCTTGCTTCTACCTTCCTTCTTATTCCTTTTCCTTCCTTGCTACCTTCTCTTCTTCTTTTCTTCATCTTCTGCCCATGACTTTATTCCTTGTCTCCTACCTTCAACTTTGCCTTGGCTTTGCTTCCTTCTCCTTTCTTCTACAGCTGCGCCTTAGCTTCACCATTCCTTAGCTTCAGCTGTGCCTTCCTCTTCCTTCTTCTGTTCTTTTTTCCCTACACACACTGAAGAGCAAAACCTACCCCTACCCTTCCCCGCATCTCTCTCTCTCTATTTCACTCTTAGGTTCGCTCTCCCAGAGCCAGGTAATCGAGTCAGGTTCCGCGTGCCTGGGTCTAGGTGCACCGGCATGGGTGCGGTGCATGAGGAGTGCGAGGGATAATCGGGTCGGTCATGCCAGGTCCACGTAGGTGTGTGTCGTGGACGTGGCAGGGATGTATGTGGGCGAGGGACCTCACCCCGTGTACTGGAGGTGGTAAGCTAAAGGTACAAAATCAATTTAAGTTGCTCATCGTGTTTCTGGGTTCACGAGGTGGGACTAAATGTCCCACCCTCTTCGCATGTGCACCCACAGGAGGCTTCTTCCTAATTGCCACTACTGCAGTCCTAGCAAGGCCAATTGCCTGGCTGGCTGTATGCATGAGTCCAACCTACACTTCTTGGAGCATAGCACCTGGGTGTTTACGGCCTGACGCGAGCTTACGAGCTCCTCGATCTTGCTCCAATGGCGAAATGCAGGCCTACCCTAAAATCACTCAACACAGCCTTGCAGCCCCATTAATACAATTGAGGAGCTTCGCCATGTCTTGGTGAAGGTGAGATGTTGGGTGATTGGCCGTGGGGTGACCTAAGCGTGCGTGCCTAGGTCGCTCTGTGGCTGTGCTTCTAGGTGTGTTCGGTGGACGTTTAAGAGGTGATGGCGGTCAGTGGATGGGCGGAAGGTGATTAGTGGGCGATGGTAGAGGTGATGAGGTGTCTGGCGAGGCGTGTGGAGGTGCGGAGTGGTGGAAGCACCTCGCTGGTGGTCGGTCGGAGATGGAGTAGGTGGAGGTGGTCTATTGCTGCGAGGGGTCGAAAGTGGAAATAGAAAGAGGGGAAATGAAGAGGGGAGCGAGAGGAGTAATTCTAACCTAGCTATGTGGACGAAGGGGGAGAGGAGGTGGCTGGCCGTACCTGCTGCCACCAGAGAAGATGTCTAGTGGAGGGAGAGCGGCGATGACGAAGGGGCTGGAGATGTGCGCACGGGTACTGTGCGACGTGGAGGAAGGTGGTGAAGGCATCTCTACCACTAGTATTATGGCAGAGCGACGAGAAAGAGGAGGGCTCACCAAAGCTTGTTGGACCCTTCGCTAGAGGAGAGGAGACGAAATTAGGGGTATTTCTCCAGCCAAGTCAAGCTGAAGAGATGCGACCGGAGGTGATGGATCTTTTATAGGCACAGGCAGGGGCTCTTATGCTTGGACGGCAAGCTTCCAAGCACAAGAGACCGTCGGAGATGGAAATCATTGGAGACCCAAATCTCTCATGCATTCGCATGAGAGATTAGGTGCGATTCAGATCTTGCAATCATGCTCAGATGGAAGGGAATTCTTAAGAGAATCTCCCTTCCAAATCTAGGAGATCTCTGAGGAATCATAGAGTAATCCCTCTCCATTCCTCTCCAGAGTTGGATTCCTCCACTGTAATGGCGGAGGGACCAGATGTAAGAGTGGAGAGGAAGTTAGGAGGTTCTGTGCAATGGTTTTCACAAGGTAGGGGCTAAAATGTAATTGGGTGGACTATTTTGCAAAGTAAGTAAGATGACCTTCCCTTAGGCCTAAATTTTTTACAAGCCTAATTTGGTCCTAAGGAAACCAATGATGTTGGATTTTAGGTTTGACTATGTTTACTAGACATTTTCCATAAAAACCCAAATTAAGTTAGATAATGAGCTGGGACCCCTGTATAGGTCAAAATAGGTTCCAAAGGCCAAATTGAAGGTTTTAAACCCTAGGGAATATTTTTCCATGAATTTTAGAGGGTTTAGTTGATTTTTATCCTGACCAGAACCTTGTTGAATTAAGCGGGTCTATTTTAGGGTTACATAATGTCATTTAATTCCTAGACTGCACATGAACCCATTTCTGACTGAACCAACCCACTTTTTATCTTATTCAGACCATTTGACCTACATTTTGCCTTAAAGAAATCCCATTTATGCACTACATTGGTAAAATTGTAGTTTTACCCCTTATTTCATTTTTTTTCTCAGAACATTTCTTCCTCGAATTAGGCCCTTATTTAGGCTATGTAGGAGCTGTTATTCTCTTTCCTAGGTCAAAATGAGCTAGTTAGGGCTCATGATGAGGTTCTCATCATACCCCCTTGCCTAGCTTTTGCTAGTCCCTTAGCAAAATTTCAAGGATTAACTTTTGTTCTTGACCCTGAGTTTTTGCCACTAGTTATGGTAAGTGCATTTTTATTAGGTTAGAATGCTGACAATAGGCCTAGAGGTACTCAGGTACCAACCAAAATTCAGACCTAACCAGTTTTAGCCTCAGTATTCCGCGAAGGTTTTTAAGGCTTGTAGAAACTATACTAGCGTTTGTTGGACTCTGCGGTTAAAGCACCCGTGCTTGAGACATTTTTAGCCTAGGTTTAGTTTGCACTGTGTTTCTGTAAGAGGGAGATAGAAGATTTATTTATTTGGAGAGTTTTCTATCTCGTTTATTTTTATTTCTAGCTTCGGATTGGCTTCTCAACACGGTCTGCATCAGATTCCTCGTCCCCATCATTAATCCTCAAAGGTCCCTAGCAATCGATGCTTCGTGATAACACTGCCCATGGCA
This sequence comes from Thalassia testudinum, assembly GCA_037157565.1. Lineage (NCBI taxonomy): Eukaryota > Viridiplantae > Streptophyta > Magnoliopsida > Alismatales > Hydrocharitaceae > Thalassia > Thalassia testudinum. Next base: position 93,060,919 of record JAZHRO010000014.1, on the reverse strand, counting down.
ACCCCAGAACCTTGGCTTTCAAGATTTTGAGATAATCCCGCCATGGTGTTCCATGGCCGGATCCAGACCCTGGCAATCGACATTTCGTGATAATGCCGCCCATGGTATCTGAACCAGCAGAGTGCTTACATGCCCCCGGTAGGATTTTTAAATATCCTAAGAGACAAGCATCGAGGAGACGATATGTTGGTACGCATCTTCATGGGGAATTTCCTGCCTCTTCGCGCTGGGAACTCGTCCAAATCAACTTGCACTGATTGGCCGCTCCTAATCTAGGCGACTTTTTTAAAACATTAAAACGCTTTTGCGTGATTTTGATGATTAAGCACACTAAACCAAACTATCTGTGGATTAGGGTGCTTAGGTTACTGAGTCACGTAAATCGAAGGTCAGTTAATGAGGCCAAATACTCTCTAAGCCTTAGACCTAATACCTAAGCTTCGTATTTTCCTCAACCTCTTGAGGAATATCTAGATCTTAATGGATACTTGAATTTTTAAGCCTAAGAGTCTAGCTCAAAAGGTCTAAGATCAATGTTTTTCAACGTTTCGTGCGGATTTAAAGCGTATTATGTTGTAGTATAACCGACAAAACGTTCGAACAAATATAAAGTTTTTATTACTCGAAGACCGGAGTATCCGAGGTCGAACACAGGGAGCAAACTCAGTACTTTGTAAAACCCAAGAATACAACTGTTAAATGCAAATATAATTGATTCAAAGAGTTTTTAAGAAAGATGTAAAAAAATAGAATTAGACGTCTGATTTATGTATCAGACGTCTTAAATGTGATCTTTCTTTCTCTTTTTCTTCTTCTGCTTTGCCTTTCAGATCTCTTTGCAATCTTCCCTTGTCCTTCTTCTTCTCCTGCGAAGACCTCTAACCTTTCTGTTTTCCTCCTTCGCCTGCGAAGACTTCTTTCTTTCTTCTTCTTCTGTCTTGCTTTCTTCCTTCTTCGTTGCCTTCTTCTTCTTCTTCTTTGTCTTGCTTCTCCTTTCTTCTGCAGCGGCCACGTCCTTCTCCTGCAATCAGCCTGCCTGCACAGGGGAACAAAACCTAACCCTTCTCCCTCTACCCGCGCGTGTCTCTCTCTCAAGCAATTCACTCTAACCGCTCTCCCAGAGCCACAGTCTCAATCGGGTCGGATCGTACCCGGGACCAGGCGCACCTGCAGGTGTGTGATGCGCGAGGAGTGCGTAGGTCTAGGTCGGGTCGGATCCGCCAGGTCCGCGTGGTCAGGCCGCGGACGAGGCGGGTGGGGTCAGTGAGGGACCTCACCCCTGTGCTTTCGAGGCAGTAAACGTATATCACAAAAAAGCTTTATACCATACCTGTGCCTTGAGATTCCACGATGTGGGACTAAACTTTCCGCCCTTCCTTTGCGTGCGCCCGCAGACCCTCGTGTGCAATTGCCCACGCTGAAGGCCCTGCTGCTGATCCTTGCTGAACTCAGTCACCTCGCAACTCTTGCGAGAGTCTGCTGCACCTGCCGCCTGGGAAGCCTGACGCCTGCTGCTGCTCCAAGCTTCCTGCTGCTTCGACTGTTAATGGCGGCCGGAGCGTTTACCTGAACTTCCACAGAACGGCCTATTGGCCCAATTAGAATGGCTGGAAGCCTTCGCCGTAGCACGGCGAAGGCGGTGGGTGATGCTGCAGGTTGCCTGTCGGCCTAGGCGTGTCCGCCTAGGTCAACCTGTGGCCGGAGACGGTGGGTTGTTCGGGGGGTGATTATGGAGGTCTGGAGTGGCAGTTGTGGGGTGGAGCGAGTTCCTGGTGGTGAGGCGGAGCTCACGAGGTGGTTGTCGAGCCGTGTGGAGTGGCGGAGTGGTGTGGGCGGCTCGCCGGAGTTCGGTCTAATTGTAAGGACGAAAGGGGACAGAAGGCAGACAGCAGTACTTGCTGTCGCCGGAGAAGATGACGCCCAGTGGGGGAGAACGGCGGCGACGACGGGGCTGAGGCGGCGTGCGCTGGTACTGCGCGACGCGGAGGGAGGTCAGGAAGCTAACTCTGCCACTGGTTTTGTGGCAGAGCGAAGAGGGAGGGGAAGGAGGCTCGCCGGAGCTAGCTGGGGTATTTGACCGAGCAGGAGGAGAGGAATTGAAGGGGGAAACTCGGCCAAATCAAGCTCAAGATGAGTGGCCGGGTCCGAGGGGTGTTTTATAGGTGCTGGACTTGGTGTGCAGGGCGTGAAGGGCACGTAATTGCCTGAAGTTGGTCGCCGGAGATGGAAAGGAGTTAGGATACCCAAATCTCTCGTGCGTTCGCACGAGAGATTGGGTTCACACCAACGATTGTGATTGACTTAATGAGGAAGGGAATTCCTCAGAGAATCCTCCTTCCATTTCTGGGAGGGAATCTCTGAGGGATTAGAGAGCAATCCCTCTCCGAACCTCGCCGGAGTTCGGTTCTGCCCTAGCAATGGCGGCAGGACCGGTTTGCAAAGAAGGCGAGGAACCTAGGGGGCTCTCTGCAAGGATATTCAAAAGATAGGGACCTCTTTGTGATTTGGGTGTACTAACTTGCAAAGTAGGTCAAGATGACCTCTCCTTAGGTCCAAATTTTGGTATAAACCTAATTTGGACCTAAGGAAACCAATGGAGAAGTTAGATTTCAGGTTTGACCTCGTTTGACTGGATATTTTGCGTAAAAACCCAAATTAGGTTAATTGAAGAGCTAGGACCCTAATCTAGGTCAAACTAGGTTCCAAAGGCCAAATTAAGTGTTCTAAACCCTAGAGTATGGTTTTCCATGATTTGTAGAGGGTTTACTTGCTTTTTGTTCTAACCGGAACCTTGTTAATTTAAGCGGGTCTGTTTTAGGGTTACCAAGTGTCTTTTAGTTCTTAGATTGCACATGAACCCATTTCTGATTGACTCAACCCACTTTTTATCTCATTTAGACCATTTGACCTATGTTTTGCCTCTGAGAAATCCCGTTTATCTACTGCAATGGTAAAATTGCAGTTTTAACCTTTATTACATGTTTTCTTCTCAGAGCACTTGTTCCTTCAGTTAGGCCTTCTTCTAGGTTATGTAGGAGCTTTTATCTTCTTTATTGGGTCAAAATGAGCTAGTTATGGCTCATGATGAGGCTCTCATCATACCCCCATGCCTAGCTTTTGCTAGTCCCTTAGCAAAATTTCAAAGTTTTAACTTCCGTTCTAGACACTGAATATTGTCAATAATGATAAGTGCTTCTTTTGTGATTAGGTAGGAATGCCGACAATAGGCCTAGAGGTACTCAAGTACCAACCAAAATCCGGACCTGTTCCGCTTTAGCCTCAGTCTTCTGCAAAGGTTTCTACGGCCCACAGAACCTAACCTAGGGTTTGTTGGACTCCGCGGTTAAAGCACCCGTGCTTGAGATATTTTTTTAGCCTAAGTTCAGTTTGCAGTGCGTTTTTTGTAAGAGAGAGATAGAAGATTTATTTGTTTGGAGAGCTTTTCTCTCTCTTTTTCTTTTTTTTTTTTTTTTATTTCTAGCTTCGGATTAGCTTCTCAACACGGTCTGTATCGGATTCCTCGTCCCCATCATCAATCCTCAAAGGTCCCTGGCTTTCGAGATTTCGAGATAATCCCGCCCATGGCAACCCCCGGAACCCTGGCTTTCGAGATTTCGAGATAATCCCGCTGATGAGAGCCTCATCATGAGCCATAACTAGCTCATTTTGACCCAATAAAGAAGATAAAAGCTCCTACATAACCTAGAAGAAGGCCTAACTGAAGGAACAAGTGCTCTGAGAAGAAAACATGTAATAAAGGTTAAAACTGCAATTTTACCATTGCAGTAGATAAACGGGATTTCTCAGAGGCAAAACATAGGTCAAATGGTCTAAATGAGATAAAAAGTGGGTTGAGTCAATCAGAAATGGGTTCATGTGCAATCTAAGAACTAAAAGACACTTGGTAACCCTAAAACAGACCCGCTTAAATTAACAAGGTTCCGGTTAGAACAAAAAGCAAGTAAACCCTCTACAAATCATGGAAAACCATACTCTAGGGTTTAGAACACTTAATTTGGCCTTTGGAACCTAGTTTGACCTAGATTAGGGTCCTAGCTCTTCAATTAACCTAATTTGGGTTTTTACGCAAAATATCCAGTCAAACGAGGTCAAACCTGAAATCTAACTTCTCCATTGGTTTCCTTAGGTCCAAATTAGGTTTATACCAAAATTTGGACCTAAGGAGAGGTCATCTTGACCTACTTTGCAAGTTAGTACACCCAAATCACAAAGAGGTCCCTATCTTTTGAATATCCTTGCAGAGAGCCCCCTAGGTTCCTCGCCTTCTTTGCAAACCGGTCCTGCCGCCATTGCTAGGGCAGAACCGAACTCCGGCGAGGTTCGGAGAGGGATTGCTCTCTAATCCCTCAGAGATTCCCTCCCAGAAATGGAAGGAGGATTCTCTGAGGAATTCCCTTCCTCATTAAGTCAATCACAATCGTTGGTGTGAACCCAATCTCTCGTGCGAACGCACGAGAGATTTGGGTATCCTAACTCCTTTCCATCTCCGGCGACCAACTTCAGGCAATTACGTGCCCTTCACGCCCTGCACACCAAGTCCAGCACCTATAAAACACCCCTCGGACCCGGCCACTCATCTTGAGCTTGATTTGGCCGAGTTTCCCCCTTCAATTCCTCTCCTCCTGCTCGGTCAAATACCCCAGCTAGCTCCGGCGAGCCTCCCTCCCCTCCCTCTTCGCTCTGCCACAAAACCAGTGGCAGAGTTAGCTTCCTGACCTCCCTCCGCGTCGCGCAGTACCAGCGCACGCCGCCTCAGCCCCGTCGTCGCCGCCGTTCTCCCCCACTGGGCGTCATCTTCTCCGGCGACAGCAAGTACTGCTGTCTGCCTTCTGTCCCCTTTCGTCCTTACAATTAGGTTAGAACTCCTCTCCATCCTATCCTCTCTCTTTTCCCCCTGTTATCTCATCTGATTACCCCTCGACCGACGCTGACCACCCTCATCTTCCACATCACCGACCGAACTCCGGCGAGCCGCCCACACCACTCCGCCACTCCACACGGCTCGCCAACCACCTCGTGAGCTCCGCCTCACCACCAGGAACTCGCTCCACCCCACAACTGCCACTCCAGACCTCCATAATCACCCCCCGAACAACCCACCGTCTCCGGCCACAGGTTGACCTAGGCGGGCACGCCTAGGCCGACAGGCAACCTGCAGCATCACCCACCGCCTTCGCCGTGCTACGGCGAAGGTTTCCAGCCATTCTAATTGGGCCAATAGGCCGTTCTGTGGAAGTTCAGGTAAACGCTCCGGCCGCCATTAACAGTCGAAGCAGCAGGAAGCTTGGAGCAGCAGCAGGCGTCAGGCTTCCCAGGCGGCAGGTGCAGCAGACTCTCGCAAGAGTTGCGAGGTGACTGAGTTCAGCAAGGATCAGCAGCAGGGCCTTCAGCGTGGGCAATTGCACACGAGGGTCTGCGGGCGCACGCAAAGGAAGGGCGGAAAGTTTAGTCCCACATCGTGGAATCTCAAGGCACAGGTATGGTATAAAGCTTTTTTGTGATATACGTTTACTGCCTCGAAAGCACAGGGGTGAGGTCCCTCACTGACCCCACCCGCCTCGTCCGCGGCCTGACCACGCGGACCTGGCGGATCCGACCCGACCTAGACCTACGCACTCCTCGCGCATCACACACCTGCAGGTGCGCCTGGTCCCGGGTACGATCCGACCCGATTGAGACTGTGGCTCTGGGAGAGCGGTTAGAGTGAATTGCTTGAGAGAGAGACACGCGCGGGTAGAGGGAGAAGGGTTAGGTTTTGTTCCCCTGTGCAGGCAGGCTGATTGCAGGAGAAGGACGTGGCCGCTGCAGAAGAAAGGAGAAGCAAGACAAAGAAGAAGAAGAAGAAGGCAACGAAGAAGGAAGAAAGCAAGACAGAAGAAGAAGAAAGAAAGAAGTCTTCGCAGGCGAAGGAGGAAAACAGAAAGGTTAGAGGTCTTCGCAGGAGAAGAAGAAGGACAAGGGAAGATTGCAAAGAGATCTGAAAGGCAAAGCAGAAGAAGAAAAAGAGAAAGAAAGATCACATTTAAGACGTCTGATACATAAATCAGACGTCTAATTCTATTTTTTTACATCTTTCTTAAAAACTCTTTGAATCAATTATATTTGCATTTAACAGTTGTATTCTTGGGTTTTACAAAGTACTGAGTTTGCTCCCTGTGTTCGACCTCGGATACTCCGGTCTTCGAGTAATAAAAACTTTATATTTGTTCGAACGTTTTGTCGGTTATACTACAACATAATACGCTTTAAATCCGCACGAAACGTTGAAAAACATTTTGGCGCCGTTGCCGGGGAGCAACGGGCACTTGTAAAGCTTTTGAGTACAACTTTTCTATTTAATATCTGATTTAACTTCTCTTTTGTTGTGTTCAAACAGGGAAAGCAAAACAGAAAGGAAAGAATAGCAACTGCACAACAGACTGGAGCAGGTAATCTCCATAAGCCCTCCCCCTTAACCCTCTCACAATCCAAAAAAAAAAAAAAAAAAAAAAAAAAAAAGGGGAAAAGTCAACTCAGGGCTACCTATCTTATATTTAGTAACTCATCAAGTTGCCTGATTTTCATTCCAACATATTTTTGTCTGTCATCCAACTAAGGCAACTAGGGCTAAAACTTTCTTGATTGAGCCCTAGGTGCTAAATTCTAAGGCAACTAAATTGGACCCATTAGAGCCAAGTTAGGATTGCAAAGCTAGGGTTTTTAGAGACACATCTTCTCTAAAATAAAGAAATAAACTTTCCAAAAAGAAGTGTGCCTAAACCGTGTTTGAAAATATTTATAAGAGGAACCCTAAGCAAATCAGGCTGATAATTCATTTGAATCATAAAAGGAAGGACCTAAAAGCTCTCAAAGGTGAAGTTGATCCCTCGGGTCAACCAACCTTAATATTAGGTCACTTTTTGCACTCAAAATACTTAAAAGTTCAAGTGGAACATTAAGCACCTTGATCTTAAAATAAAAAAAGGTAGACTTAAGAGGTCAAGATCCCCATTCTGGTCTACCTGGAACCGCAGTGACAAGAGAGGTCGGGTGGGGGAAACCCTGTAACCCGTAGGGACGCTCTACCGTGTAGGGGTCTTTGCGGGACTCTCCCTCTCTGGCTGCCCAGGTATTTCTCAGGTGGACGATCTTCTGATACAGGGGTCCATCTGCCCCGAACCTCTATAGTCACCCAACAATTCTTGGGTGTCTTGATTGGGTCCAGTACCTTCTAATCTCATCACATCTTCCGGTGCATGTTTGGTAGGAGGTCCTTGAGACCACCTTTAAGACCTCCTCTAGATATTCATTCTCGCCGAGGCCAAGCCTCGACGCCCTTGTTTGTGCAGCAACCCCACCACATAAATCTTTCATCTGATTCAGACCCTGATTCTCCTCCTTCTCCCATCATGGCACAACCCATTGAAGATGAGAATAACCTTGAACACCAACTTCAACGCTTGAACGATCTCTTTCAGAACTTTGTAAACCCACCACAACGACCTATGATGCGAGATCACTATAATCCCGCTGCGGTGGCAATTGAACCCCGAGTACGAATCCCAATTGGAGGACCCGATTCGGATCTAAAGCCCAATATGATTCATGCCATACCAAAGTTCCATGGGCTTAACTCTGAGGATCCATTCCAACACATTAAACAACTCAAGCATCTGGCCCAGACTTTCGGGTCAGATGTACAAAACCGGGATATCCTACTCATGAAAATGTTTTCGTTCTCCCTCTTGGACAAGGCCGCGCACTGGTATCAGACTCAGACCCGCCCGATCAACACTTGGGAGGAATTACAGTCCGAATTTTTGAAAAAATTCTTCCCTGTTGGCCGGACGAATGCCTTGCGCCACCAGATCACTCATTTCACTCAACAACAGGGAGAACCTCTTCACGAAGCTTGGGATCGATTCCTAGATCTCATGCGAAAATGTCCCCATCACGGAGTCCCTAAGTGGGAACAAGTCCAGTCTTTTTACCAGGGACTCCGTGAGGATATTCGTCTAATCGTCAATGCAACATGTGGAGGAAACATCATGGGCCAACACGAGGACACGGTGTGGGAGATTCTCGAAAACATGTGCGAGAACTCCATAAACAATGACTCCTTGGGCTTATTCGACAGGACGAATGCCCGCGCATCGACGAATCTAAGAGGGACACATGAGACGCAGGACCTGTCCACTTCTGTTGACCTGGAATTGATGGCCAGTCGGTTGGACAAGGTCTCTATCATAGAAAAGAAGGTGGACGAGCTAACTCGACATTTGCAGCAAGCCACCTCTGCACATGAACCCTGGCAAGCCACCTCTGCACAAAACTCTTTTGCACGACCTCCTCTGGCAAGGGAAACAGTGCAAAACATCTATCACCAACCTGCCAAGGGGATGGGCCCCTATCCACCCCCGTCTACCTCCCAGACCGGAGTGACCTCCGATCCCGTCTACTCGAGTTGGGGGAACTCTGAACCCTCGTATTCTGACTTTCCTGAGGTTTCTCAGAACTGCGAGGACCTCAACGCCATCCAGAACGACCCATACTCCAATACCTACAACCCTGGATGGCGAAATCATCCTAACTTTCAGTGGGCGGGAAACTCTCAAAAACCACCATATCAACCCCGCCCACAAGCTCCTCGTCCATATCAGCCGCCTCAGCCTCGGCCCAATCCCACCTACCAATCTGGGCAAAATCAGGATCAACTGACTCTTATCCTTCAAACGCTGGCTGACATTCAAAAAACGAATGCGGCAATGCAAAAACAGCACAAGGACGAGATCACAGAGGTTCGCAACCAACTGGCCCAGATGGCAAATTCTCGCCAACCTGGCACCCTTCCTTCGCAACCTCTGCCCAACCCAAATAATGTGCCGACCCAGAGGCGCATTATGAATCCAAATCCAGGCCACGCACATTTGATTTATCAGGCCCCTGTTACTCCATCACCAGACAGGATGGAGGCTTCTACATCTTATGCAGAGTTTCAGCAGCAGCCACCTCTCCTACCTAACCCAAACCAAAGTCAGGCTGGATTAAACTCTGTAACAACACGTAGTGGTAAAACAACACAAGACCCACATTATCTGAACCACTCCAAGCCTGATAATCGCCAAGACCCTAGGGTAGTCATCCAAGATACTACTGTCCCAGATCAAGAACCTGGACCTATCCTAGAGGAACCAGCTAGGATCCCATTTCCTGAGGCCTTGACCAAAGGAAAAAGGACAACCAAACCTGTGGCTCCTGAGGAGGATCTGGTCAAGCTCTTTGAACAGGTCCAGATAAACATCCCGTTGATGGATGCAATCCGCCACATACCGGCTTACGCAAGATTCTTGAAAGACATATGTACACCTAAACGTAAGCCGCGAACCAAGGATGGGAATCCGATTGTACTGTCAGAGCAAGCCAGCTCTGTCATCCTGAGCAAACTCCCACCCAAGGCTAAAGACCCAGGAACCCCCTTGATTTCTTGTAAAATTGGTGAAACCCAACTTGATAGAGCCTTACTAGACCTAGGTGCCTCCATAAATTTAATACCTACATCCCTCCTTGACCACCTTGAAGAATCTGAACTTAAACCCACTGAGGTGACATTGCAGTTAGCTGATCGATCCATCAAGTCACCCAAAGGTATACTCGAGGATGTCATTGTTAGGGTACGAGATTTTTATTTCCCAGTGGACTTCATAGTACTGGACATGGATGCACCTAAGAACCCAAGGAACACACCAATCATATTAGGGAGACCCTTTCTGGCCACTGCTAGGGCCAATATAAATTGCGAAGAGGGCCAGATCGAATTAAAATTTGGGAATCAAAATCTGAAGATTGACATTTTCAAAGCCCAACAAGGGATTAATTGCGGGGTTATAGAGGAAATTTGTGATGTCAAAGCCGTGGTTGATGAATTGCACATAGAGGACAACCTGATTATTTCTGATCAACCACTAGAAAGTCAAAAACCGCTAACAGAGGAGTGCGAACCCAATTTAGACACACCTATGACTCCTACCATTGCTCCCGATACAAACCCTGAACTACCCGCTGCTGCTGACAATCCTGTTATGGAACTCAAGCCCCTTCCTGAACATCTAAAATATGTCTTTTTGGATTCAAATCAAACGTTTCCTGTGATTATCAATTCTCGACTCACACCTGACCAGGAACTCCGTTTGATTTCCGTTCTCCAGCAACATCGTAGAGCCATTGGATGGACTCTAGATGATTTGACTGGTATAAGCCCTTCATACTGCACGCATCGAATCTATACAGAAGAAGGCTCACGACCTTCAAGAGAAATGCAAAGGCGACTAAACCCTAACCTACAGGAGGTCGTGAAAAAGGAGATCATTAAGTGGTTAGATGCAGGGATCATCTACCCGATCTCCGACAGTCGTTGGGTGAGTCCAACACAAGTGGTACCTAAGAAGGCAGGACTTACCATCATCACGACAGAAACCGGGGAAGTCATTCCTACCCGAATAGCTAATTCGTGGAGAGTCTGCATTGATTACAGAAGACTAAATTCCTCCACGAAGAAGGATCATTTCCCACTACCTTTTATTGATCAGATCCTCGAGAAACTAGCGGGAAATAGATTCTTCTGCTTTCTTGACGGGTACTCCGGTTACAATCAGGTGGCAATCCATCCAGAGGACCAAGAAAAGACCACATTCACCTGCCCCTTCGGGACGTACGCGTTTCGAAGGATGCCATTCGGTCTCTGCAATGCACCTGCAACTTTTCAGCGGTGCATGCTTGCCATATTCTCAGATATGGTAGGTGACTATCTGGAAGTCTTCATGGATGACTTTTCAGTTTTTGGACAATCATTTGACGATTGCCTCCAACACTTGGTCCATATACTCAGGCGGTGCATCGAGGTGAATTTGGTTCTTTCCTGGGAAAAGAGCCATTTCATGGTGCCTGAGGGAATTGTCCTGGGACATTTAATCTCAGAGAAAGGCATCCAAGTGGATCGAGCTAAGGTTAACCTGATTTCCAAGCTCCCTATGCCTAGCTCGATTAAGGACATCCGATCTTTTTTGGGGCACGTCGGTTTCTACCGTCGATTCATCCCTGATTTCTCCAAAATCGCGCGCCCCCTGACCAATCTGCTTTCCAAGGATGTGCCTTTCGGAATTTCCAAGGAATGCACTCAAGCATTTGAGATCTTACGTGACCGAGTCACCCAAGCCCCAATCCTACAGTCCCCTGATTGGTCTCAACCCTTTGAGATCATGTGCGATGCATCTGACTTCGCTGTAGGAGCGGTTTTGGGGCAGAAAATTGATGGGAAACCTGTGGTCATTTACTACGCCAGCAAAACACTAGATGAGGCTCAGCGTAACTATACGGTTACTGAGAAAGAGCTGCTGGCCGTAGTATTTGCCCTGGAAAAATTCAGATCATACCTTCTGGGTTCCCGTGTTATCATATACTCGGATCACACAGCTGTGAGGCATCTCCTAGCCAAGAAGGACGCGAAACCTCGATTAATCCGCTGGATCTTGCTGTTGCAAGAATTTGACATCGAGATTCGCGACAAGGCGGGAAAGCACAATGTGGTAGCTGATCAGTTATCCCGCCTTCCTCCTGAAATTATTGATCCGTCCGGACCTATTACAGAACATTTTCCTGATGAGCACCTCCTGACTATCAGTACAAGTCTTCCATGGTTCGCCGATATTGTTAATTACCTGGCATCACATCAGATTCCGCCCGATTGGTCGAAGGCCAAAAAGGACAAATTGCGTTCTGATGCCAAGTATTACCTATGGGAAGACCCGTATCTCTTCCGCATTGGTGCTGATCAGATAATCCGACGATGCGTCACGGAAGTGGAAATCAAAGACATACTCTCATTTTGCCATGACCAGGCATGCGGTGGACATTTTTCGGGACATAAAACCGCATCGAAAGTCCTCCAGTGTGGTTTCTACTGGCCCACAATTTTCAAAGATGCATACAATCACTGTAAGGCATGTTCCCGTTGCCAGACTCTAGGCAACATGAGCCATAGAGACATGATGCCTCTACAGCCGATCTTGGTATGCGAAATTTTTGATATTTGGGGGATTGATTTCATGGGACCCTTTCCTACCTCGGATGGCTTCGAATACATTTTACTCGCAGTTGATTATGTTTCCAAATGGATAGAAGCCATTCCGACTCGAACCAACAATCATAAAGTCGTTATAAAATTCCTTCATCAAAACATTTTCTCAAGGTTCGGGATTCCGCGTGCTATAATTTCCGACGGAGGGACCCATTTTACAAACGCTCAGTTCAAGTCACTAATGATCAAATACGGGGTGTCGCACCGAATCTCTACTCCTTACCACCCTCAAACTAATGGTCTAGCTGAGCTATCTAACCGAGAGATCAAGAAGATCCTTCAGGTTACTGTTCGACCTGATAGAAAAGATTGGTCTTCTCGGCTTCCGGAAGCATTGTGGGCCTATAGGACCGCCCACAAAACCCAATTAGGAATGTCTCCCTTCAGACTAGTGTACGGGAAGGCATGTCACCTCCCCGTCGAATTGGAGCATAAAGCCTATTGGGCAGTACGGACCTGTAATCTCGACCTTTCTAAGGCTGGAACCCACAGAAGATTTCAAATGAGCGAGATCGATGAATTACGCCACGACGCATATGAGAACTCGCGAATTTACAAAGAACGGGTTAAAGCTTTTCACGACAAACACATTTCTAGAAAGGTCTTTCATCCTGGTCAAAAAGTTTTACTCTTTGATGCTCGACTCAAACTATTCCCAGGAAAGCTAAGATCCAAGTGGGTCGGACCCTACCTAGTCCGCCAAATCTTCGGAAATGGAGCTATTGAAATCAGCCCACTCAGCCACGATTCTGAACCATTTGTCGTGAATGGGCAGAGACTCAAGCCGTTCATTGACATGACCGATATAGATTTGACTGAGTCATCCTTTACCCTCCTTTCCTCTTGAGCTCATTACGCCCAGCCGATGGCGTAAAACTCAGCGCTTAACGGGAGGCAACCCGTCATTCTTTGAAAAACCTGAAACCGTTTCTGACATCGCTATGCGGAATTCATATTGCACTTTAGGGTTCACCCATTAGAACAGCCGACTTCACCTCAGGTATACCTACCCGAGATTAGAAATCGTTCGCAACAAGTCGCTTCGACCCATTCACTCACCACACACCTGTCCTAACACATGAACTAAGCTGAATTCGAACCCACCTAATTTACAATGGGGACATTGCAAATCTTAGGCATGGGGGGGTATGAAAGTGCAAAATGTCAGAAAATTCATATCAAGAAAGGGTTTCATTCATAAAAAAAAAAAAAAAAAAAAAAAAAAAAAAAAAAAAAAAAAAAAAAAAAAGGGGTTTGATAGAGGGGAGGAACAATTCAGGGTCATACAAATGAGAGGAGAAAAAGAAAGAGCAAAAAAATAAAGAAAGGAGCACAAAAGGAAAAGAAAAAGAAAAAGTCATTAGTAAAAGATTAAGGGGTTAACTGAAGTTCTAGACCGAGTCAAGAAAAAGAAAAGAAAAATGCTACAGAGATATAACAAGAGATTAGCGGGAACGCTGGTCTTAGGCCTCTTGGGCTAGATTTTTAGCTTAAAAATTCACGTATCCATTAAAATCTGGACAATCCTCAAGAGGTTGAGGAAAATGCGAAGCTTAAGTATTAGGTCTAAGGCTTAGGAAGTATTCGGCCTCGTTAACTAACCTCCGGTTTGCAGGATTCGGTAACCTAAGCACCCAAATTCACACACAGTCTGGTTCAGTGCGCATAAATATTCAAAACACGCAAGAGCGTTTAATATTCTGAAAAAGTCACCTAGATTAGGAGCGGCCAATCAACACAAGTTGATTTGGACAAGTTCCCAGCGCAGAGAGGCGGGAAATTCCCCTCGAAGATGCGTAACAACATATCATCTCCTCGGTGCTTGTCTCTTAGGATATTTAAATATCCTACTGGAGGCATGTAAGCACTCTGTTGGTTCAGACACCATGGGTGGCATTATCACGAAATGTCAATCGCCAGGGTCTGAATTCAGCCACGGAACGCCATGGGCGGGATTATCTCGAAATCTCGAAAGCCAGGGTTCCGGGGGTTGCCATGGGCGGGATTATCTCGAAATCTCGAAAGCCAGGGACCTTTGAGGATTGATGATGGGGACGAGGAATCCGATACAGACCGTGTTGAGAAGCTAATCCGAAGCTAGAAATAAAAAAAAAAAAAAAAAGAAAAAGAGAGAGAAAAGCTCTCCAAACAAATAAATCTTCTATCTCTCTTACAAAAAACGCACTGCAAACTGAACTTAGGCTAAAAATATCTCAAGCACGGGTGCTTTAACCGCGGAGTCCAACAAACCCTAGGTTAGGTTCTGTGGGCCGTAGAAACCTTTGCAGAAGACTGAGGCTAAAGCGGAACAGGTCCGGATTTTGGTTGGTACTTGAGTACCTCTAGGCCTATTGTCGGCATTCCTACCTAATCACAAAAGAAGCACTTATCATTATTGACAATATTCAGTGTCTAGAACGGAAGTTAAAACTTTGAAATTTTGCTAAGGGACTAGCAAAAGCTAGGCATGGGGGTATGATGAGAGCCTCATCATGAGCCATAACTAGCTCATTTTGACCCAATAAAGAAGATAAAAGCTCCTACATAACCTAGAAGAAGGCCTAACTGAAGGAACAAGTGCTCTGAGAAGAAAACATGTAATAAAGGTTAAAACTGCAATTTTACCATTGCAGTAGATAAACGGGATTTCTCAGAGGCAAAACATAGGTCAAATGGTCTAAATGAGATAAAAAGTGGGTTGAGTCAATCAGAAATGGGTTCATGTGCAATCTAAGAACTAAAAGACACTTGGTAACCCTAAAACAGACCCGCTTAAATTAACAAGGTTCCGGTTAGAACAAAAAGCAAGTAAACCCTCTACAAATCATGGAAAACCATACTCTAGGGTTTAGAACACTTAATTTGGCCTTTGGAACCTAGTTTGACCTAGATTAGGGTCCTAGCTCTTCAATTAACCTAATTTGGGTTTTTACGCAAAATATCCAGTCAAACGAGGTCAAACCTGAAATCTAACTTCTCCATTGGTTTCCTTAGGTCCAAATTAGGTTTATACCAAAATTTGGACCTAAGGAGAGGTCATCTTGACCTACTTTGCAAGTTAGTACACCCAAATCACAAAGAGGTCCCTATCTTTTGAATATCCTTGCAGAGAGCCCCCTAGGTTCCTCGCCTTCTTTGCAAACCGGTCCTGCCGCCATTGCTAGGGCAGAACCGAACTCCGGCGAGGTTCGGAGAGGGATTGCTCTCTAATCCCTCAGAGATTCCCTCCCAGAAATGGAAGGAGGATTCTCTGAGGAATTCCCTTCCTCATTAAGTCAATCACAATCGTTGGTGTGAACCCAATCTCTCGTGCGAACGCACGAGAGATTTGGGTATCCTAACTCCTTTCCATCTCCGGCGACCAACTTCAGGCAATTACGTGCCCTTCACGCCCTGCACACCAAGTCCAGCACCTATAAAACACCCCTCGGACCCGGCCACTCATCTTGAGCTTGATTTGGCCGAGTTTCCCCCTTCAATTCCTCTCCTCCTGCTCGGTCAAATACCCCAGCTAGCTCCGGCGAGCCTCCCTCCCCTCCCTCTTCGCTCTGCCACAAAACCAGTGGCAGAGTTAGCTTCCTGACCTCCCTCCGCGTCGCGCAGTACCAGCGCACGCCGCCTCAGCCCCGTCGTCGCCGCCGTTCTCCCCCACTGGGCGTCATCTTCTCCGGCGACAGCAAGTACTGCTGTCTGCCTTCTGTCCCCTTTCGTCCTTACAATTAGGTTAGAACTCCTCTCCATCCTATCCTCTCTCTTTTCCCCCTGTTATCTCATCTGATTACCCCTCGACCGACGCTGACCACCCTCATCTTCCACATCACCGACCGAACTCCGGCGAGCCGCCCACACCACTCCGCCACTCCACACGGCTCGCCAACCACCTCGTGAGCTCCGCCTCACCACCAGGAACTCGCTCCACCCCACAACTGCCACTCCAGACCTCCATAATCACCCCCCGAACAACCCACCGTCTCCGGCCACAGGTTGACCTAGGCGGGCACGCCTAGGCCGACAGGCAACCTGCAGCATCACCCACCGCCTTCGCCGTGCTACGGCGAAGGTTTCCAGCCATTCTAATTGGGCCAATAGGCCGTTCTGTGGAAGTTCAGGTAAACGCTCCGGCCGCCATTAACAGTCGAAGCAGCAGGAAGCTTGGAGCAGCAGCAGGCGTCAGGCTTCCCAGGCGGCAGGTGCAGCAGACTCTCGCAAGAGTTGCGAGGTGACTGAGTTCAGCAAGGATCAGCAGCAGGGCCTTCAGCGTGGGCAATTGCACACGAGGGTCTGCGGGCGCACGCAAAGGAAGGGCGGAAAGTTTAGTCCCACATCGTGGAATCTCAAGGCACAGGTATGGTATAAAGCTTTTTTGTGATATACGTTTACTGCCTCGAAAGCACAGGGGTGAGGTCCCTCACTGACCCCACCCGCCTCGTCCGCGGCCTGACCACGCGGACCTGGCGGATCCGACCCGACCTAGACCTACGCACTCCTCGCGCATCACACACCTGCAGGTGCGCCTGGTCCCGGGTACGATCCGACCCGATTGAGACTGTGGCTCTGGGAGAGCGGTTAGAGTGAATTGCTTGAGAGAGAGACACGCGCGGGTAGAGGGAGAAGGGTTAGGTTTTGTTCCCCTGTGCAGGCAGGCTGATTGCAGGAGAAGGACGTGGCCGCTGCAGAAGAAAGGAGAAGCAAGACAAAGAAGAAGAAGAAGAAGGCAACGAAGAAGGAAGAAAGCAAGACAGAAGAAGAAGAAAGAAAGAAGTCTTCGCAGGCGAAGGAGGAAAACAGAAAGGTTAGAGGTCTTCGCAGGAGAAGAAGAAGGACAAGGGAAGATTGCAAAGAGATCTGAAAGGCAAAGCAGAAGAAGAAAAAGAGAAAGAAAGATCACATTTAAGACGTCTGATACATAAATCAGACGTCTAATTCTATTTTTTTACATCTTTCTTAAAAACTCTTTGAATCAATTATATTTGCATTTAACAGTTGTATTCTTGGGTTTTACAAAGTACTGAGTTTGCTCCCTGTGTTCGACCTCGGATACTCCGGTCTTCGAGTAATAAAAACTTTATATTTGTTCGAACGTTTTGTCGGTTATACTACAACATAATACGCTTTAAATCCGCACGAAACGTTGAAAAACACCCGCCCATGGCGTTCCGTGGCTGAATTCAGACCCTGGCGATTGACATTTCGTGATAATGCCACCCATGGTGTCTGAACCAACAGAGTGCTTACATGCCTCCAGTAGGATATTTAAATATCCTAAGAGACAAGCACCGAGGAGATGATATGTTGTTACGCATCTTCGAGGGGAATTTCCCGCCTCTCTGCGCTGGGAACTTGTCCAAATCAACTTGTGTTGATTGGCCGCTCCTAATCTAGGTGACTTTTTCAGAATATTAAACGCTCTTGCGTGTTTTGAATATTTATGCGCACTGAACCAGACTGTGTGTGAATTTGGGTGCTTAGGTTACCGAATCCTGCAAACCGGAGGTTAGTTAACGAGGCCGAATACTTCCTAAGCCTTAGACCTAATACTTAAGCTTCGCATTTTCCTCAACCTCTTGAGGATTGTCCAGATTTTAATGGATACGTGAATTTTTAAGCTAAAAATCTAGCCCAAGAGGCCTAAGACCAGCGTTCCCGCTAATCTCTTGTTATATCTCTGTAGCATTTTTCTTTTCTTTTTCTTGACTCGGTCTAGAACTTCAGTTAACCCCTTAATCTTTTACTAATGACTTTTTCTTTTTCTTTTCATTTTGTGCTCCTTTCTTTATTTTTTTGTTCTTTCTTTTTCTCCTCTCATTTGTATGACCCTGAATTGTTCCTCCCCTCTATCAAACCCTTTTTTTTTTTTTTTTTTTTTTTTTTTTTTTTTTTTTTTTTTTTTTTTTTTTTTTTTTTTTTTTTTTATGAATGAAACCCTTTCTTGATATGAATTTTCTGACATTTTGCACTTTCATACCCCCCCATGCCTAAGATTTGCAATGTCCCCATTGTAAATTAGGTGGGTTCGAATTCAGCTTAGTTCATGTGTTAGGACAGGTGTGTGGTGAGTGAATGGGTCGAAGCGACTTGTTGCGAACGATTTCTAATCTCGGGTAGGTATACCTGAGGTGAAGTCGGCTGTTCTAATGGGTGAACCCTAAAGTGCAATATGAATTCCGCATAGCGATGTCAGAAACGGTTTCAGGTTTTTCAAAGAATGACGGGTTGCCTCCCGTTAAGCGCTGAGTTTTACGCCATCGGCTGGGCGTAATGAGCTCAAGAGGAAAGGAGGGTAAAGGATGACTCAGTCAAATCTATATCGGTCATGTCAATGAACGGCTTGAGTCTCTGCCCATTCACGACAAATGGTTCAGAATCGTGGCTGAGTGGGCTGATTTCAATAGCTCCATTTCCGAAGATTTGGCGGACTAGGTAGGGTCCGACCCACTTGGATCTTAGCTTTCCTGGGAATAGTTTGAGTCGAGCATCAAAGAGTAAAACTTTTTGACCAGGATGAAAGACCTTTCTAGAAATGTGTTTGTCGTGAAAAGCTTTAACCCGTTCTTTGTAAATTCGCGAGTTCTCATATGCGTCGTGGCGTAATTCATCGATCTCGCTCATTTGAAATCTTCTGTGGGTTCCAGCCTTAGAAAGGTCGAGATTACAGGTTCGTACTGCCCAATAGGCTTTATGCTCCAATTCGACGGGGAGGTGACATGCCTTCCCGTACACTAGTCTGAAGGGAGACATTCCTAATTGGGTTTTGTGGGCGGTCCTATAGGCCCACAATGCTTCCGGAAGCCGAGAAGACCAATCTTTTCTATCAGGTCGAACAGTAACCTGAAGGATCTTCTTGATCTCTCGGTTAGATAGCTCAGCTAGACCATTAGTTTGAGGGTGGTAAGGAGTAGAGATTCGGTGCGACACCCCGTATTTGATCATTAGTGACCTGAACTGAGCGTTTGTAAAATGGGTCCCTCCGTCGGAAATTATAGCACGCGGAATCCCGAACCTTGAGAAAATGTTTTGATGAAGGAATTTTATAACGACTTTATGATTGTTGGTTCGAGTCGGAATGGCTTCTATCCATTTGGAAACATAATCAACTGCGAGTAAAATGTATTCGAAGCCATCCGAGGTAGGAAAGGGTCCCATGAAATCAATCCCCCAAATATCAAAAATTTCGCATACCAAGATCGGCTGTAGAGGCATCATGTCTCTATGGCTCATGTTGCCTAGAGTCTGGCAACGGGAACATGCCTTACAGTGATTGTATGCATCTTTGAAAATTGTGGGCCAGTAGAAACCACACTGGAGGACTTTCGATGCGGTTTTATGTCCCGAAAAATGTCCACCGCATGCCTGGTCATGGCAAAATGAGAGTATGTCTTTGATTTCCACTTCCGTGACGCATCGTCGGATTATCTGATCAGCACCAATGCGGAAGAGATACGGGTCTTCCCATAGGTAATACTTGGCATCAGAACGCAATTTGTCCTTTTTGGCCTTCGACCAATCGGGCGGAATCTGATGTGATGCCAGGTAATTAACAATATCGGCGAACCATGGAAGACTTGTACTGATAGTCAGGAGGTGCTCATCAGGAAAATGTTCTGTAATAGGTCCGGACGGATCAATAATTTCAGGAGGAAGGCGGGATAAATGATCAGCTACCACATTGTGCTTTCCCGCCTTGTCGCGAATCTCGATGTCAAATTCTTGCAACAGCAAGATCCAGCGGATTAATCGAGGTTTCGCGTCCTTCTTGGCTAGGAGATGCCTCACAGCTGTGTGATCCGAGTATATGATAACACGGGAACCCAGAAGGTATGATCTGAATTTTTCCAGGGCAAATACTACGGCCAGCAGCTCTTTCTCAGTAACCGTATAGTTACGCTGAGCCTCATCTAGTGTTTTGCTGGCGTAGTAAATGACCACAGGTTTCCCATCAATTTTCTGCCCCAAAACCGCTCCTACAGCGAAGTCAGATGCATCGCACATGATCTCAAAGGGTTGAGACCAATCAGGGGACTGTAGGATTGGGGCTTGGGTGACTCGGTCACGTAAGATCTCAAATGCTTGAGTGCATTCCTTGGAAATTCCGAAAGGCACATCCTTGGAAAGCAGATTGGTCAGGGGGCGCGCGATTTTGGAGAAATCAGGGATGAATCGACGGTAGAAACCGACGTGCCCCAAAAAAGATCGGATGTCCTTAATCGAGCTAGGCATAGGAAGCTTGGAAATCAGGTTAACCTTAGCTCGATCCACTTGGATGCCTTTCTCTGAGATTAAATGTCCCAGGACAATTCCCTCAGGCACCATGAAATGGCTCTTTTCCCAGGAAAGAACCAAATTCACCTCGATGCACCGCCTGAGTATATGGACCAAGTGTTGGAGGCAATCGTCAAATGATTGTCCAAAAACTGAAAAGTCATCCATGAAGACTTCCAGATAGTCACCTACCATATCTGAGAATATGGCAAGCATGCACCGCTGAAAAGTTGCAGGTGCATTGCAGAGACCGAATGGCATCCTTCGAAACGCGTACGTCCCGAAGGGGCAGGTGAATGTGGTCTTTTCTTGGTCCTCTGGATGGATTGCCACCTGATTGTAACCGGAGTACCCGTCAAGAAAGCAGAAGAATCTATTTCCCGCTAGTTTCTCGAGGATCTGATCAATAAAAGGTAGTGGGAAATGATCCTTCTTCGTGGAGGAATTTAGTCTTCTGTAATCAATGCAGACTCTCCACGAATTAGCTATTCGGGTAGGAATGACTTCCCCGGTTTCTGTCGTGATGATGGTAAGTCCTGCCTTCTTAGGTACCACTTGTGTTGGACTCACCCAACGACTGTCGGAGATCGGGTAGATGATCCCTGCATCTAACCACTTAATGATCTCCTTTTTCACGACCTCCTGTAGGTTAGGGTTTAGTCGCCTTTGCATTTCTCTTGAAGGTCGTGAGCCTTCTTCTGTATAGATTCGATGCGTGCAGTATGAAGGGCTTATACCAGTCAAATCATCTAGAGTCCATCCAATGGCTCTACGATGTTGCTGGAGAACGGAAATCAAACGGAGTTCCTGGTCAGGTGTGAGTCGAGAATTGATAATCACAGGAAACGTTTGATTTGAATCCAAAAAGACATATTTTAGATGTTCAGGAAGGGGCTTGAGTTCCATAACAGGATTGTCAGCAGCAGCGGGTAGTTCAGGGTTTGTATCGGGAGCAATGGTAGGAGTCATAGGTGTGTCTAAATTGGGTTCGCACTCCTCTGTTAGCGGTTTTTGACTTTCTAGTGGTTGATCAGAAATAATCAGGTTGTCCTCTATGTGCAATTCATCAACCACGGCTTTGACATCACAAATTTCCTCTATAACCCCGCAATTAATCCCTTGTTGGGCTTTGAAAATGTCAATCTTCAGATTTTGATTCCCAAATTTTAATTCGATCTGGCCCTCTTCGCAATTTATATTGGCCCTAGCAGTGGCCAGAAAGGGTCTCCCTAATATGATTGGTGTGTTCCTTGGGTTCTTAGGTGCATCCATGTCCAGTACTATGAAGTCCACTGGGAAATAAAAATCTCGTACCCTAACAATGACATCCTCGAGTATACCTTTGGGTGACTTGATGGATCGATCAGCTAACTGCAATGTCACCTCAGTGGGTTTAAGTTCAGATTCTTCAAGGTGGTCAAGGAGGGATGTAGGTATTAAATTTATGGAGGCACCTAGGTCTAGTAAGGCTCTATCAAGTTGGGTTTCACCAATTTTACAAGAAATCAAGGGGGTTCCTGGGTCTTTAGCCTTGGGTGGGAGTTTGCTCAGGATGACAGAGCTGGCTTGCTCTGACAGTACAATCGGATTCCCATCCTTGGTTCGCGGCTTACGTTTAGGTGTACATATGTCTTTCAAGAATCTTGCGTAAGCCGGTATGTGGCGGATTGCATCCATCAACGGGATGTTTATCTGGACCTGTTCAAAGAGCTTGACCAGATCCTCCTCAGGAGCCACAGGTTTGGTTGTCCTTTTTCCTTTGGTCAAGGCCTCAGGAAATGGGATCCTAGCTGGTTCCTCTAGGATAGGTCCAGGTTCTTGATCTGGGACAGTAGTATCTTGGATGACTACCCTAGGGTCTTGGCGATTATCAGGCTTGGAGTGGTTCAGATAATGTGGGTCTTGTGTTGTTTTACCACTACGTGTTGTTACAGAGTTTAATCCAGCCTGACTTTGGTTTGGGTTAGGTAGGAGAGGTGGCTGCTGCTGAAACTCTGCATAAGATGTAGAAGCCTCCATCCTGTCTGGTGATGGAGTAGCAGGGGCCTGATAAATCAAATGTGCGTGGCCTGGATTTGGATTCATAATGCGCCTCTGGGTCGGCACATTATTTGGGTTGGGCAGAGGTTGCGAAGGAAGGGTGCCAGGTTGGCGAGAATTTGCCATCTGGGCCAGTTGGTTGCGAACCTCTGTGATCTCGTCCTTGTGCTGTTTTTGCATTGCCGCATTCGTTTTTTGAATGTCAGCCAGCGTTTGAAGGATAAGAGTCAGTTGATCCTGATTTTGCCCAGATTGGTAGGTGGGATTGGGCCGAGGCTGAGGCGGCTGATATGGACGAGGAGCTTGTGGGCGGGGTTGATATGGTGGTTTTTGAGAGTTTCCCGCCCACTGAAAGTTAGGATGATTTCGCCATCCAGGGTTGTAGGTATTGGAGTATGGGTCGTTCTGGATGGCGTTGAGGTCCTCGCAGTTCTGAGAAACCTCAGGAAAGTCAGAATACGAGGGTTCAGAGTTCCCCCAACTCGAGTAGACGGGATCGGAGGTCACTCCGGTCTGGGAGGTAGACGGGGGTGGATAGGGGCCCATCCCCTTGGCAGGTTGGTGATAGATGTTTTGCACTGTTTCCCTTGCCAGAGGAGGTCGTGCAAAAGAGTTTTGTGCAGAGGTGGCTTGCTGCAAATGTCGAGTTAGCTCGTCCACCTTCTTTTCTATGATAGAGACCTTGTCCAACCGACTGGCCATCAATTCCAGGTCAACAGAAGTGGACAGGTCCTGCGTCTCATGTGTCCCTCTTAGATTCGTCGATGCGCGGGCATTCGTCCTGTCGAATAAGCCCAAGGAGTCATTGTTTATGGAGTTCTCGCACATGTTTTCGAGAATCTCCCACACCGTGTCCTCGTGTTGGCCCATGATGTTTCCTCCACATGTTGCATTGACGATTAGACGAATATCCTCACGGAGTCCCTGGTAAAAAGACTGGACTTGTTCCCACTTAGGGACTCCGTGATGGGGACATTTTCGCATGAGATCTAGGAATCGATCCCAAGCTTCGTGAAGAGGTTCTCCCTGTTGTTGAGTGAAATGAGTGATCTGGTGGCGCAAGGCATTCGTCCGGCCAACAGGGAAGAATTTTTTCAAAAATTCGGACTGTAATTCCTCCCAAGTGTTGATCGGGCGGGTCTGAGTCTGATACCAGTGCGCGGCCTTGTCCAAGAGGGAGAACGAAAACATTTTCATGAGTAGGATATCCCGGTTTTGTACATCTGACCCGAAAGTCTGGGCCAGATGCTTGAGTTGTTTAATGTGTTGGAATGGATCCTCAGAGTTAAGCCCATGGAACTTTGGTATGGCATGAATCATATTGGGCTTTAGATCCGAATCGGGTCCTCCAATTGGGATTCGTACTCGGGGTTCAATTGCCACCGCAGCGGGATTATAGTGATCTCGCATCATAGGTCGTTGTGGTGGGTTTACAAAGTTCTGAAAGAGATCGTTCAAGCGTTGAAGTTGGTGTTCAAGGTTATTCTCATCTTCAATGGGTTGTGCCATGATGGGAGAAGGAGGAGAATCAGGGTCTGAATCAGATGAAAGATTTATGTGGTGGGGTTGCTGCACAAACAAGGGCGTCGAGGCTTGGCCTCGGCGAGAATGAATATCTAGAGGAGGTCTTAAAGGTGGTCTCAAGGACCTCCTACCAAACATGCACCGGAAGATGTGATGAGATTAAAAGGTACTGGACCCAATCAAGACACCCAAGAATTGTTGGGTGACTATAGAGGTTCGGGGCAGATGGACCCCTGGATCAGAAGATCGTCCACCTGAGAAATACCTGGGCAGCCAGAGAGGGAGAGTCCCGCAAAGACCCCTACACGGTAGAGCGTCCCTACGGGTTACAGGGTTTCCCCCACCCGACCTCTCTTGTCACTGCGGTTCCAGGTAGACCAGAATGGGGATCTTGACCTCTTAAGTCTACCTTTTTTTTATTTTAAGATCAAGGTGCTTAATGTTCCACTTGAACTTTTAAGTATTTTGAGTGCAAAAAGTGACCTAATATTAAGGTTGGTTGACCCGAGGGATCAACTTCACCTTTGAGAGCTTTTAGGTCCTTCCTTTTATGATTCAAATGAATTATCAGCCTGATTTGCTTAGGGTTCCTCTTATAAATATTTTCAAACACGGTTTAGGCACACTTCTTTTTGGAAAGTTTATTTCTTTATTTTAGAGAAGATGTGTCTCTAAAAACCCTAGCTTTGCAATCCTAACTTGGCTCTAATGGGTCCAATTTAGTTGCCTTAGAATTTAGCACCTAGGGCTCAATCAAGAAAGTTTTAGCCCTAGTTGCCTTAGTTGGATGACAGACAAAAATATGTTGGAATGAAAATCAGGCAACTTGATGAGTTACTAAATATAAGATAGGTAGCCCTAAGTTGACTTTTTCCCTTTTTTTTTTTTTTTGGATTGTGAGAGGGTTAAGGGGGAGGGCTTATGGAGATTACCTGCTCCAGTCTGTTGTGCAGTTGCTATTCTTTCCTTTCTGTTTTGCTTTCCCTGTTTGAACACAACAAAAGAGAAGTTAAATCAGATATTAAATAGAAAAGTTGTACTCAAAAGCTTTACAAGTGCCCGTTGTTCCCCGGCAACGGCGCCAAAATGTTTTTCAACGTTTCGTGCGGATTTAAAGCGTATTATGTTGTAGTATAACCGACAAAACGTTCGAACAAATATAAAGTTTTTATTACTCGAAGACCGGAGTATCCGAGGTCGAACACAGGGAGCAAACTCAGTACTTTGTAAAACCCAAGAATACAACTGTTAAATGCAAATATAATTGATTCAAAGAGTTTTTAAGAAAGATGTAAAAAAATAGAATTAGACGTCTGATTTATGTATCAGACGTCTTAAATGTGATCTTTCTTTCTCTTTTTCTTCTTCTGCTTTGCCTTTCAGATCTCTTTGCAATCTTCCCTTGTCCTTCTTCTTCTCCTGCGAAGACCTCTAACCTTTCTGTTTTCCTCCTTCGCCTGCGAAGACTTCTTTCTTTCTTCTTCTTCTGTCTTGCTTTCTTCCTTCTTCGTTGCCTTCTTCTTCTTCTTCTTTGTCTTGCTTCTCCTTTCTTCTGCAGCGGCCACGTCCTTCTCCTGCAATCAGCCTGCCTGCACAGGGGAACAAAACCTAACCCTTCTCCCTCTACCCGCGCGTGTCTCTCTCTCAAGCAATTCACTCTAACCGCTCTCCCAGAGCCACAGTCTCAATCGGGTCGGATCGTACCCGGGACCAGGCGCACCTGCAGGTGTGTGATGCGCGAGGAGTGCGTAGGTCTAGGTCGGGTCGGATCCGCCAGGTCCGCGTGGTCAGGCCGCGGACGAGGCGGGTGGGGTCAGTGAGGGACCTCACCCCTGTGCTTTCGAGGCAGTAAACGTATATCACAAAAAAGCTTTATACCATACCTGTGCCTTGAGATTCCACGATGTGGGACTAAACTTTCCGCCCTTCCTTTGCGTGCGCCCGCAGACCCTCGTGTGCAATTGCCCACGCTGAAGGCCCTGCTGCTGATCCTTGCTGAACTCAGTCACCTCGCAACTCTTGCGAGAGTCTGCTGCACCTGCCGCCTGGGAAGCCTGACGCCTGCTGCTGCTCCAAGCTTCCTGCTGCTTCGACTGTTAATGGCGGCCGGAGCGTTTACCTGAACTTCCACAGAACGGCCTATTGGCCCAATTAGAATGGCTGGAAGCCTTCGCCGTAGCACGGCGAAGGCGGTGGGTGATGCTGCAGGTTGCCTGTCGGCCTAGGCGTGTCCGCCTAGGTCAACCTGTGGCCGGAGACGGTGGGTTGTTCGGGGGGTGATTATGGAGGTCTGGAGTGGCAGTTGTGGGGTGGAGCGAGTTCCTGGTGGTGAGGCGGAGCTCACGAGGTGGTTGTCGAGCCGTGTGGAGTGGCGGAGTGGTGTGGGCGGCTCGCCGGAGTTCGGTCTAATTGTAAGGACGAAAGGGGACAGAAGGCAGACAGCAGTACTTGCTGTCGCCGGAGAAGATGACGCCCAGTGGGGGAGAACGGCGGCGACGACGGGGCTGAGGCGGCGTGCGCTGGTACTGCGCGACGCGGAGGGAGGTCAGGAAGCTAACTCTGCCACTGGTTTTGTGGCAGAGCGAAGAGGGAGGGGAAGGAGGCTCGCCGGAGCTAGCTGGGGTATTTGACCGAGCAGGAGGAGAGGAATTGAAGGGGGAAACTCGGCCAAATCAAGCTCAAGATGAGTGGCCGGGTCCGAGGGGTGTTTTATAGGTGCTGGACTTGGTGTGCAGGGCGTGAAGGGCACGTAATTGCCTGAAGTTGGTCGCCGGAGATGGAAAGGAGTTAGGATACCCAAATCTCTCGTGCGTTCGCACGAGAGATTGGGTTCACACCAACGATTGTGATTGACTTAATGAGGAAGGGAATTCCTCAGAGAATCCTCCTTCCATTTCTGGGAGGGAATCTCTGAGGGATTAGAGAGCAATCCCTCTCCGAACCTCGCCGGAGTTCGGTTCTGCCCTAGCAATGGCGGCAGGACCGGTTTGCAAAGAAGGCGAGGAACCTAGGGGGCTCTCTGCAAGGATATTCAAAAGATAGGGACCTCTTTGTGATTTGGGTGTACTAACTTGCAAAGTAGGTCAAGATGACCTCTCCTTAGGTCCAAATTTTGGTATAAACCTAATTTGGACCTAAGGAAACCAATGGAGAAGTTAGATTTCTGGTTTGACCTCGTTTGACTGGATATTTTGCGTAAAAACCCAAATTAGGTTAATTGAAGAGCTAGGACCCTAATCTAGGTCAAACTAGGTTCCAAAGGCCAAATTAAGTGTTCTAAACCCTAGAGTATGGTTTTCCATGATTTGTAGAGGGTTTACTTGCTTTTTGTTCTAACCGGAACCTTGTTAATTTAAGCGGGTCTGTTTTAGGGTTACCAAGTGTCTTTTAGTTCTTAGATTGCACATGAACCCATTTCTGATTGACTCAACCCACTTTTTATCTCATTTAGACCATTTGACCTATGTTTTGCCTCTGAGAAATCCCGTTTATCTACTGCAATGGTAAAATTGCAGTTTTAACCTTTATTACATGTTTTCTTCTCAGAGCACTTGTTCCTTCAGTTAGGCCTTCTTCTAGGTTATGTAGGAGCTTTTATCTTCTTTATTGGGTCAAAATGAGCTAGTTATGGCTCATGATGAGGCTCTCATCAATCAACGTTCCTGCTAATCTCTTTTTGTGTCTAATTAGCACTTTTTCCTTTATTCTTTTTCTCTTTCTTGATGTCGTCTAGAACTTTGGTTAATCCCTTAATCTTTTACTAATGACTATCTCTTTTTCTTTTTCATTTTGTGCTCCTTTTTTGGCATTTTGCTCTTTTCTCCACATGTAATGTGGCTTACAAAATTTTCTCCCTCCATTTTTTTTTGTTCTTTTTTTATAATTTTTCAATTTTTTTGTGTTTTTGAGATATGTGAATTTTTTTTTGAGAATCCTTCCGACATTTTCTTGGTTCTGTATGTATGCACTTTACCACCACCCCATGCCAAAGTTTTGTAATGTCCTCATTGTAAACGGAGGGTGTAAAATAGTGTTGGGTTCAGGGGCTTAGAACAGGATAAATCAGGTGGGTGAATGGGTCGGGAATGACTGATGCAGACGATTTCATGCTCTGGTACATGTACCAGAGGTGGGATCAACTGTCTAGGGCTGAACTCAGGGTGCAATAGACATGGAGTACAAAAGGATAATCAGATGGATCTTGGGTTTTTGGAATGGCAGGTTGCCTTTCGTTAAGTGCTAAATTCAATGCCTTCAGCTGAGCGGAACATGGGATGGAGAGGGAGTGGTCGGATCAGTAGAGTTTTGAAAAACAAGCACCTTGATTAGGAGCCTGGTTGGTCCAACCAGGTGCTTGTTAAGATCAACAGGCTGATGATGCAGCCCAAACCCTATTAATCTGGTGGGTTGATAAATATAGATCAGGAGATGTGGAGCCCACCATATGCTATGAAGCTCTGATGGATATGGAATTGTAAACTCGAGGTTTGGTTGAGTTGAATCAGCCTGGTCAGAGTAGGGCTCCAAAAAATGATCACAGAATGGTGCGGAAACCCTACGGGGGTGATCAGAGAATAGTGGATTATGATTTTCAGTCTGATCAATGCCCAAAACCCGGTATAGATGTTGAGTTGAATCATTTGCAATCGGCTAAGTGAGAGGTGAATCAGAATAGAAATTGAGTCCGATTGCTGGTCGGGGTTGAAAATGGGTTTTCCTCAGTTCTGTATCTGTGGAAGAGGTGGCTTCAATTCGAATTGTGTATGAGGGCTCTTCTAGAAAGGAATGACAGGTGGTCTCATGTGGAGAGTCCTCATAGTAGCTTTCAAAATCAAAAGTGAATACCTGAAGAGTGTCGATAGGATAATGGAAATCTGAATTGGGAAAAGATTTATATTCTGGGTTGTAGTCACTCTCGACATTTTCTGGTTTTCGTTCTTGAGGATCGAAAAGAAATGATTCCGTGACACTGGAACCTGAACTGAAATCAGTGATCTTAGGAACCGGGACCTCAGAATCGAAGTTAGAGAATGAGTTATGTGAACTGAGCTCGTAGGTTGGTTCATCATAATCAGGTAGCAGGGTCCCTCCAAAATCATGGACGGATTCGAAATCATCGGAGAGTTTGCGAAAATCGAGTTTTGAAAGAGATTCAAGATTATGAGTTCCACAATAGAACAAATCACATGATGTAGATTCGGCAGCTTGACTAGTGTCTAGCCTATGTGCATATTCTGAGCTCAAAAAGGTGTTCGTATTGGGTCTAGGCTCAAGTTCAAGCTGGTAGGAGAGACACAATTTAAACCCCACTCGTCAAACTCCTTCGTTTCTGTATCATAGATTGCCTTGACTTCTGAAAAATTGATTTGTCTCTTTGAGGATGTTAGCAAGGGATATTCATCAAATAGAGGCCCAAAACCATATTCTTCATTGAAAATTTGATTTTCTTCATATAGGGCCACGTATTCTTCCTAGTAGGTTTCAGATCCAGATTCTAAGCTTAGGATGTGCGTTAAATCACTAGGATCTAGGTTCAAATTACTTTCGAGTGTCACCTTATTAGAATAAAGGGTGGAATTTACACCCTCGAGAGGTTCAGTTTTACTCTCATTTTTGCAGGAGTGTTCGAATTCTAAGCTTGGTGATTCATGGTCTAAGGGTGGCTCAACATTGTGTTCTCCTGCAATTTCCCAACATAATTCAATATTAGGCCTGTTGTATTTTATTTGGGTTGGGAATTCACAACCACTCTGTGCCTTAAGCCCGAGATTTGGGAAATCAGATTGATCCTTGATATTACTCCAAGATGGTTCATTCTCTGTTTGGGGTACGTACAGGTATTTCTGATCGATAATTTGTTTCAACAATCTCATTATCTCTTCCCACTTTTCAAGATCATCTTGGTGTTGTTCCCATAAGACAGGATTTGTCAAACATTGAAGGCATTCAAAATTGTCTAACTTTTCTATCCCAATGTATCCTGTTATGAGCTTGTCTCGGGTTGATCCTCTTTTGGCTTCTTCCAATAACACTCAGGCACAGGTTATGATGAAGGTTGTGGTTGTTGGGACATCAACCTGAATGTTTTCTACAGGTGTTGAGGTTTTGTCTTCTTTTTCATAGAATTTCAGGGCATCCTCAATCATTCTATCTCTCATGGATCTCCGGGATCCAGATTTCGTGAATGGAAGTCCTATGCGGTTTGGCTACATATTTGGATCCGGTGGTGGAATCAAGATGTAGAATTAGTGTTTGAATCAAGATGTAGAGTAATGGTGTGAAGCAATTAAATCTGAATACAGAGTCCTACTAAAATTTTTATGTGTACTCTAAAGAGAAGAGATGAGGGACTAGAGGTGTTCTTGACCCAATCGAGGCACCCAAAGACGTTTGATGATTATGGAGATTTCGGGCGGATGATACCCCTGGATCAGAAAGTCGTCCACCTAAGAATTACCTGGGTAGCTGATGAGAGCCTCATCATGAGCCATAACTAGCTCATTTTGACCCAATAAAGAAGATAAAAGTTCCTACATAACCTAGACGAAGGCCTAACTGAAGGAATAAGTGCCTTGAGAAGAAAACATGAAATAAAGGTTAAAACTGCAATTTTACCATTGCAGTATGTAAACGGGATTTCTCAGAGGCAAAACATAGGTCAAATGGTATAAATGAGATAAAAAGAGGGTTGAGTCAATCAGAAATGGGTTCATGTGCAATCTAAGAACTAAAAGACACTTGGTAACCATAAAACAGAGCCGCTTAAATTAACAAGGTTCCGATCAGAACAAAAAGTAAGTAAACCCTCTACAAATCATGGAAAAACATCCTCTAGGGTTTAGAACACTTAATTTGGCCTTTGGAACCTAGTTTGACCTAGACTAAGGTCCTAGCTCTTCAATTAACCTAATTTGGGTTTTTACGCAAAATGTCCAACCAAACGAGGTCAAACCTGAAATCCAACTTCTCCATTGGATTCCTTAGGTCCAAATTAGTTTTATACCAAAATTTGGACCTAAGGAGAGGTCATCTTGACCTACTTTGCAATTTAGTACACCCAAATCACAAATTGGTCCCTATCTTTTGAATACCTTTGCAGAGAGCCCCCTAGGTTCTTCGCCTCCTTTGCAAACCGATCCTGCCGCCATTGCTAGGGCAGAACCGAGCTCCGGCGAGGTTTGGAGTGGGATTGCTCTCTAATCCCTCAGAGATTCCCTCCCAGAAATGGAAGGAGGATTCTCTGAGGAATTCCCTTCCTTATAAAGTCAATTACAATCGCTGGTGTGAACCCAATCTCTCAAGCGAACGCACGAGAGATTTGGGTATCCACCTTACTTCCAACTCCGGCAAGCCGGCAGACCTATTTGCGCGCTCTCCACACGCTAACAGGAGCGGCCAGCACCTATAAGACACCCCCCAGACCTTGCCGCAGGACCCGAGCTTGATTTGGCCGAGTGTGCACCCCCAATTCGTCTCCTCCTACCCGGTCGAAAGTCCCAGCAAGCTCCGGCGAGCCCTCCTCCCCTCCCTCTTCGCTCTGCCACAAAACCAGTGGCAGAGTTAGCTTCCTGACTTCCCTCCACGTCGCGCAGTACCCGCGGATGCCGCCTCAGCCCCGTCGTCGCCGCCGTTCTCCCCCACTGGGCGTCATCTTCTCCGGCGACAGCAGGTACTGCTGTCCGCCTTCCGTCCCCTTTCGTCCTTACAATTAGGTTAGAACTCCTCTCGATCCTCTCCTCTCTCTTTTCCCCCTGTTATATCATCTGATTACCCTTCGACTAACGCTGACCACCCTCATCTTCCACATCACCGACCGACCTCCGGCGAGCCGCTTCCACCATTCCAGCCCCCCACACGGCTAGCCAACCACTTCGAAAGCTCCGCCTCACCACCAGGAACTCGCTCCACCCTACAACTGCCACTCCAGACCTCCATAATCACCTCCCGAACAACCCACCATCTCCGGCCACAGGTTGACCTAAGCACGCACGCCTAGGCCGACAGGCAACCTGCAGCATCGTCCACCGTCTTCGCCGTGCCACAGCGAAGGTCTCTAGCTGATCTGATTGGGCCGAGAGGCTCATTTTGTGCATGACAGTGTTTGAGCCGCTGCCACCATGGACGACCTCCGGTGAAGCTCCAACGAAGCTCCAGGCATCAGGCTTCCCAGGCTGCAGATGCAGGAGACTCACGTGAGTGTCGCGAGGTGAGTGAGCCCAGCACGGAGCGCCAGCAGAGCCATCCGCTTGGGCAATTGCATACGAGAGTCTGCGGGCTCGCGTGAAATCAAGGCGGAACCTTTAGTCCCACATCATGGGATTGCAACACTCAGGTATGCTATAAATTGTATTTGTGCATTAAGCTGGTTGCCTCCGTAAGCACAGGGGTGAGGTCCCTCACTGACCCCACACCCGCCTCGTCCGCGGCTTGACCACGCGGATCTGGCGGATCCGATCCGACCTAAGCCAACGCACTCCTCGCGCATCACACCACCTGCAGGTGCGCCTGGTCCCGGGTAGGATCCGACCCAATTATGGCTGTGTATCTGGGAGAGCATCCATGAGTGAACTGCTTGAGGGAGAGACGCGTGGGTACAGGGAGAAGGGTTAGGTTTTGCTCCTGTGCAGGCAGGCTGAATGCAGGAGAAGGACTTGGCCGCTACAGAAGAAGAAGAAGGAAAGGCAAGCCAAAGAAGAAAAGAAAGAAGGAGCAAGACAAAGAAGAAGAAGAAAGAAAGAAGCCTTCGCAGGAGAAGAAGAAAAGCAGAAGAAGAAGAAGAAGAAGAAGAAGAAGAAGAAGGCTTCGCAAGACAAGAAAGAAGGAAACGAAGAAGAAAAAAAGGAGAAATACTTTTAAGACGTCTGATCTTGTGATCAGACGTCCAATTTCATATTTTTGCCCTAATTACTTTTAATTGCATACATTCACATTTGAATTGATATTCTGAGTAAATTAGAGTGTTCAATTACATTTTGACTAGTAGTAAATTCCATTTGCTCCCTGTGATCGACCTCGGATACTCCGGTCTTCGAGTAATAAAATTCTTTATATTTCTTTAGACGTTTTGTCGGTTATACAACAACGTGACATCCTTTAAACCCACACAAAACGTCGACAACATTTTGGCGCCGTTGCCGGGGAGCAATGCGCAATTTACCACTAGTCTCTACATTCTTTTTATCATATTGAACACTAACTTGCCCTACCTTGCTTTGATGTGATCTTGCAGGTACTTCATGAGAAAATCTATCCCGCAAGTCAACCACTCCAGGGCAGGTAATTTCTTTTCTTCCTTAATCATCCCCTAATCTTTGAAAGGCAAAAGGAAGAAAATCAATTTAGGAATCAATTGCCTTCTTTATATAGTAATCACCATCTCTAAAGCAAAACATTTCCTGATTTTGCGAAAATTTCTGCAAATATTCTTGAAGTTGGAGTGATTTTTTTTTCCCATCCCACAAATTCTTGTGCTTAATTGAAATAACGCTTAATCTCGGCGGACCACACACTTCTTATTTATAAGTCCAAAGAGAACTTTTGAAAAAGAAAAAGAGGATTGAAAATAGAACCAAATTAGGGTTTCCACATTTGGGTCTTGAAGCGCTAGTCACACATGCCTGTGTAGAAGGAAATAAACCCTCCCGCATCAGTGTGCTACCCAAGCCCTTGATTGAAGAAAGCTAAATAAGACAAACCCTAAAATTGAGCTCTAAAATTACTTGAATCTTAAAATTTTCTTTTGACCTAATAACCTGGGAGTCAAATCAAGGTGATCTCTAGGCTCCGAGCTTAGAACCATTCTGCCATCTATAGGACAGGTCAGGTGAAGTTGACCCCTTGGGTCAACCAACCTCTAAATTAGGTCACAATACCAAAAACATCTAAAGTTCAAGTGAGAACCCTAAAAGCACCTTTGAAATAAAAAGTGATAGACTTAAGAGGTCAAGGTCCCCTTTCTGGTCTACCTGGAATCTCAGTGACAAGAGAGGTCGGGTGGGGGAAACCCTGTAACCCGTAGGGACGCTGTACCGTGTAGGGTTCTTTGCGGGACTCTCCCTCTCTGGCTGCCCAGGTAATTCTCAGGTGGACGATCTTCGGATCCAGGGGTCCATCCGCCCCGAACCTCCATAGTCATCCAAACATCTTTTGGGTGTCTTGATTGGGTCAAGAACATCTCCAGTCCTGCATCTTTTCTCTTTAGAGCACACACACTCATTTTCAGTGGGACTCGTTATTCAGATTTGATCGCTTCATAACACATCTTGAGTCAAACTCTGATCTTGATTCCACCACCTGATCTAAATATGCAGCCGAACCACCTAGGACTACCATTCAAGAAACCTGAATACCGGAGATCCATGAGAGATAAAATGATTGAGGATGCCATGAGATTTTATGAAAATGAAGAAACCTCAACAACAGTAGGAAACATTCAGGTTGATGTCCCAACAACCACAACCTTTGTCATAACTTGTGCCCAAGTACTATTAGCAGAAGCCAACAAAGGATCAACTCGTGACTTGCTCATTACTGCATACATTGAGATAGAAAAATTGCACAATAGTGAATACCTTCAATATATGACAAATCCTCGACTTTGGAAGCAACACCAAGATAGTCTTGAAAAACGGGAAGAGATAATGAGATTAGTAAAACAAGTTATTGATCATAAATACCCGTGTATACCAACAGAAGAGGAACTATCTTCGGACAACATCGAGGATCAATCTGATCTCGGGTTTGAGGTGCAAAATGGTTGTGGATTCCCAACCCAGATGGAATATAATGCACCTGATATTGAAGAAGGTTGGGAAGCTCCAAATGTAGGAAAATACCATGATGAGACCATTTTAGAATCCCAAGACTCCTGCAAGTATGAGAGTAGAACTGAACCTCTCGAGGGTGTAAATTCCGTCCCTTATTCTGATAAGGTGGCCCTCGAAGGTTATTCAGACCTAAATTCTAGTAATTCAACCCACATCCTAAGCCTAGAACCTAGATCTGAAACATATTTTGTAGATTTCAAGACCCCAGATGAAGAAAATCAATTTCTTAATGAAGAATATGATTTTGGGCCTCGATTTGATGAATATCCCTCGTCAACCTCCTCAGAGGAACGAATCGATTTTGCGGAAGTCATGCCAATCTACGACACAGAAATCGAGGAGTTGGATGAGCAGGGTTTCAATTGGGTCTGCCCTACTAGCTTAGAATCTGAACCTCTACCAGATAAGGTTACCCTTTTAAGCTCAGAATTAACATTTAGGCTAGATCCCAGTCAGGCTACTGAATATACAACATATGATTTATTCTATGGTGGAACTCATGATCTAGAATCTCATTCAAACTTTGATTTTCACAAACTCTCCGACGATCTCGAATCTGACCATAACATCGGAGAAAATCTGCCTCCTGATTATAACATGTTAATCTTCTTTGAAGCCACCTGCTCCACATTTACAGAACCAATCAAAACCCATTCCCCACCCCGACCCGCAACCGGACTCAATTTCTATTCCTATTCACCTCTCACTGAGCCGTTTGTAGATGATTCAACTCCATATCTAGACCTGGTATTGGGTACTGATCAGACCACAAATCAGGAGCCTCCATCCTTTGATCACCTCTGTAGGGATTCCACACCTTACATGGATAATTTTTCGGAACCCTACTTTGACCAGGCTGATTCGACTCAGCCTGAACCCGAGTTTTCACTTCCATATCCATCAGAACGTCACTGCATATGGTGGGTTCCGCATCTGCTGATCTCAATCTATCAACCCACCAGACTTATTGGGTTCGCGCTGCATCATCAGCCCACTGATCTTAACAAGCACCTGGTTGGACCAACTAGGCTCTTAATCAAGGTGTTTGTTTTCCAAAACTCCATTGATTTGACCACTCCCTCTCCACCCCATTTTCTGCTCGGCTGAAGGCATTAAATTTAGCGCCTAACGGGAGGCAACCCGTCATCCCAAACACAGAGACCCGCCTGATTATCCATCTGGACTCCACGTCTATTGCACCTTGAGACCAGCCTTAGACAGAGGATCCCACCTCTGGTACACGTATCAGAGCTTGAAATCATCCGCATCAGTCATTTACGACCCATTCACCCACCCGATGTATCTTGTTCTAGGCCCCTAACCTCAACACTAATTCCCACCCTCTGTTTGCAATGAGGACATTGCAAACTTAGGCATGGGGGGGTGATAAAGTACATACATACAGAACCAAGAAAAAAATCAGAAGTCTCACACACAAAAAAATTTGCATATGTCAAAAATGCAAAAAAAAAAAGAAAAAAAAAATTGAAAAGAATTAAGAAAAAGAAAAAAAAAATGGGGAGAGGGAGGAAATTTTGTGAGCCACTTAAGCATAAGGAGGAGAAAAAGAAGAAAAATGACAAAAAGGAGCACAAAATGAAAATGAAAAGAAATAGTCATTAGTAAAATATTAAGGGGCTAACTGAAGTTCTAGACCGAATCAAGAAAAAGAAAAGAAAAGTGCTATGGAAATATAACAAGAGATTAGTGGGAACGCTGGTCTTAGGCCTTTTGGGCTAGTACCTTTAGCTTAAAAATTCACGTATCCATTAAAATCTAGATGATCCTCAAGAGGTTGAGGAAAATGCGAAGCTTGAGTATTAGGTCTAAGACTTAGGAAGTATTCGGCCTCGTTAACTGACCTCCGGTTTGCGGGATTCGGTAACCTAAGCACCCAAATTCACACACAGTCTGGTTCAATGCGCATAAACATCCAAATCACGCGAAAAACGTTTAATGTTCTGAAAAAGTCACCTAGATTAGGAGTGGTCAATCAACACAAATTGATTTGGACGAGTTCGCAGCGCGGAGAGGCGGGAAATTCCCCTCGAAGATGCATAACAACATATCGTCTCCTCGGTGCTTGTCGCTTAGGATATTTAAATATCCTAACGGGGGCATGTAAGCACTCTGCTGGTTCAGATACCATGGGCGGCATTATCACGAAATGTCGATCGCCAGGGTCTGGATTCGGCCACGGAACGCCATGGGCGGGATTATCTCAAAATCTCGAAAGCGAGGGTTCCGGGGGTTGCCATGGGCGGGATTATCTCGAAATCTCGAAAGCCAGGGACCCTTGAGGATTGATGATGGGGACGAGGAATCCGATACAGACCGTGTTGAGAAGCTAATCCGAAGCTAGAAATAAAAAGAAAAGAGAGAGAAAAGCTCTCCAAACAAATAAATCTTCTATCTCTCTCTTACAAAAAAAAATGCACTGCAAACTGAACTTAGGCTAAAAATGTCTCAAGCACGGGTGCTTTAACCGCGGAGTCCAACAAACCCTAGGTTAGTTTCTGTGGGCCGTAGAAACCTTTGCGGAGGACTGAGGCTAAAGCGGAACAGGTCTGGATTTTGGTTGGTACTTGAGTACCTTTAGGCCTATTATCAGCATTCCTACCTAAATCACAAAATAAAAAGAGAAGCACTTTCCCGAGTTGTTGACAGACACTCAGGGTCAAGAATGGAAGTTAAAACTTTGAAATTTTGCTAAGGGACTAGCAAAAGCTAGGCATGGGGGTATGATGAGAGCCTTATCATGAGCCATAACTAGCTCATTTTGACCCAATAAAGAAGATAAAAGCTCCTACACAACCAAGAAGAAGGCCTAACTGAAGGAATAAGTGCCTTGAGAAGAAAGCATGAAATAAAGGTTAAAACTGTAATTTTACCATTGCAGTACGTAAACGGGATTTCTCAGAGGCAAAACATAGGTCAAATGGTATAAATGAGATAAAAAGAGGGTTGAGTCAATCAGAAATGGGTTCATGTGCAATCGAAGAACTAAATGACACTTGGTAACCCTAAAACAGACCCGCTTAAATTAACAAGGTTCCGGTCAGAACAAAAAGCAAGCAAACCCTCTACAAATCATGGAAAAACATCCTCTAGGGTTTAGAACACTTAATTTGGCCTTTGGAACCTAGTTTGACCTAGACTAAGGTCCTAGCTCTTCAATTAACCTAATTTGGGTTTTTACGCAAAATGTCTAGTCAAACGAGGATAAACCTAAAATCTAACTTCGCCATTGGATTCCTTAGGTCCAAATTAGGTTTATACCAAAATTTGGACCTAAGGAGAGGTCATCTTGACCTACTTTTCAATTTAGTACACCAAAATCACAAATTGGTCCTTATCTTTTGAATACCTTTGCAGAGAGCCCCCTAGGTTCTTCGCCTCCTTTGCAAACCGATCCTGCCGCCATTGCTAGGGCAGAACCGAGCTCCGGCGAGATTCGGAGAGGGATTGCTCTCTAATCCCTCAGAGATTCCCTCCCAGAAATGGAAGGAGGATTCTCTGAGGAATTCCCTTCCTTATAAAGTCAATTACAATCGCTGGTGTGAACCCAATCTCTCATGCGAACGCACGAGAGATTTGGGTATCCACCTTCCTTCCAACTCCGGCAAGCCGGCAGACCTATTTGCGCGCTCTCCACGCGCTGACAGGAGCGGCCAGCACCTATAAGACACCCCCCAGACCCTGCCGCAGGACCCGAGCTTGATTTGGCCGAGTATCCACCCCCAATTCGTCTCCTCCTGCCCGGCCGAAAGTCCCAGCAAGCTCCGACGAGCCCCCCTCCCCTCCTCTTCGCTCTGCCACAAAACCAGTGGCAGAGTTAGCTTCCTGACTTCCCTCCGCGTCGCGCAGTACCCACGCACGTCGCCTCAGCCCCGTCGTCGCCGCCGTTCTCCCCGACTGGGCGTCATCTTCTCCGGTGACAGCAGGTACTGCTGTCCGCCTTCCGTCCCCTTTCATCCTTACAATTAGGTTAGAACTCCTCTCCATCCTCTCCTCTCTCTTTTCCCCCCGTTATATCATCTGATTACCCCTCGACTGACGCTGACCACCCTCATCTTCCACATCACCGACCGACCTCCGATGAGCCGCTTCCACCATTCCAGCCCCCCACACGGCTTGCCAACCACTTCGAGAGCTCCGCCTCACAACCAGGAACTCGCTCCACCCTACAACTGCCACTCCTGACCTCCATAATCACCTCCCGAACAACCCACCATCTCCGGCCATAGGTTGACCAAGGCACGCACGCCTAGGCCGACCGGCAACCTGCAGCATCGTCCACCGCCTTCGCCGTGCCACGGCGAAGGTCTCTAGCTAATCTGATTGGGCCGAGAGGCTAATTTTGTGCATGACAGTGTTTGAGCCGCTGCCGCCATGGACGACGTCCGGTGATGCTCCAACGAAGCTCCAGGCATCAGGCTTCCCAGGCTGCAGATGCAGGAGACTCACGCGAGTGTCGCGAGGTGAGTGAGCCCAGCACGGAGCCCCAGCAGAGCCATCCGCTTGGGCAATTGCATACGAGAGTCTGCGGGCGCTCGTGAAATCAGGGCGGAACCTTTAGTCCCACATCGTGGGATTGCAACACTCCGGTACGCTGTAAATTGTATTTGTGCATTAAGCTGGTTGCCTCCGTAAGCACAGGGGTGAGGTCCCTCACTAACCCCACACCCACCTCGTCCGCGGCTTGACCACGCGGATCTGGCAGATCCGACCCGACCTAGGCCAATGCAGTCCTCGCGCATCACACCACCTGCAGGTGCGCCTGGTCTCGGGTACGATCCGACCCGATTATGGCTGTGTATCTGGGAGAGCATCCATGAGTGAATTGCTTGAGGGAGAGACACGCAGGTAGAGGGAGAAGGGTTAGGTTTTGCTCCTGTGCAGGCAAGCTGAACGTAGGAGAAGGACTTGGCCGCTAAAGAAGAAGAAGAAGGAAAGGCAAGCCAAAGAAGAAAAGAAAGAAGGAGCAAGACAGAGAAGAAGAAGAAAGAAAGAAGCCTTTGCAGGAGAAGAAGAAAAGCAGAAGAAGAAGAAGAAGAAGGCTTCGCAAGACAAGAAAGAAGCAAACGAAGAAGAAAATGAGAGACTGCAGAGAAGAAGAAAAGGAGAAATGCTTTTTGTCCTAATTAGTTTTAATTGCATACATTCACATTTGAATTGATATTCTGAGTAAATTAGAGTGTTCAATTACATTTTGACTAGTAGTAAATTCCATTTGCTCCCTGTGATCGACCTCGGATACTCCTGTCTTCGAGTAATAAAATTCTTTATTTTTGTTTAGACGTTTTGTCGGTTATACTACAACGTGACATCCTTTAAACCCGCACAAAATGTCGACAACAGTAGCCAGAGAGGGAGAGTCCTGCATAGAGCCTTACACAATAGAGCATCCCCACGGGTTACAAGGTTTCCCCCACTCGACCTCTCTTGTCACTGAGATTCCAGGTAGACAAGAATGGGGACCTTCACCTCTTAAGTCTACCACTTTTAAGATCAAAGGTGCTTTTAGGTTTTTCACTTGAACTTTTAGATGTTTTGATGTTGAGACCTAATTTCAAGGTTGGCTAACATAAGGGATCAACTTCACTTGACCTACCCTAAAGATGGCAAAATGAGTCTACGTTAAGACCTAGAAATCACCCTAATTTGACTCCCATGTTATTAGGTTCAATGATTTTAGGATTCAAGTGCTTGTAGAGCTTAATTTTTAGGGTCTGTCTTGTTTAGATCTCTTCAATAAAGGGCTTGGGCAGCACACTGATGCAGGAGGGTTTATTTCCTTTTAAATAGGCACGTGTGAACTAGCACTCCAAAATCGTACTGTAGAAACCCTAATTTGGTTCTATTTCTAATCATCTTTTCTTTTCAAAAATTCTCTTTGGACTCAAAATAAGAAGTGTGTTGTCTCCGGAGATTAAGCATGATTTCTACTAGGCATAGGAATTTGTGGGGTAAGCTCTTCAAAAATCACTTCTTCTTCAATAAGTTTTGAAATATTTATCTTGCAAATCAGGAAACCTGCCTTTCAAGTGATAATTACTACTTAGAGAAGGCAAGTAATTCCTATTTTGATTGCTTCCTTTTGTATTTCAAGGATTAGGAGATGGATTAGGGAAGAAAAGAGATTACCTGCCCTGGAGTGGTTGACTTGCAGGAGGGATCTTCTCCTGAAATACCTTGCAAGATCACAACAAAGCAAAGTAGGGCAAGTTAGTTTTTAATATGATCGAAAAGAATAAAGAAGATTACTGATAAATTGCGCGTTGCTCCCCGGCAATGGTGCCATTTTGTTGCAACGCTTTATCGGGTTTTTAAGTAAGTCTCGTTGTAGTATAGTCAAGAAAGCATTGAAAATAAATAATAATTTTTATTGCTCGAAAACCTAAGTATCCGTGGTCGAACACAGGGAGCAAATGGAATTTATTCACTAATCTCAATGTAATTGAACACTTAAAGTTACTCAGAACCAAATTCAGAGTATAAATGCAAGAGTTTATGAATATCAAAATGTAGCTAATAGAAGAATTGGATGTCTGATTCTATAATCAGACATCTTAAAAATATATCTCTCTTCTTTGACTCTCTTTCTTCTCTTTCTGCCTTCTCCTTTTCTTTAGCCTTCTTTTTTTTCTTTCTTCTTCTCTTTGCCTTCTGTCTTTGATCGTCTACTTCTTCTTCCTTGTCTTCTCCTTCTACCTTGTTCTTTGGCCTTTTTCTTTCTTCTTTTTCC
Source organism: Thalassia testudinum (assembly GCA_037157565.1). Classification (NCBI taxonomy): domain Eukaryota; kingdom Viridiplantae; phylum Streptophyta; class Magnoliopsida; order Alismatales; family Hydrocharitaceae; genus Thalassia; species Thalassia testudinum. Next base: position 93,019,389 of record JAZHRO010000014.1, on the reverse strand, counting down.
TTCCTTGGCTTCTACCTTGTTTTCCTTCTTCAGCCTTTGCCTTCAGCCGCACCTTCTTCTTTTCCTTCTTGGCTTCTTCTTCTGCCTTCTCTCTCTACGGCTACAGTGCTTCTTCTTCCCTTGCTTCTGCCTTCTTTCTTCTTCCTTTTCGCTCCCTGCTGCCTCTCTTCTTTTATTTAGCCTCTACCCTTGCATTATTCTTTGTCTCCTGCCTTCAACTTTGCCTTGGCTTTACTTCCTTCTCCTTTCTTCTGCGGCTGCGCCTTAGCTTCACCTTGCCTTAGCTTTAGCTGCACCTTCCTCTTCCTTCTTCTCTTCTTGTTCCCTACACACACTGAAGAGCAAAACCTACCCCTACCCTCCCCAGCATCTCTCTCTCTATTTCACTCTTAGGTTCTCTCTCCTAGAGACGGGTAATCGGGTCAGGTTTTGCATGCCCGGGTCCAGGAGCACTAGCTTGGGAGTGGTGCGCGAGGATTGCGTGGGATAATCGGGTTGCTCATGCCAGGTCTGCATGGGTGTGTGTCGTGGACGAGGCGGGGGCGTACGTGGGCAAGGGACCTCACCCCGTGTACTGGAGGCGGTAAGCTAAAAGGACAAAATCAATTTAAGTCGCTCACTATGTTTCTGAGTTCACGAGGTAGGACTAAATGTCCCACCCTCTTCGCTTGTGTGCCCATAGGAGGCTTCCTCCTAAATGTTGCTGCTACAGTCCTTGTAAGGACAATTACCTGGCTGGGTGTATGCACGAGTCCAACCCACAATTCTTGGAGCGCAACACCTGGGTGGGTATACCCTGATGCGAGCTTACGAGCTCCTTGGTCTTGCTCCAATGGTGAAAAGGAGGCCTAACCTGAAATCACTCAACAGAGCCTTGCAGCCCCATTAAAACACCTGAGGAGCTTCACCGTGTCATGGAAATGGTGAGATGGTGAGTGGTTAGCTGTGGGGCGACCTAGGCGTGCTTGCCTAGGCTGCTCTGTGGCTGTGCTTATGGGTGTGTTCGGTGGATGTCTAGGGAGGTCATGGCGGTTAGTGGATGGGCTGAAGGTGATCAGTGGGTGATGGCGGAGGAGATGAGGTGTCTGGAGAGGTGTGTGGAGGTGCGAAGCGGTGGAAGCGCCTCCCCGGTGGTCGGCTGGAGGTGGAGAAGGTGGAGGTGGTCTTTGCCTGCGAGGGGTCCAAAGTGGAAATAGAAAGAGGAGAAATGAAGAGGGGAGAGAGAGGAGTAATTCTAACCTAGCTAAGTGGAAGAAGGGGGAGAAGAGGCGGCTGGCTATAGCTACCACCGCCAGAGAAGAAGATGTCCAGTGGAGGGAGAGCGACGAAGACGAAGGGGCTGGAGATGCACACGCAGGTATTGCGTGACGTGGAGGAAGGTGGTAATGGTGGCTCTGCCATTGGTATTGTGGTAGAGTGACGAGAAAGCGGAGGGCTCCCCAGAGCTCGCTGGACCCTTGGCCAGAGGAGAGGAGACGAAATTGGGGTATTTCTCCAACCAAGTCAAGCTGAAGAGATGCGGTCGGAGGTGATGGACCTTTTATAGGCATAGGCAGGGGCTCTTATGCCTGGAAGGCAAGCTTCCAAGAATAAGGGACCTTGCCAAAGTTGGAAACCATTGGAGACCCAAATCTCTCGTGCATTCGCACCAGGGATTGGGTGTGATTCAGATCTTACTATCATGCTCAGATGGAAGGGAATTCTTCGAAGAATCTCCCTTTCAAATCTGGGAGATCTCTGAGTAATCAGAGAGTAATCCCTCTCCATTCCTTGTCGGAGTAGGATTCCTCTACTGTAATGGTGGAGGGAGCTGATTGTATGAGTGGCGAGGAAGTTAGGGGGCTCTTTGAAATGGTTTTCAAAAGATAGGGCTAAAATGTAATTGGGTGGACTATTTTGCGAAGTAAGTCAAGTTGTCCTTCTCTTAGGCCCAAATTTTGGTACAAACGTAATTTAGACCTAAGAAATCAAATGGTGAAGTTGGATTTTAGGTTTGACTACGTTTGACTAGACATTTTGCACAATAACCGAAATTAGGTCAATTAATGAGCTAGGACCCCTATTTAGGTTCAAAATAGGCTCCAATGGCCAAATTGAAGGTTCTAATCCCTAGGCAATATTTTTCCATGAATTTTAGAGGGTTTAGTTGATTTTTATCCTATCCAAAACCTTGTTGAAATAAGCAGGTCTGCTTCAGGGTTACAAGATGTCATTTAATTCCTAGATTGCACATGAACCCATTTCTGACTGAATCAACACACTTTTTATCATATTCAGACCATTTGACCTATGCTTTGCCTCTGAGAAATCCCATTTATGTACTGCAATGGTAAAATTGCAGTTTTACCCTTTATTTCATGTTTTCTTCCCGGAGCATTTCTTCCTTGCATTAAGCCCTTCTTTAGGTTATGCAGGAGCTCTTATTCTCTTTCTTAGGTCAAAATGAGCTAGTTAGGGCTCATGATGAGGTTCTCATCATGAGCTCATGCCTAGCTTTCACTAGTCCCTTAGCAAAATTTCAAAGTTTAACTTCTATTCTAGACCTTGAGTTTCTGTCACCAGTTATGTTAAGTGCTTTTTTATTAGGTTAGAATGCTGACAATAGGCATAGAGGTACTCAGGTACCAACCAAAATCTGGACCTGACTAGCTTTAGCCTCAGTCTTCCGCAAAGGTTTTTAAGGCCTGTAGAAACTATCCAAGGGTTTGTTGGACTTTGCAGTTAAGGCACCCATGCTTGAGACATTTTTAGCCTAGGTTCGGTTTGCAGTGCATTTTTGTAAGAGAGAGACAGAAGAATTATTTGTTTGGAGAGTGTTCTCTCTCTTTTCTTTCTATTTCTAGCCTCAGATTACCATCTCAACACAATCTGTATCGGATTCCTCATCCCCATCATCAATCCGCAAAGGTCCCTAGCAATCGATGCTTCATGACAGCACCACCCATGGCAACCCCCAGAACCCTGGTTTTCGAGATTTCGAGATAATCCGACCCATGGTGTTCTGTGCTCGAATCCAGCCCCTAGCAATCGACATTTTGTGACAATGCCGCCCATGGTATCTGAACCAGCAGAGTGCTTACAAGCCCTTGGTAGGATATGTAAATATCCTAAAAGACAAGCACCGAGGAGACGATATGTTGTTACGCATCTTCGAGGGGAATTTCCCACCTCTCTACGTCAGGAACTCGTCCAAATCAACTTGCGTTGATCGGCCACTCCAAATCTAAGTGACTTTTTTAGAACATTAAAATGCTTTTGCATGATTTTGATAATTATGCGCACAGAACTAAACTGTGTGTGGATTGGGGTGCTTAGGTTACCGAGTCCAACAAACCGAAGGTCAGTTAACGAGGCCGAATACTCCCTAAGCCTTAGACCTAATACTTAAGCTTGTCATTTTCCCGAACCTCTTGAGGAATATCTAGATCTTAGTGGATACTTGAATTTTTAAGCCTAAGACTCTAGCCCAAATGGCTTAAGATCAACGTTCCTGCTAATCTCTTTTTTTGTCTCATTAGCACTTTTTCCTTTATTCTTTTTCTCTTTCATGATGTGGTCTAGAACTTTGGTTAATCCCTTAATCTTTTACTATTGACTGTCTCTTTTCCTTTTTCATTTTGCGCTCCTTTTTTGGCATTTTGCTCATTTCTCCTCATGAATTGTCGCTTACAAAATTTTCCCTCCACCATTTTTTTTGTTCTTTTTTTGTAATTTTTCAATTTTTTTGTGTTTCTGGCATATGTGAATTTTTTTGTGAGAATCCTTCTAACTTTTTCTTGGTTCTCTATGCATGCACTTTACCACCCACCCATGCCTAAGTTTTGCAGTGTGATCATTGTAAATGGAGGGTGTGAAACAGTGTTGGGTTCAAGGGCTTAGAATAGGATAAATTGGGCAGGTGAATGGGTCGGGAATGATTGATGTAGACGATTTCAAGCTCTGGTTCGTGTACCAGAGGTATGATCAACTGTCTAAGGCTGAACTCAAGGTGCAATAGACGCGGAGTACAGAAGGAATAATTCGACGGATCTCGAGTTTTTGGAATGATGTGTTGCCACCCATTAAGTGCTTAATTCAATGCCTTCAGCCAAGCGGAACAAGGGATGGAGAGGGAGTGGTCAGATCACCAGAGTTTTGTAAAACAATCACCTTCATTAAGAGCCTGGTTGGCACAACCAAGTGCTTGTTAAGATCAACAGGCCGATGATGCAGGCCAAACCTTATTAATATGGTGGGTTGATAAATATGGATCAGGGGATGTGGAGCCCACCATTTGCTATGAAGCTCTGATGGATATGGAATTGTAAACTCGAGGTTTGGCTGAGTCGAATCAACCTGGTCAGAGTAGGGCTCCAAAAAATGATCAAAGAATGGTGCGGAAGGGTGATCAGAGAATGATGGATCATGATTTTCAGTCCAATCAATGCTCGAAACCTGATATAGATGTGGAGTTGAATCATCTGCAATTGGCTCAGTAAGAGGTGAATCAGAATAAAAATTGAGTCCGGTTGCTGGTCGGGGTTGAAAATGGGTTTTACTCAGTTCTGTATGTGTGGAAGAGGTGGCTTCAATGAGAATTGTGTATGAGGGCTCTTCTAGAAAGGAATGACAGGTGGTCTCATGTAGAGATTCCTCATAGTTCATTTCAAAATCAAAAGTGAAAGCCTAAAGAGTGTCGATAGGAAAATGGAAATTTGAATTGTGAAAAGATTCATATTCTGGGTTGCAGTCAATCTTAGCATTTTCTGGTTTTAGTTCCTGAGGATCAAACAGAAATGATTCCGTGACACTTGAACCTGAACTAAAACCAGTGATCTTGGGAATCGGGACCTCAGAATCAGAGTCAGAGAATGAGTTATGTGAACTGAGGTCGTAGATTTGTTTGTCGCAATCAGGAAGCAGGGTCCGACCGAAATCATGGTCGGATTCGAAATCGTCAGATAGTTTGTGAAAATCTAGTTTTAAATGAGATTCAAGATCATGAGTTTCAGCATAGAACAAATCACATGGCGTAGATTCGGCTGCCTGACATGGGTCTAGCCTATGTGTATATTCTAAGCTCAAAGAGGTGTTCGTATTGGTTCTAGGCTCAAGTTCTAAGCTGGTAGGGGAGACCCAATTTAAACCCCACTCATCCAACTCCTTGATTTCTGTAACGTAGATTGGCATGACTTCCGAAAAATCGATCTCTCTCTGAGGATGTTGGTGAGGGATATTCATCAGATAGAGGCCCAAAATCATATTCTTCATTGAAAATTTGATTTTCTTCCTATGGGGCCTCGTTTTCTTCCCAATATGTTTTAGATCCAGATTCTAGGCTTTGGATGTGGTTTAAATCAGTAGGATCTAGGTTCGAATTACCTTCGAGGGTCACCTTATCAGAATAAGGGGTGAAATTTACACCCTCGAGAGGTTAAGTTTTACTCTCATTATTGCAGGAGTATTGGAATTCTAATCTTGGTGATTCATGGTCTAAGGGTGGCTCAACATTGTGTTCTCCTGCAATTTCCAAACCAAATTCAATATCATGCCTGTTATATTCGATCTAGGTTGGGAATCCACAACCACTCTGTGCCTTAAACCTGAGATTTGGGAAATCGGATTGATCCTCGATACTACTCCAAGATGGTTCATCCTCTATTTTGGGTACGTACAGGTATTTCTGATCGATAATTTGTTTCAATAATCTCATTATCTCTTCCCATTTTTCAAGATCATCTTGGTATTGTTCCCATAATACAAGATTTGTCAAACATTGAAGTTATTCAAAATTGTCTAACTTTTCAATCTCAATGTATCCTGTTATGAGCTTGTCTCGGGTTGATCCTCTTGTGGCTTCTGCCAATAACACATGGGCATAGGTTATGATGAAGGTTTTGGTTGTTGGGACATCAACCTGAATGTTTTCTACACGTGTTGAGGTTTTGTCTTCTTTTCATAAAATTTCAGGGCATCCTCAATCATCCTATATCTCATGGATCTCCGAGATTCAGGTTTCTTGAATGGTAGTCCTAAGTGGTTTGGCTGCATATATGGATCGGGTGGTGGAATCAAGATGTAGAATCAGAGTTTGAATGAAGATGTAGAATCAAGGTGTGAAGCGATTAAATCTAAATACAGAGTTCCACTGAAATTTGTATGTGTGTGCTCTAAAGAGAAGAGATGAGGGACTAGAGGTGTTCCTAACCCAATCGACGCACCCAAATACGTTTGGATGACCATGGAGGTTCAGGGCAGAAGATACCCTTAGATCAGAAAGTCATCCGCCTGAGAATTACTTAGGCAGCCAGAGAGGGAGAGTCCCGCAAAGACCCCTACACGGTAGAGCATCCCAACGGGTTACAGGATTTCCCCCACCCGACCTCTCTTGTCATTGAGAGTCCAGGTAGACCAGAATGGGGACCTTGACCTCTTAAGTCTACCACTTTTAAGATCAAAGGTGCTTTTAGGGTTTTCACTTGAACTTTTAGATGTTTTGATGTTGTTTGTGATCCAATTTCAAGGTTGGTTGACCCAAGGGATCAACTTTGCCTGACCTACCCTAAAGATGGCAGAATGAGTCTACGTTAAGGCCTAGAAATCACCCTGATTTGACTCCCACATTATTAGGTAATATGATTTTAAGATTCAAGTGCTTTTAGAGCTCAATTTTTAGGTTTTGTCTTGTTTAGATCTCTTCAATCAAGGGCTCGGGTAGCACACTAATGCGGGAGGGTTTATTTCCATTTAAACAAGCACGTGTGAACTAGCACTCCAAAACCCTATTGTAGAAGCCCTAATTTGGTTCTATTTCCAATCCTCTTTTCTTTACAAAAATTCTCTTTGGACTCAAAACAAGAAGTGTGTTGTCTGCGGAGATTAAGCATGATTTCTACTAGGCACAAGAATTTGTGGGGAAAGCTCTTGAAAAATCACTTCTTCTTCAATAAGTTTTGAAAAATTTATCTCGCAAGTTTGGAAACTAGCCTTTTATGTGATAATTACTATGAAGAGAAGGCAAGTAATTCCTATTTTGATTGCTTCCTTTTGTCTTTCGAGGATTAGGAGATGGATTAGGGAAGAAAGGAGATAACCTGCCCTAGAGTGGTTGACTTGCGGGAGGGATATTCTCGTGAAATACCTTGCAAGATCACAACAAAGCAAAGTAGGGCAAGTTAGTGTTTAATCTGATCAAAAGGAATGTAGAGATTAGTGATAAATTGCGCGCTGCTCCCCGGCAATGGTGCCATTTAGTTGCAACGCTTTATCGGGTTTTTAAGTAAGTCTCGTTGCAGTATAATCGAAAAAGCATTGAAAACAAATAAAATTTTTTATTACTCGAGAACCTAAGCATCCGAGGTCGAATATAGGGATCAAATGGAGTTTATTCACTAATCTCAATGTAATTGAACACTTAAAGCGACTCAGAGCCCAATTAACAGTATAAATGCAAGAGCTTTTGAATATCAAAAAGTAGCAAAATAGAAGAATTGGTTGTCTGATTCTATAATCAGATGACTTAAAAGGAAATCTTTCTTCTTTGACTCTCTTTCTTCTCTTTCTGCCTTCTCCTTTTCTTTAGCTTTCTTTTTTTTCTTTCTTCTTCTCATTGCCTTTTGTCTCTGACCGTCTGCTTCTACTTCCTTGTCTTCTTTTGCCATGTTCTTTGGCCTTCTTCTTTCTTCTTTTTCCTTCCTTGGATTCTATCTTGTTTTCCTTCTTCAGCCTTTGCCTTCAGTCGCACCTTCTTCCTTTCCTTCTTGGCTTCTTCTTCTACCTTCTCTCTCTATCGCTATAGTGCCTCTTGTTCCCTTACTTCTGCCTTCCTTCTTCTTACTTTTCCTTCCTTGCTACATTCTCTTCTTTCCATCAGCCTCTGTGCTTGGTTTTATTCCTTGTCTCCAGCCTTCAATTTTGCCTTGGCTTTGCTTCCGTCTCCTTTCTTCTGCGATTTCGCCTTAGCTTCACCTTGCCTTAGCTTCAATTGTGCCTTCCTCTTCCTTCTTCACTTCTTCTTCCCTGCACACACTGAAGTGAAAAACCTGTCCCTACCCTCCCCAGCATCTCTCTCTCTATTTTGCTCTCTGGTTCACTCTCCCAGAGCCGGGTAATCGGGTCAGATTTCGCATGCCCAGGTCCAGGCACACCGGTGTGGGTGTGGTGTGCGAGGAGTGTGAGGGATAATCGGGTCGGTCATCCCAGGTCTGCGTGGGTGTGTGTCGTAGAGGAGGCGGGGGCGTACGTAGGTGAGGGACCTCACCCCGTGTACTGGAGGAGGTAAGCTAAAAGCACAAAATCAATTTAAGTTGCTCACCATGTTTCTGACTTCACATGGTGGGCCTAAATGTCCCACTTTCTTTGCTCGTGTCCCCGCAGGAGGCTTCTGTCTAATTGCCACTGCCGCAGTCCTTGCAAGGCCAATTACCTAGCTGGGTGTATGTGCGAGTCCAACCCGCACTTCCTGGAGTGTAGCACGTAGGTGGTTACGGCCTGACGCGAGCTTACAAGCTCCTTGGTCTTGCTCCAACAGTAGAACGGTGGCCTAACTTGAAATCACTCAACACGGCATTGCGGCCACATTAAAACACCTGAGGAGCTTCACCGTGTCTTGGCAAAGGTGAGACAATGGGTGGCTGGCCCCAGGGCGGCCTAGGCGTGTGTTCATAGGTCACTCTGTGGCTGCGCTTGTGGTTGTGTTTGGTGGACGTTTAGGGAGGTGATGGCGGTCAGTGGATGGGCAGAAGGTGATCAGCGGGTGATGGCGGAGGTGATGAGGTGTCTAGTGAGGCATGTGGAGGTGCGGAGTGGTGGAAGCGCCTCACCAGTGGTCGACCGGAGATGGAGAGGGTGGAGGAGGTCTGTGGCTGCGAGGGGTCGAAAGTGGAAATAGAAAGAGGGGAAATGAAGAGGGGAGAGAGAAGTAATTCTAACCTAACTAAGTGGATGAAGGGGGAGAGGAGGCGGCTGGTTGTACCTGCCACCGTCGGAGAAGATGTCCAGTGGAGGGAGAGCAATGACGACGAAGGGGTTGGACACACATGCACGGGTATTGCGTGACGCGGAGGAAGGTGGTGAAGGTGGCTCTGCCACTGGTATTGTGGCAGAGCAACGAGAAAGAGGAGGAGGGATCACCGGAGCTCATTGGACCCTTGACTGGAGGAGAGGAGACGAAATTTGGGGTATTTCTCCAGCAAAGTCAAGCTAAAGAGATGTAATCGGAGGTGATGGAACATTTATAGGCACAGGCAGGGGCTCTTACGCTTGGAAGGCAAGCTTCCAAGCACAAGAGACCTCGTCAGAGATTGAAACCGTTGGAGACTCAAATCTCTCGTGCATTCGCACGAGAGATTGGGTGCAATTCAGATCTTGCAATCATGCTCAGATGGAAGGGAATTCTTAAGAGAATCTCCCTTCCAAATCTAGGAGATCTCTAAGGAATCAGAGTGTAATGCCTCTCCATTCCTTGCTGGAGTAGGATTCCTCCACTGTAATTGTGGAGGGACCAGATTGTAAGAGTGGCGAGGAAGTTAGGGGGGTCTGTGCAATGGTTTTCAAAAGATAGGGGCCAAAATGTAATTGGGTGGACTATTTGGCAAAGTAGGTCAAGATGACCTTTCCTTAGACCCAAATTTTGGTACAAACCTAATTTGGACCTAAGGAATCCAATGGCGAAGTTAGATTTTAGGTTTGACTATGTTTGACTGGAAGGCTTGCACAAAAACCCAAATTAGGTCAAATAATGAGCTAGGACCCCTACCTATGCCGAAATAGTTTCCAAAGGCCAAATTGAAGGTTCTAAACCCTAGGGAATATTTTTCCTTGAATTTTAGAGGGTTTAGTTGAGTGTTATCCTGACCAAAACCTAGTTGAATTAAGCAGGTCTATTTTAGGGTTACAAGATGTCATTTAATTCGTAGACTGCACATGAACCCATTTCCGACTGAATCAACCCACTTTTTATCTTATTCAGACCATTTGACCTATGTTTTTCCTCTGAGAAATCGCTTTTATCTACTGCAATGGTAAAATTGTAGTTTTACCCTTTAATTCATTTTTTCTTCTCAGAACATTTCTTCCTTGAATTAGCCCTTCTTTAAGTTTTGTAGGAGCTCTTATTCTCTTTCTTAGGTCAAAATGAGCTAGTTAGGACTCACGATGAGTTTCTCATCAAAGCCCAACCAACAAGTCTGGTGATCGAATGTGTTTCGCGTATTAGAAATCGGGGTTACGAGTAACCCGTCCTTGTAGTTGCACAACACGTCGATCAAATAAAATTTATATCGAAACTCCAAGGGAGTCTCGGGTCGACACACAGGGAGGGGACGTTTATTTTAGTTGAAAATCGCCCTTCGATTTGTTTATTTTTGGTATTTTAGGGTTTTATTATTTTTTTGTGTTTTTGAAATAAAAGACAAGCAATCACAAGATAGAGATGGAATAAAATGTGATGTATTGCATTAATGTCTATTACAATAGTCTACAAAAACGTAAAAAGAGAGGGAGCTAGGAGGAAATATCCCGAATCGGCTGTTCTATGAGACAACGGCGTCTGGCGGAAGCTTCGACAAAGGAGGTGAGGAGCAAGATGATAGAGGTGAGATACAGAAGGACGTCGGGTTGAGGAAAGCTTCGTTGTGGCTCCAAAATGGAGGTGAGAAGACGGAGAAGATCTGCTATCGAAATGGAGGTGGGAATACGACTCCAAGGTGACCTATGAATGGGGATAGGAAATTGGAGGAATATTTGGTGGGGCAGAGGTTCGCTACACTAATAGGCGCCTTGGGAGCTTGAGAATAAGCTCTAATGGAGGGTTGGTAGGCTTGCTCGAGCTTGGGTGTAGGTGGGAGAGAGTTGTTAGAGATGGCTTGGAAGGGAGTGGGTGTGGGTCCTTTTATAGTGGAGAAGAGGCAAAAATAGGTATGGGACCATTAGTGACATTCAGGCTGTCACTGGAAGCGTCACAGTAGGCAACTCATGCCTACTCATGCCTGCTCAGGCCCATAGCTAGTTTTGCTGGTGTGCGAAGAATTAGCGACGACTGTAAGCATCGTTGTAAGTCTAGCTCATGCGTTGTCGTAGGTCTAGCATATGCATAGCTGGCGTTGCTCTCCCCTACCTTTGCAACGCACGTGTACGCACCCATGCGCTGGCGGTGCACTATGCTACTTTGTGTGTACGCGCACCTGCACGCACGCATGCGCACCCATGTTGCTGCACGCGTGCGGTGGCATGTGCGTGTGCTTGGCGGCCTGGGCTGCGCTATGTGGCACAGTCTAGGCCATCCATCTTCTTGTTGTAGGGGCTGCTACAAAGGTTGGATTGAGTCAATTTTTGTGCTGTTAGGCAGCAATCGTCGACCTGAATCCATCCACATAGTCGAATTTGTCATTTGAAGCTCTGAATTATGTCTCCTAGTCCCTTTGCCATTAATCTTCCTCGGACTGCATATGGTACTACAGGACTCCTATCATGGCGATATGTGAGGTGTTAGACTCCAATCGTCCAATCGTCGTCTTGATCAGATCCGTAGGGTCGAATCATCAATCTGAGAATCCAAAATAAATATTCTTCTCTCCTAACCACAAAAAGGATGCAATTAACCTAAATTATATACAACTACTCTAAATGCAGAATGATGCATGCTATGGAATATTTATGACATGAAATGCAAATCTAAGCCTAGGAACATGCATGAATAGGCATTTTACCCTCAATAAATGTGCTTACATCATACCCCCATGCCTATCTTTTGCTAGTCCCATGCAAAATTAAACTGTATGCTATGTATAAAAATAGAAGTAGAATTACATCGCTTAGGCCTAAGTCTTTTATTAACAATAGAAAATTTCAACTAAGGTCTTAAACTACGAAAACTCAATAGTAACCATGTATCTGCCAGAATGTGAACTGCCCAAGTTCTCACCTTATTTGAGAAGGGAAGGTACATTTTTATTATTATTATTTTTTTTATTCTGTTCTAATTTTTTTTGTACTTTTGTAGTTTGAAAGTTTTGGGATAACCTTTTACGACTACCCGACCTACCCAAGACTTGAAAAGGACTCTAAGTGCTAGGCATCTTGTGAAAATAGTGAAAGACTTACTAGACGGTCGTTGAAATGGACTACGGGTTTCTATGACCCTAGGTGACCTTCACTAGAGGTTTATCTTTTCGGTCAATAGCTTTCTCCCTACTTTTTTTTATGCGGTCAACACAAGGGCGAACCCAGTGTATATTCCCTGGTTTATTCTACTTCCCTGCTTCTTCCCTAAGCTATTTGGGAATTATTGTGCATTTTTTTTTGTGAGCTGGGTTCTAAACAGCCGGCTGATGAGCTGTTACCACCGAAAACTTGTCAGGCATACTCATGTGATGAAGTGTGATTTTATTTATTTTTTCTATTTTCTTCTTTTCTTATTTTTTTTTCTTTTCTTTTTGAGTGTTTCTCTTTTTTGTTTCCTTTTTTTCTAATCAGGTTGCTTCCTTGATCTAAGATTTACCTAAAGGCAGTACAACGAAAATGGTCTTGTGGCTAGGTTCTAAACAACCGGCTGATGAGCTGTTACCACTAACAACTTGCTAGCCATACCACCCAAGTCATTCCATTAGCTACCTAATTTCCGTAAAAAGTGCCAGAAAGTGAGTCAGTACGAATAGTGTGTAGATGCTTAGGCTTAATGTCCCCCCAAAATGAGAGGGTGGGTTGATAAGTCACAAACTTATCATCCCAAATTATTTACCAAATTAAAATGAATTTTAATTGGTGAGGTCTCGAAATTAAGTCCACATTCAAGTGGACACCCAGGCTAATTAAGCTCAAAGACCTGAAGAGTCTAAGTGTTTAGGTCCTCTCGTATCATTTCCTAAAGTTAATAACTTCCAAATGCCTAAGTTCTCTCTTCCTAATTTCTTTCTTTTTTTTATCTTTTTTTCAAATTTTCAAATTTTTTTAAAATTTTATAAGAAACTAAAAGAAATTCTACGAAGTCAACATAATGATTTCCGGAATTGATTATCCACCCCCCATTCCTAAATGATGCAATGTCCCCATTATGAAAAGGGTAGAGTAAATAGAATATCACCTAAGTGTTGTAAAAATCCGGTTAGCTTCGTAGAAAGAAGAGTGTATACACACGTGCTAAGTTTAATGCCTTCAGCTAGGCACAACATACATACAAAGAAGAAATTGAGAATTCACAAGTGCAGGTTAGAATCAAAATCAAAAGGTTGATCCTGAAACTCATCTACACAAGATGTCCACAGATGTGGACCAGATTATGGTGTAGACCCATGCCCCAGGATTGAGTGGTTCTCAGGTTTTGGATGAAAATCACCCAGAACCGAAGGTTGTTGTGTTTGCAGTGCCTGGCCTGCGATTTAGTGGTGTGCAACCCAAGACCAAATTGTCGGACAATGGGTAAGGATGGTTCAATAGGTGCGGTTGTCCACTTAACATCTTGCTCAGAAAAATAATTAATTATTTCGAGCATGTGTTGCACGTGAGAGATATCGTAAGGGTCTAGTAAAAAGTAGGTGGTTTTAGGTTAATTGGTACCCTTAGATCCAAAATCAAACTTCCCTCAGAATTAGCCTCCCAAATTTTTATTTTAGCAATTCTATCTTCCAACATCAAGGGCTCAGGCTTCGAGACCTCTAGCATACCATTCACCCCATATGATTTTTCCATGTTTAGAAATCATGGCTAAATCAAGATTGACTTGGGCACAAAGATCTTAGAAGCCAGCTCTTCAGGGTGCAGATGAAGAATGGGGTCACTAATTGAATCATCAAGTAATTGAGGATTCGAATCCTCCAAGTTAGCCCCAACCGAATCAAAATATTCAATGACTGGGCTATCAAATGGTTCCTCATGCTCCTCGAGCCAATTTGTCTCACTAAAATCATCTTCCTTAAGCTCAAGTGAGACATCACAAAGAGATTCCTCACCCTCAGAATCAAAGAATCCATGACCCTCATTTATATATGTCTCAAAATCATATGTCATTTCATGGTTCATGGAGACATTTTTAGTCATTCCCTAGCTCTAGGATCTCGGGTGAGAAACTTGATTCATCCTCAATGGGTTGCTCTAGCCCAACTTGGTCATCTCCAATCTCAGAATATGTATCCCCCCCGATAGGTTCCTGAGCGGGTTCTGACATTGGCTCTCCTAAAAGGGGTTCATCTTGAGAATCATCCCAAGATTTGACCAGGGCAACCATAAATTTCATCCTCAACCTCGACAATTTCCCAAGATGAAACTCACCCAGGTCCGTATTGATAAGTTAGTTTTCACTTTCGAATAATGTGATTAAGATGATCTATTGATTTAGTAACAAAGTGGTGTAAAACTGCTTAACAAAATAATTACAATAAAAATTACCACTCACAGAAGAGTAGATCGTGTCCACAGGGAGGCAATGATGCAATAAAATCTTGATTATTTTATATTCTTTCAACCAAGTGTGAAATCCATAATCAAATCCGACATGAAATGCGATTGAAAGAAGATGCACAATAACTCAAAAAGATAAGGGCATATGTGTAATTTTTCCTCAATGAAATATTTAATAAATATGTGATGATTTTATGTAATTTTCAATTGACATGTATTAGAGAAAATTTGTGCACATTTTAATCCCAAAACCATTGTTAAAACATGTGAATATCAATAACCACGTAATTATTAGAAAGCATGAGTATGCAGTCACAATTTCACCACAACAAAATAATCATAAATTAAAATTGATTTTCGTGGCAATGTCATTCAAATCTAATTTTTAATTAAAAAAAAAACAAGGGATTTTACCTCTCTCCTTGTGTATGGGAGAGAGGTTCAATCGAGGAGAGACTCTGACAGGAGGTTGGCCGAAACGAGGCCATCGAGGTGCTGGCAGCGGTGCATCGCAAGATGGCCGGAGCTGGCCTGCCAGAGGAGAGGAGTGGCGGCAGTGGAGGACCTGCTGCTGCCGCACATGCTGCAAGTGTAAGGATAGCAGCACGCGCAAGTGCTGGAGGTGCTGCAGACGGGGGGAGACGCGGAGGCGTGGGCGCTCTGCAGAGCGCACAGGCGCGTGTGGATGTGGGTGTGGCTGCGACTGCAGGTGCTGCGTGGGGTTGCAGGTAGTGGCTCGACGAAGTGCAGGTGCACACATAGAGGTGCGCGTGGGCTGGAAGTGGCACGCGCACTTGTGGGTACACGGCAGGGGGCTTAGGTGCATTGTTGGAAGTGCGGGCAGGTGCGTGCAGCTGGAAGGCATGCGGCAGATGTGCGAGCGCGTGCAGCTAGAGGGGCACGCACTATCCGAGCATGGCTAGAGGTGATGGTGGGTCTAATGGAGTGGGGAGAAGCTGCTGCTATTGGCGCAGGCTAGAGGAGAGGCTGGCTGCTGGTGATGGCGCAGGCTAGAGGAGAGGCCAGCTGCTGCTGCATGTGGGGATGGCATGTTGTTGGGTTTATTTTTAAGGTGAAGTGAAACAGAGGAAGAAGAAGGAAGAAGAAGAAGATATGGGGCCAAACTTCAGATGTCCGGGAAACTTCCCAGACGTCTTAACTGGCAGGGAGAATGAAATTGCAGTGGCTGCAGTGGTGGATGTTGATGATGATGGTGAGGGTGGTGCACGCTGAGGTGCTCATAGTAATGCAAACGAGCTCCAGATGGTGGTGTGACTTGACACACCACATGCCAATGGTGGTGGAGGCTCGTTGCGATGGTTGAGGCCGGTGGTGGTGAAGCGGATGAGAGGTCAACTCTCTACACAGTGGTGGGTCGGGGATGGTGGCCTATGGAGCTTGGCAGCTCTCCCTCCTCCTTTTGTAGCCACGGCCATCGTTTCAAATTCAAAGTGCCGTAGCGTAAATGTGATGCGCAAGAGGAGGAGGCAGAGCTGAAGCCAGAGGAGTTACCTGTGCAAAGGAGAAAAAAATAAAAGAAAAAAATATTATGGTTATTTATGCACAAGCCCTTAACTTCTATGTTAAATTAAAGAAATGCATGCAATGCAGCCAATTGGTTAACTAATTAAATGAATGCAATTCTAAGTTAATTCTAAATGCATTCACTAATGAATGCAATGCATGAATTATGTAATTAAATCAGAAATATGAATTAATCTATTTACATCCTAATGCATGCTAAATAAATGTTAGAATTAACTCAATGTCTAGGCACTTAAAAACTTAAATAGCCCACAAATATGGGCTAATCAATACCCCCATGGCTAGCTTTTGCTAGTCCCTAGTAAATCCAAGTAAAACCTAGCACTCCAAGTAGACTAGCCATCCCAATCGGTCCTTCTTTAGAAACATATTAAGTTCAAACTTTAGACCTAAGGTTCTCAGGTAGTTGCTAAGTTACAGGCTAGGTCGTTTAAAGACAGGTTGCAGGCACAAGTTTCCTTGATTTCTAACTCTACTCTATGGTTTATTGATCCCTGAGATTAAAGCATCCATGCATGTGCATTGGTCTGAGTTATTTGAGTTAAAGGAAAAAGGAGCTTTTGTTTTAATTCCTCTAAGTTTAACCTTGGATCAGCTATCAACAAGGTCAGTGTCAGATTCATTGTCCCCATTACTGTACCTCGAAGGGTGCTTGTCTTTCAATGCTCTGAGATAGCACCGCACATACGACCCCAAGAACTCCTAGCAATCGACACTTCAAGATAGTATCGCCCGTGGATTTCTAAAGCGAATTCAGGCCTGTGGCAATCGGCACTTCGAGATATGGCCGCCCATGGTACCTGAACCGCACAATGCACTTACATGCCCCTAGTAGAATGGATATCCTAAGAGACAAGCATCGAGGAGGTAATATGTTATCATCGCAACCTCAAGGTAAGTATATACTCCACCTCTCCTGCGGCGGGAACTCTTCCAATCAAATTGTGTTTTCAAGCCTCTCCTAAGTCAAAACTAAGAGAACCAAATCTCTTTTAAGAAAGGAATTAAGTTGATTACTTACTTACACCAGACCAAGTGTGTGAAATTTGGATGCTTGGGTTACAAGGACCCGTAAACCAAAAGGTAGAACAAGACTCCAGGTTCTACCCCACCTTTTAACTCAAACCCTAGCTTTCCTTCCTCAACCTCTTGAGGAATGGTCCACAACTTAACTCCTACTTAAGTTTTTAAGTCCACAAAGGACCCTAAAGGTCTAAACGTAGTAGCTCATTTAGCTTCTAAAGTTTGACCCTAGAACCAACTTAGTCTCACCTAGAGTTCTGATTTGCTTAAGAATGCAGGACCTAGCCAGTTAAGGTCAAAACTCTTTTATTTTATTTTATTTTATTTTATTTATTTTTTTTTTATTTATTTAAAAAAAATGCATTACGCATGTATGAATGCAAAATGTAGACATGCTATAAACAAAATGCCTCAGGTCCTCTCCCCCATGCCTGGTCCAAACAATGTCCTCATTGGAAACAAAAATAGTTAAAGGAAGATATTACCTGAGGCGGAGAATGGTAGGAGCTAAGGCTCCTCAAGAGTGACCTCGTCAACCAGATGGCCATCTAAAGTAATGTATGGTTTTAACCGTTGACCGTTGATGATAAAGGGAGTTGCTGAAGAGGAAGGGTTTTTAATCTCCACAGCTCCATGCGGAAACACTTTAGTGATTATGTAAGGGCCATCCCAACGAGATTTTAACTTCCCAGGAAAAAGCTTAAGTCTAGAATTGAAAAGCCAGACTTGTTGGTTGGGCTCAAAGGTCTTTCGAAGTATATACTTATCATGCAAGACCTTAGTTCTTTCTTTATAAGCTTGAGAGGTGTCATTCCTCAGCTCCTCAAGCTCACTTAATTCCAGAAGTCGTGCCTTACCCGCCTTCTCTAAATCCATGTTAACACTTTGAATAGCCTAAAGTGCCTTATGTTCCAACTCAATAGGTAAATGGCACAATTTCCCATACACAATCCGAAAGGGAGAAGTACCCAGAGGGGTCTTATAGGCCATTCGATATGCCCACAAAGCATCATCGAGCCTTTGGGACCAGTCTTTCCTATCAGGTCTAACGGTCTTCAAAAATATTTTTTAGCTCCCTATTCGACACTTCAACCTGCCCACTTGTCTGAGGATGGTAAGTGGTAGCAACCTTGTGAGTCACTCCCAGACTCCTGATTAGCCGATTGAAGTGGTGGTTTTGGAAATGAGGTCCCCCATCACTTATAATGGTCTTAGGGCAGCCGAAGCAAGATATGATATTGGCCTTCACAAATTTCAGAACGACAGAGTGGTCATTTGCGCATGTAGGAATGGCCTCTATCCATTTAGAGACATAATCAACTGCCACCAAGATATATTCATAACCATGGGACGACGGGAAGGGGCCCATAAAGTCATTTCCCCACACATCAAAAATTTCAACAGATTGAATAGGATGTTGAGGCATTTCATTCCTCTTCCCAATCGTTCCAGTCCGTTGACATCTAATACAGGCCTTAACAAAATTATGAGAATCCTTAAATAAGGAAGGCCACAAAAAATTAGACTGGAGAATCTTAAAAGAAGTTTTCTTAGCACCAAAGTGTCCTCCACAATGAAGTTCATGGCAAAAACTCGGCACACTTTGTTGTTCCTCTTCAGGTACACAACATCTTAATGCTTGGTCTTGTCCAATTCTAAATAATTCTGGCTCTTCCTAATGAAAATATCTTGCTTGGGAAATGAATCTCTTTCTTTTCTGCTCATCCCAAGAGCCAGGCGTTTGTCTAGTGACCAAGTAATTTATTGTATCTGCATGTCAAGGTAAAGTTGGTGTTACTGCCATCAGAGTTTTGTCAGGAAATGTGTCACAAATGTCTCCAGAAAGAGCGACATTAAGTGGAAGGTGAGACAGGTGGTCAGCCACAACATTTTCTACTCCTTTCTTTTCACGTATTTCCAAGTCAAATTCTTGAAGGAGTAGGATCCACCTAATCGGACGTGGCTTCGAGTCTTTCTTAGGAATGAGATGTTTCATTGTCACATAATTAGTAAAAATAACCACCTTAGATCCAAGCTGATAAGACCTAAACTTCTCCAGAACAAAAACTACAGCAAGTAATTCTTTTTCAGTGACTGTGTACTTTTGCTGAGGTTCGGTTAAAGTCTTGCTTGCATAATGCAGCACATGAGGTCTTCCCTCAACCCTTTGTCCAAGGACTACTCCCACTGCATAATCCGAAGCATCACACATCAGGTCAAATGGGAGTGTCCAATCAGGAGCTTGGAGAATAGGTGTAGAGATCAAGGCCTCCTTTAGAGTTTGAAAGGCCTCGACACACTTTGAATCAAAACTGAAGGAAGATTAATTCACAAACAAGTCATAATGTGGCCTAGAAATTTTACTAAAATTTTTAATAAAGTGCCTATAAAAGCTGGCATGGCCCAGAAAAGATCTAATCTATTTGACGTTCGTGGGCAATGGGAGTTTGGAAATAGAATCAATCTTGGCTTTATCTACTTCCAAACCTTACTCGGATACAACATGCCCAAGTACAATTCCTTTCTGTACCATGAAATGACATTTCTCCCAGTTGAGGACAAAACTAGTCTCCTTTCATCGCTTCAACACATTCTCCAGGTGTAGGAGACACTGGTCGAAAGACAAGCCATAAATGGAGAAGTCATCCATAAACACTTCAACACACTCGTCAATCAAGTCCGAAAAGATAGACATCATACACCGCTGGAAGGTTGCAGGGGCATTACATAATCCAAACGGCATACACCTGAATGCAAAAGTACCGTAAGGACTCGTTAATGTCATCTTCTCCTACTCATTAGGAAAGACTGCCACCTAGTTGTACCCAGAATATCCATCGAGAAAGCAGTACTACTTATTCCCTACCAATTTCTCGAGAATTTGATCAATAAAAGGAAAGGGAAAGTGATCCTTCTAGGTAGCAGTCTTCAGCTTGCAGTAATCAATACAGACCCTCCATCCAATTGACGGTCTAGTGACAACTTGTTCACCTTGGTCGTTGAATTCCACAGTAAAGCCTGCCTTCTTTGGCACCACATGAATAGGACTTACCCATTTACTATCTGCAATGGGATATATGATCCCAACGTCCAACCACTTCAGGATTTCCTTTTTAACCACCTCCCACATATTAGGGTTCAGACGTCTCTGCATGTCCCAAAATGGCTCGATGGAATCATTAGCATAAATGTGGTGCACGTAGAGTGTAGAGTCCATACGCTTAATGTCAGCAATGCTCCAAGCAATAGTTTCCTTGTGCCTAGACAAGCATTCAATCAGGGCTCCCTCTTGTACCTCAGATAGCACAGCCAAAACGATAACGAGGAGCGTATCATTGGCACCTAGGAAAATGTACTTGAAGTATCAGGGAAGGGTTTCAACTCAAGGTCGGGGGCTTGTATGGTTGAAGGTTTCACAATAGATGTCCCCATCTCATGTAGTAGATCTACCTTAGGCAGAGATGATGGGGGAAGAGACTCAGCCGAAACACCCAGCAATTCCTCAAGTTCTAGTATTTGTCCTTCACATTCCTCCAAGAGATGGGAATGCTCATTTAGCAAGACATGCTGAAGGGGGTCATCACATAACATTGCAGGGGTTTCCTCTTCAATCAGGTCATCTATCACCTCAACTTGAGAACAATCCTCAAGTCCGGCTTGTTTGTAAGCATCAAACACATTAAGCCAGATTTTCCTGTTCCCAAAGCCCATTTTCAATGCCCCAATATTGCAATTGACTGAAGCATGAGAAGTTGTATGGAAGGGGTGGCCCAAAATGATGGAGGGTTTGGTTGGCTTGTTGGTAGGGTCAGTGTCCAAAACTAAAAAGTCAATGGGAAAGAAAAAATCCTCCACTCTTACGAGGACATTTCCAAAATTCCCCGTGGTGTCTTAAGTGATCGATCAGCAATTTGAAGGATTACAGGGCTAGGCTTCAGATTGCCTCCCCCAAGTTGTTCATACACGTAGCTCGGAAGGATGTTCACCCCTGCACCCAGATCTTGTAGAGCGTCATCAATTTGTAAGTCACCAATAACTACTGAGATGTATGGGGCTCCTAGGTCCTTAAGTTTCGAGGGTGTGCCATGTTGAACAATTGAGCTAACAGAATCAGGCAGGACAACTTTTGATTGGACCTGTTTTCCAGATTGCCGCTTTTTCGTGCACATGTACTTTAAGAAGCGGGCACAAGATGGAATCTGTCTGATAGCTTCAACCAAAGGCAGGTTAATCTACACTTGCTTGAAAGTTTTCATGATCTCATCCATCTTATCTTTGGCTCCAGATGAGCCAGTAGAAGTCTGCCCAGAGGTGGATAAGCACTCTGGAAAAGGGACTCTCGATCTTTGGGTGGAAGGGTTCTCAGGTCTAGTAAGGGGTGTAATGGGGGCAACTTCTTCCAGTGAGGTGATTTCAAGCGGAGAAGATTTGGGCAGGTCTTCTTTGGTGGGGGTGAAAGTCGAGGTGGATGGTTTTTTAGGGAATGAGACTATAGGAGCATCGGGTTTGGAAATTTCTTTCCCACTCCTCAAAATAGTCACCGCCTGAGCATGCTCCCTAAAGACAATCCCTTTTCCTTTAGGATTCTCCTCAGCAGCACTGGGGAGCTTCCCAATTTCCCTCTGTCTAACGGCCTCAACAAAGTAGCCTATTTGTGATTTCATCTCACGTATATCCTTGTCATGTGATT
Source organism: Thalassia testudinum (assembly GCA_037157565.1). Taxonomy (NCBI): domain Eukaryota; kingdom Viridiplantae; phylum Streptophyta; class Magnoliopsida; order Alismatales; family Hydrocharitaceae; genus Thalassia; species Thalassia testudinum. The sequence continues at coordinate 92,997,758 of JAZHRO010000014.1, read as the reverse complement.
GGATGATGGCACTTTGACTTTGTTGCATAGTTTTCAACATCTCCTTCAATTCATCCATCTCAGAGGTCTTAGGTTGGGCAAAGGTCTGAGGTTGGTTCATTTGATGGTTTTGAAAGGATTGTGGTTTATAATTCCCTGAATTTGAGACATTTCCTTGTCTCCATGAAAAGTTTGGGTGCTTCCTCCATCCCTCATTATAAGTATTGGGGAAAGGGCTATTACAAGGTTTAGGATGGAACCCTTGAGTAGCATTCAGATCTGCTTGTACAAGCTCAGGGAATTGGGAGGCTAAGTGGCAATCCATAGTAGCATGTGTATTGCCTTGGCAAATTGAGCATTCGGAAGCTTGGGATGTGGAGGTGTTAGATACGAATGGGCTCGGGTTCGACATAAGCCTTTCCATGTTTTCGTTCAATAATTGAATCTGATAGGCTAAATTCTGGGTGTCCCTTGCCTCATTCACCTCCAACATTTTTTGCATGAGAGTGGGCTTTCTATCCATGTAGGCAGAATTCAAGTGAATAGAATTCTCACTCAAAGTATCAAAAAGTTTCCAAGCTTCATCCTCAGTCTTAGATAGAAAGGTTCCTGCATAGGCACCATCCATAGTTTGCCTATGCGAATCATTAAGTCCAGTGCAAAACCTTTCAACCAGTTGCCATTTAGGCACCTGGTGATGTGGGCAAAGTCTCAGCAAGTCGTTAAAGCGCTCCCATGCATCATGGAAAGCTTCCCCATCCTTTTGAACAAAACTCATAATTTCCCTCCTAAAGTGATTGGTTTTGCTCATGGGGAAGTACTTCAAAAACTCCTTCTTTAGGGCATCCCAAGTGTTAATATTATCAAGGGTGTGATACCAATGCTTGGCTTTTTCCTTAAGGGAGAAGGGAAAGAGGGTCCACATTTGAGCGTCATCAATAACACCCTGCAGCTTCACCATGGAACAAACCTCGGTGAATTCTTCTATATGCCTGTAAGGGTCTTCCCTAGCAGTACCATAAAATGAGGGCAGCACGGATATGGTACTGCCTTTGATCTCATAAGGATTGTCCCCTCCAGGTCTACATAGTGTAGGGCCAACTTGATTGGTTGGAATGAAATATTCCTTAAGGCTCCTCTGACCGGCCATTTCTACCCTTGGAAGGTTTCTTCTTAAGATTCTTTCAGGTTCAGGATCAAGCACAAGTTGTCCCCAAAGAGAACGCCTACCAAGCATGCACTACAAATACAATTCAAAAGGACTTGTTCAGTCTTTACAAATTTAGGCTTTTGACTTTAGTTCAAATTGTAGGTGACAAAGCAAGTTGCCCAATCAATTACGCACCTATTGTCAGCCTTCAAAATGCCTAAAAAGACCTAGTTGGAGCATAAGTATTCTTCCCTAAATCTCAAATTGTAAAGCAAATCCAAAGATGGAAGATCAAGGGATGCAAATAGGCCTAAGACTTCCTTTGAAGCTGTGCTTTCGTAGTGCTTCTCAACTACCCCAAAAAATCCGTGACAGGGTATCCCCCTCTTTGGATTTACAAAACCTTTGATCTCAAGTTCCGAAAACTTCCGAATCCAACAGTAGGAGGGCTCTTATCCTAGTCGTTCCAAGACTTAGGAGTGTCTAAATGCGTGCTATGGTGCAAAAGATGTAAGTGTGCATGCACCGCAAAAAGATTTTGAATTTTGAATTGCGCACCATGTTTGAAAATCAAGTCCTTGACTTTTTGATGTCCCTCCTTTAATTAATCGTGTTTCAAGAATATATATGACCACTTGTTAAATCACTTCAAGACAAATTACGTGGTCATCGAATTAAGGCCAAATGCAATGCATAATCAAGAATAGGATGCAAAGTAAGAGAATGCGTACCTTGCTTCCAACAATCAACAATGCGAGAATGCACGCAATGTAGAGAAATAAATCTAGAGGCTGCTCATACAGACATAAATGGTTCGTCCTAGGGGCAGGTAGCTCATTTTTTTTTTTTAACTACTTATGCACAAGCAAGTAATGGGTAAACAATCCACAAAATAAATTAAAAACCTAAATCTAAACAAAAGGGAACAACTTCCAAAAAAATCAGCCCCAATTACTACAAGGGTGAGAAAATAGAAATAAAACTTATGAAATGAGAAATCTCATATAGAGGTTGAATCCAGGTCTCCATCTTCCCCGCATGTAAGCGTCGCTCAAGGTCGACATCTTCTCCCCGATGTGCCTGTAACCTCTCTCAAATTCCTCGCACAAATTCCTCGGACAGAAAAGATAATAAATGGTTAGATCACTGTGCAATGAGAAATAATCAGAAATAAAATCAGGTGAAATTATTGCGTCTGTTGCCTCCCCAGTAACAACGCCATTTGATAAGTCGATTTTCACTTTCGAATAATGTGATTAAGGTGATCTATCATTTTAGTAACAAAGTGGTGGAAAATTGCTTAACAAAATAATTACAATAAAAATTACCACTAACAGAAGAGCAGGTCATGTCCACAGGAAGGCAATGATGCAATAAATCTTGATTATTTCGTATTCTTTCAATCAAGTGCAAAATCCATAATCAAATCCGACATGAAATGAGATGGAAAGGAGATGCACAATTACTCAAAAATATAAGGGTATATGTGTAATTTTTCCTTACTGAAATATTCAATAAATATGTGCTGATTTTATGTAATTTTCAATTGAGATGTATTAGAGAAAATTTGTGCACATTTTAATCCCAAAACCATTGTTAAAACATGTGAATATCAATAACCATGCAATTATCAGAAAGCATGAGTATGCAGTCACAATTTCACTGTAATAAAATAATCATAAAATAAAATTGATTTTGGTGGAAATGGCATTCAAATGTAATTTTTAATTAAAACAAAAATAGGGGATTTTACCTCTCTCCTTTCGCATGGGAGAGAGGTTCCATCGAGGAGAGACTCCCATAGGCGGTTGGCTGAAGCGAGGCCGTCGTGGTGGTGGCAGTGGTGCGTTGCGAGATGGCTGGAGCCGGCCTGCCAGAGGAGAGGAGTTGTGGCGGTGGAGGAGCTGCTGCTGCCCCACGTGCTGCAAGTGCAAGGAGAGCAGTGCGTGCAGGTGCTGGAGGTGCTGTAGACGAGCGGAGACGCGGAGGCGTGGGCACGTGGGCGCTCTGCAGAGCGCACATGCCTGCACGAACGTGGGTGTGGCTGCGGCTGTAGGTGTTGCATGAGGTTGCAGGCGGTGGCACGGCGAAGTGCAGGTGCACGCACGGAGGTGCGTGCGGGCTGGAAGTGGCACGTGCGCATGTGAGTGTGCAGTAGAGGGCTTAGGTGCACTGCTGGAAGTGTAGGAGGGTGAGTGTAGCTGGAGGGCATGCGGCAGAGGTGCATGTGCGTGCAGCTAGAGGGGCGCACGCTCTGCACGCATGGCTGGAGGCGATGGTGGGTCTGATGGAGCGGGGACAGGCTGCTGGTGATGGCGTGGGCTAGAGGAGTGGCCGGCTGCTGTTGCGCATGGGGACGACGTGTTGTTAGGTTTATTTTTAAGGTGAAGTGAAATAGAGGAAGAAGAAGGAAGAAGAAGAAGATATGGGGCCAAGATTCAGATGTCCAGGAAAATTCGCAGCCATCTTAACTTACGAGGAAGATGAAATTGCGGCGGCTGTAGTGGTGGATGTTGGTGATGACGGAGAGGGTGGTGCACACTGAGGTGCTCACAGTAATGCAAACGAGCTCCAGATGGCGGCGTGGCCTGTCACGCCATACGCCCACGGTGGTGGAGGCTCGTTGCCATGGTTGAGGACGATGGTGGTGAAGCGGATGAGAGGTCAACTCTCTGCACAGTGGTGCGTCAAGGATGGTGGCCTACGGAGCTTGGCAGCTCTCCCTCCTCCTTTTGTAGCCACTGCCATCGTTTCAAATTCAAAATGCCGTAGCGTAAGTGTGATGCGCAGGAGGAGGAGGCGAAGCCGAAGCCAGAGGAGTTACCTGTGCAAAGGAGAAAAAAATAAAAGAATAAAATATTATGGTTATTTGCGCATAAGCCCTTAACTTCTGTGTTAAATTAAAACAATGCATGCAATGCACCTATTGGTTAATTAATTAGTGCAATTCTAAGTTAATTCTAAATGCATTTTGTTATGAATGCAATGCATGAATTATGTAATTAAATCAGAAATATGAATTAATCTATTTACATACTAATGCATGCTAAATAAATGCAAGAATGAACTTAATGTCTAGGCACTTAAATACTTAAATAGCCCACAAATATGGGCTAATCACCTATCCCTAACACTTTGGAGCAAATCAAATAAAGTACTATTAAGTTCATCAATCATTTAGATCATAGGCTCCAGTGCTTCAGTGCATGGTGTTGGCTGAGCTTCTAAAGATTGTATAGTGTTTCTCAAATTAGTCAACACCCTATCTTGGTTCTGGTTCACCTGAACTGACTGGTTCAATTTAGGTTTGGGTTAAATCTAAGGGAGTCACGATGTCAAGGTCCTCCATGAAAGTAGGTCATTCTAGGTTGTTAAAATGATGGTGGCAACTTACATTCAGTAGAATACTGGGGAGGGTAGGTGTTATAATCATTGTATCCTTCCTAATTATAGATCGGGTTGGTTTGGTCATCAAAGAATGGAGATCCATAATAGTTGTAGGTTTGGGAAGGATTGAAACCATAGTCTTGTTGTCCAGGGTTAGGCCCTGGACACTGAGGTTCGAATTTGTATCCCCAATCAAAATCATCATGGCTAGTGGATGGGTAATTACAAGTCAAGTCGGAAGAGTAATCATCTTTGGGATAACTGGTGGTAGGAGGGTAGGATGTGAAATGTGTGTAGTATGTGGAAGGGTACATGGTAGAAAAGTAGGGAAAATGGAGAAGAGAAAAGGTGGTCTGCAATACAATGAACCAAACCTGTCCTTACGTGGGTAGCCTAAGGACCTACAGACTCCCAGGACCTGTCTCGATATTATAAACGATTTGGTCTACTTTTATCCAGTCAATCCAACCAGTTAGAAGGAGGGACTGGGGAGAAGGTTCTTCCTTTTGCTTACGCCTCCGATTCCTAGTGTACCTCTCAGCCACAATCGTTTGATGCTGCTCCCCTAGCTAGACATCAGATGGACGAACAAAAGCAGATTAATCAAAAAAGAAATCTCAGTCTGAGCCCCGAAGAGCGAATCAATCCTTAAGGCCAACGTCTACTTAGTTTTAGTTAGGTTTGGGATGATCATGCTCTTGGAAAGTGATGGGCCCTTTAAATGGGTTGTGCCCTTGGTGATCATTTAAAATGTGTGTACGTGCACAACCAGGGTTCTCAAACAAGGTTATTTGATGTTATGACTTTTAGGATTTAACCTTTTTTAGTAGCTTTTAGGGTTTAATTCTTCGGTTGGTTCAATCAAGGTTTAGTAGAACACTCCAAGTTTTAGTGGCACAGGTGATGATATATTCCTTTAAAAATAAAAAATAACGTAGAGTGCCTGGTTTAGCCCTAAGAATCAACCCTAAGTGGCAAGCTACTTAATGGATCAGTTTTAGATTGAGTGGTGCGGCCCAAATAGATCAATTAATTGGCCTATTGCACCACTTAGTTAAAGCACACAAGAATGCTTAACCTATTTAGATTTCTACTCACTTATGTGTATTTAGTTGAAGTGTATCAGGTCCACAGGTCAGATCCTGGTTAAGTGGTAGAATCAAAGTGATTGTGTGCCTTAGGATAAGTAGTGCATGTTAAGTGTGTAGCTTTTAGAAAATCCCACAATCAGATAACACCTTTTTTTATTTTTTTTTATTTATGTGGATGGTGAGGTGAGTGGAGGTGGAAAAAAAATAACCAAATCTATCATAGGGTTTATAAAAAGCACCTAAGTTGATTTGGGTTTGAGGTATTAGGTTATGGAATGAAAACTAAGGTGGGGGTGGTGTGGGGGACACTTACAAAATAATCTACCCACACTTTACTCCAGTCTACCACAATTGGATCTCCATGCTAGGATATCTACAAGACAATAGATTAGAGATAAGAGGGGTTAGTGTTATGTAAATGCAAAGAAGTGCAGAGAATAATATAGTAAATTCCGTTGCCTCCCCAGCATTGGCACCAAAAAGATCAAGCATGTTTCGCATGTTAGAAATCGGGGTTACGAGTAACCCGTCATCGTAGTTGCAAAACACGTCGATCAAATAAAATTTATACCAAAACTCCAATGGAGTCCTAGGTCAAATATAGGGAGGCGACGTTTACTTTAGTTGAAAATCATGCTTCAATTTGTTTCTTTTTGGTATTTTAGGGTTTTGTTATTTTTTTGTGTTTTTGAAATAAGAGACAAGAAATCACAAGATAGAGATGGAATCAAATGTGATGTATTGCATTAATGTCTATTACAATAATCTATGAAAGCATAAAAAGAGAGGGAGGTGAGAGGAAATCTCCTGAATCGGCTGTTCGGCGAGACGACGGTGCCTGGCGGAAGCTCGGACGAAGGAGGTGAGGAGCTGGATGACGGAGGTGAGACGCAGGAGGACGTCGGATTAAGGAAAGCTTTTGCGTGGCTCCAGAATAGAGGTGAGAAGATGGAGATGATCTGCTATTGGAATGGAAGTAGGAGGATGGCTCCAAGGCTACCTATGAATGGGGATGTGAAGTTGGATGAATATTTGGTGAGGCAAAGGTTCGCTACACTAATAGGCTCCTTGGGAGCTTGAGAACAAGCTCTAATGGAGCGTTGGTAGGCTTGCTAGAGCTTAGGAGTAGGTGGGAGTAGAGTAGGTAGAGATGGCTTAGAAGAGAGGGGGTGTAGGTCCTTTTATAGTGAGGAGAAGAGGCAAAAATAGGTATGGGACCATTAGTGGCATCCAGGCTGTCGCTGTAAAAAGCTCATGCCTGCTCACGCTCGCTCATGCCCATAGCTGACTTTGCTGGCAAGTGAAGAATTAGCAACGGCTGTAAGCATCGCTGTAAGTCCAGCTCATGCGTCGCTATAGGTCCAGCATATGCATAGCTGGCACTGCGCTCCCCTACCTTTGCCGAGCGCACGCACGTGCCGACGCACTTGTGCTACGTTGTGCGCACGCGTGCCTAGGCACGCGCGTGCGCACCTGCGATGCTGTGATCGTGCGGTAATGCTTGAGTGCGCTAGATGGCTTGGGCTGCGCCATTTAGCGTAGTCTAGGCCATCCATCTTTTTGTAGGGGCTACTACAGAGGTCATATTGAGTCGATTTTCACACCGTTAGGCTACGATCGTCGACTAAAATCCATCCGCATGGTCAGATTTGTCATTTAAAGCTCCAAATTGTGTCTCCTAGTCCCTTGGCCATTGATCTTCCTCATACTGCAGATGGTGCTACAGGACTCTGATTGAGGTAATTTTAGAGGCGTTGGACTCCGATCGTCATCTTAATCAAATCCGTATGGTCAGATCATCAATCCGAAGCTCCAAAATAAATAGTCTTCTCTCCTGACAACTAAAAGGATGCAATTAACATAAATTATATACAACTACTCTAAATGTAGAATTATGCATGCTATGCAATATTTTTATAACATGAAATGCAAATCTAAGCCTAGGAACATGCATGAATAGGCATTTTACCCTCAATAGATGTGTTTACATCATCTGGCTTTTCAATTCTAGACTTAAGTTGTTTCCAGGAAAATTGAAATCATGTTGGGATGGGCCTTATATTATTACCAAAGTATTTTCGCATGGGGCTGTCGAAATCATGAGCCCTTCTTCTTCGACAGCACCCTTTACTGTCAACGGCCAATGATTAAAACATTACATTACTTTGGATGGCCATCTGGTTGACGAGGTCACTCTCGAGGTGCCTTAGCTCCTTTCTTTCCCTCCTCAGGTAACATCTTCCCTTGACCATTTTATTTTCAATGAGGACGTTGTTTGAACTAAGCATGGGGGGATAGGATCTGAGGCATCTATACATAGCATTTATACATAGTGCATTCATGCATTTAGTTAAAACATTTTGCATTGCATTTGCATTTTGCATTGTTTAAAAAAAATAAAAGAGAAAAAAAAAACCATTTGAATTATTGAGCTTAACTAGCTCGGTCCTGCATTCTTAGCCAGACCAGAACTTTTGGTTAGACTAAGTTGACTCTAGGGTTTGACTTAGAAGCTAAGGTGAGTTACTAGCTTTAGACCTTTAGGGTCCTTTGTGGACTTGAAAAAACTCAAGTAGGAGTTAAGTTACGGTCCATTCCTCAAGAGGTTGAGGAAGGAAAGTTAGGGATTAAGTTAAAGGTTGGGAAGTACCTAATGTCCTTTTCTACCTTTTGGGTTACGGGTCCTCGTAACCTAGGCATGCACAATTCACACACACTTGGTATTGTGTAAATAGTGATCAGCCTAGTTCCTTTCATGGAGAAAAATTTTGGTTCTCTTAGTTCTGACTTAGGTGACGCTTGAAAACGCAAGTTGATTGGAAGAGTTCCTGCAGCAGGAGAAATGGAGTATATACTCACCTTAAGGATGCGATGATAACATGTCACCTCCTCAGTGCTTGTCTCTTAGGATATCCATCCTACTAGGGGCATGTAAGTGCATTGTGCGGTTTAGGTATGATGGGCGGCCCTATCTCGAAGTGCTGATTTCCACATGCTTGAATTCGCTTTAGAAATCCATGGGCGATAATATCTCGAAGTGTCGATTGCCAGGAGTTCTTGGAATCGCTATGGGTGGTGCTATCTTGAAGCATCGGAAGATAGGCACCCTTCGAGGTTTAGTGATGGAGACAATGAATCCGACACAGACCGTGTTGATGGTTGATCCAAGGTTAAACTTAGAGGAATCAAACAAAACAATTATATATTAAAAAAAAAAGAAAAAAGAAGATCTCTTTCTTAGTCTCTTTCCTGGTTGGCAATCAAACCAACCTCAAACAACTCAGACCAATGCTCATGCACGGATGCTTTAATCTCGAGGATCAATAAACCCTAGGGTAGAGTTAGAAATCAAGGAAACATACATGTGCAACACATCGTTAGCTAACCTAGTTTGTAATTTAGCAACTACTTGGGAACCTTAGGTCTAAAGTTCAAACTTAACATGTTTCTAAAGGGAGACCGATTGGGTTGGCTAGTCCACTTGAAGAGCTAGGTTATTGTTTGAATTTGCTAGGGACTAGGAAAAACTAAGCACGGGAGCATTTAATGAGCCCATATTTGTGGGCTAATTAGTTACTTAAATGCCTAGGAATTATATTAATATTTCCATATAAATAGCATACAACAAGATGTAAATAGATTAGTCTAATTATTCATCTATTTGCATATTTCATGCATTGCATTCATACCTAGAATTCATTTAGAATAGCATGAATTAGAATACGTAATCTTTTATGTTGCATCACATGCATTATTTTATTTCACATTTCTTTTATGGGATTACAAATAAATAACCCTCATTTAATTACTTATTACATCTTTGTGCAGCAGGAGTTGCACCTCTCTGATGAGACATTATTTGGCAATGACGGTGATAGTAAAGAAGAGTGGAGGAAGTGGATCTGAGCATTCCTCCTCTGTCTGTTTCTCTTTACCTGAAGCTTTAAAAGAGGAGAGGAACCCATGAAGCTGGGTAGGCCATCACCCCCGATCCACTATTGCACAGAGAGTCGAGCTCCCTTCCATTCCACCACTGCCGACGTCAACAACAAGCACGACTCCACATTACCGTAGGCAAGTAGGGTGACAGACTGCTACGCCATCGTTGGCTTGTGCAAATAACCGTGAGCACCTTAGCGTGCACTACCACCATCACCAACATCAGCAACCACCAACATAACCACGCGATAGCAACCAACCCCGCTCATTTAATACGTTTGGGAATGTTCCTAGATGTCTAATCTCCCAACAGCCACCTGATCTTCTTCTTTCTTCTTCTTCCTCTGTTTCTTTCGACAAAACCCAACATAACCCATCACCTCCAATGCCAACAGACCAACTAGTCTAGCCATGCTTCACATGTTAGAAATTGAGGTTACAAGTAACCTGTCGTCGTAGTTGCAAAACACGTCGATCAGATAAAATTTATACCGAAACTCGAAGGGAGTCCCGGGTCGAACACAGGGAGGCGACGTTTACTTTAATTGAAAACCGCGCTTCGATTTTATTTGCTTTTGGTCGTTTTTATCTTTTCTAATTTTTTTGGTTTTTAGCAGGCAAGAGATCAGGTTGATGAGTTCTAGCTAATCTACTTGCAAGAATATATATATGAGAGAGAAAGAGATAGAGAGAGAAACAAACATCTATTTATCAATAATTGTTTGTTACAACTATGAAAGCAAGAAAAATCTACATTATGAAAGCATAAAAAGATAAAATGAGGTGAGAGAAATCCCCCTCGACGGTTGCTCGGAGGACGACTCGCTCTGACGTCGCTTAGAGGAAGGTGGTGAGGAGCAAGAAGAAGGAGGACGGAGCCGGAGGACAGAGGATGGGGTAGGACGACGTCGCGGCGAGGATCTTCTTCCCGAAGGGCGGTGAGAGGACAGCCACGGGATGCTCCACGAAGGGGGGTGAGAGGACGGAAAACTATTTGGTTTTACTCTAGAGGAGCATCCCGGGCTTGGGACAAGCTCTCTCTAGAGGCTTGGAGGTGGTCAGAGGAAGAAAGGAAGAGATGCTTTGGAATGGTGGTGGGTAGGTCCTTTTATAGTGGAGGAGGAAGAACAAATTCGCTTCTGGGTCATTACTGACGTCCATAAACGTCGCTGCAGCTGTCGCTGAAGATCCGGCCATCAAATCCACTTGCTGGCATGCGCTGACCATTAGTGACAGCTGTAAGAGTCACTAAAGGTGCATCGCTGGCACCCGCCCCGTTGGCGCGCATCACGTGCCTTGTGCTCCCGGCACCTCGCGCACGTGCATGTGGCATTCGTTGCTAATGTGCTGCGTACAGTGGCAGCTGTGCGCGTGCGTTGTTGCTGCGCGCGGTGCACTGCGCTGCTGCGGCTGTGTGCGGGGAGCTGCGCGTGGCAGCGGCTGTGCGCGCGTGCTACTGCTGCTGGCTGATGTTGGGCGGCCTGGATGGCACCACGTGGTGGCACCTAGGCTGTCCATTCTTATTTCTTTTGTAAAGGGTGCCCCGGTGCTCCGATCGAGATGCTTCCCATGCTGTCGGACTGCGATCATCGCTCCGGATCCATCCGTATGGTCGGATTTTCCATCCAAAACCCGTATGGATGTCGCATTGCCCCCCTGACCGTTGTTCTTCCTCGGGCTTCATGTGATGCTACGGGACTCTGATCTGGGCGATTTCAGAGGCGTTAGACTCCGATCGTCGTATTAATCAGATCCGTATGGTCTGATCGTCCATCCAAGGCCCTAAAATAAATCATCGCCTCTCCTGACCTTAAAAAGAACCTAATTAACACAAAATATATACAACTACTCTAAATGCACAATGATGCATGTTATGCCATATTCATAACATGAAGTGCAAATCTAAGCCTAGGAACATGCATGAATAGGCATTTTAACCTAGATAGATGTGTCTATATCATACCCCCATGCCTATCTTTTGGTAGTCCCTAGCAAAATTAAACTACATGCTATGTATAAAATCAAAATTAGGGCCAGATCGCTTAGGCCTAAGTTGTTTACTAACAATAGAAAATTTCAACTAAGGTTCTAAACTACGAAGACTAAACAGTACCTAGGTGTCTGCCAGAATCCAGACTGCCCAAGTCCTTGCCTTATGTGAAAAGGGAAGATACATTTTTTTTATTTTTTTATTTTTTTCTAATTTTTTTGTACTTTTGGAGTTTGAGAGTTCTAGGATAACTTTTCACGGCTACCTGACCCACCCAAGACTTGAAAAGGACTCTAAGCACTAAGCATCTTTGTGAAAAAGTGATAGACTCACAAAATGGCCATTAAAACGGACTTCGGGTTTCTACGACCCTAGGTGACCTTGCCTAAGGGTTTATCTTTACGATCGGTAGCTTTCTCCCTACTTTTATTTATGGCATCAACACAAGGGCGAACCCAGTGTATATCTCCCCGGTTTATTCTACTTCCCCTCTTCTTCCCTAAGTGTTTTGGGAATTATTGTGCATTTATTTGTTTGTGAGCTGGGTTCTGGACAACCGGTCGATGGGCTGTTACCACCGACAACTTGCCAGCCATACTCATGCGGTGAAGTGTGGTTTTATTTGTTTTTATTTTTTTTTTCTTTCTTTCTTTCATTTTCTTTTTTTTTATAAGTAGGTGGCTTTCCTGATCTAAGATTTACCTAAAGGCAGTATAGCGAAAACGGTCTTGTGGCTGGGCTCTGGACAACCGACCGATGAGCTGTTACCACCGACAACTTGCCAGCCATACCACCCAAGTCGATCCATTAGCTACCCAATTTCCGTAAAAACTGCCGGAAAGTGAGTCAGTGCGAATAGTGTGTAGATGCTTAGCCTTAAAATCCCCCCAAACCAGAGGGTGGGTTGATAAGTCGTATACTTATCATCCCAATTTATTTACTAACTTAAAATGAATTTTAATTGGCGAGGACTCGAGACTAAGTCCACATTCGAGCAGACACCTGGGCTAATTAAGCCCGAAGACCTGAAGAGTCTAAGTGTTTAGGTCCTCTTGTATCATTTCCTAGAGTTAATAACTTCAAAATGCCTAAGTTCTCTTTTCCTAATTTCCTTTTTTTTTTTTAATTTTCAAATTTTTGTTTTAGTTTTATAAGAAACTAAAAGAAATTCTACGGAGTTAACATAATGATTTCAAGAATTGATTATCCACCCCCCATGCCTAAATGATGCAATGTCCTCATTGTAAAAATAAAGACATGAAAAGGGCAGAGTAAACAGAACATCACCTGAGTGTCGTGAAAATCTGGTCAGCTCCACAGAGAGAAGGGTGTATACACACGTGCTAAGTTTAATGCCTTCAGCTAGGCATAGCATACATACAAAGAAGAGATTGAGAATTCACAAGTGCGGTTCAGAATTAAAATCAAAATATTGATCCTGAAACAGGCCAGCAGAAGATGTCCACAGACGTGGACGAGATTATGGTGCAGACCCATGCCCTAGGGTCGAGTGGTTCTCAGGTTCTGGATGAAAATCACCTAGAACTGAAGGTTGTTGTGTTTGTGGGGCCGGGCCTGCAGTTTAGTGGTATGCAACCCAAGACCAAAGTATCGAACAATGGGTAAAGATGGTTCAATAAGTGTTGTTGTCCACTTAACATATAGCTCAGAAAAATAATCAGTTATTTCAAGCTTGGGTTACACGTGAAAGATATCGTAAGGTTCTGGTAGAAAGTAGGTGATTTTAAGTAAATAGGTACCCTTAGATCCAAAATCAAACTTCCCTCAGAATTAGCCTCCCAAATCTTTATTTCAACAATTCTATCCTCCAACATCAAGGGCCTAGGCTTCGGGACCTCTAGCATATTATTCACCCCATATGATTCGCCCAAGTCCAGAAATCGTGGCTGAATCAAGATTGACTTGGGCACAAAGATCTCAGAAGTCATCTCTTCAAGGTACAGATGAGGACTGGGGTCACTAATTGAGTCATCAAGATTCAGATCCTCCAAGTTAACCCCAACTAAATCCAAATCTTCAATAATTGGGCTATCAACTGGTTTGTCAGATTCCTCAAGCCCATTTGTCTCACTAAAATCCTCTTCCTTAAGTTCAAGTGAGACTTCGCCAAAAGATTCTTCACCCTCAGAGTCAAAGAATTGATGATCCTCATTTATATATGTCTCAAAATCATATGTCATTTCATGGTCCGTGAGGACATTTTTCCTCTCTCCCTGGCTCGAGGATCTCGGGTGAATCAATCGGTTCATCCTCGAATGGTTGCTCTAGCCCATCCTGGTCATCCCTAGTCTCAAAAAATGTATCCCCCCCGATAGGTGCCCGAGCAGGTTCAAACATTGGCTCTCTTGAAGGGGGTTCATCTTGAGCATCATCCCAAGATTTGACTAGTGCAACCACAAATTTCATCCTCAACCTCGACAATTTCCCAAGAAGGGACTCACCCAAGTCCCTATCCCTAACACTTTGGAGCAAATCCAATAGAGAACTATTAAGTTCATCAATCATTTTGATCATAGGCTCCAGTGCTTCAGTGCATGGTGTTGGCTGAACTTCTAAAGATTGTATAGTGTTCCTCAAATTAGCCAGCACCCTATCCTGGATCTGGTTCACCTGAACCGACTGGTTCAGTTCAGGTTTGGGTGGGTTCAGATTAAATCTAGGGGAGTCAAGATGTCGAGGTTCTCGAGTTCCTCCCTGGTAGTAGGTCATCATGGATTGTTCAAAGAAGGGTGATGACCTATTTTCAATGGAATACTGGGGAGGGTAGGTGTTATAATCATTATATCCTTCCTGATTGTAGATTTGGTTGGTTTGGTCATCAAAGGATGGAGATCCATAATCATTATAGCTCTGCGAAGGATAATAATCATAGTCTTGTTGTCCAGGGTTAGGCCCTGGGCACTGAGATTCGGATTCATATCCCCAATCAAAGTCATCCCGGCTAGTGGATGGATAATTATAAGTCAAGTCGGGATAGTAATCATCTTGGGGATAAGTGGTGGTAGGAGGGTAGGGTGTGAAATGTGTGTAGGATGTGGAAGTGTACATGGTGAAGTAAGGAGGGAAATCAAAAGAGAAAGGAGCCTTGCAATACAAAAATACAAGCCTGTCCTTAGTTTGGGTAGCCTAAAGGTCTACAGACTCTCAGAATCCATCCTAAGATTATAGACGATTTACTTTACTTATGTCCAGGCAATCCAACCAGTTACAAGGAGGGACTGGGGAGAAGGTTCTTCCTTTGGCTTGCACCTCTGGTTCCTAGTGTACCCCCCAGCTGCGGTCGTTTGACACTACTCCCCTAGCTAGACATTGAAATTGCACTAGAGGGGGGGTGAATAGTGAAATTATATTGTATTGTAATACAACAAATTCAATAACACAATATACTCAATTATTTTTAGGTGGAAACCCAAGATGGGTGAAAACCACCACCTAAGCCAATCTCTTGATTTAGGATTTTCGATCACAAGGTGATCAATCCACTAACCACACTACTTAAACGAGGGTAGTGTACCTCAATTACAATTCCAACCTCCGATCCCTAAACGGAGGTTTCTCTCTTCAAGATGAAGAGACGGGGACCCGACAGGCCGGATACCCAAAATACAGAAATTAACAAGTAAAAATAACACCTATAGAGCACCCCAATAATTTAGTTGCTTTCTTATCTACTAAGCATGAAAAGAACTCCCTGATGATTTGTAGAACGGAGCGAGCCGGGAGTATGGATTTGCCCTTTGATCAGAGTATTAGCACAGCACAAGGGCAAGATGGAGCTTAGAGTAGTGAGCAAGAGATTTTTCTAATGGAATTGTATCTCAAGAGGTGTGTTTTGCCAAAGAAGAGTTGTAGTCTATTTATAGGCAAGTTTGGAACCTTCAAGAACACTTGGGAGAGCTCTTCTAGCCGTTGGAGATAAATCCCAAGAGTTTAGGACGAAATCCACACAAAATCAGGGCAATGATGATTCTGACAGCAACATCAGACGTCTAATTTTAATATCAGACGTCTTACAGGACGTCTGATTTTTACTATGGTCGTCTAATATTGCAGGATATCCTTAACGGACTCTATTGGATCAAAAGAAGGACGTCTGATATTATGTCATAAGACGTCTGATTATTTTACTGGACGTCTAATGAATGGTACATTCGTTCCTGTTATCATCGGATCCAAACAGGGTTCTAGGTTTAGAGGATCAGACGTCGTTATGGACGTCTGAGGACATTACCAGACGTCTGGAAACCTAAATACTCTTCCTTCCTGCTTCTGCCAAAAGATTATGTGGCCGTAGACAGATACGCACAGAAAATCATGGCCAACGGTTCAAAGGCAGACGTCTGTAAGTGTGTCAAGACGTCTAGAAATTATTTTTGCCGATAAAAAGTCTAACGGTTAGTATGAGGACGTCTGGGTAAAGGATCAGACGTCTGTGAACGGTTATCGACGTCTGAAAGTGAGGTCCTTCGACTGATGTTTATGAGGAGATGAACAAAGGCAGAAATATTTGAAATTAGACGTCTGATACACATGTCAGACGTCTTATGATGGAAAATCAGACGTCTGGACTTTTTAATGGACGTCTGATAAAAGTATAAGTGTTGGGTTTTTTGTTTCTAATTTATCCTAAGTGTAGAGAGCCTAAGTTAGCTATTTATAGGTTATGTTTGGGGGCTCTTTACAGTATTTCTAGACTCAAATAAGATGAAAATTACAACCTTTGAAAGTTTACATGAAAAAAGCCTAAGACCTAATACTTTTGCTACTCGTCTTCACGCTTTTAATCTCCCGTCTTGGAAAGCTTTTTGAATTCCTGCAAATATGTTATTATAGAGAGAAAATAATATGCTACGCTTTATTTATTATTTCATTTTCTACATTTTGTAAAATCATCAAAATATTTTATATGAGTAGTTGAACTAACAATCTCCCCCTTTTTGATGATTTTCAAAATATAGCTGTAGGTTCCTCTTTCCTCCCCCTAAAGGTTGTACTTGATAGCCTTTATCTATTTATTATTCCTTAATTTCTTACCTACATTCTTCTCCCCCTTTTTGAATATCATCATGAAGGGTTGTTGAAAGGGAGTCAAAATCCAAACTACAAGAGTAATATCTACAAAGTAGAGTGCGTGAATAAAATTGCATGTTTAAAAGATGACAAGGCATTAAGGAAAATTGATTAGGAATAGAAATATTTAAGCATGGACTAGCTATTTGTTCCCAAAAATATTAAGTAGAGGGTCAAGGCCTCTTAATACAAACTTAGAATAAAAGACAGAAAAATAGAAGCACTAAAACTATTCTTCTTGATCTTGGCGGCGGCGGCGACGAGCGGGTCCTTGTCCTATCTGCAAATTTTGAACATCTGATCTAAGTTCGTCGATGTCGCGGCGCATGCTTCCCATGTAGGTGTACATCTCGCCGGTTCGGCGCAGCAGGAGGGAGATGCCGGAGGAGAGGGAATCTGTGGCTGGATCCCATGCTTCATCAAAGCTCGAGCGGGGAGCTTCTATTTGAAGGGGCCGTGGTTCATGGAAGTCTGGAAAGGGTGGAAGGGGCTCTTCTTCCATGGGTTCGTCGGCGGGCTCAAGATGTTCTCTAAGTATATGCATCTTGGCGGCTGTGGCCCAGTTGTAAGGCTCAATTTTCTTGTCAACTGCTTGGTCAGTTATGGAAATCCGATGGGATGAAAAGATTTTGGATAGAATAGACCCAAACGGAAGTGATGCCCCATGGTCCTCATTCATGACGCGAACAATGAGGCGGCAATAATTGAAAGGAATATGACGAACGGCCGCAAAAAGGAGAGCCTTGTGTTGGCGTGAGATGTAATCAAAGCCTCCTGATTTGTTTAGGAGGTCCCACCCAAAAATGCGAGAGAGTAGACGTGGAAGGGGTTTGAGATTTTTGCACGGTAGAGTGCCAAGGTTTTCAGCATATTTTTCCGGGAGAACTAACTCTTGATTGATGATTTCAGGGTCGTATTGCCTCAGTATGTCATTGAAATCATTTCCCTCATTGGGGATGGCTAGAAGGTCAGAGATAGTTTCAGATGTGATGTGTATTTCACGACCAAATAGGCGGGTATGGAGTTCAAGTTCATCGTTGCTGTAGTCCTCAACGATGTTGGCATAAAAGAGACGGCAAAGATCAAGGAACACACCAAGAGTTCCAATGCCGGAGTGGAATTGATGGTCAAAATATTGGAAAAGATGGAGAGTTTGGAAGTGTTCCCGAAGGTTCAAATGGGCAAAATCATTCCAAACAATAAAACGAGGGCATTTAACTTTGGCATTCGCGAAACGACGAAATCGCTGCCTAGCGATGTCACCCCGCAATTGATCTACCAAATAAGTGGAAGAGGAACTGGAAGATCCCTCAACTTGCTTCCTACGGGGAGGCATATTTGGTGGAATGGGTGGTTAGGTTTAGGAGAAAAGAGTGGTGAGTTGAGGATGGAATACCTGCAAAAAAGAAACAACCATTCAACCAAGCAACATTCACCCAAAACATAGTTTGAAACACTGTAATCATCATGAAAAAAATATGTGGCAGTATGCCTTGAGGCAATACAACCTGCCATGTAGTTGTGGCAATATACCTTTGGATGCAAGCCACTAAAAAGTCGGCTTGATCCTCATGAGGTAATACCCTTGCCATGGAAGATGCAGCTAGGGCTAAGAAGGTTTTCTTGACCGAGGGTTAGGGCTGACAATGAAATGCACATGTAGGTCAAGTGAATCAAGAAGTGAACTAGATGCTACAAGGCCGTGGGTAAAAGGAGTATGAAAATGCCCTAGGCGTTGAGAGGGTATACCCACGGGAGGAGGGAAGCCTCCAAATGCGCGGTCGAGAGGCAGGGACGACGCGCGCAGAGGAGCAGCAGTTCCGTCAGTCGTCGAAGAGGCGCGACGGTCGTCTGGCTGCGAGCAGAACTTCGCCAGCTGCTGCTGTGGGCCGTCGGGTGTGAGGGAGAGTGGCGCGCAGATCGTGTGGGGTAGGGATTTTGGACAGGAGAGTGGGACCTTTGCGAAGGGGATTTTATATCCCAAGGTCACCGAGCAAGTCTCCCCCTGAAGTTGGGGAGATTTGCATCTCAAACCGTCCAGAGAAAAGCCGCGACGCGCAGATTTTTCCCCGATCAGACGTCTGTCAACGATGTCAGACGTCGGGATTTGGCAGAGGAATTTTTGCCTATTTCAGGGAGACGTCTGTTTTATTCATCAGACGAATAATCAGACGACTAATTCTAATATAGACGTCTGATTTCTGCAGGAATCCTCCCTAGCAAAAAGATTTATTCTCCAGGTTGTCGTCTGATTTCTTACTCAGACGGCAAAGAAGACGTCTAAATTTAATATTAGACGTCCGATTTCTGCAGACAGACCTTCCTGGATTTTCGTTTAAAGTTACAGGGTCGTCCGTTTTTCCTGCCAGACGATTCATACGACGTCTAGCCATATATTCAGACGTCCGACAGGCAGTACATGTTCTGTCTCCGAGATAGACGTCTGTCAACACATTTGGACGACAGTTCAGACGTCTGTGTGGAGTACCAGACGTCTGATATTACTATTTTGTTATATATAAAATCGTCGTCTGTCCCAGATGTTTAGACGACGGATTTTAATGTATAAGACGTCTGATTATTTAATCAGACGTCTGATATTGGACAGAGTGTGCATTTGGATGTTTGAATGAAGGCTTAGTGAAATCAAGGTTCAATCTATGCTCATGACAAAAGAGGTTCCATTAAAACACTAAATTCTTCAAATATCACTTATCTTACATATGCCTAGTTTCCTACGTATATAATTAAAGCGATCATAGTTCAAAGGTTTAGTGAAAATATCAGCTAACTGCAGTTCAGTACAAATAAATTCAACTTCGATTTCTCCCTTAAGTACATTGTCTCTTAGGAAGTGATGTCGAACATCAATATGTTTTGTGCGAGAGTGATGTACGGGATTTTTCGAGAGGTTGATAGCACTAGTATTGTCACATAATATTTTTATCTTATTAAATATCAGGTTAAAATCCTTCAAAGTACTTTTCATGCAAAGTACTTGGGAACATGCTAGTGCAGCGGCTATGTATTCAGCTTCTGTAGTTGATAAAGCTACACTAGATTGTTTCTTTGAGAACCAAGAGACTAGTGATTCGCCTAAGAATTGGCACGTCCCACTAGTACTTTTCCTATCAGTGCAGCTACCTGCGTAGTCCGCATCGCTATATGTAACTAAGTTGAATTGTGGACTCCTAGGGTAGAATAAGCCATAATCAGATGTGTCAACTAGATATCTAAATATTCGTTTTACAGCATTTAGGTGTGATTGTTTAGGATTTGATTGAAACCTAGCGCATAAGCAGGTACTAAACAAAATATCAGGTCTACTGGAAGTTAAATACAGTAAAGATCCAATCATGCTACGATAGAGCTTTTGATCTATGGGCGTACCTGATTCGTCCAAGTCTAAGGAAGTTGTGACACTCATAGGAGTGTTCTTCCCTTTACTTTTGTTCATATCAAATCTCTTCAACATCTCCTTTGTGTATTTAGATTGACACACAAAGGTTCCAATCTCGAGCTGAGTGATTTGCAAGCCCAAGAAAAACTTGAGTTCACCCATCAAACTCATTTCGAATTCTTCC
This sequence comes from Thalassia testudinum, assembly GCA_037157565.1. NCBI lineage: Eukaryota > Viridiplantae > Streptophyta > Magnoliopsida > Alismatales > Hydrocharitaceae > Thalassia > Thalassia testudinum. Next base: position 92,977,547 of record JAZHRO010000014.1, on the reverse strand, counting down.
TGCATAATTTCTGAAAACTTTCTACACATAGATTCATTAGTAGCACCAAATATAATATCATCTACATATATTTGAACTAATAAAATGTCTTTTCCTTTTCTTTTAATGAATAATGTGGAATCAGCTTCCCCTATAGAGAATTTTGCATTTAACAAGTACTCTTTGAGCCTTTCATACCAAGCTCTAGGAGCTTGCTTTAGACCATATAGTGCCTTGTTTAATTTGTAGACAAAATGAGGCTTATCATGAGAATCAAAACCAGGAGGTTGTTTTACAAAAACTTCCTCCTTAATGAATCCGTTAAGAAACGCGCTCTTAACGTCCATTTGAAAGAGTTTAAAGCCAAGAAAGGCGGCATAAGCAAGAAGCATGCGAATTGATTCGAGTCGAGCTACGGGAGCGTAGGTCTCATCAAAATCAATTCCTTCTTCTTGGTTGTACCCTTGTGCTACCAACCGAGCCTTATTTCGAATAACTATACCGGATTCATTCAACTTGTTCCGGAATACCCATTTGGTACCTATTACCGTTTGCCCTTCAGGCTTAGGTACTAGATCCCAAACTTCATTCCTTTGGAATTGGTTGAGTTCCTCCTGCATGGCCATCATCCAAGTTTCTTCGGAGCATGCTTCCTCGACACTCTTCGGTTCAACTTGAGATACAAAGGCGGAGAGACCAAAGGTGCAACTAAAACGAGATCGGGTTTTAACGCCATCAGAAACACTTCCAATGACTTGACTTTCGGGATGATCCCTTTGATATATCCAATCTTTTGGAAGATTATGGATATTGGAGTTTGGAATGTTAGACACATCAATAGTAGAATCATCTTCATCATCCATATTGACTCGGTCAATGGAGGAATGAGGAGATTCATCGAAGGAGACATGAAGGGTTTCCTCCACTGTTAATGTGGTCTTGTTAAAAACCCGATATGCCTTACTACGTGAGGAGTAACCAATAAAGATGGCTTCTTCACCTTTGGCATCAAATTTATCTAAATTAGAGCGGGTATTCAAGACAAAACATCGACATCCAAAAACTTTAAAATAACTAATTTTGGGTATTTTCCCATAGTATAGTTCAAAACAAGTTTTTCGCAATCCGGATCGAATTAAGGTGCGATTTAACACGTAACAAGCCGTGTTAACCGCCTCAGCCCAAAAATACTTCGGTAACCCCGAGTCTATGAGCAATGTTCGAGCACATTCTTGAAGAGTACGGTTCTTTCTCTCAACCACCCCATTTTGTTGAGGTGTTCGAGGAAAAGAGAACTCATGAGCAATACCGTGCTCTTGACAAAAATCATCAAACAAGGAATTTTCAAACTCGCCCCCATGATCACTACGGATACAAGTGATTTGGTAGCCTTTTTCAGTTTGAATTTTCCTACAAAAAATAGAAAAGACAGAAAACACTCTTTCTTTAGATCTCAAGAAGGAGACCCATGAAAACCTCGAAAAATCATCTACAATTACAAGGCAATATTTGCATCCACTGAGGCTCTCATATTTTGTTGGTCCAAATAGATCTAGGTGAAGTAGTTCTAAAGGTCTTGATGTGGATATAACTTCTTTGCTTTTAAAACTAGATTTTATAATCTTACCTAATTTACATGAATCACAAACAAGCTCATTTAAAAATTTTCTTTTAGGAAGACCTCGGACTAGTTCATGTTTAGCTAATTTTTGAACCAGCTTCATATGAACATGTCCTAGTCTTTTATGCCATATACTTAACTCATCATTTGCTATAAGACATTCATAAGTGCCATTTTTATCAAATTCTACAACATAAATGTCTTTAAATCTAGTTCCCTTAAGAAGGGTTTCATTGGTTAATGCATGCATAATTTCAAACATTTTAGAAGTAAACACTACTTTAAAACCCTTATCACATATTTGACTTACACTTAAAAGATTATGTTTTAGACCTTTAACTAGAGAAACATTTGAGATGGGAGAGAGAGGGTTACCTATTTTACCAAGGCCAATAATATGACCCTTGTGGTTGTTGCCAAATGTAACTGTTCCTCCATCCGTAGGTTGGAGGTCAAAAAATAGGTGCTTGTCTCCTGTCATATGTTTGGAGCATCCGGAGTCCATCACCCATCGGCCTCCTTGGTGGTGGAGGTTTCCTTGTCTTCCTCCTTGTAGACCTTCTTCCTCCTACAAAAGATCTTCGATTGTGACTTGGTGTTTCTATAGGTCTTTCTAATTTGAGTCGTCCATCCTTCATTTTGTATATCCAATTTTTGACATTATGATGTCCTTTCATCCCTATAAAACAAAGTGAGAGTTGTCTTTTCGGTATCCATTGTAAAGTGGATCTGTATTTGTTAGTGTTCTCCTTTAGAGGAGGGTCCCTTTTTGGCTCACTTTGACTAGGCTCATAAAAGCCTAATCCAAATTTACTTGAGGAAGGTTTTTGATGGGCAATGAGTTTGTCCAAGTTATCCTTCCCCTTTGTAAATTTAGCTAGGTCCTCAAGAAGTTGGTTTGACTTTTCTTTGAGATGATTTATCTCTATTTTCATTATATCTAGTTTATCTTCTAATGCCCTAATTTCTACTCTAAGTAAGCCATTTTCATCCTTTTTAAAAGAGTTTGATTTTTCAAGCACATGGATTTTGTCGAGTAATTCTTCTCTATCTAAAAATTTTTGTTCACTCATTGCTGTATACAAATCATTTGTTAATGACTCTTTCTCAATCATTAGATTTTTTATTTGCATATTTAAAGCAGTGGTTTCTTTTGTAAGAATTAGATTCTTTTCTTCAAGATCATTGATTAATCTCTTATTTTCTAACTTTTCTTCTTTTAAAGCCTTGCTTTGGGTTTTAGTTTTCTTAAGATCTATATATAGTGAATCAAAGGCATCTTGTAATTCATCCAAAGAGTAGGGGTTTACCTCAGGTTCCTCAGATTCAGACTCGGAACCATCATTTGTTGCCATTAGTCCCAAGCATGCCGTTTCTTCATTTGTTTCCTCCTCCTCTTCTTCTTCGGAGGTGGAGTCATCCCATGTTGCTTGAAACGCCTTCTTCTTGAATCCTTTCGATTTGGAGATCTTCTTGTAGTCAGAAGGCTTCTTGTGTTTCTTCTCATCATCCCTTTTGAGTAAGGGACAATCTTTCCTTATGTGACCTCTCTTTTTGCAATTATAGCAAATTAGAGGATCTTCTTCTCTTTTCTTTCCCTTGATCTCTCTTCTATTTCTGAGAAACTTTTTAAACTTTTTAGCTAATAAAACAAATTCTTCGTCATCGGTACTTACCTCATCATCCGACGTAGCTTTGAAGGCTAAGGTCTTCTTCTTTGGCTCCGATGAGGTTGATTTCTTCTTTTGCTCCATTTTTGATTCGTAAGCCATGAGATTCCCAAGTAGATTTTCCATGTCTAGATCCTCTACTTGGTTGGCTTCTTCTATTGCCGTTACCTTTTGCTCCCACTCAGGTCCAAGGGAGCGAAGGAGCTTCCCTTGAAGCTCCCCCTTTATAAATGTCTTTCCTAAAGACTTGAGGTTATTCACGATTAACGTGAATCGGGTGTACATGTCCCCAAGTCTTTCATTCTCCTTCATAAAGAAAGCTTCGAATTCCTGTGATAGCAAGTTTATCTTCGAGGATTTAACTTTAGATGTACCTTCGTGAGTAACCTCCAAGGTTCTCCAGATCTCGTGGGCGGTTTCGCATTGGCTGATGCGGTTGAATTCCTCCGAGCTGAGAGCGCAGTAGAGTGAGTTCATTGCCTTGGCATTCAGTCCAAGGTGATGGATTTGCTCCACTGTGTAACCAGTTTCTGGTTTCTCGGGAATGACGTATGCGGATTCGCATTTCTCCCAAATGGAGAAATCGTTGGCTTGAAGCCACATCTTCATTCTCAGCTTCCAGTAGGTGTAGTTGGTTCCTTCGAAGAGTGGTGGTCGAGTGGTGGATTGCCCCTCCAATCTGCTTGTGGAAATCGCCTTCCCCTCCATGTGATCTTTCCGCGGATGTTACTCTTGTAGGCGGAAAACCTGCTCTGATACCAAATGAAATTGCACTAGAGGGGGGGTGAATAGTGAAATTATATTGTATTGTAATACAACAAATTCAATCACACAATATACTCAATTATTTTTAGGTGGAAACCCAAGATGGGTGAAAACCACCACCTAAGCCAATCTCTTGATTTAGGATTTTCGATCACAAGGTGATCAATCCACTAACCACACTACTTAAACGAGGGTAGTGTACCTCAATTACAATTCCCACCTCCGATCCCTAAACGGAGGTTTCTCTCTTCAAGATGAAGAGACGGGGACCCGACAGGCCGGATACCCAAAATACAGAAATTAACAAGTAAAAATAACACCTATAGAGCACCCCAATAATTTAGTTGCTTTCTTATCTACTAAGCATGAAAAGAACTCCCTGATGATTTGTAGAACGGAGCGAGCCGGGAGTATGGATTTGCCCTTTGATCAGAGTATTAGCACAGCACAAGGGCAAGATGGAGCTTAGAGTAGTGAGCAAGAGATTTTTCTAATGGAATTGTATCTCAAGAGGTGTGTTTTGCCAAAGAAGAGTTGTAGTCTATTTATAGGCAAGTTTGGAACCTTCAAGAACACTTGGGAGAGCTCTTCTAGCCGTTGGAGACAAATCCCAAGAGTTTAGGACGAAATCCACACAAAATCAGGGCAATGATGATTCTGACAGCAACATCAGACGTCTAATTTTAATATCAGACGTCTTACAGGACGTCTGATTTTTACTATGGTCGTCTAATATTGCAGGATATCCTTAACGGACTCTATTGGATCAAAAGAAGGACGTCTGATATTATGTCATAAGACGTCTGATTATTTTACTGGACGTCTAATGAATGGTACATTCGTTCCTGTTATCATCGGATCCAAACAGGGTTCTAGGTTTAGAGGATCAGACGTCGTTATGGACGTCTGAGGACATTACCAGACGTCTGGAAACCTAAATACTCTTCCTTCCTGCTTCTGCCAAAAGATTATGTGGCCGTAGACAGATACGCACAGAAAATCATGGCCAACGGTTCAAAGGCAGACGTCTGTAAGTGTGTCAAGACGTCTAGAAATTATTTTTGCCGATAAAAAGTCTAACGGTTAGTATGAGGACGTCTGGGTAAAGGATCAGACGTCTGTGAACGGTTATCGACGTCTGAAAGTGAGGTCCTTCGACTGATGTTTATGAGGAGATGAACAAAGGCAGAAATATTTGAAATTAGACGTCTGATACACATGTCAGACGTCTTATGATGGAAAATCAGACGTCTGGACTTTTTAATGGACGTCTGATAAAAGTATAAGTGTTGGGTTTTTTGTTTCTAATTTATCCTAAGTGTAGAGAGCCTAAGTTAGCTATTTATAGGTTATGTTTGGGGGCTCTTTACAGTATTTCTAGACTCAAATAAGATGAAAATTACAACCTTTGAAAGTTTACATGAAAAAAGCCTAAGACCTAATACTTTTGCTACTCGTCTTCACGCTTTTAATCTCCCATCTTGGAAAGCTTTTTGAATTCCTGCAAATATGTTATTATAGAGAGAAAACAATATGCTACGCTTTATTTATTATTTCATTTTCTACATTTTGTAAAATCATCAAAATATTTTATATGAGTAGTTGAACTAACAGACATCAGATTGACTAGTATAAGTAGGTCAATCGTGAACAATCTCAATCTGGATCCCGACGAGCGAACCAGTCCTTAGGGCCAACATCTAATCAATTTTAGTTAGGCTTGGGAAAATTGTGCTTCAGGAATGTGATGGGCCCTTTAGATGGGTTGTGCCCTTAATGATCAGTTAAAATGTGTGTGTGTGCACAACCAAGGTTTGCAAACAAGGTTATTTGATGATGTGTCCTTTAGAGTTCAACCTTGTTTAGTAGCTTTTAGGGTTTAATCCTTAGGTTGGTTCAATCAAAGTTTAGTAGAACACTCCAAGTTTTGAAAGCACGGGTGATGATATGTTCCTTTAAAAATCAAAAATAATGTGGAGTGCTTGGTTCAACCCTAAGAATCAACCCTAAGTGGCAAGCTACTTGATGGATTCGTTTTAGATTGAGTGGTGCGGCCCAAACAGCTCAATCAATTGGCCTATTGCACCACTTAGTTTAGGCCCACAATAACTTTTAACCTATTCAGATTTCTACTCACTTATGTGTATTTAGTTGAAGTGTACTGGGTCCACAGGTTAGATCCCAGTTAAGTGGTAGAATCAAAGTGATTGTGCGCCTTAGGATAAGAAGTTGTGGGTGTTAAGTGTGTAGCTTTCAAAAAAATCCCACAATCAGATAACACTTTTATTTTTATTTTTTTTATTGATGTGGATGGCGAGGTGAGTGGAACTGGCAAACAAACAACCAAATCTCTCCTAGGGTTCATAAAAAGCACCTAAGTTTATTTGCGTTTGAGTTATTCAGTTATGGAAAGAAAACTAAGGTGGGGGTGGTGTGGGGGACACTTACAAAACACTCTACCCACACTTTACTCCAGTCTACCGCACTTGGATCTCCATGCTAGGGTACCTACAAGACAGTAGATCAAAGACAAGTAGGGTTAATGCTATGTAAATGCAAAGAAACACAATAAACAATAAAGTAAATTCCGTTGCCTCCCCGGCAACGGCGCCAAAATGGTCTGGCCGTGCTTCATGTGTTAGAAATCGAGGTTACAAGTAACATGTCGTCGTAGTTGCAAAACACATCGATCAGATAAAATTTATACCGAAACTCCAAGGGAGTCCCGGGTCGAACACAGGGAGGCAACGTTTACTTTAATTGATAACCGCGCTTCGATTTTATTTGTTTTTGGTCGTTTTTATCTTTTCTAATTTTTTTCGTTTTTAGCAGGCAAGAGATCAGGTTGATGAGTTCTAGCTAATCTACTTGCAAGAATATATATATGAGAGAGAAAGAGGTAGAGAAAGAGAAACAAGCATCTATTTATCAATAATTGTTTGTTACAACTATGAAAGCAGGAAAAATCTACACTATGAAAGCATAAAAAGATAAAATGAGGTGAGGGAAATCCCCCTCGACGGTTGCTCTGAGGACGACTCGCTCTGACGTAGCCTGGAGGAAGGTTGTGAGGAGCAGGACGAAGGAGGATGGAGCCGGAGGACAGAGGATGGGGTAGGACGACGTCGCGGCGAGGATCTTCCTCCTGAAGGGCAGTGAGAGGACGACCACGGGATGCTCCACGAAGGGGGGTGAGAAGACGGAAAACTACTTGGTTTTACTCTAGAGGAGCATCCCGGGCTTGGGACAATCTCTCTTTAGAGCCTTGGAGGTGGTGAGAGGAAGAAAGGAAGAGATGCTTTGGAATGGTTGTGGGTAGGTCCTTTTATAGTGGAGGAGGAAGAACAAATTCTCTTTTGGGTCATTACTGACGTCCATAAACGTCGCTGAAGATCCGGCCTTCAGATCCACTTGCTGGCATGTGCTGACCATTAGTGACAGTTGTAAGCGTCACTAAAGGTGCGTCGCTGGAGATCCACGCCCGCCCCTCTGGTACCCGCCCCGCTGGCACGCATGACGTGCCTTGTGCTCCCCGCACCTCCTGCACGCGCATGCGGCATGCGTTGTTACTGCGCTGCGTACAGCGACAGCTGTGCGCGTGCGCTGTTGCTGCACGCGGTGCACTGCGCGGGGTTGCGGCTATGCGCAGGGTGCTACGCGGGGCTGTGGCTGTGCGCGCGTGCTACTGCTGCTGGCTGACGTTGGACGGCCTGGATGGCTCCACGTGGTGCCACCTAGGCCGTCCATTCTTATTTCCTTTGTAAAGGGTGCCTCAGTGCCCCGATCGAGATGCTTCCCATGCTGTCGGACTGCGATCATTGCTCCGGATCAATCTGTATGGTCGGATTTTCCATCCAAAACCTATATGGATGTCGCATTGCCCCCCTGACCGTTGATCTTCCTCGAGCTTCATGTGATGCTACGGGACTTCGATCTGGACGATTTCAGAGGCGTTAGACTCCGATCTGGACGATTTCAGAGGCGTTAGACTCCGATCGTCGTATTAATCAGATCTGTATGGTCTGATCGTCCATCCAAGGCCCTAAAATAAATCATCTCCTCTCCTGACCATAAAAAGAACCTAATTAACACAAAATATATACAACTACTCTAAATGCACAATGATGCATGTTATGCCATATTTATAACATGAAGTCCAAATCTATGCCTAGGAACATGCATGAATAGGCATTTTAACCTAGATAGATGTGTCTATATCACCCACCAGTCATCACTCCCATCCTCATCGTGTGTTCCCTCACACTTGCATGCAACGGCAGCAACGTACAGCATGCCTCCGCCCGCACCTGCATCCACTAAGAGTGCACCTCCGCTATGCCTGAGCAGCAGTGCGTGCGTGGCTACACAACCTGCATACCCCTCGTTGCGCCTCCGCCTACCCGAGCGGCTTCCCACGCACATCTCCGGCGTGCACTGGCCCTCGCCTCCAGCCCACGCACGTAGAGCACGTGCTACTCTAGAATCTCCACTCGCGCGTAGAGTATGCATCCTCTAGTATCTTCGCCAGCCCGTAGCTGCAGCACCTTCGGCCGAGCTCTGTAGCACCTATGCACACCCACACGGTCTGCGCATGTCCTTGTTGACCCTTGCCCTCGCCAGATCGTGTGTGCGCTTTCATAAGTGCCATCGCGTAGCAGCAACAGAGTTCCAGCCACCATCCTCACCACCGCCGCCTCAGGCCACTGTTGGCCATGAGACTACCACTGCTGAATAGCCCTCACCCCACTCGACCTCTGGATGCAACCTTGCCATCGGCCTTGGTCTCCACCTCGCGCACGGACAAGGGGAAGCCATTCCCCTGTTTTTCTACAGTAGCATAGGTATTAGTTATTACATCATTTGCCATTGCCAATCCAACATTTTTCAATAAATGGAATAGATATATTGTGTGATTTTATGCAAACACCCCTCTACTTTCATACAAATGCAATTTCAGCATAACTTCTCATTGTTATCTTCATTTAAAGGCTGATTTGGCATTATTTCTTGACAAAATTGATAGTGAACTTTCATTTTTGATATTAAGTTTAATTAGGCAATTGCCTCCCTGTGGACACGACTCACTCCTAATTAGGTGGTTATTTTAATTACTTTGATTAGTCAATTTTTCATCACTTTAAAATACGACAAATGATCTTAATCATCTTATTCAAAAGTGAAAATTGACTTATCAGATGCATCGAGGGGTGTTTATGGTTTTTTAATAGAGGGATAAAACCTAGGGAACTAAAGGAACTAATCTACCTACTCTAATTGGATGAAAGAGGAAGGGTCCGCATTGATTTTGGCAAGCTAGCAACAAAGAAGATGAACTTTCCTGAGGGAGATGGCGGCGAGGAATGGGGAAGACAGCCCTCGCTTTGATGGGCGAGGCTCGGAGGAAGATGAGGAAGGGGATGGGTAGGCCAATTTGGCCGTTAGCTGCCCCTAGGAAGAAGGGGAAGGAGGCTGCCAGAGCTTGGTCAGAGAGGGGCTAGAGGTAGGGTTTTTGAAGAGGTTTTTGGCCCCAAACCTTGCTATGGAGGTAAGGAAGTCGGGGCGAAGCTTATATAGAGCCCAAGACTTGTAGCAAATAAGGGAGGATGCTCGATGAGCTTCGAAATTTCATGGGAAGAAATCCCTAAAGCTTCAAAGGTTCGCAATATCTTTTGGCTTTGATTCTAGGTCCAAGAAGGTGCTAAAATGATTGGGAATCAACTGAGGAACACTCCTTCCAATTTCGAGGGAGATTGATTGAAGGATCAGAGAGCTTTCCTTAATTGAAGGTCATCTACTTGGTGGGTTATGGACTTGGCTTGAAGGAAAGTGGTAGGGACTGTTTAGTGAAGAAGGAGACAAAGGTAGGGGGCTTTACGAAAATATTTCAAAAGTTAAGGGCATAAATGGGAGAAAAAGAATTAGACTACACTAAAATGCAAACTAGGTCAAAAAGATCTCTGACTGGGCCAAAATTTTTGTACAAACTTAATTTGGACCAAAGGAATCTAATGGTAAAGTTAGATTTAGGTTTTGATTATCTTTGACTAGGTAATCTATGCAGAAACTCAAATTAGGGCAACTGTCTATCTGAGAATCTATTTTAAGTTAAAATGGGTTCCAATGGTAAAATTAAAGGTACCAAACCATGGGGAATATTTTTCTATGGATTTCAGAAATTTTAGATGAATTTTATGCTAACCAAAACCTCAGTTAATTAAAGGAGTTAGTTTTTAGGATTTTAGATGTCATTTAATTCTCGAAATGTGTGAAAACCCATTTCTATCTGCTTGAACCCACTTATTGGACATTTATAACCAGTTGACCTTTAATTAACCTCTAGGAAACCGTGTGATTGCTCTACAATTAGGATATTATATTAAAACTATAGATTTAGCCCTATTTTAAAGCATTTCTCTCAAAATAGATTTGCAGTGAATTATGGTCTTCCGGCAATTATGTAGGATCATTTATCAATGTATTATGACTAATTAAAGCTAAATATGGCTGATGACGATGTTATCATCAATAACAAAGGACTTTTTATCAATCTTCTCACCCAAGACAACCCAGACCACATAATCAGAAGCGTCGGCCAGACCAGTGGTTGCAACACCAAGGCATAGGTGACTGCCATTTTCAATAAATCAAATGCCTTGTGGCATGATTCATCAAACTCAAATGTCTTTGGCAAGAAGATTACTCAAGGGTCAAGCAACCTTCAAGAAGTCCTTAGTAAATCTTTGATAGAAACCTACATGACCAAGGAATGATTGGATTTGCTTCACAAATGTGGGTGGAAGAAGTTTAGAGATAGCATCCACCTTAGCCTTATCAACTTCAATACCCCAATTAAAGACCACATGACCCAAGACAATGCCTTCTTGAGTCATAAAGTTTCTCTTTTCCAAGCTAAGGACCAGTCGTGTTTTGATGCATTTCTTGAGGATCAATTGCAAGCTAGTTAGGCAATACTCGAAAGAATCTCCGAAAATGGTGAAATCATCCATGAATACCTCAATACAATCTCCCACCATGTTAGAAAAGATGGCAAGCATGCTCCTTTGAAAATTCACAGTTGCATTGCAAAGCCCAAAGGCATCCTACAGAATGCAAAGGCTCCATAGGGACATGTAAAAGTTGTCTTCTCCTAGTCTTTGAGATGGATAGGTGTTTGCTAAAGCGAAATCGAGTTTTAAACTAAAGCATTGTAATATAGTTGAAATTGCTTTGAAAACAAATAGATTTTATTACTCGAAGTTTAAGTCCAAGGTCAAACACAAGGAGCAAGTTCGGGTTTAGAAATCAAGAGCACAACTTTGAGAAATTGAATATAATATGCAATGAAAACCAGAGTTATTGTGCAATAATGTACACACATAAGATTAAAGAAATCAATGTAAACAAGCACAAAAATTAAATGTCTTGATTGATGAATTAGACGTCTTAAACTATGGTTGCTACAGTGCGGTGCTTTTACTTCCTTCTCTTCTCTGATCTCCATCTCTGGCAGCTAACTTTCTTCTTCTTTTCTTCTGTGTTCTTTTTGTGCCTTAGTCATTCTCTGCTTGTTTTTCTCTGCCTTTGATTCCTTCTCCATCCTTATCTTTCTTTCTTTGGCGGCTCCTTCTACTTCTGCCTATAGTCTTTCTCCTTCTCTTTCTTTCTCTTTCTTCTTCAAATCTTCAGCCTCTCTGACTTCAGCTTCTTCCCCTTCAACCTTGCCTTCTCCTTGCTTAGCTTTCTCTGGCCTCCGACTTCTTCTTCCTTGGTTTCTTCTTCTTCTCCTTTCCCTACAAGAGCAAAACCTACCCCTACCTACGTAGGCTCTCTTCTCCTCTTTCTCTCTTAGGTTCGCACTCCCAGAGCCACAGTCTCTGGGTTAGGTACGCAATCGGAACCAAGCCCACCAGTGTGTGGTGGTGGGCGAGGAGTGCTAGGTTGGGTATACGAGTCACACCAGGTCCATGGAGGTCGGGTCATGGACAAGTTGGGTGAAGGTGAGTGGGACCTCACGTCATGGTCTGGAGGCGATAAGCCCTATGCAGTTTTGAAATTTATTCAGCTGTGACACTTCAAGAGTTTCTAAGGTGGGACTATCTTCCCACCTCCCTTCATGTGTGTCTACGGCAGGCAACGGCATTTGATTGCAGCTGAGCTTCGGCCTTCAGTTCCAATTGGTTGCCTGGAGCTGTGCACCAGGGAAGTCCACGCAACCTGGGGCTATGAACTTGGAGCAGGGGAACCTGAAGCATGCTCACAAGCAAGCTTCTCGCTTGCATCAATGGCAGCGAACCTCTTATAGTTGTTAACATGCAAACAGCCTCGTGGCCTCGTCAGAACGCTATGGAGGCTTTGCTGAGACGTGGTGAATGTGTTGCGGGGTTCAGCACTGCATGGGGCTACCAGAGTGCACGGGCCTAGGGCACCCTTTGTGCGTGAGAGTGGGTGTGTTCGGGGGCCTTGTGGGTGAGTGATGGCATGTATGGAGTGAGGGTTTATGTTCATTGAAGTGTTGCGGAGCTTATGGGATGGTTGGTGCGGTAGATGGAAGTGCAGAGCGATGGCGACGTCTCGTCGGAGGTCTGGCTAGAGTTGGAGAAGATGATGGTGATTGAGCATGTCGAGGGGTGTTTTTGGGAGATAAAGGTGGGAAAAAGAAGTACAAAGGAAAAGGGACTTATCTGGGCATAAAGAGATGAAGGGGGAGGCATAGATGGTAGCTGGCTCATATTGCCATCACCGGAGACGAAGCACTCAGCGGAGGGAGGATGGCGATTATGAAGGGGCTATAGAGGCGTCGGCGGGTGTGGTGCAAAGCGAACGAAAATAAGGAAGGGAACCCTGCCACTAGTATTATGGATAGGTGACGAGGGAAAGAGAGGGTGGTCACCAGAGCTTGCTGTGCCACTGGCCAGAGGAGGAAGAGACAAATTTGAGGGATTTTCTGGCCAAAGTCAAGCTTAGGAGATGCGGGGTGACTTGGGTCTACTTATATAAAACTTGGAGGATTAATTTGTGCTTGGAAGCCAAGCTTCCAAGCACGGAAAGCTCACTGGAGATGGAAGCTTGCAGGAGACCCGAATCTCTCTTGCATTCTCATGAGAGATTGGGTACCAAATAGATCCTCAAATTCTATTCATATTGGAGGAGATTTCTCGGACAATCTCCCTTTCAATTTTGAAGGGGATTCTCTGAGAGATCAAGGAGATCTTGCCCTCGAAATCTCATCGGAGTAGGATTCCATCCGCTATAATGGCAGAGGGACCTTATTGCAAAGAATGAAGACAAGTCTAGGGGGTTTCTGTAGAGGTTTTCAGGGGTAGAAATGCAATTAGGTTGGACCTATTTGCAAAGCGGGTCAATATGAATTCCTCTTAGGTCCAAATTTTGGAACTAACCTAATTTGGACCGAAGGAAACCAATGGTGAAGTTGGATTTTGGGTTTGACTACGTTTGACTGGGAAATTTACATAAAAATCCAATTTACAGCAAATAATTGTTTATGACCCCAATTTAGGTTTAAATAGGTTCCAAGAGCCAAATTGAAGGTTCTAAACCCTAGGGAATATTTTTTCATGATTTTTAGAGGGTTTAGGTGAATTTTATCTGGACCATAACCTTGTCAAATCAAGTGGGTCTGGTTTAGAGTTACAAGAATTCATTTAATTCCCAGAATTCACATGAACCTTTTTCCTTTTGAACCACCCCACATTTTATCTTGTTAAGACAATATGACCTGTGTTTAGCCAATGATAAAACCTGCTGTTGTACTACAATGGTAAAATTCCAATTTTACCCCTTATTTCTTTCTTTTATCTCAGAATGGTTATTCATAGAATTAGGACCTCCAGTTGGTTATGTAGGAGCTCTTGTTTCCTTTTATGGGTCAAAATGAGCTAGTTAGGGCTCATGATGGCATTCCCATCATACCACCATGCCTAGCTTTTGCTAGTCCCTTAGCAAAATTTTAAGGTTTCAACTTCTATTCTAGACCATGAGTTCCTTGATGTCCGCAAATTATGATGAGTGATTTTTTTTTCATTTTGATTAGGTTAGAATGCCGATAGTAAGCCTAGAGGTACTCAAGTACCAACCAAGATCCAGACCTGACCAACTCTAGCCTCAGTCTGCTGCGAGGGTTTTTAAGCCCCACAGGAACTATCCTAAGGTTCGTTGGACTCCACAGTTAAAGCACCCATGCTTGTAACATATTTAGCCCCGATACAGTTTGTAGTGCATTTTTTGTAAGAGAGAGATAGCGGATTTTCTTTGTTTGGAGAGTTTTCTGTCGCTTTTCTTTTTATTTCTAGCTTCGGATTCGCTTCTCAGCACAGTCTGTATCGAATTCCTAGTCCCCATCATCAAACATTATCAATCCTCGAAGGGTCCCTACCAATCGATGCTTCGTGATAGCAACGCCCATGGCAACCCCCAGAACCCTGACTTTCGAGATTTCAAGATAATCTCACCCGTGGTGTTCTGTAGCTAAATCTAGACCCTGTCAATTAACATTTCGTGATAATACCACCCATGACATCTAAACCAGCACAGGGTGCTTACATGCCCCCAGTAGGATATGTAAATATCCTAGTAGACAAGCACCGAGGAGATGATATGTTATTGCGCATCTTCGAGGGGAATTTTCCACCTCTCCGCGTTGAGAACTCGTCCAAATCAACTTGTGTTGATCGGCCTCTCCTAATCTAGGAGACTTTTTCAGAACAATTAAACGCTTTTGCGTGATTTTGATAATTATGCGCACTAAACCAAACTGTGTGTGGATTAGGGTGCTTAGGTTACCGAGTCTCGCAAACTAGGGTTCAGTTAACGAGGCTGAATACTCCCTAAGCCTTGGAACTAATGCTTAAGCTTTGCATTTTCCCCAACCTCTTAAGGACTATCCATATCTTAGCGGATACTTGAATTTTTAAGCCTAGGAGTCTAGCACAAGAGGCCTAAAATCTACATTCCTACTAATCCCTTTTGTGTCTCATTAGCACTTTTTTCCTTTTGTTTTCTTTTTCTTGATATGGTCTATAACATAGTTAATCCGTTAATTTCGTACTAATGACTATCTCTTTTTTTTTCTTTTCATTTTGTGCTCCTTTTTTTTGACATTTTTAACTTTTCCCCTTTTTCTCGTCATTATTTGTATGGCGTCAAAATTTTCTCTCCCCTCAGAATTTTTTTTGTCTTTTTAAAGATTTTTTCATTTTTTTGGTGTTTTTGTGATATGTGATTTTTCTGTTGAAACCTTCTCTTGTGAGATGAGTTTTCATGGTGTTTTGCACTTTCATACCCCCCATGCCTACAATTTGCAATGTCCCCTTTGTAAATTAGGTGGGTTCAAGTTCGGCTTAGATTATTCATTAGAATAGGTTTTGGGTGAGAGAACAAGTCGAGGTGACTGTTGCGAACGATTTCAAAACTCGGGTACGGTTACCTGAGGTGGGGTCCACTGTTCTAATGGATGAACCCTAAAGTGCAATATGAATTCAGCATAAGAATGTCAAGAAAGGTTTTGGATTTTTCAAAAATGACGGGTTGCCTCCCATTAAGTGCTGAGTTTTATGCCATCGGCTGGGCACAATGATCTCATGGAAAATGGTGGGTAAAAGATATCTCAGCCAAATTTACATCGGTGAAGTCGATCAACGGTTTGAGTCTCTGACCATCCACGACAAAAGGTTCTGAATCGTGGCTAAGTGGACTGATCTCAATGGCCCCATTTTCGAAGATTCGTCGGACGAGGTAGGGTCCGATCCATTTAGTTTTCCTGGGAATAGTTTAAGCTTGGCATCAAAGAGTAGGACTTTCTTACAAGGATGAAAGTTCTTTCTGAATATGTGCTTATCGTGAAAGGCCTTAACCTGCTCTTTACAAATTCCTGAGTTCTCATATGCGTTGTGGCGTACTTCATTGATCTAGCTCATTTGAAGTTTTCTGTGGGTTCTTGCCTAAGAAAGATCTAGGTTGCAGTTCCGTACTACCCAATAGGCATTGTGCTCCAATTCTACTATAGGTGACATGCCTTCCCGCACACCAATATGAAGGGAGACATGCCTAATTGGTTTTTGTGGGCTGTCCTATAAGCTCATGAAGCTTCTGGAAGTCAGGATGACCAGTCCTTCCTGTTAGGTCGAATAGTAACCTGGAGGATTTTCTTAATCTCCTGATTTGATAGCTCAGCTAGACCATTAGTTTTGAGGAGGTAAGGAGTAGATATTCGGTTTGACACCCTATATTTGGTCATCAGTGACTTTAACTGAGAGTTAGTGAAATGGGTCCCTCCATAAGAGATTATAGCCCGAGGAATCCCAAGCCGTGAGAAGATGTTCTGATGAGTGAATTTGATAACCACCTTATGATCATTAGTTCGAGTCGAAATGGCTTCGATCCATTTGGACACATAGTCAATAGTGAGTAGAATATACTCGAAGCCGTCTGAAGTAAGGAAGGGTCCCATAAAATCAATCCCCCATACGTCGAATATTTTGCATACAAGAATCGACTGTAAGGGCATCATATCACGATGGCACATGTTGCCTAAGGTCTGGCAACGAGTGCATGCCCTACAGTGATTGTATGCATCTTTGAAAATCATGGGCTAGTAGAAGCCACACTGGAGGTCTTTTGCTATGGTTTTATGACTTGAGAAATGTCCACTGCTTGCCTGGTCATGGCAGAAAGACAATAAGTCCTGAATTTTCGATTCCACAACACATCGTCGAATGATCTGATCAGCACCGATGCGGAAAAGATACGAGTCTTCCCAGAAGTAATACTTGGCATCGGAAAGCAATTTGTCCTTCTTGGCCTTCGGCCAATCGGATGGGATCTATTGTGATTCAGGTAGTTTACTATATCAGCAAACCATGGAAGCCCCGCATTGATAGTCAGGAGGTGCTTATCACGAAAATGTTCCGTGATGGGTTCGGAAGGTAAATGATCTCTGAAGGAAGTCAGGATAAGTGATCAGCTACCACGTTCCGTTTTCTCACTTTGTCACGAATCTTGAGGTCAAATCTTGCAATAGCAAGATCTAGTGGATTAATCGAGGTTTCACGTCCTTCTTTGCAAGAAGATGCCTCATAGCTATGTGATCCAAGTACATGATACCATGGGAACCTAGGAGATAAGATCTGAATTCTTCCAGGGCAAATACTACGGCTAGTAGCTCTTTCTCAGTAACTGTGTAGTTAAATTGAGCCTCGTCAAGTGTCTTGCTAGTGTGTAGATGACCACGGGTTTCCCGTTAATTTTTTACCCAAGTACCACTCCTACAGTGAAATCAGATGCATCGCACATGATCTGAAAGGGTTGATACCAATCAGGGTACCGAAGGGTCAGGGCTTGGGTAACTCGATCACGGAGGATTTCAAATGCTTGAGTGCATTCCTTGGGGATTTCGAAAGGTACATCCTTAGAAAGCAGAGTGGTCAGGGGGCATGCGATCTTTGAGAAATCAGGAATGAATCGACAGTAAAAACTGACGTGCCCTAGAAAGGATTGGATGTCTATGATCGAGCTAGGCATAGGGAGTTTGGAAATCAAGTTCACCTTGGCTCGATCGACCTGCATGCCTTTTTCTGAAATGAGATGTTGTAGGACAATGCCTTCAGGCACCATAAAATGGCTCTTTTCCCAGGAAAGAACCAGATTCACGTCAATGCACCGCCTAAGGATTTGGACCAAGTGTAGGAGGTAATCGTCAAATGATTCTCCGAATATTGAAAAGTCATCCATGAAGACTTCCAGATAATTACCTACCATATCTGAGAATATGGCAAGCATGCACCGCTGAAAAGTAGCGGGTGCATTGCAGAGACCGAACGGCATCCTTTGGAACACGTATGTCCCGAAGGGGCAAGTGAAAGTGGTCTTTTCTTGGTCCTCAGGATGGATTGCCACTTGGTTTTAACCAGAGTACCCAGCCAAAAAGCAGAAGAACCTATTTCCTACTAGTTTCTTGAGGATCTGATCAATAAACGATAGCGGGAAATGATCCTTCTTCGTGGAGGAATTGAGTCTTCTATAATCAATGCAGACTCTCCACAAGTTCACCACATGCATCGGTATGATTTCTCCGATTTCAATCCTGATCATGGTGATTCCTTCCTTCTGAGGCACAACTTTGATTGGATTCACCCACCGACTGTCGAAGATAGGGTAGATGATCCCTGCATCTAACCGCTTGATGATCTCCTTTTTCATGACCTCCTGCAGATTAGGATTCAAATTGTTGGACCTTAGTTCCATCTCTCTTTTGTGTTTTGATGTTAACAAAATCATTTTAAAATATAATATGTTTATGATGTGATTACTGTTGGTGCTAGAGCACCACGATCATTTGTTTTGATGATAACAAAACACGTGTCATTTAACATTTGCACTAGGAGTCTTAGATTTCAGGCAAATTGCAAATGGAGACGTGACCAGACGGAGTTCAAGCTCGCATCCAGGATGGATTGGAGGAGCTTGATGGAAAAGAGAGGAGATTAGCGAGGAGCGATAGATGGAAGAAGGAAGGAGATGAAGAATAGGATAGATTTCCTTCTCTTGTAGCCTTTGTATTTTTCGTTTCATTTCCTTACTCTTTTTGTTCCTTAGAAAATCTTGTTAAAGAGCCTCAAAGTACCCTAATAGTAGTCCTAGGAACACCTGCACAACCCTAGGATACTTAGGTTTTCTGTAGAGAACTTAGAAAACCAATATTGGGTTCAAATAGATTTCCAGACGTCTAATTCCAAAATCAGACGTCTGATAATGTGTTTTAAGACGTCTGACTGTTGATTCAGACGTCTGATAACATTTAGGCTGGACTTGTTAGTTGTCTGCAGAAATCAGATGTCCAGACCTTAGACCAGACGTCTTAGAAGATGTCTGATGACTTTGCCAGACGTCCAATTAGTGGACCGTTGGCTGGCTTAGCAAACACTCAAGGATATAACCGTTAGTGCCTTATCAGACATCCTTAGGCCTTTCCAGACGTCTGATAAATGACCGTTTTGCCTCGGCTGACCCAAAATCTCTTCTCAGAGATTTTCTAGCCGTTGCACTCTCTTGGAAATACATTCCCACGAAAAAATAGTTTTCCAGACGTCCAGACATAGTGCTAGACGTCCTATATGTCGTCTAATGGACTTGCACTAGAACCCTGTTTAGATCTGATCCAAGTCAGGAAGAGACTCGCCTAAAATCAGACGTCTGACCTTATTTTTAGACATCTTAAAGTGATCTTCCAGACGTCTGATGCCAGGATCAGACGTCTGATAAGCCTATCAGTGCAATCATTGTTCTTGATTTTGGCCTGATTCTCTTGGGCTTTGCACCCAACGGCTATGGAAGCTTTCCTAAGCCTTCCAAATCTTTCCGAAGGCCTCTATAAATAGAGAGGAACCTCTTTCACACTTAGACACACCTAGACACACCAAGTAATACATTTTCACACCATTTTGTGTCTCTAGATCCTAAGAAGCAAGCTCTTGCTCTCCAAGCTCCAGTTCTTCATCTAGAGAGCATCAAGCATTTGCGCAGCAACTCTCCCGCCGTAGTTCACGAGAGTGGCGTTACGCCATTTCATGGCTCACGCACCCGCGTCATCGATCCGACGCACTCCTTGCAAAGGGGAGTTTCCTAATTCCTATAGAAGCTTAGGTTAAAAATTACTTTGTTGGCTCTATAGGATTATTTGTTATTTTATCTTTGTTATTTGGTTGGGTATTCGCTTTGCGAATTCCCATCTCCTTCGAGGGACAAAATCCTTCTCGTGCAGAGAAGGTGTTGAGGAACGCTACCCTCGCACTCGTAGCGTGGTTGTAATTGAGGTTGAATCACCCTCATTTAAAGTGATTCGTTTAGTGGATTTATCAACTTGGTTGATCGGAAAATCCTAACTCGAGAGGGTTAGGTGGTGGTTTTCACACGGTTTGGGTTTCCACCTAAAAGTTATTGTGTACATTGTGTGTTTGTCTATTTTGTGAGATTGGTATTTTTTCAATTCCGCATTTTTTATGTCACGCTGATCTCACCCCCTCTGAGTAGGCAAACCAAAATTACAGGTCAAAAAAAATCTGTGGATGCAAGCAGAATGATAACACATGAAGGAAGAAGTTTTTGAAGACTTTAGTTTTTATTGTATCTTAGAATTTTTGTATGTCTCCAAACAAGTGAAACATAATCTAGGTATTAAAATCAAAGTAGAGATAACTAGGATCCAAAATATCGTTCATTTACTTCCTTCTTAACTCAAAATTGACTCTTTCAAAACTAAGTTGCCTAGAGATATTACATTTCTCTAATTAATTCACTAATGATCTTTGGTACTTGTTTGGCACAGGTTTGGACCTAAGTTCCAAACTTTGAACATCAAGTACCAGTACTCATCATGAGTACCGGTATCAAGTGGTCACAGTTTGTGAACTGGGTTTTTGCCTGGACCTTACAAGTACCGGTACTCATCATGAGTACCGGTACATGATGGTCACAGGAGCCAAGACTATGTGTTACAAGTACTGGTACTCATCATGTGTACCGATACATGTAGGTCACAGGACCCAAGACTGTGCGTGACAAGTACCGGTACTCACAATGAGTACCGGTACCCAGTGATTTGGCTGTACTGACTCTATGTAGTCAGTACTGGTACCAAGAGTTCAGTACCGGTACCAATTAACAAATGTGACCAGTCTAAATGACTAGTTTGCAATTAATAATAATTCCAATGTTCCTAAAATACCCCCAACGGCTAGAATTCATGGGAGAGGTGATTAGTGGTCTATATAAGCACCCTTTGAGTGTTGTTTTAGACACATCTCTTAAGAAAAATCATACTCTTTCCTACACCACCAATTCTCAATTTTCAAGCTGAAAGAGAGTTTGTTTTGCTGCATATCTTTCAAGGCATCTCACCATTTGCAACAAATCATCAAAGGCAATCGTATTTTTTTGTAATCAATCATTTGTTTTACGCCTTAGTTTTTCTTGTTAGATTTGGTTATAATTGTTATAAGATATACTTGTTGGAGACTTAGGAAATAGTTGTAAGCTTCTATTTACATTTTGCGTACACCTGTATCTTTATCTTTTCCTCATATCTTGTAATTGTGTTCAGGTAACAAGTTAATTACCTCTGATATTAGTAAATTGATTCCCTTAAAGTTGAGGGAATCGAGTTAAAAATCCTAAGTTAGGAGACTTAGGTAGTGGAGTACCCAGGTGAGGGGAACCACTGTTGAATGTAACGAATCTTTCTGCTAACGTGTTCGATTTTGGAAAACCTGTCGTTGTAGCTTGAAAGCAAAGAATTTGTGTTCAACAAATAAAATTTATACCAAAATGAAAATTCCGGATCGAACACACGGAGGCTACGTTAATCTATATTCGCAATTATATTTTTTTAGGATTTTTGATAAGCAAGGCGATATAATTACAATGGAGCTATCAGACAAAAAGAAAGAAAGAGAGAGAGAATGAGAACATGCATTCAATATTTCAACTATTTATACAATCAAACTAAATAAAAGTTACACTAGAAAGCCGGAAATCAATTACACTATAAAGTAGGAAAATTCTACACTAGAAAAGCTGTAAATAAGAATGGGAGAGAGAAGTTATCCTCCTCGAGGGTCGCATGGAGGATGAGCTAGACGGGACGATGCCTAGACGAAGGAGAACGAAGCAGGACGAAGGAGGATGAAGCAGAAGAACGGGAATGGAGTAGCACACCGTCGTCGTCGTGGGATCCACTTCCGAAGGGGGACGAAAATTCGGACTTTATCTCACGAGAAGCATCCTGGGTGTGGGACAACCTTCTCTTGAGCTTTGGAGGGGTAGAGAAAAGAAGGAAGGGATGAGAATTTCGTATGGAGGGGGTCACCTTTTATAGTTGCAAGGAGTGGGGTCAAAATGGACATTACAACTTTAAAATAATAAATGAAGGGTCTTTAGTGATGGATAAATCCGTCACTAAAGCCCCCAACGTGGGCGTAGCTCCCATGCCCACGCGCGCCTCCACGGCTGCCCGCTTCTACAATGCATACACACGTCCATCAGTTCTCAGCCGTCCGATCGCGAGATCGGACAGCTTAAGATGCATCTCCGCCCGCTCGTTGTGCGGCCGCCAGGCACGTGCGATCGCGCATCCATGCCGCACATTCAATCGCGCATGAACGCTATCGGGCGCGTGCGGCCGTCCTATCAAGATCCAATGCCTACCCGTGCTCAATCGCCCGCGCCTTCCAGCCCTTCGCTGCAGCTCGAACCCGCGCCCGCGGCTCGCGTAAGCGTGCTCGACCACTGCGCTACGAGGTGCGGATGGTCGAGCGAGCACTTTTAGACGCGGCTGATCACAGCCGTTGGATCAAGATCCAACGGCGGAGTGTGAGTGGGTGCGGGGCCTTCAAAGATTGCATGCGGCCGTTTGGGTGGCCGGGATGGCACCACGTGGTGCCATCTTGGCCATTCATCTTTTGGAAGTTGTAGATGGTGCCACGGATGTCGGATTGAGTTGACTTTTACGGATGATCAACGCAAGTTGATTTGGACGAGTTCCTGGTACGGAGAGGCGAGAAATTCCCCTCGATGATGCATAACAACATATCGTCTCCTTGGTGCTTAACTCCTAGGATATTTACATATCCTACCGGGGGCACGTAAGCACCCTGCTGGTTCTGATGCCATGGGCAGCATTATCACGAAATGTCGATTACTTGGGTCTGGATTTGGCTACAGTGCCAATGGGTGGGATTATCTCAAAATCTTGAAAGCCAAGGTTCTGAGGGTTGCCATGGGCGATGCTATCAGGAAGCATCAATTGCCAGGGACCTTGAGGGTTGATGATGGGGATGAGGAATCCGATACAGACCATGTTGAGAAGCCAATCCAAAGCTAGAAATAAAAAGAAAAGAGAGAGAAAACTCTCCAAACAAATAAATCCTTTGTCTCTCTCTTACAAAAAACACACTGCAAACTGAACCAACGATAAAATATGTCTCAAGCACGGGTGCTTTAACCACGGAGTCCAACGAACCTTAGGATAGTTCTTGTAGGCCTTAAAAACCTTTGCGGAGGACCGAGGCTAGAGCTGGTCAGGTCTGGATCATGGTTGGTACTTGAGTACCTCTACACCTACTGTCGGCATTCTAACCTAATCAGAAAGAAAAAGGAAAAGCACTTATCTGACATAAACCCATGGTCTATAACAGAAGTTAAAACCTTAAAGTTTTACTAAGGGACAAGCAAAATCTAGGCATGGGGGTATGATGGGAACACCATCATGAGCCTTAACTAGCTCATTCTGACCTAGAAAAGAGAACAAAAGCTCCTACAAAACCAAAAGAAGGGCCTAATTCATGGAATAATTATTTTAAGACAAAAGTAAGAAACAAAGGGTAAAATTGCAATTTTACCATTGTAATACAACAACAGGATTTCTTAGGGGATAAACATAGGTCAAATGGTCTTAAAAGGATAAAAAGTGAGTTGGTTCAATCAGAAAAGGATTAGTGTGAAATTTGGGAATTAAATGACTTCTCATAACCCTAAAATAGACCCACTTAATTTGACAAGGTTCTGGTCAGGATAAAATGCAACTAAACCTTATAAAAATCATGGAAAAATTTCCCCTAGGGTTTAGAACCTTCAACTTGACCTTTGAAACCTATTTTGACCTAAATAGGGGTCCTAGTCAAACATTTGCCCTTAATATCCCCTAGGGCTTAGAACCTTCAACTTGGCCTTTGAAACCAATTTTGACCTAAATAGGGGTCCTAGTCAAACATTCACCCTAAATTGGGTTTTTGTGTAAAATAACCAGTCAAACATGGTCAAACCTAAAATCCAACTTCACCATTGGATTCTTGAGGTCTAAATTACGTTTATACCAAAATTTGGACATAAGAGGAGTTCACTTTGACCTACTTTGCAAAACAGTCCAACCCAAATACATTTAGACCCCTAGCTTTTCAAAACCATTGCAAAGACCCCCCTAGCTTCATCGTCGTTCTTTGCAATTAGGTCCCTCCACCATTACAGTGGAGGAGTCCTACTCCAGCAAGGATTCCAGGGGGGATTTCTCCATGATTCCTTAGAGACTCCCTCTCAAATGTGAAAGGGAGATTCTCTGAGGAATTCTGATCATATGAACACAATTTCAAGCCCTGATTGTCACCCAATCTCTCATGCGAATGCATGAGAGATTTGGGAATCTCTCGCAATCCTACTCCGACAAGGATGCCCGTGCTTGGAAGCTTGCCTTCCAAGCACAAGGTCCTCTGCCTATGTCTATAAAAGCTTCCATAGACCCGACCGTCCATCCTCAGCATGGTTTGGCTGGAGACAACCCCTCAAATTCATCTCTTCTCCTCTGGCTAAACACCCAGTGAGCTCCAGCGACTCCTCCTCCCTTTTCTCATCGATCTGCCACCATACCTATGGTAGAGTTATCTCCGCCTCCTTCCGCGTCGTGCCATACTTGCACATGCACCAGTTACCTCCTTGTCGTTGCCGTACCCCTCCACTGGAATCTTCATCTCCTGTGGTGGTAGGTACACACCATCTGCCATCTCCTCCCCCTTCATCCTTAAACTAGGTTAGATACCTTCCCCTCTCTCCTCTCCTTATTTTCCCCCTCTCTATTTCTGTTTCCACCCCTGGACCACCGCAAGCCACCACCATCGTCTCCACCTCTGGCAGATCACCGGTGAGGTGCCTCCATCATTCCATGCACCCACACGCCTTGCCAACTACCTCAAAAGCTCCGCCACCTTACACTGATCATCTTCCCCCTCTGCATCAACCGCCACACGCTCCACAATCTTCCCTCGATCAAACCCATCACCACGGCCACAGATCGACTTAGGAACGCACGCCTAGGCTACCCCGCGCCACGCCACCCACTGAGTCACCTTCACCGTGTCACGGCAAAGCCCCCTGTGTGATTTAGTGAGGTCACAGGGCCATTTTACTTGAGAGCAGGTTCCAACCCCAGCCGCCATTGGAGCAGCCATGAAGAAGCTTGCAACCTTTGAATCCAGGTGTTAGGCTCCAGGCATCAAGTCCCAGGTGACGCGGAGTTGTCGTCTGCACACATTCACCTAGTTATTGGCTTCTCAGACCACTGCAGTTGCTGCGATTGAGCAAAGCACCTCCTGCGAGCGTGCAAGGAAGCAGGTGGGACTTTTAGTCCCACCTCGGTAAGTTTAGAGCGGGGAGTGTGGGATAAATTGTAATTGTGTTAGGGGCTTGTCGCCTCCTCACATGGGGTGAGGTCCCCTCGCCCACAGATGCCTCGTCTGTGCCAAGCTCCACGGACCTAGCAACCTGACCCAATAACCCGAGCACTCCTCGCGCATCACCTACGCCGATGCGCCTTGACCCGGGTGCGCTAACCTTACCCATTTACCAAAGAAAGGCTCTGGGAGATCGAGCCTAAGAGAGGAAAGAGAGAGTTCGCGGGGGAGGTATGGGTTGGTTTTGCACTTGCTTGCAGGGAAAGGAAGAAAGAAGAGGAAGCTGAAGAAGGAAGCTAAGGAGGAGGAAGCTTAAGGCAGAAGAAGCTGTAGAGAAGAAGAGTTGATGGCCAGAGCTAGAAAGGAAGGAAGAAGACAATGGAGAAAGAAGCCAATGATAAAGGAAGGACCAAAGGAAGAAGGAGAAAAAGATCCAGAGAAGAAAGAAGAGAAGCCAAGATAGAGAAGTCAAAGAAGGAAAGAAGAATAGTGAAGAGAAAGAAGAGAAAGAGAAGAACAAGCCAAAGAGAAGAAGCAACAGAGAAGGAAAAATCAAACACTTTAGTCCAATTGTTCCCAATTTCCCTTTTATGCAACATTTTAGTATTCATAAACTCATGCTTTACATTTTTAATTAGATTTTGAGCAATTTTATATGTTCAAATTGCGTCAACTATTGAGATTAGCACATGCATTCCATTTGCTCCCTATGTTCGACCTCAGACTTAAAATTCGAGTAATAAAATTTATTTGTTTTCAACGCTTTTTTGATTGTACTACAATGCGACCTTTTTAATACTAGATCATGCGCTCTTAACACAGATGTTTGAGTTGTTTGATGTGTTGGAAGGGATGCTCGGAATTAAGCTCGTGAAACTTTGGAATAGCATGAATCATGTTGGGCTTGAGTTCAAAATCAGGAGCTCCAACCAGGATTTGGACTCAAGATTCAATTGCCACCGCAGCGGGATTGTAGTCATCACGCATCATAAGACACTGTGGCAGGTTTACAAAGGCTTGGAATAAATCATTTTGGCACTGGAGTTGGTTCTCAGGGTTATTCTCTTCTACTGGTTGTGCCATGATGATGGAAGAAGGAGAATTGGGTTCTGATGAATTAGAGATGTCTATGTGGTGGGGTTGCTACACAAACACGGACGTCGAGGCTTGGCCTCGGTAGGAGTGAATCACTAAAGGAGGTCTTAAGGATGGTATTAAGGACCTCCTACCAAACATGCACCGATGGTTTGGATGAGAGTAGAATGTGCTGGACCCAATCAAGACACCTAAAAAATTTGGATGATTATAGAGGTTTGGGGCAGATGGTACCCCTTAGTCAGAAAGTCATCCACCTGAGAAATACCTGTCCAGCCACAGAGGGAGAGTCCTATAAAGACCCCTACATGGTAGAGCATCCCCATGAGTTACAGGGTTTCCCCCACTCGACCTCTCTTGTCACTGAGGTTCCTGGTAGACCAGAATGGGGACTTTGATCTCTTAACTCTTCCACTTTTGTTTAAGAGCAAAGTTGCTTAAGATTTCACTTGAACATCAAATGTATTGAGTGCAAAAGTGACATAATTTCAAGGTTGGTTGACCCAACAAGGGGGTCAACTTCACCTATTTGTCATTTGAGAAGTTTTAGGTCCTTTCTTTTATGATTCGAGTGAAATTAAGAGCCTGAATTTTTAGGGTTTTCTTGAATAAATCTCCTCAACCAAGGCTTAGGCACACCTCTTTTTGGATAATTGATTCTTGTTTAGAATGATGTGTCTCTAAAACGCTAAATTGGAATCCTTAATTTGACTCTAATTTTGGTCCAATTTAGTTGCCAAAAATATGGTATCTAGGGCTCAATCAAGAAGGTGGTAGCCCTAGTTACCTTAAATGGATGCACAAATTAGTATTTGTTGTTGAAATCAAATCAAGCAACTTTGGTGACTTAGCTAAAGATGGAAAACAGGTAGCCCTAATTGATTTTATCTTGTTTCTTCCTTTTCAAAATGAGGTGTTTAGGAGAAAGGACTAATCAGAGATTACCTACCCCGGGTGTGTTTGCTGTGCGATTGTCTTCCTTTGAATCTTCTCCCCTGAAATGATCACAACAAAAGAGATATATCATGTTAGTACCGAATCAACAATTGTAATCAAGATTTCTAAATTGCCCGTTGCTCCCCAGCAATGGTGCCAAAATGTTTGCTAAAGCAAAATTTGGTTTTAAAGTAAAGCATTGTAATATAGTTGAAATCTCTTTGAAAACAAATAGATTTTATTACTCGAAGTTTAAGTTCGAGGTCGAACACAGGGAGCAAGTTAGGGTTTAGAAATCAAAAGCACAACTTTAAGAAATTGAATATAATATGCAATGAAAACAAGAGTTATAGTGCAATAATGTAGACACACAAGATTAAAGAAATCAATGTAAACATGCACAAAAATTAGACATCCTGATTGATGAATTAGACGTCTTAAACTATGGTTGCTATAGTGCTGTGCTTTTTCTTCCTTCTCTTCTCTAATCTCTTTATCTAGTTGTTCACTTTCTTCTTTTCTTTTCTATTCTTTTTATGCCTTAGCCTTTCTCTGCTTCTTTTCCTCTGCCTTTTGTTCTTTCTCCTTCCTTCTCTTTCTTTATTTGGCGGCTCCTTCTACTTCTACCTATAGTCCTTCTCCTTCTCCTTCTCTTTCTCTCTTTCTTCTTCAGCACTTCAGCCTCTCTGACTTTAGCTTCTTCCTCTTCAGCCTTGCCTTCTCCTTCCTTAGCTTTCTCTGGCCTCTGACTTCTTCTTCCTTGGCCTCTTCTCCTCCTTTCCCTGCAAGAGCAAAACCTACCCCTACCTATGCGTGCTCTCCTCTCCACTTTCTCTCTTAGGTTCACTCTCACAGAGTCACCGTCTCAAGTAATCGGGTCGGTATGCGCTCGGTACTAGGCCTGCCGGCATGCTGTGGTGGGTGAGGAGTGCTGGGTCGGGTATACAGGTCACGTCAGGCCCACAGATGTCGGGTCACGACGAGGTGGGTGAAGGTGAGTGGGACCTCACCTTGTGATCAGGAGGCGATAAGCCCTATGCAGTTTTGCAATTTATTCAGCTGCGGCACTTGAAGAGTTTCCGAGGTGGGACTATCTTCCCACCTCCCTTCGCGTGCATCTGCAGCAGGCAACGACAGTTGATTGCAGCTGATGCTTCGGCCTTCAGTCCCAATTGGTTGCCTGGAGCTGTGCACAAGGGAAGTCCGTGCAACCTAGGGCTATGAACCTGGAGCGGGGGAACCTGAAGCGAGCTCACATGCAAGCTTCTCGCTTACGTCAATGGCGGTGAACCACCTATACCTATTAACACACAAATGACCTCGTGGCCTCATCAGAAAGCTCAGGAGGCTTCACCAAGATACGGCGAATGTGTTGCAGGGGTTGGCATGGCGTGGGGCTGCCAAAGCACGTGGGCCTAGGGCACCTTGTGTACGTGATAGTGGATGTGTTCGGGGGCCCTTGTGGGCAAGTGATGGCGTGTATGGAGTAAGGGTTTATGTTTAGTGAAGTGTTGCGGAGCTTATGGGATGGTTGGTGAGGTGGATGGAGGTGCGAACCAACGGGGATGTCTTGCCGGAGGTCTGGCTGGAGTTGGAGAAGGTGATGGTGATTGAGTGCATCAAGGGGTGTTTTTTAGAGATAAAGGAGTAGAAAGGAAAAGGGACTTATCTCGGTATAATGAGATGAAGCGGGAGGCAGAGATGGCGGCCAGCTAGTATTTCCATCACCGGAGATGAAGCGCTCAGTGGGGGGAGGACGGCAATGATAAAGGGGCTGCGGAGGCGTCGGTGGGTGCGGCGCGATGTGGACAAAGGGGAGGAAGAGAACCCTACCACTGGTATTGTGGCTAGGCGATGAGGGAAAGAGAGGGAGGTAGCCAGAGCTTGCTGAGCCACCGGTTGGAGTAGGAAGAGATGTATTTGAGGGATTTTCTGGCCAATGTCAAGCTTAGGAGATGCGGGGTGACTTGGGTCTGCTTATATAGGCCCTAGAGGATGGATTTGTGCTTGGAAGCCAAGCTTCCAAGCATGGCAAGCTCACCGGAGATGGAAACTTGCAGGAGACCCAAATCTCTCATGAATTCACATGAGAGATTGGGTACCAAATAGAACCTCAAATTGTGTTCATACTGGATGAGATTTCTCAGAGAATCTCCCTTTCAATTTTGAAGGGGATTCTCTGAGAGATCAGGGACATCTTGCCCTTGAAATCTCACCAAAGTAGGATTCCCTCCACTATAATGGTGGATGGACCTAATTGCAAAGAAGAAAGACAAAGCTAGGGGGTTTCTACAGAGGTTTTCAAAAGATAGGGTAGAAATGCAATTAGGCTGGACCTATTTCCAAAGTGGGTCAAGATGAATTCCTCTTAGGTCCAAATTTTGGTAAAATTGCAATTTGCACCTAAGGAATCCAATGGTGAAGTTGGATTTTGGGTATGACCATGTTTGGTTGGACAATTTATGTAAAAACCTGATTTAGGGCAAATATTTGTCTGAGACCCCAATTTAGGTCAGAATAGGTTCTAAGGGCCAAATTGAAGGTTCTAAACCCTAGAGAATATTTTTCCATGATTTTTAGAGGGTTTAGGTGAATTTTATCCTGACTAGAACCTTGTTAAATCAGGTGGGTCTATTTTAGGTTTACACGAAGTCATTTAATTCCCAGAATTCACATGAACCCTTTTTTGTTTGAACCACCCCACTGTTTGTCTTGTTAAGACCATTTTACCTATGTTTAGCCAATAAGAAAATCCATTGTTGTACTGCAATGGTAAAATTGCAGTTTTATTCCTTGTTTCTTGCTTTTATCTCAGAATGGTTATTCATGGAATTAGGACCTCCAGTTGGTCATGTAGGAGCTTTTGTTTTCTTTTATTGGTCAAAATGAGATAGTTAGGGCTCATGATGGTGTTCCCATCAATAGGGACCTAGTTATATCCTAAATAACTATCCAGCAAGAGAAAATACTTTTGCGTAGCTAACCTTTCAAGGATTTGATCAATGAATGGTAAAGAGAAATGGTCCTTTTTGGTGGTTATGTTCAACTTCCTATAATCAATAGACTCTCTAGGAGGAAGTAGAATGAGTTGTAAAAGATTCCCCTTTCTCATTAGTCATCATGGTTATCCACACCTTTTTGGCCACAATTTGAACAGGGCTAACCTAAGGACTACCTGAGATTGGGTAAATAATGCTTGCATCGAGCCACTTGATTGTTTCGTTCTTGACCACTTCTCGCATATTAGGGTTTAGTCTCCTTTGCATTTCGTGAGAAGGGCAACATCCATCTTCCACGTAAATCCGGTGATTGCAATAACATGCCTTTATCGCCCTAAGGTCATGGATGGTCCAAACAATTGCCTCTTTATTCATCTTTTGGACCCTAATCAGTTTCATCTCTTTCCCCTTAGTCAGTTTAGCACTAATAATCACAACCTGTTTTCTTAGGTCCTAAAAATTCATAGTTTAAATTCTCAGGCAATGGTTTTAATTCAAGCTGGGGTGGGTTCGGGATGGAGGGTAAGGAGGTTGATGAAGATTCATCAGGACAGTCCAATGGAAGAGGTTGGGAGTAAATGAAATCAGCAACCTCTTCAAGGTGTGGCGGGTCAGCCACAGAGGGTTGCGGGTTAGGCTCATCAATGCTAATAGAATCCTCGAGTACAATGATTACCATACATGTCTCAACATTGAAATCATGATCCTTGAGTTCCTCAATAAATCTATAATCCTTATATCTGTTTATCACCTTGAAAATATCAAGTGTCAATTTTCTATCTCCAAAGGTAATCTCCATGCTACCACTCTCACAATTTATGTTGGCCTTAGTAGTAGCAAGGAACGAGCACCCTAGAATGATGGGTGTGTTCCTCAAATCTTCAGGTACATCCATGTTAAATACTTGGAAATCTATCAAAAAATAGAAATCTTTAACATTGACGATAACGTCCTCAATAACACCTTTTGGTGTGGTGACCTAACTATTCGCTAACTATAGCATTACTGAGGTTGACTTGAGTTCACCTAACCCAAACCTTTCATAGAGAGAAGTTGGGATTAGGTTGATGTATGCACCTAGATCTAATAGTGCCCGATCAAAAGTGTAATCCCCAATGACACATGAAATCAAGGGGAAACCTGGATCTCTCTTCTTCTAAGGAAGGTGGTGCAAGATAATCGAACAGCCCTACTCGGAGAGTATCACCTTCCTCGAGGTGAGTTCTTTTGGCTTATGCATTTGAGTACATAAATCTTTGAAGAACTTAACGTAAGTTGGGATGTACTTAATAGCATCGAGGAGTGGGATATTAATCTCTACACTCTTGAATAAATTCAGGAGCTCCTCATTGTTGTCTAGGGTTTTCTTCTTCCTAGTTTATAATAAGGCCTTAGGGAATGGGATGTGGGTGGTGTCAATTTCAGGTTCCTAAGCCTTGTTCTTCTCTTCAACTTTCTCCTTTTCTTCCTCAAGCTCACCAAGATTTTGGTTACTAGAAGAAGGTGGTTCAGGTCCTCGGTTTGCTTCCCACTCCTTAAGGTGAGAGAATTTGCAGATGCATATGGGTTTGGGTCTTGGGGAGGGTTAGAGAAGATAGGAGGGGCTTGATTAAACAAATAACTAGGGTTAGTAGAGGAGGAGGAAAGACCCTACTCAACCACCAGAGCATGTGCATGTGGGTCCCTCTGATTCCTGTACCCTTGGGCTCTATTGCCTTGATTTTGTACATTGCGGGAGTTGGGTACAGGTTGAGATGGTAGAGATTCGGGCAGTTGGGAGTTAGCAATAAACCTGGATTGCAATTTTTCCAACGATGTCTTCATTTGCTGCAAAAGCTAGAGTGTAGATCCTTGCATTTCTACTATCTGTCTGTTTAACTCAGCCTGCCTTATGGGTTGTTGGGCATTCCAAGATGGTTAATTAATCTGTCTTGGGGGAAACTGGGTGTATACTTAACCCTGTCCCATAGGTCTTTGAGGTACATAGTTGCTGGGTCGTATTTGGGTCTGTTGGCCCGGATTTTTTCAGGAGAAGTTAGGGTGGTTCCTCAAACCCAAGTTATATGTGTTGGAATATGGGTTGGACCTAGAATTCTCCTATATAACATGCACATCCTCGTAGGGTGAGGATGGAGAAAAGGAATTATCAGAAGAACTAGGATCAAAGGCCCCAATTTGGAACCTGTAAGGTTCCGAGAAATTCCGGCTCATAGGTTGAGCCAACTCAAGTTGGTTTACGAACTCTCACCCTGTGGAAGCTTGTGAGGAATGGAATCCCGAACATTAGGATTGAGTGGGTGTAGAAGGGTTTCCTAAATTTTCTGATGACCACTCTTCCATCCTTTTAGCAAGCAAGTGCACCTTATCTAGTTAATTGCAAATCAATTCCTTATCAAATGAATTAGAGTTTTGAATCTCATTAGCATTTGACCTGGGTTGTTGGGATTGATTGAAAGTCTCCATGGAGGCACTATTAATTGAATTCTCACTTATTTCCTCAAACAAGTCATATGCACTATCTGCATCCTTGTTGAGGAGATTGCCTCCGCAGGAAGCGTCCACATGATTACAGAGTTGATTTATCAACCCCTGGTAAAATATTTGCACGAGTTGCCATTTTGACACCTCGTGGTGTGGACACCACCGCAATAGATCCTGGAATTGCTCCCAGACAACATGAAACAGTTCCTTAGGGTACTGGGCGAAAGTGGTAATCGCCTGCCACAAAGCATTGGTCGATCCAATTGGGAATAATTTCTTCAGGAAAGCTGACTTAAAAGCAGTCCAATTCTTTACTGGCCTTCCAATGGTTCAGTACCAATGTGCGGCCTTATCCTTAGAGAGTGGGGAAAAAGCCTCATAATCTTTTGCTCTTTATTCACAATCCTAGCTTTGGTGGTCTAAACCAAAGTGATTTGATCTTCCATGTGCTGGAATGGGTCCTCAGAGCCAAGCCCATGGAAATGTTTAATCAGGCTTAAAACCTAAGGCTTGATTTCTACGTCTTTGGCAAGAATCATGATGCTAGGACATTCCCCATAGTTTGAAGGATCATAGAAATCATTCAAGGGCTGAGCACCTTGACCATTCATCCGTTGGAACCACTGCTGCGTCTGCTACAACTCTTCGAACTCCCTTTAAATAAGCTCCTGCTAGTTTGGGCATGGAGGAGGTGGTTGTTGATTAGCCATGGGATCAGTTTGACTATGATCCAACCTCCACTTCTGGGAATGGTCTAAGGGTCCTTCCAAGTGAGGATTCAATGACCTCCTTCCAAGCAAGCACTGGAAGGAAGTCAGAAGGATGAGGAAAAATGGAGCCCTGTAGCACAAAAATACAACCTTATCCTCAAGTTGGGTAGACTAAGGACCTATGCTTCAGAAATTGACTCTGAACACACGATGAATTTGATGTTGTCCTTACTTTTGAAGGGTGGTAAAGTTGGGTCGACGAAGCAGGCGGAGTGTGTCCCAAGGACCGCTAATTATGCCAAACCCCTACTTACTGAAGTTGTTTGACAATCAGGGTCCCAACTTAGCACCTTTTGAAGTAACATACGTCACTAATTCATTCAAGAGAATACCCTAAAACTGACTCAGTGAATCCTAGGGCCAATGTCTACTCAATTTTAATTAAGGCCTGAGATAATAGTGCTTTTGAAATGTGATGGGCCCTTAATTGGGTTGTGCCCATAATGATCAATTAACAAGTGTGTATGTGCACATCCAATGGTTTTTCAAGCATGATTAAATTTTGTTGAGGTGAATTTAAAGGTTTGAATCTTGGTTAGTAGCTTTTAGGATTCAAATATTACGTGTATTCAACAATGTTTTGTGAGGCAAACCAAGTTTGAAAACACGAGTTCAAGTATTTTCCTTTAAAAATCCAAAGAATATGGAGTCCCTGGTTATGACCTAGATATTTGAATCCTATGGGGCAACTACAAAATGAATTAGTTTTAGATTAGGTGGTCCGATCCAAGTAATCCAACCAATTGGCCCTAATGCACTACCAATTAAGGGACACAAAAAGTGGTCAACCTAATTTGATTTCTACTCTTTTATGTGTTAATTTGTGCATGTACTAGTTCCACAGGTTAGAATCTCAATTGAGTAGATAAAATCAAATAGGTTATAAGCCTCAAGTGTGGGTGTATGTAGTGTATATGTTTTAAAACAATCCCACAATGAAATCAAAAGAATTTGTTTTTCTTTTTTTTTATTTTTTTTGCGAGGGTGATGTGGGTGAAGGTGACAAACAAGACAAAAAACTTCTATCCTAAGGCTTATGCAAACACCTAAGTAGATTAAGTCTTGGTTATTTATGTGGCGAAAAGTGAAACTAGTAGGGGGAAATGTGGGGGCACTTACAAACTGCTTTACCTGCACTTTATTCCAGTTTACCGCAGTTGGATTTCCTTGCTAGGATACCTGCAAGACAAAAAATCAAAGGCAAGAGGGGTTAGACAATAAGTACATGCAGAGAAACATGGAAGAAGAAATCGAATTCTGTTACCTCCCCGGCAAGTGCACCAAAATGGTGAGCATATTTTTCGTGATGAAAATTAGGGTTTTGGAGAACCCATCATTGTAGTCGGAAAATCTCTCTTACCAAATAAAATTTATACCAAAATTCAAGATGAACCTTTGTCGAACATAGGGAGGCAACATTTGTTTTCGTGAAATTTTCATTTCATTTTATTTCTTTTTGGTATTTTTAGGGCTTTGTTATTTTTTTGTGATAAAAGGAACTAACTACTTGCAAAATGAATAAAAAGGGAGTAGAGAGATGAAACACAACTTGACAACTCAAGATAGAGTGATGTTTATTACAATTACACTAAGCAAAGAAAACTAAAAGGCATAAATGTGAGAGAAAATGTCCCAAAGCGAATGTTTGGTGAGACAACAGGGCTTGACGACAGCTTGGACGAAGGAAGGGAAATGTTGGAAGTCAGGGATGAGGTGCATGCAAAATCCAAGTAGAGGAAAGCCTCGCCAAGCTCCTAGAAATGGGGATAACATGACGGAGATGATCAGCTTCCTGAATGGAGGTGGGAGGATAGCCCTTTGGTCACCTATGAAGTTGGTGAGAGGTTGGTTGAGTATTTAGTGGAGGTGAAGGATTTCTACACTAATGAGGGGCCTAAGGCTTGAGAGGGAGCACTTGGGAGCTTTGGTAGGCATTTAGAGCTCTTGAGTAGGTGGGAATAGCATAGGAAGTGATGGATAGGCAAGGGGGATGTGTAAGTCCTCATATAGTGGATGAGAGCAGGCTAAAATGGGCATGGGACAATTAGTGACATCCAAGACATCACTATAGATCTCGCTCATTCGTTGATGTAGCCAACTCACATGGAAGTTCGCGCTCACTGAAGCGAGCTACATTGGATCATTGTTGAACGAGCGAGTTGCTATGCTAACGTGTTTGGTTTTGAAAACCTTGTCGTTGTAGTTTGAAAGCGAAGAACTCGTGTTCAACAAATAAAATTTATACCAGAATAGAAATCCCAGGTCAAACACAGAGAGGCGAACGTTTGATTTAAAAATTCACATTTGTTTTTATTTGTCACGAACTAATTCAATTGATTAAAACTATCTAACTATTTACAAAAAAATAGAAGAGAGAGAGAGTAAGAGAGAGAGAGAATATTACAAACAGAAATCAAAATGAGATGTAGAATGCATAGGGAATTCACCATTAAAGAGATTGTTTGTTTCACTAAACATTACAACTACAAAGCAGAAAACAATTATACTAGAAAGCAGTAAATCTACTCTAGAAAGCATTAAAAGAATGGAGAGAGAAATATCTTCCACGATGGTTGCTTGGAGGACGAGCCGAACAACTCTAGAAAGCAGTAAAAAGAATGGGGAGAGAGATATCCTCCTCGACGGTCGCTTGGAGGACAAGCCGGATGGGATGACGCTTGGACCAAAGAGGACAAAGTAGGACGAAGGAGGACGAAGCAGAAGAATGGGAACAGGGCTGCACGTCATCGTCGTCGCGGGATCCACTTCTGAAGGGGGACAAAAATTTGACTTTATCTTGCGAGAAGCATGCCGAGTGTGGGACAAACTTCTCTTAAGCTTTGGAGAGGTAGAGAAGAGAAGGAAGGGATGAGAATTTCGTGTGGAGGGGGCATCCATTTATATTTGCAAGGAGTGAGGGCAATTTGGTCATTTAAATCTCAAAATAATAAATAAGGGGTCTTTAGTGATGGATAAAATTGTCGCTAAAGCCCCATCATGGGCGTAGTAGGCGCTACCCACGCGAATTCTCACTTTCTCGTGCACTCAACGCACTCTCACGTTCGCTGAATCTCAGCCGTCCGATTGCGAGATCGGACGACTTAAGTTGCGCCTTCCCCAATCCTCAATGCACGCTCGCCCGTGTACGATCCTGAGTGAGGAGCAGACGTGCGATAGTGCGTGGGTGCTATCCAGCACCCGCAGCTGCTCGATCGAGATC
The DNA here is from genome assembly GCA_037157565.1 of Thalassia testudinum. NCBI lineage: Eukaryota > Viridiplantae > Streptophyta > Magnoliopsida > Alismatales > Hydrocharitaceae > Thalassia > Thalassia testudinum. The sequence continues at coordinate 92,940,781 of JAZHRO010000014.1, read as the reverse complement.
TGACGCTCGCCCGTGCCCACTCGTCTGCGTCGCTCGCCCTCTTGCGCGATTCGATCGTGCATTGCCTGCTCGCAATAAAAGTTTCACTTGCTGCGCTGCGGAGCATGGATGGGCACGAGGATGTTTTAAGGCGTGCGTATCCATAGCCGTTGGATCAAGATCCAATGGCCCAGATCGCGTGACAAATCTTCTTTGAAAAAGCAGCGGCAGTCTTGAGGGCGGGTTGGACAGCTGAGATGGCGTCACGTGGCGCCATCTTGGCCGTCCATCTTCTGGATGTTGTAGATGGTGCCACGGGAGTCGGATTGAGTCGATTTTCACGCCGTTAGGCTGCGATCATCGATCCGAATCCATTCATGTGGTCAGATTTCTCATTTGAAGTGTGGATTTACATCATCTTGGCTCTTGATCTTCTAGGGTTCCCCGATCTCTATCTGATGCTACAGATGTCTAATTAAGGCGATGTTGTAGTCGTTGAACTCCAATCGTTGCGCTAATCACATCTGTACGGTTGGATCTTCGATCCGAGGCCCCAATAAAAAGTTTTCCCTGTCCAAGCACATAAAAGGAGGCAATTAACCTTCATTTTATTCAAACTACTCTAAATGAAAGACGATGCATGTTTTGCAATATTTATAGCATGCAATGCAATCCTATGTCTAAGAACATGCATAAATAGACATCTTAAGTAGTGTAAACATGTTTACATCATACCCTCTTGCCTATCTTCTGCTAGTCCCTAGCAAAAACTATATGCTATTTATAAAAGAATTAGGTTCTATTATTTGGGCATGAGTTATTTTCAATCATTAAGAAAATGTCTACTTAGGAACTGAACTTTCAAAGACATAACAGTACCCGAGTATCTGCTAAAATGCAGACCACCTCAAGCCCTCGCATTATTCAAAGAAAATTTTCTTTTTCTCTTTTTCCTCTCTTCTAATTTTTTTTTTTGAATTTTCAAGTTTTAGTGTTAAAGAGTAGCTTTCTATGGTCATTCAACTCACCCAAGATTTGATGAGAACACTAAGTTCTAAGAATCTTATTGTGAATGTGATAGACTCGCTAATCGGAAATTAAAACGGACTTCGGATTTCTACGCCACTAGGTGACCTAAAAGGAGAATTCTGCCTAAAGGTGTATCTTTACAACTGGTAGCTTTCTCCCTACTTTTATTACATTTTTATGGGGTCAACACAAGGGTGAATCCAGTGTATATCTCACTGGTTTATTCTACTTCTCCGCTTCTTCCTAAATGTTTTGGGAATTTTCAGTGCATTTACTGAGCTGGGTTTTGGACAACTGGTCGATGAGTTGTTACCACCGACAAGTTGCTGGCCATACTCGTGCGGGAAGTGTGGTTTATTTCTTTTTTTTTTCTTTTCTCCTTTTATTTTTGATTTTTTTTTTTAAGTAGGTGGCTTCCATAGTCTAAGATTTACCTAAAGGTAGCAAAAAGAGAAAAGTCCAGTGACTAGGCTCTGGACAACCTACCTATGGGTTGTTACCCACAATAACTTGCCAGCCATATCACCATAGAAGGTTCATTAGCTACCCAATTTTCGTTAGAATCATCGAATAATGAGTCAGTGCAAAGAAAGTGTGTAGATGCTTAAAACTAAAAAATTCCCTCAAATTAGTGGGTGAGTTGATAAGTCGTGTACTTATCACCAAAACTTACTTATTCCAATTATGATAGAATTAAGATGGCGATGACTCGAAAAAAAATCCACATTTTAGTGGATACATGGGCTAATTAAGTCCAAAGACCTAAAGGGTCTTTGTGTTCAAATCATAATGTAGTACTTCTTAAGATTGAAAATTTTCTTAAACCCAAGTTTTCCTTCCTAATTCCAAACAATTTTTTTTTAATAAAATAAAACAAATCTACGGAGCTGACGAATAAATTCAGAGATGAATATCCAACCCCCCATGCCTATATAATGCAATGTTCTCATTGCATTAAAAAGACATAAAACAGAGTGGAATAGCGAAAAAAGCACCTGAATTGCGTGAATGTTAGGTCCGCTCCGAGATAGAAACTAAAAAGAACTATGTAAGTGCTGAGTTTAGTGCCTTCAGCTAGGCACACTATACAAAGAAGAGAAATGAAGAATTCACAGGTGCAGGTCAGAATCAGAATAAACAGAAGAATCCTCTGACCTGTCAGCAGAGGTCCACAGATGTGGACCAAATTGTGGTGTAGACCCATACCCCATAATCGAGAATATCTTAGGTTCCGGATAAAAATTGCCCAAAACCTAAAATCTGTATGCAAGCAGGGTCAGGCCTACGATTTTTGAGGATGCAACCTAAGACCAAAAAGTTGGGTAATAGAGAATTGAAGCTCAAAAGGATAGTCGTTGAATGTGTGTTTGGGTTTGAAATCCTCAAAACAAATGTAGTAAGGGTCCTGGTTTGACGGTTTCAAATGAATAAGAACCCTTCAACTCAATCTTCTACTTCCTTCGGGGTTAGCCTCCCAAATCAAAACTTCCTAGTTTCTATCCTCCTCATTCCGAATGTAAAATTTTGAACCATCTTGCATATTAATCACCCCATCTGAAATCTCCACGTCTAAATGATGTGGTTGAATCAAAATTGACTTGGGTCGAATTATCTCAGAAATAAAATCATCAATAAGCTCAATGGGGTGTAACTGATAATCAGGGCATTTGATTAAATCCTCCAGAAAATGCGATTCTGGATCCGTAATGTGTGCCCTAATAGGATCAGCTTCCTCAGTTCTTGGGCTATCAAATGATCTTTCAGATTCCTCAAGCCCAATCGTCTCATAAAAATCGTGCTCTGTAACTCATGTGAGACTTTGCAAATCAAATCTTCACCATCAAAATCAAGATCCGTATTAATGTATGCCTCAGAATTATCTTTCACTTTCTGATCCATGGAGACATACGTGTCCTCATACCCCAGCTCAGGGATCTCAGGTGAAGAAATTAGATCATCCTTAAATTGGTTGCTTTAATTCAATCTGGTTAGCCTCGTAACACGTATCCCCCCAACAGGTGCCTGAGCGGGTTCTGTCATTGGCTTTCCTGAAGGGAGTTCATCCTGGGAGTCAACCCATGATTGAATCAAAGCAACCACGAATCTCATCCTCAATTTCACTAATTTCCCAAGTAGAAACTCACCCGAGTTCTTATCCTTAACATCCTAGAGCCAATCCAACAAAGACTTGTTCAAATCATCAATCATTTCAATCAGGGGCTCCAATCTCTCAATGTAAGGTATTGGTTGAACTTCTAATGATTGTATGATATTCCTCAAGTTAGCTAGAACGTTATCTTGAACCTGGTTACCCTAAACCAAATGAGTTGGTTCAAGGTTGGGTGGGTTTGGGGTCAAAGCAGGGGAATTAACGAATTGAGATTCGTTATACCCTTCCTGATAATACGTCATTTCAGATTGTTCAAAAGGTGGTGATGACCTAAAGGCAGTGTAATCAGAGGATGGGTAAGGATCAGTGTATCCTTCTTGATTGTAGATCGTATTAGGTTGTCCATGAAAGGTTGACGATCTATAATCGATATGGCTCTGAGAAGGATAGAAATAACAATCAAAGTGTTCAAGGTTAGACCCTAAACACGGAGGTTCGGAACTGTATCCACAATCCGAGTTATCCCAACTAACTGATGGTTGATGACAGTACGAGTCGGAATAATCATCATGTTGAGAATAATTCAAAACAGGAGGGAAAGAGTGGGAATTTGTGTAATATGTGGAAGGATTCATGATAAACGAGAGGAAGAAAGGTGCCCTGCAATACCAGCAATCAAACCTATCCTTAAGTAGGATAGCCTAAAGACTTATAGACTCCTAAAACTCGTCTTGAGATAAAAGAACGATTTGATTTGCTTCTGTTTGTTCAATCAAACCAGTTAGAAGAAGGGACTGGGGAGAAGGTTCTTCCTTCGGCTTGCGCCTCCGGTTCCTAGTGTACCCCCTAGTCGCAGTCATTTGATTCTTCTCCCCTAGCTAGACATCAGATTCAACAGCAGAAATAGACTAATAAAAAATAATCTTGTTCTGGGCTCTGAAGAGCGAGTCAAATCCTTAAGGTCAACATCTACTCTATTTTATTTAGGGCTATGTTTGAATGCGCTTTGGAAAGTGATGAACCCTTTATATGGGTTGTGCCCTTAATGATTGATTGATTTGTGTGTGTGTGCACAACCAGTGTGATGTAAACACGTTTACACTACTTAAGATGTCCATTTATGCATGTTCTTAAGCATAGGATTGCATTGCATGCTATAAATATTGCATAACATGCATCATCTTGCATTTAGAGTAGTTCGAATAAAATGAAGGTTAATTGTCTCCTTTTATGTGCTTAGACAAGGCAAGCATTTTATCAGGGCCTCGGATCGAAGATCCAACCATACAGATATGATCAGGGTGACGATTGGAGTTCAACGACTCCAAGATCGTCCTAATCAGGCGTCTGTAGCATCTGATAGTGATTGGGGAACCTTAGAAGATCAAGGGCTAAGATGGTGTAAATCCATACTTTAAACGACAAATCCGACAACACGGATGGATTCAGATCGACGATCGCAGCCTAACGACACAAAAATCGAGTCAATCCGACACCCGTGGCACCATCTACATCATCCAGAAGATGGATGGCCAAGATGGCACCATGTGGTGCCATCTCGGCCGCCCAATTGCTCGCACTCACCCGCTGAGGCTCCCGCATCTGCCCTTCCCCGCCATTGGATCAAGATCCAACGGCTGTGGATGCGCATGCTTGATTACATCCGCGCGACCATTTGGATGGCGTAGCGCAGCTGTTCAGCGCCTTATCGCGAGGCACCGGCACGGGATTGAGTCGCAGCTAGCGGAATTTGGAGTGGGGCGCGCCTTCAATCGACCGTCAGATCGTGATCCAATGGCCACGTGCGCCCAATAGCGCTGATGCGCTATCGCACGCTTGCGCCTCAAGTAGGATTGTACGTGGGCGGGCACACGTTGAGGAGCGGGGAAGGCGCAACTTAAGCCGTCCGATCGGACGACTGAGATTCAGCGAACGTGAGCGTGTGTTGAGCGCACGAGAAAGCAAGCAGTCGTGCGGGCAGCGCCCACTACGCCCACGATGGGGCTTTAGCGACAGTTTTATCTGTCACTCAAGGCCCCTTATTTAATGTTTTGTGATTTAAATGACCAAATTGCCCTCACACCTTGCAACTATAAAAGGAGACCCCCTCCACACGAAATTCTCATCCCTTCCTTCTCTTCTCTACCTCTCCAAAGCTCAAGAGAAGCTTGTCCCACACCTGGGATGCTCCTCGCAAGAAAAGGTCAAAATTTTCGTCCCCGTTCAAAAGTGGATCTCGCGACGATGACGACGTGCTGCCCCGTTCCCATTCTTCTGCTTCGTCCTCCCTCGTCCTACTCCGTCCTCCTTCGTCCAGGCGTTGTCCCATCCAGCTTATCCTCCAAGCGATCATCGAGGAGGATAACTTCTCTCCCCCATTCTTCTTTACAGCTTTCTAGTGTAGAATTTTCCTACTTTCTAGTGTAGCTGATTTCCTGCTTCCTAGTGTAATTCTTATTTGGTTTTATTGTATAAACATTTTGAAATATTGAATGCATGTTTTCTCTCTCTCTCTTTCTCTCTCTTTCCCCTTTTAATCTAATTGTTGTTATAGCTTCATTGTAATTACATCACATCGCTTTTCGAGAAAAATTCTATGAAAAATATAATTGCGAATATAGATCGACGAAGCCTCCCAATGTTCGACCTGGAATTTCAATTTCGGTATAAATTTTATTTGTTGAACACAAGTTCTTCACTTTCAAGCTACATTGACAAGGTTTTAAAAACCAAACACATTTGCGTAGCAACTCGTACGTCCAACATTTTGGCACTGCTGTCGGGGAGGCAACGATTTCTGATCTTCTTTTTCCATTTCTTGCACTTTATTATTTTCTAATTTGCTTTCTCTTATGTCTATTGTTTTGCAGAGACCATCAGGGAATCATCAAATGGTAAACTGGAGTAAAGTGCAGTTGAAAACAACTATAAGTGCTCCCCATTCTTCCGCCCTCCATAGATTTCATTCGCCACATTAAAATCTGAATTCCAATTAACCTAGGTGTTTGCATAAATCCTAGGAATAGTTTGGTTATTTGGATTCTCACTCACATTCATTCCACCCTCAATTATAGAAAAAAACAACAAAAAGATAATCTTGTGGGGCAAATTTTCAACAAATACACAACATACACCCACATTCAAGGCACTTAACTGGATTGATTTGTTTCTACTCAACCGGGTTCTGATCTGTGGAACCGGTACATAGAAAGCAACACATAAAAGAGTAGAAATCATTCTAGGTTAACCATCTTTGAGTGCCTAACTTAGTGGTGCATTTGTGGCCAATTATTTGATTTGTTTGGGCCGCACCACTCTACTTAAAATCAACTCATCAAGTAGCTCCTCGGGGTTTTCAATCTAGGTCTATTCCAGACACTCCACTTTCTTTTTGGTTTTAAAGGAAAATAATCTTCACCCGTGTTTGACAACTTGGCTTTCCCAGAAACTTGATTGCAATCCACCTAATTTGAAACCCTAAAAGCTACTTAAGCAAGATTTGAACATTAAAATCCATGCATCACAAATAATCTTGCTTGAAAATAATGGTTGTGCACGCACTTACACAAATCTCAATCAATCATTAAGGGCACAACCCATTTTAAGGGCCCATCACATTCCATAAGCACCACAATCCCAAGCCTTAATAAAATTGAGTAGACATTGGCCTTAAGGTCTGATTCGCTCTTCAGGGCCTACTCTGAGATTGTCTTTGATTAACCTACTTGTACTGATTAATCTAATGCTTAGCTAGGGGAGTAGCGTCAAACTACCGAGGCTGGGGGGTACACTAGGAAGCGGAGGCAAAAGCTGAAGGAAGAACCTTCTCCCCAGTCCCTCCTTCTAACTGGTTGGATTAAACAGATGCAAGTAGAGTAAATCATTTATAGTCTCAAGGTAGGTTTTGGGAGTCAGTAGATCCTTAGGCTACACCACTTAAGGACAGCCTTGTTTTGTTGTGCTGTAGGGTCCCTATCCCCAGTCCTTCCAACCTTCTCCTAGTTTATGCTGGGAAGATGATCATTGAATCCCCGATTGGAAGGACCATTAGAGAATTTTAGGAGACGCAAATTGGATTTTGGTCAAATTGATCCCATGAACGACCAACAGCCTCCTCTGCTTGGAAATCCACATGAAGAATTTCAAAGGCAGCTGGAACAAATGCAGAGAATGCAGGAATGGTTCCAGAGAATGCAGGGCACTCAGCCCTTGAAGGATTTTTACGATCCTTCAAATTACGGGGAACGTCCCGGAGTCCAGATTCCAGCCAGTGACGTAGAAATCAAGCCCCAGGTGTTAAGCCTGATTAAACATTATCATGCGCTTGGCTTCGAAGATCCGTCTCAGCACTTGGAGGACTTGACCACTTTGGTCCAGAACACCAAAGCACGAAACGTAAACGAGGAGCAAATGATCATGAGGCTCTTCCCCCACTCTCTTAGGGATAAGGCCACGCATTGGTATAGGACAATAGGAAGACCAATTACAACTTTGAATGAGTTGAAATCGGCCTTTCTGAAGAAATTCTTCCCAGTCGGACGTACCAATGCTTTGAGATGGGCAATCACTACCTTTACCCAGCGGCCGGGGGAATAGTTTCATGTGGCCTGGGAGCGATTCCAAGACTTATTGCGGAGGTGTCCACACCACGAGGTGTCGAAATGGCAACTTGTGCAGATCTTCTATCATGGGTTGACTGAGTAACTCAGAAATCATGTGGATGCTTCTTGCGGAGGGAATTTCCTCGGTAAGGATGCAGATAATGAACATGATTTATTTGAGGAAATGAGTGAGAATCAATCAATCATGCCTCCATGGATACATTTAACCGGTCCCAGCAGCCCAGATCAAATGTCAATGAAGTCCATGACTCTCATTCATTTGATATGGAATTGATTTGTAACGAACTTGATAAGGTGGACTTGGTTGCTAAGAGAATGGAAGAGTGGATGGCTATCAATTCTATGAACAACTCTCGATTCACTCAATCCCAAATTTTGGGATTCCATTCTTCACGAGCTCCTTCTGGATGGGAGTTCGTGAATCAACTCGATGTGGCTCAACCTGTGAGTCAGCATTTTTCGGAACCCCACGGGTTCCAAATTGGGGCCTTTGATCCCAATTTTTCTGATCCTTCCCTTTCTTTCTCTCCATCCTCACCCTATGAGGATGTCTGTGCTATACAAGAGAATGTTAGATCCAACCCCTACTCTAATGCCTATAATCCAGGTTGGAGAAACCACCCTAACTTCTCTTGGAAAAACACGAGGCAACAGACCCAATTCTGACCCGGCAACTATGCTGAACAACAACCAATAGGTTAGGGTCAAGTATATACTCAGTTGCCTCCAAATCAGGTCAATCGACTAGCTTGGAATGTCCATCAACCCGTAGGGCAAGCTGATTTGGACCGTCAAATGGTAGAGATGCAAGGATCCATGCTCCAACTCATGTAGCAAATGAAAACCTCGCTGGACAACTTGCAGTCCGGGCTTATTGCTAACTCTTGTCAACTCAGATCTCTACCATCCCAAACCGTACCCAACTCGCGAAATATTATGAATTCGGGTAACCAAGCCCATGGGTACGGAAATCAGAGGAACCCACACGCACAAGCTCAGGTGGTTGAGCAGGGTTCCTCGTCCTCTTCTTCTTCTTCTAGAAATCAACAATTCATGGCTAATCATACCCCTCCAATCTTTCCTAACCCTCCCCAAGACCCAAATTATTATGCATCTGCAAATTCTGTCACTTTGAGGAGCAGTAAGCAGACTCAGGATCCACAACCACACTATTCTGATCTTTTGAATCCTGAAGAACCTAAGCAGAGAGAGGAGAATTCTAGAGGAGAAATCAAGGCTCAGGAACCTGATTCCAAAGATCTGACTCATGTTCCTTTTCCTAAAGCCTTAATCAAATCAAAGAAGAAGAAGTCTGTTGATAGCAATGAGGAGCGTCTGAATCTATTTAAGAATGTTGAGATCAATATCCTGCTCCTTGATGCTATCAAGCACATACCGACTTACGCAAGATTTTTAAAGGAATTATGTACACAAAAGCATAAGTCAAGAGAATCTGTTCCGAGGAAGGTTGTACTCTCTGAGTAGGCTAATTCTGTTATCCTACACTACCTCCCTCAGAAAAAGAGAGATCCTTGTGCTCCGTTGATTTCTTGCATCATCAAAGATTATACATTTGATAGAGCACTTTTGCATTTGGGTGCATCCATCAACCTAATTCCGACATCTCTTCACGAGAAGTTTGGGTTAGGTGAACTTCGGCCAACTTCAGTAACGCTACGGTTAGCGGACCGCTCGGTCACAAACTCGCGAGGCGTTATTGAAGATGTTGTAGTTAAGGTCAAGGATTTCTATTTTCCTGTAGATTTCCTTATCCTTGACATTGATGTACCTGATAATCTGACGAACATGCCCATCATTCTGGGGCATTCGTTCCTGGCTACTGCTAAGGCCAACATTAATTGTGAAAGCGGTAGCATGAAAATCGCCTTTGGGGATCAACAAATGAAATTGGATATTTTTAAGGCGATCAACAAATTTGAGGATTGTTGATTTATTGAGGAACTTGATGAGGATAATGATAACATTGAAATTTGTTTGATGGTTTCTTCAATCGAAAGTTCCTCCTTGGATGACGAATTCAACCCGCAACCCTCTTTGGCTGATCTGCCATCTTCTGAAGATGTTATTGATTTTGTTCACTCACAACCTCTTCCTCTTGTTGAATCTTCAACATCTACCCTACCATCAATCATCAACCTGCCCTAGCTTGAATTGAAACCATTGCCAGAGAATTTGAAATATCAATTTTTAGGACCTCAGATGATGCTCCCTGTAATTATTAGTGCTAAATTGACAAAGGATCAAGAGATTAAATTGATCAAGGTCCTAAAGGAACATAAGGAGGCAATTGGTTGGACCATTCATGACCTCAGGGGGATCGAGCCATCTTATTGTAATCATAGAATATTTTTGGAAGATGGATCCCACCCTTCTAGCCAGATGCAAAGGAGATTGAATCCAAATATGTGAGAAGTTGTCAAAGAGGAAATCATCAAGTGGCTCGATGCAGGAATTACTTATCCAATCTCTGATAGTCTCTAGGTAAGTCCCGTACAGATTGTTCCGAAGAAAGCCGGGATTACCATTTTGACTAACGAGAGAGGAGAATCTGTCACAACTCGTTCAGCTTCCTCTTAGAGGGTTTGTATTGATTATAGGAAGCTGAACACAACCACTAAAAGGGATCATTTTCCCCTGCCCTTCATCGATCAAATCTTGGAAAAATTAGCCGGGTAGAAGTACTTCTGTTTTCTTTGATGGCTACTCGGGATACAACCAAGTTCCTATCCATCTCGAGGATCAGGAAAAAACTACTTTCACCTGTCCCTACGAAACCTTTGCTTTTCGTAGGATGCCTTTCAGGTTATGCAATGCACCTACGACTTTTCAAAGGTTTATGCTAGCCATATTTTTTGCCATGGTGGGAGAGTTTATGGAAGTATTAATGGATGATTTCTCTGTTTTCAAAGAATCATTTGACTCTTGTTTGGCTAATCTGGAAATGATTCTTAAGCGATGTATCAAAACACGATTGGTCCCTAGCTGGGAAAAGAGTCATTTCATGACCCAAGAAGGCATCGTTTTGGGTCATGTAATCTCTGAACGGGGAATTGAAGTAGATAAGGCTAAGGTTGATGCTATCGCTAAACTTCCTCCTCCCACATCTGTTAAGCAAATCCGATCATTTCTTGGCCATGTGGGATTTTATCAAAGATTCATCAAGGATTTCTCGAAGGTTGCTCGTCCTTTGAGCAATCTTCTTGCCAAAGAAATGTCGTTTGTTTTTGACAAATCATGCCAAAAGGCATTTGATTTCCTGAAAATGGCAATCACATGTGCTCCAATTTTGCAACGACCAATTTGGATAGCCCCTTTTGAGATCATGATCGACTCTTTTGATTACACTGTCGGGGCTGTCCTGGGTCAGAAAATTGATAGAAAGCCCTCTGTCATCTGCTACGCTAGTAAAACTCTAGATGAAGCCCGGAGGAATTACACTGTTACTGAAAAGGAATTACTAGCTGTAGTGTTCGCTTTGGAAAAATTCAGGGCTTATCTCTTAGGGTCTCATGTTATCATCTATACTGACCACTCATCCTTGAGACATCTCTTGGCCAAAAAGGATGCTAAACCCCAGCTTATTCGTTGGATTCTTCTGCTTCAAGAATTTGATCTTGAAATCAAGGATAAAACTGAGGTACAAAATGTGGTAGCGGATAATTTGTCAAGACTCTTAGGTGATTCTTTTTGTCTGGACATTCCGATTATTGACACTTTTCCGGATGAAACTATTCTTACAGTTTTAGGTGTCCACACCCCATGGTTTGCTGACATTGTTAATTATTTGTCCATTGGTCAAATCCCCCAAGATTGGACAAAGCAACAATGGGATAGACTCAAATCTAAGGCCAAATACTACTTTTGGGAGGACCCTGAGCTGTACCGCATTGGCTCTGAATAGATTATTCGCCGATGTATACCGGAGAATGAATTCAACAGTATACTCGAGTTCTGCCATGCATCTGGGTGTGGTGGACATTTCTCCGAGAAAAATATGGCTACAAAAATCTTGCAATCTAGCTTTTATTGGCCGTCTTTATTCAAGGATGCCCAGGATTTCTCAAGGTCATGCTCTCGATGTCAGGCACTAGGGAGTATAACTAAGAGAGATATGATGCCCCTAAACCCAATTCTTCCTGTCGAATTTTTTGATGTTTGGGGCATCGATTTCATGGGACCCTTTATCCCTTCATTTGGACATCAGTGCATTCTTGCTGCTGTTGATTATGCGTCCAAATGGATTGAGGCAATTCCCACCCGAACTAATGACCTCAAGGTGGTCATCGATTTTGTCAAGAAAAATATCTTCAGTAGGTTCGGGATTCCCAGGGCTATCATCAATGATGGCGGCACTCATTTTACTAATGCCCAATTTCATAATTTATTGGCCAAATATGGGGTTAATCACCGAATTTCCACACCTTACCATCCTCAGACGAATGGACAAGCCAAGATCTCAAATCGAGAGATCAAGAACATTCTACATAAAATGGTTAGGCTTGGTTGCAAGGATTGGACTCAAAAGCTTGAGGACGCTCTTTGGGCCTACCGTACGGCATATAAAATGCCCATCGGCATGTCTCCATTCTTTTTGGTGTATGGGAAGGCATGCCATCTACCCATAGAGATTGAACATAGGACATTATGGGTGATTAAATAATGCAATTTAGATCTGAATTTAGCTGGGAAGACCAAGAAACTCCAACTATCTGAGTTGGAGGAGCTTAGAAATGATGCTTATGAGAATGCCAAGATCTACAAGGCTCGGACCAAAGCTCTACATGATCAACTGATTTCTCGCAAGAGCTTTGAGCCGAACCAGAAGGTCTGGTTATTCGATTCTAAACTTAAGCTCTTTCCTGGCAAACATAGATCTAAATGGAATGGTCCATTCATAATTGACCAGATTTTTCCAAATTGAGCCATTCAGATTTCTGACCCAAAGATGGGTAACACATTTAAAGTCAACGGTCAACGTCTGAAGCCTGTTATTGACCGTATTCTTCCAGAACCCATCTCAGACACAGTTGCTCTAGCCATTCTGTGACTTCTTTGGTTGGACTTCGCGTAGCTGATGGCATTAAACTCAGCAGTTATACATATGACACAAGGCTGATACGAGCTTCATATTCAGGTGACATCTTTCATATTCTACCCTTTCTTTCATGTCTCATTTTCAATGAGGACATTGCATCAGCTAGGCATGGGGGGGTGGATTCATTTTTGAATCATTTGGTCAGCCTTGTGAAATTCATGTAAATTTTTTTTATCTTCTTATTTATACAGAAAAAAAATCAAAATTAGGAAGGATTAGTCAGACATTAGGACTTTTCAATCTTAGGAAATTGTACATTAGGATCTGAACACAAAGACCCTTCAGGTATTTGGATTTAATTAGCCCGTGTATCCACTAAAATGTGGATTTGTCTTTCGATTCCTCGCCATCTTAATTCTATCGTAATTGGAATGAATAATTTTTAGTGATAAGTACACGACTTATCAACCCACCCTCTGATTTGAGGAAATTTTTTAGTTTTAAGCATCTACACACTTTCTTTGCACTGACTCGTTGTTTGATGACTCTAACAGAAATTGGGTAGCTAATGAACCTTCTAGGGTGATATGGCTAGCAAGTTATCGTGGGTAACAGCCCATAGGTAGGTTGTCTAGAGCCCAGTCACTAGACCTTTCTCTTTTTGCTACCTTTTAGGTAAATCTTAGACCAGGGAAGCCACCTACTTAAAAAAAAAAAAAAATCAAAAAGAAAAGGAGAAAAGAAAAAAAGAAATAAACCACACTTCCCGCACGAGTATGGCTGGCAAGTTGTCGGTGGTAACAGCTCATCGACCGGTTGTCCAAAACCCAACTCAATAAATGCACTGAAAATTCCCAAAACACTTAGGAAGAAGCGGAGAAGTAGAATAAATCAGGGAGATATACACTGGATTCACCCTTGTGTTGACCCCGTAGAAAAATAAAAGTTGGGAGAAAGCTACCGATTATAAAGATATACCTTTAGGCAGAATTCCTTTTAGGTCACCTAGAGGCATATAAATTCGAAGTCCGTTTTAACAGCCGGTCAACGAGTCTATCACATTCACAATAAGATGCTTAAAACTTAGGGTTCTCATCATGGGTGAGTTGAATGGCCGTAGAAAGCCACTCTTTAACCCTAAAACTAGAAAATCCAAAAAAATTGGAAAAGAGGAAAAAGAGAAAAAAAAGAAATTTTTCTTTTAATAAGGCGAGGGCTTGAGGCGGTCTGCATTTTGGCAGATACTTACACACTGTTGTGTCTTTGAAAGTTCAGTTCCCAAGCAGACATTTTCTTAATGATTGAAAATAACTCATGCCCAAATAATCTAACCAAATTCTTTTATAAATAGCATATAGTTTTTGTTAGGGACTAGCAAAAGTTAGGCATAGGGGTATGATGTAAACACGTTTACACCACTTAAGATGTCTATTTATGCATGTTCTTAAGCATAGGATTGCATTGCATGCTATAAATACTGCATAACATGCATCATCTGGCATTTAGAGTAGTTTGAACAAAATAGAGGTTAATTGTCTCCTTTTATGTGCTTGGACAAGGCAAACTTCTTATCGGGGCCTCGGATCGAAGATCCAACCATACAGATATGATCAGGGCGACGATTGGAGTTCAACGACTCCAAGATCGTCCTAATCAGGCATCTGTAGCATCAGATAGTGACTGGGGAACCCTAGAAGATCAAGGGCTAAGATGGTATAAATTCACACTTCAAACAACAAATCTGACCACATGGATGGATTCGGATCGACGATCGCAGCCTAACGACACAAAAATCGAGTCAATCCGACACCCGTGGCACCATCTACATCATCTAGAAGATGGACGGCCAAGATGGTGCCACGTGCCGCCATCTCGACCGCCCAATCACCCACACGCGCTCGCTGAAGCTCCCGCATCTGACCTTCCGCGCCGTTGGATCAAGATCCAACGACTATGGATGCACGTGCTTGATTGCATCTACGTGACCATTTGGATGGCGTAGCGCAGCAGTTCAACACCTTATCGCGAGGCGCTGGCACGGGATCGAGTCACAGCGAGTGAAATTTGGAGAGGGGGTGCGCCTTCAATAGACCGTCAGATCACAATCCAACGACCGCGTGTGCCCGATAGTGCCGATGCGCTATTGCACGCTCGTGCCTCACGTTGGATTGTACGCTGGCGGGCGCACGTTGAGGAGCGGGGAAGGCGCAACTTAAGTCGTTTGATCTCGCGATCGGACGGTTGAGATTTAGCGAACGTGAGTGTGGGTTGAGCATGCAAGAAAGCAAGCAGTCGTGTAGGTAGCGCCCACTACGCCCACGATGGGGCTTTAGCAACAGTTTTATCTATCACTAAAGACCCTTTATTTAATGTTTTGAGATTTAAATGACCAAATTAGCCTCACTCCTTGCAACTATAAAAGGAGACCCCCTCCACATGAAATTCTCATCTCTTCCTTCTCTTCTATACCTCTCCAAAACTCAAGAGAAGCTTGTCCCACACCTGGGATGCTCCTCGCGAGATAAAGTCAAAATTTTCATCCCCATTCAAAAGTGGATCCCGCGACGATGATGACGTGCTACCCTGTTCCCGTTCTTCTTCTTCGTCCTCCCTTGTCCTGGTTCGTCCTACTTCATCCAGGCGTCGTCCCGTCTGGCTCATCCTCCAAGCGATCATCGAGGAGGATAACTTCTCTCTCCCATTCTTCTTTACAACTTTCTAGTGTAGAATTTTCCTGCTTCTAGTGTAGCTGATTTCCCACTTTCTAGTGTAATTCTTATTTGGTTTTATTGTATCAATATTTTGAAATATTGAATGCATGTTTTCTCTCTCTCTCTTTCCCTTTTTAATCTGATTGTTGTTATAGCTTCATTGTAATTACATCGCGTCGCTTTTCCAGAAAAATTCTAATAAAAAATAATTGCGAATATAGATTGACGTAGCCTCCCTATGTTGGACTCAGAATTTCAATTTCGGTATAAATTTTATTTGTTGAACACGAGTTCTTCACTTTCAAGCTACAACGACAATGTTTTAAAAACCAAACAAGTTAGCGTAGTAACTCGTACGTCCAACACAGTGGTTTTCGAGCAAGATTATTTTTGATGCGGTGAATTTTAGGATTCCAATCTTTCATAGTAGCTTTTAGGATTTAACTTTAGGTGTTTTCAAACAAGTTTTGTTGGCACACCAGGTTTTTGAAAGCACAAGTGAAGATATTTTCCTGTGAAACTTAAAAAGAATGGGGAGTGCCTGGTAAATCCCTAAGAGTTGAACCTAAGTGGCAGCTACTTGATGAGTTGATTTTAATTGAAGTGCTGTGGCCCAATCAACTCAAACAATTGGCCTGTTGCACCACTTAATTAGGCACACAAGTGATTACCTAATCTGATTTCTACTCAATTATGTGTTTGGATGTGTGTACCGACTCCAAAAATTGGTGTACCGGTTGAGTTTGAAAATCAAATGAGGTTGTGTACCTCTATGAGATTTTTTTTTATTTTTCTTTCTTTAATGTGGAGGTTGGGGCGGGTGTGGGTATAAAACAATAAACAATCTAACCTTACAGTTTATAAGTACACCTAGGTTATTGATGTTTATCTTGTTATGTGTTGAAATGAAATCTAATGGGTGGGAGGTGGGGGATAACTTACAAAACCTTCCACAGTACTTTACTCCAATCTACTGCTTTTTCCTGTCTCGAAAGAGTACCTGCAATCACAATAAGAAAGGAGAGAAGTGAGGTAAATGATTTGTAAGTTAGAAAATGCGAAGAAAAATCAAAGAGCATCACCTCCCTGGCAACAGCGCCAAAATGTTGAACGAGCGAGTTGCTACGCTAACATGTTTGGTTTTGAAAACCTTGTCGTTGTAGTTTGAAAGCAAAGAACTCGTGTTCAACAAATAAAATTTATATCGGAATAGAAATCCCGGGTCTAACACAAGGAGGTGGATGTTTGATTTAAAAATTTGCATTTGTTTTTATTTGTCACGAAGTAATTCAAGTGATTAAAACTATCTAACTATTTACAAAAAAATAGAAGAGAGAGAGAGTAAGAGAGAGAGAATATTACAAATAGAATTCAAAACGAGATGTAGAATGAATAGGGAATTCATCATTAAAGAGATTGTTTGTTCACAAAACATTACAACTATAAAGTAGAAAACAATTACACTAGAAAGCAGTAAATCTACTTTAGAAAGCATTAAAAGAATGGAGAGAGAAATATCCTCCTCGGCAATCACTTGGAGGATGAGCCAAACTACTCTAGAAAGTAGTGAAAAGAATGGGGGGAGAGATATCCTCCTCAACGGTCACTTGGAGGACGAGCCGGACGGGACGACGCCTGGACGAAAGAGGATGAAGGAGGACTAAGTAGAAGAATGGGAACGGGGCAGCACATCATCGTCATCGCGGAATCCACTTCTGAAAGGGGACGAGAATTTGACTTTACCTCGCAAGAAGCAACCCGGGTGTGGGACAAGCTTCTATTGAGCTTTGGAGTGGTAGAGAAGAGAAGGACGGGATGAGAATTTCGTGTGGAGGGGGTCTCCTTTTATAGTTGAGAGGATTAAGGGTAATTTGGTCATTTCAATCTCAAAACATTAAATAAGGGGTCTTTAGTGACGGATAAAACCGTCGGTAAAGCCCCATCGTGGGCGTACTGGGTGCTGCCCACGCGGCTGCTCGCTTCCTCGCGTGCTCAGTGCATGTTTACGTTCACTAAATCTCAGCCGTCCGATAGTGAGATCGGATGGTTTAAGTTGCACCTTCCCTGCTCCTCAACGCGCGCCCGCCCACGTACGATCCTACATGAGGCATGAGTGTCCGATAGCACATGGGTGCTATCGAGCCCCCACAGCCACTCAATTGAGATCTAACGCTCGCCCGTGCCCGCTCGTCCACGCCACCCACCCTCTCACGCGATTCGATCGTGCGTCGCCTGCTCGCGATAAAACTCTCGCCACTACGCTGCGGAACGTGGATGGGTGCGAGGATGTTTTAAGGCGCGCGTATCCACAGCCTAGATCGCATGGCAAATCTTCTTTGAAAAAGCAGCAGCGGTCTTGAGGGTCGGTTGGATGGCTGAGATGGCACCACGTGGCACCATCTTGGCCATCCATCTTCTGGATGTTGTAGATGGTGCCACGGGAGTCGGATTGAGTCTATTTTCACTTCATTAGGTTGCGATCGTCGATTCGAATCCATTCGTGCGGTCAGATTTGTCATTTGAAGTGCAAATTTACACCATCTTAGCCCTTGATCTTCTAGGGTTCCCTGATATCTATCTGATGCTACAGATGTCAGATTAGGGCGATCTTAGAGTCGTTTAACTCCAATCGTCGCCCTGGTGACATCTGTACGGTTGGATCTTCAATCCAAGGCCCTGATAAAAAGTTTTCCCTATCCAAGCACATAAAAGGAGATAATTAACCTCCATTTTATTGAAGCTACTCTAAATGTAAGATGATGCATGTTCTGCAATATTTATAGCATGCAATGCAATCCTATGCTTAAGAGCATGCATAAATAAACATCTTAAGTAGTGTAAACGTGTTTACATCAATGATGCTGGGTGTTGGTCACTCTAAAACGGGTTTTAAAATTATCGCATTGTAGTATAGGTCGAATCAGTGCGAAAAACAAAAACAATTTATTACTCGAATTTGAAGTCCAAGGACGAGCACAGGGAGCAATATGGAAATTTAAAGCTCAAGATCACAATTAAAGAAGTAAGAATTTGCAATCAATAAAGATATATAAATGAGATCTAATGTCAATAATGCAAAAAGAAGAGAGGGTTAAGTGGTGATTTAAATCACCAAATTACCCTTTGTTATCAACGATTTTGTGCGGATTTAAAGGCGTATTACGTTGTAGTAGAACCGACAAAACGTTTAAACAAATAAAGATTTTTTATTACTCGAACAACTAGAGTATCCGAGGTCGAACACAGGGAGCAATCTCAGTACTTTGTAAAACCCAAGAATACAACTGTTAAATGCAAATATAATTGATTCAAAGAGTTTTTAGAAAAAGTAGAATTAGACGTCTGATTTATGTATCAGCCGTCTTAAATGTGATCTTTCTTTCTTTCTTCCTTCTTCTCCTTTCTGCTTCTGTATCTTTCCTTCTTCTGCTTTGCCTTTCTGATCTCTTTGCAATCTTCACTTGTCCTTCTTCTTCTTCTCTGCGAAGACTTCTAATCTTTTCTGCTTTCCTTCTCCTGCGAAGGCTTCTTTCTTCTTCTTCTGTCTTCTTCTTTGGCTTGCTTTTCCTTCTTTTGCAGCGGCCAAGTCCTTCTCCTGCGATCAGCCTGCCTGCATAGGAGCAAAACCTAACCCTTCTCCCTCTACCTGCGCGTCTCTCTCTCTCAAGCAGTTCACTCTGAGCTGCTCTCCCAGAGCCACAAGCATAATCGGGTCGGATCGTACCCGGGACCAGGCGCACCTGAAGGTGGTGTGATGCGCGAGGAGTGCATAGGTCTAGGTCAGGTCGGATCCGCCAAGTCCACGTGGTCAGGCCGCGGACGAGGCGGGTGGGGTCAGTGAGGGACCTCACCCCTGTGCTTACTGAGGCGATAAGAGTATACCACAAAAACAATTTATAGTGTTCCTGAGGTTTGTAATCCCATGATGTGGGACTAAAGGTTTCGTCCTTCACTCACGCGCGCCCGCAGACTCTCGTGTGCAATTGCCCACGCTGAAGGCCCTGCTGGTGCTCCTCGCTGAACTCAGTCACCTCGCGACACTTGCGAGAGCCTGCTGCACCTGCCGCCTGGGAAGCCTGACGCCTACTGCTGCTCCAAGCTTCCTACTGCTTCGGCTGTTAATGGCGGCCGGGGCGTTCACCTGAGATTCCACAGAACGGCCTATTGGCCCAATCAGAATAGCTGGAAACCTTCGCCGTAGCACGGCGAAGGCGGTGGGTGATGCTACAGGTTGTCGGTCGGCCTAGGCGTGTGCGCCTAGGTCAACCTGTGGCCGGAGATGGTGGGTTGTTCGAGGGGTTGTTATGGAGGTCTAGAGTGGCAGTTGTGGGGCGGAGCGAGTTCCTGGTGGTGAGGCAGAGCTCACGAGGTGGTTGGCGAGCCGTGTGGAGTGGCGGAGTGGTGTGGGCGGCTCGCCGGAGTGCGGTCGGAGGCGAGGAAGATGAAGGCGGTTAGGTACTGTCGAGGGGTAATCAAGTAAAATAGTTGGGAAAACAAAGGGGAAAGGAGAGAGGAGAGGATGGAGAACGTATCTGTGATTGTCTGGAAGGAAGGAAGGCGGCGGAGAGGATGGCTCGTAACTGCCGTCGTCGGGGAAGAAAGACCCTGAGGGAGGAAGCGGCAACGAAGACGAGGTCAGAAGCGCGCGAGCGGGGTACGGCGTGACGCGGGAGGAAGCGGCGGAGAGGACTCTGCTGCTGGTATGGCAGCAGAGCGACGAGAAGGAGGGGAGGAGGTCGCCGGAGCTTGTGGGTCATTTGGCCGGAGATGGGAGAGGGAGGAATTTGGAAGGGATCTCCGTCAAAATCAAGCTTAGCCTCTTCGGCCGGAGTTGTGGGTTCTTATATAGGCGCTGGACTGGGTGTGCAGGGCGTGAAGGGCACGTAATTGCCTGAGGTTGGTCGCCGGAGATGGAAAGGAGTTAGGATACCCAAATCTCTCGTGCGTTCGCACGAGAGATTGGGTTCACACCAGCGATTGTAATTGACTTTATAAGGAAGGGAATTCCTCAGAGAATCCTCCTTCCATTTCTGGGAGGGAATCTCTGATGGATTAGAGAGCAATCCCTCTCCGAACCTCGTCGGAGCTCGGTTCTGCCCTAGCAATGGCGGCAGGACCGGTTTGCAAAGGAGGCGAAGAACCTAGGGGTTCTCTGCAACGGTATTCAAAAGATAGGGACCAATTAGTGATTTGGGTGTACTAAATTGCAAAGTAGGTCAAGATGACCTCTCCTTAGGTCCAAATTTTGGTATAAACCTAATTTGGACCTACGGAATCCAATGGTGAAGTTGGATTTTAGGTTTGACCTCGTTTGACTGGACATTTTGCGTAAAAACCCAAATTAGGTTAATTGAAGAGCTAGGACCCTAATCTAGGTCAAACTAGGTTCCAAAGGCCAAATTAAGTGTTCTAAACCCTAGAGTATGTTTTTCCATGATTTGTAGAGGGTTTACTTGCTTTTTGTTCTGACCGAAACCTTGTTAATTTAAGCGGGTCTATTTTAGGGTTACTAAGTGTCATTTAGTTCTTAGATTGCACATGAACCCATTTCTGATTGACTCAACCCACTTTTTATCTCATTTAGACCATTTGACCTATGTTTTGCCTCTGAGAAATCCCGTTTATGTACTGCAATGGTAAAATTGCAGTTTTAACCTTTATTTCATGTTTTCTTCTCAGAGCACTTGTTCCTTCAGTTAGGCCTTCTTCTAGGTTATGTAGGAGCTTTTATCTTCTTTATTGGGTCAAAATGAGCTAGTTATGGCTCATGATGAGCCTCTCATCATACCCCCATGCCTAGCTTTTGCTAGTCCCTTACCAAAATTTCAAAGTTTCAACTTCCATTCTAGACCCTGAGTGTCTGTCAACAATGCTAAGTGCTTCTCCTTTTCTTTTGTCATTAGGTGGGAATGCCGACAATAGGCCTAGAGGTACTCATGTACCAACCAAAATCTGGACCTGTTCTGCTTTAGCCTCAGTCCTCCGCAAAGGTTTCTACGGCCCACAGAAACTAACCTAGGGTTTGTTGGACTCCGCGGTTAAAGCACCCGTGCTTGAGACATTTTTAGCCTAAGTTCAGTTTGCAGTGCGTTTTTTTTTTTTGTAGGAGAGAGATAGAGGATTTATTTGTTTGGAGAGCTTTTCTCTCTCTTTCTTTTTATTTCTAGCTTCGGATTAGCTTCTCAACACGGTCTGTATCGGATTCCTCGTCCCCATCATCAATCCTCAAGGGTCCCTGGCTTTCGAGATTTCGAGATAATCCCGCCCATGGCAACCCCCGGAACCCTGGCTTTCGAGATTTCGAGATAATCCCGCCCATGGCGTTCCGTGGCCGAATTCAGACCCTGGCGATTGACATTTCGTGATAATGCCACCCATGGTATCTGAACCAGCAGAGTGCTTACATGCCCCCAGTAGGATATTTAAATATCCTAAGAGACAAGCACCGAGGAGATGATATGTTGTTACGCATCTTCGAGGGGAATTTCCCGCCTCTCCGCGCTGGGAACTCGTCCAAATCAACTTGTGTTGATTGGCCGCTCCTAATCTAGGTGACTTTTTCAGAATATTAAACGCTTTTCGCGTGATTTGGATGTTTATGCGCACTGAACCAGACTGTGTGTGAATTTGGGTGCTTAGGTTACCGAATCCCGCAAACCGAAGGTCAATTAATGAGGCCGAATACTTCCTAAGCCTTAGACCTAATACTCAAGCTTCACATTTTCCTCAACCTCTTGAGGATTATCCAGATTTTAACGGATACGTGAATTTTTAAGCTAAAGGTACTAGCCCAAAAAGCCTAAGACCAGCATTCCTGTTAATCTCTTGTTGTATCTCCGTAGCACTTTTCTTTTCTTTTTCTTGATTCGGTCTAGAACTTCAGTTAACCCCTTAATCTTTTACTAATGACTATTTCTTTTCATTTTCATTTTGTGCTCCTTTTTGTCATTTTTTCTTCTTTTCCTCTCTCATTTGTATGACCCTGAATTGTTCCTCCCCTCTATCAAGTCTCTTTTTTTTTTTTTTTTTTTCTTCTTCTTCTTTTTTTTTTTTTTTTGTGAAACCCTTTCTTGATATGAATTTTCTGACATTTTGCACTTTCATACCCCCCCATGCCTAAGATTTGCAATGTCCCCATTGTAAATTAGGTGGGTTCGAATTCAGCTTAGTTCATGTATTAGGACAGGTGTGTGGTGAGTGAATGGGTCGAAGCGACTTGTTGCGATCGATTTCTAATCTCGGGTAGGTATACCTGAGGTGAAGTCGGCTGTTCTAATGAATGAACCCTAAAGTGCAATATGAGTTCCGCATAGAGATGTCAGAAACGGTTTCGGGTTTTTCAAAGAATGACGGGTTGCCTCCCGTTAAGCGCTGAGTTTTACGCCATCGGCTGGGCGCAATGAGCTCAAGAGGAATGGAGGGTAAAAGATGACTCAGTCAAATCTATATCGGTCATGTCAATGAACGGCTTGAGTCTCTGCCCGTTCACGACAAAGGGTTCAGAATCGTGGCTGAGTGGGCTGATTTCAATAGCTCCATTTTCGAAGATTTGGTGGACTAGGTAGGGTCCGACCCACTTGGATCTTAGCTTTCCTGGGAATAATTTTAGTCGGGCATCAAAGAGTAAAACTTTTTGACCAGGATGAAAGACCTTTCTAGAAATGTGTTTGTCGTGAAAAGCTCTAACCCGTTCTTTGTAAATTCGCGAGTTCTCATATGCGTCGTGGCGTAATTCATCGATCTCGCTCATTTGAAGTCTTCTGTGGGTTCCAGCCTTAGAAAGGTCGAGATTACAGGTCCGTACTGCCCAATAGGCTTTATGCTCCAATTCGACGGGGAGGTGGCATTCCTTCCCGTACACTAGTCTGAAGGGAGACATTCCTAATTGGGTCTTGTGGGCTGTCCTATAGGCCCACAATGCTTCTGGAAGCCGAGAAGACCAATCTTTTCTATTAGGTCGAACAGTAACCTGAAAGATTTTCTTGATCTCTCGGTTAGATAGCTCAGCTAGACCATTAGTTTGGGGGTGGTAAGGAGTAGAGATTCGGTGTGACACCCCGTATTTGGTCATCAGTGACCTGAACTGAGCGTTCGTAAAATGGGTCCCTCCGTCGGAAATTATAGCACACGGAATCCCGAACCTTGAGAAAATGTTTTGATGGAGGAATTTTATAACGACTTTATGATTGTTGGTTCAAGTCGGAATGGCTTCTATCCACTTGGACACATAGTCAACTGCGAGTAAGATGTATTCGAAGCCATCCGAGTTCGGAAAGGGTCCCATGAAATCAATCCCCCAAATATCAAAAATTTTGCATACCAAGATCGGCTGTAGAGGCATCATGTCTCTATGGCTCATGTTGCCCAGAGTCTGGCAACGGGAACATACCTTACAGTGATCATATGCATCCTTGAAAATTGTGGGCCAGTAGAAGCCACACTGGAGGACTTTCGATGCGGTTTTATGTCCAGAAAAATGTCCACCGCATGCCTGGTCATGGCAGAATGAGAGTATGTCTTTGATTTCCACTTCCATGACGCACCGTCGGATTATCTGATCAGCACCAATGCGGAAAAGATACGGGTCTTCCCATAGGTAATACTTGGCATCGGAACGTAATTTGTCCTTTTTGGCCTTCGACCAATCGGGCGAAATCTGATGTGATGCCAAGTAATTAACTATATCGGCGAACCATGGAAGACTTGTACTGATAGTCAGGAGGTGCTCATCAGGGAAATGTTCTGTAATAGGTCCGGAAGGATAAATAATTTCAGAAGGAAGGCGGGACAAGTGATCAGCTACCACATTGTGCTTTCCAACCTTGTCGCGAATCTCGAGGTCAAATTCTTGCAACAGCAAGATCCAGCGGATTAGTCGAGGTTTCGCATCCTTCTTGGCAAGGAGATGCCTTACAGCTGTGTGATCCGAGTATATGATAATACGGGAACCCAGAAGGTATGATCTGAATTTTTCCAGGGCAAATACTACGGCCAACAGCTCTTTCTCAGTAACCGTATAGTTACGCTGAGCCTCATCTAGTGTTTTGCTGGCGTAGTAAATGACCACAGGTATCCCGTCAATTTTCTGCCCCAAAACCGCTCTTACCGCAAAGTCAGATGCATCGCAAATGATCTCAAAGGGTTGAGACCAATCAGGGGACTGTAGGATTGGGGCTTGGGTGACTCGGTCACGTAGGATTTCAAATGCTTGAGTGCATTCCTTGGAAATTTCGAAAGGCACATCCTTGGAGAGAAGATTGGTCAGGGGGCGCGTGATCTTGGAGAAATCAGGGATGAATCGTCGGTAGAAACCGACGTGCCCCAAAAAAGATCGGATGTCCTTAATCGAGCTAGGCATAGGGAGCTTGGAAATCTGGTTAACCTTAGCTCGATCCACTTGGATGCCTTTCTCTGAGATTAAATGTCCCAGGACAATTCCCTCAGGCACCATGAAATGGCTCTTTTCCCAGGAAAGAACCAAATTCACCTCAATGCACCGCCTGAGTATATGGACCAAGTGTTGGAGGCAATCGTCAAATGATTGTCCCAAAACTGAAAAGTCATCCATGAAGACTTCCAGATAATCACCTACCATGTCTGAGAATATGGCAAGCATGCACCGCTGAAAAGTTGCAGGTGCATTGTAGAGACCGAATGGCATCCTTCGGAACGCGTACATCCCGAAGGGGCAGGTGAATGTGGTTTTTTCTTGGTCCTCTGGATGGATTGCCACCTGATTGTAATCGGAGTACCCGTCAAGAAAGCAGAAGAATTTATTTCCCGCTAGTTTCTCGAGGATCTGATCAATAAATGGTAGTGGGAAATGATCCTTCTTTGTGGAGGAATTTAGTCTTCTGTAATCAATGCAGACTCTCCACGAATTAGCTATTCGGGTAGGAATGACTTCCCCGATTTCAATCGTGATGATGGTAAGTCCTGCCTTCTTGGGTACCACTTGTGTTGGACTCACCCAACGACTGTCGGAGATTGGGTAGATGATTCCTGCATCTAACCACTTAATGATCTCCTTTTTCACGACCTCCTGTAGGTTAGGGTTTAGGCGTCTTTGCATTTCTCTTGAAGGTCGTGAGCCTTCTTCCGTGTAGATTCGATGTATGCAGTATGAAGGGCTTATACCAGTCAAATCATCTAGAGTCCATCCAATGGCTCTACAATGTTGTTGGAGAACAGAGATCAAACGGAGTTCCTGGTCAAGTGTGAGTCGAGAATTGATAATCACAGGAAACCTCTGATTTGAATCCAAAAAGAGGTATTTTAGATGTTCAGGAAGGGGCTTGAGTTCCATGACAGGATTGTCAGCAGCAGCGGGTGGTTCGGGGTTTGTATCGGGAGCAATGGTAGGAGTCATAGGTGTGTCTGATCCTGTCCGCACTCTTCTATTAGCGGTTTTTGATTCTCTAGTGGTTGATCAGGAATAATCCGGTTGTCCTCTATATGCAGTTCATCAACCACGGTTTCGACATCACAAATTTCCTCTATCACCCCGCAATTAATCCCTTGATGGGCCTTGAAAATGTCAATCTTTAGATTTTGATTCCTAAATTTTAATTCTATCTGGCCCTCTTCGCAGTTTATATTGGCCCTAGCAGTGGCCAAAAAGGGTCTCCCTAATATGATTGGTGTGTCCCTTGGGTTCTTAGGTGCATCCATGTCCAGTACTATGAAGTCCACTGGGAAATAAAAATCTCGTACCCTAACAATGACATCCTCGAGTATTCCTTTGGGTGACTTGATGGATCGATCGGCTAACTGCAATGTCACCTCAGTGGTTTTAAGTTCAGATTCTTCAAGGTGGTCAAGGAGGGATGTAGGTATTAAATTTATGGAGGCACCTAGGTCTAGTAGGGCTCTATCAAGTTGGGTTTCACCAATTTTACAAGAAATCAAGGGAGTTCCTGGGTCTTTAGCCTTAGGTGGGAGTTTGCTCAAGATGACAGAGCTGGCTTGCTCTGATAGTACGATTGGGTTCCCATCTTGGTTCGCGGCTTACGTTTAGGTGTACATATGTCTTTCAAGAACCTTGCGTAAGCCGGTATGTGGCGGATTGCATCCATCAATGGGATGTTTATCTGGACCTGTTCAAAGAGCTTGACAAGATCCTCCTCAGGAGCCACAGGTTTGGTTGTCCTTTTTCCTTTGGGCAAGGCCTCAGGAAATGGGATCCTAGTTGGTTCCTCTAAGATAGGTCCAGGTTCTTGATCTGGGACAGTAGTATCTTGGATGACTACCCTAGGGTCTTGGCGATTATCAGGCTTGGAGTGGTTCGGATAATGTGAGTCTTGTGTTGTTTTACCACTACATGTTGTTACAGAGTTTAATCCGGCCTGATTTTGGTTTGGGTTAGGTAGGAGGGGTGGCTGCTGCTGCAATCCTGCATAAGATGTTGAAGCCTCCATCCCGTCTGGTGATGGAGTAGCAGGGGCCTGATAAATCAAATATGCGTGGCCTGGATTCGGATTCATAACGCGCCTCTGGGTCGGTACGTTATTTGGGTTGGGCAGAGGTTGCGAAGGAAGGGTGCCAGGTTGGCGGGAATTTGCCATCTGGGCCAGTTGGTTGCGAACCTCTGTGATCTCGTCCTTGTGCTATTTTTGCATCGCCACATTCGTCTTTTGAATGTCAGCCAGTGTTTGAAGGATAAGAGTCAGTTGATCCTGATTTTGCCCGGATTGGTAGGTGGGATTGGGCCGAGGCTGAGGCGGTTGATATGGACGAGGAGCTTGTGGGCGGGGTTGATATGGTGGTTTTTGAGAATTTCCTGCCCACTAAAAGTTAGGATGATTTCGCCATCCAGGGTTGTAGGTATTGGTGTATGGGTCATTCTTGATGGCGTTGAGGTCCTCGCAGTTCTGAGGAACCTCAGGAAAGTCAGAATACGAGGGTTCAGAGTTCCCCCAACTCGAATAGAAGGGATCGGAGGTCACTCCGATCTGAGAGGTAGACGGGGGTGGATATGGGTCCATCCCCTTGGCAGGTTGGTGATAGATGTTTTGCACTGTTTCCCTTGCCAGAGGAGATCGTGCAAAAGAGTTTTGTGCAGAGCTGGCTTGCTGCAAATGTCGAGTTAGCTCGTCCACCTTCTTTTCTATGATAGAGACCTTGTCCAACCGACTGGCCATCAGTTCCAGGTCAACAGAAGTGGACAGGTCCTGCGTCTCATGTGTCCCTCTTAGATTCGTCGATGCACGGGCATTCGTCCTGTCGAATAAGCCCAAGGAGTCATTGTTTATGGAGTTCTCGCACATGTTTTCGAGAATCTCCCACACCGTGTCCTCATGTTGGCCCATGATGTTTCCTCCACATGTTGCATTGACGAATAGACGAATATCCTCATGGAGTCCCTGGTAAAAAGACTGGACTTGTTCCCACTTAGGAACTCCGTGATGGGGGCACTTTCGCATGAGATCTAGGAATCGATCCCAAGCTTCGTGAAGAGGTTCTCCCGGTTGTTGAGTGAAATGAGTGATCTGGTGGCGCAAGGCATTTGTCCGGCCAACAGGGAAGAATTTTTTCAAAAATTCGTACTGTAATTCTTCCCATGTGTTGATCGGGCGGGTCTGAGTCTGGTACCAGTGTGCAGCCTTGTCTAAGAGGGAGAATGAAAACATTTTCATGAGTAGGATTTCCCGGTTTTGTACATCTGACCCGAAGGTTTGGGCCAAATGCTTGAGTTGTTTAATGTGTTGGAATGGATCCTCAGAGTTAAGCCCATGGAACTTCGGTATGGCATGAATCATATTGGGCTTCAGATCGGAATCGGGTCCTCCAATTGGGATTCGTACTCGGGGTTCGATTGCCACCGCAGCAGGATTATAGTGATCTCGCATCATGGGTCGCTGCGGTGGGTTTACAAAGTTCTGAAAGAGATCGTTCAAGCGTTGAAGTTGGTGTTCAAGATTATTCTCCTCTTCAATGGGTTGTGCCATGATGGGAGAAGAAGGAGAATCAGGGTCTGAGTCAGATGAAAGATTTATGTGGTGGGGTTGCTGCACAAACAAGGGCGTCGAGGCTTGGCCTCGACGAGAATGAATTTCTAAGGGAGGTCTTAAAGGTGGTCTTAAGGACCTCCTACCGAACATGCACCGAAAGATGTGATGAGATTAGAAGGTGCTGGACCCAATCAAGACACCCAAGAATTGTTGGGTGACTATAGAGGTTCGGGGCAGATGGACCCCTGGATCAGAAGATCGTCCACCTGAGGAATACCTGGGCAGCCAGAGAGGGAGAGTCCCACAAAGACCCCTACACGGTAGAGCGTCCCCACGGGTTACACGGTTTCCCCCACCCGACCTCTCTTGTCACTGCGGTTCCAGGTAAACCAGAATGGGGATCTTGACCTCTTAAGTCTACTTTTTTTTATTTTAAGATCAAGGTGCTTAATGTTCCACTTGAACTTTTAAGTATTTTGAGTGCAAAAGTGACCTAATATTAAGGTTGGTTGACCCGAGGGATCAACTTCACCTCTTGTTCCTTTGAGAGCTTTTAGGTCCTTCCTTTTATGGTTCAAATGGATTATCAGCCTGATTTGCTTAGGGTTCCTCTTGTATAAATCTTTTCAAACACGGTTTAGGCACACCTCTTTTTGGAAAGTTTGTTTCTTTGTTTTAGAGAAGATGTGTCTCTAAAAACCCTAGCTTTTCAATCCCTAACTTGGCTCTAGTGGGTCCAATTTAGTTGCCATAGAAATTAGCACCTAGGGCTCAATCAAGAAAGTTTTAGCCCTAGTTGCCTTAGTTGGATGAACAGATAAAAATATGTTGAAATGAAAATCATGCAACTTGATGAGTTACTAAGTATGAGACAGGTAGCCCTAAGTTGATTTCCCTCTTTTTTCCTTTTTTAGATTGTGAGAGGGTTAAGAGAGAGGGCTTATGGAGATTACCTGTTCCTTGGAGAGTCTGTTGTGCAGTTGCTATTCTTTCCTTTTTGTTTTGCTTTCCCTGAATGAACATAGCAAAAGAGAGAAGTCAAGTCTGATATTAGATAGAAAAGTTGTACTCAAAAGTTTTAAAAGTGCCCGTTGCTCCCCGGCAACGGCGCCAAAATGTTATCAACGATTTTGTGCGGATTTAAAGGCGTATTACGTTGTAGTAGAACCGACAAAATGTTTAAACAAATAAAGATTTTTTATTACTCGAACAACTAGAGTATCCGAGGTCGAACACAGGGAGCAATCTCAGTACTTTGTAAAACCCAAGAATACAACTGTTAAATGCAAATATAATTGATTCAAAGAGTTTTTAGAAAAAGTAGAATTAGACGTCTGATTTATGTATCAGCCGTCTTAAATGTGATCTTTCTTTCTTTCTTCCTTCTTCTCCTTTCTGCTTCTGTATCTTTCCTTCTTTTGCTTTGCCTTTCTGATCTCTTTGCAATCTTCACTTGTCCTTCTTCTTCTTCTCTGCGAAGACTTCTAATCTTTTCTGCTTTCCTTCTCCTGCGAAGGCTTCTTTCTTCTTCTTCTGCATTCTTCTTTGGCTTGCTTTTCCTTCTTCTGCAGTGGCCAAGTCCTCCTGCGATCAGCCTGCCTGCACAGGAGCAAAACCTAACCCTTCTCCCTCTACCCGCATGTCTCTCTCTCTCAAGTAGTTCACTCTGAGCTGCTCTCCCAGAGCCACAAGCATAATCGGGTCGGATCGTACCCGGGACCAGGCGCACCTGAAGGTGGTGTGATGTGCGAGGAGTGCGTAGGTCTTGGTCGGGTCGGATCCACCAAGTCCGCGTGCTCAGGCCACGGATGAGGCGGGTGGGGTCAGTGAGGGACCTCTCCCCTGTGCTTACTGAGGCAATAAGAGTATACCACAAAAACAATTTATAGTGTTCCTGAGGTTTGTAATCCCACGATGTGGGACTAAAGGTTTCGTCCTTCCCTCACGCACGCCCGCAGACTCTCGTGTGCAATTGCCCACGTTGAAGGCCCTGCTGGTGCTCCTCGCTGAACTCAGTCACCTCGCGACACTTGCGAGAGCCTGCTGCACCTGCCGCCTGGGAAGCGTGACGCCTGCTGCTGCTCCAAGCTTCCTGCTGCTTCGGCTATTAATGGCGGCCGGGGCGTTCACCTGAGATTCCACAGAACGGCCTATTCGCCCAATCAGAATAGCTGGAAACCTTCGCCGTAGCACGGCGAAGGCGGTGGGTGATGCTGCAGGTTGTCGGTCGGCCTAGGCGTGCGCGCCTAGGTCAACCTGTGGCCGGAGATGGTGGGTTGTTCGGGGGGTGGTTATGGAGGTCTGGAGTGGCAGTTGTGGGGTGGAGCGAGTTCCTGGTGGTGAGGCGGAGCTCACGAGGTGGTTGGCGAGCCGTGTGGAGTGGCAGAGTGGTGTGGGCGGCTCGCCGGAGTGCGGTCGGAGGCGAGGAAGATGAAGGCGGTTAGGTACTGTCGAGGGGTAATCAAGTAAAATAGTTGGGGGAAAGGAGAGAGGAGAGGAAGGAGAACGTATCTGTGATTGTCTGGAAGGAAGGAAGGCAGCGGAGAGGACGGCTCGCAACTGCCGTCGTCGGGGAAGAAAGACCCTGAGGGAGGAAGCGGCGACGAAGACGAGGTGAGAAGCGCGCGCGCGGGGTACGGCGCGACGCGGGAGGAAGCGGCGGAGAGGACTCTGCTGGTGGTATGGCAGCAGAGCGATGAGAAGGAGGGGAGGAGGTCGCCGGAGCTTGTGGGTCGTTTGGTCGGAGATGGGAGAGGGAGGAATTTGGAAGGGATCTCCGTCAAAATCAAGCTTAGCCTCTTCGGCCGGAGTTGTGGGTTCTTATATAGGCGCTGGACTGGGTGTGCAGGGCGTGAAGGGCACGTAATTGCCTGAGGTTGGTCGCCGGAGATGGAAAGGAGTTAGGATACCCAAATCTCTCGTGCGTTCGCACGAGAGATTGGGTTCACACCAGCGATTGTAATTGACTTTATAAGGAAGGGAATTCCTCAGAGAATCCTCCTTCCATTTCTGGGAGGGAATCTCTGATGGATTAGAGAGCAATCCCTCTCCGAACCTCGTCGGAGCTCGGTTCTGCCCTAGCAATGGCGGCAGGACCGGTTTGCAAAGGAGGCGAAGAACCTAGGGGGTTCTCTGCAACGGTATTCAAAAGATAGGGACCAATTAGTGATTTGGGTGTACTAAATTGCAAAGTAGGTCAAGATGACCTCTCCTTAGGTCCAAATTTTGGTATAAACCTAATTTGGACCTACGGAATCCAATGGTGAAGTTGGATTTTAGGTTTGACCTCGTTTGGCTGGACATTTTGCGTAAAAACCCAAATTAGGTTAATTGAAGAGCTAGGACCCTAATCTAGGTCAAACTAGGTTCCAAAGGACAAATTAAGTTTTCTAAACCCTAGAGTATGTTTTTCCATGATTTATAGAGGGTTTACTTGCTTTTTGTTCTGACCGGAACCTTGTTAATTTAAGCGGGTCTGTTTTAGGGTTACCAAGTGTCATTTAGTTCTTAGATTGCACATGAACCCATTTCTGATTGACTCAACCCACTTTTTATCTCATTTAGACCATTTGACCTATGTTTTGCCTCTGAGAAATCCCGTTTATGTACTGCAATGGTAAAATTGCAGTTTTAACCTTTATTTCATGTTTTCTTCTCAGAGCACTTGTTCCTTCAGTTAGGCCTTCTTCTAGGTTATGTAGGAGCTTTTATCTTCTTTATTGGGTCAAAATGAGCTAGTTATGGCTCATGATGAGGCTCTCATCACCCTACAATGTTAAGCAAGCTACTCAAAGTAACAGATCAGATAAGCTAAATAAAACTCAAATTAACCAATCAAAACCAAGGCATCAAATATCAAACGGTAGATTTAGGCTCACATGCCTTAATAAAGGCAAAGGCCTCTTCTTCTTTCTTCAATTTCTTCAAGCCTCAGGGAAAGGCTTCTCTCTTATCCTCCTTCTCTTCATCTTCTCGTATGTGGCTATGCCTTTTCTTCTTCTCTTCTCTTCTTTCTTTCTCTGCTTTCTCTTCTTTCTCCTCTTCAAGCCTTCTTCTTCTGCTCATCTTCAAGCACTGGGAAAGGGCTCAAATTTTGGCTAAGTGTTAGCTAATCCACAATAGAGCAAAACCCCCCTACCCTATGCTCTCTCCCTCTCTCTCTGGGTTTTGCTCTCCCAAAGCCTTATGATTGAGCCCATATTTGTGGAATAATTAGTTAATTAAATGTCTAGACGTTAGAGTAATATTAACTTATACATATCATGTATTAAGATGTAAATAATTTAGTTTATATATATATATATATTTGTATGCATTATATTCATATATAAATTATTTAGAATGCATTAGAATAACATGCATTAGTTTTTAGGTCGCATTATATACATATATTAGAATTAACATTTTAGTGAAGGTTTGTGCATAAATAAATCAATCTTTTTATTATTCATTTTTATTCTCTCTTCTCTGCAGGTAATATGCCGCCTTCTTGTCCCCAGCTTCTTGCACTCAAGACCTACATTCAAGGATGAGCAGGAGAGATGGATCTGGTCAGGGTAGCCACGACTACAAGGGAGAGGAAGCGGCTACCATGCTGTGGGAGGCCATCATCCCATTTCACCACCGTTCAGCATTCCACTACCGTGGGCCTCCACGGCCAAGCTCCATCATACCGTGGGCCGACGGGGAGACAAACCACCACGCCAAGAGGATGGAGTTGGCTGCCACCATACGCGAGCTCCTTGAATCTCGCCTACCGTGAGTGCATCTGCTGGTGCACGACTTGCTACCACTCTTCCCCTATACACCACCACAACCATTGCCATCCGCGCATGACAAGAAGCCACGCCCTGCACCTTCATCTCCCTTGCTAGTTAAGATGTCTGGGAAGTTTCCCGGACATATGAGGCCCCTCTTCATTTCTCCACTAATCCTCCAGCCACTACCTCCTTCCCTGCCTGCCCAACCACCCCACATGCATCACGCATCTCCGCACAGCACCTCCGCGTGCACAGCCTCCGCACGCACCTCCTTGCTGCCTCAACTGTCACCGCACCCACCACCAGCCTCACGCACTACTTCGCGTGCAGCGGCCACAGCCAACAACACGTGCCTCCCCTCGTCGACCTCCCATGCATGGTCTGAACCACGCCTACGCACCCTTCAACAGCATGCAGTGGCTTCCTCTCCCATGCAGTGCTCACGTCCACGAGCGATGCCCAGCTGCCCATGCAGATGCAGTAGCCACTGCCATCGTGCCTACACCGTGCAATAGCAGCAGTCGCGCTCTGCCAGCTCCTCACCCCTCACAGCCAGCAATAGCAGCAATTGCGTTCGCCGCTAGCTCCAGCAGTCATCCCTCCCCACATGCATGTGTGTTCCTCCACAGCAACAGCCAACAGCCATCGCCACCCGCCGTCGCTTGATGAGAAGCTCATCATGGTCTCTAATTACCCCTAATTAACTAGTCTTCCTAGTTAATTAGCCAAGAGTATGTGAACATATGGGTTAATTATTAAATAAGGGATAAATAGTAAAGGACCTTAAAATAGGCTAAAATGATAGATTATCATCCAATTAATATTATTAATAATCTAATTAATAAGTAGACTCGAAATATTATCAATTATTCATCTAATTAATGTGTTAACTAACTTAAGCATAATATATAGCTAAGTATGTAATAACTTAAGTAACATTAAATAAATTAATCTAAAAAGTTAAAAAATATAAATTCAAGGACTAAATATAATAATTGCCTTAATTATAATCATATACAAAAAGTTGAAAAAGATTTAAATTAAAATAAACCTTGAAAACCTAAGTTTATATTTTGTTCCTTACATTTTATTTCAATTGGGTCCTTATTTTACACTTAGGTCCTTAGGTTTCACTACGATTAAGTCCCTGGACTTCTTCTTCCCTTCTTCACCTGTCTGGACGGCTGACAACTGAAGGTGCGGCCACCACTTGATCACCGCCAATCCGACATCATCTCTTCTTCTACAAGCTCCTGGAGCTTGCACTCACCATTCCATTTTCTTCCACCGGTCTGGATGACGCCTATATCCTAATTTAGGGTTGAAGAATACCTCACCGGTGTCGGAGAAGATGTCGGTGGTTATTCTCCTCCAAGATACAAATGCTTCCAGATTCCACCTCCTTCTCAGTTGCCATCGACTATAAATACCCCTTGACACCCCTGATTTACAGTAAGTTGGCTCGCTTCCCTCTTCTTCACTGTAGCTGACTTTGATAGGCTATTCAGTCCGCAACTCTGGAAAACATCCACCACCTCATCCGACTTCATCCAACCATGTTCAATAGCTTTGCAACTCCGCCGAAGTCAGCCGCATCTTCTGACAAGTGCTGACTAAGGAGTTATCCTCTGCTTCACCTCACAATTGCTGCCAGAGATCTTTCTACTACCCTTTGATTTCCTCCTCCATCATGATCCATCGGTGGAGATCCTCTAACTCCTTCATCCATGTAAAAGTAGACTAGGAGAAGGAGCAGGTTAGTTTCGTTAGTTAGTTAGGTAGCCTAGATAGCTGTAACGTTGGATTTAGATTTCATATTCCTCAACTCCGGCAAGCACCATGAGCTTGTCAGGAGCATTAATTTCATCTTTTTAAGTCATTGTCCATCTTCTTCAATATTCCATGATCATTTCTATCACCTTTAATTATTAATTTGATCACTAATTCGCCTTAACCACTTCCACCTCCACCGACTACTTCTGCTGTCTATGGCAGCAGTAGTTGAGCTATATTCCACCTTCATTAGATCCTCCATCACCTATTCTTCTCCTAAGGATCCTAATCATTACTTTAATTTGAGTAAATACCACATATAACTTAAACGCCCAAATCTAATTAAGCTCCTGAGCTCACTGTCAATGGCGGCTTAGGAGTAGTTGAAATCCTTAATTATATATATATATTTATGGTTGCAAACATCTGTTACTTGTTTTGACCACTCAATTGTGTGGGAAAACAAGTCCTAAGCATAACCAACTCAAACTCTTTGAAAATTGAATTCATTGATAAATCTTTATTCTAATGATCAATTGAAGAATTCAACTTGATCCTGAGGTTCCTTGTAACCTCAGGAACCTTTTCAAATCGTTAATGGCATATTTTCACATTTTGAATCACAAATTCACTTTTTCTGGACTCACCGGAGCTCTAGCGAGGTCTGGCAAGTCAAAATCAGTTCTTCAGCCTATAGAACTTGGTAAGAAACTCCTGATCAATGAAAGAAGGATTAATGATTAATCTAAGGTATT
The DNA here is from genome assembly GCA_037157565.1 of Thalassia testudinum. NCBI lineage: Eukaryota > Viridiplantae > Streptophyta > Magnoliopsida > Alismatales > Hydrocharitaceae > Thalassia > Thalassia testudinum. The sequence continues at coordinate 92,905,036 of JAZHRO010000014.1, read as the reverse complement.
TTATTTGAGATTTGAAAGTCTGGAGCTTGAGTTAGATCTTCATCGTCTCCAACTCCAGCAGAGTTGGAGAAGTCTGATAGATAGTTTTAAGAAGCATTTAATAGGTCTAAAAGCTTCAGTGTTGTGCACTGAAGTCATTCCCATGTTTAAATTAGTGTAACAACCTCTGGGTTGTTCTGACGAACGAACGACTTTAGAAGCTTAGGCGACGAGCTTAAAACCCTAGGAACTTCAGTTAAAGCACCTATTTAAGGGTCTGAGCGTATTCCTAAGATTGAAAGGATGTTATTCAAGGTGTTAATTCCCTGAGAAAAGGTTTAAAATAGAAAGTCAAAATTTGAGGTTTTACAGTAAAACATGAGCTTGATTCTTCGATTCTGGATTCAATTTGATTCATTGATGAGTCTAAATTGATTTTGAGATGTCCATGAATGATTTTGAAATGGTTTGAGTGAGCTCTGATGTATAATTCGATTGAAATGTATCTCTGCCAGTTTAGGCTATTTTTGAACCCAGACTGCTGGCAGTAGATTTTTGATGAAATTTGGAAGTAAATTCTGCCCGGATGAAGTTGTAACAACCTTCAAAAGTTGTTTTAAATGATTAAACATGTTTTTAGTTGTCTGTTAGGTCTTCTTCATGTCTGAATCACACTTCCAAAAGCTTCCAGAGAAGCTTTGAGCTCCTGTATACTCCCTTAAGCTCCTGAGAGCTTAATATCCACTCCAGTAGCTACGGAATTAACTTTTTGAACCATTTAGAACATCAACTGGAAGTTAAAGTCCAGTCTGTGGACTTAAAGTAAAGGAAACCACCGTCTAGACCATTTTAATTGTATATGGAACTGAATCTTCGACCTTCAAATCGAAGCGCATAACTTCCCCTTCACATAAAATGACACATCAATCTTGTAGAGTAACTCAAGAGCTTTCCAACAAGCTTTTATTCTCTTGGAACGGAGCTCTAAGCTGTTAGGTATTGTTGTTTGAAGTTTGGTCTGGGAGGGGATACGATAGTCCCACATCAGTTAGATCTGAAAGGCCGCTTGGGTATAAAACTCTTTTGTTGTATAGGCACTTCAATCGTCAAGCACACAGCGCATGGTTACCGATTGAGCATTGGTTCTGAGCATTGTGTGTGTGGGCACGTGTGTGCTTGCGAGTGTGTGCGCCTGTGGCGTACGAGAATGTGAGCCCTGGGAGGGCGTGTGCGAGGCCTGGGAGGCCACAAATCAGTTTGGCTTGAAACTCTTAACAGGAAAATAAACTGAACTAAATGAATCAGGCTTGGACCTAGTTCGGTCTGGTCCCACCCTGAAAAGGGTGTTGTGTATCCCTGAATGGTCCAGGCCACCAACTAATAAACATAATTTTTGGTTCAAGAGAAAAAAAAACTTGGTTCAACTCGGAAGGAAAGAAAGGAAAGGCTAAGGCTAAGTGTTAAGGAAAAGATACTAAGCACAAGGCTCAGAAGACAAAGAGAAGGAATGAAGGAAAATTGCTAAGGAGGGATGCTAAGTAAAAAGAAAAAGGAGCAAAGAAAAGCTAAGGATGAGAAGATAGGAGAATTCACAGATGGTAAAGAAGGCTGAACAGGCACTAATAGACAAGGCAAAAAAGAGAAGAAAGAAAAGAGAAAGAAGAGAAGAGCTCAAGAAAAATAAGAGGAAGAATAAGGAGAAAGAAAAGGAAAGGATTAAGAAAAGATTAAAAGATAAGTAAAAGAAAAAAGGAAAGAGAGAAAGAAAAAAAGAAAGAAACGTAAAAGAAGAAGAAAGAGAGAGAGAGGCTGAAGATAAAGAAAATAAATGGCTTAATTTCTTGTATTATTTTTAATTCCTTTTTTATTTTAATGTTGTAATAAGGCATATTTCAATTAGAAAAACTTTCTATTACCTTAATATCTTTGAAATAAATGGAAATTATCATGTTTACTTGCTATTAAAGAAGATCATTTGTGTAAATATGTTTCCTTATGGAATTTTGTATATTTCTTAAATTCAAATCATTAGGCAAAATTCACGTTGTTAAAATTAACTTAATTATACCTCCTATGAGTTGTTTAAACTGATTGGTGAATTTTGAATAAATTATACATCCTAGCGAATGACCTGTACTCAACCAGATAAAGGAAGCAAAATCTAAAATATTAGGTTAACTTCACCCTATACTACTCAACCGACACAAATTCGAGTTAACCTAAGTTACTTTCTTCTACACATAATTAAGCACAGTTAACTTAATTAACTGAATTGAGGAGGAACACATAATTTTAATGGCGTCGTTGCCGAGGAGGTAATGTTTTGTTTCATCTTCATTCACCAAAACATTCCCTGGCATAGCTTTGTCTAACATCATTTTTATGGCGCCGTTGCCAGGGAGGTAATATTTTAATTCATCAAAACATTCCCTGGTATAATTTTGTTAATAATCATTTTGGTGCCAGAGGAGGTAACTGAAATTATATTTGCCACTTTTACTATGTTTAGTGTTTTGTTTTAATTAGTTTTGTTTTTGTTTTGTTTTCTATCTTCCTTTCAGGTTTACCTCTGCGGGTAATCTCAGGAAGAAGGTAGGTTTTCTTAGCTCTATTTTTTAATTATAAACACCATTGCAAGTATTTCTTTTCTTAGTCTTTAGTTAGCTCGAATTGTTGCATTTAGTTAGATAAAAATTTGAAATAATACATACTTTTCTGACTAGCAGTAGCATGATATAAGCATACACTCTTGGGAGTGCATTTTATCCGATAGTATTTTTCAATCTGACTCAGGAAATTGCTACTGTTTTTCTCGCATCAATGGGAAAACACGCGAAAAAATCGCATAGATCCCTGTTCTAGAAATAATAACAAGACCACATATATTCTTTGAAAATGCTTAAAAAGCGGTCACTTTAATTCTTTCGATCATATTTTGGAAAGATTAAGTAAAAGAGGAAAATAAAAATTGTGACTTAATCTCTTTGCAGAATGCGTGCGGGTTTTATCACAATCGTCTGTTGCATGCTATCGCACACACAGTGCGATCACTAGAGTCACACGAGTCTTAATTTTTTACCTCTCCTCATTGCACCTCTTTGGCCTTTGGTCGAAGATCAACAAGTCTGTCTCATACTAGAGCCCTGGGGAGCTAGTAGTGACTGGTCTCGATCCTAGACCTTAGACCATTGAGCCTTAAGGATACGCACTTGCATAGACACAGGTTTAGGATGCATATTTCGATATTGTTACTATACTTGTTTGCATTGAAAGTATTTTTACATATTTTAGGAATCTCTTCTTTCCTTTGAAAGAAGAGCAAAACCCAAATTTTTCACGCTATTTTGCTTGTTTTTGTTGCTGCTATTTTATGGTGGTGTAAGCGTGCCTTTGCACATTTTTTTCATTTTATGGATGGGAGACGATCCCTGCATCTGCCTCTTGAACTCCTTTGACAAGTGATCCTAGGCCGGTTGCTGATAAGCAACCACTTATATTCCCGACTGATTCATCCATTCCTATGGAACAAATGCAAAATCAGAATCCTGAGATCCCTTCTTCTTCTGGTCAGGGGGAGATGCCGCCTTTTGACGTTCATGAGGCGCTCCTGAACCAGAATCATAGAATGCTTGAACAAAATAGACAAATTAATCTTTTAACAGCAGCCTTAAATAATTTGCAGAATCTTCAAACCTGTCCTCCACCTCAACCAGAGGCAGGTTTTGACCTTCCTGATTTACCGATTCCTCGTCCAAGGCCTCTACTCAGAGACTACTACAATCCATCTAATGCATAAGTAGAGCCGAATGTTAGGATTCCTATTAGGGAGAATGATCTAGAATTAAAGCCAAATATTATAGGTCTAATCCCACATTTTCACAGATTTGCATTCGAGGATCCATTCCAACATATTGAAGATCTTAAGAATCTATCTCAAACTCTTGGACCTCGAAATCAAAATAGGGAAATCCTACTTATGAAAATGTTCTCTTTTAGCCTTAAAGATAAAGTAGCTTATTGGTATAGAACTATAGCAAGATCAATCTCCACTTGGGCTGAACTCGAATTTGCATTTTTGAATAAATTCTTTCCTATTTGTCGAGCAAATGCTTTAAGGCGAGCAATTACAATGTTTAATCAAAATCAAGGAGAACCAATTCATGAAGCGTGGGAACGCTTTCATGAATTACAAAGGAAATGCCCACATCATGACATCCCTCGTTAGCAACTAATGCAAATCTTCTACTATGGATTGCAAGAGGGCATTCACAATCTAGGCAATAACTCTTGTCAAGGGAATTTTCTAAATCACGATGCGGAATCCAATTCAAAATTATTTGAAGGGATGGCAGAAAACTTAATGAAAAATGCATCTATGTCGCAATTTATGCGGCAAATGAATACAGCACATCAAAATCTACACAAGGGCATTCACAAGATCGGTAATCTGGCCAGTTCAAAGGATTTGGAAATTATTGTAGAGAAAGTGGACAAAGTCGATATTGTAGCAAAGCATCTCCACGAGGTCCAAAATATGATGAAAACTCTTACACCTCTACTTGCTATGCAAAATCCCACGCATTCACCTATTTTGCAAATTCCCACAGGGAAGGAATTTGTGAATAATCTGGATTCTAGAGACCCATCTTCCTTGGGTTTCCTATCTACTCCTGCACCAACCCAAGGAGGGACCTTTGTCCCATAATCTTTCCCACCTTTTTCCCCATCTCCTACTTTTGTGGAAAATACACCCTATCCTTTAGATTTAAACGGCATTCAAGGATATGCACCAAGATCAAACCCATATTCAAATACCTATAATCCTGGATGGAGAAGCCAACAAAATTTTTCTTGGGCTGATCAAAATCAAAATCAAAGGCCACAATATCCAAATCAGACCCATTTAAACCCACCTCCATTGCCTTCTTAGCAACCAAATGTGAGGCCTAATCATATGGGTATGAAGAATTACTCTAGGCTAGACCAGATTTTGAGAGCTGTGTTAGAGAGTTAGCGACAAAATGCTGAAGCTCTCACTGAGATCCAAAGGCAATGTAAGGTAGAGTTGGCTGATTTTTCGAAATCAAGTACGCTTTTGGCTAAATCTCGCCAGCTAGGTACTCTTCCATCTCAGCCAATTCCGAATCCTAGGAATTTCCAAAACCCTAGGCAACATCAAGGCTAAGTCCATTTCCTTAATCAGGCCTTTTATTCTAATCATAACCCATCCTCTGTACTTCCTGAAAATAATCCACCAAACCTGCATCAGCAGCCCTTATTTTATCAAAATGACCCACCTATTATTGAAAGTCAGAATTGACTCTGCTGATATTCTGAATTTGGTTGGAATAATTTATTTTATTGCCTCAATTTTTTATATTCTACATCCCAACCTAAATCAAATCTGATTTTCATGAGATTCACTTTGATCTTCCTAAGATTTTTTTTATCTGATTTTAGTTCTACGAGATCTATTTTAGGCAATCTTAGGACGAGTTTTTACTAGGTGGTTTTATCTATTTTTCTTTTTTTGAACCAATTCATTCATAACTCCTTTGCTTTGACCATTAAGGACTATTTTACTAGGGTTTATGCCTAGCTGAAGGCGTAAAACTTAGCAATTTTGTACATAGCTGTTTCTAGCTTTCTACACTTTTATTTTCCAATACACTTTTTCTAATTTTTCACTTCATCTTATACTGATTACCTTCATTTAGTTCGACTGACCACTCTGACCTTTGGTCAGACTTGAAATTATCCAGACAAAGATCTTTGATCTCCTCTATCTGACTCCATGCATCACCCTATACTAAATGAAGTGTAATATCTTTTCGCCCTTCTTACAATGAGGACATTGTAAAATTTTGGCTTGGGAGGGTGTGAAGTGAAATTTTCACTTAAAGTTTATGTGTATGAAAAAACATATAAAAATTAAATATCCATGAAATTTTAAAAAAAATAGAAATACAAAAATGATAAAAATTTCAAAATAAAAAATAAAATAAAAATTTGAAACATTTTGAAAAATTCATAAAAATTGGAAAATTTTATAAAACATAAAAATAAAAATATATAAATATAAAAAATTTGGAAAATGAAAATTTTAAAAAAATAATAAAAGGGGTATATTCACCTAAAATAAAGAAAAAAAGGATAAAAATATATATATATATATATGTATTTATAATTAAGAGCTTAGTTTTTCTTTTAAGTCAGAAACTAAAAAATATATAAAATACATATTGAGTATTTAAGAGCATTACATTCTTATTTAGATTTTTACTTGTAACATTGACACTTTTATTTTTAAAATTTTTACAAGATTTTATTTGAATTAGAATCTTTGAATCTTTAAGCTTTGTTTTTCTATTCTTACCCTGAAATTAAGAAACTAAGGTGTATTAAGTTTTAAACTTAAGTTTTGGAATTAAATTGTAACTTTTTAATCAATCAGATTAAGTAATCCTTTTACTTTTTGAATATTTGATTTTATCATAAAGTTAAGCAAAAAGGCCCAATATTCAGAGTTAATTAAGTAGAGAGTTAGTAGAATTTTAGTTTACAAGTCTTTCAGGCTAAAGGATATTTGACTAGACTTGGTAATTTTTTTCTTGACAGATCCTATAGGAGGAAACTAAAAATTTAATGAACCTGAGAGTGAAGGGCTTTGTTGTCCAAGCTCGGGTTTGAGAGCTAAGTAACCTAAACATCTAAAATTCACACACATAGAATTATCCTGTTGGCATCTGAGACCGCGAAAATACAGAGGTTAAGAGATCGATTCTGAATCCTCTTTAGTCCAAGGATTTCTACATGACGGTTCTTAAAAGGGTGATGGATGTGCCACTCACCTAGAAAAAGGATTTGGAGAATAAAGTTAGTAAGAAAAATAAGAAGGGGGAGAAAAAAAGTAAAAAAATAAAATAAAACACCCTATAGTTAAGTGCCTCATTACAAATGGGTACTTATGCAGTTTTTCCACATAAAAATAAAGCAACTTGGTACAAATAGATGCTACCCTTCCTTCCGTCAAATAAAAGAACACCTCACTACATATGGGTGTTCCAGCCTATAGAAAAAGTTGAAAAAAAATATGGAGATAAAAAAATTATGAATAAAAGATCCAGTGGTCCACCGGGGAGTTATACACAAAAAGTGTTGTCCTCGAGATAGAAATCTGGTGAGGAGAAAGCAACCAAACCTGAGTAAGGCCAAGCCAAAGGCTTGAATTGGAATAATCTGCATTGGAAATTGATGTCTTAAGATCTGGATTTTTACAAATTTCGATGCCTTTAGGACAACTCTCTTCACAAAGCACAAATGTTTTAAAATCAAAGCTAATGAACCTTGGTATTGGGCAATGAAGCCTAAGAAATCAGGTTTGGAGGATTTACAATTGAGACCTAAAGGAGAAGAATTGACAAAATCCTAGGTCTAGAAGTTGTTCTTAGTGCTGTAGGCTACTAGATTAGAGTTTTACTACTCTAAGTTTGATTAATAATGAATATTTGGTTAATTTGCTTAAACCTAGATTAATAAAAATCAAATATCATAAACAAAGGATTAACTTAAGTCTATTGAGTTTTTGAGTTAAAATTTAATTTCCAACTCTTAGGTTTTGTTTTCTTAAAACACTTCTTATTCTAAGTTTTTAAGGGTTAAGAATGGTTACAAAGAATAAGAGATTTTTGGGATTCTAATTTTTGATAAAATTGTTGTTAACAACTCTATTTTTAAAGTGTGTTTCGAAAATGTTTTGAGTATAAGTCTAAGTAAGAAAATTTTTACAAATTGATCTGCATATAAATTATTTATATTAAATCTAAAAAATTTTCTAACCTAAGCTTTCCTCAACTTGGTTCTTATTTATATTAATTTAAACCCAAGTGCTTTAAATCATCATATTATTAGTTAATTTTGCTAGGGACTAGCAAAACTTTGGCTTGGGGTATGATGAGAAGCTCTTCATGGTCTCTAATTACCCCTAATTAACTATTCTTCCTAGTTAATTAGCTAAGATTACATGAATACATGGGTTAATTATTAAATAAGGGATAAATAGTAAAGGACCTTAAATTAAGTTAAAAATGCTATATTATCCTTCAATTAATATTATTTATAATCTAATTAATAATTGGACTTGAAATATTATCAATTATTCATCTAATTAATGTGTTAACTAACTTAAGCATAATATATAATTAAGTATGTAATAACTTAAGTAACATTAAATAAATTAATCCAAAAAGGTCAAAAATGTAAATTCAAGGTCTAAATATAATAATTGTCTTAATTATAATCATATATAAAAAGTTGAAAAAGATTTAAATTAAAATATACCTTGAAAACCTGAGTTTGCATTTTGGTCCATACATTTTATTTCAATCAGGTCCTTATTTTCCACTTAGGTCCTTAGGTTTCACTGCGATTAAGTCCCTGGACTTCTTCTTCATCTCTTCTTCACCTATCTGGATGGCTGACGAGTGAAGGTGTAGCCACCGCTTGATCACCGCCAATCCGACGTCATTTCTTCTTCTCCAAGCTCCTGGAGCTTGCGCTCACCAATCCATTTTCATCCACCGGTCTGGATGACGCCTATATCCTAATTTAGGGTTGGAGATAACCTCACCGACATCGAAGAAGACACTGGTGGTTATTCTCCTCCTAGCCACAAATGCATCCAAATTCCACCTCCTTCTCAGTCATCGTCGACTATAAATACCCCTTGACACCACTAATTTCCAGTAAGTTGGCTCCCTTCCCTCTTCTTCACTGTAGCTGACTTCGATAGGCTATTCACTCTGTAACTCCAGCAAACTTCCACCACCTCATTCGACTTCATCCAACCATCTTCAGTAGCTCTGGAACTCCGCAGAAGTCAGCTGCGTCTTCTGACAAGCATTGACTAAGGAGCTATCCTCTACTTCACCTCACAACCGCCGTCGGAGACCTCTCAACAACCCTCTAATTCCTCCTCCGTTATGAGCCATCGACAGAGATCCTCTAACCCCTTCATCCAGGTAACAGTAGGCTAGGAGTAGGAGTAGGGTAATTTAGTTAGTTAGTTAGGTAGCCTAGATAGCTGTAATGTTAGATTTAGATTTCATCTTCCTTAACTCTGCCGAGCTCCTTGGGCTTGTCAGGAGCATTAATTTCATCTTTTTAAGTCATTGTCCATCTTCTTCTATATTCCATGATCATTTCTATCACCTTTAATTACTAATTTGATCAGTAATTCACCTAAACCACTTCCACCTCCACTGACTACTTCTGTTGTCTTTGGCAGCAGTAGTTGAGCTATATTCCACCTTCATTGGATCCTCCATTACCTATTCATCTCCTAAGGATCCTAATCATCACTTTAATTTGAGTAAATACCACATATAACTTAAACGGCCAAATCAAATTAAGCACTTGAGCTCACTGTCAATGGTGGCTCAGGAGTAGTTGAAATCCTTAATTATATATATATTTATGATCACAAACATCTGTTGACTTGTTTTGACCACTCAATTGAGTGGGAAAACAAGTCCTGAGCATTAACCAACTCAGATTCTTTGAAAATTGAATTCATTGATAAATCTTTATTCTAATGATCAATTGAAGAATTTAACTTGATCCTGAGGTTTCTTGTAACCTCAGGAACCTTTTCAAATCGTTAATGGCATATTTTCACATTTTGAATCACAAATTTACTTTTTCTGGACTTACCAGAGCTTCGGTGTGCTCCGACGAGTCAAAATCAGTTCTTTGGCCTATAGAACTTGGTGAGAAACTCCTGATCAAGGAAAGAAGGATTACTGATTAATCTGAGGTACTTTATTTGAGATTTAGAAGTCTAGAGCTTGAGTTAGGTCTTCATCTTCTACAACTCCGGTAGAGTTGGAGAAGTCTGACAGATAGTTTTAAGAAGCATTTAATAGGTCTAGAAGCTTCAGTGCTATGCACTGAAGTCATTCCCATGTTTAAATTAGTGTAACAACCTCTGGGTTGTTCTGACGAACAAACAACTTTAGAAGCTTAGGCGACGAGCTTAAAACCCTAAGAACTTCAGTTAAAAGACCTATTTAAGGGTTTGAGATTGAAAGGATGTCATTCAAAGAGTTAGTCCCTTGAGAAAAGGTTTAAAATAGAAAGTCAAAATTTGAGGTTCTACTGTCAAACCTGAGCTTGATTCTTCGATTATGGATTCAATCCGATGCATTGATGAGTCTAAATTGATTCTGAGATGTTTATGAATGATTTTAAAGTGATTTGATTGAGCTTTGATGTATAATTCGATTGGATTTCAATTTCTGCCAATTTGGGTTATTTTTTAAAACAATCTACTGGCAGAAGATTTTTGATGAAATTTGGATGTAAATTCTTCCCAGATGAAGTTGTAACAACCTTCAGAAGTTGTTTTAAACGATTAAACATGTCTATAGTTGTCTGTTAGGTCTTTTTCATGTCTGAATCACACTTTTTGAAGCTTCCAGGGAAGCTTTGAGCTCCTGTACACTCCCTGAAGCTCCTGAGAGCTTAATATCCACACCAGCAACTATGGAATTAACTTTTTAACCCATTTAGAACATCAAGTACAAGTTAAAGTCCAGTCAATAGACTTAAAGTAAAGGAAACCATTGTCCAGGCCATTATAACCGTATATAGAACTGAATCTTTGACCTTCAAATCGAAGAGCATAACTTCCCCTTCACATTAAATTGACACTTCAATCCTGTAGAGTAACTCAAGAGCTTTCCAACAAGCTTTTATTCGCTTGGAACGGAGCTCTGAGCTGTTAGGAATTGTTGTTTGAAGTTTGGTCTGGGAAGGGATATGATAGTCCCACATTGGTTAGATCTGAAAGGCTAATTGGGTATAAAACTCTTTTATTGTTTAGGCACTTCAGTCATCAAGTGCACGATGCGTGGTTACTGATTGAGCATTAGTTCTGAGCATTGTGTGTGTGGGTGATAGCGCGGCTTACTCAACTCATTAATTAAGTTAATTTCACTTAATTAAGAGTAAAAAAAGTCACTTTGGTTAACTCGAAATTGTGTCGGTTGTGTAGTATAGGGTCAAATTAACCAAACATTTTAGAAATTTTTATTGGTTGAGTCCAGGTCGTTCACTGGGAGGTATAATTTCGTTTCTAAATTCACCGATTATCTTTTATTTCTTTATAAGTTTCAGAGGTACAACTAAGTTGATTTTAAAACATGAATTTTGCCAAAATATTTAAACTATAAATAATATACAAAATTCCACATGAAAAACATATTTACTCAAATGATGTACTTTATTATCAAGTAAACATGTTAGTTTTCCAATTTTATTTCAAAAGAAATTAAGGCAATAAAAGTTGTTCCATTAAAACTTGCCTTATTACAATTATTAAGAACAAAAAGTAATGCAAGTAAAATTAATTCCTTTTTAGTCTTCAGCCTCTCTCTTCTTCTCTTCGTTTCCTTTTATTCTCTATCTTGAGCTCTCTTTCTTACCTCTCTTCTTCTATTCCTGCCTTTTTCCTCTCTTCCCTTAGTCTTCTCCTTCCTTAGTGCCTTAGTAGTGCCTGTGCTCCTTTTTTCTCCTTTGCTTTCTTAGCCTTCAGTTCAACACTTAGCATTTAACAACCATTAGCTTTTCTTTTCCTTAAGCTTTCTTTTGAACCATCAGTTGAACCGGGTTTAATTTCCTTTTAACCAAAATTTATTTTATTTGCGGCGAGGTCCTTTAGAGGATACATAGCACCCCGAGACCAGGGTGGGACCAGACCCTAGTCGGTCCTCACCTAATCTCAGTTAGGTTTGATTTCAGTTTATTTCATTTCGGTTCATACTTTTGAGCCAATCCAGCTCAACCAGCCTCCCAAGCCTCGTCCTCCCAGGGCACACTTGCTCACGCCCACTCAGGTGCACACCCACATACACGCATGCCCGCACACACACATACATATGCTCAGAATAGGTTTAGAATGCTCAGATTGGTAACCAGTGCGTCGACCGTTGACAACTGGCAAGCTCATGTAACAAATTGCTTTTGTTCCCAGGCGCACGCTCAAAAACTGACAATGTGGGACTATCTTAACCCCTTCCAGACCCAACTTCAATCAATCATATCTCCCAGCTCAGAGCTCTGTTTAAAGTGATTTAAAGTTTATTAGAAAGCTCTAAGATAGATCAACACAATTGCAAGGTCAATTTAAAGATTAGAGGATGTTTTCCTCTTTAATTTGAAAGGTAAAATCTTGGGGTTCCCATGGGTTATTTATTGCTTGGAAATGATTTTAACTTCATAGAGTCCTCAGATGGACTTTGCTCTCTCATTTAAAGGTCTCTATAGATTCTAAATATTATTCCGCATCTACTAGAGTAGTCTCTAAGTTCACAAGACCTTTAGACAATGTACATAAGGTTGAAGCTTCTCTGAAAGCTTTAGAGCTCAAAATTTCAGACTTTGAAATGTGCAACAGATGCATAAGAATGTTTCCAATCAATTTCAACTAATTCAAAGGATTAAAACTAAATGATCTGGGTAGGATTCAAGTTCATATCTCATCAAAATGCTTCTACTGTTAGTTTGGGTTTGAAAATAACCCAAACTGACAGGAATTAAAATCCTACCAAAATACATGTTTGAGCTCTGTTTAATCTCTTTAAAACAATCCACCAGAATCTCAGAATCTGCTTAAGCTTCTCAATACATCAAATCATGCTCGGATTTAGAATATCAAACTCAAGTTTGACTATAAGGCCACAGTTTGACTTTCTGTTCAAAGCCTTCTCCCAAGAAATTTAAACCTCAACTAGAGTCTCCTCAACACCAGGAACTTATTCAGATCTTCAAATAAGTGTTCTGACCTTGATTTCTAGGGTTTCAAGCTCGTCACCTGAGATTAAAATTGTGTTTGTTCGTCAGAAAGATTTAGAAGTTGTTACAGTATTCTAAGAGTTTAAATAGCATTAGTGCATCGCACTGAAAATTCTAAGTTCCTTAAATCCTTCTTAAACCTAACTAATAGACTTCTCCAACTCCGATGGAGTTGGAGAAGATGAAGACCTATCTACAGCTCCAGTGGCTAAATCCTCAATTAAATGACTTCAAATTAATCAGTGATCCATGTTACATCATTCTGGAGCTTCTCAAAGAATCCTAAAGGTCGAAGCACATATTTGGCTCGTCGGAGCTCACTGAAGCTCCGGTGAGTCCAGAAAATATGTAATCTGTGTACAGATTGTTTAAACGTACCATTTTTAATCTAAAAAGGATCCTGAGGTTGCAAGGAACCTCAGAATCACATTTAATTCCTCATTATTTCATTAAAGTTAAGATTTGACACTGAATTCATTTCTTTAAAAATCTGATTTGAATTAAGCACAGGACTTGTTTTACCACTCAATTGAGCGATTAAGACAAGTTAAAAGATAATGGCAGTCATAATTATGTAGTTAATTAATAATTTGAACTGCTCTTGAGCTGCCATTGACAGCAAGCTTAGGAGCTTAATTAAGATTGGGCGCTTAAATTATATGTAATAATAATATGTATTATAGTGTCGATTAGGGTCCATAAGTGATGGATAAAAGATGGAAGACCCAGTGAAGGTGGAATTAGCTCGACTACTGTCACCATGGACGGTGATAGTAGTCGGTGGTGGTGAAATGTGAATTAGGCAATTAGATGATCAATTAAATGATTAAATGTGCTAGAAGTGATTGTGAGGGTTAAAGGAAGGTGACAGTGTGTTAAAAAGACAAGATTAAAGCTCCAGCGAGCTTAAGGAGTTCGCCGAAGTCGGAGAAGATGAACACTGAAGTTCTAAAATTACATCTAATCTAACTAACTACCTACCTAACTAAGCTAACCTACTCCTACTCCTACTCCTAATCTACTGTTACCTAGACGAAGGGGTCAATAGGGTTCTGTCGAAGTCCCCTGGCGGACGACGAAATCAGAGGGTGGGAGAAAGATCTTTGGCGGGTGGATTTAAGGTGGAGCAGAGGACTCCTTTGGTGGGCGCCTGTGTCAGAGACGCGGTAGACCATGGCGGATCTCCTCGGCTGATTAGAATGGATGAAGGAAGTCAAAAGTGAGATGGAAAGTCACCGGAGTTTTGGACGAATATCCTATCGAAGTCGACTACAATGTTAGAAGAGGGAAGGGAGACAACTTAAGTAAAATCAGAGGGGTGAGGGGGCATTTATAGTAGTTGGCGGCGAAGATAATGGTAGGGTCTGGCCGAAGAAGGAGCTTGAGGAGATTAACCTCCGGCATCGTCTCCGACAACGGTGAGGTTATCTCCCTCTGGAAGATAGGATTTCTGGTTAATCCAGATCGGTGGAAGAAGAGGAGGTGGTGAGCGCAAACTACAAGAGCTTGGACAAAGAAGAATGATGTCGGTAGGGCGATAATCGCGCGATGGCAAGACTCTCCATCGCCAGCTGTTCATTCGGTTGAAGAAGAAGAAGGAAAGGGACTTAAATGTAGTGAAACTTAAGGACTTGTGTGAGAAATAAGGACCCGATTTTAATGAATATTAAGGACCAAAATGTAAACTCAGGTTTTGAAGGTTTATTTTAACTTAGATCTTTTTCAACTTTATATATATGTTAGTGAATAAGGTAAATATTATGCTTTCACCTTGAATTTACATTTTGGAACTTTGTAGTTTAATTTATTAGATTAAGTAAAATTACTTAAGTTATTATATGCTTAGTTATACATTATGCTTAAGTTACCCAACTTATTAACTAAGGGAATGATTAATAGGATTTACGAGTCCAATTATTATCTAGATTTTTAATAATGTTAATTGAATGAGAAAATGTTGGTTTTAACTTATTTTAAGGTCCTTTACTATGTATCCCTTATTTCATAATTTACCCTTATTTGTTCATAACCTTAGCTAATTAACTAGGAAGACTAGATAATTAGTGGTAATTAGAGATCATGATGAGTGTCTCATCATACCCCCAAGCCAAAGTTTTGCCAGTCCCTAGCAAAATTAACTAAGACTATGATGATTTAAAGCGCTTGGGTTTAAATTATTATAAATAGTAACTATGTAGAGGAAAGCTTAGGTTAGAAATTTTTAAGGTAAAATATAAATGATTAATGTATAGAGCACATGTGAAAATATTTTTACTTAGACTTATACTTATAACATTTTTCAAAACACACTTAAAATAATTTGTAAACAAGAATTTTACTCTGAATTAGAATTCCTCAAAAATCTCTTTAATCTTTGTAACTATTCATAACTCAAATTAGAATACAAAGTGTTTTCAGAAAAATAAAATTGAAGGATTGAGAATTAAATTTTAACTCAAAAACTCAAATAGATTTAAGTTAATCCTTGGTTTATGATATTTGACTTTTATCAATATAAGTTTAAGCAAATTAACCAGATACTCGTTATTAATCAAACTTAGAGTAGTAAAACTCTAATTTACTAGCCTACAATACTAATGAATAACTTCTAGACCTAGGATTTTGTCAATTCTTCTCCTTTAGGTCTCAACTTAAAATCTTCAAAACCCAATTTCTTAGGCTTCATTGCCCAATACCATGGTTCAGTAGCTATGATTTTAAAACATCTGTGCTCAGTGAAGAGATTTTTCCTAAAGACATCCAAAGTTGCTAAAATCCATATCTTAAGACATCATTTTTCAATCCCAGTTATTCCAATTCAAGCCTTTGGCTTGGCCTTACTCAGGTTTGGTTGCTTTCTCCTCACCAGTTTTCTATTCCAAAGTCAACACTTTTTGTGTATATCTCCCCGGTGGACCACTGGGTCTTTTATTCCTAATATTTTTTTCTTCATATTTTTTTCTTCAGTTTTTCTATAGGTTAGAACACCCATTTATAGCGAGGTGTTCTTTTTATTTGATGGAAGGAAGGGTAGCATCCATTTGTAATGAGATGCTTTTATTTATTATGTGGAAAACTGCATAAGTACCCTTTTGTAATAAGGCACTTAACTACAGGGTGTTTTATTTACTTTTCTTTTTTTATTTTCTTTTTCTTTTTCTTTTCCCCCCTTATCATTTTTCTTACTACCTTTATTCTCCAAATCCTTTTTCTAGGTGAGTGGCACATCCTTCACCCTTTCAAGAATCGCCCCGCGGAAATCCTTGGACTAAAGAGGATTCAAAACTGATCTCTTAACCTCTGTGTTTTTGCGGTCTAAGATGCCAACAAGACAATTATATGTGTGTGAATTTAGATGTTTAGGTTACTTAGCTCTTAAACCAAAGCTTGGACAATAAAGCTCTTTACTCTCAGGTTCTTCAAATTTTTAGTTTCCTCCTATAGGATCCATCAAGATAAAATTTACCAAGTCTAGTTATTATCTTTAGCTTGTAAGTTTTGTAAACTAAAATTCTACCAACTCTCTATTTAATTAACTCTAAATATTTGGCTTTTTACTTAACTTTATGATAAAATCAAATTTTAAAAAAGCAAAAGGATTATTTAATCTATTTGATTAAAAAGTTATAATTTAATTCCAAAACTTAAGTTTAAATCCTAACACATTTAGTTTCTTAATTCAAGTAAGAATAGAAAAATAAATCTTTAAAAGATTTAAAAGATTCCTAATTCAAATAAAATCTTGTTAAAAATTTTAAACACAAAAGCGTGTTTTTACAAAATTTTTAAAGTAAAAATATAACTAAGAATTGAATGCTCTTAAATACCTATATATATATTCTATATACAATTTAAACTTTTAACCTAAAAGAAAATTAAGCTCTTAATAAATATATTTATACATATTCTTCTTCTTTTCTTCTTTATTAAAAATAAATATACCCCTCTTATTATTTTTATGAATTTTATTTTTCAAATTTTTGTATTTATATATTTTTATTTTTATATCTATAAGATTTTCCAATTTTTATGATTTTTTTCAAAAAATTTTCAAATTTTTTTGAAATTTTTGATTTTTTCAAAAATTTTTATCATTTTTAGATTTTTATTTTTTTTAATTTCGTGGATATTTAATTTTTATGTGTTTTTTACTATTTTAACCCACACTTAAAATGAAAATTTCACTTCAACACCTCCCAAGCCAAAATTTTACAACGTCCTCATTGTAAGAAGGGTGAAAAGATATTACACTTCATTTAGTATAGAGTGATGGAATGAGTCGGAAGGAGGATATTAAAAATCTCTGTGCAGACGATTTCGAATCTGATCAAAGGTCAAAGTAGTCAGGTGGACTAAATGAAGGTAATTAGTATGATATGAAGTGACATTTTAAATTAAGTGTAGAAGAAAATCAAAAAGGTCAAAATAGTAAATAGCTATATACAAGTGCTAAGTTTTTTGCCTTCAACTAGGCGTAAACCCTAGTAAAAAACTCCTAAAAAGAATAGGTATATGGTAAAAATAGAGGAGTTATGAAAGAATTGGATCAAAAATAGAAAAACAGATTAAAAACCACCCGATCAAAACTCGTCCAAAAATTGCCTAGAATAGATCTCGCAGAACCCAAAATTAGATTCGCTTGAAAATCTCAGAAAGATTAGAGTGAATCTTGTAAAGATTAGATCTAATTTAGGTTGAGATGTAGAATGTTTAAGATTAAGGGAATTCAAAAAAATGATTCCACCAAGTTCAGAAGATCAACATAGTCAATTTTGATTTTCAATAATAGATAGGTCATTTTGACACAAAATAGGTTGCTGACGTGGGTTTGATGGGTTATTTTCAGGTAATATGGAGGATAGATTATGATTAGAATCGAAGGCCTGATTAATAAGATGGACTTGGCCTTGATTTACCCTAGGATTTGGCAGATTCTTAGGATTCGGAATTGGCCGAGATGGAAGAGTACCTAGCTGACAAGACTTAGCCAAAAGCGTGATTTGATTTCGTAAATCAGCCAACTCTACCTTACATTGCCTATGGATCTCAGCGAGAGCTTCAACATTTTGTCACTGACTCTCTGACATAGCTCTTACAATTTGATCTAGTTGTGTATCTCTAATAGGCCTAGAGTAATTCTGCATACTCATAGGGTTAAGCCTTAAATTTGATTGCTGAGGAGGCAATGGAGGTGGGTTAAAATGGGTTTGATTCGGATAATTTGGTCTTTGATTTTGATTTTGATCAGCCCAAGAAAAGTTGGGTGGCTTCTCCATCCAGGATTATAGGAATTTGAATAAGGGTTTAGTCTTGGAATATTTTCCTGGATGGCATGTAAACCTAGAAGATACGGCGTGTGTTCTACAACAAACAAGGGTGGGGAAAAGGGTGGGTAAGATTGTGGGACAAAGGTCCCTCCTTTGGTTGGTGAAGGAGTAGATAGAAAACCCAAGGGAGATGGATCTTTAGAATCTAGATTATTCACAAATTCCCTCCCCTTGGGAATTTGCGAAACAGGTGAATACACGGGATTCGTAGCAAGTAGAGGCGTAAGAATCTTCATTGTGTTTCTTACCTCATCGAGATGCTTTGCTACGATATCGACTTTGTCCAGTTTTTCTGCAATAATCTCTAAATCCTTTGAACTAGATGGATTACCGATCTCGTGAATGCCCTTATGCGGATTTTGATGGTTCGTATTCGTGCCCCATGTAAATTGCGACATTTATGCATTATTGATCGAGTTTTCCGCCATCCCTTCAAATAATTCTGAAGCGGATTCTGCGTCGCGATTTAGAGAATTCCCTCCTTAAGAGGCATCTACTAGATTGCGAATGCCCTCTTGTAAACCATAATAAAAGATATGCATGTGTTGCCAACGAGGGATGTCATGATGTGGGCATTTCCTTTGCAATTCATGAAAACGTTCCCACGCTTCATGAATTGGTTCTCCTTGGTTTTGATTGAAAGTAATAATAGCTCGCCTTAAAGCATTGGTTCGACCAATAGGAAAGAATTTCTTCAAAAATGCAGATTCAAGTTCAGCCCAAGTTGAGATTGGTCGTGCTATAGTTCTATACCAATATGCTGCTTTATCTTTAAGGCTACAAGAGAACATTTTCATTAGTAGGATTTCCCTATTTTGATTTCGAGGACCATGAGTTTGAGATAAATTTTTATGATCTTCTATATGTTGAAATGGATCCTCAAATGCAAATCCGTGAAAGTAGGGTATTACACCTACAATGTTTGGCTTTAATTTAGGATCATTCTCCCCAGTAGGAATCCTAACATTAGGCTCTACTTGTGCATTAGATGGGTTATAATAATCTCTAAGTAGAGGCCTTGGATGATTGATCGGTAAATCAGGATTTTCAAAACCCGCCTCAGGTCAAGATGGAGGATAGGTTTGAAGAGTCTGCAAATTATTTAAGGCTGTTGTTAATAAATTGATTTGTCTTGTTTGCTCTAGCATCCAAAGATTCTAGTTCAGGAGCACCTCATGAACATCAGAAGGTGGCATCTCCCCTTGACCAGATGAAGAAGGGATCTCAGGATTAAGATTCTACATTTGATCCATAGAAGAAGATGGATTAGATGGGAAAACCATTGGTTGCTTATCTGCAATCGGCCTAGGATCACCTGTCAATGGTGGTGCAAGAGGTGGATGCAAGGATTGCCTCCCGTCCATAAATGAAAAATAATGTGCAAGTGCATACACACACCACCTATAAGAAAACAACGGCACAAAAACCCACAAAACAGTGCAAAAGATGTGAGTTTTGCTCTTCCTTCAAAGGAAAGAAGAAATTCCTAAGATATGCGCAAACAAATAGAGTAACAATATAAAAATACGTGTCCTAATTCATGATTACGCAGGTGCGTACCTTAAAGCTCAAAGGTCTAAGGTCTAGGATCGAGACCGCTCACTACTGGCTCCCCAGGGCTTTAGTAGTGAGACAGACTTATTGATCTTCGACCAAAGCCCTAAGAGGTGCAAAGAGGAGAGATAGAAAAATAGACTCGTGTGACTCTAGTGATGACGCTGTGTGTGCGATAGCATGCAACAGATGATAGCGATTGAAAAACCCGCATGCATTTCTGCAATTAGATTTAAGTCACAAATTTTACTTCCGCTTTTTAGTTAGTCTTTTACAAAAATATATCAATCTAAACTACAACGGCCACTTTTTATCTCTTTTCAAACAAAAGTATATGTCTTTTTAATTCTCCAAAGACAGGGATCTACGCGGGTTTTCTTGTGTTTTCCCGCTGATGCGAGAAAAACATTTTAAAAATTCCCGAGTCAGATTGCACTAATACTAGCAGAAAATGCACTCCTAAGAGTGTATGCCTATGTTATACTGCTGCTAGTCAGAAAAAGATGTATTTTTGTATTTTTTTTTTACATTTTAAATGCAACAATACAAAAGACTAAGAAATACTCACAAAAACAACACTGATTCCCGCCTTCTCTTGAGATCACCCGTGAAGGTAAACCTGAAAAGAAGACAGAAAATAAAAATAAAAATAAAACAAAAATAAAACAAAACACACTAATTAGAACAGAAACATTAAAAACAAAAATATATTTACAAAATACCTCCTAATTAGACAAATAATCCAACTAAATTTTAGTGAAACAAAGTATTACCTCCCACCAACGACGCCATTAAAATGATCATGCGGCTTGCTCAACTCAGTAATTAAGTTAATTTCACTTAAATAAGAGTACAAAAGTCACTTAGGTTTACTCGAAATTGTGTCGGCTGTGTAGTATAAGGTCGAATTAACCTAACATTTTTAAAATTTTTATTGGTTGAGTTCAGGTCGTTCACTGGAAGGTATAAGTTTTTTTCTAAATTCACCAATTATCTTTTAAAACATGAATTTTGCCAAAATATTTAAACTATAAAGAATATACAAAATTCCATATGAAAAGCATATTTACTCAAATGATGTACTTTATTAAAAAGTAAACATGTTTGTTTTCCAACTTTATTTCAAAAGAAATTAAGGCAATAAAAGTTGTTCCATTAAAGCATGCCTTATTACAATTATTAAGAACAAAAAGTAATGCAAGTAAAACAAATTCCTTTTTAGTCTTCAGCCGCTCTCTTCTTCTCTTCTTTTCCTTCTATTCTCTATCTCGAGCTCTCTTTCTTACCTCTCTTCTTCTGTTCCTACCTTTTTTTTCTCTTCCCTTAGTATTCTCCTTCCTTAGTGCCTTAGTAGTGCCTGTGCTCCTTTTTTTTCCTTTGCTTTCCTAGCCTTCAGTTCAACATTTAGCATTTAACAACCATCAGCTCTTCTTTTCCTTAAGCTTTCTTTTGAAACATCAGTTGAACCGGGTTTATTTTCCTTTTAACCAAAAATTATTTTACTTGCGGGGAGGTCCTTTTGAGGATACACAGCACCTTGAGAGCAGGGCGGGACAAGACCCTACTCAGTCCTCGCCTAATGTCAATTAGGTTCGATTTCGGTTTATTTCATTTTGGTTCATCCTTTCGAGCCAATCTGGCTCAACCAGCCTCCTAAGCCTCGCCCTCCCAGGGCACACTCGCTAACGCCCACTCGGGCCCACACTCGCTCACACCCACTCAGGCTCACACTCGCAGGCACACATGCTCGCACACCCACATACATATGCTCAGAATAGGTTCAGAATGCTCAGATCGATAACTAGTGCACTGAGCACTAACGACTGGAAAGCTCATTTAACAAATTGCTTTTGTTCCCAGGCACGTGCTCAGAAACTGACGATGTGGGACTATCTTAACCCCTTCCAGACCCAACTTCAATCAATCATATATCCCAGCTCAGAGCTCCGTTTCAAGTGATTTAAAGTTTGTTAGAAAGTTTTAAGATAGATCTACACAATTGCAGGGTCAGTTTAAAGATTAGAGGGTGTTTTCCTCTTTAATTTGAAAGGTAAAATCAAGGGGTTCCTATGGGTTATTTATTGCCTGGAAATGATTTTAACTTCACAGAGTCCTCAGATGGACTTTTCTCTCTCATTTAAAGGTCTGTACAAGTTCTAAATATTATTCTACATCTACTAGTGTAGTCTCTATGTTCACAATACCTTCAGATAGTGTACAGAAGGTTGAAGCTTCTTTGAAAGCTTCAGAGCTCAAAATTTCAGACTTTGAAATGTGCAACAGACACGTAAGAATGTTTCTAATCAATTTCAACTAATTCAAAGGATTAAAACAAAATGATCTGGGCAGGATTCAAATTCATATCTCATCAAAATGCTTCTGCTGTTAGTTTGGGTTCGAAAATAACAAAAACTGACAGGAATTTTTGAGCTCAATTTAATCTCTTTAAAATAATCAAACATAATCTCAGAATCTATTTAAGCTTCTCAATTCATCAAATCATGCTCGGCTTCAGAATATCAAACTCATGTTTGACTATAAGGCCTCAAGTTTGACTTTCTGTTCAAAGCCTTCTCCTAAGAAATTTAAGCCTCAACTAGAGTCTCCTCAACACCAGGAACTTATTCAGATTTTTAGATAAGTGTTCTAACCCTGATTTCTAGGGTTTCAGGCTCGCCGTCTGAGCTTAAAAATGTGTTTGTTCGTCAGAAAGATTCAGAAGTTGTTACAGTATTCTAAGAGTTTAAACGGCTTCAATGCATCGCACTGAAGCTTCTAAGTTCCTTAAACGCTTCTTAAACCTAACTAATAGACTTCTCCAACTCTGCCAGAGTTGGAGAAGATGAAGACCTATCTACAACTCCAGTGGCTAAATCCTAAATTAAAGACTTCAAATTAATCAGTGATCCATGTTACATCATTCTGGAGCTTCTCAACGAATTCTAAAGGCTGAAGCATAGATTTGGCTCGCCAAAGCTCGCCAGAGCTCCGGTGAGTCCAGAAAATATGTAACCTGCGTACAGATTGTTTAAACTTACCATTTTTAATCTAAAAAGGATCCTGAGGTTGCAAGGAACCTCAGAATCACATTTAATTCCTCATTATTTCATTAGAGTTAAGATTTGACAGTGATTAGAATGGATGAAATCAGAGGGTGGAAGAAAGATCTCCGGCGGGTGGATTTGAGGTAGAGTAGAGGACTCCTTTGGTCGGCGCCTGTGTCAGAGATGCGACAGACCATGGTGGATCTCCTCGGCTGATCAGAATGGACGGAGAAAGTCGAAAAGTGAGATGGAAAGTCACCAGAGTTTTGGACGAATAGCCTATCGAAGTCGGCTACAGTGTTAGAAGAAGGAAGGGAGCCAACTTAAGTAAAATCAGACGGGTGAGGGGGTATTTATGGTAGTTGGCGGCGAAGAGAATGGTGGGGTTTGGCCGAAGAAGGAGCTTGAGGAGCTTAACCTCCGACGTCGCCTCCGACGATGGTGAGGTTATCTCCCACAAAAAGATTGGATTTTCGGTTAATCCAGATCGGTGGATGAAGAGGAGGTGGTGAGTGCAAGCTGTAAGAGCTTGGACAAAGAAGAATGATGTCGGCAGGGCGGTAATCGCATGGAGGCGTGACTCTCCATCGCCAGCCATTCATTCGGTTGAAGAAGAAGAAGAAGGAAAAGGACTTAAATGTAATAAAACTTAAGGACCTGTGTGAGAAATAAGGACCCGATTATAATGAATATTAAGGACGAAAATGTAAACTCAGGTTTTGAAGGTTTATTTTAACTTAGATCTTTTTCAACTTTTTATATATGTTAGTAAATAAGGTAAATATTATGTTTTCACCTTGACTTTACAATTTTGACCTTTTTAGATTAATTTATTAGATTAAGTAAGATTACTTAAGTTATTGTATACTTAGTTATACATTATGTTTAAGTTACTTAACTTATTAATTAAGGGAATGATTAATAGGATTTTCGAGTCCAATTATTACCTAGATTATTAATAATGTTAATTGAATGATAAAATGTCATTTTAAACTTATTTTAAGGTCCTTTACTATATATCCCTTATTTCATAATTAACCCTTATATGTTCATAACCTTAGCTAATTAACTAAGAAGACTAGTTAATTACGGGTAATTAGAGATCATGATGAGTGTCTCATTAGTGGGCGTGGGTGTGTGCCTGTGGCGTGTGAGAATGTGAGCCCTAGGAGGGCGTGTGCGAGGCCTGGGAGGCCGTGAACCGATTTGGCTTGAAACTCTGAACCGGAAAATAAATCGAACAAAATGAATCAGGGTTGGACATAGTAGGGTCTAGTTCCACCTTGAAAAGGGTGCTGAGTATCCCTGAATGGTCCAAGTCGCCAACTAATAAACCTAATTTTTGGTTCAAGAGAAAAAAAACCCGATTCAGCTCAAAAGGAAAGAAAGGAAAGGCTAAGGCTAAGTGTTAAGGAAAAGATACTAAGGCCAAGGCTCAGAAGACAAAGAGAAGGAATGAAGGAAAATTGCTAAGGAAGGATGCTAAGGAAAAGGAAAAAGGTGCAAAGTAAAATTAAGGATGAGAAGAAAGGAAAAGGGAAGATAGGAGAATTCACAGAAGGTAAAGAAGGCTAAACAGGCACTAAGAGACAAGGTAGAAAAGAGAAGGAAAAGAGAAAGAAGAGAAGAGCTCAAGAAAAATAAGAGAAAGAATAAAGAGAAAGAAAAGGAAAGGATTAAGAGAAGATTAAAAGATAAGTAAAAGAAGAAAGGAAAGAGAGAAAGAAAGAAAGAAAGGTAAAAGAAGAAAAAAGATAGAGAGAGGCTGAAGATAAAGACAATAAATGGTTTAATTTCTTACATTATTTTTAATTCCTTTTTGAGTTTAATGTTGTAATAAGACATATTTCAATTAGAAAAACCTTCTATTGCCTTAATATCTTTGAAATAAATAGAAATTAACATGTTTACTTGCTATTAAAGGAGATCATTTGTGTAAATATGTTTTCTTATGGAATTTTGCATATTTCCTAAATTTAAATCATTAGGCAAAATTCATGTTGTTAAAATAAACTTAATTATACCTCCTATGAGTTGTTTAAACTGATTGGTGAATTCTGAATAAATTATACCTCCCAGCGAATGACCTGGACTCAACCAGTTAAAAGAAATAAAATCGAAAATGTTAGGTTAACTTGACCCTATACTACTCAACCGACACAAATTCGAGTTAACCTAAGTTACTTTCTTCTACACATAATTAAGCACAATTAACTTAATTAATCGTGTTGAGGAGGAACACATCACCACTTCTCTCCTCCGTGCAGCCAGCTTTGACCACCATCAGACACGCTACCACCACCGCTGAGTAGTCCTTGGCTCACTCAACCTCTGGTGAGCTTCTCGCCTTCGACCATAGCCTCCTTCGTGCTCATGTTCAAGGGGAACCAATTCCCTTGTTTTGCAATAGTAGAAGTGGTACTAAAATTTACATTGCTTTGCCATTGCAAGAGAGGGATTTTTTTATTTAATTAATATTATATTATGGTTGTTTTGCTTGAATACCCCTCCACTTTCACACAAATGCAATTTCATCATAACTTCTCATTGTTATCTTCATTTAAAGGCGGATTTGGCTTGATTTCTTGACAAAATAAATTGTGAACATTCATTTTTGATATTAACGAGTTTAATTAGGCAATTGCCTCTCTGTGGATATGACCCATTCTCTCAAGTGATTTATTTTCAATTGAATTACTTTGATTAGTCGATTTTCCAGCACTGTAAAATTCAACGACAAATCATCTTAGTCATCTTACTCGAAAGCGAAAATCGACTTGTCAATTGGCGCCGTTGTCGGGGAGGCAACGAGCCTGTTAGATTCACATTTATTTAATTATTTCTTCACATTTTATTTGAGGCATATTTCAATTCGATTATCTATTTGCTGTGAGGTACGCGTATTTGAAGATGTCTTGTCGCACCAGCCTCAAAGATCAGGTGATCCTTGACATCGTCAGTGTAGTTGCAACACTAGGAGAAGGAGCATCACACCTGCCTCAGTAATGCCTTGAAGGACCTTGTTTCCACCACTGGAGGAGATATCCGAAGGACATCTTCATGTCATCCATTTGGCTGTAGATAGTTTTTATTTTTCTTTCTTCTCTTTCTTGTAGTACAATCATTTGGAAAACCCATATTTTCGGGTACATTTTTAGGGGTTTGTTCCCCGATTTTGTTTTAGGCCCATGTTGGGTAATAATTTTTTAGAAGCTATTCCCTTTTCTTTAGATCTAGGTTTTTATTTTATTTTATGGTTGTTTATCCTTTTCTTTATTTGTGCATAAATTGATATATATATATATATAAATAACACGAGCTGCCTGCTAGAAGTTGCTTGCTCATAGGTCGAATCATTTAGGATTGAATGAGCAACAACTAGATTTAATTTCCTGTCTTTCATATTGCATGAAGAATGATAGAATTAGGTATGCACTCCTAACTTTGCATTTCTACCTATCATGCAAATGCATTTGGATTAATTTCAAGACCACCTAATCTCTATTGAATAGATCTAACAAGTGGTCATTTAATTTTTTGAAAAGGGACTAATCAAAAGAGGGACATTAAAATCATGCACTTGAATTGATAATCTCATGTGCATTTCAAAAATTCAAAAACATTTTTTGGTGTTCGCACACATTTCTATTTTGTTGCACTGAAGCACACATATTGACACTTTCAGGTCTTAGAACTACTAGGACAAGAGCCCTCCTACCATTGGATTCTGAAGTGTTTAGAACTTGAGATCAAAGGTTTTGTAACTAAAAATAGGGGGATACCCTGTCATGGATTTTTTAGGGTAGTTAAGAAGCACTGTGAAAGCATAGCTTCAATGGAAGGCTTAGGCCTACTTGCATCCCTCGATCTTCCATCTTTGGAGTTGCTCTACCATTTGAGCTTTAGGGAAGAGCACCTAAGCTACAAGTAGGTCTTTTTAGGAATTTTGTAGGTCGACAATAGGCACGTAATTGATTGAACAAATTGATTTATCACCTACAAGTGGACTTAAATCTCAATTGCCTAACTGATTTAAGACCTAAAAGGTCCTCTGATTTATGTTTTGTTGGGGAATCTGATTGTGGTGTGAATTAGAATGGATCACATTGACTTTCATCGTTTCACATGTTGCCCATATTCTTTATCCTCATTCTGCAATCTTCGATCCCATTAGCCGAGATGGTCCATTTTTTGATGGACAAAATGACAACCAGTGGGATCCTTTTTACTACTATTATAGGAGTATTGGCGTGGTTAAGCCCCAAATCAGTGAGCAGAACCTACGAGTGGGGTTTGCCTTGCCCAATATCCCACACACTATAGAAATACCCAACCCACCCTCCCTGAATAATTATAATGGTTGGACAGAAACTCCTAGGATCTGTAAGCCTGAGCCTAAGTTCTCTCCTGATAGAAATGATGACCTCTCCTCATTGAAGTTGGAAATACAGAAAATGCAAGATGAAATGATTGAATTATTAGGAGAATCTTCAAGAGCAGGCCAACAAGAGAAAGAAATTAACCACCCAATCTACCCGATTGAGGATGAAGTTTACCCCTCTATGCTAGATGCATCTCCCGTGGTAGAGCCATACCCTAAGTTGGAGGAAAATTTTGGGGATTACGTAAGCGTGAGTAGCTACTTTTCGAGGATTGATTTTGAAACCTCCTGCTAGATGACACTTCCTTGAGAGGTCCACGCCTTAAGTGGGAGGAGGATATGCATGAAAGTAGCTAAGCATTAGATGAAGAAAGGTGGCAACCTGAGGAAGATGATGATCAGGTTGAGTATCCACCTGAATTATATTAGAGTCAAAAGAAGGGACTGATGGTACCATTGGAAGACCTCGACCCAGATGATAGTATTTTTGTCACATTTGATGACGTGGGCCGAAGTGAAGTTGCTAATCCTGCCCTCCCTTCTGATCATGAGATGGAACTCAAGCCCACCCTTAGGGAACCTAACCCTCAAAAAATTCACCTGTCTGAGGAGTCCGATGTTACCAGTGTAAACCATTTACCCCAGATAGAGTGCCTTAGGGGATCTGCTGAGATTTTAGATGATTCTAGACATCGGGTATATGATGAATCGTATGATGAGGAGAAGGTTGAATTATATGAGGAACCTAAATTCAAGATTTGGAGTGACAGTAAGTGTGATTATGTCTTATTTGAAGAATTAGCCCCTGAGGATGTCACAAAGTTGACCAAATTAGGTTTCTATAGAATACCCATTGATGATATCTCTCCTCATGATGAAACAATGGAAAATTTGGAAGCAACTTCTGAGATTAATGTGGATTCACATATATACTCCAGGGAGGATTTGAGTAAAGAATAAGAATACGGGGATGAGATTGATAAGGTAATCCTCAGATCTGTTTCTTCCAACCTGCCTTCATTTGGTTCAGAGACACCTTTGATTTGATTATGTCTGAAGGAGAAATTTTGACTCCATACCTTGAAATGATCACTAATGAAGAGTAGGTAGATACTTGTGATATTACCAGAGATGCTAGGGACATGATTGAAGAACTGGAAAGGTTCTTAGGTATGGACACTGAGCCGACTGGACCTACCTTAGATCTTATGGCCATTCCACAACCTCGAAACTTAGACACCCTAGACAATCCCTAGCTTAAAGTTTTGCTCACTACCATTTTGACCGGGGAGCTTAATAGACCAATATCTCTTGTAATGGGATACTGGGTACGGATTGATGCTTTCTATGGTTAGTCCATTACCTTTAGGGTATATCTTTACTCTTTTCCTTCCCCATTTCTTTCAGAGGATCCTTGTCATCCTCCCCCTACCCCTTTAGAGCTTGCTATTCTCGTATATCCATTAGAACCTCCTCTGGTGACCTGGGAAGATTTCATTCCCATCATAGTTGGGCAAGCATTTGCTATCGGGATTCATCATCAGCTCGCCAGCATCCTAGGTTACTTGTTTTCTAGGCCAGCATTACTTTCCTCATTTTTAGGGCCTATTTCTATGATCCTTGAACCTAATTTGTAGGTTCTTTGGCTACTCGGTTACCAACAAAATAATGGCAGCCCATCTCTGACCCAGCTAATATCCTTCTATGCAATAATGGGGACATTGCAAATTTTAGGCATGGGGGCATGTACTTGGGGATATACATAGCATTTATACATAATGCATTCATGCATTTAGTTAAAGCATTCTACATTGCATACATTTGCGTTAAAAAAAAAAACGTTGTTATGCTTAACCAACTGGGCCCTGCATTCTTAGGCATAAGACTAGAACTTTAGGTTAGACTAAGTCGACTCTAAGTGTTTTACTTTAGAAGCTAAGTTGAGCTACTGGCTTTAGACCCATAGGGTCCTTCGTGGAGTTAAAAACTTAAGTAGGAGTTAAGTTGCAGACCATTCCTCAAGAGAAAGGAAAGCTAAGGATTGAGTTAAAGGCTAGACAGTACCTGGTGTCTTTTTCTACCTTTTGGTTTGTGGGTCCTCATAACCTAAGCATCCACATTTCACACACACTTGGTCTTGTGCAAATAGTGATCACCCTAATTCATTTTCTTGAAGAAAATTTGGTTCTGTTATTTCTGACTTAGGAGAAGCTTGAAAACACAATTTGATTGGAAGAGTTCCTACCGCAAGAGTGGTGGAGTATATACTCACCTTGAGGATGAGATGATAACATGTCACCTTCTTGGCTCTTGTCTCTTAGGATATCCATCCAACTTGGGGCATGTAAGCACATTGTGTAGTTCAAGTACCACGGGCAGCCCTATCTCAAAGTTTCGATTGCCACAGGCTAGAATTTGCTTAAGAAATCCATGGGCGATACTATCTCAAAGTGTCGATTGCCAAGAGTTCTTGGGGTCACTATGGATGATGCTATCTCGAAGCATCGAATGCCAAGCACCCTTCAAGGTACAGTGATGGGGACAATGAATCCGACATGGACCGTGTTGAAAGTTGATCCAAGGTTAGACTTAGAGGAATCAAACAAAAATATATATATTACAAAAAAAGAATTGTTCTTACTCTCTTTCTAGGTTGGCAATCATACCAACCTCAAATAACTCTGACCAATGCACATGCACGAATGCTTTAATCTCTGGGACCAATAAACCCTAGGGTAGAGTTAGAAATTAGGGAAACCTGTGCCTGCAACTCATCCTTAGCCGACCTACTGTCTAACTTAGCAACTACTTGGGAACCTTAGATCTAAAGTCTAAACTTAACATGTTTCTAAAGTTAGACCGATTGGGTTGGCTAGTCCACTTGGAGAGCTGGGTTATTGCTTGAATTTGCTAGGGACTAGCAAAAACTAGGCATGGGGGCATGTGATAAGCGAATATTTGTGGGCAAATTAGTTACTTAAATGTCTAGACATTAAAGTAATATTAACTTATACATAGCATGTATTAAGATGTAAATAATTTAGTTTATATATATATACTTGTATGCATTACATTCATATATAAATTATTTAGCATGAATTAGAATAACATGCAATAGTTTTTAGGTTGCATTATATACATACAATAAAATTAACATTTTAGTGAGGGTTTGTGCATTAATAAATCAATCTTTTTATTATTCATTTCTATTCTCTCTTCTCTGTAGGTAATACGTTGCCTTCTTGTCGCTAGCTTCCTGCACTCAAGACCTGCATTCAAGGAGCGGGAGAGATGGATGTGGTTGAGGTAGTCATGAATACAAGGGAGAGAAAGAGACTGCCATGCTATGGGAGGCCAACATCCCATTTCACGACCGTGCAACATTACACTACCGTGGGCCTCCACGGCCAAGCTCCATCATATCATGGGCCAGCGCGGTGACAGACCGTCGTGCCATGAGGATGGAGTTGGCTGCCACCATGCACGAACTCCTTGAAGCACGCCTACCATGAGTGCATCTACTGGTTCACGACTTGCTACCATTCCTCCCCTATACAACACCATAGCCATTGCCATCCACGTACGACAAGCAATCGCACCATGCAGCTTCATCTCCCTCTCTAGTTAAGATGTCCGGGAAGTTTCCCGAACATCTGAAGCCCCTCTTCATTTCCCCACTGATCCACCAACCACTACCTCCTTCACCGCTTGCCCGACCACCCCGCGCATGCCAATCATCTCAGCACAGCACCTCTGTGCGCACAGCCTCTGCACATGCCTCCATGCTACCTCAGTAGTCACCGCGCTCACCACCAGCCTCACACGACCTTCGTGTGTAGCAGCCACGGCCAACAATGCTTGCCTTCCTTTGTCAATGTCCCACGCATGGTCTAAACCATGCCTACAGCACACTCCTGCACACCCTTCAGCGACGTGTAGCAGCTTCCTTTCCCACAAGCTACGTGTTTGCACCTCAAAACACGCCTATAGGGACGCCTTCTTATGCTATTTTCTAGCATTAACTATGTATATTATAATCCTATAGTCGCATCTGTAAAAATACTTGCATTCATGCATTTAATTAAGAGGAGGGAAGATTGGAATAAAAGGGCTTCATAATTTACATTCTCCTCAAGTGCCTCTTTGCAAAAATTCCCTTCTCTATTTTTATTTCCTCTTGATTTCTATTTTTTCTCTCCCGCGGCTGCAACTTCTCCGCAACCTCTCCCCGCCATGCGCCTTCCCGCAGCCGCATGCAGCAGTCCCGCCCTCTCCCTGCCCAAGCCATTCCCTGCGGCTGCCATTCCTCCCATCTCCCGCTGCTGCAACCTCTTCTCCGCTGCCTCTCCCTGCCGTCCTTCCCGCTGCTGCAACTTCCCGCGCCTCTCCCTGCAGCAGCCACTCTCCAACGCCTCTCCCTGCTGCTGCCATGCCTCCCCGCCATGCTCTCCTCCTCTATAAAGCAGCAGCTCTTCCTCGCGACGAAGCGAGGGGGGAACATTGCTGCAATACGCAGCTGCGGGCTGGCTGCAGCAAGAAAGAATCACCACCAGCAGGCCGCCACCTTCCTCTCCTCCCTCTCCCCTCCATACGTCGGTCCTCCTCCGAGGAGAAACCCGACGGGCAGGAGCTCACTGTGGTGCACACTACCACAGTGAGACCATCACCGCCCAGCTCTTCAAAGAGCCGGTGGGCGTGGTGGCTCTCTGTTTTCATTTGTTTTCCGTTCCTGCCCTTCCCGCCATTGCTGCTTCTTCAAAGTCTGAAGCTTGAAGCAGCAGCA
Source organism: Thalassia testudinum (assembly GCA_037157565.1). NCBI lineage: Eukaryota > Viridiplantae > Streptophyta > Magnoliopsida > Alismatales > Hydrocharitaceae > Thalassia > Thalassia testudinum. The sequence goes on along the minus strand of JAZHRO010000014.1, from coordinate 92,873,116 downwards.
GCAGCTAAGCTTGAAGCAGCAGCAGTAGCTAAGCGGAAGCAGCAGCAGCAGCTAAGCGGCGGCAGCAGCAGCAGCAGCGGCAGCGGCCCCCGCAGCTTCCGCGAGCGTCTGCAGGCGCCCCAGCCCCTCTGCACGCGCCTGCAGGCCTTCCCCGCTTCCGTTCGTCTGCTCTGTCGCCCGCCTCTGCGCCCGCAACCGGTCGCTGCGCTCCTCAGCAGCGGCCGGCCAAGCGTCTCCCTGCCTCCCTACCAGCCTCTGCAAGCGCCCGCGCGTGCCTGCAGACTCCCCGCCTCCTTCTCCGGGCGCGCTGTCGCGAGCCTCCGCGCTCGCAGCAGGTTGACGCAGACTCATCTCCTCTGCGCGAATACGCGCCCACGACCATCAGACGACGGCCTTCGACTGCAGACGACTTGAAACGTGCTCCCTCGCCTCCTGCAGTGCGGCTGCCTCCGTTCTCTCCTCTCCTGCCCGCTCTCTCCTGCCTTCGCTCTCTCCTGCTCTCTCTCTCCCATTCTCTCTCTCTCTCTCTCTCACTCTCTCTCACAACACTTTCTCACACACTACACCGACGCACACAGACATCTACACTAACACTTTCACACACACACACACACACACCTATACTATAAACATATATATACGCATACTTATATATTGATACATATATACATACATATATACATATATATATCTATATAACTATATACATATATCTACATATCTAGATACATATATACTTATATACATATATATATATATATCTATATAGTATTATATATATATACTTATATATACATAGTATATCTATATAGTTATGTATACATACATATAGTATTATATATATATACTTATATACATATATACATAGCTATATACATATATACATATATATATATATATATATATATATATATATCTATATATATCTATACGTATATACTTATACATTTATATACATACATATGTACATATATTTTCACGTTATTTATTATACGCTGTATCGCGGGGATATCTGCACCAGTTGCTGATATTCCCTGATACAGCGTGTACAAAAAGCGTGGTCCCATACATCATCCATCCTCCATCCACACTCCACGCGGCACCTAGTCGTGTTGGTTGCGTCTCTCTAGACGTCGGCTGACTCGACATAGTGCTACACTCCATCGTCACCTCCACCCCCACCCCTTTATATATATACTACATATAAATATATATCTATAGCTACTATATTTACTTTCTATCTGATAGCTTCCTTAGTAAAAAGATAAAAAAAAGGTATAAAAGTGAAAAGATAATCTTTGATTTGCAGGTACCCATCTTGCAAGTAGCAAGACGTGTTTTGAAACTCTGTTTTGGCTAAAAGCCAAGGACACAATTTTGAGGGTGTGCCTCAAGAACAAGGATTACCAGAAAAAAAAACCTAAATAAGAAAAATACCAAAAACAGAATAAACGAACGGAAGAGACGCGTTTTAAGGAAAACGAAGAAACTCGACTTGAACCCCACTTCCCTGAGTTCGACCCTGGGCTTAAAAGTGACAAGATAAAATCAATTAGGCCAGGTTAAAAATTTTGTAAAGAGATGGTTAGGTCTGAATTAGGTTAACCACTATACACATTTCAACGATAAAAATATCATATTAACAACCTATCCAGGCCGACCATCATAGCTTTTCTGGCGCCGCTGCCGGGGAGGTGCGCTTTCGAGTAAGTTTCTATCCAATTCCTTTAAATTTGTCTCTTCTCTCTTCACGGGTATTATTGTTTTTGGTGTGCAGGTGAACCTGGTGGAAGGAGAAGAAGGCTGACAAAGTCGAGGACGTGAGCAGATCCAAGGCGGGAACGAGAGCGTGAAGACGCCGACATCGCATTGGAACTTCGCACACGTTGCCGAACAAGTAGGTTTTCTTTTCTCATCAAATTAGGGTTAACTTGCCACCACACAAAAAAAAAAAAAAAAAAAAAAAAAGAAAAAAATTTTAAAACTAAAAATTAGAAAAACTTCTTGGGATTTCTTGAGGGCAAGTGGATTAAAATTCACTTGATTGATTGGTTGTCTTCACTCCCACTGCCCCGGGATTTCCTGCCTTACTTCGCATAGCGAAAATCCGAGAATCTTCATTCTTAGATTTTTCGCCGTGGGAAGTATTCTTTGAGGCAAAGAAAAAGATTGCTTGTATCCCTCTTTTGCCTCACTTATCTTTAATTCAGGATCACATTTTTTGGTGGGGAGACTTGGAATTGAGTTGATTCCAACCCCACCACGACTTTTCAAATTTGCCTGTGATTCGATCCTGAATACTTCAACCCCAAAAATTTTATTTTCTTTATCTGTTGCTTGAAGCCTTGTGTGTGGATATCTTTCTGGTGATTGGGAGCACTTGAATTGAAGTGCTTTGGCTCCCTGTCACATTGATATAAAACTGATTCGTGCATCCACACTTAGAAATCTCCATTTAGGGTAGCCCATTGCATTTTAGCATGCATTAACTAACTGATAATTGAAGAAGGGTTTCTTGGGTTTTAGAAGGAAAACCTGTATTTTTGCAAAAAACCCGGAGATTGGTTGAATTGGTAATTCAGCAAAACCCTAAAATTCATACTACTTAAGGCTGAACTCTAAAAAACCATTCGCCAATAAAAACTTCAATTCGGGGAGATTTCCCCGTTGCATGCTTGTTCTTACACACTCTTAAAATCAATCACTTGGGCATTACCCGTAAACAACGCCCTTCACATTCCAAAAGCACTTGACCCTAAGCCTCTAATTAAAACTGGTAGTAACTTGACCCTTACTAAGGATTGGAGGTCTAACTACCTGTGTGTAGCGACTACGTGCTGGTGAGAGTTCCCGCGTGCTATCGGGTGTCTAAGACTGGGGCAAACGGCCTTTCAATCTGGCCCGGTGGTTCCGCGGTGCTCGCATTCGGTTCCGTAGTTCGTGATAGTAGGTAACTTAGATCTTTAGGTCTAAGGGCACACTGTAGAGGTTAGGAACTTGACTGTATTGATTTGTAATCAAGTGTACCTTTGCGGCGTCATTTCTCTCATCCCTTTTCCCTTCTCATCTCCCCAATTCTTCCTGCGGTAGTGCATGTTTGGGAGGAGGTCACAAAACCCTGAACTATTTGAATTGACTGATAAATCTAGAAAACAAGTCGAATCGTCCTCCTCCTCCACAAACATGGCTGCACGCCCACCCCCAAATCCCGAGGGAGGAAACCGCCCTCAGAATCCACCAGGTGGTGGAGCCTTAGAACCCATAACCCGCCTCCAAGCCCAAATGGAAATGTATAATGAGCAAATCGAAGCCATTCGGGAAACATTGGAGGAAATGCAGAACCCTCCCGAACGGGAGGAGCCTAGGTCTCTTAGCTCTTATCAGAATCCCGCTGCTACAGAGACCATAGGACAAATTCGGGTTCCCATGGGCGGGGACGACTTTGAATTAAAACCAAACATAATTGGCCTAATCAATTTTCACTTTCATGGTCTTGCAAGTGAAGACCCATTTCTCCACTTGGAAGACCTAACCCGACTTGCTGAAACCGTTAAACCAAGAAATGTCGGGTTATCTATAGTCCTCATGAAGATGTTCCCGTTTTCATTACGGGATAAAGCGTCGCAATGGTTACGCACCCTTGGGAGAACCATCCACTCTTGGGAAGAGATGCGAACAGCATTTCTCAAGAAGTTCTTCCCAATCGGGCGAACCAATGCGCTTCGCCGTGCTATCACTTCATTTACGCAACAAAACGGCGAACAATTTCATGAGGCATGGGAGAGGTATAACGACCTCCTCAGGAAGTGTCCGCATCACGGTCTGCCTAAGTGGCATATAGCCCAGATTTTCTACTATGGGCTAAATGAGACTTTGAAGCAGATTGCAGACGCTTCCTGCGGAGGGAACTTTATGAATAAAGACGAGAATGGAGCATTCGAGCTGTTTGAAAATATGAGTGAAAACTCGATGAACAATGCTTCCATTGTCGCCTTTAATCGTACCAGCCAGCCCCGAAATGTCCACGAAGTTGACACGGGACCCTCCCATTCATCCACTGATCTAAGCCTTATTGCACAAAAACTGGATGAAGTCTCCGTCGTGCACAAGAAGCTGGACGAGCTTCTGGCCAACCCCGCCCGATCTATGGCAAACACCACCTCTTCACCACTTCGTCACAATCCAAGTTCTTCTAATACCAGGCTTATCCCGAGAAACCCCGTTAGACCTTCCTTACCAAGTGTCGCGCCAAGCGACTCGGTAAGTCATGTGGAACTGGCTTCTGCGAGGCAGTATTTCGACACGGAGGACCAAGCCTCCGTGTGCTCTGACGCATATCTACATGCGGACGCGTCTTCTGGCATAGAAGATGCTTGCGCCCTGGGGAACAACCCGTTCTCTGCCACTTATAACCCAGGGTGGCGTAATCACCCGAACTTTGCATGGTCCAACAACCCGCAGCGCCAAAACCCCGCGGGTGGACCAATGCGACCGTCCGCACCCGTCATCCCAAGGGTCCAGTTTAATCCTATGGCAAATCCGCCATCAGGCCCTTGCGTACCACAAACTGAACACGCATCAAGCCCTCTTGACAAATTGATGCGAATGATGACGGAAATGTCAAAGCGCCATGAAGAGAACATGACCTCTCTTCAGCACCAATTGGCGCAGCAGAATGCCGAGATCAGTCAACTACGCATGGCGACTCCATCTCAGGGCACTCTTCCCGCCCAACCTGTTCCAAACCCGCGAAATTTCGTGCCCCGTGGTTCTCAACCACAGGTACGACCTTCTCAGGGACAGGTTAATCAAGTTCTGCAAGCTCCGAACATTCCACCGGGATTTCAGGCTAATCCTGCTGCAGCACCACACTCTTATATCCCCATTGCAAACCCTCCTCCACCGTATGATCCCACTGGACCCGCATCGTCCAATGCTATCACTACGAGGAGCGGTAAGCAGACCGTCGATCCGCCTCGACCTGATCCTGGCCCATCTTCTTCTTCGCCCTCTCATTCGGAATGCATACCGCATTCGCGAGAGGATGATGCACCAAAACTTGTGCCAGAATCAGTCCCATTCCCTGAGGCTCTACTAAGGGAGCCAAAAGGCAAAAAGAAAAATACGCAGGCCTTTGACAACCTACGTAATTTGTTCAGGGATGTAGAAATCAAGGTACCCCTGCTCGAGGCAATCGACCACATACCTACTGTCGCTCGATTTTTCAAAGACTACACAACACCCAGGCGACAGTCAAAGAAGACTAAGAATCCGGTGGTTCTCTCGCCTCATGCGAGTTGTGCTATACTATCAAACTTACCACCGAAGCAGAAAGATCCGGGCACACCACTAATTTCCTGTAGCATCCAAGGCTGCAGTTTTAACCGTGCCTTGCTTGATCTAGGATCTTCCATCAATCTCATACCGACCATCATGCTCAAAAAATTTTCCTTGGGAAATCTGAAACCCACCCCTGTCACGTTACAGTTGGCAGATCGTTCTGTCAAAATCCCGAAGGGTGTGGTGGAAGACGTGGTGGTTAGGGTCAACAGTCTCTGTTTTCCTGTTGACTTTCTTGTTTTAGATATGGAAGTTCCTAGTTCACTTTCTGATTGTCCGATCATCCTCGGTCGACCTTTCTTGGCCACAGCCCGCGCCCACATCGACTGCGAGTCGGGCTGTATTGAGATTGCCGTTGGATCTGAGAAGCTCAAGCTTAACATATTCAAGGCAGCCAAGAACTTTGATTGCGATTGCATTGAGGATGACACGTCTGACGAGGACATGGCCGTCAGCGCGTGTATCGGACTAATTGGGACCTATTCGGACTGTTGCGGATTACCTATAAACACTGATAACTGCCTGACCAACGCATACTGTGACGTTCCCCAATCCCTCCCTTGTCCAGTACCTTCTCCTGGCCAGACTTCTGACGAGGTTTTCTCCGCTTCCCATACCTCGTGGTCTGAGTCATATCCGGGCTACTCACTGTCAGTCCACACTCATGAAGACCGAATTGCCCTTTCTTCCCCGCCAAATCAGGCGGATTTACAAATCCACACTGGGACCTTGAGCCCATATACTTCTCACTGGGGCTATTCATTTTTGGATCCATCTATCCAAGAAGCCCCTCTTCTTGGCCAATCTGAAGGCCAGTTTCTTCCTCCTAACTTGTTCTCCTACCCGTCTGGGACACTCTCGTCCCAAGAAATGCCAGATCCTTCCCCATCCACTCCCGAGCTAAAAGTGCTGCCTAATACACTCAAGTATGTTTTCCTGGGACCAAATGAAACGCTCCCTGTAATCATCAGTTCAAAATTAACCATGGAGCAGGAGTGCAAACTAACTAAGGTCCTCCTAGAACACAAGGCAGCTATTGGATGGTCTTTATCAGACTTATCAGGTATTAGTCCCTCCTACTGCACTCATCGTATATATACGGAGGAGGAGGCTCGACCTTCTCGCGAGATGCAGCGACGTCTCAACCCTAACATGCGGGAGGTCGTTAAGAATGAAATCATTAAGTGGCTGGATGCGGGTATAATCTACCCGATCAGCGATAGCCCCTGGGTGAGTCCGATTCACGTTGTGCCCAAAAAGGCAGGACTCACCATCCGTGTCAATGACAGGGGCGAATCCATCCCTACACGCACTCCTACATCTTGGAGAGTGTGTGTGGATTATAGGAAACTCAATGCTGCAACCAAGAAAGATCACTTCCCGCTACCATTTATTGACCAAATCCTGGAGCGGTTAGCGGGAAATAAATTTTTCTGCTTCCTGGATGGATTCTCAGGATATAACCAGGTGGCAATAGACCCCCGAGACCAAGAGAAAACCACTTTTACCTGCCCTTTCGGCACCTTCACCTTTAGAAGGATGCCGTTCGGACTTTGTAACGCGCCAGCAACTTTCCAGAGATGCATGCTGGCGATATTTCATGACATGGTGGGTGACTTTCTTGAGGTCTTCATGGATGACTTTTCAGTCTTTGGACCATCTTTCGACGAATGTCTTGCCAACCTGACTCGCATCCTTAGGAGATGTATTGATGTAAACCTCGTGCTTTCCTGGGAAAAAAGTCATTTTATGGTGCACGAAGGAATTGTTCTTGGACATATCATCTCCGATAGGGGTATCGAGGTTGACAGAGCTAAGCTCGATATCATTGCTGATTTACCTATGCCTGGTTCTGTCAAACAAATCCGCTCCTTCTTGGGACACGTCGGTTTCTATAGGAGATTCATCAAAGACTTCTCCAAAATTTCTCGACCCTTAACTCATCTCCTATCAACCGACGTGCCCTTCGACATGGGCCCTGACTGTATACAAGCATTCACGCAACTGCGTAATGCTGTCACCAAGGCCCCTGTTCTCCAGCCGCCTGATTGGTCCCTCAACTTTGAACTTATGTGTGACGCTTCAGACCTTGCAGTCGGAGCCATCCTGGGACAAAGACGCGATAGACACCCCTTCGTGGTATACTACGCCAGTAAGACGTTGGACGAGGCCCAGCGTAATTATACTACCACTGAAAAGGAACTACTGGCAGTCGTCTTTGGGCTGGAAAAATTTCGTTCTTACCTTCTGGGCTCTCACATTATTGTTTTCACTGATCACGCGGCCATTCGCCATCTCATGCACAAGAAGGATGCCAAGCCTAGACTGATTCGTTGGATCCTTCTGCTCCAGGAATTTGACATTGAGATTCGTGATAAGGTCGGAGCCCAGAATGTTGTGGCTGATCACCTTTCCAGACTGGACCCTGACCATATTGGACTTACTCTGCCAATCAATGAAGTTTTTCCTGATGAGCACCTATTGGCAATAAATGCGGCAAGTGGACCGTGGTATGCCGACATTGCCAATTACCTTGCTTCTGGATCTCTTCCACGTGGCTGGCCTAAAAACCAGCGTGAGCGTCTCATGGCAGAAGCAAAGTATTATTTCTGGGATAATCCACTTCTTTTTCGGATAGGTGCTGATCAAATCATCCGTCGCTGTATTCCTGACAGTGAGTTCCCCAGTGTGCTATCCTTCTGCCACGATCAGGCCTGTGGAGGCCATTTCTCTGGGAGGAAAACTGCAGCCAAGGTGTTGCAGTGCGGTTTCTTTTGGCCCTCCCTTCACCAGGATGCGCACGCTTATGCCAAACATTGCACTAGGTGCCAGTCTTTAGGGTCAATGGCACGTCGTGACATGATGCCCTTGCAACACATCCTAGCTGCGGAAATCTTCGACATCTGGGGAATTGACTTCATGGGTCCCTTCCCTCCATCCAACGGCTTCGAATTCATCCTCGTGGCCGTCGACTATGTTTCAAAATGGATCGAGGCTATTCCCGCGCGCCGTGCTGACCATGTTATCTCCACCCGATTCGTCAAAGACCATATCTTTGCGCGTTTTGGGATCCCTCGGGCCATTATCTCGGATGGAGGAAGCCACTTTACCCATGCTTCTTTTCGGGCACTTCTGAGGAGATACGGAGTCCACCATCGTATCGCATCCCCGTATCATCCTCAGACGAACGGCCAGGCGGAAGTGTCGAACCGGCAAATCAAGCAGATTCTCCAGAAAACGGTTCGGCCTGACCGTAAGGATTGGTCCGACAAGCTGACTGACGCACTTTGGGCGTATCGGACCGCCTTCAAGGCTCCCCTTGGTATGTCTCCATATAGAATCGTTTACGGGAAGCCTTGTCATTTGCCTGTGGAGTTGGAGCACCGCGCTTATTGGGCGGTTCGCCAATGTAACCTCGACCCAGACTTGTGTGAACGAGAAAGGAAACTCCAACTCCAAGAGCTGGAAGAGCTCCGTCGTGAAGCCTATGATTCTGCTCTAACCTTTAAACAGCGCACTAAGGCTTTTCATGACAGCCATGTTCGGCGGAAGGAATTTGAGCCATCTCAGCAAGTTTGGCTCTATAATGCCCGACTCAAATTCTTTCCTGGGAAATTAAAGTCCAAATGGACTGGTCCTTTTCTGGTCTCAAGACCATTCCCCAATGGGGCCGTCGAAATCGAAGATCCCAAATCTGGGCGTAAATTTACGGTCAACGGGCAGCGTTTGAAACCCTATCTGACTCATGAACCTGCCCCCGTTGGAGAAACCGTTGCCCTGCTGGAGGGTAACTAATTCTTTGCCTCATTCTGAGTCCAGCTGGGGACATTAAATTCAGCGCTTGTTGGGAGGCACCCTAACAGCACTCACCATCCACCATCACTTTTCACACCTCTATCGCAATCACTTCACTTTTCTCTTCACCACCCACCATCCACCCACTCTTCCACCCTGATCTATACCCTGAACCTCAGCTCTTGTTACCCGATCTTCCTCTGCCTTTCCCTGCATGCATATGAGGACATAGCATTGTTTGGCATGGGGGGGTGGATAGGCATCCATAGGATCCGGGTATTTTATGGTATCAGACAATTACCACCTATTTATAAATATGCAAAAAAAAAAAAAAAAAAAAAAAAAAAAAAAAAAAAAAAATATATATATATATATATATATATAGTAATAAATGGTGTTTAGTAATGATCTAAAAGCTGAAACAAAAATACAATAAGTGTTTATGGATATTCAACCTCTGTTTTGAAAAATTTCCAGGCCACAGAAGCTTGATTCGCTCAGGCTCGGCTTAATTCACTTAAAGCATTGACGAAATAGATCAAAATCTCTCCTAACTAAGAACGTTTCTTGTACCTGAGACACAGTACAGGATTCGTTGGTTTGCTTTTTCTTGAGAGCTTAAGTAAACTTGGTTCACACTACACATATCAGGAAAGATCAGGTGAACATAAGATCCAACCCTAGTGTTCATTAGGAAAGGTGGAGTCCTTACCTGTGCGTGCAGGTAGACTTTTTATCCCAAGTTTTAGTCTTGTGTTTAGGAGTGGCTCTTTCCACCAAAAAGAAACTCTCCCAAAAAAAAAAAAAAAAAAAAAAAAAAAAAAAAAAAAAAAAGTGTGCTCTTTCAAAATGTGTTGTAAGAGATATACTGACATATGTTTCAAAAAAAAAAAAAAAAAAAAAAAAAAAAAGAAGATGTTGCAAAAGAATCAGTATATCTCATAAATGTCGGTATAATTTGTTTTTCAAAAATGGGAGTTGAGTTTTCCGTAATCATCTTAAGGGTCAATCCGAAAACACGAGCTGAAATTGGGACCAACCTGTACTTAAAAATTCGTGAAACCCTGGGAGTGAGTCTTAAGGTTCATCTGGTCAGTCTTGATCCTTCACTATGCACAAACCATAACCTCTTGAGCTCTCGAGTATGGAAAAACCTCCTGGGTCCTGGAAATCGTACTTAAGGTTTAAATATCAAGAGTCCTGGTTAGTTGAGAGATAATCTTTGTCATGTAAGACTTAAAGTACTGGTAGTCTTCTTTACAATTGGTTCTCACAATATCCGATAATAAACACACCGATATCATCTCAGAAGAAAATCTTCAGCTTAAGAACATTTCTAAATACGGTTTTGCTAGGGACTAGCAAAAGATAGGCATGGGGGTATATGTTTGCACCTCAAAACACGCCTATAGGGACGCCTTCTTATGCTATTTTCTAGCATTAACTATGTATATTATAATCCTATAGTCGCATCTGTAAAAATACTTGCATTCATGCATTTAATTAAGAGGAGGGAAGATTGGAATAAAAGGGCTTCATAATTTACATTCTCCTCAAGTGCCTCTTTGCAAAAATTCCCTTCTCTATTTTTATTTCCTCTTGATTTCTATTTTTTCTCTCCCGCGGCTGCAACTTCTCCGCAACCTCTCCCCGCCATGCGCCTTCCCGCAGCCGCATGCAGCAGTCCCGCCCTCTCCCTGCCCAAGCCATTCCCTGCGGCTGCCATTCCTCCCATCTCCCGCTGCTGCAACCTCTTCTCCGCTGCCTCTCCCTGCCGTCCTTCCCGCTGCTGCAACTTCCCGCGCCTCTCCCTGCAGCAGCCACTCTCCAACGCCTCTCCCTGCTGCTGCCATGCCTCCCCGCCATGCTCTCCTCCTCTATAAAGCAGCAGCTCTTCCTCGCGACGAAGCGAGGGGGGAACATTGCTGCAATACGCAGCTGCGGGCTGGCTGCAGCAAGAAAGAATCACCACCAGCAGGCCGCCACCTTCCTCTCCTCCCTCTCCCCTCCATACGTCGGTCCTCCTCCGAGGAGAAACCCGACGGGCAGGAGCTCACTGTGGTGCACACTACCACAGTGAGACCATCACCGCCCAGCTCTTCAAAGAGCCGGTGGGCGTGGTGGCTCTCTGTTTTCATTTGTTTTCCGTTCCTGCCCTTCCCGCCATTGCTGCTTCTTCAAAGTCTGAAGCTTGAAGCAGCAGCAGCAGCTAAGCGGAAGCAGCAGCAGCAGCTAAGCGGCGGCAGCAGCAGCAGCAGCGGCAGCGGCCCCCGCAGCTTCCGCGAGCGTCTGCAGGCGCCCCAGCCCCTCTGCACGCGCCTGCAGGCCTTCCCCGCTTCCGTTCGTCTGCTCTGTCGCCCGCCTCTGCGCCCGCAACCGGTCGCTGCGCTCCTCAGCAGCGGCCGGCCAAGCGTCTCCCTGCCTCCCTACCAGCCTCTGCAAGCGCCCGCGCGTGCCTGCAGACTCCCCGCCTCCTTCTCCGGGCGCGCTGTCGCGAGCCTCCGCGCTCGCAGCAGGTTGACGCAGACTCATCTCCTCTGCGCGAATACGCGCCCACGACCATCAGACGACGGCCTTCGACTGCAGACGACTTGAAACGTGCTCCCTCGCCTCCTGCAGTGCGGCTGCCTCCGTTCTCTCCTCTCCTGCCCGCTCTCTCCTGCCTTCGCTCTCTCCTGCTCTCTCTCTCCCATTCTCTCTCTCTCTCTCTCTCACTCTCTCTCACAACACTTTCTCACACACTACACCGACGCACACAGACATCTACACTAACACTTTCACACACACACACACACACACCTATACTATAAACATATATATACGCATACTTATATATTGATACATATATACATACATATATACATATATATATCTATATAACTATATACATATATCTACATATCTAGATACATATATACTTATATACATATATATATATATATCTATATAGTATTATATATATATACTTATATATACATAGTATATCTATATAGTTATGTATACATACATATAGTATTATATATATATACTTATATACATATATACATAGCTATATACATATATACATATATATATATATATATATATATATCTATATATATCTATACGTATATACTTATACATTTATATACATACATATGTACATATATTTTCACGTTATTTATTATACGCTGTATCGCGGGGATATCTGCACCAGTTGCTGATATTCCCTGATACAGCGTGTACAAAAAGCGTGGTCCCATACATCATCCATCCTCCATCCACACTCCACGCGGCACCTAGTCGTGTTGGTTGCGTCTCTCTAGACGTCGGCTGACTCGACATAGTGCTACACTCCATCGTCACCTCCACCCCCACCCCTTTATATATATACTACATATAAATATATATCTATAGCTACTATATTTACTTTCTATCTGATAGCTTCCTTAGTAAAAAGATAAAAAAAAGGTATAAAAGTGAAAAGATAATCTTTGATTTGCAGGTACCCATCTTGCAAGTAGCAAGACGTGTTTTGAAACTCTGTTTTGGCTAAAAGCCAAGGACACAATTTTGAGGGTGTGCCTCAAGAACAAGGATTACCAGAAAAAAAAACCTAAATAAGAAAAATACCAAAAACAGAATAAACGAACGGAAGAGACGCGTTTTAAGGAAAACGAAGAAACTCGACTTGAACCCCACTTCCCTGAGTTCGACCCTGGGCTTAAAAGTGACAAGATAAAATCAATTAGGCCAGGTTAAAAATTTTGTAAAGAGATGGTTAGGTCTGAATTAGGTTAACCACTATACACATTTCAACGATAAAAATATCATATTAACAACCTATCCAGGCCGACCATCACTACGCACGTCCACGTGCGGTGCCTAGCTACCCATGCAAATGTAGCAGCCTCTACCACCGATCCTGCAGCGTGCAATAGTAGCAACTGCACTCCGCTAGCTCCTCACCCCGCATGACCGGCAGTAGCAGCAGCTGCATTTGCCGCTAGCTCCAGTAGTCATGCCTCCCTGTGTGCCTGTGCGTGCCTCCACAGTAATAGCCAACAGCCACCTCCACCTGCCGCTGCTCCACTCCTTCGTGTGGCTGGCTCCAACCACCATCGAACATGTTACCACCACCACTTAGTAGTCCTTGGCTCACTCAACCTCCAGTGAGCTTCTCGCCTTCGACCGCAGCCTCCTCCGTGCGCACGTTCAAGGGGAACCAATTCCGCTGTTTCGCTACAGTAGAAGTGGTATTAAATTTATATTGCATTGCCATAGAAAGAGAGGGATTTTTGTTTAATTAATTTTATATTATGGCTATTTTGCTTGAATACCCCTCCACTTTCACATAAATACAATTTCAGCATAACTTCTCATTATTATCTATGATTTAAAGGCAAATTTGGGTTAATTTATCGACAAAATCAGTTGTGAACATTCATTTTTGATATTAATGATCTTAATTAGGCAATTGCCTCCCTGTGGATACGACATGCTCTCTTGAGTGGTTTATTTTCAATCTACTTACTTTGATTAGTCAATTTTCCACCACATTAAAATACATTGACAAATCATCTTAATCATCTTATTCAAAAGCGAAAGTCGACTCATCACCATATGCAGTACCGGGTAATCAGATTCAAATCTAAACGCACCCGGGACTAGGCTGCGGGTGTAGGTTGCAATCGAGGTGTACGCGGGTTAGGCGAGTAGTCGGGTGCACCAGGTCCACGTTGTAAGTGTCGTGGACAAGGCACGTGTGAAGGTGTGGGGGACCTCACCACCCAAGTGATTTTAGGCGATAATCCTCTATCACTTTTTCAATTTATGTGGGCATAGACTTTTGATAGCTTTCAAGGTGGGACTAAAGTCCCACCCTTCGAGCATCCGTAGCTGCAGTGAAGAAGGCTTGAATTGGCGCAACTGCGAAGGATGATGCCTCCAATTAGTGCCCGGGGATCCTGCCTGGAAGTATTCTACACAATCTAGGCATAGCACTTGGAGCGGCTGTGGTAGAAGGATTGAAGGAGTGGTCAGTGTAGCTGATGCAGTGGCAGAGCACCGGTGAAGGACCTGTAAGCACGAAATCAGCCTTACGACCACATTAAATAAGCTCAAGAGGATTGCCTAAGGATAGTGAACATGACGGTGGCCTTGGTGGTGCGTGAGAGTGAGTGAAGAGGTCAAATGACCTCATGATGTCAGTGCGGTGAGGGTGGAGCTCGGGAGAGTTGTAGAGTGGAGAATAGGGTGAATTGGTAGAGGGCTTTGGTTGAGTAGAGCACAGCGAAGATGGTAAGGGTGGTGTGGCAAGTTTCGAGTAGTGTAGTGGTGTGTAGGAGTCACCGGAGCATCGTCGAGGGTGGAGAAGATGACAGTGTTGAGGGAGAAGCAGGGGTTGTGCGTGTGTTTAAAGAGTGGAAAAGTGAAATAGAAAGAGAGGAAGACCAAGAGAGGGACTTAGTGAGGTGGTTGAGAGGCGGAGGGCTCTTGTGTTGGTCAACCTGAGCCGGAGAAGGAGAAGAAGCGGTGAGGCGACGACGATGACTCAAACTGAGGAATGCCCTCCCTTTGGTTGGGGAGAGTCGCGACGAAGAGAGGAAGGTCTTAGGATATCCAATTTGATGGTTGGATAGCCAAAGGAGGGGGATCCAAGGAGGTCACCGAAGCAAAGTCATTTGGTGGTCGGAGATGGTAGATTAGGGTGATTTGGCTCCCAAACACTTGCTGAAGGGCTTGGCCGTGCGTCAGGGGATCTTTTATAGGCCAGAAGCCCTTCCAAGCTTGGAAAGAAGCTTCCAAGCTCGGAAGGTACTTGTGAAATTGGATACCCAAACCTTTGAAAGGTTCGTATGACCTTTTGGGAAAGAATTGGAGCCCAAGGAATGGCTCAAATGGAAGGAAACTTCCCTAGGAATCTTTGGTTCAAATTTAGGAGAGATTGATTGAGAATCAAGCAAGAAATCCTCGCTCGAAACTTGACGGTGAAGGTTTAACCTTCCAAAAAAGACTCACGGACTTGCTTATGAAGAAGACAAAGAAGTTGGGGGGCTATTTGTAAGAGAATTCAAAAGTTAAGGGTCCAAATGAGACAAAAAGAGTCTGACTGGACCAGAATGCAAACTTGGTCAAGATGATCTCAGATTGGGCCTAAATTTTGGTACAAACCTAATTTGGACGTAAGGAATCCAATGTTGAAGTTAGATTTAGGTTTTGACCTCATTTCACTAGCTAATTTTTGCAAAAACCCAAATTAGGGCAAATGTCAGTCTGAGACATTATTTTGGGTCAAGACAGGTTCTGATGGTCAAATTGAAGGTACTAAACCCTAGAGAATATCTTTCTATAAATTTTAGAGGGTTTATGTGAATTTTATCCTAACCAGAACCTCATTTAATTAGGAAGGTCTATTTTTATGGTTTTGAAAGTCATTTAACTCTCAAGACACGTGAGAACCCTTTTCCATCTTTTCTAACCCACTTGTTAGCCATTTAGGACCATTTAGCCCTTAATTAACCCCTGAGAAAACTTGTGGTTATTTTGCATTCAAGATATGGTGGTAAAGTTGTAGTTTTAACCTTGGTTTCTTATCTTTCTCTCATATTGGTTATGTAATGAATTATTGTCCTCTGGCGGTTATTTAGAAGCATTTAATGACTTAATCAGATCAAATTGAGCAAGTTATGGCTCATGATGGTGTTCCCATCATACCCCCATGGCTAGCTTTTGCTAGTCCCTTAGCAAAATCTCATCGAATTAACTTAAATTCCAGACCACATGTTCTGATCTCTATTGTGTGCTTTCTTTTGTAGATTAGGGCAGAATGTCAATAGTAGGCCTCGAGGTACTCAAGTACCAACCAAGATTCAGACTTGACCAGCTTTAGCCTCAGTTTGCCGTGAAGGTTTCTAAGACCCACAGGAACTAACCTAAGGTTCATTGATCTCCACGGTTAAAGCACCCATGCTTGTAACATGTTTTAGCCCAGGTTCAGTTTACAGTGTGCTTTTGTTAGAGAGACACAAGATTTTTTTTATTTTGGAGAGCTTTCACTCTCTTTTCTTCCTTTATTTCTAGCTTTGGATTGGCTTTACAGCATGGTTAGTCTCGGATTTGTAGCTCCCACCATCAATCCTCATAGGGTCCCTAGCAATTGATGCTTCGAGATAGCACCGCCCATGGCAACCCCCAGAACCTTGGCTTTCAAGATTTCGAGATAATCTCGCACATGGCGTTTTGTATCTAAATCCAGACCCTAGCACTTGACATTTTGTGATAATGCCATCCATGGCATCTGAACTAGCACAAGGTGCTTACATGCCCCCAGTAGGATATTTAGATATATTAGGAGACAAGGACCGAGGAGACGGAATGTTATTGTGCATCTTTGAGGGAAATTTCTTGCCTCTCCTCACCGGGAATTCTTCCAAATCAACTTGTGTTGATTAGCCGCTCCAATCTTGTTGAATTTTTCATAATAGATTTAATGCATTTGCCTAATTTTGATAATTAAGCGCACTGAACCAGACTGTGCGTGGATTGGGGTGCTTAAGTTACTAAGTCCTACAAACCAAAGGTTAGTTAATGAGATTGGATAATCCCTAAGCCTTAGACCTAATACTTAAGCTTCGCATTTTCCCCAACCTATTGAGGACTATCCAAATCTTAGCAAATACTTGAATTTTTAAGCCTAAAATCATAGCCCAGGAGGCGTAAGATCAGCGTTCATACTAATCTCTTTTTGTCTCTTAGCACTTTTTGTCTTTCATTTTCTTTCTTTTGGATTTGGTCTCGAACTAAGACAATTTCTTAATTTTTTTACTAATGACTATTTCTTCTTTTTTTCTTTTCAAATTATGCTCCTTTTTGCCATTTATATCACCTCCCCTTGTCACCTCCCCTTTTCCTCCTCAAAAATGATATGCAATTAATCTTTCGAAATTTCCTCTCTTATCCATTTTTTTGTTCCTTTTCAGTTTTTTATTTTTTTGGTTTTTTGGAATATGTAGTTTTTTAGATGAAATCCCTTTCTTCTGAAGCGATTCTCATAGCATTTTACACTTTAATAACCCCCATGCCTACGATTTCCAATGTCCTCATTGTAAATTAGGTGGGTTCGAGTTCAGCTTATATCATACATTAGAATAGGTTTTAGGTGGGTGGATGGGTTGAGGTGACTATTGTAGATTGTTTCAAGCTTTGGTACTAGAGGTGGAGTTGGTTGTTCTAATGGATGAACCCGAAAGTGCAATATGAGTTCAGCATAAGATGTGTCAAGAAGGGTTTTAGGTTTTTTCAAAAAGATGATGAGTTGCCTCCCGTTAAGCACTGAGTTTAACGACATCGGTCGGGTGCAATGAGCTCAGGGAGAATGGAGGGCAGAAGATACCTCGGCCAAGTTTAGGTCAATGAGTTTGACGGACGGTTTGAGTCTCTGACTATTTACAACAAAAGTTTCAGAATCAGGGCTGAGTTCACTAATTTCAATGGCTCCATTTCCAAAGATTCATCCCACCAAGAATGGTCCAGTTCATTTTGATCTGAGTTTTCATGGGAATAGTTTGAGTTTGGCATCAAAGAGTAGAACTTTCAGACCAGGGTGGAAAGATTTTCGTACAATGTGCTTATCATGGAAGGCCTTAACATGCTCTTTGTAGATGCACGAGTTCTCATACGCATCATTGCTTAGTTCCTTGATCTCGCTCAATTGCAACTGGCGGTGTATTCCAGCCTTCACCAGATCTAGATTGCACTTCTGTACTGCCCAATAAGCTTTGTGATCCATCTTGACGGGAAGGTGACAAGACTTTCCACACACTAATATGATGGGAGACATGCCTAATTGGGTCTTGTGGGCGGTCCTATAGGCCCACAAGGCTTCAAGAAGGTGAGTAGACCAATCCTTCCTATTAGGCCGAATAGTGACCTGAAGGATCTTCTTGATTTCTCGATTTGACAGTTCTGCCAGTCCATTGGTTTGGAGGTGGTATGGAGGAGAGATAGATGTGACACCCCATACTTTTTCATCAGGGACTGGAAGTGCACATTGTTAAAAGGAGATCTGCCCTTGCTGATGATGGCCTTAGGAACCCCAAATCTGGTAAAGATGTTCTCCTGGATAAATTGGAGGACAACTTTATGATCACTAGCTTTTGTGGGGACGACTTCAATCCATTTAGAGACATAATCCACAGCGAGTAGTATGTATTCGAAGCAGTTAGATCTATGAAATGGTCCCATGAAATCGATTCCCCATATGTCAAAGATTTCATACACAACAATCAGGTTCAAGGGCATCATATCCCACGGGCCCATGTTACCGAGGGTCTGACATTGAGCGCATGCCATTCAATATGTTTGTGCGTCTTTGAACAAAGTAGGCAAAAAGAACCCACACTGGGGAATTTTTGCTGCGGTTTTACGCCCAGAGAAATGGCCACTGCAAGCCTAGTCGTGACAAAATGATATTATGTCATTGACCTCATCGTCAGGAATGCATCTTTGAATCACCTGATCGTAGCCAATGTGGAAAAGGTATGGCTCCTCCCAAATATAGTACTTGGCCTCGGCAATCAATTTATCATACTTGGAAGTTGGCCAATCTAGCAGTACTTTCCCCTTAAGCAAGTAGTTTATAATATCAGCAAACCATAGGAGACTGTGGATGGTATGTAGGTGCTTTTCTGGAAAATGCTCGGTGATTGGACTAGATGGGTCGATGACGGAAGAAGGAAGACGGGACAAATGGTCGGCTACCACGTTCTGTTTTCCCACTTTATCACGAAACTCGAGATTGAATTCTTGCAGTAGCAAGATCCAGCGAATTAGTTGAGGTTTCGCATCCTTCTTCGCAAGGAGGTGCCTCATAGTAGTGTGATCTGAGTATATGATGACGTGGGAACCCAAAAGATAAGATTTGAATTTTTCCAGGCTTTATACGATTGCTAGTAGCTCTTTCTCAGAAACTGTGTAGTTACGCTGAGCCTCGCCAAGTGTCTTGCTAGCATAGTAGATGACCACAGGTTTCCCATCTATTTTCTGCCCAAGTGCCATACCCACAGCGTAATCAGATGCATCGCACATGATCTCAAAGGTTTGAGACCAATCAGGGGATCGCATGATAGGTGCTTGGGTAACTTGATCACATAGGATATCAAATGCCTGAGTGCACTCCTAGAAAATTTTGAAGGTGACATCCTTAGATAGAAGAGTAGTTAGAGGGTGTGCGATTTTCAAAAATCGGGAATGAATTGATAGTAAAAATTGACGTGCCCCAAAAAGGGTCGGATGTCTTTGACTGAACTAGGCATGGGAAGTTTGGAAATCAGATTTACCTTGGCTCGATCAACTTGAATGCCATTTTCAGAGATGAGATGTCCCAGGACAATTCCCTCAGGTACCATGAAGTGGCTCTTTTCCCAGGAGAGAACCAAATTCACGTCGATGCACCGCCTGAGGATTTCGACCAAGTGTAGCAGGCAATCATCAAAAGATTCACCAAATATCGAGAAGTCATCCATGAAGACGTTAAGGTATGCACCGCTGAAAAGTAGTAGGTGCATTGCAGAGACCGAACGGCATCCTTCGGAATGTATACGTCCCGAAGGGGCAGGTGAAGGTAGTCTTCTCTTAGTCCTGGGGATAGATTGTGACCTAATTATAACCGGAGTACCCATCCAAAAGGTAGAAGAATCGATTTCTTGCTAGTTTCTAGAGTATCTGATCAATGAATGGAAGTGGGAAATGATCCATCTTCGTGGAGGAATTTAGTCTTCTGTAATCAATGTAGACTCTCCACGAGTTTGCTATATGGGTCAGTATGGTTTCTCCGATTTCAATCATGATGATGGTGAGCCCTACCTTCTTAGGCACAACTTGGATAGGACTCAGCCACCAACTATCGGAGATTGGGTAGATGATCCCCGCATCTAACCACTTGATGATCTCCTTTTTCATGACATCCTGCATATTTGGATTTAGGCGTCTCTGCATTTCATGGGATGGTCATGAGCCCTCTTCAATGTAGATGTGATGTGTGCAGTATGAAGGGCTGATACCAGTCAGAACATCGAGAGTCCATTCAATGGCTCTCCGATGCTGCTGAAGAATAGAAATCAAGCGTGTTTCCTGATCAGGTGTGAGTTGGGAGTTGATAATCATAGGAAACGTCTAATTGGAACACAAAAAGACGTATTTCAGATGATCGGGAAGAGGCTTTAATTCTATAACTAGGTTGTCAGTAGCAGCAGGTGGTTCAAGGTGGGTGTCGGGAGAAAAGGAAGGAGTTATGGGTGTATCTATGTTAGGTTTAGACTCCTCTAATTGCTGGTTTTGATCTTCTTGTGGTTGATCAGAAATATTCATGTTTTCCTCAATACATAGGTCGCCAACCACAGCCTCGATATCACAAATTTATTCTATAACTCTGCAATTAATTCCTTGTTGGGCCTTAAAAATGTTGATCATCTGTATCTTGCTCCCAAATTTTAATTCAATTTGGCCCTTCTCGCAATTAATATCGGCCCTAGCAGTGGTCAGAAAGGGCCTCCCTAATATGATTAGTGTATTATTAACATTCTCAGAAGCATCCATGTCTAAGACAATGAAATCCACTGGCAAAAAGAAATCATGTACCCTAACTATGATATCCTCGAGAATTCCTTTAGGTGACTTAACCGATCGATCAGCTAATTGCAAGGTCATTTCTATCAGTTTAAGCTCAGATTCTTAAAAGTAGTCAAGTATGGATGTAGGTATCAAATTTATGGAAGCTCCTAGGTCTAGTGAGGCTCAGTCGAGCTACATATCACCGATTGCACAGGAGATCAGAGTGGTGCCTGGGTCTTTTGCCTTAGGTGGGGGTTTGCTCAAAATGACAAAGTTGGCTTGCTCAGGCAATACGATCAAGTTCCCATCTTTGGTTCACTGCTTACCCTTAAGTGTACACACGTCTTTCAAAAATCACGCATAAGTTGGTACATGGCATATCGCATCCATCAAGGGGATGTTTATATGGACCTACTCAAAGAGCTTAACCAGGTCCTGAAGGGCCACGGGTTGGGGTTTCCTTTTTCCTTTAGTCAAGGCCTTCAGAAATGGAACTTTTGCAAGTTCCTCTAGAATGGGTCTAGGTTCTTGATCTACAATATAGGTATCCTAGATGACTATCCTAGGGTTTGAGTTTACATCACCAGGCTAGGAGTGGCTTGCATAAGGTGGGTCCTATGTTGCTTTGCCACTATGGGTAGTAACAGATTTTAGTCCTGCCTGGTTTTGGTTTGGTATGGGTAAAAGAGGTGACTGCTACTGAGAACCCACGTATGATGTTGAAGCCTCCATCCGATCAGGTGATGGAGTAGAAGGGGACTGATAAACAAAGTGAGCTTGGCCCTGAGTTAGGTTTGCAACACGCCTCTGGTTCAGCACATTATTTGGATTAGGTAGAGGTTGTGAGGGAAGTACACCAGGTTGGCGAGGATTTGCCATCTAGGCGAGTTGATCGAGAACCTCTGTGATCTCATCTTTATGCCATTTTGCATAGCCACATTCTCCTTCTGAATGTCAGCCAGAGTCTGAAGGATAAGAGTCATTTGATCTACATCAGTCGGTCCGGATTGATAAGTTATGTTAGGCTGAGGCTGAGGCAGCAGATATGGACGAGGAGCTTATGGTCGGGGCTGATATTGAGGTCTTCGATTTGATTATTCCCTGACCATGTGAAATTAGGATGATTATGCCATCTAGGGTTGTAGGTGTTTGAGAGTGGATCATTTTGAATGGCGTTGAGGTCCTCGCAGATCTGAGGATCCTTAGAAAAGTCAGAACATGAGGGTTCAGAGTTCCCCCAACTATAGTAGGTGGGTCCAAAGTTTCCTCCGAAACCTAAATCAGATGGGGGTGGATACGAGTCCATCCCCTGAGAAGATCGATGATAGATGTTATCCACAGCCTCCTTGCCAGAGGGTGGTTGCACGAATAGGTTTTGCGTAGAGGTGGCTCGCTGCAAGTGTTGAGTTTGCTCATCCACCTTCTTCTCAATAATAGAGACTTTGTCCAGGTGACTGGCCATCAGTTCCCAGTTGACGGAAGGGGATCAGCCCTACGTCTCATGTGCTCCCTTTGGATTCATCAATGCACGGGCATTTGTCCGATTGAACATGCCCATGGATTCATTATTGATGGAGTTCTCACACATATTCTCGAGAATCTCCAAGACGATGTCTTCATGTTGACCCATGATGTTTCCTCCACAAGTCACATTAACGAATAATCGAATTCCCTCACCTAGTCCCAGGTAAAATGATTGGACTTGTTCCTATTTAGGAACTCCGTGGTGGGGGTACTTTTGCATGAGATCCAGAAAATGATCCCATGCCTCATGAAGCAGTTCTCCTACTTGCTGCGTGAAATGCATGATTTGGTGCCGTAAACCATTTGTCCAACCAAAAGGGAGGAACTTTCTCAGAAACTCGGATTTAAGTCCGCCTAGGTGTTGACTGGATGTGTTTGGGTTTGGCACAAGTGAGTAGGCACGTCTATGAGAGAAGAATTTTTCATGAGTAAGACATCCTGATTTTGAGCTTTTGACCCGAAGGTCTGGGCCTGATGCTTGAGTTGCTTGATATGCTGGAAAGGATCCTCGGAATTATGCCCATGGAATTTGGGAATAGCATGAATCATGTTGGGCTTGCATTCAATATCAGGACCCAGTAGGGATTTACACTCGAGGTTTGATTGCCACCGTAGTGAGATTGTAGTGATCTCCCATCATAGGACGCTGCGGTGGGTTCACAAAGGCTTGGAATAGATCATTGAGGTGCTGAAGTTGATTTTCAAGATTGTCTTCTTCTATTAGTTGCTCCATGATGATGGATGAAGGATAATTAGGTTCAGATGAGTCAGACGAGATGTTGATCGGGTTGGGTTCGCATTGCACAAACAAGGAGGTTGAGGCTTGGCCTCGATGGGAATGTGTAGCTAATGGAGGCCTCAAGGATGGTCTTAAGGACCTCCTCCCAGACATGCACCGATGGAGTAGATGAGAGGTAGAATGTGATGGACCCAATCAAGACACCCAAAAATTTTGGATGACTATAGAGGTTCAGGGTAAATGATACCCCTTAGTCAGAAAGCCATCCACTTGAGAATTACCTAGGCAGCCAGAAAGGGAGAGCCCACAAAGACCCCTACATGGCAGAGCACCCCCACAAGTTATAGGGTTTCCCCCACCCAACCTCTCTTGTCACTAATATCTAGGTAGACTAGAATGGGGACTTGACCTCTTAAGTCTACCAGTTTTAATGTTAAGAGAAAGGGTGCTTATGATTTCACTTGAACTTTAAGATGTTTTTTGTGCAATGTGACGTAATTTGAAGATTGGTTAACCAAACAAGGTGGGTCAACTTAACCTGTATTATCCTTTGAGAAATTTACAACCCTCTTTTAGTGTTTAAATGAAATTAAGAGCCTATTTTTAGGGTTTGCTTGAATAGATCAATTCAATCAAGGCTTAGGCACACATTGTTTGGAAAGATTAATTCTTGATTAAGCAAGTGTGTCTCTAAAACCCTAAACTGGAATCCTTAATTGGCTCTTATTGGTCCAATTTAATTTGTCCAAATGTGGTACCTAGGGCTTCAAGCAAGAATGTGATTGCGCAAGATACCTTAAGCTTCAAGTAGGTGCATAAATCAAGGTTTGGATGTTGTTTAAATAGAATGTATCAAATCAGGCAACTTCATGATTAATCTAAGAATATATTGCATGTAGCCCTAATTGATTTTTTCCTTTTTTAGTTTTCCAGATTCAGGGGCTTAGAAGAGGGTAGATGGAGTTTACCTGCCCCTGGAGTGGTTGATGTGTGGCTGATCTTCTTTCATTAAGTCCCTGAAACATATCATAGTAAAGAGATGGAACAAGTTAGTACCAAATTTGATATTGCAATCAAGAGATCTAAATTGCGCATTGCTCTCGGGCAACGATGACAAAATGGTGGTCACTTTGAAACGGGTTTTAAAATCATCGCGTTGCAGTATAGGTCGAATCAGTACGAAAAACAAATACAATTTATTACTTGAATTTGAAGTCCGAGGTCGAACACAGGGAGAAATATGGCAATTTAAAACTCAAGATCACAATTAAAGAAGTAAGAATTTGCAATCAATAAAGATATATAAATGAGATCCAATGCCAATAATGCAAAAGGAAAAGAGGGTAAAATGGTGATTTGAATCACCAAATTATCCTACAATGTTAAGCAAGCTACTCAAAGTAATGGATTAGATAAGCCAAGCACAACTCAAATTAACCAATCAGAACCAAGGTATCAGATATCAGATGATTGATTTAGGCTCAGATGCCTTAATAGAGGCAAAGGCCTCTTCTTCTTTCTTCTTTAATTTCCTCAAGCCTCAAGGAAAGGCTTCTCTCCTCCTTCTTCTTCTCTTATGCGGCTGTGCCTTTTCTTCTTCTCTTCTCTTTTTTCCTTCTCTGCTTTCTCTTCTTTCTCCTCTTCAGGCCTTCTTCTTCTACCCGTGTTCTCTTCTTTAAGCTCAGGGGAAAGGGCTCGAATTTTGGCTAAGTGTTAGTTGATCCCCAGCAGAGCAAAACCCCCTACCCCATGCTCTCTCCCTCCTTCTCCCTCAGGGTTTCACTCTCTTTGAGCCTTACACAGTATTGGGTATTTGGATTTGGATCTAAGTACACCCGGGACCAACTCTACGAACGTTGGTTGCAGTAGAGTGTGCACAGGTTAGGCGAGTAGTCGGGTGCATCAGGTCTGCGAGGAAGTGTCGCAGACGAGGCACGTGTGAGGGTGCGAGGGACCTCACCCCCTAGTGATTTCAGGAAATAAGCCTCTATCACTTTTTAAATTTATGCAGTGTAGGCTCTTGTTAGCTTCCGAGGTGGGACTAAAGTCCCATCCTTCATTGCACGTCCACAACTGCAATGAAGAAGGCTTGAATTGGTGCAACTGGAAGGATGATGCCTCCAATTGTTGCCTTGGGATCCTGCTTGGGAGTATTCCGCGCAATCTGGGCGTAGCGCCTGGAGCGACTTTGGTTGGAGGACTGAAGCCGGTGTGGTAGCAGAGCTCCAGTGAAGGAACTACAAGCACGAAAATGGCTTCACGGCCACATCAAATATGCCTAAGAGGATCATCCGAGGATGGTGAACGTGACGGTGGCCTTGGTGGTGCACGAGAGTGAGTGAAGAGGTCAAACGACCTTACGATGTCATTGCGGTGAGGTTGGAGTTCGGGGGAGTTGTAGAGTGGTGGATAGGGTGAATTAGTAGAGGGATTTTGTTGAGTGGAGCATGACAGAGGTGATGAGGGTGGTAGCGACGAGTTTTGAGTAGTGTAGCGGTGTGTAGGCATCACCGGAGTGTCACCAGAGGTGGAGAAGATGACGACGTTGAGGGAGAAGTGGTGGTCGTGCATGTGTGTAGAGAGTAGGAAAGTGAAATAGAATGGGAGAGAGAGCAAGAGAGGGACCTAGAGAGGTGGTTGAGAGGCGGAGGGCTCTGGTGTTAGTCGACCGGAGCTGGAGAAGGAGAAGAAGCAGTGAGGTGGCGACAATGACTCAGACACAGGAACGCCATCCATTTGGCTGGGGAGAGTCGTGACGAAGAGAGGAAGAGCTTTGACCATCCAATTTGATGGTTGGATGGTTGGAGGAGGAGGATCCAACGAGGACATTGGAGCAGAGTCATTTGGTGGCTAGAGAGGGTAGATTAGGGTGGTTTGGCTCCCAAAAACTTGCTGAAGAGCTTGGCCATGCATCAGGGGATCTTTTATATGCCATAGGAAGCCCTTCCAAGCTTGGAAAGAAGCTTCCAAACTTGGAAGGTATTTGCGAAATAGGATACCTGAACCTTTGAAAGGTTTGCATGGTCTTTTGGGAAAGAATTTGTGCCTAAGGAATGGCTCAAATGGAAGGCAACTTCCCAAGGAATCTTCAGTTCAAATTTAGGAGAGATTGATAGAGAATTGAGCTAGAAATCCTCACTCGAAACTCTATGGTGAAGGTTTAACCTTCCAAAAATGGCACGAGGACCTGCTTGTGATGAAGATAAAGAAGTTGGGGGGCTATTTGTAAGAGAATTCAGAAGTTAAGGGTCTGCATGAGATAGAAAGAGTCTAACTGGACCAAAATGCGAACTTGGTCAAGATGATCTCAGATTGGGCCCAAATTTTGCTACAAGCCTAATTTGAATCCAAGAAATCAAATGGTGAAGTTATTTTCAGGTTTAGACCTCATTTGACTGGATAATTAATGCAAAAACCCAAATTAGGGCAAATATCAGTCTCATACTCTAATTTGGGTCAAGACGGGTTCTGATGGTAAAATTGAAGGTACCAAACCCTAGAAAATATTTTTCTATCAATTTTAGAGGGTTTAGGTGAATTTTATCCTAGTCAAAACCTGAGTTAATTAAGCAGGTCTATTTTTAGGGTTTCAGAAGTCATTTAATTCTCAAAACACACGAAAACCCTTTTCTATCTATTCTAACCCACTTGTTAGCCTTTTAGGACCATTTGACTCTTAATTAACCCTTGAGAAAACCCATGATTATTCTACATTCAAGATATGATGGTAAAATTATAATTTTAACCCTGGTTTCTTACCTTTCTCTAAGAATGATTATGCAATTAATTACAGTCCTCTGGCGGTTATGTAGGAGCATTTAATGACTTAGTCTGATCAAATTGAGCTAGTTATGGCTTATGAAGGTGTTCCCATCACTAGGCTTCATTGGCCATCAATCTCACTGATTAATTGTGCTGGTGCTGCACTGGTCGTCAATCACGTGCGCTAATGCAAGCATTTGGTGTCTGCTGGTGCTCACTAAGCCACGGTGGAGTGGATTGTAGCTATAGGATTGCGAATGAAAGGCTCTGATGGCAAGGGAGAAGATGCTTTAGATTGCACCTTACCTAATCAAATGGCGAAGATTACGCCAGGTAACTTAAGCATCATGCCCCCCACTACGCATATGATCACACGTCCGCCAGCATGTCGGATCTCACGTGTGTGAGCCGTGCACATTGGGTGGCACCACGTAGCCACATTGTCGCTCGATCACCCATGGAAGGCTCAATTTTCACCTACGTGCACTAAGCAGATTAAATCCTCTTGAAGGGCATTGATGTATCGTCTTCGCGTTGCGAGTAGAGGCACTTACCACTACACTGAGGGTGAGTTTAAGTCTCATTTAGGAATTAAGGCTAATACGCCCATGCCTATTGGATCTTGAATAAACAATCAAGATTGCATGAAGCTTCCCTTTTCTTGGCCTGAGGAGGGCGACGTGGCCACTTGGCGTCCATTGGATTTGAATCCAACGACTGAGATCTGATGAGCGTGGCTTGAGATGGGAGGCTATAGTTGGGCCAGAGGGCTGCGATGGTGCCACGTCGTACCATCGTGGCCATCTAACTTCTTCTTGTAGAGGGTGGTACGGAACTCTGATTGGGGTGGTTTTTGCACTGATGGATTGCGATTGTCATTCCGGATCCATTCGTATAGTCAGATTTTTCATCCGAAGCCCGTAAAGATGTCGCATTGCCTCCTCGTCGTATGTAATGTAGAGATTCATATACAAACTAGACAAATCATCCTAAATACCATGTAATGAATGCTATGCATTGTTCACAATGCTGCATGCAATGTTAAGCTTAGGAACTAACATAAGTAGGCATGTTATCATCAATAAATGCATATTTATCACTAATCCATCACATTAGGGCCCCAATCTAACTCCTAATTAGACAAATAATCACTTATACTCTAAATGCCCAATTTCTTCCAGTCTCTTGAGTTCGCTATCCATAGTGGCTCAAGAGGTTTTTCATCTAATCAGTCACCTAATCACCTTTGCCTAGTCGAATCTAGAAGTTCCCCTCACTCAATTCAGTGATAGGGCAGTTCTTGAACTCATTTGAGTTTAAGATGTGTTCTTTTTGTATTTATCGTTAAATCCATATCCCTGGGCATCAATTGTTGCGATTGATGTGTTCTTGAGATTCTTTATGATCTCAGGAACACATTGATGTTTCCTTTTAGTGTTTCATGGAGACTTTATCTCTAGCAGTCAGAAATGATATTCATCGGAGCTGCAGCGAGGTTTGGGAAGTCAAATTTGAGCCACTGTCATCCAAATCTTTTGAAAGGCTCTAGATTATTTTATTTCGATTAGAGGATCATAATCTACTAATTAGACTTGAGTTTTGATGATGGGATGCCTAGATTGATGTTCATCTTCTCCAACTCTGGCGATGTTAAAGAGATGTAATTGTTAAGTATTAGAACCCAGAAATAGGTTCTAAAGTATGAGTAGACTCTAGAAATTCTACATTAACTTTTACGTAGGGCTTAGAACTTTTGGATTGTTCTGACAATCAAACCATCTTTTGAGCTCAGGTGGAAATACTTGCGAGCACCTAGGGAGTGATCAAGGCTCAGTTTTAAGGTGCTGAATCAATTTCCTGAGTTGAATTTGATCTATTTATACCTTTAATTTGATTTGGAATGCTTTGGATTTAAAAGTCAACTCTTGAGCTGATTTTGTTCAAATTTGAGTATAATTTGATGTTTTAAAGGTTAACACTTTGATTTAATGGACTAGTTAAGTTCTTGATGTGATGTTGAATCATTTGGAACTAATATAGGCAAGATTTACTGAAGATTTGAGGAGATTCCAAGTTCTGGATAGTTTGGATTCAAACTGGATCCCAACACTGTGTAGTGCATTTTGTTGAGATTTGAATCTAATTTTCGCCTAATTTAGTTCCATTTTATCTCTTAATTTGATCTACACTTTTAGATAAGGTTCTAATCTGTTTGTTGAGCTGATTCACCTTTGAATTACTGTTCTATACTCTAAACAAAGATCTCTGAAGCTTCTAGACCCTCTTAAGCTCTTTCCGATGTCAATTTCTCTTTTATTTCATGTGGAATGCATCTCTGAAGTTATTCAAACTCTTAAATGAGAGTTATAACACTTCTGCTAGTCAATTAACCCTTAATTTCACTCTTTGAAGCACAAAAAGGGCACATGAATAGTACCATGTTCACTCTCTAATTCTTTGGATCAAGAGTGATCCAATCCCTAAATTGACACTAAAATTGGATAGTTGAGTCTTTAAGCCTTCAATCAACCTTTTGACTAGTCAATTTGGAGTTTTGAGTCGATAGTAGTTGTCACTCAAAGTTTGGCCAGTGAGCGCTACACTGAAGAGAGCTACTGAAGTAGATACCACCTCAAAAGGAGAAGAATGGCTGATTAGCCCATATTTGTGGGCTATTTAAGTATTTAAGTGCCTAGACATTAACTTAATTCTAGCATGTAATTAGGATAAATTAGGATGTAAATAGGTTAATTAATATTTCTAACTTAATTATAAAATTCATGCATTGCATTCATATTTAAATGCATTTAGAATTAACTTAGAATTGCATTCATTTAATTAGTTAACCAATTAGGTGCATTGCATACATTAATTTAAGTTAACATAAAAGTTGAGGGTTTGTATATAAATAACCATAATATTTTAACGTTATTTTTTTATTCTTATTCTTGCAGCAACGGCTGCATTTCCTTCGGCTGCCGCTGCAACACCACCAGCTGCCGCACTAAAGCCTACATTCATGGATAAGTGGAGGTGGATCTGCTCCCGCCTCTCCATTCAAATTCGTGCAGGCAGCTATAAAAAGAGGAAGAGGCAGCCAAGCTCTGGAGGCCACTGATAACACTGCACAAGGGGGTGATAATTATGTTAAATAGGACCCATCTTAAGAATAAAAGGCACAACATAAGTAGAATGGGAGCAATGCATGCATCATGTGCCAAAATTGCTTATAAAATTGTATTAATGGCCATTTGTGTAAGCACTTGTCAAAGCAGGCCATAGATGAGCAATCGGATCACACGGATGGATTCGGAACGACGAACGAAGTCCAACGGACTCAAGATCGGCCAAATCCGACATCCGAAGCTCCTACAATGGGCCAAGAAGTTCTGACCGTTGATCTGGTGATCAATGGCCCTCGTTGCGCCACATCACCCTCGCTCCACCGCTCGCCACCTCTTCATTCAGCCGAGATCAGATCTTAGTGAACGGACGGCTGAGAACCACGCACCCGCCCGCAGTCGCCGCGACAAAGCACGGGCGTGGCGCAACGGTTAGCGTGCACGCCTGCACGCATGCGACGCAGGTTCGAGTCGCGCGGTGCGTGAAATTGAAGGCAAAGAGAGTGCACGGCGAAATTGGGCTGCTCGATCAGCAGCGGGCGGCTGAGATCGTGCCACGCGGCACGCCCACAGATTGCGAGCGGCCACGCGTGCCCGCACGCCGGGTGATGACACCCATGCACACGCGCGCCCGAGGCACGATCTGAGCACATCCAAGGGGAGATCTCAGCTGTCTGATCTTCAATCGGATGGCTCTCACGCAGCAGCCGCGGATCGAGTGCGAAGAAGAACGGCACTGGCAGTTGACCGGCGGGCTGGAGGGCTTCACCGACGCTTTTGGAGTGGTTTTAGCGACGTCCTGGATGTCGCTAAAGCCCCTTCTTCTTTTAGAAAGCCCTTAAACCTATTTAAACCCCCTCCAACCACTCATTCAAGGCATTCACTTCCCTTGCAACTACTCTACCCCTCTCTTAGATAGCTTTAGGCCCTCTTGTAATCGCCGGAGACGATGAACCGCCGACGAAGCCTCCTCCACCTCCGTGGCTGCCTCGTCGCTCTCCCTCCTTTCTCTCTCTCTCTCTCCCTCTCTTTTAAGCTTTCCATTTCTTTTATTTGAGCATGTGCTTAATGTTGTAAGCTATGAACTAAAAGTACATGATTAATGAAGTTATTTTCTGTTTAGTTATTTACTTTAATTTCTGTTAAAGTTACATGATCAAGCAAGAAACACTCTAACCCTAATCTCTCACTATCTCTCTCTCGCTTTTCAAACTGCACTTCTGCAAGTAAAACTCTGTACTTTCCGTGACAACAAGTGATAAGAAAAATCTGATTTTCATGCCTCCCTGAGACCGACACTCGGACTCACCACCGTTTATTTACTTTAAAATCGACATTGCAAGTGCGACTATAATGACACTTCTTAACACACACGCACAAACGCACGTCAGCCACCATCCCAACAATCCACATTGTGCAGAGAGTTCATCTCGTCCATTTCACCACCACCGGCCTCAACCGCGGCGACGAGCATCCACCACCGTGGGCGTGTGGCGTGACAGGCCACACCGCCATCTGGAGCTCGTCTGCATCACTGTGCCTCACCAAAATCAACATAACTAGCCCACGCATGCTTCTTCATCATCCCAAGCCTGCAGGAGCAACCGCCCTTTTACTGCATCTCCTCCAGCGTGGCCACTCCAGCACACCCGCCACGTGCCTTCCTTTGAACCTCGACGCGCTGCATCTCCTTTAGCGCCAACCACCAGCCCACCCATGCACTTCACCTCCAGTGCCCACTCCAGCACGCCCACCTTGCTGCCTCGGCGCGCCTGCCAGCATGCAACAAGCCTACCAGCGTGCAGCAAGGCCGATAGCACCTGCGGCCAATGCGCACACTGTAGTAGACGCACGCTCTTCTCTGCACACGCATCACCTACACAAGCCCACCACCTGCAGTACCTTCACCACCTGTAGCACCCCCGTCACCAATGCGCCTCCAGCAGTGCATGCGACCTCAGTGTGCACAACAGCAGCCTCCACGCGCACCACCTGTATTAACCTTCGCGCTCGCCCATCCGTGCCTCCTCTAGCAGGTGTAGCCACCGTCGAAAGCCACCTACACCAGAGCTCCGTCCGGTCGGCTTCGTCCACCTCGCAACTCACCGCCACCACCGCTATGAAGCCCTCGGTCCAAAGAACTTCCTCCGAGCTTCACGCCTCCAGCCGTTCCTTCCTCTTCACGCACAGCCAAGGGGAGGAAATCCCCTATTTTGCTACAGTAAAAGGCCTATTAATTTTTACACCCTCTGCCATTGCCAATTTTTATTGATTTTTTATTAAATCTGCATTGCAAAAAATATCCATTAGTTGTTCAAAATTGCCATTTCAGCATATTCTCTTGATACTATCTTAATCTAAAGGTAGATTTGGCTCGAAACTAACTACGAACAGACATTTTTAACCGATGCAAATTTAAATACATCATTGCCTCCCTGTGGACACGACCTGCACTTCTGCAGTGGTTAGTTTTAATTATTGATTAGTTGATTTTTGCACCACATAAAATAAAAAATGACTTTTAAGGTGAACAATCGACTCGTCAAATACATTTGATGAGTCGATTGTTCACTTTAAAAGTTGTTTGTAGTTTTATGTGGTGGAAAAATCGACTAATCAATAATTAAAAGTAATAACTCACAGAAGAGCAGGTCGTGTCCATACGGAGGCAATGGCGTATTTAAATTTGCATTGGTTAAAAAATCTATTCGCAGTTAGTTTCGACGAGAATCGAGCCAAATCTGCCTTCAGATTAAGATAGTATCAAGAGAACAAGCTGAAATGGCAATTTTAAACAACAAACGGATATTTTCTGCAATGCAGATTTAATAAAATATCAATAAAAGTTGGCAATGGCAGAGAATGTAAATATTAATAGGCCTTTTACTGTAGCAAAACAGGGGATTTCTTCCACTTGGCCATGCGCAAAGAGGAAGGAACGGCCGGAGGCGTGAAGCTCAGAGGAAGTTCATTGGACCGAGGGCTTTGCAGCAGTGGTGGCGGCGAGTTGCGAGGTGGCTGGAGCCGACCGGACAGAGCTCTGGTGAAGGTAGCTGTCGACGGTGGCTACACCTGCTGGAGGAGGCACGGATGGGCAGATGCACAGGCTACTGCAGGTGTTCACACAAAGCTGCTGTTGCATGCGTTGAGGTCGCACGCACTGCTGGAGGCACGTTGGTGATGGGGGCACTGCAGGTGGCGGAGGCGCTGCAGGTGGCGGGCTTGTGCTAGTGATGCATGCGTAGAGAAGAGCACGTGCCTACTGTTGTGTGCGCGTTGGCCGCATGTGCTAGCGGGCTTGCTGCACAATGGTGGGCTTGCTACACACTGGCGGGCGTGCCGAGGCTGCAAGGCAGGCGAGCTGGAGTGGGCTCACTGGAGTGGGCGCTGGAGGTGAAGTGCGTGCGTCGGATGGTGGTTGGTGCTGGAGGAGATGCAGCATGCCGAGGTTCAAAGGAAGGTACGCAGCGGGTGTGCTGGAGTGGCTGGGCTGGAGGAGATGCAGCGCAAGGGCGGTTGCTGCTGCAAGCTGGGGATGATGAAGAGGCGTGAGTGGGCTGGTTATGTTGATTCTGGTGAGGCAAGGTGTTGGACCCGAATAGTTTGTTAATATGGTGATTTTATCGTTGAAGTGTGTATAGTGGTTAACCTAAATCGGACCTACCCATCTCTTTACAAAAGTTTTTTAACCTGGCCTATTGATTTTATCTTGGTCACTTTTAGGCCAAGGGCCGAACTCAGGGAAGTAGGGTTACAAGTTAAGTTTCTACGCCTTTCCTGCAACGGGTCTCTTCCGTTTGTTTATTGTGTTTTTGGTATTTTTCTATTTAGTTTTTTTTCTGGTAATCTTTGTCCTTGAGGCACACCCTCAAAATTCAGTTCTTGGCTTTGAGCCAAAATACGATTCAAAAACAGGTGTTCTATTCGCAAGACGGAGTACCTACAAGTCAAAGATTATCTTTTCTCTTTTATATATTTTTTAATCTTTTTATTGGCATGAAAGAGAAGCAGAGATAAAGTAAATATAGTATATATATATATATATAGGTATATATTATAAATGAATAAAGCGGTGGCGGTGGAGGTGGAGATGGAGTGTATCACGGTGTCAAGTCGGTTGTCGTCTAGAAAGATGCAACCAACAGGACGTGGTGCCACGTGGAGTGTAAGATCGATGGTGGAAGATGTATGTGACCACGCTTTTTGTACGCGGGTATTGGGGTATATTAGCAACTGGTGCAGATATTTCTGCGATACCACGTATGGTAAATAATGTGAAAATATATCTATATAGGTATATATGTAAATATATCTATATGTATATATGGTTATATATAGGTAAATATATGTATATATATATAAGTGTATATATATATGTATATATGTATATATATAAGTATATAGATATATGTATGCAGCTATATGTATAGATAGATATATGTATAGATGTATATATATATTTATATATGTATGTATGTATATAATACTATATAGATGTGTATATATATATATATATATATACATAATAATATATGTACATATATATGTATATATAGCAAGATATGTATATATATGTATATATATATATATGTGTATAAGTATATGTATATATATATGTATATATATATATAAGTATATAGATGTATATATATATATATATGTAAGTATATAGATGTATGTATATATATATATGTATACAAGTACTTAGTTATATAAATACTACAATATATATATAGATATATGTATATATATATATATGTATATGTATATAAGTATATGTATATATGTATATATATATATATAAGTATATAGATATATGTATACATATGTATGTATGTATACTAATACATAATTATATATGTACTACTATATGTATAAATATAAATATATATTTATATATATATGTATGTATATATATAGGTATATAAATATATATATATATATCAATATATATATGTATACGTATGTATATATTTGGATATAATAGTGTAATGGTGTGCATGTGTGAGTGTGAGGAAGTGTGAGCGTATGTGTGTGCAAGCGTCTGTGTAAAGAGGGAGTAAGAGAGAGAGAGAGAGATCGGGAGAGTGCTCGGTTCCTGCTGGAGGTTAAGTTGTCCGCGATTAGAGGGCATCGTCTGGAGGTCCTCAAGCGCATGCGCAGTCGTGTATGTGCGCGAGGACATGCACTGCAGGGAGTGGCCGCACGTAGAGGAGGACCAGGCTACAGCAAGAAAAAGCTGTGCGCTCTTTTTTATAGAGGAGGAAGGTATGCACAGCCATGCCCTGCCTGTGCATGCGGCTGCATGGGGCTCGGTAGGGAGTGGCAGCCGCAAGGAAGGGCTGGAGCAGGGAATGGCGCGAGGAGAAGAAGAAGATGCATGCAGCCGCGGGAAAGATTTAAAAATCAAGTGGAAATAAAAATAGAGTTGGGAATTTTGCAAAGATGCACTTGAGGAAAAATGTAAAATGCAAGGACACTTATTTCATTCTCCTCCCTTCTCAATTAAATGCATGCATGCATGTATTTTTACAATGCAACTATGGAGACCTAATATGCATTGGTAATGCTAGGAAATAGCACAAGATGGCACAATTGCAGGCATATTTTTGTTGTGCAATCATACCCCCATGCCTATCTTTTGCTAGTCCCTAGCAAAACAGTATTTAGAAATGATCTTAAGTTGAAGATTTTCTTCTGTGGCGATATAGGTGTGTTTATTGTTGGATATTGTGAGAACCAATTGTAGGGAAGACTACCAGTGCTATAAGTCTCACATGACATAGATCATCTCTCGACTAACCAGGACTCTTGATATTTAAACTTTAAGTACGATTTCTAGGATCCAGGAGGTTTTTGCCGTACTCAAGAGCTCAAGAGATTATGGCTTGTGCACAGTGAAGGATCAAGACTGACCAGATGAACATTAAGAATCAAGCCTAGGGTTTCACAAATTTTTAAGTAATGGTTGGTCGCAGTTTCAGGTCGTGTTTTCGGATTGACCCTTAATAAGATGATGGAAAACTCAACTCCCATTTTCTGACATTTGCGGCTCACAGGAAAATAGAACTTTTCGTAGGAAGATTTTACAGACATTTGTGAGATATACTAACTTATTTGCATCTTTTTTTTTTTTGAAACATGTGTCAGTATATCTCTTACAACTTTATTTGGAGGAGCACACTTTTCTTTTTGGTGGGAGAGTTTCTTTTTGGTAGAAAGAGTTTCTCTTAAACACAAGACTAAAACCTGGGATAAAAAGTCTACCTGCACGCACAGGTAAGGACTCCACCTTCCCTAATGAACACGTGGGTTGGATCTTATGTTCACCTGGTCTTTCCTAATATGTGTAGTGTGAACTAAGTTTACTTAAGCTCTCAAGTAAAAGCAAACCAACGGATCCTGTACTGGTGTCTCAGGTACAAGAATACGTCCTTAGTTAGGAGAGATTCTGATTTATCTTGTCAATGCTCAAGTGAATTAAGCCGAGCCTGAGCGAATCAAGCTTTTGTGGCCTGGATAGTCTTCAGAATAGAGGTTGAATATCCATAAACACTTATTGTATTTTTATTTCAGCTTTCAGATCATTACTAAACACCATTTATTATTATTATTATATATATATTTGTTTTTTTTTTTCATTTTTCTTTTTCTTACATACTTATAAATAGGTGGAAATCGCATGATACCATAAAATACCCAGATCCTATAGATGCCTATCCACACCCCATGCCAAACAATGCTATGTCCTCATATGCATGCAGTGAAAAGTAGAGAAAGGACGAAAGATCGGGTAACGAGAGTTGAGGTGCAGGGTATACAGCAGGGTGGTAGGGTGGGTGGTGAAGTGAAAAGTGAAGAGATCGTGATAGTGGTGTGAAAAGTGATGGTGAATGGTGAAAGGTCTGGCATTTCATGGGATGAGAGTGTCCCAGGCGGATCAGAGAACAAGTCGGGAAGAAGAAGTTGTCCCTCAGATTGGCCAAGAAGAGGGGCTTCTTGGATAGATGGATCCAAAAAGGAATAGCCGCAGTGAGTAAGATGTGGGCTCAAGGTCCCAGGGTGGAATTGCAAATCCGCCTGATTTGGCGGGAAAGAAAGGGCAATCCGATCTTCAAGAGTGTGGACCGGTGGTGAGTAGCCCGGATATGACTCAGATCACGAGGTATGGGAAGCAGAGGAAACCTCATCAGAAGTCTGGCCAGGAGAAAGTACGGGACAAGGGAGGGATGGGGGAACGTCACAATATGTGTTGATCTGGCAGTCATCAGTGCTTATAGGTAATCCGCAGCAGTCTGAATAGGTCCCAATTAGTCCGATACACGCACTGACGGTCATGTCCTCGTCAGACGTGTCATCCTTGATGCAATCGCAATCAAAGTTCTTGGCTGCCTTGAAGATGTTAAGCTTGATCTTTTCAGATCCAACGGCAATCTCAATACAGCCCGACACGCAGTTGATAAGGGCACGGGCTGTGGCCAAGAAAGGTCTACCGAGGATGATCGGACAATCAGAAAGGGAACTAGGAACTTCCATATCTAAAATGAAAAAGTCAACAGGAAAATAGAGACTGTTGACCCTAACTACCACGCCTTCCACCACACCCTTTGGGATTTTGACAGAATGATCTGCCAACTGTAATGTGACAGGGGTGGGTTTCAGATATCCCAAAGAAAATTTTTCGAGCATGATGGTCGGTATAAGATTGATGGAAGATCCTAGATCAAGCAGGGCACGGTTGAAACTGCAGCCTTGGATGCTATAGGAAATCAGTGGTGTGCCTGGATCTTTCTGCTTTGGTGGTAGATTTGACAGTATAGCACAACTCGTATGAGGCGAGAGAACCACCGGATTTTTTATTTTCTTTGACTGTCGCCTGGGTGTTGTGTAGTCTTTGAAAAATCGGGCAACAGTAAGTATGTGGTCGATAGCCTCGAGCAGGGGTACCTTGATTTCTACATCCCTGAACAAATTACGCAGGTTGTCAAAGGCCTGCATGTCTTTCTTCCTACCTTCTGGCTCCCTCAGTAGAGCCTCAGGGAATGGGACTGATTCTGGCAACAATTTGGGTGTATCGTTCTATCGCGAATGCGGTGCGCATCCTGAATGAGAGGGCGATGAAGAAGACAGGCCAGGATCAGGTCGAGGCGGATCGACGATCTGCTTACCGCTCCTCGTAGTGATAGCATTGGACGATGCGGGTCTAGTGGGATCATACGGTAGAGGAGGGTTCGCAATAGGGACATACGAGTGCGGTGCTACAGGGGGATTAACCTGAAATCCTGGTGGAATGCCCGAAGCTTGCCGAATTTGATGAACCTGCCCCTGAGAAGGTTGTACCTATGGTTGCAGACCACGGGGTACGAAATTTCGCGGATTGGGAAAAGGTTGGGCATGAAGAGTGCCCTGAGATCGAGTCATCATGTGTAGTTGACAGATCTCAGCATTCTGCTGCGCCAATTAGTGCTGAAGAGAGGTCATGTTCTCTTCATGGCGCTTTGACATTTCCATCATCATTCGTATCAATTTATCAAGAGGACTTGATGCGTGTTCAGTTTGCGGTACACAAGGGCCTGATGGCGGATTCGCCATAGGATTAGACTGGGCCCTTGGGATGATGGGTGCAGACGGTCGCATTGGTCCACCCGCGGGGTTTTGGCGCTGCGGGTTGTTGGACCATGCGAAGTTCGGATGATTGTGCCACCTTGGGTTATACGTGGCAGAGAACAAGTTGTTCCCCAAGGTGCAAGCGTCTTCTATGACAGAAGATGCATCTGCATGTAAGTATGCGTCCGAGCACACGGAGGCTTGGTCGTCTGTGTTGAAATACTGGCTCGCAGAAGCCAATTCCATAGGACTTACCGAGTTGCTCGGAGTGACACTCAGTAAGGAAGGTCTTACGGGGTTTCTCAGGATAAGCCTGGTGTTAGAAGAATTTGGATTGTTAAGAAGTAGGGAAGAGGTGGTGTTTACCATAGAACGGGCGGGGTTGTCCAGAAGCTCGTCCAGCTTCTTGTGCACGACAGAGATTTCATCCAGTTTTTGTGAAATAAGGCTTAGATCAGTGGATGAATGGGAGGGTCCCGTGTCAACTTCGTGGACATTTTGGGGCTGGCTGGTACAATTAAAGGCGACAATGGAAGCATTGTTCACCGAGTTTTCACTCATATTTTCAAATAATTCAAATGCTGCATTCTCGTCTTTATTCATAAAGTTCCCTCCGTAGGAAGCATATGCAATTTGCTTCAAAGTCTCATTTAACCCATAGTAGAAAATCTGGGCTATATGCCACTTAGGCAAACCGTGTTGCAAACACTTCCTGAGGAGGTCGTTATACCTCTCCCATGCCTCATGAAATTGTTCGACATTTTGTTGCGTAAAAGAGGTGATAGCACGATGAAGCGTATTGGTTCGCCCGATTGGGAAGAACTTCTTGAGAAACGTTGTTCGCATCTCTTCCAAAGAGTGGATGGTTCTCCCAAGGGTGCGTAACCACTGTGACACTTTATCCCGCAATGAAAATGGGAACATTTTCATGAGGACTATAAGTAACCCGACATTTCTTGGTTTAACCATTTCAGCCAATCGGGTTAGGTCTTCCAAGTGGAGGAAAGGATCTTCACTTGCAAGACCATGGAAGTGAAAATTTATTACGCCATTAATGTTAGGTTTCAGTTCAAAGTCATCCCCACCCATGGGGACCCGAATTTGTCCTATGGTCTCTGTAGCAGCAGGATTCTGATAGGAGCTAAGAGACCTAGGCTCCTCCTGTTCGAGAGGGTTCTGCATTTCCTCTAATGTTTCCCGAATGGCCTCAATTCGTTCAATATACATCTGCATTTTGGGTTGGAGGCAAGTTATGGGATCTAAGGCTCCACCACCTGGTGGGTTCTAAGGGCAGTTTCCTCCCTTGGGATTTGGGGTGGGCGTGCAGGCATGTTTGTGGAGGAGGAGGATGATTCGGCTTCTTTTCTAGATTTATCAGGCAATTCAATCAGTTCAGGGTTTTGTGACCTCCTCCCAAACATGCACTACCACAAGAAGAATTAGGGAGATGTGAGAAATGACGTCGCAAAGGTACACTTGATGATAAATCAATTCAATCAAATTCCTAACCTCTATAGTGTGCCCTTAGACCTAAAGATCTAAGTTACCTACTATCACGAACTACAGAATCGAATGCGAGCACCGCGGAATGACCAGGCCAGATTGAAAGTCCTTTTGCCCCAGTCTTAGACACCCGATAGCACGCGGGAACCCTCACCAGCACATAGACGCTACACGTAGGTAGTTAGACCTCCCATCCTTAGTAAGGGTCAAGTTACTACCAATTTTTGTTAGAGGCTTAGGGTCAAGTGCTTTAGGAATGTAAAGGCGTTATTTACGGGTAATGCCCAAGTGATTGATTTTCATAGTGTGTAAAAAAAGCATGCAACAAGGAAATCTCCCCGAATTGAAGTTTTTAATTGGTGAATGGGTTTTAGAGTTCAGCCTTAAGTAGTATGAATTTCAGGATTTCTCTAAATTACCAATTCAACCAATCTCCGGGTTTTTTAGAGAATACAGGTTTTGTTCAAAGCCCAACAAACCCTTCTTCAATATCAGTTGGTTAACGAATGCTAAAATGCAATGGGCTACCCTAAATGGAGATTTCTATGTGTGGATGCACGAATCAGTTTTAGATTAGTGTGAAAGGGAGCCAAAGCACTTCAAATCAAGTGCTCCCAATCACCAGAAAGATTTCCACAAACAAGACTCAATCAACAGATAAAGAAACTAAAATTTTTGGTGTTGAAATATTCAGTATCGAATCTTAGGCAAGTTGAAAAAGTCATGGTGGTGTT
The DNA here is from genome assembly GCA_037157565.1 of Thalassia testudinum. Taxonomy (NCBI): domain Eukaryota; kingdom Viridiplantae; phylum Streptophyta; class Magnoliopsida; order Alismatales; family Hydrocharitaceae; genus Thalassia; species Thalassia testudinum. The sequence continues at coordinate 92,832,398 of JAZHRO010000014.1, read as the reverse complement.
GGAATCAACTCAATTCCAAGTCTCCCCACCAAAAAGGTGATCCCAAATTGCAGGTAAATGAGGCAAAGAGGTGTGGCAATCAATCTTTTTATGTTTGCCTCAAGGAATACTTCCCACAGCGAGAAATTCAAGAATCAAGATTCTTGGATTTTTGCTATGCAAAGTAAGGCGGGAAATCCCGGAGCAGTGGGAGTGAAGACAATCATTCAAACAAGTGAATTTTAATCCACTTGCCCCAGGAGATCCCAAGAAGTTTTTCTAGTTTTTAGTTTCTTTTTTTTTTTTTTTTTTATTAAGGTTACAAGTTAACCTAGGTTGCTAAGAAGAGAAGACCTACTTGTTCGTTAATGTGTGCGAAGCTCCAATGCAGTGTTGGCATCTTCACGCTCTCGTTCCCGCCTTGGATCTGCTCACGTCTTCGACTTCGTTTGCCTGCCTTTTCTTTGCAATAGGTTCACCTACACACTAAAAATAGAGACACCCGTGAAGAGAGAAGAGAAAAATTGAAAGGAATTGAATAGAAACTTACTTGAAGGCGCACTTCCCCGGCAACGACGCCAGAAACGGTGTGGTGTCGGACCCGAATAGGTTGTTAATATGGTGATTTTATCGTTGAAGTATGTATAGTGGTTAACCTAAATTGGACCTTACCATCTCTTTACAAAAATTTTTTACCATGGCCTATTTGATTTTATCTTGGTCACTTTTAGGCCTAGGGTCGAACTCAGGGAAGTGGGGTTACAAGTTAAGTTTCTACGCCTTTCCTACAACGGGTCTCTTCCGTTTGTTTATTGTGTTTTTGGTATTTTTCTATTTAGATTTTTTTCTGGTAATCTTTGTCCTTGAGGCACACCCTCAAAATTCAGTTCTTGGCTTTGAGCCAAAATAGGATTCCAAAATGGGTCATGCTATTCGCAAGATGGAGTACCTACAAGTCAAAGATTATCTTTTCTCTTTTATATATTTTTTGATCTTTTTATTGGCATGAAAGACAAGCAGAGATAAAGTAAATATAGTGTATATATATATACGTATATATTATATATGTATAACGGGGTGGGGGTGGAGGTGGAGATGGAGTGTAGCACGGTGTCGAGTCGGTTGTCGTCTAGAAAGACGCAACCAATAGGATGAGGTGCCACATGGAGTGTAAGATGGATGGTGGAAGATGTATGTGACCACGCTTTTTGTATGCATGTATCGGGGAATATCAGCAACCAGTGTAGATATTCCTGCGATACCACGTATGGTAAATAATGTGAAAATATATCTATATATGTATATATGTAAATATATCTATATGCATATATGGTTATATATAGGTATATATATGTATATATATACAAGTGTACATATATATGTGTATATATGTATACATATAAGTATATGGATATATGTATGTAACTATATGTATAGATAGATATATGAATAGATGCATATATATATATAAATGTATGTATGTATATAATACTATATAGATGTGTATATATATATATATATATAATAATATATGTATATATATAGGTATATATAGGTAGATATGTATATATCTATATATGTATATATAGTTATATAGATATATATGTATATATGTATGTATGTATATATATATATATATGTATATATGTATAAGTATATGTATATATATGTATGTATAAGTATATGTATATATATCTGTATATATATATATAAGTATATAGATGTATATATATATATATGTGTGTATGTATATAGACTAATACATATTTTTATAAGTACTAATATATGTATAGATATATGTATAAATATATATATATATGTACATAAGTATATGTATATATGTAAATATATATGTATATATATATAGATATAAGTATATATATATATGTATACGTATATAAGTATATGTATATATAAGTATATAGATAAATATATATATGTATGTATGTATACTAATACATAATTATATAGGTACTACTATATCTATAAATAGAAATATATATATATAGATGTATGTATATATATAGGTATATAAATATATATATATATCAATATATATATGTATACATACATACATATATGGATATAATAGTATATTGGTGTGTGTGTGTGAGTGTGTGGAAGTGTGAGTGTATGTGTGTGCAAGCGTCGGTGTAAAGAGAGAGTGAGAAAGAGAGAGAGAGTGGGACAGAGAAAGTCGAGAGAGCAGGAGAGCGCTCGGTTCCTACTGGAGGTTAAGTCGTCCGTGACCAGCGGGCGTCGTCTGGAGGTCCTCAAGCGCACGTGCAGGCGCGTATGTGCGCGAGGACATGTGCTGGAGGGAGTGGCCGCACGAAGAGGAGGCCGCAGCGCACCACATTGCGTGGAGAACAGGCACTGGTGCTCGCAGGGGCACGCGGTGAAGGAAGCGGGCGAAGGTAGGCACTGGGAGAGGGCTGGTGCACGCAAGCATACGCGGGCGGGTGTGGGAGACGCAGGTGGAGAAGCGTAGGTAGGTGCGTGCATGGGCGAACGGCGGTAGCAGCACGCCGCGTGACCAGTTAAGTGAGAAGCTCACCAGTCACCCCACTATAGCCACAGTGTTGCGCAGACTCGCGTGAACAATGGCTATAGTGTAAGGCTGCGCCGCGCGACAAGGTACAGGTGGTTGTGTGAGTGCGAACGGCTCAGCACACGTAGTGGAGTGGCTGCGACTGGCAGCTTGCGGGCGGAGGGTTGCGACAGAGCACGCGGAGGAGGCTGCTGGCGTGCACGGTGGAGGGCGGGGGCGATGGCTACTTGTGTGGTGGCTTGCGGGAGTAGGCAAGCGTGCGCGGAGAGGCTTGGCCGACCACTGCAGTAGCGCAAGGTGGCTGGTTGCGGAAGAGAGAGCGCGACTGCTGTGCGATTGAGCAGGAGGTGAGAGCGCCTGCAGGTGCACGTGGAAAGGCGAGGGCGGCCTGCTGCCGCCTTGTAGCTGCTGCTGTGGGGCTTGGCCAGCTGCTACGATGTGTGCGGTGGCCAGTTGAGCTTCACAGCTTGAAGCTTGCAGCAATGGCTGAAATGGTGTGAAGGTGAAAACAGGGAAGAAGGCCACCACACCCATCAGCTCTTTAAGGAGTTGGGCGGTGGTGGCCTCATTGTGGTGGTGTGCACCACAGTGAGGGCTCCTGCTTGCCGGGTGTCTCCTCTGAAGAGGAGGGCCAGTGTATGGAGGGAGAGGGAGGAGAAGACGGTGGACTGGAAGAAGTGCTGCGTTGGCTTTTGAAGTGGAGGACCAGGCTGCAGCAAGAAGAAGTCATGCCCTCTTTTTTATAAAGGAGGAAGGCATGCACAGCCATGCCCTGGCTGTGCATGCGGCTGCATGGGGCTCGGTAGGGAGTGGCAGCCGCAGGGAATGGTTGGAGCAGGGAATGGTGCGAGGAGAAGAAGATGCATGCAGCCGCGGGAAAGATTTAAAAGTCAAGTGGAAATAAAAATAGAGATGGGAATTTTGCAAAGATGCACTTGAGGAAAAATGTAAAATGCAAGGTCACTTATTTCATTCTCCTCCCTTCTCAATTAAATGCATGCATGCATGTATTTTTACAATGCAACTATGGATACCTTATATGCATTGGTAATACTAGGAAATAGCACAAGATGGCACAAATGCAGGCACATTTTTGCGGTGCAATCAAGGCACAGTGATGCAGACGAGCTCCAGATGGTGGTGTGGCCTGTCACGCCACACGCCCACAGTGGTGGAGGCTCATCGCCGCGATTGAGGCCGGCGGTGGTGAAATGGACGAAATGAACTCTCTGCAAAGTGTGGATTGTTGGGATGGTGGCCTCCAGAGCTCTGCTGCCTCTTCCTCTTTTTATAGCTGCCTGCATGAATTTGAATGGAGAGGCAAGGGTAGATCCACCTTCTCTGCTAATCCATGAATGTAGGCTTTAGTGCTGTAGCTAGTGGCATTGCAGCGACAACCAAAGGAAATGCAGCCATTGCTGCAAGAAGAAGAATAAAAAAATAATGTTAAAATATTATGGTTATTTATATACAAACCCTCAACTTTTATGTTAACTTAAATTAATGTATGCAATGCACCTAATTGGTTAACTAATTAAATGAACGTAATTCTAAGTTAATTCAAAATGCATTTAAATATGAATGCAATGCATGAATTTTATAATTAAATTAGAAATATGAATTAACCTATTTACATCCTAATTTTTGCTAATTGCATGGTAGAATTAACTTAATGTCTAGGCACTTAAATACTTAAATTGCCCACAAATATGGGCTAATCAAATACCCCCACGCCTAGTTTTTGCTAGTCCCTAGCAAATCCAAGCAAAACCTAGCACTCCAAGTAGACCAACCAACTCAATCGGTCTTCCTTTATAAACATGTTAAGCTCAGACTCTAGACCTAATGTTCGCAAGTAGTTGCTAAGTTACAGACTAGGTCAGCTAAAGACGAGTTGCATGCATGAGTTTCTCTAATTTCTGACTCTACCCTAAGTCTTGTTGATCCCTGAGATTAAAGCATGTGCATTGGTCTGATTTATTTGAGTTAAAGGAAAAAGGATTTTGTTTCATATAAATTTTTTTTTCTTTGATTCCTCTAAGTCTAACCTCGGATTAGCTATCAACACGGTCTGTGTAGGATTCATTGTCCCCATTACCATACATTGAAGGGTGCTTGGCTTTCGATGCTTCGAGATAGCACTGCCCATAACGACCCCAAGAACTCCTGGCAATCAACACTTTGAGATTGTATCGCCCATGGATTTCTTAAACGAATTCAAGCCTATGGCAATCGGCACTTCGAGATAAGGCTGCCCATGGTACTTGAACCGCGCAATGTGCTTACATGCCCCAAGTAGGATGGATATCCTAAGAGACAAGCGCCGAGGGGGTAATATGTTATCATCTCATCCTCAAGGTGAGTTTATACTCCACCTCTCCTGCGGCGAGAACTCTTCCAATCAAATTGTGTTTTCAAGCCTCTCCTAAGTCAAAACTAAGAGAACCAAATCTCTTTTAAGAAATGAATTAAGTTGATTACTTATTTACACCAGACCAAGTGTGTGAAATTTGGATGCTTGGGTTACAAGGACCCGTAAACCAAAAGGTAGAACAAGACTGCAGGTACTGCACCACCTTTAACTTAAACCCTAGCTTTCCTTCCTCAACCGCTTGAGGAATGGTTCGCAACTTAACTCCTACTTAAGTTTTTAAGTCCACAAAGGACCCTAAAGGTCTAAAGCTAGTAGCTCATTTAGCCTATAAAGTTTGACCCTAGAGTTAACTTAGTCTACCCCAGAGTTCTAATTTGCTTAAGAATGCAAGACCTAGCCACTTAAGCTCAAAACCTTTTTTTTTTTTTTAATGCAAATCTATGCATGCTATAAACAAAATGTCTCTGGTCCTCTCCCCCATGCCTGGTTCAGACAATTTCCTCATTGAAAACAAAAATAGTTAAAGGAAGATATTACTTGAGATGGAGAATGGTAGGAGCTAAGGCTCCTCAAGAGTGACTTCGTCAACCAGATGTCCATCCAAAGTTATGTAAGGTTTTAACTGTTGACCGTTGACGATAAAGGGAGTTGCTGAAGAGGAAGGGTTTTTAATCTCCACAGCTCCATGCGGAAATACTTTGGTGATTATATAAGGCCCATCCCAATGAGATTTTAACTTCCCAGGAAAAAGCTTAAGTCTGGAATTGAAAAGCCAGACTTGTTGTTTGGCTCAAAGGTCTTTCGAAGTATAAACTTATCATGCAAGGCCTTAGTTCTTTCTGTATAAGCTTGAGAGGTGTCATAAGCATCATTCGTCAGCTCCTCAAGCTCACTTAATTCCAGAAGTCATTAGTTACCTGCCTTCTCTAAATTCTTGTTAACACTTCGAATAGCCCAAAATGCCTTATGTTCCAACCCAACAGGTAAATGGCACACTTTCCCATACATAATCCAAAAGGGAGAAGTACCCAATGGGGTCTTATAGGCCGTTCGATAAGCCCACAAAGCCATCAAGCTTTTGGGACCAGTCTTTCCTATCAGGTCTAATGGTCTTTTCCAAAATATTTTTTATCTCCCTATTCGACACTTCAACCTAGCCACTTGTCTGAGGATGGTAAGGGGTAGCGACCTTGTGAGACACTCCCAAACTCCTGATTAGCTGATTTAAGTGGTGGTTTCGGAAATGAGGTCCCCCATCACTTATAATGGTCATGGGGTAGCTGAAACAGGATATGATATTGGCCTTCACAAATTTCAAAACCACAAAGTGGTCATTTGTGAGCGTAGGAATGGCCTCTATCCATTTAGAGACATAATCAACTACCACAAAGATATATTCATAACCATGGGACGACGGGAAGGGGCCTATAAAGTCAATTCCCCACACATCAAAAATTTCAACAGAGTGAATAGGATGTTGAGGCATTTCATTCCACTACCCAATCGTTCCAATCCGTTGACATCTAATACAGGCCTTAACAAAATTATGAGAATCCCTAAATAAGGAAGGCCACCAAAAATCAGACTGGAGAACCTTAAAAGCAGTTTTCTTAGCAGCAAAGTGTCCTCCACAATGAAGTTCATGGCAAAAACTCAGCACACTTTGTTGTTCCTCTTCAGGTACACAATGTCTCAATACTTGGTCTTGTCCAATTCTAAATAATTCTGGCTCTTCCTAATGAAAATATCTTGCTTGGGAAATGAATCTCTTTCTTCTCTGTTCATCCCAAGAGCCAGGAGTTTGTCCAGTGACCAAGTAATTTACAGTATCAGCATACCAAGGTAAAGTTGGTGTTACCGCCATCAGAGTTTCATTGAGAAATGTCTCATGAATGTCTGCAGAAAGAGAATAATTAAGAGGAAGGCGAGACAGGTGGTCAGCCACAACATTTTCTACTCCTTTCTTTTCATGTATTTCCAAGTCAAATTCTTGAAGGAGTAGGATCCACCAAATCAGACGTGGTTTAGAATGCTACCACAACATTTTCTACTCCTTTCTTTTCATGTATTTCCAAGTCAAATTCTTGAATGAGTAGGATCCACCAAATCAGACGTGGTTTAGAATGTTTCTTAGCAATGAGATGTTTCACTGCCACATGATCAGTAAAAATAACCACCTTAGACCCAAGCAGATAAGACCTAAACTTCTCCAAAGCAAAAACTACAACAAGTAATTCTTTTTCAGTGATAGTGTAGTTTTGCTGAGGTTCGGTTAAAGTCTTGCTTGCATAATGCAGCACATGAGGTCTTCCCTCAACCCTTTGTCCAAGGACTGCTCCCACTGCATAATCCGAAGCATCAGACATCAGCTCAAATGGGAGTGTCCAATTAGGAGCTTGGAGAATAGGCGTAGAGATCAAGGCCTCCTTTAGAGTTTGAAAGGCCTCGGCACACGTCAAATCAAAATTGAAGGAAGATTCCTTCGCCAACAAGTCACAAAGTGGCCTAGAAATTTTACTAAAATTTTTAGTAAAGTGGCTATAAAAGCTAGCATTGCCTAGAAAGGATCTAATATGTTTGACGTTCGTAGGCAAAGGGAGTTTGGAAATAGAATCAATCTTGGCTTTATCTACTTCCAAACCATTCTCGAATACAACATGCCCAAGTACAATTTCTTTCTGTACCATGAAGTGGCTTCTCCAAACTGAGGACTAAACCAGTCTCCTTACATCGCTTCAACAGATTCTTTAGGTGCAGGACACACTGGTTGAAAGACGAGCTATAAATGGAGAAGTCATCCATAAACACTTCAACACACTTATCAATCATGTCCAAAAGGATAGACATCATACACTGCTGGAAGGTTGCAGGGGCATTACATAATCCAAACGGCATACGCCTGAATGCAAAAGTACTGTAAGGACTCATGAATGTCGTCATTTCCTGGTCATTAGGAAAGGCTGCCACCTGATTGTACCGAGAATATCCATCGAGAAAGCAATAGTACTTATTCCCTACCAATTTTTTGAGAATTTGATCAATAAAAGGTAGAGGAAAGTGATCCTTCTAGGTAGCGGTGTTCAGCTTGTGGTAATCAATACAGACCCTCCATCCAGTTGAGGGTCTAGTGACAACTTGTTCACCTTGGTCGTTGAGTTCCACAGTAAAGCCTGCCTTCTTTGGCACCATATGAATAGGACTTACCCATTTTCTATCTGCAATGGGATATATGATCCCAGCATCCAACCACTTCAGGATTTCCTTTTTTACCACCTCCCTCATATTAGGGTTTAGACGTCTCTGCATGTCCCTAAATGGCTTGATGGAATCATCAGTATAAATGTGGTGCATGCAGAGTGTAGAGTCTATAACCTTAATGTCAGCAATGCTCCAAGTAATAGCTTCCTTATGCCTAGAAAAGCATTCAATCAAGGCTCCCTCTTGTGCCTCAGATAGCACAGCCGAAATGATAACGGGGAGCGTACCATTGGCACCTAGGAAAACGTACTTGAGAGTGTCAGGGAGGGGTTTCAACTCAAGGTCAGGGGCTTGTATGGTTTAGGGTTTCATAATAGATGTCCCCATCTCAGGTAGCAGATCTACCTTCAACGAAAATGATGGGGGAAGAGACTCAGTAGAAACACCTAACAATATCCCCGTCACATTCCTCCAAGAAATGGGAATGCTCATTTAGCATGACTTGCTGAAGGGGGTAATCACATAACATTGCAGGAGTTTCCTCTTCAATCAGGTCATCTATCACCTCAACTTGAGAACAATCCTCAAGTCCGGCTTGTTTGTAAGCATCAAACACATTAAGTCAGATTTTCCTAATCCCAAAGCCCTTTTTCAATGCCCCAGTATTGCAATTGATTGAAGCATGCGAAGTTGCAAGGAAGGGGCGGCCCAAAATGATGGAGGGTTTGGTTGGCTTGTTGGTAGGGTCAGTGTCCAAAACTAAGAAGTCAACGGGAAAGAAGAAATCCTCCACTCTTATGGGGACATCTTCCAAAATTCCCCATGCTGTCTTAAGTGATCGATCAACAACTTGAAGGATTACAGGGCTAGGCTTCAGATTGCCTCCCCTAAGTTGTTCGTACACATAGCTCGGAAGGATGTTCACCCCCGCACCCAGATCAAGGAGAGCCTCATCAATTTGTAAGTCACCAATAACTACTGAGATGTATGGGGCTCCTGGGTCCTTAAGTTTTGGGGGTGTGCCATGTTGAACAATTGAGCTAACAGAATCAGGCAGGAGAACTTTTGATTCGACTTGTTTTCTAGATTGCCGCTTATTCGTGCACAGGTCCTTTAAGAAGTGGGCATAAGATGGAATCTGCCTGATAGCTTGAAGTAAAGGCAGGTTAATTTGCACTTGCTTGAAAGTTTCCATAATCTCATCTGTCTTATCTTTGGCTCCAGATGAGCCAACAGAAGTCTACCCAGAGGTGGATAAGCACTCTGGAAACGGCACTCTTGATCTCTACGTGGAAGGGTTGTCAAGTCGAGTATTGGGTGGAATGGGGGCAACTTCTTCCAGTGAGGTGATTTCAAGCGGAGAAGATTTGGGCAAGTCTTCTCTGGTGGGGGTGAAAGTTGGGGTGGATGGTTTTTTAGGGGGTGAGACTATAGGAGCATCGATTTTGGAAATTTCTTTCCCACTCCTCAGAATAGTCGCTGCCTGAGCATGCTCCCTAAAGACAATCCCTTTTCCTTTTGAATTTTCCTCAGCAGCACTGGGGAGCTTCCCAGTTTCCCTCTATCTAACAACCTCAACAATGTGTCCTATTTGTGATTTCATCTCATGTATAGCCTTGTCATGAGATTGAATGATGGCACTTTGACTTTCTTGCATAGTTTTCAACACCGCCTTCAATTCATCCATCTCAGAGGTCTTAGGTTGGGCAAAGGTCTGAGGTTGGTTCATTTGATGGTTTTGAAAGGATTGTTGTTTGTAATTCACTGAACTTGAGACATTTCCTTGTCTCCATGAAAAGTTTGGGTGGTTCCTCCATCCCTCATTATAAGTGTTGGAGAAAGGGTCATTACGAGGTCTAAGACAGAACCCTTGAGCGACATTCAAATCTGCTTGTACAAGCTCAGGGAATTGGGAGGCCAAGTGGCAATCCAGAGTGGCATGTGTATTGCCTTGACAAATTTAGCATTCAGAAGCTTGGGATGTGGAGGTGTTAGATACGAATGAACTCGGGTTCGACATAAGCCTTTCCATGTTTTGGTTCAATAATTGAATCTAATAGGCTAAATTCTGGGTGTCCCTTGCCTCATTTGCCTACAACTTTCTTTGCATGAGAGTGGGCTTTCTATCTATGTATGCAGAATTCAAGTGAATAGAATTCTCACTCAAAGTATCAAATAAGTTCCAAGGTTCATCCTTAGTCATTGATAGAAAGGTTCCTGCACAGGCACCATCCACAGTTTGCCTATGTGAATCATTAAGTCCGATGTAGAACCTTTCAACCAGTTGCCATTTAGGCACCTGGTGATGTGGGAAAAGTCTTAGCAAGTCGTTAAAGCTCTCCCACGGATTGTGGAACGCTTCCCCATCCTTTTGAGCAAAACTTATAATTTCCCTCCTAAAGTGATTGGTTTTTCTCATGGGGAAGTACTTCAAAAACTCCTTCTTTAGGGCATCCCAAGTATTAATATTATCAAGGGTGTGATTCCAATACTTGGCTTTGTCCTTAAGGGAGAAGGGAAAGAGGGTCCACATTTTAGCGTCATCAGTAACACCCTGCAGCTTCACCGTGGAACAGACCTCGGTGAATTCCTCTATATGCCTGTAAGGGTCTTCCCTAGTTGTACCATAAAAGGAGGGCAGCAAGGATATGGTACTGCTTTTGATCTCATAAGGATTGTCCTCTCCAGGTCTACGTAGTGCAGGGCCAGCTTGATTGGTTGGGATGAAATATTCCTTAAGGCTCCTTTGACCAGCCATTTCTACCCTTGGAAGGTCTCTTCTTAAGATTCTTTTAGGTTCAGGATCAAACACAAGTTGTCTCCTAAGAGAATGCCTACGAAGCATGCACTACAAACACAATTCGAAAGGACTTGTTCGGTCTTTATAAATTTAGGCTTTTGACTTTAGTTCAAATTATAGGTGACAAAGCAAGTTGCCCAATCAATTACATGCCTATTGTCAACCTTCGAAATGCCTAAAAAGACCTAGTTGGAGCTTAGGTATTCTTCCCTAAATCTCAAATGGTAACGGAAATCCAAAGATAGAAGATCAAGGGATGCAAGTAGGCCTAAGCCTTCCTTTGAAGTTGTGCTTTCGCGGTGCTTCTCAACTACCCCCAAAAATCCATGGCAGGGTATCCCCCTCTTTGGATTTACAAAACCTTTGATCTCAAGTTCCAAACACTTCAGAATCCAATGGTAGGAGGCCTCTTATCCTTGTCGTTTCAAGACTTAGGTGTGTCTAAATGAGTGCTGTGGTGCAAAAGAGATAAGTGTGCATTCACCGCAAAAAGATTTTGAATTTTGAATATCACACCACGTTTGACAATCAAGTCCTTGATTTTTAGATGTCTCTCCTTTAATTAGTCCTTTTTCACGAATATATGTGACCGCTTGTTAGATCGCTTCAAGACAAATTATGTGGTCTTTAAATTAAGTCCAAATGCAATGCGTGATCAAGAATAGGATGTAGAGTAAGAGAATGCATACCTTGCTTCCAGCAATCAACGATGCAAGAATGCACACAACGTAGAGAAGTAAATCTAGAGGCTGCTCATATAGACCTAAATGGTTCGTCCTAGGGGCAGGCAGCTCATTTTTTTTTTTTTTAACTACTTATGCACAAGCAAATAAAAGTAAAGAATCCACAAAATAAATTAAAAAAAACCTAAATCTGAAAAAAAGGGAACAGGCTCCCAAAAATTACCCAACATGGGCCTAAAACAAAATTGGGGAACAAACCCCTCAAAATATACCCCAGAATAAGGGTTTCAAACCAAATGTGCAATAAAAAATTAAATCTAAAGTCTTAATCCTACTATAATTAAATTAGCGACTAGATGATTGTCGTGTCCTCGTCCTTCTCCTCCTCTACAAGGTAGATCAACCAATTCCTCCTCTGGTGACGTCAAGGGTCGCCTCTCACGATGGCTGATTCCTCGCACAGAAAAGAAAATAATAAATGGTCAGATCACTGTGCAATTGATAAATAATCAAAAATAAAATCAAGTTAAATTATTGCATCTGTTGCCTCCACGGCAATGGCGCCATTTGATTAGTCGATTTTTCCACCACATAAAACTACAAATGACTTTTAAAGTGAACAATCGACTCGTCAATGGCCACACATGTATAAAATTGATTTGTGAACCCAGTGCTTTAGTCGTCAAGAGTTGGGCGAACATATACCCTTCTAAGCATATTGACCATGACCTAAGCTCAAGCAGGCACATGAGTGTGTGTGTGTATGCGGCACACAAGGGTGCTCGTGAGCCCAGGTGGGCATGAGCTTTGTGAGCTTGGTATAGGCCAATATTGTGCAAGCAAGAAAAGGCCAAAATCAACAATTAATAAACTAAGAACTAATTCGAGTAGGGTCCGATCTGGTCTGGGTGTGGACTATTGATCCTCGAAAGAATCGGGTCCGCCCATTAAACCATTTTTGGTTTAAGTGTGAAAAGCATGGAATTAAGTCTAAAAAGGGTTAAGTGTGGAACAGAGGTGTGCATAGAAAAAAAAGAAGAAAAGAGTTAATGAATCGTGGAGATAATTGTGGCAAAGTATGAGAACTTAGTGAGAGAATTGTGAAGAGAGGTTTGAGGAGAAGTAAAAAGTGTTTGAGCTCCATTGTAACAAGGTATTTATTTTGTATTGTAATTCCTTTTATGTCTTATTTTTTGTAAACACTCAATGCAAACATTTCTTTTCTTTGTTATTGATTGTATAATCATTCATGTACGTTTTCTTTCACTATTAGAATAGTTGCAAGTTTTAATTATTCAATTTTATATGCAATTGTTCATGGGCTTAACATGTCATAGGTATTGATCTAATTATTAAAGTTATTAATTGATTATTAACTTAAAATAAAATGGTGAATTGTTTAAGTTTATGCCTCCCAATGAAGGGCCTAGACACAACTAGTTAAAAGAATTAAATCTAAAATGTAGGTTACCTTGACCCTATACTACAATCAACGAAAACCATTTAACAATTCAAGTTAACCTAAGTCCATTCTTTTTGCATTTAATTAAGAGTAATAAACTTAACTAACTGTGGTGAGAATTATACCATCATTTTAATGGCACAGTTGCTGGGAGGTAACTCGGTGATTATATTCACCATTATCATTGTAATTATCTACTTTGTATATAGTTCATTTCTAACTAGTTTTTTTTTGTTTGGTTTTTGTCTTCTTTTAGGGATATCTTCACAGGTAAGCTCAGAAGGAATGTGGGTTTTCTGTTTTGCATTTTTCACATATTCACTATATATACCATTGTGAGATTTCTTTTCCCTAGTCATTAATTATGTTTGTTTGTTGTATTTAGGTTAGAAATATAAAAAAAATACAAAATTACATAGTTTCTAACTAGTAGCAGCATTCCACTAGGCATGGACTCCTAGGAGTACATATACCTGATAGTAGTTGACATTCTGACTTGAGATTTTTGATCTCGCATCAACGGGAAAAACATGTGAAAGCCCTTGTAGATCCCTGTCTTTCAATTAAAAGCAAGACCACAGTCTTGTTTGAAAAGATATAACAAGCGGTCATTTGTTAGTTCCATCCATTATTTCAAAAAGATTAACTAAAAAGAGGATTCATAAAACTCTTGACATATACTCTATTTGCAGAATTGCATCTGGGTTTTATCGTTATCGTTTGTTGCATGTTATCTCACACACAACACGATCACTAGAGTTACACGAGTCTTTTGCTTCCAGCTCCCCTCTATGGACCTCTTAGGGCTTTGGCCGAAAATCAACAAGTCTGTCTCACTACTAGAGCCCTAGGGAGCCTCTAGTGAGCGATCTCGATCCTAGACCTTAGACCTTTGAGCTTGTAGGATACATATGATAGGTCCATTTTAGTGGACTAATTTAGTGCTTAAGTACAGTATTATTGGGATGAGAATTTAATCTAAAGCATGTTTAGTATTGATAAAATGATGTGAGTTTTAGATTTATCATTTCAAGTATTAATTGCATTAATCTTTATTTGGAAGGATTAATTATTCACTTTAAAAGGCAAGGGAATCACATCAAATCTTGATTTGAGATATGTAGGATTTTGTCTTAGCAAAATATAGTAAGAGAATAAATTTCAAAGGCATCCTTATATATCTCTTAATTATTCAATCACATTCCTTTATTTATTTTTACTTAAATATCTCTCTCATGAATCTATCGCTCTCCCTCAATTCTCTCCTGCCTATTTGGTAACATAAAATACTCACCTTCTCTCTTTGACTCTTTCCTTCTCTGACTCCCTCTCTAAATCTCTCTCTCATTTTGTTTATATAACAGGCAAAAAAAAGGCATAGCGGATCCCATCTCCCATCCACGGGGGAAGAAGCCGTCACCTCTCTCAGGAGAGGTCCCCCTCTCCAACATTATCTTCCTCCAGAGTAGACTCCTTTCCCCTCCACCGTGTGCCTAATTCCACCGCCGCGAGCCACCACCAATACCTTTACTGCGTGCCCACGACTCCGCCACCGCGAGCCACCACCACACCGTGAGACCCCGACGTTCCCGCTACCATGAGCCTCTTCTTCCTCGATGCACCAACAACCACGCACGGAAGTCCACCACCGTGCCTTTGGTCTCCTTGATGTGAGACCCGACCACAGCAACGCCAGTGACCACCGTCCACAACGTCGTCCTCCTTCTTGTCCTTTGCCTCGTCGATCGACAAGCAACCAACCCTTCTTCTTTGATCCTTAATCTAGCAACCACCTTCACCCAACAGAGCTGTAGGCCACCCAGCTGCCACACATGGCCCCGCGCACACGCAAGCAACTGCACGCACGCACAGTAAGTCCTCGCAGCAGTCCTCTCCTTGGCATTGACGACCCACCGGCGCCTCCCATCTGCCATGCGCAGGTATGCACCTGCAATAGCGTAGCCAGCCCCGCGCAGATAGAACAATTGCGCCCCCTCCTCTCCTTCATCGTCTTCTCCGTCGGCCAATAGAGAAGAACCCAACACCCGATGGCTTCCTCCACTTGCAGCCGCCACCTCCGGCCACGAAACTCTACGTCGTTGACTCCATTGAGCTTGCCTCACCTTCTCAAGCACAACCACAACATTAGAACCGCCAATGATAGTACACGTGTGTGCATGCCCAACCCACCACCGGTGAGCATCTTCCTGCCATTTGGCCGCCGCCATCCGCCGTTTGTCGTGCAACCATTACCATCGGATTCCTCTCCGCATCCTCGACCTCCTCCAAGCACGGCAAGCCCGATTGTCCTCTCCTCCTGCACATGCATGCGCCAGTAGCCAATCCTCTATTTTTCACTCCATTAAAAATTACATTGACTGCCATTGCTGAAGAATTGGATTTTGATACTGGTTATTTTATTTTGGTAAATTTGTGGGAAGCCCTTCCGTTCTTGGTTATTTGTGACAATATTGAAGGAGTAGAATTACTATTTAATGTATTTTGTTTTCTTTCCTCTCATGATGCATGGATATCGATTGCAATTTATTTTTCTTGAACATGATTATTGGTGATCTTATTGGTTCTATGTCTCCTTGTGGATACGACCTAAAGTGTGGTATTATTTCAATATTTTAGTAACTTCAATCCAGGTTTTTTCTACCACATTACATATTGCAACGACATATCCTTCTGATGTTATTTCTGCAAGCAAAAAACCTCGCAATCAAATGGCGTCGTTGCCAGGGAGGCAACAAATGCAATAGATTCACCTGTTCTTTTCTCAGATTATTCTGAGTTGCGCATTTATCCGATCATTCTTTATCTTTCTGTGCACGGAATCTGACGGGGAGAGGTGTTGGAGAGCGACGACATCAACCTTGAGCGATGTTCACACGTGGAGAAGACGTAGGAGATCTGGATCCTGCTCTCACAGGGGATTCTCCTTCATCACAGTTTTATTTCTATCTTCTCACCCTTGTAGTAATTGGGGCTTATTTTCGGGGGTCTGTCCCCACATTCTTTAGAGGCTAGGGCTATATTTTTTTCTATGTGTGAAAGTTAAATTTCTACTTGCTGCCTCTAAAACAAACAAAAGAAAATATCGAGCTGCCTGTTTAGGAGTTGCATACCCTTAGGTGTGTGCATTTAGAGGTGATTGAGCAGCATACTAGATCACTTCTCTACATTGCGTACATCATTGCACGAAGATTGCTAGAGACAGATATACCATTCTAACTTTGCATCCAGCTCCTGTCCATGCATTTGCATTTGAATTAAAATTCAAGTCCACCAAAATTGATTAAATTAAACTAATTCAGTGGTTGCCTAATTGAAATTGGGACTGATAATTAGATTTGATCTTAAAACCAAGTCATAGTTGATCTGATTCAAAGGGACTTATCCTATTTTTAAAATAATAAAAGATTTGCAGTGTGATGCGCACTTCTGACACTGAGCACGCACATTAGGCACCGCACTAAGGCTCGATCCCTTAAGGCTATAGGCACCGATCTATTTATCAATGCAGACCCTCCTATCTTGTTTTGCGGTGGTGTACTATCTTTTGACCGAGTGTTTTGATACTTCACGGAGGGGGACACCCCATAAAGGAATAAAAGGGTAGTTAAGAGGCACCACTTAAGCATCGCCTCAAAGGAAGGGTTCACCCTACTTGCATCCCTTTGTTCGACCTTGGAGTAACTTCTCACTTGATCACCTGAGAGTATCATCTAAGCAAAGCATAGGTCCTAGGGCACTTGAAGGTCGACTTAAGGAATGTAATTGATTATGAAACTTGTCTTGCCATCAAGAGAGAATGTAAACAACCTCTGTCTTCTCTAAACAGCTTGTCAGGGATCTCAAGTCACGTCTCCCTCTTATACAACTAAAGTGGGAACGAACGGGTGCAAACTTGACTCCATTTGATAAACTTTAAGGAGTCGATTGGAGGTTGGCTTAAATCTGCTCTAAGAAAGAAAAGAGAAGTCCCATTGCCTTGTGTTTGATTGGGGTGTGTTTTTCAAGTCATGTTTTCAAATGGATTATAACAACTACTTCATTTCTTTTCAACCCAGAATACCCAATCCGAATAATTGCAATTATCCATCTTCTGATGAGCATCGGGATCGTTTCTACTCCTACTATAGGAACATTGGTCTGATTAAACCCCAACCCAGTGGTGATGAGCAGAACCTAGGAGAAGGGTATCCCAACCCTAGCTCTTCCATGACCATGCCCAACCTGCCCACCCTTCATGATTTGTCTTATCTAGGTTGGACTAATACTCCTAGGCAACTTGAACCTGAGATTGACTATCCTAGTCAATCTGATGGTAGCCTCTCCTCTTTTATGATAGAAATGCAAAAACAACAGAAAGAGATGATGGATTCTATGGGAGAGATTTTGAGGAATAGTCAAAGATTAATTGAAGAGATAAACCAACTTAGCGATCCTCCTACAATCAATTCTGATCCCTACCGTCATATACCCGATTACCAAGATAATTTCAAGGAAAACAATGACAATAGGGATCCTATTTTGAGGAGTAGCTATCACTTAGACATCCCTCATGAGATATGCCCACCAGAAGGCAATCTTGGTGACTATCAACCTGATCTTAATTGGAAGGAGAAAATGGGCCCATTAGATGAACTCAACTTGAATGATAGTATCTTCATTACATTGGATGAAATGGGTCGCAGTCAATTAGTCAACCCCGCGCCCAGTCTGAATCTTGAGGTGGAATCTGTATCCCATCCTAGGGATCCTGAGCATATGCTTTATGCTTCTGAGGACCTTGCACCTCAGTTAGAGCCCCCTGAGGATTGTGATTTAGAAGTTAACAAATTCCAGAAGTCTTGGATGCTAGAGGAAATCATACTAGAAGGAAGTGATAATAACCACACTCCTCTATCAACGGGACCAACACCTGTCATTGAATATTCTGAGGATTCACAAGTCCCCAACCCAAGTGTCCATGAGAAACTTGAGACGGAATTGGAAGAATTAGATCATTATTGGCCTCGGGGACACAAAGAGTTGGTTTTTGAGGAAGCACATGATCCTGATATAAAAGTTTGCCCTGAGGCTTATAGTCAAGAGGGAGAAAATGTAGAAAAGGATGATGATGACTTTCAAAGGACCAGACTCAAAGTATGGAGTGACTCTAGGGGCGAATATGATTGGTTCGATGACTTACCCCCTAAGGATTTGATTGAATTCGGATTCCTACATACCTTTGACTATCATGATCATCCTCTCAAACAATCGAAAGAAATGGAAGCCATTACTGCTCTTGAGGAAAGAATCTATACACCCCATGAGTAGGATCTTAACGTTGAACAAGAACCTGGGGATGTCATTATTGAGGACACTCACAGTCCTATTGCTTTCAAACAACTTCTACATGATGATGAAATGAGCGACACCCTTGAGCGATTCAATTTGGATGATGAACATTTGGGCCCATTCCAGAACACGAACACCAATGATATGCATCATGAAAGGCAATCAATAACCAAGGATGCTTTTGATAACATTCAAGAACTGGAATGGATATCAAGGATGAATGCTAAGCTACTCACACCCTCCTTAACCCTTTTCCCTACCCCGCACCTAAGAGACTTACACTTCTGCAGAAGTAGCTTCCTGAAATCTCTACTCACACTTTTGATTAACAGGGAAATATCCAGACCAATGCACCCTATGGTAGAGTGGTGAGTTTGGATAGACGCTTTTCCATGTCAGCCCATTAGTCTTAGGGTATGTTTCGTCGCACTCTCTGTACCCCACACATATTTGCTTGAGGAGCCTTTGCCTCCTTGTCGCACACTCCTGGAGGCAACTACTCATGTGTATTATGTAAAACCTCCACAAATAGCCCAGGAGTACCCTCTTTTCACCAGCCTCTGGAGAGTATTTGGCCTCACTATCCATCTCCAACTTGCCAACATCTTGGGTTACTTACTAGCCAGGCTAGGTTTGTTATGTATCTTCTTTGGGTCTCCTTCTGTTTCCCTTCTAGAGCCCTATTTGCGAGGTATCCCAACTCCACCTCAGGTAATATCTGTCCTTGATTTTGCCTATCAATGAGGACATTGTCAGATTTAGGCATGGGGGTGTATAACCTGAGGTTATTCATAGCATTTATACATATTCTTCATGCAATTAGGTCATCCATCTTGCATTAAAAAAAAAATAATAAAAACAAAAACTAAAAAAACAAGAGAGAGAAGAAGAGAGAAAAAGGAGATGAAATCTTTTTGGGCTGAATTTCAAATATATTGTGGAGAGACACTGGAAGAAAATGTGCAGAATTGTGTTGGTCCCAGTAGTTGATTATGGAAAAGTTACCTAAGTTCTAGGCCAGAATGAATGAATTAAGTCCTAAAGTACTAAAGAAAAGGAGATAAGTGAGGGATACCGACTTTAGGCCTTATGGGTCTATTTTAGGGCCTAAACACTCACGTATTTGTTAAGATATAGACTATTCCTCAAGAGCTTAAGGGAGTTACGACACTGATGTATTAAGTCTAAGGCTTAGGGAGTATTCGGCCCTTTTGCATGCCCTTTGGATTGCGGAACTTGGTAACCTGAGCACCCAAAAATCACACACTATTCTGGTTCAGTGCACATAACAAAGAATGATACCAAAAAGTGTCTATTCTGAAAATGTTTTCCCGAAAAGTTGACTTAGGAGTGGTTTGAAGACACAAGTTGATTGAATGAGTTCCCAACGCAGAGAAGAGAAATGTAAAATAAGCCCCTCGAAGATGCGTTATAACATATCATCTCCTCGATGCTTGTGTCTTAGCATATCTAAATATCCTACTGGGGGCACAGAAGCATCTTGTGTTGGTTCAGATGCCGTGGGCGACATTATCCCCAAATGCCGATTGGCAGGGTCTGAGTTTAGCTATAGAATGCCTTGGGTGGCACTATCCTGAAGTGTCGAAAGCCAAGGTTCTGGGGGTTGCCATGGGCGGTGCTATCTCGAAGCATCGATTGTCAGGGACCCTACAAGGATTGATGGTGGGGATAAGGAATCTGATACAGATCGTGTTTAGAGCCAATCCAATGTTAAGTCTAGGGTAATTTAAAAATAAAGAGAGAAAACTCTAAAAATAATATTTATCCTTGTCCCTCTTACAAAAAATGCATTGGCAAAACTAAACCTAACCTTTTAGCACATGTGCACGGGTGCATTAACCTCTGGGATCAACAAACCTCTAGGTAGGTTTTACGGGCCTTAGAATCTTTTGCGGTAGACCCAAGGCTAAGGCTGGTCAGGTTCGTATCTTGGCTGGTACTTGAGTAACTTTAGGCCTATAGTTGGTATTTCAATCTAATTTCTAAAGTGTGTCACGATAAGGCATCCTGACGGTAAAATCTGACCTGGAGACTTGGTCTGTTTCATATGATTTTGCTTGGGACTAGAAAAACATAGGCATGGGAGCATTTGATAGGTCCATTTTAGTGGACTAATTTAGTGCTTAAGTACAGTATTACTGGGATGAGAATTTAATCAAAAGCATGTTTAGTATTGATAAAATGATGTGAGTTTTAGATTTATCACTTCATGTATTAGTTGCATTAATCTTTATATGGGAGGAATAATTATTCACTTCAGAAGGCAAGGGCATCACATCAAAGCTTGATTTGAGATATGTGAGATTTTGTCTTAGCAAAATATAGTAAGAGAATAAATTTTAAAGGCATCCTTATGTCTCTTAATTATTCAATCACATTCCCTTATTTATTTTTACTTAAATATCTCTCTCGCATGAATCTATCTCTCTCCCTCAATTCTCTCCTCTCTATTTGGTAACATAAAATACTCACCTTCTCTCTTTGACTCTTTCCTTCTCTGACTCCCTCTCTAATTCTCTCTATCATTTTGTTTATATAACAGGTAGAAAAAAGGCATAGTGGATCCCATCTCCCCTCCACGGGGGAAGAAGCCATCACCTCTCTGAGGAGAGGTCCCCCTCTCGAACATCATCTTCCTCCAGAGGAGACTCCCTTCCCCTCCACCGTGTGCCTAATTCCACCACCGCAAGCCACCACCTCACCGTGAGACCCCGACGTTCCAGCTACCATGAGCCTCTTTTTCCTCGATGCGCCAACAACCACGCACGGAAGTCCACCACCGTGCTGCTAGTCTCCTTGACGTGAGACTCGACCATAGCAGTGGAAGCGACCACCATCCACAACGCCCTCCTATTCTTGGCCTTTGCCCCACTGATCGATAAGCAACCAACCCTCCTTCTTCGCTCCTTAATCCAGCAACAACCTTCACCTGACAGAGCTACAGGCCACCCAGTTGCCACACACAGCCCCGTGCACGTGCAGCCAACTGCATGCATGCATAGCAAGTCCTCACAGTAGTCCTATCCTTAGCGTTGACGACCCACCGCTGCCGCCCATTTGCCACATGCAGGTATGCGCTCGCAGCAACGCGCGAAGCCCTTCACGCGCCCGTAGTAGAGTGGCCAACCTCGCGTAGACAGAACAATCGCACCCCCTCCTCTCCATCGTCTTCTCCATCAGCCAACAGCGAAGAACCCAACACCCGCCAACTTCCTCCACTTGCAGCCACCACCTCCGACCATGAAACTCTGCACCGTTGACTCCATCGAGCTCACCTTACCTTCTCGAGCACAGTTGTAACGACCCGATTTCCCGAATCCCTACAAGACACCAGAATCGGACCGACCCGACTGATCCCAAGACCCAGTCGTCCAACGAGAAAGTAACCAAAAGAGCAGTAAAATAAACCACATTCACCGTGTATATAACTAGCAGTAACAAAATACAGCAATAAAGAAAGGAAATACTACAGCATACACCACCACAACAAAAGAGAAATAAACATGTGCATAACATGAAGCTTACAATAAAGAGAGTATAGGGAGTAATAGAAAACTACTCACTACAGTGGAAAGACAAGTACAGGAGGTACTACAGGTAACACTACTGGGCTCTACTAGGCCCAGCAGCCTCTGTAACCGCTGACTCTGGCTGCTCAACACCTAGTCCTGAAAAGGAAACAAGGGTGACACGTCAGCGAAACACTGAGTAGAGTGGCAACTAAATGCTAAAAGAAGCAGTAGAGTGTACAGTAGCTGTTATATTTTTACTTTATTTATATTTTTCCATTTATTCACTGTTGATTTATTTCTCAGATCCTTCTCTTGATCTTGAATGTTCCTCATGGGAACGATCTTGATTGCAGTCTTTTCCAAAAAGTAGAGGTCACACGTGGTGCTCTCCTGGCTGGGAGAGTCCCCCGTGGTGGTCCTACCCTCAGTCAACCACCCCAAGGTTGCTGACAGACTTAACAGTGACTACGGCACGTGCAATAAACGCACGGATAGCTATCCCGCACTGGCACGCGGTCAATCGTTTCCGTTAATGGGTGTGCCCAAAGCACAGCATGGAACCAGTATAGGGCAGAGCCCTATTAGCAACAGGGGTCCAACCCCTCCACAGTAACCAAACAGGGGTCTTGCCCCTCCACAGTCTGCGCACCCTCACTTGACTACCCTGGTTTGCCCAATGGGCCTAACAAGTCGGTGTAGGAGGGCTAGTAGAAACCCGGGGCCTGTGGGGTAGCTAGTGCTGCCCCTACACTAGTAGCTCTCCTCAGTACTGTGTACACGAGGGCCAAAAGCCGGTAGAAAGTGGCCAGACCTAACCTCGGGTCCATGGGGCGGCTAGCTCCGCTCTACACTAAACAAGGGGGACAGTTGCTCTCCTTGGTACTCCGTACTCAAGGACAACTCACATCCCCGATTCTATTTCATTCCCTTTCCAGGAGTTCTACTCCTAATTCCCCTTAGGGTTCATGCTCTTTTAACTAAGCCAATTTAGGTTTCACCGTTCCAGCTTTATATTCATATAACCCATGTTCTCAACCGTATTTATTCATTCATAACAGGAAACTATTAACCAATTTACTGGTAGTTATCATTTCCGTTCCATTTTTCCAAGACTGCAATGTTTATATATTCAACTAGTTTTCCAGTCGTAGGATTCATGCCGTGCCCTAGGATCTATCATTCAATCTAGTTTTCCAATCCTAGGATTCATGCAGCACCCTAGGATCTATCATTCAATCTAATTTCTCATTCCTAGGGTTCATGCAATGCCCTAGACTCTATTATTGGTTTCATAATTGTACAAATTTTGTTAAATAAATTAAAGTGCCACTCTACTCGCGAAATTGGGAGTACTGGGGGCGTGGTCGGCAATCCCGCGCGCCTCTGCAACCCCCAAAACTGCAAGGGAATGGGGTCCTAACACAAGAATCATTCACACGGAGTTTCTCATAATAGTATACAATT
This sequence comes from Thalassia testudinum, assembly GCA_037157565.1. Taxonomy (NCBI): domain Eukaryota; kingdom Viridiplantae; phylum Streptophyta; class Magnoliopsida; order Alismatales; family Hydrocharitaceae; genus Thalassia; species Thalassia testudinum. The sequence goes on along the minus strand of JAZHRO010000014.1, from coordinate 92,809,005 downwards.
ACTGTAAACAGGTAGAGGAAGTAAATCTGGAAAGAACGAAACTTGAAATGCGAAAAACGGACTTCGAACGAACCCTAAACGAGTCAAAAACGATGAGTCTGTCCCAAATCAGACATCTGGAACTTCTTCCAGACGTACTAAAAGGTCAATCAGGTCATACCTCTATCTACGGAGTCCTTCAGACGTCCAGAAGCTCACTGGATCATCTGGACTTAGTTTCCAGACATCCGATTGTCACCCCGGACGTCTGGAGGTCCTCTCCGTCATCTGGTACTGTGGCCAGACGTCTGATCCGTGTGGGATAGCGAGCCCTCACGCCCTCCCGAACAGAACTTGTGCACACACACACCCACTCTCATCAGGAAGAGGCGCAGAAGAACGCGGCGGATGGCTACAAGGCTATACACGCGTAAAAAGGAGAAGGTAGGAAATATTGTACCTGTCGGACGTCTAAACCTTCCTCCAGACGTCCTTGGCGTCGTCTGGACGTAAGTCCAGACGTCTGATTCTGGGAAATTTTCCCAGAATCAGGACCCTTTTCGCTCTCCGCCCGCAGTGCATGGCCGCGCCGCATCGCGTCCGCCTGCTGCCCAAGCTGTAGCAGCTCCTCCACGCCACCCCACGCTCGCTGCTCTCCCGCCAGCCGGCTCTAGCTGCCCTGGCAAGCTCACACCTTCGCGGTCAAGCTTTCTTCTTCCTCTCGCAACACTCCTCCTTCCTGCACGCTCGCAGCAGCCGCTACTGCCGCACTCGCTCACTCGCTCGCTCGCACTCTCGCTCACTCGCTCGCTCGCACTCTCGCTGGCAAGGAGCAGAAGAAGAAGGCAGTGGAGTGTGGGTGAGGGAGTGGGCATTGGTATTTGAAGGCAGCGTGGGGAGAGAGAGAAAGAAGTGGTGTCGTCTGCAGGGAGGGAGAGAAAAGCAAAGAACGAAGGCGGCGGGTTCAATCTGCGCGCGCTCACGCCTAGATGGGAAGGCATACGCCAAAAGAATTTAATATCGGACGTCTGGGAAGGGTTCCAGATGTCTGGCCAAACGTCTGCGACACTTCCCAGACGTCTTAAACTACGTCTGATGCCCATGTTCGTAACAATATAACAAACTCAGAGGAAGTTTCGACCCCGAAACTTATGCTAACTAGGGTGCGGGAAAGAACAATATATATACATAACAAACTCAAAGAGGACCGAAGCCAGTCTGAAAAGATGTACGCACGAAAAGCTCCGGGTTTCGCTCCCGCATCGCCGTCTCAGGCTCCAAGGTAGCCTCCTTGTACCGCTGGCTCCTCCACAAGACCTTCACCAGGGGTACTTGCTTTCGTCTCAGACTGCGGATGGCTCTGTCAAGAATCTGCACTGGCCGCTCGGGGTAGGTCAGGTCGTCGCCCACCTCGACGCACTCGTGGCTCAAGATGTGACTGGGATCGGCGAGATACTTCCTGAGGTTGGACACGTGGAACATGTCATGCACACCCGAAAGCTGAGGAGGGAGGGCAAGTCTGTAAGCAACGGGTCCAACCAACTCCAAAACCTCAAAGGGCCCCACAAACCTCGGCGTGAGCTTCCCTCTCACCCCAAACCACTGTAGGCCCTTCATGGGCGAAACATGAAGGAAGATGTGGTCCCCAACCTCGAACTGCACCTCTCTGCGTTTCCGATCCGCGTAGCTCTTCTGCCTGCTCCTGACAGTGCGGAGTCGCCTATGAATCTGCTCGACTACCTCCTGACTCTGCCGTATCAGCCTGGGGCCAACCTCCCACTTGGTCCCTACCTCAACCCAACTCAAGGGTGCCGTACATCTCCATCCGTACAGAGCCTCGTAGGGAGCCATGTCGATGCTCGAGTGATAACTGTTGTTGTATGCAAACTCTGCCAGGGGCAAGTGCTCCTCGCAAGAGCCCCTCCAATCTAGTACATAGGCATGCAAAAGGTCCTCAAGTGTCTATATCGTGCGCTCAGACTGTCCGCCTGTCTGGGGGTGGTAAGCTGTACTGAATCTCAACCGCATCCCCAGGGCCTGCTAAAACTCAGCCCAAAACTGCGATGTAAAGTGGGTATCCCAGTCGGATACGATCTCCCGCGGAACTTCGTGCAGACGTACCACGTCGCGGATATACCTCTCTGCCAGCTATGCTGGTCCCAAAGTGACTCGGATCGGCAAGAATCGTGCCGTCTTCGTCAATCTATCAACGATTACCTAGACTATGTCGTGTCCTCGCTGGGTAACAGGTAAACCCACCACCAAGTCCATGGTGATGCTCTCCCACTTCCACTCTCGCACAGGAAGTGGCTGTAGCGGCCCTGCAGGCCTCTGATGCTCGGCTTTCACCTGCTGGCACACTAAACACTGCTGCACAAGTTCACCCACATCTCGCTTCATCCCCCTCCACCAAAACTCGAGTCTCAAGTCATGGTACATCTTCGTATTTTCGGGATGTATGGTGAACTTGGAACCATGTGCCTCAGTCAGGAGTTCTCTTCACAGCTCCTCGTCTCTAGGAACGCACAAACGTCCCCTCAAGCGCAGCACCTGGTCTGTGAAAGAGAAGTCCCTCGGGTCTCCTGACAGTACTCTGTCATGTAAGGACTGCAAGTATGGGTCAGCCATCTGTCCTGCGATGATGCGATCTATCAGCTCTGGCCTCGTCTGTCGTGTCACAGTCACTACCCCACAGTGCCCCTGTAACTCTAGGGGTCGCCAACTGCCCATCTCCTCCAAAAGGCTCCAACTCCGCACCTGTAAGTTGGCCAAGTGTGCGGGCGCCTTCCAGCTCAAGGCGTCAGCCACCACGTTGGCCTTTCCTGGGTTGTAGGAAATGCTGCAGCCATAGTCCTTCAGGAGCTCCAACCAACGTCTCTGTCTCATGTTGAGCTCCTTCTGATCAAATAGGTATCTGAGGCTCTTGTGATCTGTAAAAATCTCAAAGGTCTCACCGTACAAGTAGTGCCTCCAGGTCTTCAGCGCGAAGACAACAGCTGCGAGCTCCAAGTCGTGTGTAGGGTAGCTATGCTTATGGGGCTTCAGTTGCAGCGAAGCGTAAGCGATAATGTGACCCCTCTACATGAGCACACCCCCAAATCCCTACAAGGAGGCGTCCGTGTACACAACGTACCCACCACTACTGTTAGGGATAGTGAGCATAGGAGTCGAACTCAGCCTCTCCTTCATCTCCTGAAAACACGCCTCACAGGCATCTGTCTAAGTGAAGGGCACGTCCTTCCAGGTCAACTGTGTCATAGGACATGCAATCTGTGAAAAGCCCCTGATAAACCATCTGTAGTAGCCTGCCAATCCTAGGAAACTACGAATCTCAATAACCGTACGCGGTCTCTCCCACCTAAGCATTGCCTCGACCTTGGCAAGGTCCACCGCCAAGCCGTCTCCAGAGATCACATGACCAAAGAAGGTCACCTCCCTCAACCAGAACTCGCACTTGCTGTATTTGGCATATAGCCTACGTCGTCTCAGTGTGTCCAGAACCATCTGTAAGTGCTGTCCGTGTTGCGTCTGATCTTGAGAATAGATGAGCACATCATCAATGAATACCACCACGAACTGGTCCAAGTACGGTCTAAGCACCCGGTTCATCAGGTCCATGAAGGCAGCAGGGGCATTGGTCCGCCCAAACGGCATGACCAAAAACTCGTAGTGTCCGTACCGGGTGTGGAAAGCTGTCTTGGAGACGTCTGCCTCCTTTATCCTCAACTGGTGGTATCCAGACCTCAAGTCGATCTTGGAGAATACCGTGGCACGTCGCAGCTGGTCAAACAAGTCGTCGATCCTCGACAGCGGATATCTATTCTTGATGGTGACCCTATTTAGGTGTCGGTAGTCCACACAAAGGCGTAGGGTACCATCCTTCTTCTTTACAAACAGTACTGGGGCTCCCCAGGGAGATGCACTAGGCCTCACAAAGCCCTTCTCCAAAAGATCCTGCATCTGAGACTTGAGCTCTCGCAGCTCAAGTGGTGCCATCCTGTATGGTGCAGTGGAGATGGGGCTGGTCCCTGGTACTAACGAGATCTCAAACTAGATCTCACGCTCGGGCGGTAGTCCTGGCAAATCGTCTGGAAACACGTCGAGGTACTCTCTGACCATTGAGATACTCTGGAAGTCTGCCACAGGGCTGGGCTCTGCCACCACACAAGCTAGGAAGCCCTCACACCCCTGGCTCAAAAGTCTCGCCGCCCGAAGTGCAGAAATGCACCTGAAGCCTCCGTCCACTGGCTGACCGTGGAACTCGAAAGAAGGCAACTCCGGTATGGAGAAGACAATCTTCCTCTCAAAGCAGTCCACCAAAACGTGGTAAGCGGACAGCCAGTCCATCCCCAGAATAACACCAAAGTCCTCCATCTGTATCATAATCAAGTCATCGGGAAGGCTATGTCCCCCAATACTGACCTCGCAACTCGTGTACACCTCCTCAGCTGCAAATAGCTGACCACTCGGACCTCTGATCATGAACGGATCCTCTAACAGCATATAATCCTGGCCCAAACTAACTGCGAAACTGGCTGCGACAAACGAGTGCGTAGCGCCGGAATCGAAAAGCGTGTAAACGAGTCTGCTGGAAACTGAAACCATACTTGCCACCACCGATCCCGAAGCTTTGGCATCCCTATGTGTCAGGGCGTTGATATGCCCCTCAGCCCTAGGTGCGGACGAAGCAGCCACATTCTGCGTCGGATGGGTAGCTGCTGGCTGGTACCCTCCTCGTGACTGTCGTCCTCCTCGTGCCTAGAAACCGCAGCCTCCTACTCGCCCTCCAGTGCTAGACATGGGAAGTATCTGCTGACCTCCTGCCCTAGACGGGCAATCCCTCCTGATGTGGCCCGGTTGGTCACACTGGTAGCAGTGGGGAACACGACTCCCGCCCTCAGTGGGTCCCTACTGTCGGCTGGGCAGGGGTCTAGTGCTGGCAACTGGCCCCTGTCGAGGGCCCCCAAAGGCCACTGATGGCCCTGCAAAACGTGACGGCTCTCTTGCGGACGCCACATGTCTCCTCTCTCGCCAGCCCTGTGAAAAGTTTGGCTGGTAGGGCCTCTTCCGCCCCCTGTCAGTATCTCGCGTGGAAGGGTTGGTCACCTCATAGGTCATAGCTTCCTCCACCACCCTCAATAACGTAGGTAGCTTCAGGGGTTTGACATACCCCCGAATCGCAGGCTGGAGCCCCTCGGTGAACCTCCAAAGGCGCTCCTCCTCTGTGGCTACTGCCGTCACGGCGAAGCGGGACAGCTCCAAAAAACGCATGCGGTACGCGCTGACAGTCATGGTCCCCTGGCGGAGAGTGTCGAACTCCCGCCTCCTCTGGTCCTGCCATGTCTGGGGAAAGTCTTACTCACAGAAGAGTGTGACGAACCGATCCCAGGTCAGCTCGTCCCTCTCCTGTCCCTTGATCGCCCTCCACCCCCTGTGTACCGCACTCTCCAGCTGGTATGTGGCAAAGGCCACGCGGCACTCCATCGGGGGGCAAAGGGTGTCGAAAACCTTCTCGATCTGCTCGAGCCAGTCCTCTGCCTCGGTCGGGTCCTCATCCCGCTTGAAGGAGGGGGGCTTCAGCTTCCGGAACTGCCCGGAAAGCTCGAAGTGGCACTGCAGTGGAGATGCTGGTGCACCTCCAGGTAAAGGAGCCTTGTGCACAGAAGCGTCGAAGGAAGGTGGGGGCAGTGGCGGCCCATCCCCTCCCCCGCATCCAGAGCCGCGTCCGTCGCGTGGTCCCACAGAGGACTCCCCCTCCGCAGCCCCAGGGAGAGGCGCTCGAGGCGGTGGGTGGAGCTCCTCTCTCACTATATCCCGTATCAACTGGGCGAGGTCCTGGGCCTGAATGCCCAGGAGAAGTGGCTGGTCCACTGAGACGTCGACCGCAACATGCCCACCTCGCCGACCACGTCCTCGGCCGCGCCCGCAACCCACCTCGCTAGTCCCTCGTTGAGGCATCTCTAGCAAGGAGATGCGAAACAAAATAGAAACACGTCAATATGGAAAGATATCTAACGAAGAAGTCTAAGAGCTAAACTCAAAAGAAACGTTGTGGTGACTACTCTAGTTACAGACACGTGAATTGGTTATTTTCCAGTCAATTGATTTACTTCTCGGGACGACCTTGCTCTGATACCATCTTGTAACGACCCGATTTCTTGAATCCCTATGAGACACGAGAATCGGACCGACCCGACTGATCCCAAGACCTAGTCATCCAACGAGAAAGTAACCAAAAGAGCAGTAAAATAAACCACATTCACTGTGTATATAACTAGCAGTAAAAAAAATACAGCAGTAAAGAAAGGAAATACTACAGTATACACCACCACAGCAGAAGAGAAATAAACATGTACAAAACATGAAGCTTACAATAAAGAGAGTACAGGGAGTAACAGAAAACTACTCACTACAGCGGAAAGAAAAGTACAGGAGGTACTACAGGTAACACTACTAGGCTCTACTAGGCCCAGCGCCCTCTACAGCCGCTGACTCTAGCTGCTCAACACCTGGTCCCAAAAAGGTAACAAGGGTGATAATGATGATGTAAAAATGGTTGTTGTTGACACCGATGCTCCCCGGCAGCGGCGCCAAAATAATGATGATGAAAATTGTTGTAAATGTTTGTTGGTAATAATTATTGATCATGTCGTTGTAGTATAGGGTGTATAATATAACATTAAGGATGTCGTATAGTGGTGAGTATGGGTGAGTACCAGTCATTACAACCATTATTATCATTTGCTTATTTATCTAATTTTTACTGGTTTTGTTCCAGGTCGTTCTCTGGGAGGCAATTTATTGAATTTAATTCGGTCACTCTTTGATTATCTCCAAAATTGTCTTCTTATTCAAAAAGAAACTTTACATTTAAAGAATGAATGAATGTTTTATTTACCTAGTTGCTAAGAAGTGCTTGCAAAAATGCTAACTATGAACAAGCATCAAACAATCTATTATTATACTCTAAACTATGTATTTACAAATTATACTATTAACACTAATATGTTAGTTCATACTACATTAGGATACCATAGTGTAAAAACTTAACTTACTAGTCATTTATTTATAGTGACATATATATCAGTTTTAGTGACAGATATAAACGTCGCTAAATCTCAGAAAACACTATATACAACCTAAAGAAGCAAACTGAGGTCTTTAGCGACATTTATAGTGTCGTTTTATTCTGTTAGTAATTATGTGGGTTTACTTATACGTATGTGTATTACTTATTCTATTGCTGTATGTACAGAGTCTTTTGTGTTGTTATCTCGTGTTCTCTCTTTTTTTTTTTAAGTCGTCTGTCCTTTCATTTTGTTCTGTGGTATTTCAGAGGCTGCGGTGGAGAGTCCTTAGTGTAAAATGTGTTTAATTAGCGGGCGCGCTTTTCAAGGGATACACAGCACCCTTCGGGTGGGACCAGACCTCTACTAAGCGCGCCCTAATCTCAGATTAGGTGCTCAATTACGTTTTCGTATCAGCGCAGGGCCTCAGCCCAACGCCAGACATACTCGCACGCTCGGGCTCCCAGCCCCACACATGCATCACACATTCAGTATCATCACATATCAGAGTTAAGCACAAATCGGGTTATCGGATCAGACGTAACAGGTAGTGTTTCGGGCGCCCGGTGCCTTGACGACTGATTAGGCTATTGCATAAATTGTATTTATATAGATGCGTTTGGTTGGCAGCACACGATGTGGCGCTATTCCAGCGCCACATCGTGCGCTGGAAACCAGACGCAGCTGCGTCTGTGCGCGTTTTTGGCCCTCGATTTGGGGGCCATAAATTATTAAAAAAATAAAATAAAATATGGTAAATAAAATATTTACGTAATACTACATAATTGATTAATTAATTTTGAATTTTAAACATTTTTACTATACAAATAAATTCACTAAACTAGGCTGATTATACAGGTTGATTTAGGTGATTAAATAGTTAATTACTTATAAAATAATTAGTAAATGGTCTAATTGACCTTAAACAGTTTTAACTTACATACTTAAGTATTTAATACATATTTTTATTGTATTTTTACGAATTTATTTATGTTTTATTTAGGCTAAAATAGCAATTCTGTGTAGTTTATAATTAAAACTAAGTTACAGTAAGTTATACTAGGTATAATTATACTTTGACTAACTTAAATTACATAATATATATATATATATATTCCCAAGTTTATAGATTTATTTACTTGATTATTGCTCTAACTTATTAACTTAGCTACTAAATAAGTAAATATAAATCTGTATCTATATATATACATAAATCAGTAAATACATACATACTAGATTAGTATATATACATATTTTTACATGGATTACATACGTATACGAATTTCTGTACAGGTTTTATACATATTTACAGTATAACTATGAATCTAACTGATATGCTATAGTTATAATACTATGAATAGGTATATTTACAGTTTTAAAATAAGTCTATGTCATTAGGCTTTTGTATAAAGTTAGGGAATTAGAGTTGATTGAGTTTTTTTTTATTTGAGTTTAGACAGCAGCCGCAGCTACTGTCAGAGGAGATGGAGAAAAGAAGAATGTGCTGTTTTAGTGTTGTTTACAGTGGCAGTGGCTTAAGCCACTATCAAATGGCTAACTGCTGCTGCAGTTAGTCCACTTGAAGAGGGGGGAAGTATTCTACAGAGAAGAGGGAAATTTAGAGAAGAAGGGAGTTTAGAGAAGAGGGGAATGTAGCTGCTAGATGCAGCATATTGCTATGTAATTGGGAGTAAGATAAAATTCAAAACAAACTACAATTTACAGAGTTGAAATCCAAATCTGAAAGGGGTTTAAATCTCACGAAAATCTCATGTAAATTCAGCTCAAATACTCATTAGGAAAAACCTTATCAGAAGCATCCTTTCAGATCAAAACTCAAATGGCATTGAGTTAGTCTTCCTAATGCCATAGACAGCATGAAGGAAGACTTAGCTCAATCAATTAAAACCAAAGAAACACAATCCCAGTTTCTTGCAACCTTAAGGAGTATGGGAAACTCCTTAGGTTAGAGAATCACCATACAGAAATGATCATCAACACAAATAGTGCATGGCAGTTCTAAAATAGCAAAAAGAGACTAAGAATGCATTAAGGAAATTTAATGGAAGCTGGCGAATGCATTCAAAACAAAGTATAAACAGAATCATGAAAGGCTCTTCTGATTGGTTCTCTGTCACCAGAGAACTTCTCAGAATCCTTGCCCACAATGAAAACCAAATATCCCTTCAATTTGTCAGATCTGTCAAAACATTTCAGAGAGTAAAAATCCTTTAAAATCCAAATCAAAAGTGCTCTGACAAACTGAGGCAATCCATTTAAAACAGAGGGGCTTTTGTGAAACAAATGGAGTGAGTGAGAAGCCCCAAATGGTGCTTGTGACGCCACTTTCAGATCTGAGGCAGTGCGCCATCAGATCTGAAATTGGGTCAGGATGTGTGGGTGATTAATGAAAAATTCGTCGTTAAAAAGGAAAAAACAAGAATCAGAATTTGGATGATGGAAAAACAAAACATGAAGAGGGAGATAAATTGAACAATGAACAGATGATTCTTCCCCTCTGATCTGGACTGATCAGAGGAGGTGAGGGAGGGGATCTAATACTAATTCTACTCCTAAGACTAATCTAACTACAGCTAACATTAAACACTAACAATTAAAACTAAATCTATTCTAAACTACTGCAAACTAAATCTAACACTACTTGTGTAGAATTAAAAACCTAAACTAAAAGGAAGAATGGGACCTATGGGTCCTTAGCCGGCGGCTAAGGAGGAAGAAAGGAGGAGGGTGACTCCAGCGGAGGGAAGAGTCTGCTAGTGAGACTCCAGGGTCATCCTCAGGTGCTACGAGGTCCTTAGCGACGAGGAGGGTCGAGAGCAGGCGATGATTCCACAGCCGGTGGCTGTGAAATCAGGGTCTAGATGAGGAGGAGAGACTGGAGTGGAAGAATTGATCGCTAAGAGATGTAGGAGGGAGCGATCCTTTGCGCGAGACACCACTGAGGTGCTTAAATAGCAGCTCAGTGACTGAGATCACCGCAAGGGTGAGGTTAATCAAAATTAGGCTGGCGGTGAGGATGAGATGGGTAGAGCGCGCGGCGAGTCAAGAGAGAGATCTGACCGTCAGATGAGATCTGGGAAGAGAGGTGAACGCACGCACCAAATCGCGCGAAGGTTCCATTTGATTCCAGCCGCAGATCGAGATCAAAAGTGCGATGGACGGTCGAGAATGGCTGTGTTCTTCGCGTGCTACAGTGCGCGTGAAGAACACAGGCTTCTCTCTGAAATGAGGGAAAACTTGCAGGAAGACCCTTAAACGAAGGGGTAGAAGAATAGCGTGCAGGTCCAAAAGTGAGAAGAACTATAACTGGAAGGGCCTTGCAGTCATACAGAAGGGTCCCTGCGGCTTGCAAAAAGGTCCAAGAAGGAGTTTTGAAGGGTAGAAATGTAATGCATGAAGGACCTAATTGTAATCTATTTATTTCTAAGCCTAAATGATGTCCAATTGCTTTCAAATTTTTACATGTGCTTAATTGAACATTTAAGACATTGATTTTACTTCTGATTTATCTTTTCAAACTTGTTTATGGGTTCAATTGATGCATGGATCATCATTTGTTCTTTAGTTTTCAGAATATCTCATTTTTGTGACCTAATTAGGAGGTTTTAACACACGTTAAAAGTTTTAGGTCTTTTCTTTAATTCCCACACTTAACCCTTTTTATGTGTTAATTTGATATTGTTTTGCTTAGTGTCTAGCTTAATTTCAGCCTTTTACCTATGATGAGTAGCCACTCATCAGGTGACACGTCATCGAAACGCTGAGTAGAGTGGCAACTAAAAGCTTAAAGAAGCAGTAGAGTGTACAGTAGCTGTTATATTTTTACTTTATTTATATTTTTCCATTTATTCACTATTGATTTATTTCTCAGATCCTTCTCTTGATCTTGAATGTTCCTCATGGGAATGATCTTGATTGCAGTCTTTTCCGAAAAGTAGAAGTAACACGTGGTGCTCTCTAGGCCAGGAGAGTCCCCCGTGGTTTTCCTACCCTCAGTCAACCACCCCAAGGTCGCTGACAGACGTAACGGTGACTACGGCACGCGTGATAAACGCACGGATAGCTACCCCGCACTGGCACGCGGTCAGTTGTTTCCGTTAACGGGTGCGCCCAAAGCACAACACGGAACCAGTATAGGGTAGAGCCCTCTTAGTAACAGGTGTCCAGCCCCTCCACAGTAACCAAATAGGGGTTTTGCCCCTCCAAAGTTCGCGCACCCTCGCCTGACTACCCTGGTTTGACCAGTGGCCCTAACAAGTCGGTGTAGGAGGGCTAGCAGAAACTCGGGACCCGTGGGGTATCTAGTGCTCTCCCTACACTAGTAGCTCTCCTCGGTACTATGTACACGAGGGCCAAAAGTCGGTACAAAGTTGCCAGACCAAACCCTGGGTCCCTGGGGCAGCTAGCTCCGCTCTGCACTAAACAGGGGGGACAGTTGCTCTCCTTGGTACTCCATTCTCAAGGCCAACTCACTTCCCCAATTCTATTCCATTCCCTTTCCTGGAGTTCTACTCCTAATTCCCCATAGGGTTCATGCTCTTTTAACTCAGCCAATTTAGGTTTCACCGTTCCAGCTTTATATTCATATAACCCATGTTCTCAACCGTATTTATTCATTCATAACAGGCAACTGTTAACCGATTTATAGGCAGTTATCATTTCTATTCCACTTTTCCAAGACTATAATGTTTATATATTCAACTAGTTTTCCAGTCCTAGGATTCAAGCCATACCCTAGGATCTATCATTCAATCAAGTTTTCCACTCCTAGGATTCATGCAATACCCTAAGATCTATCATTCAATCTAATTTCTCAGTCCTAGGGTTCATGCAATGCCCTAGACTGTATTATTTGTTTCATAATTGTACAAATTTTGTTAAATAAATTAAAGGGCCACGCTACCCGCGAAACCGGGAGTACTGGTGGCATGGTCGGCAATCCAGCGCGCCTCTGCAACCCCTAAAACCGTAACGAAATGGGGTCCTAACACAAGGATCAATCGCAAAGAGTTTCTCAGAATAGTATAAAATTACAATAAATAGGTAGAGGAAATAAATCTAGAAAGAACGAAACTTGAAAAGCGGAAAACGGACTCCGAACGGACCCTAAACGGGTCAAAAATGACAAGTCTGTCCAAAATCAGACATCTGGAAGTTCTTCCAGACGTCTTAAAAGGTCGATCAGGTCATACCTCGATCTGCGCAGTCCTTCAGACATCCAGAAGCCTGCTGGATCGTCTAGACGTAGTTTCCAGATGTCCAATTGTCACCCCGGACATCTGGAGGTCCTCTCCGTCGTCAGGTACTAAGGGCAGACGTCTGATCCATGTGGGATAGCGAGCCCTCGCACCCTCCCGAACAGAACCTGCACACACACACCCGCTCTCATCACGAAGAGGTGTAGAAGAACGCGACGGATGGCTGCACGGCCGTACACGTGCAAAAGGGAGAAGGTAGTAAAATATTGTACCTGTCAGACGTCCTGACCTTCCTTTAGATGTCCTCGGTGTCGTCTGGACGTAGGTCCAGACGTCTGATTCTGGGAAATTTTCCCAGAATCAGGACCCTTTTCGCTCTCCGCCCGCGACGCACGGCCGCGCCGCGCTGCATCCACGTGCTGCTTGAGCTACAGCAGCTCCTCCGCGCCACCCCACGCTTGCTGCTCTCCCGCCGGACGGCTCTAGCTGCCCTGACAAGCTTGCACCTTTGCGGTAGAGCTTTCTTCTTCCTCTCACGACACTCCTTCCCGCACGCTCGCAGCAGCCGTTGCTACCGCACTCTTTCTTGCTCACTCACGCTCTCGCTGGCAGGGAGAAGGAGAAGAAGAAGGCGGTGGAGTGAGGGTGAGGGAGTGGGCCGTGGTATTTGAAGGTAGCGCGGGGAGAGAGAGAAGGAAGCGGCATCATCTACAGGGAGGGAGAGAAAAGCGAAGAACAAAGGCGGCAGGTTCAGTCTGCGCACGCATGTGCGCAGACGTGAACCCGTACGCCGAAAAAATTTAATACCTGACGTCTGGGAAGGGTTCCAGATGTCAGGGACACTTCCCAGACGTTTTAAACTACGTCTGATGCCCATGTTCGTAACAATAGCCACGCCCACAGAACTGCCAACGACAGTCCACGTGCGTGCGTGCCCAACCCATCGTTGGTGAGCATCTTCCTGCCATTCGAACATCGCCGTCCGCTATTTGTCGTGCAACCACCGCCATTGGATTCCTCTCCGCATCCTTGACCTCCATTGAACACGGCAAGCCCGACTGTCCTCTCCTCCACGTGCATGCGCCGGTAGCCAATCCTCTATTTTTGACTCCATTAAAAATTACATTGATTGCCATTGCCAAAGAATGTGATTCTGATATTAGTTAGTTTATTGTGGTAAATTTGTGGGAAGCCCTTCTATTCTTGGTTATTTGTGACAATACTGAAGGATTGGAATTACTAGTTAATGTATTTTGTTTTCTTTCCTCTCATGATGCATGGATTAATGTATTTTATTTTTCTTGAACATGGTTATTGGCGATCTTATTGGTTCTATGTCTCCCTGTGGATACGACCTGAAGTGTGGTATTATTTCAGTATTTTAGTAACTTTGATCGAGGTTTTTTCTACCACATTACATATTGCGACGACGTATTTTTCTGACATTATTTTCGCAAGCGAAAAACCTCGCGATTAGCATACATTCGTAGACACGTGTAGGACACGTATTGGTATTGATATATGATTTGTTCACATCTTTGCATATTTTACATATATTCTAGGCATTCTTCTCTTTGAAATGAAGAAAACCCACTTTTTGCACTGTATTCGGGTCTTGATTGCCACTGTTTTACAGTGGTGTGCGTGTGCCTTTGCACATTCATTTCTATTTATGAATGGGAGGTGATCGTTGAAACTGCCTCTCGTCTCTCCTTTGATAGTTTTACCTAGTCCAGTTGCACATAAGCAACAAATTTTCCTATCTCCATTCTCTACATTTTCTGCATTTAATTCTATGGATCAACTGCAAAACTGGAATACTGAGATCCCTTCTTCTTTTGGCCAGGGGGAGATGCTGCGTTTTGATATCCATGAGGTGCTCTTGAGCTAGAATCTGTAGATGCTCGAGCAAAACCACCAAATCAATCTGTTGATAGTTGTGCTTCAAAATCTTTAGGTTCGTTGACCTAAGGCAGGTCTTGATCCTCCTATTCTTTCTCCTCCTGCTCATCCTTTACCTAGGCCTCTACTCGGTGACTCTTATAATCCATCCAATGGCCAAGTAGATCCTAATGTTAGGATTTCAATTGGGGAAAATGACCCCGAATTAAGGCAAAACATCATTAGTCTAATCCCACATTTCCATGGTTATGCATCTGAGGATCCATTCCAAGACATCAAAGATCTTAAGAATGTATCCCAAACTTTTCGACGTCAAAATCAAAATCAGGTAGTCCTATTAATGAAAATTTTCTCCTTTATCTTAAAAGACAAAGCCACATATTGGTATCACACGATTGCACGACCTATCAATTCTTAGGCCGAACTTGAATCTGCATTCCTTAAGAAGTTCCTTCCTATAGGTTGCACCAATGCCCTTATGCGAGCTATCAGTCCCTTTACCCAGAATAAAGGAGAACTAATTCATGAAATGTGGGAGCACTTTCATAAATTACAAAGGAAATGCCGACATCACAACATCCCTCGTTGCAACTCATGCACATCTTTTATTATGGATTGCAAGAGAGCATTCGAAATCTGGTCAATGCCTCTAGTGGAGGGAATTTTCTGAATCATGATGAACAATTCACCTCAAAACTGCTTAAAGGGATGGCAAAGAACTCAATGAACATTGCATCTATGTTGCAATTCATGCGAGGAAATAGGCAACAAAATCCGCATCAAACCTGGCATAATAAGGGCATTCATGAGTTCGAAAACCCATCCAGTTCAAGGGATTTAGAAACTATGGCACGGAAACTAGACAAAGTCGACGTCATATCAAAGCATCTAGACAAGGTCCGCAACACAATGAATAACCTTGCACCTCCACTAAATATGTGGAATCCAACGTATTTCCCTATTTCACAAATTCCCACAGGGAGGGAATTTGTGAATAATCTGGATTTGAGAGATCCTTCTTCCTTGGATTTTCTCCCTAATCATTCACCAACCTAAGGAGGGACCTTTGTCCCATCATTCCCACCTCTTTCCCCACTTCCTTCTTTTGTGGAAAACACGCCTTATCCTTATTATGATTTACACACCATTCAGGGATCCAACACAAGATCAAACTCATATTCCAAAATGTACAATCCTGGATGGCAAAGCCACCCTAACATCTCTTGGTCTAATCATTCCCAAAGGCCACAATATCCGAATCAGACCTATCAAAACCCACCTATGTTGTCATTTCAACAATAGCATGCGAGGCCCATTTACATGAGTACGCAGAACTACATAATGCCGAGTAGAGATATGCAGCTCGATCAAATTTTGTGAGCTGTGACTGAGAGCCAGCAACAGAATGCTAAGGCTCTTGGTGAGGTCCAATGGCAATGTTATGCAGAACTGGCTCATCTTATGGGGCAACATCATACATTTACCTAAATCTCATCAGCTAGGGTCCCTTCCATCCAAGCTAGTTTTAAACCCTTGGAACATCCAAAACACTAGATTTAACCTTGGAGGTCAACATCCGACTTACGGGCAAGCACAATCAAATTCCCTTGAATCAAAATCAAAACCTTCCCTTTGCAACTCCTGATTACGAATATCCGAATAAACAACAACCATTTCAAAATCAAATGTATCAATCTTTATTACTGAATCCATCTTTCCAGAATCAAGCTTCCACATATTCTCCTGCTTCTTCACATGTAAGTATTAACTCTGTTGCAACCCATCGTGGGAGTTCCACTAGGGGCCCCGTAGATCCACGTTTATAATCCCAAGACCTTAGTACATCTAGAACAGCTCCTGTCTTTACACCATGAGAGGTGATTCACCTGATACTACTATTCCCACTGATTCCTGTGATCAGGGTAACCCTTTAGTAGAATAGGATATCAATGTCCCATTCCCATAAGTATTGAAGAAATCTAGGTAACAAAAGAAACCTATTGCAATTGATGAGGATTTAATTAATGTTTTTGAACAGGTTCACATTAACATCAAGCACATTCCAACTTGCATGAGATTTTTAAAGGAATTATGTGCTCCTAAGCGTAAGCCAAAGAAAGGAAGCATTGTGGTACTCTCTAAGCGTGTGAGCTTAATTATCTTGAGTACGCTTCTGATGGGAACACCATTATGACCCATAACTAGCTCATTTTTACCCAATTAAGTCAATAAATGCTCCTACATAACAACCAGAGAGTCACAACTCATTACATAATCATTCTAAAAGAAAAATAAGAAACTAGGGTTAAAAGTGCAATTTTACCAGCTCATCATGAATGCAGTACAACCACAAGTTTTCTCAAGGATTGAATGATGGTCAATTGGTCTTAAAAAGATAAAAAGTGGGATAAGACAAACATAAAAGGGTTTGCATGTGTTCTGAGAATTAAATGACTTTTGAAATCCTAAAAGTAGACCTACTTAATTAACTGAGATTTTGATTAGGATAAAATTCACCTAAACCTTCTAAAATTCATAGAGAAATATTTTCCAATGTTTAGAACTTTCAATTTGACCATCAGAACCAATTTTGACATAAAACAGAATCACAGACAGATATTTGCCCTAATTTAGGTTTTTGCATAAATTACTCTACCAAACATGGTCAAAACAAAAATCCAACTTCACCATTAGATTCCTTAGGTCCAAATTAGGTTTGTACCAAAATTTGGACCCAAGATGAATTTGTCTTGACCTAGTTTGCAAATTGGTCCTGTCTAATTTCTTTTCAACCCTTAACTTTCAAAATCACTTCAAATAGGTCCCTAACTTTATCTTCGTTCTCACAACCAGGTCCCTGCTGCCATTAATCCTATGCCTACTTGCTCCGGCAATCTAAAATAGTAATGAACTCCCTAATTTCTTGACGAATCCCTTTCAAATTTAAAAGGGAAGTTCGTCAAGAAATTCCCTTCCTTTTTGACCTAATCTTAAGCCCTGAAACCTACCCAATCTCTCATGCGAACGCATGAGAGATTTGGGTATCAAGAAACTTCCAACTCTATTGAGCTTTCAAAGCTTGGGAAGCTTGCTTCCCAAGCTCTAACTAACTTTTGATGACCTACAAAAGACTCCTCAAATCACAACGGATATCCTAAAGCTTGAATTCAGCCAGATATTCCCTCAAATTCCTCTCCCTCCTCTAGCCGATTTGCTCTTCAAGCTTCGGCTACCATCCATACTTTCCCTCGTCATCTAACCACAATACCAGCGGCAGACTCTTCCTCCTTGTCTTCTTCCGCGTCGCGCAGCACCCGCCGGCGCGTCTGCCCCCCTTCATCATCGCCGACCATCTCTCTCTGAGCAGCTTTGTCTCCGATGCCAACCGCACCTCACTTGATGCCAACTCCACTCCCTTTCATCTACCTCCCCACCTAAATAACTCCTTGACTTTCCCTCTTCATTTTTAGACCCTCGCTGCCTCGTTTCGACCACCGACTCGCCTCGTCGTGCTCTGTCTTCCACCTCACCGATGTACCTCCGGCAAGATCGCACTGCCACTGCACTGCACCAATCCAGTCGCCGTTCATCTCCACACCTCCACCATATTCCAGAGAGCAAAAGCCCTCTGATCTTTAAGGCTATTGGCCTCCCCATTACTCCGTCGAACACTACATTGTCGCACCCTACATTCTATCACCATTCGGCCACCTCAAGCATTCCCACACCTCACGAACGCCGCCGTTCAATTCCCCACTTGACGGAGAAGCTTATGAACTATTTTAACTGGGGTTGTTAGCCCACTTTTGAGTTTGCAGGTCCTAGGTCTCCGCCGCCATTATCAAATCTTCGAGCGAAGCTAGAAGCTTGCTTCAAGCACCTGCTGACCACAGGCAAGGTTCCAGGCATTGCTGAACACTTCCAGGAACACTTTTGCCTGGTCGATTGGAGCTGTTGACCATTCCTTGCATGAGAATTAGACGAAGGCATCGGCTGCAGGCGCATGCGTAGAAGCGGGAGTAAATAGTCCCACATTGGTTGCTAAGGGGCGCCCACCATTACATAAATTGTATTTATGCCATAAGCTTATCGCCTCAGCATGCATATGGGGTGAGGTCCCTACACATTCCCCTCATGAGCCTCGTCCGCGACATCTCCACCACGGACCTGGTGCACCAGATAGCCCACCTAAGCCTTGGTCCCGGGTATGCTCTAGGTCCGATTAGCCATAATACCCAGCACTGTTCAAGGCTCTGGGTGAGCGCGAGCAAGAGAGAGAGAAAGATTACACGGGGTAGGGGGAGGGTTTTGCTACTGAAGACATTGGTGGACATTCAGCCAATTTGAGAGGTTCCCCTCCCCTGTGAGAAGATGGAGAAGTAGAAGAAGAAGAGAAGAGGGAGCAGCAGCAGAGAAAGAAGAGAAAGAAGAAGTTGTTAAGAGAAGAGAAAGAAGGTTGTGCACTGTAGCATCAGACATTTAAGCCGTCTGATCAACCATTTAGCCATCTGATAACTGATTTCTAAGCTTTATTTGATTGATACTGTTGAGAAATTTACTGTTATTGTGAGGGGTATTTGGTGATTCAAATCACCATTTTACCTCATTCTTTTTACACTATTGACATCTATTTTTACTTCTATATCATTATTGTTTTGAGTTTTATTACAAATTGCTTATATTGCGTTTAAATTGCAATTCTTGAGATTAAAATTCATTATTGCTCCCTGTGTTCGACCTAGAACTTTTTCGAGTAATAAAATTTATTTGTTTAAATGCCATTTTGGCTATACTATAACGCGACATTCTTAAAACACCGATCTAGCATTCGAACATTTTGGCACCGTTGCTGGGGTGCAACGAGCAATTTAGAACTCTTGATTGCAATTCCTGATTCAGATTCTAACTTGCTATATCTCTTTTGCTGTGATTATTTCAGAAGAGAAGATACATTGAAGGAAGATTAACCACACAAGAAACATGTCAGGGGCAGGTAAGTAAGTTCTAAACCACTCTTTCTTAAACCCCTCATTCTTAAAAGAGTAAAAGGAATCAATTAGGGCTACTTGCATTCTTTCCATAGATAATTCATCAAGTTGCCTGAGTTGATACATTTTATTTGAACAACAAATCCTAATTTGTGCAACCACTTAAAGCTTAAGGTATCTAACGTTATCACATTCTGGTATGAGCCCTAGGTACCACATTTGGACAAATTAAAGTGGACCAAATTAGAGCCAATTAAGGATTCAAGTTTAGGGTTTTTTAGGGACACACTTGCTTAATCAGGAAATCATTTTGCCAAACAATGTGTGCCTCTACCTTGATTGAACAGATCTATTCATGCGAAACCCTAAAATCAGGCTGTTAAATTAGTTTGAACACTAAAAGAGGGACCTAAATTTTCAAGGACAATACAGGTGAAGTTCACACACCTTGTTGGGTCAAGCAATCTTCAAATTAGGTCACTTTTTGCACTCAACACATCTTAAAGTTCAAGTGAAATTCTAAGCACCCTTGCTCTTAGTTAAAACTGGTAAACTTAAGAGGTCAAGTCGCCATTCTAGTCAACCTGGAACATCATTGACAAGGGAGGTTGGGTGGGGGAAACCCTATAACCTGTGGAAGCACTCTACCATGTAGGGGTCTTTGCAGGACTCTCTCTCTCTGGCTGCCCAGGTAATTCTTAGGTGGATGACTTTCTGACTAAGGGGTATCATCCTCCTCGAACCTCTCTAGTCATCCAAAATTTTTGGGTGTCTTGATTGGGTCCATCACATCCTACCTTTTATCTACTCCATTGGAGCATGTTTGGGAGGAGGCCTCTAAGACCATCCTTGAGGCCTCCTTTAGTCACTCATTCATGTTGAGGCCAAGCCTTGACCTCTTTGTTTGTGCAACAACCCAATACCATTGATATCTCTTCTGATTCATCTGAACCTAATTCTCCTTCATCCATCATCATGGCATAACCCGTAGAAGAAAATAATCTCAAAAATCAACTCCAGCACCTCAATGATCTATTCCAAGACTTGGTTAGCCCACCGCAATGTCCAATAATGCAAGATCACTACAATCCCGCTGCAGTGGCAATCGAACCTCGAGTACAAATCCCCACTGGAGGTTTTGACATTGAACTCAAGCCCAACATGATTCATGCCATTCCCAAATTCCATAGGTGTAATTCTGAAGATCCTTTCCAACATATCAAACAACTTAAGCATATGGCCCAGACCTTTGGGTCAGAAGCTCAAAATCAGGATGTTCTACTCATGAAAATGTTTTCCTTCTCTCTTATGGATAAATCTGCTTACTGGTACCAAACCCAAATGCATCCGATGAACACTTCGGTGGAACTTCAATCTGAGTTTCTGAGAAAGTTCTTCCCTGTTTGTCGGATAAATGCTTTATGTCACCAGATCACACATTTCACGCAACAAGCAGGAGAACCACTTCACGAAGCATGGGATCATTTCCTAGATCTCATGCGAAAGTGCCCCCATCATGGAGTTCCTAAATGGGGACAAGTCCAGTCCTTTTACCAGGGACTCTGTGAGGTTATTAGATTATTCTTCAATGTGACTTGTGCAGAAACATCATGGGTCAACACGAAGACACCGTGTGGGAGACTCTCAAAAATATGTGTGAGAACTCCATCAATAATGAATCCATGGGCATGTTCGACTGAACGAATGCCCGTGCATTGATGAATCCAAAGGGAGCACATGAGATGTTGGGCCTGTCCTCTTCTGTTGACTTGGAACTGATGGCCAATCATCTGGACAAGGTCTCTATTATTGAGAAAAAGGTGGATGAGCTAACTCGACATTTGCAGCGAGCCACCCTTGCGCAAGACCCGTACACAAGCACCCTCTGGCAGGGAGGCCGTGCACAACATCTGTCACCAACCTTCTTTGGGGATGGACCCATATCCACCCCCATCTGATTCTGGCTATGGAAGAAACTCTTGGTCCGCCTACTCTAGTTGGGGGAACTCTGAACCCTCATATTCTGATTCTCCCGAGGTTCCTCAGACCTGCGAGGGCCTCCACACCATTCAAAATGACCCATTCTCAAACACCTAAAACCCTGGATGGTGTAATCATCCCAACTTCACGTGGTCAAGCAATAATCAAAATCAGAGGCCTCAATATCCACCCCGACCACAAGCTCCTCGTTCGTATCAGACGCCTTAGCCTTGGCCTAACCCAACTTATCAATCTAGGCTGACTCAGATAGATCAAAGGACTCTTATCCTTTAGACTCTAGCTCACATTTAGAAGAAGAATGTGGCTATGCAAAAATAGCACAGAGATGAGATCATAGAGGTTCGCAATCAACTTGGCTAGATGGCAAATCCTCGCCAACCTGGTGCACTTCCTTCACAACCTCAGCCTAATCCGAATAACATTCCAAACCAGAGGCACCTTATGAACCCAAATCTGGGCCAAGCTCACTTTGTTTATCAGGCCCCTTCTACTCCATCACCAGACGGGATGGACGCTTCGACATCATATATGAGTTACCAGCAGTATGCACCTCTTCTACCCTCTCCAAACTAAAACCACTTAGGACTAAATTCTGTTACTACCTGCACTACCAAAACAACACAAGACCCACCTTATCCAAGCCAACCCAATCTTGGTAATACAAACCCTAACCTAAGGATAGTCATCCAGGACACCTTTATCCCATATCAAGAACCTAGACCCATTCTAGAGGAATTGCCTAAGATTTCATTTCCTGAGGCCTTGACCAAGGCAAAAAGGATAACCAAAACTGTGGCACCTGAGGAAGACCTGGTTAAGCTCTTTGAGCAGGTCCATATAAACATCCCCTTGATGGATGTGATATGCCACGTATCGGCTTACGCATAATTTTTGAAAGACGTATGTATACCAAAGCGTAAGCTGCGAACCAAAGACGAGAATCCGATTCTAATGTCAGAGCAAGCCAGCTCTGTCATTTTGATCAAACTCCCACCTAAGGAAAAAGATCCAGCCACCCCTTTCATCTCCTATGAAATCAATGATATACGATTTGTCCGAGCTTTATTAGACTTAGGAGCCTCCATAAACTTGTTACCCACATCCCTACTAGACTACTTCGAGGAATCTGAAGTAAAACCGACTGAAATGATTTTACAACTAGCAGATCGATCAATTAAGTCACCAAAAGGAATTCTCTAGGATGTCATAGTTAGGGTACATGATTTCTATTTCTCAGTGGATTTCATCATTTTAGACATGGATGCTTCTGAGAATGTGAAGAATACATCGATCATATTAGGGAGACCCTTTCTGGCCACTGCTACGGCCAATATCAATTGTGAGGAGGGCCAAATCAAATTGAAATTTGTTAGCAAGACACTAAAAATTGACTTCCTTAAGGCCCAACAAGGAATTAATTATGGAGTCATAGAATAAATTTATGATATTGAAGTAGTGGTTGATGACTTCATCAAGAATTGGACTATTTCTGATCAACCATAAGAGGATCAAAACCCACAATTAGAGGAGCCCGAACTCAACCAAGAAACACCCATAGCTCCTTCCTTTGCTCCTGACACCCATCCTGAATTACTTATTGCAGCTGAAAATCTGGTCTTGGAATTAAAGCCTCTTCCCGGTCATCTCAAATATGTCTTTTCAGGTTCCAATCAGACTTTTCCTGTGATTATCAACTCCTAACTCACACCTGATCAGGAAACACGCCTGATTTATGTTCTCCAGCAACATCGAAAAGTCATTGGATGGACTCTCGATGATCTCACTAGTATCAGCACCTCATACTACACACACCACATCTAAACTGAAGAGGGCTCACGACCATCACGTGAAATGCGGAGATGTTTGAATCCCAATCTGCAGGACATCGTGAAAAGGGTGATTATCAAGTGGTTAGATGCAAGGATCACCTACCTGATCTCCGACAGTTGGTGGGTGAGTCCAATTCAAGTTGTTCCTAAATAGGCAGGGCTCGCCGTCATCATGATTGAAATCGAAGAAGCCATATCAACCCGTATAGCAAACTCGTGGAGAGTCTGCATTGATTACAAAAGGCTCAATTCCTCCACAAAGAAGGATCATTTCCCGCTACTGTTCAATAATCAGACTCTCAAGAAACTAGCGAGAAATCGATTCTTCGCTTTATGGACGGGTACTCCGATTACAACCCGGTCGCAATCCATCCCGAGGACCAAGAAAAGGCCACCTTCACCTGCCCCTTCGGAACTTACGCATTCCGAAGGATGCTGTTCAGTCTCTGCAATGCACCCGCTACTTTTCAACAGTGCATGCTTGCCATATTCTCTGATATGGTAGGTGAGTACCTTGAATTCTTCATGGACGACTTCTCGATATTCGATGAATCAATTGACGATTGCCTCTTACAGTTGGTCTAGATCCTCAAGCGGTGCATCGACGTGAACTTGGTTCTTTTATGGGAAAAGAGCCACTTCATGGTACCTGAGGGAATAGTGCTGGGACCTCCTATCTCTGAAAAGGGCATCCAGGATTATCTAGCCAAGGTCAATTTGATTTCTAAACTCCCTATGCCTAGCTCAGTCAAAGACATCCCATCCTTCCTAGGGCACGTCAGTTTTTACCGTTGATTCATTCCCAATTTCTTGAAAATCATGCACCCTTAACTAATCTTCTATCTAAGGATGTCCCTGTAGAAATCAACAAGAAATGCACTCAAGCATTTGAAGTCCTGTGTGATCGAGTTACCCAAGTACCTATTCTATAGCCCCCTGACTGGTCTCAATCCTTTGAGATCATGTGCAATGCATCTGATTACGCTGTAGGTGTGATACTTGGGTAGAAACTAGATGGGAAACCCGTGGTCATTTACTACTCTAGCAAGACACTTGACAAGGCTCTGCGTAACTACATAGTTATTGAGAAAGAGCTGTTAGCTGTAGTATTTGCCTTGGAAAAATTCATATCGTATCTTTTGGGTTCTCATATTATATTTTACACAAATCACACGGCTGTGAGGCATCTCCTTGTCAAGGAGAATGCGAAACCTTGACTACTCCACAGGATCTTGTTGTTACAAGAATTTCATCTTGAGATTCGTGACAAGGTGAGGAAAAAGAATGTGGTAGTTGATCACTTATCCCTCCTTCCTTCTGATATTATCAACCCTTCTGGACCCATTACTGAACATTTTCCTGATGAGCACCTCCTAACTACCAGTATAGGACTTCCATGGTTTTCTGATCTTGTAAACTACTTGGCATTACATCAGATACCATCCGAATGGCCAAAAGACAAGAAGGACAAATTACTTTCTGATGCTAAGTACAACTCCAGCGGCAGGAACTCTTCCAATCAAATTGTGTTTTCAAGCCTCTCCTAAGTCAAAACTAAGAGAACCAAATCTCTTTCAAGAAAGGAATTAAGTTGATTACTTATTTACACCAGACCAAGTGTGTGAAATTTGGATGCTTGGGTTACAAGGACCCGTAAACCAAAAGGTAGAACAAGACTCCAGGTACTACACCACCTTTAACTCAAACCCTAGCTTCCCTTCCCCAACCTCTTAAGGAATGGTCCTCAACTTAACTCCTACTTAATTTTTTAAGTCCGCAAAGGACCCTAAAGGTCTAAAGCTGGTAGCTCATTTAGCCTCTAAAGTTTGACCTTAGAATTAACTTAGTCTACCCTAGAGTTCTAATTTGCTTAAGAATGCAAGACCTAGCCACTTAAGCTCAAAACCCTTCTTTTTTTTTTTTTTAATGCAAATGTATGCATGCTATATACAAAATGCCTCAGGTTCTCCCCCCCATGCCTAGTTCAAAGAATGTCCTCATTGAAAACAAAAATAGTTAAAGGAAGATATTACTTGAGATGAAGAATGGTAGGAGCTAAGGCTCCTCAAGAGTGACTTCGTCAACCAGATGGCCATCCAAAGTTATGTAAGGTTTTAACCGTTGACCGTTGATGATAAAGGGAGTTGCTGAAGAGGAAGGATTTTTAATATCCACAGCTCCATGCGGAAATACTTTGGTGATTATGTATGGCCCATCCCAATGAGATTTTAACTTCCCAAGAAAAGCTTAAGTCTAGAATTGAAAAGCCAGACTTGTTGGTTGGGCTCAAAGGTCTTTTGAAGTATAAACTTATCATGCAAGACCTTAGTTCTTTCTTTATAAGCTTGAGAGGTGTCATAAGCATCATTCCTCAGCTCCTCAAGCTCACTTAATTCTAGAAGTCGTGCCTTACCTGCCTTCTCTAAATCCATGTTAACACTTCGAATAGCCCAAAGTGCCATATGTTCCAACTCAAAAGGTAAATGGCATGCTTTCCCATACACAATCCGAAAGGGAGAAGTACCCAAAGGGGTCTTATAGGCCATTCGATAAGCCCACAAAGCATCATCAAGCTTTTGGGACTAGTCTTTCCTATTAGGTCTAATGGTCTTTTCCAAAATATTTTTTATCTCCCTATTCGACACTTCAACCTGGCCACTTGTCTGAGGATGGTAAGGGGTAGCGACCTTGTGAGTCACTCCCAGACTCCTGATCAGCCGATTGAAGTGGTGGTTTCGGAAATGAGGTCCCCCATCACTTATAATGGTCTTGGGGTAGCTGAAATGGGATATGATATTGGCCTTCACAAATTTCAAAACCATAGAGTGGTCATTTGTGTGCGTAGGAATGGCCTCTATCCATTTAGAGACATAATCAACTGCCACCAAGATATATTCATAACCATGGGATGACGGGAAGGGGCCCATAAAGTCAATTCCCCACACATCAAAAATTTCAATAGATTGAATAGGATGTTGAGGCATTTCATTCCTCTTCCCAATCGTTCCAGTCCGTTGACATCTAATACATGCCTTAACAAAATTATGAGAATCCTTAAGGAAGGCCACCAAAAATTGCACTGAGAACCTTAAAAGCAGTTTTCTTAGCACCTAAGTGTCCTCCACAATGAAGTTCATGGCAAAAACTTAGCACACTTTATTGTTCCTCTTCATGTACACAATGTCTCAATACTTGGTCTTATCCAACTCTAAATAATTTTGGCTCTTCCCAATGAAAATATCTTGCTTGGGAAATGAATCTCTTTCTTTTCTGTTCATCCCAAGAGCTAGGAGTTTGTCCATTGACCAAGTAATTTATAGTATTAGCATACCAAGGTAAAGTTGGTCTTACCGCCATTAGAGTTTCATTGGGAAATGTCTTGCAAATGTCTCCAGAAAGAGAATCATTAAGAGGATGGCGAGATAGGTGGTCAGCCACAACATTTTCTACTCCTTTCCTTTCACGTATTTCCAAGTCAAATTCTTGAAGGAGTAGGATCCACCTAATCAAATGTGGCTTAGAATCTTTCTTAGCAAAGAGATGTTTCACTGCCGCATGATCAGTAAAAATAACCACCTTAGACCCAAGCAGATATGACCTAAACTTCTCTAGAGCAAAAACTGCAGCAAGTAATTCTTTCTCAATGACGGTGTAATTTTGCTGAGGTTCGGTTAAAGTCTTGCTTGCATAATGCAGCACATAAGGTCTTCCCTCAACCCTTTGTCAAAGGACTGCTCCCACTACATAATCCGAAGCATCAGACATCAGCTCAAATGGGAGTGTCCAATCAGGAGATTGGAGAATAGGTGCAGAGATCATGGCCTCCTTTAGAGTTTGAAAGGCCTTGGCACACTTTGAATCAAAATTGAAGGAAGATTCCTTCGCCAACAAGTCACAAAGTGGCCTAGAAATTTTACTAAAATTTTTAATAAAGTGGCTATAAAAGCCGGCATGGTCCAGAAAGGATCTAATCTATTTGACGTTCGTAGGAAAAGGGAGTATAGAAATAGAATCAATCTTGTCTTTATCTACTTCCAAACCTTGCTCGGATACAACATGCCCAAGTACAATTCCATTCTGTGCCGTGAAGTGACTTTTCTTAAACCTGAGGACTAAATAGTCTACTTACATCTCTTCAACACATTCTCCAGGTGCAGGAGACACTAGTCGAAAGACGAGCCATAAATGGAGAAGTCATCCATAAACACTTCACTCTCATCAATCATGTCCGAAAAGATAGACATCATACACCGCTGGAAAGTTGCAGGGCATTACATAATCCAAACGGCATACGCCTGAATGCAAAAGTACCATAAGGACTCGTGAATGTCATCTTTTCCTGGTCATCAGGAAAGACTGCCACCTAATTGTACCCAGAATATCCATCAAGAAAGAAATAGTACATATTCCCTGCCAATTTTTCAAGAATTTGATCAATAAATGGCAGAGGAAACTGATCCTTCTAGGTAGTGGTGTTCAGCTTGCGGTAATCAATACAGACCCTCCATCCAGTTGAGGGTCTCGTGACAACTTGCTCACCTTGGTCGTTGAGTTCCACAGTAAAGCTTGCCTTCTTTGGCACCACATGAATAGGACTTACCCATTTACTATTTGCAATGGGATATATGATCCCAGCATCCAACCACTTCAGGATTTCCTTTTTTACCACCTCCTTCATATTAGGGTTTAGATGTCTCTGTATGTCCCTAAATGGCTTTATGGAATCATCAGTATAAATGTGGTGCATGCAGAGTGTAGAGTCTATACCCTTAATGTCAGCAATGCTCCAAGCAATAGCTTCCTTGTGCCTAGACAAGCATTCAATCAAGGCTCCCTCCTGTGCCTCTGATAGCACAACCGAAATGATAATGGGGAGCATATCTTTCGCACCTAGGAAAACGTACTTGAGAGTGTCAGGGAGGGGTTTCAACTCAATGTTGGGGGCTTGTATGGTTGAGGGTTTCATAATACACGTCCCCATCTCAGGTAGCAGATCTACCTTCGGCGGAAATGATGGGGGAAGAGACTCAGCAGAAACACCTAGCAATTCCTCAAGTTCTAGTATATCCCTTCACATTCCTATAAGAGATGGGAATGCTCATTTAGCATGACATGCTGAAGGGGGTCATCACATAACATTGCAGGAGTTGCCTCTTCAATTAGGTCATCTATCACCTCAACTTGAGAACAATCCTCAAGTCCAGCTTGTTTGTAAGCATCAAACACATTAAGTCAGATTTTCCTGTTCCCAAAGCCCTTTTCAATGCCCCAGTATTGCAATTGATTGAAGCATGCGAAGTTGCAAGGAAGGGGCGGCCCAAAATGATGGGTTTGGTTGGCTTGTTGGTAGGGTCAGTGTCCAAAACTAAGAAGTCAATGGGAAAGAAGAAATCCTCCACTCTTATGGGGACATCTTCCAAAATTCCCCGTGCTGTCTTAAGTGATCGATCAGCAACTTGAAGGATTACAGGGCTAGGCTTCAGATTGCCTCCCCCAAGTTGTTCATACACATAGCTCGGAAGGATGTTCACCCCCGGACCCAGATCAAGGAGAGCCTCATCAATTTGTAAGTCACCAATAACTACTGAGATGTATGGGGCTCCTGGGTCCTTAAGTTTTGGGGGTGTGCCATGTTGAACAATTGAGCTAACAGAATAAGGCAGGACGACTTTTGATTCGACTTGTTTTCTAGATTGCCGCTTATTCGTGCACAGGTCCTTTAAGAAGTGGGCATAAGATGGAATCTGCCTGATAGCTTGAAGTAAAGGCAGGTTAATTTGCACTTGCTTGAAAGTTTCCATAATCTCATCCGTCTTATCTTTGGCTCCAGATGAGCCAACAGAAGTCTACCCAGAGGTGGATAAGCACTCTGGAAACGGCACTCTTGATCTCTACGTGGAAGGGTTGTCATGTCGAGTATTGGGTGGAATGGGGGCAACTTCTTCCGGTGTGGTTATTTCAAGTGGAGAAGATTTGGGCAAGTCTTCTTCAATGGGGGTGAAAGTCGGGGAGGATGGTTTTTTAGGGGGTGAGACTATAGGAGCATCCGTTTTGGAAATTTCTTTCCCACTCCTCAGAATAGTCACCGCCTGAGCATGCTCCCTAAAGACAATCCCTTTTCCTCTTGGATTTTCCTCAGCAGCACTGGGGAGCTTCCCAGTTTCCCTCTGTCTAACGGCCTCAACAAGGTGTCCTATTTATGATTTCATCTCATGTATAGCCTTGTCATGAGATTGGATGATGGCACTTTGACTTTCTTGCATAGTTTTCAACACCGTCTTTAATTCATCCATCTCAGAGGTCTTAGGCTGGGCAAAGGTCTGAGGTTGGTTCATTTGATGGTTTTGAAAGGATTGTGGTTTGTAATTCCCTGAATTTGAGACATTTCCTTGTCTCCATTAAATGTTTGGGTGGTTCCTCCATCCCTCATTATAAGTGTTGGAGAAAGGGTCATTACGAGGTCTAGGACGGAACCCTTGAGCAGCATTCAAACCAACTTGTACAAGCTCAGGGAATTGGGAGGCCAAGTGGCAATCCACAGTGGCGTGTGTATTGCCTTGACAAATTAAGCATTCGGAAGCTTGGGATGTGGAGGTGTTAGATACGAATGAACTCGGGTTCGACATAAGCCCTTCCATGTTTTGGTTCAATAATTAAATCTGATAGGCTAAATTCTGGGTGTCCCTTGCCTCATTCACCTCAAACTTTCTTTGCAAGAGAGTGGGCTTTCTATCCATGTAGGCAGAATTCAAGTGAATAGAATTCTCACTCAAAGTATCAAACAAGTTCCAAGCTTCATCCTCAGTCTTAGATAGAAAGGTTCTTGCACAGGCACCATCCACAGTTTGCCTATGCGAATCATTAATTCCGGTGTAGAACCTTTCAACCAGTTGCCATTTAGGCACCGGGTGATGTGGGCAAAGTCTTAGCAAGTCGTTAAAGCGCTCCCACGCATCGTGGAATGCTTCCCCATCCTTTTGAGCAAAACTCATAATTTCCCTCCGAAAGTGATTGGTTTTTCACATTGGGAAGTACTTCTTCAAAAACTCCTTCTTCAGGGCATCCCAAGTATTAATATTATCAAGGGTGTGATACCAATATTTGGCTTTGTCCTTAAGGGAGAAGGGAAAGAGGGTCTGCATTTGAGCATCATCAGTAATGCCCTACAGCTTCACCGTGGAACATACCTCAGTGAATTCCTCTATATGCCTGTAAGGGTCTTCCCTAATAGTACCATAAATGGAGGGCAGGAAGGATATGGTACTTCTTTTGATCTCATAAGGATTGTCCCCTCCAGGTCTACGTAGTGCAGGGCCAGCTTGACTGGTTAGGATGAAATATTCCTTAAGGCTCCTTTGATTGGCCATTTCTACCCTTGGAAGGTCTCTTCTTAAGATTCTTTCAGGTTCAGGATCAAACACAAGTTGTCTCCTAAGAGAATGCCTACTAAGCATGCACTACAAACACAATTCAAAAGGACTTGTTCGGTCTTTACAAATTTAGGCTTTTGACTTTAGTTCAAATTGTAGGTGACAAAGCAAGTTTCCCAATCAATTATGCGTCTATTGTCAACCTTCAAAATGCCTAAAAAGACCTAGTTGGAGCTTAGGTATTCTTCCCTAAATTTCAAATGGTAACGCAAATCCAAAGACGGAAGATCGAGGGATGCAATTTGGCCTAAGCCTTCCTTTGAAGCTGTGCTTTCGCAATGCTTCTCAACTGCCCCCAAATATCCGTGATAGAGTATCCCCCTCTTTGGATTTACAAAACCTTTGATCTCAAGTTCCGAACACTTCAGAATCCAATGGTAGGAGGGCACTTATCCTAGTCATTTCAAGACTTAGGGGTGTCTAAATGAGTGCCGTGGTGCAAAAGAGATAAGTGTGCATTCACCACAAAAAGATTTTGAACTTTGAATCTCACACCATGTTTGTCAATCAAGTCCTTGATTTTTAGATGTCCCTCCTTTAATTAGTCCTTTTTCACGAATATATGTGACCACTTGTTAGATCGCTTCAAGACAAATTATGTGGTCTTCGAATTAAGTCCAAATGCAATGCGTGATCAAGAATAGGATGTAGAGTAACAAAATGCGTACCTTGCTTCCAGCAATCAACGATGCTAGAATGCACGCAATGCAGAGAAGTAAATCTAGAGGCTGCTCATACAGACCTAAATGGTTCGTCCTAGGGCCAGGCAGCTTCTCACAGGCAGCTCATTTCTTTTTTAATTTTTTTTAACTACTTATGCACAAGCAAATAAAAGTAAACAATCCATAAAATAAATTAAAAAACCTAAATCTGAAGAAAAGGGAACAGGCTCCCAAAAATTACCCAACACGGGCCTAAAACAAAATTGGGGAACAAACCCCTCAAAATATACCCCAGAATAAGGGTTTCAAACCAAATGTGCAATAAAAAACTAAATCTAAAGTCTTGATCCTACTCTAATTAAATTAGCGACTAGATGATCGTCGTGTCCTCGTCCTTCTCCTCCTTTGCAAGGTAGCTCGACCAATTCCTCCTCTGGCGATGTCAAGGGTCGCCTCTCACGATGGCAGATTCCTCGCACAAATTTCTCACACAGAAAAGAAAATAATAAATGGTCAGATCACTGTGTAATTGAGAAATAATAAAAAATAAAATCAGGTGAAATTATTGCGTCTATTGCCTCCCCGGCAACGGTGCCATTTGATTAGTCGATTTTTCCACCACACAAAACTACAAATGACTTTTAAAGCGAACAATCAACTCGTCATTGGCCACACGTGTATAAAATGGATTTGTGAACCCAGCACTTTAGTCGTCAAGCGTTGGGCGAACATATACCCTTCTGAGCATATTGACCATGACCTGAGCTCATGCGGGCACATGAGTGTGTGTGTATGCAACACACAAGGGTGCTCGTGGGCCCAAATGGGCATGAGCTTTGTGAGCTTGGTATAGGCCAATACAGTGCAAGCATAAAAAGGCCAAAATCCACAATTAATAAACTAAGAAGTAATGCGAGTAGGGTTCGATCTAGTCTTGGTGTGGACTATTGATCCTTGAAAGAATCGGGTTCGCCCATTGAACCATTTTTGGTTTAAGTGTGAAAAGCATGGAATTAAGTCTTAAAAATGGTTAAGTGTGGAATAGAGGTGCGCATAGAAAAAAAAGAAGAAAAGAGTTAAAGAACCGTGGAGAGAATTGTGGCTAAGTATGAGAACTGAGTGAGAGAATTGTGAAGAGGGGTTTGAGGAGAAGTAAAAAGCGTTTGGGCTCCATTGTAACAAGGTATTTATTTTGTACTATAATTCCTTTTATGTCTTATTTTTTGTAAACACTCAATGTAAACATTTCTTTTCTTTGCTATTGATTGTATAATCATTCATGTACATTTTCTCTCACTATTAGAATAGTTGCAAGTTTAATTGTTCAATTTTATATGCAATTGTTCATGGGCTTAACATATCATAAGTATTGATCTAATTACTAAAGTTATTAATTGATTATTAACTTAAAATAAAATGGTGAATTGTTTAAGTTTATGCCTCCCTGTGAAGGGCCTAGACTCAACTAGTTAAAAGAATTAAATCTAAAATGTAGGTTTGCTTGATCCTATACTACAATCAACGAAAACCATCTAACAATTCAAGTTAACCTAAGTCCATTCTTTATGCATTTAATTAAGAGTAATAAACTTAACTAACTGTGGTTAGAATTGTACCATCATTTTAATGGCACCGTTGCTGGGAGGTAACTTGGTGATTATATTCACCATTATCATTGTAATTATCTACTTTGTATATAGTTCATTTCTAACTAGTTTTTTTTGTTTGGTTTTTGTCTTCTCTTAGGGATATCTTCACAAGTAACATCAGAAGGAAGGTGGGTTTTTTATTTCGCATTTTTCACGTATTCACTATATATACCATTGTGAGATTTCTTTCCCCTAGTCATTAATTGGGTTTGTTTGTTGTATTTATGTTAGAAATATAAAAAAAATACAAAATTACATACTTTCTAACTAGCAGCAGCATACCACTAGGCATGGACTCCTAGGAGTACATATACCTGCTAGTAGTTAACATTCTGACTTGAGATTTTTGATCTCACATCAGCGGGAAAAACATGTGAAAGCCCTTGTAGATCCCTGTCTTTGGATTAAAAGCAAGACCACATTCTTGTTTTAAAACATATAACAAGCGGTCATTTGTTAGTTCCATCCATTATTTCAAAAAGATTAACTAAAAAGAGGATTCATAAAACTCGTGACATATACTTTGTTTGTACAATTGCATCTGGGTTTTATCACTATCGTTTGTTGCATGTTATCGCACACACAACACGATCACTAGAGTTACATGAGTCTTTTGCTTCCACCTCTCCTCTGTGCACCTCTTAGGGCTTTGGTCGAAGATCAACAAGTCTATCTCATTACTAGAGCCCTAGGGAGCCTGTAGTGAGTGATCTCGGTCCTAGACCTTAGAACTTTTAGCTTGTAGGATACATATAATAGGTCCATTTTAGTGGATTAATTTAGTGCTTAAGTACAGTATTATCGGGACGAGAATTTAATCTAAAGCATGTTTAGTATTAATAAAATGATGTGAGTTTTAGATTTATCATTTCATGTATTAATTGCATTAATCTTTATATGGAAGGATTAATTATTCACTTTAAAAGGCAAGGGAATCACATCAAAGCTTGAGTTGAGATATGTAGGATTTTGTCTTAGCAAAATATAGTAAAAGAATAAATATTAATGGCATCCTTATATGTCTCTTAATTATTCAATCACATTCCCTTATTTATTTTTCATTAAATATCTCTCTCTCATGAATCTATCTCTCTCCCTCAATTCTCTCCTCTCTATTTGGTAACATAAAATACTCACCTTCTGTCTTTGACTCTTTCCTTCTCTGACACCCTCTCTAATTCTCTCTCCAGTTGCAGTCGCCACCTCTGGCCATGAAACTCTGCACCATTGACTCCATCGAGCTCGCCTCACCTTCTCGAGCTTAGCCACACCCTCAGAACCGCCAATGACAGTCCATGTGTGTGCGTGCCCAGCCCACCATCGGCGAGCATCTTCCTGCCGTTCGACCGCTGTCGTCCATCGTTTCTCGTGCAACCACTGCCATCAGATTCCTCTCCGCATCCTCGACCTCCTCCAAGCACGGCAAGCCCGACTGTCCTCTCCTCCTCCACGTGCATGTGCCGGTAGCCAATCCTTTATTTTTGACTCCATTAAAAATTACATTGATTGCCATTACCAAAGAATGTGATTCTGATATTAGTTATTTTATTGTGGTAAATTTGTGGGAAGCCCTTCTATTCTTGGTTATTTGTGACAATATTGAAGGATTGGAATTACTAGTTAATGTATTTTGTTTTCTTTCCTCTCATGATGCATGGATATCAATAGCAATTTATTTTTCTTGAACATGATTATTGGTGATCTTATTGGTTCTATGTCTCCCTGTGGATACGACCTGAAGTGAGGTATTATTTCAGAATTTTAGTAACTTTGATCGAGGTTTTTTCTACCACATTACATATTGCGCCGACATATTTTTCTGACGTTATTTCTGCAAGCGAAAAACCACGCAATCAAATGACGCCATTGCCCGGGAGGCAACAGATGCAATAGATTCACCTAATTTTTTTTTCTGATTGTTCTGAGTTGTGCATTTATCTAATCATTCTTTATCATTCTGTGCGCGGAATCTGACGGGGCGAGGTGCGGGAGAGCGACGACATCAGCCATGAGCAACGTTTACACGTGGAGAAGACGTAGGAGATCTGGATCCTACTCTCGTAGGGGATTCTCCTTCATCGCAGTTTTACTTCTATCTTCTCACCCTTGTAGTAATTGGGGCTTTTTTTCAGGGGTCTGTCCCAACATTCTCTAGAGGCTAGGGCTATATTTTTTTCTATGTGCGAAAGCTGAATTTCTGCTTGCTGCCTCTAAAACAAACAAAAGAAAATATCGAGCTACCTGTTTAGGAGTTGCATACCCTTAGGTGTGCGCATTTAGAGGTGATTGAGCAGCATACTATATCACTTCTCTACATTGTGTACATCATTGCATGAAGATTGCTAGAGACAAGTATACCTTTCTAACTTTGCATCCAGCTCCTGTCCACGCATTTGCATTTGAATTAAAATTAAAGACCACCAAAATTGATTAAATTAAACTAATTCAGTGGTTGCCTAATTGAAATTGGGACTGATAATCATATTCGATCTTAAAACCAAGTCATACTTGATATGATTCAAAGGGACTTGTCTCCATTTTGAAAATAATAAAAGATTTGCGGTGTGATGCACACTTCTGACTCTGAGCATGCACATTAGGCACCGCACTAAGGCTCGATCCCTTAAGGCTATAGGCAACGATCTCTTTATCAATGCAGACCCTCCTATCTTATTTTGTGGTGGTGTAATATCTTTTGACCAAGTGTTTTGATACTTCACGGAGGGGGACACCCCATAAAGGAATAAAAGGGTAGTTAAGAGGCACCGCTTATGCATCACCTCAAAGGAAGGGTTATCCCTACTTACATCGCTTTGTTCGTCCTTGGAGTAACTTCTAACTTGATCACCTGAGAGTATCATCTAAGCAAAGCATAGGTCCTAGGGCACTCGAAGGTCAACTTAAGGCACGTAATTAATTGTGAAACTTGTTTTGCCATCAAGAGAGAATGTAAACAACCTCTGTCTTCTCTAAAAAGCTTGTCAATGATCTCAAGTCACATCTCCCTCTTATAGCACGAAAGTGGGAATGGACGGGTGCAAACTTGACTCCATTTGATAAACTTTAAGGAGTCAATTGGAGGTTGGCTTAAATCTGCTCTAAGAAAGAAAGGAGAAGTCCCATTGCCTTATGTTTGATTGGTGTGTGTTTTTCAAGTCGTGTTTTCAAATGGATTATAATAACTACTTCACTTCTTTTCACCCCAGAATACCGAATCCCAATAATTGCAATTATCCATCTTCTGACGAGCATTGGGATCCTTTCTACTCCTACTATAGGAACATTGGTCTGATTAAACCCCAACCCACTGGTGATGAGCAGAACCTAGTAGAAGGGTATCCCAACCTTAGCTCTTCCATGACCATGCCCAACTCGCCCACCCTTCATGATTTGTCTCATCGAGGTTGGACTAATACTCCTAGGCAACATGAACCAGAGATTGACTATCCTACTCAATTTGATGGTAGCCTCTCCTCTTTTATGATAGAAATGCAAAAACAATAGAAAGAGTTGATGGATTCTATGGGAGAGAGTTTGAGGAATAGTCAAAGATTAATTGAAGAGATTAACCAGCTTAGCGATCCTCCTACAGTCATTTCTAATCCCTACCCTTATATCCCCGATTACCAAGATAATTTCAAGGAAAACAATGACAACAGGGATCCTATTTTGAGGGGTAGCTATCATTTAGACGTCCCTCATGAGATATGCCCACCAGAAGGCAATCTTGGTGACTATCCACCTGATCTTAATTGGAAGGAGAAAATGGGCCCATTAGATGAACTTGACTTGAATGATAGTATGTTCATTACATTGGATGAAATGGGTCGTAGTCAATTAGTTAACCCCGCTCCCAATCAGAATCTTGAGGTGGAATCTGTATCCCATCCTAGGGATTCTGAGCATATGCTTTACGCTTCTGAGGACCTTGCACCTCAGTTAGAGCCCCCGAAGGATTGTGATTTAGATGTTAACAAATTCCAGAAGTCTTGGATGTTAGAGGAAATCATACTAGAAGGAAGTGATAATAACCACACTCCTCTATCAACGGGACCAACACCTGTCATTGAATATTCTGAGGATTCACAAGTCCTCAACCCAAGTGACCATGAGAAACTTGAGATGAAATTGAAAGAATTAGATCAATATTGGTCTCAGGGACACGAAAAGTTGATTTTTGAGGAAGCACATGATCCTGATATAAAAGTTTGCCCTGAGGCTCAGAGCCAAGAGGGAGAAAATGTAGAAAAGGATGATGATGACTTTCAAAGGACCGGACTCAAAGTATGTAGTGACTCTAGGGGCGAATATGTTTTGTTCGATAACTTACCCCCTAAGGATTTGATTGAATCCGGATTCCTACATACCTTTGACTATCATGATCATCCTCTCAAACAATTGAAAGAAATGGAAGCCATTACTACTCTTGAGGAAAGAATCTATACACCCCATGATTAGGATCTTAACATTGAACAAGAACCTGGGGATGTCATTATTGAGGACACTCACAGTACCATTACTTTCAAACCACTTCTACATGATGATGAAATGAGTGACACCCTTGAGCGGTTCAATTTGGATGATGAACATTTGGGGCCATTCCAGAACATGCACACCAATGATATGCATCATGAAAGGTAATCAATGGCCAAGGTTGCTTTTGATAACATTCAAGAACTGGAATGGATATCGAGGATGAATGCTGAATTGCTCACACCCTCCTTAACCCTCTTCCCTACCCCACACCTGAGAGACTTACACTTTTGCAGAAGCAGCTTCCTGAAATCTTTGCTCACACTTTTGATTAACAGGGAAATATCCAAACCAATGCACCCTATGGTAAAGTGGCAAGTTTGGATAGACGCTTTTCCATGTCAGCCCATTAGTCTTAGGGTATGTTTCATTGCACTCTCTGCACCCCACTCATATTTGCTTGAGAAGCCTTTGCCTTGTCGTCACACACTCCCGTAGGTTACTACTCATGTGTATTATGTAAAACCTCCACAAATAGCTCAGGAGTACCCTCTTTTCACCTGCTTCTGCAGAGTATTTGGCCTCACTATCCATCATCAACTTGCCAACATCTTGGGTTACTTACTCGCCAGGCTAGGTTTGTTACGTATCTTCTTTGGGTCTCCTTCTGTTTCCCTTCTAGAGCCCGATTTGCGAGGTACACCAACTCCACCTCAGGTAATATCTGTCCTTGCTTTTGCTTATCAATGAGGACATTGTCAGATTTAGGCATGGGGGGGTATAACCTGAGGTTATTCATAGAATTTATACATATTCTACATGCAATTAGGTCATCCATCTTGTATTAAAAAAAAAACAACAAAACAAAAATGAAAAAAAAAGAGAGAAGAAGAGAGAAAAAGGAGATGAAATCTTTGTGAGCTGAATTTTGACTATATTGTGGAGAGACACTGGAAGAAAATGTGAAGAATTGTGTTGGTCCCAGCAATTGATTATGGAAAAGTTACCTAAGTTCTAGGCCAGAATGAATGAATTAAGTCCTAAAGTACTAAAGAAAAGGAGATAAGTGAGGGATACCGACAATAGGCCTTCTGGGTCAATTTTAGGGCTTAAACACTCACGTATTTGTTAAGATATAGATAATTCCTCAAGAGGTTGAGGGAGTTGTGAGGCTGATGTATTAAGTCTAAGGCTTAGGGAGTATTCGGCCCCGTTGCCTGCCCTTTGGTTTGTGGAACTTGGTAACCTAAGCACCCAAAAATAACACACTAGTCTGGTTCAGTGCACATAATAAAGAATAATACCAAAAAGTGTCTATTCTGAAATTCTTTTCCCGAATGGTTGACTTAGGAGTGGTTTGAAGACACAAGTTGATTGAATGAGTTCCTAGCGTAGAGAGGAGGAATGTAAAATAAGCCCCTCGAAGATGCGTTATAACATATCATCTCCTCGATGCTTGTGTCTTAGGATATCTAGGTATCCTACTGGGGGAACAAAAGCATCTTGTGCTAGTTCAGATACCGTGGGCGACATTATCCCGAAATGTCGATTGCTAGGGTCTAAATTTAGCCATAAAATGCCATGGACGGCACCATCCTGAAGTGTCGAAAGCTAGGGTTCTGGGGGTTGCCATGGGTGGTGCTATCTCAAAGCATCGATTGTCAAGGACCCTACAAGGATTGATGGTGGGGACAAGGAATCTGATACAGATCATGTTTAAAGCCAATCCAATGTTAAGTCTAGGGTAATTTGAAAAGAAAGAGAGAAAACTCTCAAAATAATATTTCTCCTTCTCTCTCTTACTAAAAATGCATTGGCATAACTGAACAAAACCTTTTAGCACATGTGCACGGGTGCTTTAACCTCTGGGGTCAACAAACCTCAAGGTAGGTTTTGCGGGCCTTAGAATCTTTTGTGGTAGACCCAAGGCTGAGGCTAGTCAGGTTCATATCTTGGCTGGTACTTGAGTTCCTTTAGGCCTATAGTTGGTATTTCAGTCTAATTTCTAAAGTGTGGCACGATAAGGCTTTTTGATGGTAAAATCTGACCTGGAGACTTGGTTTGTTTCATATGATTTTGCTCGGGACTAGCAAAACTTAGGCATAGGAGCATTTGATAGGTCCATTTTAGTGGACTAATTTAGTGCTTAAGTACACTATTATTGGGACGAGAATTTAATCTAAAGCATGTTTAGTATTTTGATAAAATAATGTGAGTTTTAGATTTATCATTTCATGTATTAATTGCATTAATCTTTATATGGGAGGATTAATTATTCACTTTAAAAGGCAAGGGCATCACATCAAAGCTTGATTTGAGATATGTGGGATTTCGCCTTAGCAAAATCTAGTAAGAGAATAAATTTTAAAGGCATCCTTATATGTCTCTTAATTATACAATCACATTCCCTTATTTATTTTTACTTAAATATCTCTCTCTCACTAATCTATCTCACTCCCTCTATTCTCTCCTCTCTATTTGGTAACATAAAATACTCACCTCCTCTCTTTGACTCTTTCCTTCTCTGACTCCCTCTCTAATTCTCTCTCTCATTTTGTTTATATAACAGGCAAAAAAAAGGCATAGTGGATCGCATCTCCCTTCCATGGGGGAAGAAGCCATCACCTCTCTGAGGAGAGGTCCCCCTCTCCAACATCATCTTCCTCCAGAGGAGACTCCCTTACCCTCCACTGTGTGCCTAATTCCACCACCGCGAGCCTCCACCTCACCGCGAGACCCCGACGTTCCCACTACCATGAGCCCCTTCTTCCTCGATGCACCAACAACCATGCACGGAAGTCCACCACCGCGCCCTTGGTCTCCTTGACGTGAGACTCAACCATAGCAGCGGAAGCGACCACTGTCCACAACGCTCTCCTCTTCTTGGCCTTTGCCACACCGATCGACGAGCAGCCAACCCTCCTTCTCCACTCCTTAATCCAGCAACTACCTTCGCCCAACAGAGCTGCAGGCCACCCAGCCGCCACACATGGCCCCGCGCACGCGCAGCCAACTGCACACGTGCATAGCAAGTCCTCATAGTAGTCCTCTCCTTGGCGTTGATGACCCACCGACGCCGCCCATCCACCATGTGCAGGTATGCACCCACAGCAACGGACATAGCCCTTCACGCGCCTGCAGCAACGTAGCCAGTCCCGCGTAGACAAAATAATCGCACCACCTCCTCTCCTTCATCGTCTTCTCCATCAGCCAATAGAGAAGAACCCAACACCCGGTAGCTTCCTCCACTTGCAGTCGCCACCTCTGGCCATGAAACTCTGCACCGTTGACTCCATCGAGCTCACCTCACCTTCTCGAGCACAGCCACGCCCTTAGAACTGCCAACTACAGTCCACGTGCATGCATGACCAACCCACCGCCGATGAGCATCTTCTTGCCATTCGAACACCGCCATCCGCCGTTTGTCATGCAAACACCGCCATCAGATTCCTCCCCACATCCTCGACCTCCTCTGAGCACGGCAAGCCCAACTGTCCTCTCCTCCTCCACGTGCATGTGCCAGTAGCCAATCCTTTATTTTTGACTCCATTAAAAATTACATTGATTGCCATTGCCAAAGAATGTGATTCTGATATTAGTTATTTTATTGTGGTAAATTTGTGGGAAGACCTTTTGTTCTTGGTTATTTGTGACAATATTGAAGGATTGGAATTACTAGTTAATGTATTTTGTTTTCTTTCCTCTCATGATGCATGGATATCAATGGCAATTTATTTTTCTTGAACATGATTATTGGTGATCTTATTGGTTCTATGTCTCCCTGTGGATACGACCTGAAGTGAGGTATTATTTCAGAATTTTAGTAACTTTTATCGAGGTTTTTTCTACCACATTACATATTGCGCCGACATATTTTTCTGACGTTATTTCTGCAAGCGAAAAACCTCGCGATCAACATACATTCGTAGACACGTGTAGGACACGTATTTGTATTGATATATGATTTGTTCACATCTTTGCATATTTTACATGTATTGTAGGCATTCTTTCCTTTGAAATGAAGAAAACCCACTTTTCGCACTGTATTCAGGTCTTGATTGCCGCTATTTTACAGTGGTGTGAGTGTGCCTTTGCACATTCATTTTTATTTATGAATGGGAGGTGATTGCTGAAATTGCCTCTCGTCTCTCCTTTGATAGTTTTACCTAGGCCAGTTGCAGTTAAGCAACCAAATTTCCTATCTCCTTTCTCTACATTTTCTGCATTTGATTCTATGGATCAACCGCAAAACTGGAATACTGAGATCCCTTCTTTTTCTGGCCAGGGGTAGATGCTGTGTTTTGATATCCAGGAGGTGCTGTTGAGCCAGAATCTGTAGATGCTCGAGCAAAACCATCAAATCAATCTGTTGATGGTTGCGCTTCAAAATCTTTAGGTTCGTTGACCTGAGGCGGGTCTTGATCCTCCTGATCTTTCTCCTCCTCCTCATCCTTTACCTAAGCCTCTACTTGGTGACTCCTATAATCCATCCAATGCCCAAGTAGATCCTAATGTTAGGATTTCATTGGGGAAACGACCCCGAATTAAGGCAAAAAACCATTAGACTAATCCCACATTTCCATGGTTATGCATTCGAGGATCCATTCCAACACATCAAAGATCTTAAGAATGTATCCCAATATTTTCGATGTCAAAATCAAAATTGGGTAGTCCTATTAATGAAAATGTTCTCCTTTATCTTAAAAGACAAAACCACGTATTGGTATCACACGATTGCATGACCTATAAATTCTTAGGCCGAACTTGAATCTGCATTCCTTAAGAAGTTCCTTCCTATAGGTTGCACCAATGCCCTTATGCGAGCTATCAGTCCCTTTACCCAAAATCAAGGAGAACTAATTCATGAAACGTGGGAGCACTTTCACGAATTACAAAGGAAATGCCCACATCACAACATCCCTCATTGGCAACTCATGCACGTCTTTTCTTATGGATTGCAAGAGATCATTCGCAATCTGGTCAATGCCTCTTGTGGAGGGAATTTTCTGAATCATGATGAAGAATTCACCTCAAAACTATTTAAAGGGATGGCAAAGAACTCGATGAACATTGCATCTATGTTGCAATTCATGCGAGGAAACATGCACCAAAATCCGCATCAAAACTGGCATCATAAGGGCATTCATGAGATCGAAAACCCATCCAGTTCAAGGGATTTAGAAACTATGGCATGTAAACTAGACAAAGTCAATGTCATATCGAAGCATCTAAACAAGGTCCGCAACACAATGAAGAACCTTACACCTCTACAAAATATGTAGAATCCTGCGTATTTCCCTATTTCACAAATTCCTACAGGGAGGGAATTTGTGAATAATCTTGATTTGAGAGATCCTTCTTCCTTGGATTTTCTCCCTAATCATTCACCAACCCAAGGAGGGACCTCTGTCCCATCATTCCCACCTCTTTCCCCACTTCCTTCTTTTGTGGAAAACACGCCTTATCCTTATTATGATTTACACGCCATGCAGGGATCCAACACAAGATCAAACTCATATTCCAAAATGTACAATTCTGGATGGCAAAGCCACCCTAACATCTCTTGGTCTAGTCATTCCCAAAGGCCATAATATCCAAATCTGACCTATCAAAACCCACCTATGTTGTCATTTCAACAATAGCATGAGAGGCCCATTTACACGAGTACGCAGAACTACTTAGGGCCGAGTAGAGATATGCAGCTCGATCAAATTTTGTGAGCTGTGACTGAGAGCCAGCAACAAAATGCTGAGGCTCTTGGTGAGGTCCAACGACAATGTTGTGTAGAACTAGCTCATCTTATGGGGCAACATCATACATTTACCTAAATCTCATCAGCTAGGGTCCCTTCCATCCTAGCTAGTTCCAAACCCATGGAACATCCAAAACACTAGATTTAACCCCGGAGGTCAACATACGACTTACGGGCAAGCACATTTTATGAATCAAATTCCCTTGAATCAAAATCAAAACCTTCCCTTTGCAACTCTTGATTACGAATATCTGAATAAACAACAATCATTTCAAAATCAAATGTATCAATCTTTGTTGCTGAATCCATCTTTCCAGAATCAAGCTTCCACGTCTTCTCCTACTTCTTCACATGTAGGTATTAACTTTATTACAACCCATCATGGGAGTTCCACTAGGGGCCCCATAGATCCACATTTACAATCCCAAGACCCTAGTACATCTAGAACAGCTCCTGTTTTTACACCATGAGAGGTGATTCACCTGATACTACTATTCCTACTGATTCCTGTGATCAGGGTAACCCTTTAGTAGAATAGGATATCCATGTCCCATTCCCAGAAACATTGAAGAAATCTAGGTAACAAAAGAAACCTATTGCAATTGATGAGGATTTAATTAAGGTTTTTGAACAGGTTCACATTAACATCAAGCACATTCTAACTTACATGAGATTTCTAAAGGAATTATGTACTCCTAAGCGTAAGCCAAAGAAAGGAAGCATTGTGGTACTCTCTAAGCGTGTGAGCTTAATTATCTTGAGTACGCTTCTGATGGGAACACCATTATGACCCATAACTAGCTCATTTTGACCCAATTAAGTCAATAAATGCTCCTACATAACAACCAGAGAGTCACAATTCATTACATAATCATTCTAAAAGAAAAATAAGAAACTAGGGTTAAAAGTGCAATTTTACCAGCTCATCATGAATGCAGTACAACCACAAGTTTTCTCAAGGATTGAATGATGGTCAATTGGTCTTAAAAAGATAAAAAGTGGGATAAGACAAACATAAAAGGGTTTGCATGTGTTCTGAGAATTAAATGACTTTTGAAATCCTAAAAGTAGACCTACTTAATTAACTGAGATTTTGATTAGGATAAAATTCACCTAAACCTTCTAAAATTCATAGATAAATATTTTGCAGGGTTTAGAACTTTTAATTTGACCATCAGAACCAATTTTGACCCAAAATAGAACCACCGACAAACATTTGCCTTAATTTAGGTTTTTGCATAAATTACCCTATCAAAGATGGTCAAAACGAAAATCCGACTTCACCATTAGATTCCTTAGGTCAAAATTAGGCTTTAACCAAAATTTGGACCCAAGATGAATTTGTCTTGACCTAGTTTGCAAATTGGTCCTGTCTAATTTCATTTCAACCCTTAACTTTCAAAATCACCTCAAATATGTCCCTAACTTTATCGTCGTTCTCACAATCAGGTCCCTACCACCATTAAACCTATACCTACTTGCTCTAGCAATCTTAAAAAGGAATGAGCTCCCTGATTTCTTGACGAATCCCTTTCAAATTTGAAAGGGAAGTTCATTAAGAAATTCCTTTCCTTTTGGACCTAATCTTAAGCCCTGAAACCTACCCAATCTCTCATGCG
Source organism: Thalassia testudinum (assembly GCA_037157565.1). Taxonomy (NCBI): domain Eukaryota; kingdom Viridiplantae; phylum Streptophyta; class Magnoliopsida; order Alismatales; family Hydrocharitaceae; genus Thalassia; species Thalassia testudinum. The sequence continues at coordinate 92,764,435 of JAZHRO010000014.1, read as the reverse complement.
AACACATGAGAGATTTGGGTATCAAGAAACTTCCAACTCTAGTGAGCTTTCAAAGCTTGGGAAGCTTGCTTCCCAAGCTCTAACTAACTTTTGATGACCTACAAAAAACTCCCCAAATCACAACAGATATCCTAAAGCTTGAATTCAGCCAGAGATTCCCTCAAATTCCTCGCCCTCCTCCAGCCGATTTGCTCTTCAAGCTTCGGCGACCATCCGTACTTTCCCTCGTCATCTGACCACAATACCAGCGGAAGACTCCTCCTCCTTGTCTTCTTCCGCATCATGCAGCACCAGCTGGCGCGTCTGCCCCCCTTCATCATCGCCGACCATGTCTCTCTGAGCAGCTCGTCTCCGAAGTCGACCGTACCACACTTGGTGCCAGCTCCACTCCCCTTCATCTACCTCCCCACCTAAATAACTCCTCGACTTTCCCTCTTCATTTTTAGACCCTCGCTACCTCGTTTCGAGCACCAACTCGCCCCGTCGCACTCCGTCTTCCACCTCGCCGACGTACCTCCGGTGAGATCGCACGGCCACTACACTCCACCAATCCAGCCGCTGTTCGTCTCCACTCCTCCACCGTATTCCAGAGTGCAAAATCCCTCTGATGTTCAAGGCTATTGGCCTCCCCATTGCTTCGTCAAATACCACACTGTCGCACCACACAATCTATCTCCGTCCGGCCGCCTCAAGCATTCCCACACCTCACGAACACCGTCGTTCAATTCCCCACTTCACGGCGAAGCTTATGAACTGCTTTAACTGGGGCTTTTAGCCCACTTTTGTGTTTGCTGGTCCAAGGTCTCCGCCGCCATTATCGAATCTTCGAGCAAAGCTGAAAGCTTGCTTCAAGCACCTGCAAACCATAGGCAAGGTTCCAAGCACTGCAGAACACTTCTAGGAACACTCTTGCCTGGTCTATTAGAGCTGTTGACCATTTATTGCATGAGAATTAGATGAAGCATCGGTTGCAGGCGCACGCTTAGAAGCGGGAGCAGATAGTCCCACATCGGTTGCTAAGGAGGGCCCACCATTACATAAATTGTATTTGTGCTATAAGCTTATCACCTCAGCATGCACATGGGGTGAGGTCCCCGCACGTTCCCCTCACGAGCCTCATCCGCGACATCTACCCCACAGACCTGGTGCACCAGATAACCCACCTAAGCCTTGCACTCCTTGGGTGTGACCCATGCCCGCAGCCCTGTTCCCGGGTATGCTCTAGGTTCGATTAGCCATAATACCTGGCACTGTTGAAGGCTCTGGGAGAGCATGACCCAGAGAGAGAGAAAGATTACATGGGGTAGGAGGAGGGTTTTGCTACTGAAGACATTAGTTGACAGTTAGCCAATTTGAGAGGTTCCCCTCCCCTGTGAGAAGATGGAGAAGTAGAAGAAGAAGAAGAAGAGAAGAGGGAGCAGCAACAGAGAAAGAAGAGAAAGAAAAAGTCGTTAAGAGAAGAGAAAGAAGGTTGTGCACTATAGCATCAGACATTTAAGCCGTCTGATCAACCATTCAGCCATCTGATCAACCATTCAGCCATTTGATAACTGATTTCTAAGCTTTATTTGATTGATACTGCTGAGAAATTTGCTGTTACTATGAGGGGTATTTGGTGATTCAAATCACCATTTTACCTCATTCTTTTTACAGTATTGACATCTATTTTCACTTCTATATCATTATTTTTTGGAGTTTTATTACAAATTGCTTATATTGCATTTAAGTTGCAATTCTTGAGATTTAAATTCAATATTGCTCCCTATGTTCGACCTAGAACTTTTTCGAGTAATAAAATTTATTTGTTTAAATGCCATTTTGGCTATACTGTAGCGCAACATTCTTAAAACATCGATCAAGCATTTGAACATTTTGGCACCGTTTCCGAGGAGCAATGGGCAATTTAGAACTCTTGATTGCAATTCCTGATTCAGATTCTAACTTGCTATATCTCTTTTGCTATGATTATTTTAGAAGAGAAGATACATTGAAGGAAGATTAGCCACACAATAAACATGTCAGGGGCAGGTAAGTTCTAAACCACTCTCTCTTAAACCCCACATTCTTAAAAGGATAAATGGAATCAATTAGGGATACTTGCATTCTTTCTATAGATAATTCATCAAGTTGCTTGAGTTGATACATTTCATTTGAACAACAAATCCTGATTTGTGCAACCGATTAAAGCTTAAGGTATCTAGCGTTATCACATTCTTGTATGAGCCCTATGTACCACATTTGGACAAATTAAAGTGGACCAAATTAGAGCCAATTAAGGATTCAAGTTTAAGGTTTTTTAGGGATACATTTGCTTAATCAGGAAATCATTTTCCCAAACAATGTGTGCCTCTACCTTGATTGAACAGAACTATTCAAGCAAAACCCTAAAATCAGGCTATTAAAGTCGTTTGAACACTAAAAGAGGGACCTAAATTTTCAAGGACAATATAGGTGAAGTTCACCCACCTTGTTCGGTAAACCAATCTTCAAATTTGGTCACTTTTTGCACTCAACACGTCTTAAAGTTCAAGTGAAATTCTAAGCACCCTTGCTATTAATTAAAACTGGTAAACTTAAGAGGTCAAGTCACCATTCTAGTCAACCTGGAACATCAGTGACAACAGAGGTCGGGTGGGGGAAACCTTGCAACCCATGGGAGCACTCTACCATGTAGGGGTCTTTGCTGGACTCACTCTCTGGCTGCCCAGGTAATTCTTAGGTGGACGATTTTCTGACTAAGGGTTATCATCCTCCTTGAACCTCTATAGTCATCCAAAATTTTTGGGTGTCTTGATTGGGTCCATCACATTCTACCTCTCATCTACTCCATTGGAGCATGTTCGGGAGGAGGTCTCTAAGACCATCCTTGAGGCCTCCTTTAGTCACTCATTCACGTCAAGGACAAGCCTTGACCTCCTTGTTTGTGCAACAACCCAATCCTTCTGATATCTCTTCTGATTCATCTGAACCTGATTCTGCTTCATCCATCATCATGGCACAACCCGTAGAAGAAAATAATCTCGAAAATCAACTCCAGCACCTCAATGAACTATTCCAAGACTTTGTTAACCCACCGCAGTGTCCAATAATGCAAGATCACTAAATCCCACTGCAGTGGCAGTCGAACCTTGAGTACAAATCCCCACTGGAGGTCCTGACACTGAACTCAAGCCCAACATGATTCATGCCATTCCTAAATTCCATAGGCGTAATTCTGAAGATCCTTTCCAACATATCAAACAACTCAAGCATTTGTTCCAGACCTTCGAGTCAGAAGCTCAAAATCGGGATGTTCTACTCATGAAAATGTTTTCCTTCTCTCTTATGGATAAAGCTGCTTACTGGTACCAAACCCAAATGCATCCAATCAACACCTCAGTGGAACTTCAATCTAAGTTTCTGAGAAAGTTCTTCCTTGTTTGTCGGATAAATACTTTATGTCACCAGATCACACATTTCACGCAACAAGCAGGAGAACCACTTCATGAAGCACGAGATCATTTCCTGGATCTCATGAGAAAGTGCCCCCATCACAGAGTTCCTAAATGGGAACAAGTCCAGTCCTAGATGATATTAGATTATTCCTCAATGTGACTTGTGAGGAAACATCATGGGTCAACACGAAGACACAGTGTGGGAGACTCTCGAAAATATGTGTGAGAACTCCATCAATAATGAATCCATGGGCATGTTCGACTGAACAAATGCCCGCGCATTGATGAATCCAAACGGAGCACATGAGACGCAGGGCCTGTCCTCTTCCGTTGACTTGGAACTGATGGCCAGTCATATGGACAAGATCTCTATTATTGAGAAAAAGGTGGATGAGCTAACTCGACATTTGCAACAAGCCACCCTTGTGCAAGACCTGTACACAACCACCCTCTGGCAGGGAGGCCGTGCACAACATCTATCACCGACCTTCTTTGGGGATGGACCCAAATCCACTCCCGTCTGATTCTGGCTACGAAAGAAACTCTAGATCCACCTACTCTAGTTGGGGGAACTCTGAACCCTCATATTCTGATTCTCCCGAGGTTCCTCAAATCTACGAGGGCCTCAATGCCATTCAAAATGATCCATTCTCAAACACCTACAATGCTAGATGGTGTAATCATCCCAACATCATGTGGTCAAGCAATAATCAAAATCAGAGGCCTCAATATCCACCCCGACCATAAGCTCCTCATCCATATCGGCCACCTCAGCCTTGGCCTAACCCAACTTATCAATCTGGGCTGACTCAGATAGATCAAATGACTCTTATCCTTTAGACTCAAGCTCACATTAAGAAGAAGAATGCGGCTATGCAAAAACAGCACAGAGATGAGATCATAGAGGTTCAAAATCAACTTGGCCAGATGGCAAATCCTCGCCAACCTGGTGCACTTCCTTCACAACATCTGCCTAATCTGAATAATGTATCAAACCAGAGGCGCGTTATGAACCCAAATCTGGGCCAAGCTCACTTTCTTTATCAGGCCCCTTCTACTCCATCACCAGACGGGATGGAGGCTTCGACATTGTATATGAGTTACCAGCAGCATGCACCTCTTCTACCCACTCCAAACGAAAACCACGCAGGACTAAATTCTGTTACTACCTACACTACCAAAATAACACAAGACCCACCTTATCCAAGCCAAACCAATCTTGGTAATACAAACCCTTACCTAAGGATACTCATCCAGGACACCTCTATCCCCAATCAGGAACCTAGACCCATTCTAGAGGAATTGCCTAAGGTTCCATTTCCTGAGGCCTTGACCAAGGAAAAAAGGATAACCAAAACTATGGCACCTGAGGAGGACCTGATTAAGCTCTTTGGGCAGGTCCATATAAACATCCCCTTGGTGGATGTGATATGCCACGTTCCGGCTTACGCACAATTTTTAAAAGATGTACGTACACCAAATCGTAAGCAGCGAACCAAAGATGAGAATCCGATTCTAATGTCAGAACAAGCCAGCTCTATCATTTTGATCAAACTCCCACCTAAGGAAAAAGATCTAGGCACCCCTTTGATTTCTTGTGAAATCAATGATATACGATTTGTCCAAGCTTTATTAGACTTAGGAGCCTCCATAAACTTGTTACCCACATCCCTGCTAGACTACTTTGAGGAATCTAAAGTAAAATCGACTGAAATAACTTCATAACTAGCAAATCGATCAATTAAGTCACCAAAAGGAATTCTCGAGGATGTCATAGTTAGGGTACATGATTTCTATTTCTCATTGGATTTCATTGTTTTAGACATGGATACTTCTGAGAATGTGAAGAATACATCGATCAAATTAGGGAGACCCTTTCTGGCCACTGCTACGGCCAATATCAATTGTGAGGAGGGCCAAATCGAATTGAAATTTGGTAGCAAGACACTAAAAATTAACATCTTTAAGGCCCAACAAGGAATTAATTATGGAGTCATAGAATAAATTTATGATATTGAAGTAGTGGTTGATGACTTCATCAAGAACTGGACTATTTCTGATCAACCACAAGAGGATCAAAACCCATAATTAGAGGATCCCGAACTCAACCAAGACACACCCATAGCTCCTTCCTTTGCTCCTGACACCCATCCTGAATTACTTACTACAGCTGAAAATTTGGTCTTGGAGTTAAAGCCTCTTCCCGGTCATCTCAAATATGTCTTTTCGGGTTCCAATCAGACGTTTCCTATGATTATCAACTCCCGACTCACACCTGATCAGGAAACATGCCTGATTTATGTTCTCCAGCAACATCGAAAAGTCATTGGATGGACTCGCGACGATCTCACTAGTATCAGCCCCTCTTACTACACACACTACATCTACACTGAAGAGGGCTCACGACCATCCCGTGAAATGCGGAGATGTTTGAATCCCAATCGGCAGGACATCGTGAACAAGGAGATTATCAAGTGGTTAGATGCAGGGATCACCTACCCGATCTCCGATAGTCGGTGGGTGAGTCCAATCTAGGTTGTTCCTAAAAGGGCAGGGCTCGTCATCATCATGACTGAAATCGGTGAAGCCATATCAACCCGTATAGCAAACTCGTGGAGAGTCTGCATTGATTACAAAAGGCTCAATTCCTGCACAAAGAAGGATCATTTCCCACTACTGTTCATTGATTAGATTCTCAAGAAACTAGCGGGAAATCGATTCTTCTGCTTTATGGAAAGGTACTCCGGTTACAACCTGGTTGCAATCCATCTCAAGGACCAAGAAAAGACCACCTTCACCTGCCCCTTTGGAACTTACTCATTCCGAAGGATGCCGTTCGATCTCTGCAATGCACCCGCTACATTTCAACAGTGCATTCTTTCCATATTCTCAGATATCGTAGGTGAGTACCTTGAAGTCTTCATGGACGACTTCTCGATATTCGGTGAATCAATTGACGATTGCCTCCTGCACTTGGTCCAGATCCTCAGGCAGTGCAACGACGTGAAGTTGGTTCTTTCCTAGTAAAAGAGCCACTTCATGGTACCTGAGGGAGTAGTGCTAGGACCTCCTTTCTCTGAAAAGGGCATCCAGGTTTATCGAGCCAAGGTGAATTTGATTTCTAAACTCCTTATGCCTAGCTCAGTCAAAGACATCCCATCCTTCGTAGGGCACGTCAGTTTTTACCGTTGATTCATTCCCAATTTATCAAAAATCGTGCACCCTTGACTAATATTCTATCTAAGGATGTCCCTTTTGAAATCACCAAGGAATTTACTCAAGCATTTGAAGTCTTGTGTGATCGAGTTACCCAAGTACCTATTCTGTAGCCCCCTGACTGGTCTCAACCCTTTGAGATCATGTGCGATGCATCTGATTACGATGTAGGTACGATACTTGCGCAGAAACTAGATGGGAAACCCGTGGTCATTTACTACTCTAGCAAGACACTTGACAAGGCTCAGCGTAACTACATAATTATTGAGAAAGAGCTGCTAGCCGTAGTATTTACCCTGGAAAAATTTAGATCGCATCTTTTGGGTTCTCGTATTATTTTTTACTCAAATCACACAGCTGTGAGGCTTCTCCTTGTCAAGAAGGATGCAAAACCTTGACTACTCAGCTGGATCTTACTGTTACAAGAACTTGATCTTGAGATTCGCGACAAGGCGAGGGAATAGAATGTGGTAGTTGATCACTTATCCTGCCTTCCTTCTGATATTATCAACCCTTCTAGACCCTTACTGAATATTTTCCCGATGAGCACCTCCTGACTACCAGTACAGGACTTCCATGGTTTGCTGATCTAGTAAACTACTTGGCATCACATTAGATACCATCTGAATGGCCAAAAGCCAAGAAGGACAAATTGCTTTCCGATGCCAAGTACAACTTCTAGGAAAACCCGTATCTCTTACGCATTGGTGTTGATCAAATCATCCGACGATGTGCTCTGGAAGTGAAAATTCAGGACATTTTGTCCTTTTACCTTGACCAGGCATGCGGTGGACACTTCTCGAGTAGTAAAGCTGCAGCAAAAGTCCTCTAGTGCGGCTTCTATTGGCCCTTGATTTTCAAAGATGCATACAATCACTGTAAGGCTTGCACTCATTGCCAGACCTTAGGAAACATGACCTACCATGATATGATGCCCTTACAGCTGATTCTAGTATGCAAAATCTTTGATGTCTTGGGAATTGACTTCGTGGGACCCTTCCCTATTTTGGATGGCTTCGAATACATTCTTCTCGTTGTTGAGTACGTGTCCAAATGGATCGAAGCCATTCCAACCTAAACTAACGATCATAAGGTAGTTATCAAATTCATTCATGAAAACATCTTTTCTTGGTTCAGGACTTCCCGTGCTATAATCTCTGATGGAGGGACCCATTTCACGAATGCTCAGTTCAAATCGCTGATGACCAAATATGCGGTGTCACACCGAATCTCTACTCCTTATCACCCCCAAACCAATGGTCTAGATGAGCTATTAAATCGGGAGATCAAGAAAATCCTCCAGGTCACTGTTCGGCCTGACAGGAAAGGCTGGTCATCCTGACTTCCGAAAGCTTTGTGGGCTTATAGGACCGCCCACAAAACCCAATTACATATGTCTCCCTTCAAATTAGTGTACAGGAAGTCAAGTCGCCTCCCCGTCGAATTGGAGCACAAGGCCTATTGAACTGTACGGAACTACAATCTCGATCTTTCTAAGGCAGGAACCCACAATAAGCTTCAAATGAGTGAGATCGATGAATTACGCCATGACGTGTATGAGAACACGCAAATTTACAAAGAGTGGGTTAAGGCCTTTCACAACAAGCACATATCCAGAAAGTCCTACTCTTTGATGCCAAATTCAAATTATTCCCAGGAAAACTCAAATAAAAATGGATTAGACCATACCTTGTCCGACAAATCTTTGGAAATGGAGCAGTCGAAATCAGTCAACCTAGCCATGATTCGGAACCTTTAGTCATGAACGGTCAGAGACTCAAACCGTTCATTGAACTGACTGATACAAATTTGGCTAAGATATCTTTTACCCTCCATTCTCCCTGAGCACACTACATTTGGCTGATGGAGTTAAACTCAGTGCTTAACGGGAGGCAGCTGATGAGAACCTCATCATGAGCCATAACTAGCTCATTTTGACCTAATACAAAGGATAAAAACTCCTACATATCTCAAGGAAAGGCTTAACTCAGAGAATCCTGAGTTTGAGAAGAAAACAAGTCATAAGGGGTAAAAATGCAATTTTACCAGTATAATCTGCATACAGGGTAATTCAGGGCCCAAACATAGGTCAAAGCAGCTTAATAAGAATAAGAGTGGGATGAAATGATCTAGCAAGGGCTACAGCAATTCCAAGAAACTAAATGATAATCTGTAACCCTAAAACAACCCACTTCAATTCACAAGGTTCGAGGCAAAGTAAAAATAGAATAAACCCTCTAAAATTCATAGAAAAATAATCTCCAGGGTTTAGAACCTTCAATTTGGCCATCAGAACCCTTTTTGACCTACATTGAGAACCATGCCCAATTAATAACTTAATTTGGGTTTTTGCGCAAATTTACCGGTCAAACAAGGTTTAATATGGAAATGAAATTCACCATCAGATTCCTTAGGTCCTAATTAGCCATGTATAAAAACTTGAGCCTAAGAAGAAACCTCCTTGACCGACTTTACACTTTGGTCCTCATATATTTACTCTTTGGCCCTCAACTTTTGAACCCTCGCATTTTGGCCCCTAACTCTCCTTCGTTCTTTGCAATCAGGTCCCTCCTGTAAAACCTGCCAGCACCATGCTCCGGCGACCTTGCGCGGAGCATGGCGCCGCGTAGGGTGAGGTGGGGGACCTGGCAAGTAAACCGGGGGTGCCCTGCGTCGTCAGCCGTCGCAGGGACACCCCCCTGGTCGTTGTAACCCACCATACCGGCCGTGCGAACGCACGGACGGTATGGGTTCTTGTTTCTGACCATCCTCCGGCGAGGGAGACACGTCGTCTCCCTCCGCCTTCCTCCCTGTTTGATCCCTATAAATACCCCCCGTTGCTCCACCGACCGGGGCAGCCTGGATCTGACGGAGAAAATCCCCAACTTTCCTCTCTTCTTCCTCCGGCTGACGCTCACCAGCACCGGCGGTTTCCTCCCCCTCCACCTCTTCGCTCTGCCGCAATACCAGCAGCAGAGACTTCCTCCCCTGCTCTTCCCGCGCCACGCCGCACCCAGCTGGCGCCTCTCCGGCTCTCTGCTCGCCGCCGCCCTTCCCTGAGCATCGTCTTCTCCGGCGACAGTCGATACGACTGTCGCCCTGTTCCTCCCCCTTCGTCCCTGCAAGTAAGCTAGAGCTACTCCCCTTCTTCTCCTCTTTCTTTCCCCGCTTTCAATTTATTCAATTAAGCCCTCGACCGACCCTGACCACCTTCACCCCCTTCGTCTCCGGCCACCCTCCGGCGAGCCGCTCCCATCACCTCAGCGACCCACACGGCTCGCCGACCACCGCAGGACCTCCGCCTCCTCACCCTGATCAACCTCCACCCTGCCACTTCCCCCACATCACCCTCTGCAACCCCACCGAACAGACCCATCCTCCGACCCACAGTCCGACCTAGGGCAGCCCTCGCACGCCGCCCCGCGCCTCGCCAACACCCACACGAGCTTCGCCGCACCCTGGCGAAGCTCCTGGCACTCTCTGATTAGGCCGAGAGGCCGTTTTCTTGTGAACAGGCCACCCGACCTCCGCCGCCATTGCCGCACAGGAGGAACTGCTTCCGCCTGCAGCTACAGGCGCGCCACGCTCAGCGCCACGCCCAGATTCAACTCCCAGGCCTTGCGAGGCGTTTCGGCAAAACACCAGGTTCGCAGCTAAGGCAGAAAGCTTCGCGTGACGCCGCAATCTCCTGCTGACTTCCCCGCTGCGGGGGCGCAATTGAGGTGGGACATTTAGTCCCACCTCGGAAACGCCTGAAGAGTCGCAGCGACATAAGATGCAAAAGTGCTGAAGGCTTACTGCCACAGCACACGGGGTGAGGTCCCCTTCACCCGCCCGGTTACCCGGTCTCGTCCGCGCTCACGCCCCGCGGACCTGACCCGACCCGACCCGACTTAAGACTGACCTGCACTCCTCGCCCACCACGCACGCCGGTGGGCCTGGACCCGGGCCTGACCCGAACCCGGTTACCCGGCAGCTCTGGGAGAGCTTTCCCAAGAGTGGTTTCAGAGAGAGAGAGAGACGCGGTGGGGTAGGGTAGAGTAGGTTTTGCCTCTGACGGAAAAACTCTGAAGTGTGCAGGTACAGGCGAAGAAGAAGACCCGCGGAAGAAGAAGGAAGCTGACTGTAGCAACAGGTAGTTAAGTCGTCTGATTTGGAAATCAGACGACGGCCTGAAGGGAAAAGAAGAAAGGAGGGGTGACGTCCCTGGCTGAAAAAGAAAAGAAGAAGCTGACACTTAGCCGCAGGGAGGAGAAATAAGCATAAACCTTCACAGAAGAGACTGCAGAAAAAGAAGAGAGACCAAGACAGAAACCAAGGAAGAAGAAGAAGGAGATCTGAAGAAAGAAAGAGGAGCATCACCTCTGTAGAACAAAGAAGAAGAAGGAGATCTGAAGAAAGAAAGAGGAGCATCACCTCTGCAGAACAAAGAAGAAGTAGGAGATCTGAAGAAAGAAAGAAAGAAGAACATCACGAGGAGAAAACAAAGAGAACAACAAATTCTTTCCCTCTCTCTTTCTTTATTTTGTAAAAGAAACATGTATATCTCTAGAATACAACTTGCTCCCTGAGTTCGACCTCGGGAACTCTTTTATTTTTCCGAGTAAAAAATTTTTTATATTTGAAATGTTGGTAATAACTGGCTATACTACAACTTTATAACAATAAAACCCGGTTATCCCGAACCAAGCGTTTCATTTTGGCGCCGTTGCCGGGGAGCAACGGCTATTCTAGAGGTAAACATTCCTGTTTCTTTTAATTTCTGATAATCTCCTCTCTTTTGTGCAGCTACAGGAACTCAAGAAGACAAGCAAACACACGACAACCACTCCAAAGACAGGTAAATTTTTCCTCTCACTATTAACCCCTAAACTCTAAAGAGGAAGAAAAGAAAAGAACAAGCAATATAGGGCTAACCTGTCTTCCATACTTAGTAACCATAAAGAGTTGCATGTTTTCAACTCATCACTCCTTCACACTATTAAGGGTATTTAAGGGCTAACACATTCTTGCTTGAGCCCTAATTGCCCAACAAAGAGTTAAATGGACCAAGTAGAGCCAAGATAAGGTCAAACATTAGGATTTCAGTAGAGACACACCCCTTAATCAAGAATTGAGGAAATCCAAAAGAGGTGTGCCCAAGCCATTGATTGAAAATAATTAACAAGAAAAATCCTAAACAATTGGCTCTCTCTCTTTAAACACTTGAACCCTAAAAGACAAGACCTGAAAGCTCTCAAAGAAAACAAGAGGTAAAGTTGACCCCTTTGGGTCAACCAACCTTAAATTAGGTCACTCTTTGCACTTAAAAAGACTAAAGTTCAAGTGAAGCCTTAAGCACCCTGATCTTAAAATTGGTAAACTTAAGAGGTCAAGATCCCCATTCTGGTCTACCTGGAACCACAGTGACAAGAGAGGTCGGGTGGGGCAAACCCTGTAACCCGTGGGGACGCTCTACCGTGTAGGGGTCTTCGCGGGACTCTCCCTCTCTGGCTGCCCAGGTAATTCTCAGGTGGACGATCTTTCTGATCAAGGGGTCCATCTGCCCCGTACCTCTATAGTCACCCAACACATTTTTGGGTGCCTTGATTGGGTCCAGCACCTTCTAACTCACCTCTCCCAACTGTGCATGTACGGAAGGAGGTCCCTAGGACCACCCTTAAGACCTCCATTAGAAATTCACTCTCGTCAAGGCCAAGCCTCGACGCCCGTGTTTGTGCAGCAACACCCTCACATTATTCTCTCTTCTGATTCAGAACCAAGTTCTTCTTCTTCCCCCATCATGGCTCAGCCAGTTGAGGAAGAAAATAATCTGGAACACCAGCTCCAGCGACTCAATGACCTCTTCCAAAACTTCGTGCACCCACCACAGCGTCCTATGATGCGGGACCACTACAATCCTGCTGCGGTGGCCATTGAGCCTCGAGTCAGAATCCCGACTGGAGGACCTGATTCCGAACTAAAGCCCAACATGATTCATGCTATACCTAAATTCCATGGGCTTAATTCTGAAGATCCCTTCCAGCACATCAAACAGCTAAAGCATCTGGCGCACACTTTTGGATCAGATGCGCAAAATCGGGATATTCTTCTCATGAAGATGTTCTCCTTTTCTCTTATGGACAAGGCCGCCCATTGGTATCAAACTCAGACCCGGCCGATCAACACTTGGGAAGAACTTCAATCCGAATTTTTGAAAAAGTTTTTTCCCGTTGGTCGGACCAACGCCTTGCGCCATCAGATTACACACTTCACTCAACAATCAGGAGAACCTCTCCATGAGGCATGGGATCGTTTTCAGGATCTCATGAGAAAGTGCCCCCACCACGGAGTTCCTAAATGGGAACAAGTCCAATCTTTTTACCAGGGACTCCGTGAGGACATCCGCCTTTTCGTCAATGCAACTTGCGGAGGAAACATCATTGGTCAACATGAAGACACCGTATGGGAGATTCTCGAAAACATGTGCGAGAACTCCATCAACAATGACTCCATGGGATTATTCGACAGGACGAATACCCGCGCAGCGATGAATCTTAAGGGAGCACATGAGACGCAGGGCCTGTCCGCATCAGTCGACCTGGAATTAATGGCCAGTCGATTGGACAAGGTCTCAATCATTGAAAAGAAGGTGGATGAGCTGACTCAGCACTTGCAGCGAGCCACCTCTGCGCGTAACTCCTTTGCACAACCTCCTTCCACACAGGAGACTGTGCAAAACATCCTCCACCGATCCTCCCCTGGGATGGATCCATATCCATCCCCATCTGATTCTTGGACTGGAAGATCATCCGATCCTTTCTACACCAGCCGGGGGAACTCCATTCCTCCTTTCCCTGATTCTCAGGAGGTTCCTCAGACCTGCGAGGACCTCAACGCCATCCAGAACGACCCATTCTCCAACACTTACAACCCTGGATGGCGAAACCATCCCAATTTTCAGTGGGCGGGAAATTCCCAAACCCAAAGACCACCTTTTCAGTCCCGCCCACAGCCCTCTCGTCACTACCAGCCGCCTCAGCCTCGGCCCAACTCTACTTATCCATCAGGGCCAAATCAAGATCAAATGTCCTTAATCCTTCAGACTCTGGCTGACATTCAAAAAACGAATGCGGCTATTCAAAAACAGCACAAGGATGAGCTTACAGAAGTTAAAACTCAACTGGCCCAGTTGGCAAATTCTCGCCAACCAGGCACACTCCCTTCCCAACCTCTTCCTAACCCAAATAACGTGCCAACCCAGAAGCGCGTTATGAATCCAAATTTAGGCCACGCCTAATGGATTTATCAGGCTCCTACTGCTCCATCTCCAGACGAGATGGAAGCCTCAACTTCTTATGCAGGATTTCAGCAGCAGCCACCCCTCCTACCAAACCCAAACCAAAATCAGGCCGGATTAAATTCTGTAACAACACGTAGTGGTAAGACAACTCAAGACCCGCATTATCTAAACCACTCCCAGCCTGATAACCATGACCCTAGGATAGTTATCCAAGGTACCGCTGTTCCAGATCCACAACCTGAACCTATCCTAGAAGAACCAACCAAGATCCCGTTTCCCGAGGCCCTGACCAAGGGAAAGAAGACCACCAAACCCGTGGCCCCTGAGGAGGACCTGGTCAAGCTCTTTGAGCAGGTCCACATAAACATCCCCTTGATGGATGCAATCCGCCATGTACCAGCTTACGCACGATTTCTAAAGAATATATGTACACCCCAGCGTAAGCCGCGAACCAAGGGAGGGAGCCCAATTGTTCTGTCAGAGCAAGCCAGCTCTGTAATCCTTAGTAGACTCCCACCCAAGGCAAAAGATCCTGGAACTCCCCTGATGTCCTGTAAGATAGGTGGTACCCAATTTGATAGAGCATTGTTAGACTTGGGTGCATCTATAAATCTGATACCCACATCCTTACTTGACCATCTAGAAGAATCTGAGCTGAAACCAACCGAGGTGACATTACAATTAGCAGATCGATCTATAAAGTCACCAAAAGGGATTCTCGAGGATGTTATCGTGAGAGTGCGGGATTTCTATTTTCCAGTGGACTTTATAGTCTTAGACATGGATGCACCTGAGAACCCTAGGGATACACCAATCATTCTAGGGAGACCTTTCTTGGCTACTGCTAGAGCCAACATCAGCTGTGAGGAGGGCCAAATAGAGCTTATGTTTGGAGATCAAACACTGAAAATTGATATATTTAAGGCCCAACAAGGAATTAATTGCGGCGTCATCGAGCAAATTTGTGACATCAAGACTTTGGTTGATGAATCACACCTCCAGAATGACTTGAGTATGCCTCATCAACCACAGAAGGATCTTGACCCACAAACAGAGGAGTCAAATCCAGATGTGAACAACCCAGTAACTCCCACCCTTGAACCTCACATCTATACTGAACCACCCGCTGCTGCTGAAAACCCCATCCTCGAACTGAAACCCCTTCCTGCTCACTTAAAATACGTCTTTTTGGGTTCTAATCAGACCCTTCCTGTGATCATCAATTCCAACCTCAGTCCTGAACAGGAATCCCGTCTGATTGTTGTCCTCCAGCAACATCGCAGAGCCATCGGATGGACTCTCGATGATTTGACTGGAATAAGTCCCTCTTATTGTACTCATCATATCTATTCAGAAGAGGGCACACGACCTTCTCGTGAAATGCAGAGACGCTTAAACCCCAATCTGCAGGAGGTCGTGAAAAAGGAGATCATCAAATGGTTAGATGCCGGAATCATCTACCCGATCTCCGATAGTCGTTGGGTGAGCCCAATTCAGGTCGTGCCCAAGAAGGCAGGACTCACCACTATAACGACTGAGACCGGAGAAATCATTCCTACCCGATTAGCCAACTCGTGGAGAGTCTGTATAGATTACCGTCGACTCAATTCCTCCACGAAGAAGGATCATTTCCCACTACCCTTCATTGATCAAATTCTCGAAAAACTAGCGGGAAATAGGTTCTTCTGCTTTCTTGACGGGTACTCCGGTTATAACCAGGTGGCAATCCATCCTGAGGACCAAGAAAAGACCACGTTCACCTGCCCCTTCGGAACATACGCTTTCCGAAGGATGCCTTTCGGTCTTTGCAATGCACCCGCTACTTTTCAGCGATGCATGCTTGCCATATTCTCAGATATGGTAGGTGATTATCTGGAAGTCTTCATGGATGACTTTTCAATTTTCGGAGCATCATTCGACGATTGCCTCCAACACTTGGTCCAGATACGCAGGCGGTGCATCGATGTGAATTTGGTTCTTTCCTGGGAAAAGAGCCATTTCATGGTACCTGAGGGAATTGTCCTGGGACACTCAATTTCAGAGAAAGGTATCCAAGTGGATCGAGCTAAGGTTAATCTGATTTCTCACCTTCCTATGCCTAGCTCGATCAGGGACATCCGATCCTTTTTAGGGCATGTCGGTTTTTATCGACGATTTATCCCTGATTTTTCAAAAATCGCACGCCCCCTGACCACTCTTCTCTCCAAGGATGTTCCCTTCGAAATCTCCAAGGAATGCACTCAAGCATTTGAAATCCTGCGTGACCGAGTCACCCAAGCCCCGATCCTACAGTCCCCTGATTGGTCTCAACCCTTTGAGATCATGTGTGATGCATCCGACTTCGCTGTAGGAGCGGTTTTGGGGCAGAAAAATGACAAGAAACCTGTGGTCATTTACTACGCCAGCAAAACACTCGATGAGGCTCAGCGTAACTATACGGTTACTGAGAAAGAGCTGCTAGCTGTAGTATTTGCCCTAGAGAAGTTCAGATCATACCTTCTGGGTTCCCATGTCATCATATACTCGGATCACACGGCTGTGAGGCATCTCCTTGCAAAGAAGGATGCGAAACCTAGATTGATCCGATGGATCTTGCTGTTGCAAGAATTTGACCTTGAGATTCGCGACAAAGCGGGAAAACAAAACGTGGTAGCTGATCACTTGTCCCGTCTTCCTTCTGAAATAATTGACCCTTCCGGACCCATCACTGAGCATTTTCCCGATGAGCACCTGCTGACTATTGGTACTAGCCTTCCATGGTTTGCTAATATTGTAAATTACTTGGCATCTCATCAGACCCCGTCCGATTGGCCGAAGGCCAAGAAAGACAAATTACGCTCCGATGCCAAGTATTACATTTGGGAAGACCCGTACCTCTTCCGCATAGGTGCCGATCAGATCATCCGGAGATGTGTCCCGGAAGGGGAAGTCAACAATATCCTCTCTTTCTGCCATGACCAGGCATGCGGTGGCCATTTTGCCGGGCATAAAACCGCATCAAAAGTCCCCCAGTGCGGCTTTTACTGGCCCACACTGTTCAAAGACGCATACAGTCATTGCAAGGCATGCAGTCGTTGCCAGACTTTGGGCAACATGAGCCATCGCGACATGATGCCTATAAAACCGATTCTAGTATGCGAAATCTTTGATGTTTGGGGGATTGATTTTATGGGCCCCTTTCCTGTTTCGGATGGTTTCGAATACATTCTGTTGGCTGTGGACTACGTGTCCAAATGGATCGAAGCCATACCGACCCGAACCTGTGATCACAAAATCGTTCTCAAATTCATTCATCAACACATTTTCTCAAGGTTCGGGATTCCTCGTGCAATAATCTCTGATGGGGGGACCCATTTCACAAATGCTCAGTTTAGGTCACTGATGACCAAATACGGGGTGTCTCACCGAATCTCTACTCCTTACCACCCCCAACCTAATGGTCTAGCTGAGCTGTCTAATCGGGAGATCAAGAAAATCCTGCAAGTCACTGTTCGACCTGACAGGAAGGACTGGTCGTCCCGAGTTCCGGAAGCATTGTGGGCCTATAGGACCGCCCACAAGACCCAATTAGGCATGTCTCCCTTTAGACTGGTGTACGGAAAGGCATGCCACCTTCCTGTCGAACTGGAGCATAAAGCCTATTGGGCAGTACGGAACTGTAATCTAGATCTTTCCAAGGCTGGGACCCACAGAAAACTCCAAATCATCGAGATCGATGAATTACACATAGACGCGTACGAGAACTCGCAAATCTACAAGGAGCGGGTTAAAGCCTTCCATGACAAACACATCTCGAGAAAGATCTTTCATCCTGGTCAAAAGGTCCTACTCTTTGATGCCCGACTCAAACTCTTCCCAGGAAAACTGAGATCTAAGTGGGTCGGACCATATTTGGTCCGACAGGTTTTTGGAAATGGAGCAATCGAAATCAGTCCACTCAGCCACGATTCTGAAACTTTCATCGTGAACGGTCAGAGACTCAAGCCGTTCATTGATGTAACTTCTACTAATTTGGCTGAGGCATCTTATACCCTCCTTTCCCCTTGAGCTTATTGCGCCCAGCCGATGGCGTAAAACTCAGCGCTTAACGGGAGGCAGCCCGTCATTCTCTTTGAAAACCTGAAACTTGTTCTGACAGCTTTTTTGCACTTGAAGTTCACACATTAGGGCAGCCAACTCCAACTCAGGTGCTTGCATCTGAGACTCATCAAAACAGCTATCCTAATGTATGAACTTAGTTGAATAAAAACCCCTAGGTTACAATGAGGACATTGCAAATCTTAGGCATGGGGGGGTAGGAAAGTACAAAAACTTGTAAGAAAAGGTTTCAAACAAAAAAATTCACATATGCCAAAAACACCATAAAAATTAAAAAATTTTCGAAAAAGAATAAGAGGAAAAGAGGAGAAGGAAATTTTGTGAAGGAGAAGAAAAACAAAATGAAAAAGGAGCACAAAATTATAAGAAAAAGTGATAGTCATTAGTAAGGAACTAAGGAATTAACTTAAGTTCTAGACCTCATTCAAGAAAAGTGCACAATGAGATTAGTAAAGAATGCAAACCTTAGGCATTCTTGAATAGACTCTTAGTACCCATTAAGATCTGGACACTCCTCAAGAGGTTGAGGAAAATGAAAAGCTGAAGTATTAGGTCTAAGGCTTAGGGAGTATTCGGCCTCGTTAACTAATTTTTGGTTTACAGGACTCAGTAACCTAAGCACCCTAACCTCACACACAGCCTGGTTCAGTAAGCGTAAAAATCAGAATCACGCAGAAGCGTCGCAAAAATCTGAAAAGATCACCTAGAATAGGAGCGGCCGATCAACACAAGATTGATTTGGACGAGTTCCCAGCGCGGAGAGGCGGGAAATCCCCTCGAAGATGCGTAACAAAATATCATCTCCTCGGTGCTTGTCTCTTAGGATATTTACATATCCTACTGGGGGCATGTAAGCACTCTGCTGGTTCAGATTCCATGGATGGCATTATCTCTAAGTGTCAATTGCCAGGGTCTGGATTCGGCCACGGAATACCATGGATGGGATTATCTCGAAATCTCAATAGCCAGGGTTCCGGGGGTTGCCATGGGCGGTGCTATCTCGAAGCATCGATCGCCAGGAACCCTTGAGGATTGATGATGGGAGCAAGGAATCTGATACAGACCGTGTTGAAAAGCCAATCCTAGGCTAGAACTAAAAAGAAAAAGAGAGAGAAAACTCTCCAAACAGAAAAACTTTCTATCTCTCTCTTACAAAATGCACTGCGAACTGAGCCAGGACTAAAATCATTTCAAGCACGGGTGCTTTAACCACGAAGTCCAATAAACCTTAGGTTAGTTCTTGTGGGCCTTAAAAACCTTTGCTAAAAGACTGAGGCTAAGGCTAGACAGATTTGGATCTTGATTAGTACTAGAGTACCTTTTAGGCCTATGGTCAGCATTCTAACCTAATCTATGCTCAAATAAAAAAGGCACTTATCTAAAACTATTAAAAACTTCATGGTCTAGAACAAGGGTTGAAACCTTAAGTTTTTGCTAAGGGACTAGCAAAAGCTAGGCATGGGGGTATGATGAGAACCTCATCATGAGCCATAACTAGCTCATTTTGACCTAATACAAAGGATAAAAGCTCCTACATATCTCAAGGAAAGGCTTAACTCAGAGAATCCTGAGTTTAAGAAGAAAACAAGTCATAAGGGGTAAAAATGTAATTTTACCAGTATAATCTGCATACAGGGTAATTCAGGGCCCAAACATAGGTCAAAGCAGCTTAATAAGAATAAGAGTGGGATGAAATGATCTAGCAAGGGCTACAGCAATTCCAAGAAACTAAATGATAATCTGTAACCCTAAAACAACCCACTTCAATTCACAAGGTTCTAGGCAAAGTAAAAATATAATAAACCCTCTAAAATTCATAGAAAAATAATCTCCAGGGTTTAGAACCTTCAATTTGGCCATCAGAACCCTTTTTGACCTACATTGAGAACCATGCCCAATTAATAACTTAATTTGGGTTTTTGCGCAAATTGACCGATCAAACAAGGTTTAATATGGAAATGAAATTCACCATCAGATTCCTTAGGTCCTAATTAGCCATGTATAAAAACTTGAGCCTAAGAAGAAACCTCCTTGACCGACTTTACACTTTGGTCCTCACATATTTACTCTTTGGCCCTCAACTTTTGAACCCTCGCATTTTGGCCCCTAACTCTCCTTCGTTCTTTGCAATCAGGTCCCTCCTGCAAAACCTGCCAGCACCATGCTCCGGCGACCTTGCGCGGAGCATGGCGCCGCGCAGGGTGAGGTGGGGGACCTGGCAAGTAAACCGGGGGTGCCCTGCGTCGTCAGCCGTCGCAGGGACACCCCCCTGGTCGTTGTAACCCACTGATCGGGTCGATCTTTCGCTTTTAAGTCGTTTGTAGTTTAATGTGGTGGAAAAATCGACTAATCAATTTTTAATAAGAAATAACCACTCGCAGAGGAGCGGGTCGTTTCCACAGGGAGGCAATAACGTATTAAAATTCGCGCCACTTAAAAATGTTTGTTCGGAATCAATTTGGACAAGAACCAAGCCAAGATTGCCTTTAGATTAAGGTTTAAGCAAGAAATAATGCTGAAATGGCAATTATGATAAACTACAGGATATTTTCCGCAATGCAGAGTGAATAGAATATGAATAAAATCTGGCAATGGCAGAAAATGTAAATTTTAATCAATGCTTTACTGTAGCAAAACAGGGGAATTCTTCCCCGTTGTCTTGCGCGACGAGGAGCCGATGGCTGGGCGCGGGAAGCTCGGCGGAGGTCCCTTGGATCAAGGGCTTCGAATCGGTGGTGACGGCGAGTCGCGCGGCGGCCGGAGGTGGCCGGACGAGCTCCGGCGGAGATGCTGCAGGCGGTTGTGCGTGGGCGCGCGGAAGGTCTGCGGAAGGCGCTGGCGCGCGGAGGCGTGGCTGCGGTGGTCTGCAGGCGGGCGCTGGCGCGCGGAGGCGTGGCTGCGGTGGTAGCTGCAGAGGTCGGTTGCTGGCGGTTCTGCAGGTGGCTGTGCGTGGGCGTGCGGAAGGACTGCGGAGGGCGCTGGCGCGCGGTGGTCTGCAAGCGGGCGTCTGCAGGCGGGCGCTGGCGTGGCTGCGGTGGTAGCTGCAGAGGTCTGTTGCTGGCGGTTCTGCAGGTGGCTGTGCGGTGAAAGCTGCAGAGGGGCTGTGGAGGGCGCTGGCGCGCGGAGGCGTGGCTGCGGTGGTCTACAGGCGGGCGCTGGCGTGTGCAGTGGAAGCTGCAGAGGGGGCGCTTGCGCGGTGGTTTGCAGATGGTGTGGTGAACGGCGTGGACTGCAAGCGGTTGTGCTTGTTTGAGCTGAAGGTTGACGGACGTGGGTGCGCTGAAGGTTCTGCAGGTGCGGGAAGGGGTCTGCAGGCGATTTCAGGCGTGTGCGGTGAAGTGAGCGGGTAACTTCAGACGTCTGGGAAATTTCCCATACGTCTTAAGTTACTGAGAGGGTGGCTGATGAGTAGGTTGGTGACGGTGGTCGGCGACGACGGCGAGGGAGTTGCACGCTAAGGTGCTCACGGTAATGCGGGCGAGCTCCGGATGGCGGTGTGGCCTGTCACACCACACGCCCACGGTGGTGGAGACTCGCCGCCACGGTAGAGGCCGGCAGTGTGGAGTGGAAGAGAGAGGATCTCTCTGCACAGTGGTGAGTCGGTGGCGGAGGCCTGCTGCAGCCGGCAGCTTCCGTGCTCCTTTTATAGTGTCTTGAACAATTTTGAAATCAGCCGCCGACCAGATCCACCACATCCGCTCCCCCTTGAATGGCTTCATCACTGCAGCAGCCGGGCATTGGAGCGGCAGCCAGCCGTTCTGAAAGAAGACGAATAAAGCAAATATTATTAAAATATTAGGGTTATTTATGTATAGACCCTCAACTTCTATGTTAATAAAAACAATATACCTAATTGGGTATCTAATTAGATGAATGCTATTCTAAGCTAATTCTAAATGCACTTAAGATATGAATGCAATGTATGGATTATGTAATTAGATTAAAACTATGAATTAATCTATTTACATCCTAATTTATACTAAATAAATGTTAGAATTAACCTAATGTGTAGGCACTTAAGTACTTAAATAACCCACAACTATGGGCTAATCAAATACCCCCATGCCTAGTTTTTGCTAGTCCCTAGCAAAATTAAGCGAAACCTAGCACTCTAAGTAGACTAGTCAACTCACTTAGTCTTCCTTCAGAAGCATATTAAGTTCAGGTTCTAAACCCAAGGTTCCTAAGTAGTTGCTAAGTTACAGACTAGGTCGGCTAAAGACGAGTTGCCAGCACAAGTTTCCCTGATTTCTGACTCTACCCTAAAGTTTATTGATCCCTGAGATTAAAGCATCCGTGCTTGTGCATTGGTCCGAGTTATTTGAGTTAAAGGAATTTTTTTTTTTTTTTTTTTTTTTTTAATATATATACTTTTTTTGTTTGATTCTTCTAAGTCTAACCTCAGATCAGCTATCAACACAGTCTGTGTCGGATTCATTGTCCCCATTACCATACCTCGAAGGGTGCCTGGCTTTCGATGCTTCGAGATAGCACCGCCCATAACGACCCAAAGAACTCCTGGCAACCGACACTTCGAGATAGTATCGCCCATGGATTTCTTAAGCGAATTCAGGCCTATGGCAATCGGCACTTCGAGATAGGGCCGCCCATGGTACCTGAACCGCGCAATGCGCTTACATGCCCCCAGTAGGATGGATATCCTAAGAGACAAGCGCCGAGGAGGTAATATGTTACCATCGCATCCTCAAGGTGAGTATATACTCGACCTCTCCTGCGGCGGGAACTCTTCCAATCAAAATATGTTTTCAAGCCTTTCTTAAGTCAAAACTAAGAGAACCAAATCTCTTTTCAGAAATTAAGTTAATTACCAGACCAAGTGTGAACAATTTGGATGCTTGGGTTACAAGGACCCGTAAACCAAAAAGGTAGAATAAGACTCCAGGTACTACCCCACCTTTTAACTCAAACCCTAGCTTCCCTTCCTCAACCTCTTGAAGAATGGTCCGCAACTTAACTCCTACTTAAGTTTTTAAGTCCACAAAGGACCCTAAAGGTCTAAAGCTAATAGCTTATTTAGCTTCTAAAGTTTGACCCTAGAATTAACTTAGTCTACCCTAGAGTTCTGATTTGCTTAAGACGGCAAGATCTAGCCAGTTAAGCTCAAAACCTCTTTTTTTTTTTTTTTTTTTTTTATATGTACAAATGTATGCAATTATGCAATGTATATCCCCAAGTACACCCCCCCATGCCTAAAATCTACAATGTCCTCATTGCATAGAAGGATATTACCTGGGTCAAAGCTGGGCTGAATAGCCGAAGAACCTGCAAATCAGGTTCAAGAATTGCAGAAATAGGCCCTAAAAATGAGGAAAGCAAAGTTGGCCTAGAAAATAGGTAACCTAGGATGTTGGCGAGCTGATGATGAATCCCGATAGCAAATGCTCGCCCAACTAAAATGGGAATGAAATCTTCCCAGGTCACCAGAAGAGGTTCTAAAGGATAAACAGTTAAAATAACCTCCAAAGGGGTAGGGGTAGGATGACAAGGATCCTCCAAAAAGAATGGGGAAGGAATGGTATAGAGATAAACCCCCAGGGTAATGGACTGACTAAAGAAATCATCAATCCATACCCGATACTCCATTACAGAAAATATTGGTCTGTTAAGCCCCCTAGTCAGAACAAAAATGAGCAATTCTCTAAGGCAAGGATCGTCTAGGGTGTCCAAGTTACGAGGTTGTGGGATGGCCATAAGATCTAGATTGGGTTTAATCAGCTTGGTGTCCATCCCAAACACTCTTTCTAAATCCTCAATTTCATCCCTAGCATTCCTTGCACCATCACGTGGATCTTCCTGCTCTTCATCAGGAGTCACAATTTCGCTTTCAGATATAAGAGAATCAGAGGGTGACTTCGAAGTGAATGAAGGCAGGTTGGAAGCAACAGATCTAGGGATTATCCTATTAATGTCATCCCCGGGTTTTTGTTCTTTACTCACATCTTCCCCGGAGTCTATATGTGAATCAACATAAATCTTAGAAATTGCTTCCAAATTTTCCATCATTTTACCATGAGGAGAAATATCATCAATGGGTGTGCCAAGGAAACCTAATTTGGTCAAATTTGTGACATCCTCAGGGGTTAACTCTTCAAATAATACATAATCACCCTTAGTGTCACTCCAAATCTTGAATGTAGGTTCCTCATATAATTCATCTTCCTCCTCATCACACAATTCATCATGTACCCGAGGTCTAGAATCATTTAATATATCAGCAGATCCCCTAGGGTGCTCTATCTGAGGTAAATTATTTACATTGGTTACATCAGACTCCTCAGATAGGTCAATTTCTTTAGGGTTAGGTTCCCTAAGGGTGGGTTTGAGTTCCATATCATGATCAGAAGGGAGGGTAGGATTAACAACTTGACTTTGACCCACTTCATCAAATGTCACGAAAATACTATCATCTGGGTCGAGGTCTTCCAATGGCACCATCATTCCCTTCTTTTGACTCCAATATAATTCAGGTGGATACTCAACCTTATCATCATCTTCCTCGGGTTGCCACCTTTCTTCATCCAATGCATAGCTACTTTCATGTGTATTTTCCTCCCACCTAAAGTGTAGATCTCTCAAGGAAGTGTCATCTAATGGGGAGGTTTCAAAATCGATCCTCGAAAAGTAGCTATTCTCCCCAGAATTTCCCTTCAACTTAAAGTGTAGCTTTCCCACGGGAGATGCATCTATTGTAGAGGGGTATACGTCATCGTCAATGGGGCAGATTGGGTGGCTAATTTCATCTCTTTCTTGTTGGCCTGCTCTCAAAGATTCTCCCAACAATTCACTCATTTCATTTTGCATTTTCTGTATTTCCATCTTCAAAGAGGAGAGGTCATTTTTATCATAAGAGAAGTCAGGCTCAGGCTTATAGTACCCAGGAGTGTTTGTCCAACCATTATAAGTTTTCAGGGAGGGTGGGTTGGGTATTTCTTTGGTATGTGGGATATTGGGCAAAGGAAATCCCGCTCCTGAGTTCTGCTCACTAATTTGGGGCTTAACTAGGCCAATACTCCTATAATAGGAGTAAAACGGATCCCAATGATTGTCATTATGTCCATCAAGGAATGGACCATCTCGGCGTCTGGGATCGAAGGATGCAGAGTGGGGGTGAGGGTGTGGGCAAGATGTGAAAGGATGAAAATCAATGTGGTCCATCCTAACTCACACTTCAATCAGAATTCCCCAAGCAAGACACAATTCAAAAAGGACCTTTTAGGTCTTTCCCAATTTAGGCTTTTGATTTTAAGTCAGATTGCAGGTGACAATACAATTTGTTCAATCAATTTACGCGCCTATTGTCGACCTACGGCTCGCCTAAAAAGACCTAGTTGGAGCTTAGGTGTTCTTCCCTAAATCTCAAATGGTCAAGTAAATCCAAAGACGGAAGATCGAGGGATGCAAGTAGGCCTAAGCCTTCCTTTGAAGCTGTGCTTTCGCGGTGCTCCTCAACTACCCCCAAAAATCCGTGACAGGGTATCTCCCTCTTTGGATTTACAAAACCTTTGATCTCAAGTTCCGAACACTTCAGAATCCAACGAAAGGAGGGCTCTTGTCCTAGTATTTCCAAACCTAAGGAGTGTCTAGAAGCGTGCCGTGGTGCAAGTGAAATAAGTGTGCATACACCGTAAAAGATTTTGAACTTTGAATCGCACGCCAAGTTTGAAAATGAAATCCTTGGTTTTTAAAATGTCCTTCCTTTAATTAGTCCTTTTTCTAAAAAAAAAATGTGACCACTTGTTAGATTTATTCAGTACAGATTAGGTGGTCTTTGCATTAAATCCCAAATGCAATGCGTGATCAAAAATAGGATGCAAAGTAAGAGAATGCGTACCTTGCCTCCAGCGATCTTCGATGCAAAAATGCACGCAATGCAGAAAAGCAAATCTAGAGGCTGCTCATACAAACCTAAATGGTTCGTCCTAGGGCAGGCAGCTTCTAGCAGGCAGCTCGTTTTTTTTTCTTTTTCTATTTTTTTTAGAACTACTTATGCACAAGCAAATAAAAGAAATAATAATAATAAAAATAATAAACCTAAATCTAAAGAAAAGGGAACAGGCTCCCAAAAATTACCCAACACGGGTCCAAAACAAAATCAGGGAACAAACCCCTGAAAATTTGCCCCAGAACAAGGGTTTCAAACTAACTGTAATGAAAAATTAAGTCTTCAGTCTTAATTCTATTCTAATTAAATTAGCGATTAAATACAGTGGTGTCCGTCACGTCCTCGTCCTTCTCCTCCTTTCAAAATTGCTTGTCCACTTCTCGTCTGGCAACGTCAAGGGTCGCCTCTCACAGTGGCTGATTCTTGCACAAAATTTCTCGCACAGAAAAGAAAATAATAGATGGTCAAATCTCTGTGCAATTGACAAATAATGAAGATAAAATTAGGCGAAATTATTGCGTCTGTTGCCTCCCCGGCAGCGGCGCCATTTGATCGGGTCGATCTTTCGCTTTTAAGTCGTTTGTAGTTTAATGTGGTGGAAAAATCGACTAATCAATTTTTAATAAGAAATAACCACTCGCAGAGGAGCGGGTCGTTTCCACAGGGAGGCAATAACGTATTAAAATTCGCGCCACTTAAAAATGTTTGTTCGGAGTCAATTTGGACAAGAACCAAGCCAAGATTGCCTTTAGATTAAGGTTTAAGCAAGAAATAATGCTGAAATGGCAATTATGATAAACTACAGGATATTTTCCGCAATGCAGAGTGAATAGAATATGAATAAAATCTGGCAATGGCAGAAAATGTAAATTTTAATCAATGCTTTACTGTAGCAAAACAGGGGAATTCTTCCCCGTTGTCTTGCGCGACGAGGAGCCGATGGCTGGGCGCGGGAAGCTCGGCGGAGGTCCCTTGGATCAAGGGCTTCGAATCGGTGGTGACGGCGAGTCGCGCGGCGGCCGGAGGTGGCCGGACAAGCTCCGGCGGAGATGCTGCAGGCGGTTGTGCGTGGGCGCGCGGAAGGTCTGCGGAAGGCGCTGGCGCGCGGAGGCGTGGCTGCGGTGGTCTGCAGGCGGGCGCTGGCGCGCGGAGGCGTGGCTGCGGTGGTAGCTGCAGAGGTCGGTTGCTGGCGGTTCTGCAGGTGGCTGTGCGTGGGCGCGCGGAAGGACTGCGGAGGGCGCTGGCGCGCGGTGGTCTGCAGGCGGGCATCTGCAGGCGGGCGCTGGCGTGGCTGCGGTGGTAGCTGCAGAGGTCGGTTGCTGGCGGTTCTGCAGGTGGCTGTGCGGTGAAAGCTGCAGAGGGGCTGCGGAGGGCGCTGGCGCGCGGAGGCGTGGCTGCGGTGGTCTGCAGGCGGGCGCTGGCGTGTGCAGTGGAAGCTGCAGAGGGGGCGCTTGCGCGGTGGTTTGCAGATGGTGTGGTGAACGGCGTGGACTGCAGGCGGTTGTGCTTGTTTGAGCTGAAGGTTGACGGACGTGGGTGCGCTGAAGGTTCTGCAGGTGCGGGAAGGGGTCTGCAGGCGATTTCAGGCGTGTGCGGTGAAGTGAGCGGGTAACTTCAGACGTCTGGGAAATTTCCCAGACGTCTTAAGTTACTGAGAGGGTGGCTGATCAGTAGGTTGGTGACGGTGGTCGGCGACGACGGCGAGGGAGTTGCACGCTAAGGTGCTCACGGTAATGCGGGCGAGCTCCGGATGGCGGTGTGGCCTGTCACACCACACGCCCACGGTGGTGGAGACTCGCCGCCACGGTAGAGGCCGGCAGTGTGGAGTGGAAGAGAGAGGATCTCTCTGCACAGTGGTGAGTCGGTGGCGGAGGCCTGCTGTAGCCGGCAGCTTCCGTGCTCCTTTTATAGTGTCTTGAACAATTTTGAAATCAGCCGCCGACCAGATCCACCACATCCGCTCCCCCTTGAATGGCTTCATCACTGCAGCAGCCGGGCGTTGGAGCGGCAGCCAGCCGTTCTGAAAGAAGACGAATAAAGTAAATATTATTAAAATATTAGGGTTATTTATGTATAGACCCTCAACTTCTATGTTAATAAAAACAATATACCTAATTGGTTATCTAATTAGATGAATGCTATTCTAAGCTAATTCTAAATGCACTTAAGATATGAATGCAATGTATGGATTATGTAATTAGATTAAAACTATGAATTAATCTATTTACATCCTAATTTATACTAAATAAATGTTAGAATTAACCTAATGTGTAGGCACTTAAGTACTTAAATAACCCACAACTATGGGCTAATCACCCACCATACCGGCTGTGCGAACGCATGGACGGTATGGGTTCTTGTTTCCGACCATCCTCCGGCGAGGGAGACACGTCGTCTCCCTCCGCCTTCCTCCCTGTTTGATCCCTATAAATACCCCCCGTTGCTCCACCGACCGGGGCAGCCTGGATCTGACGGAGAAAATCCCCAACTTTCCTCTCTTCTTCCTCCGGCAGACGCTCACCAGCTCCGGCGGTTTCCTCCCCCTCCACCTCTTCGCTCTGCCGCAATACCAGCAGCAGAGACTTCCTCCCCTGCTCTTCCCGCGCCACGCCGCACCTAGCTGGCGCCTCTCCGGCTCTCTGCTCGCCGCCGCCCCTTTCCCTGAGCATCGTCTTCTCCGGCGACAGTCGATACGACTGTCGCCCTGTTCCTCCCCCTTCGTCCCTGCAAGTAAGCTAGAGCTACTCCCCTTCTTCTCCTCTTTCTTTCCCCGCTTTCAATTTATTCAATTAAGCCCTCGACCGACCCTGACCACCTTCACCCCCTTCGTCTCCGGCCACCCTCCGGCGAGCCGCTCCCATCACCTCAGCGACCCACATGGCTCGCCGACCACCGCAGGACCTCCGCCTCCTGACCCTGATCAACCTCCGCCCTGCCACTTCCCCCACATCACCCTCTGCAACCCCACCGAACAGACCCATCCTCCGACCCACAGTCCGACCTAGGGCAGCCCTCGCACGCCGCCCCGCGCCTCGCCAACACCCACACGAGCTTCGCCGCACCCTGGCGAAGCTCCTGGCACTCTCTGATTAGGCCGAGAGGCCGTTTTCTTGTGAACAGGCCACCCGACCTCCGCCGCCATTGCCGCGCAGGAGGAACTGCTTCCGCCTGCAGCTACAGGCGCGCCACGCTCAGCGCCACGCCCAGATTCAACTCCCAGGCCTTGCGAGGCATTTTGGCAAAACACCAGGTTCGCAGCTAAGGCAGAAAGCTTCGCATGATGCCATAATCTCCTGCTGACTTCCCCGCTGCGGGCGCGCAATTGAGGTGGGACATTTAGTCCCACCTCGGAAACGCCTGAAGAGTCGCAGCGACATAAGATGCAAAAGTGCTGAAGGCTTACTGCCTCAGCACACGGGGTGAGGTCCCCTTCACCCGCCCGGTTACCCGGTCTCGTCCGCGCTCACGCCCCGCGGACCTGACCCGACTTAAGACTGACCTGCACTCCTCGCCCACCACGCACGCTGGTGGGCCTGGACCCGGGCCTGACCCGAACCCGGTTACCCGGCAGCCCTGGGAGAGCTTTCCCAAGAGTGGTTTCAGAGAGAGAGAGAGACGCGGGGGGGTAGGGTAGAGTAGGTTTTGCCTCTGACGGAAAAACTCTGAAGTGTGCAGGTACAGGCGAAGAAGAAGACCCGCGGAAGAAGAAGGAAGCTGACTGTAGCAACAGGTAGTTAAGTCGTCTGATTTCTAAATAAGACGACGGCCTGAAGGGAAAAGAAGAAAGGAGGGGTGACGTCCCTGGCTGAAAAAGAAAAGAAGAAGCTGACACTTAGCAGCAGGGAGGAGAAACAAGCATAAACCTTCACAGAAGAGACTGCAGAAAAAGAAGAGAGACCAAGACAGAAACCAAGGAAGAAGAAGAAGGAGATCTGAAGAAAGAAAGAGGAGCATCACCTCTGCAGAACAAAGAAGAAGAAGGAGATCTGAAGAAAGAAAGAGGAGCATCACCTCTGCAGAACAAAGAAGAAGTAGGAGATCTGAAAAAAGAAAGAAAGAAGAACATCACGAGGAGAAAACAAAGAGAACAACAAATTCTTTCCCTCTCTCTTTCTTTATTTTGTAAAAGAAACATGTATATCTCTAGAATACAACTTGCTCCCTGAGTTCGACCTCGGGAACTCTTTTATTTTTCCGAGTAAAAAAATTTTTATATTTGAAATGTTGGTAATAACTGGCTATACTACAACGTTATAACAATAAAACCCGGTTATCCCGAACCAAGCGTTTCAGCAGCCCATCATTTCAAAAAACTCGAAACCCTTCTTAACACATCTTACGCTGAACTCATATTGCACTTTAGTGTTCATCCATTAGAACAGTCGACTCCACCTCTGGTACCCGTACCCGAGCTTGAAATCGTTCGTAATAGTCACCCCGACTCATTCACCCGCCCAACACTTGTTATAATGAATGATCTAAGCTGAACTCGAACCCACCTAGTTTACAATGTGGACATTGCAAATCGTAGGCATGGGGGGTATTAAAGTGCAAAACACCTTGAAAATCATTTCACAGGAAAGGCTTTCACCAAAAAAATCACATATTCCAAAAATACCAAAAAAAAATTCTTGAAAAAGAGCAAAAATATGAGAGGGGACGAAATTTTGATGGCATATTATATTTTGAGGAGAAAAAGGGAGGAATAAAAGGTAAAAAAGGAGCAGAATTTTAAAAAAGAAAGAAAAAGAGGTAGTCATTAGTAAAAGATTAAGGAATTGACATAGTTCTTGTTAAGACCTGTGTCATTAAGCCATTTTAAGACATCCGTACTATAGATCAGACATCATGTAAGACGTCTAAACTGATGGTCAGACATCTTGCAAGACGTCTGGACTCATTCCAAGACGTCTAAAAATTGAAATTTTCATGTACGTCCTCGCATCTGCATGCATGCTGCACGTAAACAGTACGCAACCCCCATTTTCTTCTTCTCTCTCCTCTCGCCTGACGCAAACCCTAACACCACACCTTATATAAACCCCCTCCTCTCCCTCACACCACCCCCACTTCCAGCCACCCATCTCCTTCCTCCAGCGAGAGCATGAGCAGCGAGCGTGAGTAGCATAGGAGGAGAGGAGGAGCAACAAGAGGAAGGAGAGGAGAGAAGGCTTGAGAGCTAGAGTGGGAGCTTGCTGGGGAGCTCACAGCCAGTCGACGCATGTGAAAGGTGGAGGAGTGCATCGGGGAGCTCCTCCCCGACACTGCTATAGCCGGAGCAGCAGGCGAGCGGGTGCGACTCGGCCACGCACGGCGGGAGGAGGCGAAGGCGGGTTCTGGTTCTACGATTTTCCCAAAATCTAACGTCTGGAGCGATATCCAGACGACGTAGCCAACGTCTAGAGGAGGTTCCAGACAACTGAGAGGTAAGCTTCGCGAAAGTACGTCTCCTTTACGGATATGGCAATGCAGGCCATTTTGTCGAGGCGTTGTTTCTTGCCTTATTGAGAAGATTTTGCTTGATTTGCATAGAGGTTACTTCGGGAAGGCATAGGACACACCCTCCCACGTAGTTCAGATGCCTGGGTGAGGCACCAGACGATGGGAAGCATTTCCAGATGTCCAGAGAGGTGGTCGAATGTCTGGAACTAGGTCCAGATGGTCTAGCAGAGTTCCTGGACATCTGAGGAGTGGCACAGGACTTGAGGTATGGCTCTAGACTCTTTTAAGACATCTGGAAGGTGTTCCAGACATCTGATTTGAGTTAGAATTACTATTTTCGACCCATTTTGGATCCATTTGAGGTTTGATTTCCGCAATTAAGATACCGTTGTTTCCCGTATGAATTCTTCTACTTGTTGGAATACTTTCTACACTATTCTGAGTAGTCTCTTGTGATTGATCCTTGTGATAGGACCTCATTCCGTTGCAGGTTTAGGGTTTGCTGAGGCACGTGGACCTACCGATCAAGCCCCCACTACTGCTGGGTTTAGTAGTAGAGTGGCTTCCCCTTAATTTAATTATGATGTAATTGCATATGTGAAATGAATGATTAGACCAAGGATATGCCATGAATCCTAGGACTACAAATACTAGATTGTTCATATTGAATGAATGAATTGCAGTCTTGAATTAGTAGATAAAATGATAACAATTGCTTTTAAATGAATAACAGTTGCCTGCGAAATATATAGTATTTGTATTAGTTAACTGTCGAATGTAACCTTTCTGTCATACCCATGAAAAGACTAAATACGAGCTGCATGAATGTAATTTGGAAATGGAAAGGTGAATGTTGGAAACACGAGCTATCTGTAAATAAATTGAATATGAAGTAGAGTTACAAATTGCATGTGTATAACCTGAGAATGGAAATAGAAATGATGAAACCTGGTATGGCTTGGCATGAGAATTATGAGCATGAACCCTATGAGGAATTAGGAGTAGAGCTCCTGGAAATAAATGGAATGGAACTGGGAATGTGAGTGGGTAAGTGAGCTGGCCCTTGAGTACGGAGTACCAAGGAGAGCGACTGTCCCCCTGTTTAGTGCAGAGCGGAGCTGGTCGCCCTTGGGTTGGGACCCGAGGTTAGGATTGGCCACTCTGTGCCAACTTCTTGGCCCTCACGCACACAGTACCGGGGAGAGCAATTAGTGTAGGGAGAGAACTAGCCACCCCATGGGGCCCGGTGTTCAGCTAGCCGCCTTACACAGACTTGTTAGGCCCACTGGGAAAACTAGAGTAGTCAGGCAAGGGTGCGCAAACTGTGGAAGGGGCGAGACCCCTATTTGGTTCCTAAGGGCTAGACCCCTGTCACTGAGAGGGCTATGCCTTATACTGGTTCCGTGTTGTCCTTTGGGCACACCCGCTAACGGAAACGACTGACCATGTGCCAGTGTGGAGTAGCTACCTGTGTGTTTATCGCGCGTGCCGAAGTCACCATTACGTCTGTCCGTGACCTTGGGGTGGTTGACTGGGTGTAGGACCATCACGGGGAACTCTCCCGACTAGGAGAGCACCATGTGCGACTTCTACTCTTCGGAAAAGGCTACAATCAAGATCGTTCCCACGAGGAACATTCGAGATCAAGAAATAAGACCTGATAATTAATTAAGTGGTGAAAGAAAGAAAAATTAGTTAAAGAAAGAAAGAAATTGAAAAACAACAGCTACTTGTCTAGCTTTACTGCTTTAGTAGTTGGTTGCCACTTTACTCAGCGTTTGCCGACGTTTTGTACTCATAACCATTTTTAGGTCTTGGTGTTGATCAACCAGAGCACACGGCTGCAGAGGGTGCTGGGCCTGGTAGAGCCCAATAGTTGCAGTTCTTTTGTACCCATTTGTAGTAGTAACTTCTTGTACTTTTATATTCTCTATTCTTTCATTCTGCACATTATATTCCTGTACTCGTTTACTTTCCTACTGTTGTGGTGGTGTGTACTGTAGTAGTTTACTTCTTTACTGCTGTACTTTTATTACTGTTAGTTGCTTTCGTGGTGAATGTGGTTTATTTTACTACTTTTTGGTTACCTTCTCATTGGAAGACTGGGTCATAGGATGAGTTGAGTTAGTCCGGTCTCGCGTCTTGAAGGGATTCGCTAATCGGGTTGTAACAAGATGGTATAAAAGCAAGGTCGTCCCGAGAAGTGAACCAACTAGCTGGAAAATAACCAATTCATGTGCTTGCAACTAGAGTAACCACCACAACGTTCCTTTTGATATCTATTCTGAGGTTCTTTTGTTGAATGTATGTGGAATTGTCGTCCTTCTGTTCTGTGTTCGCATCTCCTTGCAGGAGATGCCTCAATGTGGAGTCAGAGAGGCGGGCCACGGATACGGCCGAGCTCGAGGTCGGAGGGGCGGATGTGTTGAGCCTGACGTCTTAGTGGACCAACCACTACTTCTGGGCATTCAGGCCCATGACCTTGCCCAGCTGATGTGGGAGATCGTACGAGAGGAGCTCCATCTGCCTCCACGGGCGCCTCTCCCTGGGGCTACGAAGGGGAAGTCCTCTATGGGATTGCGAGACAGTCACAGTGTTGGACATGGGGTAGGGGGTGGCTGATACGGCGGCGATCGTGAAGAGATAACCGGGTTTTATTGTTATGTCGTTGTAGTATAGCCAGTTATTGCCACCATTTCAAATATATAATTTTTTTACTCGGAAAATAAAAGAGTTCCCGAGGTCGAACTCAGGGAGCAAGTTGTATTCTAGGGGTACAAAGTTTCTTTTACAAAAATATAGATAGATAGAGAGAGAGATGAAAATTTGTTGGCTTCTTCTTTCTCGTCTCTTTGGCTTTTGGTTGCTTTATCTCCTTGTGGTCTTCTTCTTCTTTCTGCAGCAGTGGGTGATGTTCTTCTTCGTCTTTTAGCTCTTGTTTCTGCTTTGTCTCTTTCTTTTTCTGCAGAGCGGTCCTTGTCCTGTTCTTCTTCCTCTTTTCTGCCTTCAGAGCGTCGTCCTTCTTCTCTGCCTCGCTCGTCTTCTTCTTCTTCGCCTTTTCCTCTTTGCTTCGAGCAGTCCTGGCTGCTCTTCTTCCGTCAGTCTTCTTCTCCTGTTCTTCTTCTTCACCTGTGCCTGCAAACTTGCACTGCTTGATCAGAGGGGCAAAACCTATCTCTACCCTCCCCCGCGTCTCTCTCTCACAGAAGTCGCTCTTAGGGAAGCTCTCCCAAAGCTGCCGGGTTGCCGGGTATGGGTCGCACCCGGGTCCAGGCCCACCGGCGTGAGTGGTGGGCGAGGAGTGCAGGTCAGTCTAAGTCGGGTCGGGCCAGGTCCGCGGGGCGTGAGCGCGGACGAGACCGGATCGAGCGAGCGGGTGAGTGAGAGGGACCTCACCCCGTGCTCAGGAGGCAACGAGCATAAGGCGCTTTTTGCCTTTATGCGGGCGCTCTCCTCTGAAAGTTTACGAGGTGGGACTAAATGTCCCACCCCAATTTGGGTGCCTGCGCGGAGGAAGCAGCGGCAGTCGAGGCGAAGCGCGGGGCTTCGCGCGAGAGCTTCGCCTCAACTGCAGCCTAACGCTTTGCCGAAGTGTCCCCGCACAGCCTGGGAGGGTGACCTGGGCGTGGCGCACCTGGGGCAGTAGGTGAAGAAGCTGCTTCGCTTCAACAATGGCGGCGACGAGCGCAGGTACCTGCCCACAAAAAACGGCCTCTCGGCCCAATCAGAAACACGGAGGACCTTCGCCGTGGCACGGCGAAGGTGGTCGGGGGGTGTGCAGGCGGCGGGGCGGAGCCCAAGAGCTGCCCTAGGTCGGACTGTGGGTCGGAAGATGGGTTTGTTAGGTGGAGTTGCAGAGGGTGATGTGGGGGAAGTGGAAGGGCGGAGGTTGATCAGGGTGAGGAGGCGGAGGTTCTGCTGTGGTCGGCGAGCCGTGTGGGTTGCTGGAGTGATGGGAGCGGCTCGCCGGAGGATGGCCGGAGGCGGAGAAGGTGAGGGTGATTGGTCGGAATCGAGGTAACAGTAACGATGTAAAAAGAGGAAAAGGAAGAGGGGAGGAAGAGGAGGAGTTCTACCTACTTAGCAGGAGGAGGAGGGGCCGGAGCGGGCGACAGTCGTATCGACTGTCGCCGGAGAAGAAGATGCCCGGGGGAAGGGGCGGCGGCGAGCAGAGGGCCGGAGAGGCGCCAGCTGGGTGCGGCGTGGCGCGGGAAGAGCGAGGGAGAGCAACCCTGCAGCTGGTAGTGCGGCAGAGCGACGAGGAGGAAGAGGGGAGGCCGCCAGAGCTGGAGGGCTTCCTGTCGGAGTTGGAAGAGAGGAAGTGGAGGTCTTTCTCCGTCAGGACCGAGCTACTCAGAACAGTGAAGCGACGGGGGTATTTATAGAGGCGGAATCAGAGAGGAGGGCGGAGGGAGACGACGTGTCTCCCTCGCCGGAGGACGCCGGAGATGGAAACCCATACCGTCCGTGCATTCGCACGGTCGGTATGGTGGGTTGCAGCGACCAGGGGGGTGTTCCTGCGACGGCTGACGACGCAGGGCACCCCTGGTTGACTTGCCAGCCCCTCCCCCTCACCCTGTGCGGCGCCATGCTCTGCGCAAGGTCGCCGGAGCATGGTGCTGGAGGTTTTGGCAGGAGGGACCTGAATGCAAAGAACAAAGTAGAGTTAGGGGCAGAAATGTGAGGGTTCAAAAGTTGAGGGCCAAAAAGTAAATATATGAGGACCAAAGTGCAAAGTTGGTCAAGAAGGCTTCTTCTTAGGCTCAAGTTTTTATACATGACTAATTAGGACCTAAGGAATTTGATGGTGAATTTTATTTCTAGATTAAACCTTGTTTGACTGGTCAATTTATGCAAAAACCCAAATTAAGTTATTAATTGGGCATGGTTCTCAATGTAGGTCAAAATGGGATCTGAAGGCCAAATTGAAGGTTCTAAACCCTAGAGATTATTTTTCTATGAATTTTAGAGGGTTTATTCTATTTTTACTTTGCCTCGAACCTCGTGAATTGAAGTGGGTTTGTTTTAATGTTACAGATTATCATTTAGTTCCTTGGAATTGCTGTAGCCCTTGTCAGATCATCCCACTTTCCTTCTTATTCGGTTTGCTTGACCTGTGTTTGGACCCTGAATTACCCTGTATGCAGATTATACTGGTAAAATTGCATTTTTACCCCTTATGACTTGTTTTCTCCTTAAACTCAGAATTCTCTGAGTTAAGCCTTTCCTTGAGTTATGTAGGAGCTTTTATCCTTTGTATTGGGTCAAAATGAGCTAGTTATGGCTCATGATGAGGTTCTCATCATACCCCCATGCCTAGCTTTTGCTAGTCCCTTAGCAAAAACTTAAGGTTTCAACCCTTGTTCTAGACCATGAAGTTCTTAATAGCTTTAGATAAGTGCTTTTTTATTTGAGCTTAGATTAGGTTAGAATGCTGACCATAGGCCTAAAAGGTACTCTAGTACCAATCAAGATCCAAATCTGTCTAGCCTTAGCCTCAGTCTTTAGCAAAGGTTTTTAAGGCCCATAAGAACTAACCTAAGGTTTATTGGACTTTGGGGTTAAAGCACCCGTGCTTGAAATGATTTTAGCCCTGGCTCAGTTCGCAGTGCGTTTTATAAGAGAGAGATAGAAAGTTTTTCTGTTTGGAGAGTTTTCTCTCTCTTTTTCTTTTTAGTTCTAGCCTAGGATTGGCTTTTCAACACGGTCTGTATCAGATTCCTTGCTCCCATCATCAATCCTCAAGGGTTCCTGGCGATCGATGCTTCGAGATAGCACCACCCATGGCAACCCTCGGAACCCTGGCTATTGAGATTTCGAGATAATCCCATCCATGGTGTTCCGTGGCCGAATCCAGACCCTGGCAATTGACACTTCGAGATAATGCCATCCATGGAATCTGAACCAGCAGAGTGCCTACATGCCCCCAGTAGGATATCTAAATATCCTAAGAGACAAGCACCGAGGAGATGATATTTTGTTACGCATCTTCGAGGGGATTTCCCGCCTCTCCGCGCTGGGAACTCGTCCAAATCAACTTGTGTTGATCGGCCGCTCCTATTCTAGGTGTTCTTTTTAGAATTTTGCGACGCTTCTGCATGATTTTGATTTTTACGCTTACTGAACCAGGCTGTGTGTGAGGTTAGGGTGCTTAGGTTACTGAGTCCCGTAAACCAAAAATTAGTTAACGAGGCCAAATACTCCCTAAGCCTTGGACCTAGTACTTAAGCCTTTCATTTTCCTCAACCTCTTGAGGATTGTCTAGATCTTAATGGGTACTAAGAGTCTATTCAAGAATGCCTAAGGTTTGCGTTCTTACTAATCTCATTATGCACTTTCAGTTATTTTCTTGAATGAGGTCTAGAACTTAGGTTAATTCCTTAGTTCCTTACTAATGACTATCACCTTTTCTCATAATTTTGTGCTCCTTTTTCATTTTGTTTCTTTTCTCCTTCTCCTTCACAAAATTTCCTTCTGCTCTTTTCCTCTTATTCTTTTTCAAAAAATTTTTAATTTTTATGGTGTTTTTGGCATATGTGAATTTTTTTGTTTGAAACCTTTTCTTACAAGTTTTGCACTTTTATACCCCCCCATGCCTAAGATTTGCAATGTCCTCATTGTAACCTAGGGGGTTTTTATTTAACTTAGTTCATTCCTTAAGACGGAAATTTGAATGAGTGAATGGGTCGGGTTGAATTTTTGCGGACGATTTCTAATCCCAGATGCAAGCATCTGAGGTGGGGTCGGCTGTCTACAAGGGTGAACCTTAAGTGCAAAAAGGTGTCAGAAAAAGTTTTGGATTTTTAGGAAAATGACGGGTTGCCTCCCGTTAAGCGCTGAGTTTTACGCCATCGGCTGGGCGCAATAAGCTCAAGGGGAATGGAGGATATAAGATGCTTCAGCCAAATCAGTAGAAGTTACATCAATGAATGGCTTGAGTCTCTTACCGTTCACGATGAAAGGTTTAGAATCGTGGCTGAGTGGACTGATTTCGATTGCTCCATTTCCAAAAACCTGTCGGACCAAATATGGTCCGACCCACTTGGATCTCAGTTTTCCTGGGAAGAGTTTTAGTCGGGCATCAAAGAGTAGGACCTTTTGACCAGGATGAAAGATCTTTCTCGAGATGTGTTTGTCATGGAAGGCTTTAACCCGCTCCTTGTAGATTTGCGAGTTCTCGTACGCGTCTAGGCGTAATTCATCGATCTCGCTGATTTGGAGTTTTCTGTGGGTCCCAGCCTTGGAAAGATCTAGGTTACAGTTCCGTACTGCCCAATAGGCTTTATGCTCCATTTCTACGGGAAGGTGGCATGCCTTTCCATACACCAGTCTAAAGGGAGACATGCCCAATTGGGTCTTGTGGGTGGTCCTATAGGCCCACAATGCTTCCGGAAGTCGGGACGACCAGTCCTTCCTGTCAGGTCGAACAGTGACTTGCAGGATTTTCTTGATTTCCCGATTAGACAGCTCAGCTAGACCATTAGTTTGGGGGTGGTAAGGAGTAGAGATTCGGTGAGACACCCCGTATTTGGTCATCAGTGACCTAAACTGAGCATTTGTGAAATGGGTCCCCCCATCAGAGATTATTGCACGAGGAATCCCGAACCTTGAGAAAATGTTTTGATGAATGAATTTGAGAACGATTTTGTGATCACAGGTTCGGGTCGGTATGGCTTCGATCCATTTGGACACGTAGTCCACAGCCAACAGAATGTATTCGAAACCATCCGAAACAGGAAAGGGGCCCATAAAATCAATCCCCCAAACATCAAAGATTTCGCATACTAGAATCGGTTGCATAGGCATCATCCCGCGATGGCTCATGTTGCCCAAAGTCTGGCAACAACTGCATGCCTTGCAGTGACTGTACGCGTCTTTGAATAGTGTGGGCCAGTAAAATCCGCACTGGAGGACTTTTGATGCGGTTTTATGCCCGGCGAAATGGCCACCGCATGCCTGGTCATGGCAGAAAGAGAGGATATTGTTGAATTCCCCTTCTGGGACACATCTCCGGATGATCTGATCGGCACCTATGCGGAAGAGGTATGGGTCTTCCCAAATGTAATATTTGGCATCGGAGCGTAATTTGTCCTTCTTGGCCTTCGGCCAATCGGACGGGATCTGATGAGATGCCAAGTAATTTACTACATTAGCAAACCATGGAAGCCTAGTACCAATAGTCAGCAGGTGCTCATCGGGAAAATGCTCAGTGATGGGTCCGGAAGGGTCAATTATTTCAGAAGGAAGACGGGACAAGTGATCAGCTACCACATTTTGCTTTCCCGCTTTGTCGCGAATCTCAAGGTCAAATTCTTGTAACAGCAAGATCCATCGAATTAATCGAGGTTTCGCATCCTTCTTTGCAAGGAGATGCCTCACAGCTATGTGATCCGAGTATATGATGACACGGGAACCCAGAAGGTACGATCTGAATTTTTCTAGGGCAAATACTACAGCTAGCAGCTCTTTCTCAGTAACCGTATAGTTACGCTGAGCCTCATCGAGTGTTTTGCTGGTGTAGTAAATGACCACAGGTTTCCCCGTCAATTTTCTGCCCCAAAACCGCTCCTACAGCGAAGTCGGATGCATCGCACATGATCTCAAAGGGTTGAGACCAATCAGGGGACTGTAGGATCGGGGCTTGGGTGACTCGGTCACGTAGGATTTCAAATGCTTGAGTGCATTCCTTGGAAATTTCGAAAGGAACATCCTTGGAGAGAAGAGTGGTCAGGGGGCGCGCGATTTTTGAAAAATCAGGGATAAATCGTCGATAAAAACCGACATGCCCTAAAAGGGAACGGATGTCCTTGATCGAGCTAGGCATAGGAAGGTGAGAAATCAAATTAACCTTAGCTCGATCCACTTGGATACCTTTTTCCGAAATTGAGTGTCCCAGGACAATTCCCTCAGGCACCATGAAATGGCTCTTTTCCCAGGAAAGAACCAAATTCACATCGATGCACCGCCTGAGTATCTGGACCAAGTGCTGGAGGCAATCGTCGAATGATGCTCCGAAAACTGAAAAGTCATCCATGAAGACTTCTAGATAATCACCAACCATATCTGAGAATATGGCAAGCATGCATCGCTGAAAAGTAGCGGGTGCATTGCAAAGACCGAAAGGCATCCTTCGGAAAGCGTATGTTCCGAAGGGGCAGGTGAACGTGGTCTTTTCTTGGTCCTCAGGATGGATTGCCACCTGGTTATAACCGGAGTACCCGTCAAGAAAGCAGAAGAACCTATTTCCCACAAGTTTTTCGAGAATTTGATCAATGAAGGGTAGTGGGAAATGATCCTTCTTCGTGGAGGAATTGAGTCGGCGGTAATCTATACAGACTCTCCACGAGTTGGCTAATCGGGTAGGAATGATTTCTTCGGTCTCAGTCGTTATAGTGGTGAGTCCTGCCTTCTTGGGCACGACCTGAATTGGGCTCACCCAACGACTATCGGAGATCGGGTAGATGATTCCGGCATCTAACCACTTGATGATCTCCTTTTTCACGACCTCCTGCTGATTGGGGTTTAAGCATCTCTGCATTTCACAAGAAGGTTGTGTGCCCTCTTCTGAATAGATATGATGAGTACAATAAGAGGGACTTATTCCAGTCAAATCATCGAGAGTCCATCCGATGGCTCTGCGATGTTGCTGGAGGACAACAATCAGACGGGATTCCTGTTCAGGACTGAGGTTGGAATTGATAATCACAGGAAGGGTCTGATTAGAACACAAAAAGATGTATTTCAAGTGAGCAGGAAGGGGTTTCAGTTCGAGGATGGGGTTATCAGCAGCAGCGGGTGGTTCAGCATAGATGTGAGGTTCAAGGGTGGGAGTTACTGGGTTGTTCATATCTGGATTCGACTCCTCTGTTTGCGGGTCAAGATCCTTCTATGGTTGATGAGGCATAATCGAGTCATTCTGGAAGTGTGATTCATCAACCAAAGTCCTGATGTCACAAATTTGTTCGATGACACCGCAATTAATTCCTTGTTGGGCCTTAAATATATCAATTTTCAGTGTTTGATCTCCAAACTTAAGCTCTATTTGGCCCTCCTCACAGCTGATGTTGGCTCTAGCAGTAGCCAAGAAAGGTCTCCCTGGAATGATTGGTGTATCCCTAGGGTTCTCAGGTGCGTCCATATCTAAGACTATAAAGTCCACTGGAAAATAGAAATCCCGCACTCTTATGATAACATCCTCGAGAATCCCTTTTGGTGACTTTATAGATCAATCTACTAATTGTAATGTCACCTCGGTTGGTTTTAGCTCAGATTCTTCTAGATGGTCAAGTAAGGATGTGGGTATCAGGTTTATGGATGCACCCAAGTCTAACAATGCTCTATCAAATTGGGTACCACCTATCTTGCAGGAAATCAGGGGAGTACCAGGATCTTTTGCCTTGGGTGGGAGTCTACTGAGGATTACAGAGCTGGCTTGCTCTGACAGAACAATTGGGCTCCCTCCCTTGGTTCGTGGCTTACGCTGGGGTGTACATATATTCTTTAGAAATCGTGCGTAAGCTGGTACGTGGCGGATTGCATCCATCAAGGGGATGTTTATGTGGACCTGCTCAAAGAGCTTGACCAGGTCCTCCTCAGGGGCCACGGGTTTGGTGGTCTTCTTTCCCTTGGTCAAGGCCTTGGGAAACGGGATCTTGGTTGGTTCTTCTAGGATAGGTCCAGGTTGTGGATCCGGAACAGCAGTATCTTGGATAACTATCCTAGGGTCATGGTTATCAGGCTTGGAGTGGTTTGGATAATGCAGGTCTTGAGTTGTTTTACCACTACGTGTTGTTACAGAATTTAATCCGGCCTGATTTTGGTTTGGGTTTTGTAAGAGGGGTGGCTGCTGCTGAAATCCCGCATAAGAAGTTGAGGCTTCCGTCTCGTCTGGAGATGGAGCAGTAGGGGCCTGATAAATCCATTGTGCGTGGCCTAAATTTGGATTCATAACGCACTTCTGGGTTGGCACGTTATTTGGGTTAGGAAGAGGTTGGGAAGGGAGTGTGCCTGGATGGTGAGAATTTGCCAACTGGGCCAGTTGAGTTTTAACCTCTGTAAGTTCGTCCTTGTGCTATTTTTGAATAGCCGCATTCGTTCTTTGAATGTCAGCCAGAGTCTGAAGGATTAGGGACATTTGATCCTGATTTGGCCCTGATGGATAAGTAGGGTTGGGCCGAGGCTGAGGCGGCTGGTAATGACGAGAGGGCTGTGGGCGGGACTGAAAAGGTGGTCTTTGGGTTTGGGAATTTCCCGCCCACTGATAATTGGGATGGTTTCGCCATCCAGGGTTGTAAGTGTTGGAGAATGGGTCGTTCTGGATGGCGTTGAGGTCCTCGTAGGCCTGAGGAACCTCCTGAGAATCAGGGAAAGGGGGAATGGAGTTCCCCGGGCTGGTGTAGAAAGGATCGGATGATCCTCTGATCCAAGAATCAGATGGGGATGGATATGGATCCATCCTAGGGGAAGATCGGTGGAGGATGTTTTGTACAGTCTCCTGTGTGGAAGGAGGTTGTGCAAAGGAGTTACGCGCGGAGGTGGCTCGCTGCAAGTGCTGAGTCAGCTCATCCACCTTCTTCTCAATGATTGAGACCTTGTCCAATCGACTGGCCATTAATTCCAGGTCGACTGATGCGGACAGGCCCTGCGTCTCATGTGCTCCCTTAAGATTCATCGCTGCGCGGGTATTCGTCCTGTCGAATAATCCCATGGAGTCATTGTTGATGGAGTTCTCGCACATGTTTTCGAGAATCTCCCATACGGTGTCTTCATGTTGACCCATGATGTTTCCTCCGCAAGTTGCATTGACGAAAAGGCGGATGTCCTCACGGAGTCCCTGGTAAAAAGATTGGACTTGTTCCCATTTAGGAACTCCGTGATGGGGGCACTTTCTCATGAGATCCTGAAAATGATCCCATGCCTCATGGAGAGGTTCTCCTGATTGTTGAGTGAAGTGTGTAATCTGATGGCGCAAGGCGTTGGTCCGACCAACGGGAAAAAACTTTTTCAAAAACTCGAATTGAAGTTCTTCCCAAGTGTTGATCGGCCGGGTCTGAGTTTGATACCAATGGGCGGCCTTGTCCACAAGAGAAAAGGAGAACATCTTCATGAGAAGAATATCCCGATTTTGCGCATCTGATCCAAAAGTGTGGGCCAGATGCTTTAGCTGTTTGATGTGCTGGAAGGGATCTTCAGAATTAAGCCCATGGAATTTAGGTATAGCATGAATCATGTTGGGCTTTAATTCGGAATCAGGTCCTCCAGTCAGGATTCTGACTCGAGGCTCAATGGCCACCATAGCAGGATTGTAGTGGTCCCGCATCATAGGACGCTGTGGTGGGTGCACGAAGTTTTGGAAGAGGTCATTGAGTCGCTGGAGCTGGTGTTCCAGATTATTTTCTTTCTCAACTGGCTGAGCCATGATGGGGGAAGAAGAAGAACTTGGTTCTGAATCAGAAGAGAGAATAATGTGAGGGTGTTGCTGCACAAACACGGGCGTCGAGGCTTGTCCTTGACGAGTGCGAATTTCTAAAGGAGGTCTTAAGGGTGGTCTTAAGGACCTCCTTCCGTACATGCACTGTT
The DNA here is from genome assembly GCA_037157565.1 of Thalassia testudinum. Lineage (NCBI taxonomy): Eukaryota > Viridiplantae > Streptophyta > Magnoliopsida > Alismatales > Hydrocharitaceae > Thalassia > Thalassia testudinum. The sequence goes on along the minus strand of JAZHRO010000014.1, from coordinate 92,720,481 downwards.
GGAAGAGGTAAGTTTAGAAGGTGCTGGACCCAATCAAGACACCCAAAAATGTGTTGGGTGACTATAGAGGTGCGGGGCAGATGGACCCCTTGATCAGAAAGATCGTCCACTTGAGAATTACCTGGGCAGCCAGAGAGGGAGAGTCCCGCGAAGACCCCTACACGGTAGAGCGTCCCCACGGGTTACAGGGTTTCCCCCACCCGACCTCTCTTGTCACTGCGGTTCCAGGTAGACCAGAATGGGGATCTTGACCTCTTAAGTCTACCAATTTTTAAGATCAGGGTGCTTAAGGTTTCACTTGAACTTTAGTCTTTTAAGTGCAAAGAGTGACCTAATTTAAGGTTGGTTGACCCAAGGGGTCAACTTTACCTCTTGTTTTCTTTGAGAGCTTTTAGGTCTTGTCTTTTAGGGTTCAAGTGTTTAGAGAGCCAATTGTTTTAGGTTTTCTTTGAATAGGTATTTTCAATCAATGGTTTAGGCACACTTCTTTTGGATTTTCTCCATTCTTGATTTAAGTAGTGTGTCTCTAAAACCCTAATGTTGAATCTTATGTTGGCTCTACTTGGTCCAGTTAGTTCTTTGTTGGGTAATTAGGGCTCAAGCAAGAATGTGTTAGCCCTTAAATACCCTTAATAGTGTGCAGGACTAATGAGTTGAAAACATGCAACTCTTTATGGTTACTAAATATGGAAGACAGGTTAGCCCTATATTGCTTGTTTTTTTTCTTTTCTTCCTCTTTAGAGTTTAGGGGTTAATAGCGAGAGGAAAAATTTACCTGTCCTCGGAGTGGTTGTCGTGCGGTTGCTTGTCTTCTTGATTTCCTGTAGCTGCACAAAAGAGAGGAGATTATCAGAAATTAAAAAGAAACAGGAATGTTTACCTCTAGAATAGCCGTTGCTCCCCGGCAACGGCGCCAAATTTGATACGGCGGCGATCGTGAAGAGATAACTGGGTTTTATTGTTATGTCGTTGTAGTATAGCCAGTTATTGCCATCATTTCAAATATATAATTTTTTTACTCGGAAAATAAAAGAGTTCCCGAGGTCGAACTCAGGGAGCAAGTTGTATTCTAGGGGTACAAAGTTTCTTTTACAAAAATATAGATAGATAGAGAGAGAGATGAAAATTTGTTGGCTTCTTCTTTCTCGTCTGTCTTCTTCTTTCTTTTCTCTTCTCTTTGGCTTTTGGTTCCTTTATCTCCTTGTGGTCTTCTTCTTTCTGCAGCAGTGGGTGATGTTCTTCTTCGTCTTTTAGCTCTTGTTTCTGCTTTGTCTCTTTCTTTATCTGCAGAGCGGTCCTTGTCTTGTTCTTCTTCCTCTTTTCTGCCTTCAGAGCGTCGTCCTTCTTCTCTGCCTCGCTCGTCTTCTTCTTCTTCGCCTTTTCCTCTTTGCTTCGAGCAGTCCTGGCTGCTCTTCTTCCGTCAGTCTTCTTCTCCGGTTTTTCTTCTTCACCTGTGCCTGCAAACTTGCACTGCTTGATCAGAGGGGCAAAACCTATCTCTACCCTCCCCCGCGTCTCTCTCTCACAGAAGCCACTCTTAGGAAAGCTCTCCCAGAGCTGCCGGGTTGCCGGGTACGGGTCGCGCCCGGGTCCAGGCCCACCAGCGTGAGTGGTGGGCGAGGAGTGCAGGTCAGTCTAAGTCGGGTCGGGCCAGGTCCGCGAGGCGTGAGCGCGGATGAGACCGGGTCGATCGAGAGAGTGAGTGAGAGGGACCTCACCCCGTGCTCAGGAGGCAACAAGCATAAGGCGCTTTTTGCCTTTATGCGGGCGCTCTCCTCTGAAAGTTTACGAGGTGGGACTAAATGTCCCACCCCAATTTGGGTGCCTGCGCGGAGGAAGCAGCGGCAGTCGAGGCGAAGCGCGGGGGCTTCGCGCGAGAGCTTCGCCTCAACTGCAGCCTAATGCTTTGCCGAAGTGTCCCCGCACAGCCTGGGAGGGTGACCTGGGCGCGGCGCACCTGGGGCAGCAGGTGAAGAAGCTGCTTCGCTTCAACAATGGCGGCGACGAGCGCAGGTACCTGCCCACAGAAAAATGGCCTCTCGGCCCAATCAGAAACGCGGAGGACCTTCGCCGTGGCACGGCGAAGGTGGTCGGGGGGTGTGCAGGCGGTGGGGCGGAGCCCAAGAGCTGCCCTAGGTCGGACTGTGGGTCGGAAGATGGGTTTGTTCGGTGGAGTTGCAGAGGGTGATGTGGGGGAAGTGGAAGGGCGGAGGTTGATCAGGGTGAGGAGGCGGAGGTTTTGCGGTGGTCGGCGGGCCGTGTGGGTTGCTGGAGTGATGGGAGCGGCTCGCCGGAGGATGGTCGAAGGCGGAGAAGGTGAGGGTGATTGGTCGGAATCGAGGTAACAGTAAAGATGTAAAAAGAGGAAAAGGAAGAGGGGAGGAAGAGTAGGAGTTCTACCTACTTAGCAGGAGGAGGAGGGGCCGGAGCGGGCGACAATCGTATCGACTGTCGCCAGAGAAGAAGATGCCCGGGGGAAGGGGCGGCGGCGAGCAGAGGGCCGGAGAGGCGCCAGCTAGGTGCGGCGTGGCGCGGGAAGAGCGAGGGAGAGCAACCCTGCAGCTGGTAGTACGGCAGAGCGACGAGGAGGAAGAGGGGAGGCCGCCGGAGCTGGAGGGCTTCCTGTCGGAGTGGGAAGAGAGGAAGTGGGGGTCTTTCTCCGTCAGGACCGAGCTACTCAGAACGGCGGAGCGACGGGGGTATTTATAGAGGCGGAATCAGAGAGGAGGGCGGAGGGAGACGACGTGTCTCCCTCGCTGGAGGACGCCGGAGATGGAAACCCATACCATTCGTGCGTTCGCACGGCCGGTATGGTGGGTTGCAGCGACCAGGGGGTTGTTCCTGCGACGGCTGACGACGCAGGGCACCCCTGGTTGACTTGCCAGCCCCTCCCCCTCACCCTGCGCGGCGCCATGCTCCGCGCAAGGTCGCCGGAGCATGGTGCTGGCAGGTTTTGGCAGGAGGGACCTGAATGCAAAGAACGAAGGAGAGTTAGGGGTAGAAATGTGAGGGTTCAAAAGTTGAGGGCCAAAAAGTAAATATATGAGGACCAAAGTGCAAAGTTGGTCAAGAAGGCTTCTTCTTAGGCTCAAGTTTTTATACATGACTAATTAGGACCTAAGGAATTTGATGGTGAATTTTATTTCTAGATTAAACCTTGTTTGACCGGTCAATTTATGCAAAAGCCCAAATTAAGTTATTAATTGGGCATGGTTCTCAATGTAGGTCAAAATGGGATCTGAAGGCCAAATTGAAGGTTCTAAACCCTAGAGATTATTTTTCTATGAATTTTAGAGGGTTTATTCTATTTTTACTTTGCCTCGAACCTCGTGAATTGAAGTGGGTTTGTTTTAATGTTACAGATTATCATTTAGTTCCTTGGAATTGTTGTAGCCCTTGTCAGATCATCCCACTTTCCTTCTTATTCGGTTTGCTTGACCTGTGTTTGGACCCTGAATTACCCTGTATGCAGATTATACTGGTAAAATTGCATTTTTACCCCTTATGACTTGTTTTCTCCTTAAACTCAGAATTCTCTGAGTTAAGCCTTTCCTTGAGTTATGTAGGAGCTTTTATCCTTTGTATTGGGTCAAAATGAGCTAGTTATGGCTCATGATGAGGTTCTCATCAGTGGCCCTCCACCGCCCCCACCATCCTCTGACACTTCTGAGCACTAGCCCTCCTTGCCTGGAGGTGTACCAGTTTCCCCACTTCAGTGCCATTACGAGCTTTTCAGACAGTTCCGGAAGCTGAAGCCCCCCTCCTTCAAGGGGGATGAGGACCCAACTAAGGCAGAAAACTAGCTCGAGAAGATCAAGAAGGTTTTTGACACCCTTCGCCCCCCTGTAGAGTGCCGCGTGGCCTTTGGCACGTACTAGCTGGAGAGCGTGGCACACAGGTGGTGGAGGGCTATTAGAGGTCTGGACAGGGCTGAGCCAACTTGGGACCAGTTTTTCACCCTCCTCTGCGAGAAGTACTTTCCCCAGACATGGCAGGATCAGAGGAGGCGGGAGTTCCACACTCTTCGCCAGGGGGCGATGACCGTGAGCACATACCGCCCGTGTTTTCTGGAGCTACCTCGTTTCGCCGCGACAGCTGTGGCTACCGAGGAGGAGCGCCTGTGGAGGTTCACTGAGGGGCTCCAGCCTGATATTCGAGGGTATGTCAAACCCCTGAAGCTGCCTATGTTCTCGACAGTGGTGGAGGCAGTTATAACATATTAGGAGACCTACCCGGCTGCACGTGACACTGACAGTAGATGGAAGAGGCCCTACCAGCCAGACTAGTCACAGGGCCAACGAGAGAGGAAGCACGTGGCGCCCGCAGGAGAGCCGTCACGTTTTGCGGGGTCGCCAATGGCCTTTGGGGGCCCCTGACAAGGGCTAGCTGCTAGCACTGGACCCCCGCCCAGCTGTTAGCAGGGATCTACCGAGGGTGGGAGTCGAGTTCCCCTTTGCTACCAGTGTGGTAAGCCGGGCCACATCAGGAGTGACTACCAATCTAGGGCTGGAGGCCGGCAGATGCTCCTCGCACCAAGCACTGGAGGACGAGTAGGAGGTTGCAGTTCCCAGGCGCATGATTGTGCAGCAATCATAGGTCTTAATTGACCTAGATTAGGCTAGAACTAAGCATAAGTTAGGAAAATTCATGCACGCATAAGCATTATTTACATCTTTACTGCATTACTTTAGCTATGCATAAAATAAATTTATAATGTGCTGATTAAGCATATTATGTCGATTGTAGGCAATAAGCAGATCTAGAGCTAGATCAGGAGCAGAATCTGAAGCTAGATCTGAAATAACTGGAGTTGTAGTAGAGCTGGAGCAGAAGGCCTAGTTTAGATGTAGGAATAATAATGTAAGGGGGTTAAAGGTTTTCTATTCTATTAAGTAGAAATAAAGCAGTAAAATGTGAAGAGCTTAGGTCCATCCTAGCCCTAGGATAGCCTAGAAACTTCCCCAAGCCTTGGCCACCCTTAGATTAGGTCACCGCACCCTAGTTAGCCCTAAAACCCTAGTTCCAACCCTTCTCTGGACGTCCAGATAAGTTTTAGGACGTCCAGGACCCTTAGCCAACTCCCGCACACTTCAAACCCACTTCTGCAGTGTTATTGGACGTCTAGAAACATTGTCAGACGTCCAATTTCTGCAAAATACCTGAAACATAACCCGAAGTCCTTTCTGACACTGATTGGACGTCCAGACAACAAGTCTAGACTTCCTATTTTTGAGTATAAGACGTCTGATTCTATTATTAGACGTCTTATACTACTCTCCAATTCTGGTTTAGAGATTTAAGCCTTGATCTTGGATCTCTAGGTCCCTAAACCCAATTCCAACCGCATAGGACCCTAAATTAAGGTTCCCTAACCCTAGTACATCACCTCTAGACCTCCCTAAGGACCTAATTACGTCCTCAATAAACCTAACTGACTTGGATCTCGGTCAATTCCATAAGCATATTCAATTGGACTCATTGAGTCCAATTGAGCCTTGATCTCAGCACACACTACGCAATTGGACTCAGTAAGAGTCCAATTGTCCTAGACCTAAATTAATTAAGTTGTTTCACTCTCAACTAAGTTCCCACACACCCAATTAAACTTGTATTAAGTTTAATTGCACTTTACCTTAGTGAATTAGTGTTTATAACCCTAATTTGAGACATACCTTGACCTAACCCACTAGAACCTAACCTAATCAACCTAGACACCTAAGTTTTGACCCGCACACACCCACACACACCCACACACACCATCCACACGAAAATACCTATCCTAGAGTTCTCTATAACTCTCCACCATGTGTGGTTGCCTTGGTTGCCAAAAATAGCAACCAAGAGCCATTCAATTTTTAGATCCACTTTTGGTGGATCTAAAAACCACCATCCACCCTATCTCTCTCACTCTCCCACGAGCTCCCACCATAGGCCTCTCTAGAGAATTCCATAATTCTCTAGAGAGCTTCCCTTAGGTCTATAGAAAGACCTTAGGGGTGGCCATTTGCATCCATTCACTTCCTTGGCATTCATTCCACTTTGGCTAGCAACTTCCATCTTCACTCCACCTCCACAAGTTGACCACCACCACGGAGGCAACCATCTCCATGCCAGGAAGCTGGATCAGCTCCCCAACCTCTCTCCAAGGGTCGGCCTAGGCTCCATTGGCCGCCCCTCCTTCTCTCAGCCACTCAAAGGCCATCGGAGACCACCTCCGAATGCCCTTCATTCAGCTGGATCAGTAGCTTAGCTTTTCGGATATTTACTGCTTTTATTTACTGCTTAGTAGTATAGTCTTACTTTTCCCCCAATGATGCATGCAAAATTGCCCCATCGATTCTTGTATGCAATCGTTTTCTGGTAGCTAGGTTTAAGATTTCAAGCATTTATGTACAAGCTTTCCTCTACGTTTTATGTTGCAAATGACTCTCCCACTGAATGAGTGAAAAATGCTTTTATATATATATATTTGTCTCTATATGTTTGAAATCACCATGAGCTTAATAATTGTCATTCTTTTTGTGTGATTCAAGTTGCCTGTTTCCGATTCCTAATATTCTTGGAACTAAGCATGTCATACCTAAATACGTAATAATCACAAACTGGCATGTGATTCTAAACAAAGTAGAGTAAGATCGGTTTCAAAAGTAAAAGCAATGCCTCCCAGAGATGAACGACCGGGACTTAAGGTCATGTTATTTTTACAAAACAATATCTTTGTTGGATCGTATTTCGCAACTATACTGCGATGCTTTTATCAAAAACGCGAGCTACGATTTTTTCCCAACAAAATGTCACCGTTGCCGGGGAGGCAACACCATTTTTCTTTATTTCGATCTTTTAATCTATCAGTGACAAATCTGCCTCTACTTTGTTTTTGATGTGCAGGACAACATGTAACGAAAATGGGATCCACGCACACATCGAGCGTGGCGAAGAAAAATTAGGTGCGCATCATCATTTTTTCTTAAATTAGGTTTTACCTACTTCAATTTCCTTTGAAAAATTCTTTGTGAAAAAAAAAGGGAAAAATTTTACCCATTTTCATGAAAAAATAAAAAAAGCAAAAAGAAACAAATTTTGAAAAAAAATCTAGATTGGGTTTCCTTTCGAATCTACGTCAGTTGAAAGAAAAAAAGGAAAAAAAAAAAGATATTTTCATGAATCATTTGAAAAATTATTTTTTTAAAAAAGAAGTGCAAAAGTTTTGAAACAAAAAAAAAATTCTTTTTGGTGGAAGGCTTGAACCTCTTTAAAAGCTTTTCCAGCATCTTTTGATTTTCGGCCAGATTTCAAATCGAACTTAAAAATTCGATTGCCGAAAAATTAGTTAGTGAAAAATTTGCAAATTTGGGTTGAACTTTCATTTTCAAACCATCTTTCAAATGCCACTATTACTTTGAAAAATTTTCAAGTATAAAATTTTTAAAAATTTGCAAAGTGCATAAAGGTTTAATTGACCTAGATTCAAAATTTTTCAAATTACAAAAAGCGATTCTCAGCAATCTGCGAATTTGTTTTGACTAAAAATGGTGGGGATTCAAAGCTGATCTCACTATCTTTATTTTACATATTTTTTATGAATTGTTGAAGCTCATTTGATACTGTTTCAAATAGAAAAATCGACCAAGGATCAAAATTCCAAATCTGACCTCCTGACATTCAAAATTCCCGAAAAATTCGGTTGAAATAGTAGAAAGTTTAAAAAAATATTCTCTGATAAACTAATTGGAAAAGGAATCTACTCGCAAAATTTGAAATTAATTTGATTCCAATTATTATCAGAAAATTAACATTATTTTTGTGGTCCGCTGAAACAAAGAAAAACTCTAGAAGTGCATGCAACTTAGGTTAAATCCTTAGGGTTACAACTAGAGGCCAGACATTGGGCTAACTTAGACTTGATCAAGTCTAGTTAGCTGGTGAGCTTGGTCACCTTGTGGGCCACTCGCCTCAAACCCCACTGAATAAAATAGGTTAAAATTAACTTTAAAATACGAAATCCACCAGAGTTTGTTGTCGTACTACTGGGTAAGTTTAATCTCTCTTGCTAAACCTAGTGCCTATGTCTGCTGGGTAGTGTCAAACGACCGTAGCTCTGGGGTCAACGGAACTGGAGGCGTATGCCAAAGGAAGAACCTTTCCCTTAGTCCCCTCGTAACTAGACTGGCTGGGTTAGCTTGAGAGGTGGGACTCACTTTCAGTCAGTTATACGACGAACTTATCTTCAGGAATTTAAATCCATAATGAAAAATCTGGTCACCTGATCTGTAAGGACCATTTGATTGACAGGGCTTTAGCCTTGTCCTGCGTGGCTACACCAACCTAGGGGTTAGGCGGTGTATGCACGGAAGGTCACTTCGACCTCACTTGGTTGGACCTTGGGAGCCACTCCCAAGGAGGCGAGTCACCTCGCCCGGACCATCTTCTCCCCCCATTTCTTCTACTCCAAGAGCCACCAAGGAAAATCCTGGACCTAGACCTAGCTGGGTCAGGACATTGATAATCTGGACCCGATGGCTCATCTGGAAGGCCAGGTCGCCGAATCTGAGGAGCAGCATTACTAGAGCATGGATCGTATTCTGATTGTGCTTGACAGGATGCAGCACCAGCCACGAGGAGAATAACTGTTGGATTTTTACGACCCAGTCGTACTTATTATCGCACCACTAGTCAGAATTCCTGTAGGCGGAGACTCATTTGAGCTCAAGCCCAATGTAATTGGGTTGATAAACACTCATTTCTATGGGAACTCAAGCGAAGATCCGTTCCAGAACTTTGAGGACCTGAGTCGACTCGTTGAAATGATCCAACCCAGGAATATTGATCTTGGGATCGTTCCGATGAAGCTTTTCCCGTTCTCGCTGAGGGATAAAGCTTCATACTGGTTCAAGACTATTGGGAAGCTAATTGGAACCTGGCCTTAATTACGACGTGAATTCCTGCAAAAGTTCTTCCCAATCGGTCGAACAAATGCAACGCGACGCGCAATCACAACTTTCTCCCAGGGAGTAGGGAGAAATTACATGAAGCATGGGATAGATTTCACGACCTTGTCCGGAAATGCCCGCATCATGGTATACCCAGATGGCACTTAGCTCAGATTTTTTACCATGGGCTAGAAGACACACATCGGTATTTGGCCGATGTATCTAGCGGCAAGAATTTTCTCGCAAAAGATGAGAATAGTGCATTTGAGTTGTTCGAATCATTAGCAGAGAACTCGATGAATGCCACATGTATGAACCAGTTCCAGTGGCCTGGTCAGCAGTGGGTTGGTGTCCACGAGTCTCACACCGATTCTATTCAAGCCGACATGGATATCATCATCAAGCAGCTAGATAGAATAAACCTAATTGAGGAGAAGATTGACCAGATCAGTCAAGGTCAATCCGACTAAAGCTCTACCACCGCAAGATCCTCCTATGCACCCTGAGCCCTGCCTGCTCGAGTTAAGCTAGCCTCTTGGGATGCAACTTCTCCGTATTTACGAGATCCCGCATACCAAGATCCCGTGAATAATCCAGATCTGGCACCTTACGACTAGGGTTACGAACCACCTGTAGATTATAATGTGTATCCCCTTCACTGATATACGTCTCAAACATCTTCGGCCTACAAGGATGTCGGCGCTATCCAAGGATACAGGCATAATAACCCATACTCGGAGACGTATAACCCTAGTTGGCACAAGCATCCGAACTTCTCCTGGTCTGGTAATTCACAAAGACCACATCAACATCCACACTACCAGACCAGGAAATATGGGAATGCGTAAAGCACGTATCCTAGGCAGCAGCCATTCCCGCCTCAGTAGCAGCAACCCCCCTTTTTATACCAGCCACTGCACCAAGCTGCCAACCACCATCCAAAGCTGGTCGATCCTTTTGAGGCGCTGAAAGAGGAGTTGCAAGAATCGATGAGGAAGTCTACACAAGATAGCTTGCAGATAATGAAGGCAATGGCTGATCAGATTCAGACCACACAAAATGCGCAGAACCAGCTGTTCCAGGAGCATAGGACTCATGGAGCCTTGCCCACCCAACCCGTCCCGAATCCGTGATATGTGCAGAACCAGGGCACCCCGCCTAGGTTCAGGCACTGCAGGGACAGGCACACTCCATACTACATGCACCTCCTACACCACCCGGTTATGTGCAAGGCCAGCCACCTTTGCAGAATCCCACGTATTCTGCTCGTTCCGCTCCCCCACCACCTCGTGGATAGTAAGCTGATGCACATGCTGTTTATTTGCGAAGCAGAAGGAAGACATTCGACCCACCACCTAGGTAGGCAGGTCCTAATTTTTCCCACCCTTCGCCACAGGCGAGTTCGACTCCGTCTTCATCATCTTAGGAGCCACCTGTGGCAGATAAGGGTAAGAGGCCACTTAACCCTAAGATTCCCGTCCCTTTTCCTAAGGCTTTGACATGAAATGTAGTACAGAAAAAGGACACGTGGAATTTCGAGGACCAGAAATTGATGTTTAAGGAAGTACGTATTCTGGTCCCCCTCTTCGAGGCAATCGATCACATTCCCACTGTCGCTAGGTTCTTCAAGGTCTATTGTACCCCGAAGCGACAGCCGAGAATTGGACGACAGGCAGTACTGTCGTAAGAAGCTAGCACCATGATTCTAGCTGACCTACCGCCGAGGAAGAAAGACCCTGGTACCCCACTCATATCCTGCTTCTTGCAGGATTCTCCATTTGATCGAGCCCTTTTAGATTTGGGTTCGTCCATCAACTTAACTCCCACCACCGTATTTGATCGATTTCGATTTGAGGAGTTGAAACCCACCTCGGTTACGATTCAGCTGGCTGATAGATCAGTCAAAACACCAAGGAGGGTGGTTGAGAACGTGATTGTGAAAGTTCGCAGGTTCTGCTTTCCCATAGATTTTTTCGTTCTCGATGTGGAAGTTCCCCCCAATCTCCAAGATGCACCAATTATTTTGCGTCACCCATTTCTGGCGACAGCCCGAGAGAACATCGATTGTGCATCCGGGTGTATGGAGATTGCCCTAGGAAATGAGCGACTTCGACTAGACATATTTAGGGCAGCAAAGAACTTCGACTGCGATCGAATAGAGGAGGATGGTGAAGACGAAGATTCGACTTACTGTGGCAACATTGGGCTCCTTTGTGACGACCCAATGTCTCATTCGTCTACACTATTAGGGTTCTCGGACCTCGATCCACATGGGATTGAAACCACTGCATTACACATATCTCCCCAAGGATCTGACTGTTTGGGGTGTGCTTCTGACCATAGCACCCCTGAATCCAGCTATCTTGATCCATATATTACTGAATCGCCCCTGTTATTACAGGAAGACGTGACTATAGCTAACGGGTTTCCTGTTAACGCAGTCACAAAATATTTCATAGGGAGCGACTCAGCGGGAATTCATGTGTACATGGATCAGCAGATTCCCACCTTCGATTTTGCTCCTCCAACTCTCAGTTCTGATTCTGACCCACCCGTAATTGAATTGAAGCCCTTAGCTTACTCACTCAAGTACGTATTCTTGGGCGAAAGTGAGACATATCCAGTCATTATCAATGCCCACTTAACCCAAGAATAGGAGCATCAATTAATTTCTACACTTCAAGACCATAGGGCTACTATTGGGTGGAGTGTTGCTGATCTCCGCAGTATTCACCCTTCGTATTGCACTCATCACATTTACACGGATGAGGGGGTGAAACCTTCGAGACAACCTCAAAGACGACTAAACCCGAATATGCTAGAGGTTGTTAAGAAGGAGATCATCAAATGGCTGGATGCAGGCATTGTATATCCAATCTCAGACAGCCAGTGGGTGAGTCCGATTCAGATAGTGCCCAAGAAAGCAGGACTCACAATCATAAAAAATGATAAGGGCGAATCCATCCCGACCCGCACTGCGACATCTTGGCAGGTCTGCATTGACTACAGGAAACTGAACACAGCTACCCAGAAGGATCACTTTCCTTTTCCGTTCATTGATCAGATCTTGGAACAGTTAGCCAGACACAGTTTCTTCTACTTTTTGGACGGATACTCTGGGTATAATCAGGTAGTAATTATCCTGGAAGATCAGGACAAGACCACATTCACATGCCTCTTTGGAACATTCGCCTTCAGGCGGATGCCCTTTGGCCTCTGCAACACACCAGCGACATTTCAGCGTTGTATGATGGCTATCTTCTCTGACATGATTGGGGATTATGTGGAGGTATTCATGGATGATTTCTCTATTTTCGGAGATGATTTCGCGTCGTCTTGATAACCTCACCAAGATCCTGAAATGATGCGTTGAGGAAAACCTAGTACTATCCTAGGAGAAAATCCATTTCATGTGAGGGATGGCATAGTACTAAGGCACAGGATCTCCAAAAATGGACTCGAGGTCGACCGGGCTAAATCAGACATTATCTCTCACTTACCGCCACCTAGCTTGGTCAAGCAGATCAGATCATTCTTGGGTCACTGATGAGAACCTCATCATGAGCCATAACTAGCTCATTTTGACCTAATACAAAGGATAAAATCTCTTACATAACTCAAGGAAAGGCTTAACTCAGAGAATTCTGAGTTTAAGGAGAAAATAAGTCATAAGGGGTAAAAATGCAATTTTACCAGTATAATCTGCATACAGGGTAATTCAGGGCCCAAACATAGGTCAAAGCAACTTAATAAGAATAAAAGTGGGATGAGATGATCTAGCAAGGGCTACAGCAATTCCAAGAAACTAAATGATAATCTGTAACCCTAAAACAACCCACTTCAATTCACGAGGTTCGAGGCAAAGTAAAAATAAAATAAACCCTCTAAAATTTATAGAAAAATAATCTCTAGGGTTTAGAACCTTCAATTTGGCCTTCAGAACCCATTTTGACCTACATTGAGAACCATGCCCAATTAATAACTTAATTTGGGTTTTCGCATAAATTGACCGGTCAAACAAGGTTTAATATAGAAATGAAATTCACCATCAGATTCCTTAGGTCCTAATTAATCATGTATAAAACCTTGAGCCTAAGAAGAAACCTCCTTGACCGACTTTACACTTTGGTCCTCATATATTTACTTTTTGGCCCTCAACTTTTGAACCCTCACATTTTGGCCCCTAACTCTCCTTCATTCTTTGCGTTTAGGTCCCCCCTGCAAAACCTGCCAGCACCATGCTCCGGCGACCTTGCGCGGAGCATGGCGCCGCGCAGGGTGAGGGGGAGAGCCTGGCAAGTAAACCGGGGGTGCCCTGCGTCGTCAGCCGTCGCAGGGACACCCCCCTGGTCGCTGTAACCCACCATACCGGCCGTGCGAACGCACGGACGGTATGGGTTTCCATCTCCGGTGTCCTCCGGCGAGGGAGACACGTCGTCTCGCTCTACCTTCCTCCCTGATTCGGTCCCTATAAATACCCCCGTCGCTCCACCGTTCTTCCTGGCTCGGATCTGACGGAGAAAACCCCCAACTTTCCTCTCCTCTCACTCCGGCAGACGCCCACCAGCTCCGGCGGTTCCTCCTCCTCCTCCTCTTCGCTCTGCCGCAATACCAGCAGCAGAGACTTCTTCCCCTGCTCTTCCCGCGCCACGCCGCACCCAGCTGGCGCCTCTCCGGCTCTCTGCTCGCCGCCGCCCCTTCCCCTGGGCATCTTCTTCTCCGGCGACAGTCGATACGACTGTCGCCCTGCTGCTCCCCCTTCGTCCCTGCAAGTAAGTTAGAACTACTTCCCTTCCTCTCCTCTTTCTTTCCCCGGTTTCAATTTGTTCAATTAAGCCCTCGACCGACCCTGACCATCGTCACCCCCTTCGTCTCCGGCCACCCTCCGGCGAGATGCTCCCATCGCTCCACAGCCTCACACGCCTCGCCGACCCTCACCGAACCTCCACCTCATCACACTGAGCACCCCCCACCCCTCCACTGCCACTCCACACCTCCGTAACGCTCCCCCAAACAAACCCATTTCTCCGGTTGCAGTCCAACCTAGGGCTGCCGCCAGACACCACCTTGCGGCTTGCCGCACAGCTCCACACCTTCGCCGTGCCACGGCGAAGGTTCCCCAGTAGTTTGATCAGGCCGAGAGGCCATATTCGTGTCCGACAGGTTCTGAGGCCCGACCGCCATTAACGCCACATTGAAGCAGCTTCTCCCGCGCTCCAGGCTTGAGGACTCTAGGTCTCCAGCTGCTGCGGATTACGGGGATTCCTGCGAAGGCATCCAGCCAGCAACCGACGCAAATCGAAGCTGCAGCTGCAGAAGCAAGGCCGCGGTCTTCCAGCAGGCGCACGCGAGGAGAGGCCTCCGTTTAGTCCCACATCGGTAAGCCTCACAACTCTTTCCCCATTTAAATTGATTTTGTGAATAAGCCTTACTGCCTCAGCACACGGGGTGAGGTCCCCTTCACCCGCCCGGTTACCCGGTCTCGTCCGCGCTCACGCCCCGCGGACCTGACCCGACCCGACTTAGACTGACCTGCACTCCTCGCCCACCACGCACGCCGGTGGGCCTGGACCCGGGCGCGACCCGTACCCGACTACCCGGCAGCTCTGGGAGAGCTATCCCATGAGCGGTTTCTGAGAGAGAGAGGCGGGGGGGGGAGGGTGGAGTAGGTTTTGTCCTCTGACGTAAACTCTGAAGTGTGCAGGCACAGGTGAAGAAGAAGGACCGCGGAAGAAGAAGGAAGCTGAGGGAGACACTGTAGCAACAAGCAGTTTAAGTCATCTGATTGAAAAATCAGACGACGTCCTGACAGGAAAAAGAAAAGAAGAAAGAAGGAGATCTAAAGAACAACAGAAGAAGGCGAGGCAGAAGAGAACACAAAAGAACAAGGGAAGAACTGAAAGAAGAAGAGCACGAGAAGAAGATCTGAAGAAAGAAAAAGAAGAAAGAAAGGAAAAAGAAGAAGAACAGGACCCGCTCTGCAGAAGAAAAAGGAAGAGCAGGAACAGCTGAAAGAAGAAGAAGAACATCACCACTGCAGATAAAGAAGAAGAAGATAACAGAAGATCTGAGACGAGGAGAAGCAAAGAGAAAAGAAGAAAAGACAACAATTTCTTTCTCTCTCTTTCTTTATTTTTGTAAAAGAAACTTGTACCCCTAGAATAGAACTTGCTCCCTGAGTTCGACCTCGGGAACTCTTTTATTTTCCGAGTAAAAAATTTTATATTTGAAATGATGGCAATAACTGGCTATAGTACAACGCTATAACAATAAAACCCGGTTATCTCTGCAACAGCAACGCACTCAGTCACATCGGCTTCTATCAAAGATTTATACGCGATTTTTCAAAAATTGCATGGCCTTTAAATAATCTACTGGTTACCGATGTCCCATTTGAATTTGATACCTCGTGTCTCAGTGCCTTCGAGACTTTATGAAGCGCTGTTTCTGACTCCCCGATTCTCCAACCACCCGACTGGTCACTTGATTTCGAAATGATGTGCGACGCTTCTGATTTTGCCATCGGTGCTGTTTTAGGCCAGTGTCGGGAGAAACAACCCTTTGTCATATACTATGCTAGCAAGATGCTACATGAGGCTCAGCGCAATTATACTGTTACCGAAAAAGAACTGATAGCAGTAGTATTCGGGTTGGAGAAATTCAGATCATATTTATTAGGATCCAAGGTCATCATTTTCATTGACCACTCCGCCCTCCGGCACTTGTTGGCAAAGAAGGATGCCAAACCGCGACTCATTAGATGGATCCTTCTATTGTAGGAATTTGATATCGAGATCCACAACAAAGTCGGAAAATAAAATGTTGTGGTGGATTGCCTATCCAGATTGGACCCAGACCACATTCCTTTTTCCCTACCTATCCATGAACAATTTTCGGATGAATCACTTTTGGCAATTCATTTTGTTGAGTTCCCTTGGTATGCGGATTTCGCGAACTACCTTGCCGCACGCAAAATTCCTGTGAACCTATCCAAAAACCAGAAACTCAAATTCATTGCAGAAGCCAAATACTATCTCTGGGATGACCCACTGCTTTTCCACATTGGAGCAGAAAAGATTATTCGCAGATGCATCCCAGACTCTGAGATCCCCAGTGTGTCATCTTTTAGCAACAATAGTGCATGTGGTGGCCATTTCTCACGATGGAAAACCACTGCAAAAATTTTGCAGTCGGGATTTTTCTGGCCAACCATCTTCAGAGATACACACGATTACGCCCAATGCTGCAAACGATGTCAGTCAATCAGTTCTATGACCAGGAGAGACATGATGCCACTCCAACTTATCATGGTCATAGAGTGTTCGACATCTGGGGCATCGATTTTATGGGCCCTTTTCCGAACTCGCATGGCTTCGAGCACATATTGCTAGCCATTAATTATGTCTTGAAGTGGGTTGAGGCCATCCCGGTGAGACAGGCTGACCACAAGACCGTCATTTCTTTAGTACGGAAAAATATTTTCGCGAGATTCGGAATACCCCACGCTCTGATTAGTGACGGGGGAAACCACTTCACCCACGCCCATTTCAGGTTGTTAAAAAAATACGGGGTACATCACTGCATAGGCACACCATATCGCCTGCACACCAATGGGCAGGCTGAAGTGTCTACCCATCAAATCAAGCTGATTCTCCAGAAGACGGTTAGACCAGACAAGAAGGACTGGTCCAACAAATTAATCGATGCACTCTGGGCATACCGGACAGCATACAAGGCCCCACTCGGAATGTCACCATGTCGCATGGTATATGGCAAGGCCTGTCACCTTCCTATAGACCTAGAACACCGTGCCTTTTGGGCAGTCCGAAAATGCAACCTTGACCTCGATGCAGGAGGTCGAGAATGGAAACTCCCTCTCAGCGAATTAGAAGAAATCCGGTCAGAGGCCTATGTGAATGCATTAATACACAAGGACAAGACCAAGGCCTTTCACGACTGCCACATCCGGAGGAAGCTATTCACGCCCAACCAGCGAGTCTGGTTATTTGATTCACGTTTAAAATTGTTCACAGGGAAGCTCAAGTCCAAGTAGACTGGCTCATATATTGTGATGCAGCCATACCCTAATGGGGCAGTCCAGATCAAGGACCTAAAATCTGGGCATATATTCACGGTAAACGGCCAGCACCTCAAGCCATTTTTGTCCCAGGAACCTCCTCCACCTGACAAGACTATTCATATTAGTGAGGATGTGTGATTGAGTTCTCGGCCAGCGGGAGGCATTAAACTTAGCACGTATAGATACCATTCGCCCCACATTCCACCATCATTTATATATAACCATTTTTATACATAGAATATTTTTCCTTTAGCATATTTCCTTTGCATAGTGCGTGCTGACAGGTTGGTCGGAGCTGAATATAATTTTAGGAGCAATTATAGGTGATTTCTACCCATTCTCTCCCTGCAGTATTTATTTTCTTTTACATTCATGCATGACGACATGCAAGAACTTAGTCATGGGGGGGTAGATACAGAAAAACTAAAAAAAATTTATGCCAACACTTAGGAAAACCTCGAAGCTACATGTAAAACATACTTTAGGACCTTAAATAAAGAAACAATCGACTCCACCTCCAGTGCTCGCATTGGAGCTAGAAATCATTCGCAACAGCCACTTCCGACTCACCCGCTCACCTTTTGTTCTAAATTTAGGGTCAAGCTGATTGTAACCCGATACGGGAAATTCGCGAAGTACAAATTATATGAGGTTACATGTTTATAGCATATATACATATTACATTCATGGATAAGATTATTTTATTAAGAGAGTGCATTAGGGATTTTATCCTCTAGTTGATTCTTGTAATCTGGAATCCAGTACAACTTTTCACACACACGTAGAATTTGAAATGGATTCACGGTGAACGCTGATAAATGTCTTCAGTTTGTCGAGAAGTAGTGCTTCTTTTCCTGAACCCTTGGACAGTGTTTTGAGAGTCAGGCAGATTTTCTTCCAAAAATCCACCAAATAGTGTGAGATGAGAGTAGAGTGTACTGGTGCTCTAAGAATAGTGAGAGGAATCTAGAATCCTAGATAATTTGGTGATGATGCTCTGAGATGAGACATAGTTATCGCTCTTGGTTCCTGCATATGCATTTTGTGCGAAATTGTGAGAGCTACAGAATAACGCAAATACGCGGAGAGCGAGTTTTTATAAAACTAGGGCTAAGGTGGATGGTTACGACCATTCTTTACGGAATCCTCGACTGAAGGAGGGTATTGATGTCAAGGTCAGAAATACACTGTCCTATCCATCTTTCCCGATGCCGTGAGTAGGCACTTCCACCAAATAAGCCACACAATGTCTCTTGAGTACCACCAATCCCTAATAATGCCTCGTCAATAAAGTTCATGGATGTATGCTAGTTGTGTGATGTTGAAAAAAAAAAAAAAAGAAAAGAAAAAGAAAACTTCAAAAAGGAAGAAAAGGCAAAGAAAAAAAAAAGAATGAATATTTAGTGTTTATTTCATCTAGGCAATACCACCAAATTGAGCTCCACCAAATATGGCCTTAACCTATTTTTCTTGTGTTTCTAACCGCCCAAATACTGGTTGAGGAATTCTGACTTAGTGTTAGGGCCACCAAATACAAGTCATATTTGTGAATCTGGTAAAGTTGTGAGCTCTAAGAAAGAAAAAAAAAGAGTAAGACAGAATGGATACAAAGGATTCAAAGAGAGCATAGTTTTTCTCGTCTTTCTCTAAGTTGAGTTACTTAGTAATCCGGGAATCTAGATTCTGTAGTACTAGTCTCTATGTAGCACCAAGTGATATTGAGCCACCAAATATATAATCCTTTCCCTCAGAGATTCTCTACCTAAGCCTAAAGTCGGGGTGAAATTCATAGAATATCTTGAATACCCTGAGGGAAGAAGTCCGCCTATCCTGCTAGAAGTTTTTCTAGGGTTCAAGTACAGGCTTTAGAGGTGTATTAGTTTCCACTTGAATCCATTGCAAAAGCTACATAGCCACACTTTCACGATTGTCCGGATTTCTAGAGCATAGGAGGAAAACAAAAAGGAGAAAAATCTCTACGCATACACTTGATAAAATAATTAGTCCCTTAGGGACCCTTGTTGTAAATAATCTAGTCTTACAATTGCTAGGGACTAGCAAGATTTAGGCTTGGGGGTATGATTGCGTAGCAATCATACATCTTAATTGACCTAGATTAGTCTAGAACTTAGCATAAGTTAGGGAAATTCATGCACGCATAAGCATTATCTACATCTTTACTTCTTTACTTTTGCTATGCATAAAATAATGTTATAATATGCTGATTAGGTATATTATGTCGATTGTAGGCAATAAACAGATCTGGAGCTAGATCAGGAGAAGGATCTGAAGTTGGATCTGAAATAACGGGAGTTGTTGCAGAGCTGGAGCAGAAGTCCTAGTTTAGATGTAAGAATAATAATGTAAGGGGGTTAAATGTTTTCTATTCTATTAAGTAGAAATAAAGCAGTAAAATGTGAAGAGCTTAGGTCCATCTTAGTCCTAAGATAGCCTAGAAACTTCCTCAAGCCTTAGCCACCCCTAGATTAGGTCACCGCACCCTAGGAAGCCCTAAAACCCTAGTTCCAACCCTTCTCTGGACGTCTAGATAAGTTTTAGGACGTCCAGGACCCTTAGCCAACTCCCGCACACTTCAAACCCACTTTTACAGTGTTATTGGACGTCCAGATACATTGTCAGACGTCCAATTTCTACAGGATACCCAAAACAGAACCTGAAATCCTTCCTGACACTGATTGGATGTCCAGACAACAAGTTTGACTTCTTATTTTTGAGTATAAGACGTCTGATTCTATTATTAGTTGTCTTATACTGCTCTCCAATTCCGATTTTGAGATTTAAGCAATGATCTTGGATCTCTAGGTCCCTAAGCCCAATTCCAACCCCATAGGACCCTAAATTAAGGTTCCCTAACCCTAGTACATCACCTCTAGACCTCCCTAAGGACCTAATTAGGTCCTCACTAATCCTAATTGACTTGGATCTTAGTCAATTCCATTAGCCTATCCAATTGGACTCATTAAGTCCAATTGAGCCTTGATCTCAGCACACACTATCCAATTGGACTTAGTAAGAGTCAAATTATCCTAGACTTAAATTAATTAAGTTTTTTTACTCTCAATTAAGTTTCCACACACCCAATTAAACTTGTATTAAGTTTAATTGCACTTTACCTTAGTGAATTAGGGTTTATAACCCTAATTTGAGACATACCTTGACATAAACCCATTAGAACATAAACTAATCAACCTAGCCACCTAAGTTTCAACCCGCACACACCCACACACACCATCCACACGAAAATACCTATCCTACAATTCTCTATAACTCTCCACCATGTGTGGTTGCCTTGGTTGCCAAAAATAGCAACCAAGAGCCATTCAATTTTTAGATCCACATTTGGTGAATCTAAAAACCACCATCCACCCTATCTCTCTCACTCTCCCACGAGCTCCCACCATAGGCCTCTCTAGAGAATTCCATAATTCTCTAGAGAGCTTCCCTTAGGTCTACAAAAAGACCTTAGGGGTGGCCATTTGCATCCATTCACTTCCTTGGCATTCATTCCACTTAAGCTAGCAACTTCCATCTTCACTCCACCTCCACAAGTTGAGCACCACCATGGAGGCCACCATCTCCATGCCAGGAAGCTGGATCAGCTCCCCAACCTCTCTCCAAGGGTCGGCCTAGGCTCCATTGGCCGCCCCTCCTTCTCTCAGCCACTCAAAGGCCATCGGAGACCACCTCCGAATGCCCTTCATTCAGCTGGATTAGTAGCTTAGCTTTTCGAATATTTACTGCTTTTATTTACTGCTTAGTAGTATAGTCTAACTTCTCCCCCAATGATGCATGCGAAATTCCCCCATCGATTCTTGTATGCAATCATTTTCTGGTAGCTAGGTTTAATTTTCAAGCATTTATGTACAAGCTTTCCTATACGTTTTATGTTGCAAACGACTCTCCCACTGAAATGCTTTTATATATATATTTGTCTCTATATGTTTGAAATCACCACGAGCTTAATAATTGTCATTCTTTTTGTGTGATTCAAGTTGCCTATTTCCGATTCCTAATATTCTTGCAACTAAGTGTGTCATACCTAAATACGTAATAATCACGAACTGGCATGTCATTCTAAACAAAGTAGAGTAAGATCGATTTCAAAAGTAAAAGTAACGCCTCCTAGAGAAAAACGACGGGGACTCAAAGTCTCGTTATCTTTACAAAATAATATCTTTGTTGAATCGTATTTCACAACTATACTACGACGCTTTTATCAAAAACTCAAGCTACGATTTTTTTTCCCAACAGCGCGTGGGGGAGGTCAACAGTCGCGGGGAGGGTATCGGAAATTAAAATAAACCTTCAAAACCTTGGTTTGCATTTTTGTCCTTAATTTTCATTACAGTCGGGTCCTTATTTCCCACATAGGTCCTTAGGTTTTATTATTTCTAAGTCCCTCTTCGTCTTCTTCTTCTCCAGCCAAACGAATGGCTGGCAGCAGAGAGTCACCCTACCGCGCGATCACCACCCTGCTGACATCATTTCTCTTTGCCCAAGCTCCTGCAGCTTGCACTCACCACCTCCACTTGATCCATCTATCTGGATCAACTGAAAATCCTATTTTTCAGTGGGAGATAACCTCATCGTCGTCGGAGATGACGACGGAGGTTAAGCTCCTCGAGCTTCTTCTTCGGCCAAACCCACCCCTCTCTTTGCCGCAAACTACAATAAATACCCCCTCACACCTCTGATTTCAGCAAGTTGGCTCCCTTCCTTCTTCTAACACTGCAGCCGACCCAATAGGCTATTCTTCCAAACCTCCGACGATCCCCCATTCCATCTTTCGACTTCCTCCGTCCACCTTAAGTAGCCGAGGAGATTCGCCATGGCCTTCCGCACCTCTGACAAAGGCACCGACCCTAGGATTCCTCCGCTCCACCTCAAATCCGTCATCGAAGATCTTTCTTCAATGCTTTGATTTCGTCATCCGCCATGAGACTTCTGCGGAACCCTATTGACCCCTTCATGTAGCTAACAGTACACTAGGAGTAGGAGTAGGAGTAGGCTAGCTTGGTTAGTTAGTTTAGTTAGTTAGGTTAGAGTAATTTTAGATTTTAGCTTCATCTCCTCCGACTCCGGCGAGTTCCTTGAGCTCGTCGGAGACTTCAATTTTGTCTCTTAATACATTGTTCACCTTCCTGTATCTTCCATGTTCACTTCTAATCCACTTTAACGTTTAATTAAATCACCTAAACACCTAATTCAAATATCACCTTCACCGACTACTTCATTGTCCATGGTGACAATATTCGGCCTAATTCCACCTTCATTGGGTTCTTTCATCGCCTATCATCACTAATGAACCCTAATCGACATTATATTACCTATTATTATCATCTATAATTAAACGCCTAAATTTAATTTAGTTCCTGAGCTCGCTGCCCATGGCGGCTCAGGAACAGTTCAAACTATAAATTAAATATATATTTATGATTAATAACATCTGTTGACTCGATTTAGCTTCTCAATGGAGTAGTTAAATCAAGTCCTGAGCTTAAACCACTTAAATCTTTTAAGAAATGAACTTACTGTCAAATCTTTTATTTCAATGAACAAATGAAGAATTTAAAGTGGTAATGAGGTTCCTTGTAACCTTAGGATCAATTTTGGATCAAAAATAGTTAATTTTGTTAATCTGTACAAACATTTTATATTTTCTGGACTCGTCGGAGCTCGCCAGAGCTCCGACGAGCTAAAGTTGTGTTGCAGCCTCTTAAACTTGCTAAGTGGCTCTAGAATAGTAAAATAAGGATTACTGATCATGTTAAAGATATTTGTTTGATGCTTTAATCACTGGAGCTAAAGATGTAACTTCATCTTCCCCAACTCCAGCGAGTTGGAGAAGTCTGTTATAAGGGATTTGAGAAACAATTAAGGAGCTCAGAAGCTTCAGTGCGATGCACTGAAGCTATTTTAACCTTCAAAATGCTATAACTACCACTGAACAACTCTGTCGAACACATACTTATTTTAGTTTAGGCGGCAAGCCTGAATCCCTAGGAATTAAGGTTGAAACACAAATTTGAAGATCTGAATGAGTTCCAGATGATGAAGAGACTCTGATTGATGCATTAATTTCTTAGGAGGAAGCTTTAAACAAAAAGTCAATTTTCGAGCTTCCATAGTCAAACCTGAGTTTGATATTGGTGTTTTGAGCTTGAATTGAGAAATTGAGATGTGCAAGTTGCTTCTGGAATCTTATTTGATGATCTGAAATCAATTAAAGTAAGCTCAGATGATGTTTTTAGTGAAAATTTTATTTCTGTCAAGTTGGGTTACTCTCGAACCCAAACCAATAGAAGCACTGTTCTGTTGAAATTCAAACCTAAAACCTGCATAGATTTATTAGTTAGAACCCTTATAATAAATTTAAATAGATTAAGAACATTTTAAAGTGTCCATTGCACTTGTTGAAATCTATAAATCAACCTCTGAAGTTTTCAGAGAAGAGAAAACCTTCTCTGCAGGTTCTGCAGGTCTTGAGAACTTAAAATCCACTCTAACAGAAGCGGAATTGCTTATATTACATATACAGACCTTCTAATAGATGACAGAAGTCCATCTGAGGACTCTCTTGAGTTAAAACACTTTCCAGGCTTTTATAAAATCTGTAGGAGCCCTTGATTTCATCTCTTAAATTGAAGAGCCAAACATCATTAGAACATTAAATTGACCCTAAAATTGTGTAGATTACCCATAGAGCTTTCCAACGAACTTTAAATCATCCAATTTGGACCTCTGGGTAGAAAGTTATGATCGATTGAATTCGGGTCTGGAAGGGGAATGTTTGTCCCACCTCGGATATCCACAAGCGCACGCTTGGGTATAAAGCTGCTTTGTTCCTATGGCTATGCAGTCGTCAGCGCTTGGCACACCGGTTCCGATTCTGATCTGATCTGAGCATTGTTCTGAGTGTGCGGCCATATGACTGCAGGTGTGTGCGCCTTTAGGGGCGTGCTGATGTGAATGTGCCTAGGGAAGGCAAGTGTGGCCTGGGAGGCCGGGTTGAGCCGATGCGGCTCGAAACTGTGAACCGATTAGTAAATAAACCGAATCAAACCTAACCAAGATTAGGTGAGGACCGAGTAGGGTCTGGTCCCACCTTGTCCTCAGGGTGCTATGTATCCTCGAAAGGACCTCGCCGTAAATAAAAAAAACTTTTGGTTTAAAAAGTGAAAAACCTGGTTCAACTGAAAGCTTAAGGAAAGAGAAGTCACTGAACGATGCAAAGGCTAAGGAAGAAAGAAACACGGATGCTAAGGAGTGTTGAGAAAAAAAAGACTAAGGAATAAAGGAGAAAAACTAAGGGAAGAAGAGAAGGCAGGTGAAGGCAGAAATAACACAAGAAGGAAAGAAGAAAGAGAGCTCGAGAGAAGAAAAAAAAAGTGAGAAAGAAGAAACAAGCAAAGAAAGAAGAAGATTAGAGGCTAAGAAAATAAAAAGGCATCAATACTTTGTTGATGAAAATAAATGAATTTTCTCTTGCATAACAACTTTTTGTTCTTAATTGTAAAAGGCATGCTTTAATTTGATAACATTTTGCCTTAACTTCTTGGAATGAAATAAAATTGAAAAGAACTAGCATGTTTACTTGTTAATAAAGTACAACATTTTGAGTAAATATGTTTGCATATGGAATTTTGTTTCTTTATAATTAAATTTTTTTGACAAAATTCATGTTTTGAAAATGAAACTAGTTTTACCTCCTAAACTTAAAGAGATAAGAGAAAAAATTAGTGAATTTGGAGAAAATTATTATGCCTCCCACTGAACGACCTGGACTCAACCAGTAAAAATTTCTAAAATGTTAGGTTAATTTGACCCTATACTACATAACCGACACAACTTCGAGTTAACCTAAGTGATTTCTTCTACTCTTAATTAAGTGAAATTAACTTAATTACTAGTTGAGTGAACCCATGCATCAGCCAGCAGCTACCCATCAGAAGTGGAGTGTGGCTGCTTCGTCCGCACCTAGAGCTGAAGGGCATATTAACGCCCTGATGCACAGATGCCAAAGCTACAGGTTCAGTGGTGGTAGGTATGGTTACAGTTTTCGGCAGACTAGTTTACACACGTTTTTATTCTGACGCAATGCACTCGTTTGTCACTACTAATTTTGCTGTCAGTTTGGGGCAGGACTGTGTGTTGTTAGAGGATCCATTTGTGATCAGAGGTTCGGGTGGTCAGCTGTTTCTAGCTGAGGAGGTTTACATAGGCTGTGAGGTCAGTGTTGGGGGACACAGCCTCCTCACTGATCTGATTGTGATACCGATGGAGGACTTTGGCGTGATTCTGGGGATGGACTAGTTGTCCGCTTACCAAGCTTTGGTGGACTATTTTGAGACGAAGATCGTCTTCTCCATATCGGAGATGCCTTCTTTTGAGTTTCACGGACAGCCAGTGGACGGAGGCTTCAGGTGCATTTTTGCACTTCGGGCGGCGAGACTTTTGGGCCAAGGGTGTGAGGGCTTTCTGGCTTGTGTAGTGGCAGAGCCCAGCCCCGTGATAGATTTTTAGAGTATCTCGGTGGTCAGGGAGTACCCCGACGTGTCCGCAGAGGAGCTGCCAGGACTACCACCCAAGCGTGAGATCAAGTTTGAGATCTCACTGGTATCGACGACCAGCCCCATTTCTACAGCACCTTACAGGATGGCACCACTTGAGCTGCGAGAGCTCAAGTCCAAGTTGCAAGACCTTCTAGAGAAGGGCTTTTTGAGGCCCAGTGCATCTCCGAGGTGAGCCTCGGTATTATTTGTGAAGAAGAAGGATGGTACCCTCGCCTTTGTGTAGACTACAACAGCTGAATAGGGTTACCATCAAGAACAGGTATCCGCTGCTGAGGATTGACGGCTTGTTTGACTAGTTGTGAGGTGCCACGGTATTCTCCAAGATAGACTTGAGGTCTGGCTACCACCAGTTGAGGATGAAGGAGACCGATGTCTCCAAGATAGCTTTCCGCACCCGGTATGGACACTATGAGCTTTTGGTCATGCCGTTTGGGCTGACCAACGCCCCCGCTGCTTTCATGGATTTGATGAACCGGGTGTTCAGACCATACCTGGATCAGTTCGTGATGGTATTTATTGATGATGTGCTCATCTACTCTCGGGATTAGGCGCAGCACGGACAGCACTTGCGGATGGTTTTGGCACACAATGAGACGACATAGGCTGTATGCCAAGTACAGCAAGTGCGAGTTCTGGTTGAGGGAGGTGACTTTTCTAGGTCATGTGATATTAGGGGAAGGCTTGGCTGTGGATCCAGCTAAGGTTGAGGCAGTGCTCAGGTGGGAGAGACAATGTACAGTGATAGAGATCCGCAGCTTCTTGGGACTAGTAGGCTACTACTGGTGGTTTATCAGGGGTTTCTTGCAAATTTCACATCCTATGACACAGCTGACCAGGAAGGACGTGCCCTTTTCTTGGATAAACGCTTGTGAGGCGTGTTTTCAGGAGCTGAAAGAGAGGCTGACTTTGGCTCCTGTGCTTACCATTCTGGACAGTAGTGGCGGTTTCGTTGTGTACACGGATGCCTCTTTGCAGGGGTTGGGGGGTGTGCTCATGCAACGAGGTCATGTTGTCGCTTACGCTTTGTGGCAACTGAAGCCTAATGAGCATAGCTACCCTACCCACGACCTAAAGCTGGCAGCTATCGTCTTCGCACAGAAGACTTGGAGGCACTACCTGTACGGTGAGACTTTTGAGATTTTCACAGATCTTAAGAGCCTCAGATACTTTTTTGATCAGAAGGGGCTTAACATGAGACAGAGACGTTGGTTAGAGCTCCAGAAGGACTATGACTGTAGTATTTCCTACCATCCGAGGAAGGCCAACATGGTGGCTGATGCCTTGAGCCAGAAGGCACCCGCCCACTTGGCCAGTTTACAGGCACAGAGTTGGAGAATCATGAAGGAGAAGGGCAGTTGGTGACCCCTAGAGTTACTGGGGCACTGTGGGGCAGTGACTTTGACACGACAGATGAGGCCAGAGCTGATAGATCGTATCATCACAGGACAAATGGCTGACCCGTACCTGCAGTCTTTGCATGACAGAGTACTATCAGGGGACCCTGGAGACTTCTCCTTTACCAACGAGGTGCTGTGCACGAGGGGACGTTTGTGCGTTCCCCGGGACAAGGAGTTGTTGAGAGAGCTCCTGACTAAGGCACACGGTTCCAGGTTCACCATACATCCCGGGAACACAAAGATGTATCATGATCTGAGACGCGAATTTTGGTGGAGGGGAATGAAGCGGGATGTAGGTGAATTCGTATAGCAGTGTTTAGTGTGCCAGCAGGGCCGTTGCAGCCACCTCTAGTTCCAGAGTGGAAGTGGGAGAGCATCACCATGCACTTGGTGGTAGGCTTGCCCATTACCCAGCGAGGACATGACGTAGTTTGGGTGATTGTAGACAGATTGACAATGACGGCACGTTTCTTGCCGATCCGAGTCACTTTGGGACTAGTACAGTTGGCAGAGAGGTATATCCGCGACGTGGTACGTCTACACAGAGTTCCACGAGAGATTATTATGACCTGGATACCCACTTTACGTCCCAGTTTTGGGCTGAGTTTCAGTAGGCCTTGGGGACACGGTTGAGGTTCAGTACATCATACCACCCCCAGACGGACGGACAATCAGAGCACATGATACAGATGCTTGAAAACATTCTGTGTGCCTGTGTACTGGACTTGAGGGGCTCTTGGGAGGCGCACTTGCCCCTGGCGGAGTTTGCATATAATAACAGCTACCACTCGAGCATCAGCATGGTACCCTACGAGGCTCTGTACGAACGGAGGTGTTCTGCACGCTTTAGTTGGGTCGAGGTGGGGACCAAGTGGGAGGTTGGCCCTAGGCTGATCCGACAGAGTCAGGTGGTGATTGAGTAGATTCACAGGCGACTCCGCACTGTCAGTAGTAGATAGAAGAGCTATGTCGTTCAGAAGTGCAGAGAGGCGCAGTTTGAGGTTAGGGGTCATGTCTTCCTTGGCGTTTCGCCCATGAAGGGCCTGCAGCATTTTGGTGTGAAAGGGAAGCCAGCCTCGAGGCTTGTGGGGCCCTTTGAGGTCCTGGAGTGGGTTCGACCCGTTGCTTTCAGGCTTGCCCTTCCTCCCCAGCTTTCTGATGTGCACGACGTGTTCCATGTGTCCAACCTCAAGAAGTACGTCGTCGATCCCAGTCACGTTCTGAGCCACGAGAGCAACGAGGTGGGTAATGACCCAACCTACCCCGAGCGACCAATGTAGATACTAGACAGAGCCGTCTGAAGTTTGAGACGGAAGTAGGTACCCTTGGTGAAGGTCTTATGAAGGAGCCAGAGGTACGAGGAGGCTACCTGGGAGCTTGAGGTGGCGATGCGAGAGCAGTACCCGAAGCTCTTTGAGGGTACATCTTTTCGGACTGGCTTCGGTCCTCTTTAAGTTTGTTATGTCTATGTTGTTCTTTTTTTGCATCCTAGCTTGCTCAAGTTTCTGGGACGAAACTTCCTTTGAGTTTGTTATGTTGTTAAGACCCATGTCATTAAACCTTTTTAAGACGTCCGTACTTTAGGTCAGACATCTGCCAGGATGTCTGGACAGAGGGTCAGACATCATGCAAGACATCTGGACTCATTCCCAGACGTCTAAAAATCAAAATTTTCATGTACGGCCTCGCGTCTGCACACATGCTGCACGCAAACAGTACATGACCCTCATTTTCTTGTCCTTCTCTCTCCTCTCACCCAATGCAAACCCTAACCCCACAACTTATATAACCCCCCTTTTCTCCCTCACACCAGCCCCACTTCCAACCACCCTTCTTCCTCCAGTGAGAGCAGCGAGAGTAGCGAGCAACGAGCATGAGTGGCGTGGGAGGAGAGGAGTAGTGAGGCGAAGGAGAGAAGAGAAGGCTTGCGAGCTCGCGTGGCAGCTCGTCAGGGAGCTCACGGTTGATCAGCACATGCGCAAGGCGGAGGAGTGCATCGGGGAGGTCCTCCCCGACATTGCTGCAGCCAGAGCAACAGGTGAGCAGGCGAAGGCGGGATCTGCTTCTGGGATTTTCCCAGAATCAGACCTCTGGAGCAATATCCAGACAACGTAGCCGATGTCTGGAGTAGGTTCTAGACGACTGAGAGGCAAGCTTCGCGAAAGTACGTCTCCTTTGCGAATATGGCCATGCAAGCCATTCCGCCGAGGTGCTATTTCGTGCCTTATTAGGAAGATTTTGCTTGATTTGCGTAGAGGTTGCTTCGGGAAGGTGCGGAACATGCCCTCCGATGCAGTTCGGACGTTTGGGCGAGGCACCAGACAATGGGAAGCATTTCCAAACATCCGGAGAGGTGGTCGGATATCTGGAATTGGGTCCAGATGTCCAGCGAAGTCCCTGCATGTCTGAGGAGTGGTGCAAAACTTGAGGTATGGCTCTAGACTCTTTCAAGACGTCTGGAAGGTGTTCCAGACGTCAGATTTGGGTCAGAATTACTATTTTTGACCCGTTTAGTGTCCATTTGATGTTCGATTTCCACAATTAAGATGCTGTTGTTTCCTGTATGAATTCCTCTACTTGTTGGAGTACTTTCTATACTGTTCTGAGTAGTCTCTTGTGATTGATCCTTGTGATAGGACCTCATTTCGTTGCGAGTTTGGGGTTTGCTGAGCCACGTGGACCTACCGATCAAGCCCCCACTACACCCGGGTTTACTGGTAGAGTGGCTTCCCCTTAATTTTATTATGACCTAATTGGATATGTGGAATGAATGATTTGACCAAGGATATGGCATGAATCCTAGGGCTAGAAATACTAGATTGTCCATATTGAATGAATGAATTTGAGTCTTGAATGAGTAGATAAAATGATAACAATTGCCTATAAATGAATAACGGTTTCCTGCGAAATATATAGTTTTTGTGTTAGTTAACTGTTGAATGTAACCTTTCTATCATACCCGTGAAATGATGAAATATGAGCTGCATGAATGTAATTTTGAAATGGAAATGTGAATGTTGGAAACACGAGCTATCTGCAAATAAACTGAATATGAAGTAGAGTTACAAATTGCATGTGTATAACCTGAGAATGGAAATAGAATGATGAAACCTGGTATGGCTTGGCTTGAGAATTATGAGCATGAACCCTATCGGGAATTAGGAGTAGAGCACCTGAAAATAAATGGAATGGAACTGGGAATGTGAGTGGGGAAGTGAGCTGGCCCTTGAGTACGAAGTACCAAGGAGAGCAACTGTCCCCCTGTTTAATGCATAGCGAAGCTAGCTACCCTTGGGTTGGGACGCAGGGTTAGGATTGGCCACTCTGTACCGACTTCTTCGCCCTCGCGTACACAGTACCGGGGAGAGCTACTAGTGTAGGGAGAGAGGTAGCCACCCTACAGGGCCCGGGGTTCAGCTAGCCACCTTACACCGACTTGTTAGGCCCACTGGGCAAACCGGGGTAGTCATGCGAGGGTGTGCTAACTATGGAAGGGGCGAGGCCCCTATTTGGTTCTTAGGGGCTAGACCCCTATTACTGAGAGGGCTATGCCATATACTGGTTCCGTGCTATTCTTTGGATGCACCTGCTAACGGAAATGACTGACCGCTTGCCAGTGCAGGGTAGCTACCTGTGCATTTATTGCGCGTGCCATAGTCACCATTACGTCTATCCATGACCTTGGGGTGGTTGACTGGGTGTAGGACCACCACAAGGGACTCTCTCAGCCAGGAGAGCACTACGTGAGACTTCTACTCTTCGGAAAAGACTGCAATCAGGATCGTTCCCATGAGGAACATTCAAGATTAAGAAATAGGACCCGATACTTAAATTAAGTGGTGAAAGAAAGAATAATTAGTTAAAGAAAGAAAGAAATCGAAAAACAACAGCTACTTGTCCATATTTACTGCTTTAGTAGTTGGTTGCCACTCTGCTCACCATTCGCTGACATTTTGTACTCATAACCTTTTTTAGGACCAAGTGTTGATCAGCCAGAGCACACGGCTGCAGAGGGTGCTTGCCTCAGTGGAGCCTAGTAGTTGTGGTTCTTTTGTACTCATTTGTAGTAGTGAGTACCTTCTTGTACTTTTATATTCTGTAGCCTTTCATTTGCACATTATATTCCTGTACCCATTTACTTTCCTACCATTGTGGTGGTGTGTACTGTAGTAGTTTACTTCTTTACTGCTGCACTTTTGTTACTGTTAGTTGCTTGCATGGTGAATGTGGTTTATTTTACTGCTTTTTGGTTACCTTCTCGTTGGACCACTAGGTCTTGGGATCAGTCGAGTCAGTCCGGTCTCATGTCCTGTTGGGATTCGGGAACCCGGTCGTAACAGTTCTAGACCATATCAAAAGAAAGAAAATGAAAGGAAAAAAGTGCTAAAAAAATAGAGAAGAGATTAGTAGGAATGCTGATTTTACGCCTCTTGGGCTAAAATCCTAGGCTTGAAAATTCAACTACCCACTAAGATCTGGATAATCCTGAAGAGGTTGGGGAAAATGCAAAGCTTAAGCATTAGGTCAAAAGCTTAAAGATTATTCAGCCTCGTTAACTGACCCCCTGTTTGCGAGACTCGGTAACCTAAGCACCCCAACCCACACACAATCTAGTTCAGTGCGCCTAAGTATCAAAATCACGCAAATGTGTTAAACTTGTTTTGAAAAAGTTGCCTAGACTAGGAGTGGCTGATCAACACAAGTTGATTTCCATGAGTTCCTGGTGCGGAGAGGCAAGAAATTCCCCTCGAAGATGTGCAATAACATATCGTCCCCTCGGTGCTTGTCTCCCAGGATATCTACATATCCTACCAGGGGCATGTAAGCACCTGTGCTGGTTCAAATGCCATGGGCGGCATTTTCCCGAAATGTCGATTGCTAGAGTCTGGATTTAGCCACAGAATGCCATGGGCAGGATTATCTTCAAATCTTGAAAGCCAGGGTTCTGGGGGTTGCCATGAGCAGTGCTACCTCAAAGCATCGATTGCCAAGGACCCTACGATGATTGATGGTGGGGACTAGAAATTCGATACAGACCATGTTGTAAAGCCAATCAATAGCTAGAAATAAAAGGAAAAGGAAATAGAAAACTCTCCAAAATACAGAAAAATTCCTCTATCTCTCTCTGACAAAATCGCACTACAAATTGAACCTAGTCTAAAACATGTTACAAGCATGAGTGCTTTAACTTGAGGCTAGAGTTGGTTAGGTCCGGATCTTGGTTGGCCTTAGAAAACTTCGTGGGTGCTTTAGTTCCTATGGGCCTTAGAAACCTTCATGACAGA
Source organism: Thalassia testudinum (assembly GCA_037157565.1). Lineage (NCBI taxonomy): Eukaryota > Viridiplantae > Streptophyta > Magnoliopsida > Alismatales > Hydrocharitaceae > Thalassia > Thalassia testudinum. The sequence continues at coordinate 92,688,195 of JAZHRO010000014.1, read as the reverse complement.
CTAACACTAGAGCTGGTCAGGTCCAGATCTTGGTTGGTACTTGAGTACCTCTAGCTCTACTATCAGCATTTTAAACTAATCTACAAAATGAAGCATACAACAAGTTTTTTAGGCATTAAAACGTTTTATGGTCAAGAATTAAAGTTAATACCTTGAAATTTTGTTAAGGGACTAACAAAAGCTAGGCATGCGGGTATGATGGGAACACCTTCGTGAGACATAACTTGCTCATTTTGACCCAATTAAGTCAATAAAAGCTCCTACATAACCGCCAGAGAGTCACAAGTCATTGCATAATCATTTTGAAAGAAAAATAAGAAACTAGGGTTAAAACTGTAATTTTACCAGCTCATCATGAATTCAATACATCCATAGGTTTTCTCAAGGGTTAAATGAAGGTCAATTGGTCTTAAAAAGATAACAAGTGGGATAAGACCGATAGAAAAGGGTTTGCACGTGTTTCGAGAACAAATGACTTATGAAACCTTAAAAACAGACCCGCTTAATTAACTGAGGTTCTGAAGAGGATAAAATTCACCTAAACCCTATAAATTCATAGAAAAGTATTCTCTAGGGTTTAAAACTTTCAATTTTACCATCATAACCCGTTTTGACCCAAAGCAGAACCATAGACAGACATTTACCCTAATTTGGGTCTTTGCATAAATTACCTAGTCATACATGGTCAAAACCAAAATCTAACTTCACCATTGGATTCCTTAGGTCTAAATTAGGTTTGTACAAAAATTTTGACCCAAGATGAATTTTTCTTGACCAAGTTTGCGAATTGGTCCTGTCTAATTTCATTTCTACCCTTAACTTTCAAAATCCTTTCAAACAAGCCCCTAACATTGTCATCATTCCCAAAACAGGTCCATGCCACCATTAAACCTATTCCTACTTGCTCTGGCAACCTTAAAAAAGAAAGAACTCCCTGATTTCTTGGCGAATCCCTTTCAAATTTGAAAGGGAAGTTCGTCAAGAAATTCCCCTCCTGTTGGACCTAATCCTAAGCCTTGAAACCTACCCAATCTCTAATGCAAATGCATGAGAGATTTGGGTATCAAGAAACTTCCTACTATGATGAGCTTTGCAAGCTTGGGAAGCTTGCTCCCCAAGCTCTAACCGACTTCTGATGACCTAGAAAAGACTCCCCAGATCACAATGGATTTCCTAAGCTTGAATTTGGCCAAAGATTCCCTCAAATTCCTCTCCCACCTCCAGTCGATTTTCTCTTCAAGCTCCGACGACCTTCCCTACTTTCCCTCATCATTTGACCACAATACCAGTGGCAGACTCTTCCTCCTTGTCTTCTTCCGTGCCGCACAGCACCCGTCGGCACGCCTGGCCCCCCTTTTTCTCGCCAGCCATCTCTCTCTAAGTAGCTTTGTCTCCGGTGCCAGCCGCACCTCACCTGGCACCAACTCCACTCCCCTTCATCTACCACCCCTCCTAAATAACTCCTCGACTTCCCCTCTCCGTTTTCAGACCCTTGTCACCTCGTTTCAGCCACCGACTCGCCTCGTCACTCTCCATCTTCCACCTCGCTGATGTACATCTGGCAAGATTGCATAGCCACTACACTCCACCAATCCGATTTCCATTCATATCCACGCCTCCGCCGTATTCCAGAGGGTAAAAGCCCTCTGGTCTTCGAGGCTATTGGCCTCCCCACTGCTCCACCGAACACCACACTGTCGCACCTTACATTCTGTCACTGTTCGGCCACCTCAAGCATTCCCACACCTCACGAATGTCGCCGTTCAATTCCCACCTCATGGTGAAGCTTATGAACTATTTTAACTGGGCCTTTTAGTCCATTTTCATGTTTGCAGGTCCCAAGTCTCCGCCGCCATTATCGAATCTTCGAGCGAAGCTCAAAGCTTGCTTCAAGCACCTACAAACCCCAAGCAAGGTTCCAGGCATTGCGAAACACTTCCAGGAACACTCTTGCCTCGTCAATTGGAGTTGTTGCCCGTTCCTTGAATGAGAATTAGATGAAGGCATCGGCTGCAGGCGCACGCAAAGAAGTGGGAGCAGATAGTCCCACATTGGTTGACGAGGAGTGCCTACCATCGCAGGAATTGTATTTGTGATATAGGCTTATGCCTCAGCATGCACTACGCTCCCCTCATGCACCTTATCCGCGACATCTCCCCCGTGGACCTGGTGCACCAGATAACCTGCCTAAGCCCTACACTCCTCGGCTGTGACCCATGCTCGCAGCCCTAGTCCCAAGTACGCTCTAGGTCCGAATACCCGTGTACCCGATACTGTTGAAGGCTCTGGGAGAGCACGACCCAGAGAGAGAAAGATTGTGTAGGGTAGGGTGAGGGTTTCGCTGCTGAAAACATTGGTTGACAACCAATTTGAGAAGTTCCCCTCCCCTCTGAGAAGAAGGAGAAGGAAGCAAAAGAAGAAGAAGAAGAAGAGAAGAGGGAGCAGCAGCTGAGGAAGAAGAGAAAGAAGATGAGGCTAGGATAAGAGAAAGAAGGCTGTGCTTTGTAGCATCAAACATTTAAGCTATCTGATTAACCATTCAGTTGTCTGATAACTGATTTCTAAGCTTTATTTGATTGATATTGTTGAGAAATTTACTATTATTGTGAGGGATATTTGGTAATTCAAATCACCATTTTACCTCATTCTTTTTGCACTCTTGACATCTGTTTTCACTTCTATATCATTATTATTTGGAGTATTATTACAAATTTCTTATATTGCGTTTAAATTGCAATTCTTGATATTTAAATTCCATATTGCTCCTTGCGTTCGACCTCGGAATTTTTTCGAGTAATAAAATTTATTTGTTTAAACACTATTTTTGCTATACTGCAATGTGACATTCTTAAAACACTGATCTAGCATTCGAACAGCTTCTGTTAAAAAAGAAAGATCCAGGATCTCCACTTATTTCCTGTATAATTAGGGACCAATGCTTTGATAGAGCCCTCCTTGATTTAGGAGCTTCTATTAACCATATTCCATCCTCCTTGGTAGAACATTTTGAAATTGAAAATCTTAAGCCTACCAATGTGACTTTACAATTAGTGGATACATCTATTAAGTCACCAAAGGGAATTTTCAAGAATATCATTGTTAGAGTTTGGGACTTCTACTTTCCAGTGGATTTTATTGTACTTGATATGGAAGTACCCAAATGCATTAAAGATACCCCAATTATCTTAAGTAGACTTTTTTGGCCACTACAAAGGCCAATAAAGATTGTGAAATAGGAATGATGGAATTAAAGTTTGGGGAGAAGACACTAAAACATGATATATTTAGAGCTTCTCAAGGATTAGATTGCAAGTGCATTGAGGAGATGAAATCTATTTTTGTTCCTGAGGATGAGCCTAGTTCCTTAAAACTAGAAGACCCTTCTTTTGATATTATCTGACCTCAGGACGGAAACCCACTATCAAAATCTGATGGGAACACCATCATGAGCCCTAACTAGCTCATTTTGACCCAATGAAGAGAATAAAAGCTCCTACATAACAAATTGGAGGTCATAATTCACTGAATAACCTTTCTGAGAGAAAAGAAAGAAACAAGGGGAAAAAATACAATTTTACCATTGCAATATAACAATGGTTTTTCTCAAGGGATAAACAAAGGTCAAAAAGTCTTAACAAGATAAAAAGTTGGTTGGATTTGACAGAAAAGTGTTTATGTGTACCTTGTGAATTAAATGACTTCTTGAAACCCTAAAACAGACCCGCTTCATTAACAAAGGTTCTAGTTAGGATAAAATTCACCTAAACCCTCTAAAATTTATTAAAGAATATTCTATAGGGTTTAGAACTTTCAATTTGGCCATTAGAACCCATTTTGACATAGAAGGGTTCTCAGACAGATATTTGCCCTAAATTATGTTTTTCCAAAAATTACCCAGCCAAACGTGGCCAAAAACAAAATCCAACTTCATCGTTGGATTCCTTAAGTCCAAATTAGGCTTGGACCAAAATTTGGACCTAAGGGAGCCCATCTTGGCCACTTTGCAAATAGGTCCAGCCTGATTACGTTTGTACCCCTATCTTTGAAAAACCTTTACAAATGCCCCCTATCTTCTTCATCATTCTCGCAATTAGGTCCCTCCACCATTATAGCGAAGGAATCCTACTCTGGCAAGCTTTAGAAGGTGGTTTCTCCCTGATTTTTTAGAGAATCTGCTTCAAAATTGCAAGGGAGATTCTCTGAGAAAATCTCTCCAATGTGAACCCAGTATGATGACCTAATTGCTACCCAATCTCTCATGTGAATGCTTGAGAGATTTGGGTCTCTTTTGAAGCTTCCATCTCTAGAGAGCATACCTTGCTTGGAAGCTTGGATTCCAAGCACAAATCCCCCTCCAGAGGTCTATTTAAGAAGCCCTAGATCCAACCGTCTCCTCCAAGCTTGAAACTGACCGGGAAACCCCCTCAAATTCTTCTCTTCTCCTCTGAACGATTCGATCATCAAGCTTTGGTGACCTTCCCTGATCTTTCTCGTCGCCAGACCACAATACCAGTGGCAGGTTCTTCCTTACGTTCATCTGCGTTGTGCAGCACCCGCCGATGCCCTTGTCTCCCCTTCATCCTCATCGACCGCCCCTCCCTAAGTGCCTTCGCCTCTGGCATCGGTAGTACACTCCCGATGCCATCTTTGCCTTCCTTTCATCAACTATCACACTAGGTAGCAGGCATCATCGTCATTGGAGCAAAGCTTGAAACTTGCTTGCAATCGCTCTTGGCTTCACCAGCTCCAAGCCCATGTCCCATATTGCGTAGAACACCCACGCGCATGACTCCAGGCATTAAATTTTAGTTGAAGGCTATGGCAGTTGTGGCAATTAGAGAACACCACTACTACAGACGCGCGAGAGGATGGTGGTGCATTTAGTCCCACCTCAGAAAGTTCTAAGACGCAGCACCCGCATAAGTTGAATTCTTGCCAGTATTTGTTCGCCTCCAAATCACGGGGTGAGGTCCCTCTCACCCGAACCGAACCGGCCTTGTCTGCGCTCACGCCCCACGGACCTGGTCTTGACCCGACCCGACTGCACTCCTCGCCTACCACTGTACACCGGTAGGTCTGGTCTTGGGTAGGTACCTGACCCGATTACCTGATAATGTGTGGCTCTGGGAGGGCAGAACTTAAGTGAAAAAAGAGAGGAGAGTGCATGCGGGTAGGAGGTAGGTTTTGCTGCAGACTGAAGAAGAAGAAGGAGAAGACAAGGATGTAGAGAAGTTGAGGCAGAGAAAGAAAAAAGAAGGAAGAAGCTAAGGGTCAAGGTAGAAAGGCAAAGGAAGAGAGAAGGTAGTTGACAGAGAAAGGAGAAAGTAAGGAGCAGAAGTAGAACAAGGAAGAATTTGAAGGAAGGCAAAAGGTAGAAGTCAGAGGAGAAGGCAGAGAAAGCCAAAGGCAAAGAGAAAGAAGAAGAGAAAGAAGTCCAATTTTTTATTCATATTCATATACATTGAGCTCTTGAGTATTAATAGCGATTTCACGCGGTTTGTTAAAATACGTCGTTGTAACGTGTAAATCCGCTTTCGCTCTTAAATTTATATTCCTAGATAGGGGAGTATCTAGGGTCGTCCAAGGAGGCAATATGGTTGCAAAATTGATTCTCTTGCTCGGAATAAATCTCAACTTTCTTTTTGGTATTTTTTTTCAATATATCATTTTTTTTTTATTTTTAAGCTAAGGCAACATGCGAACTGATGGCGGAAAAAGTGATTTACACTTCAATTTAAATACTACTTCTATGTGGCAAGTAGAGCCTCTCCCTAAGCACACTCTAGGCAAGTGGAGGCCTAGAATAATTAGGGAGAGGGAGTGAAGAATGCTGAAAATAAGCTAATAGAAATGCAAACAAGAAATGCAAAGAAGGCAACTAGATAATTGATAAAGTGTTTTACAAAAGGCCTAGTAGAGGAAAGCTTGTACTACTAGAAAAATGCAAATAAGAAAAGAAAACACAAATCCACTAGATAGATGGTGAAGAAGAGGGCTTCTTGCTCCAAGGTTGGTGGCTCCCAATCTTGAAAAGAGTCCTTCAACTCCTTTCTTGCAGTGCTCTGCCAAGGTGATGTCCTCCAAGGCAAGCCCTGGGGGGCGTGTCCTAAGCTTCTCTCCAAGGGTGGATGTCCACCCTAGGTCCTTCTCCCTTGCCTGGCCGTCCTCCTTGAAGTGGAAGAGTCCTCCTCCTTGGCGTGGCTCCAGTTGAAGAGAGTGGGGAGAAGAAGGCACCAAAGGGGCTGGTGATGCGCCCCTTTAATCTCCTCTACTCCTTCTTCTTGGCCGTAGGTATAGGTGGTTTAGGAAGAAAAATATACTAAGGGAGGATGGGAATTATGTGGTGGTAGGGTAGGGTATTTATAGGATGGGAAGGGGGGTGGTTGTGGTGTTTTCTTGGAGGGAAATGAAGGGGTGCTTGGTTATTTTTGGAGGGAAAAATGGGAGGGAAATGAAGAGGAGGCCTTGGTTTTCCCTCCAAAAATGCCTTCGAGAAGGCAATTTTGGAGGGAAAAAAATGGAGGGTGGAGATGGGTTTTGATGGTGGATGTAGGGTGGTGATGGAAGGGATAGTTGGCACCAAAATAAAGTAGGAGTAGGTGGTCCTTTTGCAGGAGCTTAGGTAGTAGGGTAGTAGGGTAGTAGGTTTTGGTGCCATGGAGGTGGACTAGCTAAGTTAAATAGCTTAGCTAGCTTAGCTAGTAGGGAGTAGAGTTGGAGGCATTTGGAGCTAAGGTTTTCAGGGAGAAGAGTTGGAGGTATTTATCTTGAGCTGCACTAGAGCTGGTAGCTGCTGAAGAGATCTGGAAGGAGCTACCTTAGCTAGCTTAGCTTGCTAGTTCTTTGCTAGCTACTAAGCCAAGCTAACGCAAGCGGGCTTCTGCTAAAAGGAGCTGCGGTGAGCTGGGTCTAATGCTCCCGGGGAGGATCAAGCTGGGTGAGGCAGCTAAGGTATCTTAGCTCAACTGAGTTGAGCTAAGCTGAGTCCTCGGGAGCTGGACTTGAGCTTCCTAAGCTGGAATGAAGTCATCTTTAGCTGGCCGGAGTTGAGTAGAGCTGGATGTAGCTGGACATGAGCTGGGGTGAACTCCAGTCAACTCAGCTGAGCTAGCTAGAGCTCCCTGTGGACTAATGGGAGCTGAGATGAGCTAGACTTAGCTAAGTTGAGCTGGATCTGAGCTGACCTGAGCTAGGGTGAGCTAAGATGAGCTCTCTTGAGCTGCCATTCAACTGAGATGAGCTGAATGGAGCAAAGATGAGCTAACCCTAGTTCAAGTGAGCTGGAATCCAGCTATGGTGAGCTGGATCAAGCTGAGTTCCAGTTAGTTTGAGCTTCTTCTTCACCAGTTGCCTTCCTGAGTGCTAGGGTTTTGGAGTTCTGACAATCTGCATATCCCTAACACTCACAAAAACACATTAAAAAGATAATAAAAAGTGCAATGCATGCCTAACCTAGTTGATGCCTAAATGCAGCCCAAAAACCCGTTTGCGGAGGAAAATCCTAAGAGCTAAGTTTGTTTTAACGCATAAAAATGATGATAAACTGGCGTTTATCACACTTCCATGCTTATCTTTTGCTAGTCTCTCAGCAAAACTTAAATTTTTTTTTTTTAAAAAATGGAATTTTTGGGAAATCTAATTTTTTTCTAGTTTTGAGGAGAAATAGATTAAGGGACCTTGGTTGATCTAAACACAAGAGGTACAGGATTTGTTAAAGATAAACATCGAGATTTGTTTTGGATCCAACCATTAGATGAAACGAGATCAATATATCCTCCAGAAACTTCGCAAATTAACTCCTTGTTAATTCAGATGACTTGAAATTTTTGTTTTTAGGATTTTTCTGGCTCATGAATCTGATTCGCAACTTGCAAAAATCCTTTAAAGTCTTGTGTCTGTGATTGTGAAAAGCCAACATTTATAGGAGCATGTTAATTTATTTATTTATTCTTTTTTTTTTTCTCCCCCATGCTTATTATCAGCTTAGTCTTACAACAGATGTATCGAGATCATCATTCCCGTTACCAATCCTCGAGGGGGCTCTGGCGCCAGTACTTCGGAATAGCACTGTCCATGACACCACCCAGGAGCTCACAACCCCAAAACACAATGCGGTGTAAAGGGGCACTCCAAGCAAACTCAAGCTCTTACTCCGACACTATAGGTAGAGCACCATCCAAGACACTTGAGCTACTAAAATGCGCTTTAATGCTCCGTCTAAAGATATGAAATATAGATATGGAGCCGCACCAAGGTGGTAACATGTTGACATCGCGTCCTCAAAGGTGGTATTTTCCTTCTTCTCGGCGGTGGGAACTCAAACCAATGATCTGCTTCAAACTTTTACTAAGTCCAAACAAGGGAGTTTTTCAAATTTTTAATTATTTTTAAGTGTTGGCTTGGCACAAAAAGTTTCTCAAGACATGCAAGTTTTTGAATCAGAAGCTAAGTCAAGTACTTTCCATATTACAAAATAGGATCAAGTCACCTGAACTATCATGAGTTCAGGTGGAGTTTTAGAGAAGGATATCTGATCTAATCTAAAATGGACCCTGGAATTCTAATGATCAGATCCATGTCCCGATTGCTAAAGATTAAATCCCATTGTACCAAAAGTGAATTTTTCGACCTTAGTCCCGATTTCAAAATTCTTCCTTAAAAAGTTTTCGACATTTTTATTTTTTTGGGTATGCAAGCAGGAAATAAATTAAAGAAAATTGCATTTTTTTTAGGTATGCAAGCAGCAAATAAATTAAACAAAAATGCATGTTTTTAGGTTTTGAACATCCTAAATCGATCGTCAAATTTAAAAACACCCCCCCATGCTTAAGATCTGCCATGTCCTCATGCATTAGGAGGGAAAAGGGATCACCTTAGTGAAGAACGGTCGGGTTTTGGAGGAACAAAACCTGGAAAAAGAGGAAAAAAAAAAAAAAGAAAGCAAGAAAAATTGATGGGTTACCTCCCATCCAGTGCTATCTTTTACGCCATTCAGCCGGGCGTGAAGGTATGCACGGAAGACGGAAAATCATGTAAATAATTGGACACTTGAATGTCTTCAATAAAAGTGTCTTCCTCAAGATCCCTAAAAAGATGAGTGGTAAAGATAAAGGGATCAAAATAAAATAGAGAAATGGAAAAAGGACCCCGGTCTGGCCATGGTTTGAATTGATGATGAAGGCCAAACTCAGGTTGATCAGGTGGTAGGTCCAATAGAAAAGGGAGGGGAAAGGAGTTAGTTGTATGCAAGATGGGTGAAGTTAGTGTGGATATTTTTGGTGAAAAATCAGGAAGATGAAAAGGGGGAAAGTCAAACCCTAGTTGATCTGGAAAGCCTTGGACCACATAATTCTCCTTAGAATAAGAATCAATAAAATCTAGATCAATAGTGGTCAAAGCTGAATGAGATTGGATCAACATATACTTTTCAAATACTGCTTCCATTTTATTATCAGTATCCTCAAAAATTTTATGATCACTAGACCTCTTGGAAGCTAGAAATAAATCTAATGAGAAGGTTTGGTTACTACAACTTATATTCATTTTCCCAGAATGAGAATGGATATTAGATGTTTCGGTAATCAAAAGGGGTCTTCCAAGAATGGTATTAATGAGAGCCTTAGGTACCTCTATGTCAAGGACCAGAAAATTTACCGGAAATAGACAATTTCGGACCTTGATAATACTATCCTCAACAACTCCCCGCGGTTGAATGGTAGATCGATCTTCCAATTGAAATTGAACCTTAGGAGGTTTTAAATCACTGAATCGAAATTCCTCAAATACGACTGGGGGGATGAGATTACTAGAGGTACCAAAGTTGAGAGGGGCGCAAAAAAAAATGGTGTCAGTTATGACAACTGAGATGAGCGATGTGCCCTGGTCCCTTTTTGTGAAAGGCAGCATGCTCTGAAAAACTGAGCTGGCTGTCTTAGAAAGGACCAACCTTTCTAGATTCTGATCATGACTTTTTGAAGTAAATTTTTTAGAGGCATGGGGAGAATCTAGGAGGGGAATATTCCTCTTGACTTGCTCAAATAAGTCCAAAGGATTGTGGTCAGAGGGCTCTGATTTTGGATTGTTGGATTGCAGTTTTTAAGAGTGGGAAATAGGGTTTGAATCAGGTGTTTTTGGGATTTCTTTTTCTTCTTCCTTATTGAGGTTAGGGGAGTCAATCTGCAATGGTTGAGAATCAGTTTCATCATTTGAATGTGAAGGCCTTAAATCCATGTTGGTTTCCTCACTCCTCAAAGTCTCTGCATATGCAGCTTGGTGGTCACTGGGAGGAGATGGGGGGGCTGATTTTGATAGAAACTGGGTTGGTGCTGTGATATTGGGTTAATAGGAGGCTGAACCATGTGGTTCTGATGTTGGTATCCACCTGGGTGTTGGTTCCTGGGATTAATAAAGTTTGGTGTGGGTTGGGATGGTGAGTGTCCTGCAGGTCTTTGAGTCGGAATATCCCCAATTTGATCATTGAGATTGTTAATAAGATGGGTTGTTTCCTTTGTTTTTCTTTGTAACTCCTGCAGGGTTTTCATCATCTGGGCATTAATGTCTTCTTGAGATTGCCCAGATTGATAAGTCTAATTAGAATCATACCCTCCAAATGGGTTTTGTTGTTGGTGTGGAACCGGATTGGTCCAGGAGTGAGCCGGATAATTTCGACTATTAGAGGAATTTTTCAATTTCTCCTGGAAAGTAGGGACATTTTGGGTGGGGTGATGATTGGGATAAACATATTTCCTTGTTGAACCATAGAAAGCCTCAGAATAATAATTATACTCAGCACGAGATTTATGCAGATTTTCTCTCTTGCGGGTGTTTAAAGGGGTGAGATGTGGAATGTGTGGAGCTTGGGTAGGTGTGGCAGGACTCCCTTGGTTGGCTAGGTTTGTTAAATCCTTATGCAACTATTGGTGCTTAACTTGTAGCTAAGCCATGATAGAGTGGAGATTAGGTGGAGGGGCCTGATTAAGTAGCTCCTGGGTGGAAAAATAGGGGAAAGAAAAATTAGCATGCGGGTTAGAGGACCAATTTTGATTTTCCAATTTGAGAGAAGAGGAAGAATGCAGGAAAAGTCTTTTTTGGGGAGGCAAAATCAAGTGGTCCCTCCAAGTGTGGAGTTTTGGACTGCCGCCCAAGCAAAATGGAAGAAATGGCAGGGGAGGAGAAGAGATGGGGATGAGAGAAGTGTGCACACAAGCAATCAAATTCTAGACCTAACTTAATTGTGACTCCCTAGAATTTAACCTAAGACTTGGTCTACCTAAGAAACAAGTAATCAATAGTGAATACCCGTTCTGTCAACAAATCTAGCCAAGTTGCTTAAGGGGAGGTTTGGGCCCAAGCGTTTCCCAGGAAAATCCTCAGGTGCTTGTACAAACCCACGCCTGGTCGTTTGACACGGCCCCTCAGCCTGAAGACCAGATATAGATGACAGAATTGGTATTAACTAGAGAAAACTTAAATCCTATATAGCAAGCCTAAATTGATGAAACCTTAGGGGTCAAATTGCTGCAAATTTTAGTTAGGTATAGGATACTACAGTGCACATGGAATGTGGAGGGCGTTATTGGGATGTTACCCTGTTATTTAGATTTTTGTGTGTGTGTGCAGGAATTGGAGAGTGGCTCCAATGAAAATCAAGTTGTCACACAAATTTTTTTGTATTTTTGTCTTTTAGGATTTAATTTAATTAAATGTGTTTTAGGGTTTTTCTTTTTAAATTTTCAAACAAGTTTGAAATCTCACAATCAAAGGGAAGACAAGTTATATTGGTGATTGTATATTTCCTTTTAATTGAGTCTCTAAAGAGAAAGAAAGAAACCTTAAGCTAATTATCCCTAAGACAGAAAATTACTACCAGTGAATTGATTTTTGGCTTTCTGAATTAAGTAGTGGTCCAAACAAGTCAAACAACAACACTACTTTCAATAAAATCAAACAAAGATTCCAAAAAAGATTTTCGTATGATTTTAGGAATTTTTTTGATAATTTTTTTGAATTTTTAATTGTACTGGTGTCAAAGTCCAAAAATGATACCTGTGGGTATTGTGGACTTTTCAGTACTACCACCGACCTCAAAAAATTTTTGTGATTTTATATGACATGTAAAATTCCACAAGCATTCCATAAACCTAAATTTCACAAAAATTGGATGAGTATAAAAATTATAAACATTCGCGGACAGTAGCGAAACAGGAAGATTAAAGGGTGAGACCCCTCTGCAATCCACGAATTTTTAAAAATTCAATACAAATCCAATTGACCTGAAATTTGGAATAGATGTTCCAAATTTAATTGGGAATCACTCTATGAAATTTTATGATTTTATGAGGCATGTGGTGTTAGGAATCGATTTTTCAAGTCCGGATAGAAATCTGGACCCGAAAAATAGAACACCAATACTTGCAATGGAGTGGTGTTAAAGAAGCATACAAGCAAACAATGGATTTTATAATGCACCACTCCACTTAATTAAGTTATTTGGGATCCTGAAAGCCAAGTTTAATATATTTTTGGTAGTTTTAATTTATTATGTAACCAGAAAGAGGAATCAACCTGAATTTCGCGGGAAGAAAAGGAACTTTGAGCTCTCGCTTCCAAATTCCTGCCTTCCCGCTGTAGTTCATGCACACACAAAAGAAAGAAAGAAGAAGGGGATGAGATCCACTTCAAGCAAGAGAAAAATGAGTTAATGCAAAGCCGTGCCTCCCCGGCAACGGCGCCAAAAAGTGGTAACGAAATACGCGTGATTTGTAAAAGCGGGTTTTTAACGTCGTTGTAACACACGAATCCGCTTTCGCTTTTAAATTTATATCCTAGATAGGGGAGTATCTAGGGTCGTCCGAGGAGGCAAAAATTGCAAAATTAATCCTCTTGCTTATAGATAGATCTCACCTTTCTTTTTGATATTTTTCAATATGTAATTTTTTTTTGTATTCTGAAAAGACGAGGGCAAACTGCAGATTGTAGCTAAAAGAACTAACACCTACAAATGATTAACTAAAATCTAAAAGATAGAAATATCTTCTTCCTATGCTCACTCTAAGCAAGTGGAGGCCTAGGGTAATTAGGAAGAAGAGGTAAAACAAGTGCTAGAACCAAAACAAACAACTGCAATAAAAAGCTAAAAGAAGACAATTTTGATTGAGTAGAATGAGTGTTCGTTTCATGGACAAGTAGAGGAATGCTTCTACCAGAATTAAACAATCTAAAAAGCAAGAAAAGAAACACAAATCCTCTAGATAGATGGTGAAGAAGAGGGCTTCTTGCTCCAAGGTTGGTGGCTCCCAATCTTGAAAAGAGTCCTTCAACTCCTTCCTTGCAGTGCTCCGCCAAGGTGATCTCCTCCAAGGCAAGCCCTGGGGGGCGTGCCCTAAGCTTCTCTCCAAGGGTGGACGTCCACCCTAGGTCCTTCTCCCTTGCCTGGCCGTCCTCGTTGAAGTGGAAGAGTCCTCCTCCTTGGCGTGGCTCAAGTTGAAGAGAGTGGAGAGAAGGCACCAAAGGGACTGGTGATGCGCCCCTTTAATCTACTTCTCTACTCCTTCTTCTTGGCCGTATGTATAGGTGGTTTAGGTAGAAAAATATACTAAGGGAGGATGGGAATTATGTGGTGGTAGGGTAGGGTATTTATAGGATGGGAAGGGGGGTGGTTATGGTGTTTTTTTGGAGGGAAATGAAGGGGTGCTTGGTTAGTTTTGGAGGGAAAAATGGGAGGGAAATGAAGAGGTGCCTTGGTTTTCCCTCCAAAAATACCTTCTAGAAGGCAATTTTGGAGGGAAAAAAATGGAGGGTGGAGATGGGTTTTGATGGTGGATGTAGGGTGGTGATGGAAGGGATAGTTGGCACCAAAATAAAGTAGGAGTAGGTGGTCTTTTTGCTGGAGCTTAGGTAGTAGGGTAGTAGGGTAGTAGGTTTTGGTGCCATGGAGGTGGACTAGCTAAGTTAAATAACTTAGCTAGCTTAGCTAGTAGGGAGTAGAGTTGGAGGCATTTGGAGCTAAGGTTTTCAGGGAGAAGAGTTGGAGGTATTTATCTTGAGCTGCACTAGAGCTGGTGGCTACTGAAGAGAGCTGGAAGGAGCAACCTTAGCTAGCTTAGCTTGCTAGTTCTTTGCTAGCTACTAAGCCAAGCTAAAGCAAGCTTGCTTCTGCTAAAAGGAGCTGAGGTGAGCTGGGTCTAATGCTCCCAGGGAGGATCAAGCTGGGTGAGGCAGCTAAGGTATCTTAGCTCAACTGAGTTAAGCTAAGCCGAGTCCTTGGGAGCTGGACTTGAGCTTCCTAAGCTGGAATGAAGTCATCTTTAGCTGGCCGGAGTTGAGTAGAGCTGGATGTAGCTGGACCTGAGCTGGGGTGAACTCCAGTCAACTCAGCTGAGCTAGCTAGAGCTCCCTGTGGACTAATGGGAGCTGAGATGAGCTAGACTTAGCTAAGTTGAGCTGGATCTGAGCTGACCTGAGCTAGGGTGAGCTAAGATGAGCTCTCTTGAGCTGCCATTCAGCTGAGATGAGTTGAATGGAGCTAAGATGAGCTAACCCTAGTTCAAGTGAGCTGGAATCCAGCTATGGTGAGCTGGATCAAGCTGAGTTCCAGTTAGTTTGAGCTTCTTCTTCACCAGTTGCCTTCCTGAGTGCTAGGGTTTTGGAATTTTGACAATCTACGTATCCCTAACACTCACAAAAACACATTAAAAAGATAATAAAAAGTGTAATGCGTGCCTAACCTAATTGATGCCTAAATGCCGCCCAAAAACCCGTTTGCGGAGCAAAATCCTAAGAGCTAAGTTTGTTTTAATGCATAAAAATGATGATAAACTGGCATTTATCAAGTATTTTGCGATCTACATTGCTAATTACCCCTATATTTTTGCACTGTGATATTGATATTATTGCATATTCCTCTAAATTATGAATTGTGATCTTGATTTCTAAACACCAGTTTGCTCCCTATGTTCGACCTCGGACTTTAAATTTGAGCAATAAAATTGTATTTGTTTTGAGCACTGTTTCGGCTGTATTATAATGTGATGCTCTTAAAACCCGATCTAGCGCTCATGAACATTTTGGCGCCGTTGCCAGGGAGCAACGGGAGATTTAGAATTCTTGATTACAATTGTTGATTTGGTACTAACTTACTTTATCTCTTTGTTGTGGTTGTTTCAGGGAGAAGATTCAAATAAAGACAGCCACACATCAAACACGCCAGGGGTAGATAATTTCTGATTACTTTCTCTCAAGCCCCTCATTCTGAAAAGAAAAAAAAAGATAAAATCAATTAGGGCTACTTGCTTTACATTCTTCGCTAAATTCTTCAACTTTCCAGATTTCATTTCAATAATAAAATTTGATTTGTGCACCCATTTAAGGTAACTAGGGCTACCACTTTCTTGATTGAGCCCTAGATACCACTTTTTGGCAAACTAAATTGGTCCAAGATTAGACATAAATTAAGGATTTCAGTTTAAGGTTTTTAGAGACACACTTTCATAAGCAAGAATTATCTTTCCAAGAAGAGGTGTGCCTAAGCATTGGTTGAGGAGATTTATTCAAGCAAACCCTAAAATTCAGGCTCTTAAATCTCACTTGAATCCTAATAGAAGGGACCTAAAACATCTCAAAGGACAAATAAGTGAAATTGACCCACCTTGTTGGGTCAACTAACCTTGAAATTAGGTCACTTTTTGCACTCAATACATCTAAAGTTCAAGTGAAATCTTAAGCACCCTTGCTCTAAAATAAAACTAGTAGACTTAAGCGGTCAAGTCCCCATTCTGGTCTACCTGGAACATCAGTGATAAGAGAGGTCAGGTGGAGGAAACCCTGTAACTCATGGGGGCGCTCTACCATGTAGGGGTCTTTGCGAGACTCTCCCTCTCAGGATGCCTAGGTATTTCTCAGGTGGATGGCTTTCTGACTAAGGGGTATCATCCGCCCCAAATCTCTATAGTCATCGAAGGTTTTTGGGTGTCTTGATTGGATCCATCACATTCTACTCTCATCCAGACCATCGCTGCATGTTCGGTAGGAGATCCTTACGACCACCCTTGATGCCTCCTTTAGTTATTCATTCCCGTCGAGGCCAGGCCTCGACTTTCATGTTTGTGTAGCAAACCCACCACATAGACATCTCCTCTGATTCATCTAAATCAAATTCTCCTTCTTCTATCATCGTGGCACAACCTGCAGAAGAAGAGAATAACCTTGAGAACCAACTTTAGCACCTTAATGATTTATTCCAAGCCTTTGTAAACCCACCGCAGCGTCCCAGGATGCGAGATCACTACAATCCTGTTGCGATGGCTATCAAACCTCGAGTCCAAATCCTGCCTGGAGGTCCTGAGTCTGAACTCAAGCCCAACATGATTCATGCTATTCCAAAGTTTAATGGGCTTAATTCTGAGGATCCCTTCAAGCACATCAAACAGCTCAAGCATCTGGCCCAGACCTTCAGGTCAGATGTCCAAAATCGGGATATTTTTCTCATGAAGATGTTCTCCTTCTCTCTCATGGACAAAGTAGCTCACTGGTATACTCAAACACATCCAATCAACACATGGGTTGAACTACAGTCCGAGTTTCTGAAAAAGTTCTTCCCAGTTGTTCGGACGAATGCCTTACGACACCAGATCACACAATTCACCAAGTAGCCTGGCGAACTTCATTAAGCATGGGATTGTTTCTTGGATCTCATGCGAAAGTGCCCCCATCATGGAGTTCCTAAATGGAACAAGTCCAGCCTTTTTACCAGGGACTCCGTGAAGATATCCATTTATTCGTCAATGCAACTTGCAGAGGAAATATCATGGGTCAACACGAAGACATTGTGTGGGAGATTCTCGAGAACATGTGCGAGAACTCCATCAATAATGACTCCATGGGATTATTCGACCGGAAGAATGCCTGCGTATCGACGAATCCAAGCGGAGCACATCAGATGCATTACCTATCCCCATCCGTCGACTTGGAATTAATGGCTAGTAGGTTTGGCAAGGTCTCTATCATTGAGAAGAAGGTGGATGAGCTAACTCGACATCTACAGCAAGCCGCCTCTGCGCAAAACCTGTTCGCACAGTCACCATTTGGGAGGGATGCTGTGCATAACATCTATCACCGATCTTCTCAGGGGATGAACCTGTATCCACACCTGTCTGACTCTAGGACCGGAGGAAACTCCGATCTTGCTTACTCTAGTTGGGGGAACTCTGAACCCTTGTACTCTGATTTCTTTGAGGTTCCACAGAACTGTGAGGACCTCAATGCCATCCAGAATGACCCATTGTCTAACACTTATAACCCTAGATGACGGAATCATCCAAATTTCTTATGGGCGGGAAATAATCAAAATTAGAGACGACCATATCAACCCTGTCCACAAGCTCCTCATCCATTTTAGCCGCCTCAGCCTCGGCCCAACCCCACCTATCAACCTGGGCCAACTCAGATAGATCTGATGACTCTTATCCTTCAGACTCTGGATGACATTCAAAAGACGAATGCAGCTATGAAAAAAAAGCATAAAGATGAGATCACAAAGGTTCGCAATCAACTCACCCATATGACGAATTCCCGCCAACCTGGCACACTCCCTTCGAAACATCTACCGAATCCGAATAATGTGCCAAACCAGAGGTGCGTTGTGAACCCAAATCCAGGCCAAGCCCACATGATTTGTCAGGCCCCTTCTATTCCATCACCTGACGAAATGGAAGCTTCGACATCATATTCAGGATTTCAGCAGTAGCCACCTATTTTACAGACATCGAACCAGAACCAGGTAGGACAAAATTCAATAGCAATGCGTAGTGGCAAAGCAACACAAGACCCACCTTACCCAAGCCACTTTTAGCTTGATAGTAACCCAAACCCTAGGATAGTTATCTAGGATACCCCTATCCTAGATCAAGAACCTGGACCTATTCTAGAGGAAGCATCCAAGGTTCCATTTCCCGAGTCCTTGACCAAGAGAAAGAGGACAAACAAACCTGTGGCACCTTAGGAGGATCTGGTCAAGCTCTTTGAACAGGTCCATATAAACATCGCCTTGGTGGATGCGATCTGCCACATACTGGCTTAGGCACGATTTCTAAAAGATGTGTGTAGACCTAAACGTAAGCTAACCAAAAGTAGGAGCCCAATCGTATTGTCAGAGCAAGACAGCTTTGTAATTTTGTGTAAACTCCCACCTAAGGCAAAAGACCCAGGTACTCCCCTATTTTTCTGTACAATTGGTGATACAAAATTTCATAGAGCTTTTTTGGACCTAGGAGCCTCCATAAACCTAATACCTACATCCCTACTTGACCATCTTGAGGAATCTGATCTTAAAATGGCAGATGTGACATTATAACTGGCTGATCGATCTATTAAGTCACCTAAAGGAGTTCTTGAGGATGTCATTGTTAGGGTTTGGGATTTCTACTTCCTAGTGGACTTTGTAGTCTTGAATATGGATGCTCCAGAAAATCTGAGGGATACACCAATTAAACTAGGGAGACCCTTTCTGGCAATTGCTAGGGCCAACATAAATTGTGTGGAGGGTCAAATTGAACTAAATTTTGGGAACCAAACATTAAAGATTGACATCTTTAAGGCCCAACAAGGGATTAATTGCGGTGTTATAGAAGATATATGTGATATGAAGGCTGTGGTTGATGATCCATATATTGAGGAAAACCTGACTACTTCTGATCAACCACAAGAGGATGAAAACCCGCAATCAGAGGAGTCCGAACTTGACTTAGACACACCCGTAACTCCTTCCCTTGCTCCTGACACACACCCTGAACCTTCTTCTATTGCTGATAACCTTCTCTTGGAACTCAAGCCTCTTCTAGACCATCTGAAGGATGTCTTTTTGGGTTCCAATCAGACGTTTCCTATGATTATCAACTCCAGACTCACACCTGATCTGGAATCCCTTCTGACTACTGTTCTCCAGCAACATCGAAGAGCCATTGGATGGAATCTTGATGATTTGACTAGTATCAGCCCC
Organism: Thalassia testudinum; assembly: GCA_037157565.1. Classification (NCBI taxonomy): domain Eukaryota; kingdom Viridiplantae; phylum Streptophyta; class Magnoliopsida; order Alismatales; family Hydrocharitaceae; genus Thalassia; species Thalassia testudinum. Next base: position 92,669,201 of record JAZHRO010000014.1, on the reverse strand, counting down.
TCTTACTGTACACACCATATCTATACTGAAGAGGGCACATGACCTTCCCGTGAAATGCAGAGATGTTTGAATCCTAATCTGTAGGAGGTTGTGAAAAGGGAGATCATCAAGTGGTTAGATGCTGGGATCATCTACTCGATCTCTGACAGTTTGTGGGTGAGTCCAATCCAGGTTGTGCCTAAGAAGGCAGGACTCACCATAATCACGATTGAAATCAAAGAAATTATACACACCCGTGTGGCGAATTCATGGAGATCTGCATTGATTACAGAAGACTCAATACCTCCACAAAGAAAGATCATTTCCCACTACCATTTATTGATCAGATCCTCGAGAAACTAGTGGGAAATAGGTTCTTCTACTTTATGGATGGGTACTCCGATTATAACCAGGTGGCAATCCATCCTGAGGACCAAGAAAAGACCACTTTCACCTACCCCTTTGGAATGTACGCATTCTGAGGGATGCCTTTCAATCTTTGCAATGCACCTGCTACTTTTCAGCAGTGTGTGCTTGCCATATTCTCAGATATGGTAGGTGATTATCTGGAAGTCTTCATGGATGACTTTTCGGTATTTGGCAAATCATTTGACGATTGCCTTCTACACTTGGTCCAAATCCTCAGGTGGTGCATTGACGTGAATCTGGTTCTTTCCTAGGAAAAGATCCATTTCATGGTGCCTAATGGAATTGTCCTGGGACATCCCATATCAGAAAAAGGCATCTAGGTCAATTGGGCTAAGGTAAATCTGATTTCCAAACTCCGTATGCCTATCTCAATCAAGGACATCCGATCTTTTCTAGGGCACGTCAATTTTTATCGTCAATTCATTCCTGATTTCTCAAAGATTTCATGCTCCCTGACCACTCTACTATCTAAGGATGTTCCTTTCGAAATCTCCAAGGAATGTACTCAAGCATTTGAAATCCTCCATGATCAAGTTACCCAAGCTCCGATCCTACAATCCCTTGATTGGTCTCAACCCTATGAGATCATGTTCGATGCATCTATTTTCGTTGTAGGAGCGGTACTTGGGCAAAAAATTGATGGGAAACCCATGGTCATCTACTATGCTAGCAAGACACTTGACAAGGCTCAGCGTAGGTACATAGTTACTGAGAAAGAGCTGCTAGTCGTAGTATTTGCCATGGAAAAGTTTGGATCATTTCTTCTGGGTTCCCGTGTTATCATTTACTCTAACCACACAACTGTAAGGCATCTCCTTGTGAAGAAGGACGCGAAACCTTAATTAATCTACTGGATCTTGCTGTTGCAAGAGTTTGACCTCAAGATTCTCGACAAAGCAAGAAAACAGAATGTGGTAGCTGATCACTTGTCCCACCTTCCTTATGATATTATCGACCCTTTTGGACCCATTATAGAACAATTTCCTGATGAGCACCTCCTAACTATAAGTACAGGGCTTCCTTGGTTTGCTGATCTAGTAAACTATCTGGCGTCACATCAGATCCTGTCCGATTGGCCGAAGACCAAGAAGGACAAATTGCTTTCTAATGCCAAGTATTACTTCTAGGAAGACCCGTATCTTTTCCGCATCGGTGCTGATCAAATCATTTGACGATGTGTCGCAGGAGCGAAAATTCAAGACATGTTGTCCTTCTGCCATGACCAGGCATGCGGTGGACACTTCTCAGGTCATAAAACCTCAGCGAAAGTCCTCCAGTGCGGCTTCTATTGGCCCATGATTTTCAAAGATGCATACAAGCATTGTAGGGCATGGACTCATTGCTAGACTTTAGGCAACGTGAGCCACCATGATATCATGCCCTTACAGTCGATTCTCGTGTGTGAAATCTTTGACATAAGGGGGATTGATTTTATGGGATCCTTTCCTATTTCAAATGGCTTCGAGTACATTCTACATGCTATTAACTACGTGTCCAAATGGATCGAAGCCATTCCAACCCGAACCAATGATCATAAGGTGGTTATCAAATTCATTCATCAGGACATCTTTTCGCGGCTTAGGATTCCACGTGCTATAATCTCTGATGGAGGGACCCATTTCACTAATGCTTAGTTCAGGTCACTGATGATAAAATATGGGGTGTTGCACCGAATCTCTACTCCCTATCACCCCGAAACTAATGTCAAGCTGAGCTATCAAATTGGGAGATCAAGAAAATCCTCTAGGTTACTATTCTACTTGACAGGAAAGACTGGTCATCTTGACTTCCAGAAGCTTTGTGGGCTTATAGGACTGCCCACAAAACCCAATTAGGTATGTCTCCCTTCAGATTAGTGTACGGGAAGGCATGTCACCTCCCTATCGAATTGGAGCATAAAGCTTATTTGGCAGTATGGACCTGCAACCTAGATCTTTCTAAGGCAAGAACCCACAGAAAGCTTCAAATGAGCGAGATCAATGAATTATGCCACGACGTGCATGAGAACTCGCAAATTTACAAAGAGCGGCTTAAGGCCTTTCACGACAAGTACATATCCAAAAAGATCTTCTACCCTGGTCAAAAAGTCCTACTCTTTGATGCCATGCTCAAATTGTTCCCAAGAAAACTTAGATCGAAATGGATCGGACCATACCTCGTCTGACGAATCTTCGAAAATGTAGCCATCGAAATCAGTCCACTCAGCCATGATTTAGAACCTTTTGTCGTGAACAGTCAAAGACTCAAACCGTTCATTGACCTCACCAATGCAAATTTGGCTGAGACATCCTTTGCCCTCCATTCTCCCTGAGCTTATTACGCCCAGCCGATGGCATAAAACTTAGCGCTTAATGGGTGGCAACCGTCATTTTTGAAAAACTCAAAACGTTTCTTGACATTCCTATGCTGAGTTCATATTGCACTTTAGGGTTCATGCATCAGAACAGTCTACCCCACCTCATGTACCCATACCCAACTTTGAAATTGTCCGCAACAGTCACCTTGACCCATTCTCCCACCCAGAACCTAGTCTAATGAATGATCTAAGCTAAACTCGAACCCACCTAATTTACAATGGGGACATTGCAAAGCATAGGCATGGGGGGTATGAAAGTGCAAAACGCCATGAAAATCGTCTCACAAGAAAATGTTTCGTTAAAAAAATCACATACCCTAGAAATACCAAAAAAATGAAAAAATTCTTAAAAGAACAAAAAAATTCTGTGGGGAGAGAAAAATTTTGAGGCCATACAAATCTTGAGGAGAAAAAGGGGAGAAGTGAAAGATGTCAAAAAGGAGCACAAATTGAAAAGGAAAAAGAAAAGAGATAGTCATTAATAAGAAATTAAGGGATTAATTGAGTTCTAGACCATATTAAGAAAAAGAAAATGAAAGGAAGAAAGTGCTAATGAAACACAGAAGAGATTAGTAGGAACGCTGATCCTAGGCATCTTAGGCTATACTCCTAGGCTTAAAAATTCAAGTATCCGCTAAGATCTGGGTAGTCCTTAAGAGGTTGGGGAAAATGCGAAGCTTAAATATTAGGTCTAAGGATTAGAGAGTATTCGGCCTCGTTAACTGGCCTCTGGTTTGTAGGACTCGGTAACCTAAGCACACGCATCCACACACAGTCTGGTTCAGTGTGCATAAGTATCAACATCATGCAAATGCATTCAAATTGTTCTAAAAAAGTTGCCTAAATTAGGAGCAGCCGATCAACACAAGATAATTTAGACGAGTTCCCAGTGCGGAGAGGTGGGAAATTCCCCTCGAAGATGTGCAATAACATATCATCTCCTCAGTGCTTTATCTCCTAGGATATTTACATATCCTATCGGAGGCTTGTAAGCACCCTACGCTGGTTCAGATGCCATGGACAGCACTATCAGGAAATGATGATTGCCAGGGTTTGGATTTAGCTACAAAATGCCATGGGTGGGATTATCTCAAAGTCTTAAAAGCCATGGTTCTGGGGGTTGCCACGGGTGGTGCTATCCCAAAGCATCGATTGCTAGGAACCCTTCGAGGATTGAAGATGGGGGCTAGGAATCTAATATAGACCATGTTGAGAAGCCAATCTAAAGCTGAAAGTGAAAAGAAAAGTGAGAAAACTCTCCAAACAAAGAGAATTCCTCTAACTCTCTCTCTTACAGAAACGCACTGCAAACTGAACCGAGGCTAAAATATGTTACAAGCAAGGGTGCTTTAACTGCAAAGTCTAACGAACCTTAGGATGTCCTTGTGGGCCTTAAAACCTTCGCTGTATACTGAGGCGAGAGCAAGTTAGGTCCGGATCTTGGTTGGTACTTGAGTAGCTCTAAGCCTACTATTGGCATTCTAACCTAATTTACAGAAAAAAAAAGCACACACCACAATTTTAAACATCAAGGAACTCATGGTCTAGAATCAAAGTTAAAACCTTAAAATTTTGCTAAGGGACTAGCAAAAGCTAGGCATGGAGGTATGATGGGAACACCATCATGAGCCTTCACTAGCTCATTTTGACCCAATGAAGAGAATAAAAGCTCCTACATAACAAACTGAAGGTCATAATTCATTGAATAACCTTTCTCGGAGAAAAGTAAGAAATAAGGGGTAAAAATGCAATTTTACCATTGCAGTACAACAACAGATTTTCTCAAGGGATAAATAAAGGTCAAAAGGTCTTAATAAGATAAAAAGTTGGTTCTATTTGACAGAAAAGGATTTGTGTGTACCCTGTGAATTAAATAACTTCTTGAAATCTTAAAACAGACCCGCTTGGTTAACTAAGGTTCTGGTCAAGATAAAATTTACCTAAACCCTCTAAAAATCATATAAAAATATTCTCTAGGGTTTAGAACTTTCATTTTGGCCATTGGAACCCATTTTGACCTACAAGGGGTCTCAGATAGATATTTGCCCTAAATTAGGTTTTTGCATAAATTTCTCAATCAGATGTCGTCAAAACCAAAATCCAACTTCACCATTGGATTCCTTAGGTCCAAATTAGCCTTGTACCAAAATTTGGTCCTAAGGGGAGCCCATCTTTACCCACTTTGCAAATAGGTCCAACCAGATTACATTTGTACCCCTATCTTTCAAAAACCTTTGCAAAAGCCCCCTAGCTTCTTCATCATTCTCGGAATTCGGCCCCTCCAACAATACAGTGGAGGAATCCAACTCTGGCGAGCTTTAGAAGGTGGTTTCTCCCTTATTTCTCAGAGAATCCACTTCAAAATTGGAAGGGAGATTCTCTGAGAAAATCCCTCCAATGTGAACCTAGTTTGATGCTCTAATTGTTACCTACTCTCTCAAACGAACATGAGAGATTTGGGTCTCCTTTGAAGTTGCCATCTCCGACAAGCATACCTTAATTGGAGGCTTGGCTTCCAAGTGCAAATCCCCCTCTAGAGGTCTATTTAAGAAGCCCTAGATCCAACCGACTCCCCCAAGCATGAAATCGACCGGGAAACCCCCTCAAATTCTTCTGTCCTCCTCCATCCAATTCGCTCATCAAGCTTCGGTGACCTTCCCTGATCTTCCTCATCGCCTAACCACAATACCAGTGGCAGGTTCTTCTTCCTTGCATTTGTCCGCATCGTGTAGCACTCGTCGATGCCCGTGTCTCCCCTTCATCCTTGCCGACCGTCCCTCTCGAGCGCCTTCATCTCCAGCGTTGACAGTACGCGCCCGACGCCATCTTCGCCTTCCTTTCATCCACTATCACCCTAGGTAGCAGGCGTCATCAACCATTAGAGCAAAGCTTGAAGCTTGCTTGCAGTCACTCCAGGCTTCGCCAGCTCTAGGCCCAAGTCACAGATTGTGCGAAATACCCTTGTGCATGACTCCAGGTGTTCAATTCTAGTTGAAGGTTGTGCCAATTGAGGCAATTGGAGAACACCTTTGTTGCGGGCGTGCGAGAGGAAGGTGGCGCATTGAGTCCCACCTCGGAAAGTTCTAAGGTGCAACACCCACATAAGTTGAATTCTTGCCAGTAGTTGTTCACCTCCAAATCATGTGGTGAGGTTCCTCTCACCCGAACCGAACTAGCCCCGTCTGCGCTCATGCCCTGTAGACCTGGTCTTGACTCGACCCGACTACACTCCTCAACCACTGCACGCTGGTGGGCCTGGTCATGGGTACGTACCTGACCTGATTACCTGATAACGTGTGGCTCTATGAGAGCACAACCTAAAAGAGAAAAGAGAGGAGAGTGCATGCGGGTAGGGGGTAGGTTTTGCTATTGGCTGAAGAAGAGGAGAAGCGAAGCTGAAGAAGAAGAATGAGAAGACAAGGATGCAGAGAAGCTAAGGCAGAGAAAGAAAAAAGAAGGAAGAAGCTAAGGGTCAAGGTAGAAAGGCAAAGGAAGAGAGAAGGCAATCGGTAGAGAAAGAAAGAGAAAGAAAGATGGAGCAGAAGCAAAAGAAGGAAGAACCTGAAGGAAGGCTAAAGGCAGAAGTCAGAGGAGAAGGCAGAGAAAGCCAAAGGCAAAGAGAAAGAAGAAGGGAAAGAAGAAGTCCAATTTTTTATTCATATTCATATACATTGAGTTCTTAAGTATTTTGTGATCTACATTACTAATTACTCCTATATTTTTGCACTGTGATATTGATATTATTGCATATTCTTCTAAATTCTAAATTGTGATCTTGATTTCTAGACACCAATTTTCTCCCTGTGTTCGACCTCGGACTTTAAATTCGAGTAATAAAATTGTATTTGTTTTGAATGCTCTTTTGGCTATATTACAACGTGATACTCTTAAAACCTGATTTAGCACTGACAAACAGAATCTCTACTCGACCCAGAGGTTGAATCACTTGAGTCATCTTTACCCCTCTTTCTAATGGAAAATCCCTCCTCAGGCTCTGCTATTGATCCTACTCCAAAGGTTGAACTTAAACCATTGCCTGATACACTTAATTATGTTTATCTCAAATCCGATCAAACCTTTCCTATGATCATTAATTCATATCTTTCTAAATCTCAAGAATCAAAATTGATCGTGATTTTGCAAGATCATAAGATTTCAACTAGATGGACTCTACACAATCTCACTGGGATTAGCTCCAATTATTGTACTCATCACATCTATATTGGAGATGGGGCACGACCTTCTCGCGAAGCACAGTGGCGACTAAATCCGAATCTTAAGGAAGTCGTAAAGAAAGAGATAATTAAGTGGCTAGACACTGACATTATATATCCTATATCTATTAGCCCTTGGGTGAGTCTAATTCAAGTGGTGCCTAAAAAGGCAAGACTCACAATAATCAAGACCGAATCTGGAGAAACTATTCCCACACGAATTATGAATTCCTGGCAAGTTTGCATCGACTATCGCAAATTTAACACAGTTATAAAGAAGAACGATTTTCCCTCACCATTCATTGAACAGATACCTGAAAAACTAGTTGGTAATAAGTTCTTCTACTTTCTTGATGGTTACCCCAGATACAATCAGGTTGCAATCCACCCTGGAGATCAAGAGAAGATGACTTTCACCTGCCCTTTCGGAACCTTTGATTTTCGAAGGATGCCATTTAGGCTTTGCAACGGACCCGCGACTTTTCAGAGGTGTATGCTAGCCATCTTTTCCGAGATGGTAGGTGAATATATGGAGGTATTCATAGATGATTTTTCTATCTTCGGAGAGACATTTGATATTTGTCATGATAATTTGTCAAAGATCTTGAAACACTATATTGAAGTGAATGCTGTCCTCAACTGGGAGAAGAGCCATTTCATGGTTCCAAAGGGCATTGTACTTGGCCATCTTGTATCTGAGTAAGGTACCTAATGAGAAGCTCACCATGGTCTCTAATTACCCATAATTAACTAGTCTTCCTAGTTAATTAGCAAGAAATATGTGAATATATGGGTTAATTATTAAATAAGGGATAAATAGTAAAGGGCCTTAAAATAAGTTAAAAATGCTACATTATCATCCAATTAATATTAGTAATAATCTAATTAATAATTGGACTCAAAATATTATTAATAATTCATCTAATATATGTGTTAACTAACTTAAGTATAATATATACCTAAGCTTGTAATAACTTAAGTAACATTACTTAATTAAATAAATTAATCTAAAAAGGTCAAAAATGTAAATTCAAGGTCTAAATATAATAATTGTCTTATTTATAATTATATAAGAAAATTTGAAAAAGATTTAAATCAAAATCAACCTTGAAAACTTCAGTTTACATTTTAGTCCTTACATTTTATTTCAATCGGGTCCTTATTTTCCACTTAGGTCCTTTGGTTTCACTATGAATAAGTCTCTAGACTTCTCTTCTTCACCCGTCTGGACAATTGACGACTGAAGGTGCAGCCACTGCTTGATCACTGCCAATCTGACGTCATCCCTTCTTCTCCAAGCTCTTAGAGCTTGTGCTCACCATCCCCTTTTCATCCACCAGTCTGGATGATGCCTAAATCCTAATTTATGGTTGGAGATAACCTCACCGGCATCAGAGAAGACGCCGGTGGTTATTCCTCTCCTAGACACAAATCCATCCAGATTCCACCTCCTTCTCAGTCGCCGTCAACTATAAATAACCCTTTAACACCCTCAATTTCCACCAAGTTGTCTCCCTTCCCTCTTCTTCACTGAAACTGACTTCGCTAGGCTATTCTCTCCAAAACTTCGGCGAACTTCCTCCACCTCATCTGACTTCCTCCATCCATCTCCAATAGCTCTGGATCTTCGCCGAAGTTAGTCGCATCTTCTGACAAGTGCTGACTAGGAGCTCTCCTCTACTTCACCTCACAAATGCCGCTAGAGATCTTTCAACAAACCTTTGATTTCCTCCTGCATTATGAGCCTTCGACGGAGATCCTCTACCCCCTTCATCAAGTAATAGTAGACTAGGTAGGTAGGTTAGTTCAGTTAGTTAAGTAGGTTAGGTAGCTGTAATGTTAGATTTAGCTTTCATCATCCTCAACTCCGGCGAGCTCCTTGAGCTTGTTAGGAGCGATAATTTCATCTTTTTAAGTCACTGTCCATCTTCTTGAATCTTCCACAAACATTTCTAACACATTTAATTACTAATTTGATCATTAAATCGCCTAAACCACTTCCACCTCCACCGACTACTCTTGCTATCCATGGCAGCAGTAGTTGACCTATTTTCCACTTTCGTTGGATCCTCCATCACCTATTCATCTCCTAAGGATCCTAAACATCACATTAATTCAAGTAATTACCACATATAACCTAAATGCCTAATCTTAATTAAGCTCCTGAGCTCGTTGTCAATGGCAGCTCAGGAGTAGTTGAAATCATTAATTATATATATATTTATGATCGCAATCATCTATTGATTTGTTTTATCCACTCAATTGACTGGGAAAACAAGTCCTGGGCTTAATCCAACTCAAACTTTATAAAAATTGAATTCACTGTTAAATCTTTATTCTAATGATCAATTGAAGGAATTAACTTGATCTTGAGGTTCCTTGTGACCTCAGGAACCTTCTCCAATTTTTAATGGCACAATTCCACATTCTGTATACAATTTACCCCTTTTTCTAGACTCATCGAAGCTCCGACGATCTCCAACGAGTCAAAACTAGTTCTTCAGCCTGTAGAACTGAGTGAGAAGCTCCAGATCAATGAATTGAGGTTCAATGATTATGTTGAGATTATTTATTTGAGATTTGAATGTCTGGAACTTGTGATAGGTCTTCATCTTCTCCAACTCCGGTAGAGTTGGAGAAGTCTGACAATTAGTTATAAGATGCATTTAAGGTGTCTAGAAGCTTCAGTGCTGTGTACTAAATTCATTTCCATGATCCAACCACTGTAACAACCCTTAGTTTGTTCTGAGGAACAAACTACTTTAGAAGCTTAGGCGACGATCTTAAAACCCTAGGAACTTCAGTTAAAACACCTATCTAAGGGTCTGAGCATGTTCCTGAGGCTGAAGGGGTGTTGTTTAAGGTGTTAATTCCTTGAGAAAATGTTAAATCAGAAAGTCAAAACTTGAGTTTTATAAGTCAAACCTAAGTTTAATTCCAAGATTGTGGATTCAATCAGATGAATTAATGAGTTTAAGATGTTTCTGGAATGCTTGTGAATGATTTAAAAGAGATTTGAATGAGCTCTAATGGATAATTTGATTGGATTTGATTTCTATCATTTTGAGTTATTTTTGAACCCAAACTGATAAAAGTGGATTTTAGATGAAATTTGAATGCAAATTCTACCCAAATTTGAACCCAAACTGATAAAAGAGCTTTCCAACAAGCTTTTATTTACTTTGAATAGAGCTCTGAGCTAGGAGAAATCGACACTTGAAGTTTAGTCTGGGAGGGGATAAGTTACTCCCACCTCGGGTAGATCTGAATGGCCGATTAGGTATAAAACTATTTTGTTATATAGCCACTTCAGTCGACAAACGCATTGCACAAATGAACGAACGAGCATGTGTTTGTGTGTGTGGGCACGTATGTGCCTGCGAGTGTGTGCGCCTGTGAGCGTGTGAGTGTGGGCCCTGGGAGGCCGTGACCTGGTTTGTTTCGAAATTGTGAACCGAAAATAAATCGAAGCTTAATGAACTAGGCTTGGACCTAGTAGGGTCTGGTCCCACCCTGAGAGGGGTGCTGTGTATCCCCAAATGGTCCAAGCCACCAATAAATAAACCTAATTTTTGGTTGAAGAGAAAAAAAGCCGGTTCAGCTCAGAAAGAATGTAGGGAAAGTTGGTAAGGAAAGATGTTAAGGAAAAATGCTAAGGCTAAGAAGACAAAGAGAAGGCTGATCAGGCACTGAAGAGACAAGCCAGAGAAGAAAGAAAGATAAGGAAAAGATTAAGAGAAGATTAACAAATAAATAAAAAGAGAAAGAGAGAAGATAGAGAGAAAAGTCAAAAGAAGAAGAAGAAAGAGAGAGAGGCTGAAGATACAAAGAAATGGTTTAATTTCTTGCATTTCTTTTAACTCCTTTTCGAGTTTAATGTTGTAATAAGGCATATTTCAATTAGAAAAACTTTCTATTGCCTTAATATCTTTGAAATAAATAGAAACTAACACGTTTACTTGTTGTAAAAGAAGATCATTTGTGTAAATATGTTTTCTTATGGAATTTTGCATACTTCTTTAAATATAAAATTATTAGGCAAAGTACATGTTGTTAAAATTAACTTAATTATACGTTGCATGAGTAGCTTAGATTGATTGGTGAATTCTGAATAACCTATACCTCCCAGCGAACGACCTGGACTCAACTAGTTAAAAGAAATAAAATCTAAAATGTTTGGTTAACTTGACCTTATACTACTCGACCGACACAAATTTGACTTAACCTAAGTTACTTTCTTCTACACATAATTATGCAAAATTAACTTAATTAACTGTGTTGAGGGGAGGACGCATCAGTATCCAAGTAGACCGAGGCAAGAATAATCAGATCTCAAATCTACCAATTCCTAACTCAGTCAAGCGTATCTGATAATTTCTCAAGCACATTGGATTTTATAAAAGATTTATTCTCGACTTTTTGAAGATTTCCCAACCACTCATGAAACTCCTCACGAAAGATAATTTTTGAGATGAATGAGTGCATATCTGCATTTGAGACTTTGAGAGATAGAGTTACATAGGCTCCTATTTTGCAGCCACCTGATTGGAATCTACCATTTGAAATCCTATGCGACCCATCTGATTATGCAGTAGGAGCTATATTAGGACAGAAAATCAAGAAGAATCTTGTAGTGATTTACTACTCTAGCAAGATACTTAATGACACATAAAGGAATTATATGATTACTAAGAAGGAGTTGCTATGGATAGTATTTGGATTGGAAAATTTCAGATCTTACATCCTTGGGTCTCAAATCATTGTGTACTCTGATTACTCTATGATCAAACACCTTCTATCATAGAAGGACATGAAACCTAGGTTGATCAAATGGATCTTGCTTTTGCATGAATTTGGCCAAGAAATTCATGACAAACCGGGATGACAGAATGTTGTTGCCAACCACCTTTCCCACCATCCGTCTAAGAGTATCAAGACATCTCCTCCAATCACTGAACACTTTCCAAATGAGCATCTTTTAGCTATCTCTACTGATCCTCCTTGGTACGTCGACAATGTTAACTATTTGGTTACACATCAATTCTCGTCTGAATGGGATCGGAATCGCAAATCACAACTCAAATCCGAAGCGAAATACTATTTCTGGGAAGATCGGTATCTATTTCAACTTTGCAATGATTAGATCATTAGGTGTTGTGTCTGAGATTGACTCTATCCTCTCATTTTTTCTTGACTAGGCTTGTGGCAATCATTTTTCGGGATGTAAAACTACAAAAGTTTTGCAAAGTGGGTTTTATTGGCCTACTCTTTTTGCAGATTCACTGGCATTTTGTAAGGCATGTAGTCACTGCCAAACTCTTACTAGCATGTCACGTAGAGACATGATGCCTCTAAACCCAATTGTCTTCTGTGAAATCTTTGACATTTGGGGCATAGATTTTATGGGTCCATTCTCTTCTTCTGGCTTCGAGTACATTTTACTCATTGTCGATTGCATTTCTTGTTAGATAGAAGTCATACCCACATGCACAAATGATCATAGAGTTGTCATTTCTTTTATTTAGAGTCATATCATCTCTCGCTTTGGGGTACCACACGATATCATTTCTGATGGTGGATCCCATTTTAATAATGCCCAATTTAGGAATCTACTTATAAAATATGGGGTCAAATACCGCATTGCTACACCTTATCATCCCCAAACTAATGGGCAAACTGAGGTCTCTAACTGAGTGATCAAGAAGATTTTTTAAATGACAATCCAACCTGATTAGAAGGATTGATTTTCCTGATTAGAAGAGGCTTTGTGGGCTTATAGGACTGCCCACAAGACAACCATAGGGATGTCACCATACATTCTTGTATACAGAAAACCTTGCCATCTTCCCATAGAAATTGAACATAAGGCCTATTAGGCAATTAAAGCCTGAATCTTGACCTTGTGAAGCTGATGATCATCGTAGGTTGCAACTTAGTGAACTTGAGGAACTCCGAAATGATTCCTATGAGAGTTCTAAGTTGTACAAGGAAAAATTGAATGCGTTCTATGATAAACACATTTCCCACAAATCTTTCGCACATGGTGAAAAGGTGTTGCTCTTTAATGCCCGTTTGAAACTCTTCCCTAGCAAACTTAGATCCAAATGGATAGGTTCATTTGAAATCATTAGAGTTTTCAACAATAGAGCTGTCGAAATCATTGAACCCAATAAGAATCAACCCTTCAAAGTCAATGGTCAATGTCTCAAATCCTATCTTGAAACACATGTTTTGGGTCTTGTTGGAGATTGTTATACACTCCATTAATATTCTAGGGTTTACACCTAGCTAAAGGTATAAAACTTAGCATCTTGTATAAATCTATTTCCTGCTTTCCACACTTTTATCTACCTTTACACTTGAGTCTGTACTCTATCTGTTACTTCCTTGTTTCCTATTCTTCACTTAGTCTGACTGACCACTCTAACATCTATTAGACTTGAAATCTAGTCCACGTAGAGATCTTTGATCTTCTCTTTACGACTCCTTCCGTCACCCTATACTAAGTGAACTGTAGAGTCTTTTTCACCCTTTCCTTACAATGGGGACATTGTAAAATTTAAGCCTAGGAGGTGTAAAGTGAATCTTAAACTAGGTGTAATTGAAGAGAAAAGTTGAAAAATATATATATACTTAAAAAATAAAAAGAAAATTTTGAAAAATACATGAAAATTTGAAAAATTAATATAAAAATTTGAAACATTGATAAAAATATAAAAAATAAATTATAACAAAAATAAAAAATATAGGGGGATTACATTAATTTCTTAAGAAAGTTTGAAGATGTTATAAATAACCCTATTTAAATAATTGATAAATAAAAGAACTTAAATTTTCCTAAGGTTTGAGACAAATAAAGACATATTTATTGTAAATAGTGTATATTGATAAGAGCATTGAATCCCTACTTTGGATTTTCTCTTGAATAGCTTTTCAAAACACGTATTTGTTTGTGAATTTTGAATGGGATTTTTCTCGACTTGAGTGTCTAAAACACTAATATAATCTATTTCTCCCACTCTTTATTTTGAAGCAAAATAACTAAGATGCTATTAGATTTTATACAAGACTTAAATTTTGGAACTAAATTGTAACTTTCTTGGTCAACAAGACTAGGTTAGATCTTTCTAATTTTTGAATATCTATTTTTACCACCAAGTTGAGTAAAGAAACTATATACCTAGAGTTGATTAGGTAAAGAGCTAGTAGAATCCTCAGCCATAAGGTCTAACACGCCGTAGTTAGCATAATCAATTCAGGATGATCGGTTAGACTTGACGTGCTACGTCTTTATAGTTCTTGCAGGTTGATACAAATGGATTAAGGGACCTGAGAGTGAAAGGGTTTGTTGTCCATGCTCTAGTTTGCGAGCTATGTAACCTACGCATCCGAAATTCACACACACTAGAATTGTCTTGCTGGCATCTGAGACCGTGATAACACAGAGGTTAAGAGATCGATTCTAAATCCTCTTTAGTCCAAGGATTTCCATGGGGTAGCTCCAGAAAGGGTGAAGGATGTGTGACTCACCTAGAAAAAAAGACTTGGAGTATTTACTTTCTTAAGAAAAATGAGGGAAAAAAAATTTTTGAAAAAAAAATATTATAAATTATATACACCTTACAGTTAAGCATCTCGCTATAAAGGAATGCTTATGCAATTTTTATCTAGCAAATATAGCATCTCGCTACATATGGATGCTACCCCTTCCACCATTAATAAAAGGACCTCGCTATATATGGGTGTTTTAACTTATAGAAAATGGATTAGAAAAATATGGAGATAAAATATAGGAATAAGAGACCTAGTGGTTGATAAACACGCATGAATTCATGATAAAATGCTTATTTGTGATATTTCCTAGGCCTATCATTACCTATCATAGTGTAAAAATTGCATAACATTCATTGCATTGCATTTAGGATAGTTGTACATTATGTACATTAATTCCAACACTTTATATGGTGAGGAGGTAGTGTGACATCTTTATGGGCTACAGATGAGAAATCTGACCGTATGGATGGATCTAGAGTGACGATCGCAGTCTGTCAATGCGAAAATCATGCCGATTAGAGCTCCGTAGCACCCTCTACAAGAAGAAGGTGGATAGCCACGATGGTGCCACGTGGCACCATCGCAGCCCTCCAGCCCAGCCGCAGCCCCTCCTCCAAAGCAGCACTTGTGAAGTCTCAACTGTTGGATTCAAATCCAATGGTCATCAAAGCACTACATCGCCTACTTTAAGCCATGAAGAGAGAAGGCTTCGCGCAATCGTAACCATTGGATCAAGATCCAATGGTCGCAATACACTGAGCGTTAATCCTAAGCAAGGCACAAAACCAACCTTAGCGCAGCAGTCGATGCTTCAACTCACAGCGCACGGCCGCACGATCGAGGCCCCACAAGCAGATTTTATCCACTGAGTGAATGCAGGTAAGAAATTGAGCCGTCGATGGATGATCGGGTAGCAAGGGAAGCAGCTACATGGTGTCACTGATGCGTGAGACCCATGCACGTGAGATCTGACACGTGGGTGGACATGCAATCATACGTGCACCAGAGGCGCGATCCATAGCATTCTCTCCCGTGCACTCAGAGCCCTTCATCCGCCATGCAAGGGCGGGGATTTACTTCACTTGGATCGGTATGCGCTAGTAGACTCCATTGGATGCTCGATGTACATTTGCAATGGCAGCTGGCGATGCAAGATGGACGGCCAGCGAGGCTCGAGCACGATCAATGCACGAGATGGAGAGCCAGTGCAGCATGCACATGAGCTGGACTTACAATGACGTGCTAGAGGTCACTATTTGTCTTATGCCTATTTTAGCATCCTATTATCCACTATATAAAGACCTACACCCCTTCCCTTTCACGGTATCTCTACCTTTGCTACATCTGATGGAGAGAGTTTCGCTTAATTGTGATAGCAATAGAAGGATATGTCGTTGTGTTTTGTGTGGTGGAAAATCTCTCAATCAAAAATTAACGTAGATATGAATTTAAACCACAATAAAGGATGTCGCATCCACAGGGAGGAATAGGCCAATAAATTCATGAGTCGAGGAATATACAATTTGCAGACTCTTCCGCAACTTTAATGAGAGGAATATGCTATTTTAAATGGAGCTTGCAATATCTTTAAAAGTTCAAGGTTAGTTATGCAATTTTCACGTCAGGAATTAAGCTCCAAAAATATGCATATGGTGCATGTATAATGGCATATCATATAAATTCAACTTGCATGCAAATTTGATTTGAAATTCAATGTAGAATCATGCACATAACACAAGTAAAGTAATTTCATGAAAGTCTGAGTGCATCAATGCAATGTGGCCAGAATAAAATATGAATAAATAATTGGCAATGCCATTGAATGTAATTATTAATTAAGAGGAAAACAGAGGATTTCTCCTCTCTTTTCTTCGTGTGGGTGGCCGTGCACGGTTGGTGGCGAGAGTCGACAGGGAGGTGCACCTCGATGAGGGCTACGCAATGGTGGTGACGCGGCAGTCGGAGGTGGCCGGCGGCAACCGGGTGGAGGAGAAGGTCCTCTGGTTTATTGGCTATTAGAAGAAGACAGCCGTGCATGGAGAAGAAGATCAATGCTGTTGTAGCCTGCGTGGCTATGCGCTGGTCACGTGCACGTAAGGCGGGGGGCAGCGTAGTTGGAGTGGCCTGGGCGTGGCGCCTGCGGGTGGCTGCGGTGCAGCGCCTGTGGGCTTTGTGCAGGCATAGTGGATGCAATGCTGGAGGGTGCACGAGTACAAGCCTGCAAGCGATGGAGAGCGCGGAAGGTGGGGTGGAGCGCTTGCAAGCGATGGGGGCGATGAGCACCTGCGGTTGCTTGCCGTGCAACGCCTGCGGGGTGCGGTGCAACGCTTGCATTGAGGGAAGGTTGGCCTGCAGCACCTGCAGAGGATGCGCAAGGTGCTGGAGGAGGAAGGTGATGGTGCGGGCGCACAAGGGCGGTGAGGCTGGAATGGCATGGTGTGGGCGCACGAAGGCGCTGGAGGGGGTTGCGCCTACAGGCGTCTGGCAGTAGAGCAGAGATGGGTGTGCGATGCAGGCTGGAAGGCCTAGCTGTGGGCAATGCAAGGGCGCACGTGTGCAGGTGGTGGAAGGTGGCTTTAGTGGACGCTTGGTTTACAGGGTTTGCCCTCTCCACGGTGGAGGTGGAGATAATTCCCCGCCAGGGGGAGGAAGAAGATGAAGATTGATCCAACATTGCCAAACCTTTTTATCTCCTCTCCCTACATGAGTTAAGGGATTTTCAAATCCCTTTACTAATTTTGGCCGACGGCTGTTGGGGGTATTGAGGCCGCCCGAGATTGGGTGATGTGAAGTCGGTTGTTTAGGGAAATTTCTTTCACCCCCCTGATCTTTTCCAACCTTATTCATACAAAACAACAAAACATAAAATAATTACATACTAAATTACATAATGCAATAAAATAGACAAAAACTCAAGTAATGATGCATATACTTATTTAATGACCTAATGTAATTATTAACAAACATACTATGTTAGAATTGAAGTACTTAGGCACAACAATAGTCCATTAAAATGGACTCATCAAATACACCCATGCCTAAGATTTGCTAGTCCCTAGCAAAAATGAAAAATAATAGAAGTAATCAGGAGATTTCTATTGGTGCTAAAGCACCGCGATCATTTGTTTTGATGATAACAAAGCACGTGTCATTTAACATTTGCACGTGGAGCATTAGATTTCAGGCAAATTGCAAATGAAGACGTGATTAGACGGAGTTTGAGTTTGCATCATGGACAGATTGGAGGAGCTTGATGGAGAACAGAGAAGTTTCACGAGGAGCGATAGATTGAACATCGAAGGACAAGAAGAATAGGATAGAATTCTGTTTATTTCCTTCATGTACTTTTGCCTTTATTTCCTTGCTCTTTTTGTTCCTTAGAACATCATGTTAAAGAGCCTCAAAATACCCTAACAGTAGCCCTAGGAACACTTGCACAACCCTAAGATACTTAGGTTTTCTGTAGAGAACTAAGAAAACCAATATAGGGTTCAAACAGCCTTTTCAGACGTTTAATCCGAAAATCAAACATCTGATAATGAGTTTTAAGATGTCTGACTATTTACTTAGATGTCCGATAACATTTAAGCTTGACTTATTTAGTTTTGTCTAATGAAATCAGACGTCCAGACCTTATACCAGACGTCTTAGAAGACGTCAGATGATTTCGCCAGACGTCCAATTAGTCGAGCGTTGGCTCGCTTAACAAACATTGAAGAATATGACCGTTAGAGCCTTATCAGATGTTCGTAAGTGTTTCCAGACGTCTGATAAATGACCGTTTTGCCTCGGCTGACCGAAAATCTCTTTTCAGAGATATTATAGCCGTTGCAATCACTTGGAAATCCATTCCTGCAGAAAAAGTAGGTTTCCAGACGTTCAGACATAGTGCCAGACGTCATGTATGTCATCTGATTTACTTGCACTAGAACCCTGTTTAGATCTAATTCAAGTCATGAAGAAACCCGCCTAAAATCAGACGTCCGACTTTGTTCCCAGATGTCTTAAGCTGGTTTTCCAGACATCCGATACCAGGATCAGATGTCTGATAATCCTGTCAGTGTAATGATTGATCCTGATTTTGTCCTGATTCTCTTGGGCTTTGCACCCAACGGCTATGGAAGCTTTCTAAAGCCTTTGAAAGCCTTCTTAAGGCCTCTATAAATAGAGGAGAACCTCTTGCACACCCATACACACCAAGACACACCAAGAACAAGCATTTCCACTAATTTGTGTCCAAGAAAAGCCCTTGCTCTCCAAGCTCAAGTTCTTCATCTGTAGAGCATCAAGCCTTTACGCACCCACTCTCTCGCCGTAGATCACGAGAGCAACGTTGCGTCATCGCGTGGCTCACGCACCCACATCACTGATTCGACTCATTTCCATCAAAGGGGAGTTTCCTAATTCCTATAGAAGCTTAGGTTAAAATCATCTTTGTTGGCTCTATAGGATTATTGTTATTTATATTTGTTTGTTGGTTGGGTATTCGCTTTGTGAATTCTCGTCTCCTTCGTGAGACAAAATCCTTCTCGTGAAGAGAAGGGGTTTGAGGTATGCTACCCTCGTATAAAGTAGCGTGGTTGTATTTATGGTTGAATCACCCTCATTTAAGTGATTCGTTTAGTGAATTTTATCAACTTGGTTGATCGGTAAATCCTAACACGAGAGGGTTAGGTGGTGGTTTTCACCCTGTTTGGGTTTCCACCTAAAAATACTTGTGTACATTGTGTGATTGATTTATTTTTAGATTGTTTATATTCTATTCCGCAATTTATTACATCATCCCCTCCTAGTAGGGAAACAATAATTGGTATCAGAGCAGGTTCTTGCTAATAGGTGTAACACCCGGGCAAGAAGATCATGGAGGGGAGCAGTTCCACGAGTAGGATTTTCGAGGGCCAGTCTACGACTTGTCCGCCATTCTTCGAAGGGAGCAACTACCCCTACTGGAAGTTGCGGATGAAGACGTGGCTTCAAGCCATCGACTTCACGATTTGGGCCAGGTGCGAGACCCCCTTCGACATTGGTGAGCCTTTTTGTTCGTCTTTATAGTTATTATAGTTGTTGTGGTATATAACAAAGCGGTTACTAGTCTAATACAATTTATTACTTGGAATGAAGAGTTTCCCGAGGTCGAACTTAGGGAGCAAACCAAAATTCTAGAAGCCTATAAATTCGCAATATATATATATATAAGGTTTTACAAAAATTAAGAGAGATAGGGAGAAAGAAAGAGAAAGAGGGTAATTGGCTTTTTCTTCTTCTCTTTCTTCTGCTACTCTTCTCTTCAACTTGTATTCTTCTTTTCTTCTTTCTTCTTCTTTCTTTCTTTCTCTTCACAGCGGTTCCTCTTTCCCCTTCTTCTTCTTCCTGTCTTCTCTTCTTCTTCTTTCTTTGCTTCTTCTTTTCTTCTTCTTCTGCAGCGGTTCCTCTTTCTTCTTCTTTTTCTTCCTGTCTTCTTTTTCTTCTTTCTTTGCTTCTTCTTTTCTTCTTCTTCTTCATTTTTTTCCTGCCTTCTTCTTCTTCTTTCTTTGCTTCTTCTTTTCTTCTTCTTCTACAGCAGTTCCTCTTTCTTCTTCTTTCCTCTCCGACTCTCCATTCTCACCGACGCCTGATTCAACGCTCAGACGACTTAACTACTCAGTTGCTACAGTGCAGCTCCTCTTCTTTTCCTTCAGCTTCTTTCCTTCCTTTCTTCTTCCTTCGCCTGCTTTTTCCTTCTTCTTCCTTCCTTCCTATGCACACACGCAAACATCAGTGCAAAACCTACCCTACCCCTTCCCCGCGTCTCTCGCTCTTTGGATCTCTCTTTAGGAAGCTCTCCCAGAGCCGGGTAACCGGTTCAGGTCGCGTGCCCAGGTCCTGGCACACCGGCGTTGGTGATGTGCAAGGAGTGCATAGGCAGGATAGTCAGGTCGGGTCACCAGGTCCGCGTAGCCAGTGCCACGGATGAGGTGTGTGAATAAGTGAGCGACCTCACCCCTGTGCGACTTGAGGCGAATAGCGTCAGTCACTTTTTCCTTTTATATTGGTGTGGGGGCGCGTCAGCTTCCGAGGTGGGACTACAGTCCCACCTGCATCTTTGTGCATCTGCAGGAGGAAGGCTCGACCAGTTGGGGCAGTAGCAGAGGCCTTTGACCCTAATTTCGAGCCTGAGTGTGTGCATGAGAGTGTTCCGCAGCTGCTGGACCTGGGGGCCTGGAGCGCTACAGCTTGGAGCAGCTCGCGAAGCAGCTTCAACCTGCTGTCAACGGCGGCGAGGAGGCTGAGACCTGAAGTCATGAAGATGGCCTCATGGCCACATTAGACAGTGTAGGGAGCTTCGCCAGAGGATGTCGAAGGTGGTGCGGGGGTCTGCGAGGCATGAGAGTGCCTGTGGCCATGTGCCTAGGGCACTCTGCGTGCGTGAGAGTGGGCGTGTTCGGGTGGTGGTCTGGAGGTGCTAAGTGGTGAATGGAGGGCGGATTCGGTGTCAGTGTGGTGGTGCAGAGCTTAAGGGGTAGCTAGCGAGCCGGATGGAGGCATGGAGTGGCGAGAACGCCTCACCGGAGGGTAGCTGGAGTTGGAGAAGGTGATGATGGACAATGGTGGTCGGTGGGTTGAAATAGTAAATTAGGAAGGGGGATTTTACAGGGAGAGAGAAGGGAAGGTTTCTACCTATCTAATTGATGAAGAGGGAGGGAGGTGGCGCTCGATGCGTACCTGTCGATGCCATAGACGAAGGAGCCTAGGGGAGGAGTGACGGTGACGACGAAAAGATCTGAGGACGCTAGCTGGTGTGACCTGGCATGGGATGATGAGGCAGAGTGGGCTCTGCTGCAGGTATGGCAGCAGAGCGTGGTGGTGGAGGAGGAGAGTTCGCCGAAAGCCAGGGCACTCTGACGGGAGAGAGGGGAGACGAAATAGAGGATTTTTCTCTGCCAGAAGTAGCTTGCCTTGAACAGTTGCCCCTATCGCTCCTTATAAAGGCGCTGGCGAGGAGAGTGGCCTGAGGGAACGACGTGCAGAGCACGTCAGAGATAGCCGGAGAAGGAGACCCATGCCTTTCATGTGTTCACACGAGAGGCATGGGTAGTTGTAGGACATACGGGAGGGTCCCTGCGATATAGGATGCAGGGAACCTCCCGTTCGTTCCTGAGAACGGGCGCCAGGCCTTGGGCGGTGCCATCCTCCGTGCAAGGTCGCCGGAGGTATGGCGCTGCTCAGAATGGAAGGGAGGACCGTTCTGCAAAGAACGACGAGAAAGATAGGGGCAATGTGTAAGGGTTTCAAAAGATAAGGGTCAAAAAGTAATTCAAGAGAACCAATTTGTAAAGTCGATCAAGATGGTCTTTTCTTAGGCCTAAATTTTTATACCAGCCTAATTTGAACCTAAGGATTTTAATGGTGAAATTTGATTTTAGGTTTGACCATGTTTGATTGGTCAATTTGTGCAAAAACCCAAATTAGGTCATAAATTGGGCATAGTTCTCATTTTAGGTAAAAATAGATTGCAAAGGCCAAATTGATGGTTCTAAACCCTAGGGAATATTTTTCCATGAATTTTAGAGGGTTTAGTTGATTTTTATCCTACCTCAAACTGCATGAATTAAAGTGGGTTTGTTTTAGGGTTATAAAATGTCATTTAATTCCTTGAAGTTGCTATAACCTTTTTTAGATTAGATCATCCCACTTCCTTCCTTAGTAAGCTTATTTGACCTGTGTTTAGACCCTTAATTATCCTGTTTGCATACTACATTGGTAAAATTGGAGTTTTACCCCTTATGATTTGTCTTATTCTTTAATTCAAAATTTTCTGAGTTAAGCTTCTCTTTAGGTTTTGTAGGAGCTTCTTCACACTTATTTAGATTAAATTATGCTAGTTAGGGTTCATCATGAGGCTCTCATCAGACATCCCAGAAAAACTCACCGCAGGATACTCACAGCAGTAGATCCGGGAACTCTCGCTCAATGTGAAAACAATAAACGCGTTGTATTGAGCACTCAACCCAGAGGAGTTCAACAGAATCTCGCAATGTGCCACCGCATACAAGATTTGGCATACACTTGAGGTAACTCATGAAGGTACCTCTAAGGTAAAAACTTCTAAAATCAATTTACTTTTTCAAGAATTTGAATCTTTTTCTATGTAACCTAACGAATCTTTCAGTGAGATGAACACTAGGTTCACTCTCATTGTAAATAATTTGAAAGCTTTAGGGAAGAATTTCATTAAGGGGAAGCATCAAGGGAAGCATCTTTGTTCCCTCGGACCGGAGTGGGAACAAAAAGTCACCGCCCTCGAGGAGGTGAACGAAGTGGAGGAGCTCAACATGGAATATCTCCAAGGCAATCTAATGGCCTACGAGACAAAGTTGAAGCAGAAGAAAAAGGATACACCGGAGCTTAAACCGAAGAAGACTCTCGCCTTCAGAGCAGCATCGGATAGCGAGGTAAGTTCCGACGATGAAGACTTTAAAATTTTACTTAAGAAAATTTCCAAGTTTTGTAGGGAATCAAAGAAAGAGAAAAAAAAGAAGGAAAGCCTGAGACATTACTACCACTGCAACAAGAAAGGGCATCTTCAACCAGAATGCCCTCTCTCAAAATGAAGAAGAAGAAAGAAAAGGAGAAGAAGTCTAAGAAGAAGGCATTCCAAGCTAGTTGGGATGATTCGAGCTCGGAGGAAGAAGAAGAAAAGTCTATAGAAGAAGAAACTGTTTGTTTTGGTTTCGTGGCTAGAGGAAGTGATAGCAACAGCGAAAGCGAAAGTGACTCCGACAACGAGGTAAATTTCGATTTACAAGATGCATTTGATGAGCTTTTTGAAGTTAGTAAAGCACTTAAGATAGAAAATAAAAGCATTAAAAAGAGCCTTAGTTTTCTTAAAAATGAAAATGATAGGTTAGAAAAACAACTCAAGGACATAGAAACTAGTCCAAAAGATAATAACCTGTTATTAGAAAACAAAAATTTAATCAATGAAAATACTAAATTGATTGAAGAAAATGGTAGTTTAAAGTTAGAAATTTCTGATTTAAACACTAAGATGCATATTGTAGAAAAAGAAATTGCATGTCTTAGGGAAAACTCTAACAAATTAATCAACAAAGTAAATAATCTTTATAGCCTTGAGGTAGAGAAAGGATCTCCATCAAGAAGTCCCGCTAACAGATCGGGATCCAATCTCACCTGGATACCGAAGAAAGAATTGGAATCCTATTTTGTAGGTCATAAAGACTACAACACAAAGGACTAGACCTACAAGCTCAAAGCTTGTCAACTCGTGTTGGGAGAACCAAAAAGCAGACCAAGGAGGAGAATGAGAAGACCAACGAGACGGTAAACAAATGATTGACCCGCCGCACGTCGACCACCAGACTGGAGACCGGCGCCAATGGCCGGGTCTTCAAGCTATGGATGGGAGCCCCATCCGATGTGGCATCCACCACCACCATTTGAGCCATTTTATTGGCCATGGTAGGTGAGGTAAAAATTCTTTACCCTATCTTTTTAGCATTTAGATAAGGGGAGTTAAAAAAAATTATGAGCTAATTGTCAATTATTAAGGGGGAGATGTAAGTTAGCTAAATTTCCTTTAGTAAGGGGGAGAAAAATAATAGTTATCTTGTTGTTACAAAAAGGGAGAGGACATTACTTTTGTCAAAAGAAATTCAACTCATTCATAGAAGAGCATGTTTTAAGGGGGAGTTATAGGAAGTTTAAAATCATTCAAACCTTTTTGACAATGTCAAAAAGGGGGAGGATTTTTTTACATTGTTATTTATGGTTTTGTCATCATCAAAAAGGGGGAGATTGTTGGTGCTAAAGCACCGCGATCGTTTGTTTTGATGATAACAAAACACATGTCATTTAACATTTGCACTTGGAGTATTAGATTTTAGGTAAATTGCAAATGGAGACGTGATTAGACGGAGTTCGAGCTCGCATCCAAGATGGATTGGAGGAGCTTGATGGAGAATAGAGGAGTTTTACGAGGAGCGATAGATTGAAGATGGAAGGATAAGAAGAATAGGATAGAATTCTGTTTATTTCTTTCATGTACTTTTGTCTTTATTTCCTTCCTCTTTTTGTTTCTTAGAACATCATGTTAAAGAGCCTCAAAGTACCCTAACAGTAGTCCTAGGAACACTTGCACAACCCTAGGATACTTAGGTTTTTTATAGAGAACTTAGAAAACCAATATAGGGTTCAAACAACTTTTTAGACGTCTAATCCGAAAATCAGACATCTAATAATGAGTTTTAAGACATCTGACTATTGACTTAGATGTCCGATAACATTTAGGCTAGACTTATTTAGTTTTGTCTGATGAAATCAGATGTCCAGACCTTAGACCAAACATCTTAGAAGACGTCTGATGATTTCACCAAACATCCAATTAGTCGAGCATTGTCTCGCTTAACAAACACTGAAGAATATGACCGTTAGAGCCTTATCAGAAGTCCGTAAGTGTTTCCAGACGTCTAATAAATGTCCGTTTCACCTCGGCTGACCCAAAATCTCTTTTCAGAGATCTTATAGCCATTGCAATCTCTTGGAAATCCATTCCCGCAGAAAAAGTAGGTTTCCAGATGTCAAGACATAGTGCCAGACATTTTGTATGTCGTCTGCTGGACTTGGACTAGAACCCTATTTAGATCTAATTCAAGTCAGGAAGAAACCTCCCAAAAATTAGACGTCTGACTTTGTTCCCAGACGTCTTAAACTGGTTTTCCAGACGTCCGATGCCCGGATCAGACGTCTGATAACCCTGTCAGTGCAATGATTGATCCTGTTTTTGGCCTGATTCTCTTAGGCTTTGCACCCAACAACTATGGAAGCTTTCCAAAGCCTTTTAAACCCTTCTTAAGGCCTCTATAAATAGAGAAGAAGCTCTTGCACACCCACACACACCAAGACACACCAAGAACAAGCATTTCCACTCTTTTGTGTCCAAGAGAAGCCTTGCTCTCCAATCTCAAGTTCTTCATCTATAGAGCATCAAGCCTTTACGAACCTGCTCTCTCACCTAGATCACGAGAGCAACGTTGCGCCATCGCGTGGCTCACTCACCCGCGTCACCGATTCGATACACTTCCATCAAAGGGGAGTTTCCTAATTCCTATAGAAGCTTAGTGATGAGAACCTCATCACAAACCCTAAACTAGCACCATTTTACCCTGATATGCAAGAAAAAGCTCCTACATAACTCTAAAAAGGCTTGGCTCAGAGAGATTCTGAGTTTGCAAAGAAAATAGAAACTAAGGGGTAAAAATGCAATTTCACCAATCCGATCTGAAAATAGGGTAACTCAGGGTCCAAACATAGGTCAAAATAACCTAATAAGAAGAAAAGTGGGATGAGATGACTCAATAAGGGCAACAGCAACTCCAAGGAATTAAATGACATCCTGTAACCCTAAAAAAAACCCACTTTAATTCACGTGGTTCAAGGCAAGGTAAAAATCAAATAAACCCTCTAAAATTCATAGAAAAATAATCTCTAGGGTTTAGGACTTTCAATTTGGCCTTAGGAACCCATTTTGACCTACATTGAGAACCATGCCCAATTAACAACTTAATTTGGGTTTTTGCGTAAATTGACCGGTCGAACAAGGGTTAATCTAGAAATGAAATTCACCATCAGAATCCTTAGGTCCTAATTAGTCATTTATAAAAACTTGGGCCTAAGAAGAAACCTTCTTGACCAACTTTACACTTTGGTCCTCATATATTTACTTTTTGGCCCTCAACTTTTGAACGCTCACATTCTGGCCCCTAACTCTCCTTCGTTCTTTGCGTTCGGGTCCTGCCTGCAAAACCTGAGCAGCGCCATGCTCTGGCGACCTTGCGCGGAGCATGGCGTCGCACAGGGTGCGGGAGGGGCCCTGGCAAGTCAATGGGGGGTACCCTGCGTCGTCAGCCACCGCAGGGACACCCCCTGAGCGTTGCACCCACCCATACCGGCCGTGCGAATGCACGGACGGTATGGGTCTCCACTTCCGACGTCCTCTGGCGAGGGAGACACGTCATCTCCCTCCGCCCTGATCTCTGGTTCTGCCCCTATAAATACCCCCATCGCTCCGTCGTTCTTCGCAGCTCGGATTTGACGGAGACACCCCCCTCAATTCCTCCCTTCCCACTCTTACAGACGCCCCCTTGCTCTGGCAGTTTCTCCTCCTCCTCCTCGTCGCCCTGCTGCACTACCAACAGCTGGGTTACCTTCCCTTGCTCTTTCTGCGTCACGCCGCACCCAGCTGACACCTCTCCGGCCCTCTCCTCACCGCCGCCCCTTCCTCTGGGCAATTTCTTCTCCGGCTACAGTCGATACGACTGTCGCCTGCACCAACCCCTCTTCGTCCAGCTTAGTAGGTAAACTTCTCCTCTTCCTCCCCTCTTTCTTTTCCATACTGAAAGCCCTTACTGTCGTCACCGATTTCCCACCGATCACCCTCACCTTCTCCACCTCCAGCCAAACTCCGATGAACCGCTCCCATCGCTCCAGCACCCCACACGGCTCGCCGACCTGTGCATAACCTCCGCCTCCTCACCCTGATCCTCTTCCGCCCCTCCATTTCCCGCCACTCGCCACCTGCAGACCCCCCAAACAAACCCATTCCCCCAGCCACAGTCCGACCTAGGGTAGCCCTTGTACGCCGCCCCACTCCTCGCCACCACCCGCACGAGCTTTGCCGCACTCTGGCGAAGCTCCCAGCACCTTCTGATTAGGCCGAGAGGCCGTTTTGCCGTGAACAGGTCACCGGTCCTCCGCCGCCATTGCTGTGCAGACGGAGCTGCTTCCGCCTGCAGCTGCAGCCTCGCTTCGCCCAGGTCAGACTCCCCAGGACGCAAGGCAGCACTCGCACACCTGCCCAGGCTTGCAGCTGGGGAGAAAGCTCCGCAAAAGCCGCAACTGCCTGCAGCTTTCTCAGTGCAGGCGCTCACACTGGGGTGGGACATTTAGTCCCACCTCGGAAGGCTTCGAAGAGGCGCACCGATATATGTTGAAAAAGTGTTGTAGGCTTATCGCCTCAGCACACGGGGTGAGGTCCCTCTCACACTGCTTCACCCGGCCCGTCCGCGAGCTCATCACGCGGATCCGGCCGACCCGACCCGACTTGACTGGCACTCCTCGCCCACCACCGCATGCCGATGGGCCTGGACCCAGGCGCGACCCACGTACCCGATTACCCGGTTGCTCTGGGAGAGCTGTCCTAAGAGCGAATTCAGAGAGAGAGAGAGATGCGGGGGGAGGGTAGAGTAGGTTTTTGCCCTCTGATGCTGAACTCTTGAGCTTGCAGGCACAGGTGAAGAAGAAGGACTGCGGAAGAAGAAGAACTGAAGCAGCACTGTAGGATCCGCAGGTTAAGTCGTCTGATTGGAAAATCAGACGACGTCCTGAAGACAGGTGAAGACAAAGAAGAAGAAAAGAAGAGAGAAGAAATAGCCAAGTGGCAAGGAGGAAGAAGAAAAGAAGAAGCAGGACCGCGGCAAAGAAGAGGAAAGGCAAGAAAGAAGAAAAAAGAAGAAGAAGATCTGAAGAAAAAAGAAAGAAAGGAATAGCCAAGTGGCAAGGAAGAAGAAGAAAAGAAGAAGCAGGACCGCGGCAAAGAAGAGGAAAGACAAGAAAGAAGAAAAAAAAAGAAGAAGAAGATCTGAAGAAAAAAGAAAGAAAGGAACAGCCAAGTGAAGAAACAGAAAGCAGAAGAAGAAGAGAAGTAAGAAGCAAGAAAAGAAGAAGAAGAAGAACAGAAGAACAAAAGCCAAAGAGGAAGAAAGAAGAAAAGAAGAAGAAGCCAAACTTTCATCTCTCTCTCTCTCTCTCTTTATTTTTGTAATAGAACATGTATATCTCTAGAATACGACTTGCTCCCTGAGTTTGACCTCGGGAGAATTGTTATTCCCGAGTAAAAAAATATATATATTTGAAAATGATGGCAATAACTAGTTATACTACAACGCTATAGCAAAAACTAGTCATAGTTCTCGCCTGTAACGTTTTCATTTTTGGCGCCGTTGCCGGGGAGCAACGGCTATTCTAGAGGTAGACATTTCTGTTTCTTCTTAGTTCTAATAATCTCCTCTCTTTTGTGCAGCTACAGGAAACCAAGAAGACAAGCAACCGCACAACAACCACTCCGAGGATAGGTAATTTTTTTTCCTCTCGCTATTAACCCGTAAAAACTCTAAAGAGGAAGAAAAGAAAAGAACATGCAATATAGGGCTAACCTGTCTTCTATACTTAGTAAACCATAAGAAGTTGCATGTTTTCAACCCATTATTCCTGCACACTATTAAGGGTATTTAGGGGCTAACACATTCTTGCTTTAGCCCTAATTACCCACCAAAGAACTAACTGGACCAAGTAGAGCCAACATAAGATTCAACATTAGGGTTTTAGAGACACACTACTTAAATCAAGAATGGCGAAATTCCAAAAGAAGTGTGCCTAAACCATTGATTGAACACACTTATTCAGAGAAACCCTAAACAATTGGCTCTCTAAACACTTGAACCCAAAAAGAAAGGACCCAAAAGCTCTCAAAGGAACAAGGGGTAAAGTTGACCCCTTGGGTCAACCAACCTTAAAATTAGGTCACTTTCTCACTTAAAATACCTAAGAGTTCACGTGTAACTTTAAGCACCCTGATCTTAAACTAAAATTGGTAGACTTAAGAGGTCAAGATCCCCATTCTGGTCTACCTGGAACCACAGTGACAAGAGAGGTCGGGTGGGGAAAACCCTGTAACCCGTGGGGACGCTCTACCGTGTAGGGGTCTTCGCGGGACTCACCCTCTCTGGCTGCCCAGGTAATTCTCAGGTGGGCGATCTTTCTGATCAAGGGGTCCATCTGCCCCGCACCTCTATAGTCACCCAACACATTTTTGGGTGTCTCGATTGGGTCCAGCACCTTCTAACCTCTTCCACTCCAACAGTGCATGAACGGTAGGAGATCCTTAAGACCACCCTTAAGATCTCCTTTAAAATTTCACTCTCGTCAAGGCCCAGCCTTGACTCCTGTGTTTGAGCAACAACCTAACCCCATCATTCTCTCTTCCGATTCCGAATCAAACTCTTCTTCTATCATGGCTCAGCCAGTTGAGGAAGAAAACAATTTGGAGCACCAGCTCCAGTGACTCAACGACCTCTTCCAAAACTTTGTGCACCCACGGCAGCGTCCCATGATGCGGGACTATTATAATCCTGCTGCGGTGGCCATCGAGCCTCGAGTCAGAATCTCGACTGGGGGACTGACTCTGAATTAAAGCCCAATATGATTCATACTATACCTAAATTCCCTGGGCTTAATTCGGAAGATCCCTTCCAACACATCAAACAACTAAAGCATCTGGCCCAAACTTTCGGGTCAGATGCACAAAATCGGGATATTCTTCTCATGAAGATGTTCTCCTTTTCTATTATGGACAAGGCCGCCCATTGGTATCAAACTCAGACCCAGCCAATCAACAATTGGGAAGAACTTCAGTCCGAGTTCCTGAAAAAGTTCTTCCCTGTTGGACGGACCAACGCCTTGTGCCATCAGATTACACATTTCACCCAACAAACAGGGGAACCTCTGCATGAGGCATGGGATCGTTTTCAGGATCTCATGAGAAAGTGCCCCCATCACGGAGTTCCTAAATGGGAACAGGTCCAATCTTTTTACCAGGGACTCCGTGAGGACATCCGTCTTTTCGTCAATGCAACCTGCGGAGGAAATATCATGGGTCAACATGAAGACACCGTGTGGGAGATTCTCGAAAACATGTGCGAGAACTCCATCAACAATGACTCCATGGGATTGTTCGACCGGACGAATACCTGCGCAGCGACGAATCTCAGGGGAGCACACGAGACGCAGGGCCTGTCCGCATCAGTCGACTTGGAGTTAATGGCCAGTCGATTGGATAAGGTCTCGATTATCGAAAAGAAGGTGGATGAGCTGACTCAGCATCTGCAGCGAGCCACCTCTGCGCATAACCCTTTCGCATAGCCTCCTTCCACAAGGGAAACTGTGCAAAGCATTCTCCATCGATCTTATCCTAGGATGGACCCATCATCCGAATCTTTGCCCAGAGGTCCTTCCGATTCCTTCTACACCTGCCAGGGGAATTCCATTCCCTTTTTCTCTAACCCTCTGGAGGTTCCTCAGACCTGCGAGGACCTCAACGCCATCCAGAACGACCCGTTCTCCAACACCTATAATCCTGGATGGCGAAACCATCCCAACTTTCAGTGGGCGGGAAATTCCCAAACCCAAAGACCATCCTTCCAACCCCGCCCACAACCTCCTCGTCCTTACCAGCCGCCTCAGCCTCGGCCCAACCCTACTTACCCATCTGGGCCAAATCAAGATCAAATGTCCCTTATCCTTCAGACCCTGGCTGACATTCAAAGAACGAATGCGGCTATCCAAAAACAACATAAGGACGAACTTACAGAGGTCCGAAACCAATTGACCCAGTTGGCAGACTCTCGCCAGCCAGGTACTCTTCCTTCCCAACCTCTGCCTAATCCTATTAACGTGCCAACCCAGCGGCGCGTTATGAACCCACACCCGGGCCATGCCCATATGATTTATCAGGCCCCCTCTGTTCCTTCACCCGACGGGATAGAGGCCTCCACTTCCTTTGCAGGTTACCAGCAACAAGCTATCTTACCCAATCCCTATCAAAACCAGGCAGGACTCAATTCTGTAACAACTCGTAGTGGCAAGGAAACCCAAGACCCACCTCATCCAAACCACTCCAAGCCTGGTAGTGATCCCATGCCTAGGACAGTAATCTAGGATGTCCCCACCCCTATCCCAGATCCACAACCTGGACCTATCCTAGAAGAACCAACCAAGATCCCGTTTCCCGAGGCCTTGACCAAAGGAAAGAAGACCACCAAGCCGGTGGCACCTGAGGAGGACCTGGTCAAGCTCTTTGAGCAGGTCCACATAAACATCCCCTTGATGGATGCAATCCACCACGTACCAGCTTACGCACGATTTTTAAAGAATGTGTGTACACCCCAGCGTAAGCCGCGAACCAAGGGTGGGAGCCCAATTGTTCTGTCAGAGCAAGCCAGCTCTGTAATCCTCAGTAAACTCCCACCCAAGGCAAAAGATCCTGGTACCCCCCTGATTTCCTGAAAGATAGGTGATACCCAATTTGATAGAGCTTTGCTAGACTTAGGTGCATCCATAAACCTGATACCCACATGCTTACTTGACCATCTAGAAGAATCTGAGCTAAAACCAACCGAGGTGACATTACAACTAGCAGATCGATCTATAAAGTCACCAAAAGGGATTCTCGAGGATGTTATCGTAAGAGTGCGGGATTTCTATTTCCCAGTGGACTTTATAGTCTTAGATATGGATGCGCCTAAAAACCCTAGGGATACACCAATCATTCTAGGGAGACCTTTCTTGGCTACTGCTAGAGCCAACATCAGCTGTGAGGAGGGCCAAATAGAGCTTAAATTTGGAGATCAAACCTTAAAAATTGATATCTTTAAGGCCCAACAAGGAATTAATTGCGGTGTCATCGAACAGATTTGTGACGTTAGGATTTTGGTTGATGAATCACACCTCCAGAGTGACTTGATTATACCTCATCAACCACAGAAGGATCTTGACCTGCAAACAGAGGAGTTGAATCCAGATAGAAACAACCTAGTAACTCCTACCCTTGAACCTCACATCTACACTGAACCACCAACTGCTGCTGATAATCCTATCCTCGAGTTAAAGCCTCTTCCTGCTCACTTGAAATACATCTTTTTGGGTTCCAATCAGACCCTCCCTGTGATTATCAATTCCAACCTCAATCCCGAACAGGAATCCCGTCTGATTGCTGTCCTCCAGCAACATCGTAGAGCCATCGGGTGGACTCTCGATGATTTGACTGGAATAAGCCCCTCTTATTGTACGCATCATATCTATTCAGAAGAGGGCGCACGACCTTCTCGTGAAATGCAGAGACGTTTAAACCCTAATCTGCAGGAGGTCGTGAAAAAGGAGATCATCAAGTGGTTAGATGCCGGAATCATCTACCCGATCTCCGATAGTCGTTGGGTGAGCCCAATTCAGGTTGTGCCTAAGAAGGCAGGACTCACCACCATAACGACTGAAACCGGAGAAGTCATTCCTACCCGATTAGCCAAAGCGTGGAGAGTCTGTATAGATTACCGCCGACTCAATTCCTCCACGAAGAAGGACCATTTCCCACTACCCTTCATTGATCAAATTCTCGAGAAACTAGTGGGAAATAGGTTCTTCTACTTTCTTGACGGGTACTCCGGTTATAACCAGGTGGCAATCCTTCCTGAGGACCAAGAAAAGGCCACGTTCACCTGCCCCTTCGGAACGTACACTTTCCGAAGGATGCCTTTCGGTCTTTGCAAAGCACCTGCTACTTTTCAGCAGTGCATGCTTGCCATATTCTCCGATATGGTAGGTGATTTCCTGGAAGTCTTCATGGATGACTTTTCAGTCTTTCGAGACTCTTTTGATGATTGCCTCCAACACTTGGTCCAGATACTTAGGCGATGCATTGAGGTGAACTTGGTTCTTTCCCGGGAAAAGAGCCATTTCATGGTGCCTGAGGGAATTGTCCTGGGACATCTAATTTCAAAAAAAGGCATCCAGGTGGATCGAGCTAAGGTGGATCTGATATCTTGCCTTCCTATGCCTGGCTCGATCAGGGACATCCGTTCTTTTTTAGGGCACGTCGGTTTTTACCGCCGTTTCATTCCAGATTTCTCGAAAATCGCGTGCCCCTTGACTTCTCTTCTCTCTAAGGATGTACCCTTTGAAATCTCCAAGGAATGCACACTAGCCTTTGAAAACCTGTGTGACCGAGTCACCCAGGCACCTATCCTACAATCCCCTGATTGGTCTCGACCCTTTGAGATCATGTGCGATGCATCTGATTTCGCTGTAGGAGTAGTCCTGGGGCAGAAAGCTGACGGGAAACCCATGGTTATATACTACGCCAGCAAGACACTTGACGAGGGTCAGCGTAACTATACGGTTACGAAAAAAGAGCTGCTAGCCGTAGTATTTGCCCTTGAAAAATTCCGAACGTATCTTCTGGGTTCCCATGTCATCATTTACTCGGATCACACGGCTGTAAGGCATCTCCTTGCCAAGAAGGACGCAAAGCCCCGACTAATCCGTTGGATCTTGCTATTGCAAGAATTCGATCTTGAGATTCGCGACAAGGCGGGAAGGCAAAATGTGGTAGCCGACCATCTGTCCCGTCTTCCTTCTGAGATCATCGACCCTTCCTGACCCATCACGGAACATTTTCCTGATGAGCACCTGCTTTCTGTTGGTACTAAACTTCCATGGTTTGCTGACATAGTAAACTACTTGGCATCTCATCAGACACCGTCTGATTGGCCGAAGGCCAAGAAAGACAAATTGCGTTCTGATTCCAAGTATTACATTTGGGAAGACCCGTACCTTTTCTGCATAGGTGCTGATCAAATTATTCGGAGATGCATCCCGAAAGAGGAAATCAGCAATATCCTATCTTTCTGCCATGACCAGGCATGCGGTGGCCATTTCTCAGGGCATAAAACCGCATCCAAAGTCCTCCAGTGTGGCTTCTGCTAGCCTACACTTTTCAAGGATGCATACAGTCACTGCAAGGCATGCAGTCGTTGCCAGACTTTGGGCAACATGAACCATCGCAACATGATGCCTTTACAGCCAATTCTCGTATGTGAAATCTTCGATGTATGGGGGATTGATTTTATGAGCCCCTTTCCTATTTCGGATGGTTTCGAGTATATTCTGCTTGCGGTGGACTACGTGTCCAAATGGATCGAAGCCATACCGACCCGAACCTGCCATCACAAGATTGTTCTTAAGTTCATACATCAAAACATTTTCTCAAGGTTTGGGATTCCCCGTGCTATAATCTCTGATGGGGGGACCCATTTTATAAATGCTCAGTTTAGGTCACTGATGGCCAAATTTGGGGTGTCTCACCGAATCTCTACTCCTTACCACCCCCAAACAAATGGCCTAGCTGAGCTGTCAAATCGGGAGATCAAGAAAATCCTACAAGTCACTGTTCGGCCTGACAGGAAGGACTGGTCGTCCCGACTTCCGGAAGCATTGTGGGCCCATAGGACCGCCCACAAGACCCAATTGGGCATGTCTCCCTTTAGACTGGTGTACGGAAAGGCATGTCACCTCCCCGTAGAACTGGAGCATAAAGCCTATTGGGCAGTACGAAATTGTAATCTAGATCTTTCCAAGGCTGGAACCCACAGAAAACTCCAAATCAACGAGATCGATGAATTATGCCTAGACGCGTACGAGAACTCGCAAATCTACAAGGAGCGGGTTAAAGCCTTCCACGACAAGCACATCTCGAGAAAGATCTTTCATCCTGGTCAAAAGGTCCTACTCTTTGATGCCCGACTCAAACTTTTCTCGGGGAAACTGAGGTCCAAGTGGGTCGGACCATATCTAGTCCGGCAGGTTTTTGGAAATGGAGCAATTGAAATCAGTCCACTCAGCCACGATTCTGAACCTTTCATCGTGAACGGTCAGAGACTCAAACCGTTCATTGATGTGACTTCTGCTGATTTGGCTGAGTCATCTCTCATCCTCCATTCTCCGTGAGCTTACTACGCCCAGCCGATGGCGTAAAACTCAGCGCTTAACGGGATGCAGCTCGTCATTCCTTGAAAATCTAAAACCTTTTTCTGACACCAATGTGCACTTAAGGTTCACCCTTTAAGACAGCCGACTCCACTCAGATGCTTGCATCTGAGATAAGAAATCATCCGCAGAATTCATCCCGACCCATTCACTCACAAAAATATCTATCTTAAGGAATAAATTAAGTAAATAAAAACCCCTAAATCACAATGAGGACATTGCAAGTGTTAGGCATGGGGGGGGTATAAGTGCAAAACTTGTAGAAAAAATGGTTTTAAACAAAAAATTCACATATGCCAAAACACCATAAAAATTAAAAATTTTTCAAAATAAAAAGAATAAGAGGAGAAAGGAAATTTTGTGGAGAAACAAAATGAAAAGGAGCACAAAAAGATGAAAGAAAAGAGTAATAGTCATTAGTAAGAAGCTAAGGAATTAACCTTAGTCTAGACCATTTTTCAAGAAAAGAAATGAAAAGTGCTTGGTAAGACTAGCAAGAACGCAAACCTTAGGCATTCTTGATAGACTCTTAGTACCCATTAAGATCTAGACAATCCTCAAGAGGTTGAGGAAAATGAAAAGCTTAATTACTAGGTCCAAGGCTTAGGGAGTATTTGACCTCGCTAACTAACTTCTAGTTTACGGGACTCAGTAACCTAAGCACCCCAACCCCACACACTGCCTGGTTTAGTAAGCATAAAAAAAATCAAAATCACGCAGAAGCGTCATTCTGAAAAGTACACATAGAATAGGAGCGGCCGATCAACACAAGTTGATTTGGACGAGTTCCCAGCGCAGAGAGGTGGGAAATCCCCTCAAAGATGCGTAACAAAATAGCATCTCCTCTGTGCTTGTCTCATAGGATATTCACATATCCTACTGGGGGCATGTAAGCACCCTGCTGGTTCAGATTCCATGGATGGCATTATCACGAAGTGACAACTGCCAGGGTCTGAACGCGGCCACAGAACACCATGGATGGGATTATCTCGAAATCTCAATAGCCAGGGTTCTGGGGGTTGCCATGGGCGGTGCTATCTCGAAGCATCGATCGCTAGGAACCCTTGAGGATTGATGATGGGAGCAATGAATCTGATATAGACCGTGTTGAAAAGCCAATCCTAGGCTAGAACTAAAAAGAAAAAGAGAGAGAAAACTCTCCAAATAGAAAAACTTTCTATCTCTCTCTTATAAAACGCACTGCGAACTGAACCAGGGCTAAAATCATTTCAAGCACGAGTGCCTTAACTACAAAGTCCAATAAACCTTAGGTTAGTTCTTGTGGGTCTTAAAAACCTTTGCTAAGGACTGAGGCTGAGGCTAGATAGATTTGGATCTTGATTGGTACTAGAGTACCTTTTAAGCCTATGGTCAGCATTCTAATCTAATCTAGGTTCAAAAGAAAAGGCACTTACCTGAAGTTGTTAAGAATATCATGGTCTAGAACAAAGGTTAAAACCTTAGGTTTTTGCTAAGGGACTAGCAAAAGCTAGGCATGGGGGTGTGATGAGAACCTCGTCACAAACCCTAAACTAGCACCATTTAACCCTGATATGCAAGAAAAAGCTCCTACATAACTCTGAAAAGGCTTGGCTCAGAGAGATTCTGAGTTTACAAAGAAAATAGAAACTAAGGGGTAAAAATGCAATTTCACCAATACGATCAGAAAATAGGGCAAGTCAGGGTCAGAACATAGGTCAAAACAACCTAATAAGAAGAAAAGTGGGATGAGATGATTCAATAAGGGCTATAACAACACGAAGGAATTAAATGACATCCTATAACCCTAAAAATAAACCCACTTCAATTCACGTGGTTCGAGGCAAGGTAAAAATCAAATAAACCCTCTAAAATTCATAGAAAAATAATCTCTACGGCTTATGACTTTCAATTTGGCCTTAGGAACCCATTTTGACCTACATTGAGAACCATGCCCAATTAACAACTTAATTTGGGTTTTTGCGTAAATTGACCAGTCGAACAAGGGTTAATCCAGAAATGAAATTCACCATCAGAATCCTTAGGTCTTAATTAGTCATGTATAAAAACTTGGGCCTAAGAAGAAACCTTCTTGACCAACTTTACACTTTGGTCCTCATATATTTACTTTTTGGCCCTCAACTTTTGAACCCACACATTCTGCCCCTAACTCTCCTTCGTTATTTGCGTTCGGGTCCCTCCTGCAAAACCTGAGCAGCGCCATTCTCCGGCGACCTTGCGCGGAGGATGGCGCCGCGCAGGGTGAGGGAGGGGCCCTGGCAAGTCAATGGGGGGTACCTTGCGTCGTCAGCCACCGCAGGGACACCCCCTGAGCGCTGCACCCACCCATACCGGCTGTGTGAATGAACGGACGGTATGGGTCTCCACTTCCGGCGTCCTCCAGCGAGGGAGACATGTCGTCTCCCTCCGCCCTCCTCTCTGGTTTTGCCCCTATAAATACCCCCGTCGCTCCGCCGTTCTTCGCAGCTCGGATCTGACGGAGACACCCCCCTCAATTCCTCCCTTCCCACTCCGACACACGCCCCCTTGCTCCGGCGGTTTCTCCTCCTCCTCCTCGTCGCCCTGCCGCACTACCAGCAGCAGGGTTACCTTCCCTCGCTCTTTCCGCATCACGCCGCACCCAGCTGATGCCTCTCCGGCCCTCTCCTCACCGCCGCCCCTTCCTCTGGGCAATTTCTTCGCCAGCGACAGTCGATACGACTGTCGCCTGCACCAACCCCTCTTCGTCTAGCTTAGTAGGTAAACTTCTCCTCTTCCTCCCCTCTTTCTTTTCCATACTGAAAGCCCTTACTGTCGTCACCGATTTCCCACCGATCACCCTCAACTTCTCCACCTCCGACCAAACTCCGGCGAACCGCTCCCATCGCTCCAGCACCCCACATGGCTCGCCGACCTATGCATAACCTCCGCCTCCTCACCCTGATCCTCTTCCGCCCCTCCATTTCCCGCCACTCGCCACCTGCAGACCCCCCGAACAAACCCATTCCCCCAGCCACAGTCCGACCTAGGGTAGCCCTTGTACGCCGCCCCATGCCTCGCCACCACCCGCGCGAGCTTCGCCGCACTCTGGCGAAGCTCCCGGCACCTTCTGATTAGGTCGAGAGGCCATTTTGCTGTGAATAGGTCACCCATCCTCCGCCGCCATTGCTGTGCAGAAGGAGCTGCTTCTACCTGCAGCTGCAGCCTAGCTTCGCCCAGGTCAGACTCCCCAGGATGCAAGGCCGCCCTCGCGCACCTGCCCAGGCTCGCAGCTGGGGAGAAAGCTCCGCAAAAGCCACAACTGCCTGCAGCTTTCTCAGCGCAGGCACTCACATTGGGGTGGGACATTTAGTCCCACCTCGGAAGGCTTCGAAGAGGCGCACCGATATAAGTTGAAAAAGTGCTGTCGGCTTATCGCCTCAGCACACGGGGTGGGGTCCCTCTCACACCGCTTCACCCGACCCGTCCGCGAGCTCATCACGCGGATCTGACCGACCCGACCCGACTTGACTGGCACTCCTCGCCCACCACCGCACGCCGGTGGGCCTGTACCCGGGCGCGACCCGCGTACCCGATTACCCGGTTGCTTTGGGAGAGCTGTCCTAAGAGCGAATTCAGAGAGAGAGACGCGGGGGGAGGGTAGAGTAGGTTTTTGCCCTCTGATGCTGAACTCTTGAGCGTGCAGGCACAGGTGAAGAAGAAGGACTGCGGAAGAAGAAGAACTGAAGCGGCACTGTAGCATCCGCTGGTTAAATCGTCTGATTGGAAAATCAGACGACGTCCTGAAGACAGGTGAAGACAAAGAAGAAGGAGAAAAGAAGAGAGAAGGAACAGCCAAGTGGCAAGGAAGAAGAAGAAAAGAAGAAGCAGGATTGCGGCAAAGAAGAGGAAAGACAAGAAAGAAGATAAAAGAAGAAGAAGATCTGAAGAAAAAAGAAAGAAAGGAACAGCCAAGTGGCAAGGAAGAAGAAGAAAAGAAGAAGCAGGACCGCGGCAAAGAAGAGGAAAGACAAGAAAGAAGAAAAAAGAAAGAAAGGAACAGCCAAGTGAAGAAACAGAAAGCAGAAGAAGAAGAGAAGTAAGAAGCAAGAAAAGAAGAAGAAGAAGAACAGGAAGAACAAAAGCCAAAGAGGAAGAAAGAAGAAAAGAAGAAGAAGCCAAACTTTCATCTCTCTCTCTCTCTCTTTATTTTTGTAATAGAACATGTATATCTCTAGAATACGACTTGCTCCCTGAGTTCGACCTCGGGAGAATTGTTATTCCCGAGTAAGAAAATATATATATTTGAAAATGATGGCAATAACTAGCTATACTACAACGCTATAGCAAAAACTAGTCATAGTTGTCGCCTGTAACGTTTTCACTTAGGTTAAAATCATCTTTGTTGGCTCTATAGGATTGTTGCTATTTATCTTTGTTCTTTAGTTGGGTATTCGCTTTGCGAATTCCCATCTTCTTCGTGAGACAAAATCCTTTTTGTGAAGAGAAGGGGTTTGAGATACGCTACCCTCGTATAAAGTAGCGTGGTTGTATTTTAGGTTGAATCACCCTCGTTTAAGTGATTCATTTAGTAGATTTGATCAACTTGGTTGATCGGTAAATCCTAACTCGAGAGGGTTAGGTGGTGGTTTTCACCCTCTTTGGGTTTCCACCTAAAAATACTTGTGTACATTGTGTGATTGATTTTTTTTTAGATTATTTATATTCTATTCCATAATTTATTACGTCATCCCCTCCTAGTAGGGAAACAACAATTTCTTCTTTTCTTATTTCAGAACTTTAGAGATCCAGACAAATGTGAGGTGATGATAGCCTAGGTAATAGATCAATGCGAAAATCCAATTCGCATTTGGAGTTCGTACTTTACCCTTGGTAAATATTTCTGTCGGGATAGGCAACTACTTCCCTCAGGGATAAAGTAGAAGATAATCTGTAATTTGACCCTGACTTTTGGCATAGGTATGAGATATCGAGTTGAATGGATTTGTATTTGGTGGCACACACTCATCCGGTGCTACATGTAATCTAGTACTACAGACTCTAGATCTCTAGACTATTAGAAAAGTCAACTCAGAGAGAGGCTAAACAACTGTGCTCTCTTGATGTTCCTGGGCACTCACTCTTTTCTTTCTTTTCTTTCTGAGATCACAAATCTCGCAAGATTTAGTAATTGTACTCTCTGTCTGGTGGCCTCACATGGCATCCACACTTCAATTAAAGTCCTAATAACTCTACAACTAAGTTAGAGTCCTTTGCCGGTATTCAGGCGATCAGAAATACATAAAGGTAGGTGTGGGTCATATTTGGTGGATCGGGATAGGTGTTTTGTTGCCTTAGAAACAATGTTACAAAGATAACATGGACTCTTTTCTTTTTCTTTTCTCTCTCTTTTCTTCTTTTCTTCTCTTTTTTTTTCTTTTTTCTTTTTTTTTCTTTATTTGTTTCTTCTTCTTCTTTTTCTTTTTCTTTTTCTTTCTTTATTAATCAACATAACATGATACAGACTTTTATTTATGTGGCATTATTAGGGATGATGATGGTCAAGAGGATATTCTGTGGCTTATTTGATGGAAGTGCCTATTCTCAGCACCGGGAAGGAATGGATAGGACAGGCATATTTCTGACCTTTGACACTATTACCCTCCTTTAGCCGAGGACTCTATGAAGGACAGTCATAACCATCCACCATAGTCATAGCTTTATTAAAACTCAATCTTTGTGTATCTGCCTTATTTGGTGACTCTTAGGAATTCATACAAAGTACGCACACAGGAATAGAGAGCGAAAACTATGCCTAACTCTGAAGTATCATCATCTAATTGTCCAAAACTTAAGAGTCCTTGCACTAGACTTAGTACACCAGTAATCTCTCTACTTTCATCTCACAAATATGGGGTGGATTACTAGAAGATAGTATGCCTGACTCCCTATTAACTGTCCAAGGGTTCAGTAGACTACAAATGCTTACTGCTTTTCTTCAAGGATCAATTACCAAGTCTACGTGCACGTGAAATAAATGTACCAGATTCTAAACTTAAGAAATAATTCAAGAAGAAAAACCTCCAATGACAAAGATATTTTGCTAGGGACTGACCCATTCAGCTTAAGAAAAGATAATTTTTTTTTTTATATGCTAACCTAAATGCATGAATACTTCATAAAATGCAAAATGCACCCCCCATGGCTAAATCCTACAATGTCCCCATTGTAAAATTAAAATAGGGGGAGAATGGAAAGAAATCACTTGACAACGGTATTATTCAGAACGCTGGGTTGCCACCCAACAAGCGCTACATTTTCTATTAGCAGCCAGACTTAGAAGGAAGCTATAAGTCTGGTTCCAGACAGAAAAAGTTAGGCCCTAAAAATATGCGTAACAGTGTGGGCCTAGAAAACAAGTAGCCACGAATGTTGGCGAGCTGATGATGTAACGTAATCCCAAATGCTCTCCTGAAGATATGAAAACAGAGAACCTCGTTGGCTACCTTGGGAGGTCTAGGAATGACAAAAGGAATATGAAAAGGGACCTCCCGAAACAGAATAAGTGGAGGATAACAAGGATCCTCCGGAGCAGGACGGTTTGTAAAAGATATAAAGATTATTAGTTCAAACCCTTGAATGGAGAGAGTAAAAGTACAAGAATCAATTCACACTCACCATTCTACCTGAGGATGTACTGGCCTGATATGTTCTCCAGAAAGAATGTACATGAGCAGAGATCTGAGCCAGGGAACGGTTAGGAAGTATAAGGGTTGTTTGTAGTGTTGGAAGGTAATGGTTAAGTCCAATGAGGGCTTAGTAGGTGTTAGGTCTAATTCCAACAATGATTTAGATTGTGTATACTCCCTAACAGTTGTAGACAACTTCAGGTTACCCTGCCTAACATTAATGATCAGAGTTATATTTGAATCAAGTGTAGACTCCAAATTACAACTCTTTGATGGCAAGGACAAAATGTCTGAATCATTATCATTAATCTCATCTCGAGATTCATTTGGTTCACTCAAATTTCTGTCAGGGTGTATATGTGATTCATTAGTGAAGATAGGA
Source organism: Thalassia testudinum (assembly GCA_037157565.1). Classification (NCBI taxonomy): domain Eukaryota; kingdom Viridiplantae; phylum Streptophyta; class Magnoliopsida; order Alismatales; family Hydrocharitaceae; genus Thalassia; species Thalassia testudinum. The sequence goes on along the minus strand of JAZHRO010000014.1, from coordinate 92,626,991 downwards.
GTTGGATCAGTGATAAACGGCAGTTTATCATCATTCTTATGCACTAAAACTAACCTAGCTACTAGGATTTTACTCCGCAAGCGGGTTTTTGGGCTGCATTTAGGCATAAATTAGGATAGGCATGCATTGCATTTTTTATTACCCTTTTAATATGTTTTTGTCAGTGTTAGGGATGTACAGATGCACAGATCCCTAAAACCCTAGCACTCAAGAAGGCAAATGGTGAAGGAGAAGCCCAGACTAGCTGGAACTCAGCTTGATCCAGCTCACCACAGCTGGAACCTAGCTTACTTGAACTAGGGTAAGCTCATCCTAGCTCCATTCAGCTAATCTCAGCTGGATGGCAGCTCAAGAGAGTTCACCTTAGCTCACCCTAGCTCAAGTCAGCTCAGATCTAGCTCAACTTAGCTGAGTCTAGTTCATCTCAGCTCCTACTAGTCCACAGGGAGCTCTAGCTAGCTCAGCTAAGTTGACAGGAGTTCACCCCAGCTCAGATCCAGCTACATCCAGCTCCACTCAGCTCCAGCCAGCTGAAGAACTCATCCCAGCTCAGGAAGCTCAAGTCCAGCTCCCGGGGACTTAGCTTAGCTCAACTCAGTTGAGCTAAGCTACCTTAGCTGCCTCAACCAGCTTGATTCTCCCCGGGAGCACCAGACCTAGCTCACCTCAGCTCATTTTGGTAGAAGCTAGCTCACTTTAGCTTTGCTTAGCAACTAGCAAAGAACTAGCAAGCTAAGCCAGCTAGAGTAGCCCCACGCCAGCCTCTTCAGCAACCACCAGCTCTAGTGCAACTCAAGATGACTACCTCCAGCTCCTCTCCCTGAAAACCCTAGCTCCAAATGCCTCCAACTCTACTCCCTACTAGCTAAGCTAGCTTAGCTTAGCTTAGCTATGCTCCAACTTCCTTGGCTTGTACCACCCAAAAAACCCACCTACCAACTCCACCCAACTAGCTCCACCTAAGCTCCACATAAGCTAACCTACTTGGCACCAACCTAACCTACCCACCACCTCCAAAAGACACCTAAAAGTGGTGCCAAAAACTACCTATAGACACCCCTTAATGGCGCCACTCTTCCCTCCAAAATCCCCCCTCATCTCCACCACACAATCCCCCTTGAACCCATCTCCACCATCCACCTAATCCCCCTTCCAGAAGACCCCATGTTGGCGCCAACATGGGGGTGTCTCTCCACCACCAAAAGACACCAACACCACCATAACCACCCCCTTTAACACCCCTTGGGTTGGCGCCAACTCACCCTAGCCATAGGATTACCAACCACCCTCATCCTTCCATCCTAGCCCTCCATTTCAAGGGGCACCTTAAACCCCCATCCTACCCTATAAAAAGGCCACTACCCACCACCATTCAAGTCATCCTTGGCTAGCAATTTCACTCTCATATTCCACCAAGAAGCCCACGTCCAAGAGAGAAGAAGAAGAAGAAGATTAAGGGGATATTCTGTCCCCTTGGTGCCTTCCCCTCTTCCATTCTCTCTTGGGTCACGCCAGCCAAAGGAGAAGCCAGGCAAGGAAGATCTTGGAGGAGATCTTGAAGGTGGTCACGCCACCATGGAGGAGTTTTTGAGGGTGGTGCACGCCCACCCCTTGGGGAGATCATTGAAGGTGGTAGCTTCCACCTTGGAGGAGCTCTCAAGGAAGGAGAAGAAGGAGGCTCTCTTTTCAAGCCAAGGAGCAGCTAGGCTTAGAGCAAGAAGACGCCCTTCTTCACCATTGTTGCAAGAGGATTTGTGTTTCTTTTCTTGCTATTAGATTTGTTTAATTCTAGTAGAAGCATTCCTCCACTTGTCCTTGAAATGAACACTCATTCTACTCAATCAAATTGCCTTCTTTTAGCTTTTTATTGCAGTTGTTTTTAGTTCTAGCGCTTGTTTCACCTCTTCTTCCTAATTACCCTGGGCCTCCACTTGCCTAGAGTGAGCTTAGGAAGAAGATATTTCTATCTCTTAAATTTTAGTTAATTATTTGTAGGTGTTAGTTCTTTTCGTTACAATTCACAGTTTGCCCTCGTCTTTTCAAAATACCAAAAAAAATTTACATATTGAAAAATATCAAAAACAAAGTTGAGATCTATCTGTAAGCAAGAGGATTAATTTTTCCATTTTTGCCTCCTTGCACGACCCTAGATACTCCCCTATCTAGGACATAAATTTAAAAGCGAAAGCGGATTCGCGTGTTACAACGACGTTAAAAACCCGCTTTTACAAATCATGCGTATTTCGTTATCACTTTTTGGTGCCGTTGCTGGGGAGGCACGGCTTTGCATTAATTAATTTTCTCTTTCTTAAAGTGGATCTCATCCCCTTCTCTTTCTTTCTTTTGTGTGTGCAGGAACTACAGCGGGAAGGCAGGAATCTGGAAGCGAGAGCTCAAAGTTCCTTTTCTTCCCGTGAAATTCAGGTTGGTTCCTCTTTCTGGTCACATAATTAATTAAAACTACCAAAAATATATTAAACTTGGCTTTCAGGATCCTAAACAACTTAATTAAGTGGAGTGGGCTTTCCATTGTTTTCTTGTATGCTTCTTTAACACCACTCCATTGCAAGTATTGGTGTTCTATTTTCCGGGTCCAGATTTCTGTCCGGAATTGAAAAATCGATTCCTAACATCACAGGCCTCCTAAAATCATAAAATTTCATAGAGTGATTCCCAATTAAGTTTGGAACATCTTTTCCAAATTTCAGATCAATTGGATTTGTATTTAATTTTTAAAAAGTCGTGGATTGCAGAGGGGTCACACCCTTTAATCTTCCTATTTTGCTACTATCCGTGAATTTTTAGAATTTTTATACTCATCCAATTTTTGTGAATTTTAGTTTTTTGGAATCCTTGTGAAATTTTACACATCATATAAAATCACAAAAATTTTCTGAGGTCGGTGGTAATACTGAAAAGTCCACAATACCCACAGGTATCATTTCTAGACTTTGACACTAGTACGATTAAAAATTTAAAATAATTACCAAACAAATTCTTAAAATCATAAAAAAATCTTTTTTGGAATCCTTGTTTGATTTTATTCAAGGTAGTGGTGTTTTTTGACTTGTTTGGACCACTAATTAATTCTGAAAGCCTAAAAATAATTCATTGGTAATAAAACTTCTGTCTTAGGGATAATTGGCTTAGGGTTTCTTCTTTCTTTTTAGAGACTCAATTAAAAGGAAATATACAATCACTCATACAACTTGTTTTCCTTTGATTGTGGATTTTCAAACTTGTTTGAAAATTTAATTAGAAAAACCCTAAAACACATTTGATTAAATTGAATCCAAAAAGACATAAATATAAGAAAATTGTGTGACAACTTAATTTTCAATGGAGCCACTCTCCAATTCCTGCACACACACAAAAATATCAAATAACAGGGTAACAACCCAATAAACACCCTCCACATTCCGTGTGCACTATAGCATCCTAGACCTAATTAAAATTTGTAGCAACTTGACCCCTAAGGCTTTACCAAATTAGGCTTGCTATTTAGGTCTTAAGTTCTCTTTAGTTAATACCAATTCTGTCATCTGTATCTATTGTTCAGGCTGAGGGGCTGTGTCAAACGACCAGGCACGGGTTTGTACAAGCACCTGGGGTCTTCCCTGGGAAATGTTTGGGCCCAAACCTCCCCTTAAGCAACTTGGCTACATTTGTTGACAGAATGGGCATTCACTGTTGACTACTTATTTCCTATATAGACCAAGTCTTAGGTTATTAGGGAGTCACATTTAAGTTAGGTCTAGTTTTGTTTGTTTGATTTGCACACCTTCTCTCATCTTTATCTCTTCTCCTCCCCTCCAAGTCTTCCAAGGTGTGCATGCACGGGTGACGGTCCCAAAAGCCACACCTCGAGGGACCATCTGATTTCGCCCCCCGCAGCAAGAAATAATTGTTTTCTTCCCCCTCGTCTTCTAAAAAAATGGAAAACCCAGGAAGCCGTCAAAAAAATTCTGCTTCCACTTCTAACCCGTCAGCCGACCCACAAGCTGACTCCACCCTCCCTCACCTTCCTAACTTGGAGCAACCAGAAATACCAGCAGGGCCAGGTGGCCCTCCAATTATAACCCATAATACAAATCCCTTTGCATTAATGGTCGACCATTTGGCCCGACTAGAACAAAATCAAGAAGATCTAGCTAGGACTGTCACGAACCTAGCTAATCAAGGACAAAATCCACCACCCCGCCAACAGCCTGTCGTTCCTCTTAAGGATTTCTATGATCCTTCCAATTATGAGGAAAGACTAGGGGTGGTCATACCACAAGGGGATTTCGAAATCAAACCCGCCATTCTAAACCTTATCAAGCATTTTCGTGGTCTTCCAAGAGAGGACCCTTTTTGTCGTCACGAGGAATTAACTGTCCTCGCTCAAACCACTCATTCCCGCAATGTGCAGGAAGACATGTGGTTAATGAGACTCTTTCCTCTCTCTCTTAAAGACAAATCATCACATTGGTTTAGAACAGTTGGGCGTCCTATTACCACCTGGCCCCAATTAAAAAGTGCTTTTCTTAAAAAAAAATTTCCGATCGATCGAACAAATACATTATGAAGATCTATAACAACCTTTCAACAAAAAATTGGTGAACCCCTCCACGATGCCTGGGAAAGATTTCAAGAACTTCTAAGAAGTTGTCCCCACCATGAAATTCCACAATGGCAGCTAGTGCAGATCTTCTATCACGGACTAGAAGATCAATTAAAATGATTTGTGGATGCCTCATGTGGGGGCAATTTTCTTAACAAAGACATCGAAAGTGCCTATCTTCTCTTTGAAGAAATGAGTGAAAACTCATTTAACATGACTTCAATGGACACTTTTGGCAGATCACAAAACCCCAGACACAGAGTCCATGAAATTAACTCCAAAACCACCTCTGTTCCAGTCACACAAGATGATTTATATATGTTATCTCAACGACTCGACCAGATGCAAATTCACCAAAAGAAAATGGAAGAAAAGCTCACAAACAAACAAGCTCCACACGTCCACACTCCACACACTAACCCCCCACACATTCTCCGAAGAGAAAATCTACACAATATCGATGCCACATCTGCTGGCCAGCAAATTTCGGCTAATTTCCCGCATGATGTAACCGGAAATTTTGACCAAAATATTTTTGATTCCACCTCAGAAAATATTTATGCTCTCCAGGAGCAATTTAGAAACCCCTCCAACACTTCCAATCAAAATTAGAGGACTAACCTGAATCACTCAAGGAAAAACCCGAATCAGATTCCTTTTCCCAAACAAAACTATCTTGGGAATTATGGGCAACCGTTGTATCAACCTGGACCATCCCAGGATGATATTAATAATCAGTTCATGAAAACTCTGCAAGGAATGCAGACTCAAATGACAGAAGTAACCCGCATGATTACCAATTTACAACACCAATTTAAGGTTACTCCTGATCATCAACCTATTGGGAATTTACCATCCCAACCCATGCCCAACCAAAACAATCAAAGGAATCAATTCGAAGGTGGATATCCCAGTCAACCTATTCAGCCAGCACCTCAGCATCCACCGGGTTTCAATAACAGCCAGGCATCCCGTCCTCATCCTAGAAACAACCAGACTGCAAATGCAGTTACCTTGAGGAATGGGAAAACCACTCACAATACCCTACCTGTTAAAGAAACCCACTCTAATGACACAGATTAACTCTTCCCCTCCTATTGTTCAGGAACCAATTCATGCAAAACAGGGCAACCCTGCCACATTTCCATAAGCCCTCCACTCTTCAAAAAAGAAAAAGACAAAATCTGAGCCCACTGAGAAGGAACTAATGGATTTATTTGGGCAAGTAGAAATTAATATCCCTATCCTAGATGCTATTAAGTATATCCCTGCCTATGCAAAATTTTTAAAAGATTTATGTACTCCAAAAAGGCATCCCAAAAATTTAGGAAAGGTAATTCTTCCAGAGACAGTCAGCTCAGTTGTGCAGAGCCGACTTCCTCTTAAGACAAAAGATCCCGGCACCCCCCTAATCCAAGTTATCATTAATGATACCTCATTTGATCGCGCCCTGTTGGATCTTGGTGCCTCAATTAATCTTATCCCCATAGTTATTTTTGACGAATTTAAGATTGGTGAATTGAAGCCTGTTGAGGTTACTCTCTAATTAGTCGACCGATCTACGATTAAACCAAGGAGAATTGTTGAACATGTTCTTGTCTGGGTCAAAATTTGTCTATTCGCAGTAGACTTGTTAGTCTTGAACATAGAGGTACCTGAAGCACTTAAGTTTGCCCCCATTATTCTTGGAAGACCAGTCTTAGCCACCACCCGTGCCAATATTGATTGTGATTCCGGAAAGATGAAGATCATTTGTGGCGGTGAATCTGTAACCCTAGACATTTTTCAAGACTCTAGGCGATTCCAAGAACTAGATTTCTTTGATGATTCGGATTCAGAAATACAAAACATTGTGGAGGAAACATTGCAGATTTCCCAATTAGGTTCCTGTTTTGCTGTAAATACGGTTCCTGAACAACCCACTTTTTCTCACCCTTCCACCTCAACCACACGACCAGCTAACATTCCAGCTGACCCTTTCATTCTCACTTCACCTCTAACCCACAAAGCAGAAACTCTTTCGGAACCGGGCCTACAATTGGAATTAAAACCTTTGCCCGATTCCCTTAAATATGTCTTCCTGGGTCCAAATCAGACCCTGCCACTGATTATAAATTCTGGACTCACCGGGGCACAAGAGCACAAACTTCTCCAGGTTTTGGGTAAATATCGAAAAGATATTGGCTGGACCCTTTCTGATCTTAAAGGCATTCATCCGTCCTATTGTATGCATCGTATATATTTAGAGGACGATTCTCGCCCCTCCCGCCAACCACAAAGGCGCTTGAATCCTAGTATGCAGGAGGTGGTAAAAAAGGAGATTATTAAGTGGCTTGATGCTGATATCATCTACCCCATTTCTGATAGCTCCTGGGTTAGTCCAACTCAAGTTGTCCCTAAAAGGGCTGGACTAACAGTTGTCACCAATGAAAATGGGGAAAATATAGCCACTCGAACCACTTCTTCTTGACGCGTGTGTATAGATTACCGGAAATTAAACACTGCCACCAAGAAGGATCATTTCCCGCTCCCTTTTATTGATCAAATCTTGGAGTGGTTAGCCGGACGGGAATTTTACTATTTTTTGGACGGTTATTCTGGCTATAATCAAGTAGCGGTTCATCCTGAGGACCAGGATAAAACAACTTTCACCTGCCCCTTCAGAACCTTTGCTTTCAGAAGAATGCCCTTCGATCTTTGCAACGCTCCTGCAACTTTTCAAAGGTGCATGCTTGCAATTTTTTCAGACCTAGTAGGTGAATGTTTAGAAGTCTTTATGGATGACTTCTCTGTCTTTGGAGATTCTTTTGACCATTGCCTCAAAAATCTTGAAAGAACTCTCCAAAAGTGCATAGAAGTTAATCTGGTCCTTAGCTCAGAAAAAAGTCATTTCATGGTCCAAGAAGGTATTGTCTTGGGCCATGTTATTTCAAAACAAGGAATCGCGGTAGATAAAGCAAAAATAGATGCTATATCTAAGCTCCCACCGCCCACTACTGTCAAACAGATTAGATCCTTTTTGGGTCATGTGGGTTTCTACCGTCGATTCATACAAAACTTTTCCCAAATCTCCAAGCCTTTAAGTCAGCTTCTCACTAAAGACCAGCCATTTTATTTTAATAATACGTGCCTGGAGAGTTTTTTGAGGTTAAAGAAAGAGGTTACTAAGGCTTCAATATTGCAGGGACCTGATTGGAATAGTCCCTTCGAATTAATAACAGATGCCTCAGATTTTGCTGTAGGTGCCGTTCTAGGGCAAAGAATTGGCAAGAAGCCCATTGTGATCTATTATGCTATCAAAACCCTTGATGATGCACAATGGAATTACACGGTTACTGAAAAGGAATTCTTGCCATTGTATTTGCCTTAGAAAAATTTAGATCTTATTTGTTGGGGTCACGTGTCACTGTTTATACAGATCACTCAGCAATTAAATATTTGCTGACAAAGAAAGATGCAAAACCCCGCCTTATCCGTTGGATTCTACTGCTCCAGGAATTTGACCTGGAAATCAAAGATAAGGCGGGATTGCACAATGTAGTGGCCGACCATCTCCTCGTCTTATGACAAATGACATAATGAGCCCGCCAGATCAGTTCCCTGATGAAAGTATTTTAGCTGCTACAACCCTCCCTTGGTTTGCGCCCATCGCAAACTACTTAGCAACAAAACATATCCCCGTTGATTGGCCAAAAATAAAATGGGATAAGTTCTTTGCTGATATTAAATATTATTTTTGGGAGGAGCCCGACCTTTTCCGCATTTGTGCCGATCAGGTCATTCGACGATGTGTCCCCGATTCTGAAATCCATGATATCTTAACACATTGTCACTCAATGGCCTGTGGCGAACATTTTTCGGGCAAGAAAACTGCTGCTAAAATCCTTAATGCAGGATTTTATTGGCCCAACTTGCACAAAGATGCTCATGACTTCATTCGGTCCTGTGTGCGTTGCCAGAGCATCGGCAACATGACTCGAAAGGATATGATGCCCCTTAATCTGATTTTAGAGGTTGAAATTTTTGATGTTTGGGGCAACGACTTCATGGGACCGTTCATCAATTCTGGTGGGTATTTGTATATTTTAGTCGCAGTCGACTATGTTTCTAAATGGATAGAAGCAATACCCACCCACACTAGTGATCACCGAGTGGTTATCGAATTTCTTAAGAAAAATATTTTCTCAAGATTTGGCATACCAAAAGCCATTATCAGTGACGGAAGCTCACATTTCACCCACTCACAATTCTGTCACCTCCTTTCTAAATACGGGGTTAATCATAAAATTTCCACACCATATCACCCCCAAACTAATGGCCAGGCTGAAGTTTCTAACCGGGAAATTAAAAATATTTTACAAAAGACGGTTAGGCCCGACCGTAAAGATTGGTCCACCAAATTGGACGACGATTTATGGGCCTACCGTACGGCTTTTAAAACTCCGCTTGGCATGTCTCCCTTCCGTCTGATTTTTGGGAAGGCATGCCATCTCCCGGTAGAGTTAGAACATAGGGCTTTTTGGGCAATAAAACAACTCAATATGGACTTATCTGACGTCGGTAAACATAGAAAATTACAATTAACTGAATTGGAAGAATTACGTAATTTTTCCTATGAAAATGCAAGGATTTATAAAGACCGAACAAAGAAATTTCACGATAAATATATTGTTCGGAAACACTTTGACGTTAATCAACGTGTTTGGCTTTTCGATGCGGGATTACGTCTTTTTCCTGGAAAATTAAAATCTAAATGGACTAGCCCCTTTATTGTCAATAAAACATATCCATACGACGCTGTTGACCTTTTTGATCCAAAAACTAATTCGACATTTCAAGTCAATGGCCAGCGTTTAAAGCCCTATTTTGACCATACGCCTAGAATTCCATCTGAATCTTTTAATTTTACTGAGCCAGCCACCCTTGATCACTAGTGCACATCACGCCCGGCTGAATGTCGTAAAAGATAGCACTGGATGGGAGGTAACCCATCAATTTTTTTTCTTTCTTTCCTTTTTTCTTCTTCCAGGTTTTGTTCATCCTAAACCCGACCATTCTTCACTAAGGTGATCCCTTTTCCCTCCTAATGCATGAGGACATGGCATTTCTTAAGCATGGGGGGGTGTTTTTAAATTTTTACGATCGATTTAGGATGTTCAAAACCTAAAAACATACAATTTTCTTTATTTCCAGCTTGCATACCCAAAAAAATAAAAATGTTGAAAACTTTTTGAGGAAAAATTTTGAAATCGGGACTAAGGTCGAAAAATTCACTTTTGGTACAATGGGATTTAATCTTTAACAAACTAGGGATAAGGATATGGATATGATCATTAGAATTCCAGGGTCTATTTTAGACTAGATCAGATATCCTTCTCTAAAATTCCACCTGAACTCATGATAGTTCAGGTGACTTGATCCTATTTTGTAATACAGAAAGTATTTGACTTAGTTTCTGATTCAAAAACTTGCGTTTCTTAAGAAACCTCTTGTGTCTATTTTCACACACAAGCCAACACTTAAAAATAATTAAAAATTTTTTTTTGAAAAACTCCCGTGTTTGGATTTAGTAAAAGTCTGAAGCAGATCATTGGTTTGAGTTCCCACCGCCGAGAAGAAGGAAAATACCTTCTTTGAGGATGCGATGTCAACATGTTACCGCCTCAGCACTGCTCTATATCTATATTTCATATCTTTAGATGGAGCATTAAAGCTCATTTTAGCAGCTCAAGTGTCTTGGACGGTGCTCTACCTATAGCGTCGGAGCAAGAGCTTGAGTTTGCTTGGAGCGCCCCTTTTCACCGCATCGTGTTTTGGGGTTGTGAGCTCCTGGGTGGTGTCATGGACAGTGCTATCCCGAAGTACTGGTGCCAGAGCCCCCTCGAGGAATGGTAACGGGAATGATGATCCCGACACATCTGTTGTAAGACTAAGCTAAAAATAAGCATAGGGGAGGAAAAAAAAAAAATATATATATATACATATATAATAATAATAGCACGTCCTTATAAATGTTAGCTTTTCACAATCACAGACACAAGGTTTTAAAGGATTTTGCAAGTTGCAAATCAGATTCATGAGGCAGAAAAATCCTAAAAACAAACATTTCAAGTCATCTGAATTAACAAGGGGTTAATTTGTGAATTTTCTGGAGGATATTTTGATCCCGTTCTATCTAATGGTTGAATCCAAAAACAAACCCCGATGTTGATCTTTAACAAATCCCGTACCTCCTGTGTTTTAATCTACCAAGGTCCCTTAATCTCCTTTTCTCCTCAAAAGTCAAAAAAAAAAAAATTTAGATTTCCCAAAAATTTCATTTTCCAAAAAATTAAAGTTTTGCTAAGAGACTAGCAGAAGATAAGCATGGGGGTGTGATAAACGCTAGTTTGTCATCATTCTTATGCATTAAAACTAACCTAGCTCTTAGGATTTTACTCCGCAAACAGGTTTTTGGGATGCATTTAGGCATAAATTAGGATAGGCATGCATTGCATTTTTCATTGTCCTTTTAATATGTTTTTGTGAGTGTTAGGGATGTACAGATGCACAGATCCCTAAAACCCTAGCACTCAAGAAGGCAAATGGTGAAGGAGAAGCCCAGACTAGCTGGAACACAGCTTGATCCAGCTCACCACAGCTGGAACCTAGCTTACTTGAACTAGGGTTAGCTCATCCCAGCACCATTCAGCTAATCTCAGCTGGATGGCAGCTCAAGAGAGTTCACCTTAGCTCACCCTAGCTCAAGTCAGCTCGGATCTAGCTCAACTTAGCTGAGTCTAGCTCATCTCAGCTCCTACTAGTCCACAGGGAGCTTTAGCTAGCATAGCTAAGTTGACAGGAGTTCACCCCAGCTCAGATCCAGCTACATGCAGCTCCACTCAGCTCCAGCTAGCTAAAGAAGAACTCATCCCAACTCAGGAAGCTCAACTCCAGCTCCCGGGGACTCAGCTTAGCTCAACTCAGTTGAGCTAAGCTACCTTAGTTGCCTCAACTGGCTTGATTCTAACTGGGAGCACCAGACCTAGCTCACCTCAGCTCAGTTTGGTAGAAGCTAGCTCACTTTAGCTTTGCTTAGCAACTAGCAAAGAACTAGCAAGCTAAGCCAGCTAGAGTAGCCCCACGCCAGCCTCTTCAGCAACCACCAGCTCTAGTGTAGCTCAAGATGACTACCTCCAGCGCTTCTCCCTGAAAACCCTACCTCCAAATGCCTCCAACTCTACTCCATACTAGCTAAGCTAGCTTAGCTTAGCTTAGCTTAGCAATGCTCCAACTTCCTTGGCTTGTAGCACCCCAAAAACCCACCTACCGACTCCACCCAACTAGCTCCACCTAATCTCCACATAAGCTAACCTACTTGGCACCAACCTAACCTACCCACCACCTCCAAAAGAAACCTAAAAGTGGCGCCAAAAACTTCCTATAACCACCCCTTAATGGCACCACTCTTCCCTCCAAAATCCCCCCTCATCTCCACCACACAATCCCCCTTGAACCCATCTCCACCATCCACCTAATCCCCCTTCTAGAAGACCCCATGTTGGCGCCAACATGGGGGTGTCTCTCCACCACCAAAAGACACCAACACCACCATAACCACCCCCTTTAGCACCCTTTGGGTTGGCGCCAACTCACCCTAGCCATAGGATTACCAACCACCCTCATCCTTCCATCCTAGCCCTCCATTTCAAGGGGCACCTTAACCCCCCATCCTACCCTATAAAAAGACCACTACCCACCACCATTCAAGTCATCCTTGGCTAGCAATTTCACTCTCATATTCCACCAAGAAGCCCACGTCCAAGAGAGAAGAAGAAGAAGAAGATTAAGGGGATATTCTATCCCCTTGGTGCCTTCCCCTCTTCCCTTCTCTCTTGGGTCACGCCAGCCAAAGGAGAAGCCAGGCAAGGAGGATCTTGGAGGAGATCTTGAAGGTGGTCACGCCACCTTGGAGGAGTTTTTGAGGGTGGTGCACGCCCACCCCTTGGAGAGAGCATTAAAGGTGGTAGCTTCCACCTTGGAGGAGCTCTCAAGGAAGGAGAAGGAGGCTCTCTTATCAAGCCAAGGAGTAGCTAGGCTTGGAGCAAGAAGATACCCTTCTTCACCATTGTTGCAAGAGGATTTGTGTTTCTTTTCTTGCTATTAGATTTGTTTAATTCTAGTAGAAGCATTCCTCCACTTGTCCTTGAAAAGAACACTCATTCTACTCAATCAAATTGCCTTCTTTTAGCTTTTTATTGCAGTTGTTTTTAGTTCTAGCACTTGTTTCACCTCTTCTTCCTAATTACCCTAGGCCTCCACTTGCCTAGAGTGAACTTAGGAAGAAGATATTTCTATCTCTTAAATTTTAGTTAATCATTTGTAGGTGTTAGTTCTTTTCATTACAATTCACAGTTTGCCCTCGTCTTTTCAAAATACAAAAAAAAATTTACATATTGAAAAATATCAAAAAGAAAGTTGAGATCTTTCTGTAAGCAAGAGGATTAATTTTGCAATTTTTGCCTCCTTGGACGACCCTAGATACTCCCCTGTCTAGGATATAAATTTAAAAGCGAAAGCGGATTCGCGTGTTACAACGACGTTAAAAGCCCGCTTTTACAAATCACGCGTATTTCATTATCAATCAGTATCCTTAATTATTCCTAAAGGAGGATCAATCTAAATATTTTAGAGCAAGCCTATATCATTGAATTCGTTATTCTTCTTGGGGTATAAATCCTCAATTGACATGTTTTATCCTTGTGAGTCTCCCATAGACTTCTCATTATTTTGTTTGTCCTCCTTTAATATCAACTCCTATTTTGATGGAGGATGACTCTCAAAGGAAGGGAGGAATCTGGATTTCACCATATTGTTTATATCCTTTGGAGGTAAATCCTCAAATGATAAATAATTCCCCTGTGATTCACTCCAAATTTTCAATCCAGGCTCCTCTATTGGGGCATCCTCATCCTCTGAAATTGACTCTTCATTTCCCTGAGACCAAAATTGATCTAATTCATCCTCCATTCCCTTAGGGTCACCTTCATTAGGTGCATTTAAATCCTCAGGATACTGAATGGTAGGTGTTGATTCCCTAAGTGGAGGGTCAAGAGTAGGCTCACTAAGGGTAGAATGAGATTCCACCAGATAATCAATAGGGGAAGTGATAGGAATAATACAACCTTGACCCAGGTCAGTAGTGGTAAGGAGAATACTGCCATTGGGGTCAAGGTCCTCAAGAGGTACCATCTTCCCTTGCTTTTGACTCCAATATAGCTCTGGTGGATAATCACTATGATCGTTCTCCTCTAGTGGCCGTGTCTCATTTGGAGAGTCTAAGTCATAGCTACATAAAGCTGGATCCCTATTGTCATTGGTTTCCTCAGAATTATTTGCATGATCATGGTCATATGGGTAGGGATCAGAATTACTGGGAAGCATGTAGCTAAGCTGTCTTATTTCTTCATTTAACTGTTGACTATTCCTCAACATCTCTCCCATGGATTCCATCATTTCCTTTTGCTATTTTTGCATTTCTATCATAAAAGAGTAGAGGCTACTATTATCAAGTTGGGGAGGATAGTCAATTTCAGGCTCTAGTTGCCTAGGGGTATCGGTCCAACCTCGATACGGAAAATCATGAAGGGTGGGAGGGTTGGGTGTTTGCATGGAAGTAGGGATTCTAGGGTTGGAAAATCCCGCTCCTAGGCTCTGCTCAAAAGTGGGAGTTATCAAGCCAGTACTCCCAAGATAAGAATAAGAATGATCCCATGAATTGTCTATGTACCCATCAAAGGATGGATACGCTCGGGGCATGGTATCCTAATTAAAAAATGGGAAGTATTGACTCTGATAATCTAAATGATAGGAGTAAGGGTGATCCATTTCTTTAAGCAAAATATTTTTAACTCTCTTAGGATTTAGAAGAATTTAGAACATGAGCAGAAACTTCCTAGAGAGTTCTATAGTCAAAGCGAATGCAAATTCAGTGGGATCTTGTTCTTAGTAGAATGTAGGTCTTAGAATTAAATGTTCAGTTGGTGGCCAAACTAGTTTTGCACAACTTGCGCTTCCTAGGCCAACCTTCGCTGGTGCCTATAACCTACTCACAAGGGATGGAAGTCTCGAATTGAGCCCACACACGAGGAACCGAAGTAACTTGGTGGATAGGCTTGTTGATTTTCGACTAACTTCCCTTGTGGTGCAAAAGAGGAGAGGTAGAAATTTATCTAGTGACCTTATGTGTGAGGTGCATAGTGTCTCGGGTGTGCAAACATACGATCATGTTTTAATTTTTGAAATTTCACAAACAAGATCCTTTTGCACATAATTTTAAGTCACAGATTTTAAGGTCCAACCTCTTAGCAGTCACAATTTTTAAAGTGACCACTGAATTAATTTGATTCAAGCACTTTAGTGGTCTTAGATTTAGTTTCAATGCATATGCATGACAGGTAATTGATGCTCAAGAGAAGATGTACCTTAGTCCAGCTTTCTTCCTGCAATGTATGTAGTATAATAAAAATAAACTAGATGCTACTCATTCAGTCCTAGATGATCATCCTATAGATATGCAGCTTCTAGTACGCAGTTTGATTTTCTTTTTTTTAATAATAATAATAAGCAAACATAGCTAATCTAGCTAACAAACATGCAGTTCAAATAATTCAAATAATCCTATAATCTAAATAAATGGGAACACGTTCCCAAAAATACCCGACAAGGGTCCAAAAGACAGTAATTAAATTCTAATGTCTATCTAAACTAAATCTAAACTAAGCTCTACTGACTAAATCAAAAATAGTCTCCTCCGTAAGCCTATGTGTGTGGGATCAAGGCCCACATGTTCCTATTGCTGGCCTCCAGGTGGAGTCAAGGTCCACCAAAAAGATCGCCTACGCCATGCATGTTGTTCAAGTTCAATGTCATCGCTTTGCTGCTCCTGTCACCATGTCAGATTCCCCGCATAATAAAAAAAATGATCAGATAACTGTGCAACTCAGAATATTCAAAAAATAATAATGTGAATCTATTGCATCTGTTTCCTACCCAGCAACGGTGCCATTTTGACGGAGAGAGTTTCGCTTAATTATGATAGCAATAGAAGGATATGTCATTGTGTTTTATGTGGTGGAAGATCTCTCAATAAAAAATTAACGTAGATATTAATTTAAACCACAATAAAGGATGCCGCATCCACAGGGAGGAATAGACCAATAAATTCATGAGTCGAGGAATATACAGTCCGCAGACTCTTCCGCAACTTTAATGCGAGGAATATGCTATTTCAAATGGAGCTTGCAATATCTTTAAAAGTTCAAGGTCAGTTATGCAATTTTCCCATATGGAATTAAGCTCCAAAAATATGCATATGGTGCATGTATAATGGCATATCATATAAATTCAACTTGCATGAAAAGTTGATTTGAAATTCAATGTAGAATCATGCACATAACAGAAGTAAAGTAATTTCATGAAAGTCTGAGTGTATCAATGAAATGTGGCCTAAATAAAATATTAATATATAATTGGCAATGGCATTAAATGTAATTATTAATTGAGAGGAAAACAGAGGATCTCCCCTCTCTCTTCCTTGCGTGGGCGTCCATACACGGTTGGCAGCGAGAGTCGATGGGGAGGTACGCCTTGACAAGGGCTACGCAACGGTGGTGACACAATGGCCAATGGTGGCCGGCAGCAGTCGGGTGGAGGAGAAGGGCTGCCAGTTTGTTGGCTGTTGGGAGAAGACAGTCGCGTGTGGAGAAGAAGATCAATGCTGCTGCAGCTTGTGCGGCTATGCACTGGGTGCACGCACGCAAGGCGTGGAGGAAACGCCGCTGGAGTGTCTTGGGGTTGCCCCTGCGGGTGGCTGCGGTGCAGTGCCTGCGGGCTTGGTGCAGGTGTGGTGGATGCAGCATTGGAGGGTGCGCGAGTACAAGCCTGTAGGCGATGGAGGGCATGCAAGGTGGGGTGGAGCACCTGCAGGCAGTGCTAAGAAGGGTGGTGAGCGCCTGTAGGCACTTGGCGTGCAGCACCTGTAGGGTGTGGTGCAACGCCTGCAGTAAGGGAAGGTTGGCCTGCAGCACCTGCAGAGGTCGCACAAGGTGCTAGAGGTGGAAGGCGATGGCACGGGCATGCAAGGGTGGTGAGGCTGGAAAGGTGCGGTGTGGGTGCACGAAGGCGTTGGAGGGGGCTACGCCTGTGGGCGTCTGGCAGTGGAGCGGTGATGGGTGTGCAGTGCAGGCTGGAAGGCTTGGCTATGGGCAATGCAAGGTCGCACGAGCGTAGGTGGTGGAAGGTAGCTTCAGTGCATGCTTGGTTTACACTGTGGAGAAGGTGGAGATAATTCCCAGCCAGGGGGAGGAAGAAGATGAAGATCGATCCAACTTTACCAAACCTTTTTGTCTCCTCTCCCCACGTGAGTTAAAGGATTTGAAAATCCCTTTAATAATTTTGGCTGGCTGCTGTTGGGGGTGTTGAGGCCGCCGGAGATTAGGTGAGGTGAAGTCGGTTGTTTGGGGAAATTTCATTCACCCCCCTGCTCTTTTCCAACCTTATTCCTACAAAACAACAAAACATAAAATAATTACATACTAAATTATAGAATGCAATAAAATAGATAAAAACTTAAGTAATGATGCATATACTTATTTAATGACCTAATGTAATTATTAACAAACATACTATGTTAGAATTGAAGTACTTAGGCGTAACAATAGTCCATTAAAATGGACTCATCAACATCCACCTACTCTAGAGCTCTAGAAGCCCATCAAAGCACCTAAGAGCTCATTTCCAAGCTCCAAAGGTCCCCTATTAGTGTGACAATCCCTTACCCTACCAAATATTCATTGTCTCTCTCACCACCTTCGTAGGTTGCCTTGGAACCATCCTCCCACCTCCATTCTAGTAGCAGATCTCCTCTGCCTCCTCACCTCCATTCTAGAGCCTTAGTGAAACATTCCTCTACTCGGCGTCCTCCTGTATCTCACCTCCATCGTCCCACTCCTCAACTCCTTCATCCAAGCTTCCACCAAGCACTATCATCTCGCTGAACAATCGGTTAGGGAGATTCCTTCTGACCTCTTCTCTTTTACGCTTTCGTAGATTATTGTAATAGACATTTATGAAATATATCATATTCGATTCCCTCTATATTATGATCCACCTTGTTTGTGTCCTTTATAAAAAAAAAAAAATCAAAACACCAAAAGGAAAAAAAATGAAGTGTGGTTTTCAAACTAATTAAACGTCACCTCCCTATGTTTGACCCAGGACTCCCCTAGAGTTTCTGTAAAATTGTATTTGATAATGAGTTTTGCAACTTCGATGACAGGTTCCTTTGAACCCCAATTTCTACCACGTGAAACATGTTCATTACTTGTCCACTAGGGAAATATATGCCTAGAGTGTTGACCTTGGGATAAAAATAGGTGAAGAGAAAGCAACCAAATCCGAGTAAGGCCAAGCCAAAGGCTTGAATTGGAATTACCTGGATTTGAAATTGATGTCTTAAAATCTAGATTTTTGCAACTTCAGATGCCTATAAGACATGTCTATTTCACTAGCACAGATGCTTTGAACTCATAACTACTGAACATTGCAGTTGGCAGTGAAGCCTGAGACTTCAGGCTTTGGAGACTATTGGTTGAGGCTTAAACGAGATAGATTGACAAGACCCTAAGTCTAGAAGTCCATCCTTGATGTTGTGGATTGCTTGGTTTATGGATTTTACTCTTTTCTGAAGTTGGTTAATAAAGGTGTTTTATTGATTAGCAAAAGCTTAAGTTGGTAAAAATTGGATTTTAAAAGCTTAAGGGTTAACTGATGCTGATTTTATGCAGTTTGATAATAATGCAAAATATTGTCCTTGTACGTATAAATCCGCAATCAACTTTTGCAATTTATAATAACTAGATAGTGGAGTATCTAGGGTCATCCAAGGAGTCTAATTTATTAATCAGAAAGTTGGTTCTCTCCCTTGCCTCTCAAATCTTCACTTTGTTTTTGTGATTTTGATTTTTGTAATTTTTATAATTTTCAAAATAATTAGGCAACGAAATATGAGATGATGATTATGCCACACCTATGAACTAACCCTAAGTGATAGGAATGGAACCCTCTCTTCCAACCTCACTCCAGGCAAGTGTGCCTAGAGTAATTAGAACAAGAGTGTATGGTGTGCACTACTGATGTGCATACATCTAATTGGCGTAAAGTGTCTATTTATGCATGTTTCTAGGTCTATAAATGCATCATGAGTTATAAATATTGCATAACATGCACCATCATGCATTTAGGTTAGGTTGTATAAATTATAGCTTAATTTACCATTTTAATGGTCAGGGGATAGGGTGAGATCATTTCGGGGCCTTGTATTGAAGATCCAACTGTACGAATCTGATCAGGGCAACGATCAGAGTCTAACGCCTCTGAGATCGCCTCGATCGGACTTATGTAGTATTAGTTATTGTCAGAGAAAGATTAGAGCTCAAGAGCCAAGGTGGCGTTAAATCCATATCTCAGATGACAAATCCAACTACATGGATGGATTTGGATCGATGATCACAATCCAACAATGTGAAAATCGGTCTAGTCCGACATCATGGCACCACCTACAAGAGAAAGAAGATGGATGACTTAGATGGCACCACGTGGTGCCATCCTAGCTACCCACATCACCGCAGACGTCACTGCATCCCACCTTCTTCATAAAGATCGAATTATTCTCCACCATTGGATCATCATCCAATGATGGAGAGCACTGGGGGAACAAATCAAATCTAGAGGAGAGCAGCATGCGTGAAGAAGAGGGAGGCGTGGGTTCGAGCCCCACCTCACCTCAAATTTGGAGGAGAGTGGCGCGTGGGTGAAATTCACCCGTTAGATCCGATTGGGCAGCAGAGAAAGAGGTGATGTGGTGCCATTGTGTGCATTGGATGCGAGTGCTCTTAGGCCATCCGATCTCCTGATCAGATGGCCGTGATCGATCGAACGTGAGGGCGCGCATAGCTAGATGAACCACCTCTAGGAGAGCCAATGTCAAAACCCATTCAGGCACTTGTAAGGGGGAACACATTTTACAAGACTAGGGATGACTAGGTTGGTCTAGAGTAACCAATTGTGGATGAATTGATTTCTTCACCCGAGATCCCTGAGCTAGTGTATGAGGAAAAGTATGTCTCCATGGACTAGGCAATGATAGATGATTTTGAGACATATATAAATGCGAATCCGGAATTCTTTCATTATGAGGATGAAGAATCTTTATGGGAAGTCTCACTTGAGTTTGAGGAAAATGATTTTAGTGAGATGGCTAGGCCTAAGGAATTCAATCAATCATTTAATAGCCCAATAATTGAGGAAATTGATCCTCTTTGGCCTAGCATGATGGATTCAAATTCTTATTTCATGAAGGATTTAATTCATAGCCCCATTTCTCAATCTCACCCCTATGATCTTAATGATGAGTATCTTCTTGGGATCACCAGAACCAAGTCAATTCTAATTCAACCAGAAATTTTGGACTTGGATATTTTATACGGGGGTGATGACACTTTAGAGGTCCTGGAAACAATTATTTTGGAGGATAGGAATCAGGAGAAGACAATTTGGGAAGCTAATTCTGGTTGAGATAGACATTTGGATCTAAGGTTTCCTTTATGTTTGAAACCACCAACCTTTTACCAAGGCCCTTTTGGTATTTGTGACTCTGAGGATGTGCAACCTAAGTGTTGATTAATGAATTAGTCCAGAGTCACTTGTAACTGGACTAATGAGCCCATTAATTTCTATTTACCTATTGTCTGACTTTTTAGACTTGGGTTGCATCCACATAAATCGTAGGCCCGACCCCGCTTGCATACTGATATCAGGTTTTGGGTAATTTTTATTCAGAACCTTATATACACTCGACCTTGGGGCATTGATTAAGACACATCAATTTAGGTTAAAATTCTTATTTATGCATGTCTCTAGGCAAAGATATGCATTCCATACTATAAATATTGAATAGCATGCATCATTCTACATTTAGAGTAGTTTGTGTATATTTTAGGTTAATTACGTCCTTTTATGGCCAGGAGAGAAGGATATTTAATTTAGAGCCTCAGATTTACGATCCGACTGTATGAATCTGATCATGACAACGATCGGAGTCCAACGCCTTTGAAATTGCCTTGCTTGGAGTCCCGTAGCATCATATGCGGTCCGATGAAGATCAACAGTTGAGGGACTAGGTGATGCAATTTAGAGCTTCAAACGACAAATCCAACCACATGGATGGATTTTGGTCGACGATCACAGCCCAACAACATGAAAATTGACTCAATCCAACCTTTGTAGTAGCCCCTACAAAGGAAAGAAGATGTACAACCTAGATCACGCCACGTAGAGCAACCCAGGCTGCCCATGCACACGTACGCACCACCATACATGCACAATAGCATGGGAGCACGAGCGTGCGGAAGGCAGTAGGCATGCATGGGCTAAGGGCAGCAGGCGCATAGTGCGCATGCGTATGTGGACCGTACACCTACACAGCGGCAGTGTGGGTGCAAGGTTGCCTTCAGCTATGTTTATCACCGTCACTAAATGTCCTTTATAAGAAAGTGATCCTTTCCACCACTATAAAAGGTCCCCTACCATCCCATCCTTCATCTCTTCCTTTCTTTTCCTTACCACCTCCAAGGCTCTAAGGAGAGCTTGTCCCAAGCCTGGGATGCTCGTCTAGAGTAGAATCAAATATTTTCTTGCCTCTCATCCCCATTCGTGGAGCATCCTGCAGCTGTCCTCACACCTCCTCGGGAAGAAGATCCTCGCCATACGACGTCCTGCCCTGTCCTTCCTCCATCACCGTTCTCCCTCGTCTCGCTCCTCACCACCTTCATCCGGGCGCTATTAGAGAGAGCCATCCTCCAAGCAACCATCGAGGGGGACTCTTCCCATCTCCATCTGTCTTTACTATTTTGTAGTATAGTTTTTCCACTTTCATAGAAGTAGGAAACATTTGTTCATCAGTATAATGATATTCTCTCTCTTTCTCTCTCTCATATATTCTGCAAGTAGATTAGTTAGATAATGTTTTCATCAATTTGATCTCTTGCTTGATAAAAACACAAAAAAATTTTAAAAGATAAAAATGACAATAACAAATAAAAGCGAAATGCGGATTTTTCAAACCAAACGTTAGCATCCCCATGTTCGACCTGGGACTCATCTCGAGTTTCAGTTATAAATATTATCTGATCGATGGATTTTCTCACGAATCAAACTACAATGATGGGTTTTCCAAATTCAAACCTTTCCGCGATGAATCTCTGCCACGTCATTTTAGCGTCGTTGTGGGCAAGGCAACGCACTTTGGTTTCTCTCGCATTTTTCCACCTTACTAAAATTTTATCTCACTTTTTCTCTGATTTTACTCTGATTGCAGGTACTCTTCTGAGGTTGGCCAAAGCGGTTAGATAGGAGAAAAGTGTTGATGAAGGTTCTATAAGTGTGCCCCACCATCCCCACCCTAGATTCCATTCCATCACTTAATAACTCAAACTCAAATCAACTTAGGTGCTTGCATAAACCCTAGGTTAGATCTTAATTGTTTGATTATCACTTCACCTCACCTCACCCATCCATATAAACAAAAAATACAAAAAAAATCACTCTTCTCTTCTTGTGGGATTAAATTGAAAGTTACACACTTAACATCCACAACTCTCATCCAAAGGCACACAATCACTTTCATTCTACCTGATGTAGACACAATTATTTAGGGTAAAATGCATATTCAAGCATGTTCGTAGGCTTAAATTTGCATTTCATGTTATAAATATTGCATAGCATGTATCATTTTGCATTTAGAGTAGTTGTATATAATATAGGTTAATTGCATCCTTTTTGTGGTAAGGAGAGAAGGGTATTTATTTCGGAGCCTCGGATTGACGATCCGACCATACAGATCTGATCAAGACGATGATTGGAGTCCAACACCTCCGAAATTGCCTTGATTGGAGTTCCGTAGCACCATATACAATCCAAGGAAGATCAACGGCTGAGGGACTAAGTGACATAATCCAGAGCATCAAACAACAAATCCGACCACACGGATGGATTCGGGTCGACGATCGTAGCCCAACGACATGAAAATCTACTCAATTTGACCTCTATAGCATCCCCTACAAAGGAAAGAAGATGGACGGTCTAGATTGCGTCATGTGGTGCAACCCAGGCAACCCATGCGCCCACACGTGCCACCACACACAGAGTATTGCCCATACATGTGCGCGCGTGGAGGCACGCATGCGGAGGCAACAGCAGCAACATGTATTGCGCATGTGCACGTGACAAGGGTGCGTATAGCGTGTGCCAGCGGTGCGGCAGCAAGGGCGCATGAGCAGTATCTTCAGAAACGTTTGCGGTGAATCTTTAGCAACATTTATGACCATTACTAAATGTCCTGTATATGAATTTGATTATTTCATCCACTATAAAAGGACCCTACCGCTCCCATTTTTCTTCATCTCCTCCTTTCTTCTTCTCACCACCTCCAGTTCTCTAGAGAGAGCTTGTCCCAAGCCCGGGATGCTCCTCTAGAGTAGAACCAAACATTTCCTTGCCTCTCACCCTTCTTCGTGGAGCATCCTATGGCCATCTCCTCACCTCCCATTAGGAAGAAGATCCTCGCCGTGACGTTGTCCTGCCACATCCTCCATCCTTTGGCTACATCCTCCTTCGTTTCGCTCCACACCACCTTCCTCCAGGCAATGTCTGAGTGAGTCATCCTCTGAGCAACCATTGAGGGGGATTTCTCTCACCTCATTCTATCTTTTTCTGCCTTTGTAGTGTGGATTTTTTGCTTTCGTAGTTGTAACAAGCACTTGCTTATGTATAGATGATTGTTTCTCTCTCTCTTTCTCCCTCTCTCTCTTATATTTTCACAAGTAGATTGCTAGATAAGCAATTGTTGATCTGATCTCTTGCCCTATTAAAATACCAAAAAAAATTAGAAAAGATAAAAACAAAAAAAAGAAATAAAGTGAAGCATGGATTTTTATAAAACCAAATGTTCAAGTTTCGATTATAAGTTTTTTCTAATAGATAAGTTTTGCGAGCTATGATGATGGGTCCTCCAAACCCCTAATTTTAATTTGCGAAATGTACCTTGATCATTTTGGCACCATTGCTGGGGAATAATCTGTGTAAAATATTGGGAGAGAGGGGAAAATGATGTGGTGTCTGATTATTGGGATGCGGAATCCGAGTAATGGCTATTCAATAATGGTGGGGGGAATAATCATGAAACAAGAACACGAGTAGAGAATGAATGTCTCATGCAAGAACTTGCTGCCTTCAAACCCATGCCTCATGAATATGACACATACAAATGGGAGGGTAAATTTTCTATTGCAGCTGCTTATAATAGATTGATAATGTCCTCTAGGATGGCGAAAGCTAATGAGATGAGGAAGAAGCTATGGAAGTTAAAAATACCATTAAAGATTCAAAATTTTTTGTGGCTTTGCAGAAGGGACGGCTTGATTACTGGAGATCTGAGGTACAGGAGGATAGGTACCCCCACCCAGTTTTGTCATTTATGCGGGATGCATAATGATTCTAGCATTCATATCTTTTCTTCATTTGCGATCACTGATTATGTATGGAGGAGAGTATGTAATAAGTCTTTACCCACATGGTAGAATTTGTGGCGCTATCTTGTGGATGGGAATAAGCCATGTTTACATATGGTGGCTGTGTTATGGGCTGTGTGGAGGGCTAGAAATTAGTGTGTTTTTCAGGAGACCCCAGTGTATGTGGATAATATTGTAAATTTTTGCTGGAGTCTCATACAGCATTGGGGTTCGATCATGTAATTATTTGTTTATTATCAATAATAGCTCTCCTGGTATGCTATCGGTCATACGATAGCATTCCTTTCTTTCTCAACAAACAATCACATCGATTCTACCACTTAACTAGAATATGACCTGTGGATCTGGTACACGTTAACTAAACACACAAACAAGTGAGTAGACAATTTGAATAGGTTAAGCATCTTGTGTGCCTTAACTAAGTGGTGCAACAGGCCAATTGAATGAGTTGTTTGAACCGCACCAGCCAAATTTAAATTGATTCATCAAGTAGCTTGCCAGTTAGGGTTGGTTTTTAGGGTTGAACCAGGTACTCAACATTTTTTTTTTATTTCTAAAGGAATACATCATCACCAGTGCTTGTAAAACTTGGAGTGTTTTATTAAACCCCGATTGAACCAACCTAAAGATTAAACCTTAAAAGCTACTAAATAAGGTTTAACCTAAAAGACACATCATCAAATAACCTTGTTTGCAAGCACTGGTTATGCACGCACACACATTTTAATAGATCATTAAGGGCACAACCCATCTAAAGGGCCCATCACATTCCAAGAGCATAATCATCCCCAACCTAATTAAAGCTGAGTAGACGTTGACCTTAAGGATTGATTCACTCTTCGTGGTTCAGACAGAGATTTTTTTTGATTAATCTGCTTCTGCTGGTCCGTCTGATGTCTAGCTAGGGTAGTAGCATCAAACGACCATGGCTGGGGGGACACTAAGAACCGAAGGCATAAGCCAAAGGAAGAACCTTCTCCCCAGTCCCTCCTTCTAGCTGGTTGGATTGACCATATAAATGTAGACCAAATCATTTATAATCTCAAGACAGGTCCTGGAGTCTATAGGTCTTTAGGCTAATCCACCTAAGGATAGGGTTGGTTGCTTGTACCGCAGGGCTCCTTTCTCTCCTCTTATTTCCCTCTTACTCCACAATGTATCCTTCCACATCTTTCACACATTTCCAATCCTACCCTCCTACAACTACTTATCTCAAAGATAATTGCTATCCCAACTTGACTTGTAATTACCCATCCACTAGCCGAGACAACTTTGATTGGGGATATGAATCCGGACCTCAGTGTCCAGGGCCTAACCCTGGACAACAAGGGGAGCTATAATGATTATAGATCTCGATCCTTTGATGATCAGACCAACCCAATCTACAATCAGGAAAGATATGATGATTATATCACCTACCTTCTCCAGTATTCCACTGAATATAGGTCACCACCATCCTTCAAACAACCTGAAATGACCTACTATTAGGGAGGGACCTGAGAACCTCGATATCTTGACTCCCCTAGATTGAACCTACACCCAACCTTGAACCAAACCAATCGGTTCAGGTGAACCAAATCCAAGATAGGGTGTTGGCTAATTTAAGGAACACCATACAATCTTTAGAAGCTCAACCAACACCATGCACTGAAGCATCGAAGCCTGTGATCAAAATTATTGATGAACTTAGTAGTTCTCTATTGGATTTGCTCTAAAATGTTAAGGATAGGGACTTGGGTGAGTTTCTTCTTGGGAAATTATCGAGGTCAAGGATGAAATTTATGGTTGCCCAAGTCCAATCTTGGAATGATTCTGAAGATGAACCCCCCTCAGGAGAGCCAATGTCTGAACTCGCTCAGGTGCCTATCGAGGGGGATACATTTTTTGAGATAGAGGACGACCAGGTTGGGCTAGAGCAACCCATTGAGGACGAACCGATTGATTCACCTAAGATCGCAGAGCCAAGGTGTGAGGAAAAATATGTCTCTTTGAACAAGCAAATGACAATAAATTTTGAGACATATAAATGAGGATCATGAATTCTTTGACTCTGAGGGTGAAGAATCTCTTAGTGAAGTCTCACTTGAGCATAAGAAAGATGTTTTGAGTGAGGCAAACAGGCTCAAGGAGTGTGACGAACCATTTGATAGCCAGTTCATTGAAGATTGGATTCAGTTGCGGTGAACTTGGAGGATTCGAATCCTCATTTACTAGATGATTCAATTAGTAGCCCCATTCCTCAACCACACCCAGAAGGGATTGATTTTGATTTGGAAATTATTGTATCGAAGTCAATTCTGAGTCAACCATAATTTTTGGACTTGGGTAAATCTTATAGGGTGAACGGTATGCTAGAGGTCCCAGAGCCTGAACACTTCATGTTGGAGGATAGAAATGCTGAAATGAAAATTTGGGAGGTTAATTCTAAGGGAAAAATAACTATGGATTTAAGGTTTCCTGTTAACCTAAAACCACCTACTTTGTACCAAGACTGTTCGAGCAATAAGTCAGTGTTTTAAAATTACTTCATTGTGATATAAGCAAAATAACACTCAAATAGGTAAAATTTATTACTCAGAAAAGTCCACGGTCGTTCGCTGGGAGCAAATAGGAATTCAGTTCTCAAAATTGTAATTTAAAATAATAGAGATGCGAAATTGTAATAAAAAATTAATTCAGAGTAATGTAGCAATAGGATCAAGCGTTAGATTGCAAAAAGAATGGAATAAAATGGTGCTTTTAATCGCCAATTATTCCCTACAATAATGGTAAATAGAACTCAATATATATATGAAATGATCTCAGCCATCAGAATATCTAATAAGACATCCTAAACGTCTAATGAACAGTGCTCTAATTTCTTCTTCTTACATTCTTTCTACTTCTATTCTTCTTTCTTCTTCTGCTTCTCTGCCTTTCTCCCTCTTCTTTCTTCTTCTGCTTCTTTGCCTTTCTTGCTCTTCTTTCTTCTCTGCTTGTGTGGCTCCTCTTCTTCTCTTCTTCACACAGTGGGGTAAGGATCCTCAATTTTGGCTAAGTCTCAACCAAGACTTCTAAGAGCAAAACCCCCTGCCCCTGTGCAACATCCTCTCTTTCCCTCCTCTGGTCAACTCTCTCAGAGCCTCCAACAGTACCGGGTTATCGGATTTTCAGACCTAAAGCATACCTGGGTCCAGGATTGCAGGCGTGGTCACATCCGAGGAGTGAAGTCAAGTTAGGTGGGTCAGGTCTACACCAGGCCAGCAGGGGATGGGTCATGAGTAAGGTGTAGGTGATGGGTGAGTGATGGGTCGGCCCGAACAGGTTGCTAATATGATGTTTTTATCGTTGAAATATGTATAGTGGTTAACCTAATTCGGACCTAACCATCTCTTTACAAAATTTTTAACCTGGCCTAATTGATTTTATCTTATCACTTTTAAGCCTAGGGTCGAACTCAGGGAAGTGGGGTTCAAGTAGAGTTTCTACATTTTCCTTAAAACGTATCTCTTCCGTTCATTTATTATGTTTTTGGTGTTTTTTTATTTAGATATTTTTTCTGGTAATCCTTGTCCTTGAGGCACACCCTCAAAATTGTGTCCTTAGCTTTTAGCCAAAACAAAGTTCCAAAACATGCCTTGCTACTCGCAAGACGGGATACCTGCAAATCAAAGATTATCTTTTCTCTTTTATATATATTTTTTTTCTTTTTACTAAGAAGGAAGCTAACAGACAGAAAGTAAATATAGTATCTATAGATATATATATATATATGTATTATATATATAAAGGGTTGGGGGTGGAGGTGACGATGGAGTGTAGCACTATGTCGAGTCCGTCGACGTCTAGAGAGACGCAACCAACACGACTAGGTGCCGCGTGGAGTGTGGATGGAGGGTGGATGATGAATGTGTCAATGCTTTTTTTTGTACGCGTGTATCGGGGAATATCAGCAACTGGTACAGATATTCCCGTAATACAGCATATAGTAAATAACGTGAAAATATATGTACATATGTATGTATATAAGTAAATATATCTATATGTATATAAATGTATTAGTATATATGTATAGATATATATAGATATATATATATGTATATGGATATGTATATATATATGTATATGTATCTAGATATATATATATGTATATATATATGTATATAGATATGTATATATATATGTATACAAATATGTATATATATATATGTATATAAGTATATATGTATATATATATAAGTATATGTATAAGTATATATATGTATATATATATATATAGATATATTATATATATGTATGTATACATAAATATATAGATATTACTATGTATATAAGTATATATATATAGATATATGTATGTATATATAGATAGATATATATGTTACTTTAAGTATACGTATATATATAGATATATGGTGTTTATGTGTGTGTGGATGGGTGAAAGTGTGAGCGAAGATGTGTGAGTGCGTTGGTGTAGTGAGTTCTGTGAATGAGTGAAAAAAGAGAGAGAGAAAGAGAGAGAGAGAGAGAGTGGGAGAGAGAGCGGGAGGAAGAGAAAGAACGTAGAGAGAGTGCGCAGAAGAGCTAGAGAGAGCGGAGCGGGGAGGACGCAGAAGAGACGAGTTAAGTCATCGGTGGATGGCGGCAGACGTCTGGAGCCGCGTCGTCTGGAGAAGGCGGCGGATGTCTAGACGTCGCGGGTGCGGGTGCGCGCCTTCACGTAGGGTTTCTGCAGGCCGACGTGAGGGTGAAGAGCGGGCGATGGCGCGGGGAAGCGAATGCGGAGGAGGTCTGCAGGTGGTTGCGGAGGGGCGCAGGGGTTGGCAGGGGACGGCGAGAGGGCCTGGCCGGCCGCTGCAGTGCGTGCAGCGGCCGTTTGCTGGTGCACGGCGGAGGCATCAGAGCGGAAGACGGAGGGGCGAAGGGCCCTGCAGGCACGCGAGGAGGGCTGAGCGCATGCGAGGAAGGTTGCGGAGGAGGCAAGGGGAGCTGCTGTTGCTGCTGCTGCCGTGGTTTGGCTGCTGCTGCTGCTGCTTCAAGCTTCAGACCTGGAAGCAGTAGCAATGGCGTGGAGACGAAAACGAAAGAAAAGAAAACACCACGCCCACCGGCTCGTTGAAGAGTTGGACGGTGGTGTTCCCACTGTGGTGGTGTGCACCACAGTGGGTTCTCCTGCTCGCCGGGTGTCTCCTCGAAGGAGGGCCGACGTATGGGAGGGGAGAACGATGGAGAGGAAGGTGAGGTTGCGAGTTTCTTTCTTCTGCAGCCGGGTATGTGGTCTCGCGATGAAGAGGCTGCTACTTTATAGAGGAGGAGAGCGTGGCTGCCAGCATGGTTGTAGCAGGGATAGGGCGTGGGAGAGTGGCAGCCGGATGGAGTGGCGTTGGCAGGGAATGGCATCGCATGCAGCATGGCGTTCATGAGGGCGCGGGAAGAAGGCAGCCGCAGGAAAAAGAAAAGAAGAAATCAAGAGAGAAAAAATAAAAAGAGGTGGAATTTGCAAGGAGGCACTTGAGATAAAATGTAACTATGGAAGCCATTGTTTCACTCCTCTTCCTCTCTTGATTAAATGCATGCATGCAAGTGTTTTTACAAATGCGACTACAGGATCCAAATATGCAATGCTAATGCTAGAAAATAGCATAAGAAGGCGTCATTACAGGCGTGTTTTGAGGTGCAAACAGTGAGCAGGGGACCTCACCCCCCAACTGTCTATGGCGATAAGCCTCAGGCACTTTTTCCTCTTATGCGGCCACAAGCGCCCTTCAGCATCCTAGGTAGGACTAATGTCCCACCTTTCTTTTGCGTGTCACAGCAGCAGGGTTGGAGGCTCGAATTGAGGCTATGGCAAGTGCTAGCGACT
This sequence comes from Thalassia testudinum, assembly GCA_037157565.1. NCBI lineage: Eukaryota > Viridiplantae > Streptophyta > Magnoliopsida > Alismatales > Hydrocharitaceae > Thalassia > Thalassia testudinum. Next base: position 92,596,918 of record JAZHRO010000014.1, on the reverse strand, counting down.
TTAATTATGATCCTGAGATCGCTCTTTGAAGCACTCCGCTCGACCTGGGCACAATGCTTGGAGCTAAAGGCACAAGAACAACACCTGGATGTCTTCGAAGGAGCTCCTCCAGTGGCGTTGTGGCTTGAGACCTGAAAGAGACAAATACAAGCTAAATGCCCCAGTCAGTATGCTCAGGAGTTTCACCTTGATGAGGTGAATGCAATGGCGGCGTCAGTGAGGCGTGAACGTGTGTGAGGTGGCCTGTCGACATTAGAAAATGAAGTGCGTAGGTGTGGTGTTTAGCGAAGCTAGTGAGGAACCAAATCCCTCAATTTCTTGAGGGGTTTTGATCTACGCAACATGGCAGAGCTGATGGAGGGGATAGCAGCAAGTTTCGAGCAGTGTGGCGGTGTGTAAGCATCGACAGAGCTTTGCTGGAGGTGGAGAAGATGAAGTGTGGAAGGCGGCGGTAGGTGGTTGTGTGTGTTTATAAGGGTGCAAAAATGAAAGAGAAAGAGAAAGAGAGAGGAAGAGAGGAACTTATCAAGGTGGTTGAGAGGTGGAGGGCTCCGGTGTTGGTCTACCAAAGCTGAAGAAGGAGGAAGATATGGTGGAGCGACGACAGCGATGCAGATGGGGGAATGCCCTCCCTTTGGCTGAGGAGGGTTGCGACAAAGAGAGGAGTTTAGGCCGTCCAATTTGATGGTTGGATGGCTAGAGGAGGGAGATCTTAGGGGGTCACCGGAGTAGGGATCTGTGATGGTCGGAGATAGGTTTTTAAGGATGTTTGACGTGCCAAGACTTGCTGAAAAGCATGGTCGTGCGAAGGTGTTTCTTTTATAGACCATTGGAAGCCCTTCCAAGCTTGGAAAGAAGCTTTCAAGCTTGGAATGTATTTGCGAAATAGGACACCTGAACCTTTGAAAGGTTTGCATAACCTTTTGGGAAAGACTTAGAGCCCAAGGAGTGGATCAAATGGAAGGTAACTTCCCAAGGAATTCCCGTATCAATTTTGGGAGAGATTTATTGAGAATCGAGTGAGAAATCTTCACTCGAAACTCGACAGTGAAGGTTTTACCTTCCAAAACTGGTGTGGGGACCTTCTTGTGAAGAAGGCAAAGAAGTTGGGGGGCTTTTAGCAAGAGAATTCAAAAGTTAAGGGTCTAAATGAGATAGAAAGAGTCTAATTGGTTCAAAATACAAACTTGGTCAAGATGATCTTGGATTGGGCCCAAATTTTGGTAAAAACCTAATTTAGACCCAAGGAATCCAATGGCAAAGTTATATTTAGGTTTTGACCAAGTTTTACTGGGTAATTTATGCAAAAATCTAAATTTGGGCAAATGTCTATCTAAGACTCTGTTTTGGGTCAAGACTGGTTCTGATGGTCAAATTGAAGGTTCCAAACCCAAGAGAATATTTTTCTATGAATTTTAAAGGGTTTAGGGGAATTTTATTTGAACAAGAGCCTTAGTTAATTAAGCAGGTCTGTCTTTAGGGTTTCAAAAGTCATTTAATTCTCAAAACACGTGCAAGCCCTTTTCTACCTATTCTAACCCACTTGTTAGCCTTTTAGGACCATTTGACCTTTAATTACCCCCTGGGGAATCCCGTGTTTGTACAACATTCATGATATGTTGGCAAACTGTAGTTTTAACCCTATTTTCTTGTCTTCCTCTCAGAATGAATTTACAGTGAAATATGGCTCTTTGGCAGTTAAGTTGGAGCATTTTACTAACTTAATTGGATCAAAATGAGCTAGTTATGGCTAATGATGGTGTTCCCATCAAGGACCCTTGTGATATCTTTCACGTGCAACCCAAGCTCGAAATAACTCATTATTTTTCTGAGCTGAACGTTAAGTGGACATTTGCACCTATTGGACCATCTTTACTTATTGTTCGACACTTTGGTCTTGGGTTGCACACCACAAAATCCGCAAGTCTTGCCCTGCAAACACAATAATCTAAGTTTCTGGGTGATTTTCATCTAGAACCATAGAACCACTCGACCTTGGGGCATGGGTCTGGACCATCATCTGGTCCACATTTGTGGACACCAACTGGCAAGTCCTATGATCAATATTTTTATTTTGATTCTGACCTACACTTGTGAATTCCTAACTTCTTCTTTGTATGTATGTTATGCCTAGCTAAAGGCATTAAATTTAGCACATGTTTATATTCCACGTTCTCTGTGGAGTTGACCGTATTTTAACATTATTCAGGTGATATTTTGTTTACTCTGCATGTTCATGTCTTTATTTTGACAATGATGACATTTCATCATTTAGGCATGGGGGATGGATAATTAATTCCAGAAATCATTTTGTTAACTCCGTAGAATTTATTTTAGTTTCTTTCAAAAAAAAAGGAAAATTCAAAAAGTTAAAAGAAAAGAATTAAGAGAAGAGAACCTAGGCATTTAGAGGTTATTAACTTTAGGAAGTGATACATTGAGACCTAAATACTTAGACTCTTCAGGTATTCGGGCTTAATTAGCCCAAGTGTCCACTAGAATGTGGACTTATTCTCGAGTCCTCCATATGTTAATCTTATTTTAATTTGGTAAATAATTTGGGAAGATAAGTATGCGACTTATCAACCTACCCTCTGATTTGAGGGGGTTTTAAGTCTAAGCATCTACATATTTTTTGCACTAACTCACGTTTTAGCAGTTTTCTCAGAAATTAGGTAGCTAATGAACTATCTGGGGTGGTATGGCTGGCAAGTTGTCGGTGGTAACAGCTCATCGACCGGTTGTCCACAGCCTAGCCACAAGACCATTTTTGCCGTACTACCTTTAGGTAAATCTTAGATCATGGCAGCCACCTACTTAAAAAAAGAAGAAAAATAAAAAAAATAGAAAAAAATAGAAAAATGAGAAAATAAGAAAAGAAAATAATAAAGCCACACTTTACCGCATGAGTACGGCTGGCAAGTGGTCGTGGGTAACAGCCCATTGGCCGGTTGTCCAGAGCCCAGCTCATAGAAATGCACAATAATTCCCAAAACACTTAGGGAAGAAGCGGGGAAGTAGAATAAATCGAGGAGATATACACCACGCTCACTCTAGTGTTGACCCCATAAATAAAAGAAGTAGGGAGAAAGCTACCAATTGAAAAGATAAACCTTTAGGCAAGGTCACCTAGGGTCGTAGAAACTTGAAGTTCGTTTCAACGGTCGCCTTGTGAGTCTTTCACTATTTTCACAAAATGCCTAGCACTTAGAGTCCTTTTCGAGTCTTGGGTAGGTTGGGTAGCCGTAAAAGATTATCCCGACACTCTCAAACTCCAAAAAGTACAAAAAAATAAGAAAAAAAAAGTATCTTCCCTTTTCAAATAAGGCAAGGACTTGGGCGGTCTGCATTCTGGCAGACACCTGGGTATTGTTGAGTCTTCATAGTTTAGGACCTTAGTTGTAATTTTCTATTATTAATAAACAACTTAGGCATAAGCAATCGATTCCTAATTCTATTTGTATACATAGCATGTAGTTTAATTTTGCTAGGGACTAGAAAAAGATAGGAATGGTGGTATGATGTAGGCACAATTATTGAGGGTAAAATGCCTATTCATCCATGTTCCTTGGCTTAGAATTGCATTTCATGTTATAAATATTACATAGCATGCATCATTTTGTATTTAGAGTAGTCTTATATAATTTTGGTTAATTATGTTCTTTTTACTTTCAGGAGAGAAGGATATTTATCTCGGAGCCTTGGATTGATGATCCGGTCGTACAGATCTGATCAAGACGATGATCGAAGTCCAACACCTCCAAAATTGCCTCGATCGGAGTCACGTAGCACCATATGCAATCCAAGGAAGATCAATGGCTGAGGGACTAGCTGAAATAATTCAGAGCATCAAACGGCAAATCAGACCACATGGATGGATTCGAGTTGACGATCACAGCCCAGTGGCATGAAAATCGACTCAATGTGACCTCTGTAGCATCCCTTACAAAAGAAAGAAGATGGACGATCTAGATTACACCACGTGGCGCAACCCATGTCACCCATACGCACGCACGTGCCACTACACGGGCATACTAGCACGTGTGTGCGTGTGCATGTGGAGGCACACATGCGGAAGTGCTGCAGCATGCGTAGCAGTGTAGTGCTCGCACGGAGGAAGCAGCAGCAGCGCATATCGTGTGTGCGTGTGCAAAAAGGGCGCATCAGCCCGTACCAGCATTGCAGCAATAGGGGTGCATGAGTGGGATCTTCAGCGATGTTTGTGGCAGATCTTCAATGACGTTTATGACCTTCACTAAATGTCCTGTATACGAATTTGATTCTTTCCTCCACTATAAAAGGACCCCTACCCCTCCCATTTTTCTTCATCTTTTCCTTTCTTACTCTCACTACCTCTAATGATCTAGAGATAGCTTGTCCCATGCCCAGGATGCTCCTCTAGAGTAGAACCAAACATTTCCTTGCCTCTCACCCCCCTTCGTGGAGCATCCTATGGCCATCTCCTCACCTACCTTCAGGAAGAAGTTTCCTTGCTGTGACACCATTTTGCCCCATCCTCCATCCTTCGACTACGTCCTCCTTCGTCCCACTCCTCACCACCTTCCTACAGGTGACGATAGAGTGAGTCGTCCTCCGAGCAACTGTCGAGGGGGATTTCTCTCACCTCATTCTATCTTTTTACGCTTTCGTAGTGTAGATTTTCTGCTTTCCTAGTTCTAGCAAACACTTGCTTATGAATAGATGATTGTTTCTCTCTCTCTCTTTCTCCCTCTCTCTCTTATATTTTAGCAAGTAGATTAGCATGATAAGCAATTGTTGATCTAATCTCCTGCCCTATTAAAATACCAAAAAAAATTAGAAAAGATACAAAGGACAAAATGAAATAAAGTGAAGCACGAATTTTTAAAAAACCAAATGTTCACTTCCTCGTGTTCGACCCGAGACTCACTTTTTAAGTTTCGGTTATAAATTTTATCTGATAGAAACGTTTCACGAGCTACGATGACGGATCCTCCAAACACTTAATTTTAATTCGCGAAATGCCCCTCGATCACTACCACTTAACCGAGATCTGACCTATGGATCCGATACACCTTAATTAAACACACAAATAAGTGAGTAGAAAATTTTAATACTTTAAATATTTTGTGTGCCTTAGTTAAGTGGTGCAATAGGCCGATTGATTCAACTGTTTGGGCCACACCACTTAAGATAAAAGCGATCCATCAAGTAGCTTGCCACTTAGTGTTAAACTTTAGGGCTGAACTAGGCACTCCATATTATTTTTTGATTTCTAAAGGAATATATCATCACTAATGCTTTCAAAATCTGGAGTGTTCTACTGAACCTTGATTGAATACACCTAGAGATTAAACCCTAAATGCTACTAAACAAGGTTAAACCCTAAAAGACACATCATCAAATAACCTTGTTTGAAAACCCTGGTTGTGCACACACACACATTAGAACTTATCATTAAGGGCACAACCCATCTAAAGGGCCCATCACATTCCAAGATCACAATCATCCCAAGCCTAATTAGAACTGAGTAGAGGTTGGAGTTAAGGATTGATTTGCTCTTCAGGGATCAGATTGAGATTTCTTTCAATTAATCTCCTTCTACTGGTCCTTCTGTTGTCTAGCTAGTGGAATAATGTCAAAAGACCGTGGTTGGGGGGGATTAAAGGAATTGGTGGTGAAAGCTAAAGGAAGAACCTTCTCCCTAGCCCCTCCCTCTAAAAGATTGGATTGGCTGAATAGAAGTAGACGAAATCATTTTTGTCATCTCATGAAGGGTTCTAGGAGTCTATAGATCTGTAGGCTAACCCACCTAAGGATAGGTTTGGTTGATTGTTCTGCAAGGCACCTTTTCTCTTTTGATTTCCCTCCTACTCCATAATGTATCCTTCCACATCTTTCACACATTTCCAATCCTAGCCTCCAACGAACATGTGTCCTCAAGATGATTACTATCCAAACTAGACTTACGATTACCCATCTCTTAGCCAGGATAACTTCAATTGGGTATATGAGTCCAAACCTCAGTGTCCAAGGCCTAACCGTGGATAACAAGACTATGATTACTATCCTTTCCAGTGTTACAATGATTATAGATCTCACTCTTTGATGATCAACCTAAGCTGATCTACATCAAGATGGATATGTTGACTATAACACCTACCACCCCCAGGAATATGCTGAATATAAGTCACCACCATTCTTTGAACAACTTGAAACAACCTACCATCAGGGAGGGACCTGAGAACCTCAATACCTTGACTCCCCTAGATTGAACACAAACCCACCCAACACTGAACCGAACCATTCGATTTAGGTGAACTAGGTCTAGGATAGGGTGTTGGCTAACGTAAGGAGCAATCTCTAGAATCTCAGGCAACATCATGCATTGAAGCATTAGAGACTATGATCAAAATGATTGATGAGCTTAATAGCTCTTTATTAGAATTACTCCAGTTGTTAGAGATAAGGGCCTGGGTGAGTTTCTACATGGGAAATTATCAAGATTGAGTATGAAATTTGTGGTTGCTCTAGTCCAATCTTGGGATGATTCTCAAGATGAACCCCCTTTAAAAAAGCCATTGTCTGAACCTACAAAGGCACCTATTGGGTGGGATACATATTCTGAGACTGGAGATAACCATGTTCGACTAGAGCAACCGATTCAAGATGAACCGATTACTTCGTCTAAGATCTCCGAGCCAAGGAGCGAGGAGAAATATTTCTCTATCGACCAAGAAATGACATGCAACTTTGAGACATATGTAAATGAGGATCAAGAATTCTTTGACTCTGAGGGTGAAGAATCTTTAGGTGATGTCTCACTTGAAGTTAAGGAAAATGATTTTAGTGAGACAAACAGGCTCAAGGAGTTTGACGAATCATTTGATAGCCTGATTTTCGAAGATTGTGAGCTGGTTGGGGCTAACTTGGAGGATTTGAATCCTCATTTACTAAAAGATTCAATCAGTAGCCCCTTTCCTTAACCGCACCCGAAAGAGCTGAATGATCGTCCTTCTAAGATCATTGTGCCCAAGTCAATCCTAGTTCAGCCACAACTATAGGACTTGGATATTTTAGATAGTGTGTACAACGATTTAGAGGTCCCAAAACCTGAACACATGATGTTGGAGGATGGAAATTTAGATGTTAAAATCTTGGAGAATAATTCTGAGAGAAATACAATTTTCGATTTAAGGGTTTCTATTGACTTGAAACCACCTACCTTCTACCAAGACCGTTATGATAATTTTGATATTGAGGATGCACAACTCAAGTACATAATAATTGGCTATCTTTTTGAGATGAACTCTAAGTGGACATATGAACCTAGTAAATTAGATCTACGAATTGTCTGACATTTCAAACTTAGGTTACACATTGCAAAAGTACAGGCTCAGCCCCGCAAGCTCAACATTCTCCAGTTTGGGTGATTTTCAACTAGAACATTAGAACCACTCGACCATGGGGAATGGGTCTACACCATAATCTGGTTCATGTCTGTGGACATCTTTTGTTGGCGAGTCTGAGGATTAATCTTTCGATTTTGATTCTGACCTGCACTTGTGTATTCTCTATTTCTTCCTTGTATGTATTTTATGCCTAGCTAAAGGCATCAAACTTAGTGCAAGAGTGTACTCTCTTCTCTCCACAGAGTTGAACAAATTTTCATGAAATTTAGGTGATATTCTGTTTACTCTGCCCTTTTCATGTCTTTGTTTTTACAATGAGGACATTGCATCATTTAGTCATGGGGGATTGATAATTAATTCCTGAAATCATTTTTTTAACTCTGTGGAAATTCTCCTATTTTTATTTTCTTAAAAAAAGAGAAACAGGAAGAATATGAAAGAAATTAGGAGAATAGAACTTAGGCATTTGGAAGTTAACTTTAGGAAATGATACGATAGGACCTAAATACTTAGACTCTTCAGGTCTTCAGGCTTACTCTACTCGGGTGTCCACTAAAATGTGGACTTGATCTCGAGTCCTCGACAAGCTAATTTTACATTAATTGGGTAAATAAATTGAGGTAATAAGTACATGAATTATCAACAGCCCTCTAATTTTTGGGGACTTTAAGCCTAAGTATCTACATACTATTTGCACTGACTCACTTTTCGGCGGTTCTTATGAAAATTAGGTAGCTAATGAACTTTCTACAGTAGTATGGTTGGCAAGCTTTCGTGGGTAACAACCCATTAGATGATTGTCCAGAGCCCATGACCATACTCATTCTACTACTTGTACGTAAATCTTAGATCAGGGAAGCCACTTACTTAGAAAAACAAAAAAATTGATGCCCTAAAATAAAAAGAAAAAAAAAAAAGAAAAATAAAAAAGCAGAAAAATAAAAATAGAAAGCCACACTTTATCGCACGAGTATATGATGTAAACACATTTACTGATGGTAAAATGCCTATTCATGCATGTTCCTAGGCCTAGATTTGCATTTCATGTTATAAATATTACATAGCATGCATGATTCAGCATTTAGAGTAGTTGTACATAATTTAGGTTAATTACGTCCTTTTTGTGGTTAGGAGAGAAGGATAATTATTTCAGAGCCTCGAATAGATGATCGGACAGTATGGATTTGATCAAGACAGCGATCGGAGTCCAACGCCTCTAAATTCACCTCGATCAGAGTGTCGTAGCACCAAATGCTATTCGAGGAAGATCAAGGCCCAGGGACTAGGAGACATAATTTAGAGCATCAAATGACAAATCTGACCGTGCAGATGGATTCGAGTCAACAGTTGTAGCCTAACGGCATGAAAATCGACTCAATCCGACCTCTATAGTAGCCCCAACAACTAGAAGAAGAAGGACGGCCCAGACTATGCCACGTGGCGCAGCCTAAGCCACCCAGCACACACACGTGCCACGGCACGCATGCGCGCAAGCCCGCCTACGCATAGCGCAGTGCCAGCGCATGGGCAAGCGCACGCGACAATTGCGGGGGAGCATATTGCTAGATAAGTACAAGCTGGACCTACAGCAACGCTTACAACTGTCGCTAATTCTCCATGCAATAGTAAAGCCATGTATGGGCATCAGTGGGAATGAGCTGCCTATAGCGATGCTTCTAGAGATCAACTAGATGTCACTAATGGTTCCATACCTATTCTTACCTCTTCTCCTCCACTATAAAAGGACCTACACCCCCTCCCTTCCAAGCCATCTATACCTGCTCTACTCCCACCTACTCCCAAGCTCTAGCAAGCCTACCAATGCTCTATTAGAGCTTGTTCTCAAGCTCCTAAGGCACCTATTAGTATAGCGAACCTCTGCCCCACCAAATATTCCTCCAACTTCCCATCCCCCTTCATAGGCCGCCTTGGAGCCGTCCTCCCACCTCCATTCTAGTAGCCGATCATCTCCACCTACCTTAATTTTGGAGCCACACCGAAGCTTTCCTCAACCCGACATCTTCTTGCATCTCACCTCCGTCATCCCGCTCCTCACCTCCTTTGTCTGAGATTCTACCAGGCACCGTCATCTAGTCGAATAGCCGATTCGGGAGATTTCCTCCCAGCCCCCTCTCAATTTATGTTTTCATAGTTTATTGTAATTAACATTTGAAGTAATATATATTAAATTCATTCCACATCTCTATCTTGAGATACATTTGCTTGTTTTCTTCTTACAAAAATGCAAAAAAAATAACAAAACCATAAAATACCAACAAGAAACGAATCGAAGCACGATTTTCACTTAAAGTAAATGTCACCTCCCTGTGTTCTACCTGCGACTCCCTTGGTGTTTCGGTGTAAATTTAACTGATCGAAGTGCTTTGCAACAACGACGATGGGTTACATGTAATCCCAATTTCTAACACGCGAAACACACCCGACCATTTTGGCACCGTTGCCGGGGAGGCAACGAAATTTATTTTATTGTTTATTGCGCTTCTTTACATTTACATTGCACTAACCCCACTTGTCTTTGATCTACTGTCTTGCAGGTACCCTAGCATGGAGATCCATGTGCGGTAGACCAGAGTAAAGTGCAGGTAGAGTATTTTGTAAGTGTCCTCCACACCACCCCTACCTCTGTTTTCATTCCATAACCTAATAAATCAAACCCAAATCAACTTAGGTGCTTTTTATAAACCATAGGATAGATTTGGTTGTTTGTTTGCCACCTCCACTCACCTCGCCGTCCACATAAATAAGAAAAAATAAAAGAAAGTGTTATCTGATTGTGGGATTTTCTGAAAGCTACACACTTAACACCCACAACTTCTTATCCTAAGGCGCACAATCACTTTGATTCTACCACTTAACTGGGATCTGACCGGTGGACCTAGTACACTTCAACTAAATACACATAAGTAAGTAGAAATCTGAATAGGTTAAACATTCTTGTGTGCCTTAATTAAGTGGAGCAATAGGCCAATTCATTAAGCTGTTTGGGCCACACCACTCAATCTAAAACTAATCCATCAAGTAGCTTACCACTTAGGGTTGATTCTTAGTGTTGAACCAGGGACTCCACATTATTTTTTATTTTTAAAGGAACATATCATCACCAGTGCTATCAAAACTTGGAGTGTTCTACTAAACCTTGATTGAACCAACCTAAGAATTAAACCCTAAATGCTACTAAACAAGCTTAAATCCTAAAAGGAACATCATCAAATAACCTTGTTTGAGAATCCTGGTTGTGCACGGACACATATTTTAATTGGTCATTAAGGGCACAACTCACCTAAAGGGCCCACCACATTCCTGAAGCACAATTGTCCCATGCCTAACTAAAATTGATTAGATGTTGGCCCTAAGGACTGGTTCACTCGTCGGGATCCAGATTGTGATTGTTCATGATTAACCTACTTATACTAGTCAATATGATGTCTAGCTAGTGGAGTAGAGTCAAACGACCACTGCTGGGGGTACACTAGGGACTGAAGGCGCAAGCCAAAGGAAGAACCTTCTCCCCAGTCCCTCCTTCTAACTGGCTGGATTGCCTGGACATAAGTAGAGTAAATTGTCCATAATCTTAGGATAGATTCTAAGAGTCTGTAGACCTTTAGGCTACCCAACCTAAGGACAGGCTTGTATTTTTTTTATTGCAGGGTTCCTTTTTCTTCTGATTTCCCTCCTTACTTCACCATGTACTCTTCCACATCCTACACACATTTCACATCCTATCCTCCTACCACCACTTACCCTTAAGATGATTACTATCCTGACTTCACATGTAATTATCCATCCACAAGCCGAGATGACTTTGATTGGGTATATGTATCCAGACCTCAGTGTCCAAGGCCTAACCCTGGACAACAAGACAATGATTAGTATCCTTCCTAGTGCTACAATGATTATAAATCTCGATCCGTTGATGATCAAACCAACCTGATCTACAATCAGGAAGGATATAATGATTAGAACACCTACCCTCCCTAGTACTCCACTGAATATAGCTCACCACCATTCTGCGAACAACCTAGAACGAACTACTTTCTAGGAGGGACCCGAGAACTTCGACATCTTGACTCCCATAGATTTTGCCCAAACCTACCCAAAACTGAATCGAACAAATTGGTTCAGGTGGACTAGATCCAGGATAGGGTGTTGGCTAATTTGAGGAACATTGTACAATCGTTAGAAGCTTAGCCAACACCATACACTAAAGCATTGGAGCCTATGATAAAAATGATTGACTAGCTGAATAGCTCTTTATTGGATTTGCTTCAAAGTATTAGAGATAGGGACCTGGGTGAGTTGCTTCTTGGGAAATTATCGAGGTTGAGGATGAAATTTGTGGTTGCCCTAGTCAAATCTTGGGATGATTCTCAAGATGAACCCCCTTCAGGAGAGCTAATGTCAGAACCCGCTCAGGCACCTGTTTTGGGGGATACATTTTTTGAAATCGGGGATGACAGGTTGGGCTAGAGCAACCCATTGACGATAAACCGATTGATTCACTCGAGATCCCCAAGTCAAGGAGCGAGGAAAAATATGTCTCCATGAAATGACATATGACCCGACCCCGCAAGCTTAACAACCTTCGATTTTAGGTGATTTTCATCCAAAACCTGAGAATCAGTCGACCATAGGTAATGGGTCTGCACCATAACCTGGTCCACATCTGTGGAGATATTTTGCTGGCAAGTTTGAGGATCAATATTTTTATTTTAATTCTGACACGCATTTGTGAATTCTCAATTTCTTCTTTGTATGTATGTTATGCCTAGCTGAAAGCATTAAACTTAGCAGGTGTGTATACACTCTTCTCTCTACGGAGCTAACCGGATTTTCAGGATGCTCAGATGATATTATGTTTACTCCGCCCTTTTCAAGTCTTTATATTTACTTTGAGGACATTGCATCATTTAGGCAAGGGGGGGTGGATAATCAATTCCTAAAATCATTATGTTAACTCCGTAGAATTTCTTCTAGTTTCTTATATAATTACAAAAATGAAAATTTAAAAAAAGATAAAAAAAGAAAGAAATTAGGAAAAGAGAACTTAGGCATTTGGAAGTTATTAACTTTAGGAAATGATACGAGAGGACCTAAACACTTAGACTCTTCAGGTCTTTGGGCTTAATTAGCCTGGGTGTCCACTTGATTGTGCACTTAGTCTCGAGTCCTCACCAATTCAAATTCATTTTTAATTTGGCTAATAAATTGGGATGATATGTTTGTGAATTATTAACCCACCCTCTAATTTTGGGGGATTTTAAGGCTAAGCATCTACAAACTATTCGCACTAACTCACTTATCGGTGATTTTTACGGAAATTCGGTAGCTAATGGACTGGCTAGGGTGGTATGGTTGGCAAATTGTCAGTGGTAACAGCTCATCGGCCGGTTGTCCAGAGCCCAGCCATAAGACCATTTTCGTTGTATTGCCTTTAGGTAAATCCTAGATCAGGGAAGCCACCTACTTAGAAAAAAAAGAAAAAAAGAAAAAAAATATAATAGAAAATGGAGAAAGTAAAAAAAAAAGAAAATAATAAAACCACACTTCACTGCATGAGTATGGCTGGCAAGTTGTCAGTGGTAGCAGCTCATCGGCCGATTGTCCAGAACCCAGCTCACAAAAAAAAATGCACAATAATTCCAAGAACACTTAGGGAAGAACCGGGGAAGTAGAATAAATCGTGGAGATAGACACTAGGTTCGCTCTTGTGTTGACCCCATAAATAAAAGAAGTAGGGAGAAAGCTACCGATCATAAAGATAAACCTTTAGGCAAGGTCACCTAGGGTCATAGAAACTCGAAGTTCGTCATAACGGCCGCTTTATGAGTCTATCACATTTTCACGAAGATGCTTAGTACTTAGAGTCCTTTTCAAGTCTTGGACAGGTCAGGTAGCCGTAAAAAGTAATCCCAGAACTCTCAAACTCAAAAAGTACAAAAAAATTAGAAAAGAAAAATAAAAGAAATGTATCTTCCCTTCTTAAATAAGGCAAGAACTTGGGCGGTCTGCATTCTGGCAGAGACCTGGGTACTGTTGAGTCTTCGTAATTTAGGACCTTACTTGAAATTTTCTATTGTTAATAAATGACTTAGGCCTAAGCGATCTAATTCTAATTCTACTTTTATACATAGCATATAGTTTAATTTTGCTAGGGACTAACAGAAGATAGGCATGAGGGTATGATGTAAACAGATTGATTGAGGGTAAAACGCCTATTCATGCATGTTCCTAGGCTTATATTTGCGTTTTATGTTATAAAAATTTCATAGCATGCATCATTCTGCATTTAGAGTACTTGTATATAATTTAAGTTAATTGCATTTTTTTTGTGGTTAAGGATATTTATTTTGGAGCCTTGGATTGATGATCCAACCGTATGGATTTGATAAAGACGATTATCGGAGTCCAACTTCTTTGAAATCGCCTCTATCGGAGTCCCTTAGCACCAAATGTAGTCTGAGGAAGATCAACGGCCAAGGGACTAGGAGACATAACTCAAAAATTCAAGTGATAAATCCGACCACGTGAATGGATTCGGGTCGACGATCGCAGCCTAATGGGGCAAAAATTGACTTAGTCCGACCTCTGTAGCAGCCCCTACAACAAGAAGATGGATGGCCCAGACTGCGCCACGTGGCACAACCTAGGCCGCCCAGCAAACGCACGTGCCACCGCACATGCGTAGCAGCGTGGGCATGCATGCAGGCGCGCATGCGCACAGCGTATCGCCAAGGCATGGGCGCGAGCGCGCGCGGTAAAGCCTGGGGAGCACAGCGCCAACTATGCATGAGCTGGACTTCGAGCGACGTAGCCATCGCTAATACTTCGTCCGCCAGGAAAGCTAGCTATGGGCATGAGCGAGCATGTGCAGGCATCAGCTGCCTACAGCGACGCTTCCAGTAATGGTCTGGACATCACTAATGGTCCCATACCTATTCTTGCCTTTTCTCCTCAACTATAAAAGTACCTACGACCCATCCCTTCCAAGCCATCTCTACTTTCTCTGCTCCCTCCTACACCCAAGCTCTAGATGCCTACCAACGCTCCATTAGAGCTTGTTCTCAAGCTTCCAAGGCACCTATTAGTTTAGCGAACCTTTGCCCCACCAAATATTGCTCCAACTTCCCATCCCCCTTCATTGGTCACATTGGGGCCATCCTCCCACCTCCATTCTAGTAGCAGATAATCTCCACCTTGTCACCTTAATTTTGGAGCCACGCCAAAGCTTTCCACAACCCGACCTCTTCTTGCATCTCACCTCTATCGTCCCGCTCCACACCTCCTTTGTCTGAGCTTCCGCCAGGCACCGTCGTCTCGTCGAACAGCCGATTCAAGAGATTTCCTCCCACCCCCCTCTAATTTTATGCTTTCATAGTTTACTGTAATTGACATTGGAAGTAATTTATATCAGATTCGTTCGACATCTCTATCTTGTGATATGTTTGCTTGTTTTCTTCTTACAAAAATGCAAAAAAAATAACAAGACCCTAAAATACCTAAAAGAAACGAATCGAAGCAAGATTTTCACTTAAAGTAAACGTCACCTCCCAGTGTTCTACCTAGGACACCCTTGGTGTTTCAGTGTAAATTTATCTGATTGAAGTGTTTTACAACTACGATGATGGGTTACTTGTAATCCCAATTTCTAACACGTGAAACACACCCGACCATTTTGGCGCCATTGCTGGGGAGGCAACGAAATTTATTTTATTGTTTATTGTGCTTCTTTACATTTACATAGCACTAACCCCCTTGTCTTTGATCTACTATCTTGCAGGTACACTATCATGGAGATCCATGTGCAGTAGACGTGAGTAAAGTGCAGGTAGAGTAGTTTGAAAGTGTCCTCCACACCACCCCCACCTTAGTTTTCATTCCGTAGCCTAATAACTCAAACCCAAATCAAGTTAGGTTATTTTTACAAACCCTAGGATAGATTTGGATGTTTGTTTGCCACCACCACGCACCTCGCCATCCACATAAATAAAAAAAATAAAAAAAACTGTTATCTGGTTGTGGGATTTTTTGAAAGCTACACACTTAACACCCCCAACTTCTTATCCTAAGGCGCACAATCACTTTGATTCTACCACTTAACTGGGATCTAACCTATGGACCGGGTACACTTCAACAAAAAACACATAAGTGAGTAGAAATCTGAATAGGTTAACCATTCTTGTGTGCCTTAATTAAGTGGAGCAATAGGCCAATTGATTGAGTTGTTTGGGCTGCACCACTCAATCTAAAACTAATCCATCAAGTAGCTTGCCACTTAGGGTTGATTCTTAGGGTTGAACCAGGCACTCCACATTGTTTTTAATTTTGAAAGAAACATATCATCACCCGTGCTTTCAAAACTTGGAGTGTCCTACTAAACCTTGATTGAACCAACCTAAGAATTAAACCTTAAAAGCTTCTAAACATGATTAAATCCTAAAAGACACATCATCAAATAACCTTGTTTGAGAACCCTGGTTGTGCACGCACACACATTTTAACTAATCATTCAGGGCACAACTCATCTAAAGGGCCCATCACATTCCTGAAGCACAATTGTCCCAAGCCTAATAAAGTTGATTAGACGTTGGCCATAAGGACTAGTTCGCTCATCGGGATCTAGATTGAGATTGTTCACGATTAACCTGTTTTACTAGTCAATCTGATGTCTAGTTAGGGGAGTAGTGTCAAACGACCGCGGCTAGCGGGTACACTAGGAACCGAAGGTGCAAGCTAATGGAAGAACCTTCTCCCAGTCCGTCCTTCCAACTGACTGGATTCCCTGGACATGTGCAGTATAAATCATCCATAATCTTAGGATAGATTTTGGGAGTCTATAGACCTTTAGGGTACCCAACCTAAGGACAGGCTTGTATTTTTGTATTGCGAGGCCCCTTTCTCTTCTAATTTCCCTCCTTACTTCACCATGTACCCTTCCACATCTTACACACATTTCACATCCTATCCTCCTACCACTACTTACCCCCAAGATGATTACTATCCCGACTTCACATGTAATTATCCATCCACTAGGCAAGATGACTTTGATTGGGTACATGTATCCGGACCTCAGTGTCCAGGGCCTAACCCTGGACAACAAGACTATGATTACTATCCTTCCTAGAGCCACAACAATTATAGATCTCGATCCTTTGATGATCAAACCAACCTGATCTACAATCTGGAAGGATATGATGATTATAACGCCTACCCTCACCAGTACTCCACTGAATATAGCTCACCACCATTCTGTGAACAACCTAGAACGACCTACTTTCAAGGAGGGACCCGAGAACCTCGACATCTTGACTCCCATAGATTTTGCCCAAACCTACCCAAACCTAAATCGAACAAATTGTTTCAGGTGAACAAGATCCAGGATAGGGTGTTGGCTGATTTGAGGAACATTGTACAATCGTTAGAAGCTCAGCCAACACCATGCACTAAAGCATTGGAGCCTATGATAAAAATGATTGACTAGCTGAATAGCTCTTTATTGCATTCGCTTCAAAGTGTTAGGGATAGGGACCTGGGAGAGTTTCTTCTTGGGAAATTATCGAGGTTGAGGATGAAATTTGTGGATGCCCTAGTGAAATCTTGGGATGATTCTCAAGATGAACCCCCTTTAGGAGAGCCAATGTCAGAACTTGCTCAGGTGCCTGTCGAGGGGGATACATTTTTTGAAACCGGGGATGACCAGGTTGAGCTAGTGCAGCCCATTGACAATAAACAGATTGATTCACCCAAGATCCCCGAGCCAGAGAGCGAGGAAAAATGTCTCCACGGACCATGAAATGACATATGATTTTGAGACATATATAAATGTGGATCTTGGATTCTTTGACTCTGAGGGTAAAGAATTGATGAGAGCCTCATCATGAGCCATAACTAGCTCATTTTGACCCAATAAAGAAGATAAAAGCTCCTACATAACCTAGAAGAAGGCCTAACTGACGGAACAAGTGCTCTGAGAAGAAAACATGAAATAAAGGTTAAAACTGCAATTTTACCATTGCAGTAGATAAACGGGATTTCTCAGAGGCAAAACATAGGTCAAATGGTCTAAATGAGATAAAAAGTGGGTTGAGTCAATCAGAAATGGGTTCATGTGCAATCTAACAACTAAAAGACACTTGGTAACCCTAAAACAGACCCGCTTAAATTAACAAGGTTTCGGTCAGAACAAAAAGCAAGTAAACCCTCTACAAATCATGGAAAAACATACTCTAGGGTTTAGAACACTTAATTTGGCCTTTGGAACCTAGTTTGACCTAGATTAGGGTCCTAGCTCTTCAATTAACCTAATTTGGGTTTTTACGCAAAATATCCAGTCAAACGAGGTCAAACCTGAAATCTAACTTCTCCATTGGATTCCTTAGGTCCAAATTAGGTTTATACCAAAATTTGGACCTAAGGAGAGGTCATCTTGACCTACTTTGCAATTTAGTACACCCAAATCACAAATTGGTCCCTATCTTTTGAATACCGTTGCAGAGAACCCCCTATGTTCTTCGCCTCCTTTGCAAACCGGTCCTGCCGCCATTGCTAGGGCAGAACCGAGCTCCGGCGAGGTTCGGAGAGGGATTGCTCTCTAATCCCTCAGAGATTCCCTCCCAGAAATGGAAGGAGAATTCTCTGAAGAATTGCCTTCCATTTAAGACCGATATCGATCCCTGGTGTGAACCCAATCTCTCGTGCAAACGCACGAGAGATTTGGGTATCCTAATTCCTTTCCATCTCCGGCGACCAACCTCAGGCAATTACGTGCCCTTCACGCCCTGCACACCAAGTCCAGCGCCTATATAAGAACCCACAACTCCGGCCGAAGAGGCTGAGCTTGGTTTGGCCGAGGTTCCACCCCCAATTCCTCTCCTCCTGCCCGGCCAAACTCCCAGCAGGCTCCGGCGAGGCCCCCTCCCCTCCCTCTTCGCTCTGCCACAAAACCAGTGGCAGAGTTAACTTCCTGACCTTCCTCCGCGTCACACAGTACCAGCGCACGCCGCCTCAGCCCCGTCGTCGCTGTCGTCCTCCCCCACTGGGCATCACCTTCTCCGGCGACAGCAGGTACTGCTGTTCGCCCTCCGTCCCCTTTCGTCCTTACAGTTAGGTTAGAACTCCTCTCCATCCTCTCCTCTCTCTTTTCCCCATGTTATCTCCCTTGATCGACCCTCGACAGACGCTAACCACCTCCATCGTCTTCGCCTCCGACCGCACTCCGGCGAGCCGCCCACACCACTCCAGCCCTCCACACGGCTCGCCAACCACCTCGAAAGCTCCGCCTCACCTCCAGGAACACACTCCACCCTACCACTGCCACTCCAGCCCTCCACAATCACCCCCCGACCAACCCACCATCTCCGGCCACAGGTTGACCTAGGCACGCACGCCTAGGCTGACCTGCGGCCTGCAGCACTGCCCACCGCCTTCGCCGTGCCACGGCGAAGGTCTCTAGCTATTCTGATTTGGCCGCGAGGCGCGTTTTGTGTATGGCAGGGTTCGAGTCGCTGCCGCCATGGACGACCTCTGATGAAGCTCCCACGAAGCTCCAGGCACCCGGTCTTCCAGGCTACAGGTGCTGCATACTAGCGCGAGTGTCGCGAGGTGAACGAGTCCAGCCAAGGAGCGCTAGCAGAGCCAGCAGCTGCGGGGCAATCGCACGACGAGGCTTCTGCAGGCGCGCGTGAAGGTGAGACCAGGCAGTCCCACATCGTGGGATTGCAACCGTCAGGTACCATATAAGTTTTTTTTGCATTTTACTCTTATCGCCTCAGTAAGCACAGGGGTGAGGTCCCTCACTGACCCCACCCGCCTCGTCCGCGGCCTGACCACGCGGACCTGGCGGATCCGACCCGACCTAGACCTACGCACTCCTCGCGCATCACACACCTACAGGTGCACCTGGTCCTGGGTACGATCCGACCCGATTAAGACCGTGGCTCTGGGAGAGCGGTTCGAGTGAATTGCTTGAGAGAGAGAGATGCGCGGGTAGAGGGAGAAGGGTTAGGTTTTGCTCCTGTGCAGGCAGGCTGAACGCAGGAGGAGAAGGACTTGGCCGTGAGAAGGAAAAGAAAGAAAGAAGAAGGAACGGCAGAGAAGAATAGAAGAGGAAGAAACAAGGCAGAGAAGAAGAAGCAAGAAAGAAGCCTTCGCAGTGGAAGAAAGAAAAGAGCAAGCCAGAAGCAAAGGCACAGAGAAGCCAAGTGAAGACTTTGCAGAGATCAGAAGAAGAAAAGAAAGAGCAAAGACTGCAGCAGAAGAAGAAGAAGAATAATCAAGAAGAAAAGGAGAAATGCTTTTAAGACGTCTGATCACAAGATCAGACGTCCAATTTCATATTTTTTTTGCCCTAACTCCTTTTAATCGCATACATTCATACCTGAATTGATATTTTGAGTAAATTAGAGTGTTCAATTACATTTTGATTTAGTGGTAAGTTCCATTTGCTCCCTGTGTTCGACCTCGGATACTCCGGTCTTCGAGTAATAAAAACTTTGTATTTGTTCGAACGTTTTGTCGGTTATACTACAACATAATACGCTTTAAATCCGCACGAAACGCCCGTGAACATTTTGGCGCCGTTGCCGGGGAGCACTGCACAATTTACCACTAGTCTCTACATTCTTTTTATCATATTGAACACTAACTTGCCCTACTTTTCTTTGATGTGATCTTGCAGGTACTTCATGAGAAAATCTCTCCTGCAAGTCAACCACTCCAGGGCAGGTAATTTCTTTTCTTCCTTAATCATCCCCTAATCTTTGAAAGACAAAAGGAAGAAAATCAAGTTAGGAATCAATTGCCTTCTTTATATAGTAATCACCATCTCTAAGGCAAAACATTTCTTGATTTTGCGAAAATTTCTGCAAATATTCTTGAAGTTGGAGTGATTTTTTTTTCCATCCCACAAATTCTTGTGCCTAATTGAAAATAAACGCTTAATCTCGGCGGACCACACACTTCTTGTTTATAAGTCCAAAGAGAACTTTTGAAAAAGAAAAAGAGGATTGGAAATAGAACCAAATTAGGGTTTCCACATTAGGGTCTTGAAGCGCTAGTCACACATGCCTGTGTAAAAGGAAATAAACCCTCCCGCATCAGTGTGCTACCCAAGCCCTTGATTGAAGAAAGTTAAATAAGACAAACCCTAAAATTGAGCTCTAAAATCACTTGAATCTTAAAATTTTCTTTTGACCTAATAACCTGGGAGTCAAATCAGGGTGATCTCTAGGCTCCGAGCTTAGAATCATTCTGCCATCTATAGGACAGGTCAGGTGAAGTTGACCCCTTGGGTCAACCAACCTCTAAATTAGGTCACAATACCAAAAACATCTAAAGTTCAAGTGAGAACCCTAAAAGCACCTTTGAAATAAAAAGTGATAGACTTAAGAGGTCAAGGTCCCCATTCTAGTTTACCTGGAATCTCAGTGACAAAAAAGGTCGGGTGGGGGAAACCCTGTAACCCGTAGGGACGCTCTACGTGTAGGGGTCTTTGCGGGACTCTCCCTCTCTGGCTGCCCAGGTAATTCTCAGGTGGACGATCTTCGGATCCAGGGGTTCGTCCGCCCCAAACCTCCATAGTCATCCAAACATCTTTTGGGTGTCTTGATTGGGTCAAGAACATCTCCAGTCCTGCATCTTTTCTCTATAGAGCACACACACTCATTTTCAGTGGGACTCGTTATTCAGATCTGATTGCTTCATAACACATCTTGAGTCAAACTCTGATCGTGATTCCACCACCTGATCCAAATATGCAGCCGAACCACCTAGGACTACCAGTCGAGAAACCTGAATACCGGAGATCCATGAGAGATAAAATGATTGAGGATGCCATGAGATTTTATGAAAATGAAGAAACCTCAACAACAGTAGGAAACATTCAGGTTGATGTCCCAACAACCACAACCTTTGTCATAACTTGTGTCCAAGTACTATTAGCAGAAGCCAACAAAGGATCAACCCGTGACTTGCTCATTACTGCATACATTGAGATAGAAAAACTGCACAATAGTGAATACCTTCAATGTATGACAAATCCTCGACTTTGGAAGCAACACCAAGATAGTCTTGAAAAACGGGAAGAGATAATGAGATTAATAAAACAAGTGATTGATCAGAAATACCCGTACATACCGCCAACAGAGGATGAACTATCTTGGGACAACATCGAGGATAAATCTGATCTCGGGTTTGGGGCACAAAATGGTTGTGGATTCCCAACCCAGATGGAGTATAATGCACCTAATATTGAAGAAGGTTGGGAAGCTCCAAATGCAGGAAAAGACCATGATGAACCCATTTTAGAATCCCAAGACTCCTGCAAGTATGAGAGTAGAACTGAACCTCTCGAGGGTGTAAATTCCGTCCCTTATTTTGATAAGGTGGCCCTCGAAGGTTATTCAGACCTAGATTCTAGTAATTCCACCCACATCCTAAGCCTAGAACCTAGATCTGAAACCTATATTGAAGATTTCAAGGCCCCATATGAAGAAAATCAATCTCTTAATGAAGAATATGATTCTGGGCCTCGATTAGATGAATATCCCTCGTCAACCTCCTCAGAAGAACTAATCGAGTTTTCGGAAGTCATGCCAATCTACGATACAGAAACCGAGGACTTGGACGAGCGGGGTTTCGATTGGCTCTGCCCTACTAACCTTGAACCTGAGCCTCTACCAGATAGGGACACCTTTGTAAGCTCAGGATTAACATTTAGGCTAGATCCCAGTCAGGCTGCTGAATATACAACATATGATTTATTCCATGGTGGAACTCATGATCTAGAATCTCATTCAAACTTTGATTTTCGCAAACTCTCCAACGATCTCGAATCTGACCATAACATCGGAGAAAATCTACCTCCTGATTATAACATGTCAATCTTCTTTGAAGCCACCTGCTCCACGGATACAGAACCAATCAAAACCCGTTCCCCACCCCGACCCGCAACCGCACTCAATTTCTATTCTGATTCACCTCTCACTGAGCCGATTGCAGATGACTCAACTCCATATCTATACCGGGTATCGGACACTGATCAGACCACAAATCAGGAGCCTCCATCCTTTGACCGTCCCTGTAGGGATTCCACACCTTACATTGATTATTTTTCGGAACCGTACCCCCACCAGGCTGATTCGACTGAGCCCGAACTCGAGTTTTCACTTCCATATCTATCAGAACATCACTGCATTTGGTGGGTCCCACATCTGCTAATCTACATCTATCAACCCACCAGACTTATTGGGTTTGGGCTGCATCATCAGCCCACTGATTTGAACAAGTACCTGGTTGGACCAACCAGGCTCTTAATCAAGGTGCTTGTTTTCCAAAACTCCATTGATTTGACCACTCCCTCTCCACCCCATTTTTCGCTCGGCTGAAGGCATTAAATTTAGCGCTTAACGGGAGGCAACCCGTCATCTCAAAAATAGAGACCCGTCTGATTAGCCGTCTGTACTCCACGTCTATTGCACCTTGAGTTCAGCCTTAGACAGTTGATCCCACCTCTGGTACACGTATCAGAGCTTAAAATCATTCGCATCACTCATTCCTAACCCATTCACCCACCCGATATATCCTGTTCTAAGCCCCTGACCTCAACACTAATTCCCACCCTCTGTTTACAATGAGGACATTGCAAAACTTAGGCATGGGGGGGGTGATAAAGTGCATACATACAAAACCAAGAAAAAATCAGAAGGATTCTCACAAAAAATTCGCATATGTCAAAAACACAAAAAATTGAAAAATTACGAAAAAGAACAAAAAAAAATGGGGAGGGAGGAAATGTTGTGAGCCATATAATCATAAGGAGGAGAAAAAGAGCAAAAATGAAGAAAGGAGCACAAAAGGAAAAGAAAAAGAAAAAGTCATTAGTAAAAGATTAAGGGGTTAACTGAAGTTCTAGACCGAGTCAAGAAAAAGAAAAGAAAAGTGCTACGGAGATATAACAAGAGATTAGCGGGAACGCTGGTCTTAGGCCTTTTGGGCTAGTATCTTTAGCTTAAAAATTCACGTATCCGTTAAAATCTGGATAATCCTCAAGAGGTTGAGGAAAATGCGAAGCTTGAGTATTAGGTCTAAGGCTTAGGAAGTATTCAGCCTCGTTAACTGACCTCCGGTTTACGGGATTCGGTAACCTAAGCACCCCAAATTCACACACAGTCTGGTTCAGTGCGCATAAAACATCCAAAACACGCAAGAGCGTTTAATATTCTGAAAAAGTCACCTAGATTAGGAGCGGCCAATCAACACAAGTTGATTTGGACGAGTTCCTAGCGCGGAGAGGCGGGAAATTCCCCTCGAAGATGCATAACAACATATCATCTCCTCGGTGCTTGTCTCTTAAGATATTTAAATATCCTACTGGAGGCATGTAAGCACTCTGTTGGTTCAGACACCATGGGTGGCATTATCACGAAATGTCAATCGCCAGGGTCTGAATTCAGCCACGGAACGCCATGGGCGGGATTATCTCGAAATCTCGAAAGCCAAGGTTCCGAGGGTTGCCATGGGCGGGATTATCTCGAAATCTCGAAAGCCAGGGACCTTTGAGGATTGATGATGGGGACGAGGAATCCGATACAGACCGTGTTGAGAAGCTAATCCGAAGCTAGAAATAAAAAAGAAAAGAGAGAGAAAAGCTCTCCAAACAAATAAATCTTCTATCTCTCTCTTACAAAAAACGCACTACAAACTGAACTTAGGCTAAAAATATCTCAAGCACGGGTGCTTTAACCGCGGAGTCCAACAAACCCTAGGTTAGGTTCTGTGCGCCGTAGAAACCTTTGCAGAAGACTGAGGCTAAAGCGGAACAGGTCCGGATTTTGGTTGGTACTTGAGTACCTCTAGGCCTATTGTCGGCATTCCCACCTAATCACAAAAGAAAAGGAGAAGCACTTATCATTATTGACAACATCCAGGGTCTAGAACGGAAGTTAAAACTTTGAAATTTTGCTAAGGGACTAGCAAAAGTTAGGCATGGGGGTATGATGAGAGCCTCATCATGAGCCATAACTAGCTCATTTTGACCCAAAAAAGAAGATAAAAGCTCCTACATAACCTAGAAGAAGGCCTAACTGAAGGAACAAGTGCTCTGAGAAGAAAACATGAAATAAAGGTTAAAACTGCAATTTTACCGTTGCAGTAGATAAACGGGATTTCTCAGAGGCAAAACATAGGTCAAATGGTCTAAATGAGATAAAAAGTGGGTTGAGTCAATCAGAAATGGGTTCATGTGCAATCTAAGAACTAAAAGACACTTGGTAACCCTAAAACAGACCCGCTTAAATTAACAAGGTTCCGATCAGAACAAAAAGCAAGTAAACCCTCTACAAATCATGGAAAAACATACTCTAGGGTTTAGAACACTTAATTTGGCCTTTGGAACCTAGTTTGACCTAGATTAGGGTCCTAGCTCTTCAATTAACCTAATTTGGGTTTTTACACAAAATATCCAGTCAAACGAGGTCAAACCTGAAATCTAACTTCTCCATTGGATTCCTTAGGTCCAAATTAGGTTTATACCAAAATTTGGACCTAAGGAGAGGTCATCTTGACCTACTTTGCAATTTAGTACACCCAAATCACAAATTGGTCCCTATCTTTTGAATACCGTTGCAGAGAACCCCCTATGTTCTTCGCCTCCTTTGCAAACCGGTCCTGCCGCCATTGCTAGGGCAGAACCGAGCTCCGGCGAGGTTCGGAGAGGGATTGCTCTCTAATCCCTCAGAGATTCCCTCCCAGAAATGGAAGGAGAATTCTCTGAAGAATTGCCTTCCATTTAAGACCGATATTGATCCCTGGTGTGAACCCAATCTCTCGTGCGAACGCACGAGAGATTTGGGTATCCTAATTCCTTTCCATCTCCGGCGACCAACCTCAGGCAATTACGTGCCTTTCATGCCCTGCACACCAAGTCCAGCGCCTATATAAGAACCCACAACTCCGGCCGAAGAGGCTGAGCTTGGTTTGGCCGAGGTTCCACCCCCAATTCCTCTCCTCCTGCCCGGCCAAACTCCCAGCAGGCTCCGGCGAGGCCCCCTCCCCTCCCTCTTCGCTCTGCCACAAAACCAGTGGCAGAGTTAACTTCCTGACCTTCCTCCGCGTCGCGCAGTACCAGCGCACGCCGCCTCAGCCCCGTCGTCGCTGTCGTCCTCCCCCACTGGGCGTCATCTTCTCCGGCGACAGCAGGTACTACTGTTCGCCCTCCGTCCCCTTTCGTCCTTACAGTTAGGTTAGAACTCCTCTCCATCCTCTCCTCTCTCTTTTCCCCATGTTATCTCCCTTGATCGACCCTCGACAGACGCTAACCACCTCCATCGTCTTCGCCTCCGACCGCACTCCGGCGAGCCGCCCACACCACTCCAGCCCTCCACACGGCTCGCCAACCACCTCGAAAGCTCCGCCTCACCTCCAGGAACACACTCCACCCTACCACTGCCACTCCAGCCCTCCACAATCACCCCCCGACCAACCCACCATCTCCGGCCACAGGTTGACCTAGGCACGCACGCCTAGGCCGACCTGCGGCCTGCAGCACTGCCCACCACCTTCGCCGTGCCACGGCGAAGGTCTCTAGCTATTCTGATTTGGCCGAGAGGCACGTTTTGTGTATGACAGGGTTCGAGCCGCTGCCGCCATGGACGACCTCTGATGAAGCTCCCACGAAGCTCCAGGCACCCGGTCTTCCAGGCTACAGGTGCTGCATACTAGCGCGAGTGTCGCGAGGTGAACGAGTCCAGCCAAGGAGCGCTAGCAGAGCCAGCAGCTGCGGGGCAATCGCACGACGAGGCTTCTGCAGGCGCGCGTGAAGGCGAGACCAGATAGTCCCACATCGTGGGATTGCAACCGTCAGGTACCATATAAGTTGTTTTTGCGTTTTACTCTTATCGCCTCAGTAAGCATAGGGGTGAGGTCCCTTACTGACCCCACCCGCCTCGTCCGCGGCCTGACCACGCAGACCTGGCGGATCCGACCCGACCTAGACCTACGCACTCCTCGCGCATCACACACCTGCAGGTTCGCCTGGTCCCGGGTATGATCCGACCCGATTAAGACCGTGGCTCTGGGAGAGCGGTTCGAGTGAATTGCTTGAGAGAGAGAGATGCGCGGGTAGAGGGAGAAGGGTTAGGTTTTGCTCCTGTGCAGGCAGGCTGAACGCAGGAGGAGAAGGACTTGGCCGCGAGAAGGAAAAGAAAGAAAGAAGAAGGAACGACAGAGAAGAATAGAAGAGGAAGAAACAAGGCAGAGAAGAAGAAGCAAGAAAGAAGCCTTCGCAGGGGAAGAAAGAAAAGAGCAAGCCAGAAGCAAAGGCACAGAGAAGCCAAGTGAAGACTTTGCAGAGATCAGAAGAAGAAAAGAAAGAGCAAAGACTGCAGCAGAAGAAGAAGAAGAATAATCAAGAAGAAAAGGAGAAATGCTTTTAAGACGTCTGATCACAAGATCAGACGTCCAATTTCATATTTTTTTTGCCCTAACTCCTTTTAATCGCATACATTCATACCTGAATTGATATTTTGAGTAAATTAGAGTGTTCAATTACATTTTTGATTTAGTGGTAAGTTCCATTTGCTCCCTGTGTTCGACCTCGGATACTCCGGTCTTCGAGTAATAAAAACTTTGTATTTGTTCAAACGTTTTGTCGGTAATACTACAACATAATACGCTTTAAATCCGCACGAAACGCCCGTGAACAAGAATCTTGTAGTGAAGTCTCGCTTGAACTTATGGTAGAGGATTTTAGTGAGACAAGTGTGCTTGAGGAATCTGACGAGCCAGTTGATTGCCCTATTATTGAAGATTTGGATTCGGTTGGGGCAAACTTGGAGGATTCGAATCCTCATTTACTAGAAGATTCAATAAATAGACCCATTCCTCAACCACACCCAAAAGGGATTGTTTTTGATTTGAAATCTTTGTACCCAAGTCAATCTTGAGTCTGCCACGATTTCTAGACATAGGAGAATCTTATGGGGTGAATGATATGCTAGAGGTCTCGAAACCTGAGCACTTGATGTTGGAGGCTGGGAATGTTGAAATAAAAATTTGGGAGGTTAATTTTGAGTGAAAAACAAGTTTGGATATAAGGGTACCTATTGACCTGAAACCACCTATCTTCTATAAGGACCCTTATGATATCTTTCACATGTGACGCAAGCCTGGAATAGATGATTATTTTTCTAAGCTAGATGTTAAGTTTACAATAGCACCTTGAACCATCTTTACCCGTTGTCTGACACTTTGGTCTTGGGTTGGACACCACTAAACTGTAGACCTGACCCAGCAAGCGTAACAACCTTCGGTTTTGGGTGATTTTCATCTAGAACTTGAGAACCACTCGACCCTAGGTAATGGGTCAGCAGCATAATCTGGTCCACGTCTATGGACATATACTGTTGGTAGGTTTGAGGATCAATATTTTTATTTTGACTCTGACCCGCACTTGTGAATTCTCAATTTCTTCTTTGAATGTATGTTATGCCTAGCTGAAAGCATTAAACTTATTACGTGTGTATACACTCCTCTCTGCGGAGCTGACTGGATTTTCACGACACTTAGGTGATATTCTGTTTACTCTACCCTTTTCATGTCTTTATTTTTACTATGAGGACATTGCATCATTTAGGCATGGGGGGGTGGATAATCAATTCCTGAAATCATTACGTTAACTCTGTAGAATTTCTGCTAGTTTCTTATAAAATTAAAAAAGTTAAAAATTTCAAAAATAGATAAAAAAAGAAAGAATTTAGGAAAAGAGAATTTAGGCATTTGGAAGTTGTTAACATTAGGAAATGATACGAGAGGACCTAAACACTTAGACTCTTCAGGTCTTCGGGCTTAATTAGCCTGGGTGTCCACTCGAATGTGGACTTTGTCTCGAGTCCTCGCCAATTAAAATTCATTTCTAATTTGGTTAATAAATTGGGATGATAACTATGTGACTTATCAACCCACCGTCTAATTTGGGGGAGTTTTAAGGCTAAGCATCTACATACTATTGGCACTGACTCACTTACTGATGATTTTTACGGAAATTGGGTAGCTAATGGACCGACTTGGGTGGTATGGCTGGCAAATTGTCAGTGGTAACAACTCATCGGCCGGTTGTCCAGAGTCCAGCCACAAGACCATTTTTGTTGTACTGCCTTTAGGTAAATCCTAGATCAGTGAAGCCACCTACTTAGCAAAAAAAGAAAACAAATAGAGAAACACTCCAAAAGAAAAGAAAAAAAATATAACAGAAAAAGGAGAAAGTAAAAAAAAAAAGAAAATAATAAAACCACACTTCACCGCAAGAGTATGGCAGGCAAGTTGTCGCTGGTAGTAGCTCATTGGCCGGTTGTCCAGATCCAAGCTCACAAAAACAATGTGCAATAATTCCCAGAACACTTACGGAAGAAGCGGGCAAATAGAAAAAACTGGGGAGATATACACTGGGTTGGCTCTTGTGTTGACCCCATAAATAAAAGAAGTAGCAAAAAAGCTACCGATCGTAAAGATAAACCTTTACGCAAGGTCACCTAGGGTTGTAGAAACGCAAAGTCCGTCTTAACGGCCACTTTGTGAGTCTATCACATTTTCACAAAGATGCTTAGTACTTAGAGTCCTTTTCAAGTCTTGGGCAGGTCAGGTAGCTGTAAAAAGTAATCGCAGAACTCTCAAACTCAAAAAGTACAAAAAAATTAGAAAAGAAAAATAAAAGAAATGTATCTTCCCTTCTTAAATAAGGCAAGAACTTGGGCGGTCTGCATTCTGGCAAAGACTTGGGCACTGTTGAGTCTTCGTAGTTTAGGACGTTACACGAAATTTTCTATTGTTAATAAACGACTTAGGCCTAGGCGATCTAATCCTAATTTTGCTTTTATACATAGCATATAGTTTAATTTTGCTAGGGACTAGCAAAATATAGGCATGGGGGTATGATGTAAACACATTTATTGAGGGTAAAATGCCTATTCATGCATGTTCTTAGGCTTATATTTGCATATTATGCTATAAAAATTTCATAGCATGCATCATTCTACATTAAGAGTAGTTGTATATAATTTAGGTTAATTGCATCCTTTGTGTTGTTAGGGGAGAAGGATGTTTATTTCGGAGCCTCAGGTTGAAGATCCAACCAAATGGATTTGATCAAGATGATGATCAGAGTCTAACACCTTTGAAATCGCCTTGATCGGAGTCCCGTAGCACCAAATGCAGTCCGAGGAAGATCAATGGCGAAGGGACTAGGAGACATAACTCGGAGATTCAAATGTCAAATTTGACCATGCGGATGGATTCGGGTCGACGATCGCAACCGAACACCACAAAAATTGACTCAATCCGACCTCTGCAGCAGCCCCTAGAACATGAAGAAGATGGATGGCCCAGACTACGCCACGTGGTGCAGACCAAGCTGCCTACCACACGCACGTACCACCACACACACGTAGCTGCGCAAGCATGCATGCAGGCACGCATGCACACAGTGCAGCGCTAGCATAGCGGTAATGCGTGGGTGCGTGCACGCGGTAAAGGTAGGGGAGCATAGTGCCAGCAATGCATGAGCTGGATCTACAGTGATGCATGAGCTGGACTTAGAGCGACGCTTGTAGCCGTCACTAATTCTTCATGCACCAGCAAAGCTAGCTATGGGCATGAGCGAGCATGAGCAGGCATCAGCAGCCTACAGCGATGCTTCCAGCGATGGCCTGGATGTCACTAATGGTCCCATACCTATTCTTGCCTCTTCTCCTCCACTATAAATGGACCTACACCCCTCCCTTCCAAGCCATCTCTAGCTACTCTACTCCCACCTACTCCCAAGCTCTAGCAAGCCTACCAACACTCCATTAGAGCTTATTCTCAAGCTCCCAAGGCACCTATTAGTATAGCGAACCTCTGCCCCACCAAATATTCCTCCAACTTCCCATCCCCCTTCATAGGTCGCCTTGGAGCCATCCTCCCACCTCCATTCCAGTAGTAGATCATCTCCATCTTCTCACCTTAATTTTGGAGCCACGTCGAAGCTTTCCTCAACTTGACGTCTTCCTGCATCTCACCTACATCGTCCCGCTCCTCTCCTCTTTTGTCTGAGCTTCCGCCAGGCACCGTCATCTTGTCAAACAGCCGATTCGGGAGATTTCCTCCCACCCCCCAATCATTTTATGCTTTCATAGTTTATTATAATTGACATTGGAAGTAATATATATCAGATTCGTTCCACATCTCTATCTTATGATACGTTTGCTTGTTTTCTTCATATAAAAATGAAAAAAAATCACAAAACCCTAATATTCCAAAAAGAAACGAATCGAAGCAGGATTTTCACTTAAAGTAAACGTCGCCTCCCTGTGTTCTACCTGGGACTCCTTTGCTGTTTGGTGTAAATTTTTCTGATCGAAGTGTTTTGCAACTACGACGACGGGTTACTTGTAATCCCAATTTCTAACATGCGAAACATGCCCGACTAGTATGGCTAGCAAGTTATCGTGGGTAACAGCCCATTGCCGGTTGTCCAGAGCCCAGCTCGCAAAAATGGACAAATAATTCCCAAAACAGTTAGGGAAGAAGTGGGGACGTAGAATAAATCGGGGAGATATACATTGGGTTCGCCCTTGAGTTGATCCCATAAAAATAAAAAAAGTTGGGAGAAAGCTATCAATATGAAAGATAAACCTTTAGGCAGAATTTTTTACGTCACCTAGGGTCATAGAAACCTGGAGTTCGTTTCAACAGTTGCTTAGAGAGTCTATCACCCTTTCACAAGATGGTTAGCACTTAGCATCTTTTTTGAGTCTTGGGTGGGTCAGGTAGTCGTAAAAAGTTATCCCAAAACTTTCAAACTTCAAAAGTCCAAAGAAATTCGAAAAGAAGAAAAAACAAAAAAAATAGATCTTCCCTTTTCAAATAAGGCAAGAACTTGGGTAGTCTACATTCCAGTAGACACCTGGGTACTGTTGAGTTTTCGTAGTTTAGGCCCTTAGTTGAAATTTCCTTTTGTTAATAAACAACAATCCCTTAAGAGATTGAACCCTAATTCTATTTTTTATTTGTAGCGTATAGCTTAATTTTGCTTGGGACTAGCAAAAGATAGGCATGAGGGTATAATGTAGACACATCCAATTAGGTTAAAATGCCTATTTATTCATGTCTCTAGGCTTAGATATGCATT
Organism: Thalassia testudinum; assembly: GCA_037157565.1. Classification (NCBI taxonomy): domain Eukaryota; kingdom Viridiplantae; phylum Streptophyta; class Magnoliopsida; order Alismatales; family Hydrocharitaceae; genus Thalassia; species Thalassia testudinum. Next base: position 92,565,349 of record JAZHRO010000014.1, on the reverse strand, counting down.
CCATACTATAAATATTTCATAGCATGCATCAATCAAGATTAGAGTAGTTTGTGTATATTTTATTTTAATTACGTCCTTTTATGGATAGGAGAGAAGGAGATTTAATTTGGAGCCTCGGATTGATGATCAGACCATACGGATCTAGTCAGGACGACAATCGTAGTTCAACACCTTTGAAATTGCCTTGATCAGAGACTTGTAGCAACATATGCAGTCTGAGGAAGAACAACAATCAAGGGACTAGGTGATGCAATTTGGAGCTTTTAATGACAAATCCAACCACACGGATGGATTCAGGTTGACGATCGCAGCCCAACAGTGTGAAAATTGACTCAATCAGGCCATTGTAGCTGCCCCTACAAAGGAAAGAGGATGGATGTCATAGATTGTGACATGTGGTGCAACTAAGGCCACCCATGCATGATGAGTGGCTACTCATCATGGCTAAAAAGCTGAAATTAAGCTAGACACTAAGCAAAATAATATCAAATTAATAGATAAAAAGGGTTAAGTGTGGGAATTAAAGAAAAAGACCTAAAACTTTTACTTTGTGTTAAAACCTCCTAATTAGGTCACAAAAATGAGATATTCTGAAAGCAAAACACAAATGATGATCCATGCATCAATTGAACACATAAATAAATTTGAAAAGCCAAATCAAAAGTATAATCAATGTCCTAGATGTTCAATTAAGCACATATAAGAATTTGAAGGCAATTGGACATCATTTAGGTTTTGAAATAGATAGTTTATACTTAGGTCCTTCATGCATTACACTTTGACCCTTAAAAACTCATTTTTGGACCTACTTGTAAGCCGCAGGGACCCTTTTGAAAACCTGCAGGGCCCTTCCAGTTATAGTTCTTTTCACTTATGGGCCTGAACGCTATTCTTCTACCCCTTCATTCAAGGGTCTTCCTGCAATTTTTCCCTCAGAGAGAAGCCTGCTGCTCTTCACGTGCACTGTAGCGCACGAAGAACACGGCCAATCTCAGCCGTCCGTCGCTCTTTAGATCTTGATCTGCGGTTGGATTCGATTGGAACTTTCGCGTAATTCGATGCGTGCGTTCACCTCTCTACCCAGATCTCATCTGACGGTCAGATCTCGCGCTCAGCTCACCACGCGCTCCGCCCCTCACATCCTCACCGCCGATTGCATCTTGTTTATTCTCACCTACACGGTGATCTCAGCCACTGAGCTGCTATTTAAGCACCTCAGTGGTGTCGCGTGCAAGGGATCGCTCCCTCCTACATCTCTTAGAGATCAATTCGTCCACTCCAGTATCTCCTCCCCATCCAGCCGCTGATTTCACAGCCCCGACTATGAAATCATCACCTTCTCTCGACACTCCTCGTCGCTAAGGACTTCATAGCACCTGAGGACGACCTTGGAGCCTCACTAGCAGACTCTTCCCTCCGCTGGAGTCACCTTCCTCCTTTCTTCCTCCTTAGCCACCGACTAAGGACCCATAGGTCCCATTCTTCCTGTTAGTTTAGGTTTTTTAATTCTGCATAATTAGTGTTAGCTGTAGTTTAAAGTAGTTTAGAGTAGAATTAGCTTTAATTGTTAGTGTTTAATGTTAGCTGTAGTTAAAGTAGATGTAGGAGTAGAATTAGCTTTAATTCCCTTCCCTCACCTCCTCTGATCAGTCCAGATCAGAGGGGAAGAATTCATCAAATCATTTTTCAAATTATCTCCCTCTCCATGTCTTTTCACAATCCAGTTCTGATTTCTTTTTTTAACAACAAGTTTTTCTCATCCTTCACCCACACACCCTGATCCAATTTTAGATCTGGTGGTGTACAACCTCAGATCTGAAATTGGCGTCACAAGCAACTTTGGGGCTTCTCACTCACCCCATTTTTGTTCACAAAAGACCCTTGATTTTGGGTTGAATTCTTCAGTTTGTTAGATTTCTTTTCAACATGGATTTTTAGGACTTTTGCTTTCTGGATTTCATTGCCTGATCTGACAGATTGAAGAGGATTGGAATTTCTTGTTGGCAAGGACTCTGAGAGATTTTCTGGTGACAGAGAACAACTCAGAAGAGCCATCCTTGAATCTGTTTTGCTTTGATTTGAATGCATTTACAAGTTACTGTGAATTCCCTTAATGCATTCTCAGTCCTACTTTGACACTTCAGAATTTCTGTACACCGTCTGTTTTGATAACTACTTTAGTATGGTGATTTCCTAACCTAAGGAGTTCTCAATACTACTTAAGGTTGCAAGAAACTGGGATTTGATTTTATGGTTTTAATTGGCTGAATTAATTCTTCCTTCATGCTGTCTATAGCATTAGGAAGAGCTTATTCAGTGTTATTTTTGGTTTTAATATGAAATGATGTTTTAGATGAGGGCTTCTTTTTGGGTATTTGAATTGAGATATTGTGTGATTTTCGTGAGATTTAAACCCTTGTCAGATTTGGGATTCACCTAGCTATTTTTTTAGCTGGTTTTGATTATTTTTAATCACAGTTACTCAGTAAAGTGCTGCATCTGGCAGCTACATTATTCCCCTCTTCTCTAAATTCCCCTCTTCTCTAAATTCCCTCCTCATCTGTAGAACTCATCCTCCTCTTCAAATGGACTAACTGCAGCAGCAGTTAGCCCATTTGACAGTGGCCTAAGCCACTGCTAAGGAAGTACTGAATTCCAACATGTTCTCTTCTTCACCTTCTCTGACAGTGGCTGGAGCTGTTGTTGAAAACAAAATGAAATTAAACTTAATCAATCCTTCATTCCTAACCTCCTACTGAAATCTAATTGTACATACTTAAATCTAATACTGTATATATACATATACAACTAACTATAACTATAATGTACATAATAACTGTGTAAAGTATGTATATATCTACTGAAATGTAAGTGTACATAATTAATCACCTCTTGAACAGTATATATACATATAAATTAGATAAATTAGTAATTTAGGGGTACAATTAAGTTAATTGAATATGTAGACCTAGGTTAGTATATAGTAAGTAATTTAACCTAGTTAAAGTATATTTATATCTATTGTAGATTACTGTTATTTAGTTTTTAAGATAAACAGCCAAGAGCTACTATTTTAACTTAAATAAAACATAAATAAATTCGTAAAAATATAATAAAAATATGTATAAAATACTTAAGCATATAATTTAAATCTGTATAAGGTCAATTAGACCATTTACTAACTAATTTATAAGTAATTAACCAATTAAGCACCTAAATTAGCCTGTACAAACAGCCTACTTTAATTAATTTATTTGTATAGTAAACCTAATTAAAATTCAAAATTAATTAACCAATTATGTAGCATTATGTAAATACTTTAATGTCCATATTTTATTTTATTTTTTTTAATAATTTATGGCCCTCAAATCGAGGGCCAAATGTGCTTCTAGGCGCAGCTGCACTCGATTTCCAACGCAGATGTGGCGCTGGAATAGCGCCACATCGTGCGCTGCAAATTGAGTGCAGCGCTATAATAAGAATTTGTGCATAAGGTTTTCCGGTCGTCATGGCGCAGGGTGCCCGAAAGATCCTCCTTGGTTACCGATTGAGCATTCAATCCGAACATGTAATTTGAGCATGAATTGTTCTGTAGGGCCGGGGGCCTTAGCAGGAGTGTTTGCGACCTATGGCGAAGATCCTGCATCGAGTCTGAAAGCGTAATTAAGCCACCTAATCAAGATTAAGGCGCGCTTGGTAGAGGTTTGGTCCCACCCTCTAGGTGCTGTGTATCCCTCGAATGGCGCACCTGCAAATTAAACATATTTTGAACGGCTTAATAAAGGCTAATCACGACTTAAGTGTATAATAGAAAAGGATATACATATGTACACGCAGTATAGCCTATTATTTGTATAAGTAAACCTATATAATTACTAACAGAATAAAATGACACCATAAACATCGCTAAAGACCTTAGTTTTCCCTCCTTACGTTGTATATAGTGTTTTCTGAGATTTAGCGACGCTTATGTCTGTCATTAAAACTGCTGTATATGTTACTGTAGATAACAGACTAGTAATATAGGTTTTTACACTATGGCATCCTAGTGTATTAGGTACTATCATGTTAGTATTAATACTATAACTTGTAAATACATAGTTTTAGTATAGTAATAAATTGTTTGGTGCTTGTTTTTAGTTAGTTAATTTTTACAAGCATTACAATTAACTTTTAGTAAGTAGGCAAACCATTTTTATATTCATTCATTCTTTAATAAGATGTAAAGTTTCTTTTTGGAATTAGAGGATAATTTTGAGATCAAAAGTGACCGATGTAATTCAATAAATTGCCTCCCAGTGAACGACCTGGAAAAAAACCAGTAAAAATTAGATAAGTAAATAATAATAATGGTTGTAATGATTGGTACTCGCCCTAACTCACCACTTTGACACTCTTAGTGCAACATTACTACAACGAACACATCACACAAGTATTGCCACCATCTATTATATTCTATTATTATTATTAATGCACACGCACCCGCCACCGCATGCGCACAATAGCATAGCCATGCGCATGGCAACAGGCGCGCATGGGAGCAATGCAGCGGGCACGTAGCGCGTGTGCTCGCGTGACAGGGGCACGCAAAGTGCGTGCCAGCACAATGGTAGCATGGGTAAAAGGTTATCTTCAGCGACATTTGTGGCAGATCTTTAGCAATGTTTATGACCATCACTAAATGTCCTATATATGAAATTGATGCTTTCCTCCACTATGAAATGACCCCTACCCCTCCTATTCTTCTTCATCTCTTCCTTTCTTCTCCTCACCACCTCCAAGGCTCTAGAGAGAGTTTGTCCCAAACCCGGGATGCTACTTTAGAGTAGAATCAAATATTTTTCCACCTCTCATCCCCATTCATGGAGCATCTCGTGGTTGTCCTCTCACCTCCTGCAGGAGAAGATCCATGCCACGACAACGTCTTTCCCCGTCCTCCTTCCTCTGCCGCCGTTCTCCCTCATCCTGCACCTCACCACCTTCATTCGGGCACCGTCAAAGCAAGTCATCCTCCAAGCGACCATCGAGGGGGGTTCTTCTCATGTCCATCTATGTTTATTGCTTTCTAGTATAGTTTTTCCACTTTCGCAGCAGTAGGAAACATTTGTTCATCTGTATATTGATATTCTCTCACTCTCTCTTTCTCTTTTATAATCTACAAGTAGATTAGTTAGATAATGTTTTCATTGATCTGATCTCTTACTTGAGTAAAACACAAAAAAATTACAAAAGATAAAAGTGATAAAAATAAATAAAAGCGAAACGTTGGCCTCCCCATGTTCGACCTAGGACTCATCTCGAGTTTCGGTTATAAATATTATCTAATTGATTGATTTTCTTACAAATCGAACTCCAACGATAGGTTTTCCAAACTCAAACCTTTTCATGACGAATCTCCGTTGCATCATGCATGGGTCTGTACCATAATCTGGTCCACATTTGTGGACACCTACTGGTAGGTCCTAAAAGGAATCTTTTTCTTTTAATTCTGATCTGCACTTGTGAATTCTTTACTTCATTTTTATTTGCATAGTGTGCCTAGCTGAAGGCACTAAATTCAACACGTATATAGTCTATTTTCATCTCAGAGTTGACCTGTTAATCATGAAATTCAGGTTCTTTCTTCTATACTCTACTCTTTTTCAAGTCTTTTTAATACAATGACATTGCATTACATAGGATGGGGAAGTGGATATCCATCTTTGAATCAGCTTGTTAGCACTGTAGAATCTTTTTGTTTTCTCTTTATTTTTGAGAAAAAAAGAGTTTGGAAAAGAGAACTTAGGAATTAGAATTTTTCAAGTTTAGGGAATGATACAGTAAGATTTGAACACTTAGATCTATTTGGTCTTCAGGCTTAATCATCCTAGGTATCCACTAAAATGTGGACTTGATTCTTGAGTCCTCACCATTTGAAAAATCAGTTCGAATTAGTTAAATAAGTTGGGGTGATAAGTACATGACTTATCAAACCACCCTCTGATTTTAGGGGACTTATAGTCCAATCATCTACACACTATTTGCACTAACTCACTTTTTGACAGTTTTAATGGAAAATTGGATAGCTCATGAACCTTCTAAGGTGGTATGGCTAGCAAGTTGTCGGTGGTAATAGCTGATTGGTTGGTTGTCCAGAGCCCAACCACACGACCATTCTCTTTCTGCTACCTTTAGGTAAATCATAGATCTGGGAAGCCACCTACTTAATAAAAAGAAAAGGAGAAAAATAACGAAGAAAAAAAATTCAAGAAAGAGAAGAAGAAAAAAAGAAATAAGCCACACTTCATTGCACGAGTATGACTAGCAGGTGATTACACAACAATCATGCAATCTAAATCACCTGAATTAAGCTAGCTTCTAGCATAACATAGGAATAATGCATTTATAGGCATCGTAATTTGTACAATAGCTAGTTCATTAGTCATATAGATAATATAGTCATTTTATGTACTAATGAGAGATGATTTTTATTGCAGATGATCTGAAGACGTGGATGCCAAATCAGACCAGACAAATCTAATTAGAATGATGATGGGAGTTCAATGCTTCTGAAATCGTCTCGATTAAACAACTAGAGCATCGTGTGTAGTCCATAAAAGAATGGAGATCAAGGAGCCAAAGGACAAAGATCCAAGCCTCAGATGAAAAATTCAACTGCATGGATGGATCTGGATCAATGATTGTAGTACAACAACACAAAAATCAACCTGATCGGAGATCTAAATTACCAAATACAAAGAAAAGAAGATGGATGGCCATGATGGCGCCACATGGTGCCATCACAGCCGCCCCTCACCATTGGACCATCTCTAAAGACCATCCCTCACTTGCTCTCAACCGTTGGATGGCCAGCCAACTATCCACAATGCATCCATGCCATCGATCCAATGGTAAAGGATAACTAGACGCAAAGAGGAAACCTTAACAGAACATGTGCGTAGTGCATTGGCTCACGCGCTTGTGTTGAATCCATGCAACATGCATTTGATCGACGTAGTGCTTCAAATCAGGAAGGCATTGTAGGCAGGCACTATTGCCCATTGGGTCTACATCGACGAACGCAGACACGATCGTGTGGCATGATCAGATCACTCCGTAGCTGTGCGTGCAAACAAACCTAAGCATTCTGCGAAGCGAAGGCAGCAGGCACATGCGTTTAGGCCATTCGATCATAAGATCAAATGACTGACGTTGAGGCACTAAAAATGCCTGAGCAGCAAGCGAGAAATCAAAAGCAAGAATGCGAGGGTGAATTTGAGGCACCCGATCTTTATCCAATGACACTAGACGTTCCATGTGTCAGCACCGGAGTCAATCCGAGCGTCGAGGGCTCATATAAGGCTATTTTGAGGCCAAATCAGAGTTGTTGATCTTCGGATTAGTGGATCTGATTGGCCTAAGGTTGTTGCACAAGATGGAGGGCCAAAATACCCTTTTTTCCCTCCATAAAAATAATAAATGAAGGCCAAAGCCCCCAGGAATGGATCATCTCTTCCATACAACTCCACCTTCCTCCAGGCCAAAGCTCTCCCTCTGCAACTCAACTCCGACCTTCGTCCCGACGCTCTAGATTTGAGGTGCTGCTACACCTTGCACAAGCATCATACAAGTCGCGTCGTCTCTTTGCCTCCTTCTATCTCTCTCTCTCTCCCTTTCTCTCATTCTATCTATCTGCCTCTATGTTTTGCATAGCAATTTCTATTGTGAAAAACTCTTTATCAATGCAATGAAATTTGATCTTATGGATATCTGATGCCTATTTATACATATGTACATATATAAATACCTGTTAGAACTAGTTTTATTGAAAAGCTTCTGTTAAAATCGAGATTGGCTCCCTACGAACGACCCGGTACTCATTGGTCTTTACAAATTGATTTGTCGAGCTGTTTTCGCGCTATACTACAACAAAATAATCTTTTTAAATGTGATTTACGCATCAGATAATTTGCACCATTGCTGAGGAGGCAATGGAAATTTTTGAATCTTTTTGGTGTGAATTTGAGATTTCTAACTTGCCATTTTCATTGCTTTTGTGCATGCAGGAAAGAGAGAAAATCAAAACGAAACGCAACAGGAATTGCGGGTTCGAACCTCAGGTAAGTACCTGTAGGTTAGATTAGTTAGATTTATAAAAGAATTAGGATTTGTTTGAACCTTAGGATTAGTTAGAATTTGCTTGCTTTTGAAAAAGAAAATCTCTTTGTTAGTGATTTTTGGGCTGAAAGAAACTATTAAATTATAAATTCAATACCTGAAGATCTGCATGTCTAAATATTCTATAATTTTTACTAGATGTGGATTTCGAGGTTGGGAATAATATCCAAATTTTACGTAAATCGGAGTTATAGAAAAATTTTAAAAATTAACATACTGATTTGTTATCAATATGGTTATTGTTCCTGATTTTTCAGAGTTCAAAATATCATAAGAATTTTAAAACAACTCGGATTAACTTGAAATTCGGCACTGAATTTTTGAGATAATAAAAAATTTAGAAAAAAGATGAAAAACTATTTCTTGCAAGTTTGATTGCACAAATTATTCCATCACGAACTGGGGGCCAAAACATGCTACAAAACTCCCTGTACACTTTAAATCATAAAAAAGTAGAAAACATGCAGTAAAAATTCTTAAAGAATATTTTCTAATTGCCAAGTTAGTGGTGAAATAGGTGCAGTTGATTGCATTGCTTGGGTCGCACCACTCATCTGAATTTTTAACTTAAAAGAATCATATAGAAATATCTGTGCTTAGGGTTTCACATTAAGGGTAGGGCACAGCTGCATTTTCATATTTAAGTGAAATCTATCAAACAAATTGGGATTTGCGAAACTCGTCTGTCTCATTAGAACCATGATTGAAGATATTAACCCAAGTGAACCATAAAATTCAATAACACAAGCAATTGAATCTTAAAATTCACTTCATCATAAAAAATTGCTTGTGAATCCTTTGCTTCAGCACTTCACACATCTGAAATCAATTTTAAGGGAAAACACCCCCCTAACTCCCATCATATTCAAAAAGCACATCAAACCCAAGCTTAAAGCTAAGTACACACACTCTAGGTAGGACTAATAGTCTTGAGGACTTGAAATTAGATTCAGCTAAGGTTAAGGCCTCATCTACTTAGACCCACTGGTGACAAGAAAGGTCGATGCGGTAACCATGTTAACCCTTAGTGGTGTCCCACCGTGCGGGGTGTCCTAAGGTGTCCCACCCTTCTATCCAGCAAGGTAATTCAAGGGTTGACCTAACCCAATCGTGTTTTGGAGAAGCAGGATTAGTTCTATTTAGAGTTAACACTCTAAGGACCAGTTTAATTGGTTGTATTGAAGGGGCAGGGGAATTCTCTCATCTATCTTCTCTCACTCATCTATTAACCTTCTTCTGGTATGTGGATGCTAAACGGTCTCTGAACCCTAACTTGGTACCACCTTTAGAGAGTAAGCTAAAGAGAAGACCCAATTTTTTGAAATACATTTTAATAGCCAATTTCCATGGGGAAGAACTGATTGAGGAGGAAACCATTGTCCCATACTCTTTTGACTCACACTTTTCTTCCTATCCCAACCCTTCCCTTACTTCAACTGCTTCAGGATGGGAGAACTCTCCTCAACAATCGGGACTTGATTCACTTGCCTACACCTTTCATTCTCAAGGTATAGCTAGGCCTACCTCGAATCCCAAATGAATCTCTGGATATCATGGATCTCTTCAACCTCAAAGGATACTCTCCAACATGACCAACTATCTTGATCTGTCCAGCCAAACTCATCTCTCCCTAGACTAGGGATATGCCTCAGAGTCCCAATACCTCGAATATCAATCCTATCCTCGAAATCACTTTGCTAATTATCCCAATTCCATCCAAACAACTTCACCTTCTCATTAGGATAACCCTACAACACCAAACCAAGGATATGATTCTTACCCTAGGTATTCAGGTGATAGATATTCTGATTCAACAAAGAAAAGTGGTCGGCCGTGTTTCGCGGGTTAGAAATTGGGGTTACAAGTAACCCATCATCGTAGTTGCAAAATACGTCGATCAGATAAAATTTATACCAAAACTCCAAGGGAGTCCTTGGTCGAACACAGGGAGAAGATGTTTACTGTATTGAAAACCGTGCTTTGATTCGTTTCTTTTTGGTATTTTTGGGTTTTATTAGTTTTTTGTGTTTTAAAATAAAAGGCAAGCAAATGATTCAGAAGATAGAGATGTGGGACAAATATGATATATATATATCAATTCAATGTTGATTACAATGAACTATAAAAGCTTAAAAAGAAAGGGAGGTGAGAGGAAATCTCCCGAATCGACTGTTCGGCGAGACGACGGTGCCTGGTGGAAGCTCGGACGAAGGAGGTGAGGAGCAAGACGATGGAGGTGAGATGCTGGAGGACGTCGGGTTGAGGAAAGCTTTGCCATAGCTCCATAATGGAGGTGAGAAGACAGAGTTGATCTGCTATTGGAATGGAGCTGAGAGGATGACTCCAAGGTGACCTATGAAGGGAGATGGGAAGTTGGAGTATTTGGTGGGGTAGAGGTTCGCTACACTAATAGGCACCTTGGGAGCTTGAGAACAGGCTCTAATGGAGCGTTGGTAGGCTTGTTAGAGCTTAGGAGTAGGTGGGAGTATAGTAGGTAGAGATGGCTTGGAAGGGAGAGGGTGTAGGTCCTTTTATAGTGGAGGACGAGAGGAAAAAATGGTATCTGGGTCTTTACTGACGTCCACAAACATTGCTGCAGCAATTGCTGAAGATCTATCCTTCAATTGCTCTCACTGGCGTGCACAGGCCTTTAGTGACGTCCATAAACGTCGCTGCAGCTGTCGCTGAAGATCCACCTTTCAAATCCTCTTGCTGGCATGCGTAGAACATCAGTGACAGCTACAAGTGTCACTAAAGGTGCTTCACTGAAGATCCGCACCCACCCCGCTCGCACCCGCCTTGCTGGCGCTGCATGCTTCACGCACCCTTGCTCCCTATGCCTTGCGCGGGCGTGTGGTGTGCTATGCACGGCCGTGGCTGTGCATGTGCGCTGCACGTGGCTGTGGCTGCGCGCTTGTGCTGCTGCTACTGGCCAGCGTTGGGCGACCTGGATGGCGCCACATGGCAGCACCTAGGCCGTCCATTCTTCTTTCATTTGTAGAGGGTGCCACGGTGTCAGATTAGGATGATTCCTGCAATGCCGGACAGCGATCATTGCTTCGGATCCACTCGTATGGTCGGATTTTCCATCTGAAACCCGTATGGCTGTCGCATTGCCCCCTGGTCGTTGATCTCCCTCGGGCTTCATGTGATGTTACGGGCCTCCAATCTAGATGATTTCAGAGGCGTTAGAGTCCGATCGTCGTATTAATCAGATCCATACGGCACGATCATCCATCCGAGGCCCTGAAATAAATCCTCTCCTCTCCTGACCATAAAAAGAACATAATTAACCCAAAATATATACAACTACTCTAAATGCACAATGATGCATGTTATGCAATATTTATAACATGAATTGCAAATCTAAGCCATGGAACATGCATGAATAGTCATTTTAACCTAAATAGATGTGTATATCATACCCCCATGCCTATCTTTTGCTGGTCCCTAGCAAAATTAAACTACATGCTATGTATAAAATCAAAATTAGGATTAGATCTCTTAGGCCTAAGTCGTTTATTAACAATAGAAAAATTCAACTAAGGTCCTAAATCTTGGAGACTCAACAGTACCTAGTGTCTGCCAGAATGCAGATTGCCCAAGTCCTCGCCTTAATTGAAAAGGGAAGATAGTTTTTTTTTATTTTTCTTCGTTTCTAATTTTTTTGTACTTTTGGAGTTTGAGAGTTCCGGGATAACTTTTTATGGCTAATCGACCCGCCCAAGACTCGAAAAGGATTCTAAGTACTAAGCATCTTTGCGAAAAAGTGATAGACTCACAAAATGGGCGTTAAGATGGATTTCGGGTTTCTAGGACCCTAGGTGACCTTGCCTAAAGGTTTATCTTTACGATCGGTAGATTTCTCCCTATTTCTTTTATTTATGGGGTCAACACAAGGGTGAACCCAGTGTATATCTCCCTTGTTTATTCTACTTCCCCATTTCTTCCCTATGTGTTTTGGGAATTATTGTACATTTTTATGAGCTAGGCTTTGGACAACCGGCCAATGGGCTGTTACCCATGACCACTTGCCATCCATTCTCGTGCAGTGAAGTGTGGCTTTATTACTTTCTTTTTTTATTTTCTCCTTTTTCTACTATTTCTTTTAAGTAGGTGGCTTCCCTGATATAAGATTTACCTGAAGGCAGTACAACAAAAATGGTCTTGTCACTGGGCTCTGGGTAACCGACCGATGAGCTATTACCATAGACAACTTGCCAGCCATACCACCCAAGTCGGTCCATTAGCTACCCAATTTCCGTAAAAATTGTCAGAAAGTGAGTCAGTGCAATAAAAATGTGTGTAGATGCTTAGGCTTAAAGTCCCCCCAAATCAGAGGGCGGGTTGATAAGTCACATACTTATCATCCCAAATTATTTACCAAATTAAAATAAATTTTAATTGGCAAGGACTCGAGACTAAGTCCACATTCGAGTTGACACCCGGGCTAATTAAGCCCGAAGACCTGAAGAGTCTAAGTATTCAAGTCCTATCGTATCATTTCCTAAAGTTAACAACTTCCAAATGCCTAAGTTCTCTTTTCCTAATTTCTTTCTTCTCTTTTTTTATCTTTTTGAATTTTGAATTTTTTTTTTAAAGAAAATAAAAGTAATTCTATGAAGTTAACATAATGATTTCAGGAATTGATTATCCACCCCCACATGCCTAAATGATGCAGTGTCCTCATTGTACAAATAAAGGCATGAAAAGGCGAAGTAAACAGAATATCACCTGAACAACATGAGGAAGCCGGTCAGCTTCGCAGAGAACGTGAAATATGAACACTTGCTAAATTTAATGCCTTCAGCTAGGCATAATATACACACAAAGAAGAATTTAAGAATTCATAAGTGCGAGTCAGAATCAAAATAAAAATATTGATCCTGAAACCCGCCAGCAAAAGATGTCCATAGACGTGGACAAGATTACGGTGCAAACCCATGCCCCAGGGTTGAGTTGTTCTCAGGTTCTGGATGAAAATCACCCAAAATCGAAGGTTGTTAAACTTGCAGGGCTGGGCCTGTGATTCTGGGGTGTGCAACCCAAGACCAAAATGGCAGACAATAGGTAGATCTGGTTCACTAGTTTCAGATGTCCACTTAACATTTAGCTCAAAAAAATATTTAGTTATTCCAGGCTTGGGTCACATGTGAAAGATATCATAAGGGTCCGCATAGAAGATAGGTAGTTTCAGTTCAATAGGTACCCTTATATCGAAACTTATTTTTCCTTCAAAACTAACCTCCCAAATTTTCATTTCAGCATTCCTATCCTCTAACATCAAGTGCTCAGGTTCTGGGACCTCTAGCATATCATTCACCCCATAAGATTCTCCCAAGTCCAGAAATCATGGTTGACTCAAGATTGACTTGGGTACAAAGATTTCCAAATCAAAATCAATCCCTTTGGGGTGTGGTTGAGGAATGGGGCTATTGATTGAATCTTCTAGTAAATGAGGATTCGAATCCTCCAAGTTAGTCCCAACCGAATCCAAATCTTCAATAATTAGGCTATCAAACGGTTCATCAGATTCCTTATGCCCATTTGTCTCACTAAAATCATCTTCCTTACGCTCAAGTGAGACTTCACTACGAAATTCTTCACCCTCAGAATCAAAGAATCCATGATCCTCATTTATATATGTCTCAAAATAGATTGTCATTTCCTTGTTCAAAGAGACAAATTTTTCCTCACTCCCTAGCTCGGGGATCTCAGGTGAGAAACTCGGTTCATCCTTAAAGGGTTGCTTTAGCCCAACCTTGTCATCTCCAATCTCAGAATATGTATTCCCCCCGATAGGCACCTGAGCGGGTTCAGACATTGGCTCTCCTGAAGGGGGTTCATCTTGAGAATCATCCCAAGATTTGACTAGGGCAACCACAAAATTCATCCTCAACCTCGACAATTTCCTAAGAAGAAACTCACCCAGGTCCCTATCCCTAACACTTTGGAGCAAATCCAATAAAGAACTATTAAGTTCATCAATCATTTTGATCATAGGCTCAAGTGCTTCAGTGCATGGTGTTGGCTGAGCTTCTAAAGATTGTATGGTATTCCTCAAATTAGCCAACACCCTATCCTGGATCTGGTTCACCTGAATCGACTCATTAGTTTCAGGTTTGGGTGGGTTTGGGTTAAATCTAAGGGAGTCATGATGTCAAGGTTCTCGGGTCTCTCCCTGAAAGTAGGTCATTCTAGGTTGTTTAAAGGATGGTGGTGACCTATATTCAGTGGAATACTAGGGATGGTAGGTGTTATAATCATTATATCCTTCCTGATTGTAGATCGGGTTGGTTTGGTGATCAAAGGATGAAGACTATAATCATTGCAGCTCTGGGAAGGATAATAATCATAGTCTTGTTTTCCTGGGTTAGGCCCTGGACACTGAGGTTCGGATTCATATCCCCAATCAAAGTCATCCCAGCTAGTGGATGGGTAATTACAAGTGAAGTCGGGATAATAATCATCTTGGGGATAAGTGGTGGTACGAGGATAGGATGGGAAATGCGTGTAAGAAGTGGAAGGGTACATGCTGAAGTAGGAGGGAAAACAGAATAGAGAAAGGTGCCCTGTAGTATAATCAACCAAACCTGTCCTTATGTGGGTAGCCTAAAGACTTACAGACTCCCAGGACCCGTCTTGAGATTATAAATGTTTTAGTCTACTTTTATCCTGTCAATCCAACCAGTTAGAAGGAGGGACTGGGGAGAAGATTCTTCCTTTGGCCTGCACCTCCAGTTCCTAGTGTAGCCCCCAGCCACGGTCGTTTGACGCTATTCCCCTAGCTGGACATCAGATCGACCAACAAAAGTAGATTAATCAAAAAAAAATCTCAGTCTGAGCCCCAAAGAGAGAATCAATCCTTAAGGCCAACGTCTACTCAGTTTTAGTTAGGCTTGGGATGATCGTGCTCTTGGAATGTGATGGGCCCTTAAGATGGGTTATGCCATTAATGATCAGTTAAAATGTGTGTGCGTGCACAACCAGGGTTCCCAAACAAGGTTACTTGATGATGTGTCTTTTAGGATTTAACCTTGTTTAGTAGCTTTTAGGGTTTAATTATTAGGTTGCTTCAATCAAGGTTTAGTATAACACTCCATGTTTTGAAAGCACGGGTGATGATATGTTCCTTTAAAAATAAAAAATAATGTGGAGTGCCTGGTTCATCCTAAGAATCAACCGTAAGTGGCAAGCTATTGGATGGATCAATTTTAGATTGAGTGGTGTGGCCCAAACAGCTCAATCATTTGGCTTGTTGCACCACTTAGTTAAGGCACAAAAGAATGCTTAACCTGTTCAAATTTCTACTCACTTATGTGTATTTAGTTGAAGTGTACCGGGTCCACAGGTCAGGTCCCAGTTAAGTGGTAGAATCAAAGCGATTGTGCGCTTATGATAAGAAGTTATGGGTGCTAAGTGTGTAGCTTTCAGTTAAATCCCAAAAGAGAAGAGTATTTTTTTTAGCTTTTTATATATGCGAATGGCGAGGTGAGTGGAGGTGGCAAACAAACAACCAAATCTATCCTAGGGTTTACAAAAAGCACCTAAGTTGATTTGAATTTCAGTTATTAGGCTATGGAATGAAAACTAAGGTGGGGTTGGTGTGGGGGACACTTACAAAATACTCTACCCGCACTTTACTCCTGTCTACCGCACTTGGATCTGCATGCTAGGGTACCGGCAAGACAGTAGATCAAGGGCAAGCGGGGTTAGTGCTATGTAAATGAAAAGAAGAGCGGAGAACAATAAAGTAAATTCCGTTGCCTCCCCGGCAACGGTGACAAAATGGTCGGGCGTGTTTTACGTGTTAGAAATCGGGGTTACAAGTAACCCAAAGCCATAGTTGCAAAACACGTTGATTAGATAAAATTTATACCAAAAGTCTAAGGGAGTCCCGAGTCGAACACAGGGAGGTGACATTTACTTTATTGAAAACCATGCTTCGATTCGTTTCTTTTTGGTATTTTGGGGTTTTATTATTTTTTTGTGTTTTTGAAATAAAAGACAAGCAAATGGTTCACAAGATAGAGATGTGGAACAAATATGATACATATATTAATTCAATGTCGATTATAATGAACTATAAAAACTTAAAAAGAAAGGGAGGTGAGAGGAAATCTTCTGAATCGACTGTTCAGCGAGACAACGGCACCTGGCGGAAGCTCAGACGAAGGAGGTGAGGAGCGAGACGACGGAGGTGAGATGCTGGAGGACATCGGGTTGACAGAAGCTTCAGCATAGCTCTGGAATGGAGGTCAGAAGACGGAGTTATTCGCTACCGGAATGGAGGTAAGAGGATGACTCCAAGGTGACCTATGAAGGGAGATGGGAAGTTGGAGGAGTATTTGGTAGGGTAGAGGTTCGCTACACTAATAGGCACCTTGGGAGGTTCAGAACAAGCTCTAATGGAGCGTTGGTAGGCTTGCTAGATCTTGGGAGTAGGTGGGAGTAGAGTAGGTACAGATGGCTTAGAAGGGAGGGGGTGTAGATCCTCTTATAGTGGACGAGGGTAGGCAAAAATCGTATCTAGGTCTTTACTGGCATCCACAAACATTGCTACTGCTGTCGCTGAAGATCCGCCTTTCAAATCCCTCCTACTGGTGTGTGCAGACCATCAATGACAGTTGCAAGCGTCACTAAAGGTGCGTAGTAGAAGATCTACACCCGCCCAGCTCACACCTGCCCTACTGGCATGATTCGCTGTGCTGCGTGCTACACGCATCCTTGCTCCCTACACCTTGCGCGCGCGCGCGGTGTGCTATGCGTGGCCACGGCTGTGTGCGTGCGCTACTTGTAGCTGCAGCTGTGCGCGTGTGCTGCTACTGCTGGCTGGCATTGGGCGGCCTGGATGGCGCCACGTGGTGGCACCTGGGCCATCAATTCTTCTTTCTTTTGTAGAGGGTGCCACGGTGCTCAGCTCGAGATGATTCCTGCATTGCCAGATTGTGATCGTTGCTCTAGATCCATTTGTACGGTCGGATTTTCTATCCGAAACCCGTATGGATGTCGCATTGCCCCCTAGCCGTTGATCTTCCTTAGGCTTCATGTGATGTTACGAGACTCCAATCTGGATGATTTCAGCGGCGTTAGACTCTGATCGTCGTATTAATCAGATCTGTACAGTCCGATCGTCCATACGAGGCCCTGAAATAAATCCTCTCTCCTCCTGGTCATAAAAAGAACCTAATTAACCCAAAATATATACAAGTACTCTAAATGCACAATGATGCATGTTATGCAATATTTATAACATGAAATGAAAATCTAAGCCTAGGAACATGCATGAATAGGCATTTTAACCTAAATAGATCTCTCTACATCAGAAAGAAATCCGGGAAATTATTATCCTCAACTTGATCAAATCCCTTACCATGGCGATGATCATGAGATCACCTAATTACTCCACGTAGTATAGCGGATGAGAGAAGCTAATAAAAGAAATATTGATAACCTGTCAAAATAGCACAATAAAATCCGAAAAGCACAAGGTGATAAAACTAGTCCAAGTATGAAACAAGTTGGTGGTAAGCTACTCAAGGTTCAAGATCCAACATTAAGTATGACATCTTATAAAATCCAAACCTCTACATACATTAAGCCCACCCACCAGCCCTATGATTATACACAGTAGATCCTTTTTGACATCACAAAAATTGACTTTGAGGAGTCAATCCATGGTGGGCCGGAGTATGAGTCTTTTATGCTTAAAGATGCACAATTGGCCTACATGGATGATTTTGTAAAATCAGAGCAAGATCAAGAACATAGAAAGATTGCAGACAGTGACACTCCCTACCAAGCACGGCTAGATGGCTCTGATCTGTTCTTGTCTGAGGATTACCTTGATCAGATGTGATTAAACTATTTGATATCTAGACTTAGCAATACTAATCATTCTAAGATATCCTATATAGAAGTTGAATCTACTGTCACTTCTATTTCAGCTAATTCGCACCCTTCTCTTCCCATCCACTAGAGTTCTGAAGAAGTATCTGACCCTTATCCCCAACATCTCAAGATTGAACGAGACAAACAATCCCCTTATGAAAAATATGTTCAAGATATTGTAGAATCACTGGGGATGACTTATGAAGATCTATCTGAGGAAGCGAAGAATTTAGTTGAATCATGGAATCCTGAGGAGCTTGACTTTATTGATGAGAAACAATAAGACATTTCCTTGGAAGATATAATCCAAGAGAAAAGTAATTGGGATCAAATTTAGAAGTTCACAGGACAAAAAGGATTTGAGGTGCTGACTAATCTAAACCCCAATCTTACCCCTCCTGGGGCTGTTATTCTAAGGAATAATGAATTTCTATCCATTACATTTGAAGACTTGCATCTTGACTTGGGTGACTCAAAGAAGATTTCTGATCAACCCAAGGATAAGATTGAGCATTCTGATAAGTCCAGAACTAGTGAGACAGACGACTAGATCTTATTTGACTCACCTACTCGACATCCATCCATACCAAACTTGACTAGCGAAGTGGTTTCCTATACCATTTCAGACTACACCACTCAGGTTCCTCCTTTCATTTCCCATCACTTTCATGACCCATATGATTTATTTCCCACAAACCACCCTGTATCCACCTCTTCTGCCTTCCTCATGCATCACTTTTTAGGGTTGCCACCATCTACTTTCCACTCTAGCACCCGCACTAATGTTTCTCTCTTTTGTAGCATTTGGCTACAATTAGTTTCAAGCCTGTTGACTTTATTTTCTGACCTTTTGGGCTTGGTATTCACCATCAGCTGATCAGCATTTTTGGATCACTGATCCTTGCACTACATGACCATATATTCATTTTAATCCTGACTCAACCCATTAATCCGATCATTCATTTTTGTGTTTAAGTCCAGCAAATGATGTTAAACTTAGTGCTGGCTAGGAGGCAACCCAGTATTATTTACAGGTAGTTTTGCATCCTTTGCATCCATGGTAACCTGGATCAACAAGCATAGTCAGGTGATATCCCCTCCTCTTGCTTATTATATTTTGATTTTCATGCATATTTTTCAATGAGGACATTGTAATGAATAGGCATGGGGGGTGGACATTGCATGTCTAATTTTTATGTCAAAAAAAAAATGTACTTAGGCATAAAGAAATGTTCCAACAAGGTTTCATTATGGATTTATTCTTAAATTAATTCCTGAGTTCAAAATCTGGTATAATTTGATACTTACACGTAGAATTTGCAATGGATCCCCTGTGAAGATTGACAAACATCTTTAGTTTATTGAGAAGAAACAGTGCTTCTTATCATAAGCACTTGGACAACAAACAGGTGTGAGATTAGAGTAGAAAGTCTACTGGTGCTCTAAGGCTAGTATGGGGAATCTTAACTTCTAGATAATTGATAAGACGATTTTCTCTTTCGAAAAATTATTAAGATGATTTGTCATTGTAGGATCAAAGTGGTGGGAATCCGCTTAATAAAATAATTAAAATAAAAATTAAACCACTCACAGAAGAGTGGGTCATGTCCATAGGGAGGCAATGATGCAATAAAATCATGAATATTTTTTTTCGTATTCGTTCAATCAAGTGTGAAATCCATAGTCAAATCTGACATGAAATGCGACGAAAAGAAGATACACAATAACTCGAAAATGTAAGGGTATATGTGCAATTAAAAATTAAGTCTAAAGTCTTAATCCTACTCTAATCAAATCAGGGACTAAATGTGCAGAGATGATCGTCGCATCCTCGCCTTCCCCTCCTAACGATCTGGTTCCTTGCAAGATGGCTCAAACAATTTCTCCTTTGGCGATGTCAAGGGTCACCTCTCATGATGGCTGGTGTGATTGCGAGTAGTAGAATGTGTGCCACAAATCGTTGCACTCGCATTAGAAAAAAATCCAGAGTTAAATATGATTCAAAATTTAAATCAATGTGAATGAATGAATGAATGAATGCGATTTAATTAAGCCTGTTGCCTCCCCGACAATGGCGCCATTTGATAAGTCGGTTTTCACTTTCGAATAATGTATTAAGATGATTCGTCATTGTAGGATCAAAGTGGTGGAAAACCACTTAACAAAATAAATAAAATAAAAATTAAACCACTCAAAGAAGAGTGGGTCATGTCCACAAGGAGGCAATGATGCAATAAAATCATGGATATTTTTTTCTCGTATTCGTTTAATCAAGTGCGAAATCCATAGTCAAATCTGACATGAAATGTGACAAAAAGAAGATACACAATAACTCAAAAATGTAAGGGTATATCTATAATTTTTCCTCACTTAAATATTCAATAAATATGTGATGAATCCATGTAATTTCCAATTGACATGCATTAGAGAAAATTTGGGCACATCTTAATCCAAAACCAATGTCAAAAGATGTGAATAACAAAAGCCACGTAATTATAAGAAAGCATGAGTATGAAGTTGCAATTTCACCATAATAAAATAATCATAAATAAAAATTCATTTTTTGTGGCAATGGCATGAAATGTAATTATTAATTGAGGTTGAAATAGAGGACTCTACCTCTCTCCTCCTCACGCATGGGAGAGAGGATTGTTCAAAGAACTCTTCTAGAGATAGATTGGCCAGAGCGAGGGCTCCGCAACAGTGGTGGCGACAAGTTGCGAGACGGCCGGAGCTGGCCTATTGGAGGAAAGAAGTGGCGGTGGTGGAGGAGGCTACTGCTAGCCGCCCATCCTACAGGTGCAAGGAGGGCAGCGTGTGGGCACTACAGGCACTGCAGGCATGCGCGGGGCATGGGTGCGTAGAGGTGTAGGCTCTGTAGGGTGCATAGGCTTGTGCGGGGGTTTTGTTGGCGTCGGCTACTAGTGCTGCAGGATGGTGCTGCAGCGGTGGACTGCTGGCGCACCGGTATGGGTACGCTAGAGGTGAAGGCGCGGGCATGGTCTGATGGCATGAGGCGAGGCCACTGGGGTGAGAGTGCTCAGTTCATAGGTTGCAAGATGTGGGCGCTGGAGGTTCTGGTGAAGGGGAGGAGGTGCAAGCGTGCTGGCTAGGGTGAAGGCGCGTGGTGGGGTCTAATGGAGCGGGGGCTGCTAGCGCGTGCGTTGGCTGAGGTGAGGGTGTACGGTGGTTGGGGCGCTTAGCAGGGTGCGCTGGAGATGAAGTGAGGGCATGCGGTGGTGTAGGTGCTGGTGAGTGGGTTTAAGCTACTGGTGAAGGCATGCGGTGGGCTGATGGTGCGCGGTGGTGCAAGTGCTGGTTCGTGGATTGGAGCTGAGGTGAGGGCGCCTGGTGGTTCAACTGCTGGTGCATGGGTTGGAGCTGCTAGTGAAGGTGCGCGGTGGGCAAATGGCGTGCAGTGTTGGCGTGTGCACTGGAGGTGGATGCACTAGAGGTGGGGCACATGGAGGCTGGCATGGGTTACTGGCTGAGGTAAGGAGGAGTTGCAGAGACTCTTGGCGGTGTGGGTTATCACCCCACATGCCCACGGTGGTGGAGTCGTACTGTCACGGTGGGAGGCTGGTGGTATGGAATGGAAGAGGAGCAAGGCCCTCTAAGCACAGTGAGGAACAAAGGGGTGGTGGCCTCCTCAATGGTAGCTCTTCCTTCTCTTTTGTAGCCACTACTACCAAGATTTGAAATTCAAAACACCATAGAATCAACGTGATGTGCAGGAGGAGGAGTTACCTACAAAGAAGAAGAAGAATAAAAGAATAAAATAATTAGGGTTTTTCATACATAACTCCTTAACTTCTATGTTAATTAAAATAGTGCACCTAATTAATTAGCTAATTAAATGTATGCAACCGCAGGTCAATTCTAAAAGCATGAATTATGCACTTAAGCTAAAAATATGAATTAATTTATTTACATCCTAATGTATGCTATGTAGATGTTAAAATTAACTTAATGTCTAGACATTTAGATACTTAAATAGCCCACAAATATGGGCTAATCAATAATTAGATAATGATACTCAGAGTTAGGCATAGTTTTTGTTCTCAGTTTCAATGTACAAGTTCTTAGTGTGAATATCTTGATAGCCACCAAACAATGCAAATATGCTGAGAGCAGGTTTTGATAAAACTAGGACTGAGGTGGATGGTCATGACCGTCCTTTACGGAATTCTCAGCTGAAGGAGGGTATTAATGTCAAGGTTAGAAATATGTTGTCCTATTTATTCCTTTCCCGGTGATGAGAATAAGCGCTTCCACCAAATAAGCCGCCTAATATCCTCTTGAACATCCCCCAATCTTGAATATTGCCTCGTGAATAAAAGTCGTATGCAATATTGAGTCACGTTAGTAGATGTCTGGATGCAAAAGAAAAAGAAAAAAAGAGATATATATGTCTATGCATATAAATATATATATATGTATGTATAAAAAGAGAGAGTAGAAAAGAAAGAATAAAATAGAAAAGAAAAAACATAAGAGTTTATAAGTGTTTTTAGAGTTTATTTCAAGTATATTGAGGCATCATCACCTACCACACTCACGAAGCACTAAATAGAACCTTGACCTACTTTTTGCTATTTCTAGCTGCCTGGATACGGGCTGAGGAATTTTGACCTAGTCGGAGAGTTATCAGAAGCTAATAAAAGTGTTAATACCAGGAGAGACCACCAAATATATTGATAAATCTAGTGAGGTTGTGAGCTCAAAATGAAAGAAAAGAAAAGATAAGATAAGAAAAAGAAAAAGAAAGAGAATGAGCACAAAGAAACTAAAGAGTGCACAATTTCTCACCTCTCTTTGAGTTAAAGTATTTAATAATTTGAAAATCTAGGTTCTAAAATACTAGTTTAGATGCAACACCTGATGAGTGTGAGACACCAAATATAATTCTACTTGACACAAAAATCTTCTACCTAAGCCACAAACTAGGGTTGAATTTACAGATTATCTTATAACCCCGAGGAAAGAAGTTTGCCTATCCCAATAGATTTTTACCAAGGGTCAATTACGAGTTTTGGATGTGGATTGGCTTTTAACTTGGATTTGTTGCATAGGCTACAACTAAACACATTCAGGAATATCTGGATTACTAAAGTTTTGGGTGAAAACAAAAGACATAAACCTCTAGTCGAACTCTTGATAAAAATTAGTCATATACGAACATTTTGCATTTACTTTTGCATTTGCTAGGTACTAGAAAGATTTAAGCATGGGGGTGTGATTGCACAACAATCATGCAACCTAATAACTTAGGAATATGCATTCATAGGCATTGTAATTTACACAATAACAAATTCATTAGTGATATAGATAATAACGTCATTTTATGTACTAATGAGAGATGATTATAATTGTAGAGGATTTGAAGCCACGGATGTCAGATCAAACCCAATAGATCTGATCAGAATGACGATAGGAGTTCAACACTTCTGAAATCATCTCAATCAGACAACTAGAGCATCGTGTGTAGTCCATAAAAGAATGGAGATCATGGAGCCAAAAGACAAAGATCCAAGCCTTAGATGAAAAATCCAACCGCACGGATGGATCCGGATAAACGATTGCTATCCAACGGCGTGAAAATCAACTCGATCGGAGGTCTACTTCACCAGATAAAAAGAAAGGAAGATGGATGGCCATGATGGCGACACGTGGTGCCATCATAGCCTTCCCTCTTCGCTAGCCCATCTCTGAAGACCATCCCTCACCTGCTCTCAACCATTGGATAGCCATGCAAAGGCTAAGGATAACTAAATGCAATGAGGAAATAGAAATAGAACGTGGGTGTAGTGAGTTGGTTCATGCATTTGCGCTGAATCCAAGTAGCCCTCGTTCGATCCACACAGCACCTCAAATCAGGAAGGCATCACTAGTGGGCACTATTACCCATTGGATCCACATCAGCGCACGCAGACGCGGCCACATGGTTGGATCAAATCGCTCCATGACTGCATGCGCAAACAAACCGAAGTGTTTTATGAAACGAAGGCACCGGGCTGACGTTGAGGCACTAAAAACACTTGAGCTTCGAGCGAGAAATCAGAAGCGGGCGTGCAAGGGAGAATCTAAGGCACTCGATCTTGATCCGACGATGCTGGACATGCCACGTGTCAGCACCAGAGTCAATTCGAGCATAGAGGGTGCATATAAGGCTATTTTGAGCCTAAATCAAAGCTGTTGATCTTCAAATTGACGGATCTGATTGGCCTAAGGTTGTTGCACGAAATGGAGGGCCAAAATACCTTTTTTGCTCTCAATAAAAACTATAAAAGAAGGCCAAAGGCCCCCATGGATGGATCATTTCTTCCATACAACTCTTCTACCTTCCTCTAGGCCAAAACTCTCCCTCTGCAACTCAACTTCGACATTCGTCTCGGCACTCTGGATCTGAGCTGCTGTTGCACCTCGCATAAGCATCCTACGAGCAGCACTGTCTCTCTGCCTCCTTCTCTCTCTCTCTTTCTATCTATCTTTCTCTACTTTTTGCATAGCAATTTCTATGCAAAAAACTCTTCATGCAATGAAATTTGATCTTATGGATATCTGATGCCCCTTTTTACATATATACATATAGAAATACCTATTAGAACTAGTTTTATTGAAAAGCTTCTTTTAAAATTGAGATTACCTCCCTGCGAATGACTCGGTACTCATCGATCTTTACAAATTTATTTTATGCTACGCTACAACTAAATAATCTTATAAAACGTGATTTACTTGTCCAACAAGTTGGCACCATTGCCGGGGAGGCAGCAGAAATGTTTGAAGTTTTTTGGTGCGAATTTGAGATTTCTAACTTGCTATTTTCGTTGATTTCATGTGTACAGGAAAGTGGATAAATAAGAAAGAAACACGACAAAGGGAATTGCAGGTTCGAACCTCAGGCAAGTACCTATAGGTTAGATTAGTTAGATTTAGAAAAGAATTAGGATTTGTTTGAACCTTAGGATTAGTTAAAATTTGCTTGCTTTTGGAAGAAAAAGAAACTTTCTTGTTAGTGATTTTCAGGCTGAAAGAAACTATTAAATTAAATTCAAATCTTGAAGATTTGCTTGTCCAAATATTCTCAAATTTTTATTGGATGTGGATGTTAAAGTCGGGAACAACATATCAAAATTTCATACAAATCAAAATTATATAAAAATCCAAAAATTTCATGGACTTATCGGTTATCATTATGATTATTGTTCCTGATTTTTCAAAGTTCAAAATACCATAAGAATTTTTATATAACTCCGACTAACTTGAAATTGAAGTCATTGAATTTATGAGATAATAAAGAATTTACAAAAAAGATGAAAAAAATGTTTCTCGCATGTTTGATTGTATGAATTATTTAATCACGAAATGGTAGTCAAAACAGACTACAAAACATCCAATACACTTTAAATCAGAAAAACATAGAAAACATGCATTAAAAATTCTTGAAAAATAGTTTCTGAGTGCCTAATGAGTGGTACAATAGGACCAATTGATTGTATTGCTTGGATTGCACCACACATCTGAATTTTGAACTTAAAAATATCATCTAAAAATATCTGTGCTTATGGTTTCAGGTTAAGGGTAGAGCACACCAATATTTCCATATTTGAAGGAAATCTATCAAACAAATTAGGATTTGCAAAACTCTTGTGTGTCTCACTAATCGCCGTGTTTCACAAGTTTGAAATTAGGGTTACAAGTAACATGTCGTCGTAGTTGAAAAACTTATGATCAAATAAAATTTATAACCGAAACTCGAAAAGTGAGTTCCGGGTTAAACACGGGGAGGTGAACATTTGGTTTTATAAAAATCCGCACTTCGCTTTTATTTATTTTTGGAAATTTTTATCTTTTCTAATTTTTTGGTATTTTTAACAAGCAAGAGATTTGGTTAATGAAAAGTTTATCCACTTGCAAAAATATAATAGAGAGAGAGAAACAATCATCTATCCATCAACAACTATTTGTTACAACTATGAAAGCAAGAAAACTACACTAAGAAAATGTAAAAGGATAGAAAGAGGAGAAAGAAATCACCCTCGACGATTGCTTGGAGGATGACTTGCATTGAAGTCGGCCAGAGGAAGGTTGTGAGGAGTGGGACGAAGGAGGATGGAGCCGAAGGACGAAGGATGGGGCAGGATGGCGTCGTGGCAACGTTCTTCTTCTCGAAGGGCGATCAGAGGACAACCACGGGATGCTCCACGAATAGGGGTGAGGGAAGGGAAAACTATTTGGTTTTCTACTTTAGAGGAGCATCCCAGGCTTGGGACAAGCTCTCTCCAGAGCCTTGGAGGTGGGGAGAGGAAGAAAGGAAGAGATGAAGAAAAATGGGAGTGGTAGGGGTCCTTTTATAATCGAGAAAAGAATCAAATTCGTATACAGGACATTTAGTGACGGCCATAAACGTCGCTGAAGCTCCACCGCAAGTGTTGCTGAAGATGGCAAATGCACCCACTCTACCTGGTGTCGGACCCGAATAGGTTGTTAGTATGGTGATTTTATCGTTGAAGTGTGTATAGTGGTTAACCTAAATCGGACCTAACCATCTCTTTACAAAATTTTTAACCTGGCCTACTTGATTTTATGTTGGTCACTTTTAGGCCTAGGGTGAACACAGGGAAGTGGGGTTACGAGTCAAGTTTCTACACCTTTCCTACAACAAATCTCTTCCATTCATTTATTATATATTTAGTGTTTTTTTTCCTATTTAGATTTTTTTCTGGTAATCTTTGTCCTTGAGGCACACCCTGAAAATTGGGTTCATGTCTTTCAGCCAAAATAGGGTTCCAAAATGGGTCTTGCTATTTGTAAGACGGATTACCTGCAAGTCAAGGATTATCTTTTCTCTTTTCTATATTATTTTATCTTTTTATTGGCATGAAAGAGAAGCAGAAATAAAGTAAATATAGTATATATATAGGTATATATTATATATGTATAAAGGGGTAGGGGTGGAGGCGGAGATGGAGTGTAGCACGGTGTCTAGTCGGTCGTTGTCTAGAAAGACGCAAGCAACAGGACGAAGTGTCGTGTGTAAGGTGTAGGATGGATGGTAGAAGATGAATGCGGACACGCTTTTTTTTGTACGTGTGTATCGGGGAATATTAGCAACTGGTGCAGATATTCCCGCGATACCACCTATGGTAAGTAATGTCAATATATATATATATATATGTATGTATATAAGTAAATATATCTATATGTATATCTGGTTATAAATATATAGGTATATATAGATGTATATATATATAGGTGAATATATATATGTATGTAGCTATATATGTATATATGTATATGTATATATATATAGGTATGTAAATATATATATATATAAGTATATGTATAAATAGAAATATGTATAGATATATATATATATATATATATGTATATATTTATTTGTATATGTATGTATATGATACTATATAGATGTATATGCATATATATATGTATATATGTATATAATAATATATCTATATATAGATATATGTAGCTAGATATGTATATATTTGTATATATGTATATATAGTTATATAAATATAAATGTATATATGTATGTATATTTATATATAAATATATATATATATATATATCTATGTATAAGTATATGTATATATTTGTATGTATAAGTATATGTGTATATATATGTATATATATATATATAATTATATAGATGTATATATATATATGTGTATGTATATAGACTAATACATATTTATATAAGTACTAATATATGTATAGATATATGTATAAATATATATATATATATATGTATATAAATATATGTATATATGTAAATATATATGTATATATATATATAAGTATATAGATATATGTATATATATATATATGTATACAAATACCTAGCTATATAAATACTATATATATACGGATATAAGTATATATATATATCTCTGTGTATATAAATATATGTATATATATATCAATATATATACGTATACGCATATATATATATATGTATATAATAGTCTATAGGTGTGTGTGTGTGTGTATGGAAGTGTGAGTGTATGTGTGTGTGAGCATCGGTAAAGAGAGTGTTGTGAGAGAGAGTGAGAGAGAGAGAGTGGGAAAGAGAGGGCACTACTGGAGGGTTAAGGCGTCTGCAGACCAGTGGGCATCGTCTGGAGGTCCTCAACCTCACGTGCAGGCGCGTATGCGCACGAAGACGTGCATGCTGGACGGCGAGGGGTGCGGAGAGGAGGCCGCAGCGCACCGCGCTGTGCGAAGGGCTGCAGCAGGCACTGGCAGGTGCACATGGGCGAAAGGAGCGGGCGACGTAGGTGGGTGCTGGGGCTGGCAGACGCGCGAGCGGGCACTGGCAGAATGCGAGGCGAGACGCGCGCACGGCAAACGGCGGTAGCAGCGCACCGGGTGACCAGTTAAGTGAGAAACTCACTGGTCACCCCACTGTAGCCACAGTGTTCCACAGAAATGCATGAACAGTGGCTACATCAAACGGACGAGCCGTGCGACTGGGAGCTGTAGGTGCTATGAGTGAGGCCGGCTCGTGGCTGGCGAGCGATGTAGAAGGTTTGTGCCGGCCGGTTGCGGGCGCGGAGAAGTTCGCGACAGAGCACGCGGAGGGGGAGTTGGCGTATGCGGTGGAGGGCGAGGGCAACCTGCTGCTTGCGCGGTGGCATTCGGGAGTTGGCAGGGGCGTGCGGAGAGGCTTGGCCGGCCGCTGCAGTGGCACACGGTGGCCGGCTGCGGGCGGGAAGGCGAATGCAGTGCGAACGAGTGGGAGGCTAGGCCCCTGCAGGCACACGCGGAAGGGGTTGGGGCTGCTAATGCTGCTGTGGGGCTCGGTCGGCTACTGCAGGGCGTGTGGTTGTCGGTTGAGCTTCACAGCTGAAGCTTGGTGGTAATGGCTGAAGTGGTTGAAACGTAAAAACGAGGAAAGGGCCACCACGCCCACTGGCTCTTTGGTGAGCTGGGTGGTGGTGGACTCACGGTGGTGGTTGTGCACCATCGTGGGTTGCTCCTGTCCACCGAGTGTCTCCTCAGAGGAGGGCCGGCGTGTGTAGGGAGAGGGAGGAGAGGACAGTCACCTAGAAGGTGAAGTGGATGGATTTTTTCGTGGAGGACCAGGCTGCTGCAGGAAGGAGCCGAACCCTCTTTTTTATTGAGGAGGAAGGCATGCACAGCCTTGCCCTGGCTGTGCATGCGGCTGCATGGGGCTCGACAGGGAGTGGTGCCTATGGCTACAGGAAGAGGTGATGGAGAGCATGGTGCGAGGAGGAAGAAGTCAATCCATGCAACCGCGGGAAGCATTCAAAATCAAGTGGAATAAAAATAAAAATGATGGTGAATTTTGTGAAGCAACACTTGAAGAAATTGCAAGGCCACTTATTTCATTCTCCTCCCCTCTCAATTAAATGCATGCATGCAAGTATTTTTACAAATGCGACTATGGAACCCTAATATGCACTGGTAATGCTAGGAAATAGTATAAGACGGCACAATTGCAGGCAAAGTTTTGTGGTGCAATCATACCCCCATGGCTATCTTTTGCTAGTCCCTAGCAAAATAGTTTTTAGAAATGATCTTAAGCTGAAGATTTTCTTCTGAGGAGACAAAGGTGTGTTTATTGTTGGATATTGTGAGAACCAATTGCAGAGAAGACTACCAATGCTTTAAGTCTCACATGACATAGATCATCTCTCGACTAACCAGGACTCTTGATATTTAAACCTTAAGTACGATTTCCAGGACGCAGGAGGTTTTTGCCGTACTCGAGAGCTCAATAGATTATGGCTTGCGCTTAGTGAAGGATCAAGACTGACCAGAAGAACATTAAGACTCAAGCCCAGGATTTCATGAATCTTTAAGTACAAGTTGGTCCCAGTTTCAGCTCGTGTCTTCAGATTGACCCTTAAGAAGATGACGGAAAACTCAACTCCCATTTTCTGACATTTGTGGCTCACAGGAAAATAGGGTATTTGCGACATGCCCTGAAGAACTTTAGGGTAGAGACTTTACAGATATTTACGAGATATACTGACTTTTTTGTATTTTATTTTTAATAGAAACACGTGTCAGTATATCTCTTAAAACATTATTTGGAGGAGCACACTTTTCTTTTTGGTGGGAGAGTTTCCTTTGGGTGGAAAGAGTTTCACCTAAACACAAGACTAAAACTTGGGATAAAAAGTCTACCTGCACGCACAGGTAAGGACTCCACCTTCCCTAATGAACACTAGGGTTGGATCGTATGTTCACGTGGTCTTTGCTAATATGTGTAGTGTGAACCAAGTTTACTTAAGATCTCAAGTAGAAGTAAACCAACGAATCCTGTACTGGTGTCTCGGGTATAAGAATACGTCCTTAGTTAGGAGAGATTCTGATCTATCTTTCCAATGCTCAAGTGAATTAAGACGAGCCAGAGCGAATCAAAGCTTCTGCGGGCTGGAAAGTCTTCAAAACAGAGGTTGAATATCCATAAACACTTATTGTATTTTTGTTTCACCTTTTAGATCATTACTAAACTCCATTTTATTATTATTATATTTATATTATATATATATATATTTTTTTTATTTTTCTTTTTCTTGCATATTTATAAATAGGTACGAACTGCATGATACCATAAAATACCCATATCCTATGGATGCCTATCCACCCCCCATGCCAAACAATGCTATGTCCTCATATGCATGGAGGGAAAGGTAGAGAAAGGATGGAAGATCGGGTAATGAGAGCTGAGGTGCAGTGTATACAGCAGGGTGGTAGGGTGGGTGGTTGGTGGGTGGTGAAGAGAAAAGTGAAGTGATCATGATAGTGGCGTGAAAAGTGATGGTGGATGGTGAAATGTCTGGCATTTCATGGGACGAGTGTCCCAGGTGGATCAGAGAACAAGTCGGGAAGAAGGAGTTGGCCCTCAGATTGGCCATGAAGAGGGGCTTCTTGGATAGATGGATCCAAAAAGGAACAGCCCCAGTGAGTAAGATGTGGGCTCAAGGTCCCAGTGTGGAATTGCAAATCCGCCTGATTTGGCGGGAAAGAAAGGGCAATCCGGTCTTCAAGAGTGTGGACCGGAGGTGAGTAGCACGAATATGACTCAAACCACGAGGCATGGGAAGTGGAGAAAACCTCATCAGAAGTCTGGTCAAGAGAAGGTACGGGACAAGGGAGGGATGGGGGAACATCACAATATGTGCTGATTAGGCAGTCGTCAGTGTTTTCAGGTAATCCGCAGCAGTTAGAATATGTCCCAATTGGTCCGATACACGCACTGATGGCCATGTCCTCATCAGACGTCTCATCCTCGATACAATCGCAATCAAAGTTCTTGGCTGCCTTGAAAATGTTAAGTGTCGAACATACGAATGGCTACGCTAACGTGTTTGGTTTTTGAAAACCTGTCGTTCTAGCTTGAAAGCGAAGAATTCGTGTTCAACAAATAAAATTTATACTGAAAAGAATTCCGGGTCGAACACAGGGAGGTTATGTTGATCTATATTTGCAATTATATATTTTTTTTAGGATTTTTGATAGGCAAGGCGATATAATTACAATGGAGCTATCAAACTAAAAGAAACAGAGAGAGAGAGAGAGAAAGAGAACATGCATTCAATATTTCAACTGTTTATATAATCAAACTAAATAAAAGTTACGCTAGAAAGTGGGAAATCAATAACACTATACAGCAGGAAAATTCTGCACTAGAAAAGCTGTAAATATGAATGGGAGAGAGAAGTTATCCTCCTCAACGATTGCTTGGAGGACGAGCCAGACGGGACGACGCCTGGACGAAGGAGAACGAAGCAGGATGAAGGAGGACGAAGCAGAGGAACTGGAATGAAGCAGCACGCCGTTGTCGTCGTGGGATCCACATCCGAAGGGGGACAAAAATTTAGACTTTATCTCGCGAGGAGCATCCCGGGTGTGGGACAAGCTTCTCTTGAGCTTTGGAGGGGTAGAGAAGAGAAGGAAGGGATGAGAATTTCATATGGAGGGGGTCTCCTTTTATAGTTGCAAGGAGTGGGGGCAAAATAGTCATTACAACTTCAAAATAATAAATGAGGGGTCTTTAGATGCATCTTCGCCCGCTGCGCTGCGCGCTCGCCCGCGTGTGATCGCGCGTCCATGCCGCGCGTTCAATCGCACGTGAACGCTATCGGGTGCGCGCGGCCGTCCGATCACGATCCAACTCCCGCCCACGCCCAATCGCCCGTGCCTCCAGCCCTCTGCTGTGGCTCGAACCTGCATCCGCCAGTTGCGTAAGCGCGCTCGACCGCTGCGCTACGGGGCGCGGATGGTCGAGCGGACTCTTTTAAGCATGGCCGACCACAGCCGTTGGATCAAGATCCAACAGCTGAGAGTGAGATGGTGTGGGATCTTCAGAGGTTGCATGCGGCTGTTTGGGCGGTCAAGATGGTGCCACGTGACGCCATCTTGGCCGTCCATCTTCTGGAAGTTGTAGATGGTGCGACGGATGTCGGATTGACTCGATTTTTGTGTCATTGGGCTGCGATCGTCAATCCAAATTCATCCGTGCGGTCAGATTTGTCATCTGAAGTGCGGATTTACACCATCCTGGCCCTTGATCTTCTAGGGTTCCCCGGTCACTATTTGATGCTACGGATGCCTGATTAGGGCGATCTTGGAGCCGTTGAACTCCAATCGTCGCCCTGATCACATCCATACGGTTGGATCTTTGATCCGAGGCCCCGATAAAATGTTTGGCCTGTCCAAGCACTTAAAAGGAGATAATTAATCTCCATTTTATTCAAACTACTCTAAATGTAAGATGATGCATGTTATGCAATATTTATATCATGAAATGCAATCCTATGCTTAAGAACATGCATAAATAGACATCTTAAGTAGTGTAAATGTGTTTACATCATACCCCCATGCCTATCTTTTGCTAGTCCCTAGCAAAAACTATAGCCTATTTATAAAAGAATTAGGTTGGATTATTTGGACCTGAGTTATTTTCAATCATTAAGAAATTGTCTACTTAGGAACGGAACTTTCAAAGACACAACAGTGCTCGAGTATCAGCCAAAATGCAGACTGCCTCAAGCTTCGCCTTATTCAAAGAAAAATTTCTTTTTCTTTTTACTCTTTTCTAATTTTTTTGGATTTTCAAATTTTAGGGTTTAAGAGTGGCTTTCTACGGCCATTCAACTCACCCAAGATTTGATGAGAACCCTAAGCTTTAAGCATCTTATTGTGATTGTGATAGACTCGTTGACCAATAATTAAAACGGATTTCGGATTTCTACGCCTCTAGGTGACCTCAAGAAGGCTTCTGCCTAAAGGTGTATCTTTACAACCAGTAGCTTTCACCCTACTTATATTTTTTACGGGGTCAACACAAGGGTGAATCCAGTGTATATCTCCCCAGTTTATTCTTCTTCTCCGCTTCTTCCTAAGTGATTTGGAAATTTTTAGTGCATTTACTGAGCTGGGTTCTGGACGACCGGTCGATGAGCTGTTACCACCGACAACTTGCCAGCCATACTCGTGCGGCGAAGTGTGGCTTATTTCTTTTTGTTCTTTTCTCCTTTTCTTTTTGATTTTTTTTTTTTTTTTAAGTAGGTGGCTTCCCTGGTCTAAGATTTACCTAAGGGCAGGAAAAAGAGAAAGGTCTAGTGACTAGGCTCTGGACAACCTACCTATGGGCTGTAACCCACGATAACTTGCCAGCCATATCACCCTAGAAGGTTCATTAGCTACCCAATTCCAATTAGAATTGCTGAACAATGAGTCAGTGCAAAGAAAGTGTGTAGATGCTTAAGACTCAAAATTCTCCCAAATCAGAGGGCGGGTTGATAAGTCGTGCACTTATCACCCAAACTTATTTATTCCAACTATGATAGAATTAAGATGGAGAGGACTCAAAGACAAATCCACATTTTAGTGGATACACGGGCTAATTAAGTCCAAAGACCTGAAGGGTCTTTGTGTTCAAATCATAATGTAGTATTTCCTAAGATTGAAAATTTTCTTAAACCCAAATTCTCTTTCCTAATTCCAAAATTTTTTTTTTTATAAAAGAAAATAAAACAAATCTACGGAGCTGAAGAATGAATTTAGAGATAAATATCCACCCCCCATGCCTATCTAATGCAATGTCCTCATTATATTAAAAAGACATAGAACAGCGTGGAAAAGCGTAGAAAGCACCTGAATTGCGTGAATGTCAGGTCTGCTCCAAGATGAAAACTAAGAAAAACAGTATATGTGCTGAGTTTAGTGCCTTCAGCTAGGCACACAATACATGGAAAGAAATGAAAAATTCGCTAGTGCAAGTTAGAATTAGAATAAACAGAAGAATCCTTTGACCTGTCAGTAGAGGTCCACAGATGTGGCCCAGATTGTGGTGTAGACCCACACCCCATAATCGACAATATCTTAGGTTCTGGATAAAAATTATCCAAAACCTGAAATCAGAATGCAAGCGGGGTCGGGCCTCCGATTTATGAGGATGCAACCCAAGACCAAAAAGTCTGGTTACAGAGAATTGAAGCTCAGAAGGATAATAGTTGAATGTGTGCTAGGGTTTGACATCCTCGAAACAAATGTCGTAAGGGCTCTGATTTGATAGTCTCAGCTTAAAAGGAACCCTTCGACTCAATCTTCTATTTCCTCCAAAATTAACTTCCCAAATCATAACTTCCGAGCTCCTAGCCTCCTCATTCCGAATGTTAAATTCCGAGACCTCTTGCATGTTAATCACCTCATCTGAAATCTCCATGCCTAAATGATGTGGCAAAATCAGAATTGACTTGGGTCTAATTATCTCAGAAAAAGAATTATCGATAAGCTCAACGGGGTGTAACTGATAATCAAGGCATTGAATTGATTCAACCAGAAAATATAATCCTAGATCTGTAATGTGTGCCCTAAGATCAGTTTCCTCAATTATTGGGTTATCAAATGATCTATCACATTCCTCAGGCCCAATTGTCTCACAGAAATCATGTTCAGAAAACTCGTGTGAGACTTTGCAACTTGAATCTTCACCATCAAAGAAATCAGGATCCGTATCAATGTATGTCCCAAAATCATTTGTCACTTTCTGTTCCAAGGAGACATACATTTCCTCGTAACCCAGCTCAGGGATCTCAGGTGAAGAAATCAGATCATCCTTAATTGGTTGTTTTAATTCAATCTGGTCAGCCTCGTAACACGTGTCCCCCCCAACTGGTGCCTGAGCGGGTTCTGTCATTGGCTTTCCTGAAGAGGGTTCATCCTGGGAATTATTCCAAGATTGAATCAAAGCAACCACAAATCTCATCCTCAATTTCGCTAATTTCCCAAGTAGAAACTCACCCGGGTTCTTATCCTTAACATCCTGGAGCCAATCCAACAAAAAATTGTTTAAATCATCAATCATTTCAATCAAGGGCTCCAATCTCTCAATGCAAGGTATTGGCTGAACTTCTAAAGATTGTATGATATTCCTCAAGTAAGCCAGAACCTTATCTTTAACCTGGTTAACCTGAACCAAATGAGTTGGTTCAGGGTTGGGCGGGTTTGGGCTCAATGCAAGGGAATTAACGAATTGAGATTTGTTATACCCTTCCTGATAATAGGTCATTTTAGATTGTTGAAAAGATGGTGATTACCTAAAGGTAGTGAAATCAGAGGATGGGTAAGGATCAGTGTATCCTTCTTGATTGTAGATCGTATTAGGCTGTTCATGAAAGGAAGACGATCTATAATAGATGTAGCTCTGAGAAGGATAGAAATCAGAATCAAAGTGTTCAGGGTTAGACCCTAAACACGGGGGTCCGGAATTGTATCCCCAATCTGAATTATACCAACTGACTGACGATTGATTATAATACGAGTTGGGGTAATCGTCATGTTGAGGATAATTCACAACAGGAGGGAAAGAGTGGGAATGCGTGAAATATGTGGAAGGATTCATGAGACACGAGAGGAAGAAAGGCACCCTGCAATACAAACAATCAAGCCTATCCTTTTGTGGGTTAGCCTATAGACCTACAGACTCCCAAAACCCATCTTGAGATAAAGGAACGATTTGATCTACTTTTGTCTGTTTAATCCAACTAGTTAGAAGGAGGGACTGGGGAGAAGGTTCTAAGTTCGGCTTGCGCCTCCGGTTCCTAGTGTACCCCCCAACCGCGATCGTTTGACTCTGCTCCCCTAACTAGACATCAGATTGAACAGTAGAAATAGAATAATCGAAAATAATCTCGTTCTAAGTTCTGAAGAGCGAGTCCAATCTTTAAGGCCAACGTCTACTCTGTTTTATTTAGGGCTAGGTTTGAATGTGCTTTGGAATGTGATGGGTCCTTTAAATGGGTTGTGCCCTTAATGATTGATTGATTTGTGTGTGTGTGCACAACCAATTTTTTCAAGCAGGATTATTTTTGATGCGGTGAATTTTGAGGTTCAAATCTTGCTCAGTAGCTTTTAGGATTCAACTTTAGGTGTTTTCAAACAAGTTTCGTTGGCACATCAGGTTTTGCAAACACAGGTGAAGATGTTTTCCTTTAAAGCTTAGAAAGAATGTGGAGTGCCTGGTAAATCCCTAAGAGTTGAACCTAAGTGGCAGCTACTTGATGAGTTTATTTTATTTGAAGTGGTGCGGCCCAAACAACTCAAATAATTGGCCACAAATGCACCACTAAGTTAGGCACACAAAGATGGTTAGCCTAGAATGATTTCTACTCTTTTATGTGTTGCTTTATGTGTACCGGTTCCACAGATCAGAACCCGGTTGAGTAGAAACAAATCAATTCGGTTAAGTGCCTTTGAATGTGGGTGTACGTTGTGTGTTTGTTGAAAATTGCCCCATAAAATTATCTTTTTGTTTTTTTGTTTTTTTTATATATAAATGAAGGTGGAATGAATGTGAGTGAGAATCCAAACAACCAAACTATTCCTAGGATTTATGCAAACACCTAGGTTAATTAGAATTTGGATTTAATGTGCCGAATAAAATCTATGGAGGGGGAAAGAATGAGGGATAACTTACAAAACCTTCCACAGCACCTTACTCCAATCTACCACTTTTGCTCGTCTTAATAGAGTACCTGCAATTACAATAAGAATCGAGAAAAGTGAGCTAAATGATTTGTACGTTACAAAACGCGAAGAGGAATCAAATATCGTAGCCTTCCCTGGCAACAGCGCCAAAATGTTGAACATATGCATAGCTACGCTAACGTGTTTGGTTTTCGAAAACCTGTCATTGTAGCTTGAAAGCGAAGAATTCATGTTCAACAAATAAAATCTATACTGAAAAGAATTCCGGGTCGAACACAGGGAGGCTACGTTGATCTATATTCGCAATTATATATTTTTTTTAGGATTTTTGATAAGCAAGGCGATATAATTAAAATGGAGCTATCAAACTAAAAGAAAGAGAGAGAGAGAGAGAAAGAGAACATGCATTCAATATTTCAACTGTTTATATAATCAAACTAAATAAAAGTTACACTAGAAAGCGGGAAATCAATTACACTATAAAGTAGGAAAATTCTACACTAGAAAAGCTGTAAATGAGAATGGGAGAGAGAAGTTATCCTCCTTGACGATTGCTTGGAGGATGAGAGGGACGGGACGACGCTTGGACGAAGGAGAAAGAACTAGGACGAACGAGGACGAAGCAGAAGAACAGGAACGAAGCAGCACGCTGTCGTCGTCGCGGGATCCACTTCCGAAGGGGGACGAAAATTTAGACTTTATCTCGCAGGGAGCATCCCGGGTGTGGGACAAGCTTCTCTTGAGCTTTGGAGGGGTAGAGAAGAGAAGGAAGGGATGATAATTTCGTATGGAGGGGGTCTCCTTTTATAGTTGTAGGGAGTGGAGGCAAAATAGTCATTACAACTTCAAAATAATAAATGAGGGGTCTTTAGTGACGGATAAATCCGTCACTAAAGCCCCCAACGAGGGTGTAGCTTCCACGCCCACGCACGCTGCCTCAGCTGCCCGCGTGCTCAATGCCATCGCACGTTCATTGATTCTCAGCTGTCCGATCGTGAGATCGAACGGCTTAGGACGCATCTCTGCCTGCTACGCTGCGTGCCTGCCAGCGTGCGATCGCGCGTTCAATCGCACGTGAATGCTATCGGCCATGCGCGGCCGTCTGATCACGATCCAATGCCCGCCCGCGCCCAATCACCTGTGCCTCCAGCCCTCTGCGGCGGCTCGAACCCGCGCCCGCCGGTTGCGTAAGCGCGCTCGACCTCTACGCTACGGGGCGCGGATGGTCGAGAGAATGCTTTTAAGCACGGCCGACCACAGTCGTTGGATCAAGATCCAACGGCGGACAGCGAGCGGGTGCGGGATCTTCAGAGGTTGCATGCGGCCGTTTGCGTGGTCGAGATGGCGCCACATGGCGTCATCTTGGCCGTCCATCTTCTAGAAGTTGTAGATGGTGCCACAGATGTCGGCTTGACTCGATTTTTATGTCGTTGGGCTGCGATCGTCGATCCGAATTCATCCATGCGGTTGGATTTGTCATCTGAAGTGCGGATTTACACCATCATGGCCCTTGATCTTCTAGGGTTCCCCGGTCACTATTTGATGCTACGGATGCCTAATTAGGGCTATCTTGGAGTCGTTGAATTCCAATCATCACCCTAATCACATCCATACGATTGGATCTTTGATCCGAGGCCCCGATAAAATGTTTTCCCTGTCCAAGCACATAAAAGGAGATAATTAACCTCCATTTTATTCAAACTACTCTAAATGCAAGATGATGCTTCTTATGCAATATTTATATCATGAAATGCAATCCTATGCTTAAGAACATGTATAAATAGACATCTTAAGTAGTGTAAATGTGTTTACATCATTAAGCTTGAGCTTTTCAGATCCAACGGCAATCTCAATATAGCCCGACTCGCAGTCGATAAGGGCGTGGGCTGT
This sequence comes from Thalassia testudinum, assembly GCA_037157565.1. Taxonomy (NCBI): domain Eukaryota; kingdom Viridiplantae; phylum Streptophyta; class Magnoliopsida; order Alismatales; family Hydrocharitaceae; genus Thalassia; species Thalassia testudinum. Next base: position 92,526,421 of record JAZHRO010000014.1, on the reverse strand, counting down.
GGCCAAGAAAGGTCGACCGAGGATGAGCGGACAATTAGAAAGTGAACTAGGAACTTCCATATCTAAAACAAGAAAGTCAATAGGAAAATAGAGGCTGTTGACCCTAACCAGCACGTCCTCCACCACACCCTTTGGGATTTTGACAGAATGATCTGCCAACTGTAACATGACAGGAGTGGGTTTCAGATTTCCCAAGGAAAATTTTTCGAGCATGATGGTTGGAATGAGATTGATGGAAAATCCTAGATCAAGTAGGGCACGGTTAAACTTGCAGCCGTGGATGCTATAGGAAATCAGTGGTGTGCCCGGATCTTTCTACTTCGGTGGTAGGTTTGACAATATAACACAACTCGCATGAGGCGAGAGAACCACTGGATTCTTAGTTTTCTTTGACTGTCGCCTGGGTGTTGTGTAGTCTTTGAAAAATTGGGCGACAGTAGGTACGTGGTCGATAGCCTCGAGCAGGGGTACCTTGATTTCTACATCCCTGAAAAAATTACGTAGGTTATGAAAGGCCTGCGTATCTTTCATTTTGCCTTTTGGCTCCCTCAGTAGAGCCTCAGGGAATGGGACTAATTCTGGCACTAATTTGGGTGTATCGTCCTCTCGCGAGTGCGATACGCATCCCGAATGAGAGGGCGATGAAGAAGACGGGCCAGGATTAGGTCGAGGCAGATTGACGGTCCGCTTACCGCTCCTCGTAGTGATAGCATTGGACGATGAGGGTCCAGTGGGATCATACGACGGAGGAAGGTTCGCAATAGGGACATAAGAGTGAGGTGCTATAGCGGGATTAGCCTGAAATCCCGGTGGAATGCTCAGAGCTTGCAGAATTTGATGAACCTATCCCTGAGAAGGTTCTACCTGTGGTTGCGGACCATGGGGTACGAAGTTTCGTGGGTTTGGAACAGGTTGGGCAGGAAGAGTGCCCTGAGATCTAGTTGCCATGTGTAGTTAACTGATCTCAACATTCTGCTTGTGCCAATTGGTGTTGAAGAGAGGCCATGTTCTCTTCATGGCACTTTGACATATCCGTCATCATTCGCATCAATTTATCAAGACGACTTGATGCGTGTTCTACTTGCGGTATGCAAGGGCCTAATGGCGGATTCGCCATAGGATTAGACTAGGCCCTTGGGATGACGGGTGCGGATGGTCACATTAGTCCACCGGTGGGGTTTTGGCGTTGTGGGTTGTTGGACCATGCGAAGTTTGGATGATTTCGCCACCCTAGGTTATACGTGGCAGAGAACGGGTTGTTCCCCAGGGTGCAAGCGTCTTCTATGCCAGAAGGCGTGTCCGCGTGTAAATATGCGTCCGATCACACGGAGGCATGGTCCTCTGTGCAGAAATACTGGCTCGCAGAAGCCAGTTCCACATGACTTACCAAGTTGCTCGATGCGACACTCGGTAAGGAAGGTCTTATGGGGTTTCTCGAGATAAGCCTGGTGTTGGAAGATTTGGGATTGTGACGAAGTGGTGAAGTGGGGTTGTTTGCCATAGAACGGGCGAGGTTGGCTAGAAGCTCATCCAGCTTCTTGTGCACGATGGAGACTTCATCCAGTTTTTGTGCAATAAGGCTTAGATCAGTGGATGAATGGGAGGGTCCCGTGACAACTTCATGGACATTTCAAGGCTGGCTGGTACGATTAAAGGCGACAATGGAAGCATTGTTCATCGAGTTTTCACTCATATTTTCAAACAATTCAAATGCTCCATTCTCATCTTTATTCATAAAGTTCCCTCCACAGGAAGCGCTTGCAATCTGCTTCAAAGTCTCATTTAGCCCATAGTAGAAAATTTGGGCTATATGCCACTTAAGCAGACCATGGTGCAGACACTTCCTGAGGAGGTCGTTATACCACTCCCATGCCTCATGAAATTATTCGCCATTTTGTTGCGTAAAAGAGGTGATAGCACGGCGAAGCGCATTGGTTCGCCCGATTGGGAAGAACTTCTTGAGAAATGCTGTTCGCATCTCTTCCCAAGAGTGGATGGTTCTCCCAAGGGTGCGTAACCACTGTGACACTTTATCACGCAATGAAAACGGGAACATTTTCATGAGGACTATAGGTAACCCAACATTTCTTTGTTTAACAGTTTCAGCTAATTGGGTTAAGTTTTCCAAGTGGAGAAATGGATCTTCACTTGCATGACCATGAAAGTGAAAATTTATTGGGTCAATTATGTTTGTTTTCAATTCAAAGTTGTCCCCGCCCATGGGGACCCGAATTTGTCCTATGGTCTCTGTAGCAGTGGGATTCTGATAGGAGCTAAGAGACCTAGGCTCCTCCCGTTCGGGAGGGTTCTACATTTCCTCCAATGTTTCCCTAATGGCTTCGATTTGCTCATTATACATTCCCATTTGGGCTTGGAGGCGGGTTATGGGATCTAAGGCTCCACCTCCTGGTGGGTTCTGAGGGCGGTTTCCTTTCTCGGGATTTGGGGGTAGGCGTGCAGCCATGTTTGTGGAGGAGGAGGATGATTCGGCTTCTTTTATAAATTTATCAGGCAATTCAAACAATTCAGGGTTTTGTGACCTCCTCCCAAACATGCACTACCACAGGAAGAATTGGGGGGATAAGGAGGGAAAAGAGATGAGAGAAATGACGCTACAAAGGTACACTTGATCACAAATCAATATAGTCAAATTCCTAACCTCTACAGTGTGCCCTTAGGCTTAAAGATTTAAGTTACCTACTATCACGAACTACAGAACCGAATGCGAGCACCGCGGAACGACCAGGCCAAATTGAAAGGCCATTTGCCCCAGTCTTAGACACCCAATAGCATGCGGGAACCCTCACCAGCACGTAGATGCTACACGCAGGTAGTTAGACCTCCAATCCTTTTGAAGGGTCAAGTTGCTACCAATTTTAGTTAGAGGCTTACGATAAAGTGCTTTTGGAATGTGAAGGGCATTGTTTACGGGTAATGCCCAAGTCATTGATTTTTCAAGTCTGCAAAACAAGCATGCAATGGGGAAATCTCCCCGAATTGAAGTTTTTAATTGGTGAATGGTTTTTAGAATTCAACCTTAAGTAGTAAGAATTTTAGGATTTCTCTGAATTACCAATTCAACCAATCTCCATGGTTTTTGAGAAAATGCAGGTTTTCTTCTAAGCCTAACAAACCCTTCTTCAATATCAGTTGGTTAATGCATGCTAAAATGCAATGGGCTTCCCTAATTGGAGATTTCTATGTGTGGATGCACGAATCAGTTTTAGATTAGTGTGAAAGGGAGCCAGAGCACTTTAATTCAAGTGCTCTGAATCACCAGAATGAATTCCACACAAAAGGCTCAACTAAAAGATAAAGAAAATTAAATTGTTGGGGTTGAAGTATTTGGGATCGAATCTTAGGCAAGTTGAAAAGTCGTGGTGGTGTTGGTATCAACTCAATTCCAAGTCTCCCCACCAGAAAGGTGATCCCGAATTGCAGGTAAATGAGGCAAAGAGGGGTGGCAATCAATCTTTTTGTGTTTGCCTCAAAGAATACTTCACATGGCGAAAAATTCAAGAATCAAGATTTTTGGATTTTCACTATGCGAAGTAGGGCGGGAAATCCCGGGGCAGTGGGTGTAAAGGCAATCAATCAAACAAGTGAATTTTAATCCACTTGCCCAAGAGATCCCAAGAAGCTTTTCTAGTTTTTTTTTCTTATTAAGGTTACAAGTTAACCTAGGTTGCTAAGAAAGAAAGACTTACTTGTGCAGCAACGTGTGTGGAGCTCCAGTGTGGTGTCGGCGTCTTCACGTTCTTGTTCCCGCCTTGGATCTACCCACGTCTTCGACTTCGTCTGCCTGTCTTCCCCTTGCAACAGGTTTACCTGCACACCAAAAACAAAAACACTCGTGAAGAGAAGGGTGTGAGAAGAGAAAAATTACAGGAATGGAGTAAAAACTTACTTGAAGGAGCACTTACTTCGCAACGGCGCCAGAAATGGTATGGTGTCTGACCTGAATAGGTTGTTAATATGGTGATTTTATCGTTGAAGTGTGTATAGTGGTTAACCTAAACCGGACCTAACCATCTCTTTACAAAATTTTTAACCTGGCCTACTTGATTTTATCTTGGTCACTTTTAGGCCCACGGTTGAACTCAGGGAAGTGGGGTTACGAGTCAAGTTTCTATGCCTTTCCTACAACGAATCTCTTCCGTTCGTTTATTGTGTTCTTGGTGTTTTCTTTTTTTTCTATTTAGATTTTTACCTGGTAAACTTTGTCCTTGAGGCACACCCTCAAAATTGGGTTCTTGGCTTTGAGCAAAATTGGGTTCCAAAATGGGTCACGCTATTCGCAAGATGGATTACCTGCAAGTCAAGGGTTATCTTTTCTCTTTCTTATATCTTTTTATCTTTTTATTGGCATGAAAGAGAAGCAGAAATAAAGTAAATATAGTATATATATAGGTATATATTATATATGTATAAAGGGGTGGGGGTGGAGGCGGAGATGGAGTGTAGCACGGTGTCGAGTCGGTCGTCGCCTAGAAAGACGCAAGCAACAAGACAAAGTGCCACGTGTAAGGTGTAGGATGGATGGTGGAAGATGAATGCGGACATGGTTTTCTTTGTACGTGTGTATCGGGGAATTTCAGCAACTAGTGCAGATAATCCCGCGATACCACATATGGTAAGTAATGTGAAAAAAAATATATATATATATATATGTATGTATATATGTAAACATATCTATATGTTTATATCGTTTTAAATATATAGGTATATATACATGTATATATATATAGATGTATATATATATGTATGTAGCTATATATGTATATATGTATATGTATATATATATATATATAGGTATGTAAATATATAATATATATATATAAATAAGTATATATGTTAATAGTAATATATGTATATATAGATATATGTGGCTAGATATGTATATATATGTATATATGTGGATATAGTTATATAGATATAAATGCATATATGTATGTATATTTATATATATATATGTATGTATAAGTATATGTATATATATGTATGTATAAGTATATGTGTATATATATGGATGTATATATATAATTATATAGATGTATATATATATACGTGTATGTATATAGACTAATACATATTTATATAAGTACTAATATATGCATAGATATATGTATAAATATATATGTATATATATATATATAAGTATATAGATATACGTATATATATATATATATATATATACATATGTATATATATATATATATACATATATATATATATATATACATATGTATATATATATATATATATATATATATGCATATATATATATATACATATGTATATATATATATATATATACATATGTATATATATATATATATGCATATATATATATATATATATATATATATGTATACTAATACTTAGTTATATAGATACTATATACATATAGATATAAGTATATAATAGCGTATAGGTGTGTGTGTGTATGGAAGTGTGAGTGTATGTGTGTGTGAGCGTCTGTAAAGAGAGTGTTCTGAGAGATAGTGAGAGAGAGAGAGAGAGAGAGTGGGAGAGAGAGAGCGCTGCTGGAGGGTTAAGGCATCTGCTGACCAGTGGGCGTCGTCTGGAGGTCCTCAAGCGCATGCGTAGGCGCGTATGCGCGCGGAGACGTGTGTACTGGAGGGCGAGGGATGCGGAGAGGAGGCTACAGCACACCACGCTGCGTGATGGGCTGGAGCGGGCACTGGCAGAACGCGAGGCAAGATGCGCACACGGGTGAACGGCCGTTGCAGCACGCTTGGTGACCGATTAAGTGAGAAACTCACCGGTCACACCACTGTAGCAACAGTGTTCCGCAGAAATGCATGAACAGTGGCTGCAGTGGTCGGGCGAGCCGCACTACTGAGAGCTGTAGGTGTTGTTAGTGCGGCGGGTTCGTGGCTGGCGCACGTGGGCTAGCACGCGAGGAAGAAGGTCTGCGCCAGCCGGTTGCAGGCAGGGAGAAGTTTGGAATAGAGCGCGTGGAGAGGGAGTTGGCGTGAGCGATGGAGGGCGAGGGCAACCTGTTGCTTGCGCGTTGGCTTGCGGGAGTTGGCAGGGTCGCGCGGAGAGGCTTGGCCGGCCGCTGTAGTGGCACACGGTGGCTGGCTACGGGCAGGAAGGCGAATGCAGTGCGAACGAGCGGGAGGCTAGGGCGCCTGCAAGTGCGTGCAGAAGGGGCTGGGGCTGCTGCTGCTGTGGGGCTCGGCCGACTGCTGCAAGGCTTGCGGTGTCTAGTTGAGCTTCACAGCTGAAGTTTGGTGGTAATGGCTGAAGTGCTTCAAATGTAAAAATGAGGAAAGAGCCACCACGCCCACTGGCTCTTTGGTGAGCTGGGCGGTGGTGGACTCACGGTTGTGGTTGTGCACCACCGTGAGTTGCTCCTGTCCGCCGGGTGTCTCCTCGGAGGAGGAGGAGGGCCGACGTGTGGAGGGAGAGGGAGGAGAGGACGGTGGCCTGGAAGGAGAAGTGGATGGATCTTTTCGTGGAGGACCAAGCTGCTACAAGGTGTCGAATGCTCTTTTTTGTAGAGGAGGAAGGCATGCACAGCCATGCCCTGGCTATACTTGTGGCTGCATGGGGCTCGACAGGGAGTGGTGCCTACGACTTCAGGGAGAGGTGATGGAGAGCATGGCGTGAGGAGGAAGAAGTCAATCGATGCAGCTGCGGGAAGCATTCAAAATCAAGTGAAATAAAAATAAAAAAGATGGTGTATTTTGTGAAACAGCACTTGAAGAAAATGTAAATTGCAAGACCACTTATTTCATTCTCCTCCCCTCTCAATTAAAGGCATGCATGCATGTATTTTTACAAATGCAACTATGGAACCCTAATATGCACTGGTAATGCTAGGAAATAGCACAAGATGGCACAATTGCAGGCATATTTTTGCGATGCAATCACTACCGCTGCGCTGGCACACACTGTACGTGCCCTTGTCACACACGCCTGCACGATACGTGCCATTAGCTCTGTGCCGCATGCGTGCACGCACCCGTGCTGCTGTGCATGTGTGGTGGCGCGTGTGTGCGCATGGGTGGCCTAGGTTGCGCCACGTGGTGCAATCTGGGCAATCCATCTTCTTTCCTTTGTATGGGATGCTATAAAGGTTGGATTGAGTTGATTTTCATGTCGTTGGGCTGTGATCGTCGACCCAAATCCATCAGTGCGATCAGATTTGTTATTTGATGCTCTACACTGCATCACTTAGTCCCTCAGCTGTTGATCTTCCTTGGATTGCATATGGTGCTACGGGACTCCAATCGATGCAATTTCAGAGGAGTTAGACTCCGATCATCATCTTAATCAGATTCGTATGGTTGAATCGTCAATCTAAGGCTCTGAAATAAATATCCTTCTCTCCTGACCACAAAAAGGATGCAATTAACCTAAATTATATACTTCTCTAAATGCAGAATGACGCATGCTATGTAATATTTATAACATGAAATGCAAATCTAAGCCTAGGAACATGCATGAATAGGCATTTTAACCTAAATAGATGTGTCTACATCATACCCCCATGCATATCTTTTTTTAGTCCCTCTCAAAATTAAGCTACATGCTATTTATAAAATCAAAATTAAGATTAGATCGCTTAGGCCTAAGTCATTTATTAACAATAGAAAATTTTAACTAAGGTCTTAAACAACGAAAACTCAACAATACCCGGGTGCCTGCCAGAATGCAGACCGCCCAAGTCCTCGCCTTATTTGAATGGGGAAGATACCTTTTTTTTTTTCTTCTTTTCTAATTTTTTTTTACTTTTGGAATTTGAGAGTTCTAGGATAACTTTTTACGGCTACTTGACCTGCCCAAGACTCGAAAAGTACTTTAAGTGCTAAGCATCTTGTGAAAATAGTGAAAGACTCACTAAGCGACCGTTAAAATGGACTCGGGTATCTACGACCCTAGGTGACCTTACCTAAAGGTTTATCTTTTCGACTGGTAGCTGTCTCCCTACTTTTAATTATGCGGTTAACACAAGGGCGAACCAAGTGTATATCTCCCTGGTTTATTCTACTTCCCTGCTTCCTCCTCAAGTGTTTTAGGAATTATTGTGCATATTTTCTGAGCTGGGTTTTGGACAACCGGCTAATGGGCTGTTACCCATGGCAACTTGGCAGCCATACTCGTGCGGTGAAGTGTGGTTATGTTTATTTTTTTATTTTTTTCTGCTTTTTTTAATTTTTTATTTTTCTTTTTGCTTATTTTTTTTCCTTTAAGTAGGTGGCTTCCCTGATGTCAGATTTACCTAAAGGCAGTACAATGAAAATGATCTTGTGACTAGGCTCTACACAACTGGCCGATGAGTTGTTACCACCAACAACTTGCCAGCCATACCACCCTAGATAATTCATTAGCTACCCAATTTCCGAAGAAACCGTCGAAAAGTGAGTCAGTGCAAAAAATGTGTGTACATGCCTAGGCTTAAAGTCCCCCCAAATCAGAGAGCAGGTTGATAAGTCGCAAACTTATCATCCCAATTTATTAGCCAAATTAAAAATGAATTTGAATTGGCGAGGACTCGAGACTAAGTCCACATTCGAGTGGACACCCGAGCTAATTAAGCTTGATGACCTTAAGAGTTTAAGTGTTTAGGTCTTCTCGTATCATTTCCTAAAGTTAATAACTTCCAAATGCCTAAGTTCACTTCTCCTAATTCTTCTTTTTTTTCTTATCTTTCTGAATTTTCAATTTTTTTAAAAAAGAAACTAGAAGAAATTCTACGGAGTTAAGAAGATGATTTCAGGATTAAGTATCCACCACCCATGCCTAAATGATGCAATGTCCTCATTGTAAAAGTAAAGACATGAAAAGGGCGAAGTAAAAAGAATATCACCTGAGTGTCGTGAAAATCCGGTCAGCTCCGCAAAGAGAAGAGTGTATACACACATGATAAGTTTAATGCCTTCAGCTAGGCATAACGTACATACAAAGACGAAATTGAGAATTCACAAGTGTGGGTCAGAATCAAAATAAAAATATTGATCCTAATACCCGCCAGCAGAAGATTTCCACAGACGTGGACGAGATTATGGTGTAGACCCATGATCTAGGGTCTGGATGAAAATCACCTAGAACCAAAGGTTGTTAAGCTTGCGGGCTCGAGCCTATGATTTTGTGTTGTGCAACCCAAGACCAAAATGTCAGACGAGTAAAGATGGTTCAATAGGTGCAGTTGTCCCCTTAACATCTACCTCAGAGAAATAATCAGTTATTTCGAGCTGAAAGATAACATAAGGGTCCTGGTAGAAACTAGGTGGTTTCAGGTCAATAGGTACCCTTAGATCCAAAATCAAAGTTCTCTCAGAATTAGCCTCCCAAATTTTTATTTCCAACTTCCTATTCTCTGAAATCAATGTTTTTGGGACCTCAAAATCATTGTACACCCCATGTAAAGTACCTAAGTCCAACAATTGTAGCTAAATCAGGATTGACTTGGGTATGGTGATCTCAAACATATCATCATTCAATTCTTTAGGGTGTGTTTGAGGAATGGGGCTACCGATTGAATCATCAGGATTCAAATCATCCAAGTTAGCCCCAACATGATCATAATCTTCAATGATCGGGCTATAAAATAATGTAGATTGTCTCACTAGAATCCTCTTCCTTGAGTTCAAATGAGACTTCACCAAAAGATTCTTCACCCTTAGAATCAAAGAATTCATGATCCTCATTTATATATGTCTCCAAATCTATTATCATTTCCTGGTTCGAAGAGACATATTTTTCCTTGCTCCCAGGATCGGGGATATCAGGTGAATCAATCGGTTCATCCTCAATGGGTTGCTATAGCCCAACCTGGTCATCCCCGATTTCAAAAAATGTATCCCCCCCAGCAGGCACCTAAGCAGGTTCTGACATTGGCTCTCTTGAAGGGGGTTCATCTTGGGAATCATCCCAAGATTTGACTAGGGCAACCACAAATTTCATCCTCAACCTCGATAATTTCCCAAGTAGAAACTCACCCAAGTCCCTATCTCTAACATTTTGGAGCAAATCCAATAAAGAACTATTAAGTTCATCAATCATTATGATCATAGGCTACAATGCTTCAATGCATGGTATTGGTTGTGCTTCTAAAGATTGTACAGTGTTCCTCAAATTAGACAACATCCAATCCTAGATCTGGTTCACCTGAACTGACTGGTTCATTTCAGGGTTGGGTGGGTTTAGGTTAAATCTAGGGGAGTCAAGATATCGAGGTTGTCGGGTCCCTCCCAGATAGTAGGTCATTTCAGGTTGTTTAAAGGATGGTGATGACCTATTTTCAATGGAATACTAGGGAGGGTAGGTGTTATAATCAGCATATCCTTCCTGATTGTAAATCGGGTTGGTTCTGTCATCAAAGGATGGAGATCCATAATCATTGTAGGTTTGGGAAGGATAGTAATCATAGTCTTGTTGTCCAGGGTTAGACCCTAGACACTGAGGTTCGGATTCGTATCCCTAATCAAAGTCATCCCAGCTAGTGGATGGGTAATTACAAGTCAAGTCAGAATAGTAATCATCTTGAGGATAAGTGCTGGTAGGAGGATAGGATGGTAAATGCGTGTAAGAAGTGGAAGGATACATGGTAAAGTAAGTAGGGAAATCAGAGGAGAGAAAGGTGCCCTATAGTACAATAAATCAAACCTGTCCTTATGTGTGTGGCCTAAAGACCTACAGACTCCCAGGACCCGTCTTGAGTTTATAAACAATTTAGTCTACTTTTATCCAGTTAATCCAACCAGTTAGGAGGAACTAGGGAGAAGGTTCTTCCTTTGGCTTGCACCTCCGGTTCCTAGTGTACCCCCCAACCATGGTCGTTTGACGCTACTCCCTTAGTTTGACATCAGATGGACCAGCAAAAGTAAATTAATCAAAAAGAAATCTCAGTCTGAACCCTGAAGAGCAAATCAATCCTTAAGGCCAACATCTACTTAGTTTTAATTAGGCTTGGGATGATTGTGCTCTTGGAATTTGATGGGCCCTTTAGATGAGTTGTGCCCTTAATGATTAGTTAAAATGTGTGTGCGTGCACAATCAGGGTTTGCAAAAAAGGTTATTTGATAATGTGTCTTTTAGGGTTTAACCTTGTTTACTAGATTTTAGGGTTTACTCTTAGGTATATTCAATCAAGCTTAGGAGAACACTCCAAGTTTTGCAAGCACTGGTGATGATATATTCCTTTAGAAATCAGGGAAAAAATGTGGAGTGCCTGGTTCAGCCCTAAGAATCAACCCTAAGTGGCAAGCTACTTGATGAATCGCTTTTAATTTGAGTGGTACGACCCAAATAAATCAATCAGTTGGCCTATTCGCACCATAGATTAAGGCACACAATGTCTTAGCCTAATCGGATTTCTACTCACTTTTTTTTTTTGAGTTGAAGTGTACTGGGTCCATAGGTTAGATCCTGATTAAGTGGTAGAATCAAAGTGGAGTGGTGCACCTTAAGTCGAGAGTTATGGGTGTTAAGGTGTGTCTCTTTCAAAGAAACCCACAATCAAATAACACTTTTTTTTATTTATGTGGATGGCGAGGTGAGTGGAGGTGGCAAACAAACAACCAAATCTATCCTAGGGTTTATAAAAAGCACCTAAGTTGATTTGGGTTTGAGTTATTATGTTATGGAATAAAAACTAAGGAGGGGGTGGTGTGGGGGACACTTACAAAACACTCTACCTGCACTTTACTCTGGTCTACCGCACTTGGATGTCCATGCTAGGGTACCTGCAAGATAGTAGATCAAAGACAAAGTGAGATAAAAGTTAGGTATGGCTGAAAAATATGGGAAAAAAAACCAAAGCAGCATCGGTGCCAAAATAATCGTAGACGTTTCGTAAGTTTGAAATCAGGGTTACGAGTAACCTGTCGTCGTAGTTGCAAAGCACGTGGTCAAATAAAATTTATATTGAAACTCGAAAAGTGAGTCCCAGGTCGAACATGGGGAGGTGAACGATTGGTTTTATAAGAATCTGAGTTTCTCTTTTTATTTATTTATTTCATTTTTATCTTTTCTAATTTTTTTCATATTTTTACCAAGCAAGAGATTATGTCGATGAAAACCTTATCTACTTGCAAAATATAACAGAGAGAGGGAGCGAGAGAGAGATAAACAATCATCTATTCATGAACAACTGTTTGTTACAACTATGAAAGTAGGTGATAAATGCCAATTTATCAACATTCTTATGCATTAAAGCAAATCTAGCTCTTAGGTTTTCTCTCCGCAAATGGGGTTTTAGGCTGCATTTAGGCATTAACTAGGATAGGAATGCATTGCATTTTTTTGTTGTTTTAATGTGTTTACATGAGTGTTAGGGATAAACAGGCATACAGACCCCTAAAACGTAAGCACTCAAGAAGGCAAATTGTAAGGGAGAAGCTCAGACTAGCTGGAACATAGCTTGATCCAGCTCACCACAGTTGGAATCTAGATCACTTCGACTAGGGTTAGCTCATCCTAACTCCATTCAACTAATCTCAGCCGAATGGCAGCTCAAGAGAGCTCATCTTAGCTCACCATAGCTCAGGTCAGCTCAGATCTAACACAACTTAGTTGAGCTCAGCTCATCTTAGCTCCCACTAGTCCATAGGGAGCTCTAGCTAGCTCAGCTGAGTTGATTGGAGTTCATCCCAGCTCAGATCCAGCTACATCCAGCTTCACTCAGCTCCAGCTAGCTGAAGAACTTATCCCAGCTCAAGAAGCTCAAGTCCAGATCTCGGGGAATCAGCTTAGCTCAACTTAGTTGAGCTAAGCTACCTTAGCTGTCTCAACCAGCTCAGTTCTCCCCAGGAGCACCAGACCCAGCTCACCTCAACTCCATTCAACAGAAGTCAGCTCACTTTAGCTTGGTTTAGTAGCTAGCAAGGAACTAGTAAGCTAAGCCAACTAGAGTAGCCCCATGTTGACCTCCTCAGTAGCTGCCAGCTCCACTTCAGCTCCAGATTCTTCAGATCTAGCTCCTCCCTCCAAAACCTAGCTCCAACACCTCCTCCTCTGCTCCACCATTAGCTAAGCTAGCTTAGCTATGATTAGCTTAGCTATGGTCCAGCTCCCTTGTCTTTTACCACCTAAAAACCCTACCTAACAAATCCACCAACTAGCTCCACTTAAGCTCCACATAAGCAACGCCAACTTCCACCTCACCTTGGCACCAACCTAGCCTATCCACTACCTCCAAAAGACACCATAAAGTGGCACAAAAACCACTCTAACTACCACCTTATTGGTGCCACTTTTTCCCACCTAAACACCCCAACATCATGGCCCAAGACATAACCGTACAACCAATCCTAGCCATCCACCTACCCCTCCTTCTAGAACCCTACTTGGCACCACCTATGTCCCTCTTCTAGAAGCCATTTTGGCACCAACTTCAAGGGATGCCACCACCCATAACCATTACCTAGGTGCCCCTTGGGTTCGCGCCAATTACCCTTAGCCATAGGATTCCCAACCACCTCCATCTTCCTATCTTACCCATCCATTTCAAGTGTCACCTTAACCCCTCATCCTACCCTATAAAAAGACCACTACCCATCACCATTTAAACCATCCTTGGCTAGCAAATTTCCTCTCGTACTCTACCTAGAGCCCATGCCCAAGAGAGAAGAAGAAGAAAAAGATTAAAGGGATATTCTGTCCCTTTGGTGCCTTCCCCTCTTCCCTTCTCTGTTGAGTCCACGCCATCCAAAGGAGGAGCTAGGAAAGGAAGACCTTTGGAGGAGGTCTTGAAGGTGGTCCATGCCACCTTGGAGGAGAATTTGAGGGTGGTGCACGCCCACCCTTGGAGGAGGTCTTGAAGGTGGAGAGCATCCACCTTGTAGGAGCTTTCAAGGAAGGAGAACATGGAGGCCCTCTTTTCAAGCCAAGGAGCAGCTAGGCTTGGAGCAAGAAGGCTCCCTTCTTCACCAGATTCTACAAGAGGATTTGTGTTTTCTGTATTGCTTTTATATTTTACATTTCTAGTAGAAGCATTCCTCTACTTGTCTTTGTAAGAGAACACAAATTCTACTTAATTAAATTGCCTTCTTTTTTATTTCTTGATGCAATTGTTACTTTTGTTCTTGCACTTGTTCTACTTCCATTCCCTAATTACTCTAGGCCTCCACTTGCCTAGAGTGAGCTTAGCTAGTGGACATTTTCATCTCTTAAGTTTTAACTTAGCCATTTTAGGTGTTAGCACCTTTCCGTCACAATTCTCACTTTCCCTTATTATTTCAAAACAAAAAAAAAATTATATATTTAAAATACCAAAAAGAAAGTTGAGATTTATTTTTTTTAGCAAGGGAGTTTATTTGCCTGCAACCCGCCTCCTTGGACGACCCTAGATACTCCCCTATCTATGAATATAAATTTAAAAGCTTATGCAGATTAGGGTGTTACAGCGACATTAAGAACCCTAATTACAAATCGTGCTAAATTTCGCATCGCAAATGTAGTCGCCGCATAATGTAGTGGCCGACCATCCCTCTCGTCTTATGACGAATGACATAATGACCCCACCTGATCAGTTCCCCGATGAAAACATTTTAGCTGCTACTATCCTCATGTGGTTTGCACCCATTGCAAATTATTTAGCAACAGAACGAATCCCCGCTGATTGGCTAAAAACAAAGCGTGATAAGTTCTTTGGTGATATTAAATACTATTTCTATGAGGAGCCCGACCTTTTCCGCATTTGTCCCGATCAGGTCATTCGACGATGTGTACCCGATTATGAAATCCATGACATTTTGACACATTGTCACTCAATGGCCTGTGGCAGACATTTTTCGGGTAAGAAAACTGTAGCTAAAATCCTTAATGCGGGATTTTATTGGCCCAACTTGCATAAAGATGCTCATAACTTTGCTCGGTCCTGTGTGCGTTGCCAGAGCATTGACAACATAACTCGGAAAGATATGATGCCCCTTAATCCTATTTTAGAGGTTGAAATTTTTGATGTTTGGGGCATCGACTTCATGGAACCGTTCATCAACTCTGGTGGGTATTTATATCTACTAGTCTCAGTTGACTATGTTTCAAAATGGATAGAAGCAATACCCACCCGCACTAGTGATCACCGCGTGGTAGTCAAGTTTCTTAATAAAAGTATTTTCTCAAGATTCGGCGCCATTATCAGTGATGGAGGTTCACATTTCACTCACTCACAATTTCATCACCTTCTTTCTAAATATGGGGTTAATCATAAAATTTCCACACCTTATCACCTCCAAACATATGGTCTGGCTGAAGTTTCTAATCTGAAAATTAGAAATATTTTACAAAAGGCGGTTAGGCTAAACTGTAAAGATTGGTCCACCAAATTGGACGATGCTTTATGAGCCTACCGTACCGCTTTTAAAACTCCGCTCGGCATGTCTCCCTTCCATCTAATTTTTGGGAAGGCATGCCATCTCCTGGTATAACTTGAACATAGGGCTTTTTGGGCAATAAAACAACTCAACATGGATTTATCTGACGCCAATATCCATAAAAAATTACAACTAAGTGAATTGGAAGAATTATGTAATTTTTCCTATGAAAATGTGAGGATTTATAAAGACCAAACAAAGAAATTTCACGATAAATATATTGTTCCAAAACACTTTGACGTTAATCAACGCGTTTGGCTTTTTGATGCCAGATTACGTCTTTTTCTTAGAAAATTAAAATCTAAATGTACCGGCCCCTTTATTGTCCATAAAACATATCCATACGGCACTGTTGATCTTTTTGATCCAAAAACTAATTCGACATTTCAAGTCAACAGCTAACGTTTAAAGCCCTATTTTGATCGTACGCCTAATCTTCCATCTGAATCTTTTGATTTCACTGAGCCAGCCACCTTTGATCACTAATGCACACTACGCCCGGCTGAATGGCATAAAAGTTAGCATTGGATGGGAGGTAACCCATCATTTCTTTTCCTTCTTTTCATAGGTTTTGACCATCCTAAAATCGACCGGCCTTCACAAAGGTCATCGGTTTTCCCTTCTAATGCATGAGGACATTGCATATCTTAAGCATGGGGGGGTGTTTTCAAAATTTGACGATTGATTTAGGATTTTCAAAACCTAAAAACATGCATTTTTCTTTAGTTTATTTCCTGCTTGCATACCCAAAAAAATAAAAATGTTGAAAACTTTTTGAGGAAAAATTTTGAAATAGGGACTAAGGTCAAAAAACTCACTTTTGGTACAATGGGATTTAATCTTTAACAAACTAGGGATGAGGATGTGGATCTAATTATTAGAATTTCAAGGTTTATTTTAGACTAGATCAGATATCCTTCTCTAAAAATTCCACCTGAACTCATGATAGTTCAAGTGACTTGATCCTATTTTGTAATGTGGAAAGTACTTGGCTTAGTTTCTGATTCAAAAACTTGCATGTCTTGAAAAATTTCTTGTGTCAATTTTCACACACAAGCCAACACTTAAAAACAACTAAAAATTAGGAAAACTCCCTTGTTTGGACTTAGTAAAAGTCTGAAGCAGATCATTGGTTTGAGTTCCCACGGTTGAGAAGGAGGAAAATGCCTCCTTTGAGGACGCAATGTCAACACGTGACCTCATCGGCGCTACTCTATATCTATATTTCATATCTTTAGATGGAGAATTAAAGCGCATTTTAGCAACTCAAGTGTCTTGGATGGTGCTCTACCTATAGTGTCGAAGCAAGAGCTTGAGTTTTCTTGGAGTGCCCCTTTACACCACATTGTGTTCTGGGGTTGTGAGCTCCTGGGTGGTGTCATGGACAGTGCTATCCTGAAGTACTGGCGCCAGAGCCCCCTTGAGGATTGGTAACGAGAATGATGATCTCAACACATCTGTTGTAAGACTAAGCTAAAAATAAGCATGGGGGAGGGAAAAAAGGAAAAAAAATAATAAATAAATAAACAAGCCCGATAAATGTTGGCTTTTCACAAGCACAGACACAAGGTTTTAAAGGATTTTGCAAGTTGCGAATCAGATATATGACCTAGAAAAATCCTAAAGACAAAAATTTCAAGTCATCTGAATTAACAATGGGTTAATTTGTGAATTTTCTGGAGGATATATTCATCCTGTTTCGTCTAATGGTTGGATCCAAAAATAAATCCTGATGTTTATCCTTAACAAATCCCGTGCGTTCTGTGTTTAGATCAACTAAGGTCCCTTAATCTGTTTCTCCTCAAAAGTTGAAAAAACTAGATTTCCCAAAAATTCCATTTTCCAAAAAATTAAACTTTTGCTAAGAGACAAGTAAATGATAAGCATGGGGTTGTGATAACCGCCAGTCTATCATCATTCTTATGCATTAAAACAAATCTACCTCTTAGGATTTTTCTCTGCAAACGGGATTTTGGGCTACATTTAGGCATTAACTAGGTTAGGCTTGCATTGCATTTTTTTGCTATTTTAATGTGCCTTTGTGAGTGTTAGGAATGAACAGGTATACAGATCCCTAAAACACTAGCACTCAAGAAGGCAAATGGTGAAGGAGAACCTCAGACTAGTTGGAACTCAGCTTGATCCAGCTCACCACAGCTGGAATCTAGCTCACTTAGACTTGGGTTAGCTCATCCTATCTCCATTCAGCTAATCTCAGCTGAATGGTAGCTCAAGAGAGCTCATCTTAGCTCACCCTAGCTCAGGTCAGCTCAGATCCAGCTCAACTTAGTTGAGTCTTGCTCATCTCAACTCCCATTAGTCCATAAGGAGCTCTAGCTAGCTCAGCTGATTTGACTGGAGTTCATCCCAGCTCAGATCCAACTACATCCAGCTCCACTCAGCTCCAGCCAGCTAAAGAAGAACCTATACCAGCTCAGGAAGCTCAAGTGCAACTCTCGGGGACTCAGCTTTGCTCAACTTGGTTGAGCTAAGCTACCTTAGCTGTCTCAACCAGCTCAGTTCTCCCCAGGAGCACCAGACCCAGCTCACCTCAACTCCAATCAACAGAAGTCAGCTCACTTTAGCTTGGTTTAGTAGCTAGCAAGGAACTAGTAAGCTAAGCCAACTAGAGTAGCCACATGTTGACCTCCTCAGTAGCTGCAGCTCCACTTCAGCTCCAGATTCTTCAGATCTTGCTCCTCCCTCCAAAAACTAGCTCCAACACCTCCTCCTCTGCTCCACCATTAGCTAAGCTAGCTTAGCTATGCTTAGCTTAGCTATGGTCCAGCTCCCTTGGCTTTTACCACCTAAAAACCCTACCTAACAACTCCACCAACTAGCTCCACTTAAGCTCCACATAAGCAACCCCAACTTCCACCTCACCTTGGCACCAACCTAGCCTATCCACTACCTCCAAATGACACCATAAAGTGGCACCAAAACCACTCTAACTACCACCTTATTGGTGCCACTTTTTCCCACCTAAACACCCCAACATCATGGCCCTACACATAACCCTACTACCCATCCTAGCCACCCACCTACACCTCCTTCTAGAACCCTACTTGGCGCCACCTATGCCCCCCTTCTAGAAGCCATTTTGGTGCCAACTTTAAGCAGTGCCACCACCCATAACCACAACCTAGGTGCCCCTCGGGTTGGCACCAATTATCCTTAGCCATAGGATCCCCAACCACCTCCATCTTCCCATCTTAGTCCTCCATTTCAAGAGTCACCTTAACCCCTCATCCTACCCTATAAAAAGTCCACTACCCATCTCCATTTAAACCATCCTTGGCTAGCAAATTTCCTCACATACTCTACCTAGAGCCCACGCCCAAGAGAGAAGAAGAAGAAGATTAAGGGGATATTCTATCCCTTTGGTGCCTTCCCTCTTCCCTTCTCTCTTGAGTCCACGCCAGCCAAAGGAGGAGCCAGGCAAGGAAGACCTCTGGAGGAGGTTTCGAAGGTGGTCCACACCACCTTGGAGGAGAATTTGAGGGTGGTGCACGCCCACCCTTGGTGGAGGTCTTGAAGGTGGAGAGCATCCACCTTGGAGGAGCTTTCAAGGAAGGAGAAGAAGGAGGCCCTCTTTTCATTCCAAGGAGCAACTAGGCTTGGACCAAGAAGACTCCCTTCTTCACCAGATTCTAGAAGAGGATTTGTGTTTTTTCTATTGCTTTTATATTTTACATTTCTAGTAGAAGCATTCCTCTACTTGTCTTTGTAAGATAACACAAACTCCGCTTAATGAAATTGCCTTCTATTTTATTTCTTGATGCAATAGTTACTTTTGTTCTTGCACTTATTCTACTTCCATTCCCTAATTACTCTAGGCCTCCACTTGCATAGAGTGAGCTTAGGTAGTGGACATTTTCATCTCTTAAGTTTTAGCTTAGCCATTTTTGGTGTTAGCACTTTTCCATCACAATTCTCACTTTGCCCTTATTATTTCAAAGCAAAAAAAAAAAAAATTATATATTTGAAATACCAAAAAGAAAGTTGAGATTTATTTTTTTTAGCAAGAGAGTTGATTTGCAAGCAACCCACCTCCTTGGATGACCCGAGATACTCCCCTATCTAGGAATACAAATTTAAAAGTGTATGCAGATTAACATGTTACGGCGACATTAAAAACCCTAATTAGAAATCACGCTAAATTTCGCATCAGTAGGAAAACTACACTACGAAAGTGTAAAAAGATAGAAAGAGGTGAGAGAAATCCCCCTTGACAGTTGCTCTAAGGATGACTCGCTCTAACATCTTCTGGAGGAAGGTGCTGAGGAGCGGGACAAAGGAGGACAAAGCCAAAGGACAGAGGATGGGGTAGGATGGAGTCGTTGTGAGGATCTTCTTCATGAAGAGTAGTAAGAGGATGGCCATGGGATGCCCCACGAATGGGGGTGAGGGGAGGGAAAACTATTTAATTTTCTACCCTAGAGGAGCATCCCAAGCTTGGGACAAGCTCTCTCTAGAGCCTTGGAGGTGGTGAGAGGAAGAAAGGAAGAGATGAAGAAAAATGGGAGGGGTAAGGGTCCTTTTATAGTTGAGGAAAGAATCAAATTCGTATACAGGACATTTGGTGACAGTCATAAACGTCACTGAAGATCGGCCGCAAACGTCCTATAAGATAGCCCACGCGCCCACGCTGCCACTGCATTGGTGGACGCTGTATGTGCCCTTGTCGCACGCGCACGCACGATACGCACCGCTGCCTCCGTTTGCATGCTGCGCTGTTGTGCTTGCAAGTGTGTGCCTCCATGTGCACACGCACCCACGTTGCTATGCACGTGTGTCCGCATGGGTGTACTGGGTTGCACCACGTGGCGCAATCTAGGCCGACCATCTTCTTTCCTTTGTAGGGGATGCTACAGAGGTCAGATTGAGTCAATTTTCACACCGTTGGGCTGCGATCATCCATCCATTTGGTTGGATTTGTCGTTTGACACTCTAGATTGTGTCACCTAGTCCCTCGACCATTGATCTTTCTTGGATTGCATATGGTGCTACGGGACTCCGATCGCGACGTTTACGGAGGCATTGGATTCCAATCGTCGTCCTGATCAGATCCATACGGTCAGATTGTCAATCCGTGGCTCCAAAATAAATAATCTTCTCTCCTAACCACAAAAAGGATGCAATTAACCTAAATTATATACAACTACTCCAAATGCAGACTGATGCATGCTATGTAATATTTATAAAATGAAATGCAAATCTAAGCCTGGGAACATGCATGAATAGGAATTTTAACCTAAATAGATGTGTGTACATCACTCATCAAAACGTTGATTGATGATATTAACCCAAGTGAACCCTAAAATTCACTGACACAAGCAATTGAATCTTAAAATTCTCTTCATCATAAAAAATTACTTGTGAACCCTTTGCCTGAGCACTTCACACATTTGAAAGCAATTTTAAGGGAAAACACACCCCTAACGCTCATCATATTCCAAAAGCACATCAAACCCAAGCTTAAAATTGAGTAGACGTACCCTAGGTAGGACTAATAGTCTTCGGGACTTGAAATTAGATTGAGTTAAGGTTAAGGCCTCGTCTACTTGGACCCACTGGTGACAAGAAAGGTCGATGCGGTAACCGCGTTAACCCTTAGTGGTGTCCGGCCATGTGGGGTTGTTATTCGCTCGAGATCGGATTTTAAATCATTGCATTGCAGTATAGTCAAAATCTCAGGAAAAAATAGATAAAATGTATACTCGAAAAATTTCGTGGTCATTCGCTATGAGCAAGTATGAACTCAATTCTAAAGGTTGCAATTTAAACAATAGAGATAAGAAATTGTGATCAGAAATTGATTCAAAATAATGAAGCAATAATATCAAGTGTTAGATTGCAAAAATAATGGAGTCAAATGGTGATTTGAATCACCAACTACTCCCTACAATAATATCTAATGGAACTCAATAGCTATGAATGAAATAAATTCAAGTTAGCCATCTGATTGAATGATCAGACATCTTAAACATATGATGAGCAGTTTTTCTTTGCTTGATTGCAGACTTTTCTTTCTTCTTACCTTATGCGGTTCTTTTTCTATTCTTCTCCTCTTCTTTTGTTCCTTTTCTGCTTCTCTTCGTTCACTGCTCTTTTCCTTCTCTTCCTTTTCTTCTTTCTTTTTCTACTTCTGCTCCTTCTTCCTTCTCTTCTACTTTTTCTCTTCAAGCATAGGGGAAAGGGCTCGAATTTTGGCTATGTGTTAGCTGATTCACAACAGTGCAAAACCCACCCCTGCCCCACGCAAACTCACCTCTCCTTCTCTCCTTATGTCACGCTCTCCTAGAGCCTTGCATAGTACCGGGTAATCAGATTCGGATTTAAGCGCTCCTGAGACCAGGGTTGTGGGTGTGGGTCACTGCCGAGGTGGGCGTGGGATAGGCAGGTAGTCGGGTGCACCAGGTCCGTGGGGGTAGTGTCGTGGATGAGGCATGTGTGAGGGTGCGGGGGACCTCACCCCCCAGGTGATTTGAGGCGATAAGCCTCTATCACTTTTTTAATTTATGCTGCCGCAAGCCTTTGTGAAATTCTGTGGTGGGACTAAAGTCCCACCCTACTTCACGCTTCCACAGCTGCAGCTGCTGAAGGCTGAAATTGGCACACTACGGAGGCTGATGGTTGATTGGCCCATATTCGTGGGCTATTTAAGTATCTAAATGTCTAGATATTAAATTAATTTTAACATTTAGGTAGCTTACATTAGGATGTAAATAAATTAATTTATATTTTTAGCCTAATTGTATAATTCATTCATTGCATGCATTTAGAATTAACTTAGAATTGCATGCATTTGATTAGTTAATCAATTAGGTGAATTACTTGCATTGTTTTAATTTAACATAGAAGTTAAGGGTTTATGCATAAATAACCATAATATTTTATTGCTTCTTCTCCTTTGCACAGGTAACTCTTCCAGCTCCGGCTCTGCCTCCTCCTCCTGCACATCACATTTATGCTGTGGCATTTTGAATATGAAATCATGGCCATGGCTACAAAAGGAGAAGGGAGAGCTGCTGTTGAGAGTAGGCCACCATCCCCGACCCACCATTGTGTAGAGCTTTGAGCTTCTCCATTCCACCACCACCGGCCTCCTACCACGAGCACAAGTCCATACCACTGTAGGCAAGCAGGGTGACAGACTGTTGTGCCACCATTTGGCTTATGTTGATTACTGCGAGCACCTCAGGGTGCACTACCACCCTCACCACCGTCACCAGCAACGAACATCGTAACCGCGTACCTTCATCTTTCCAGTAGGTTAAGATGATTGGGAATGATCCCAGACGTCAGAGCTTCCAACAGTACCACCTCCATTTTCTTCCTCTTACGATACCTATTTCCTTTCCACCAAAAAGAAACCAACATCACCTCCAACGTCAACAACTCACAGTCGTCATCCTCTCCTCGCACTGTGCCTCTGCCACGCCTCTCCATGTGCACAGCAAGCAGCCCCAACCTTTGCCCCCAGCGCACACCCCTGCGCTACACCTCCATTCCATGTGCGTAGCCACTGTGCACAGTAGCTTCCCCCTGAGTCCACGTAATCTGCAGCGTGCTGGTTGCAGCGTGAGGCCAATAGCATCCAACGGCAACAGCTACGGCCTTCAGCGCTTCCCCACGTGTGGCCTGCAGCGTGCAACAGCAGCAACGGCCGAGCTCAGCAGTGCCCGTGCATGCCCGCATAGCCTGCACGTCCATTGCCTCCATCCGCATGAAACCCTTCAGCACATATGCCTCCTCTCCGTCTCCAGCAGTAGCAGAAAGCTGCAACCACCACCGACCACCATCGCTCCTCTCCTCGCCGCTGCTACCTCCGACCACCGTTGGCCAAGAGACCATCACCATTGAATTGTTCTTGGTGCACTCAACCTTCGATGAGCTTCTCGCCTTCAATCGCGGCCTCTTCCTCGCTCATAGACAAGGGGATGAATTTCCCCTGTTTTGATACAATAAAGCCCCTATTAATATTTACATTTAATGCCATTGTGAGGTTTTATTATTATTTTATTAAGCTGCATTGCAAAATATATCCTTTAGTTATGCAAATTTGCTATTTCAGCATTAACACTTATTTTTTATCTAATCTGAAAGTGATTTTGATTTGATTTCTTGACTAAATTAATAGTGAACATCGAGTTTTGACCCTTGCAAGTTTAAATAGGCCATTGCCTCCCTATGGACACGACCCACTCCGAATTGAGTGGTTATATTAATTGTTGATTAGTCGATTTTTCCACTACATAAGACTACAAATGATGCGTCATTTTATGTATCAAACGACTTTAAAAGTGAAGAATCAACTCCTCAAATGGCACCATTGCCGGGGAGGCAACAGGCTTAATTAATTCACAATTATTCATTTGTTCAAATTGATTTTTAATTGAGCCATATTTCACCTATTTTATCTTATTTGGTACGAGGTACACATATTCCGCACTAATTGTCGCATCGGCCTCAGAAACGCCGTGGTGGACATTGTTTCCACCACTTTGGAGGTGGAATCGAGTTTCACATATACGAGGAAGAGCTTGAACATTGGTGAACTTTGTTGTCACCAACTAGGAGGACATTTGGAGTGATCATCTTCATCTCCGTCGATTTGTCAAGTAGAGAGAATTTAGGTTTTAGAACTTTACTTCTCTTTATTTTCTTGGACTAATATTTGGTTTGAGACCCTTGTACTGGGGTATATTTTTAGGGGTTTGTTCCCCGATTTTGTTTTAGGCCCGTGTTGGGTAGTTTTTGGGAGTCTGTTCCCTCTTTTCTTTAGTTCTAGGTTTTCTTTTGTGGGTTGTTTATCTTCTACTTGTTTGTGAACAAGTAGGTAAAAAAAAAAAAATGAGCTTCATGTCCCTACGATGAACCATTTAGGTCTGTATGAGCAGCCTCTAGATTTATTTCTCTACATTGCGTGCATTCTTGCATAGTTGATTGCTGGAAGCAAGGTACGCATTCTCTTACTTTGCATCCTATTCTTGATCACGCATTGCATTTGGACTTAATTCGAAGACCACATAATTTGTGTTGAAGCGATCTAACAAGTGGTCACATATATTCTTGAAAAAGGACTAATTAAAGGAGGGACATCTAAAAATCAAGGACTTGATTTTCAAATGTGGTGTGCGATTCAAAATTCAAAATCTTTTTACGATGTATGCATACTTATATCTTTTGCACCACGGCACGCATTTAAACACTCCTAACTCTTGGAACGACTAGGATAAGAGCCCTCCTACCATTGGATTCGAAAGTGTTTGGAAATTGAGATCAAAGGTTCTGTAAATCCAAAGAGGGGGATATCCTGTCACAGATTTTTGGGGGTAGTTGAGAAGCACTGCGAAAGCACAGCTTCAAAGGAAGGCTTAGGCTTACTTGCATCCCTCGATCTTCCATCTTTGGATTTACTTTACCATTTGAGATTTAGGAAAGAACACCTAAGCTCCAACTAGGACTTTTTAGGCATTTCGAAGGTTGACAATAGGTGCGTAATTGATTGGGCAACTTGCTTTGTCACCTACAATTTGAACTAAAGTCAAAAGCCTAAATTTGTAAAGACCGAACAAGTCCTTTTGAATTGTGTTTGTACTGCATGCTTGGTAGGCGTTCTCTTAGGAGACAACTTGTGTTAGATACTGAACCTGAAAGAATCTTAAGAAGAAACCTTCTAAGGTTAGAAATGGCCAATCAAAGGAGCCTTAAGGAATATTTCATTCCAACCAATCAAGTTGGCCCTGCACTACGTAGACTTGGAGGGAACAATCCTTATGAGATCAAAAGTAGTACCATATCCTTGCTACCCTCCTTTTATGGTACTGCTAGGGAAGACCCTTACAGGCATATAGAGGAATTCACCGAGGTCTGTTCCATGGTGAAGCTCCAGGGCGTTACTGATGATGCTCAAATGCGGACCCTCTTTCCCTTCTCCCTTAAGGACAAAGAAAAGTATTGGTATCACACCCTTGATGATATTAACACTTGGGATGCCCTGAAGAAGGAGTTTTTGAAGAAGTACTTCCCCATGAGCAAAACCAATCACTTTAGGAGGGAAATTAAGAGTTTTGTTCAAAAGGATGGGAAAGCTTTCCATGATGCGTGGGAGCGCTTTAATGACTTGCTGAGACTTTTCCCACATCACCAGGTGCCTAAATGGTAACTGGTTGAAAGGTTCTACACCGGACTTAATGATTCACATAGGCAAACTTTGGATGGTGCTTGTGCAGGAACCTTTCTATCTAAGACTAAGGATGATGCTTGGAACCTTTTTGATACCTTGTGTGAGAATTCTATTAACTTGACTTCTGCCTACATGGATAGAAAGCCCACTCTCATGCAAAGAAAGTTGGAGGTGAATGAGGCAAGGGACACCCATAATTTAGCATATCAGATTTAATTATTGAATCAAAACATTGAAAGGCTTATGTCAAACCCGAGTCCATTCGTATCTAACACCTCCAAATCCCAAGATTTCGAATGGTCAATTTGCCAAGGCAATACACACGCCACAGTGGATTGCCACTTTGCCCCCCAATTCCCTGAGCTTATACAAGTGGATCTGAATGCTGCTCAAGGGTTCCGTCCTAGACCTCGTAATGACTCTTTTTCCAACACTTATAATGAGGGATGGAGGAACCACCCAAACTTTTCATGGAGACAAGGAAATGTCTCAAATTCAGGGAATTATAAACTACAATCCTTTCAAAACCATCAAATGAGCCAACCTCAGACCTTTGCCCAATCTAAGACCTCTGAGATGGATGAATTGATGGCAATGTTGAAAGCTATGCAAGAAAGTCAAAGTGCCATCATTCAATCTCATGACAAGGCTATACAAGAGATGAAATCACAAATAGGATACCTTGTTGAGGACATTTGACAGAGAGAAATTGGGAAGCTCCCCAGTGCTGGTGAGGAAAATCCTAAAGGAAAAAGGGATTGTCTTTAGGGAGCATGCTCAGACGGTGACTATTCTGAGGAGTGGGAAAGAAATTTCCAAACCCGATGCTCCTATAGTCTCACTCCTTAAAAAACCATCCACTTCGACTTTCACCCCCACCGGAGAGGACTTGCCCAAATCTTCTCTGCTTGAAATCACCACACCAGAAGAAGTTGCCCCCATTCCACCCCTTACTTGACATGACAACCCTTCCTCCCAGAGATCGAGAGTGCCCTTTGCAGAGCACTTATTCACCTCTAGGCAGACTTCTACTGGCTCATCTAGAGCCAAAGATAAGATGGATGAGATCATGGAAACTTTCAAGCAAGTGTAGATTAACTTGCCTTTGCTTGAAGGTATCAGGTAGATTCTATCTTATGCTCGCTTCATAAAGGACCTGTGCAGGAAAAAGCGGCAATGTAGGAAATAGGTCCAATCAAAAGTTGTCCTGCCCGATTCTGTTAGCTCAATTATTCAACATGGCACACCCTCGAAACATAAGGACCCAGGAGCCCCATACATCTCAGTAGTTATTGGTGACCTACAAACTGATGAGGCTCTACTTGATCTGGGTGCGGGGGTGAACAACCTTCCGAGCTATGTGTAAGAGCAACTTGGCGGAGGCAATCTGAAACCTAGCCCTGTAATCCTTCAAGTTGCAGATCAATCACTTAAGACAACATAGGGAATTTTGGAAGATGTCCTTGTAAGAGTGGAGGATTTCTTCTTTCTTGTTGACTTCTTAGTTTTGGACACTGACCCTACCAACAAGCCAATCGAACCCTCCATCATTTTGGGTTGCCCCTTCCTTTCAACTTCGCATGCTTCAATCAATTGCAATACTGGGGCATTGAAAATGGGCTTTGGGAATAGTAAAATTTGGCGTAATGTGTTTGATGCTTACAAACAAGGCGGACTTGAGGATTGTTCTCAAGTTGAGGTGATAGATGACCTAATTGAAGAGGCAACCCCTGCAATGTTATGTGATGACCCCCTTTAGCATGTCATGCTAAATGAGCATTCCCATCTCTTGGAGGAATGTGAAGGGGATATACTAGAACTTAAGGAATTGCTTGGTGTTTCTGCTAAGTCTCTTCCCCTGTCATCTTTGCCTAAGGTAGATCTACTACCTGAGATGGGGACATCTATTATGAAACCCTCAACCATACAAGCCCCTGACCTTGAGTTGAAACCCCTCCCTGACACTCTCAAGTATGTCATCCTAGGTGCCAATGATATGCTCCCCATTATCATTTCAGTTGTGCTATCTGAGGCACAGGAGGGAGCCCTAATTGAATGCTTGTCTAGGCATAAGGAAGCTATCACTTGGAACATTGCTGACATTAAGGGTATAGAATCTACACTCTGCATGCACCACATTTACACTGATGATTCCATCAAGCCATTTAGGGACATGCAGAGATGTCCAAACCCTAATATGAGGTAGGTGGTCAAAAAGGAAATCCTGAAGTGGTTGGATGCTAGGATCATATATCCTATTGTAGATAGTAAATGGGTAAGTCCTATTCATGTGGTGCCACAGAAGGAAGGCTTTACTATGGAATTCAATGACCAAGGTAAACAAGTTGTCACTAGACCCTCAACTAGATGGAGGGTCTGTATTGATTACCGCAAGCTGAACACTACTACCCATAAGGATCACTTTCCCTTGCATTTTATTGATCAGATTCTCGAGAAATTGGCAAGGAATAAGTACTATTGCTTTCTCGATGGATATTCTGGGTACAACCAGGTGGCAGTCTTTCCTGATGACCAGGATAAGACGACATTCATGAGTCCTTACGGTACTTTTGCATTCAGGCGTATGCCATTTGGATTATGTAATGCCCCCGCAACCTTCTAGCGGTGTATGATGTCTATTTTTTCAGACATGATTGACTAGTGTGTTGAAGTGTTTATCGATGACTTCTCCATTTATGGCTAATCTTTCGACCAGTGTTTCCTACACTTGGAGAATGTGTTGAAGAGATGTAAGGAGACTGGTTTAGTCCTCAGCTGGGAGAAAAGTCATTTCATGTTATAGAAATGAATTGTACTTGGGCATGTTGTATCCGAGTGAGGTTTGGAAGTAGATAAAGCTAAGATTGATTCTATTTCCAAACTCCCATTGCCCACGAACGTCGAACAGATTAGATCCTTTCTGGGTCAAGCCAGCTTTTATAGGTGCTTTATTAAAAATTTTAGTAAAATTTCTAGGCCATTTTGTGACTTGTTGGCGAAGGAATCTTCCTTCAATTTTGATTCAAAGTGTGTCGAGGCTTTTCAAACTTTGAAGGAGGCCTTGATCTCTACGCCTATTCTCCAAGCTCCTGATTGGACACTCCCATTTGAGCTAATGTGTGATGCTTTGTATTACGCAGTGGGAGCAGTCCTTGGACAAAGGGTTGAGGGATGACCTCATGTGCTGCATTATGCCAGCAAGACTTTAACCGAACCTCAGTAAAACTACACCATCACTGAAAAAGATTTACTTGCTGTAGTTTTTGCCCTGGAGAAGTTTAGGTCTTATCTACTTGGGTCTAAGGTGGTTATTTTTACTGATCATGCAGCAGTGAAACATCTCATTGCTAAGAAAGATTCTAAGCCACGTTTGATTAGGTGAATCCTACTAGTTCAATAATTTGACTTGGAGATACGTGATAAGAAAGGAGTAGAAAATATTGTGGCTGACCACCTGCCTTGCCTTCCACTTAGTGACTCTCTTTCTGGAGACATTCGTGAGGCATTTCCCGATGAAACTCTGATGGCTGTAACACCAACTTTACATTGGTATGCAGATACCGTAAATTTGCTTGGTCACTAGATAAACTCCTAGCTCTTGGGATGAGCAGAAAAGAAAGAGATTCATTTCCCAAACAAGATATTTTCAATGGGAAGAGCCAGAATTATTTAGAATTGGACAAGACCAAGTATTGAGACGTTGTGTACTTGAAGAGGAACAACAAAGTGTGCTAAGTTTTTTCCATGAACTTCATTATGGAGGACACTTTGGTGCTAAGAAAATTGCTTTCAAGGTTCTCCAATCCGATTTGTTGTGGCCTCCCTTATTTACGGGTTCTCATAATTTTTTTAAGGTCTGTATTAGATGTCAACGGACTAGAACGATTGGGAAGAGGAATGAAATGCCCCAACACCCTATTCAATCTATTGAAATTTTTGATGTGTGGGGAATTGACTTTATGGGCCCCTTCCCGTCGTCCCATGGGTATGAATATATCTTGGTGGTAGTTGGTTATGTCTCTAAATGGATAGAGGCCATTCCTACGTGCACAAATGACCACTCTGTGGTTTTGAAATTTGTGAAGGCCAATATCATATCTCATTTTGGCTGCCTCAAGACCATTATAAGTGATGGGGGACCTCATTTCTGAAACCACCACTTCAATCGGCTAATCAGGATTCTGGGAGTGACTCACAAGGTCGCTACCCCTTACCATCCTCAGATGAGTGGCCAGGTTGAAGTGTTGAATAGGGAGATAAAAAATATTTTGGAAAAGACCGTCAGACCTGATAGGAAAGACTGGTCCCAAAACCTTGTTGATGCTTTATGGGCATATCGAATGGCCTATAAGACCCCATTGGGTACTTCTCCCTTTTCTGATTGTGTATGGGAAAGTGTGCCATTTACCTGTTGAGTTGGAACATAAGACACTTTGGGCTATTTGAAGTGTTAACATGTATTTAAAGAAGGTGGGTAAGGCACAACTTCTAGAATTAATTGAGATTGAGGAGCCGACGAATGATGCTTATGACACCTCTCAAGCTAATAAAGAAAGAACTAAGGTCTTGCATGATAAGTATATACTTCGAAAGACCTTTGAGCCCAACCAACAAGTCTGGCTTTTCAATTCCAGACTTAAGCTTTTTCCTGGGAAGTTAAAATCTCGTTGGAATGGTCCTTACATAATCACTAAAGTGTTTCCGCAAGGAGCTGTGGAGATTAAAAGCCCTTCCTCTTCAGCAACTCCTTTTATCGTCAACGGTCAATGGTTAAAACCATACATTACTTTGGATGGCCATCTGGTTGATGAGGTCACTCTTGAGGAGCCTTAGCTCCTACCATTCTCCGCCTCAGGTAATATCTTCCTTTAACTATTTTTCTTTCCAATGAGGACATTGTTTGGACCAGGCATGGGGAAGAGGACCTGAGGCATTTTGTTTACAGCATGTCTACATTTTGCATTCATTCATGCATATTGCATTTAAAATAATAATAATAATAATAAATAAAAAAATAAAAAAAAGGTTTTGAGCTTAACTGGCTAGGTCCTGCATTCTTAAGCAAATCAGAACTCTAGATGAGAGTAAGTTGGTTCTAGGGTCGAACTTTAGAAGCAAAGTGAGATACTAGCATTAGACCTTTAGGGTCCTTTGTAAACTTAAAAACTTAAATAGCAGTTAAGTTGCAGACCATTCCTCAAGAGGTTGAGGAAGGAAAGGTAAGGATTGACTTAAAAGGTGGGGTAGTACCTGGAGTCTTGTTCTACCTTTTGGTTTACAGGTCCTTGCAACCCAAGCATCCAAATTTCACACACTTGGTCTTGTGTAAGTAAGTAATCACCTTAATTCATTTCATAAAAGAAATTTGGTTCTCTTAGTTTTGACTTAGTAGAGGCTTGAAAACACAATTTGATTGGAAGAGTTCCTGCAGTAGGAGAGGTGGAGTATATACTCACCTTGAGGATGCGATGTCAATATATTACCTCCTCGATGCAAGTCTCTTAGGATATCCATCCTATTGGGGGCATGTAAGCGCATTGTGCGGTTCAGGTACCATGGGTGACCCTATCTCGAAGTGTCATTTGCTACAAGCCTGAATTCACTTAAGAAATCCATGGGCGATACTATCTCGAAGTGTCGATTGCCAGGAGTTCTTGGGGTCACTATGGGTGGTGCTATCTCGAAGCATCAAAAGCCAGGCACCCTTCTAGGTACGGTGATGGGGAAAATGAATCCGACACAGACCATGTTGATAGCTCATCTAAGGTTAGACTTAGAGGAATAAAAAAAAATTATATGCATGTTATTAAAAAAAAAATCCTTTTTCCTTTAACTCAAACCAACGCACATGCACAGATGCTTTAATCTCAGGGGTCAATAAATCTTAGGGTAGAGTCAAAAATCAAGGAAACTTGTGCTTGCAACTCATCTTTAGCCGACCTAGTCTGTAACATAACAACTACATGGGAAGCTTAGGTCTAAAGTTTGAACTTAATATGTTTCTAAGGGAAGACCGATTGGGTTGGCTAGTCTACTTCGAGTGCCAGGTTTTGGTTGATTTTGCTAGGGACTAGCAAAATCAACCAAAACCTGGCACTCGAAGTAGACTAGCCAACTAGCAAAAAGTAGGCATGGGGGAATTTGATTAGCCCATATTCATTGGTTATTTAAGTATGTAATTGTCTAGACATTAAATTAATTTTAATATTTAGGTAGCATACATTAGGATGTAAATAAATTAATTCATATTTTTATCCTAATTTCATAATTCATTCATTGCATGCATTTGATTAGTTAATCAATTAAGTGAATTACTTACATTGTTCTAATTTAACATAGAAGTTAAGGGTTCATGCAAAAATAACCATAATATTTTGTTCTTTTTCCTCCTTTGCACAGGTAACTCCTCCAGCTCCGGCTCCGCCTCCTCCTCCTACACATCACATTTATGCTACGGCATTTTGAATTTGAAATCATGGCCGTGGCTACAAAAGGAGAAGGGAGAGCTCCCGTTGAGAGTAGGCCACCATCCCCGACCCACCACTATGCAGAGCTTTGAGCTTCTGCATTCCACCACCACCGGCCTCCTACCGCGAGCACAAGTCCATACCGCTATAGGCAAGCAGGGTGACAGATTGCTGCGCCACCATTTGGTCTGTGCAGATTACTGCGAGCACCTCAACGTGCACTACCACCCTCATCGCCGTCACCAACAACCAACACTGCAACCGTGTACCTTCATCTTTCCAGTCAGTTAAGATGTCTGGGAATGATCCCAGATGTCTGAGCTCCCAACAGTACCACCTACATTTTCTTCTTCTTATGATACCTGTTTCCTTTCCACCAAAAAGAAACCAACATCACCTCCAACGCCAACAACTCACCAGCCATCATCCTCTCCTCGCACTGTGCCTTCGCCATGCCTCTCTATGTGCATAGCAAGTAGCCTCGACCTTCGCCCCTAGCACACACACCTGTGCTACACCACTAGCCAATGCGTGCAGCCACTGTGCACAGCGACTTCCACTCGAGTCCACGCAATCTACAACGCACCGGTTGCAGCGTGCGGACAGCAGCATCCAGCAGCAGCAGCTGCAGCCTTCAGCACTTCCCCGCGTGCGGCCTGCAGCGTGCAGCAACAGTAGCTGCGGTTGAGCTCAGTAGCGCCCGAGTGTGCCTGTGCATCCACCACCTCCATCCACATGAAGCCCTTCAGCGCACATGCCTCCTCTCCGTCTCCAGTAGTAGCAGAGAGCTGCAACTTCTGTCGACCGCCGCTGCTCCTCTCCTCGCCACCACCACCTCCGACCATCGTTGGCCATGAGACAACCACCATCAAATAGCTCTCGGCGCACTCAACCTCTGACGAGCTTCTCACCTTCAATCGTGGCATCTTCCTCGTGCACAGACAAGGGGAAGAATTTCCCCTATTTTGCTACAGTAAAGCCCCTATTAATATTTACATTTAGTGCCATTGTGAACTTTTATTATTATTTTATTATGCTGCATTGCAAAATATACCCTCTAGTTGTGCAAAATTGCTATTTTAGTATTAACACTTATTGTTTATCTAATCTGAAAGTGATTTTGATTAGGTTTCTTGACTAAATTAATACTGAACATCGATTTTTGACCCTTGCAAGTTTAAATAGGCCATTGCCTCCCTGTGGACATGACCCTTTCCTAATTTAGTGGCTATATTAATTGTTGATTAGTCGATTTTTCCACCACATAAGCCTATAAACGACGCGTCATTTTATGTGACAAACGACGTTAAAAGTGAAGAATCAACTCGTCAATGGTTCTAGTCGAGGACTTGGGAGATGTCCTGAGTTCACTCCACGCAAACTGGGGCAGAGACCTGGAGAAGACATGGTCGGAGTACTGAAGGCATGGTCGGTGTTGCCGAGGCTGTGGCAGAGCTCCGGTGCGTGACCTGCAAGCATAAAAATGGCCTCACGGCCACATCAAATATGCTTAGGAGGATCGCCTGAGGACAGCAAACGTGACGGTGGCCTTGGTGGTGCGCGGAGTGAGTGAAGAGCTCGGACGACCTCATGATGTCAGTGCGGTGAGGGTGGAGTTAGATGGAGTTGTAGGGTGGTGAATAGGGTGAATTAGTAGAGGGCTTTTGTTGAGTGGAGCATGACAGAGCTAATGAGAGTGGTAGCGTCATGTTTCGAGCAGTGTGGCAGTGAGTAGGTGTCACCGGAGCATCATAGAGGTGGAGAAGATGAAGTGCATTGAGGGAGAAGCGATGGTCGTGCATGTGTGCAGAGAGTGGGAAAGTGAAATAGAAAGAGAGAGAGAGTAAGAGAGGGACTTAGCTAGGTGGTAGGGAGGCAGAGGGCTCCGGTGTTGATCGACCAGAGTCGAAGGAGGAAGAAGTGGCGAGGCAACGATGATGACTGACACGGTGGAACACCCTCCCTTTGGCTGGGGACAGTCGCGACGAACAGAGAAAGAGCTTCGGTCGTCAAATTTGATGGTTGGAAGGCCGAAGGAGGAAGATCCAGAGAGATCGTCAGAGCAAGGATTTTTGGTGGCCGGAGAAGGGGGATTAGGGTGATTTGGCTCCTAAAAACTTGCTGAAGAGCTTGGCCATGCACCATGGGATTTTTATAGGCCACAGGAAGCCCTTCCAAGGTTGGAAAGAAGCTTCCAATCTTGGAAGGTTTTGTGAAATAGGATACCCAAACCTTTGAAAGAATCACATGACCTTTTGGGGAAGAATTGGAGCCTAAAGAATGGCTTAAATGGAAGGCAAGTTCCCAAGGAATCCCCATATCAATTTTGGGAGAGATTGATTAAGAATCGAGCGAGAAATCATTACTTGAAACTCGACGGTGAAGGTTTAACCTTCAAAAAATGGTGCAGGGACCTGCTTGTGAAGATGACAAAGAATTTGGGGGGCTATTTGCAAGAGAATTGAAAAGTTAAGTGTTTGAATGAGGTAAAAAGAGTCTGACTAGACCAAAATGCAAACTTGGTCAAGATGATCTCAGATTGGGCCCAAATTTTGGTAAAAGCCTAATTTGGACCCAAACAATCTAATGGTGAGGTTATATTTCGGTTTTGACTTTATTTGATTGGGTAATTTATGCAAAAGCCCAAATTAGGGTAAATGTCAATCTCATACTCTATTTTGGGTCAAGACAAGTTCTGATGGTCAAATTGAAGGTGCCAAACCTTAGAGAATATTTTTCTATGAATTTTAGATGATTTAGAGAAATTTTATCTTGCCTAGAACCTCAATTAATTAAGCGAGTCAATTTTTAGGATTTTAGAAGTCATTTAATTATCAAAACATGCAGAAATCCATTTCTATTTGCTCTAACCCACTTATTAGCCTTTTTGGACCATTTACCCTTAATTAACCCATGACAAAACCTATGGTTATTCTGCATTCAAGATATGATGTTAATTTTACAGTTTTAACCCCGATTTCTTATCTTTCTCTCAGATTGATTATGTAATGAATTATAGCCCTCTGGCAGTTATGTAGGAGCATTTACTTAATCAGATTAAAATGAGCTAGTTTTGGCTCATGATGGTGTTCCCATCATACCCCCATGCCTAGATTTTTCTAGTCCCTTAGCAAAATCTCATGGAATTTAACTCAAATTCTAGATCACATGCCTTTTTATGCTTGAAAACTTTGATGTGTGCTTTCTTTGGTAGGTTAGGTCAGAATGCCAGTAGTAGGCCTAGAGGTACTCAAGTACTAACCATGATCTGGACTTGACTAGCTCTAGCCTTAGTCCACTATGAAGGTTTTTAAGGTCCACAGGAATTAACCTATGGTTGGTTGAACTTCATGGTTAAATGTTTCAGCCCAGGTTTAGTTCGCAGTGCATTTTTGTAAGAGAGAGATAGAAGAATTTTTTTCTTTATTTTTGGAGAGTTTTCTCTCTCTTTTCCTTTTATTTCTAGCTTCAGATTAGCTTTACAACATGGCCTGCATTGGATTCATAGTTCCCACCACCAATCCTTGTAGGGTTTATGGCAATCGATGCTTCGAGGTAACAATGCCCATGGCAACCCCTAGAACCCTAGCTTTCGAAATAATCCCACCCATGGCGTTCTATAGCTAAATTTAGACCCTGGCAATCGACATTTCATGATAATGCCGCCCATTGCATCTAAACCAGTACAAGGTGCTGACATGCCCCCGGTCGAATATTTTGACATCCTAGGAGAAAAGCACCGAGGAGACGGTATGTTATTACGCATCTTTGAGGGGAATTTCCTGCCTCTCTATGCTGGGAATTCTTCCAAATCAACTTTTGTTGATCAGCTGCTCCTAATCTTGGTAGTTTTTTTTAGAATAGATTTAACACATTTTCATGATTTTGATAATTAAGCGCACTAAACCAGACTCTGTGTGGATTTTGGTGCATAGGTTACCGAGTCTCGCAAACCAGAGGTCAGTTAGTGAGGCCAAATAATCCCTAAGCCTTAGATCTAATACTTAAGTTTCATATTTTCCCCAACCACTTGAAGACTATCCAGATCTTAGTGGACACTTGAATTTTTAAGCCTAAAATCACAGCCCAAGAGGCCTAAGATCAGCGTTCATAATAATCTCTTTTGTCTCTTAGCACTTTTTTATCTTTCATTTTCTTTCTTCTTAATTTGGTCTACAACTAAGTAGATTCCTTAATCTTTTACAAATGACTATCTCTCTTTTCTTTTCAAATTGTGCTCCTTTTTGACATTTATAATACCTCTCCTTTTCCTCCTTAAAAATGATATGCAATTAATCTTTCAAAATTTCATCCCTTTCCCAATTTTTTTTTTGCTCTTTCTCAGCTATTTTTTTGGTTTTTTTTGAAATATTTAATTTTTTTTGTATGAAATCCCTTTCTTGTGAAGTGATTCTCACAACGTTTTGCACTTTAATACCCTTGCTTGCCTACGATTTGCAATGTCCTCAATGTAAATTAGGTGGGTTCGAGTTCAGCTTAGATCGTACATAAGAATAGGTTTTGGGGGGTGGACAAGTCGGGGTGACTATTGCAGACGATTTCAAGCTCGGGTACGGGTACCAGAGGTGGAGTCAATTATTCTAGTGGACAAATCCTAAAGTGCAATATGAATTGAGCATAAGATGTGCCAAGAAGGGTTTCAGGTTTTCCAAAAATATGACGGGTTGCCTCCCATTAAGTGCTGAGTTTAACGCTATCGGTCGGGGGCCATGAGCTTAAGGAGAATGGAGGGCAAAAGATACCTCAGCCAAGTTTGAGTCAGTGAGTTCGATGAACGGTTTGAGTCTCTGACTGCTCACGATAAAAGGTACAGAATCTTGGCTGAGTTTGCTAATTTCAATGGCTCCATTTCCAAAGATTCTTCTCACTAAAAATGATCAATCCATTTTGATTTGAGTTTTCTTGGGAATAGTTTGTGTCTGGCGTCATCAAAGAGTAGAACTTTCTGACTAGGGTGGAATCATTTTGTACAATGTGCCTGTCAAGGAAGGCTTTAACCCACTCTTTGTAGATACGTGAGTTCTCTTACGCATCATTGCGTATTTAATTGATCTCGCTCAATTACAACCGGCGGTGTATTCCAGCCTTCACTAGATCCAGATTGCACTTCCGTACTGCCCAATAAGCCTTGTGCTCCATCTCGACGGGAAGGTGACATGCCTTACCGTACACTAATCTGAAGGGACACATTCCTAATTGGGTCTTGTGGGTGGCCCTTCAGGCCCACAAGGCCTCTAGAAGGCTAGTAGACCAATCTTTTCTATCAGGTTGAACAGTGACCTGAAGGATCTTCATGATCTCTCAATTCTACAGTTCTACCAGTCCATTAGTCTGGGGGTGGTAAGGAGTTGAGAAATGATGTGACACCCCGTACTTTTTCATCAGGGACTGGAAGTGCACATTTGTAAAATGGGACCCGCCATCATTGATGATGGCCTTAGGATCCCCAAATCTACTCAAGATGTTCTCCGAGATAAATCGGCGGACAACTTTATGATCACTAGTTCTTGTGAGGATGGCTTCGATCCATTTAGAGACATAATCAACAGCGAGTAGAATGTATTCGAAGTCGTTAGATCCTGGAAAGGGTCCCATGAAATCAATTCCCCATATGACAAATATTTCGCATACAATAATTGGGTTCAAGGGCATCATATCCCACAGGCCCATGTTGTCGAGTGTATGATAATGAGTGCATGCCCTACAATACTCTTGTGCATCTTTGAACAAAGTCGGCCAAAAGAACCCACACTGGAGAATTTTTGTTGCGATTTTATGCCCAGAGAAATGGCCACCGTAGGCCTGGTCGTGACAAAATGATATTACGTCATTGACCTCATTGTTAGGAATGCATCTTCAAATCACCTAATCATTGCTAATGTGGAAAAGGTATGGTTCCTCCAAAATATAGTACTTGGCCTCAGCAATCAATTTGTCCCACATGGAAGTTTCCCAATCTAGTAAAACCTTCCCCATAACCAAGTAGTTTAAAATATCAACAAACCATGGGAGACTGTGAATGACTAGCAGGTGCCTGTCTAGAAAATGCTTGGTGATTGGGCTAGATGAGTTGATGACAGAAGAAGGAAGACGGGACAAATGGTCAGCTACCACATTCTATTTTCCCACTTTATCGCGAATCTCGAGATTGAATTCTTGCAACAACAAGATCCAACAGGTTAACCGAGGTTTCACGTCCATCTTTGCAAGGAGGTGCCTCACTGCAGTGTGATCTGAGCATATGATAACACGGGAACCCAAAAGATATGATCTAAATTTTTCCAAGGCAAATACTAAGGCTAGCAACTCTTTCTCAGTAACTTTGTAGTTACGCTGAGCCTCGTCAAGTGTCTTACGATGACCACTGGTTTCCCATCTATTTTCTGCCTGAGTACCGCACCTGCAGCATAATTAGATGCATCGCACATGATTTCAAAGGGTTGAGACCAATCAGGGGACTGCAGGATAGGTGCTTGGGTAACTCGATCACGCAGGATCTCAAATGCCTGAGTGCACTCTTTGGAGATTTCAAAGGGGACATCCTTATATAGAGGATTAGTCAGGGGGCACACAACTTTTGAAAAATCGAGAATGAATCGATGGTAAAAACTGACGTGCCCTCGAAAGAGTCGGATGTCTTTGACCGAGCTAGGCATTGGGAGTTTGGAATTCAGATTCACCTTAGCTAGATCAACCATGGATGCCTTTTTCAGAGATGAGATGTCCCAGGATAATTCCCTTGGTACCATGAAGTGGCTCTTTTCCCAAGAAAGAACCAAGTTCACGTCAATGCACCACCTGAGGATTTGGGCCATATGCAGGAGGCAATCATCAAATGATTCACCAAATACCGAGAAATCATCCATGAAATCTTCAAGGTATTCACCTACCATATTTGAGAATATGGCAAGCATGCACCGCTGAAAAGTAGTGGGTGCATTACAAAGATCGAACAGCATCCTTTGGAATGCGTATGTTCTAAAGGGGTAGGTGAAGGTGGTCTTCTCTTGGTCCTCAAGATGGATTGCGACTTGGTTAAAACCGGAGTACCCATCCAAAAAGCTGAAGAATCGATTTCCTACTAGTTTCTCGAGGATCAGATCAATGAACAGCAGTGGGAAATGATCCTTCTTCATGGATGAATTGAGTCTTCTGTAATCATTGTAGACTCTCCACGAGTTTGCTATACGGGTCGGTATGGTTTCTCCGGTTTCAGTCATGATGACGGTGAGCCTTGCCTTCTTAGGCACAACTTGGATTGGACTCACCCAACGACTGTCGGAGATCAGGTAGATGATCCCCACATCTAACTACTTGATGATCTCCTTCATGACATCCTGCAAGTTTGGATTTAAGCGTCTCTGCATTTCACAAGATGATCATGAGCCCTCTTCAGTGTAGATGTGATGTGTGTAATGTGATGGGCAGATACCAGTCAAATCATCGGGTGTCCATCCAATGGCTCTGCGATGTTGCTGGAGAATAGAAATCAGGCATGTTTCCCGATCAGGTGTGAGTCAAGAATTGATAATAATAGGAAATGTCTGATTGGAACGTAAAAAGACAAATTTGAGATGATCTGGAAGAGGCTTTAATTCCATAATTGGGTTGTCAGTAGCAGTAGGTGGTTCAGGGTGGATGTCGAGAGCAAAGGAAGGAGCTATGGGTGTGTCTAGGTTGGGTTCAGACTCCTCTAATTGAGGGTTTTGATCTTCTTGTCATTGATTAGAAATAGTTGGGTTTTCCTCAATGCGTTGGTCGTCAACCATAGCCTCGATATCGCAAATTTGTTCTATAACTCCGTAATTAATTCCTTACTAAGCCATAAAGATGTCAATCTTTAGTGTCTTGCTCCCAAATTTTAATTAAATTTGGCCCTCCTAACAATTGATATTGGCCCTAGTAGTGGCTAGAAAGGGTCTCCCTAGTATGATCGGTGTATTATTCACATTCTCAGGAGCATCCATGTCTAAGACAATGAAATCCACTGGAAAATAGAAATCATGTACCATAACTATGACATCCTCGAGAATTCCTTTTGGTTACTTAATAGATCGGTAGGCTAGCTGCAAAGTCATTTCTGTCGGTTTAAGTTTGGATTCCTCGAAGTAGTTTAGTAGGGATGTTGGCATCAAATTTATGGAAGCTCCAAGGTCCAATAAAGCTCGGTCAAATTGTATATCACTGATTGCATAGGAGATCAAAGGGGTGCCTGGGTCTTTTGCCTTATGTGAGAGTTTTCTCAAAATGACAGAGCTAGCTTACTTTGACAGTACGTTCTGTTCCTACCTTTGGTTCGCAGCTTACGCTGAGGTGTACACAGGTCTTTTAGAAATCACGCATAAGCTGGTACATGGCGTATCACATCCATCAAGGGGATATTTACATGGACCTGCTCAAAGAACTTAACCAGGTCCTCCTCAGGTGCCATGGGTTTGGTTGTCCTTTTTCCCTTGGTCCAGGCCTCGGGAAATGGAACTTTTGCAGGTTCCTCAAGAATGGGTCCAGGTTCTTGATCTGGGATAGAGGTTTCCTGGATGACTATCCTAGGGTTTGAGTTTGCATTACCAGGCTAGGAGTGGCTTGGATATGGTGGGTCCTGTGTTGCTCTGACACTATAGGTAGTAACAGAATTCAGTCCTGCCTAGTTCTGGTTTGGTGTGGGCAAAAGGGGTGGCCGCTGCTATAAGCTGCATATGATGTCGAAGCCTCCTGATGGGAACACTATCATCAGCCCTAACTAGGTCATTTTGACCAAGTGAAGGGACTAACTCAAGGAATAACTAGTTTGAAAGAAAAGCAAGAAACAAAAGGTTAAACTACAATTTTACCATTGCAGTGCAACAATGGGATTTCACAAGGGCTAAACATAGGTCAATTAGTCTTAACAAGATAAATAGTGGGTCAGTTCAATTAGAAAAGGGTTAATGTGAAATCTGAAATTAAATGACCTCTTGTAACCCTAAAACGAACCCACTTAATTTAACAAGGTTCTGGACAGGATAAAATTCAACTAAATGCTCTAAAAATCATGGAAATTTTTCCTCTAAGGTTTAGAACCTTCAATTTGGCCTTTAAAACCTATTTCTACCGAAATAGGGGTCTTAGTCAAATATTTGCCCTAAATTTGGTTTTTATGCAAAATGCCCAATCAAACTTGGTCAAACCTAAAATCCAACTTAACCATTGGATTCTTTGGGTCCAAATTAGATTTATACCAAAAATTCAACCTAAGGGGAGTTCACCTTAACCTACTTTACTAAATAGTCCCTCCACCATTAGGTCCCTCCACCATTACAGCAGAGGAATCCTACTCTAGCGAGGATTCAAGGGGGATATCTCCTTGATTCCTTAGAGAATCCCTCTCAAATTTGAAAGGGAGATTCTCTGAAAAATTCCCATTCGTATGAGCCTAATTATGAGCTCTGATTTCCACCCAATTTCTCTTGCGAATGCATGAGAGATTTGGGTATCTCTTGACCTTCCAAGTCTGGCAAGGTTGCCGTGCCTGGAAGCCTGCCTTCCAAGCATAAGGGCCTCTGCCTGTGACTATAAAAGAGGCCCCAGATCCCTCCCGGCCAATTCAAGCTTATTTTGGCCTAAGATTCCCTCAAATTTACTCCCTTCCCCTCCGGCCAAAAAACCCAACAAGCTCCGGTAAATCCTGCTTCTCATCGCTCTGCCACCATACCAGTGGCAGAGTTGCCTCCACTTCCTTCTACGACGTGGCACACTTGCGCCCGTGCCTATCTCCCTCTCGTTGTCGCCACCTCTTTCTCTCTTGGTCTTCATCTCCGGCGATGGAATATACATGCCGTCCTCTCCCTCTACTCCCCCTTTGTCTAGCTACTTGCAGATAAGTCTCCTTCCCCTACTATTTCTTTTCCCCTTATCTATTTCTACTTTCAGACCCCGACAACCATAGACCACCACCATCTTCTCCACCTCTGGCAGACCACCAGCGAGGTGCATCCACCACTCCACACACTCACACACCTCTCCAACCACCTCAGAAACTTTCAAGTGAGCGACGTGGGATAAATTGTAAAAGTGTCAGGGGCTTATCACCTGCTAACATGGGGTGAGGTCCCACTCGCCCTTTCACGCCTCGTCTGTGACCCCACGCTCCGCAGACCTAGTATCCGACCCGACTACCCGTGCACTCCTCGCCCACCATACACGTCGATGGTCCTGGTCACGGGCGAGCTGACTCGACCTGTTTACCCAAGAATGGCTCTGGGAGAGTGAGCCTAAGTGAGAGGAAAGAGAGGAGAGTTCACTGGGAGGGTAGGGGTTATGTTTTGCTCACCAGGGAAGAAGAGTGCTAAGCCAAGGAAGAAGAGGAAGAAGGAAGCATCAGAAGTGGCTAAGGGTAAAGAAGCAAGGGAAGAAGAAGAAAGAAGGAGAAGGAAGTTTTAGCAGAAAAGCCAAAGGAAAAAGAAGGAAGGTAGAAGTCTAAAGAAGGCTCAAGACAGAAGAAGAGAAAGAGAATGAGAAAACAAGACCAGCAATCAGAATAAAGTAAGAAGAAGAAGAGAGAAAGAAGAAGCC
The DNA here is from genome assembly GCA_037157565.1 of Thalassia testudinum. Lineage (NCBI taxonomy): Eukaryota > Viridiplantae > Streptophyta > Magnoliopsida > Alismatales > Hydrocharitaceae > Thalassia > Thalassia testudinum. Next base: position 92,483,840 of record JAZHRO010000014.1, on the reverse strand, counting down.
AAAGTCAGAAATCAGAGAAGAAAGAAAGAAGAAGAAGAAGAAGAAGAAGAAGAGTAGAGAAAGAGAAGCAGAGAAGAGAGATTGACAATGAATTATTTGATTTTTACCTCCATCTTCATATTTTTGAGCTCCTATATACATTGAAACCATTTTTATTGCTTCATAATCTTGATTGATCATTACATTTTATAAAGTTGAAGCTATGTTCTTAGTTTTTAAATCTCAATTTGCTCCCTGAGTTCGACCTCGGATTCATATTTTTCGAGTAAGAAATTGTCATTTGTTTTCAAAGAGATTTTGGCTTTACTACAACGCAATTATAAGCCTGATTTTGCTTTCGACAAACATTTTGGCACCGTTGCTGGGGAGCAATGAGCAATTTAGAAACTTTGATCAGAACTTCTGATTCAACAATAACTTGATATATTTCTTCTGTTGTGATTGTTTTAGCGGAAGAAAAGAAGATAGCCGCACAATAACCACTCCAGGGCTAGGTAATTTCTCATTAGCCCTCTCTCTTAATCCCCTCAATTCTGAAAAGGAAAAACACAGAGAAAATCAATTTAGGGCTACCTACTTTCCATATCTAGTAATTCACCAAAGTTGCCTGATTTTAATTTCAACACATTGTGAATTGTGCATCCATTTAAGGTAACTAGAGCTAGCACCTTCTTGATTGAGCCCTAGATACCATCTTTGTGGCAACTAAATTGGAGCAGTTAGAGCCAACTTAAGGATTCCAATCTGAGGTTTTAGAGACACATCTTCTCTAAGCAAAGAAGCAAATTTTCAAAATGAGGTGTGCCTAAGCCTTGATTGAAGAGATTTATCCAAGAGAAACCCTAAAAAAATCAAGCTCTTAAGTCACTTGAACCCTAAAAGAAAGGACCTAAAAGCTCTCAAAGGAAGAAGAGGTGAAGTAGACCCCTTGGGTTAACCAACCTTGAAATTAGGTCACTTTTTGCACTCAAAAGATCTAAAGTTCATGTGGAACCCTAAGCACCTTGATCTTAATTAAAAGTGGTAGACTTAAGAGGTCAAGGTCCCATTCTGGTCTACCTAGAATCTCAATGATAAGAGAGGTCAGGTGTGGGAAACCCTGTAACCCGTGGGGACGCTATACCGTGTAGGGGTCTTTACGGGACTCTCCCTCTCTGGCTGCCTAAGTATTTCTCAGGTGGATGGCTTTTTCTGACTAAGGGGTATCATTCGCCCCGAACCTCTATAGTCATCCTTCGGTGCATGTTTGGTAGGAGTTCCTTAAGACCATCCTTAATACCTCCTTTAGAAATCCACTCCCGCCGAGGCCAGGCCTCGATGCCCGTGTTTTTGCAGCAACCCCACCACATAGATCTCTCCTCTGATTCATCAAAACCAAGTTCTCCTTCCATCATGGCGCAACCAATTGAGGAAGAGAACAACCTCGAACACCAACTTCAGCGCTTGAATGATCTATTCCAAAACTTTGTAAACCTACCGTAGCGTCCTATGATGTGAGATCACTATAATCCCGCTGCGGTGGTGATCAAGCCTCAAGTCCAAATCCCGACAGGAGGTCCTGATTCTGAACTTAAGCCCAACATAATTCATGCCATTCCAAAATTCCATGGGCTTAACTCTGAGGATCCCTTCCATCACATCAAAGAACTCAAACATCTAGCCCAGACCTTCGGGTCAGATGTACAAAATCGAGATATTCTGCTCATGAAGATGTTTTCCTTCTCCCTCATGGACAAGGCTGCTCATTGGTATTAGGCTCAAACACATCCGATCAACACATGGGTTGAACTCCAGTATGAAGTTTTGAAAAAGTTCTTCCTCGTTGGTTGGACGAATGCCTTGCGCCACCAGATTACTCACTTCACTCAACAATCAGGAGAACCTCTTTATTAGGCATGGGAACGATTCTTGGATCTCATGCAAAAGTGCCCCCATCATGGAGTTCCTAAATGGGAACAAGTCCAGTCTTGTTACCCGGGAGTCCATGAAGACATTCGATTATTCGTCAATGCAACCTGCGGATGAAACATCATGGGTCAACACGAGGACACGGTGTGGGAGATTCTTCAGAATATGTGCGAGAACTCCATCAATAATGACTCCATGGGCTTATTCTACCAGACGAATGCCTGCACATCGACAAATCCTTGGGGTGCACATGAGACGCAGGGCCTATCCGCATCCATTGACTTGGAACTGATGGTCAGTCGGTTGGACAAGGTCTCTATCATAGGGAAGAAGGTGGACAAGCTCACTTGGCATCTGCAGTGAGCCACCTCTGTGCAAAACACATTTGCACTGCCACTTCTTGCAAGGAAAACTATGCAAAACATTTATCACCGATCTTCTCAGGGGATGGACCCGTATCCGCCCCCGTCTGACTCCAGGAATGAAGGGACCTCCAATCCAATCTATTTTAGTTGGGGGAACTCTGAACCCTCACACTCTGATTTTCCTGAGGCTCCTCAGACCTATGAGGACCTCAATGCCATCCAGAATGACCCATTCTCCAATACTTATAACCCTGGATGGCGGAATCATCCCAACTTCCTATGGATGGGAAATTCTCATAATCAAAGACCACCTTATCAACCCCGTCTACAAGCTCCTCATCCATATCAGCCGCCTCAGCCTTGGCCCAACCCCACCTATCAATCGGGGCCAATCCAAGTAGATCAAATGACTCTTATCCTTCAAACTCTAGCTAACATTCAGAAAACGAATGCAGTAATACAAAAATAGCACAAGGACGAGATCACAGAGGTTCGCAATCAACTCGCCCAGATGGCGAATTCCTGCTAACCTGGCACACTCCCTTCACAAGCCCTACCGAATCCAAATAACACGCCGACCTAGAGGAGCGTTATGAACCCAAACCCAAGCCACACCCACAAGATTTATCAGTCCCCTTCTATTCCATCACCTGACGGGATGGAAGCTTCGACATCTTACGCGGGATTTCAACAACAGCCACCTATTTTACCAACCCCAAACCAAAATCTGGTAGGACTAAACTCCATAACGACCCGTAGTGGTAGAGAAACTCAAGACCAACCTTATCCAATCCCTAGGAAGTTATCCAGGATACCCCTATCACAGGTCAAGAACCTGGACCTATTCTAGAGGAACCAACCAAGGTTCCATTTCCCGAGGCCTTGACCAAGGGAAAGAGGATAACCAAACCCATGGCTCCTGAGGAGGATCTGGTCAAGCTCTTTGAACAGGTCCATATAAACATCCCTTTGATGGATGCAATTCGCCATGTACTAGCTTATGCATGAATTCTAAAAGACGTGTGTACACCCAAGCGTAAGCCATGGACCAAAAGTGGGAGTCCAATCGTACTGTCAGAGCAAGCCACCTCTTTAATCTTGAGCAAACTCCCACCTAAGGCTAAAGACCCAGGTACTCCCCTGATTTCATGTACTATTGGTGATACCCAATTCAACAGAGCCTTATTAGATCAAGGTGCCTCGATAAACCTAATACCTACATCCCTCCTTAACCACCTTGAAGAATCTAAGCTTAAACCGACAGAGGTACCATTGCAGTTACCTGATCGATCCATCAATTCACCTAAAGGAATACTCGAGGATGTCATCGTTAGGGTACGGGATTTCTACTTCCCGGTGGATTTTATAGTCTTGGATATCGATGCACCTGAAAACCTAAAGGATACACTGATTATTCTAGGGAGACCTTTTATGGCCACTACTAGGGCCAATATAAACTATGAGGAGGGCCAAATAGAACTAAAATTCGGAAACCAAAAACTAAAGATTGACATCTTTAAGGCCCAACAAGGGATTAATTGTGGTGTTATGAAACAAATATGTGGCATCAAAGCTGTGGTTGATGAGCCGTATAACGAGGACAACTTGATTATTCCTGATCAACCACCAGAAGATCAAAACCTACAAACAGAGGAGTCTGACCCTAATCTAGATGCACCCATAACTCCTTCCCTTGCTCCTGACACACACCATGAACCACCTGTTGCTGCTAATAATCTCATTTGGGAACTCAAGCCTCTTCCTGACCATCTGAAATACATCTTTTTAGGTTCCAATCAGACGTTTCCTGTGATTATCAACTCCAAACTCACAACTGACTAGGAATCCCATCTGATTATTATTCTTCAGTAACATTGTAGAGCCATTGGATGGACTCTCAATGATTTGACTGGCATTAGTCCCTCTTGTTGCACACATCAAATCTACATTGAAGTGGGCACATGACCTTCGTGAGAAATGCAGAGATGTTTGAATCCTAATCTATAGGAGGTCATGAAAAAGGAGATCATTAAGTGGTTAGATGCAGGGATTATCTACCCGATCTCTGATAGTCGGTGGGTGAGTCCAATCCAGGTTATGCCTAAGAAGGTAGGACTCATCGTCATTACAACTGAAATCGGAGAAGTCACACCGACCCGTGTGGCTAACTCGTGGAGAGTCTGCTTTGATTACAGAAGAGTCAATTCCTCCATAAAGAAGGACCATTTCCCACTACTGTTTATTGATCAGATCATCGAGAAACTGGCAGGAAATAGGTTCTTCTGCTTTCTGGATGGGTACTCTGGTTATAACCAAGTGGCAATCCATCCTAAGGACCAAGAAAAGACCACCTTCACCTGCCCCTTCAGGACGTATGTGTTCCAAAGGATGTCGTTTGGTCTCTGCAATGCACCCGCGACTTTTTAACGGTGCATGCTTGCCATATTCTCAGATATGGTAGGTGATTATCTGGAATCTACATGGATGACCTCTTAGTATTTGGAGCATCATTTGACGATTGCCTCTTGCACTTGGTCCAAATCTTTTGGCGGTGCATTGAAGTGAATCTGGTTCTTTCATGGGAAAAGAGCCATTTCATGGTGCCTGAAGGAATTGTCTTGGGACATCTGATTTCAGAGAAAAGCATCCAAGTCGATCGAACCAAGGTGAAATTAATTTCTAAACTCCCTATGCCTAGCTCAATCAAGGACATTCAATCTTTTGTAGGGCATGTCAGTTTTTACTGTTGATTTATCCCTGATTTTTCAAAAATCATGCGCCCCTTGACCGCTCTTCTCTCCAAGGATGTACCTTTCGAAAGCTCCAAGGAATGCACTCAAGCATTTGAAATCCTCCGTGATCGAGTTACCCAAGCCCTGATCCTACAGTCCCCTGATTGGTCTCAACCCTTTGAGATCATGTGCGGTGCATCCGATTTCGTTGTAGGAGCGGTATTGGGGCAGAAAATTGACGAAAAGCCTGTGTTCATTTACTATGCTATCAAAACACTTGACGACGCTCAGCATAACTACACAGTTACTGAGAAAGAGCCGCTAGCTATAGTATTTTCCCTAGAAAAATTTAGACCTTATCTCCTACGTTCCCATGTTATCATCTACTCAGATCACACAGTTGTAAGGCATCTCCTTGCAAAGAAGGATGCGAAACCTCGATGGATCCGCTGGATCTTGCTGTTGTAAGAATTTGACCTCGAGATTTGCAACAAAGCGGGAAAATAGAATGTGGTAGCTGATCACTTGTCCCACCTTCCTTCTGAGATCATCGACCCTTCCGGACCCATCATGGAACATTTTCCTGATGAGCACCTTCCGACTATCAATACAGGGCTTCCATGGTTTGCTGATTTAGTAAACTGCTAGGCATCACATCAGATCCCATCCAATTAGCCAAAGGCCAAGAAGGACAAATTGCTTTCCGATGACAAGTATTACTTCTGGGAAGACCCGTATCCTTTTCGCATTGGTGCTAATCAAATAATTCGCGATGTGTCGCGGAAGCAGAAATCCAACACATACTCTCTTTCTGCCATGACCAGGCATGTGGTGGACATTTTTCTAGACATAAAACTATAGCAAAAGTCCTCCAGTGTAGCTTCTACTGGCCCACAATTTTCAAAGACACGTACAATCACTGTAAGGCATGTACTCATTGCCAGACCTTCGGCAACATGAGCCATCGTGATATGATGCCTTTACAGCCGATTCTAGTATGCGAAATTTTTGACATTTGGGGATTGATTTTATGGGACCCTTCCCTATCTCAGACGGCTTCGAATACTTTTTACTCACTATTGACTATGTGTCCAAATGGATCGAAGCCATTCCGACCCGCACCAATGATCAAAAAGTTGTTATCAAATTCATTCATCAGAACATATTCTCACGGTTTGGGATTCCACATGCGATAATTTCCAACGGAGGGACCCATTTCACAAATGCTTAGTTCAGGTCACTAATGACCAAATACGGGGTGTCACATTGAATCTCTACTCCTTACCAGCCCCAAAAGAATGGTCTAGCTGAGCTATCAATGCAGGAGATCAAGAAAACCCTCCAGGTTACTGTTAGACCTGATAGGAACGACTGGTCATCCCGGTTTCCAGAAGCCTTGCGGGCTTATAGGACCACCAACAAGATCCAATTAGGTTTGTCTCCATTCAGATTGGTGTACGGGAAGGCATGTCACCTCCTCGTTGAATTGGAGCATAAAGTCTATTGGGTAGTACGGAACTGCAACCCAGATCTTTCTAAGGCTGAAACCCATAGAAAGCTTCAAATGAGCAAGATCAATGAATTCCACCACGACACGTATGAGAACTTGCGAATTTACAAAGAGCGGGTTAAAGCATTTCATGACAAGCACATATCTAGAAAGATCTTTCATCTTGGTCAAAAGGTCCTACTCTTTGATGCCAGACTCAAACTGTTCCATGGAAAATCGCGATCAAAATGGATCGGACCCTACTTTGTCCAACGAATCTCTGGAAATGGAGCCACTGAAATCAGTCGACTCAGCCACAATTCCAAAACCTTCTTCATGAACGATCAGAGACTCAAACTATTCATCAATGTGACTGATACAAATCTGGCTAAGATATCCCTTACCCTCCATTCTCGCTAAACTCATTTCACCCAGTAGATGGCGTAAAACTAAGCACTTAACGGGAGACAACCCGTCATTCTTAAAAAATCTAAAACCTTTCTTAACATTCCTATGCTGAATTCATATTGCACTTGATGGTTCATCCATTAGAACAGCCGACTCCACCTCAGGTACCCATACCCGAGTCTAGAAATCATTCGCAACAATCACCTCGACCTGTTTGCCCACCCAAAATCGATCATAATGAATGAACTAAGCTAAATTCAAACCCACCTAATTTACATTGGGGACATTGCAAATTGTAGGCATGGGGGTGTATGAAAGTGCAAAACTTCATGAAAACTCATCTTACGAGAAAAGGATTCAACAAAAAATCACATATCACAAAAAAGACCAAAAAATGAAAAGATCTTGAAAAATAACAAAAAAAATTAAGGGGAGAGAATTTTTTGAGGCCATACAAACCATAAGGAGGAAAAGAGGAAAATGACAAAAATGGAGCACAAAATGAAAAAGAAAAAGAAATAGTCATTAGTAAGAGATTAAGGGATTAACCGAAGTTCTAGACCACATCAAAGAAAGGAGAAAAATATAGGAAAATGTGCTAATGAGACACAAAAAGAGATTAGAAGGAACGGTGATTTTAGGCGTTTTGGGCTACACTCTTAGGCTTAAAAATTCAAGTACCTGCTAAGATCTAGATAATCCTCAAGAGGTTGGGAAAAATATGAAGCATAAGTATTAGGTTTAAGGCTTAGGGAGTATTCAGCCTCATTAACTGACCTTTGGTTTGCGGGACTCGGCAACCTAAGCACCCCAATCGACACATAGTTTGGTTCAGTGAGCATAACTATCAAAATTACGCAAAAGCGTTCAAATGTTCTGAAAAAAGTTGCCTAGATTAGGAGCGGTTGATCAACACAAGTTGATTTGGACGAGTTCCCAGTGAGGAAAGGTAGGAAATTCCCCTCAAAGATGCTTAACATATCATCTCCTCGGTGCTTGTCTCCTAGGATATTTACATATCCTACTGGGGGCATGTAAGCACCCTGCTGGTTCATGCCATGGGTAGCATTATCACAAAATGTCGATTGCTAGGGTATGGATTTGGCTACAGAACGCCATGGGCGGGATTATCTCGAAATCTTGAAAGCCAGGGTTCTGGGGGTTGCCATGGGTGGTACTATCATGAAGCATCGATTGCCAGGGACCTTTGAGGATTGATGATGGGCACGAGGAATCCGATACAGACCGTGTTGAGAAGCCAATCCAAAGCTATAAATAAAAGCAAAAAAGAGAGAAAACTCTCCAAACAAATAAATCCTCTGTCTCCCTCTTACAAAAAAATGCACTGCAAACTAAATCAAGGCTCAAATATGTCTCAAGCATGGGTGCTTTAACCGCAAAGTCCAACAAACCTTAAGATAGTTCCTGCAAGCCTTAAAAACCATCGCGAAGGATTGAGGCTAGAGTTGGTCAGGTCTAGATCTTTGTTGGTACTTAAGTACCTCTAGGCCTACTGTCGGCATTTTAACCTTATCAAAAAGAAAAAGAAAAGGCACAGATCATAAACTGTGAAAGAAACTCTTGGTCTAGAACAGAAGTTAAAACCTTAAAATTTTGCTAAGGGACTAGCAAAAGCTAAGCATGGGGGTATGATGGGAACACCATCATGAGCCCTAGCTAGCTCATTTTGAGCAAGAAAAGAGAACAAAAGCTTCTACAAAACCAAGTGAAGGGCCTAACTCAAGGAATAACTAGTTTGAAAGAAAAGTAATAAACAAAGGGTAAAACTTCAATTTTACCATTGCAGTGCAACAATTAGATTTCTCAGGGGCTAAACATAGGTCAATTGGTCTTAACAAGATAAATAGTAGGTTGGTTCAATCAAAAAAGGGTTAATGTGAAATCTGGGAATTAAATGACTTCTTATAACCCTAAAACAGACACACTTAATTTAACAAGGTTCTTGTCAGGATAAAATTCAACTAAGCCCTCTAAATATCATGGAAAAATATCCTCTAGGGTTTAGAACCTTTAATTTGGCCTTTAAAACCTATTTTGACCTAAATAGGGGTCTTAGTCAAACATTTGCGTTAAATTGATTTTTTATGCAAAATGCCCAGTCAAACTTGGTCAAACTGAAAATCCAACTTCACCATTGGATTCTTTGGTTCCAAATTAGGTTGATACCAAAATTTGGACCTAAGGGGAGTTCACCTTGACCTACTTTGCAAAACAATCCAACCCAATTACATTTATTCTCCTATCTTTTGAAAACCCTTGCAGACACCCCCCTACCTTCCTCGTCGTTCTTTGCAATTTGGTCCCTCGACCATTACAGTGGAGGAATCCTACTCTGGCGAGGATTCGAGGGGGATATCTCATTGATTCTTTAGAGAATCCCTCTCAAATTTGAAAGGGAGATTCTCTAAGGAATTCTTGTTCGTATGAACCCAATTATGAGCTTTGATTTCAACCCAATCTCTCATGCGAATGCATGAGAGATTTGGGTATCTCTTTACCTTCCAAGTTCGGTGAGGTTTTCATGCTTGGAAGCTTGCCTTCTAGTCATAAGGCCCTCTTCCTGCGACTATAAAAGAGGCCACAGATCCCCCCTGTCAATTCAAGCTTGTTTTGGCCTGAGATTCAATCAAATTTCCTCCCTTCCCCTCCGGCCAAAAAGCCCGACCAGCTTCGGCGACTCCTCCTTCTTGTCGTCGCTTTGCCACCATACCAGTGGTAGAGTTGCCTCCTCCTCCTTCCGCGTCACACCACACCTGCGCTCGCGCCTATCTCCCTCTCGTCGTCGTCACCTCTCTCTCTGGGTCTTCATCTCCGACGATGGCATATAGCACCATCTGCTGCCTCTACTCCCCGTTCATCCAGCTACTCACAGATAAGTCTCCTTCCCCTACTCTTTCCTTTCCCCTTATCTATTTCTACTTTCATACCCCGACAACCACAGACCACCACCATCTTCTTCACCTCCGGTAGACCACCGGCGAGGTGCATCCACCATTTCACAAACTCAGTCACCTCGCCAACTACCTTGGAAACTTTCAAGCCAGCGACATGGGATAAATTGTAAAAGTGTTAGGGGCTTATTGCCTCCTGACACGGGGTGAGGTCCCACTTGCCCTTTCATGCCTCATTTGCGACCCCATGCTCCGTGGACCTGGTATCTGACCTGACTACCCACTCACTCCTCACCCACCACACATGCTAGTAGGCGTGGTCACGAGCATGCCGACCCAACCCGTTTACCTGAGAAAGGCTCTGGGAGAGTGACGCTAAGAGTGAGGAAAGAGAGGAGAGTTCGCAGGGAGGGTAGGGGTTAGGTTTTGCTCTCTAGGGAAGAAGAGGGCGAAGCCAAGGAAGAAGAGGAAGAAGGAAGCCCCAGTAGAGGCTAAGGGTGAAGAAGCAAGGGAAGAAGAAGAAAGAAGGAACTTTCAGTAGAAAAGCCAAAGGAAAAAGAAGGAAGGTAGAAATCTAAAGAAGGCTCGAGACAGAAGCAGAGAAAGAGAAAGAGAAGCCAAGACAGCAATCAGAGGAAAGGAAGAAGAAGAGAGAAAGAAGAAGCCAAAGTCAGAAATCAGAGAAGGAAGAAAGAAGAAGAAGAAGAATAGAGAAAGAGAAGCAAAGAAGAGAGATTGACAAAGAATTATCAAATTTTTTCCACCATCTTCATATTTTTTAGCTTCTATATCCATTGAAACAATTTTTATTGCTTCATAATCTTGATTGATCATTACATTTTATAAAGTTGAATGTTGTGTTAGTTTTTAAATCCCAATTTGCTCGTTGTGTTTGACCTCGGATTCATATTTTTTTAGTAATAAATTTTCATTTGTTTTCAAAGCGATTTTAGCTATACTACAACACAATTATAAACCCGATTTCGCTTTCGACAAACACCTCCATCCTATCGGGTGATGGAGCAGAAGGGGCCTGATAAACAAAGTGAGCTTGGCCTTTAGTCGGGTTCGTAACGTGTCTCTGGTTTAGCACGTTATTCGGATTAGGCAGAGGTTGTGAAGGAAATGCACGAAGTTGGTGGGGATTTGCCATCTGGGCGAGTTGATTGCAAACCTTTATGAGCTTATCTTTGTGCATTTTTTTGCATAGCTGCATTTGTCTTCTGAATGTCAGCCAGAGTCTGAAGGATAAGAGTCATTTGATCTGTGTGAGTCGGCACGGATTAATAAGTTGGGTTAGGTCGAGGCTGAGGCAGTTGATATGGACGAGGAGCTTGTGGTTGGGACTGAATTGAGGCCTCTGATTTTGATTGTTCCTTGACCACATGAAATTAGGATGATTACATAATTTGGGAATGTAGGTGTTTGAGAATGGATCATTCTAAATGGCATTGAGGTCCTCGTAGGTCTGAGGAGCCTCGGAGAAGTCAGAATACGATGGTTTAGAGTTCCCCCAACTAGAGTAGGTGGGTCGAGAGTTCCCCTTCGAAACCTAAATCAGATGGTGGTGGATACGGGTCCATCCCGTGAAAAGATTGATGGTAGATGTTATGCACAGCTTCTCTGCCAGGAGGGTGGTTGAGCGAATGGGTTTTGCATATAGGTGGCTTGCTACAAGTGTCGAGTTAGCTCATTCACCTTCTTCTCAATAATAGAGACCTTGTCCAACTGACTAGCCATAAGTTCCAAGTCGACGAAAGGGGACAGGCCTTGCGTCTCATGTGCTCCCTTTGGATTCGTCAATGCACGGGCATTTGTCTGGTTGAGCATGCCCATGGAATGATTATTGAAGGATTTCTCACACATATTCTCGAGAATCTCCCACAAGATGTCTTCGTGTTGACCCATGATGTTTCCTTCATAGGTCGCTTTAACAAATAATCGAATATCCTCATGGAGTCCATAGTAAAAATACCAGACTTGTTCCCATTTAGGAAATCCATGGTGGGGGCACTTTTGCATGAGATGCAGAAAATGATCCCATTCCTCGTGAAGCGGTTCTCCTACTTGCTGCGTGAAACGCGTGATATGGTGTCGTAATGCATTTGTCTGACCAACAGGGAAGAACTTTCTCAGAAACTTGGATTGAAGTTCCGGCCAGGTGTTGATTGGATGAGTTTGTGTTTGGTACCAGTGAGCAGCCTTATCCATGAGAGAGGAGAACATTTTCATGAGTAAGTCATCCCGATTTTGAGCTTCTGACCCGAAGGTCTGGGCCAGATGCTTGAGTTGCTTGATATGCAAGAAAGGATCCACGGAATTACGCCTATGTAATTTGGGAATGGCATGAATCTTGTTGGGCTTGAGTTCAGTATCAAGACCTCCAGCGGGGATTTGTAATCGAGGTTCGATTGCCACAGTAGTGGGTTTGTAGTGATCTAGCATCATAAGACGCTGCGGTGGGTTTACAAAGGCTTGGAATAGATTATTGAGGCATTAAAGTTGATTTTCAAGATTGTTCTCTTCTGCTGGTTGCTCCAGGATGATGGATGAAGGAGAATTAGGTTCAGATGAATTAAAAGAGATATCGATCGGATTGGGTTGTTGCATAAACAAGGAGTCGAGGCTTGGCCTCGACGGTAATGAGTAGCTAATGGAGGACTCATGGATGGTCTTAGTGACCTCCTCTCGAACATGCACCGATGGAATAGATGAGAGGTAGAATGTGATGGACCCAATCAAGACACCTAAAAATTTTTGGATGACTATAGAGGTTTAGGGTAGATGATACCCCTTAGTCAGAAAGCCATCCACCTAAAATTTATCTGGGTAGCCAGAGAGGGAGAGTCCTGCAAAGACCCCTCCATGGTAGAGTGCCCCCACGAGTTTCAGTGTTTCCCCCACCCGACCTCTCTTGTCACTGATGATCCAGGTAGACCAGAATGGGGACTTGACCTTGTAAGTCTACCAGTTTTAATTAAGAGCAAGGGTGCTTATGATTTCACTAGAATTTTTAAGATGCTTTTGTGCAAAGTGACCTAATTTGAAGATTGGTTAACCCAACAAGGTGGGTCAACTTCACTTGTATTGTCCTTTTGAGAAATTTAGGTCCCTCTTTTAGTGTTCAAATGAATTTAAGGGCCTGATTTTAGGGTTTGCTCGTGTAGATCAATTCAATCAAGGCTTAGGCACACATTGTTTGGAAAGATCAATCTTCGCTTAAGAATGTGTGTCACTAAAACCCTGAGCTAGAATCCTTAATTGGCTCTAATTTGGTCCAATTTAATTTGTCCAAATGTGGTACCTAGGGCTCAAACAAGAATTTGGTAGCCCTAAATACCTTAAGCTTCAAGTAGGTGCACAAATCAGGGTTCAGATGTTCTCTAAATAGAATGTATCAAATCAGGCAACTTGATGTTTAATCTGAGAATGCAATGCAAATAGCATTAATTGATTTTTTCTTTTTTATATTTTTCAGACTCAAGGGCTTAGAAGAAGGCAGATGGAGTTTACCTACCCTTGGAGTGGCTGATGTGCAGTTGATCTTCTTTCAATAAGTCCTTAAAACAAATTACAATCAAATGAGATAGAGCAAGTTAGTAACAAATCTGATATTGCAATCAAGAGATGTGAATTACTCGTTGCTCCCCGACAATGGCGCCAAAATGTTATTTGCTCGAGATCGGGTTTTAAATCATTGCATTGCAGTATAGTTGAAATCATGAAAAAAATAGATAAAATTTATACTAAAAAAAGTTCGAGGTCGTTCGTTGGGAGCAAGTAGGAATTCAATTCGCAAGATTGCAATTTCAATAATAAAGATAAGAAATTATGATCAGAAATTGATTCAAAATAATGTAGCAATAATATCAAGTGTTAGACTGCAAAAAGAATGGAGTAAAATGGTGATTTGAATCACCAATTACTCCCTACAATAATAGCTAATGGAACTCAATAGCTATGAACGAAATAAACTCAAGTCAGCTGTCTGTTTGAATCATCAGACATCTTAAATGTCTGATGAATAGTTCTTCTTCTTTGCTTGATTGTAGACTCTTCTTTCTTCTTCCCTTCTATGGCTCTTCTTCTATTCTTCTTCTTCTCTTCTTCTGTTCCTCTTCTACTTCTCATCATTCACTGCTCCATTCCTTCTCTTCCTTTTCTTCTTTCTTTTTCAGCTTCTACTCCTTCTTCCTTCTCTTCTTTTTCTCTTCAAGCACAAGGGAAAGGGCTTGAATTTTGGCTAATTGTTAGCCAATCCATAGTAGAGCAAAACCCTCCCCTGCCTCACGTAAACTTTCCTCTCTTTCTCTACTTGTGTCATGCTCTCCCAGAGCCTTGCACAATACCAGATAATTGGATTTGGATCTAAGTGCACCCGGGACTAGAGTTGCTTGCGTGGGTCGTAGCTGAGGTGTGCGCGGGTTAGGTGGGTAGTCTGGTACACCAGGTCTGTGGGGGCAGTGTCGCAGACGAGGAATGTGTGAGGGTGCGGGGGACCTCACCCCCAAGTGATTTGACTTGATAAGCCTCTATCACTTTTTCAATTTGTGCAGCCGTAGGCTTTTGTGAACATCCGAGGTGCGACTAAAGTCCCACCCATCTTCATGCCTCCGCAGCTATAGCTATTGAAAGCTCGAATTGGCACATTGCGGAGGCTGATGGTCCCAGTCGAGGACCTGGGAGAGGTCCTGAGTTCACTCCGCATGAACTGGGGTAGAGACCTGGAGCAGACGTGGTCGGAGGATGACAGAACCCATTTTCGCACATTTTGAAATCGTCGAAAATTGTAGTATAGTCACGTTAAAACATTCGTCAAAAAATGATTTTGTAAAGATAACGAGGCTTTGAGTCTCGGTCGATCATCTCTGGGAGGAATTTATGGAAATCTGAAATCGTACTATTTTTTGCTCTACTTGCTTAAAATTGCATGGTGGTTTATGGTTATTACATATTTAAGCACGGCATGCTTAGTAGCAAGAATATCAGAAGTTAAAAGCTGGAAACTTTAATCACACCAAATATATTGCAATAAGCTCATGGTGATTCTCAACACATAGACATATATATACAGAGAAATTTCTTTCAATCATTCAAGAGTGTTTGCAACATGAACTAGAGGAAAGCTTATAGAGGAAAGCTTAAAAACATCAATCTCGTTAACAGAAAACGATGGCATACATGAATCTATGGGGGGATTTTGCATGCACCATTGGGGTAGAGCAAAGAGCTACACTACTAAGCAGTAAATAAAAGCATGTAAATTACGAAGAACTAGCTAGTAATCTAGCAGAAATATGGGCATTCGGAGGTGGTCTCCAATGGCCTTTGAGTTGGTTGAGAGGAGGAGGGGCGGCCAATGGTGCTTAGGCCGGCCCATGTAGAGAGGTTGAGGAGGTGATCCAACATCTTTGCCTGGAGATGGTGGTAGCCATGGTGAAGCAACTCGTGAAGGTGGAGTGGAAGTGCAATGTAGTTAAGCTAAATGGAAGCCAAGAGTGAATAATGCCAAGAGATGGATCGGTGCAAATGGCCACCCCTTAGGTCTTTTTATAGACCTAAGAGAAGCTCTCTAGAGAATTATTGAATACTCTAGAGAGGCCTATGGTGGGAGCTCGTGGGAGAGTGAGAGAGAGAGGATGGATGATTATTTTTAGATCCACCAAATGTGGATCTAAGAATTGAATGGCTCTTGGTTGCTAATTTAGCAACCAAGGCTACAACACATGGTAGAGAGTTCTAAAGAACTCTAGGTTAGGTATTTTTCATGTGGATGGTTTGTGTGGATGTGTGTGGGTCGAAACATAGGTGGCTAGGTTGATTAGGTTAAGTTCTAGTGGGTTTAGGTCATGGTAGGTCTCAAATTAGGGTTGTAAACCCTAATTCACTAAGGTAAAGTGCAATTAAGCTTAATACAAGTTTAATTGGGCATTTGAAAACTTAATTGAGAGTAAAATAACTCAATTAAGTCAGGTCTAGGTCAATTGGACTCTCACTGAGTCCAATTGGATTGTGTGTATTGAGATCAGGGCTCAATTGGACTCAATGAGTCCAATTGAATACGCTACTGGAATTGACTAAGATAGAAGTCAATTAGGTTTAGTGAGGACCTAATTACGTCCTTAGAGAGGTTTGTGGGTGATGTACTAGGGTTAGGGCACCATAATTTAGGTTCCTATGGGGTTAGAATTAGGCTTAGGGGGCTAGAGATCGAAGATCAGGGCTTGAATTCCAAAACAGGAACTGGAGGACAGTATCAGATGTCTAATAATAGTGTCAGACATCTTATAATGAAAAATCAAAAGTCCAGACTTATTGTTTGGACATCCAATTAGAGTCAGAAGGGATTCTAGGTTCTATCTTGGGTATCCTACAGAAATTGGACGTCTGACAAAGTGTCTAGACCTCCAATAGCACTGTAGAAGTGGGTTTAAGTTGTGTGGGAGTTGGCTAAGGGTTCTGGATGTCCTATAACTCATCTGGACATCCAAATAGTGGTTGGAATTAGGGTTTTAAGGTTTCCTATGGTGTGGTGACCTAATCTAAGGGTAGCTAAGGCTTGGGGAAGCTTCTAGGCTATCTTATAGTTAGGATGGTCTTAAGTTCTTCATATTTTACTGCTTTATTCCTACGTAAATAGAATAGCATACTTTAACCCGTTACATTATTGTCAACTACATCTTATTCTAGGTCTTCTACTCCAAGTTTGCTGCAACACCAGTTATCCTTTATTCTTTCGATCCAGCTTTAGATCCAGCTTCAGATTTACCTTCTGATCAGTTTATTACCTACAATTGACATAATGCACTTAATCAGTACAATATAGCTTTATTTTATGCATAGCTAAAAGAAAGCAGTAAAGATGCAAGTAATGCTTTTGCATGCATGAATTATCCTAACTTATGCTAAGTCCTACCCTAATTCTGGAGAATTAAGACCTATGAATGTTGCACAATCAGAGGACTGAAGGTGTGGTCAGTGCAGCCGAGGCAATGGCGAAGCTTCGGTGGGTTACCTGTAAGCATGAAAATAGCCTCACAGCCACATCAAATATGCTCAGGTGGATTGCTTGAGGATGATTAACGTGACAGTGGCCTTGGTGGTGCGTGGGAGTGAGTGAAGAGGTCAGACGACCTTAAGATGTTAGTGCGGTGAGGGTGGAGTTTGGTGGAGTCATAGGGTGGCGAATAGGGTGAACTGGTAGAGGGCTTTTGTTCAGTGGAGCACGACGGAGCTAATGAGTGTGCTAGTGGTGTGTTTCAAGCAGTGTGGCAGTGAGTAGGCATCGCTGAAGCGTCGCCAGAGGCAGAGAAAATGAAGTGCATTGAGGGAGAAGCTATGGTCGTGCTTGTGTGTAAAGAGTGGGAAAGCAAAATAGAAAGATAGAGGGAGCAAGAGAGGGACTTAGCGAGGTGGTAGGGAGGTGAAGGGCATCGGTGTTGATCGACCAGAGCTAGAGAAGGAGGAAGAAGTGGCAAGGGGCGATGATGACTCAGATGAAGGAACACCCTCCCTTTGGCTGGGGACGGTCGTGACAAAGAGAGGAAGAGCTTAGGCCAACCAATTTGATGGTTGGACAGCCAGAGGAGGGAGATCTAGAGAGCTCACCGGAGCAAGGATTTTTGCTGGCCAGAGGAGGGGGATTTGGGTGATTTGGCTCCGAAAAACTTGCTGAAGAGCTTGGCCGTGCACCATGGGATCTTTTATAGGCCATAGGAAGCCCTTCTAAGCTTCGAAAGAAGCTTCCAAGCTTAGAAGCTTTTTGCAAAATAGGGTACCCGAACCTTTGAAAGGTTGGCATGACCTTTTGGGAAAGAATTGGAGACCAAGGAATGGCTCAAATGGAAGGCAACTTCCCAAGGAATCCCTGTATCAATTTTAAGAGAGATTGATTGAGAATCGAGCTAGAAATCCTTGCTCGAAACTCGATAGTGAAGGTTTAACCTTCCAAAAATGGCGCAGGGACAAGCTTGTGAAGAAGACAAGGAAGTTGGGGGCTATTTGTAAGAGAATTCAAAAGTTAAAGGTCTAAATGAGATAGAAAGAGTCTGATTGGACCAAAATGCAAACTTGGTATAGATGATCTTAGATTGGGCTCAAATTTTGGTACAGACCTAACTTACACCCAAGGAATCAAATGGTGAAGTTATATTTAGGTTTTAAACTCGTTTGGTTGGGTAACTTATGCAAAAATCCAAATTAAGGCAATTGTCAGTCTGAGACTATTTTGGGTCAAGACGAGTTCTGAAAGTGAAATTGAAGGTACCAAACCCTAGAGAATATTTTTCAATGAATTTTAGTGAGTTTAGGTGAATTTTATCCTAACCAAAACCTCAATTAATTAAGCAGGTCCGTATTTAGGGTTTCAGAAGTCATTTAATTCACAAAACACGTGAAAACCCTTTTCAGTTTGTTCTAACCCACTTGTTAGCCTTTTAGGATCATTTGACCCATAATTAACCCCTGAGAAAACCCATGGTTATTCTGCATTCAAGATGTGATGGTAATTTTACAGTTTTAAGTGTAGTTTTTTATCTTTCTCTCAAAATGATTATGCAGTGAATTACAGTCCTTTGGCAGTTATGTAGGAGCATTTACTAACTTAATCAGAACAAAATGAGCTAGTTATGACTTATCAGGGGTGTCCTAAGGGGTCCCATCATGGGTGTCCTAAGGGTTCCCACCCTTCTGGCCAACCAAGTAATTCAAGAGTTAACTTAACCCAATCATGTTTTGGGGAACTAAAATTAGGTCTATTTAAGGTTAACACTCTAAGGACCAGTTTGATTGCTTGTATTGAAGGGGTAGGGGAATTCTCTCACCTGTCTTCTCTCTCTCATATATTAACCTTCTTCTAGTACATGATGCTAAAAGGTCTCTGAACCCTGACTTGGTACCACCCTTAAAGAGTAAACTAATGAGAAGACCCAATTTTTCTAAATACATTCCAATAGCCAATTGCCATGAGGAAGAACTGATTGCGAAGGAAACCATGGACCCATACTCCTTTGCCTCACACTTTTCTCCCTATCCCAACCCATCCCTTACTTCAGCTGCTTCAGGATGGGAGAACTCTCCTCAACACCGGGGACTTAATTCCCTTGCCTACACCTCATGTTCCCTGGGTATAGCGAAGCCTACCTCGAATCCCAAATGAATCTCTAGAGATCAAGGATCCCTACAACCTCAAAAGACACGCTCCATGTAGAACCAGGAACTAATTGGCATGACCAACTATCCTGACCAGCTCTGCCGAACTCATCTCTCCCCAAATCAGGGATACTCCTAAGAATCCCAATACTTAGAATATCAATCCTATCCTTGATGTCACTTTGCTAATTATCCCAATTCCATCCAAACAACTTCACCTTCTCATTGGGATAACCCTACAACACCAAACCAAGGATATGATTCTTACCCTTAGTATTCAGATGATTGATATTCTAATTCAACTAAGGAAAGAAATCCTGGAAATTATTATCCTCAACCTGATCAAATCCTTGACCATGGCGCTGCTCTTGAGATCACTCTATTACTCCAAGTAGTCTAGGAGATGAGAGAAGCTATTTAGAGAAATACAGATAACCCGACAAAACAACTTAAACTGGTCCAAGTATGAAACAAGTTGGTGTTAAGCCACTCAAGGTTTAGGATCCAACCTTAAGTATGACATCTTATCAAATCCAAACCTCTACATACATTGAGCCCATCCACCAGCCCTATGATTATACAGAACATATCCTTTTTGATATCCCAAAAACTAACTTTGAGGTGAAAGGCTCACTTGAGGTATTATATCTTGATTTAGGCCATGCATTGCAACCATTCAATTTTGAGGAGCCAATCCATGGTGGGCCAGAGTATGAGTCTTTTATTTTTAAAGACACATAATTGAACAACATGGATGATTTGGGAGAATCAAAGCAAGAACAAGAACATAGAAAGATTGGGGACAATGACACTCGTACCCAACCATGGTTAGATGGCTCTGATATGTTCTTGTCTGAGGATTACCATGATCAGATGTGCTTAAACTATTCAATATCTAGAGTTGGCGATACTAATCAATCTAAGATATCCAATATAGAAGCTAAATCTGCTGTCACTACGATTTTAGCTAATTCGCACCCTTCTCTTCCCATCCACCAGAGTTCTAAAGAAAAATCTAACCCTTATCACCAACATCTCAGGATTGAATGAGACAAACAATCCCCTTATGAAAAGATGTTCAAGAAATTACGAAATTACTGGGAATTACTTATGAAGATCTAACTGAGGAAGCAAGGAATTTAGCTGAATCATGGAATCCTGAGGAGCTTGACATATTGATAAGAAACAAGACATTCCCTTAGAAGATATAATCCAAGGGAGAAACAATTGGGATCAAATTCAGAAGTCCATGGAACAAAAAGGATTTGAGGTGTTCATAAATCTAAACCCCAATCTTCCCCTAGCGTAGTTGATGCGTGGCTTTACACTCAACTCAGCAATTAAGTAAATTTTACTTAATTAAGAGTAGAAAAAGTCACTTAGGTTAACTCCAAATTGTGTCGGTTGTGTAGTATAGGGTCGAATTAACCTAACATTTTAGAAATTTTTACTGGTTGAGTCTAGGTCGTTCACTAGGAGGTATAATTTTTTTTTCTAAATTCATCAATTATCTTTTATTTCTTTTCAAGTATAGGAGGTATAACTAGCTTGATTTTAAGAACATGAACTTTGCCAAAATATTAATTAAAATGAAGTAATATGCAAAATCTCATAAGAGAACATATTTACTCGAAATGATTTACTTTATTAACAAGTAAACATGCCAGTTTTCCAATTTTATTTCAAAAGAAATTAAGGCAATAAAAGTTGTTCTATTAAAATATGCCTTATTACAACATTTAAGAACAAAAAGTAATTAAAATGATGCAAGAAAAATAATATCCTTTCTTTACTTCTTTGGCCTCTCTCTTCTTCTCTATTTCTTTCTCTTCTTTTCCTTTTATTCTTTATCTCAAGCTCTCTTTCTTACCTCTCCTGCCTTCTTCTTCTCCTCCCTTAGTCTTCATCTTAGTCCTTGGTCGAGCTCGAATAGGTTGTGTTAATATAGCGAAATTAGCATTGAAGTGAATATAGTGGTTAACCTAAATCGAGCCTAGCCATCTTTTTACAAACTTTTTAACCTGGCCTACTTGATTTTATCTTGGTCACTTTTAGGACCAGGGTCAAACTCAGGGAGGTCGGATTAGAGGTGAATAAGTTTCTACGCCTTTCCTACAACGAATCTCTTCCATTCGTTTATTATGTTTTTGGTGTTTTTCTATTTAAGATTTTTTTCTGATAATTTTATCCATGAGGTACACCCTCAAAATCAGGTTCTTGGCTTTGAGACAAATTAGGGTTCCAAAACTGGTCTTGCTATTCGCAAGACCGAGTACCTGCAAGTCAAGGATTATCTTTTCTCTTTTATATATATTTTCTATCTTTTTAATAGTAGGAAAGAGAAATAGAAAGAATATAAATATAGTATATATATATAGGGGTGGGGGTGGAGGTCGAAATGGCGTGTAGCACGGTGTGAAGTTGATCGTCGTCTAGGAAGATGCAACCAACAGGATGAAGTGCCACGAGGAGTGTTGGAAGGATAGGTGGAAGGTGTGTGTGAAGACGCTTTCTGTACGCGGGTATTGGGGAATATCAGCAACTGGTGTAGATATTCCCACGATATAATGCGTGGTAGGTGATATGAAGGTAAGTATATATTTATATGTATATATATATATAGATAGGGTTATAATTATATAGGTGTATATGTAGTTATATATATATAAATATATGTATATATAGATATATAGATATGTAAATATATATATATAGATAGAGGTATGAATATATATATATTTTTTTTTATAATTAGATATATATGTATGTTTATATAACTATATAGGGATAGATATATATATATATAGTAACATATGTATATAGTTATATATATGTATATATGTATATAGATATATTAGTATAAGTATCAATGTATATAGATATACATAGATAGATATATATATTTATATATGCATTTATATCTACAGATATATATGTATATATGTATGTATATTCGTATATATATATATGTATGAATATATGTGTATATATACGTATATATGTATATATATGTATATATTTATACTTAGTTGTATAGGTAATAATATATGTATATATATATATATGTATATAAATATATACACATAAATATATATATGTATATATATATAAGTATATAGTCGTGTACAAGTGAGTGTGTGTGTACACGTGAGTGTGTACAAGTGTGGTGTGTGTGTGTGTGTGTCTACAGGAGGGAGTGAGAGTGACTATGAGAGAGGGTGTGGCGATTTAAGGCGTCTGGAGCCCACAGCCGACGTCTGGACGCCAATGCACAGGTGCAAGCATGCACAAGCGCAGGCGCGCAAGGATGCATGTGCGCGCTAAAGGGTGCAGGCGTGAGGGGAGAATGCAGCGCAGCGTATCGCACTCGGGCTGGAGTGATGCAGACGCAGACGCGGATGCGGGCGTGGGTGCAGACGGGCGCGGGCGCTGCCGTACATGGGAGCGGGCATGTGAACGGGCTCTAGACGGTTGCGGTGCCGAGAGAGAGCATGTGGTGACTGGATAAGTGAGAAACTTTCCGGTCACCGCACTATAGCTACAGTATTCTGCAGAAATGCATGAACAATAGCTATAGTGTGCACGCGGCTCGGACTACCGGCTCCGGTCGGTCCTGCATGCGTGGGCGCTGTGGAGTGAGCCTACACGTGTGGAAGGAGATGGCGCCAGCTGCTGGCGTGTGTGCAGAGGTTTGCGCGCTGCGTGGAGCTACCGGTGCCTTGCTGCTGTTGTGCTTGAGCTTCAAAGCTTGAGTCTGAGATAGTGGCAGAAGAGCTTGAACGAGTGAAACAAAGAGCTGAACCACCACGCCCACCAGCTCTTTGATGAGCTTGGCGGTGGTGGGACTCATAGTGGTAGTCGTGTACGACTGTGAGCTGCTCCTGCCTACAGCGTAGCTCCTCAGTAGAAGAGGTGCTGCGTATGGAGGGGAGAGGGGAGGAGACGGCCTAGAGAAGAGCGTGCGGGTGTGTGTTGCATGCACCAGGCCCCTTGCGCAAGGAAGATGGCCTATCTTTTTAAAGGAGGGAGAAGCATGCATAGCCTTGCCCTAGGTTACACATGACTGGCCATGCGGCTGGCAGAGCAAGCTATGGCAGAGAATGGCGCGAAGTGCAAGCCATGCCCTGAGCCACGTGGAAAAGAAGTTCAAAGTTGAATAAAAAATGAAGATGGTGAATTTGCGATGCAACCCCTGATGAAGACATTATTTGTAAGGCCAACTAATCACTTTCCTCCCCTCACATTTAAATGCATGCATGTGTTAATTTTTACAAATGCAACTATGGCTGCCTAATATATAATGGCAATGCTAGGAAATAACACAAGATGGCCTTTTTATTGGTGTATTTTTGCAGTGCAATCATACCCCCATGCCTATCTTTTGCTAGTCCCTAGCAAAACATTTTGTACTGTATTTAGAAATGATCTTAAGCTGAAGATTTTCTTCTGAGGTGACATAGGTGTGTTTATTTGTTGGATATTGTGAGAACCAATTGTAGAGAAGACTACCAGTATTTTAAGTCTTACATGACATAGACCATCTCTCAACTAACCTGGACTCTTGATATTTAAACCTTAAGTACGATTTCCAGGCCCCAGAGGGTTTTTGCCGTACTCGAGAGCTCAAGAGATTATGGCTTGTGCTTAGTGAAGTATCAAGACTGACCAGATGAACTTTAAGACTCAAGCCCAGGTTTTCATGAATTTTTAAGTGTAGTTTGGTCCTAGTTTTAGCTCATGTCATCGGATTGACCCTTAAAAAGATGACGGAAAAATCAACTCGCATTTTATTACATTTGTGGCTCAAAGAAAATAGGGTATTTTTAACTTGCCCTGAAAAACTTTTCTAGGGAGAAGACTTTACAGACATTTGCGAGATATACTGACTTACTTGCATCTTTTTTTTTTTTTTTTTGAAACACGTGTTAGTGTATCTCTTACAACATTATTTGGAGGAGCACACTTTTCTTTTGGTGGGAGAGTTCCCTTTTTGGTGGAAAGAGTCTCTCCTAAACACAAGACTAAAGCCTGGGATAAAAAGTCTACCTGCATGCACAGGTAAGGACTCCACCTTCCCTAATGAACACTAGGGTTGGATCTTATGTTCACCTGGTCTTTCTTGATATGTGTAGTGTGAACCAAGATTACTTAGGCTCTCGAGTAGGAGCAAACCAACGGATCCTATACTAGTGTCTCAGGTACAATAATATGTCCTTAGTTAGGAGAGATTCTGATCTATCTCGTCAATGCTCAAGTGAATTAAGCCGAGCCTGAGAGAATCAAGTTTCTGTGGCCAGGAAAGTCTTCAAAACAGTGGTTGAATATCCATAAGCAATTATTGTATTTTTGTTTCAGCCTATAGATCATTACTAAACACCATTTTTTTTTTTTATAGATAGATGGAGACTGCATGAAACCATAAAATACCCAGATCCTATGGATGCCTAGATCCTATGGATGCCTATCCACTCCCCCATGCCAAGCGATGCTATGTCCTCATATGCATGCAGGGTAGGGTAGAGGAAGGAACAAAGATCGGGTAACGAGAGCTGAGGTGCAGGGTATTCAGCAGGGTGGTAGGGTGGGTGGATGGTGGGTGGTGAAGTGAAAAGTGAAGTGAGCGTGACAGTAGCAAAGTGTTGTTGGGGTGCCTCCCAACAAGCGTTGAATTTAACGTCCCCAGCTGGACTCAGAATGAGGCACGACATTAGTTACCCTCCAGCAGGGCAACAGTTTCTCCAATGGGGGCAGGTTCATGGGTAAGATAGGGTTTCAAACGGTGCCAATTTACCGTAAATTTATGCCCAGATTTGGGATCTTCAATCTCAACGGCCACGTTAGAAAATGGTCTCGAGACCAGAAAAGGACCAGTCCATTTGGACTTCAATTTCCCAGGAAAGAATTTAAACTAGGAGTTGTAGAGCCGAACTTGCTGAGATGGATCAAATTCCTTCCGCCAAATACGGCTGTCGTGCAAAGCCTTAGTGCGTTGCTTGAAAGTTAAGGCAAAATCATAGGCTTCACGACGGAGATCTTCCAGCTCTTGGAGTTGGAGTTTCCTTTCTCGACCACACAGGTCTTGGTCGAGGTTACATTGGCGAACCGCCCAATAAGTGCAGTGCTCTAGCTCCACGAGCAGATGACAAGGCTTCCTGTAAATGATTCTATAAGGAGACATACCAAGGGGAGCCTTGAAGGCTGTCCGATACGCCAAAAGTGCGTCAATCAGCTTGTCGGACCAATCCTTACGGTTAGATCGAACCATTTTCTGGAGAATTTGCTTGATTTGCCGGTTCAACACCTCAGCCTGGCCATTCATCTGAGGATGATACGGGGATACGATATGATGGTGGACTCTGTATTTCCTTAGAAGTGCCCGAAAAGAAGCATGGGTAAAGTGGCTTCCTCCATCTGAGATAATGGCTTGAGGGATCCCAAAGCACGCAAAAACGTGATCTTTGACAAATCGAGTGGATATAACATGGTCAGCACAGCGCGTGGGAATAGCCTCGATCCATTTCAAAACATAATCAATAGCCACGAGGTTAAATTCGAAGCCGTTGGAAGTAGGAAAGGGACCCATGAAATCAATTCCCCAAATGTCAAAAATTTCAACAGCTAAGATGTGTTGCAAAGGCATCATGTCTTGACGTGACATTGATCCTAACGACTGTCACCTAGTGCAATGTTTGGCATAATTATGTGCATCCTGGTGAAGGGAGGGCCAAAAGAAACTGCACTGCAACACCTTGGCTTTAGTTTTCCTCCCAGAGAAATGGCCTCCGCAGGCCTGATCGTGCCAGAAGGATAGCACACTGGGGAATTTGCTGTCAGGAATACAGCAACGGATGATTTGATCTAAACCTATTCGAAAAAGAAGTGGATTATCCCAGTAATAATACTTTGCTTATGCCATGAGACGCTCACGCTGGCTTTTAAGCCCGCCACATGGAAGGGATCCAGAAGTAAGGTAATTAGCAATGTCGGCATACCACGGTCCACTTGCCACATTAATTGCCAATTGGTGCTCATCGGGAAAATCTCATTAATAGGCAGAGTAAGTCAAATATGGTTAAGGTTCAGTCTAGAAAGATGATCAGCCACAATATTCTGTGCTTCGGCCTTATTGCGGATCTCAATGTCAAATTCTTGGAGCAGAAGGATCCAACAAATCAGTCTAGGCTTGGCATCCTTCTTGTGCATGAGATGGCGAATGGCCGTGTGATCAGTGAAAACAATAACATGTGAGCCTAGAAGGTAAGAGCGGAATTTCTCCAGCCCAAAAACGACTGCCAGTAGTTCCTTTTCAGTGGTTGTATAATTACGCTGGGCCTCGTCCAATGTCTTACTAGCATAGTACACCACGAAGGGGTGTCTATTACGTCTTTGTCCCAGGATGGCTCTGACTGCAAGGTCGGAAGCATCACACATGAGTTCAAAGTCAAGGGACCAATCAGGTGGCTGGGGAACAGGGGCCTTGGTGACAGCATTACGCAGCTGCGTGAATGCTCGTATGCAATTGGGGCCCATATCAAAGGGTACGTCGGTCGATAGGAGATGAGTAAAAGGTCGAGAAATCTTGGAGAAATCTTTGATGAATCTCCTATAGAAACCGACGTGTCCCAGGAAGGAGCGGATTTGTTTGACATAGCCAGGCATAGGTAAATCAGCAATTACATCAAGCTTAGCTCTGTCAACCTCGATACCCCTATCGGAGATGATATGGCCGAGAATAATTCCCTCGTGTACCATAAAATGACTCTTTTCCCAGGAAAGCACGAGGTTTACATCAATACATCTTCTTAGGATACAGGTCAGGTTGGCAAGACAGTCATCAAAAGATGGTCTAAAGATTGAAAAGTCATCGATAAAAACCTCAAGAGAGTCACCCACCATGTCATGGAATATCGCCAGCATACATCTCTGGAAAGTTGCTGGCGTGTTACAAAGTCCGAATGGCATCCTTCTAAATGAAAAGGTGCCGAAGGGGCAGGTAAAAGTGGTTTTCTCTTATTCCCGGGGGTCAATTGCCATTTGGTTATATCCTGAGAAACCATCCAGGAAACAGAAAAATTTATTTCCTGCTAACCGCTCCAAGATTAGGTCAATGAAATGTAGCGGAAAGTGATCTTTCTTAGTTGTAGCATTGAGCTTCCTATAATCCACACACGCTCTCCAAGATGTAGGAGTGTGTGTAGGGATGGATTCACCCTTATCATTGACACGGATGGTGAGTCCTGCCTTTTTGGGCACGACGTGAATCGGACTCACCCAGGGGCTATCGCAGATTGGGTAGATTATACCCACATCCAGCCACTTAATAATCTCCTTTTTAATGACCTCTCGCATGTTATGGTTGAGACGTCGCTGCATCTCGCGGGAAGGTCGAGCCTCCTCCTCCATATATATATGGTGAGTGCTGTAGGAGGGGCTAATGTGAGTTAAGTCTGATAAAGACCATCCGATGGCTACCTTGTGTTCCATAAGGACCTTCGTTAGTTTGCACTCTTGCTCCCTGGTCAAATTTGAATTGATGATTACGGGGAGCATTTCATTTGGTCCCAAGAAAACATATTTAAGTGTACTAAGTAGATCTTTCAGCTCGGTAGTGGATGGTGAAAGATCTGGCATTTCTTGGGATGAGAGTGTCCCAAGCAGATCAGAAAACAAGTCAGGATGATGAAGTTGGCCCTCAGATTGGCCAAGAAGAGGGACTTCTTGGATAGATTGATCCAAAAAGGAATAGCCCTAGTGAGTAGTATGTGGGCTCAAGGTCCCAGTGTGGAGTTGCAACTCCGCCTGATTTGGCAGGAAAGAAAGGGCAATCCGATCTTCAAGAGTATGGACCGGCAGTGAGTAGCCCGAATATGACTCAGACCAGGAGGTATGGGAAGTGGAGAAAACCTCGTCAGAAGTCTGGTCAGGAGAAGGTACGAGAATAGGGAGGGATTGGGGAGTGTCACAATATGTGTCGGCTAGGCAATCGTCAGTGTTTAAAGGCAATCCGCAGTAGTCACAATAGGTCCCAATTAGTCTGATACATGCGCTGACAGCCATGTCCTCGTCAAACGTGTCATCCTCAATGCAATCGCAATCAAAGTTCTTGGCTGCCTTGAAGATGTTAAGCTTGAGCTTCTCAGATCCAACGGCAATCTCAATACAGCCCAACTCGTAGTCGATATGGGTGTGGGCTGTGGCCAAGAAAGGTCGACCAAGGATGATTGGACAATCTGAAAGTGAGCTAGGAACTTCCATATCCAAAACGAGAAAGTGAACAGGAAAACAGAGACTGTTGACCCTAACCACCACGTCTTCCACCACACCCTTTCGAATTTTGACAGAACGATCTGCCAACTGTAACGTGACAGGGGTGGGTTTCAGATTTCCCAAGGAAAATTTTTCGAGCATGATGGTTGGTATAAGATTGATGGATGATCCTAGATCAAGCAGGGCATGGTTAAAATTGCAGCCTTGGATGCTACAGGAAATAAGCGATGTGCCTGGATCTTTCTTCTTCGGTGGTAGATTTGACAGTATAGCACAACTCACATGAGGCGAGATAACCACTGGATTCTTAGTTTTCTTTGACTGTCGCTTAGGTGTTGTGTAGTCTTTGAAAAATCAGGCGATAGTAGGTATGTGGTCGATAGCCTCTAGCAGGGGTACCTTGATTTCAACATCCCTGAATAAATTATGCAGGTTATCAAAGGCATGTGTATCCTTCTTCTTGCCTTTTGGCTCCCTCAGTAGAGCCTCAGGGAATGGAACTGATTCTGGCACCAATTTGGGTGTATCGTTCTCTCGCAAATGCGGTGCGCATCCCGAATGAGAGGGCGATGAAGAAGACGGGCTAAGATCAGGTCAAGGTGGATCGACGGTCTGCTTACCGCTCCTCGTAGTGATCGCATTGGACGATGCAGGTCTAGTGGAATCATAAGGCGGAGGAGGGTTCGCAATAGGGACATAAGAGTAAGGTGCTGCAGTGGGATTAACCTGAAATCCCGGAGGAATGCTCGGAGCCTGCAGAATCTGATGAACCTGCCCCTGAGAAGGTCGTACCTGTGGTTGAGGACTATGGGGTACGAAATTTCATTGGTTGGGAACAGGTTGGGCTGGGAGAGTGCCCTGTGACCGAGTCGCCATGCGTAGTTAACTGATCTCAGCATTCTACTGCGCCAATTGGTGCTGAAGAGAGGTCATGTTCTCTTCATGGCACTTTGACTTTTCCGTCATCATTCGCATCAATTTCTCAAGAGGACTTGATGCGTGTTCTGTTTGTGATATGCAAGGACCTGATGGCGGATTCGCCATAGGATTAGAATGGGCCTTTGGGATGATGGGTGCGGACGGTCGCATTGGTCCATCCGTGAGGTTTTGGCACAGCGGGTTGCTAGACCATGCGAAGTTCGGATGATTTCGCCACCCTGGGTTATAAGTGGCAGAGAATGGGTTGTTCCCCAGGGCGCAAGCATCTTCTAAGACAGAAGACGCGTTCGCATGTAAATATGCTTCCGAGCACACGAAGGCTTGGTCCTCCATGTCAAAATACTTGCTTGCAGAAGCTAGATCCACATGACTTACCGAATCACTCGGCGCGACACTCGATAAGGAAGGTCTTACGGGGTTTCTCGGGATAAGCCTGGCGTTGGAAGAATTGGGATTGTGACGAAGTGGTGAGGTGGGGCTGTTTACCATAGAATGGGTAGGGTTGGCCAAAAGCTCATCCAGCTTCTTGTGCACGACAGAGACTTCATCCAATTTCTGTGCGATAAGGCTGAGATTTGTGGATGAATGGGAGGGTCCCATGTCAACTTCGTGGACATTATGTGGCAGGCTGGTTTGATTAAAGGCGATAATGGAGGCATTGTTCATTGAGTTTTTGCTCATATTTTCAAATAATTTGAATGCTTCATTCTCATCTTTATTCATGAAATTCCCTCCGCAGGAAGCATCTGCAATCTGCTTCAAAGTCTCATTTAGCCCATAGTAGAAAATCTAGGTTATATGCCACTTAAGCAAACTGTGGTGTGGACACTTCCTGAGGAGGTCATTGTATCTCTCCCATGCCTCATGAAATTGTTTGCCGTTTTGTTGCGCAAAGGAAGTATAACACGGCGAAGTGCATTGGTTCGCCCGATTGGGAAGAACTTCTTGAGAAACACTGTTCGCATCTCTTCCAAAGAGTGGATGGTTCTCCCAAGGGTGCGCAACCACTGCGATGCTTTATCCCGCAATGAAAATAGGAACATTTTCATGAGGACTATTGGTAACCTGATATTTCTCGGTTTAACTATTTCAGCCAATCGAGTTAGGTCTTCCAAGTGGAGAAAAGGATCTTCACTTGCAAGACCATGGAAGTGAAAATTTATCAGGCCAATTATATTAGGTTTCAATTCAAAGTCATCCCCGCCCATGGGGACCCGAATTTGTCCTTTGGTCTTTGTAGCAGCAGGATTCTGATAGGAGCTAAGAGACTTAGGCTCCTCCCGTGCAGGAGGGTTCTGCATTTCCTCCAATGTTTCCCTAATGGATTCAATTTGTTCATTATACATTTCCATTTGGGCTTGGTGGCGGGTTATGGGATCCAAGGCTCCACCACCTGGTGGGTTTGGAGGGTGGTTTCCTCCCTCAGGATTTGGAGGTGGGCGTGCAGCCATGTTTGTGGAGGAGGATGATGATTCGACTTCTTTCCTAAAATTATCAGACAATTCAAACAGTTTAGGATTTTGTGACATCCTCCCAAACATGCACTATCGCAGGAAGAATTGGAGGGATACGAAAGGAAAAGGAGATGAGAGAAATGATGCCGCAAAGGTACACTTGATGACAAATCAATACAATCAAATTCCTAACCTCTACAGTGTGCCCTTAGATCTAAAGATCTAAGTTACCTACTATCATGACCAATGAAACCGAATGCGAGCACCGCGGAACCACCAGGCGAGATTGAAAGGCCATTTGCCCCAGTCTTAGACACTCGATAGCACGCGGGACCCCTCACCAGCACGTAGGCGCTACATGCAAGTAGTTAGACCTCCAATCCTTAATAAGGGTCAAGTTGCTACCAGTTTTAGTTAGTGGCCTAAGATCAAGTGCTTCTGGAATGTGAAGGGCGTTATTTACGAGTAATGCCCAAGTGGTTGATTTTATAAAGTGTGTAAACCAAGCATGCAACGGGGAAATCTCCCTGAATTGAAGTTTTAATTGGTGAATATTTTTAGATTTTCAGCCTTAAGTAGTATGGATATTAAGATTTCACTGAATTACCAATTGAACCAATTTCTGGGTTTTGAGAGAATGCAAGCTTTTTTCTAAGCCCAACAAACCCTTCTTCAATGTCAGTTGGTTAATGCATGCTAAAATGCAATGGGGCTTCCCTAGATGGAGATTTCTATGTGTGGATGCACGAGTCAATTTTAGATTAGTGTGAAAGGGAGCCAAAGCACTTCAATTCAAGTGCACCCAATCCCCAAAATGATTTTCGACACACAAGGCTCAACCATAAGATAAAGAAAATCAAATTGTTGGGGTTGAAGTATTCAGGATCAAATCTTAGGTACGTGAGAGGTCGTGGTGGGGCTGGAATCAACTCAATTCCAAGTCTTCCCACCAAAAAGGTGATCTCGAATTGCAGATAAATGAGGCAAAGAGGGATGGCAATCAATCTATTTATCTTTGCCTCAAAGAATACTTCACATGGTGAAAGATTCAAGAATCAAGATTCTTGGATCTTCGCTATGCAAAGTTTGGCGGGAAATCCCTGGGCGGTGGGAGTGATGGAAAACAATCAAACAAGTGATTTTTAATCCACTTGCCCCAAGAGATCCCAAGAAGTGTTTTTAATTTTTTTTTTCTTTTTTCTTATTAAGGTGACAAGTTGACCTAAGTTGCTAAGAAAGAGAGACCTACCTATTCAGCAACGTGGGTGAAGCTCCAGTGCAGTGCCGGCGACTTCACGCTCTCATTCCCGCCTTGGATCTGCCCACGTTTCCAACTTCATTTACCTGCCTTCTCCTTGCAACTGGTTCACCTACACACCAACAAACAGAAACACCCGTGAAGAGAAGGGTTTGAGAAGAGAAAAATTAAAGGAATGGAGTAGAAACTTACCTGAATGCACACTTCCCCGACAACGACACTAGAAAAAGTATGGTCGGGCTTGGATAGGCTGTTTTAATATGGAGAAATTAGCATTGGAGTATAGTGGCTAACCTAAATCTAGCCTAACCATCTTTTTACAAAGTTTTTAACTTGGCCTACTTGATTTCATCTTGGTCACTTTTAGGCCCAGGGTCTAACTCAGGGAGGTGGGACTTGAGGTGAATAAATTTCTACGCCTTTCCTACAACAAATGTCTTTCGTTCGTTTATTATGTTTTTGGTGTTTTTCTATTTTAGACTTTTTTCTGATAATTTTGTCCTTGAGGTACACCCTCAAAATCAGGTTCTTGGCTTTGAGCCAAATTAGGGTTCCAAAACTGGCCTTGCTATTCGTAAGACCGAGTACCTGCAAGTCAAGGATTATCTTTTCTCTTTTATATATACTTTTTATCTTTTTAACAGCAGGAAAGAGAAATAGAAAGAAGATAAATATAGTATATATATATAGATATATATAGGGGTGGGGGTGGAGGTGGAAATGGCGTGTAGCACGGTGTCGAGTTGATCGTCGTCTAGGAAGATGCAATCAACAGGATGAAGTGCCACGTGGAGTATTGGAAGGATAGGTGGAAGGTGTGTGCGGAGATGCTTTCTGTACACGGGTATCGGGGAATATCAGCAACTGGTGCAGATATTCCTGCGATATGATGCGTGGTAGGTGATATGAAGGTAAGTATATATTTATATGTATAAATATATAGATAGGGTTATAATTATATAGGCGTATATGTAGTTATATATATATAAATATATGCATATAAAGATATATAGATATGTAAATATATATATAGATAGATGTATGAATATATATATATATTTTTCTAATTAGATATATATGTATGTATATATAACTATATTGGTATATATATATATATAGTAACATATGTATATAGTTATATATATGTATATATGTATATAGATATATTAGTATAAGTATCTATGTATATAGATATACGTAGATAGATATATATATATTTATATATGTATTTATATCTATAGATATATATGTATATATGTATGTATATTTGTATATATTTATATATGTATAAATATATGTGTATATATACGTATATATGTATATATATACATATTTAGACTTAGTTGTATAGGTAATAATATATGTATATATATATACGTATATAAATACATATATATAAATATATATATGTATATATATATAAGTATATAGTCGTGTACAAGTGAGTGTGTGTGTGTACACGTGAGTATGTACAAGTGTTGTGTGTGTATGTGTGTGTCTGTAGGAGGAGTGAGAGAGTGATTGTGAGAGAGGGCACGTCGAGTTAAGGCATCTGGAGCCTGCAGCCGACGTCTCGACACCAACGCGCAGGTGCAAGCGCACAGAAGTGCAGGCGCGCGAGGATGCGCGCACACTAGAAGCTGTAGGAGTGAGGGTATATTGCAGCGCAGCGCGCTGCGTAGGGTAGCATACCGCGCTACAGGCTGGAGTGACGCTGACGTAGACACAGATGCGGCCGTGGGCGCAGACGGGCACCGGAGCTGGCGTGCACGGGAGTAGGTGCGCGGACCGGCTGGAGACGGTTGCGGTGCGAAGAGTGAGCACGCGGTGACCGAATTAGTGAGAAACTTTCCGGTCACCGCACTGTAGCTACAGTGTTCTGCAGAAATGCGTTAACAGTAGCTACAGTTCGCGCGTGGCTCGGACCACCGACTGCTGCCGGTCCTGCATGCGCAGGCGCTGTGGAGCGAGCTTGCACTCGCAGACGGAGATGGCGCCGGCTGCTGGCGTGTGTGCGGAGGCTTGCACGCTGCGTGGAGCTACCAGTGCCTTGCTGCTGCTGCATTTGAGGTTCAAAGCTCGAGTCTGCGGTAATGGTGGAAGAGCTTGAACGGGAGAAACAGAGAGGTGAACCACGATGCCCACCGTCTCTTTGATGAGCTGGGCGGTGGTGGGACTCACAGTGGTAGTCGTGTACCATTGTGAGCTACTCCTGCACACAGCATAGCTCCTCAATAGAAGAGGTGCTATGTATGGAGGGGAGCGGGGAGGAGACGGCCTAGAGAAGAGCGTGCGGGTGTGTGTTGCATGGACCAGGCCCCCTGCGCAAGGAAGATGGCCTGTGTTTTTAAAGGAGGGAGAAGCATGCACAGCCATTCCCTGGGCTGCACATGACTGGCCATGCGGCTGGCAGAGCAAGCTATGGCAGAGAATGGTGAGAAGAGCAAGCCATGCCCTGAGCTACATGGAGAAGAAGTTCAAAGCCGAATAAAAAATGAAGATGGTGAATTTACGATGCAACCCCTGATGAAGATGTTATTGCAAGGCCAATTATTCATTTTCGTCCCTTCTCAATTAAATGCATGCATGTGTTAACTTTTACAAATGCAACTATGGCTGCCTAATATATAATGGCAATGCTAGGAAATAATACAAGACGGCATTTTTATTGGTGTATTTTTGCTGTGGAATCAGTCCTCTTAGTAGTGCCTGTTCTCATCCTTAGCCATCAGCTTCTTCCTTCAGCTTAACCATTAGAACTTAGCCATCAACTTCGCTTTCGATTCCCTTAGACTTAGCCTTCAGCTCTTCTTTAAGCCGACTGAATCGGGTTTTTTTTGTCTTTTTAACAAAAAATTATTTTATTTGCGGCGAGGTCCTTTCGAGGATACACAGTACCCTGAGACCATGGTGGGACCAGAACAACCTCGGTCCTCACCTAATCTCACTTAGATTCGATTTCCATTTATTTTAGTTCAATTCATAATTTCGACCAATCCGGCTCAACCCGGCCTCCCAGGCCTCACCCTCCCAGGGCACACTCGCTTACACCCAGTCGGGTGCACACCCGCAAACACACATGCCCGCACACACACATACACATGCTCAGGAAGATTCAGAATTCTAAGATTAATAAACGGTGTGCCGAGTGCTGATGACTGGGAAGCTCATGTAACAAATTACTTTTCTTCCCATGCACGCGCTCAGAAAATGAAAATGTGGGACTATGTTCCCCCCTTCCAGACCCAACTTTAGTCAATCATATCTCCCAGCTCAGAGCTCTATTTCAAGTGATTTAAAGTTTGTTGGAAAGCTCTAAGGTAGATCTACACAATTGCAAGGTCAATTTAAGGTTTAGAGGATGTTATCCTCTTCAATTTGAAGAGTGAAATAAAGGGTTCCTACGGGTTATTTACTGCCTGGAAATGAAATTAACTTCACAGAGTCCTCATATGGACTTTGCTCTCTTAACTAAAGGTCTGAACAGGTTCTACAAATGATTCCGCAGCTGCTAGAGTAAGATTTAAGCTCTCAAGACCTTCAGGACCAGCATAAAAGCTCTAGGCTTCTCTGAAAGCTTCAGAGTTTGAAATTTACAACTTAAAATAGTTAGACAGACACAAAGGAACATTACTGATCAATTTAAACTAGTTCTAAGGGTTGTAATTGACTTATCTGGGCAGGATTTAAAATCAAAACTCAACAAAATGGCACTACTGTTAGTTTGGGTTTGAAAATAACACAAATTAACAATGTTTGAATTCTCACACAATTATTCACCTGAGCTTAGTTTAATCACTCTAAAACTATCCAACAAGATCCCAGAAATAACTTAATCTCATCAATTTCTCAGATTAAGCTCAGAATTCCATTATCCGACTCAGTTTGACTGTGAAGGCACAAAAATTTGACTTTCTGTTCAAAGCCTTCTCTCAAGAAATCAAAGCCTCGAATAGGATGTTCTTAACCGCAGAAACTCATTCAGATTCTCAGATAGGCACTCTGATCAAGATTTCTAGGGTTTCAGGCTCACCGCCTGAGCTTGAAAAGGTGTGTGTTCGTCAGAGCCATTCAAAGGTTGTTACGGTATTCTAAGAGCACAAACAGCTTCAGTGCATTGCACTAAAGCTTCTAGGTACCTTAAATTCTTCTCAGATCTCTTCTATCGGACTTCTCCAACTCCGCTGGAGTTGGAGAAGATGAACCCTCAATCTGAGCTCCAGTCACTAAATCTTCAATAAAACATCTGCAAATTAATCAGTGATCGTTAAATCATTGATCTGGAGTTTCTCAACAAATTCTAAAGGCTGAAGCACTGTTTTGGCTTGCCGGAGCTCACCAGAGCTTTGGTGAGTCAAGAAAATGTGTAAACTATGTACAGATTATGAAATTATGCCATTTTTAATCCAAAAAGGATCCTGACGTTGCAAGGAACCCCAAAATCAAATTTAATTCTTCATTTGTCTCTTTATATGTAAGATTTGACAGTGAATTCATTTCTTTAAAAATCAGATTTGAATTAAGCTCAGGACTTGTTTTACCACTCAATTGAGTGGTTAAAACAAGTCAATAGATAATAGCAGTCGTAATTATATAGTTAATTAATAGTTTGAATGGCTCCTGAGTTGCCATTGACAGCAAACACAGAAGCTTAATTAAGATTGGGCGTTTAATTTATATGCGATAATAATATGTATTATAGTGTCAGTTAGGGTCCATAAGTGGTGGATAGATGATGAAAGACCCTATGAAGGTGGAATTAGGTCGATTACTATTGCCTCAGATAGTGACAGTAGTTGGTGGAGGTGGAATGTGAATCAGACGATTAAATGATCAATTAAATGTGCTAGAAGCGATTGTGAGGGTTAAAGGAAGGTGGACAGTGAGTTAAAAAGACAAGATTAAAGCTCTAGCGAGCTCAAGGAGCTCGCTGGAGTCGGAGAAGATGACACTAAAATTCTGAAATTACTCTAATATGACTACCTAAACTAACTAACTAAGCTATCCTACTCCTACTCCTAATCTTCTGTTACCTAGATGAAAGGGTCAATAGGGTTCCACCGAAGTCTCATGACGGACGACGAAATCAGAGGGTGGAAGAAAGATCTCCGACAGGCGAATTTGTGGTGGAGCAGAGGACTCCTTTGGTCGGTGCCTGTGCTAGAGATGCAGAAGACCATGGCGGATCTCCTCGGCTGATTAGAATGGATGGAGGAAGTCGGAAAATGAGATGGAGAGTCGTCGGAGTTTTGGACGAATAGCCTATTGGGTTGGCTCAGTGTTAGAAGAGGGAAGGGAGCCAACTTGAGTAAAATTCGAGGGGTGTGGGGGTATTTATAGTAGTTGGCGGCAAAGAGAATGGCAGGGTCTGGCTGAAGAAGGAGCTTGAGGAGCTTAACCTCCGGCGTTGTCTCCAACGACGGTAAGGTTATCTCCCACTGGAAATTAGGATTTCCGATTAATCCAGACCGGTGGATCAAGAGGAGGTGGTGAGCGTAAGTTGCAAGAGCTTGGAGAAAGAAGGTCGATGTCGGCAAGGTAGTAATCGCGTGGTGGCATGACTCTTCGTCGCCAGTCATCCATTCGGCTGAAGAAGAATGAAAGGGACTTAAATGTAATAAATCTGAAGGACCTGTGTTAGAAATAAGGGCCCCATTGTAATGAATTTTAAGGACCAAAATGTAAACTTAGGTTTTGAGGGTTTATTTTAATTTAGATCTTTTTCAACTTTTTATATATGTTAGTAAATAAGGTAAATATTATGTTTTCACCTTGAATTTACATTTTTGACCTTTTTAGGTTAATTTATTAGATTAAGTAAAATTACTTAAGTTATTATATGCTTAGGTATACATTATGTTTAAGTTACTTATCTTATTAATTAAGAGTATGGTTAATAGGATTTCGAGTCCAATTATTATCTAGATTATGAATATTGTTAATTGATTGATAAAATGTCATTTTTAACTTATTTTAATGTCCTTTACTAAGTATCCCTTATTCTATAAGTAACCCTTATAAATTCATAATCTTAGCTAATTAACTAGAAAGACTAGTTAATTAGGGGTAATTAGAGATTATGATGAGTGTCTCATCATACCCCCAAGCCAAAGTTTTGCTAGTCCCTAGCAAAATTAACTAAGACTATGATGATTTAAAGCACTTGGGTTTAAATTATTATAAATAGTAACTATGTAGAGGAAAGCTTAGGTCAGAAATTTTTAAATTAATAGAAATGATTAATGTATAGAGCACTTGTGAAAATTTTCTTACTTAGATTTATTGACAAGTCGACTTTCCGCTACACGTTGTAGTACGTAAGTGGTGGAAAAATCGACTAATCAACAATAAAAATAACCACTCACAGAAGAGCGGGTCATGTCCACAGGAAGGCAATTATGCAATAAACTCTCGATTATTTCGTATTCTTTTAGTTAAGTGCGAAATCCCTAGTCAAATCTAACATAAAATGTGATGGAAAGTAGATTCACAATAACTTAAAATTATAAGGGTATATGTGCAATTTTCCCTCACTGAAATCTTCAATAAATATATGATGATTTTATGTAATTTTCAATTGAGATATACTAGAGAAAATTGGTGCACACGTTAATCCTAAAACATATCTTCAAACAGGTGAATAACAATAACGTGAAATTATCAGAAAGTATGAGTGTGCATGTGCAATTTGGCCATAATAAAATAAAAATAAATTAAAAATTAATTTCTGGTGGTAATGGCATTAGATGTAATTTTTAATTGAATGTAAAACAGAGCATTTGCTCTCTCTCCTCGCCAGAGAGAGAGCACCGACGGGACTATTAAGCACTAGGGAGGTTGGCGAAGATGAGGTAGATCTGATGGAGGTTGCGCCATCAACGGAGATGGCCGGAGGTAGCCGATCGACGGAGGAGAAGAACGCTGGAAGAGGCACGCCTGCGGGTGGCTAGGGTGATCTATAGAGAGGGGAAATGCTGCGGGTGCAAAGGCGGGCACTGGTGCGGTGCCTGCGGTGCTTGGTAGGGGCGCAGGTGAGCAAAGCTGCTATGCAGCACCTGCGGGTGTGGGCATGGCAATGGTGAAGGCATGCAGTGCCTTCAGATGCGGCTGGAGGTAGCGTTGGATGGAGTAGCTGGTGAGGCGAGGCGGGTCTGCATAGGTGGGGGGGCACGCTGCAGGGAGGCGTTGGAGGGTGGATGGGTGCTTGCGCAGCTAAAGGGCAGGATGGGCTGATGGCCATGGAAGGGAGGATGTGCTTGCGGGTGAAGGCAAACTCCTGCAGCAGTAGCATGCTGCTTGGTGCTGGCACAGGTGGGTGGTGTGCTTGGTGCACAGTGCACGCGATAGAGCAGTTCCCCGCAGGGGGGAAGATGATCCTCCAAAGAATCGACGATCCTCCTTTTATCCCCTCCCCGG
The DNA here is from genome assembly GCA_037157565.1 of Thalassia testudinum. Lineage (NCBI taxonomy): Eukaryota > Viridiplantae > Streptophyta > Magnoliopsida > Alismatales > Hydrocharitaceae > Thalassia > Thalassia testudinum. The sequence continues at coordinate 92,444,542 of JAZHRO010000014.1, read as the reverse complement.
CGCAAGTTAAGGTATTTTCAAATCCCTTACTAAATATGGTCGGTGCTATTGGTGAGGTTGTTGATGGTCAGCCGTATGTTGAGAAATTTATGGGGGAAAATATCTTTTGTCCCCTTATTCTTTTTCCCATTGATCCTCCTCCCTCTTCTTCTCGATTATTAGCCAGATGGATAGATTAAGTGGAGAAGATGTAACGAGTGCGCTATTGCGGGACCTGCATGAAGCATAAACTAATTACATACTATGTTATAGAATGCGATAAAATAGATGTAAAATTAAATAATGACGCATGCAATCATTCTACAACTTAATGTAGTTATTAACAAACATACAATGTTAAAAGAGAATTACGTAGGCGTAACAATAGTCCATTAGAATGGACTCATCAAATACCCCCATGCCTTAGATTTTCTAGTCCATAGCAAAAAGAAAAAATAATAGAAGTAATCGGAAGATTTCTTCTGATCTTACTTCAAAACTTTAGAGATCTAGACAAATGTGAAGTGATGATAGCCTAGGTAACAGATCCAAGTGAAAAAGGCCAATTCGCATTGGAAGTTCGTACTTCACCCTTGGTAAATATTTCTGTCAGGATACGCAACTACTTCCCTCGGGGATAAAGTAGAGGATAATCTGTAATTTGACCCCGACATTTGGCTTAGGTAGGAGATATCGAGTTGAATGGATTTATATTTGGTGGCACACACTCATCTGGTGCCACATATAGTCTAGTACTGCAGACGCTAGATCTTTAGACTATTAGACAAGTCAGCTCTGAGAGAGGCTACAAAATTATGCTCTCTTTCTGTTCCTGGGCACTCCCACTTTTCTTTCTTTCTGAGATCACAAATCTCGCCAGATTTAGACATTGTACTCACTATTTGGTGGCCTCACATGGCATCTACACTTCAATTGAAATCCTAATAACTCTACAACTAAGTTAGAGACCTGAACCAGTATTCGGGCAATCAGAAATACTAAAAGGTAGGTATGGGTCATATTTGGTGGAACGCAATAGGTGTTCTGTTGCCTCAGAAATAATGTTACATTATAACTTGGACTCCTTTTTTTTTGTAATATAAATATTTCTTCTTTTTCTGTTTCTTCTTTTTCTTCTTCTTCTCCTTTTTTTTATTCTTTTCTTTTTTTTTATAATATAAATCAACATAATACAACACAGACTTTTATTTATGAGGCATTATTCGGGATGATGATGGTCAAGAGGATATTGTGTGGCTTACTTGGTGGAAGTGCCTATTCTCAACACTAGGAAGGAATGGATAGGACAAGTGTATTTCCGACCTTTGACACTAATACCCTCCTTCTGTCGAGGACTCTATGAAGGACCGTCGTAATCATCCACCATAGTTATAGCTTTATTAGGACTCAATCTCTATGTATCTGGCTTATTTGGTGACTCTCAGGAATTCAAACAAAGTACGCACACAGGAATAGAGAGTGAAAACTACACCTAACTCTGAAGTTTCATCATCTAATTATCCAAAACTTAAGAGTCCTTGGACTAGACTTAGTGCACCAGTAATCTCTACTTCTCACAAATATGAGGTGGATCTACTAGAAGATAGTATGCCTGACTCCTTATGAACTGTCCAAGGGTTCAGTGGACTACAAATGCTTATTGGTTTTCCCCAAGGATCCATTACCCAGTCTATGTGCACGTGAAATAAATGTACTGGATTCTAAACTTAAGAAATAATTTGGGAAGAAAAACCTCCAATGACAAAGGTATTTTGCTAAGGACTAACCCAATCAGCTCAACAAAAGATAATTTTTTTTTTTTTCATATATGCTTTAACTAAAATGCATGAATACTTCCTAAAATGCAAATGCACCCCCCCAAGCCTAAATCCTACAATGTCCCCATTGTAATATTAAAACAGGAGGAGAAAGGAAAAACATCACCTGACAACGGTGTCATTCTGACTACTGGGTTGCTTCCTAACAAGTGCTGCACTTTTTGTCAGCAGCCAGACTTAGAAGGAACCTATAACTCTGGTTCCAAATAGAAAAAGTTAGGCCCTAAAAATATGCGTAACAATGCGGGCCTAGAAAACAGGTAGCCACAGATGTTGGCGAGCTGATGATGCAACGTAATAGCAAATGCTCTCCAGAAGATATGATAGCGAAGAACCTCGTTGGCTACCTTTGGAGGTTTAGGAATAATAAATGGAAAATTAAAAGGGACCTCCCGAAATGGAATAAGTGGAGGATAACAAGGATCCTCCAGAGCAGGACAGGTTTTAAAAGATATACACATTATTAGTTCAAACCGTTGAATGGCAAGAGTAAAAGTACAAGCATCAATCCACACTCGCCATTCTACCCGAGGATGTATTGGCCTGATATGTTCTCTAGAAACAATGTACATGAGTAGAGATCTGAGCCAAGGATCAGTTAGGGAGTATAAGTGTTGGAAGGTAATGGTTAAGTCCAACGAGGGCTTAGTCGGTGTTAGGTCTAATTCCAACAATGATTTAGATTGTGTATACACCCTAACAGTTGTAGACAACTTCAGGTTACCCTGCCTAGCATTAATGATTGGAATCATATTTGAATCAAGGGTAGACTCCAAATTACAACTCTTTGATGGCAGGGTCAAAATGTCAGAATCATTATCATTCAGCTCATCCCTAGATTCGTTTGGTTCACTCAAATTTTTGTCGGGGTGTATATGTGATTCATTATTGAAGACAGCAGTTGGATCAGTATCCTTAATTATTTCTAAAGGAGGATGAGTCATAATATTTTGGAGCAAGCCTACATCATTGAATTCGTTATTGTTGTCGGGGTATAAATCCTCAATTGACGTGTTTAGTCCTCAAGAGTCTCCCATAGCCTTCTCATTATTTTGTTTGTCCTCCTGTAATATCAACTCCTATTTTGATGGAGGATGACTCTCAAAAGAAAGGAGGAATCTGGATTTAATCATATTATTTCTATCCTCTGGAGGTCAATCCTCAAATGATAAATAATTCCCCTGTGATTCACTCCAGATTTTCAGTCCAGGTTCCTCTATTGGGGCATCCCCATCCTCTGAAATAGACTCTTCATATCCCTGAGACCAAAACTGATCATCCTCTATTCCCTTAGGGTCACCTTCATTGGGTGCATTTAAATTCGTAGGATGCTGAATGGTGAGTGTTGATTCCCTAAGTGGAGGGTCAGGAGTAAGCTTACTAAGGGTAGAAGGGGATTCCACCAAATAATCAATAGGGGAAGTGATAGGAACAATATAACCTTGACCCGAGTTAGTAGGGTAAGGAGAATACTATCATTGGGGTCAAGGTCCTCAAGAGGTACCATCTTCCCTTACTTTTGACTCCAATATAGTTCAAGTGGATAATAACTATGATCGTTGTCCTCTAGTGGCCGTGTCTGATTGGGAGAGTCTAAGTGATAGCTACATAAAATTGGATCTCGATTGTCATTAGGTTCCTCAGAATTATTTTTATGATCATGATCTTATGGGTAGGGACCAGGGCTATTGGGAAGCATTTAGCTAGGTTGTCTTATTTCTTCATTTAATTGTTGACTATTCCTCAACATCTCTCGCATTGATTCCATCATTTCTTTTTGCTATTTTTGCATTTCTATCATAAAAGAGGAGAGGCTACAATTATCAGGTTGTGGAGGATAGTCAATTTTAGGCTCTAGTTGTCTAGGGGTATCGGTCCAACCTCGATACGAAAAATCATGAAGGGTGGGAGGGTTGGATATTTGCATGGAAGTAGGGATTTCAGGGTTTGGAAATCCTACTCCTAGGCTCTGCTCAAAAGTGGGAGTTATCAGGCCAGTACTCTCAGGATAAGAATAAGAATGATCACATGAATTGTCAATGTACTCATGAAAGGATGGATACGCTTGGGGCATGGGATCCTGATTAAATGATGGGAAGTATTGACTCTGATAATCTAACTGATAGAAGTAAGGGTAATCCATTTCTTTAAGCAAAACAGTTTTAACTCTCTTAGGATTTAGAAGAAATCAGAATACAAGCAGAAACTTCCTAAAGAGTTCTACTGTCAAAGCAAATGCAAATTCAAAGGGATCTGCTTTTTAGTAGATTGTAGGTCTTAGAATTAAATGTTCAATTGGTGGCCAAACAAGTTTTGTAAAAAATTACGCTTCCCAGGCCAGCCTTCGCTGGTGCCTATAACTTACTTGCAAGGGATGGAAGTCTTGAATCGAACCCACACACGAGGAACCGAAGTAATTTAGTGGATAGGCTTGTTGATTTCCGACTAACTTCCTTTGTGGTGCAAAAGAGGAGAGGTAGAAATATATCTAGTGACCGTATGTGTGAGGTGCACAGTGTCTCAAGTGTGCAAACATATGATCGTGTTTTGATTTTTGAAATTTCGCAAAAAGGATCCTTTTGCACACAATTTCCAATCATAGATTTTAAGGTCCAACCTCTTAGCAATCCCAATTTTTAAAGTGACCATTGAATTAATTTGATTCAAGCAATTTAGTGGTCTTAGATTTAGGTTCAATGCATATGCATGACAGGAAATTGATGCTCAAGAGAAGACGTACCTTACTCCAACTTTCTTCGTGCAATAATGAATGCAATGCAGTAAAAATAAACTAGATGCTGCTCATTCAGTCCTAGATGGTCATCCTATAGATATGCAGCTTCTAGCAGGCAGTTCGAATATTTTATTTATTTAATTATTATTATTATTTTTTAATAGTGAATAAACAGACCTATATAACCAACTAACCAAAATTCAGTTCAAATAGTTCAAATAATCCTATAATCTAAATAAATGGGAACACGGTCCCGAAAATACACTCCCACAAACAAGAGCGATAAGAAATAAAGAGGCACTGGGAACACATTCCCAAAAATACTTGACAAGAGTCCAAAAGATAGAAATTAAATTCTAATGTCTATCTAAACTAAATCAGAAATAGGCTTCTTTGTAAGCCTATGTGCGTGGGATCAAGGCCCATGTGTTCCTATTGCCGTCCTCCAAGTGGCATCAAGGTCCACCAAAAAGATCGTCTCCGCCGTGTGCATCGCTCAAGGTCAATGTTGTCGCTTTTCTACGCCTGTCGCCGTGTTAGATTCCTCGCACAATAATAAAAACGATCAGATGATTGCGCAACTAAGAACATTCCAAAAAAAATAATAACGTGAATTTATTGCAACTGTTGCCTCCCCGGCAACGGCGCCAATTTGACGGGTCAACTTTCCGCTACGTGTTGTAGTATTTAAGTGGTAGGAAAATTGACTAATCAACAAGAAAAATAACCACTCACAGAAGAGCAGGTTGTGTCCACAGGGAGGCAATTATGCAATAAACTCTCGATTATTTCTTATTCTTTTAGTTAAGTGCAAAATCGCTAGTCAAATCTGACATAAAATGTGATGGAAAGTAGATTCACAATAACTTAAAATTATAAGGGTATATGTGCAACTTTCCCTCACAGAAATCTTCAATAAATATATGATGATTTTATGTAATTTTCAATTCACATATACTAGAGAAAATTGGTGCACACGTTAATCCCAAAACCAATCTTGAAACAGGTGAATAACAATAATGTGAAATTATCAGAAAGTATCAGCGTGCATGTGCAATTTTGCCACAATAAAATAATAATAAATCAAAAATTAATTTCGGGTGGCAATGGCATTAGATGTAATTTTTAATTGAATGCAAAACAGAGCATTTGCTCTCTCTCCTCCTCGCTAGAGAGAGAGAGCACCAACGGGGCTATTGACATCAAGGGAGGCTGGCAAAGACGAGGCCGATTCGATGGAGGTTGCGGCATTGACGGGATGGCCGGAGGTGGCCAGTCGACAGAGAAGAAGAACGCCAGCGGAGGTGCGCCTGCAGGTGGCTAGGGTGCTCTGCAGAGAGGGGAAATGCTGCAGGTGCGAAGGCGGGCACTGGTGCGGTGCCTGTGGTGCTTGGTAGGGGCGTGGGTGAGCGGAGCGTCTATGCAGCGCCTACGGGTGCTGGCCTGGCAGTGGTGAAGGAGCGCAGCACCTTTTGGCGCGGCTGGAGGGAGCGCTGGATGGAGCGACTGGTGAGGTGAGGCGGGTCTGCAAAGGTGGGGGGTGCATTGCAGGGAGGCACTGGAGGGTGGATGGGCGCTTGTGCGGCTAAAGGGTAGGATAGGGTGATGGAACTAGAAGGGAGGATGCGCCTGCGGGTTAAGGCAAACTCCTGTAGTGGTAGCGTGCTGCTTGGTGCAGGCGCGGGTGGGCGGTGTGCTTGATGCAAGTGCACGCGGTAGAGCAGTTCCCCGCTGGGGGGAAGATGATCCTCCGAAGAACTGACGATCCTCTTTTTATCCCCTCCCCGACGCAAGTTAAGGGATTTTCAAATCCCTTACTAAATATGGTCGGCGCTGTTGGTGAGGTTGTTGATGGTCAGCCGTATGTTGAGAAATTTATGGGGGAAAATATCTTTTCTCCCCTTATTCATTTTCCCATTGATCCTCCTCCCTCTTCTTCTCGATTATTAGTCGGATGGATAGATTAAGTGAAGATGTAACGAGTGTGCTGTTGCGAGACCTGCATGAAACATAAACTAATTACATACTATGTTATCGAATGCGATAAAATAGATGTAAAATTAAATAATGATGCATGCAATCATTCTACAACTTAATGTAGATATTAACAAACATACAATGCTAAAAGAGAATTACTTAGGTGTAACAATAGTTCATTAGAATGGACTCATCATTTATACTTACCACATTTTCAAAACACACTTAAAACATTTTGTAAACCAGAATTTAACTCTGAATTAGAATTCTTCGAAAATCTCTTTAATCTTTGTGACTATTGTTAACTCAAATTAGAATACAAAGTGTTTTAAGATAACAAAACTTAAGGATTGAAAATTAAATTTTAACTCAAAAACTCAAATAGATTTAAGTTGATCCTTTGTTTATGATATTTGAATTTTATCAATATAAGTTTAAGAAAATTAACCAGATACTCATTATTAATCAAGCTTAGAGTAGTAAAACTCTAATTTACTAGCCTACAACACTAAAGAATAACTTCTAGACTTAGGATTCTGTCAATTCTTCTCCTTTAGGTCTCAACTTAAAATCTTCAAAACCCAATTTTTTAGGCTTCATTGCCCAATACCAAGGTTCAGTAGCTATGATTTTAAAACATCTGTGCTTAGTGAAGAGAATTGTCCTAAAGACATCTAAAGTTGCAAAAATCTAGATCTTAAGACATTAATTTCCAATCCCAATTATTCCAATTCAAGCCTTTGGCTTAGCCTTAGTCAGGTTTGTTTGCTTTCTCCCCATTAGTTTTCTATCTCGAGGTCAACACTTTTAGTGTATATCTCCCCGATGGACCACTAGGTCTCCTATTCCTAATATTTTTTTCTCCACATTTTTTTCTTCACTTTTTCTATAGGTTGGAACACCCATTTGTAGCGAGGTGATTCTTTTCATTTGTTGGAAGGAACGGTAGCATTCATTTGTATTGAGATGCTTTCATTTATTATGTGGAAACACTGCATAAGCACCCATTTTTAATAAGGCACTTAACTGCAAGGTGTTTTATTTACTTTTTTTTCTTTTTTTTTCTTTTCCCCCCTTCTCATTTTTCTTACTAACTATATTCTCCAAATCCTTTCTATAGGTGAGTGGCACATCCTTCACCCTTTCAAGAACTGCCCCACAGAAATCCTTGGACTAAAGAGGATTCAGAACTGATCTCTTAACCTCTAAGTTTTCGCGGTCTCAGATGCCAACAAGACAATTCTATGTGTGTGAATTTAGATGTTCAGGTTACTTAGCTCTCAAACTAGAGCATGGACAACAAAGCCCTTTACTCTCAAGTTCTTCAAACTTTTAGTTTCCTCCTATAGGATTCGTCAAGACAAAATTTACCAAGTCTAGTTATTTATCTTTAGTCTGTAAGATTTGTAAACTAAAATTCTACTAACTCTCTATTTAATTAACTTTGAATATCTGGTCTTTTTACTTAACTTTATGATAAAATCAAATTTTCAAAAAGCAAAAGGATTACTTAATCTAATTGATTAGAAAGTTATAATTTAATTCGAAAACTTAAGTTTAAATCTTAACACACTTAGTTTCTTAATTCAAGGTAAGAATAGAAAAACAAATCCTTCAAAGATTTAAAAGATTCTTAATTCTAATAAAACCTCATTTTAAAAATTTAAACACAAAAGTGTATTTTTATAAAATGTTTAAAGCAAAAATCTTACTAGGAATTGAATGTTCTTAAATATTATATATATTCCATATACATTTTAAATTTTTGACCTAAAATAAAATTATGCTCTTAATTATAACATATATTTATTTATGTTCTTTTCTTCTTTATTAAAAATGAATATACCCCTCTTATTTTTTTTATGAATTTTCTTTTTCAAATTTATTTGTATTTATATATTTTTATTTTTTTGTATATAAGATTTTTCAATTTTTATGATTTTTTTCAAAAATTTTTCAAATTTTTATAAAATTTTTGACTGTTTTTTAAATTTTTATCAATGTTAGATTTTCTATTCTTTAAATTTCGTGGATATTTAATTTTTATGTGTTTATTTTTTATCCCACACTTAAAGTGAAAATTTCACTTCAACACTCCCCAAGCCAAAATTTTACAATCTCCTCATTGTAAGAAGGGTAAAAATATTTTACACTTCATTTAGTATAGGGTGATGGAAGGAGTCGAAAAGAGGAGATTAAAAATCTCTGTGTGGACGATTTCAAGTCTGACAAAAGGTTAGAGTGGTCAGTGGGACTAAATGAAGGTAATCAATATGATATGAAGTGAAATTTTAAAGTGTAGAAGAAAATAAAAAAGGTGAAAACAAGAAACAGCTATGTGCAAGTACTAAGTTTTACGCCTTCAGCTAAGCGTAAACCCTAGTAAAGAACCCCTAAAAGGAATAGGTATATGGTAAAAACAGAGGAGTTATGAAAGAATTGATTCAAGAAAAATAGAAAACAGATTAAACCACCCAATCAAAACTCGTCCTAAAATTGCCTAGAATAGATCTCGCAGAACCCAAAATCAGATTCTCGTGAAAATCTCAGAAATATTAGAGTGAAAATCATGTGAAGATTAGATCTGATTTAGGTTGAGATGTAGAACGTTAAAGATTAAGGCAATTTAAAAGATGATTCCACCAAGATCAGAAGATCAGCAAAATCAGTTTTGATTCTCAATAATAGGTGGGTCATTTTAACACAAAATAGGTTGCTGATGTGGGTTTGGTGGGTTATTTTCAGGTAATACGGAGGACAAGTTATGATTAGAATCAAAGGCCTGATTAAGGAAATGGACTTGGCCTTGGTTTTGCGTAGGATTTGGCAGATTTCTAGCATTCAAAATTGGCTGAGATGGAAGAGTACTTGGCTGACGAAACTCAACCAAAAGCGTGATCTGATTTCGTAAATCAGCCAACTCTACCTTACATTACCTATGGATCTCAGCGAGAGCTTCAACATTTTGTCATTGACTCTCTAACACAGCTCTTAAAATTTGATCTACCTGTGTATCTCTAATACGCCTAGAGTAATTCTGCATACTCATCGGGCTAGGCCTTACATTTGATTGCTGAGGGGGCAATGGAGGTGGGTTAAAATGGGTCTGATTCTGATAATTTTGTCTTTGATTTTGATTTTGATCAGCTCAAGAAAAATTTGGATGGTTTCTCCATCTAGGATTATAGGAATTTGAATAAGGGTTTGGTCTTGGAATATTTTCCTGGATGGCATTTAAATTAGGAGGATAAGGCATGTTTTCTGCAACAGAAAAGGGTGGGAAAAAGGGTGGGTAAGATTGTGGGACAAAGGTCCCTCCTTGGGTTAGTGAAGGAGTAGATAGAAAACCCAAGGGAGATGGATCTCTAGAATCTAGATTATTCACAAATCCCCTCCCCGCGAGAATTTACGAAACAGGTGAATACGTGGAATTCGTAGCAAGTAGAGGCGTAAGAGTCTTCATTGTGTTTCTAACCTCATCGAGATGCTTTGCTACGATATCTACTTTGTCCAATTTTTCTGCAATAATCTCTAAATCCTTTGAACTGGACGGATTACTGATCTCGTGAATGCCCTTATGCGGATTTTGATGATTCGTATTTGCTCCCCACGTGAGTTGCGACATAGATGCGTTGTTCATCGAGTTTTCCGCCAAATAATTCTGAAGCGGATTTTACATCGCGATTTAGAAAATTCCCTCCACAAGAGGCATCGGCTAGATTGCAAATGCCCTCTTGTAAACTATAATAAAAGATATGCATGAGTTGCCAACGAGGGATATCATGATGTAGGCATTTCCTTTGTGATTCATGAAAACGTTCCCACGCTTCATGAATTGGTTCTCCTTGGTTTTGATTTAAAGTAGTAATAGCTCGCCTCAAAGCATTAGTTCAACCAATTGGAAAGAACTTCTTCAAAAATGTGGATTCGAGTTCAGCCCAAGTTGAGATTGGTCTTGCTATAGTTCTATACCGATATGCTTTTTTATCTTTAAGGCTAAAAGACATCTTCATTAGTAGGATTTCCCTATTTTGATTTCGAGGACCAAGAGTTTGGGATAAATTTTTAAGATCTTCTATATGTTGAAATGGATCCTCGGATGCAAATCCGTGAAAGTAGGGGATTAAACCTATAATGTTTGGCTTTAATTCAGGATCATTTTCCCCAATAGGAATCCTAACATTAGGCTCTACTTGTGCATTAGATGGGTTATAGTAATATCTAAGTAGAGGCCTTGCATGATTGATCGGTAAATCAGGGTTTTCAAAACCCGCCTCAGGTCGAGGTGAAGGATGGGCTTGAAGAGTCTGTAAATTATTTAAGGCTACTGTTAAAAGATTAATTTGTCTTGTTTGCTCTAGCATCCTAAGGTTCTGGTTCAAGAGCACCTCATGAACATCAAAAGGCAACATCTCCCCCTGGCCAGAAGAAGGGATCTCGGGATTTAGATTTTGCATTTGATACAAAGAAGTAGATGGATCAGACGAGAAAACCATTGGTTGCTTATCTGCAACCAGCCCAGGATCACTTGTCAATGGTGGTGCAAGAGGCGGATGCAAGGATCACCTCCCGTCCATAAACGGAAAATAATGTGCATGTGCACACACACACCACCGATAAGGAAACAACGGCACAAAAAGCCCGCAAAACAGCGCAAAAGACGTGGGTTTTGCTCTTCTTTCAAAGGAAAGAAGAAATTCCTAAGATACACAAAGTAATTTGATGCAAACAAATAGAGTAACAGTATAAAATACGCATCCTAATCCGTGTCTATGTAGGTGCGTACCTTAATGCTCAAAGGTCGAAGGTCTAGGATCGAGACCACTCACTACTGGCTCCCCGGGGCTATAGTAGTGAGACAGACTTGTTGATCGTCAACCAAAGCCCAAAGAGGTGCAAAGAGGAGAGATAGAAAAATAGACTCGTGTGACCCTAGTGATCATGCTGTGTGCACGATGGCATGCAAAAGATGATAGCGATTGAGAAACCCACATGCATTCTGCAGTCAGATTTAAGTCACAATTTTTAGTTCCTCTTTTTAGTTAATCTTTTTCAAAAACTATATCAATCTAAACTACAATGGCTGCTTTCTAAATCTTTTCAAACAAAAATATATGGTCTTTTTAAATCTTAGAGGATAAGGATCTAGTGGGTTTTCTCATGTTTTCCTACTGATGCCAGAAAAATAGTTTAAAAATGCCCGAGTTAGATCGCACTAATACTAGCAGGAAATATGCACTCCTAAGAGTGTATACCTATGTATATGCTGCTGCTAGTCAGAAAAAGATGTATTTTTATATTTTTTTTAAATTTTAAATGCAACAATACGAAAGACTAAGAAATACTCACAAAAATAAAAGCAACAACAAAATCTTGCCTTCTCCTGAGATTACCCATGAAGGTAAACAAGAAAAGAAGGTAGAAAATAAAAATAAAAAAAACAAAAATAAGAACAAAACAAAATAGAACTAATTAGAACAAAAATTAGTAAAAACAAAAATATATTACAAATACCTCCTAATTAGAAAATTAAACCTTTTAAATTTTAGTGAACAAAAATATTACCTCCCCGACAACGGCACCATTAAAATGATGTTTAGACAAAGTAATGCCAGGGAATATTTTGATGAGTAAAATGAGGCAAAATATTACTTCCCTGGCAACGGCGCCCTTAAAAGGATGCGTGCCTTTACACTCAACTCAGTAATTAAATTAATTTTACTTAATTAAGAGTAGAAAAATTCACTTAGGTTAACTCGAAATTATGTCGGGTGTGTAGTATATGGTCGAATTAACCTAACATTTTAGAAATTTTTACTGGTTACGTCCAGGTCATTCACTGGGAGGTATAATTTTTTTTCTAAATGCAACAATTATCTTTTATTTCTTTTCAAGTTTAGGAGGTATAACTAGGTTGATTTTAACATGAATTTTGCCAAAATATTAATTAAAATGAAGTAATATGCAAAATTCCATAAGAAAACATATTTACTCAAAATGATCTACTTTATTAACAAGTAAACATGTTAGTTTTCCAATTTTATTTTAAAATAAATTAAGGAAATAAAAATTGTTCTATTAAAATATGCCTTATTACAACATTTAAGAATAAAAAGTAATTAAAATGATGTAAGAAAAATAATATCCTTTCTTACTTCTTCAGCCTCTCTCTTCTCTCTTTCTTTCTCTTCTTTTCCTTTTATTCTCTATCTCGAGCTCTCTTTCTTACCTCTCCTGCCTTCTTCTTCTCTTCCCTTAGTCTTCTTCTTAGTCCTCTTAGTAGTGCCTATTCTCATCCTTAGCCATCAGCTTCTTCCTTCAGCTTAACCTTTAGAACTTAGCCATCGACTTCTCTTTCAATTCCCTTAGACTTAGCCTTTAGCTCTTCTTTAAGTGAACTGAATCGATTTTTTTTTACTTTTTAACCAAAAATTATTTTATTTGCGGTGAGGTCCTTTCGAGGATACACAACACCCTGAGAGTAGGGTTGGACCAGACCCTATTCGATCCTCGCCTAATCTCACTTAGATTTGATTTCGATTTATTTTAGTTTGATTCATAGTTTCGAGCCAATCCGGCTCAACCCGGCCTCCGAGGCCTCGCCCTCCCAGGGCACACATGCTCACGCCCACTCGAGCACACACCCGCAGGCACACATGCCCACACACACACATACACATGCTCAGGAAGATTCATAATTCTCAGATCAGTAATTGGTGCGGCAAGCATCGACGACTGGGAAGCCCATGTAACAATTTGCTTTTGTTCCCATGCGTGCACTCAGAAACTGACGATGTGGGACTATGTTCCCCCCTTCTAGACCCAACTTCAATCAATCATATCTCCCATCTCAGATCTCCGTTTCAAGTGATTTAAAGTTTGTTGGAAAACTCTAAGATAGATCTACACAATTGCACGGTCAATTTAAGGTTTAGCGGATGTTCTCCTCTTCAATTTGTAGAGTGAAATAAAGGGTTCCTATGGGTTATTTATTGCCTGGAAATGAAATTAACTTCACAGAGTCCTCCGATGGACTTTTCTCTCTTAACTAATGCTCTGAACAGGTTCTACAAATGATTCCATAGCTGCTAGAGTAAGATTTAAGCTCTCAAGACCTTCAGGACATGCATAAAAGCTCTAAGCTTCTTTGAAAGCTTCAGACTTTGAAATTTACAACTTAAAATAATTAGATAGACAGAAAGGAACATTACTGATCGATTTAAACTAGTTTTAAGGGTTGTAATTGACTTATCTGGGCAAGATTTAAAATCAAAACTCAACAAAATGGCATTACTGTTAGTTTGGGTTTGAAAATAACCCAAATTGACAGGTTTTGAATTCTCACATAATTATTCACCTGAGCTCAGCTTAATCACTCTAAAACTATCCAACAAGATCCCGGAAAAAACTTAATCTCATCAATTTCTCAGATTGAGCTCAGAACTCCATTATCAGACTCAGTTTGACTATGAAGGCAAAAAAATTTGACTTTCTGTTCAAAGCCTTCTCTAAAGAAATCAAGGCCTCGAATAGGATCTTCTTAACCTCAGAAACTCATTCAAATTCTCAGATAGGCACTCTGACCAAGATTTCTAGGGTTTCAGGCTCGCTGCCTGAGCTTTAAAAGGTGTGTGTTCATTAGAGCCATTCAGAGGTTGTTACAGTATTCTAAGAGCATAAACAGCTTCAGTGCATCACACTGAAGCTTCTAGGTACCTTAAATTCTTCTCAGATCTCTTCTATTAGACTTCTCCAACTCCGCCGAAGTTGGAGAAGATGAACCCTCAATCTGAGCTCCAGTCACTAAATCTTCAATAAAATATCTACAAATTAATCAGTGATTGTTAAATCATTGATATGGAGTTTCTCAACAAATTCTAACGGCTGAAGCACAGTTTTGGCTCACCAGAGCTTACCGGAGCTCCGGTGAGTCCAGAAAATGTATAAACTATATACAGATTGTGAAATTATGCCATTTTCAATCTAAAAAGGATCTTGAGGTTGCAAGGAACCGCAAAATCAAATTTAATTCTTCATTTGTCTCTTTATATGTAAGATTTGACAGTGAATTCATTTCTTTAAAAATCTGATTGGAATTAAGCTTAGGACTTGTTTTACGACTCAATTGAGCGGTTAAAACAAGTCAACAGATAATAGCAGTCATAATTATATAGATAATTAATAGTTTGTATTGCTCCTGAGCCACCATTGACAGCGAACTTAGGAGCTTCATTAAGAGTGGGCATTTAATTTATATGTGATAATAATATGTATTATAGTGTCGATTAGGGCCCATAAGTGGTGGATAGATGATGAAAGACCCTATGAAGGTGGAATTAGATCGATTACTGTCACCATAGACAGTGACAGTAGTCAGTGGAGGTGGAATGTGAATTAGACGATTAGATGATCAATTAAATGATTAAATGTGCTAGAAGTGATTGTGAGGGTTATAGGAAGGTGGACAGTGAGTTAAAAGGACAAGATTAAAGCTCTGGCGAGCTCAAGGAGCTCGTCGGGGTTGGAGAAAATGACGTTGAAATTCTAAAATTACTCTAATCTAACTACCTAAACTAGCTAACTAAGCTAACCTACTCTTACTCCTACTCCTACTCCTAATCTACTGTTACCTAGACGAAGGGGTCAATAGGGTTCCACCGAAGTCTCATGGTGGACATCGAAATCAGAGGGTGGAAGAAAGTTCTCCGGTGGGCGGATTTGAGGTGGAGTAGAGGACTCCTTCAGTCGGTGCTTGTGTCAGAGACGCGGAAGACCATGGCGGATCTCCTCGGCAGATCAGAATGGATGGAGTAAGTCGGAAAATGAGATTGAGAGTCGTCGGAGTTTTGGACAAATAGCCTATTTTGTTGGCAAAGTGTTACAAGAGGGAAGGGAGCAAACATGAGTAAAATCCGAGGGGTGAGGGGGTATTTATAGTAGTTGGCAGCGAAGAGAATGGCAGGGTCTGGCCGAAGAAGGAGCTTGCGGAGCTTAACCTCCAGCGTCGTCTCCAACAACGGTAAGGTTATCTCCGTCTGGAAATTAGGATTTCCAGTTAATCCAGATGGGTGGATCAAGAAGAGGTGGTGAGTGCAAGTTGCAAGAGCTTGGACAAAGAAGGTTGATGTCGGCAGGGCGTTAATCGCATGGTGGCGTGACTCTCCGTCGCCAGCCGTTCATTTAGCTGATGAAGAAGAAGAAGGAAAGGGACTTAAATGTATTAAATCTTAAGGACCTGTGTGAGAAATAAGGACCCAACTGTAACGAATTTTAAGGACCAAAATGTAAACTCAGGTTTTGAAGGTTTATTTTAATTTATATCTTTTCCAACTTTTTATATATGTTAGTAAATAAAGTAAATATTATGTTTTCACCTTGAATTTACATTTTTGACCTTTTTAGGTTAATTTATTAGATTAAGTAAAATTACTTAAGTTATTATATACTTAGTTATATATTATGTTTAAGTTACTTATCTTATTAATTCAGGGTATGATTAATAGGATTTCGAGTCCAATTATTATCTAGATTATTAATAATGTTAATTGAATGATAAAATGTCATTTTAAACTTATTTTAAGGTCCTTTACTAAATATCCCTTCTTCTAAAATTAACCCTTATAAATTCATAATCTTAGCTAATTAACTAGGAAGACTAGTTAATTAGGGGTAATTAGAGATCATGATGATTTTCTCAACAGTAGTGATTCTAAGGGAATAATGAATTTCCATCCATTACATTTGAAGACTTGCACCATGATTTGGGCGACTCAAATAAGATTTTTGATCACCCTAGGGATAAGATTGAGGATTCTTCTAAGTCCAGAACTAGTGAGCTGGGCGACTGGATCTTATTTGACTCACCTACTCGACATCCATCTATGCCTAACTTGACTTGCAAAGTGGTTTCTTATACCATTTCAGACTACACCACTTGGGTTCCTCATTTCATTTCCCATCACTTTCATGACCATATGATTTATTCCCCACAAACCACCCGGTATGCACCTCATCTACCTTCCTCATGAATCACTTTTTAGGGTTGCCACTATCTACTTTCCACTCTAGCACCTGCACTAATGTTTCTCTCTTTTGTAGAATCTGGCTACAATTAGTTTCAAGCCCGTTCACTTTATTTTTCCTAACTTTTGGGCTTGGTATTCACCATCAGCCGATCCACATTTGTGGATCACTGGCCTTTGCACTACATGACCATATCGTCATTTTAATCCTGAATCAACCCATTAATCTAATCATTCGCTTTTGGGTTTAGGACCAGCAAATGACGTTAAACATAGCACTGGCTGGGTGGCAACCCAGTATTTTTTACAGGTTGATTTGCATCCTCTACATCCATGCTGACCTAGATCAACAAGCATAGTAAGGTGATATCCCCACCTCTTGCATATTATATTTTGATTTTGATGCATAGATTTCAATGAGGACATTGTAATGAATAGGCATGGTGGGGTGGGCATTGCATGCCTAAATTTTATGTCAAAAAAAAAAAAATTTAGGCATAAAGAAATGTTCCAACAAGGTTTTATTAGGGATTTATTCTTAAGTTGATTCCTAAGTTTAGAATCCAGTACAATTTCATACTTACACATAGAATTTGCAATGGATCCTCTATGAAGATCGGTAAACATCTTTAGTATGTCGAGAAGAAGCAGTGCTTCTTCTCCTAACCGCTTGGACAGTAATTAGGGAGTTAGGCAAACTATCTTCTAGTAGATCCACCAAACAAGTGTGAGGTTAGAGTAGAAAGTCTACTGGTGCTCTATGGCTAGTATGAGGAATCTTAAATTCTGGATAATTAGATAAGGATACTCAGAGTTAAGCATAGTTTTTGCTCTCGATTTCTGATGTAAACACATTTACACTACTCAAGATGTCTATTTATGCATGTTCTTTTGCATAGGATTGCATTTCATGATATAAATATTGCATAACATGCATCATCTTGCATTTAGAGTAGTTTGAATAAAATGGAGGTTAATTATCCCTTTTATGTGCTTGGACAGGGCAAACATTTTATCGGGGCCTAGGATCAAAGATCCAACCGTATGGATGTGACCAGGGCGACGATTGGAGTTCAACGACTCCAAGATCGCCCTAATCAGACATCCGTAGCATCAGATAGTGACCGAGGAACCCTAGAAGACCAAGGGCCAGGATGGTGTAAATCCGCACTTTAGATGACAAATCCAACCGCACGGATGAATTCCAATCGACGATCGCAGCCCAACGACACAAAAATCGAGTCAATCTGACATCCGTGGCACCATCTACAACTTCCAGAAGATGGACGGCCAAGATGGCACCACGTGGCGCCATCTCAGTCGCCTAAACGGCCGCTTGCATTCTATGAAGTCCATGCACCCGCCCCCTCTCCACCGTTGGATCTCGATCCAATGGCTGTGGATGCGACTCTTTAAAGTCATTCGCACGACCTTTTGGGCGAGGCAGCGTAGCGGTCCAGCACCTTATCGCGACGCGCTGGCGCACGTTCGAGCCTCGCCAAGCGATTTCTAAGGCGAGCGGGCGCGCCTTCATCAACCGTTAGATCGTAATGCAACGGCCGCGCACGCCCGATAGCGTTCACGCGCTATTGCAGGCGTGGCGTCACGCGCGCTCGCACGCGCCAGGCGGGCTCAGCAGCAGGCGGAGATGCATCTTAAGCCGTCCGATCTCGTGATCGGACAGCTAAGAATCAATGAACGTGCGATGGCGTTGAGGAAGCAGGCAGCTGAGGAGCCGCGCGTGGGCGCGGAAGCTACGCCCACGTTGGGGCTTTAGTAACGGATTTATCCGTCATTAAAGACCCCTCATTTATTATTTTAAAGTTGTAATGTCTATTTTGCCCCACTCCTTGCAACTATAAAAGGAGACCCCTTCCATATGAAATTCTCATCCCTTCATTCTCTTCTCTACCCCTCCAAAGCTCAAGAGAAGCTTGTCCAACACCCGGGATGCTTCTCGTGACATAAAGTCCAAATTTTCGTCCCCCTTCGGAAGTGGATCCCACGATGAGGATGCTGTGCTACTTCGTTCCCGTTCTTCTACTTCGTCCTCCTTCGTCCTGCTTCGTGCCCCTTCATCCAGGTGTCATCCCGTCTGGCTCATCCTCCAAGCAACCGTCAAGGAGGATTTCTCTCTCCTTATTCTTTTTACTGCTTTCTAGTAGAGATTACTGCTTTCTAGAGTAGTTTTGCTCGTCCTCCAAGCAATCGTTGAGGAGGACATTTCTCCCTCCATTCTTTTAATGCTTTCTAGAGTAAATTTATCTCTTTCTATAGTAATTGTTTTATGCTTTATAGTAGTAAGAGTGAAATGAACAATCTCCTTAATGATAAATTCCTTGTTTATTCTACAGCTCATTTTGATTTCTCTGTGTAATATTCTCTCTCTCTTACTCTCTCTCTCTTTTCTATTTATTGTAAATAATTAGATAGTTTTAAATTGAATTATTCCATGACAAATAAAAAGGAACGCGTAGTTTTAAATCAAACGTCCGCCTCCCTGTGTTCGACCCGGAATTTTAATTTCGGGATAACTTTTATCTGTTGAACATGAATTCTTCGCTTTCAAGCTACAGTGACAGGTTTTCCAAAACGGAACACGTTAGCGTAGCGATTCGTGTGTTGAACATTTTGGCACCGTTGCCGGGGAGGCAATGCTCTTTGATTTCTCTTCGCGTTTTGTAACTTACAAATCATTTACCTCACTTTTCTCCTTTCTTATTGTAATTGCAGGTACTCTTTTGAGATGAGCAAAAGCGGTAGATTGAAGTAAAGTGCTGTGGAAGGTTTTGTAAGTTATCCCCCACCTCCCACCCATTAGATTTCATTTCATCACATAATAACTCAAACATTAATCAACCTAGGTATTTTTATAAACTCTAAGGTTAGATTGTTTGTTGTTTGACACCCATACTCACCCCAACCCCCACATTAAAAAGAAAAAAAAATCTCACAGAGGTACACAACCTCATCTGATTTTCAAACTCAACCGGTAAACCGATCTTAGGAGCCGGTACACACATCCAAACACATAATTGAGTAGAAATCAGATTAGGTAATCATTTGTGTGCCTAATTAAGTGGTGCAACAGGCCAATTGTTTGAGTTGATTGGGCCACACCACTTCAAATAAAATTAACTTATCACGTAGCTGCCAATTAGGTTCAACTTTTATGGATTTACTAGGCACTACACATTCTTTTTAAGTTTTAAAGGAAAACATCTTCACCCGTGCTTTCAAAAACCTGGTGTGCCAACGAAACTTGTTTGAAAACACCTAAAGTTGAATCTAAAAGCTACTAAGCAAGATTTGAACTTTAAAATTCACCGCATCAAAAATAATCTTGCTTGAAAACCAGTGGTTGTGCACGCACACACGAATCAATCAATCATTAAGGGCACAACCCATTTAAAGGGCCCATCACATTCCAAAGCACATTCAAACCTAGCCCTAAATAAAACAGAGTAGACGTTGGCCTTAAGGATTGGACTCGCTCTTCAGAACCCAGAACGAGATTATTTTCGATTAGTCTGTTTCTACTGTTCAATCCGATGTCTAGCTAGGGGAGCAGAGTCAAACGATCGCGGCTGGGGGGTACACTAGGAACCGGAGGCGCAAGCCGAAGGAAGAACCTTCTCCCCAGTCCCTCCTTCTAACTGGTTCGATTGAACAGACTGAAGTAGATCAAATCATTCCTTTATCTCAAGATGGGTTTTGGGAGTCTGCAGGTCTGTAGGCTAACCCATTTAAGGACAGGTTTGATTGTTTGTATTGCAGGGTGCCTTTCTTCCTCCCGTGTATCATGAATCCTTCCACATATTTCACGCATTCCCGCTCTTTCCCTCCTGTTGTGAATTATCCTCAACATGACGATTATCCCAACTCGTATTGTAATCAACCATCAGTTAGTTGGGATAATTCAGATTGGGGATACAATTCCAAACCTCCGTGTTTAGGGTCTAACCCGGAACACTTTGATTCTGATTTCTATCCTTCTCAGAGCTACATCGATTATAAATCGTCTTCCTTTCATGCACAACCTAATACGATCTACAATCAAGAAGGATACACCAATCTTTACCCATCCTCTGATTTCACTACCTTTAGGTCATCACCATCTTTTGAACAATCTGAAATGACCTATTTTCAAGAAGGGTGTAACGAATCTCAATTCGTTAATTCCCCTACATTGAGCCCAAACCCGCCCAACCCTGAACCAACTCATTCGGTTCAGGTTAACCAGGTTCAAGATAAGGTTCTGGCTAACTTGAGGAATATTATTCAATCTTTAGAAGTTTAGCCAACACCTTGCATTGAGAGATTGGAGCCCCTGATTGAAATGATTGATGATTTAAACAAGTCTTTGTTGGATTGGCTCCAGGATGTTAAGGATAAGAACCCAGGTGAGTTTCTACTTGGGAAATTAGTGAAATTGAGGATGAGATTCGTGGTTGCTTTGATTCAATCTTGGGATGAACCCTCTTCAGGAAAGCCAATGACAGAACCCGCTCGGGCACCTGTTGGGGGGGACACGTGTTACGAGGCTGACCAGATTGAATTAAAGCAACCAATTAAGGATGATCTGATTTCTTCACCTAAGATCCCTGAGCTGAGTTATGAGGAAACGTATGTCTCGTTGGAACAGAAAGTGACAAATGATTTTGCGACATACATTGATACGGATCCTGATTTCTTTGATGGTGAAGATTCAAGTTGCGAAGTCTCACGTGAGTTTTCTGAACACGATTTCTGTGAGACGATTGGGACTGAGGAATCTGATAGATCATTTGATAGCCCAATAATTGAGGAAACTGATCTTAGGGCACACATTACGGATCCAGAATTACATTTTCTGAAGGATTCAATTCAATGCCCTGATTGTCAATTTCACCCTGTTGAACTTATTGATGATTCTAATTCTATGATAATTAGACTTAAGTCAATTTTGATTCTACCACATCATTTAGACTTGGAGATTTCAGATGGGGTGATTAACATGCAAGAGGTCTCGGAATTTAACATTCAGAATGAGGAGGTAAGGAGCTGGGAAGTTCTGATTTGGGAAGTTAATTTTGGAGGAAATGGAAGATTGAGTCGAAGGGTTCCTTTTAAGCTGAAACCATCAAACAGAACCCTTACAACATTTCGAGGATGTCAAACCCAAGCATACATTCAACGATTATCCTTTTGAGCTTCAATTCTCTGTAACCCGACTTTTTGGTCTTGGGTTGCATCCTCATAAATTGTAGGCATGACCCCGCTTGCATTCTGATTTTAGGTTTTGGGTAATTTTTATCCAGAACCTAAGATATTCTCGATTATGGGGGATGGGTCTGCACCACAATCTGGTCGACATCTGTGGACCTCTGTTGACAGGTCGGAGGATTCTTCTGTTTATTTTAATTCTGACCTGCACTTGTGAATTCTTCATTTCTTTTCTTTGTATAGTGTAGCTGAATGCACTAAACTCAGCACATATACAGTTCTTTTTCACTTTGGAGCGGACCTGACATTCACGTAATTCAGGTGCTTTCTATGCTTTTCCACTCTGTTTCATGTCTTTTTAATACAATAAGGACATTGCATTAGATAGGCATGGGGGGGTGGATATTTATCTCTGAATTCATTCGTCAGCTCCGTAGATTTGTTTTATTTTCTTTTATTAAAAAAAAAATCAAAATTAGGAAAGAGAATTTGGGTTTAAGAAAATTTTCAATCTTAAGAAATACTACATTAAGATATGAACACAAAGACCCTTCAGGTCTTTGGACTTAATCAGCCCGTGTATCCACTAAAATGTGGATTTGTCTTTTGAGTTCTCGCCAACCTGAATTTTATTTTAATTGAAGTAAATAAGTTTAGGTGATAAGTACACGACTTATCAACCTACCCTCTGATTTGAGGAATTTTGAGTCTTAAGCATCTACATACTTTCTTTGCACTGACTTGTTGTTCGGTGATTTTAACGGAAATTAGGTAGCTAATGAACCTTCAAGGGTGATATGGCTGGCAAGTTATTGTGGGTAACAGCCCATAGGTAGGTTGTCCAAAGCCTAGTCACTGGACCTTTCTCTTTTTGCTGCCTTTAGGTAAATCTTAGACCAGGGAAGCCACCTACCTAAAAAAAAAAAAAATCAAAAAGAAAAGGTGAAAAGAAAAAAAAAGAAATAAGCCACACTTCGCCGCACAAGTATGGCTGGCAAGTTGTCGGTGGTAACAGCTCATCGACCGGTTGTCCAGAACCCAGCTCAGTAAATGCACTAAAAATTCTTAAAACCGGGGAGATATATATTGGATTCACCCTTGTGTTGACCCTGTAAAAAAATAAAAGTAGGGAGAAAGCTACCGATTGTAAAGATACACCTTTAAGCAGAATTCTTTTTGAGGTCACCTAGAGGCGTAGAAATTCGAAGTCCATTTTAATTGTCGGTCAACGAGTCTATCACAATCACAATAAGATGCTTAAAGCTTAGGGTTCTCATCAAATCTTAGGTGAGTTGAATGACCGTAGAAAGCCACTCTTAAACCCTAAAATTTGAAAATCCAAAAAAAATTAGAAAAGAGTAAAAAGAAAAAGAAATTTTTCTTTAAATAAGGCGAGGCTTGAGGCGGTCTGCATTTTGGCTAACACCCAGGCACCGTTGTGTCTTTGAAAGTTCAGTTCCTAAGTAGACAATTTCTTAATGATTGAAAATAACTCAGGTCCAAATAATCCAACCTAATTCTTTTATAAATAGCATATAGTTTTTGCTAGGGACTAGCAAAAGATATGCATGGGGGTATGATGTAAACAAATTTACACTACTTAAGATGCCTATTTATGCATGTTCTTAAGCATAGGATTGCATTTCATGATATAAATATTGCATAACATGCATCATCTTGCATTTAGAGTAGTTTGAATAAAATGGAGGTTAATTGTCTCCTTTTATGTGGTTGGACAGGGAAAACATTTTATCGGGGCCTCAGATCAAAGATCCAACTGTATGGATGTGATCAGGGCAACGATTGGAGTTCAAAGACTCCAAGATTGCCTTAATCAGACATCCGTAGCATCATATAGTGACCGGGGAACCCTAGAAGATCAAGGTCCAAGATGGTGTAAATTTGCACTTCAGATGACAAATCTGACCTCACGGATGAATTCGGATCGACGATCACAGCCCAACGACACAAAAATTGAGTCAATCTGACATCCGTGGCACCATCTACAACTTCCAGAAGATGGACGGCCAAGATGGTGCCACGTGGTGTCATCTCAGCCGCCCAAACGACCGCTTGCATTCTATGAAGACCGCGCACCCGCCCCCTCTCCACCGTTGGATCTCGATCCAACGGCTGTGCACGCGGCTCTTTAAAGTCATCCGCGTGACCTTTTTGGCGAGGCAACGCAGCGATCGAGCGCCTTATCACGAGGAGCTGGCGCGTGTTCGAGCCCCGCCAAGTGATTTCTGAGGCGAGCGTGCTGCCTTCATCAACCGTCAGATCGCAATCCAGCGGCCGCGTGCGCCCGATAGCGTTCACGCGCTATTGCACGCGTGGTGTCATGTGCGATCGCATGCGCCAAGTGGGCGCAGCAGCGGGTGGAGATGTGTGGACAGCTGAGAATCAATGACCGTGCGATGGCGTTGTGGAAGCGGGTAGCTGAGGAGCCACACGTGGGCATGAAAGCTACGCCCATGTTGGGGATTTAGTGACGGATTTATCCGTCACTAAATACCCCTCATTTGTTATTTTAAAGTTGTAATGTCCATTTTGCCCCACTCCTTGCAACTATAAAAGGAGACCCCCTCCATACGAAATTCTCATCCCTTCCTTCTCTTCTCTACCCCTCCAAAGCTCGAGAGAAGCTTGTCCCACACCCGGGATGCTTCTCGCGAGATAAAGTCCAAATTTTCGTCCCCCTTCAGAAGTGGATCCCGCGACGATGACGCCGTGCTGCTTCATTCCCGTTCTTCTGCTTCATCCTCCTTCGGCCTACTTCGTTCCCCTTCGTCCAGGTGTCGTCTCATCCGGCTCATCCTCCAAGCAACCGTCAAGGAGGATTTCTCTCTCCCTATTCTTTTTACTGCTTTCTAGTAGAGATTTACTACTTTCTAGAGTAGTTTTGCTCGTCCTCCAAGCAATCGTCAAGAAGGACATTTCTCCCTCCATTCTTTTAATGCTTTCTAGAGTAAATTTATCTCCTTCTAGAGTAATTGTTTTATGCTTTGTAGTCGTAAGAGTGAAATGAATAATCTCCTTAATGATAAATTCCATGTTTATTCTACATCTCATTTTGATTTCTCTGTGTAATATTCTCTCTCTTACTCTCTCTCTTTTCTATTTATTGTAAATAATTAGATAGTTTTAAATTGAATTATTCCGTCACAAATAAAAAGGAACGCGTAGTTTTTAAATCAAACGTCCTCCTCCTTGTGTTCAACCTGGAATTTTAATTTCGGCATAAATTTTATTTGTTGAACACAAATTCTTCGCTTTCAAGCTACAACGATAGGTTTTCCAAAACCGAACACGTTAGCGTAGCCATTCGTATACGTTCAACAGTTTCTGCATACAAGTTCTTAGAGTTAATATCTTGAGAGCCACCAAATATGGCAAATATGCGGAGAGCTAGTTCTGAAAAAAACAGGACTGAGGTGGATGGTCACGATTGTCCTTTACTGAATCCTTGGCTAAAGGAGGGTATTAATGTCAAGGTCAGAAATACGGTGTCCTATCCAATACTTTCCCGGTGTCGAGAATAGGCACTTCCACCAAATAAGCCACCTGATATCCTCTTGAACATCCCCCAATCCGAATAATGCCTCAAGAATAAAAATTGTATGTGATATTTAGTCACATTAGTAGATGTCTAGATGCAAAAGGAAATGAGAAAAAGAGGTATATATGTCTATGCATATATATATATATATGTAAGAGTAGAAAAGAAATAAGGGAAAAAGTAGAAAAGAAAAAAAAGGAGTTTATAAGTGTTTTTAGAATTTATTTCAAGTATATTGAGGTAAAAACACCTACAACCCTCACGATCCACCAAATAGAGCCTTGGCCTACATTTCTGCATTTCTGGCTGTCTGAATATGGGTTGAGGAATTCTAACTTAGTCATAGAGTTTTTAGAACTTAATCAAAGTGTTAATTCCAGGAGAGACCACCAAATTTGTTGATAAATCTGGTGAGATTGTGAGCTCAAAAGGAAAGAAAAGAAAAGAAAAGATAAGAAAAAGATAAAGAAGGAGAAAGAAAGAGAATGAGTACAAAGAAACTAAAGAGAGCATAGTTTCTTGCCTCTCTTTGAGTTAAATTATTTAATAGTCTGGAAATCTAGGTTCTAAAGTACTAGTTTAGATGCACACCAGATG
This sequence comes from Thalassia testudinum, assembly GCA_037157565.1. Taxonomy (NCBI): domain Eukaryota; kingdom Viridiplantae; phylum Streptophyta; class Magnoliopsida; order Alismatales; family Hydrocharitaceae; genus Thalassia; species Thalassia testudinum. Next base: position 92,418,631 of record JAZHRO010000014.1, on the reverse strand, counting down.
AGTGTGAGCCACCAAATAAAAATCTACTTGAATCAGAAATTTTCTACTTAAGCCAAAAATTGTGGTTGAATTTACAAATTATCTTATAACCCTGAGGGAAGATGTTTGCCTATCCCAATAGATTTTTACTAAGGGTCATGTACGAGTTTTTGATGTGGATTGGCTTTTCACTTGGATTCGTTGCATATGCTATAAGAAAACACATTCACGATTATCTATATTGCTAAAATTTTGGATGAAAACAAAATACATAAACCTCTAGTCAAACTCTTGATAAAAATTAGTCATATGTGACCCTTTTGCATTTAGTATCGCACTTGCTAGGGACAAGCAAGATTTTGGCATGGGAGTGTGATTGCACAGCAGCCATGCAACCTAAATCACGTGAATTAAGCTAGATTCTAGCGTAACTTGGGAATAATGAATTCATTGACATCGTAATTTGCACAATAGCTAGTTTATTAGTCATATAGGTAATATCATCATTTTATGTACTAATGAGAGATGATTTTAATCAGAGATGATTAGAAGCCGCGAATGTCAGATCAGACTGGACAGATCTAAACAGAATGATGATGGGAGTTCAACACTTCTGAAATCATCTCTATCAGATAATTAGAGCATCATGTGCAATCCATAAAAGAATGGAGATCATGGAGCCAAAGGACAAAGATCTGAGCCTCAGAAGAAAATTCCAACCACATGTATGGATCCAGATCAATAATCGTAGTCCAACGGCACAAAAATCAACCTAATCGGAGGTCTACATCACCGATACAAAGAAATGAAGATGGAAAGCCATGATGCCATCATGTGGCCCATCACAGCTGCCACTCACTACTGACCCATCTCTGAAAACCATCCCTCGCTCACTCTCAACCGTTGGATGGCCATCCAATAGTCCACAATGCATCGACGCCGTCCATCCAACGTCTAGGGATAACTAGATGCAAAGAGGAAATGTTAATAGAACACACGACTAGCGCATTGACTTACATGCTTACGCTGAATCCAAGCGGTGCCTATTTGATCCATGCAGCTCCTCAAATCAAGAAGGCATTGTGAGTGGGAGCTATTGCCCACTAGATCTACATCGACTCACGTAGACGCGACCACATGGCACGATCAGATTGCTCCATGGCTGCGATTGAAAAGAAGCCCATGCATTTTATGAAATGAAGGCAGTAGACGCATGCATTTAAGTAGTCCAATCGTAAGATCAAACAGCTGACGTTGAGGCACTAAAAATGTTTGAGCAGCGAGCGAGAAATCAAAAGTGGGCATGCAAGTGCAAATCTGAGGTGCCCGATTTTGATCCAATGATGTCGGACATGCCACATGTTAGCATCGTAGTCAATCCGAGCATAGAAAGTGCATATAAGGATATTTTGAGGCAAAATCAGAGTCGTTGATCTTGGATTGACGGATCTGATTGGCCTAAGGTTGCTACACAAGATGGGAGGGCCAAAATACCACTTTTGCACTTCATAAAAACTATAAGAGAAGGCCAAAGCCCCCCTTGAATGGATCATCTCTTTCATACAACTCTTCCACCTTCCTCTAGGCCAAAGCTCTCCCTTTGCAACCCAACTGCGACCTTTGTCTTAGCGCTCTGGATTTGATGTGCTGCCGCACCTCGCACAAGCATCCTACAAGCAGTGTCGTCTCTCTGCCTCCTTCTATCTCTCTCTTTCTCTCTCTCTTTCTGTCTATCTATCTCTACTTTTTGCATAGCAATTTCTATTGTGAAAAACTCTTTATCAATGCAATGAAATTTGATCTTATGGATATCTGATGCATCTTTATACGTATAAACATATATAAATACCTATTAGAACTAGTGCTATTGAAAAGCTTCTGTTAAAATAGAGAATGCCTCCCTACGAATGACCTGATACTCATCGATCCTTAAAAAATTATTTGTCGATGTGTTTTCACACTATACTACAACTAAATAATCTTCTAAAATGCGAATTATGTGTCGGACAAGTTGATTTTGCCATGGGTAACAGCCCATTGGTTGGTTGTCTAAAACCCAGCCCATGAAATGCTTGTTTAATTACTAAATAGTTAGGAAGAAGTAGAGAAGTAGAATAAGCTGGAGAGATATACACTAGGTTCACCCTTATGTTGACCCCATAAAACTAACAACTAGGGAGAAAGGTATCAGTCGGATAGATACACCTTTAGGCAAAATTACTTTTCAAGGTCACCTAGGGCCATAGAAACCTGAAGTCTATTATGATTTTCGATTAGTGAGTCTGTCACTTCACAAAGATGTGTGGTTCCGAAGAGCCCATTGCTAGATATCAGATTGAATGGTAGAAATAGACTAATCGAAATTAATCTCGGTCTGGAATCCGAAGAGCGAGTCCAATCCTTAAGGCCAACGTCTACTCTATTTTAATTTGTGTTAGGTTTGAATGTGCTTTGGAATGTGATGGGCCCTTTATCTGAGTTGTGTCCTTAATGATTGATTGATATGTGTGTGTGTACACAACCAATGATTTTCAAGCAAGATTAGTTTTGGATGTGGTGAATTTTAGGGTTCAAATCTTGCTTAATGGCTGTTAGGATTAAACTTTAGGTATATTCAATCAAGTTCAGTTGGCACACCAGGTTTTAAAAACACAGGTTAAGATGTTTTCCTTTGAAACTTAAAAAAGATGTGGAGTTCCAGGTAAATCCATAAAAGTTGAACCTATGTGGCAGCTACTTGATGAGTTCATTTTAGTTAAAGTGGCGTGGCCAAAACAACTAAAACAATTGGCCTGATGCACCACTTAGTTTGGCACACAAATGATTACCTAATCTGATTTCTACTCAATTATGTGTTTGAGTGTGTGTACCAGTTCCAAAGATCGATTTACCTGTTGAGTTTGAAAATCAGAAGAGGTTGTGTACCTCAGTGAGAGATTTTTTTAAAAGTATTTCTTTTATATGTGGGGGGTGAGGTGGGTGTAGGTGTCAAACAAACAATCAAAACTAACCTTAGTGTTTATGTAGGCTCCTAGGTTAATTACGGTTTGTGTTATTAAGTGATAGAATGAAATCTAGTGGAGGCATGGGGGTAAACATACAAACCCTTCAACAGCACTTTACTCTAATCTACTGCTTTTGCTTGCCTCGTGAGAGTACCTGCAGTCACAATAAAAGAGGAGAAAAGTTAGGTAAAAGATAAGCAAGGTGGGAAAAAGCAAAAAATCAAAGTGCATCGCCTCCCGGCAACTGTGCTAAAATGTTGTGAGTGCAAAACTATGCGATCAAAGTTGGATTTGAAAAACCTGTTGTTGTAGTTTGATTTGAGAAGTAATCTGTCGACAGATAAAATTTATACTGAAACTCTAAGAATTCCAGGATGAACACAGGGAGGCAGACGTTTGATTCAAAATCGTATTTGTTTAATTGTCATGAAGTAGGTTAGCTAGTCGAATTGAATCTAAGCTAACTATCTACTTAAGGAATAAAGAATAGAAGATAGAGGGAGAATATTAAAAATAAAGACAAAAGAGAGGTAGAATAAACATGGATTTCATTATCACAAGTTGATGTTCATTACGATTACAACTACCCACTACACTAGTAAGCAGGAAATCTACACTAGAAAGTAGGAAATCTATTCTAGAAAGCAGTAAAATAAAAGATAGAGAGAAGTTATACTCCTCGACCACTGCTTGGAGGACGAGCCGGACAAAATGACACTTGGAAGATGCAGGATGGAGTGGGATGAAGGATGACGAAGCAAGAAGAAATGGGATCGAGGCAGCACGCCATCACCGTCATGGGATCCACTTCCGGAACAAGGGTGAGAAAATTGGATTTGGCTCTAGAGTAGCATCCTAGGTGTGGGACAAGCTTCTTGGTGGGGTCGTCCTTCCTCTATAGTTTTATTATTTCGTCGTAGTATAGTATAGATGGAGGTGATTACTAGTTTAATACAATTTGTTACTCGGAAATAAAGAGTTCCCGAGGTCGAACTCAGGGAGCAAGTTGTATTCTAGGGGTACAAGTTTCTTTTAAAAAAATAAAGAAAGAGAGAGAGAGAGAATTTGTTGGCTTTTCTTCTTTTCTCTTTGCTTCTCCTCTTCTTCCTTCTCAGATCTTCTGCTCTCTTCTTTTTGTTCTTCTTCTTTTTCTTCTTTTCTTTCTTCTGCAGAGCGGTCCTGTTCTTCTTCTTCTTTCTTTCCTTTCTTCTGCAGAGCGGTCCTGTTCTTCTTCTTCTTCTTTCTTTCCTTTCTTTTCCTTTCTTCAGATCTTCTTCTCGTGCTCTTTTTCTTCTTTCAGTTCTTGTCTTGGCCTCTCTGCGTTCTCCTCTGCCTCGCCTTCCTTCTCCTTCCTTGCCTTCAGGACGTCGTCTGATTTTCCAATCAGACGACTTAAACCGCCGCTGCTACAGTGCCGCTCGGTGATCCTCCTTCCTTCAGCCTTTGTCTTCTTCCACGGTTCTTCTTCACCTGTGCCTGCACACTTACACAGCTTGATCAGAGAGGGGAAAAACCTATCTCTACCCTCCCCCCGCGTCTCTCTCTCACAGAAGCCACTCTTGGGAAAGCTCTCCCAGAGCTGCCGGGTTGCCGGGTACGGGTCGCGCCCGGGTCCAGGCCCACCGGCGTGCGTGGTGGGCGAGGAGTGCAGGTCAGTCTAAGTCGGGTCGGGCCAGGTCCGCGGGGCGTGAGCGCGGACGAGACCGGGTAACCGGGCGGGTGAAGGGGACCTCACCCCTTGTGCTGAGGCAATAAGCCTCCAGCACTTTTTCACTTTATACCGCTGCGCCTCTTCAGAGTTTTCCGAGGTGGGACTAAATGTCCCACCCCGAGTTGGCACCTGCGCGGAGGAAACAGCTGGTAATCGCGGCGTTACGCGAGGCCTTCGCGCGAGGGCTTCGCTTCAGCTGCAGCCTGACGCTTTGTCGAAATGCCTCGCACGGCCTGGGAGTCGAATCTGGGCGTGGCGCGCCTGCAGCTGCAGGCGAAAGCAGCTCCTTCTGCACGGCAATGGCGGCGGAGGACGAGTGACTTGTTCACAGCAAAACGGCCTCTCGGCCTAATCAGAAGGTGCCGGGAGCTTCGCCAGAGTGCGGCGAAGCTCGTGTGGGTGGTGGCGAGGCGTGGGGCGGCGTACAAGGGCTGCCCTAGGTCGGACTGTGGGTCGGAAGATGGGTTTGTTCGGTGGGGCTGCAGAGGGTGATGTGGGGGAAGTGGAAGGGCGGGGGTTGATCAGGGTGAGGAGGCGGAGGTTCTGCGGTGGTCGGCGAGCCGTGTGGGTTGCTGGAGTGATGGGAGCGGCTCGCCGGAGGATGGCCGGAGGCGGAGAAGGTGAGGGTGAGGGGTCGGAATCGAGGGCGACAGTAGATGTTTAAAGTGAGGAAAAGGAAGAGGGGAGGAAGAGGAGGAGTTCTACCTACTTAGCAGGAGGAGGAGGGGCCGGAGTGGGCGACAGTCGTATCGACTGTCGCCGGAGAAGTAGATGCCCGGGGGAAGGGGCGGCGGCGAGCTGAGGGCCGGAGAGGCGCCAGCTGGGTGCGGCGTGGCGCGGGAAGAGCAGGGGAAGAAGTCTCCGCTGCTGGTATTGCGGCAGAGCGAAGAGGAGGAGGAAGAACCGCCGGAGCTGGTGGGCGTCTGCCGGAGTGAGAAGAGAGGAAAGTTGGGGGTTTTCTCCGTCAGATCCGAGCTGGGAAGAACGGTGGAGCGACGGGGGTATTTATAGGGACCGAATCAGGGAGGAAGGCGGAGGGAGACGACGTATCTCCCTCGCCGGAGGACGCCGGAGATGGAAACCCATACCGTCCGTGCGTTCGCACGGCCGGTATGGTGGGTTACAGCGACCAGGGGGGTGTCCCTACGACGGCTGACGACGCAGGGCACCCCCGGTTTACTTGCCAGGCTCTCCCCCTCACCCTGCGCGGCGCCATGCTCCGCGCAAGGTCGCCGGAGCATGGTGCTGGCAGGTTTTGCAGGGGGGACCTGAACGCAAAGAACGAAGCAGAGTTAGGGGCCAAAATGCGAGGGTTCAAAAGTTGAGGGCCAAAAAGTAAATATATGAGGACCAAAGTGTAAAGTTGGTCAAGAAGGTTTCTTCTTAGGCTCAAGTTTTTATACATGACTAATTAGGACCTAAGGAATCTGATGGTGAATTTTATTTCTAGATTAAACCTTGTTTGACTGGTCAATTTACGTAAAAACCCAAATTAAGTTATTAATTGTGTATGGTTCTCAATGTAGGTCAAGATGGGTTCCTAAGGTCAAATTGAATGTTCTAAACCCTAGAGATTATTTTTCTATGAATTTTAGAGGGTTTATTCCATTTTTGCTTTGCCTTGAACCTCGTGAATTGAAGTGGGTTTGTTTTAGGGTTATAGATTATCATTTAGTTCCTTGGAATTGCTGTAGCCTTGCTAGATCATCTCATCCCACTTTTATTCTTATTAAGTTACTTTGACCTATGTTTGGACCCTGAATTACCCTGTATGCAGATTATACTGGTAAAATTGCATTTTTACCCCTTATGACTTGTTTTCTCCTTAAACTCAGAATTCTCTGAGTTAAGCCTTTCCTTGAGTTATGTAGGAGCTTTTATCCTTTGTATTGGGTCAAAATGAGCTAGTTATGGCTCATGATGAGGTTCTCATCATACCCCCATGCCTAGCTTTTGCTAGTCCCTTAGCAAAAACTTAAGGTTTCAACCCTTGTTCTAGACCATGAAGTTTTTAATAGCTTTAGATAAGTGCTTTTTTATTTGAGCATAGATTAGGTTAGAATGCTGACCATAGGCCTAAAAGGTACTCTAGTACCAATCAGGATCCAAATCTGTCTAGCCTTAGCCTCAGTCTTTAGCAAAGGTTTTTAAGGCCCACAAGAACTAACCTAAGGTTTATTGGACTTTGTGGTTAAAGCACCCGTGTTTGAAATGATTTTAGCCCTGGCTCAGTTCGCAGTGCGTTTTGTAAGAGAGAGATAGAAAGTTATTCTGTTTGGAGAGTTTTCTCTCTCTTTTTCTTTTTAGTTCTAGCCTAGGATTGGCTTTTCAACACGGTCTGTATCAGATTCCTTGCTCCCATCATCAATCCTTAAGGGTTCCTGGCAATCGATGCTTCGAGATAGCACCGCCCATGGCAACCCCCGGAACCCTGGCTATTGAGATTTCGAGATAATCCCATCCATGGTGTTCCGTGGCCGAATCCAGACCCTGGCAATTGACACTTCGAGATAATGCCATCCATGGAATCTGAATCAGCAGAGTGCTTACATGCCCCCAGTAGGATATGTAAATATCCTAAGAGACAGGCACCGAGGAGATGATATTTTGTTACGCATCTTCGAGGGGATTTCCCGCCTCTCCGCGCTGGGAACTCGTCCAAATCAACTTGTGTTGATCGGCCGCTCCTATTCTAGGTGTTCTTTTCAAAATTTTGCGATGCTTCTGCGTGATTTTGATTTTTACGCTTACTGAACCAGCTGTGTGTGAGGTTATGGTGCTTAGGTTACTGAGTCCCGTAAACCAAAAATTAGTTAACGAGGCCAAATACTCCCTAAGCCTTAGACCTAATACTTCAGCTTTTCATTTTCCTCAACCTCTTGAGGAGTGTCCAGATCTTAATGGGTACTAAGAGTCTATTCAAGAATGCCTAAGGTTTGCGTTCTTACTAATCTCATTATGCACTTTTCAGTTATTTTCTTGAATGAGGTCTAGAACTTAGGTTAATTCCTTAGTTCCTTACTAATGACTATCACCTTTTCTTATAATTTTGTGCTCCTTTTTCATTTTGTTTCTCTTCTCCTTCTCCTTCACAAAATTTCCTTCTCCTTTTATTCTTTTTCGAAAAAATTTTTAATTTTTATGGTGTTTTTGGCATATGTGAATTTTTTTGTTTGAAACCTTTTCTTACAAGTTTTGCACTTTCATACCCCCCCCATGCCTAAGATTTACAATGTCCTCATTGTAACCTAGGGGGTTTTTATTTAACTTAGTTCATTCCTTAAGACAGAAATTTGGATGAGTGGATGGGTCGGGTTGAATTTTTGCGGACGATTTCTAATCCCAGATGCAAGCATCTGAGGTGGGGTCGGCTGTCTACAAGGGTGAACCTCAAGTGCAAAAAGGTGTCAGAGCAAGTTTCAGGTTTTCAAAGAGAATGACGGGCTGCCTCCCGTTAAGCGCTAAGTTTTACGCCATTGGCTGGGCGCAATAAGCTCAAGGGGAAAGGAGGATATAAGATGCTTCAGCCAAATCAGTAGAAGTTACATCAATGAACGGCTTGAGTCTCTGACCGTTCACGATGAAAGGTTCAGAATCGTGGCTGAGTGGACTGATTTCGATTGCACCATTTCCAAAAACCTGTCGGACCAAATATGGTCCGACCCACTTGGATCTCAGTTTTCCTGGGAAGAGTTTTAGTCGGGCATCAAAGAGTAGGACCTTTTGACCAGGATGAAAGATCTTTCTCGAGATGTGTTTGTCGTGGAAGGCTTTAACCCGCTCCTTGTAGATTTGCGAGTTCTCGTACGCGTCTAGGCGTAATTCATCGATCTTGCTGATTTGGAGTTTTCTGTGGGTCCCAGCCTTGGAAAGATCTAGATTACAGTTTCGTACTGCCCAATAGGCTTTATGCTCCAGTTCTACGGGAAGGTGGCATGCCTTTCCGTACACCAGTCTAAAGGGAGACATGCCCAATTGGGTCTTGTGGGCGGTCCTATAGGCCCCCAATGCTTCCGGAAGTCGGGATGACCAGTCCTTCCTGTCAGGTCGAACAGTGACTTGCAGGATTTTCTTGATCTCCCGATTAGATAGCTCAGCTAGACCATTAGTTTGGGGGTGGTAAGGAGTAGAGATTCGGTGAGACACCCCGTATTTGGTCATCAGTGACCTAAACTGAGCATTTGTGAAATGGGTCCCCCCATCAGAGATTATTGCACGAGGAATCCCGAACCTTGAGAAAATGTTTTGATGAATGAATTTGAGAACGATTTTGTGATCACAGGTTCGGGTCGGTATGGCTTCGATCCATTTGGACGCGTAGTCCACAGCAAACAGAATGTATTCGAAACCATCCGAAACAGGAAAGGGGCCCATAAAATCAATCCCCCAAACATCAAAGATTTCGCATACTAGAATCGGTTGCATAGGCATCATGTCGCGATGGCTCATGTTGCCCAAAGTCTGGCGACGACTGCATGCCTTGCAGTGATTGTATGAGTCTTTGAACAGTGTGGGCCAGTAAAAGCCGCACTGGAGGACTTTTGATGCGGTTTTATGCCCGGCAAAATGGCCACCGCATGCCTGGTCATGGCAGAAAGAGAGGATATTGTTGAATTCCCCTTCCGGGACACATCTCCAGATGATCTAATCGGCACCTATGCAGAAGAGGTACGGGTCTTCCCAAATGTAATACTTGGCATCGGAGCGTAATTTGTCCTTCTTGGCCTTCGGCCAATCGGACGGGATCTGATGAGATGCCAAGTAATTTACTACATTAGCAAACCATGGAAGGCTAGTACCAATAGTCAGCAGGTGCTCATCGGGAAAATGCTCAGTGATGGGTCCGGGAGGGTCAATTATTTCAGAAGGAAGACGGGACAAGTGATCAGCTACCACATTTTGCTTTCCCGCTTTGTCGCGAATCTCAAGGTCAAATTCTTGCAACAGCAAGATCCATCGGATTAATCGAGGTTTCGCGTCCTTCTTTGCAAGGAGATGCCTCACAGTTGTGTGATCCGAGTATATGATGACACGGGAACCCAGAAGGTACGATCTGAATTTTTCTAGGGCAAATACTACAGCTAGCAGCTCTTTCTCAGTAACCGTATAGTTATGCTGAGCCTCATCGAGTGTTTTGCTGGCGTAGTAAATGACCACAGCTTTCCTGTCAATTTTCTGCCCCAAAATCGCTCCTACAGCGAAGTCGGATGCATCGCACATGATCTCAAAGGGTTGAGACCAATCAGGGGACTGTAGGATCGGGGCTTGGGTGACTCGGTCACGCAGGATTTCAAATGCATGAGTGCATTCCTTGGAAATTTCAAAAGGAACATCCTTGGAGAGAAGAGTGGTCAGGGGGCGCGCGATTTTTGAAAAATCAGGGATAAATCGTCGATAAAAATCGACATGCCCTAAAAAGGAACGGATGTCCCTGATCGAGCTAGGCATAGGAAGGTGAGAAATCAGATTAACCTTAGCTCGATCCACTTGGATAACTTTCTCCAAAATTGAGTGTCCCAGGACAATTCCCTCAGGCACCATGAAATGGCTCTTTTCCCAGGAAAGAACCAAATTCACATCGACGCACCGCCTGAGTATCTGGACCAAGTGTTGGAGGCAATCGTCGAATGATGCTCCGAAAACTGAAAAGTCATCCATGAAGACTTCTAGATAATCACCTACCATATCTGAGAATATGGCAAGCATGCATCGCTGAAAAGTAGCGGGTGCATTGCAAAGACCGAAAGGCATCCTTCGGAAAGCGTATGTTCCGAAGGGGCAGGTGAACGTGGTCTTTTCTTGGTCCTCAGGATGGATTGCCACCTGGTTATAACCGGAGTACCCGTCAAGAAAGCAGAAGAACCTATTTCCCGCAAGTTTTTCGAGAATTTGATCAATGAAGGGTAGTGGGAAATGGTCCTTCTTCTTTTAGGAATTGAGTCGGTGGTAATCTATACAGACTCTCCACGAGTTGGCTAATCGGGTAGGAATGATTTCTCCAGTCTCAGTTGTTATAGTGGTGAGTCCTGCCTTCTTGGGCACGACCTGAATTGGGCTCACCCAACGACTATCGGAGATCGGGTAGATGATTCCGGCATCTTACCATTTGATGATCTCCTTTTTCACGACCTCCTGCAGATTGGGGTTTAAGCGTCTCTGCATTTCACGAGAAGGTCGTGTGCCCTCTTCCGAATAGATATGATGAGTACAATAAGAGGGACTTATTCCAGTCAAATCATCGAGAGTCCACCCGATGGCTCTGTGATGTTGCTGGAGGACAACAATCAGACGGGATTCCTATTCAGGACTGAGGTTGGAATTGATAATCACAGGAAGGGTCTGATTAGAACCCAAAAAGATGTATTTCAAGTGAGCAGGAAGGGGTTATCAGCAGCAGCGGGTGGTTCAGTATAGATGTGAGGTTTGAGGGTGGGAGTTACTGGGTTATTCATATCTGGATTCGACTCCTCTGTTTGCGGGTCAAGATCCTTCTGTGGTTGATGAGGCATAATCGCGTCATTCTGGAAGTGTGATTCATCAACCAAGGTCCTGATGTCACAAATTTGTTCGATGACGCCACAATTAATTCCTTGTTGGGCCTTAAATATATCAATTTTCAGTGTTTGATCTCCAAACTTAAGCTCTATTTGGCCCTCCTCACAGCTGATGTTGGCTCTAGCAGTAGCCAAGAAAGGTCTCCCTAGAATGATTGGTGTATCCCTAGGGTTCTCAGGTGCATCCATATCTAAGACTATAAAGTCCACTGGAAAATAGAAATCCCGCACTCTTACGATAACATCCTCGAGAATCCCTTTTGGTGACTTTATAGGTCGATCTGCTAATTGTAATGTCACCTTGGTTGGTTTTAGCTCAGATTCTTCTAGATGGTCAAGTAAGGATGTGGGTATCAGGTTTATGGATGCACCCAAGTCTAACAATGCTCTATTAAATTGGGTACCACCTATCTTGCAGGAAATCAAGGGAGTACCAGGATCTTTTGCCTTGGGTGAGAGTCTACTGAGGATTACAGAGCTGTCTTCCTCTGACAGAACAATTGGGCTCCCTCCCTTGGTTCGCGGCTTACGCTGGGGTGTACATATATTCTTTAGAAATCGTGCGTAAGCTGGTACGTGGCGGATTGCATCCATCAAGGGGATGTTTATGTGGACCTGCTCAAAGAGCTTGACCAGGTCCTCCTCAGGGGCCACGGGTTTGGTGGTCTTCTTTCCCTTGGTTAAGGCCTCGGGAAACGGGATCTTGGTTGGTTCTTCTAGGATAGGTCCAGGTTGTGGATCTGGAACAGCGGTTTCTTGGATAACTATCCTAGGGTCATGGTTATCAGGCTTGGAGTGGTTTGGATAATGCGGGTCTTGAGTTGTTTTACCACTACGTGTTGTTACAGAATTTAATCCGGCCTGATTTTGGTTTGGGTTTGGTAAGAGGGGTGGCTGCTGCTGAAATCCCGCATAAGAAGTTGAAGCTTCCATCTCGTCTGGAGATGGGGCAGTAGGGGCCTGATAAATCCATTGTGCGTGCCCTAAATTTGGATCCATAACGCGCTTCTGGGTTGGCACGTTATTTGGGTTAGGAAGAGGTTGGGAAGGGAGTGTGCTTGGCTGGCGAGAATTTGCCAACTGGGCCAGTTGAGTTTTAACTTCTGTAAGTTCGTCCTTGTGCTGTTTTTGAATAGCCGCATTCGTTTTTGAATGTCAGCCAGAGTCTGAAGGATTAGGGACATTTGATCCTGATTTGGCCCTGATGGATAAGTAGGGTTGGGCCGAGGCTGAGGCGGCTGGTAATGACGAGAGGGCTGTGGGCGGGACTGAAAAGGTGGTCTTTGGGTTTGGGAATTTCCCGCCCACTGAAAATTGGGATGGTTTCGCCATCCAGGGTTGTAAGTGTTGGAGAATGGGTCGTTCTGGATGGCGTTGAGGTCCTCGCAGGTCTGGGGAACCTCCTGAGAATCAGGGAAAGGGGGAATGGAGTTCCCCCGGCTGGTGTAGAAAGGATCGGATGATCCTCCGATCCAAGAATCAGATGGGGATGGATATGGATCCATCCTAGGGGAAGATCGGTGGAGGATGTTTTTCACAGTCTCCTGTGTGGAAGGAGGTTGTGCAAAGGAGTTACGCGCGGAGGTGGCTCGCTGCAAGTGCTGAGTCAGCTCATCCACCTTCTTTTCAATGATTGAGACCTTGTCCAATCGACTGGCCATTAATTCCAGGTCGACTGATGCGGACAGGCCCTACGTCTCATGTGCTCCCTTAAGATTCGTCGCTGCGCGGGTATTCGTCCTGTCGAATAATCCCATGGAGTCATTGTTGATGGAGTTCTCGCACATGTTTTCGAGAATCTCCCATACGGTGTCTTCATGTTGACCCATGATGTTTCCTCCGCAAGTTGCATTGACGAAAAGGCGGATGTCCTCACGGAGTCCCTGGTAAAAAGATTGGACTTGTTCCCATTTAGGAACTCCGTGATGGGGGCACTTTCTCATGAGATCCTGAAAACGATCCCATGCCTCATGGAGAGGTTCTCCTGATTGTTGAGTGAAGTGTGTAATCTGATGGCGCAAGGCGTTGGTCCGACCAACGGGGAAAAACTTTTTCAAAAACTCGGATTGAAGTTCTTCCCAAGTGTTGATCGGCCAGGTCTGAGTTTGATACCAATGGGCGGCCTTGTCCATAAGAGAAAAGGAGAACATCTTCATGAGAAGAATATCCCGATTTTGCACATCTGATCCAAAAGTGTGGGCCAGATGCTTTAGCTGTTTGATGTGCTGGAAGGGATCTTCAGAATTAAGCCCATGGAATTTAGGTATAGCATGAATCATGTTGGGCTTTAATTCGGAATCAGGTCCTCCAGTCGGGATTCTGACTCGAGGCTCAATGGCCACCGCAGCAGGATTGTAGTGGTCCCGCATCATAGGACGCTGTGGTGGGTGCACGAAGTTTTGGAAGAGGTCATTGAGTCGCTGGAGCTGGTGTTCCAGATTATTTTCTTCCTCAACTGGCTGAGCCATGATGGGGGAAGAAGAAGAACTTGGTTCTGAATCAGAAGAGAGAATAATGTGAGGGTGTTGCTGCACAAACACGGGCGTCGAGGCTTGGCATTGACGAGAGCGAATTTCTAAAGGAGGTCTTAAGGGTGGTCTTAAGGACCTCCTTCCGTACATGCACTGTTGGAAGAGGTAAGTTTAGAAGGTGCTGGACCCAATCAAGACACCCAAAAATGTGTTGGGTGACTATAGAGGTGCGGGGCAGATGGACCCCTTGATCAGAAAGATCGTCCACCTGAGAATTACCTAGGCAGCCAGAGAGGGAGAGTCCCGCGAAGACCCCTACACGGTAGAGCGTCCCCACGGGTTACAGGGTTTCCCCCACCCGACCTCTCTTGTCACTGCAGTTCCAGGTAGACCAGAATGGGGATCTTGACCTCTTAAGTCTACCAATTTTAAGATCAAGGTGCTTAAGGTTTCACTTGAACTTTAGTCTTTTAAGTGCAAAGAGTGACCTAATTTAAGGTTGGTTGACCCAAGGGGTCAACTTTACCTCTTGTTTTCTTTGAGAGCTTTTAGGTCTTGTCTTTTAGGGTTCAAGTGTTTAGAGAGCCAATTGTTTTAGGTTTTCTTTTCAATAGGTATTTTCAATCAATGGTTTAGGCACACTTCTTTTGGATTTTCTCCATTCTTGATTTAAGTAGTGTGTCTCTAAAACCCTAATGTTGAATCTTATGTTGGCTCTACTTGGTCCAGTTAGTTCTTTGTTGGGTAATTAGGGCTCAAGCAAGAATGTGTTAGCCCTTAAATACCCTTAATAGTGTGCAGGACTAATGAGTTGAAAACATGCAACTCTTTATGGTTACTAAGTATGGAAGACAGGTTAGCCCTATATTGCTTGTTCTTTTCTTTTCTTCCTCTTTAGAGTTTAGGGGTTAATAGCGAGAGGAAAAATTTACCTGTCCTCAGAGTGGTTGTCGTGCGGTTGCTGGTCTTCTTGATTTCCTGTAGCTGCACAAAAGACGGGAGATTATTAGAAATTAAAAAGAAACAGGAATGTTTATCTCTAGAATAGCCGTTGCTCCCCGGCAGCGGCGCCAAAAACTGGTGGGGTCGTCCTTCCTCTATAGTTTTATTATTTCGTCGTAGTATAGTATAGAGGGAGGTGATTACCAGTTTAATACAATTTGTTACTCGGAAATAAAGAGTTCCCGAGGTCGAACTCAGGGAGCAAGTTGTATTCTAGGGTTACAAGTTTCTTTTACAAAAATAAAGAAAGAGAGAGAGAGAGAATTTGTTGGCTTTTCTTCTTTTCTCTTTGCTTCTCCTCTTCTTCCTTCTCAGATCTTCTGCTCTCTTCTTTTTGTTCTTCTTCTTTTTCTTCTTTTCTTTCTTCTGCAGAGCGGTCCTGTTCTTCTTCTTCTTTCTTTCCTTTCTTCTGCAGAGCGGTCCTGTTCTTCTTCTTCTTCTTTCTTTCCTTTCTTTTCCTTTCTTCAGATCTTCTTCTCGTGCTCTTTTTCTTCTTTCAGTTCTTGTCTTGGCCTCTCTGCGTTCTCCTCTGCCTCGCCTTCCATCTCCTTCCTTGCCTTCAGGACGTCGTCTGATTTTCCAATCAGACGACTTAAACCGCCGCTGCTACAGTGCCGCTCGGTGATCCTCCTTCCTTCAGCCTTCGTCTTCTTCCACGGTTCTTCTTCACCTGTGCCTGCACACTTACACAGCTCGATTAGAGAGGGGCAAAACCTATCTCTACCCTCCCCCCGCGTCTCTCTCTCACAGAAGCCACTCCTGGGAAAGCTCTCCCAAAGCTGCCGGGTTGCCGGGTACGGGTCGCGCCCGAGTCCAGGCCCACCGTCGTGCGTGGTGGGCGAGGAGTGCAGGTCAGTCTAAGTCGGGTCGGGCCAGGTCCGCGGGGCGTGAGCGCGGACGAGACCAGGTAACCGGGCGGGTGATGGGGACCTCACCCCGTGTGCTGAGGCAATAAGCCTCCAGCACTTTTTCACTTTATACCGCTGCGCCTCTTCAGAGTTTTCCAAGGTGGGACTAAATGTCCCACCCCGAGTTGGCGCCTGCGTAGAGGAAACAGCTGGTAATCGCGGCGTTACGCGAGGCCTTCGCGCGAGGGCTTCGCTTCAGCTACAGCCTGACGCTTTGTCGAAATGCCTCGCACGGCCTGGGAGTCGAATCTGATCGTGGCGCGCCTGCAGCTGCAGGCGGAAGCAGCTCCTTCTGCACGGCAATGGCAGTGGAGGACGGGTGACCTGTTCACAGCAAAACGGCCTCTCGGCCTAATCAGAAGGTGCCGGGAGCTTCGCCAGAGTGCGGCGAAGCTCGTGTGGGTGGTGGCGAGGCGTGGGGCGGCGTACAAGGGCTGCCCTAGGTCGGACTGTGGGTTGGAAGATGGGTTTGTTCGGTGGGGTTGCAGAGGGTGATGTGGGGGAAGTGGAAGGGCGGGGGTTGATCAGGGTGAGGAGGCGGAGGTTCTGCGGTGGTCGGCGAGCCGTGTGGGTTGCTGGAGTGATGGGAGCGGCTCGCCGGAGGATGGCCGGAGGCGGAGAAGGTGAGGGTGAGGGGTCGGAATCGAGGGCGACAGTAGATGTTTAAAGTGAGGAAAAGGAAGAGGGGAGGAAGAGGAGGAGTTCTACCTACTTAGCAGGAGGAGGAGGGGCCGGAGCGAGCGACAGTCGTATCGACTGTCGCCGGAGAAGAAGATGCCCGGGGGAAGGGGCGGCGGCGAGCAGAGGGCCGGAGAGGCGCCAGCTGGGTGCGGCGTGGCGCGGGAAGAGCAGCGGAAGAAGTCTCTGCTGCTGGTATTGCGGCAGAGCGAAGAGGAGGAGGAGGAAGAACCGCCGGAGCTGGTGGGCGTCAGCCGGAGTGAGAAGAGAGGAAAGTTGGGGGTTTTCTCCGTCAGATCCGAGCTGGGAAGAACGGTGGAGCGACGGGGGTATTTATAGGGACCGAATCAGGGAGGAAGGCGGAGGGAGACGATGTGTCTCCCTCGCCGGAGGACGCCGGAGATGGAAACCCATACCGTCCGTGCGTTCGCACAGCCGGTATGGTGGGTTAAAGCGACCAGGGGGGTGTCCCTACGACGACTGACGACGCAGGGCACCCCCGGTTTACTTGCCAGGCTCTCCCCCTCACCCTGCGCGGCGCCATGCTCCGCGCAAGGTCACCGGAGCATGGTGCTAGCAGGTTTTGCAGGGGGGACCTGAACGCAAAGAACGAAGGAGAGTTAGGGGCCAAAATGCAAGGGTTCAAAAGTTGAGGGCCAAAAAGTAAATATATGAGGACCAAAGTGTAAAGTTGGTCAAGAAGGTTTCTTCTTAGGCTCAAGTTTTTATACATGACTAATTAGGACCTAAGGAATCTGATGGTGAATTTTATTTCTAGATTAAACCTTGTTTGACTGGTCAATTTACGCAAAAACCCAAATTAAGTTATTAATTGGGTATGGTTCTCAATGTAGGTCAAGATGGGTTCCTAAGGTCAAATTGAAGGTTCTAAACCCTAGAGATTATTTTTCTATGAATTTTAGAGGGTTTATTCCATTTTTGCTTTGCCTTGAACCTCGTGAATTGAAGTGGGTTTGTTTTAGGGTTACAGATTATCATTTAGTTCCTTGGAATTGCTGTAGCCCTTGCTAGATCATTTCATCCCACTTTTATTCTTATTAAGTTGCTTTGACCTATGTTTGGACCCTGAATTACCCTGTATGCAGATTATACTGGTAAAATTGCATTTTTACCCCTTATGACTTATTTTCTCCTTAAACTCAGAATTCTCTGAGTTAAGCCTTTCCTTGAGTTATGTAGGAGCTTTTATCCTTTGTATTGGGTCAAAATGAGCTAGTTATGGCTCATGATGAGGTTCTCATCACTTCTCTTGAGCTTTTGAGAGGCAGAGAGCTGAAGGAAGGGATGAGAATTCCGTAGGGTAGGGGTCTCCTTTTATAGTTGCTAGGATTGGGGGCAATTTAGTCATTACATTGTTAAAACATTAAATGAGGGGGTCTTTAGTGATGGATTTAAATGTCACTAAAGATCCCACATCACCGCAACCTCACACGCACACAAACCTCCTCGCCTGCCTTGTGCTCAACACTTGCCTACATCCTCGAAATCTCAGTCGTCCGATCGCGAGATCGGATGGCTCAGATTATGCCTTGCCTGCTTCAGCTGCGCCACCTGCGTGTGCAATTGGGCGTGAGGTGGTGCGTCTGATCGTGCGTGCACTAGATTGGGAGATCTAGGCCATCCACAGCCGATCGCATGGTTGAGATTAACAGGTCTTGCACTACAGATGGCGAGTTGAATGCGTGCCCCGCTCTCGCGCAACGTCGCTCGACCACTGTGCTAGCGGCTGTTCTTTGTCTCGCTTACAATTTAAGCATGCATGCTTCACAGCTGGTGAATCAAGATCCAATGGCACAGATCTCTCCTTGCCACATCTTCAAAGGGTGGGGAGCGGTGCTACGACTGATTTAGGCGGCTATGATGGTGCCACGTGGCACCATCATGGCCGTCCATCATCTATGACATATAGAAGGTGCCACGGATGTCGGATTGAGCTGATTTTCATGCCGTTGGGCTGCAATCATCGAATCGAACCCATCGGTGCAGTCAGATTTATCGTTAGACGTACGGTTTGGCACCATCTTGGCCCTTGATCTTTAGGCTTCCTCAATGTATATCTAATGCTACGGATGTCCGATCAGGGCGATGTTGTAGTCGTTGAAACTCTAATTGTTGCCCTGATCTGATCTGTACGGTTGGATCTTCGATCCAAGGACCTGATTAAAAGTCACCCTGTCCCTGTCAATAAAAGGAGACAATTACTATACAATTTATACAATTTGACCTAAATGCATGATTATGCATGTTATGCAATATTTACAATATATGATGCTAATATGACACTAAGAAGATGCATTAATAGACATTTTTGGCTATTTAGATGTATGCAAATCAATAGGCTTGCAAGAGCTTAGGAATAGATGGGAGTAGAGTAGGTAGAGATGGCCTTGAAGGGACGGGGTGTAGGTCCCATTATAGTGTAGGAGAAGAATCTAAAATAGGTATAGGACCATTAGTAACCTCTAGGCTGCTTGCTGGAAGTGTTACTGTAGGTAGCACATGCCTACTGGCGTGCGCAGTGGCCTTACTGGTGTGCTAATAATTAGCGATAGCTGTAAGCGTTGCTGTAGGTCCAACTTCGGTGTCGCTGTAGGCTGGCGCCTACCGAGCTCGGACCCGCCCCATGCTCTGCTAACGTTGTGCCGTGTGCTCTCCTTGCTATGCGCGCGCATGCTCACGTGCTGGCGCTGCACTATGCACATGCGTGCCTCCACGCCCGCACATGCACCTACACTGGTGTGAGTGTGCGGTGGCACGTGCATGCGCATGGGCGGCTTGGGTTGCACCACGTGGTGCAATCTGGGTCATCCATCTTCTTTTCATTGTAAGGGCTGCTACAAAGGTCGGATTGAGTCGATTTTCATGCCATTAGGATGCGATCGACAACCTGAATCCATTCACGCAGTCAGATTTGTCATTTGAAGTTCTGCATTTAATCACCTTGTCCCTTGGCCGCTGTTCTTCCTTATACTACATATGGTGCTATAGGATTCTAATCGAGGTGATTTTGGAGGCATTGGACTCCGATCGTCATCTTATTCGGATCTGTGCAGTCTGATCATCAATCCGAGGCTCTGAAATAAATATCTCTTTCTCCTTAACACAAAAGGACGCAATTAACATATGTTATATAAAACTACTCTAAATGTAGAATGATGCTTGCTATGCAATATTTATACCATGAAATGAAAATCTAAGCCTAGGTACATGCATGAATAGGCATTTTAGCCTCAATAAATGTGTTTACATCATACTCCTATGCCTATCTTTTGCTGGTCCATAGTAAAATTATACTGTATGCTATGTATAAAAGCGGAATTAGGATTAGATCGCTTAGGCCTAAGTCGTTTATTACCAATAGCAAATTTCAACTGAGGTCCTAAACTACGTAGACTCAACAGTACCCGGGGGTCTACCAGAATGCAGACCGACCAAGCCCTCGTCCTATTTGAAAAGGGAAGATACATTTTTTTATTTTTCTTCTTTTCTAACTTTTTTGTACTTTTGGAGTTTGAGAGTTCCGAGATAACTTTTTACAGCTACTTGACCCGCTCAAGACTCAAAAGGGACTAAGTGCTAAGCATCTTGTGAAAATAGTAAAAAACTCACTAGGCGACTGTTGAAGTGAACTTCGGGTTTCTACGACCCTAGGTTACCTTGGATAAAGGTTTATCTTTTCGATGGGTAGCTTTCTCCCTACTTATTTTATTTTTGCAGTCAACACAAGGGTGAACCCAGTGTATATCTCCCCTGTCTATTCTACTTGATTCTTCCCTAAGTGTTTTGGGAATTATTGTGAATTTTTTGTGAGCTGGGTTCTGGAGAACCAGCCAATGGGTTGTTACCCACGGCAACTTGCCAGCCATACTCGTGTGGTGAAGTGTGGTTTTGTTTATTATTTTTTTATTTTTTTGCCTTTTCTCTACTTTTTTTTCTTTTTCATTTTGTTTGTTTGTTTTTCTTTTTTTTTAAGTAGGTGGCTTCCCTGATCTAAGATTTACCTAAAGGCAGTAAAACAAAAATGGTCTTGTGACTGGGCTCTGCACAACCTACCGATGAGTAGTTACCACCGACAACTTGCCAGCCATACCACCCTAGCTACCCAATTTCTAAAGAAACTGTAGAAAAGTGAGTCAGTGCAAGAAAAAGTGTGTAGATGCTTAGGCTTAAAGTCCCCCCAAACAAGAGAGTAGGTTGATAAGTCACATACTTATCATACCAATTTATTTACCAACTTAAAATGAATTTTAATTGGCGAGGACTCGACACTAAGTCCACATTTGAGTGGACACCCGGGCTAATTAAGCCCAAAGACTTGAAGAGTCTAAGTATTCAGGTCCTATCGTATCATTTCCTAAAGTTAATAACTTCCAAATGCCAAAGTTTTCTTTTGCTAATTTTTCTTTTTTTTACCTTTTTGAATTTTTAATTTTTCTTTAAATGAATCAAATAACAGGAAATTACTATTACAGCTGACAAAAAGGTTATAAGGTATGTCCACCCCCCCATGCTTAGCTATTGTAATGTCCTCATTATGAAAAATGAAAGCATGCAGGAGAGTAGAAGTGGAAGAATAGCATTTGGTTTCCGTGAGACTCTGGTCAGCTTGGAATAGCATTTACATGTGATAAGTTTAGAGCCTTTAGCTAGGCGTGGTCCTCAATAAAAAATAACTAATCATTAAGGCCACAACAACATAGTTTCTGGACCCCCAGGTATGGGTCCCGGAGAGTGAAAATGGGCTTGCCAAAGAGATGAACAATGAAAGTGGCAAGCTGGTGGTTTAGGGAGAGCCCAAATGGTCTCTAATAGGAGTCTTGTTGATTTATTACAGAGAAAGTGTGGTTGGGTATTGAATTTGTGCAATGGTTGGGTGAAAAAGGACGATGAGGGTTTTGTGATGTGCTAGGGATTTATGGGTACTCTAGAATACCTACTGTTTGAAGAGTTCTTCCCCAATGTTCAATTCCATCCTCACAATCTAGGTTTTTAAACCAACCATCCTAATCCTCAGAATTCCCACTCACAAGTTGGACCTCAAACTCTAAGCATACAGGATAAGGATGTTGTTGGGTTTTTTTTTTGAAACTGAAAGGAAAGCTATCATACTACGATAGCAATCCGGGTGGGCAATTTATTAATAATAAGTAGAAATATAAAGAGACCTACAAATTAGATCCCCATCTATGTATGAGGGACCAACACTCATTTACAATTTGTACACAACAAACTGGTCTCCCCAGAAATAGTCTCTCATTCCTCACTCTCCACATGCACCAGGGAGTCACCGCCATGTGTAAATGTGTCTTCCTAGTTATCCCAAAACCATGCCATAAAGATTCCCATGATGGAAGAGGCTCGTTGCATGTTTTTCTCCAAATCGTGTCAGTGACCAAACACAAGGAAAATAAATAATTCAAATTGTCAGTGTGCATCCCACAAAGATGGCACTCATGCAGGGCTGTCCCCATCCTCCTGTGCCTAAGGTCTCCTGTTATCAGACCATCCCTTCTACATAACCAGAGAAATATTTGTTCCTTGAGAGGGACCTTCAACAGCCATAGTTTCTTATCAATATAATCACTTCCTATACCATTGTTGGAACTCCTAATTTTTCCATAGGCACATTGAGTCGTATAGATGCCATCCCATGCATAGGTATCCTCCATACTGGGTCTTAGACAGCTAGTTTGCAGGTCTGAAATCAGACACTACTTTTCTTCCCACAATCTGGTCCCCTCCCAGCATGGCTCTGATTCAACTAGTTGCCAACATCTGCCATATCCAAACCAAAACTTATTAACCACCCCATCCTTACTAGTAGAAGCCGAGTAGATTGATGAGTCCATTTTAATTCACTAATATTACGCCAAGTAACTTTAATCTTACCTTTCAGGTTTGTTAATAACTGCATTAAGTTATAGAATGTTTGCATGCATCATGATTTAAGTTTATATCTATTTTACAGCATTCTATAACTTAATATGTAATGATTTTATGTTTTTATGTTCAGGAATGATATTTAGAAAGAACAAGGAGGGGGAAATAAATTTCCCCAACAAACAGCCGGTTCAATCCCTCCCTCATCCTCCGGCCAGCCACAACTCTTCCCTCAACAAATGCAAACCGCCGCCGGCTAAAATTAGAAAAAGGATTTTGAAAATCCCATGTAGCGCTGAAGAGAGGAGTTAAGAGGAGGAGGAGCACAGGAGAGGATCATCTTCTCCCCCTGGCGGGGACCCAATTGGGAGAGGAGCGTGCACAGTTGGAAGCTACTTGCACTGTGTACCATCATTGCCCCCCCAACGCCTCACCAATACTCAACACCAGTGCATGATATTGATATTCACTAGTTTGAAGATTGATTTTAGGGCTTAACTTAAGTACTAATTTTCTCTAGTACACATCAAGTGAAAATTGCATAAATTCATCATAAATTTATTGAGGATTTATTTAAGGGAAAATTACACATATACCCTTATCTTTCTAAGTTATTGTAAATCTACTTTCATTCACATTTTAAGTCAGATTTGAATAAGGATTTTGCACTATTCTAAATAATATTAAACAATTAAGTATTGATTACATAATTGCCTCCCTGTGGACACGATTCGCTCTTCTGCGAGTGGTTATTTTCATTATTTTTGATTAGTCAATTTTTCCACCACTTAAATACTATAACGCTAAGTGAAAAGTCATCTACCAAAATTGGCACCATTGCCAGGGAGGCAACAGACGCAATAGATTTACTTTATTGTTTTTAAATCTTTTGAGTTGCGAAATTATCTAATCATTTTGATTATTGTGCGAGGAATCCGCTGAGGCGACGAGGTGCAACAAGGTGGCGACAGCAACCACGAGTTAAGCCACACGAGGAAAAGATGAAGGAGACCAAGATCCTGTTTCGCGGAGGATTCTCCGTCGTCATAATTTAATTCTATCTTTTTGCCCTTGTAGTAATTGGGGCTGAACTTTTGGGGGTTTGTCCCTACATTCTTTAGCTACTAGGGCTTACAATATTTTTGGTGCATGAGTGATTATATTTTCTGCTTGCTTGCTTTTAAAAACCAATAAGGAAAATATCGAGCTGCCTATTTAGAAGTTGCATGCCCTTAGGTGCGCACATTTAGGGGTGATTGAGCAGCACATTGGATCTTATTATTGCATATTAGCACGAAGATTACTGGAGACAGGTATAACTTTCTAACTTTTGCATCCAGCTTCTGTTCACGCATTTGCATTCAAATTTAAATTCAAGACCACCAAGTTGTTTGAATTTACTAATTCAGTGGTCACATAACTAAAAGCAGAACTAATAATCAGATTCAACCCTAAAAGCAATTCGCATTTGATCTGATTCTAATGGACTTGTCTGGGGTTTCAAAAGAAATTACAAAGATTTGCGGTGTGTTGCATACTTTTGACACTGAGCACGCACATTAGGCACCGCACTAAGGCTCGGTCTCTTAAGGCTATAGGCACCGATCTCTTTATCGGTGCAGACCCTCCTATTGTGCTTTGTGGTGGTGGTGATACTATCTTTTGATAAAGAGTTTTGATACTCCACGGAGAGGGACACCCCTTAAAGGAACAAAACGGTAGTTAAGGGGCACCGCATACGCATCGCCTCAAAGGAAGGGTTCACCCTACTTGCATCCCTTTGTTCGTCCTTGGAGTAACTTCTCACTTGATCACCTGGGAGTATCATCCAAGCAAGGTATAGGTCCTAGGGCACTCGAAGGTTGAATTAAGGCACGTAATTGTAGTGAAAAACTTGTTTTGGCCATTTATATTAACTAATTCAACATCCACAATAAAGAAGGTTAAGATTTCAAGTCCACACCCCTCTTATACCACTTACGTGGGAATGGAGGGATAAGTCTTGATCTTTTGGCTTATCTTTGGAGTGGTGGATTGACTTAATAAAGAAAAAAAGAAAAAACCTAAATTATGTTTTGTATGCTTGGTAGATGCTCTCTTGAGGGTAGTCTAGTGTTTGATCCTGAGCCTGAGAGAATTCTTAGGAGAGCTCCCCTAGGAGAAGAAAGAGAAGAAATGGCTGAGCAAGGTGCAAATCAAAAAAGGACCGTAAGGGACTATTTTATTCCCATTAACCAACCTGCACAAGCACTAAGAAGACCGGTAGGGGATAATCCGCATGAGATCAAGAGTAGTACCATGTCTTTATTGCCCTCTTTTTATGGTACTACTAGGGAGGACCCCTACCGGCATTTGGAGGAATTCACCGAGGTCTGTTCCACGGTGAAGCTCCAGAGCTTTACTGATGAAGCCCTGATGAAGACTCTATTTCCTTTCTCCCTAAAGGATAAGGCAAAGCACTAGTATCATACCCTAGATGCAAGGGTAAATGATTGGGCTACCCGTAAGGGAGGATTTTTAAAAAAGTATTTTCCTATGAGTAAAACCAACCATTACAGAAGAGAGATTACGGGTTTTACACAACAGGAAGGGGAGCAATTTCATGAGACTTGGGAGTGCTTTAATGACCTTCATAGGTTATGCCCCCACCATCAAGTGCCAAGATGGCAGTTGGTCGAAAGGTTCTATAATGGATTATCTAAAAGACATAGGCAAACCATTGATGCAGCCTGTGCAGGAACCTTCTTGACCAGAACTGAGGATAAAGCCTGGGCATTATTTGAAACTTTAAGCGACAACTCCATACATCTATCCTCTACATATCAAGAAAGAAAACTATCAATCTTGCAGAGGAGGATAGAGGCCCATGAAGCTGGGGGTTCTCAGGATTTGGCCTATCAGATTCAACTATTGAATAAAAGCTTTGATAGCCTTTTAGCAAACCCTGGCATGAACCCGCAAGCTGCCTCTATTTTTCAAGCTTCAAGAGAATGCTCCATTTGCCAAAGCACAATGCATGCCACTGCGGAGTGCCATCAGGCAACCCAATTCCCTGAGTTGATTCAGGCCGACTTGAATGTAGCCCAAGGTTTCCGCCCCCCTTGTAGTAACCCTTACTCCAACACTTATAATCCAGGGTGGCGGAACCATCCAAACTTCTCTTGGAAGCAAGCTGATGCTTCTAACTCAGGGAATACAAGACCCTTACCTCCCCAGCCCACTTACCAACCTTCTTATGAAAACCCTCCTCCGAATAAGCCCTCTGAGATGGATGAACTAAAGGCCATGATGAAAGCAATGCAAGAGCACCAGAATATGGTTATCCAATCTCAGAATAAGATGATTACTGATATGCAATCCCAAATTGGTCATCTTACTGTGGCAGTTAGGCAACGTGATCCGGGGAAGCTGCCTAGCTCTTCTTAGAACCCTAAGGGCAAGGGGGTTGTATTCAGGGACCACGCCCAAGCAGTGATCATGTTGAGGAGTGGAAAAGAGATTGACAAGACTGATAACACTCCTACAGTTACATCTCAGAATTCCCCTTCCACACCTGACCCGACTACCATCTCACCCGAGGAAGAGCCACACCACTCTCCCTCACAAAAAATCACCCACATTGAGGATGTCATCCTTCCACCACCCCTTTCCCACCATGACGACCCCTCTACCCAGAAGCCAAGGGTGACCTATCCAGAGTGCCTATCTGCTCCTGGGGAATATTCTATTGGCTCGTCTGGAGCCAAGGATAGGACGGAAGAGATTATGGATACTTTTAGGCATGTCCAAATTAACTTGCCTCTGTTGCAAGCGATTAAACAGATTTCGTCCTATGCCAGGTTTCTGAAGGACCTTTGCACCCAGAAGCACCGATTTAGGAAATAGGTCCAAACCAAGGTCATCCTGCTTGACCATGTTAGCTCGGTTCTTCAGCATGGAACACCCCCCAAAATGAAAGACCCAGGGGCCCCGTATATTTCAATGGTTATAGGAAACCAACACATTGACAAGGCTCTACTCGATCTGGGTGCGGGCGTAAACATTCTACCAAGCTCTGTCTATGACCTTTTGGGAGGAGGAAAGCTGTAGCCTAGTCCAGTAACACTCCAGGTTGCAGACAGATCACTTAAGACACCGCGAGGATTGTTGGAAGATGTCCTTGTGAGAGTGGAGGATTTCTTCTTCCCCGTTGACTTTCTGGTACTTAATACTGACCCATCTAGTAAGCCCACAAAGCCATCAATTATTCTGATGCCCCTTTTTGGCCACAGCTAATGCCTCGATAAATTATAGATCTGGGGCACTTAAAATGGGCTTTGGGAACAAGAAGATCTGATTGAATGTTTTTGATACTTACAAGCAACCCGAATTTAAAGATTGTTCTCAGATTGAGGTTGTTGATGAAAAAATTGAAGAGACTACTCCAGCACTCTTATGTAGAGATCCCCTTCAGAAGGTCATATCTCAGGACCATCCCTCGATTACAAAGGAAACTGAAAGGAAAATGCCCTAACTAGAAGAGCTACTGGGGGTACACACTGAGTCTCTGTCCCCACCCTAGACTGTGAAGGTAGATCTGCTGCCTGAGGTGGGGACATCTCAACTAAAACCCTCAATCCATAAGGCTCCTGAATTGGAGTTGAAAACCCTCCCGAGCACATTGAAATATGCTTTCCTTGGTCCTAATAACATGCTCCCCGTTATTATCTCATCTGCATTATCTGAATTGCAGGAGGGAGCTCTGCTTGAGTGTTTACAAAGGCACATGGAAGCAATTGCCTGGACAATTGCTGATATTAAGGGTGTTGATCCCTCTCTTTGCATGCATCATATATACACGGACAAGTCCGTGAAGCCCTTCCGAGATATGCAAAGAAGACTCAATCTTAATATGCGGGAGGTTGTTAAAAGGGAGATTCTGAAATGGTTGGATGCAGGGATTATCTATCCCATTTCATATAGTAAATGGGTCAGTCCTATTCATGTAGTTCCGAAAAAGGCAGGAATCACTGTGGAGGAGAATGACCAAGGAGAACTGGTGACCACTAGACCCTCAACTGGTTGGAGGGTCTGCATTGATTACCGCCATTTAAACATGGCTACCCAGAAAGACCATTTCCCCTTACCATTTATCGATCAAATTTTGGAATGATTGGTGGGCAACATGTACTTTTGTTTTCTTGACGGGTACTCTGGGTAAAATCAGATAGCCATTTTTCCTGATGATCAGGAGCGTACCACCTTCACAAGTCCTTATGGCACTTTTGCATTCCGCCGAATGCAATTCAGGTTATGTAACGCTCCTGCCACTTTCCAACATTGTATGATGGCTATCTTTTCTGATATGATCGATGAGATCGTTGAAATTTTCATGGATGACTTCTCCATTTATGGCTCATCATTTGACCTATGCCTTTCGCACCTTGACAAAGTATTAACCCGTTGCAAAGAGGCAAAACTGGTGCTTAGTTGGGGAAAAGCCACTTTATGGTCCAGTAGGGCATTGTGTTAGGGCATGTAGTTTCCGAGAGAGGATTAGAAATGGACACTGCAAAAATCGATTCCATCTCTAAGCTTCCATTGCCCGCCAATGTTCATCAGGTTAGATCTTTCCTTGGCCATGCTAGATTTTATAGGCGCTTCATTAGAGACTTCAGTAAAATCACTAAGCCACTCTGCGACCTGTTAGCGAAGGATGTCTCCTTCGATTTTGATGATAGATGTGGCGAGGCTCTCCAAGCTTTGAAGAAAGCCCTCATTACTACGTCGATTCTCCAAGCACCAGATTGGACCCTCCCGTTTGAGCTTATGTGCGATGCTTCTAATTTTGCAGTGGGAGCAGTCTCAGGTCAAAGGGTTGATGGCAAACCTCATGTGCTGCATTATGCCAGCAAGACCCTTACGGATCCTCAGCAAAACAACATGGTCACTGAAAAGGAATTACTTGCTGTAGTATTTGCTTTGGAAAAGTTTCGATCTTATCTTTTGGGATCCAAGGTTGTGGTGTTCACTAATCATTCAGCCCTTGAGCATCTTCTAGCTGAAAAGGACACCAAACCTCATCTAATTCGTTGGATTCTTCTACTCCAAGAATTTGACCTGGAAATTAAAGACAAGAAAGGAGTTAAGAATGTGGCAGCAGACCATTTGTCTAAGATCCCTATTGAGGCATCAAACCCTGCTGGCGGTATTCAGGAGACTTTCCCTGATGAGTCCTAATGGCCGTGGAAGCTAAAGCTCCTTGGTTCGTTGACATAGTGAACTTTCTGGTCACGGGCATCACCCCCAGTACTTGTGACAAGAAGAAGCAAGACAGGTTTCTCGCCAATGCTAAATTTTATCACTAGGAGGAACCTGAGCTTTTTAGAATAGGCCCTGACTAGCTATTTTGCCGTTGCATCCCTGATGAAGAACAAAGAAGTGTTCTGAGTTTTTGGCATGACCTCCACTGTGGGGAACATTTTTGTGGGAAGAATACTGCTCATAAGGTTCTTTAGTCTAGTTTTTGGTGGCCCACATTATTCCGAGATGCACATATGTATGTGGACGCATGTCTTCGTTGTCAGCAAACTGGAACCATTGGAAAAAGGAATGAGATGCCCCAACAACCTATCCTCCCTATTGAAATCTTTGATATTTAGGGCATTGACTTCATGGGTCCCTTTCCTGTGTCCTTCGGATATGAATGCATCCTTGTGGCCGCTGACTATGTATCAAAATGGATAGAAGCCATCCCCACGCGAACCAATGACCATTCCTTGGTCTTGGGCTTTGCTAAGGCTAATATCATTTCTCTCTATGGGTGCCCAAGAACGATCATAAGTGATGGAGGACCTCACTTTAAGAATGTACACATCACAAGACTACTCCAAAATTTGGGACTCAACCACATGATAGCCACACCTTATCATCCCCAAATGATTAGACAAGTTGAAGTGTCTAATAGGGAGATTAAGGGAATTTAAAAAAAAACTGTCAGGCCTGATCGGAAAGATTGGTATAAAAAACTAGATGATGCTCTTTGGGCCTATAGAACTGCATATAAGACTCCCTTGGGCATGTCTCCTTTCCATCTTGTCTACGGAAAAGTGTGCCACCTTCCTGAGAAACACCAGTTTATCATCATTCTTATGCATTAAAATAAACCTAGCTCTTAGGATTTTACTCCGCAAATGGGTTTTTGGGCTGCATTTAGGCATAAAATAGGTTAGGCATGCATTGCATTTTTTATTGTCTTTTTAATATGTTTTTGTGAGTGTTAGGGATGTACAGATATATAGATCCCTAAAACCATAGCACTCAAGAAGGCAAATGGTGAAGGAGAAGCCCAGACTAGCTGGAACTCAGCCTAATCCAGCTCACCTCAGCTTGATCCAGCTCACCGCAGCTGGAACCTAGCTTACTTGAACTAGGGTTAGCTCATCCTAGCTCCATTCAGCTAATCTCAGCTGGATGGCAGCTCAAGAGAGTTCACCTTAGCTCACCCTAGCTCAAGTCAGCTCAGATCCAACTCAACTTAGCTGAGTCTAGCTCATCTCAGCTCCCACTAGTCCACAGGGAGCTCTAGCTAGCTCAGCTAAGTTGACAAGAGTTCACCCCAGCTCAGATCCAGCTACAACCAGCTCCACTCAGCTCCAGCCAGCTGAAGAAGAGCTCATCCCAGCTCAGGAAGCTCAAGTCCAGCTCCTGGGGACTCAGCTTAGCTCAACTTAGTTGAGCTAAGCTACCTTAGCTGCCTCAACCAGCTTGATTCTCCCCGGGAGCACCAGACCCAGCTCACCTTAGCTCATTATGGTAGAAGTTAGCTTACCTTAGCTCAGCTTAGTTGCGAGCAAAGAACTAGCAAGCTAAGCCAGCTAGAATAGCTCCATGCCAGCCTCTTCAGCAGCAGCCAGCTCCAAATTTCAGTTCCAGACTTCTCCTCCTCAGCTCCTTCCACTAAACCCTAGCTCCATTACCTTCTCCTCTACTCCTCCATTAACTAAGCTATCATAGCTTAGCTATGCTCCAACTTCCTTGGCTTGTACCACCCCAAAAACCCACCTACCAACTCCACCCAACTAGCTCCACCTAAGCTCCACATAAGCTAACCTACTTGGCACCAACCTAACCTACCCACCACCTCCAAAAGACACCAAAATGTGGCGCACAAAACTACCCATAACCACCCGTTAATGGCGCCACTTTTCCCTCCAAAATCTCCTCTCATCTCCACCACACAATCCCCCTTGAACCCATCTCCACCATCCACCTAACCCCACTTCTAGAAGACCCCATGATTGGCGCCAACATGGTGGTGTCTCTCCACCACCAAAATACACCAACACCACCATAACTACCCCCTTTAACACCTCTTGGGTTGGCGCCAACTCTCCTTAGCCATAGGATCACCAACCACCTCCATTCTTCCATCCTAGCCCTCCATTTCAAGGGGCACCTTAAACCCCCATCCTACCCTATAAAAAGACCACTACCCACCACCACTCAAGCCATCCTTGGCTAGCAATTTCACTCTCATATTCCACCAAGAAGCCCACATCCAAGAGAGAAGAAGAAGAAGAAGACTAAGGGGATATTCTGTCCCCTTGGTGCCTTCCCCTCTTCCCTTCTCTCTTCGGTCACGCCAGCCAAAGGAGAAGCCAGGCAAGGAAGATGTTGGAGGAGATCTTGAAGGTGGTCCACGCCACCTTGGAGGAGTTTTTGAGGGTGGTGCACGCCCACCCCTTGGAGAGAGCATTGAAGGTGGAAGCTTCCACCTTGGAGGAGCTCTCAAGGAAGGAGGAGAAGGAAGCCCTCTTTTCAAGCCAAGGAGCAGCTAGGCTTGGAGCAAGAAGACAACCTTCTTCACCATTGTTACAAGAGATTTGTGTTTCTTTTCTTGCTTTTAGATTGGTTAATTCTAGTTGAAGCATTCCTCTACTTGTCCTTGAAAGGAACACTCATTCTACTCAATCAAAATTGCCTTCTTTTAGCTTTGTATTGCAGTTGTTTGTTTTGGTTCTAGCACTTGTTTCACCTCTTCTTCCTAATTACCCTAGGCCTCCACTTGCCTAGAGTGAGCTTAGGAAGAACATATTTCTATCTTTTAGATTTTAGTTAATCATTTGTAGGTGTTAGTTCTTTTAGCTACAATCTGCAGTTTGCCCTCGTCTTTTCAAAATACAAAAAAATTACATATTGAAAAATATCAAAAAGAAAGTTGAGATCTATCTGTACGTAAGAGGATTAATTTTGCATTTTTTTTGCCTCCTTGGATGACCTTACATACTCCCCTATCTAGGATATAAATTTAAAAGCGAAAGCGGATTCGCGTGTTATAATGACGTTAAAAACCCGCTTTTACAAATCACGCGTATTTCGCTATCACTTTTTGGCGCCGTTGCCGGGGAGGCACGGCTTTGCATTAATTAATTTTCTCTTGCTTGAAGTGGATCTCATCCCCTTCTCTTTCTTTCTTTTGTGTGTGCAGGAACTACAGCGGGAAGGCAGGAATCTGGAAGCGAAAGCTCAAAGTTTCTTTTCTTCCCGCGAAATTCAGGTTGGTTCCTCTTTCTGGTCACATAATTAATTAAAACTACCAAAAATATATTAAACTTGGCTTTCATGATCACAAAAAACTTAATTAAGTGGAGTGGTACATTATAAAATCCATTGTTTGCTTGTATGCTTCTTTAACACCACTCCATTGCAAGTATTGGTGTTCTGTTTTTCTCGTCCAGATTTCTGTCTGGACTTGAAAAATCGATTCCTAACATCACAGGCCTCTTAAAATCACAAAATTTCATAGAGTGATTCCCAATTAAGTTTGGAACATCTGTTCCAAATTTCAGATCAATTGGATTTGTATTTAATTTTTAAAAATTCATGGATTGCAGAGGGGTCACACACTTTAATCTTCCTATTTTGCTACTGTCTGCGAATTGTTAGAATTTTTATGCTCATCCAATTTTTTTTAATTTTAGTTTTCTGGAATCCTTGTGAAATTTTACACATCGTATAAAATCACAAAAATTTTCTAAGGTCAGTGGTAATACTGAAAAGTCCACAATACCCACGGGTATCATTTCTGGACTTTGACACTAGTACAATTAAAAATTTAAAATAATTACCAAACAAATTCTTAAAATCTTTCAAAAATATTTTTTGGAATCCTTGTTTGATTTTTTGCAAAGTAGTGGTGCTGTTTGACTTTTTTGGACCACTACTTAATTCTAAAAGCCTAAAAATAATTCATTGGTAGTAAAATTTCTATCTTAATGAAAATTGGCTTAGGGTTTCTTCTTTCTTTTTAGAGACTCAACTAAAAGGAAATATACAATCACCCATACAACTTGTTTTCCTTTGATTGTGGATCTTCAAACTTGTTTGAAAATTTAATTAGAAAAGCCCTAAAACACATTTGATTAAATTGAATCCTAAAAGACATAAATACAAGAAAATTGTGTGACAACTTGATTTTCATTGGAGCCACTCTCCAATTCCTGCACACACACAAAAGAAAAAATCAAATAACAGGGCAACAACCCAATAAATGCCCTCCACATTCCGTGTGCA
Organism: Thalassia testudinum; assembly: GCA_037157565.1. Lineage (NCBI taxonomy): Eukaryota > Viridiplantae > Streptophyta > Magnoliopsida > Alismatales > Hydrocharitaceae > Thalassia > Thalassia testudinum. The sequence goes on along the minus strand of JAZHRO010000014.1, from coordinate 92,385,868 downwards.
CTATAGCATCCTAGACCTAATTAAAATTTGTAGCAACTTGACCCCTAAGGCTTGATCAACTTAGGCTTGCTATTTAGGTCTTAAGTTCTCTTTAATTAATACCAATTCTATCATCTGTATCTGGTGTTCAGGCTGAGGGGCTGTGTCAAACGACCAGGCGCGGGTTTGTACAAGCACCTGGGGTCTTCCCTGGGAAACGTTTGGGCCCAAACCTCCCCTTAAGCAACTTGGCTAGATTTGTTGATAGAACGGGTATTCACTATTGACTACTTATTTCCTATATAGACCAAGTCTTAGGTTATTAGGGAATCACATTTAAGTTAGGTCTAGTTTTGTTTGTTTGATTTGCACACTTTCTCTCATCTCTATCTCTTCTCCTCCCCTCCAAGTCTTCCAAGTAGTGCATGCACGGGCGACGGTCCCAAAAGCCATACCTCGAGGGACCATCTGATTTCGCCCCCCGCAGCAAGAAATCATTGTTTTCTTCCCCCTCGTCTTCTAAAAAAATGGAAAACCCTGGAAGCCATCAAAAAAATTCTGCTTCCACTTCTAACCCATCAGCTGACCCACAAGCTGACTCCACCCTCCCTCACCTTCCTAACTTGGAGCAACCAGAAATACCAGCAGGGCCAGGTGGCCCTCCAATTATAACCCATAATACAAATCCCTTTGCATTAATGGTCGACCATTAGGCTCGACTACAACAAAATCAAGAAGATCTAGCTAGGACTGTCACGAACCTAGCTAATCAAGGACAAAATCCACCACCCCGCCAACTGCCTGTCGTTCCTCTTAAGGATTTCTATGATCCTTCCAATTATGAGGAAAGACCAGGGGTGGTCATACCACAAGGGGATTTCAAAATCAAACCTGCCATTCTAAACCTTATCAAGCATTTTCAGGGTCTTCCAAGAGAGGACCCTTTTTGTCATCTCGATGAATTAACTGTCCTCGCTCAAACAACTCGTTCCCACAATGTGCAGGAAGACATGTGGTTAATGAGACTCTTTCCTCTCTCTCTTAAAGACAAAGCATCACATTGGTTTAGAACAGTTGGGCGTCCTATTACCACCTGGCCCCAATTAAAAAGTGCTTTTCTTAAAAAAATTTTTCCGATTGGTCGAACAAATGCATTAAGAAGATCTATAACGACATTTCAACAAAAAATTGGTGAACCCCTCCACGAAGCCTGGGAAAGATTTCAGGAACTTCTAAGAAGTTTTCCCCACAATGAAATTCCACAATGGCAGCTAGTGCAGATCTTCTATCACAGATTAGAAGATCAATTAAAACAATTTGTGGATGCCACATGTGGGGGCAATTTTCTTAACAAAGACGCCAAAAGTGCCTATCTTCTCTTTGAAGAAATGAGTGAAAACTCATTTAACATGACTTCAATGGACACTTTTGGCAGATCACAAAACCCCAGACACGGAGTCCATGAAATTGACTCCAAAACCACCTCTGTTCCAGTCACACATGATGATTTATATATGCTAGCTCAACGACTGGACCAGATGCAAATTCACCAAAAGAAAATGGAAGAAAATCTCATAAACAAACAAGCTCCACACGTCCACTCTCCACACACTAACCCCCCACACATTCTCCGAAGAGAAAATCTACATAATATCGATGCCACATCTGCTGGCCAGCAAATTCTGGCTGATTTCCCGCAAGATTTAACTGGGAATTTTGACCAAAATATTTTTTATTCCACCTCAGAAAATATTTATGCTCTCCAGGAGCAATTTAGAAACCCCTCCAACACTTCCAATGAAAATTGGAGGACTAACCCAAATCACTCCTGGAAAAACCCGAATCCGATTCCTTTTCCCAAACAAAACTATTTTGGGAATTATGGGCAACCTTTGTATCAACCTGGACCATCCCAGGATGATATTAATAATCAGGTCATGAAAACTCTGCAAGGAATGCAGACTCAAATGACAGAAGTAACCCGCATGATTACCAATTTACAACACCAAGTTAAGGTTACTCCTGATCATCGACCTATTGGGAATTTACCATCCCAACCCATGCCCAACCCAAATAATCAAAGGAATCAATTTCAAGGTGGATATCACAGTCAACCTATTCAGCCAGCGCCTCAGCATCCTCCGGGTTTCAATAACAGCCAGGCCTCCCGTCCTCATCCTAGAAACAACCAGACTGCAAATGCAGTTACCTTGAGGAATGGGAAAACCACTCACAATACCCTGCCTGTTAAAGAAACCCGCTCTAATGACACACAGATTAACTCTTCCCCTCCTATTGTTCAGGAACCAATTCATGCAAAACAGGGCAACCTTGCACCATTTCCACAAGCCCTCCACTCTTCAAAAAAGAAAAAGACAAAATCCGAGCCCACTGAGAAGGAATTAATGGATTTATTTAGGCAAGTAGAAATTAATATCCCTATCCTAGATGCCATTAAGTATATCCCTGCCTATGCAAAATTCCTAAAAGATTTATGTACTCCAAAAAGGCAGCCCAAGAATTTAGGAAAGGTAATTCTTCCAGAGACAGTCAGCTCAGTTGTGCAGAGCCGACTGCCTCTTAAGAGAAAAGATCCCGGCGCACCCATAATCCAAGTTATCATTAATGATACCTCATTTGATCGCACTCTGTTGGATCTTGGTGCCTCAATTAATCTTATCCCCACGGTTATTTTTGAGGAATTTAAGATCGGTGAATTGAAGCCTGTTGAGGTTACTCTCCAATTAGCCGACCGATCTACGATTAAACCAAGGGGAATTGTTGAAGATGTTCTTGTCCGGGTCAAAGATTGTCTATTCGCAGTAGATCTTTTAGTCCTGGACATAGAGGTACCTGAAGCACTTAAGTTTGCCCCCATTATTCTTGGAAGACCATTCTTAGCCACCGCCCGCGCCAATATTGATTGTGATTTTGGAAAGATGAAGATCATGTGTGGCAGTGAATCTGTAACCCTAGACATTTTCCAAGCCTCTAGGGAGTTCCAGGAACCAGATTTCTTCGATGATTCAGATTCAGAAATAGAAAACATTGTGGAGGAAACATTGCAAATTTCCCAATTAGGTTCCTGTTTTGCTGTAAATACGGTTCCTGAACAATCTACTTTTTCTCACCCTTCCACCTCAACCACACGACCAGCTAACATTCCAGCTGACCCTTTCACTCTCTCCTCACCTCTAACCCACAAAGCAGAAACTCTTTCGGAACCGGGCCTACAATTGGAATTAAAACCTTTGCCCGATTCCCTTAAATATGTCTTCCTGGGTCCAAATCAGACCCTGCCCCTGATTATAAATTCTGGACTCATCGGGGAACAAGAGCACAAACTTCTCCAAGTTTTGAGTAAATATCGAAAAGCTATTGGCTGGACCCTTTCTGATCTTAAAGGCATTCATCCGTCCTATTGTACGCATCGTATATATTTAGAGGATGATTCTCGCCCCTCCCGCCAACCACAAAGGCACTTGAATCCTAGTATGCAGGAGGTGGTAAAAAAGGAGATTATTAAGTGGCTGGATGCTGATATCATCTACCCCATTTCTAACATCTCAGTTGTCCCCAAAAAGGCTGGACTAACAGTTGTCACCAATGAAAATGGGGAAAATATAGCCACTCGAACCACTTCTTCTTGGCGCGTGTGTATAGATTACCGAAAATTAAACACCGCCACCAAGAAGGATCATTTCCCGCTCCCTTTTATTGATGAAATCTTGCAGCGGTTAGCTGGACGGGAATTTTACTATTTTTTGGACGGTTATTCTGGCTATAATCAGGTGGCGGTTCATCCTGAGGACCAGGACAAAACAACTTTCACCTGTCCCTTCGGAACCTTTGCTTTCCAAAGAATGCCCTTCGGTCTTTGCAACGCACCTGCGACTTTTCAAAGGTGCATGCTTGCAATTTTTTCAGACTTGGTAGGTGAATGTTTAGAAGTTTTTATGGATGACTTCTCTACTTTTAGGGATTCTTTTGACCATTGCCTCAAAAATCTTGAAAGAACCCTCCAAAAGTGCATAGAAGTTAATCTGGTCCTCAGTTGGGAAAAAAGTCATTTCATGGTCCAAGAAGGTATTGTCTTGGGCCATGTTATTTCTAAATAGGGAATTGCGGTAGATAAAGCAAAAATAGATGCTATATCTAAGCTCCCACCGCCCACTACTGTCAAACAAATCAGATCCTTTTTGGGTCATGTGGGTTTCTGCCGTCGATTCATACAAAACTTTTCCCAAATCTCCAAGCCTTTAAGTCAGCTTCTTACTAAAGACCAGCCATTTGATTTTAATAATAAGTGCCTGGAGAGTTTTTTTGAGGTTGAAGAAAGAGGTTACTGAGGCGCCAATATTGCAGGGACCTGATTGGAATAGTCCCTTTGAATTAATGACAGATGCCTCAGATTTTGCTGTACGGGCCGTTCTAGGGCAAAGAATTGGCAAGAAGCCCGTTGTGATCTATTATGCTAGAAAAACCCTTGATGATGCACAACGGAATTACACAGTTACTGAAAAGGAGCTTCTTGCCATTGTATTTGCCTTAGAAAAATTTAGATCTTATCTGTTGGGGTCACGTGTCACTGTTTATACAGACCACTCAGCAATTAAATATTTGCTGACAAAGAAAGATGCGAAACCCTGCCTTATCCGTTGGATTCTGCTGCTCCAGGAATTTGACCTGGAAATCAAGGATAAGGCGGGATTGCACAATGTAGTGGCTGACCATCTCTCTCGTCTTATGACGAATGAGATAATGACCCTGCCAGATCAGTTCCCTGTTGAAAGTATTTTAGCTGCTACAACCCTCCCTTGGTTTGCGCCAATCGCAAACTACTTAGCAACATAACAAATCCCCGCTGATTGGCCAAGAACAAGACGGGATAAGTTCTTTGCTGATATTAAATATTATTTTCGGGAGGAGCCCGACCTTTTCCGCATTTGTGCCAATCAGGTCATTCGATGATGTGTCCCCGATTCTGAAATCCATGATATTTTATCACATTGTCACTAAATGGCCTGTGGCGGACATTTTTTGGGCAAGAAAACTGCTGCTAAAATCCTAAATGCGGGATTTTATTGGCCCAGCTTGCACAAAGATGCTCATGACTTCGTTCGGTCCTGTGTGCGTTGCCAGAGCATCGGCAACATGACTCGAAAGGATATGATGCCCCTTAATCCTATTTTAGAAGTTGAAATTTTCGATGTTTGGGGCATCGACTTCGTGGGACCGTTCATCAACTCTGGTGTGTATTTGTATATATTAGTTGCAGTCGACTATGTTTCTAAATGGATAGAATCAATACCCACCCGCACTAGTGATCACCGTGTGGTTGTCGAATTTCTTAAGAAAAATATTTTCTCAAGATTCGGCATACCAAAAGCCATTATTAGTGACGGAGGCTCACAGTTCACCCACTCACAATTCCGTCACCTCCTTTCTAATTACGGGGTTAATCATAAAATTTCCATACCATGTCACCCCCAAACTAATGGCCAGGCTGAAGTTTCTAACTGGGAAATTAAAAATATTTTACAAAAGACGGTTAGGCCCGACCGTAAAGATTGGTCCACCAAATTGGACGACGCTTTATGGGCCTACCATACCGCTTTTAAAACTCCACTTGGCATGTCTCCCTTCCGTCTGATTTTTGGGAAGGCATGCCATCTCCCGGTAGAATTAGAACATAGGGCTTTTTGGGCAATAAAACAACTCAATATGGATTTATCTGACGCCAGTAACCATACAAAATTACAATTAACTGAATTGGAAGAATTACGTAATTTTTCCTATGAAAATGCGAGGATTTATAAAGACCGAACAAAGAAATTTCACGATAAATATATTGTTCGGAAACACTTTGACGTTAATCAACGTGTTTGGCTTTTCGATGCGAGATTACATCTTTTTTTTGGCAAATTAAAATCTAAATGGACCAGCCCCTTTATTGTCCATAAAACATATCCATACGACACTATTGACCTTTTTGATCTAAAAAGTAATTTGACATTTCAAGTCAATAGCCAGCGTTTAAAGCCCTATTTTGACCATACGCCAAGAATTCCATCTGAATCTTTTAATTTTACTGAGCCAGCCACCCTTGATCATTAGTGCACATCACGCCCTGCTGAATGGCGTAAAAGATAGCACTGGATGGCAGGTAACCCATCAATTTTTTTCTTGCTTTCCTTTTTTTTTTTTTTTTCTTCTTCCAGGTTTTCTTCATCCTAAACCCGACCGTTCTTCACAAAGGTGATCCCTTTTCCCTCCTAATGCATGAGGACATGGCATTTCTTAAGCATGGGGGGGTGTTTTTAAATTTTTACGATCGATTTAGGATGTTCAAAACCTAGAAACATACAATTTTCTTTATTTCCTGCTTGCATACCCAAAAGAAAAAAAAATAATAATAATAAAAATTAAAATGTTGAAAACGTTTTGAGGAAAAATTTTGAAATCGGGACTAAGGTTGAAAAATTCACTTTTGGTACAGTGGGATTTAATCTTTAACAAACTAGGGATAAGGATATAGATCTGATCATTTGAATTCCAGGGTCTATTTTAGACTAGATCAGATATCCTTCTCTAAAATTCCACCTGAACTCATGATAGTTCAGGTGACTTGATCCTATTTTGTAATACGGAAAGTATTTGACTTAGTTTCTGATTCAAAAACTTGCGTTTCTTAAGAAACTTCTTGTGTCTATTTTCACACACAAGCCAACACTTAAAAATAATTAAAAATTTCTTTTTGAAAAACTCCCGTGTTTGGATTTAGTAAAAGTCTGAAGAAGATCATTGGTTTGAGTTCCCACCGCCGAGAAGAAGGAAAATACCTTCTTTGAGGATGCGATGTCAACATGTTAACGCCTTGGCACTGCTCTATATCTATATTTCATATCTTTAGACGAAGCATTAAAGCGCATTTTAGCAGCTCAAGTGTCTTGGACGGTGCTCTACCTATAGCGTCGGAGCAAGAGCTTGAGTTTGCTTGGAGCGCCCCTTTTCACCGCATCGTGTTTTGGGGTTGTGAGCTCCTGGGTGGTGTCATGGACAGTGCTATCCCGAAGTACTGGTGCTAGAGCCCCCTCGAGGAATGGTAACGGGAATGATGATCCCGACACATCTGTTGTAAGACTAAGCTAAAAATATGCATGGGGGAGAAAAAAATAAAAATAAAATAAAAAAATAAAAAAATATAATAATAATACGTCCTTATAAATGTTGGCTTTTCACAAGCACAGACATAAGGTTTTAAAGGATTTTGCAAGTTGCGAATCAGATTCACGAGCCAGAAAAATCCTAAAAACAAACATTTCAAGTCATCTGAATTAACAAGGGGCTAATTTGCGAATTTTCTAGAAGATATATTGATCCCGTTCTGTCTAATGGTTGGATCCAAAAACAAATCCTGATTTTTATCTTCAACAAATCCCGTACCTCCAGTGTCTTAATCTACCAAGGTCCATTAATCTCCTTTTTTCCTCAAAAGTCAAAAAAATTAGATTTCCCAAAAATTCCGTTTTAAGTTTTGCTAAGAGACTAACAAAAGATAAGCATGGGGGTGTGATAAATGCCAGATTATCATCATTCTTACGCATTAAAACAAACCTAGCTCTTAGGATTTTACTCCGCAAATGGGTTTTTGGCCTGCATTTAGGCATAAAATAGGTTAGGCATCCATTGCATTTTTTATTGTCTTTTTAATATGTTTTTGTGAGTGTTAGGGTTGTACAGATATATAGATCCCTAAAACCATTGCACTCAAGATGGCAAATGGTGAAGGAGAAGCCCAGACTAGCTGGAACTCAGCCTAATCCAGCTCACCTCAGCTTGATCCAGCTCACCGCAGCTGGAACCTAGCTTAATTGAACTAGGGTTAGCTCATCCTAGCTCCATTCAGCTAATCTCAGCTGGATGGCGGCTCAAGAGAGTTCACCTTAGCTCACCCTAGCTCAAGTCAGCTCAGATCCAACTCAACTTAGCTGAGTCTAGCTCATCTCAGCTCCCACTAGTCCACAGGGAGCTCTAGCTAGCTCAGCTAAGTTGACAAGAGTTCACCCCAGCTCAGACCCAGCTACATCCAGCTCCACTCAGCTCCAGCCAGCTGAAGAAGAACTCATCCCAGCTCAGGAAGCTCAAGTCCAGCTGCCGGGGACTCAGCTTAGCTCAACTAAGTTGAGCTAAGCTACCTTAGCTGCCTCAACCAGCTTGATTCTCCCCGGGAGTACCAGACCCAGCTCACCTTAGCTCATTATGGTAGAAGCTATCTTACCTTAGCTCGGCTTAGTAGCGAGCAAAGAACTAGCAAGCTAAGCCAGCTAGAATAGCTCCATGCCAGCCTCTTCAGCAGCAGCCAGCTCCAAATTTCAGTTCCAGACTTCTCCTCCTCAGCTCCTTCCTCTAAACCCTACCTCCACTACCTTCTCCTCTACTCCTCCATTAGCTAAGCTAGCTTAGCTTAGCTTAGCTATGATCCAACTTCCTTGGCTTGTACCACCCCAAAAACCCACCTACCAACTCCACCCAACTAGCTGCACCTAATCTCCACATAAGCTAACCTCCTTGGCACCAACCTAACCTACCCACCACCTCCAAAAGACACCTAAAAGTGGCGCACAAAACTACCCATAACCACCCCTTAATGGCCCCACTTTTCCCTCCAAAATCTCCCCTCATCTCCACCACACAATCCCCCTTGAACCCATCTCCACCATCCACCTAACCCCCCTTCTAGAAGACCCCATGATTGGCGCCAACATGGTGGTGTCTCTCCACCACCAAAAGAAACCAACACCACCATAACTACTCCCTTTAACACATCTTGGGTTGGCGCCAACTCTCCTTAGCCATAGGATCACCAACCACCTCCATTCTTCCATCCTAGCCCTCCATTTCAAGGGGCACCTTAAACCCCCATCCTACCCTATAAAAAGACCACTACCCACCACCACTCAAGCCATCCTTGGCTAGCAATTTCACTCTCATATTCCACCAAGAAGCCCACATCCAAGAGAGAAGAAGAAGAAGAAGACTAAGGGGATATTCTGTCCCCTTGGTGCCTTCCCCTCTTCCCTTCTCTCTTCGGTCACGCCAGCCAAAGGAGAAGCCAGGCAAGGAAGATGTTGGAGGAGATCTTGAAGGTGGTCCACGCCACCTTGGAGGAGTTCTTGAGGGTGGTGCACGCCCACCCCTTGGAGAGAGCATTGAAGGTGGAAGCTTCCACCTTGGAGGAGCTCTCAAGGAAGGAGGAGAAGGAAGCCCTCTTTTCAAGCCAAGGAGCAGCTAGGCTTGGAGCAAGAAGACAACCTTCTTCACCATTGTTACAAGAGGATTTGTGTTTCTTTTCTTGCTTTTAGATTGTTTAATTCTAGTTGAAGCATTCCTCTACTTGTCCTTGAAAGGAACACTCATTCTACTCAATCAAAATTACCTTCTTTTCGCTTTTTATTGCAGTTGTTTGTTTTGGTTCTAGCACTTGTTTCACCTCTTCTTCCTAATTACCCTAGGCCTCCACTTGCCTAGAGTGAGCTTAGGAAGAACATATTTCTATCTTTTAGATTTTAGTTAATCATTTGTAGGTGTTAGTTCTTTTAGCTACAATCTGCAGTTTGCCCTCGTCTTTTCAAAATACAAAAAAATTACATATTGAAAAATATCAAAAAAGAAAGTTGAGATCTATCTGTAAGCAAGAGGATTAATTTTGCATTTTTTTTGCCTCCTTGGACGACCCTAGATACTCCCCTATCTAGGATATAAATTTAAAAGCGAAAGCAGATTCGCGTGTTACAACGACGTTAAAAACCCGCTTTTACAAATCACGCGTATTTCGCTATCACTTCCCATTGAACTCCAACATAAAGCTTATTGGGCTATTAAAAATGTTAACTTAAATCTGGATAAAGCGGGAAAAGCACGTATGTTAGAATTAAGTGAGCATGGGGAGCTTCGTAATGAAGCTTATGAAACTTCTCAAGCTTACAAGCAACGTATAAAAGTCTTCCATGACAAGCACATCATTAGAAAGACTTTTGAGCCCAACCAGTGGGTCTGGCTTGTCAATTCTAGACTTAAATTATTTCCTGGAAAGCTCAAGTCCCGTTGGGATGGGCCATACATTGTTATCAATACCTTCCCTCATGGAGCTGTAGAGATCAGGAACCCTGTTTCAGGTGCAAACTTTAAAGTAAATTGCCAGCGACTTAAATAGTATATTACTCTTTCAGATGGCTAGGTTTTTGACGCACTACGGCTTGAGGAGCCTTAGCTCCTCCCACTCTCCTCCTCAGGTGATATTCTTTTATGTCTATATTTTTCCAATGAGGACATTGTCAGTCTTAGGCATGGGGGGATATAACCTGAGAATGTTTATAGTGTCTATAGCATTTATAAATATTGTCATACATATTTATATATATAAAAAAAAAAAATTCTTGAGCTGATTAGGTTAGTCCCTAGCAAAATACCTTTGTTATTGGAGGTTTTTCTTCCGTAATTATTTCTTAAGTATAGATCTAGTACATTTATTTCACGTGAACATAGACTTGGTAATGGATCCTTGAGGAAAACCAGTGAGCATTTGTAAGTCTACTGAACCCTCGGATAGTTCATAAGGAGTCAGGCATACTATCGTCCAATAGGTCCACCTCTTATTTGTGGGAGGAAAGTAGAGAGATTACTGGTGTGCTAAGTCTAGTGCAAGGACTCTTAAGTTCTGGATAATTAGATGATGATACTTCAGAGTTAGGCGTAGTTTTCTCTCTCTGTTCCTGTGTGTGTGTTTTGAGTGAATTCCTGAGAGTCACCAAATAAGGCAGATACACAGAGATTGAGTCTTAGTAAAGCTTTAACGATGGTGGATGGTTACGACCGTCCTTCATAGAGTCCTCAGCTAAAGGAGGGTAATAATGTCAAAGGACAGAAATATGCCTATCCTATCCTTTCCTTCCCAGTGTCGAGAATAGGCACTGATTGATGGCCACGACGTGGCTTCGAGAGATAACTGGGTTTTATTGTTATGTCGTTGTAATATAGCCAGTTGTTGCCATCATTTCAAATATAATTTTTTTACTCGGAAAATAAAAGAGTTCCCGAGGTCGAACTCAGGGAGCAAGTTGTATTCTAGAGATATACATGTTTCTTTTACAAAAAGAAAGAGAGAGGGAAAGAATTTGTTGTCTTCTTTTCTCTTTGTTCTGCAGAGGTGATGCTCTTCTTTCTTTCTTTCTTTAGATCTCCTTCTTCTTCTTTGTTCTGCAGAGGTGATGCTCTTCTTTCTTCTGCAATGGTGATGCTCTTCTTCTTCTTCTTTGTTTTTCTTCTTTCAGTTCTTCCCTTGTTCTTTTGTGTTCTCCTCTGCCTCGCCTTCTTCTGTTGTTCTTCAGATCTTCTTCCGTCTTTCTTCTTTTCCCTTCAGGACGTCGTCTGATTTCCAAATCAGACGACTTAAACTGCCTGTTGCTACAGTCAGCTTCCTTCTTCTTCCGCGGTTCTTCTTCTTCACCTGTGCCTGCACACTTCAGAGCTTACATCAGAGAACAAAACCTACTCTACCCTCTCCCCCCGCGTCTCTCTCTCTCTGAAACCACTCTTGGGAAAGCTCTCCCAGAGCTGCCGGGTAATCGGATTCGGGTCACGCCCGGGTCCAGGCCCACCGGCGTGCGTGGTGGGCGAGGAGTGCAGGTCAGTCTTAAGTCGGGTCGGGTCGGGTCAGGTCCGCGGGGCGTGAGCGCGGACGAGACCGGGTAACCGGGCGGGTGAAGGGGACCTCACCCCATGTGCTGAGGCAGTAAGCCTCCAGCACTTTTGCATCTTATATCGCTGCGCCTCTTCAGGCTTTTCCGAGGTGGGACTAAATGTCCCACCTCAATTGCGCGCCCGCAGCGGGGAAAGCAGCGGGAGATCGCGGCGTCACGCGAAGCCTTCTGCCTTAGCTGCGTGCCTGGTGTTTTGTCGAAACGCCTCGCAAGGCCTGGGAGTTGAATTTGGGCGTGGCGCTGTGCGTGGCGCGCCTGTAGCTGCAGGCGGAAGCAGCTCCTTCTACACGGCAATGGCGGCGGAGGTCGGGTGGCCTGTTCACAAGAAAATGGCCTCTCGGCCTAATCAGAAAATGCTGGGAGCTTCGCCAGGGTGCGGCGAAGCTCGTGTGGGTGGTGGCGAGGCGTGGGGCGGCGTGCTAGGGCTGCCCTAGGTCGGAATGTGGGTCGGAGGATGGGTTTGTTGGGGGGAGCGTTACGGAGGTGTGGAGTGGCAGTGAAGGGGTGGGGGGTGCTCAGTGTGATGAGGCGGAGGTTCGGTGAAGGTCGGCGAGGTGTGTGAGGCTGTGGAGCGATGGGAGCATCTCGCCGAAGGGTGGCCGGAGACGAAGGGGGTGACGATGGTCAGGGTCGGTCGAGAGCTTAATTGAAATAAATTGAAAGCGGGGGAAGAAAGAGGAGAAGAAGGCGAGTAGTTCTAGCTTACTTGCAGGGACGAAGGGGGAGGAACAGGGCGACAGTCGTATCGACTGTCGCCGGAGAAGACGATGCTCAGGGAAAGGGGCGGCGGCGAGCAGAGAGCCGGAGAGGCGCCAGCTGGGTGCGGCGTGGCGCGGGAAGAGCAGGGGAGGAAGTCTCTGCTGCTGGTATTGCGGCAGGGCGAAGAGGTGGAGGGGGAGGAACCGCCGGAGCTGGTGAGCGTCTGCCGGAGAGAGAAGAGAGGAAAGTTGGGGATTTTCTCCATCAGATCCAAGCTGCCCCAGTCGGTGGAGCAACGGGGGGTATTTATTGGGATCAAATAGGGAGGAAGGCGGAGGGAGACGACGTGTCTCCCTCGCCGGAGGATGGCCGGAAACAAAAACCCATACCGTCCGTGAGTTCGCACGGCCGGTATGGTGGGTTACAACGACCAAGGGGGTGTCCCTGCGACGGCTGACGACGCAGGGCACCCCCGGTTTACTTGCCAGGTCCTCCCCCTCACCCTGCGCGGCGCCATGCTCCGCACAAGGTCGCCGGAGCATGGTGCTGGCAGGTTTTGCAGGGGGGACCTGATTGCAAAGAACGAAGGAGAGTTAGGGGCCAAAATGCGAGGGTTTAAAAGTTGAGGGCCAAAAAGTAAATATATGAGGACCAAAGTGTAAAGTTGGTCAAGGAGGTCTCTTCTTAGGCTCAAGTTTTTATACATGACTGATTAGGACCTAAGGAATCTGATGGTGAATTTTATTTCTATATTAAACCTTGTTTGACCGATCAATTTATGCGAAAACCCAAATTAAGTTATTAATTGGGCATGGTTCTCAATGTAGGTCAAAATGGATTCTGAAGGCCAAATTGAAGGTTCTAAACCCTAGAGATTATTTTTCTATGAATTTTAGAGGGTTTATTCTATTTTTACTTTGCCTCGAACCTCGTGAATTGAAGTGGGTTGTTTTAGGGTTACAGATTATCATTTAGTTTCTTGGAATTGCTGTAGCCCTTGCTAGATCATTTCATCCCACTTTTATTCTTATTAAGTTGCTTTGACCTGTGTTTGGGCCCTGAATTACCCTGTATGCAGATTATACTGGTAAAATTGCATTTTACCCCTTATGACTTGTTTTCTCCTTAAACTCAGAATTCTCTGAGTTAAGCCTTTCCTTGAGTTATGTAGGAGCTTTTATCCTTTGTATTGGGTCAAAATGAGCTAGTTATGGCTCATGATGAGGTTCTCATCATACCCCCATGCCTAGCTTTTGCTAGTCCCTTAGCAAAAACTTAAGGTTTCAACCCCTTGTTCTAGACCATGAAGTTTTTAATAGTTTTAGATAAGTGACTTTTTTATTTGAGCATAGATTAGGTTAGAATGCTGACCATAGGCCTAAAAGGTACTCTAGTACCAATCAAGATCCAAATCTGTCTAGCCTTAGCCTCAGTCTTTTAGCAAAGGTTTTTAAGGCCCACAAGAACTAACCTAAGGTTTATTGGACTTCGTGGTTAAAGCACCCGTGCTTGAAATGATTTTAGCCCTGGCTCAGTTCGCAGTGCGTTTTGTAAGAGAGAGATAGAAAGTTTTTCTGTTTGGAGAGTTTTCTCTCTCTTTTTCTTTTTAGTTCTAGCCTAGGATTGGCTTTTCAACACGGTCTGTATAAGATTCCTTGCTCCCATCATCAATCCTCAAGGGTTCCTGGCGATCGATGCTTCGAGATAGCACCGCCCATGGCAACCCCCGGAACCCTGGCTATTGAGATTTCGAGATAATCCCATCCATGGTGTTCCGTGGCCGAATCTAGACCCTGGCAATTGACACTTCGAGATAATGCCATCCATGGAATCTGAACCAGCAAGGTGCTTACATGCCCCCAGTAGGATATGTAAATATCCTAGGAGACAAGCACCGAGGAGATGATATTTTGCTACGCATCTTCGAGGGGATTTCCCGCCTCTCCGCGCTGGGAACTCATCCAAATCAACTTGTGTTGATCGGCCGCTCCTATTCTAGGTGTTCTTTTCAGAATTTTGCGACGCTTCTGCGTGATTCTGATTTTTACGCTTACTGAACCAGGCTGTGTGTGAGATTAGGGTGCTTAGGTTACTGAGTCCCGTAAACCAAAAATTAGTTAACGAGGCCGAATACTCCCTAAGCCTTAGACCTAATACTTCAGCTTTTCATTTTCCTCAACCTCTTGAGGAGTGTCCAGATCTTAATGGGTACTAAGAGTCTATTCAAGAATGCCTAAGGTTTGCATTCTTTACTAATCTCTTTGTGCACTTTTCTTGAATGAGGTCTAGAACTTAGGTTAATTCCTTAGTTCCTTACTAATGACTGTCACTTTTTCTCATAATTTTGTGCTCCTTTTTCATTTTGTTTCTTTTCTCCTTCACAAAATTTCCTTCTCCTCTTTTCCTCTTATTCTTTTTCGAAAAATTTTTTTAATTTTTATGGTGTTTTTGGCATATGTGAATTTTTTTGTTTGAAACCTTTTCTTACAAGTTTTGCACTTTCATACCCCCCCCATGCCTAAGATTTGCAATGTCCTCATTGTAACCTAGGGGGTCTTAGTTCATTCCTTAAGACAGAAATTTGGATGAGTGGATGGGTCAGGTTGAATTTTTTGCGGACGATTTCAAATCCCAGATGCAGGCATCTGAGTTGGGGTCGGCTGTCTACAAGGGTGAACTTCGAGTGCTAAAAGGTGTCAGAACAAGTTTCAGGTTTTCAAAGAGAATGACGGGCTGCCTCCCGTTAAGCGCTGAGTTTTACGCCATCGGCTGGGCGCAATAAGCTCAAGGGGAAAGGAGGATATAAGATGCCTCAGCCAAATCAGTAGAAGTTACATCGATGAACGGCTTGAGTCTCTGACCGTTCACGATGAAAGGTTCTGAATCGTGGCTGAGTGGACTGATTTCGACTGCTCCATTTCCAAAAACCTGTCGGACCAAATATGGCCCGACCCACTTAGATCTCAGTTTTCCTGGGAAGAGTTTGAGTCGGGTATCAGAGAGTAGGACCTTTTGACCAGGATGAAAGATCTTTCTCGAGATGTGTTTGTCGTGGAAGGCTTTAACCCGCTCCTTGTAGATTTGCGAGTTTTCGTACGCGTCTATGCGTAACTCATCGATCTCGCTGATTTGGAGTTTTCTGTGGGTCCCCGCCTTGGAAAGATCTAGATTACAGTTCCGTACTGCCCAATAGGCTTTATGCTCCAGTTCGACGGGAAGGTGGCATGCCTTTCCGTACACCAGTCTAAAGGGAGACATGCCCAATTGGGTCTTGTGGGCGGTCCTATAGGCCCACAATGCTTCCGGAAGTCGGGACGACCAGTCCTTCCTGTCAGGTCGAACAGTGACTTGCAGGATTTTCTTGATCTCCCGATTAGACAGCTCAGCTAGACCATTAGTTTGGGGGTGGTAAGGAGTAGAGATTCGGTGAGACACCCCGTATTTGGTCATTAGTGACCTAAACTGAGCATTTGTGAAATGGGTCCCTCCATCAGAGATTATTGCACGAGGAATCCCGAACCTTGAGAAAATGTGTTGATGAATGAATTTGAGAACGATTTTGTGATCACAGGTTCGGGTTGGTATGGCTTCGATCCATTTGGACACGTAGTCCACAGCCAACAGAATGTATTCGAAACCATCCGAAACGGGAAAGGGGCCCATAAAATCAATCCCCCAAACATCAAAGATTTCGCATACTAGAATCGGTTGCATAGGCATCATGTCGCGATGGCTCATGTTGCCCAAAGTCTGGCAACGACTGCATGCCTTGCAGTGATTGTATGCGTCTTTGAACAGTGTGGGCCAGTAAAAGCCGCACTGGAGGACTTTTGATGCGGTTTTATGCCCGGCAAAATGGCCACCGCATGCCTGGTCATGGCAGAAAGAGAGGATATTGTTGAATTCCCCTTCCGGGACACATCTTCGGATGATCTGATCGGCACCTATGCGGAAGAGGTACGGGTCTTCCCAAATGTAATACTTGGCATCGGAGCGTAATTTGTCTTTCTTGGCCTTCGGCCAATCGGACGGGGTCTGATGAGATGCCAAGTAATTTACTATATTAGCAAACCATGGAAGGCTAGTACCAATAGTCAGCAGGTGCTCATCGGGAAAATGCTCAGTGATGGGTCCGGAAGGGTCAATTATTTCAGAAGGAAGACGGGACAAGTGATCAGCTACCACGTTTTGCTTTCCCGCTTTGTCGCGAATTTCAAGGTCAAATTCTTGCAACAGCAAGATCCATCGGATTAATCAAGGTTTCGCGTCCTTCTTCTCAAGGAGATGCCTCACAGCTGTGTGATCCGAGTATGTGATGACATGGGAACCCAGAAGGTACGATCTGAACTTTTCTAGGGCAAATACTACAGCTAGCAGCTCTTTCTCAGTAACCGTATAGTTACGCTGAGCCTCATCGAGTGTTTTGCTGGCGTAGTAAATGACCACAGGTTTCTTGTCATTTTTCTGTCCCAAAACCGCTCCTACAGCGAAGTCGGATGCATCACACATGATCTCAAAGGGTTGAGACCAATCAGGGGATTGTAGGATCGGGGCTTGGGTGACTCGGTCACGCAGGATTTCAAATGCTTGAGTGCATTCCATGGAGATTTCGAAGGGAACATCCTTGGAGAGAAGAGTGGTCAGGGGGCGTGCGATTTTTGAAAAATCAGGGATAAATCGTCGATAAAAATCGACATGCCCTAAAAAGGATCGGATGTCCCTGATGGAGCTAGGCATAGGAAGGTGAGAGATCAGATTAACCTTAGCTCGATCCACTTGGATACCTTTCTCCGAAATTGAGTGTCCCAGGACAATTCCCTCAGGCACCATGAAATGGCTCTTTTCCCAGGAAAGAACCAAATTCACATCGATGCACCGCCTGAGTATCTGGACCAAGTGTTGGAGGCAATCGTCGAATGATGCTCCGAAAACTGAAAAGTCATCCATGAAGACTTCCAGATAATCACCTACCATATCTGAGAATATGGCAAGCATGCATCGCTGAAAAGTAGCGGGTGCATTGCAAAGATCGAAAGGCATCCTTCGGAAAGCGTATGTTCCGAAGGGGCAGGTGAACGTGGTCTTTTCTTGGTCCTCAGGATGGATTGCCACCTGGTTATAACCGGAGTACCCGTCAAGAAAGCAGAAGAACCTATTTCCCGCTAGTTTTTCGAGAATTTGATCAATGAAGGGTAGTGGGAAATGATCCTTCTTCGTGGAGGAATTGAGTCGACGGTAATCTATACAGACTCTCCACGAGTTGGCTAATCGGGTAGGAATGATTTCTCCGGTCTCAGTCGTTATAGTGGTGAGTCCTGCCTTCTTGGGCACGACCTGAATTGGGCTCACCCAACGACTATCGGAGATCGGGTAGATGATCCCGGCATCTAACCACTTGATGATCTCCTTTTTCACGACCTCCTGCAGATTGGGGTTCAAGCGTCTCTGCATTTCACGAGAAGGTCGTGTGCCCTCTTCTGAATAGATATGATGAGTACAATAAGAGGGACTTATTCCAGTCAAATCATTGAGAGTCCATCCGATGGCTCTGCGATGTTGCTGGAGGACAACAATCAGAAGGGATTCCTGTTCAGGACTGAGGTTGGAATTGATAATCACAGGAAGGGTCTGATTAGAACCCAAAAAGATGTATTTTAAGTGAGCAGGAAGGGGTTTCAGTTCGAGGATGGGGTTTTCATCAGCAGCGGGTGGTTCAGTATAGATGTGAGGTTCAAGGGTGGGAGTTACTGGGTTGTTCACATCTGGATTTGACTCCTCTGTTTGCGGGTCAAGATCCTTCTGTGGTTGATGAGGCATACTCGAGTCATTCTGGAGGTGTGATTCATCAACCAAAGTCTTGATGTCACAAATTTGCTCGATGACGCCGCAATTAATTCCTTGTTGGGCCTTAAATATATCAATTTTCAGTGTTTGATCTCCAAACTTAAGCTCTATTTGGCCCTCCTCACAGCTGATGTTGGCTCTAGCAGTAGCCAAGAAAGGTCTCCCTAGAATGATTGGTGTATCCCTAGGGTTCTCAGGTGCATCCATATCTAAGACTATAAAGTCCACTGGAAAATAGAAATCCCGCACTCTCACGATAACATCCTCGAGAATCCCTTTTGGTGACTTTATAGATCGATCTGCTAATTGTAATGTCACCTCGGTTGGTTTTAGCTCAGATTCTTCTAGATGTTCGAGTAAGGATGTGGGTATCAGGTTTATGGATGCACCCAAGTCTAACAAAGCTCTATCAAATTGGGTACCACCTATCTTACTGGAAATCAGGGGAGTTCCAGGATCTTTTGCCTTGGGTGGGAGTCTACTGAGGATTGCAGAGCTGGCTTGTTCTGACAGAACAATTGGGCTCCCTCCCTTGGTTCGCGGCTTACGCTGGGGTGTACATATATTCTTTAAAAATCGTGCGTAAGCTGGTACGTGGCGGATTGCATCCATCAAGGGGATGTTTATGTGGACCTGCTCAAAGAGCTTGACCAGGTCCTCCTCAGGGGCCACGGGTTTTGTGGTCTTCTTTCCCTTGGTCAGGGCATCGGGAAACGAGATCTTGGTTGGTTCTTCTAGGATAGGTCCAGGTTGTGGATCTGGAACAGCGGTACCTTGGATAACTATCCTAGGGTCATGGTTATCAGGCTTGGAGTGGTTTGGATAATGCGGGTCTTGAGTTGTTTTACCACTACGTGTTGTTACAGAATTTAATCCGGCCTGATTTTGGTTTGGGTTTGGTAGGAGGGGTGGCTGCTACTGAAATCCCGCATAAGAAGTTGAGGATTCCATCTCGTCTGGAGATGGAGCAGTAGGGGCCTGATAAATCCATTGAGCGTGGCCTAAATTTGGATTCATAACGCGCTTCTGGGTTGGCACGTTATTTGGGTTAGGAAGAGGTTGGGAAGGGAGTGTGCCTGGCTGGCGAGAATTTGCCAACTGGGCCAGTTGAGTTTTAACTTCAGTAAGCTCGTCCTTGTGCTGTTTTTGAATAGCCGCATTCGTTTTTTGAATGTCAGCCAGAGTCTGAAGGATTAGGGACATTTGATCCTGATTTGGCCCTGATGGATAAGTAGGGTTGGGCCAAGGCTGAGGCGGCTGGTAATGACGAGGGGGCTGTGGGCGGGACTGAAAAGGTGGTCTTTGAGTTTGGGAATTTCCTGCCCACTGAAAATTGGGATGGTTTCGCCATCCAGGGTTGTAAGTGTTGGAGAATGGGTCGTTCTGGATGGCGTTGAGGTCCTCGCAGGTCTGAGGAACCTCCTGAGAGTCAGGGAAAGGGGGAATGGAGTTCCCTCGGCTGGTGTAGAAAGGATCGGATGTTCTTCCAGTCCAAGAATCAGATGGGGGTGGATATGGATCCATCCCAGGGGAAGATCGATGGAGGATGTTTTGCACAGTCTCCTGTGTGGAAGGAGGTTGTGCAAAGGAGTTACGCGCGGAGGTGGCTCGCTGCAAGTGCTGAGTCAGCTCATCCACCTTCTTTTCAATGATTGAGACCTTGTCCATTCGACTGGCCATTAATTCCAGGTCGACTGATGCGGACAGGCCCTGCGTCTCATGTGCTGCCTTAAGATTCGTCACTGCGCGGGTATTCGTCCTGTCGAATAATCCCATGGAGTCATTGTTGATGGAGTTCTCGCACATGTTTTCGAGAATCTCCGATACGGTGTCTTCATGTTGACCCATGATGTTTCCTCCGCAAGTTGCATTGACGAAAAGGCGGATGTCCTCACGGAGTCCCTGGTAAAAAGATTGGACTTGTTCCCATTTAGGAACTCCGTGATGGGGGCACTTTCTCATGAGATCCTGAAAACGATCCCATGCCTCATGGAGAGGTTCTCCTGATTGTTGAGTGAAGTGTGTACTCTGATGGCGCAAGGCGTTGGTCCGACCAACGGGAAAAAACTTTTTCAAAAATTCGGATTGAAGTTCTTCCCAAGTGTTGATCGGCCGGGTCTGAGTTTGATACCAATGGGCGGCCTTGTCCATAAGAGAAAAGGAGAACATCTTCATGAGAAGAATATCCCGATTTTGCACATCTGATCCAAAAGTGTGGGCCAGATGCTTTAGCTGTTTGATGTGCTGGAAGGGATCTTCAGAATTAAGCCCATGGAATTTAGGTATAGCATGAATCATGTTGGGCTTCAATTCGGAATCAGGTCCTCCAGTCGAGATTCTGACTCGAGGCTCAATGGCCACCGCAGCAGGATTGTAGTGGTCCCGCATCATAGGACGCTGTGGTGGGTGCACGAAGTTTTGGAAGAGGTCATTGAGTCGCTGGAGCTGGTATTCCAGATTATTTTCTTCCTCAACTGGCTGAGCCATGATGGGGGAAGAAGAAGAACTTGGTTCTGAATCAGAAGAGAGAATAATGTGAGGGTGTTGCTGCACAAACACGGGCGTCGAGGCTTGGCCTTGACGAGAGCGAATTTCTAAAGGAGGTCTTAAGGGTGGTCTTAGGGACCTCCTTCCGTACATGCACTGTTGGAAGAGGTAAGTTTAGAAGGTGCTGGACCCACACAAGACACCCAAAAATGTGTTGGGTGACTATAGAGGTGCGGGGCAGATGGACCCCTTGATCAGAAAGATTGTCCACCTGAGAGTCCCGCGAAGACCCCTACACGGTAGAGCGTCCCCACGGGTTACAGGGTTTCCCCCACCCGACCTCTCTTGTCACTGCGGTTCCAGGTAGACCAGAATGGGGATCTTGACCTCTTAAGTCTACCAATTTTAAGATCAGGGTGCTTAAGGTTTCACTTGAACTTTAGTCTTTTTAAGTGCAAAGAGTGACCTAATTTAAGGTTGGTTGACCCAAAGGGGTCAACTTTACCTCTTGTTTTCTTTGAGAGCTTTCAGGTCTTGTCTTTTAGGGTTCAAGTGTTTAGAGAGAGCCAATTGTTTAGGATTTTTCTTGTTAATTATTTTCAATCAATGGCTTGGGCACACCTCTTTTGGATTTCCTCAATTCTTGATTAAGGGGTGTGTCTCTACTGAAATCCTAATGTTTGACCTTATGTTGGCTCTACTTGGTCCATTTAACTCTTTGTTGGGCAATTAGGGCTCAAGCAAGAATGTGTTAGCCCTTAAATACCCTTAATAGTGTGCAGGAGTGATGAGTTGAAAACATGCAACTCTTTATGGTTACTAAGTATGGAAGACATGTTAGCCCTATATTGCTTGTTCTTTTCTTTTCTTCCTCTTTAGAGTTTAGGGGTTAATAGTGAGAGGAAAAATTTACCTATCTTCGAAGTGGTTGTCGTGTGGTTGCTTGTCTTCTTGAGTTCCTGTAGCTGCACAAAAGAGAGGAGATTATCAGAAATTAAAAAAAAGAAACAGGAATGTTTACCTCTAGAATAGCCGTTGCTCCCCGGCAACGGCGCCAATTGATTGGAGGTCACGACGTGGCTTCGAGAGATAACTGGGTTTTATTGTTATGTCGTTGTAATATAGCCAGTTGTTGCCATCATTTCAAATATAATTTTTTTACTCGGAAAATAAAAGAGTTCCCGAGGTCGAACTCAGGGAGCAAGTTGTATTCTAGAGATATACATGTTTCTTTTACAAAAAGAAAGAGAGAGGGAAAGAATTTGTTGTCTTCTTTTCTCTTTGTTCTGCAGAGGTGATGCTCTTCTTTCTTTCTTTCTTTAGATCTCCTTCTTCTTCTTTGTTCTGTAGAGGTGATGCTCTTCTTTCTTCTGCAATGGTGATGCTCTTCTTCTTCTTCTTTATTTTTCTTCTTTCAGTTCTTCCGTTGTTCTTTTGTGTTCTCCTCTGCCTCGCCTTCTTCTGTTGTTCTTCAGATCTTCTTCCGTCTTTCTTCTTTTCCCTTCAGGACGTCGTCTGATTTCCAAATCAGACGACTTAAACTGCCTGTTGCTACAGTCAGCTTCCTTCTTCTTCCGCGGTTCTTCTTCTTCACCTGTGCCTGCACACTTCAGAGCTTACATCAGAGAACAAAACCTACTCTACCCTCTCCCCCCGCGTCTCTCTCTCTGAAACCACTCTTGGGAAAGCTCTCCCAGAGCTGCCGGGTAATCGGATTCGGGTCACGCCCGGGTCCAGGCCCACCGGCGTGCGTGGTGGGCGAGGAGTGCAGGTCAGTCTTAAGTCGGGTCGGGTCGGGTCAGGTCCGCGGGGCGTGAGCGCGGACGAGACCGGGTAACCGGGCGGGTGAAGGGGACCTCACCCCATGTGCTGAGGCAGTAAGCCTCCAGCACTTTTGCATCTTATATCGCTGCGCCTCTTCAGGCTTTTCCGAGGTGGGACTAAATGTCCCACCTCAATTGCGCGCCCGCAGCGGGGAAAGCAGCGGGAGATCGCGGCGTCACGCGAAGCCTTCTGCCTTAGCTGCGAGCCTGGTGTTTTGTCGAAACGCCTCGCAAGGCCTGGGAGTTGAATCTGGGCGTGGCGCTGAGCGTGGCGCGCCTGTAGCTGCAGGCGGAAGCAGCTCCTTCTGCACGGCAATAGCGGCGGAGGTCGGGTGGCCTGTTCACAAGAAAACGGCCTCTCGGCCTAATCAGAAAGTGCCGGGAGCTTCGCCAGGGTGCGGCGAAGCTCGTGTGGGTGGTGGCGAGGCGTGGGGCGGCGTGCAAGGGCTGCCCTAGGTCGGACTGTGGGTCGGAGGATGGGTTTGTTGGGGGGAGCGTTACGGAGGTGTGGAGTGGCAGTGAAGGGGTGGGGGGTGCTCAGTGTGATGAGGCGGAGGTTCGGTGAAGGTCGGCGAGGTGTGTGAGGCTGTGGAGCGATGGGAGCATCTCGCCGGAGGGTGGCCGGAGACGAAGGGGGTGACGATGGTCAGGGTCGGTCGAGAGCTTAATTGAAATAAATTGAAAGCGGGGGACGAAAGAGGAGAAGAAGGGGAGTAGTTCTAGCTTACTTGCAGGGACGAAGGGGGAGGAACAGGGCGACAGTCGTATCGACTGTCGCCGGAGAAGACGATGCTCAGGGAAAGGGGCGGCGGCGAGCAGAGAGCCGGAGAGGCGCCAGCTGGGTGCGGCGTGGCGCGGGAAGAGCAGGGGAGGAAGTCTCTGCTGCTGGTATTGCGGCAGGGCGAAGAGGTGGAGGGGGAGGAACCGCCGGAGCTGGTGAGCGTCTGCCGGAGAGAGAAGAGAGGAAAGTTGGGGATTTTCTCCGTCAGATCCAAGCTGCCCCGGTCGGTGGAGCAACGGGGGGTATTTATAGGGATCAAACAGGGAGGAAGGCGGAGGGAGACGACGTGTCTCCCTCGCCGGAGGATGGCCGGAAACAAAAACCCATACCGTCCGTGCGTTCGCACGGTCGGTATGGTGGGTTACAACGACCAAGGGGGTGTCCCTGCGATGGCTGACGACGCAGGGCACCCCCGGTTTACTTGCCAGGTCCTCCCCCTCACCCTGCGCGGCGCCATGCTCCGCGCAAGGTCGCCGGAGCATGGTGCTGGCAGGTTTTGCAGGGGGGACCTGATTGCAAAGAACGAAGGAGAGTTAGGGGCCAAAATGCGAGGGTTCAAAAGTTGAGGGCCAAAAAGTAAATATATGAGACCAAAGTGTAAAGTTGGTCAAGGAGGTCTCTTCTTAGGCTCAAGTTTTTATACATGACTGATTAGGACCTAAGGAATCTGATGGTGAATTTTATTTCTATATTAAACCTTGTTTGACCGGTCAATTTATGCGAAAACCCAAATTAAGTTATTAATTGGGCATGGTTCTCAATGTAGGTCAAAATGGGTTCTGAAGGCCAAATTGAAGGTTCTAAACCCTAGAGATTATTTTTCTATGAATTTTAGAGGGTTTATTCTATTTTTACTTTGCCTCGAACCTCGTGAATTGAAGTGGGTTGTTTTAGGGTTACAGATTATCATTTAGTTTCTTGGAATTGCTGTAGCCCTTGCTAGATCATTTCATCCCACTTTTATTCTTATTAAGTTGCTTTGACCTGTGTTTGGGCCCTGAATTACCCTGTATGCAGATTATACTGGTAAAATTACATTTTTACCCCTTATGACTTGTTTTCTCCTTAAACTCAGAATTCTCTGAGTTATGCCTTTCCTTGAGTTATGTAGGAGCTTTTATCCTTTGTATTGGGTCAAAATGAGCTAGTTATGGCTCATGATGAGGTTCTCATCAGGCACTTCCACCAAATAAGCCACACAACTTCCTCTTGACCATCATCATCCCTATTAATGCCTCGTAAATAAAAGTCTGTATCGTGTTGTGTTGATTAAAAAAGAAACAGAAAAAAAAAGGGGAAAAGAGAAAAGTAGAAAAAGAAGAAATAGAAAGAAGAAAAAGAAGAAATAGTTATATTACAAAAAAAAAAAGGTCTAAGTTTCTAATGTAATTTTGTTTCTGAGGCAACAAAACACCTTTCGTGTTCTACCAAATATGACCCATACCTACCTTTTAGTATTTCTGATCGCCCGATTATTGGTTAAGGACTTTAACTTAGTTGTAGAGTTATTAGGACTTTAATTGAAGTGTGGATGCCATGTGAGGCCACCAAATAGTGAGTATAATTTCTAAATCTGGCAAGATTCATGATCTCAGAAAGAAAGAAAAGAGAGAGTGCCCAGGAACATCAAGAGAGCACAATTGTGTAGCCTCTCTCAGAGTTGACTTGTCTAATAGTCTAGAGATCTAGAGTCTGTAGTACTAGACTATATGTAGCACTAGATGAGTGTGTGCCACCAAATACAAATCCATTCGACTCGATATCTCCTACCTAAGCCAAACGCCGGGGTCAAATTATAGATATCATCTGCTTTATCCCCAAGGGAAGTAGTTGCCTATCTCGACAGAAATTTTTCCCTAGGGTGATGTACGAACTCCCAATGTGAGTCGGCTCTTCCACTTCGATCTGTTACCTAGGCTATCAGCACTTCACATTTGTCTAGTGTTCGTCACGCTTTTGTGCGGTTTGTTAAAAGACAATATCGTGTTGTAGTATAGCCGCGAAAGCATTCAAAACAAATAAAGATTTTTATTACTCGAAAACCGGAGTATCCGAGGTCGAACACAGGGAGCAATCTCAGTACTTTGGAAAACCCAAGAATACAACTATTACATGCAAATATAATTGATTCAAAGAGTTTTTTAGAAAAAGTAGAATTAGACGTCTGATTTATGTATCAGACGTCTTAAAAGTGATCTTTCTTCCTTTCTTCCTTCTTCTCCTTTCTGCTTCTGTATCTTTCCTTTTGCTTTGCCGTTCCGATCTCTTTGCAATCTTCCCTTGTCCTTCTTCTTCTTCTCTGCGAAGACTTCTAATCTTTCTGTTTTCCTTCTCCTGCGAAGGCTTCTTTCTTCTTCTTCTGTCTTCTTCTTTGGCTTGCTTTTCCTTCTTCTGCAGCGGCCAAGTCCTTCTCCTGCGAACAGGAGCAAAACCTAACCCTTCTCCCGCTACCCGCACGTCTCTCTCTCTCAAGCAATTCACTCAGAGCCGCTCTCCCAGAGCCACAAGCATTAATCGGGTCGGATCGTACCTGGGACCAGGCGCACCTGAAGGTGGTGTGATGCGCGAGGAGTGCGTAGGTCTAGGTCGGGTCGGATCCGCCAAGTCCGCGTGGTCAGGCTGCGGACGAGGCGGGTGGGGTCAGTGAGGGACCTCACCCCTGTGCTTTCGAGGCAGTAAAGCTATATCACAAAAGCTCTTTATACCATACCTGTGCCTTGAGATTCCACGATGTGGGACTAAACGTTCCACCTTTCCTTTGCACGCGCCCGCAGACTCTCGTGTGCAATTGCCCACGCTGAAGGCCCTGCTGGTGCTCCCTGCTGAACTCAGTTACTTCGCGACACTTGCGAGAGCCAGCTGCACCTGCCGCCTGGGAAGCCTGACGCCTGCTGCTGCTCCAAGCTTCCTGCTGCTTCGGCTGTTAATGGCGGCCGCGGCGTTCACCTGAGATTCCATAGAACGGCCTATTGGCCCAATCAGAATAGCTGGAAACCTTCGCCGCAGCACGGCGAAGGCGGTGGGTGATGCTGCAGGTTGTCGGTCGGCCTAGGCGTGCGCGCCTAGGTCAACCTGTGGCCGGAGATGGTGGGTTGTTCGGGGGGTAGTTATGGAGGTCTGGAGTGGCAGTTGTGGGGTGGAGCGAGTTCCTGGTGGTGAGGCGGAGCTCACGAGGTGATTGGCGAGCCGTGTGGAGTGGCGGAGTGGTGTGGGCGGCTCGTCGGAGTGCGGTCGGAGGCGAGGAAGATGAAGGCGGTTAGGTACTGTCGAGGGGTAATCAAGTAAAATAGTTGGGCGAAAAGAGAGCGGAGAGGATCGAGAACGTATCTGGGGTTGTCTGGAGGGAAGGGAGGCGGCGGAGAAGACGGCTCTTAACTGCCGTCGTCGGGGAAGAAAGACCCTGAGGGAGGAAGCGGCGACGAAGACGAGGTCAGAAGTGCGTGCGCGGGG
Source organism: Thalassia testudinum (assembly GCA_037157565.1). Lineage (NCBI taxonomy): Eukaryota > Viridiplantae > Streptophyta > Magnoliopsida > Alismatales > Hydrocharitaceae > Thalassia > Thalassia testudinum. Next base: position 92,359,043 of record JAZHRO010000014.1, on the reverse strand, counting down.
TACAGCGCGACGCGGGAGATAGCGGCGGAGAGGACTCTGCTGCTGGTATGGCAGCAGAGCGACGAGAAGGAGGGAAGGAGGTCGCCGGAGCTTGTGGGTCGTTTGGCCGGAGATGGGAGAGGGAGGAATTTGCAAGGGATCTCCGTCAAAATCAAGCTTGTCCTCTTCGGCCGGAGTTGTGGGTTCTTATATAGGCGCTGGACTGGGTGTGCAGGGCGTGAAGGGCACGTAATTGCCTGAAGTTGGTCACCGGAGATGGAAAGGAGTTAGGATACCCAAATCTCCCGTGCGTTCGCACGAGAGATTGGGTTCACACCAGCAATTATAATTGACTTTATAAGGAAGGGAATTCCTCAGAGAATCCTCCTTCCATTTCTGGGAGGGAATCTCTGAGGGATTAGAGAGCAATCCCTCTCCGAACCTCGCCGGAGCTCGGTTCCGCCCTAGCAATGGCGGCAGGACCGGTTTGCAAAGGAGGCGAAGAACCTAGGGGGTTCTCTGCAACGGTATTCAAAAGATAGGGACCAATTTGTGATTTGGGTGTACTAAATTGCAAAGTAGGTCAAGATGACCCCTCCTTAGGTCCAAATTTTGGTACAAACCTAATTTGGACCTAAGGAATCCAATGGCGAAGTTAGATTTCAGGTTTGACCTCGTTTGACTGGACATTTTGCGTAAAAACCCAAATTAGGTTAATTGAAGAGCTAGGACCCTAATCTAGGTCAAACTAGGTTCCAAAGGCCAAATTAAGTGTTCTAAACCCTAGAGTATGTTTTTCCATGATTTATAGAGGGTTTACTTGCTTTTTGTTCTGACCGAAACCTTGTTAATTTAAGAGGGTCTGTTTTAGGGTTACCAAGTGTCATTTAGTTCTTAGATTGCACATGAACCCATTTCTGATTGACTCAACCCACTTTTTATACCATTTGACATATGTTTTGCCTCTGAGAAATCCTGTTTACGTACTGCAATGGTAAAATTGCAGTTTTAACCTTTATTTCATGTTTTCTTCTCAGGGCACTTGTTCCTGCAGTTATGCCTTCTTCTAGGTTATGTAGGAGCTTTTATCTTCTTTATTGGGTCAAAATGAGCTAGTTATGGCTCATGATGAGGCCTCATCATACCCCCATGCCTAGCTTTTACTAGTCCCTTAGCAAAATTTCAAAGTTTTAACTTCCATTCTAGACCCTGAGTGTCTGTCAACAATGATAAGTGCTACTCCTTTTCTTTTGTGATTAGGTGGGAATGCCGACAATAGGCCTAGAGGTACTCAAGTACCAACCAAAATCCGGACCTGTTCCGCTTTAGCCTCAGTCTTCTGCAAAGGTTTCTACGGCCCACAGAAACTAACCTAAGGTTTGTTGGACTCCGCGGTTAAAGCACCCGTGCTTGAGATATTTTTAGCCTAAGCTCAGTTTGCAGTGCGTTTTTTGTAAGAGAGAGATAGAGGATTTATTTGTTTGGAGAGCTTTTCACTCTCTTTTCTTTCTATTTCTAGCTTCGGATTAGCTTCACAACACGGTCTGTATCGAATTCCTCGTCCCCATCATCAATCCTCAAGGGTCCCTGGCTTTCTAGATTTCGAGATAATCCCACCCATGGCAACCCCCGGAACCCTGGCTTTCGAGATTTCGAGATAATCCCACCCATGGCGTTCCGTGGCAGAATTCAGACCCTGGCGATTGACATTTCATGATAATGCCACCCATGGTATCTGAACCAGCAGAGTGCTTACATGCCCCCAGTAGGATATTTAAATATCCTAAGAGACAAGCACCGAGGAGATGATATGTTGTTACGCATCTTTGAGGGGAATTTCCCGCCTCTCCGCGCTGGGAACTCGTCCAAATCAACTTGTGTTGATTGACCGCTCCTAATCTAGGTGACTTTTTCAGAACATTAAACGCTTTTCGCGTGATTTGGATGTTTATGCGCACTGAACGAGACTGTGTGTGAATTTGGGTGCTTAGGTTACCGAATCCCGCAAATCGGAGGTCAGTTAACGAGGTCGAATACTTCCTAAGCCTTAGACCTAATACTCAAGCTTCGCATTTTCCTCAACCTCTTGAGGATTATCCAGATTTTAATGGATACGTGAATTTTTAAGCTAAAGGTAGTAGCCCAAAAAGCCTAAGACCAGCGTTCCCACTAATCTCTTGTTATATCTCCGTGGCACTTTTCTTTTCTTTTTCTTGATTCGGTCTAGAACTTCAGTTAACCCCTTAATCTTTTACTAATGACTATTTCTTTCCATTTTGTGCTCCTTTTTGTCATTTTTTCTTCTTTTCCTCCTCTCATTTGTATGACCCTGAATTGTTCCTCCCCTCTATCAAGTCTTTTTTTTTTTTTTTATGTGAAACCCTTTCTTGATATGAATTTTCTGACATTTTGCACTTTCATACCCCCCCATGCCTAAGATTTGCAATGTCCCCATTGTAAATTAGGTGGGTTCGAATTCAGCTTAGTTCATGTATTAGGACAGGTGTGTGGTGAGTGAATGGGTCGAAGCGACTTGTTGCGAACGATTTCTAATCTCGGGTAGGTATACCTGAGGTGAAGTCGGCTGTTCTAATGGATGAACCCTAAAGTGCAATATGAGTTCCGCATAGAGATGTCAGAAACGATTTCAGGTTTTCAAAGAATGACGGGTTGCCTCCCGTTAAGCGCTGAGTTTTACGCCATCGGCGGGGCGCAATGAGCTCAAGAGGATGGAGGGTAAAGGATGACTCAGTCAAATCTATATCGGTCATGTCAATGAACGGCTTGAGTCTCTGCCCGTTCACGACAAAGGGTTCAGAATCGTGGCTGAGTGGGCTGATTTCAATAGCTCCATTTCCGAAGATTTGGCGGACTAGGTAGGGTCCGACCCACTTGGATCTTAGCTTTCCTGGGAATAGTTTGAGTCAAGCATCAAAGAGTAAAACTTTTTGATCAGGATGAAAGACCTTTCTAGAAATGTGTTTGTCGTGAAAAGCTTTAACCCGTTCTTTGTAAATTCGCGAGTTCTCATACGCGTCGTGGCGTAATTCATCGATCTCGCTCATTTGAAATCTTCTGTGGGTTCCAGCCTTAGAAAGGTCGAGATTACAGGTCCGTACTGCCCAATAGGCTTTATGCTCCAATTCGACGGGGAGGTGACATGCCTTCCCGTACACTAGTCTGAAGGGAGACATTCCTAATTGGGTCTTGTGGGCGGTCCTATAGGCCCACAATGCTTCCGGAAGCCGAGAAGACCAATCTTTTCTATCAGGTCGAACAGTAACCTGAAGGATCTTCTTGATCTCTCGGTTAGATAGCTCAGCTAGACCATTAGTTTGGGGGTGGTAAGGAGTAGAGATTCGGTGTGACACCCCGTATTTGGTCATCAGTGACCTGAACTGAGCGTTCGTAAAATGGGTCCCTCCGTCGGAAATTATAGCACGCGGAATCCCGAACCTTGAGAAAATGTTTTGATGGAGGAATTTTATAACGACTTTATGATTGTTGGTTCGGGTCGGAATGGCTTCTATCCACTTGGACACATAGTCAACTGCGAGTAAGATGTATTCGAAGCCATCCGAGTTCGGAAAGGGTCCCATGAAATCAATCCCCCAAATATCAAAAATTTCGCATACCAAGATCGGCTGTAGAGGCATCATGTCTCTATAGCTCATGTTGCCCAGAGTCTGGCAACGGGAACATGCCTTACAGTGTTCGTATGCATCCTTGAAAATTGTGGGCCAGTAGAAGCCACACTGGAGGACTTTCGATGCGGTTTTATGTCCAGAAAATTGTCCACCGCATGCCTGGTCATGGCAGAATGAGAGTATGTCTCTGATTTCCACTTCCGTGACGCACCGTCGGATTATCTGATCAGCACCAATGCGGAAAAGATACGGGTCTTCCCATAGGTAATACTTGTAATCGGAACGCAATTTGTCCTTTTTGGCCTTCGACCAATCGGGCGGAATCTGATGTGATGCCAGGTAATTAACAACATCGGCGAACCATGGAAGACTTGTACTGATAGTCAGGAGGTGCTCATCAGGGAAATGTTCTGTAATAGGTCTGGAAGGATCAATAATTTCAGAAGGAAGGCGGGACAAGTGATCAGCTACCACATTGTGCTTTCCCGCCTTGTCACGAATCTCGAGGTCAAATTCTTGCAATAGCAAGATCCAGCTGATTAGTCGAGGTTTCACGTCCTTCTTGGCAAGGAGATGCCTTACAGCTGTGTGATCCGAGTATATGATAATACGGGAACCCAGAAGGTATGATCTGAATTTTTCCAGGGCAAATACTATGGCCAGCAGCTCTTTCTCAGTAACCGTATAGTTACGCTGAGCCTCATCCAGTGTTTTGTTGGCGTAGTAAATGACCACAAGTATCCTGTCAATTTTCTGCCCCAAAACCGCTCCTACAGCAAAGTCAGATGCATCGCACATGATCTCAAAGGGTTGAGACCAATCAGGGGACTGTAGGATTGGGGCCTGGGTGACTCGGTCAAGTAGGATTTCAATCCTTGAGTGCATTCCTTGGAAATTTCGAAAGGTACATCCTTGGAGAGAAGATTGGTCAGGGGGCGCGCGATCTTGGAGAAATCAGGGATGAATCGATGGTAGAAACCGACGTGCCCCAAGAAAGATCAGATGTCCTTAATCGAGCTAGGCATAGGGAGCTTGGAAATCAGGTTAACCTTAGCTCGATCCACTTGGATGCCTTTCTCTGAGATTAAATGTCCCAGGACAATTCCCTCAAGCACCATGAAATGGCTCTTTTCCCAGGAAAGAACCAAATTCACCTCGATGCACCGCCTGAGTATATGGACCAAGTGTTGGAGGCAATCGTCAAATGATTGTCCAAAAACTGAAAAGTCATCCATGAAGACTTCCAGATAATCACCTACCATATCTGAGAATATGGCAAGCATGCACCGCTGAAAAGTTGCAGGTGCATTGCAGAGACCGAACGGCATCCTTCGGAACGCGTACGTCCCGAAGGGGCAGGTGAATGTGGTCTTTTCTTGGTCCTCTGGATGGATTGCCACCTGATTGTAACCGGAGTACCCGTCAAGAAAGCAGAAGAATTTATTTCCCGCTAGTTTCTCGAGGATCTGATCAATAAATGGTAGTGGAAAATGATCCTTCTTCGTGGAGGAATTTAGTCTTCTGTAATCAATGCAGACTCTCCACGAATTAGCTATTCGGGTAGGAATGACTTCCCCGGTTTCAGTCGTGATGATGGTAAGTCCTGCCTTCTTAGGTAACACTTGTGTTGGACTCACCCAACGACTGTCGGAGATCGGGTAGATGATCCCTGCATCTAACCACTTAATGATCTCCTTTTTCACGACCTCCTGTAGGTTAGGGTTTAGGCGCCTTTGCATTTCTCTTGAAGGTCGTGAGCCTTCTTCCGTGTAGATTCGATGTGTGCAGTATGAAGGGCTTATACCAGTTAAATCACCTAGAGTCCATCCAATGGCTCTACGATGTTGCTGGAGAACAGAAATCAAACGGAGTTCCTGGTCAGGTGTGAGTCGAGAATTGATAATCACAGGAAACGTCTGATTTGAATCCAAAAAGACGTATTTTAGATGTTCAGGAAGGGGCTTGAGTTCCGTGACAGGATTGTCAGCAGCAGCGGGTGGTTCGGGGTTTGTATCGGGAGCAATGGTAGGAGTCATAGGTGTGTCTAGATCATGTCCGCACTCCTCTATTAGCGGTTTTTGCTCCTCTAGTGGTTGATCAGGAATAATCAGGTTGTCCTCAATATGCAGTTCATCAACCACGGCTTCGACATCACAAATTTCCTCTATCACCCCGCAATTAATCCCTTGATGGGCCTTGAAAATGTCTATCTTTAGATTTTGATTCCCAAATTTTAATTCTATCTGGCCCGCTTCGCAGTTTATATTGGCCCTAGCAGTGGCCAAAAAGGGTCTCCCTAATATGATTGGTGTGTCCCTTGGGTTCTTAGGTGCATCCATGTCCAGTACTATGAAGTCCACTGGGAAATAAAAATCTCGTACCCTAACAATGACATCCTCGAGTATTCCTTTGGGTGACTTGATGGATCGATCGGCTAACTGCAATGTCACCTCAGTGGGTTTAAGTTCAGATTCTTCAAGGTGGTCAAGGAGGGATGTAGGTATTAAATTTATGGAGGCACCTAGATCTAGTAGGGCTCTATCAAGTTGGGTTTCACCAATTTTACAAGAAATCAAGGGAGTTCCTAGGTCTTTAGCCTTAGGTGGGAGTTTGCTCAAGATGACAGAGCTGGCTTGCTCTGATAGTACGATTGGGTTCCCATCCTTGGTTCGCGGCTTACGTTTAGGTGTACATATGTCTTTCAAGAACCTTGCGTAAGCCGGTATGTGGCGGATTGCATCCATCAACGGGATGTTTATCTGGACCTGTTCAAAGAGCTTGACCAGATCCTCCTCAGGAGCCACAGGTTTGGTTGTCCTTTTTCCTTTGGTCAAGGCCTCAGGAAATGGGATCCTAGCTGGTTCCTCTAGGATAGGTCCAGGTTCTTGATCTGGGACAGTAGTATCTTGGATGACTACCCTAGGGTCTTGGCGATTATCAGGCTTGGAGTGGTTCGGATAGTGTGGGTCTTGTGTTGTTTTACCACTGCGTGTTGTTACAGAGTTTAATCCGGCCTGACTTTGGTTTGGGTTAGGTAGGAGGGGTGGCTGCTGCTGCAATCCTGCATAAGATGTTGACGCCTCCATCCCGTCTGGTGATGGAGTAGCAGGGGCCTGATAAATCAAATGTGCGTGGCCTGGATTTGGATTCATAACGCGCCTCTGGGTCGGCACGTTATTTGGGTTGGGCAGAGGTTGCGAAGGAAGGGTGCCAGGTTGGCGGGAATTTGCCATCTGGGCCAGTTGGTTGCGAACCTCTATGATCTCGTCCTTGTGCTATTTTTGCATTGCCGCATTCGTCTTTTGAATGTCAGCCAGTGTTTGAAGGATAAGAGTCAGTTGATCCTGATTTTGCCCGGATTGGTAGGTGGGATTAGGCCGAGGCTGAGGCGGTTGAGATGGACGAGGAGCTTGTGGGCAGGGTAGATATGGTGGTTTTTGAGAATTTCCTGCCCACTGAAAGTTAGGATGATTTCGCCATCTAGGGTTGTAGGTATTGGAGTATGGGTCATTCTGGATGGCGTTGAGGTCCTCGCAGTTCTGAGGAACCTCAGGAAAGTCAGAATACGAGGGTTCAGAGTTCCCCCAACTCGAATAGAAGGGATCAGAGGTCACTCTGGTCCGAGAGGTAGACGGAGGTGGATATGGGTCCATCCCCTTGGCAGGTTGGTGATAGATGTTTTGCACTGTTTCCCTTGCCAGAGGAGGTCGTGTAAAAGAATTTTGTGCAGAGGTGGCTTGCTGCAAATGTCGAGTTAGCTCGTCCACCTTCTTTTCTATGATAGAGACCTTGTCCAACCGACTGGCCATCAGTTCCAGGTCAACAGAAGTGGACAGGTCATGCGTCTCATGTGTCCCTCTTAGATTCGTCGATGCGCTCGTGTTGGCCCATGATGTTTCCTCCACATGTTGCATTGACGAATAGACGAATATCCTCACGGAGTCCCTGGTAAAAAGACTGGACTTGTTCCCACTTAGGAACTCCGTGATGGGGGCACTTTCGCATGAGATCTAGGAATCGATCCCAAGCTTCATGAAGAGGTTCTCCCGGTTGTTGAGTGAAATGAGTGATCTGGTGGCGCAAGGCATTTATCCGGCCAACAGGGAAGAATTTTTTCAAAAATTCGGAGTGTAATTCCTCCCAAGTGTTGATCGGGCGGGTCTGAGTCTGATACCAGTGTGCAGCCTTGTCCAAGAGGGAGAACGAAAACATTTTCATGAGTAGGATATCCCGGTTTTGTACATCTGACCCGAAGGTCTGGGCCAAATGCTTGAGTTGTTTAATGTGTTGGAATGGATCCTCCGAGTTAAGCCCATGGAACTTCGGTATGGCATGAATCATATTGGGCTTCAGATCAGAATCAGGTCCTCCAATTGGGATTCGTACTCGGGGTTCGATTGCCACCGCAGCAGGATTATAGTGATCTCGCATCATAGGTCGCTGCGGTGGGTTTACAAAGTTCTGAAAGAGATCGTTCAAGCATTGAAGTTGGTGTTCAAGATTATTCTCCTCATCAATGGGTTGTGCCATGATGGGAGAAGAAGGAGAATCAGGGTCTGAGTCAGATGAAAGATTTATGTGGCGGGGTTGCTGCACAAACAAGGGCGTCGAGGCTTGGCCTCGACGAGAATGAATTTCTAAGGGAGGTCTTAAAGGTGGTCTTAAGGACCTCCTACCGAACATGCACCGAAAGATGTGATGAGATTAGAAGGTGCTGGACCCAATCAAGACACCCAAGGATTGTTGGGTGACTATAGAGGTTCGGGGCAGATGGACCCCTGGATCAGAAGATCGTCCACCTGAGAAATACCTGGGCAGCCAGAGAGGGAGAGTCCCGCAAAGACCCCTACACGGTAGAGCGTCCCCACGGGTTACAGGGTTTCCCCCACCCGACCTCTCTTGTCACTGCGGTTCCAGGTAAACCAGAATGGGGATCTTGACCTCTTAAGTCTACCTTTTTTTTTATTTTAAGATCAAGGTGCTTAATGTTCCACTTGAACTTTTAAGTATTTTGAGTGCAAAAGTGACCTAATATTAAGGTTGGTTGACCCGAGGGATCAACTTCACCTCTTGTTCCTTTGAGAGCTTTTAGGTCCTTCCTTTTATGGTTCAAACGGATTATCAGCCTGATTTGCTTAGGGTTCCTCTTGTATAAATCTTTTCAAACACGGTTTAGGCACACCTCTTTTTGGAAAGTTTGTTTCTTTGTTTTAGAGAAGATGTGTCTCTAAAAACCCTAGCTTTGCAATCCCTAACTTGGCTCTAGTGGGTCCAATTTAGTTGCCGTAGAAATTAGCACCTAGGGCTCAATCAAGAAAGTTTTAGCCCTAGTTGCCTTAGTTGGATGAACAGATAAAAATATATTGAAATGAAAATCAGGCAACTTGATGAGTTACTAAATATGAGACAGGTAGCCCTAAGTTGATTTCCCTCCTTTTTTTTTTTTAGATTGTGAGAGGGTTAAGAGAGAGGACTTATGGAGATTACCTGTTACTTGGAGAGTCTGTTGTGCAGTTGCTACTCTTTCCTTTTTGTTTTGCTTTCCCTGAATGAACACAGCAAAAGAGAGAAGTCAAGTCGGATATTAGATAGAAAAGTTGTACTCAAAAGTTTTAAAAGTGCCCGTTGCTCCCCGGCAACGGCGCCAAAAAATGTTCGTCACGCTTTTGTGCGGTTTGTTAAAAGATAATATCGTGTTGTAGTATAGCCGCGAAAGCGTTCAAAACAAATAAAGATTTTTATTACTCGAAAATCGGAGTATCCGAGGTCGAACACAGGGAGCAATCTCAGTACTTTGGAAAACCCAAGAATACAACTGTTACATGCAAATATAATTGATTCAAAGAGTTTTTTAGAAAAAGTAGAATTAGACGTCTGATTTATGTATCAGATGTCTTAAATGTGATCTTTCTTCCTTTCTTCCTTCTTCTCCTTTCTGCTTCTGTATCTTTCCTTCTGCTTTGCCGTTCCGATCTCTTTGCAATCTTCCCTTGTCCTTCTTCTTCTTTTCTGCGAAGACTTCTAATCTTTCTGTTTTCCTTCTCCTGCGAAGGCTTCTTTCTTCTTCTTCTGTCTTCTTCTTTGGCTTGCTTTTCCTTCTTCTGCAGCGGCCAAGTCCTTCTCCTGCGAACAGGAGCAAAACCTAACCCTTCTCCCGCTACCCGCACGTCTCTCTCTCTCAAGCAATTCACTCAGAGCCGCTCTCCCAGAGCCACAAGCATTAATCGGGTCGGATCGTACCCGGGACCAGGCGCACCTGAAGGTGGTGTGATGCGCGAGGAGTGCGTAGGTCTAGGTCGGGTCGGATCCGCCAAGTCCGCGTGGTCAGGCCGCAGACGAGGTGGGTGGGGTCAGTGAGGGACCTCACCCCTGTGCTTTCGAGGCAGTAAAGCTATATCACAAAAACTCTTTATACCATACCTGTGCCTTGAGATTCCACGATGTGGGACTAAACGTTCCGCCTTTCCTTTGCGCGCGCCCGCAGACTCTCGTGTGCAATTGCCCACGCTGAAGGCCCTGCTGGTGCTCCCTGCTGAACTCAGTTACTTCGCGACACTTGCGAGAGCCAGCTGCACCTACCGCCTGGGAAGCCTGACGCCTGCTGCTGCTCCAAGCTTCCTGCTGCCTCGGCTGTTAATGGTGGCCGGGGCGTTCACCTGAGATTCCACAGAACGGCCTATTGGCCCAATCAGAATAGCTGGAAACCTTTGCCGCAGCACGGCGAAGGCGATGGGTGATGCTGCAGGTTGTCGGTCGGCCTAGGCGTGCGCGCCTAGGTCAACCTGTGGCCGGAGATGGTGCGTTGTTCGGGGGGTAGTTATGGAGGTCTGGAGTGGCAGTTGTGGGGTGGAGCGAGTTCCTGGTGGTGAGGCGGAGCTCACGAGGTGATTGGAGAGCCGTGTGGAGTGGCGGAGTGGTGTGGGCGGCTCGCCGGAGTGCGGTCGGAGGCGAGGAAGATGAAGGCGGTTAGGTACTGTCGAGGGGTAATCAAGTAAAATAGTTGGGGGAAAAGAGAGAGGAGAGGATGGAGAACGTATCTGGGGTTGTCTGGAGGGAAGGGAGGCGGCGGAGAAGACGGCTCGTAACTGCTGTCGTAGGGGAAGAAAGACCCTGAGGGAGGAAGCGGGGACGAAGACGAGGTCAGAAGTGCGTGCGCGGGGTACAGCGCGACGCGGGAGATAGCGGCGGAGAGGACTCTGCTGCTGGTATGGCAGCAGAGCGACGAGAAGGAGGGAAGGAGGTCGCCGGAGCTTGTGGGTCGTTTGACCGGAGATGGGAGAGGGAGGAATTTGGAAGGGATCTCCGTCAAAATCAAGCTTGTCCTCTTCGGCCGGAGTTGTGGGTTCTTATATAGGCGCTGGACTGGGTGTGCAAGGCGTGAAGGGCACGTAATTGCCTGAAGTTGGTCGCCGGAGATGGAAAGGAGCTAGGATACCCAAATCTCCCGTGCGTTCGCACGAGAGATTGGGTTCACACCAACAATTATAATTGACTTTATAAGGAAGGGAATTCCTCAGAGAATCCTCCTTCCATTTCTGGGAGGGAATCTCTGAGGGATTAGAGAGCAATCCCTCTCCGAACCTCGCCGGAGCTCGGTTCTGCCCTAGCAATGGCGGCAGGACCGGTTTGCAAAGGAGGCGAAGAACGTAGGGGGTTCTCTGCAACGGTATTCAAAAGATAGGGACCAATTTGTGATTTGGGTGTACTAAATTGAAAAGTAGGTCAAGATGACCCCTCCTTAGGTCCAAATTTTGGTACAAACCTAATTTGGACCTAAGGAATCCAATGGCGAAGTTAGATTTCAGGTTTGACCTCGTTTGACTGGATATTTTGCGTAAAAACCCAAATTAGGTTAATTAAAGAGCTAGGACCCTAATCTCGGTCAAACTAGGTTCCAAAGGCCAAATTAAGTGTTCTAAACCCTATAGTATGTTTTTCCATGATTTATAGAGGGTTTACTTGCTTTTTGTTCGGACCGGAACCTTGTTAATTTAAGAGGGTCTGTTTTAGGGTTACCAAGTGTCATTTAGTTCTTAGATTGCACATGAACCCATTTCTGATTGACTCAACCCACTTTTTATACCATTTGACCTATGTTTTGCCTCTGAGAAATCCTGTTTACGTACTGCAATGGTAAAATTGCAGTTTTAACCTTTATTTCATGTTTTCTTCTCAGGGCACTTGTTCCTGCAGTTATGCCTTCTTCTAGGTTATGTAGGAGCTTTTATCTTCTTTATTGGGTCAAAATGAGCTAGTTATGGCTCATGATGAGGCTCTCATCATCTAGATTTCTAAAGTTTTGAAATAAGAAAAGAAGAAATCTTCTGGTTACTTCTATTAGATTTGCTAGTGACTAGCAAATCTTAGGCATGGGGGTATTTGATGAGTCCATTTTAATGGACTAATATTATGCCTAAGTATCTTTAATTGTACAGTTTAGGTGTGTTAATAATTGCAATTAAGTTGTAGAATATTTTTACGCATCATGATTTAAGTTTATAACATTCTATAACTTACTATGTAATGATTTTTTGTTTTTATGTGCAGGTAAAAATATTAAGAAAGAACAAGGGTGGGGAGATAAATTTCCCCAACATAGTGCAACTCCTTCCCCCCTCCCCTGCCACACACGGGGTTAATCTCCCGCTGCCCTCCATCAACAAATGAAGCCAGAAATAGTTAAGGGATTTGCAAATCCCTTAACTCACGCACGTGGGGAGAGAGGAGTTAAAGAGATGAGGTGGAGAGAAGAATGGGGATTTTCATCTTCCTCCTTACGGGGAACTACCCAGCGGACATTGTGGATCCAGAGTGCACCTTGGCTTGAGCGAGCCTCACCAGACCATCCACCTTGCGCACCCACAGGCGTGTGCCATCTCCAGCCGGCCCAGTAGTCACCGCACCTGCCTTCACCGTGCGCATAGATCCCATGCCACAGCAGGTGCATCCTCCCAACCGCGTGCCTCTCCACCCTGCAAGCACGCCCGCAAGCCCCACCACTCAACCTTGTGTGCCCGCAGGCGCATCCTCTAGTGCCTAGCACCCCTATCTAGCCCCTTCACTGCAGAAACCCGCACCAAGCCTTCCCGCAGCCGCTCCAGCCTCTGCAAGTGCTTGCCCGCACACCTTCCTCCTGTCTCTCCAGTGCACCAAGCCTGCACGCAGCCAACTGCAGGCACTGTGTGCATACCTCCTCCCCCTCACAGTGCCCTCTCATCCACCTGCACGCCCCACTCCTCACCAGCGTGCCCCACCGCATCACCTCCCTTCAGCACACACAGGTGCCCTCTCATCACCAACTGCAGGTGCCCTCTCATCTACCCACGCACCTTCCTCCTACCGCTCCAGCTCCCTGCAGAGCGCCATCATACCTCAGCGCACCAAGCCCGCAGGTGCTACCTCCGCCCACCTACATACCACACGCCCGCACGCCTGCCTTTGCGCTCTAGTCTCTGCCTCATCGCCTCACCACAAGCACACGCACGCTCGCACGCCACTAGTCGCAGGCATTGCGTACACCTTCATCCGTCAACAGAGCCAATAGGTCGGTGCTCCGACCACCTCCGCCGGCCACCTCCGTCGCCACCGCTGCCACCACTGGAGAGCCCTCGTCCTCGCCATCCTCTTGAGCCTCGCGACAGCCCCGCTGCTCTCTCTCTCTCTCTCTCGCGAAATGAGAGAGCAAAAAAGCTCTGTTTTCCATCAGTTACTATTTACATTCAGTGCCATTTCCACATAATTTTATTTTATTTATTATTATTATATTGTGGCAGAATTTCACTTGAACACTCATAGTTCCTTATAATTACATGATATTGATATTCACTAGTTTGAAGATTGATTTTAGGGCTTAACTTAAATACTAATTTTCTCTAGTACACATCACATGAAAATTGCATAAGTTCATCATAAATTTATTAAGGATTTTTGTGGGGAAAAACTGCACATATACCCTTATCTTTTTAAGTTATTGTAAATCTACTTTCCTTCACATTTTAAGTTAAATTTGAATAAGGATTTCGCACTATCTGAAATAACATTAAATAATTAAGTATTGATTGCATAATTGCCTCCCTGTGGACACGACCCGCTCTTCTGCGAGTGGTTATTTTCATTATTTTTGATTAGTCGATTTTTCCACCACTTAAATACTATAACGCTAAATGAAAAGTCGTCTACCAGTTGTATTGTTCCTATCACTTCCACTATTGATTATTTGGTGGAATCCCATTCTACCCTTAGTGAGCCTACTCCTAACCCTCCACTTAGGGAATCAACACCTACGATTCAATATCCTGAGGATTTAAATGCACTAAATGAAGGTGACCCTAAGGGAATGGAGGATGAATTAGATAAATTTTGGTTACAGGGATATGAAGAGTCTATTTCAGAAAATGAGGATGCCCCAATAGAAGAACCTGGACTGAAAATCTGGAGTGAATCACAAGGGAATTATTTATTATTTGAGGATTTACCTCTAGAGGATATAAATAATATGGTGAAATCCAGATTCCTCCCTTCTTTTGAGAGTCATCCTCCATCAACACAGGAGTTGCTATTAGAGGAGGAAAAACAAAATAGTGAGAAATCTATGGGAGACTCTCGGGGACAAAGCACGTCAATTGAGGATTTATACCCCGAGAAGAATAACAAATTCGATAATATAGGCTTGCTCCAAAGCATTAAGGCTGATCCTCCTTTAGGAATAATTAAGGATACTGATCCAACACCTAATGAATCATGTATACACCCTGGCAAAAATTAATATGGGGATGAACTGAATAATAATGATTCTGACATTTTGACCCTGCCATCAAAGAGTTGTAATTTGGAGTCTACCCTTGATTCAAATATGACTCTGATTATTAATTCTAGGTAGGGTAGCCTGTTGTCTACAACTATTAGGGAGTATACACAATCTGAATCATTGTTGGAATTAGACCTAACACCAACTAAGCCCTCATTGGACTTAACCATTACCTTCCAACACTACAAACAACCCTTATACTCCCTAACTGATCCTTGGCTCAGATCTCTGCTCATGTACATTGTTTCTAGAGAACATATTAGGCCAGTACATCCTCTAGTAGAATGGTGAATGTGGATTGATGCTTGTACTTTTACTCTCGCCATTCAAGGGTTTGAACTAATAACGTGTATATCTTTTAAAACCCATCCTGCTCTGGAGGATCCTTGTTATCCTCCACTTATTCTATTTCGGGAGGTCCCTTTTCATATTCCATTTATTATTCCTAGACCTCCCAAGGTAGTCAACGAGGTTGTTCGCTTTCATACCTTCTAGCGAGCATTTGGTATTACGTTGCATCATCAGCTCGCCAACATCCGTGGCTACCTGTTTTCTAGGCCCACACTGTTACGCATATTTTTAGGGCCTAACCTTGTCTGTTTGGAACCAGACTTATAGGTTCCTTCTAAGTCTGGCTGCTGACAGAAAATGCAGCGCTTGTTGGGAGGCAACCCAGCGTTCTGAATTATACCGTCATCAGGTGATTTCTTTCCTTTCTCCTCCCGTTTTAATTTTACAATGTGGACATTATAGGATTTAGGCATGGGGGGTGCATTTTGCATTGTAGGAAGTATTCATGCATTTAGGTTAGCATATAAAAAAAAAATCTTCTTTCTTGAGGAGAATAGGTTAGTCCCTAGCAGAATACCTTTGTCTTTGGAGGTTTTTCTTCCCGAATTATTTCTTAAGTTTAGAATCCAGTACATTTATTTCACGTGCACGTAGACTTGGTAATGGATCCTTGAGGAAAACCAATAAGCATTTGTAGTCTACTGAACCCTTGGACAGTTCATAGGGAGTCAGGCATACTATCTTCTAGTAGATCCACCTCATATTTGTGAGGAGAAGGTAGAGAGATTATTGGTGCACTAAGTCTAGTGCAAGGACTCTTAAGTTTTGGATAATAAGATGATGATAGTTCAGAGTTAGGCGTAGTTTTCACTCTTTGTTCCTGTGTGCATACTTTGTGTGAATTCCTGAGAGTCACCAAATAAGGCAGATACACAGAGATGGAGTCTTAATAAAGCTATGACTATGGTGGATGGTTACGACCGACCTTCATAAAGTCCTCGGCTGAAGGAGGGTAATAGTGTCAAAGGTCAGAAATACGCATGTCCTATCCATTCCTTCCTAGTGCTGAGAATAGGCACCTCCACCAAATAAGCCACACAGTATCCTCCTGACCATCATCATCTATGATAATGCCTCATAAATAAAAGTCTGTGTCGATTTATAAAAAATTAAAAAAAAGGGGGAGAAAAGAAAAGAAGAAAAAGAAGAAACAGAAAAAAAAAGAAAAGAAAAAGGAAAAGAAGAAACAGTTACAATACAAACAAAAAAAGTCAAAGTTTATAATCTAACTTTGTTTCTGAGGTAGCAGAACACCTATCGTGTTCCACCAAATATGACCCATACCTACCTTTTAGTATTTCTGATCGCCTGAATACTGGTTGAGGACTCAAACTTAGTTGTAGAGTTATTGGGACTTTAATTGAAGTGTGGATGCCATATGAGGCCACTAAACAGTGAGCACAATTACTAAGCCTGGCGAGATTTGTGATCTCAGAAAGAAAAGAAAGAAAAGAGTGAGCGCCAAGGAACATCAAGAGAGCACTGTTGTTTAGCCTCTCTCAGAGTTGACTTGTCTAATAGTCTAGAAATCTAGAGTCTGTAGTACTAGACTACATGTAGCACCAGATGAGTGTGTGCTACCAAATACAAATTCATTCAACTCGATATCTCCTACCTAAGGCAAACGTTGGGGTCAAATTACAGATTATCTTCTGCTTTATCCCTGAGGGAAGTAGTTGCCTATCCCGACAGCAATATTTACCAAAGGTGAAGTAGAACTCCCAATGCGAATTGGCTTTTTCACTTGGATTTGTTACCTAGGCTATCATCATTTCACATTTGTCTGGATCTCTAAAGTTTTGAAATAGGAAAAGAAGAAATCTTCTGATTACTTCTATTATTTTTCATTTTTGCTAGGGACTAGCAAATCTTAGTCTTGGGGGTATTTGATGAGTCTATTTTAATGGACTAATATTATGCCTAAGAAACTTTAATCTTGCCTTCTAGGTTTGTTAATAACTGCATTAAGTTATAGAATGTTTGCATGGATCATGATTTAAGTTTATATCTATTTAAAGCATTCTATAACTTAATATGTAATGATTTTATGTTTTTATGTTCAGGAATGATATTTAGAAAGAACAAGGATGGGGGAATAAATTTTCCCAACAAACAGCTGGTTCAATCCCTCCCTCATCCTCCGGCCAGCCGCAACTCTTCCCTCAAAAAATACAAATTGCCACCGGCTCAAATTAGAAAAAGGATTTTGAAAATCCCTTGTAGTGCAGAAGAGAGGAGTTAAGAGGTGGAGGAGCACAGGAGAGGATCATCTTCTTCTCCCCCTAGCGGGGACCCAATTGGGAGAGGAGCGTGCACTGTGGGAAGCTGCTTGCACTGTGTACCATCATTGCCCCCCCAATGCCTCCGACCAATACTCAACACCAGCGTCGCACCTAAAGCCACGCCTTTCAGCCATCACTGCACCCACACCCAATGCCCT
This sequence comes from Thalassia testudinum, assembly GCA_037157565.1. Classification (NCBI taxonomy): domain Eukaryota; kingdom Viridiplantae; phylum Streptophyta; class Magnoliopsida; order Alismatales; family Hydrocharitaceae; genus Thalassia; species Thalassia testudinum. The sequence goes on along the minus strand of JAZHRO010000014.1, from coordinate 92,341,819 downwards.
CAGGCATTCTGCCCATCCATTGCACCCCACAGGCGCTGCACGCCAAGCGCCCGCAGATGCTTGCCACTCTTCTCCACACTGCCTGCAGGCTGGTACTTGCGCCCTCACCAAGCGCCCACATCCGCACCATCTGCACTGTAGGCGCACCCCTGCAGGCGCCCGCGCCCTCGCCACTAGTGCCATACTAGACCGCCTACAGCCTGCCCTCGTCTGCAGCACCCTGCAAGATCCCACGCCACCTCCGATGCACAATGCCTGCATCTGCGCCCAACGCTCGCAGGTGCTCTGCCCAGCCACCGCACCCCTACAAGTGCCCGCACCCTCGCCTACAGTGCCCTACAAGTTCCCATGCCGCCACCGCTCTCTACAGGCGTGCAGTTGTGCATACCTGCGCCATCACCCAACGTCGCACCCACGCGCACCGATGCTAGCACCCAGCGCGCGGCCGCACGGGCTGCAGCAGCAGCCACACTTCAACAAGCCGGTGACCATCCTCCTCCGTCCGACCGCCATGTCACGAGGCATACCTCCCCGTCGACTCTCGCGGCCAACCATGCACGGCTGCACACGCGAGGAAGAGAGAGGAGAAATCCTCTGTTTTCTTCCCCATTAAAAATTACATTTACTGCCATTGCCACCAAAATCAATTTTAATTTATGATTCTTTTATTGTGGTGAAATTGTGACTACACACTCATACTTTCTTATAATTGCGCGTTATTGATATTCACATGTTTCAACATTGGGTTTGGGATTAACATGTGCGTAAATTTTCTCTAATATATGTCAATTGAAAATTACATAAAATCATCACATATTTGTTGAATATATCAGTGAGGAAAAATTGTACATATACCCTTATATTTTTAAGTTATTATGCATCTTCTTTCCGTCGCATTTCATGTCGAATTTGATTAAGGGATTCGCACTTGATCGAAAGAATATGAAATAATCGAGAGTTTATTACATCGTTGCCTCCCTGTGGACATGACCCGCTCTTTTATAAGTAGTTATTTTTATTATTGATTAGTCGATTTTTCCACCACTTAAATACTACAACATGTTATTTCATTTGTGAAACTTAATCAAAAGCGAAAAATTGACTTGTCATAGACCCTTGGATAAGCCTGCTGTCCACTTCTCTTTCCAGAAACTAAATTGCCTGCCACCTCCAAGAACCAGCTGCAATAAGTGCCAATTATCTCTGATAGCTTCAGTGATAGGATGCCAAAATGGGGAGGGTTTGGAGGGGTATAATGTGTTCGGAGCACTATTGGAGCAGCCATAGTCGTCATTAATAAGTTCAATCCATAACCTTTCCTCCCCATTTAGGATTTTGATAGCCCATTTAATCAATAACGCTTCATTAAACTCTTTAAGTGCTTTAATCCCCAATCCACCTTCTTGGGGTGACACAGATGTGCCCATTTTAATGGTTGCATGAACTTACCCTCATGTTGCATGCCTCTCCAAAAGAATTTCTTTTGCATCAAATCCAACTGTTTCCAAATGGATTTCGGAGCTTTGAAAATGGAAAAGTAGAAAATCTGAATGGAAGTGATAATAGAATTTAACAAGATTAACCTTCCGCCCTTAGATAGGAACTTACTGTTCCACCCTTCCAGCTTAAAAGAAATCTTATCATAGAGGGCATTCCAATCACTCTTCCATATCTTTGAATACCTCAATGGCAGTCCCAAATATCTGATTGGCAGATTGGATAAAGGAGTTCCCAACATGGCTGACAGTGCATATTGCTCCTACTCATTCATGCCAAAACATATCAGGGTGGATTTCTCCCTATTTAATCTTAGGCCAGACAGATCCCCAAAGATGTTCACCATATGTCCTATGCTTGGGCCACAATAGTTGTCCCCTCAACAAAGAATACTCTATTGTCTGTGTATTGGATTACAGGGGCCATAGCTCTTTTGTTAGATAGTGAGTATCCTCAGATGACATCAGCCTCAGCTAGCTTATAGGCATACCTTGCCAGTCCATCCACAGCAAGGTTGAAGACCAACGGGGCTAATAGGCATCCTTGCCTAACACCACATTGTGGCCGAATCCATTCCCCACATGGTTTGCCATTGATCAAAGGAGAGAAAGAAGAGGTTGTGATACAGTGCTTCATCCATTGGATCCATAATGACGGGAACCCTCTTCTTTTAAAGACCTCCCAGAGATACGAGCATGAAATAGATTGATAAGCCTTCTGGAAATCAACTTTCCACATAAAAGCTTTACATTTCCTTCTGTGCCATCCATACACCATGTCCTGAGCAATAATAAATTATTCCTACAAGGATCTATTAGGGAGGAATGCTGATTGGATAGGATGAATCATATTCTGCAAGACTACCCTCATCCTATTTGCTAGTATTTTGGTAACCACCAAATAAGTTGAGTTTGAAAGTGAAATAGGCCTAAAATCAGAGAAACTCTCTGCTCCTTGGACCTTCGATAGCAAAAAGAGAAAGGGCCGATTGATCTTATCAAAGCCTTAATTCCCTCTCTCAAATTCCTTGATGACCTCCATCACCTCACTACTGACCAAGCTCCACAGTTCCTTATAAAAGAAAACTTGGATGCCATCAGGTCTAGGGGAGCCCTCACTGTTTAGCTCTTTTATGGCATCCATAGTTTCTTTCTCAGTTATGGTATCCGTCAATCTGGAAGCTTGTTCCTCAGAAAGTATAGGTGCATCACTCACCGTCATCCTCCACATGCCTCTAGTGGCAGCCTGTGAAGCATCCCTGTTGTATCTGATGGCTTCCAATCTAATCTTTTATGTAGAAGAGATTCTTTAACCATTCTTGACTATGGAAGAGATTATATTCATCCTTCTGCGAGAACTGGCTGTGAGATGAAAATATTTTCTGTTGGAATCACCCTCCTTCAGCCAAAGTTTTCTTGATCTCTCCTTCCAATCCATCTCCTATTTTAAATCTTCCTCCACTACCACTCCTTGCCACATTCTTCTATCAGCAAGTTCTTGGTTAGACAGAGGTCCTGCTACTGCTTTTATATCCAAGCCCTTGATCTTCTCCAAAGCCTCCAGACATCTTTGTTGTCTCAACGTAGGTATCATAGCTCCATATTCTTTGAGCATTTTGCATAAATCAGCCAGTTTGGAAGCAAACTTAACAGTAGTTGATCCTTCCACTCATTCGGCCCTCCACCACATCTCAATCATCTCAACAAAACCTGGTTCACGCATCCATGACCTTTCAAATTTGAAATAAGAGCCAGCCTGAATTTGTTCCCCACTGTCCCAAACGAGTGGGGTGTGGTCTGAAAAAGGGAGTTCTAGCCCAGAAATTATTGATAGATGGTACATTTCAAGGAGATTGGCATTTCTGATGAATCTGTCAATCTTTGACATAAGGCCACTACCATTTCTACAAGTAAACTCAGCACCAGAAGATGGGTATTCACTTAAACCCAGATTTTGGCACAATTGGAATCCAAGGGATGCACTATCCACTACACCATTTGGCCTGTCTCTTTTTGTTAATACACAATTAAAATCCCCCCCACCAACGAAGCATCCCCTTGTATAAGTTCTGCAGTTGCAACCCAATCATGCCATAATTCCTGCCTCATCGATGCATGACATGGCCCATATACACCAGTGATGAAATATACATCTTCCCCTTGACATCTTTTGAACTTACATGTCACCAAATGCCGGGCTTTATGCACCATCAGCAACTGAAGAGAAGCCTTTCTCCACCATAGAGTGATCCTACCTGATCTGCCTTGAGCATTGAGAGACACATGCTTAGTCATCCCCGCATTCTTTAAGTCACGTGATGTTGTTGGGTTTTACCTTGATCACGTGAATCATCCAACAAATTTTTCATTTCATGTATATCTTCCTCATCCCGCATTGCTACAATTGGTCGCATTTTTGCTTTGTCCTCAATTATTTCCGCAACCATGTGATCTTCTTCCCGAGTTTGGGTTGGGTTGGCCATTAAAAGGTTGTCTAAGGAATGTATGGTCATTACTTCCTCTATTCTACCAAGCTCCTCCATCAAACCACACATAATTTTATTCTTCTTTATGACCTCAAAAATATTGAATCGATTTGTCTTATCCCCTGAGGCCATTTCTATATTTCCCGATTAACAATCAATCCTCACCTCGGCAGTAGCCAGGAAAGGTCTTCCCAAAATAATCAGGGTCTGGTTGGGCTATTTTGGGGCTTCCATGTCCAGGACCATGAAATCAACAAGGTAATGCATATCATTAACCTTAACTAAAACATACTCTAGAATACCCCTTGGTTTTGTATTGGATCTATCGGCTAACTGCAAGGTTATGTCAGTGTGTTTTAGGTAGCCTAAACCCAATTCCATGTACAGTGAGGTGGGGATCGCATTAATGGAAGCACCCAAGTCAACGAGGATCAGTGTGTTTAGGATCAGTGTACTTGTGTTATCAGACAAAACTACTCTCCTATTATTTTCAGATTTCACTCCACAGCTTTCTTTATATGCATTTAGTAAACCTACGACGCAGCTGGGGATTGATCCAATAGCCACAAGGAGTAAAATGATTGTCAATTTGAAAGCCTGAAGTAAGGACATCTTTTCCTCCAATTTCTCCTCTGACTTTTTCTGTTTGCCCATACAACAAGAACATACTCCCAAATCAGACTCTGATGTTTTGTTGATCACATTCTTAGTTGGGAGTTTGGAATTCTTGCTACGGGGCCTAATGGGGTTGACATGGGGTTGGCTAGGTCCCTTGTGTCTACTACCACTCCTCAAGGTGATGGTGTTGGCCGTGGCAAAATGCTATTGCTTAGTGCCTTAAGGAGGGTTGGGCAAAATAGGAGGCACTTTGATGATTATGGTAGGAACTTGGCTCGCTTCGGAAGGGGCTAGGATAGCCCGATAGATAGCATGAGCTTGAGCATGCGACTCCCCATCATTACCAAACCCTTCAGGCCCAATGCCTTGGTTCTGTACATTCCTTGGGTTTGCTACAGATTGTGATGGTAGAGATCCGGGTTGTTGGTTGTTTGTACTAAGTCTGGATTTCAAGGTGTCTAGCAAAGTTTTCTTCCGTTGCATGAGCTGGAGCATTGACCCTTGCATTTCTACCATTTTTAGGTTCAAGTTAGCCTGCTCAGTGGGTTGTTCAGCATTCCACATGGATTGATTAACTTGATTTAGGGGCAATTGAGTATATACATAGCCTTAACCCATAGGTTTAAGTAGTAAACAGTTGTTGGGTCGATATTGGGTCTGCTGCCCCTGATCTTCCCAAGAGATGTTAGGATGATTTTTCCAACTAGAATTGTAGGAATTCAAATAAGGGTTGGACTTAACATTCTCTTGCACAGCATGAACATCCTCATAAGATGAGGATGAAGAAGGATCAGAAAGACTAGGATCAAAGGCTCCAGTTTGGAACCCATAAGGCTTCGAGAAGAGTTGGATCGAAGGTCGAGCCGGCTCCAGTTGGTTCACAAACTCTCATTCCATAGGAGCTTGCGAAGAATGGAATCCCGATCCCTAGGATTTAGTGGATCTAGAAAAATTAGAGTTTCCGGACATCCACTCTTCCATTCGTTTAGCAACCAGATCCATCTTATCTAATCTATTGCAAATCAATTCCATATTAGATGTTTGAGAATCTTTGACCTCATTCGCATTTGATCTAGTTTTTTATGATCGATTGAAGGTTTCCATGGAGACATGGTTTAAAGAATTTTTTCTCATTTCCTCAAAGAAATCATATGTGCTATCCGCATCTTTGTTGAGGACATTGCCTCCGTAAGAAGCATCCACATGATTACGGAGTTGATCATTCAACCCATGATAAAAAATCTCCACAAGTTGCCATTTAGGCATCTCATGGTGTGGACACTTCTGCAATAGATCGTGGAATCTCTTCCAGGCCTCATGAAATGGTTCCCTCTGGTGCTAGGCAAAAGTTGTAATTGCCCGTCTCAACGCATTGGTTCACCCAATTGGGAAGAATTTCTTCAGGGAGGCTGATTTCAAAGCTGTTCAGGTCGCAATTGGTCTTCCAATGGTACAATAGCAATGTGCATCCTTATCCCTGAGTGAATGGGGGAAAGCCTCATGAGCATCTGTTCTTCTTCCACATTCCACGATTTGGTGGTCTGAACCAAAGTGATCAGGTCCTCTAAATGTTGGAATGGGTCCTTTGAGACAAGCCCGTGAAAGTGTTTAATTAGACTCAAAACCTAGGGCTTGATCTCAACATCTCCGACAGGAATCACAATGCTGGGACGACCCTCATAATTTGATGGATCATAAAAATCCTTCAAGGGCCGACTGCCTTGACCTTTCATTCGTTGCAACCATTACTGCATCTGCTGTAATTCTTCCAACTACCTTTGAATCAGCTCCTGCTGGTTCGGGGGCGGGGGAGGTGGTTGTTGATCAACCATGGGATCTACTTGTCTAAAGCTCAACCTCTGCCTCTGAGAATGGTCTAAAGGTCCTTCCAATCTAGGGTTCAATGACCTCCTTCCAAGCATACATTGAAAAAAAGTCAGAAGGACGGGGAAGAGAAGGGACTCTGCAGCACAAAAATACAAACCTGTTCTTAGGTTCGGTAGCCTAAAGTTCTATAGACTCTTAGAATCCATCCTAATATTATAGACGATTTACTCTACTTATGTCTAGGCAATCCAACCAGTTAGAAGGAGCTAGGAATAAGGTTCTTTTGGCTTGCACCTCTGGTTCCTAGTGTACCCCCAGCCACGGTTGTTTGATGCTACTACCCTAGCTAGACATCAGATTGACTAGTATAAGTAGGTTTACCGTGACTAATCTCAATCTAGATCCCGTAGAGCAAACCAGTCCTTAGGGCCAACGTCTACTCAATTTTAGTTAGGCTTAGGATATTGGTGCTTCTGGAATGTGATGGGCCCTTAATGGGTTGTGCCCTTAATGATTTGTTCGAGAATGTGTGTATGTGCATAACCAAAATGTTTTCAAGCAAGATTATTGAGGATGAGTGAATTTTAGGGTTCGAATCTTTCTTAGCAGCTTTTAGGATTCAAATACTAGGTATATTCAATCATGTTTTGTGAGGCAATCCAAGTTTTGAAAGCACGAGTTTAAGTATTTTTCCTTTGTAAATCAAGAAAATATGGAGTGCCTAGCTTGACCTAAGTATTGAATCCTATGGGGTAGCTACAAAATGAATCTCTTTTAAATTAGGTGGTGCGGCCCAAACAATTCAATCAATCGGCTCAAATGCACCACCGAATAAGGCATAGAAAGGTGATTAACCTAATATGTTTTCTACTCCTTTTTGTGTTGAATTCGTGTACCGGGTCCACACTTCGGAATCCCGGTTAAGTAGATGAAAATCAAGTTAGGTTATGTGCCTCTGATGTGGGTGTATAAAGTGTGTAAATTGATTCGTCCCACAGAAAGTATCTTTTTATTTTTTTATTTTTAAAAGATGTGTGTGAGATGGGTGAAGATCACAAAGAAAACAAAGTCTATCCTAGGGTTTACGTAAACACCTAAGCTGATTAGGTTTTGGTTATGATTGTGACGAAATGAACTAGTGGGAGAGGGGAATGTGGGGGACACTTACAAAACACTCTACCTGCACATTACTCCAGTCTACCACACTTGGATCTCCATGATAGGGTACCAACAAGACAATAGATCAAAGACAAGTAGGGTTAGTGCTACGTAATTGCAAAGAAGTGCAGAAAATAATAAAGTAAATTCCGTTGCCTCCCCAGTAATGGTGCCAAAATGAACACATGGGTTTCGCGTGTGTGAAATCAGGGTTACGAGTAACCCGTCATCGTAGTAGAAAAACTCACGATCAAATAAAATTTATATCGAAAGTCCAAGGGAGTCCCGGGTCAAACACACGGAGGCGACGTTTACTTTGAATGAAAACTGCGCTTCGATTTGTTTCTTTTTGGCATTTTAGGGCTTTATTTTTCTTTTTTTATTTTTGAAATAAAATGACAATCAATAACAAGAGAGAGATAGAATTGAATCTGATATATTGCATGAATGTCAATTACAATAATAAAGAAAACATAAAAAGAGAGGGAGGTGAGAAGAAATCTCCTGAAGCGGCTGTTCGACGAGACGACGGTGCCTGGCAGAAGCTCAGATGAACGAGTTGGGAAGCAGGTCGATGGAGGTGAGAAGTGGGAGGACGTCAAGTAGAGGAAAGCTTCAGTGTAGCTCCGGAATGGAGCATAGAAGGTGGAGATGATCTGCTACCAGAATGGAGGTAGGAGGATGGCTCCAAGGTGACCTATAAATGGGGATGGAAAGATGGAGGAATATTTGGTGAGGTAGAAGTTCGCTATGCTAATAGGAGCCTTGGGTGCTTGAGAGTAAGCTCTAATGGAGCGTTGGTTGGCTTGCTAGAGCTTAGCAGTAGGTGGGAGTAGAGTAGGTAGAGATGGCTTGGAAGAAAGGGGGTGTAGGTCCTTTTATTGTGGAGAAGAAGAGGCTAAAATAGGTATGGGATCATTAGCGACCTCCATGCTGTCACTAGAAGTGTCACTGTAGGCAGCTCATGCCCCCTGGTGCTTGCAGCTGGGTTACTGGCATGTTAATAATTAGCGACGGCTATAAGTGTCGATGTAGGTCCAGCTCAGGTGTCACTGTACGTTCACACCAATTGAACATGCACCAACCCCATGCTCTGCTGACGCTGCACTGTGCACCCTCTTTGCCATGTGTGCGCATGCTCATGCATTGGCGTTGCACTGTGTGCATGCATGCCTCCGTGCATGCAGGCGCACCCGCGTTGATATGCTTGTACGGTGGTGCATGTGTGCACATGGACACCCTAGGTTGTGCCACATGGTGCAATCCAAGCTGTCCATCTTCTTTTCATTGTAGAGGCTACTACCGAGGTCAGATCGAGTCAATTTTTACGTCATTGGGCTGCGATCGTCGACCCGAATCCATCTGCATGTTCGGATTTGTCATTTGAAGCTTTGAATTTTATCACCTAGCACCTTGGCTATTGATCTTCCTCGGATTGCAAATAGTGCTACAGGACTCCGATCGCGGCGATTTCGAAGGCGTTGGACTCTGATCGCCATCTTGATCTTATCCGTACGATCAGATCGTCAATCCGAGGCTCCGAAATAAATATCCTTCTCTCCTGACCATAAAGGGATCCAATTAGCCTAAATTATATACAACTACTCTAAATGCATAATGATGCATGCTATGCAATATTTATAACATGAAATGCAAATCTAAGCCTAGATACATGCATGAATAGGCATTTTACCCTCAATAAATGTGTTTACATCAAGCTTTTGCTCCTGGGGTCGAGGCAGAGGTGTAGGGATGAATGGCAAGGGGTTTGGTGGTGTGTGGAGCGAGATGTGCCTCACTGGAGGAGTGGCCGAACGTGGAAGGGATGATGGTGAATGGGCGATAGCGTGGTCGAAATTTTGTGTGGTTGGGATGAAAATGAAGTAGAGTTAGGGGACTTATCTAGGTAGTTGGCAACAATGGGGAGTCGAGCCGATGTCGATTGCGGTATGGTCAGTGTCAGGGAAGAAAGTGCTCCGATAAGTAGGAATTGGCAAGGAAGACAGAGGATGGGGCGTCGGCAGGTACAGCAGACGTAGAAGAGAGCGAGGGAGAGAAATCCACCGCCGATATTGCACGTGGATGAAGGATGAAGTCGAACAAGCTCACAGGACATTGAGGAGCTTCGGCTGGATGTGGAGAGACGAAAATAAGGGGGAATCCGGTCAAATTCGAGCATCGGAAGTTAGGTCAGATCTGGAGGTCCTTTTATAGGCCTCTGGGGGGAGTTTTGAGCTTGTGAAGCAAGCTTCGAAAGCTTGGAAAGCTCACTAGAGTTGGAATTCTCTAGGATACCCAAATCTCTCTTACATTCGCATGAGAGATTGGGAAGGTTTGAGGGCATGGGAATTGGCTCAAATGGAAGGGAATTCCTTGACTAACTTCCCTTTCAAATATGAGAGGGATTCGTCTAGGAATCAAGGAGAACTTGCCAAATTTAGGTCGCCGGAGTTTATAGGAATAGGATTCACGGTGGTAGAACCTATTTGAAGGAAACGATGATAAAGATAGGGTCCTTTTTGTAAGGATTTGAAAGTTATGGGCATATATGTGATATAAAAGAATCAAATAGGACCAAAGTATAAACTTGTTCAAGATAGTCTCAGATTGAGCCCAAATTTTGGTACAAACCTAATTTTGACCTAGGGAAGCCAATGGTGAAGTTGGATTTTGGTTTTGACCTAGTTTGACTAGGTAATTTATGTAAAAACATAAATTAGGGCAAATGTTTGTCTGAGACTGTTTTAGGTTAAGATGGATTCTAATGGTCAAATTGAAGGTACCAAACCTAGAGAATATTTTTATTTGAATTTTAGAGGTTTTAGGTGAATTTTATCTTGACCAGAACCTCAGTTTATTAAGCAAGTCTATTTTTAGGGTTTCAGAAGTTATTTAATTCTAAAAAGACTTGAAAATGCTTTTCTATCTATATTAACCCACTTGTTCGATATTTAAGACCATTTTACCCTTAATTACGCCCTGAGAAAACCCATGGTTATTCTACATTCAAGATATGATGGTAAAATTATAGTTTTAACCCTATTTTCTTATCTTTCTCTCAGAATGATTATGCAATGAACTATGGCTCTCTGGTAGTTGTGTAGGAGCATTTATTCCTTGATAATGGCTAAATTGAGCTAGTTATGGCTCATGATGGTGTTCCCATATGTGGCCGTAGAAAGTTGCCTCGAAACGTTAAACTCAAAAATCTGGAAAAAGATTGGAAAGAAGAAAAAGAAAAAGAACCTTTCGCTTTTGAATAAGGCAAGGGCTTGGGCGATCTGCATTTTGGCAGACACTCGGGTACTATTAAGTCTAGGTAGTTTAGGTCTTTAGTAGAAATTTCTAAGTGCTGAGAAATAACTATTCTCCAAGTAAGTTGATCCTAATTCTGTTTATAAATAGCATATAGTTTTACTAAGGACTAGCGAAAGATAAGCATGGGGGTGTGATGTGCATACATCTAATTGGCCTAAAGTGCCTATTTATACATGTTTCTAGGTCTATAAAAGCATCATGCATTATAAATATTGTATAACATGCATCATCAAGACATTAGGTTAGAATGTATAAATTATAGGTTAATTTTCCCTTTTTATGGTCAGGGGATGGGACAGATCATTTTGGGGCCTTAAATTGAAGATCCAACTGTATGGTTTTGATAAGGGTGACGATCAGAGTCCAACGCCTCCAAGATTGCCCCAATCGATCTTCCATAGTATTAGATACAGTATGAGAAATATTAGAGGTCAAGGGCCAAGGTGGTGTTAAATCTATACCTTAGATGACAAATTCAACCGAACGGATGGGTTCGAATTGATGATTGCAGTCCAACGATGCGAAAATCGGTCCAATCCAACATTTGTGGCACCACCTGGAAGCTAAAGAAGATGGACAAATTAGATGGTGCCATGTGGCGCCATCCCTGCTGCCCATGTCACCATAGCCGACACCGTAGCCCTCCTTCAAAATATCATATTAATCTCCACCATTGGATCATCATGCAATGGTGTAGAGCGTTGGACGAAGAAATCAATAGTGCGACACAAGAAGAGGTGTAGCGCATTGGTTAAGTGCCCGTGCACGAAGAGGGAGGCGTGGGTTTGAGCCTTGCCTTGCCTAAAATCAGGAGGCGAGAGGCGTGCGGGTGAAATTCACCCATTAGATCCAATCGGGCAGCAGAGAAGGAGGCGACGTGGCAAGATCGTGCACATTGGATGCGAGCGCTCGACGGATGGATGCAATGACGCACCATCACACATGGGGGTGCGTGTAATGCTGAAGGCGAAGGGGTTTGAGTGCTCTTAGGCCATCCGATCTCTTGATCAGATGGCTATGATCGATCGAACCTGAGGGTGCATGTAGCTGAAGGTGAATAGATGAGGACGCATGCATGCTTTAACGACGTGTTTCTTAAGTGACGTTTATATCCTTCACTAAAGGCCCCAACACTTATCTTTGAAGCATTAAACTGACCTATTTGTCCCTCATTCCAACAACTATAAAAGGGAACCCCTACCACTCATTTTCATCATCCCTTCTCTTCTCTCACCTCCTCCAAAGCTCTACGTGCTGGTCACTTACCTGGGATGCTCCATTAGAGCTAGAGTAAAATAATTTTCCATCTTCTCACCCCCTTCGTGGAGCATCCTATGGTTGTCCTCTCACCACCGTTTGGGAAGCGGATCCGCTGCGATGTTGCCCTGTTCTGTCCTCTGTCTTCATTCTCCCTCGTTCAGCATCTCATCTCCATCGTTCAGGCACTCTGTCAACACGACTCGTACTCCAAGTAGCCGTCATTGAGGATAACTTTTCACCTCCTTCACTTTTTATCACTTTCTAGTGTAGATTTCCAGCTTTCTAGTGCAGTGATTAGATGTAATGAACTTGATTCTGTAGTTATGAAAAATTGGTTCTCTTTCTCTCTCTTTTTTCTCTCTATTTTTCTCTCTCTTTTCTATTATTTATTCTTTAAGTAGAATAGCTAGTAGATTAATTTCAACTAGCTACTCTATTTCACGATAATAAATCCAGAATAATTTTTTATTAAACATTCACCTCCCTGTGTTCGACTCAGGACTCACCAAAGTTTCAATTAAATTATCTGTTTGATGGATTTTTATGCGATGACAATGACTGGGTTTTCAAACTCAAACTTTTAGCATAGAAATTGCGTTCAACAACTACATTGGAATAACTTGAAAAGCACACTAAGATAAGGACATGAACTTCAATGGCAAAGAACACTTATATTACTAGCAAAGTAGAGGAAATGTAACTGAATGCTTATTAGATGAAAGATAAGGAAACACTAGATAATACAAGAAAATATAAAGATAAAGAAGAAGGGGAATCCTCCATAGAAGTTCTGGAGTGCCCTTGCCCCAAGTGTGGTTGCTTCACACTTGAATAGGGTTTCGTTTGCTTCTTCTTGATGTAGTCCTCCTCCAAGCAGTCCCTCAAGTTTGATGTCAACCACCTTGCTCCTCCTGTTGCCTAGTCGTCCCCTCTAGTTGTGAAGACCACCTCCTTTGGCGTGGCTAAGGGAGAAGAGGGAGAGGAAGAAGGCACCAAGGGCTTGATCTTCTTCCCTTCCTCTTCCTTGGCATGGATGAAGGTGGTATGGGTGGAACCTAATCTAATGGAGAAGATTGTGTTAATGTGGTAGTTAGGAGGGTTTACATAGAAGTGGTGAGGGGGTGGTTGGCGTGGCCATGAGTGGAGGCTTAGGATTGGCTTTTGGTAGGTGGTTGTAGGTTGGATGGATTAGATAGGTTGGCGCCATGTGTAGGGTTGCATAGGTTGGTTGTTATGGGGTTTAAGGTACCGCTTGGTGGCCGTCAACCATAGAGAGACACCATGGTTTTGGTGCCACCTAAGGAAGGTTCTAGAAGGGGAATAGGTGTAGGGTAGGGATGGCTTGTAGGGGTTGGTTATTCAACCATGAGATGCATTAAAAATTATTTCTATCGTTGTAGTGCAAATCTCGATGAAACAAATAACATTTATAAAGATTTCAGTGAGTATCGAGTCATTCGTAGGGGGAAGAAACACAATTTTTATGTGAAAGCTTTTCAGAAAGTTGTTCTAAACAAATATTTATATATTTATATATATATAGACATTAGATATCCAGAGAATCAAAGTTTTATTGCTATTTAGAAATAATTTTAAAACTAGAAATCACTATGCTAAATAGTAGATAGAGAAATAGAGAGAGAGATAGAGAGATAGAGATAGAGAAAGATAGCAGATGATGGCATCGCTTGTGGGATTCTTATGTGAAGTGCTCCAACACTTAGATCCAGAGCATCGGGATGAATGCCAAAAAGGAGTTCTAGAGAGAGAGACTAGAGTTGTATCTGGTGGGAGTTGCCTCCCAACTGGCAGCCCTGGGGCTCTTTTTATAGCTTTAATAAGGGTCAAAGTGGGCATTTTAGCCCCCCAACTTGTGCAGCAAACTAGGTACAATCAAATCTGTTGATTGGGAGATAACGGCTCAGATTGCACCTAAAAATAACCTTAACACACGGATGTCTTCCAGTAGCTCCACATGGCGGCTTCGAAGTCACACTATCGCGATCCGCACTACCTTCTCTTTTCTCTGCCTGTGCTCGTTTTAAAATCGCACGTGCTTAATCTCGGCAGTCCAATCTCATGATCAGATGGCTTAACTCGCATGCTGTACCGCATTTGTTTGGGTGCGTGGATCGGGGCGTTAGTGCACGCGTCACATCGTATGTGTGCATTGGGTGGTCCTCATTATGCCACGTGTTCAGCTCTTCCCTCATCGATCTTTATTTGATGACTCAATTCCTTCCAGCGCCAACACCTTCCAGATTTGTGCGTCATAGGTTGATCCCACGCCCTTCGCTTGCTTACGAACGTGCTAACAGCTACGCTAAGTCCCTTTTGTGACATGGTTATGTTTTTAGGCAAGTTTGCTCTCAGTAGTTGGATGGAGATCCAATAGCTATGATCTTCTCTTAGCTGATGGCGTTAGGAGATGGGGCGACGTGGGTGCATGGTGGTTGTTGGATGATGATCCAACAGCCCACAATGCGTGAGGTGGGCTTCTTCAGATATTGGGGGCGATGAGGGGCGGCTGTGATGGCGCCACGTGGCACCATGATGGCCATCCTTTTTCCTTGCTTTGTAGAGGTGTTGTAGGCCTTCGATCGATATGATTTTTGCGCCATTGGATTGCGATCATTCATTTGGATCCATCCATGCAGTTGGATTTTACATGTGAGGCTAAGATCACTATCATCGTGTTCCTTGGCCTTTGTTTTTCTATAGGCTACACGTGAAGCTATGGTTGTCTGAACAAGATGATTTCGAAAGCATTGGACTTCCATCATTGTCCTGATCATATCTGTAGGATCTAATCTGTCATCTGTGGCCTTGAATCATCTACGGTCAATTTTGTCTCTCTTTTAGAGCATAAAATGGAAATATTATCTATAAGGCTATCAAACTAACTAATATGCAAAATATGATGCTTATGCATGCATTGTTCTTAAGTTATGCTAGAATCTAACTTAATTCAGGTAGATTAGGTCATATGATTATTGTGCAATCACAACCCCATGCCTAAATCTTGCTAGTCCCTAGCAAATGCAAGACTAAATGCAAAGTGGTCTTAAATGACTAATTTCTATCAAGAGTTCGACTAGAGATTTATTTCATTTGTTTTCATCCAAAACATTAGAAATCCAAATAGTTGTGAAAGTGTATTATTGTAGCCTATGCATCGGATCCAACTGTAAAGCTAATCCACATCTAAAGCTTGTACTTATCCCTTAGTTAAATACTTTTGGGATAGGCAAATTTCTTCCCTCAGGGTTATAAACTAATCTGTAAATTCAACCTTGGCTTTTGGCTTTGGTAGAAGAAGTTTGAGTTATGTAGATTTCTATTTAGTGGCTTACACTCTTTGGGTGATACATATAGACTAGTACTATAGAACCTAGATTTCAAGACTATTAAATAAATAAACTCAAAGAGAGGTGGAGAAACTGTGCTCCCTTTAGTTCCTTTGTACCTATTCCCTATCTCTCTTTTTTTTCTTTTTCTTTCTGAGCACATAATCTCACCAAATTTGTCTGTATATTTGGTGGCCTCTCATGGCATTAACACTTTGAATAAGTTCTGGTAATCCTATGACTAAGTCAGAATTCCTCAGCCCATATTTAGGAGGTCAAACATATAAAAAAGTAGGTCAAGGCTGTATTTGGTGGATTGTGAAGCGAATGGGTATTGTTACCTCAATGTGGTTGACATGAAATAGACACAATGCAATTAACATTTCTTTTTTACTCTTTTTTTTCTATATATATATATGTTTTTTTTTTGCTTTTCTCTTCCTTTCTTCGCTTTTTCTTTTTTTTCTTTCTTTTTCTTTTTTTGTCTTTTCATATTTGATGATAGCCTCATCATGAGCCATAACTAGCTCATTTTGACCCAACAAAGAAGATAAAAGCTCCTACATAACCTTGAAGAAGGCCTAACTGAAGGAACAAGTGCTCTGAGAAGAAAACATGAAATAAAGGTTAAAACTGCAATTTTACCATTGCAGTACATAAATGGGATTTCTCAGAGGCAAAACATAGGTCAAATGGTCTAAATAAGATAAAAAGTGGGTTGAGTTAATCAGAAATGGGTTTATGTGCAGTCTAAGAACTAAATGACACTTGGTAACCCTAAAACAGACCCGCTTAAATTAACAAGGTTCCGGTCAGAATAAAAATCAAGTAAACCCTCTAAAAATCATAGAAAAACATCCTCTTGGGCTTAGAACACTTAATTTGGCCTTTGGAACCTAGTCTGACCTAGATCAGGGTCCTAGCTCCTCAATTAACCTAATTTGGGTTTTTATGTAAAATGTCCAGTCAAACGAGGTCAAACCTAAAATCCAACTTCACCATTGGATTCCTTACGTCCAAATTAGGTTTGTACCAAAATTTGGACCTAAGGAGAGGTCATCTTGACCTACTTTGCAATTTAGTACACCTAAATCACAAATTGGTCCCTATCTTTTGAATACCTTTGCAGAGAAACCCTAGGTTCTTCACCTCCTTTGCAAACCGGTCCTGCCGCCATTACTAGGGCAGAACCGAGCTCTGGCGAGGTTCGGAGAGGGATTTCTCTCTAATCCCTCAGAGATTCCCTCCCAGAAATGGAAGGGGGATTCTCTGAGGAATTCCCTTCCTTATAAAGCCAATTACAATCGCTGGTGTGAACCCAATCTCTTGTGCGAACGCACGAGAGATTTTGGTATCCACCTTCCTTCCAACTCCGGCAAGCCGGCAGACCTAATTGCGTGCTCTCCACGCGCTGGCAGGAGCGGCCAGCACCTATAAAACACCCCCCAGACCCTGCCGCAGGACCCGAGCTTGATTTGGCCGAGTGTCCACCCCCAATTCGTCTCCTCCTGCCCGGCCAAAAGTCCCAGCAAGCTCCAGCGAGCCCCCTCCCCTCCCTCTTCGCTCTGCCACAAAACCAGTGGCAGAGTTAGCTTCCTGGCTTCCCTCCGCATCGCGCAGTACCCGCACACGCCACCTCAGCCCCATCTTCGCTGCTGTTCTCCCCCACTGGGCATCATCTTCTCCGACGACAGCAGGTACTGCTGTCTGCCTTCCATCCCCTTTCGTCCTTACAATTAGGTTAGAACTCCTCTCCATCCTCTCCTCTCTCTTTTCCCCCTGTTATCTCATCTGATTACCCCTCGACCGACGCTGACCACCCTCATCTTCCACATCACCGATCGACCTCCGGCGAGCTGCTTCCACCATTCCAGCCCCCCACACGGCTCGCCAACCACTTCGAGAGCTCCGCCTCACCACCAGGAACTCGCTCCACCCCACAACTGCCACTCTAGACCTCCATAATCACCCCCTGAACAACCCACCATCTCCGGCCACAGGTTGACCTAGGTACGCACGCCTAGGCCGACCTGCGGCCTGCAGCATCGTCCACCGCCTTCGCCGTGCCACAGCGAAGGTCTCTAGCTGATCTGATTAGGCCGAGAGGCTCGTTTTGTGTATGACAGTGTTTGAGCTCCTGCCGCCATGGACGACCTCTGATGAAGCTCTAACGAAGCTCCAGGCACCCGGTCTCCCAGGCTACAGGTGCTGCATACTCGCGCGAGTGTCGCGAGGTGAGTGAGTCCAGCAAGGAGCACCATCAGAGTCAACAGCTTGGGCAATCGAGCGACAAAACTCTGCGGGCACACGTGAAGGCGAGACCAGATAGTCCCACATCGTGGGATTGCAACACTCAGGTACCATATAAGTTGTTTTTGTGTTTTACTCTCATTGCCTCCATAAGCACAGGGGTAAGGTCCCTCACTGCCCTCACGCGCCTCGTCCGTGGCTTGACCTCGCGAATCTGGCGGATCCGACCCGACCTGAACCTACGCACTCCTCGCGCATCACACCACCTGCAGGTGCGCCTGGTCCCGGGTACGATCCGACCCGATTATGGCTGTGGCTCTCGGAGAGCGTCCCTTAGTGAATCTCTTGAGAGAGAGAGACGTGTGGGTAGAGGGAGAAAGGATAGGGGTTTTGTTCTGTGTAGGCATAGGCTGAATGTTGAGGAAGAAGGACTCGGTCGCGACAAGGAAAAGAAAGAAGGAAGAAAGGAAAGGCAAGAAGAACAGAGAAGAAGAAGAAAGAAAGAAGCCTTCGAAGGAGAAGAAGAAAAGAAAGCAAACACAGCAGCAGAAAAAGAAGAAATAGAGAGACTGCTGAGGAAGAAGAATAATCAAGAAAAAAAGGGAACCTACTTTTAAGACGTCTGATCACAAGATCAGACGTCCAATTTCATTTCTTTTTGTCCTAACTACTTTTAATCGCATACATTCATAGTTGAATTGATATTTTGAGTAAATTAGAGTGTTCAATTACATTTTGACTGGTAGTAAATTCCATTTGCTCCCTGTGATCGACCTCGGATACTCCGGTGTTCGAGTAATAAAATTCTTTATATTTGTTTAGACGTTTTGTCGGTTATACTGCAACGTGACATCCTTTAAACCAGCACAAAACGTTGATAACAATATTCTATCAGCACAACATACTATAGCAACCATGCACATTTTTATTCACAAGAAATTATTCGAGATTGGGGTGTTTAAGATATCAGGTAACTTATTTGGTGGAAGTGCCTACTCTCGACACCAGGAAAGCAATGGATGGGATAGTGTATTTCTAACCTTGATATTAATACCCTCCATCAGCCAAGGATTCCATAAAAGACGGTCGCTACCATCCACCTTAGTCCTAGTTTTATCAAAACCCGCTCTCTGTATATTTGCCTTATTTGGTGGCTCTCCAAAAGTTCACACAAAGAATTTATACACAGGAATCGAGAGCAAAAACTATGCGTAACTCTGAGTATCATTATCCAATTATACAACAATTAAGATTCCTTATACTAGCCTTAGAGCACTGGTAGACTCTCTACTCTCACCATGAACTTGTTTGGTGGATCTACTAGAAGATGATTTTCCTATCTCCATAATTACTATCCAAAGGCTCATAAGAAGAAGCAGTGCTTCTTCTCGACATACTAAGGATGTCTATCGACCTTCACAGAGGATCCATTGGAAATTCCATGTGCAAGTGTGAAATTGTACTGGATTCTAAATTCAAGAATCAACTTAAGAATAAATCCCTAATAAAACCTTCTTGGTAAAAATTCTTTATGCATGAATGCAATTTTTTTTTTTGACATATAAGATATGCAATGTCCACCCCTTAATGCCTATTCATTATAATGTCCTCATTGAAATGTATGTAGGAAAATCAAAATGTAACAAGCAAGAGGAGGGGATATCACCTGACTGAGCTTGTTAATCTAGGTCAGCATGGATAGAGAAAATGCAAAACTACCTGTAAAGAATTATGGGTTGCCTCCCAGCCAGCACTAAGTTTAACATCATTTTTTGGACCTAAACCCAAAAGAAATATGTAATTCAATATTGTTGGTCTAGAGAAGGAGTAATAACTCTTGTTGGGAGATTTAGGTTTAGTATAAAGATATGATTGTTTGGTCCAAGAATCAGTAGTCCACAAATGCGGACCAACTAATGATGTAGTCCAACTCCAAGGAGTTTTTCTGATTTGAAATGGAAAATAATGTCAGATAGATGAGGTTCATGATGCAGAGTCTGTTCATTAATCCAGTTCCATAATTCAAAAAGAGGTGGTAGAGTGTCTGGATTGAAATAATGATTGAGATTTAATCTGGTTTTCAATCAGAATCATAAGGATCCTTATAATGTAGTTGATGTCAAAAGTCATGAATTCTCCATGCTCTAGGTCATACGAGGACAAAGGTAGAGTTGTGATGAATTCCTCAAAATGCTCATTAGAAATTATCTCTTCCTCATTAGAAGTCATTTCTTCCATAGATTCAAGATATCCAGTTGAACCAGTTGGAGTATAAGTTCTTCCCCAGTCCATCATGATTTGAGCTTCTTTTTTTGTGGTTGTTCCTTCATTTACCAGGTTCATGTCCTTAAATTGTCCAATTTCTTGAACCCCCTTAATGTTCTACAGTTGTTGAATTTCAAGATGGATGTATTAAGGATTCTTTATGTTATCATCTAATTCATCATAACATACTCCCAAGAGTTTCTCAATCTCACTAATGACCTTTTCCATTTGATTTTCTATGGGAGGTGGTAGATCAGAATCATCCTCAAGTACATCACTTTCTTGTCTTTCATGTTGATCTTGAGATCAGGCAAGATTCGGATCATCTTTAGTGTGAATTACCGAAACCTCTTCAATTGTTCCTGCGACCTCGATGGAACCACAATTCACCTTATTCTTTTGGGAAGCTTTAAAGATATTGAGTTGAAAAGTTTTCCTTCCAAAAGTGATTTGCATAATCTCCATCTCACAATTGATTAGGGCCTTGGCTGTGGCCAAGAATGGTCTTTCTAAGATTATCAGGGTGTGGTTCAAGTTTTCTGATGCCTCCATATCTAAAACAAGAAAGTCACAGGGTACTCAAAATCCTTCACTTTTATAATCACATTTTGTAAGAGACCCTTTGGAATCATGGTTGACCTATCTGACCTATCAGCAAGCTGAAGGGTAACATCAGTTTGTTGCAAGGGACCTAAATCCAAGTTTTCATATAATTTTGTGGGGATTAGATTGATGAAAGCACCAAGGTCTAGTAAGGCTCAATCCAAGATAAAACCATCTATCTCCCATGAAATTAAGGGGGTCCTTGGATCTTTCTTTTTAGAAAGAAGCATATTTAAGATGATGGCACTGGCTTGTTTAGAAACAAATCCTTTTTGATGATTTGACCTAACATTTCAGTGTGCACAATTCCTTCAGAAATTTCACATAGGCCAGGATGCTTTCAATGGCTTCAAGGAGTTGTATATTTAGCTGGACTTGCTTTAAAATCTCTAGCCACTACTTAGATTGATTGGTTTTCCTTTCTCTAGATTTGTTCAAGGCTTTAAAACAAGGTGCTTGAGTGAAATCATGAGTGTTGAAATCCTGAGTCATTTTCTAGACTAGCTTGGTCTCCCAGGTTAGAATTGGGTTCCTCAAGATCTTGGTAAGATTTTGATGTAGAAGGATATGGATGGTGGATTTGTTTCCCACTTCTCAAAGTGACAGCACAAGCATAGGCATTAGGGTTAGAAGGGTGAGGTGGGTTTGGCAAGATAGGTTGAGCTTGGTTTGTGTTGGGGATAATAAAATCAGGTGGGTGCTGGGGAGCAGGTTGAACTATATGTGCTTGTTACTCCCGTGTGTTGTGCTGGTTAACCCTATTGAAGTTCCTTAGGTTGGGGATGGGTTGGGATCGTAGCATCTTGTGTTGTCTAGCATCAACTAGCTGGTCTAGTAATCCCATCAATTTTGCCCTCAATTGATTTATTTCTTCTTTATGTCTTAGATTCATTTCGTACATTTCTTTGAGGACCAGACTCAGATCAGAGGGCTGGTTTTCCTCAGTAGGTTGTGGCTGATATGTGTGTGGTTGTGTGTATCTACTGGGTTGCCCACACATGTTAGACTTGGTTAAGTTAAGACTGGGCGGGTTTCTGACTTGACCAAGCAAAGTTAGGATGGTTGCGCCATCCAGAGTTGTAAGTTTTTGAATAGGGATCATTTCTAGTGTAACCCTGGAGAGCATTCACATCCTCGGGATAACTAGGCATCGGGAAGCTTAGTTCAGAATTTGAGGGCATCAAGGTTAGTCCTTGGTATCCAAAAAGAGATGGGTCTAAGTAGAGTTGTGTTAAGAGCACTTGATCGGGTTTTATAAAGTCACATTGTAGTACAGCCAGAAAAGCATTCAAAATAAACAATTTTATTACTCGAATGTAAAGTCCAAGGTCGAACACACGGAGAAAATTAGGGTTTAGAAATGATAGTGATTTCACGCGATTTGTTAAAATACGTCATTGTAACGCGTAAATCCGCTTTCGCTCTTAAATTTATAATCCTAGATAGGGAAGTATCTAGGGTCGTCCAAGGAGGCAATATGGTTGCAAAATTGATTCTCTTACTAGGAATATAAATCTCAACTTTCTTTTTGGTATTTTTTTTCAATATATCATTTTTTTCTTTTTAAGCTAAGGCAACATGCGAACTGATGGCGGGAAAAGTGATTTACACTTCAATTTAAATACTACTTCTATGTGGCAAGTAGAGCCTCTCCCTAAGCTCACTCTAGGCAATTGGAGGCCCAGAATAATTAGGGAGAGGGAGTGAAGAATGCTGAAAATAAGCTAATAGAAATGCAAACAAAAAAAAAATGCAAAGAAGGCAACTAGATAATTGATAAAGTGTTTTACAAAAGGCCTAGTAGAGGAAAGCTTGTACTACTAGAAAAATGCAAATAAGAAAAGAAAACACAAATCCTCTAGATAGATGGTGAAGAAGAGGGAGTCTTGCTCCAAGGTTGGTGGCTCCCAATCTTGAAAAGAGAACTTCAACTCCTTCCTTGCAGTGCTCTGCCAAGGTGATGTCATCCAAGGCAAGCCCTAGGGGGGCGTGCCCTAAGTTTCTCTCCAACGGTGGACGTCCACCCTAAGTCCTTCCCCTTTGCCTGGCCGTCCTCCTTGAAGTGGAAGAGTCCTCCTCCTTGGCGTGGCTCAAGTTGAAGAGAGTGGGGAGAAGAAGGCACCAAAGGGGCTGGTAATGTGCCCCTTTAATATCCTTCTCTACTCCTTCTTCTTGGCCGTGGATATAGGTGGTTTAGGTAGAAAAATATACTAAGGGAGGATGCCCCAAAATGGTGGTAGGTGGTGGCTTTTTATAGAATGGGGAGGGGGCTATGGTGACCTTTGAATTGGATGGCCAAGATGAGATGATGGAGGTGGTTGGAGATCCCATGGCCAAGGAGAGTTGGCGCCACCTTAAGGGACACCAAGGGGGTAGTTATGGGTGTTGACACCCCTTAGTGTTGGCGCCAAAATGGGCTTTCTAGAAGGATATTAGGTGGCGCCACCTTAAGGTTCTAGAAGGGGGGCATGTGGATGGCTAGGATGTGTTATAAGGGTTGGTGTAGGGTGGATGAAGAGGCTGAAAGTTGGTGCCAAAATGGGGGTGGTTAGGGGTGGTTTTTGGTGCCAACTTGAAGTGTCCTTTGGTGGAGATAATGGGGTGAAGGGGTGGCTAGGTGGTGGCGCTAACTTAAGTAGGGTAGCTAGCTTAGGTAGGCTTGAGTTGGTGGAGCTAGCTAGGGTTGATTTTTAAGCTAATGGATGGCTAAGGAGCTGGTTGTTAGCTAAGCTAAGCTAAGCTAAGATAAGCTAAGCTAGCTTAGCTAAAGGTGGAGTAGAGGAGAAGGTAATGGAGCTAGGGTTTTGAGGAAGGAGCTGAGGAGGAGAAGTCTGGAGCTGGAGCTGGAGCTGGCTGCTGCTGAAGAGGCTGGAATGGGCCTACTCTAGTTGGCTTAGCTTGCTAGTTCTTTGCTAGTTGCTAAGCCAAGCTAAAGTGAGCTAGCTTCTACCAAAATGAGCTGAGGTGAGCTAGGTCTGGTACTCCCGGGGAGAATCAAGCTGGTTGAGGCAGCTAAGGTAGCTTAGCTCAACTGAGTTGAGCTAAGCTGAGTCCCCGGGAGCTGGACTTGAGCTTCCTGAGCTGGGATGAGTTCTTCTTCAGCTGGCTGGAGCTAAGTGGAGCTGGATGTAGCTGGATCTGAGCTCAGGTGAACTCCTCTCAACTCAGCTGAGCTAGCTAGAGCTCCCTGTGAACTAGTGGCAGCTGAGATGACCTAGACTCTGCTAAGTTGAGCTGGATCTGAGCTGACTTGAGCTAGGGTGAGCTAAGGTGAACTCTCTTGAGCTGCCATCCAACTGAGATTAGCTAAATGGAGCTGGAATGAGCTAACCCTAGTTCAAGTAAGCTAGGTTTCAGCTGTGGTGAGCTGGATCAAGCTGGGTTCCAACTAGTCTGGCCTTCTCCTTCACCATTTGCCTTCTTGAGTGCTAGGGTTTTAGGGATCTGTGCATCTGTACATCCCTAACACTCACAAAAACACATTAAAACGACAATAAAAAATGCAATGCATGCCTATCCTAATTTATGCCTAAATGCAGCCCAAAAAACCATTTGCGGAGTAAAATCCTAAGAGCTAGGTTAGTTTTAATGCACAAGAATGATGATAAACTGGCGTTTATCATACCCCCATGCTTACCTTTTGCTAGTCTCTTAGCGAAACTTTAATTTTTTTGGAAAATAGAATTTTTGGGAAATCTAATTTTTTTACTTTTGAGGAGAAAAAGAGATTAAGGGACCTTGGTAGATTAAAACACAGGAGGTACGGGATTTGTTAAAGATAAACATCAAGATTTATTTTTGGATCCAACCATTAGACAGAACGGGATCAATATATCCTCCAGAAAATTCACAAATTAAGCCCTTGTTAATTCAGATGACTTGAAATTTTTATTTTTAGGATTTTTCTGGCTCGTGAATCTGATTCGCAACTTGCAAATTCCTTTGAAACCTTGTGTCTGTGCTTGTGAAAAGCCAACATTTATAAGGACGTGTTTTTTTTTTCTCCCCCATGCTTATTTTTAGCTTAGTCTTATAACAGATGTATCGGGATCATCATTCCCGTTACCATTCCTCGAGGGGGTTCTGCCGCCAGTACTTCGAGATAGCACTATCCATGACACCACCCAGGAGCTCACAACCCCAAAACACGATGCGGTGAAAAGGGGCGCTCCAAGCAAACTCAAGCTCTTGCTCCGATCCTATAGGTAGAGCACCATCCAAGACACTTGAGCTGCTGAAATGCGCTTTAATGCTCCATCTAAAGATATGAAATATAGATATAGAGCAGCGCCGAGGTGGTAACATGTTGACATCGCGTCCTCAAAGAAGGTATTTTCCTTCTTCTCGGTGGTGGGAACTCAAACCAATGATCTGCTTCAAACTTTTACTAAATCCAAACAAGGGAGCTTTTCAAATTTTTAGTTGTTTTTAAGTGTTGGCTTGTGTGTGAAAATTGACACAAGAAGTTTCTTGAGACCCGCAAGTTTTTGAATCAGAAACGAAGTCAAATACTTTCCATATTACAAAATAGGATCAAGTCACCTGAACTATCATGAGTTCAGGTGGAATTTTAGAGAAGGATATCTAATCTAGTCTAAAATAGACCCTGGAATTCTAATGATCAGATCCACATCCTCATCCTTAGTTTGTTAAAGGTTAAATCCCATTGTACCAGAAGTAAAATTTTCTACCTTAGTCCTGATTTCAAAATTTTTTCCTCAAAAAGTTTTCAACATTTTTTTTTTTTTATGTATGCAAGCAGGAAATAAATTAAAGAAAATTGCATGTTTTTACGTTTTGAACATCCTAGATCGATCGTAAAAATTTAAAAACACCCTCCCATGCTTAAGATATGCCATGTCCTCATGCATTAGGAGGGAAAAGGATCACCTTAGTGAAGAACGGTCAGGTTTAGGATGAACAAAACCTGGAAAAAGAAGAAAAAAGGAAAGCAAGAAAAAATGATGGGTTACCTCCCATCCAGTGCTATCTTTTACGCCATTCAGCCAGGCGTGAAGGTATGCACAGAAGACGGAAAATCATGTAAATAATTGGACACTTGGATGCCCGCAAAAAAGGTATCTTCGTCTAGATCCCTAGAAAATTAATTAGAAATAATATTGGGATCAAAGTGAGATGGAAATTGATAAGTGTGGCCTGAGTCTGCCCATGGTTTTAATCCAGGTTGGGTGCCAAACTCGGGCGGGGTTGGTGGCAGGTTCGTAAGAAAGGGGTCGGGGAAGGAATGGTGAGTTAGTGTGGAAAAATTAGGTGCGTGAATAGTGGGTGGGTTCGGAGGGATATCAGGAATAAATTTGGAGTCAAGACAATTTTCCGGATCATAGATTTCGCCGACCACTGAGTCTGAATCAGAGTCCTAAAAAAAATTATGGTCAGTAAGGGTATCTATTAACATTGTCTCCACCATATTGGAAATTTCAGTATCTGAGTCCTCAAAGAAGTTATCATCATGGAATCTCCTGGAGGATTTAAAAATATCTAAAGTGATAGCTTGGCCTGCACAGTTGATATCCATTTTGCCTGTGTGGCAATTGATATTTGCTTTTGCAGTGGCTAAAAAGGGGCATCCAAGGAATATCGGGGAGTCCAGTAATGATTCGGGTGTCTCAATGTCAAGAACCAGAAAGTCTGTAGGGAAGACACAATTCTAGACCTTGACTAATACATCCTCGACAATCCCACGAGGTTTGATTGTAGATCGGTCGGCTAATTGCAGGGTAACCTCGACGGGTTTTAATTCACCGATATGAAATTCTTCGAATAAATTCGTGGGAATAATATTTACTGAGGCACCAAGATCAAGGAGGGCGCGATTAAATGTAGTGTCATCAATAATTACAGAAATTAAAGGTGCCCCTGGATCTTTCATCTTAGGAGGCAGCTTACTCTGTATGATAGAGCTTACTGTCTCCGAAAGATGCACCTGTCCTAGATTTTTGGCCTGCCTTTTAGGAGTACAAATCTCCTTTAAAAATTTAGCATAGGCAGGCATATATTTAATGGCATCTAAGAGAGGGATATTGATATGAACTTGCCCAAATAGCTCCATGAGTTCTTCTGTAGTGGGCTCAGATTTCTTTTTTTTGTTGGTGGTGGGGTAGAGAGCTTGTGGGAAAGGGATCTTGTCTTGAGATTTTGGTTTTTCTTTTTCTTCCTGATGGGGAGGTGGGGAGTCAATTTGCACATGTATCTTACCAGGTTCGTGTGAAGGCCCGGGGTCAGTAGTGGTTTTCCCACTCCTCAAAGTAACTGCATGTGCAGTCGAATTATTATTTGGAGGAGGTGGGGGGGCCTGTGATTGCAGAAACCTGGGCGGCTGCTGAGGTGGTGGATTAGGAGGAGGCTGATTTGGATATTGTGGATTTCTGCCCATATAATGGTTCCCTTGGTGATTGGGATTGGGTATGGGTTGGGACGAAAGATGTCCTACAGGTCTTTGCGTGGGAGCAACCCCAATCTGATTGTTCAGATTTGTGATGTTGCGGGTTACTTCCGTCATTTTTGTTTGCATATCCTGCAAGGTCCGCAGCATCTGGGCATTGATATCTTGCTGGGATGGCCCATGATGGAAGTTTGGATTGGACCCATACCCTTTAAAATGATATGGTTGGGAGGAAACTTGATTATTCTAGGAGTAGTTCGGGTAATTTTTCCAATTGGAAGAATTTTTAAAGGGCTCCTGGATGGCAGAAATATTTGGGTGGGGTTAAGATCTGGATAATTGAAATTCCCCAGTGAATCATGGGCAACCTCAGAATAATCAGCAGGAGTAGTGTTGAGATTGTGCAACTTTTCTCTTCGTGGAAAGTTAGGTTGGGTTAGATGTGGGTGTGGAGCTTGAATTGATGTGGCGAGTCTTTCCTCAATTTTCTCCTGATTAATATGCATCTGGTCGAGTTTCTGAGCGATCATTTGAAGATCGTCTTGGGTGACAGGGATAGATTGAGCGCCTATTTCATGAACACCAAATTGCGGGTTTTGGGTTCTACAAAATGTGTTCATGGAAGCTTGATTAAATCACTTTTCACTCATTTCTTCAAATAGGTCATAAGCACTTTCAGCATCTTTATTTAAGACGTTGCCTCCACACGAGGCGTCGACAAACTGTCGGATTTGATCTTCTAATCCATGATAGAAGATTTGCACGAGCTACCATAAAGGAATCTCGTGGTGCGGGAAACTTCTTAAAAGGTCTTGAAATCTTTCCTAAGAATCATGGAAAGTTTCGCCAGATTTTTGGTGAAAGGTCGTAATAGATCTTCGTAAGGAATTGGTACGACCTATGGGAAAGAATTTCTTGAGGAAGGCACTCTTGAGTTGAGGCCATGTTGTGATGGGTCGGCCAATGGTCCTGAACCAATAACCGGCCTTATCTTTGAGAGATAACTGAAAAAGCTGCATCAGCCATATGTCTTCTTACACATTTCGGGAATGGGTTGTCTGTGCAAGAAGAGTTAGTTCTTCAAGGTGGCTGAAAGGGTCTTCCCTAGGAAGGCCATGAAAGTGTTTAATCAGGTTCAGGACGGCAGGCTTGATCTCAAAGTCCCCCTCCAGTATGACCACCCCTGGTCGTTCCTCATAATAAGACGGATCATAGAAATCTTTTAGAGGAACAACAGGCTGCTGACGGGGTGGTGGGTTTGGCCTTGGATTGGCTAGGTTTTGGATGTTCCTAGTCAATGTTTGTTGATTGGAATTTAATTTACTAATCTGATCGCCCATCAATTTTAAAAGATCAGGTAGGGGGTCTTGATGTTGTGTGTGGGGCAACTCAAGATTAGGGAGCTCCAAGTGTGGGAAGTTACTGGTGGTTGGGTTTTGGGTGGAAGGGTTAGAATTAGGGTTAGTGGTGGGGTTAGAGGTGGACGTGGAAGGGTCAGTGGACCTATTTTGTTGTGTTTCCATTTTTTCAGGAGAAGAAGACAGAAAAAGTCATCTTTTTGCATAGGGGGCGAAATCAAATGGTCCTTCCAAGTGCCGATTTTGAGACCGTCGCCCGTGCATAAAATGGAAGAACGGGAGGGGAGGAGAAGAGAAAGAGATGAGAGAAAGTGTGCAATTCAAATAAACAAAACTAGACCTAACTTAAATGTGACTCCCTAATAATAACCTAAGACTTGGTCTATATAGGAAATAAGTAGTCAATAGTGAATACCCGTTCTATCAACAAATCTAGCCAAGTTGCATAAGGGGAGGTTTGGGCCCAAATGTTTCCCAGGGAAAACCCCAGGTGCTTGTACAAACCCGCGCCTGGTCGTTTGACACGGCCCCTCAGCCTGAACACTAGATATAGATGAGAGAATTGGTACTAACTAAGGAAAACATACGACCTAAATAGCAAGCCTAAGTTGATAAAGCCTTAGGGGTCAAGTTGCTATAATGCACACGGAATGTGGAGGGCGTTTATTGGGTTGTTGCCCTGTTATTTGATTTTTTTTTTTTGTGTGCAGGAATTGGAGAGTGGCTCCAATGAAAATCAAGTTGTCACATAATTTTCTTATATTTATGTCTTTTAGGATTCAATTTAATTAAATGTGTTTTAGGGTTTTTCTAATTAAATTTTCAAACAAGTTTGAAAATTCACAATCAAAGGAAAACAAGTTGTATGGGTGATTGTATATTTCCTTTTAATTGAGTCTCTAAGAAGAAAGAAGAAACCCTAAACCAATTATCCCTAAGACAGAAATTTTACTACCAATGAATTATTTTTAGGCTTTCAGAATTAAGTAGTGGTCCAAACAAGTCAAACAACACCACTACTTTGAAGAAAATCAAAAAAAGATTCCAAAAAATGTGTTTTTAAGATTTTAAGAATTTTTTTGCTAATTATTTTAAATTTTTAATTGTACTGGTGTCAAAGTCCAGAAATGATACCCGTGGGTATTGTGGACTTTTCAGTATTACCACTAACCTCGGAAAATTTTTATGATTTTATATGATGTGTAAAATTCCACAAGGATTCTAGCAAGCTAAATTTCACAAAAATTGGATGAGTATAAAAATTCTAAAAATTCGCGGACAGTAGCAAAATAGGAAGATTAATGGGTATGACCCCTCCGCAATCCACTAATTTTTAAAAATTAAATACAAATCCAATTGATCTGAAATTTGGAACAGATGTTCCAAACTTAATTGGGAATCACTCTATGAAATTTTATGACTTTTGGAGGCCTGTGATGTTAGGAATCAATTTTTCAAGTCCGGATAGAGATCCGGACCCGAAAAATAGAACACCAATACTTGCAATGGAGTGGTGTTAAAGAAGCATACAAGCAAACAATGGATTTTATAATGCACCACTCCACTTAATTAAGTTTTTTGGGATCCTGAAAGCCAAGTTTAATATATTTTTGGTAGTTTTAATTAATTATGTGACCAGAAAGAGGAACCAACCTGAATTTCGCGGGAAGAAAAGGAACTTTTAGCTCTCGCTTTCAGATTCCCGCCTTCCCGCTGCAGTTCCTGCACACACAAAAGAAAGAAAGAAGAAGGGGATGAGATCCGCTTCAAGCAAGAGAAAATGAGTTAATGCAAAGCCGTGCCTCCCCAGCAACGGCGCCAAAAAGTGATAGCGATTTCACGCGGTTTCTTAAAATACATTGTTGTAACGCGTAAATCCGCTTTCGCTCTTAAATTTATAATCCTAGATAGGGAAATATCTAGGGTCGTCCAAGGAGGCAATATGGTTGCAAAATTGATTCCCTTGATAGGAATATAAATCTCAACTTTCTTTTTGGTATTTTTTTTCAATATAGCATTTTTTTGTTTTTAAGCTAAGGCAACATGCGAACTGATGGCGGGAAAAGTGATTTACACTTCAATTTAAATACTACTTCTATGTGTCAAGTAGAGCCTCTCCCTAAGCTCACTCTAGGCAAGTGGAGGCCTAGAATAATTAGGGAGAGGGAGTGAAGAATGCTGAAAATAAGCTAATAGAAATGCAAACAAAAAAAAAATGCAAAGAAGGCAACTAGATAATTGATAAAGTGTTTTACAAAAGGCCTAGTAGAGGAAAGCTTGTACTACTAGAAAAATGCAAATAAGAAAAAAAAACACAAATCCTCTAGATAGATGGTGAAGAAGAGGGCTTCTTGCTCCAAGGTTGGTGGCTCCCAATCTTGAAAAGAGTCCTTCAACTCCTTCCTTGCAGTGCTCCGTCAAGGTGATGTCATCCAAGGCAAGCCCTAGGGGGGCGTGCCCTAAGTTTCTCTCCAAGGGTGGACGTCCACCCTAAGTCCTTCTCCTTTTCCTGGCCATCCTCCTTGAAGTGGAAGAGTCCTCCTCCTTGGCGTGGCTCAAGTTGAAGAGAGTGGGGAGAAGAAGGCACCAAAGGGGCTGGTAATGTGCCCCTTTAATCTCCTTCTCTACTCCTTCTTCTTGGCCGTGGGTATAGGTGGTTTAGGTAGAAAAATATACTAAGGGAGGATGCCCCAAAATGGTGGTAGGTGGTGGCTTTTTGTAGAATAGGGAGGGGGCTATGGTGACCTTTGAATTGGATGGCCAAGATGAGTTGATGGAGGTGGTTGGAGATCCCATGGCCAAGGAGAGTTGGCGCCACCTTAAGGGACACCAAGGGGGTAGTTATGGGTGTTGACACCCCTTAGTGTTGGCACCAAAATGGGCTTTCTAGAAGGCTATTAGGTGGTGCCACCTTAAGGTTCTAGAAGGGGGGTATGTGAATGGCTAGGATGTGTTATATGGGTAGGTGTAGGGTGGATGAAGAGGCTGAAAGTTGGCGCCAAAATGGGGGTGGTTAGGGGTGGTTTTTGGCACCAACTTGAAGTGTCCTTTGGTGGAGATAATGGGGTGAATGGGTGGCTAGGTGGTGGCACCAACTTAAGTAGGGTAGCTAGCTTAGGTAGGCTTTAGTTGGTGGAGCTAGGTAGGGTTGATTTTTAAGGTAATGGATGGCTAAGGAGCTGGTTGTTAGCTAAGCTAAGCTAAGCTAAGATAAGCTAAGCTACCTTGGCTAAAGGTGGAGTAGAGGGGAAGGTAATGGAGCTAGGGTTTAGAGGAAGGAGCTGAGGAGGAGAAGTCTGGAGCTGGAGTTGGAGCTGGCTGCTGCTGAAGAGGCTGGCATGGGGCTACTCTAGCTGGCTTAGCTTGCTAGTTCTTTGCTAGTTGCTAAGCCAAGCTAAAGTGAGCTAGCTTCTACCAAAATGAGCTGATGTGAGCTAGGTCTTGTACTCCCGGGGAGAATCAAGCTGGTTGAGGTAGCTAAGG
Organism: Thalassia testudinum; assembly: GCA_037157565.1. NCBI lineage: Eukaryota > Viridiplantae > Streptophyta > Magnoliopsida > Alismatales > Hydrocharitaceae > Thalassia > Thalassia testudinum. The sequence goes on along the minus strand of JAZHRO010000014.1, from coordinate 92,309,947 downwards.
TAGCTTAGCTCATCTGAGTTGAGCTAAGCTGAGTCCCCAGGAGCTGGACTTGAGCTTCCTGAGCTGGGATGAGTTCTTCTTCAGCTGGCTGGAGCTGAGTGGAGCTGGATGTAGCTGAATCTGAGCTGGGGTGAACTCCTGTCAACTCAGCTGAGCTAGCTAGAGCTCCCTGTGAACTAGTGGGAGCTGAGATGAGCTAGACTATGCTAAGTTGAGCTGGATCTGAGCTGACTTGAGCTAGGGTGAGCTAAGGTGAACTCTCTTGAGCTGCCATCCAGCTGAGATTAGCTAAATGGAGCTGGGATGAGCTAACCCTAGTTCAAGTAAGCTAGGTTTCAGCTGTGGTGAGCTGGATCAAGCTGGGTTCCAGCTAGTCTGGCCTTCTCCTTCACCATTTGCCTTCTTGAGTGCTAGGGTTTTAGGGATCTGTGCATCTGTACATCCCTAACAGTCACAAAAATGCATTAAAACGACAATAAAAAATGCAATGCATGCCTATCCTAATTTATGCCTAAATGCATCCCAAAAAATCGTTTGCGGAGTAAAATCCTAAGAGCTAGGTTAGTTTTAATGCAAAAGAATGTTGATAAACTGGCGTTTATCAAGAAATCAAGATCACAACTTGAGAATTTAAAAGAACATAGTATGCAATAAGTTCAATGCTATTGTGCAAAAAGATAGGAGTAAATGTAAGGCACAAAGTACTAATGGAACCAATGTATGTCAACTGCACTCAAACTTGGCCATCTTAAAATGCTTATGCTACAGTGCTTGGTCTCTTTTCTTTCTTCTGTTTCTTCTCCTGTTCTTCTTTCTCTTCCTTTGTCTTCAATCTTCTTTATCTTCCTTCTTCTTTGTTCTCTAGCATCTACCTTTCTTCCTCTTCCTTCTTCTCTTTCTTTCTTTGCCTTCCTTGCCTTCCTCTTTTTGGCTTTGGCTTTTTCCTTCTACTGCAGCCCTTCTCCTTCCTTTCTCTTCTAACTTTGGCCTTCTTACCTTCTTCTTCTTCCTTAGCTTTAGCCCTTAGCCTTCTTCCTTGCCTTCTCCTTCTTCTCTTCGGCCTACAGAGCAAAACCTACCCCCTACCCATGCGAGCTCTCTTCTCACATTTCTCTCTTAGGTTCACTCTCCCAAAGCCACATCTCCTCAGGTAATCAAGTCAGGTACGTGCCTGGGACTAGGCCCACCGACGTGTGGTGGTGGGGAGGTGTCTGGTTAGGTTGGGTCACCAGGTCCGCAGGGCGTGGTCGCGGACGAGGCATCGAGTCGGGTGAAAGGGACCTCACCTGTGAGTTGAAGGTGATAAGCCTAATGCAGAAAATCAACTTATGCAGGTGCGGCGCTCCAAATCTTTCCAAGGTGGGACTAACTTCCTACCCCCTTTCACATGCACCTGCAGCCGAGTGTCTTCCTTTGATTGCAGCTGCAGCTTCGGCCTTTGACACCAATTGGATGGCTAGAGACGTTCACGAAGGCTCTCCGCACGACCTGGGACAATGTCCTGGAGTAGGCATGGCCTGGAGCAGCTTGTAAGCAAGCTTCAGGCTGTGCGTCAATGGCGGTGAGCCCCCAGACTTGAAATCACACAAACGGCCTCTCAACCATGTTAAAAGGCTTAGCGAGCTTCGACAAGGTGCGGCGAAAGTGTAGAGGTGGTCGGCATGGCATGGGAACTCCTGTGGGAGCGTGCCTAGGGTACACTGCGGTAGTGTGTGTGGGTGTGTTCGGGGATGCGTTTGGGTGAGTGGCGGAGTGTTGTGAGTGGGGGGTTGTGATCAGTGAGTCGAGGTAGTTCTTATGGACCGATCGACGAGGAGGGAGGTGGCCTGTGGAGGGGGAGTGAACTCGCTGGAGTTGGTGGCTGAAGGTGAAGGGGGTGATGGTGGTGGAGTGCGGCAATGGTCGTTTGAAGGAAATAAAGAGAGGAAAAGAATGTAGAGAGTGAGAGATACCTATCTGGGAGTGAAGAGACGAAGGGGGAGGCAGGGATGGCATTTGGCTCGTATTGCCGATGCCGGAGACGAAGATGCTCAGTTAGGGTGGTCGACGAGGATGAAGGGGATGTAGGGGCATCGGCAGGTGCTGCGCGACACGGACGAGCATGAGGAAGAGGAACCTGCCACAGGTATTGTGGCTAGGCGATGAGGGAGAGTGGGAGAGGTCGTTGGATCTTGATGAGCCAGTTGGCAGGAGGAGGAGAGACAAAATTGAGGGAGTTTTCCGGCTGATTTCAAGCTTAGGAGATGTGGGACGATTTGGGGTCTCTTAAATAGGCCCTGGAGGTCGATTTTGTACCTAGAAGCCAAGCTTCCAAGCACAGCAAGGTTGCCAGCAATGGTAACTCAAGAGAGACCAAAATCTCTCATGTGTTCACATGAGAAATTGGGTACAAAATAGGGCCTTAAATTAGGTTCACATTGGATGGGATTTCTCAGAGAATCTCCCTTCCAATTTTGAAGGGGATTCTCTAAGAGATCAGAGAGAAATCGCCCTTTCATGCTCATCGGAGTAGGATTCCCTCGACTATAATGGAGGGACCTAATTGCAAAGAATGAAAAAGAAGCTAGGGTGTCAATTGTAAGGGTTTTTGAATGATATGGGTAGAAATGTAATTGGGTCGGACCTGTTTGCAAAGTGGGTCAAGATGAGTTCCCCTTGGGTCCAAATTTTGGTACAAACCTAATTTGGACTTAAGGAATCCAATGGTGAGGATGGATTTTGGGCTTGACCATGTTTGACTGGGCAATTTATGTAAAAGCCAAATTTAGGGCAACTATTTGTCTGAGTCCTCATTCTATGTCAAAATAGGTTCCAATGGCCAAATTGAAGGTTTTAAACCCTAGAGAATATTTTTTTTATGATTTTTAGAAGGTTTAGATGAATTTTATCCTGACTAGAACCCTGTTTAATCAAGTAGGTCTATTTTAGCGTTACAAGAAGTCATTTAATTCGCACGAACCCTTTTCTGTTGGATTCAACTCATTTATTATCTCGTTAAGACCATTTGACTAGTGTTTAGCCCTTGAGAAAATCGTTGTTGCACTGCAATGATAAAATTGTAGTTTTACCCCTTGTTTCTTGCTTTTATCTCAGAATGACTATTTAGTGAACTAGGACCTCCAGTTGGTTATGTAGGAGCTTTTGTTCTCTTTTATGGGTCAAAATGAGCTACTTTGGGCTCATGATGGTGTTTCCAACAAGTTGGTTCATAGGTGGAGCCATGGCCAGGTCACTAAGATTGTGCACCATTTCCTAACCTAGAGGGTTGGCCAGTTGGGTGCAGGTTAACATAGGAACTCCTTGGGTAGGCATAGGATTTATTTTGGATTGTGTACCTAAGGAACTCCCACCCTTTAGAAGGGTGTCCAATTTTTTATCCAAACTCTCTACATTCCCTCAAATGAGTTCCACCTTGTCCAATCGTTGTGCAATTAACTCTAAATCGACCGAGTTTGAATTATTCTGAACTTCATAAACTTTGCTCCTTGGTTGATTTGCTCTGTTAAAGGCAAACATTGAGGCATTGTTGAGGGAATTTTCACTTATATTCTCAAATAATATAAAGGCTCCCACAGCATCTCTACTTAGGAAATTGCCCCCACATGCCGCATCAATAAAATTCTTCAAATTGTCACTTAGCCCATAATAGAAAATATGGGCCAAGTGCCACTTCGAAATCCCATGATGAGGACATTTCCTAGCCAAATTATTAATTCTCTCACAAGCCTCATGTAGTTGCTCCCTAGGGTTCTGCTTAAAGGTTGAAATGGTACATCTAAGGACATTGATTTTTCCTACAGGAAAGAATTTTTTTAGGAAAGTGCTTCTTAAATCTTCCCTTGTTAGGATTGGTCTACCAATAGTCCTCAACCAATGAGTAGCTCTATCCTTTAAGGAGAATGGGAACATTTTCATCATTAAGGTACCTTCATTTATGTTCCAAGGTCCAAAGGTCCTTCCTATGTGTAGAAGTTCTTCAAACTGGTGGAAGGGGTCATAAAAATCGCAGCCACGGAAGCAGGGAATCAGATTGATGATCTGTGGTTTGATTTCAAAATCTTTCCCATCTTGAGGTACCCTAATAAAAGGTTTAGGTTGGGCCTCAGGATGATTGTAAAAGTCACGGAGAGGCTGATCTGCTCTTCCATTTTGGAGTCTAGTAATGGCTTGCACTATGACCTCTATCTGTCTGTCATGAAGCAAGCCTTGCTTAGTAATCTACCTTTGCAAGAGAGTCATTAGATCTAGATTTTGTTCTTCCTCTTCGATATCTTCTTCCTCATGGTTACTAGCCATTGAAGAGGGTTCAGATTCATATTCTGGACAATTAGGTTATCTCCTATGATTTCTTCCTAAGGTGGTAGCAAATCAAGAGGTAGAGATCATCTTCCTTGCATGCACCAGAAGGATGTCCATGGATGAGAGGGAGAAGACAGATGAGAGAATACCTCACCTTTTCAATGTAAGTAATCAAGCAATTCCTTAAAGTGTAAACCCTAAATTGACCTAACCTTGGCTCCCCAAAACATGACTAGGTTAGGTCAACCCTTGAATTACTTGGCTGGTCTGAAGGGTGGGACCTCTTAGGGCACCACGCATGGTAGGACACTACTAAGGGTTAGCACAGTTATTGCACCAACCTTTTTTATCACTATTGGGTCTAAGAAGACAAGGCCTTGACCTTAGCTCAATCTAATTTCAAGTCCCCAAGAATATTAGTCCTGCCTAGGGCACGTCTACTCAGATTTAGGCTTAGGCTTGATGTGATTTTGGAATATAATGGGCGTTAGGGTGGTGTTTCCCTTAAGATTAATTTTCAAAGGGTGAAGTGCACAGGTAAGGGGTTCATAAGCAATTTTTATGATGAAGTGGATTTTAAAGTTTAAATGCTTATATTAGTGAGATTTAGGGTTCACTTGAGTTAATATCTTCAATCAAGGGTTCTGATGAGGCACACAAGAGTTTTACAAATCCCAATTATTTTATAGATTTCCTCTATGAATGGAAATGCAAGTGTGCTCTACCCTTAATGTGAAACCCTAAGCGTAGATAATGCTAGATGGTCCTGTTAAGCAAAAATTCATGGAAGTGGTGCCACCCAAATAATGCAATCAATTGATCTTATTGCATCGCTAACTAGGCACTCAGGAAATGTGTTTTTAATAATTTTAATGTATGTTTTCAATTTTTTTTAGATTTAAAGCGTACTGGGGATTCTTAGTCTGTTTTGACCCCAGTTAGTGATTGAATAATCCTTGAAATCAAATGTGTAGAAAATATTTTTTTAGATTTTTCCTAAATTCTTCATTTCCGCAGGAATTTAGTGCCATAAATTTGACATTAATTGATGTTCTATAAAAATTCCTATGACATTTGAAACTATGCAACATCAGGAACAATAACCCATTTGATAATAGCTAAGTACAAAAAAATTTTTAATTTTCTATAACTGAAATTTATTCAAAATTTGGATATGTTGTGCCACACTTCAAAACCCATGTCCAGTAAAAGGTTTAAAATTTTGGGGCATTCAAATTTTCGAGAATTGAAGTTTTAAGAAAAGAGTTTGTTTTAGCCTGAAAATTCACTGCGAGATATTTTTTTTCTTTTTCAAAAACCAAGCAAATGCTAACTAATCCTAAGGTTCAAGCAAAACACCTAATTTTTTAGGGTTTTTTTTCTGAAAGGAAATCCAACCTAATTTAAGCTATGAGTACTTACCTGAGATTTGCACTATTTCTTTTGGTTGTTGCACGTGTCTTCCAGCAATTTTGGTATTCTTGCACAACAAAAAATAACAAGTCAGAATCTCAACTTAGCACTTTACAGGAAAAGCTTTTAAAAATTTATGTTTCCACCCCAGCAATAGCACCAACTTGTTCGACTACGAGATGCGTTAAAAAATACTTCTATTGTTGTAGTGCAAATTGCAATGAAACAAATAACATTTATAAAGATTTTGGTGAGTACCGAGTTATTCGCAAGGAGGCAAAACATGATTTTCATGTGAAAGATTTTTAGAAAGTTTTTCTAAACAAATATTTATATATTTATATATGCATAGACATCAAATATCCAGAGAATAAGAGTTTTATTGCTATTTGGAAAAAGTTTTCAAACTAGAAATCACTATGCTAAAGATTAGTTAGAGAAATAGAGAGAGAGAGAGATAGAGAGATAGAGATAGAGAAATTTATTAGTAGATGACGACATCGCTTGTGGGATTCTTGTGTGAAGTGTAGTAGCACTTCAGATCTAAACCATCGGGATGAATACAAGAGAGGAGTTGTAGAGAGTGAGAGATTGGAGTTGTATCTGGTGGGAGTTGCCTCCCAACTAGGGGCCTTGGGGCTCTTTTTATAACTTTAATTGGGGTCAAAGTGGGCCTTTTAGCCCTCCAACTTATGCAACAACCTAGGTACGTTCATATCCATCGATTGGGAGACCAATGGCTCAGATTTTACCTAAAAATAGTCTCCAACACACCTTATATGCACAAATGTCTTCTGGTGGCACCACGTGGTGGCTTCGGAGTCGCCTGATTGCAATCTGTACTGCCTTCTCTTTTCTACTCTAGTGCTTCTTTTCAAATCATGCATGCTTGATCTCAACCATCCGATCTCACGATTGGACATCTTAACTCACGCACCGCACTGTCTTCATTTGGGCGTGTGGATCAGGGTGTTAGCGCATGCTTGTGTCCATCGGGTGGTCTTCATTGCACCACATGTTCAGCTCCGTGATCTGCAATCGTCATCCAATGGTTCAATTCCTTCGAGCACCACCACATTCTTGATTTGGTGCACGGCACGCTTGATCCTACACCCTTTGCTTGTGTATAGGCACACTAAATATTGCACTAAGTTCCCTCTTGTGTCGTGGTTATGTTTTTAGGCAAGTTCGCTCTTAGCCGTTGGATGGAGATCCAATGGTTGAGATCTTCTTTCAGCTGATGGTGTGAAGAGATCAGGCAATGTGGATGCGTGGTGGCTGTTTGATGATGATCCAATGGCCCACAATGCGTGATGAGGGCTTCTTCAGAGATTGGGGGCATGGCAAGCGGCGGCTGTGATGGTGCCACGTGGTACCATCATGGCTGTCCTTTTTCCTTACTTTGTAGAGAGTGTTGTAGTCCTTTGATCGAGATGATTTTTGTGCCGTTGGACTGCGGTCATTCTTCCAGATCCATCCGTGCAGTTGAACTTTACATCTAAGGAATGGATCTCTATCATCGTGTTCCTTGGCCTCTATTCTTCTATGGGCTACACATGAAGCTATGGTTTTCTAATCAAGATGATTCCAGAAGCATTGGACTCCAATCATCATCCTGATTAGATATGTACAGTTTGATCTATCATCTGTGGCCTTGAATCATCTGTAATCAATTTCATCTTTCTTTTAGAGCATAAAATGGGAATATTATCTATAAGGCTATCAAACTAGCTAATATGCAAATTATGATGCTTATGCAAGCATTGTTCTTATGTTATGCTAGAATCTAACTTAATTCAGGTACATTGATTGTATAATTATTGTGCAATCATAAGTGTATGGCTAGGATGTGGGGGTGTTTTGGAGGGAAAAGTGGCACCAACTAGTGGTGCCTTCTGGTGGTGGTTGAGGGTTGAAGAGGTGTCTCTTGTTGGCACCAAAATTAGATAGGTATAGGAGTAGCTTAAGTGGAGCTAAGTAGGGTTGTGAGGTGGAGTTATGTTGGGTTAGTTAGGGTTAGGTTTTTGTTCCATGGAGGTGGACTTAGCTAAGCTAATCTATCTTAGCTAGTATGAGTAGGGTAGGAGGTAGAGAGAGCTAGGGTTTTGAGGTAGAGGAGCTGGAGGTAGCTGAAATGAGCTGCATTGGAGTTGGTGGCTGCTAAAGGGAACTGCAAGGAGCTACCTTAGATGGCTTAGCTTGCTAGTTGTTTGCTAGCTACTAAGCCAAACTAAGATGAGCTAGCTTTTTCTGGAAAGAGCTGAGGTGAGATTGGTCTGGTCTTCCTGGAGATTCCTAGCTAGCTGGAGTAGCTAGCTTAGGTCAAGTAGCTCAGCTCAACTAAGTTGAACTAAGTTGAGCCGCTTGAAGCTGGACTTGAGCTGTCCTGAGCTAGTTGAGGTCATCTTCAGCTGACCAAGTCTAGTTAGCAGCTAGTCCTAGTCAGGTTGAGCTTTCAGTGAACTGTTCTGGGCTGGAGGAGTTGGAATGGAGTTGGGATCAACTGTCTTGTGCTAGTTTGAGCTGCTATCCAGCCATGGTGAGCTGAATGGAGTTGAGGTGAACTAGCTAGAGCTACCATTCATCTAAGATGAGCTGAATGGAGTTAAAGATAAGTTGATCTAGCTAGAAGGAGCGAGGATCTAGTTGGGATCTAGCTAGGATGAGCTTCTTATTCATCTTCTGCCCTCCGTAGTGCCAAGGTATGCATGATTTGACTTTCTATCTATCCCTGACACTCAAATAGATGCTTCAAATATACAATAAAATGCAATGCAAGCCTAACATAGGTGAATGCCTAATTGCAGCCCGAAAACCCGATTGCGGAGTTAAAATCCTAAGAGTTAGATCTATTTTAGGGCATAAGAATGATGAGAAACTGGCATTTATCACTAACCTATGTCTATTAAATTTTTGAGTCAGAATTTAATTTCCAATCTTTGTGTTTTGTTACTTTATTCACCTTGACTTATTTGATTTTAGAGTTAGAGTGGATATAGAGAATAAACATGTTTTCAATGTTCTGATTCGAAAGAAATTTCTATCGAAATTCTATTTTTATGAGTACATATTTCTAAAAGGTGCTTAGGGTTTTGGGTTCATCGTAAGAGGATTCTTGCTAATGCTTTGTCTATTTGTGGATATTTATTTAAAACACAAAAATATAAAAATATAAATATTAAAAAAATTCTATCCTAAGCATTCCTCTACTATAGAATTATTTATAATTATTTAATCACTCTGGTAATTAAATCATCATATTTCTTAGTTAATTTTGCTAGGGACTAGTAAAACATTGGCTTGGGGTATGATGAGAGACTCAACATGGCTCCTAATTATCATTAATTATCTATTTTCCCTAGCTAATTATCTAAGAATACAATAAATACATGGTTAATTGTAATATATGGGTTAAATAGCAATGACCAACAAAAATAAGTTAAAAATACAAAATTAAAGATCAATAAAATAAATAATAATTTAATTAATAATTACGACTCAAAATAATAATAATTACCTAAATATTAAGTATTTAATTTAACTTAATTAATATTATGAACTATGTAATTAACTTAATTAACTATATCATTTAAATAAACATAGCTAAAAAGTGAAAAACATAATTCAAGTCATAAATATATTATTTACAATATTTATGATTATATATAAAAAGTTGAAAAAAATTAAATTAAAATAAGCTTAAAAAGTCACTGTTTACGTTTAAGTCGTCAACTTCTATTTCTCTTGAGTCCTTATTACAAATAGATCCTTTTTATTACAGATATACCCCTGTGAATGCAGTTGTCTTGTTCAAACTTTTTCAGCCATGGACGGTCCACAATATATGGTCTCCATACACTCTGATGACCGCTCATCCAGTGCTTAAACTTCATCGTTGTTACCGTCCAGACTCAGCTCACCTCCCTCTCCACATCTGACGGATTAAATCACCTCCCTCTCCACATCTGACAGATCAGATCACCTCATAATCCTATTTAGACTAGCCATTTAACCTCACTGGCATCGGAGACAACGTCGGTGGTTGATTAGCCCATATTTGTGGGCTATTTAAGTATTTAATTGTCTAGACATTAAGTTCATTTTAACATTTAGATAGCATACATTAGGATGTAAATAAATTAATTCATATTTTTAGCTTAATTGCATAATTCATTCATTGCATTCATTTAGAATTAACTTAGAATTGCATGCATTTGATTAGTTAATCAATTAGGTGAATTACTTGCATTATTTTAATTTAACATAGAAGCCAAGGGTATAGATATAAATAACCATAATATTTTATTGTCTTCTTATTCTCTTCCTCCATAGGTAACAACTGCTTCTTCTCCTTGTGCAACCGTTCACGCACAGCTACAAGCATTCATTGGCCATGAAGAGCATCTGATCCCGCTTCTTTGGACTTCAAATTCATCACTTGCAGCTACAAAGGGAGGAGGAGGCGACCATGCAACAGGAGGACACCACCCCTTTTCCTCACTGTAGAGAACTTCGTTTCTCATCCACTCCTCACCATCGACCTCAACCAAAGCAGTGCGACTCCACCATCGTGGGCGTGTGGTGTTGCAGCCCACAACGCCAAGAGTCCGTACATCACTGTGCTACATTTTCCTTTCCATGTGCAGATCCTAGCTGCTCCACACCCCACGCACTCTCACCATGCCCGCTGCAACACACAGAGCTGCAACCACCGCCTCTCCTCCCCGCGCCTCAGCCCCTGCCGCGAGCGCCACTACACGTGGCTCCCCTTGGCGTGCTTCACCTTTAGCAGCAGCCCTCCAGCATGTGCTGCACCTCCACCGCAGCAGGCGTGCGCACCCACTTACAGCAGCTCAGTGCACCTTCTCCCCCCTCGGTTAGTGCCTCCCGCACCTACAGCCAGTGCGCCTCAGCCCCTACCACCCGCAGCAGCCACGCCCACTTCAGCCTACATGCACTTCCCTGCGTGCATCCGTACCTCAGCCCTTGCTGCCGGCACCACCAGCTGCGCAGCCTCCAGCCGCAGCGCGTGCAAGAGCAGTAGCAATAGCCACCGCCACAGTCGCTTTTCTCGTTCGTCCATTCGGACCAAGCCATCTCACGACGCGCCGCTACCACCATCGCGAAGGCCTCACTCTGGCTGACCCTTTCCCAGAGTAGCTCCTCGAATGAGCCTCTCTCCTGTGCGCGAGGAGGAGAGAGGCATAATCCTCTATTTAAGCTTGAATTTCTATTTACATGAAGTGCCATTGTCAACATTCATTTTCTTCATTTATTTGATTAATTAAATTGTGGTGAATTTATGGCTCTATGCATTTGCTTCTAGAGAATTGTTAAGCCTTATTGATGCATCCCTATGTGCATTACATTTAGTTTTGAATTACATTTCTGTATTCAAGCAAGTGAAAAGTACATGCCATACCCTTGTACATGGATAATTTTCTGACATAAAAATTACATTAACACCCCTTGACTTCTCCATAAATTTAAGGTTTACATTCAGAGATACATAGGCGTTGTTTGATTTGATGAATATTTCAATGAACTTGATTTCTACCTAATCGTGAGTTTAAATAAGTCATTGCCTCCCTGTGGACACAACCTGCTCTCCTGTGAGTGGTTTAATTTTAATTGTAATTTTTTTGCTAAGCAATTTTCAACAACTTTAATACTAAAATGATAAAACATCATAATCATATTATTCGAAAGCGAAAATCGACTTATGAAATGGCGTCGTTCTGAGGAGGCAACAGGCTTAATTAAATCGCATTCATTCATTCATTCTTTCACATTGATTTAAATTTTGAATCATATGGAACTCTGGATTCTTTTTTCTGATGTGAGTGCAACGATCTACGACACACATTGTACGACTTGGAATCACACCAGTGATCATGAGAGGTGACCCTTGATGTCACTAGAGGAGAAATTGTTCGAGCCACCTTGCAAGGAACCAGATTGGCAGGAGGGGGAGGACAAGGACATGAAGATTGTCTCCGCACATTTAATCGCTGAATTGATTAGAGTTAGGATTAAGGGTTACAACTTAATTTTCATTGCACATTTGGTTTGAAACCCTTGTTCTGGGGTACATTCTTAGGGGTTTTTTCCCTAATTTTGTTTTAGACCCGTGTTGGGAGGATAATTTTCGGGAGCCTGTTCTCTTTTCTTTAGATCTAGGTTTTTATTTTATTTTATGGTTGTTTATCCTTAATTTGTTTGTGCATAAGTAGCTAAAAAAAAAATTGACCTACCTACTTGAAGCTGCCTACCCTTAGGTCGAATCATTTAGGACTGAATGAGCAACATCTAGATCTAATTCCTGTCTTGCATATTGCATGTGGAATGCTGGAATCACTTGCACTTCTAACTTTGCATTTGGATTAATTTTTAGACCACATAATCTGTCTTGAAGTGATCTAATAAAGTGGTCACATTTAATTTTTGAAAAAGGACTAATTAAAGGAGGGACATTTAAAAATCAAGGACTTGATTTTCAAGTGTGGCATGTGATTAAAACTTCAAAATCTTTCGTAGTGTATGCACACTTATATCTCTTGCACCACGGCACGCATTTAGACACTCCTAAGTCCTGGAACTACTAGGACAAGAGCCCTCCTACCATTGGATTCTGAAGTTTCAGAACTTGAGATCAAAGGTTTTGTAAATCGAAAGAAAGAGGGGGATACCCTATCATAGATTTTTGGGGGTAGTTGAGAAACACCATGAAAGCACAGCCTCAAAGGAAGGCTTAGGCCTACTTGCATCCCTCGATCTTCCATCTTTGGAGTTGCTCTACATTTTAGATTTAGGGAAGGACACCTAAGCTCCAACTAGGTCTTTTTAGGCATTTCGAAGGTCGACAGTAGGCGCATAATTGATTGGGCAACTTGCTTTGTCACCTACAATTTGAACTAAAGTCAAAAGCCTAAATTTGTAAAGATCAAACAAGTCCTTTTGAATTGGGTTTGCAGTGCATGCTTGGTAAACGATCTCTTAGGAGACAACTTGTGTTTGATCCTGGACCTGAAAGAATCTTAAGAAGAAACCTCCCAAGGGAAGAAATGGCCGATCAAAGCCTTAACGAATATTTCATTCCAACTAATCAAGTTGGCCCTGCACTACGTAGACCTGGAGGGGACAATCCTTATGAGATCAAAGTAGTACCATATCCTTGCTACCCTCCTTTTATGGTACTACTACGGAAGCCCCTTACAGGCATATAGAGGAATTCACCGAGGTCTGTTCCATGGTGAAGCTGCAGGGCATTACTGATGACGCTCAAATGCGGACCCTCTTTCCTTTCTCCCTCGAGGACAAAGCCAAGTATTGGTATCACACCCTTGATGGTATTAACACATGGGATGCCCTGAAGGAGTTTTTGAGGAAGTACTTCCCCATGAGAAAAATAAATCACTTTAGGAGGGAAATTATGAGTTTTGTTCAAAAGGATGGGGAAGCTTTCCATGATGCGTGGGAGTGCATTAATGACCTGTTGAGACTTTGCCCACATCACCAGGTGCCTAAGTGGCAACTGGCTGAAAGGTTCTACACCGGACTTAATGATTCGCATAGGCAGACTGTGGATGGTGCCTGTGTGGGAACCTTTCTATCTAAGACTGAGGATGAAGCTTGGAACCTTTTTGATACTTTGAGTGAGAATTCTATTCACTTGAATTCTGCCTACATGGATAGAAAACCCACTCTCATGCAAAGAAAGTTGGTGGAGAATGAGGCAAGGGACAACTAGAATTTAGCCTATTAGGTTCAATTATTGAATCAAAGCATGGAAAGGCTTATGCTGAGCCCAAGCCAATTTGTATCTAACACCTCCACATCCCAAGCTTCTAAATGCTCCATTTACCAAGGCAATACACACGCCACTGTGGATTGCCACTTGGCCTCCCAATTCCTTGAGCTTGTACAGGTAGATCTGAATGCCGCTCAAGGGTTCTGTCTTAGACCTTGTAATGGCCCTTTTCCTAACACTTATAATGAGGCATGGAGGAATCACCCAAACTTTTCATGGAGACAAGGAAATGTCTCAAATTCAGGGAATTATGAACCACAATCCTTTCAAAACTATCAAATGAACCAACCTCTTAGCTTTGCCCAACCTAAGACCTCTGTGATGGATGAATTGAAGGCAATGTTGAGAACTATGCAAGAAAGTCAAAGTACTATCATCCAATCTCATGACAAGGCTATACATGAGATGAAATCACAGATAGGACACCTTGTTGAGGCCGTTAGATAGAGGGAAACTGGGAAGCTCCCCAATGCTTTTAAGGAGAATCCTAAAGGAAAAGTGATTGTCTTTAGGGAGCATGCTCAGGCAGTGACTATTCTGAGGAGTGGGAAAGAAATTTCCAAACTCAATGCTCCTATAGTCTTACCCTCTGAAAAACCATCCACCTCGTCTTTCGCCCCCACCCAAGAAGACTTGCCCAAATCTTATTAACTTGAAATCACCTCACCAAAAGAAGTTGCCCTCATCCCACCCATTACTCGACATGACAACCCTTCCACCCAGAGATCGAGAGTGCCCTTTCCAAAGCTCTTATCCACCTCTGGGCAGACTTCTGCTGGCTCATCTGGAGCCAAAGATAAGACAAATGAGATCATAGAAACTTTCAAGCAAATGCAGATTAACCTGCCTTTGCTTGAAGCTATCAGGCAGATTTCGTCTTATGCTCACTTCTTAAAGGACCTGTGCACAAAAAAGCGATAATCTAGAACACAGGTCTAATCGAAAGTTGTCCTGCCTGATTCTGTTAGCTTAATTGTTCAACATGGCACACCCACAAGACTTAAGGACCTCGGAGCCCTGTACATCTCAGTGGTTATTGGTGACATACAGATTGATGAGGCTCTACTTGATCTAGGTGCAGCGGTGAACATCCTTTCGAGCTACGTGCATGAACAACTTGGGGGAGGCAATCTAAAGCCTAGCAAAATAATCCTCCAAGTTGCTGATCGATCACTTAAGACACCGTAGGGAATTTTGGAAGATGTCCTCGTAAGAGTGGAGGATTTCTTCTTCTCCGTTGACTTCTTAGTTTTGGACACTGACCCTACCAACAAGCCGACCAAACCCTCCATCATTTTGGATAGCCCCTTCCTTGCAACTTTGCATGCTTCAATTAATTGCAATACTGGCTCATTGAAAATGGGCTTTGGGAACAGGAAAATCCACCTTAATGTGTTTGATGCTTACAATCAAGCCAGGCTTGAGGATTATTCTCAAGTTGAGGTGATAGATGACTTGATCAAAGAGGCAACCCCTGCAATGTTATGTGATGACCCCCTTTAGCATGTCATGCTAAATGATCATTCCCATCTCTTGGAGGAATGTGAAGGGGATATACTAGAACTTCAACAGTTGGTGGGTGTTTCTGCTGAGTCTCTTTCCCCATCATCTCTACCCAAGGTAGATCTGCTACCTGAGATGGGGACATCTATTATGAAACCCTCAACCATACAAGCCCCTGACCTTAAGTTGAAACCCCTCCTTGACACTCTCAAGTACGTCTTCCTAGGTGCCAATGATACACTTCCCGTTATCATTTCGGCTGTGCTATCTGAGGCACAGGTGGGAGACCTGATTGAATGCTTGTCTAGGCACAAGGAAGCTATTGCTTGGAGCATTGCTAACATTAAGGGTATAGACTCTACACTCTGCATGCACCACATTTTTATTGATGATTCCATCAAGCATTTAGGGACTTGCAGAGACATTTGAACCCTAATATGAGGGAGATGGTTAAAAAGGAAATTCTGAAGTGGTTGGACGCTGGGATCATATATCCCATTGCAGATGGTAAATGGGTAAGTCCTATTCATGTGGTGCCAAAGAAGGTAGGCTTTACTATGGAATTTAATGACCTAGGTGAACAAGTTTCACTAGACCCTCAACTGGATGGAGGGTCTGTAGTGATTACCGCAAGCTAAACACCGCTACCCAGAAGGATCACTTTCCCTTGCCTTCTATCGATCAAATTCTCAAGAAATTGGCAAGGAATAAGTACTACTGCTTTCTCGATGGATATTCTGGATACAACCAGGTTGCAGTCTTCCCTGATGACCAGGAGAAGATGACATTCACGAGTCGTTACGGTACCTTTGCGTTCAGGCGTATGCCGTTTGGATTATGTAATGCCCTACAACCTTCTTGCTGTGTATGATTTCCATTTTTTCTGACATGATTGATGAGTATGTTGAAGTGTTTATGGATGACTTCTCCATTTATGGCTCATCTTTCAACCAGTGTCTCTTGCACCTAGAGAATGTGTTGAAGTGATGTAAGGAGGCTGGTTTAGTCCTCAGCTGGGAGAAAAGTCACTTCATGGTACAGAAAGGAATTGTACTTGGGCATGTTGTGTCTGAGCAAGGCTTAGAAGTAGATAAATCCAAGATTGATTCTACTTCCAAACTCCCATTGCACATGAATGTCAAACAAATTAGATCCTTTCTGCACCATGCTAGCTTTTATAAGCACTTTATTAAAAATTTCAGTAAAATTTCTAGGCCACTTTGTGACTTGTTAGAGAAGGAATCTTCCTTCAATTTTGATTCAAAGTGTGCCAAGGCCTTTCAAACTCTAAAGGAGGCCTTGATCTCTGTGCTTATTCTTCGAGCTCTTGATTGGACACTCCCATTTGAGCTGATGTGTGATTCTTTGGATTATGCAGTGGGAGTAGTCCTTGGACAAAGGGTTGAGAGAAAACCTCATGTGCTCCATTATGCCAGCAAGACTTTAACTGAACAGCAAGAAAACTATACCGTCACTGAAAAGGAAATACTTGCTGTAGTTTTTGCTCTAGATAAGTTTAGGTCTTATCTTCTTGGGTCTAAGGTGGTTATTTTCATTTATTATGCAGTAGTGAAACATCTCATTGCTAAGAAAGATTCTAAGCCACGTCTGATTAGGTGGATCCTGCTCCTTCAAGAATTTGTCTTGGAGATACCAAGAAAATGTTGTGGCTGACTGTTTACAAGTGTTTGATCATGTTTTAACAGTAGTTGCTTTGTACAATAGGTGACCAAGCGTTGACAACAAATAAAAATTTATTACTCGAAAACTTGAGTATCCGAGGTCGAGCACAGGGAGCAAATGGAATTTATTCCCTAATCTCAATAATGTAATTGAACACTTAGAGTTACTCAAAACGTAATTCAGAATATAAATGCAAGAGTTTATGAATTAAAATTGTAGTGAAAATAAAAGAGTCGGACGTTTGATCATAGGATCAGACATCTTAAATGATTGGCCTCTTCCTTACATCTTTCTCTTCTTCTTCTTCCTTTTCTTCCTCTTCTTCACAGTGCCTCTCTGCCTTGCTCTTCTTTTTTCCTTTCTTCTTCTTTCTTCTCTTTCTGTCTCTGCTTCAGTTGCTTCTCTTCTACCTTCTCTTATTTGCTTTCTTCCTTCTCTTCTTCCTTCTCTTGCTGCGACTAACTCCTTCCTTTCCTTCTCTTACTGCACCTCTTCCTCCCTTAGCTTCCTCTGACATTCTCTTCGCTTTGGCTTCTTTCCTTCTTCCCTACACACACAACACCGAAGAGCAAAACCTACCCCTCTACCCACCCTCGCGTCTCTCTCTCTCTGTATATCACTCTTCGGTACACTCTCCCAGAGCTGAGTAATCAGGTCGGGTCGCGTGCCCGGGTCTAGGCACACCGGCGTAGGTGTGGTGTACGAGGAGTGCTCGGTAGGTTAGTCAGGTCGGGTGCCAGGTCCACGGGGGAGAATGTCTCGGATGAGGCATGATAGGTGAGGCGAGGGACCTCACCCCAGTGATCTCAAGGCAAATAGGGAAGAACAAAAAATCAACTTAAATCACTCAGAGAACTCAAGACTTATCGAGGTGGGACTAAAAGTCCCACCTGCTTCTGCTAACAAGTGCAGGAGAGTGACTTCACAATAGATGCAGCTACAGGTCTCGAGGCACTTGCTCTTAGGCTAGATTCACTCTAACCCACAATCCACGCAGCTTGGTGATACGAAAAGTCACGTGATTTGTAAAAGCGGGTTTTTATTATCATTGTAACACGTGCATTCGCATATGCTTTTAAATTTATATCCTAGATAGGGGAGTATCTAGGGTCATCTAAGGAGGCAAAAATTGCAATTCAATTCTCTTGCTACAAATAAATCTCAACTTTCGTTTTGGTATTTTAAATATATATATTTTTTTGTGTTTTGAAATAATACAAGCAAAGTGCGAATTGTGACAAAAAAGTGCTAACACCTAAAATGCTAAGCTGAAACTTAAGGGATTAAAATGTCCACTACCTAAGCTCACTCTAGGAAAGTGGAGGCCTTGAGTAATTAGGGAGTGGAAGTAGAATAAGTGTTAGAACAACAGTAACAATTGCAATAGGAAATTAAAAATAAGGCAATTTGATTAACTAGAATTTGTGTTCTTTTCAAAGACAAGTAGGGGAATGCTTCTACTAGAAATAAAAAAATTTAAAAGCAATAAAAGAAACACAAATCCTCTTGCAAAATTTGGTGAAGAAGGGAGTCTTCTTGCTCCAAGCCTAGCTGCTCCTTGGCTTGAAAAGAGGGCCTCCTTCTTCTCCTTCCTTAAGAGCTCCTCCAAGGTGTATGCTACCACCTTCAATGCTTTCCTCCAAGGGGCGAGCATGCACCACCCTCTAAAGCTCCTCTAAGGTGGCATGGACCACCTTCAAGATCTCCTCCAAAGATCTTCCTTGCCTGGCTTCTCCTTTGGTTGGCGTGGCGCAAGAGAGAAGGGAAGAGGGGAAGGCACCAAAAGGATAGAATATCCCCTTAATCTTCTTCTTATTCTTCTCTCTTGGGCATGGGCTCTAGGTAGAATATGAGAGTGAATTTGCTAGCCAAGGATGGTTTGAATGATGGTGGGTAGTGGTCTTTTTATAGGGTAGGATGAGGGGTTAAGGTGCCTCTTGAAATGGAGGGCTAAGATGGGAGGATGGAGGTGGTTAGATGATCCTAGGGTTAAGGATGGTTGGCGCCACCTAATGGGTGTAAGGGGGGTACTTAGGGTTGGTCAAGAGGCACCTAAAAGTGGTGCCAACCATGGAGTGGTGACATGAATTGGTGCCAACTTTGAGGTTTCTAGAAGGTGGGATTATGTGGAGGGTGGAGATGGGTTTAAGGGGAGATGTGTGGTGGAGATGAAGGGGATTTTTGGAGGGAAAAGTGGCACCAACAAGGGGGTAGTTAGGGTGGTTTTGGCACCACTTTTAGGTGTCTTTTGGAGGTGGTGGGTAAGCTAGGTTCGCGACAAGTAAGTTCAGCTTATGTGGAGCTTAGGTGGAGCTAGTTGGTGGAGTTGTTAGGTAGGGATTTTGGGTGGTACAAGCCAAGGAAGCTAGAGCATAGCTAAGCTAATCTAAGCTAAGCTAGCTTAGCTAATGGTGGAGTAGAGGAGGAGGTGTTGGAGCTAGGGTTTCGAGGGAGGAGCTAGTTCTGAACAGTCCAGAGCCGAAGTGGAGCTGGCAGCTACTAAAGTGGTCAACATGGGGCTACTCCAGTTGGCTTAGCTTGCTAGTTCTTTGCTAGCTACTAAGCCAAGCTCAAGTGAGCTGGCTTCTGTTGAATGGAGCTGAGGTGAGCTGGGTCTGGTGCTCCTGGGGAGGATTGAGCTGGTTGAGATAGCTAAGGTAGCTTAGCTCAATTAGCTTGGGCAAAGTTGGGTCCCCGGGAGCTGGACTTGAGCTTCTTGAGCTGGGATGAGTTCTTCTTCAGCTGGCTGGAGTTGAGTGGTGCTGGTTGTAGCTGGATCTGAGCTACGGTGAACTCCAATCAACTCAGCTGGGCAAGCTAAAGCTCCCTCTGGACTAGTGGGAGCTAAAATGAGCTAGACTCAACTAGGATGAGCTGGATCTGAGTTGACTTGAGCTAGGGTGAGCTAAGATGAACTCTCCTGAGCTGCCATTCAGCTGAGATTAGCTGAATGGAGCTGGGATGAGCTAACCCTAGTTCAAGTGAGCTAGGTTCCAACTGTGGTGAGGTGGATCAACCTGAGTTCCAGCTAGTTTGAGCTCCTCCTTCACCATTTGCCTTCTTGAGTGCTAGGGTTTTAAGGATCTATATATCTGTACATCCTTAACACTGACAAAAACACATTAAAACAACAAAAGAAAATGCAATGCATGCCTAACCTAGTCAATGCCTAAATGTAGCCCAAAAACCTATTTGCAAAGTAAAATCCTAAGAGTTAGTTTTGTTCAATGCATAAGAATGATGATAAATTGGCATTTATCACCTGGGACCCTGAATTCTAGAGTTTGCTTCCTGCAGCTGGAGAATAAGCAAGCTCGAGTGCCCGTTAATGGCGGACAGGAGCTCTATCCTACACGACACAAAAGGAGCCTTGTGGCTCTATCAGACCACAGGATAACCTTCACCGCGTCATGGCGAAGGTGAGGCGGGGGTCGGCATGGCTCAAACCGACCTAGGCATGCGTGCCTAGGTTGGACTGTGACCGTGTGAGCGGGTGTGTTCAATGAAAGCGTGGAGTGCGTGTGGCGGTCTGTGAGTGGGTGGAAAGTGTTTAGTGGACTGTGGCAGAGGTGTTGAGATTGGTGGCGAGACGTGTGGAGGCGTGTGGTGATGGATGCGTCTCGCTGATGGTTGGCTGGAGATGGGGAAGATGCAGGCGGACAGTCGTAGTCGAGGGGTAATTCGTGAAATAGATTATGGGGAATTGAAGAGGGGATAGAGAGGAGTGATTCTAACCTAACTAAGTGGACGAAGGGGGAGAGATGGAAGCTGGCAGTACCAACTATCATTGGAGAAGAAGGTATCCAGTGATGGGAGACGGCAGCAATGACGGGGCTAGAGATGCTCGCGCAATTGTTGCGTGACGCAAGGGAAGATGGTAAGGGCGGCTCTGCCACTAGTATTGTGGTAGAGCAAATAGAAGGAGGAGGGAGGCTTGCCGGAGCTCACTGGACCACTTGGCTGGAGTAGAAGAAGAAGCAATTGAAGTGGATCTCTGGCCAAGTCGATCTGAGGAGGTACAGCCAAGGTTGAGGATCCTTTTCTAGATGCTGGTAGGGGTTCCTGTGCTTGGAAGACAAGGTTCCAAGCATGTGAATCCTCACCGGAGATGGAATCAGTTAGAGACCGAAATCTCTCGTGCGTTCGCACGAGAGATTGGGTGCAAATCAGAGATTAGGATCGAGCTCAGTTGGAAGGGAATTCCTTAGAGAATCTCCCTTCCAAATCTGGGAGGGGATCTCTAAGGAATGAGGGAGTACTCCCCCTCCATTCCTCACCGGAGTTGGCTTTCTCCCCATTAATGGTGGAGGGACCTGTTTGTAAGAGTGATGAGGAAGTTAGGCGGGTTTGTGAAATGGTTTTCAAAAGATAGGGACCAGAATGTAATTGGGTGTACTATTTTGCAAAGTAGGTCAAGATGACCTCCCCTTAGGTCTAAATTTTGGTACAAACCTAATTTTGACCTAGGGAATCCAATGGTGAAGTTGGATTTTAGGTTTGACCATGTTTGACTAGACAATTTGTACAAAAACCCAAATTATGTCAATTAATGAGATAGGACCCCAATCTAGGTCAAAATAGGTTCCAAAGGCCAATTTGAAGGTTCTAAACCGTAG
Organism: Thalassia testudinum; assembly: GCA_037157565.1. Lineage (NCBI taxonomy): Eukaryota > Viridiplantae > Streptophyta > Magnoliopsida > Alismatales > Hydrocharitaceae > Thalassia > Thalassia testudinum. The sequence goes on along the minus strand of JAZHRO010000014.1, from coordinate 92,288,623 downwards.
GAGATATTTTTACATGAATTTCAGAGGGTTTCATTGATTTTTATCCTGACCAAAACCTTGTTGAATTAAGTAGGTCTATTTTAGGGTTAGAAGAATGCCATTTAATTCCTAGATTGGACATGAACCCATTTCTGATTGAACCAACCCACTTTTCATCTTATTCTGACCATTTGACCTATGTTTTGCCTCTAGGAAATCCCGTTTATGAACTGAAATGGTAAAATTGTAGTTTTAACCTCTATTTAATGTTTTCTTCTCAAAACACTTATTCCTTGAATTAAGCCCTTCTCTAGGTTATGTAGGAGCTCTTATTCTCTTTCTTAGGTCAATATGAGATAGTTAGGGCTCATGATGAGGCTCTCATCATTGACCACCAGTCTCGCCTTCCACTTAATGACTCTCTATCTGGAGACATCCGGGAGACCTTTCTCGATGAAACCCTTATGGTGGTAACACCAACTTCACCTTGGTATGTTGATATCGTAAATTACTTGGTCACTAGAGAAACTCTTGGCTCTTGGGATGAGTAGAAAAGAAAAATATTCATTTCCCAAGTGAGACACTTTCATTGGGAAGAGCTTTAATTATTAAGAATTAGACAAGACCAAGTATTGAGATGATGTGTACCTGAAGAGGAACAACAAAGTGTGTTGAGTTTTTGCCATGAACTTCAATGTGGAGGACACTTTGGTGCTAAGAAAACTGCTTTTAAGGTTCTCCATTCTGATTTTCGGTGGCCTTCGTTATTTAAGGATTCTCATAATTTTGTTAAGGCCTGTATTAGATGTCAACTGACTAGAACGATTGGGAAGAGGAATGAGATGCCTCAACACCCTATTCAATCTGTTCAAATTTTTTATGTGTGGGGAATTGACTTTATGGGTCCCTTCTCTTCATCCCATGGATATGAATATATCTTGGTGGCAGTTGATTATGTCTCTAAATGCATAGAGGCCATTCCTACGTGCACAAATGACCACTTTGTGGTTTTTAAATTTGTGAAGGCCAATATCATAACTCATTTCGGCTACCCCAAGACCATTATAAGTGATAGAGGGACCTCATTTTCGAAACCACTACTTCAATAGGCTAATCAGAAGTTTGGAAGTGACTCACAAGGTCGCTACCCCTTACCATCCTCAGACGAGTGGCTAGGTTGAATTGTCGAATAGGGAGATAAAAAATATTTTAGAAAAAACCGTTAGACTTGATAGGAAAGACTGGTCCCAAAAGCTCGATGATGCTTTGTGGGTGCATGGAACGGCCTACAAGACCCCTTTGGGTACATCTCCCTTTCAGATTGTGCATGGGAAAGTGTGCCATTTACTCGTTGAGTTGGAACATAGGGCACTTTGGGCTATTCGAAGTGTTAACATGGATTTTGAAAAGGCAGGTAAGGGACGACTTCTGGAATTAAGTGAGCTTGAGGAGTTAAGGAATGATGCTTCTGACAACTTTCAAGCTTATAAAGCGAGAAGTAAGGTCTTGCATAATTAGTATATCCTTCGAAAAACCTTTGAGCCCAACCAACAGGTCTAGCTTTAAATTCCAGACTTAAGCTTTTTCCAGGGAAATTAAAATCTCACTAGGATGGGCCTTACATAATCACTAAAGTGTTTCCACATGGAGCTAGGGAGATTAAAAGCCCTTCCTCTTCAGCGACTCCCTTTATCATCAATGGTCAATGGTTAAAACGATGCATTACTTTGGATGGCCATCAGGTTGACATGGTCACTCCTGAGGAGCCTTAGCTCCTACCATTCTCTACCTCAGGTAATATCTTCCTTTAACTATTTTGTTTCTAATGAGGACATTGTTTGAAACAGGCATGGGGGAGAGGACCTGAGGCATCTGTTTATAGCATGTCTGCATTTTGCATTCATTCATACATATTGCATTAAAAAAAAAAAAAAAAATTGTTGAAGCTTAACTGGCTGGGCCCTGCATTCTTAAGTAAATCAAAACTTTAGGTTAGACTAAGTTGACTCTAGGTGTCGAACTTTAGAAGCTAAGTGAGTTACTAGCTTTAGACCTTTAGGGTCCTTTGTGGACTTAAAAACATAAGTATGAGTTAAGTTGTGGACCATTCCTCAAGAGGTTGAGGAAGGAAAGCTAGGGATTGAGTTAAAAGGCTAGGTAGTACTTGGAGTCTTGTTTTACCTTTTGGTTACAGGTCCTTGTAACCCAAGCATCCAATTTCACACACACTTGGTCATGTGTAAGTAAGTGATCACCTTAATTCCTCTCTTAAAATAAAATTTGGTTCTCTTAGTTTTGACTTAGGAGAAGCTTGAAAACACAATTTGATTGGAAGAATTCCTACCGTAGGAGAGGTAGAGTATATAGTCACCTTGAGGATGCGACGATAACATGTTACCTCCTCGGTGCTTGTCTCTTATGATATCCATCCTACTGGGGGCATGTAAGCACATTGTGCGGTTCAGGTACCATGGTCGGCCCTATCTCGAAGTGCCGATTACCATAGGCCTGTATTCGCTTAAGAAACCCATGGGTGATACTATCTCAAAGTGTCGATTGCTAGGAGTTCTTGGGGTCGCTATGGGCAGCGCTATCTCGAAGCATCAAAAGCCAGGCACCCTTCGAGGCATGGTGATGGAGACAATGAATCCGACACAGACCGTGTCGATAGCTGATCCAAGGTTAGACATAGAGGAATCAAACAAAAAAAAAAAAAATATATATATATATATCAAAAATCCTTTTTCCTTTCTAGGTTGGCAATTATACCAACCTCAAATAACTCAGTCCAATGCACATGCATTGATGCTTTAATCTTAGGGATCAATAAACCTTAGGGTAGACTCAGAAATCAGGGAAACTTGTGCTTACAACTCATCTTTAGCTGACCTAGTCTGTAACTTAGCAACTACATGGGAGCCTTAGGTATAAAGTCTGAACTTAACATGTTTCTAAAGGAAGAGCGATTGGGTTGGTTAGTCTACTTGGAGTTCTAGGTTTGTGCTTGGATTTGCTAAGGACTAGCAACAACTAGGCATAGGGGTATTTAAGTATTTAAGTGTCTAGACATTAAGTTAATTTTAACATTTAGATATCATATATTAGGATGTAAATAAATTAATTCATATTTTTAGCTTAATTGCATAATTCATTCATTGGATGCATTTAGAATTAACTTAGAATTGCATGCATTTGATTAGTTAATCAATTTGGTGAATTACTTGCATTGTTGTAATTTAACACAGAAGTTAAGGATTTATGCATAAAATGATAATATTTTATTATTTTCTTATTCTCTTCCTCCACAGGTAACGGATGCTTCTTCTCCTCGTGCAATCGTTCACGCATAGCTGTAAGCATTCATTGGCCATGAAGAGCATCTGATCCTGAATGAGCCTCTCTCCCGTGCATGAGGAGAAGAAAGGTATAATCCTCTATTTTAGCTTGAATTTCTATTTACATGAAGTTCCATTGTCAACATTCATTTTCCTGATTTATTTGATTAATTAAATTGCGATGAATTTATGGCTCTATGCCTATTCTTCTAGAGAATTGTTAAGCCTTATTGATGCATCTCTTTGTGCATTACATTTAATTTTGAATTACATTTTTGTATTCAAGGAAGTGAAAAGAGCATGGCATACCCTTGCACATGGATAATTTTCTTACGTAAAAATTACATTAACACCCCTTGACTTCTCCATAAATTTAAGGTTTACATTCAGACCTACATAGGCATTGTTTGATTTGATGAATATTTCAGCGAACTTGATTTCTACCTAATTGCGAGTTTAAATAAGTCGTTGCCTCCCTGTGGACACAACCCGCTCTCTTGTGAGTGGTTTAATTTTAATTCTAATTATTTTGCTAAGAGGTTTTCCACCACTTTAGTACTAAAATGACAAAACATCTTAATCATATTATTCGAAAGCGAAAACCATCGTATCAGTGGTTAGGTTGCACCTAGACTATTTCTCACCCAGATACAAGCCCCTTCACCTCTAGCTCCAACTATAAATACCCGTTTGGACCGTCGATCTCGATTAGCAACTCCCTAGCCTTCTTCCCCAAATCGAGTTGCCTAGGCTATTCGTCCCCTTTTGATGCAAGATTTGAATAGTTTTATAAATAGGGGTTTTAATGTCGTTGCAACATGCAAAAACAATCAACTCTTAAATTCATAACAGCTAGATAGTGGAGTATCTAGGGTCATTCAAGGAGGACAATTTGTTAGTCACAAAAGTTGGTTCTCTCTCTCGTCTCTCAAATCCACACTCATCTTTTTGTATGTTCAATTTTGTTAATCTTAGGGTTTTCAAATTAATTGGGCAATTGAATGCAAGAATGTTTACTTTAAAAACCATGCCTATCAACTGCACCTAAGTGACAAGAAGAAAATGTTTTCTTCTGAACTAACCCTAGGCAAGTGTGCTTAGGGTAATTGATGAGAACCTCATCATGGGCCCTAACTAGCTCATTTTAACCTAAAAAAAGAGAATAAAAGCTCCTACATAACCACGAGAAAGGCCTAACTCAAGAGATCACTAATTTGGGAAGAGAACATGAAAAAAGGGTAAAACTATAATTTTACCAGTGCAATTCATCAACGGGATTTTATAGGTGCTAAACATCGGTCAATTGGGCTTAATAAGAGGAAAAGTGGGATGGTTCAGTCAGAAAAGGGTTTTGGTGAGATTTAAGAATTAAATGACATTCTATAACCCTAAAACAAACCCACTTAATTTCACATGGTTTCAGTTAGAATAAAAATCAACTAAATCCTCTAAAATTAATAAAAAAATATCCCCTAGGGTTTAGAATCTTTAATTTGGCCTTTGGAACCTGTTTTAACCTAGATTGGGGTCCAAGCTCAATATTTGACCTAATTTGGGTTTTCGTGCAAAATATCTAGTCAAAAGTGGTCAAACCTAAAATCCAACTTCACTAATGGATTCCTTAGGTCAAAATTAGGTTTGTACCAGAATTTGGACCTAAGGGAAGTTCATCTTGACCTACTTTGCAAAATAGTCCACCCAATTGCATTCTTTTTTTTTTTTGAAACATTGAGGAAAGCTATCGTGAGACGATAGCAATCTAGAGGGCAATATATCTCAAATTAAACAAAACATTACAAAATAGATCCCCAACTATGTATGAGGGACCAGCACTCATTTACAATTATCTCACATCGAACTGGTCTCTCCTGAAATAGCTTTTCATTTCTCGCCCTCCACGCACACCACATGGTAGCGACCATACACCTATATGGTCGTCCAGGTGTATTAAGCCTCTGCCAAAGTGACTCCCAAGTAGGCGGAGGTTCTAGGCAAATTTTCCTCCATAGCTTGTCTGTGACCAAGCATGAAGAAAAGATATGAGATGCACTGTTAGCATGTAATCCACAGAGATGATAGGTGTTCAACGTTGTCCCTATTCTTCGATGTCTAAGGTCACTCGCTATCAGGCCTTCCCTCCTACAAAGCCACTGGAAGATTTGCACTTTCAATGGAATCTTCAATAGCCAAATTTTCTTATCAATCGGGTCACTCTCCTCATTTGTGTTTGACCTGATAATCCTTTCATAAACCTGCTGCACTGAAAATTTCCCATTCCATCCATATGTATCAGCCGCACCCTATCTGGGATGAATCTGCTGCAATGCAGATACCAAGTTATGCCTGTCCTCCCATTGTCGTGTACCTGTTCTACATAAATCAGACCCTTCCAACCTCCAGCAGTTCCCTGTAGTAGACCACAGGCTGCTGACAGTAGCTTCTTTGTCTGTAGCTGCAGCATATGCTGTTGGATAAGCATCTCTTAGCATCCCCATAGTTGACCATTGCTCATTCCACAAGCTGAAGTCACAGCCATCTCCAAGCCTAGGCTGCATCAAGTGCCAGTTGCTTTTGATTACAAGGATAACCGATCTCCAAAAAGGGGATGGTTTGGCTGGATGTAGCCTCTTCAATGCACTATTGGAGTCACCATAACAGTCTCTGATCAGGTCTGTCTAGATTTCATCCTTGCCCTCAAAGATCTTGATTGCCCATTTGATCAGAAGAGCTTCATTGAATTCCTTAAGTACCTTAATCCCCAGTCCACCTATTTCCTTTGGCCTGAAGATCTTATCCCATTTCACAGGCTGCATGAAACTCCCCTCATGACCTGCCCCCTTCCAAAAGAATTTCTTCCGCACTATGTCCAACCGTTTCCAAATAGATTTCGGGGCCTTAAAGATGCTGAAATAGAACATCGGGATGGAAATTATGACTAAGTTTTGCAGAATTAGTCTCCCACCCTTTGACAGAAATTTGCTACTCCACCGTTTCAATTTGACAGATACCTTATCAAACAGAACATTCCAATCATTCTTCTTCATTTTTGTAGCTCTTGATGGCAGTCCCATATATTTAATTGGCAGCGTAGACCGAGGTGTACCCAATGTAGTCTCAAGAGTCTTCTATTCCTGCTCATTCATGGCAAAGCATATTAGAGTAGACTTTTCTCTATTCAATTTCTGACTTGATATATCTCCAAGAATCTTCATCATATGCCCTAAAGCATGGGCAGCAGAGTTGGATCCTTCGGCAAAAAAAACCATGTCGTCCACATATTGTAAAATAGGATCAAAGGACCTCCTGCTGGAAAGTGAATACCCTCTGATGACCCCCACCTCTGTCATTTTGCATGCATATCTTGCGAGCCCATCAAATGCAAGGTTAAAGATCAAGGGCGCTAGAGGACATCCTTGTCTAACCCCACATTGAGGTTGAATCCAAGAACCACATGGTTTCCCAATGATCAGTGGGGAGAAGGAAGCAGTTGTGATACATCGCTTCATCCACTGGATCCATTGAAGGGGGAAACCTCTCCTTTTGAATACCTCCCAAATGTATGGCCATGAAATGGAATCATATGCCTTTTGGAAGTCAACTTTCCACATAAATGCCTTACATTTCCTTCTGTGCCATCCACTCACCATTTCTTTGGACATAATGAAAGATTCTTGGAGGGATCTGTTGGGTAAAAAGGTAGACTGCATAGGGTGAATCAAGCTTTGTAGTGCAGTTCTTAGTCGGTTTGCCAATATCTTACCACAAGGTAGATGGAGTTCGATAGAGAAATCAGTGCGAAGTCTGAAAACTTCTCAGCTCCCATAGTCTACAGTAGTAAGAAAACATATGACTTATTGATCTTATTGAAACCTGCATTGCCCTTCTCAAATTCTTTTATGACTTCCATCACCTCCTTGCCAATCACGCTCCACATTTCTTTATAGAAGAACACTTGTATCCCATCAGGTCCTGGGGAACCTTCCATATTAAGCTCTTTAATAGCATTCAAGGTTTCCTGTTCAGTGATGGTTGCTGTCAATTGAGTGGCTTGATCACTTGTAACTCTTGGTGCATCATTCACAGCCATCCACCATTCCCCTTTCTTTGTTGCCCAAGAAGCCCCCCTGTAGTACCTGATAGCTTCAGTCCTTATGTCCTGCATAGAGGATAGTCTGTGTCCATCTTTGAGAATGGAAGAGATATAATTTACACGCCTCCTAGAGCTAGCTGCAAGATGAAAGAATTTAGTGTTGGCATCTCCCTCCTTGAGCCATAATTGTCCTGATCTCTCCGTCCAATCAATCTCCTATTTGAAATCTTTTTCCATTACCACCCCCTGCCACATTTTTCTATCTGCAAGCTTCTTATCAGATAGACGACCTGCTACTTCCTTAGAATCCAGCTTCTGGATGTTGTTCAGAGCCTCTACCTGCCTTTACTGCCTCAATGTGTTCACAATATCACCATACTCTTTCAGAGCTATGCGTAGGGCTGCCTGCTCGGATGCCAACCTGATAGTAGCTGACCCCTCAACCTGTTTAGCTTGCCACCATGAGCTGATCATCTGATGGAATCCAGATTCTCTCAGCCAAGATTTTCTAAGTTTGAACTATGAGCCTACTTGGATCTCTTCACCACTATCCCAAACCAAAGGAGTATGGTCAAAGAAAGGGTGATCTAGGCCAGCAACACTCGACATTTGAAATCTATCAAGGATAGTCACATTTCCAAAAAATCTATCAATTTTAGATAGTAAGCTGTTACCACTCCGCCAAGTGAACTCAACTCCTGATGATGGATATTCATTAAGGTTAAGGGATTGAACTACCAACTGAAAACCAACAGCTGAGCTATCTGTGGCACCATATGGCCTGTCTATCCCTATCATCACACAATTAAAGTCACCTCCTGTCAGGCAAGCTCCCCTTGCCCCAATTCGGCCACAACAGCCCAATCCTCCCGTAGTTCCTATCTCACAGATGCAGCACAAGGGCCATACACACCTATAACCCAGATAATGTCATGCCCCTGGTGAGTTTGGAAATTGCAATTCATCAGATGTCTAGCATTGTGTACTTCCAAAATGTGTGTCCAAGCCCTTCTCCACCAAATAACAATGCCCTCTAACCTACCATGTGCATTAAGCATCACACATTCATTCACCCCCGTAGCCATCAAGTCATTCCATACTCTATTAGACTCATTCTCAAAGTGAGTCTCTTGAATGATCACACAATCAATCTCCCACTCTCTCAAGATCTCATCAAAGAAGCCCTCCGGATTTTGTCACCCAACCCATGCGCATTCCATGTGAGGATTCTCATCTTCCTTCACGAGATTCCTCCCCCCATTGATTCTAACATTTACAAACCTACATAATCATTGCAACCTTATTTTCATCCAGAAGCAAATCAGCCTTTGATTTCCTCTGCCTGAGGCTATAGGGTGACCTGCGCTTACCAGATTTGGTACTAGATCCAGTACCAAATTTTAGACCCTCCACCTCTTACAACCTCTATTGGACCTTCAAAGAGTTAGGCGAAATCTCTCATAACACCTGCACCTCACTATCAACAGCATCTGGCTGTACACTCCCTGCATCTTCAATCACAAGCCCTGTTGTTTCCATCCTTATTAATTCCTCCTTCTCCTCATCCATCATCTCCCCCTTTTCCCCCAGGTGATGGTCCTTGTGCTTTTTTATAGATGAGGACTCTTCAGGAGAAGGCCTATGCAAGACCTGCAGGTTCACCTCTTCAACAGCTTCTAAATCAGACAGCTTATCCTGCATCTTCTTCCTAACAATTTCACCCACCGTGAAACTCAGTAGCAATAGCCAAGAACTGCTCCCACATCTCAGAATCAGTCTATCAGGGATCGAACCAGATTTGTAAACATCAACCATCACATTCAGAGTCCGTCCATCGCCCACCATCAGCCCTACTTTCGCATCTTCTGCCATTAAGGCAAAATCAGATATCATGGTCGCCACCACCTCCCTAGACATCAGGTGTAGTGGTAGACCCTTGATCTCAAGTCTCACCGACCGGGATCCCAACCTCTGAGGTGGCCTCTCCGGCAAGGCTCCATCGAGTGGAGAGATCGACCTCCAAATCACCGTTAGGCCATCACGAAAGCTTGATTGAAAATGCAATCTTTCGACATCCACCATCCCCAATCCTAAAAGCACAAAACGTGTAGGTGACAGGAAAGCAATCTGCCATGAGTTAGTCGAGGGGGAGAGAGAGCTTACCAGATTACGTAGGTTTTCTGAGGTCGGGCTACCGATCATTACCTCTCCGACTAATGCCCCTCTCAATATCAACTCTGCTGCTCTAATGTTCTCGGTCATAGGGACCTCAACATCGACCGTATGACCCCCTGATGAGAACCTCATCATGAGCCATAACTAGCTCATTTTGACCCAATACAAAGGATAAAAGCTCCTACATATCTCAAGGAAAGGCTTAACTCAGAGAATTCTGAGTTTGAGAAGAAAACCAGTCATAAGGGGTAAAAGTGCAATTTTACCAGTATAAACTGCATGCAGGGTAATTCAGGGACCAAACACAGGTCAAAACAGCTTAATAAGAATAAAAGTGGGATGAGATGATCTAGCAAGGGCTACAGCACTTCCAAGGAACCAAATGATAATCTGTAACCCTAAAACAACCCACTTCAATTCACAAGGTTCGAGGCAAAATAAAAATAGAATAAACCCTCTAAAATTCATAGAAAAATAATCTCTAGGGTTTAGAACCTTCAATTTGGCCTTTAGAACCCATTTTGACCTACATTGAGAACCATGCCCAATTAATAACTTAATTTGGGTTTTTGCGCAAATTGACCGGTCAAACAAGCTTTAATATGAAAATAAAATTCACCATCAGATTCCTTAGGTCCTAATTAGTCATGTATAAAAACTTGAGCCTAAGAAGAAACCTCCTTGACCGACTTCACACTTTGGTCCTCATATATTTACTCTTTGGCCCTCAACTTTTGAACCCTCGCATTTTGGCCCCTAACTCTCCTTCGTTCTTTGCAATCAGGTCCCTCCTGCAAAACCCTGCCAGCACCATGCTCCGGCGACCTTGCGCGGAGCATGGCGCCGCGCAGGGTGAGGTGAGGGACCTGGCAAGTAAACCGGGGGTGCCCTGCGTCGTCAGCCGTCGCAGGAGCACCCCCCTGGTCATTGTAGCCCACCATACCGGCCGTGCGAACGCACGGACGGTATGGGTTCGTGTTCCGACCATTCTCCGGCGAGGGAGACACGTCGTCTCCCTCCGCCTTCCTCCCTGTTTCATCCCTATAAATACCCCCCCGCTGCTCCACCGACGAGGGCAGCCTGGATCTGACGGAGAAATCCCCAACTTCCTTCTCTTCTTTCTCCGGCAGTCGCTCACCAGCTCCGGCGGTTTCCTCCCCCTCCTCCTCTTCGCTCTGCCGTAATACCAGCAGCAGAGACCTCCTCCCCTGCTCTTCCTGCGCCACGCCGTACCCAGCTGGCGCCTCTCCAGCCCTCTGCTCGCCGCCGCCCCTTCCCCTGGGCATCTTCTTCTCCGGCGACAGTCGATACGACTGTCGCCCTGTCTCGGCCCCTTTCGTCTCCATAGCTAGGTCAGAACTCCTCCCCACCTCCCCCTCTTTCTTTTCCTCACTGTCTTTTATTTGATTAAACCCTCGACCGCTCCTGTTCACCCTCACCCTCTCCGCCTCCGACCACCCTCCGGCGAGCCGCTCCCATCACCTCAGCGACCCACACGGCTCGCCGACCACCGCAGAACCTCCGCCTCCTCACCCTGATCCTCTTCCGCCCCTCCACTTCCCACCAAACGCCCTCTGCAGATCCACCGAACACACCCACTTCTTCGCTCACAGTTTGACCTAGGACGACCTGTTGGCTCCATCACGCCCCCTGCAGACCCCCTGACCACCTTCGCCGTGCCACGGCGAAGGTCCCCCGCCTGTCTGATTTGGCCGAGAGGCCGTTCTTCTGTGACCAGGTGACTCGCCCGCCGTCGCCATTACTGAGCAGGCAGAGCTCCTTCACCTGCAGGTGCAGGCACGCCTTCGCCCAGGTTCGACTCCCAGGTTGCGCGGGAAGTCTCCGCGAAACGTCCCAGGCTCGCAGATGGGGCGAAGGCCGCGCGTGAAGCCACAATCGCCCACTGCTCCCTCTGCGATGGGCGCTCAATTGGGGTGGGACATTTAGTCCCACCTCGGAACTTCTCGGAGGCGCGCGGACGCATAAAGGCAAAAAGTGCCTTATGCTGTCTGCCTCCTGACCACGGGGTGAGGTCCCTCTCACCCGACCCGGCCTCGTCCGTGACCACGCTCCGCGGACCTGGCCCGACCCGATTAAACCGACCTGCACTCCTCGCCCACCACCGCACGCCGGTGGGCCTGGACCCGGGCGTGACCCGAACCCGATTACCCGGTAGCTCTGGGAGAGCTTTCCCAAGAGTGGTTTCAGAGAGAAAGAGAGACGCGGGGGAGGGGGGTAGAGTAGGTTTTGCCTCTTGACGAAAAACTCTGAAGTGTGCAGGCCAAAGAAGAAGAAGAAGTGCAGACGAAGAAGAAGGAGCTGCACTGTAGCAAATGCATAGTTAAGTCGTCTAAGCACCGGGTCAGACGACGGAAAGTCAGCAGCCAGAGCAGGAAAGAAGGAATAGCAGGAAGAAGAAGGAAGAGATCTGAAGAGGAGCATCACCTCTGCAGAACGAAGAAGAAGAACAAGGAGCTCTGAAGAAAGAAGAACATCACCAACGGAAGAATAGCAGGAAGAAGAAGAAGAGCATCACCATTGCAAGAGAAGGATATCACCTCTGCAGAACAGAGAGAAAGAAGGAGATCTAAAGAAAGAGAGAAAGAAGAGCACCCCCCTCTGCAGAACAAAGAGAAAACAACAAATTCTCTCTCTCTTTATTTTTGTAAAAGAAACATGTATATCTCTAGAATACAACTTGCTCCCTGAGTTCGACCTCGGGAACTCTTTTATTTTTCCGAGTAAAAAAAATTTATATTTGAAATGTTGGTAATAACCGGCTTTACTACAACGTTATAACAAACCCGGTAAACTCCTGCACGTTTCACCCCCATAGGTACAAGGGGGAAGTGGTGGTAGTAGCTGTGCCCTAACATTCAAAACTCCAGAGTGCAAATTTGGTCGACCTTTCATCTGCCCACCAAATATCTTACACGAATCCCACTTGTGGCCTTAACCACCGCAGGCCAGGCACACAATGGGAGAATGACAAATAGCCACCATATGGCCCCACCACCTGCACTGGAAGCACACGATCCTTCTATTATCCCTTGCACTCTCTCTATCTGTTCTCCTCGAATCTGCCTCCCTTCTGCCAGATTCGTCAGATTCTCTCCTCTCCTTCCGCCTCCATGCCCTAGACCTCCATGTAATCCAGCTCTTGTCTTCCCTGACTCTACCGCTGGCCGCCCCAGGGTTGCCTACAGCCGGCATTGTTTTCTTTGGTTTGATTCTTGGTTAGGCGTGTTTCGCGTGTTAGAAATTGGGGTTACAAGTAACCCGTCATCGTAGTTGCAGAACACGTCGATCAGATAAAATTTATACCGAAACTCCAAGGGAGTCCCGAGTCGAACATAGGGTGGCGACGTTTACTTTACATGAAAACCGCGCTTTGATTCGTTTCTTTTTGGTATTTTAGAGTTTTGTTATTTTTTTGTGTTTTTGAAGTAAAAGACAAGCAAATCAAGCACAAGGTAGAGATGAGGAACGAAAATGGTATATATATCAATCCAATGTTTATTACAATCTACTATGAAAGCATAAAAAGAGAGGGAGGTGAGAGGAAATCTCCTGAATCGGCTATTCGATGAGATGATGACACCTGGCGGAATCTCGGACGAAGGAGGTGAGATGCTGGAGGACGTTGGGTTGAGGAAAGCTTCGGTATAGCTCCGGAATGGAGGTGAGAAGACAGAGTTGATCTGCTACCGGAATGGAGGTGGGAGGACAGCTCCAAGGTGACCTATGAAGGAAGATGGGAAGTTGGAGGAGTATTTGGTAGGGCAGAGGTTCGCTACACTAATAGGCACCTTGGGAGCTTGAGAATAAGCTCAAATGGAGTGTTGGTAGGCTTGCTAGAGCTTGGGAGTAGGTGGGAGTAGAGTAGGTAGAGATGGCTTGGAAGGGAGATGGTGTAGGTCCTTTTATAGTGGTGGAGAAGTGGCAAAAATCGGTATGGGACCATTAGTGACATCCAGGCCATTGTTAGAATCGTTGCTGTAGGCAGCTCATGCTTGTTGGTGCCCATAGCTGGCTTTACTGGCATGCGATGAATTACCGACAGCTGTAAGCATCACTGTAAGTCCTGCTCATGCGTCAATGTAGTCCACCTCACGTTGCGCTGGCGTCGCTCCTGCCTTGTCGCGCACACCCACGTGCTGGTGTTGCGCGCATGCGCGCCCACGTGTGCACCCGCTCTACTGCGCACATGCGGTGCTGCGTGCTTTTGCTACCGACTTGGGCTGCACCACGTGGCGTAGTCTGGGCCGTCCATCTTCTTGTTGTAGGGGCTACTACAGAGGTCAGATTGAGTTGATTTTCACGCTGTTAGGCTGCGATCGTCGACCCGAATCCATCTGCACGGTCGGATTTATCATTTGAGGTTCTAAATTATGTCTCCTAGTCCTTTGGCCGTTGATCTTCCTCGGATTGCATATGGTGCTACGGGACTCCGATTGAGGCGATTTCAGAGGAGTTGGACTCCGATCGTCGTCTTGATCAGATCCGTACGATTGGATCGTCAATCCGAGGCTCCGAAATAAATATCCTTCTTTCCTAAGCACAAAAGGATGCAATTAACCTAAATTATATACAACAAATCTAAATGTAGAATGATGCATGCTATGCAATATTTATAACATGAAATGCAAAACTAAGCCTAGGAACATGCATGAATAGCCATTTTACCCTCAATAAATGTGTTTGCATCAATTCTTGATCGACCGTTCCACCCAATTGCATTCTGGCCCCTAGCTTTTGAAAACCCTTGCAAAAACCCCTCAACTTATTCGCCACTTTTTGCATTCCGGTCCCTCTGCCATTGCAGCAGAGGACCCATACCTCTGGCGAAATTTCAAGGAGGATTTCTCCTCCCTTCCCTAGGGAGCTACTCTCAGATTTGAAAGGGGAGTCCTCTACGAAACCCCCTACCGCTTGAGCACCTCCCCATGCCTTGAATCGCCCCATACCTCTCGTGCGAACACTCGAGAGGTATGGGTATTGCACCCACGACGACCTCCGGCAAGGATTTTTGCCCACCACTATGCATTTGACCCTCTACCTGTGCCTTTAAATGAAGCTCTAGGTCCAGCCACTTTCTCCAAGCTTGTTCTGGCCTGAGATACCCTCTCAATCTCCTCTGTCCTCATCTCCAGTCAGACGCCCGCAAGCTCCAGGGACCTCCTCTCCCTCATCTTGTCTCTCTGCCACCATACAAGTGGCAGGGTTCACTTTGCCTCGTTCCTCCACATTGCACCGCACCAGTGCAGGCCTCTCTGACCACCTCATCATCACCGTCATCCCCACCTCAGGGTTTTCGTCTCCAACGATGGCAAATACGAGCCATCTGCCACCTCCCTCCTTTCATCCGTTAGGTAGGTTAAAATTATTCCCCTCTCTCCCCTCTTCATTTCCCCTCTCTTAATTTTCATTTTCGACCCCTCGACACTGCAGACCACCACCATCTTCTCCACCTCCAGCAGAACACCGGCGAGGTGTCTCCATCACCTCCCCACACCCATCCACCTCACCAGACCCCTCAGAAGCGCCACCAGCATCCACTGATCACTTTCCCCATCTCCATCTACCGCCACAACCTCCACTAATGCCCCTCGATCAAACCCATCACCGCGGCCATAGAGTGACCAAGGCATGCACGCCTAGGTCACCCCGCGACCAGCCACCCACCACTTCACCTTCACCTCAACACGACGAAGCTTCCCATGTGGTGAAATGAGGACGTAAGGCCATATTAAGTGACTGCATATCTGAGCCTCTACCGCCATTAGCACCAGCTCGAAGGAGCTCACAAGCTTCAACCCAAGAGCTTCACTCCAGGTCTCCAGGTCCAGGAGGTGCAGGTTGGACTCGCGCACACGTTAAGCAGGCAATTGGCCTTGAAGGAGAGCCCAGCTGCAGCAATTGGGCGAAATGCGAAGAAGTAGGTGGGACCTTTAGTCCCACCTCGTGAACTCAAGAGTGCCGTGAGTGATTTATGTTGAATTTCTACTTTTAGATATTCGCCTCCAAACGACACGGGGTGAGGTCCCTCGCCTACTCCCCCGCCTCGTCCGTGGTCACCCCAATGCGGACCTAGCTGACCCGTTTACCCTGCACTCCTTATGCACCACCAACACCGATGCACCTAGACTTGGGCACGCATAACCCGACCTGATTACCTAGCTTTGGGAGAGTGTGCCAAAGAGAGATATAGAGAGAGAGATGTGGGGAGGGTAGGGGGTAGGTTTTGCTGCATGGTGTTGTACAGGAAGGAAGTAGTTAAGGAAGAGGCACAGTAGAGAAGAAGAAGGCACAGATGAAGGAGGAGGACAAAGTGAAGGACTTAGCCGTGAGGAAGAAGAAAGAGGAGCAGCTGAAGACAGAAGAAAGAAGACTGAAGAAGAAGGAAAGAGAGGCACTGTAGCAGAGGAGCGGCAGAGGAAGAGAAGAAAATGAAGAAGGAGGCGTGGCTTAAGAAGACTACAAAGGCCAAGAAAGAAGGAGGAGGCACAGCAGAGAAGAAAAAGAAGAAGGAGTCATGGCTGAAGAAGATTGCAGAGGCCAAGGATGAAGAAGGAGGAGGCACAGCAGAGAAGAACAGAAGAAGGAACAACAGAAGAAAGCAGAAGAAGAAGAAGAAGAAGAAGAAGAAAGAGTGAGCACTATAGCAATCGCCAGATAAGGCATCTAATTTACAAAATCAGACGTCTAATTCACAAGGAAAGTCAGAGAAAGAAAGAAGGAAAAGGTGCGGCCAAGAAAAGAATGAAAAAGGAAGAACGAGAAGAAAGAAGCCATCAGTGAGAATATCAATTTCCTCTTGCATTTCTATTCCCATTTCAATTTTCTTATACGTGGACTCTCATTTATATTCTTGTTAAATATCATATTTTGAGATTGTGATTTTAGTTTCTAAAATACCAATTTGCTCCCGAAGTTCGACCTCGGACACTTTAGTTTTCGAGTAATAAATTGTTAATTGTTTATAACACTTTTTCAACTATACTGCAATGAGACTAATTTAAAAGCACGACAAAGCGTTACAACAATTTTTTGGCACCGTTGCCACGGAGCAACGGGCATTTTAGAAGCTTTGATCACAACTTCTGATTCAATACTAACTTAATTTCTCTCTTTTGTTGTGTTTATCAAAGGGAAAGCTACGGAAGGAAAAGCAGCTGCACAACAACCACACCAAGGAACAGGTAAGCTTTTATTAGCCCTATCTCTTAATCCCCTCAAAGACTGAAAAGGAAAAAATAAAGAAAAATCAATCTATGGCTACCTATTTCCATATTTAGTAATTCACCAAAGTTACCTGATTTTCATTTCAACACATTTTTAATTGCACATCCACTTAAGGTAACTAGGGCTAAAACCTTCTTGATTGAGCACTAGATACCCATTTTTGAGGCAACTAAATTGGACAAACTAGAGCCAACCTAAGGATTACAAGCTTGGGGTTTAGAGAAACATCTTCTTCTAAGCAAAGAATCAAAAATTTCAAAAAGAGGTGTGCCTAAGCTTTGTTTGAAAAGACCTATGCAAGAGAGATCCTAAGTAAATCAGGCTCTTAATCCATTTGAACCCTAAATGCAAGGACCTAAAAGCTCTCAAAGGAACAAAGAGGTGAGGTTGATCCTTTGGGTCAACCAACCTTAAAATTAGGTCACTTTGCACTCAAAAGACCTAAAGTTCAAGAGGAACTCTAAGCACCTTGATCTTAAGTAAAATAGGTAGACTTAAGAGGTCAAGGTCCCCATTCTGGTCTACCAGGAATCTCAGTGACAAGAGAGGTCGGGTAGTGGAAACCCTGTAACCAGTGGGGATGCTCTACTGTGTAGGGATCTTCGTGGGACTCTCCCTCTCTGGCTGCCCAGGTATTTCTCATGTGGACGACCTTTCTGACTAAGGGGTATCATTCACCCCGAACCTCTATAGTCACCCAACATATTTTGGGTGTCTCAGTTGGGTCCAGCACATTCTGATCTCATCAAATCCTTTGGTGCATGTTTGATAGGAAGTCCTTAAGACCTCCTTTAGAAATCCACTTTAGCCAAGGCCAAGCCTCGGTAGCCTTGTTTGTGTAGTAACCCCACCACATATATCTTTCCTCTGATTCAGAACCAAGTTTTCCTTCTTCTTCCATCATGGCACAACCAGTTGAAGAAGAGAACAACCTTGAGCACCATCTTTAGCACCTAAATGATCTGTTCCAAAACTTTGTGAACCCATCGCAGCATCCTATGATGCGAGATCACTATAATCCCACTGCGGTGGCAATCAAGCATCGAGTCCGAATCCTGGCTAGCGGTTCTGATTCCAAACTCAAGCCCAATATGATTCATGCCATACCAAAATTCTTTGGGCTTAACTCCGAGGATCCATTCCAGCACATTAAACAACTCAAGCATCTGGCCCAGACCTTCGGGTCAGATGCACAAAACTAGGATATTTTGCTCATGAAGATGTTTTCTTTCTCACTCATGGACAAGGCTGCTCATTGGTATCAAACTCAGACTCGTCCGATCAACATATGGGATGAACTTTGTCTGAATTTTCGAAGAAGTTCTTTCCCGTTGGTCGGACAAATGCCTTCACCATCAGATCACTTATTTCGCCCAACAAACAGGAGAACCTCTTCATGAGGCATGGGACTAATTCTTGGATCTCATGCGAAAGTACCCCCATCACGGAGTTCTTAAATGGGAACAAGTCCAGTCTTTTTACCAGGGACTCTGTGAATGCATTCGATTATTCGTCAATGCAACCTGCGGAGGAGACATCATGGGTCAGCATGAGGACACAGTGTGGGAGATTCTCAAAAATATGTGTGAGAACTCCATCAATAATGACACCATGGCTTATTTAACCAGACGAATGCTCGTGCGTCGATGAATCTTAGGGGAGCACATTGGACGCAGGGCCTGTCTGCATCCGTCGACTTGAAGCTGATGGCCAGTTGGTTGGACAAGGTCTCTATCATAGAGAAGAAGTTGGATGAGTTGACTTGGCATCTGCAGTGAGCCACCTCTACGCAGAACTCTTTCACACAGCCACCTCTTGCAAGGGAAACTATGTAAAATATCTATCACCGATCTTCTCAGGGGATGGACCCGTATCCACCCCCGTCTCACTCTAGGATTGGAGGGACCTCCGATCTGCTCTATTCGGGTATGGGGAACTCTAAACCCCCTACTCTGACTTTCCTAAGGCTCCTCAGATCTACGAGGACCTCAATGCCATTTGGAATGACCTATTTTCCAACACCTACAACCCTAGATGAGGAAATCATCCCAACTTCCAGTGGGCAGGAAATTCTCAGAATCAAAGGCTACCTTATCAACCCTGTCAACAAGCCCCTCGTCCATATTAGTCGCCTTAGCCTCGGCCCAACCCCACCTAGCAATCTGGGCCAAACCAGGACCAAATGACTCGTATCCTTCAAACACTGGCTGACATGCAAAAAATGAATGAGGCAATACAAAAACAACACAAGGACGATATCGCAGAGGTTCGCAACCAACTCACCTAGATGGTGAATTCCCGCCAACCGGGCACACTTCCTTCGCAACCTCTACCGAACCCAAATAACGTGCCAACCCAGAGGCGTGTTATGAATCCAGGCCATGCACATATGATTTATCAGGCCCCTTCTATTCCATCACCTGACGGGATGGAAGCTTTGACATCTTATGTGGGATTTCAACAGTAGCCACCCATTTTACCAACCCCAAACCAGAACCAGGCAGGATTAAACTCTGTAACAACCCGTAGTGGTAAAGCAACTCAAGACCCACCTTATCCAAACCACTCCAAGCCTTGTAGTGATCCAAGCCTTAGGATAGTTATCCAGGATGTCCCTATCCCAAATCAAGAACCTGGACCTATTCTAGAGGAACCAACCAAGGTTCCATTTCCCGAGGCCTTGACCAAGGAAAAAAGGATAACCAAACCCGTAGCTCCTGAGGAGGATCTAGTCAAGCTCTTTAAACAGGTCCAGATAAACATCATTTTAATGGATGCAATCCACCACGTATCGGCTTACGCACTAATTTTGAAAGACGTGCATCCACCCAAGCGTAAGTCGCAAACCAAAAGTGGGAGTCCGATCATATTGTCAGAGCAAGCCAGCTCTGTAATCTTGAGTAAACTCCCACCCAAGGCTAAAGACCCAGGCACTCCCCTGATTTCATGTAAAATTGGTGAAACCCAATTTGATAGAGCCTTGCTAGACCTAGGTGCCTCCATAAACCTAATACCTACATCCCTCCTTAACCACCTTGAAGATTCCAAGCTTAAACCGACAGAGGTGACACTGCAGTTAGCCGATCGATCCATTAAGTCACCTAAAGGAATACTCAAGGATGTCATTGTTAGGGTACGAGATTTCTACTTCCCAATGGATTTTATAGTTCTAGATATGGATGGACCTGAGAACCCAAAGGATACACCGATTATACTAGAGAGACCTTTTTTGGCCACTGCAAGGGCCAACATAAGCTGTGAAGAGGGCCAAAAAGAATTGAAATTTGGGAACCAAACTCTAAAGATTGACATCTTTGAGGCCCAACAAGGGATTTATTGCAGTGTTGTAGAATAAATATGTGATATCAAAGCCGTGGTTGATGAATCGCATACCGAGGACAACCTGATTATCTCGGATTAACCACAAGAAGATCAAAACCCGCAAATAGAGGAGTCTGAACCTGATCTGGACACACCCATAACTCCTACCCTTGTTCCTGACACACACTCTGAACCACCCACTGCTGCTGATTATCTCATTCTGGAACTCAAGCCCCTTCCCGATCATCTGAAGTACGTCATTTTGGGTTCCAATCAGATGTCTCCTGCGATTATAAACTCCAAACTCACACCTGACCAGGAATCCTATCTGATTACTGTTCTTTAGTAATATCGTAGGGCCATTGGATGGACTCTCGATGATTTGACTAGTATTAGCCCCTCTTATTGCACACACCATATCTACTTCGAATAGGGTGCACGACCTTCGTGAGAAATGCAACGACGTTTGAACCCTAATTTGCAGGAGGTCGTGAAAAAGGAGATCATTAAGTGGTTAGATGTAGGGATCATCTGCCCGATCTCCGACAATCGATGGGTGAGTCCAATCCAGGTTGTGCCTAAGAAGGTAGGACTCACCACCATCACGACTAAAATCAAAGAGGTCATACCGACCCGTATAGCTAACTTGTGGACAGTCTGCATTGATTACAGAATACTCAATTCCACCATGAAGAAGGATCATTTCCCACTACCATTTATTGATCATATCATCGAAAATCTAGTGGGAAATAGATTCTTCTGCTTTCTTGATGGGTACTCCAGTTATAACCAAGTGGCAATCCATCCAGAGGACAAAGAAAAGACCATGTTCACCTGCCCCTTCGAGACGTACGCATTTCGAAGGATGCCTTTTGGTCTCTGCAATGCACCCACGACTTCTCAGTGGTGCATGCTTGCCATATTCTCAAATATGGTAGGTGATTATCTGGAAGTCTTCGTGGATGACTTTTCAGTATTTGGAGCATCATTTGACGATTGCCTCCAACACTTGGTCCAAATACTCAGGCGATGCATTGACGTGAATCTGGTTCTTTCCTGCAAAAAGAGCCACTTCATGGTGCCTGAGGGAATCATCCTGGGACATCTGATTTTGGAGAAAGGCATCCAAGTTAATTGAGCCAAGGTTAAATTGATTTCCAAACTCCCTATGCCTAGCTCGATCAAGGACATCCGATCATTTCTAGGGCATGTCAGTTTTTACCGTCGATTTATCCTTGATTTTTTTAAATCGTGTGCCCCCTAACCACTCTTCTCTCCAAGGATGTACCTTTCGAAATCTCCAAGCAATGCACTCAAGCATTTGAGATCCTTCGTGACCAAGTTACCCAAGCCCCGATCCTACAATCCCCTAATTGGTCTCAACCCTTTGAGATCATGTGTGATGCATCTGGCTTCACTGTAGGAGAAGTTTTGGGGTAGAAAATTGACGTGAAAGCAATGGTCATTTGCTACGCTAGTAAAACACTTGACGAGGGCCAACGTAACTACACTGTTACTGAGAAAAAGCTGCTAGCTGTAGTATTTGCCCTAGAAAAATTCAGATCTTACCTCCTTGGTTCCGATGTTGTTATCTACTTGGATCACATAGCTGCGAGGCATCTCCTTTTAAAGAAGGATGCGAAACCTTGATTAATCCGATGGATCTTATTGTTGCAAGAATTTGACCTCGAGATTTGCGACAAAGCAAGAAGACAGAATGTGGTAGCTGATCACTTGTCCTGCCTTCCTTCAGAGATCATTGACCCTTCCGGATTGATCACGGAACATTTTCCTGATGAGCGCCTCCTGACTATTGATACAAGGCTTCCATGGTTTGCTAACGTAGTGAACTACTTGGCATCAAATCAGATCCCATCTGATTGGCTGAAGGCCAAGAAGGACAAATTGCGTTCTGATGCCAAGTATTACTTTTGGGAAGACCGATATTTATTCTGCATTGGTGCTGATCAAATTATCCGACAGTGTGTCACGGAAGCGGAAATCAATGACATACTGTCTTTTTGCCATGAGCAGGCATGCGGTGGACACTTTTCAGGAAACAAAACCGCATCAAAAGTCCTCCAGTGTGGGTTTTACTGGCCCACAATTTTTAAGGATGCATACAATCACTGTAAGGCATGTACCCATTGCCAAACTTTGTTCAACATGAGCCATCGTGACATGATGCCTTTACAGCTAATTCTAGTATGGGAGAATTTTGATATTTGGGGGATTGATTTTATGGGACCCTTCCCTATCTCGGACGGCTTCAAATACATTTTACTTACTGTTGACTACGTGTCCAAATGGATCGAAGCCATTCCGACCCAAACCAATGATCACAAAGTCATTATCAAGTTCATTCACCAAAACTTCTCACGGTTTGGGATTCCACGTGCGATCATTTCTGATGGAGGGACCCATTTCACAAATGCTCAGTTCAGGTCATAAATGACCAAATACGGGGTGTCGCACTGAATCTCTACTCCTTACCACCTCCAATCTAATGGTCAAGCTGAGCTATCAAATTGGGAGATCAAGAAAATCCTCCAGGTCACTATTGGACATGACTAGAAGGATTGGTTATCCTGGCTTTCGGAAGCTTTGTGGGCATATAGGATTGCCCACAAGACCCAATTAGGCATGTCTCCTTTTAGACTGGTGTATGCATAGGAGTGTCACCTCCCCGTTGAGTTGGAGCATAAAGCCTATTGGGATGTACGAAACTGCAACTTAGATCTTTCTAACGCTGTAACCCATAGAAAGCTATAGATGAGCAAGATCGATGAATTATGCAACAACATGTACGAGAACTCATGAATCTACAAAAGTAGGATAAAGCCTTTCACGACAAGCACATATCTAGAAAGTTCTTTCATCCTGGTCAAAAGGTCCTACTCTTTAATGCCCGACTCAAACTATTCCCAAGAAAACTATGATCTAAGTTGATCGGACCTTACTTAGTCTGACGAATCTTTGGAAATTGAGCTGTTGAGATTAGTCCACTTAGCCATGATTCTGAAGCCTTCGTCGTGAACGGTTAAGACTCAAACTGTTCATTGACATGACCAATACAGATTTGGCTGAGTCAGCCTTTATTCTCCATTCTCCCTAAGCTCATTGTGCCTAGCCAATGGCGTGAAACTCAGCGCTTAACCAGAGGCAGCTATATCTATACATATATTAGTACCTATATAGCTAAGTATAAGTATATATACATATATATATACACATATATTTATACTTATATATATATACAAATATACATGCATATATACATATAGCTATAACTATAAATACATATATAGTTATAGAGTGTGGTCGAGCCCCAGATAGGTTGTGTTAATACGGTGATTTTATCATTGAAATGAGTATAGTGGTTAACCTAAATTGAGCCTAACCATCTCTTTTACAAAATTTTTTTACCTTGCCTACTTGATTTTATTTTGGTCACTTTTAGGACCAGGGTCGAACTCAGGGAAGTGGGATTAGAAGTGAATAAGTTTCTACACCTTTCCTACGATGAGTCTCTTCCGTTCGTTTATTATGTTTTTGGGGTTTTTCTGTTTAAGATTTTTTTTTCTGATAATTTTTGTCCTTGAGGTACACCCTCAAAATCATGTTCTTAGTTTTGAGCCAAAGTAGGGTTCCAAAAATGGTGTTGATATTCGCAAGACTGAGTACCTACAAGTCAAGGATTATCTTTTCTCTTTTGTATTTTTTTTTGTTTATCTTTTTAATGGCAAGAAAGAGAAATAGAAATAAAGTAAATATAGTATATATAAATGTATATATTATATATGTATATAGGGGTGGGGTGGAGGTGGAGGTGGAGATGGCGTGTAGCACGATGTCGAGTCGGTCGTCATCTAGGAAGACTCAACCAACAGGACGAAGTGCCGTGTGGAGTGTAGGATGGATGGGAGAAAGATGTGTGCGAAAAACTCTTTCTGTACGCTTGTATTGGGGAATATCAGCAACTGGTGCGGATATTCTCGTGATACAACATATGGTAGGTGATATAAAAATATATATATGTATATATGTAAATATATCTATATGTATATATATATATGGTTATAATTATACAGGTATATGTGTACTTATATATATATAAATATATATATATATATGTATATATATAGATACGTAAATATATGTATGGATAGAAGTATGCATATATATATATATATTTATTTATTTATAATTGTATATATATGTATATATATACAAATATATATATATATGTATATATATATATGTATATAGTCATATATATGTGTATATGTATATATATATATTAGTATAAGTATCTATGTATATAGATATATGTAGGTAGATATATATATATGTATTTATAGTTATAGATATGTGCATATATGTATGTATATTTGTATATATATATATATATATGTATAAATATATGTGTATATATATGTATATATACTTATACTTAGCTATATAGGTACCAATATATGTATAGATATATATATATCTATGTATACAAATATATATAGACATAAATATATATATGTATATATATATACATAAGTATATCGTAGTGTATAAGTGAGAGTGTGTGTGTGCGAGAGTGTGAGTGTGTGTGTGTATGTGTCTGCAGAGAGAGTGAGAGACTGCTGTGAGAGAGAGAGAGAGGGGGCATCTGTTGGAGGAAGAGGCACGAGCAAGATAAGTCATCAGGAGCCTCAGGGCATCGTTTGATGGCCACATGCACGTGCAGGCACAGGCGTGCGAAGACGCAGGCGCACGCAGGAAGGTGTGAGTGCGAGGGGAAGGGCCGCAGTGCACCACGCTGCACAAAGAGGCGGGTGCGGGCGAAGGCGCTATGCGCTGAAGTAGGCGAAGACGTGGGCGAATGCAGATGCGAGAGCGGATGCTGGAGCGGGCATGGGGAAAGACATGGGTGTGGGCTAGCGTAGGTTGCGGCGTCGAGGGAGAGTGCCAGGTGACCGGATAAGTGAGAAACTTACCAGTCATTGCACTGTAGCCACAGTGTTCCACTAAAACGTGTGAACAGTGGCTACAGTGCGCTTCCGACTCACGCGACCGGGTGCTGGCGGTTCCGTGAGTGCGGGCGCCGTTGAGTGAGCTGGCTCGCGCGTGGAAGGACTGCGTTGGATGGGTTGTGGGTGGAACTTCGTGACAGGGCGCGTGGTGAGAGGCGTGGGCGACCTGCAGGCACACATGGAAAGAGCTGCACCAACTGCTGCAGGGGCGCGCGGTGGCCTGCGCCTTGCTGCTACTGTGCTTGAGGTTCAATGCTTGAAGCTCCTGTCAATGGCGGAGTTGGCTTGGAACGACGAACAGAGAAGAGAACCACCACGCCCACCAGCTCTTTGATGGGCTGGGCTGTGGTGGGACTCACAGTGGTGGTTGTGCACCACTATGAGTTGCTCCTGCTTGCAGCGTGGCTCTTCAGGAAGAAGAGAGGCTGCGTACGGAGGGGAGAGGGTAGGAGATGGCCTGGAAGGGAAGTTGCTATGTTGGGTTTTTTGTGTGGACCAGGCTCTCCTGCAAAGAAGCCAGCCATGCCTTTTTAAAGAAGAAAGAGGCATGCACATCCATGCCCTGGCTGTGCGTGGCTGTGCATGCGGCTGCAGGGCAAGCATTTGCAGGGAATGGCGCGGGGAAGAAGCTACCATGCCTTGTAGCCGTGCGAAGGAATTCAAAGCCAAAAAGAAATAAAAAAATAAAGATGGAGATTTTGCGAGGCAGCACTTGAGGAAAACATTAATTTCAAGGCCATTTTATTCACTCTCTTCCCCTCTCAAATAAATGCATGCATGCGTTCATTTTTACGAATGCAACTATGGATTCCTAATATGTTCTGGTAATGCTAGGAAATAGCACAAGAAGGAACAATTGTTGGTGTATTTTTGCTGTGCAATCATACCCCCATGCCTATCTTTTGCTAGTCCCCAGCAAAACATTTTTTTGTATTGTATTTAGAATTGTTCTTAAGCTGAAGATTTTCTTCTGAGGCGACATAGGTGTGTTTATTGTTGGATATTGTGAGAACCAATTGCAGAGAAGACTACCAGTACTTTAAGTCTTATGTGACATAGATCATCTCTCAACTAACCAGGACTCTTGATATTTAAACCTTAAGTACGATTTCCAGGATCCAAGAGGTTTTTTGCCGTACTTGAGAGCTCAAGAGATTATAGCTTGTGCTTAGTGAAGGATCAAGACTGACCAGATGAACATTAAGACTCAAGCCCAGGGTTTCATGAATTTTTAAGTACGGGTTGGTCCCAGTTTCAGCTCGTGTCTTTGGATTGACCCTTAAAACGATGAAAGAAAACTCAACTCCCATTTTCTGACATTTGTGGATCAAAGAAAACTGGGTATTTGCCATGAAGAACTTTTTTGTAGGAAGATTTTACAGACATTTGTGAGATATACTGACTTATTAGCATCTTTTTTTTTTTTTTTCTGAAACACGTGTCAGTATATCTCTTACAACATTATTTGGAGGAGCACACTTTTCTTCTGGTGGGAGAGTTCCTTTTTGGTGGAAAGAGTCTTTCCTAAACACAAGACTAAAGCCTGGGATAAAAAGTCTACCTGCGCGCACAGGTAAGGACTCCACCTTCCTTAATGAACACTAGGGTTGGATCTTATGTTCACCTGGTCTTTCTTGATATGTATAGTGTGAACCAAGATTACTTAGGCTCTCGAGTAGAAGCAAACCAACGGATCCTGTACTGGTGTCTCAGGTATAAGAATACATCCTTAGTTAGGAGAGATTCCGATCTATCTTGTCAATGCTCAAGTGAATTAAGCCGAGCTTGAGCGAATCAAGTTTCTTTGGCCTGGAAAGTCTTCAAAATAGTGGTTGAATATCCATAAACACTTATTGTATTTTTGTTTTAGCCTTCAAATCATTACCAAACACCATTATATATATATATAGATAGATAAAAACTGCATGATACCATAAAATACCTAGATCCTATCGATGCCTACCCACCCCCCCATGCCAAACGATGCTATGTCCTCATTTGCATGCAGGGTAGGGTAGAGGGAAGACGAAAGATCGGGTAACGAGAGCTGAGGTGCAGGGTATACAGCAAGGTGGTAGGGTGGGTGGATGGTGGGTGGTGAAGTGAGAGCGACAGTGAAGTGAAAAGTGATGGTGGATAGTGAGTGTTGTTGGGGTGCCTCCCAACGAGCACTTAATTTAACGTCCCTAGTTGGACTCAAGATGAGGCACAACATTAGTTACCCTCCATCAGGGCAACAGTTTCTCCAACGGGGGCAAGTTCATGAGTAAGGCAGGATTTCAAACGCTGCCCATTGACCGTAAATTTATGCCTAGATTTGGGATCTTGAATCTCAACGGCCTCGTTGCAAAACGGTCT
Source organism: Thalassia testudinum (assembly GCA_037157565.1). Taxonomy (NCBI): domain Eukaryota; kingdom Viridiplantae; phylum Streptophyta; class Magnoliopsida; order Alismatales; family Hydrocharitaceae; genus Thalassia; species Thalassia testudinum. The sequence goes on along the minus strand of JAZHRO010000014.1, from coordinate 92,261,093 downwards.
CGAGACCAAGAAAGGACCAGCCCATTTGGACTTCAGTTTCCCAGGAAAGAATTTGAGCCGGGCATTGTAGAGCCAAACTTGCTAAGATGGCTCAAATTCCTTCCGCCGAATACGGCTATCTTGAAAAGCCTTAGTCCGTTGTTTGAAAGTTAAAGTAGAATCATAGGCTTCACGACAGAGGTCTTCCAGCTCCTGGAGTTGGAGTTTCCTTTCTCGACCACACAGGTCTTGGTCGAGGTTACATTAGCAAACCACCCAATAAGCGTGGTGTTCCAACTCCATGAGCAAATGACAAGGCTTCCCGTAAATGATTCTATAAGGAGACATACCAAGGGGAGCCTTGAAGGTGGTCAGATATGCCCAAAGTGCGTCAATCAGCTTGTTGGACCAATCCTTACGGTCAGGCCGAACCGTTTTCTGGAGAATTTGCTTGATTTGCCGGTTCGACACCTCTGCTTGGCCATTTGTCTGACGATGATACGGGGATGTGATACGATGGTGAACTCTGTATTTCCTCAGAAGTGCCCAAAAAGAAGCATGGGTAAAGTGGCTTCCTCCATCCAAGATAATGGCTCGAGGGATCCCAAAGCACGCAAAGATGTGGTCTTTGACAAATCGTGTGGATATAACATGGTCAGCACGGCGCGTGGGAATAGCCTCGATCCATTTTGAAACATAATCAATAGCCACGAGGATGAATTCGAAGTCGTTTGAAGGAGGAAAGGGACCCATGAAATCAATTACCCAAATGTCGAAGATTTCTATAGCTAGGATGGGTTGCAAGGGCATCATGTCATGACGTGACATTGACCCTAACGACTGGCACCTAGTGCAATGCTTGGCATACTTGTGTGCATCCTAGTGAAGGGAGGGCCAAAAGAAACCGCACTGCAACACCTTGGCTACAGTTCTCCTCCCAGAGAAATGGCCTCTGCAGGCCTGACTGTGGCAAAGGGATAGCACACTGGGGAATTCGCTGTCAGGAACACAGCGACGGATGATTTGATCAGCACCTATTCGAAAAAGAAGTGGATTAACCTAGAAATAATACTTTGCTTCTGCCATGAGATGCTCGCACTGGTTTTTAGGCGAGCCACGTGGAAGGGATCCAGAAGCAAGGTAATTGGCAATGTCGCCATACCACAGTCCACTTGCCACATTAATTGCCAATAGGTGCTCATCAGGAAAAATCTCATTAATCGGCAGAGTAAGTCCAGTATGGTCGGGGTCCAGTCTGGAAAGATGATCAGCCAAAACATTTTGGGCTCCGGCCTTATCGCGAATCTCAATGTCAAATTCTTGGAGCAAAAGGATCCAAAGAATTAGTCTAGGCTTGGCATCCTTCTTGTGCATGAGATGGCGAATGGCCGCGTGATCAGTGAAAACAATAACATGTGAGCCCAGAAGGTAAGAGCGGAATTTCTCCAGCCCAAAGACGACCGCTAGTATTTCTTTTTTAGTGGTAGTATAATTGCGTTGGGCCTCGTCTAACGTCTTACTGGCATAGTACACCACGAAGGGGTGTCTATCACGTCTTTGTCCCAGGATGGCTTCGACTGTAAGGTCAGAAGCGTCACACATGAGTTCAAAGTCGAGGGACCAATTAGGTGGCTGGAGAACAGGGGCCTTGGTGATAGCATTACGCGGCTGCGTGAATGCTCGTATGCAGTTCGGGCCCATATCGAAGGGTACATCGGTCGATAGGAGATGAGTTAAAGGTCGAGAAATCTTGGAGAAATCTTTGATAAATCTCCTATAGAAACTGACGTGTCCCAGGAAGGAGCGGATTTGTTTGACAGAGCTAGGCACAGGTAAATCAGTAATTACATCAAGCTTAGCTCTGTCAACCCCGATACCCCTACCGGAGATGATATGCCCGAGAACAATTCCCTCGTGTACCATAAAATGACTTTTTTCCCAAGAAAGCACGAGGTTTACATCAATACATCTGCTAAGGATATGGGTCAGGTTGGCAAGACAGTCATCGAAAGATGGTCCAAAGATTGAGAAGTCATCCATGAAAACCTCGAGAAAGTCACCCACCATGTCATGAAATATTGCCAGCGTACATCTCTGGAAAGTTGCTGGTGCGTTTTAAAGTCCGAACGGCATCCTTCTAAATGTAAAGGTGCCAAAGGGGCAGGTGAAAGTGGTTTTCTCTTGGTCTCGGGGGTCAATTGACACCTGGTTATATCCTGAGAATCCATCCAGGGAATAGAAAAATTTATTTCCCGCTAACCGCTCCAGGAATTGGTTAGTGAAAGGTAGCAGAAAGTGATCTTTCTTAGTTGCAGAATTGAGTTTCCTATAATCTACACACACTCTCCAAGATGTAGGAGTGCGTGTAGGGATGGATTCGCCCCTGTCGTTGACACGGATAGTGAATCCCGCCTTTTTGGGCACGACGTGAATCGGACTCACCCAGGGGCTATCGCTGATCAGGTAGATTATACCCGCATCCAGCCACTTAATAATTTCCTTCTTAATGACCTCCCACATCTTAGGGTTGGGACGTCTCTACATCTCGCGAGAAGGTCGAGCCTCCTCCTCCGTATATATATGGTGAGTGCAATAGGAGGGGCTAATGCCAGATAAGTCTAATAAAGACCATCCAATGGCTACCTTGTGTTCCATAAGGACCTTCATTAGTTTGTACTCTTTCTCCCTGGTCAATTTTGAACTGATGATTATGAGGAGCGTTTCATTTTGTCCTAGGAAAACATACTTAACTGTACTAGGCCGCTCTATCAGCTTGGGAGTGGATGGTGAAAGATCTGGCATTTCTTAGGACGAGAGTATCCCACGCGGATCGGAAAACAAGTCAGGAGGAAGAAGTTGGCCCTCAGATTGGCCAAGAAGAGAGGCTTCTTGGATAGTCAAAAGGAATAGCCCCAGTGAGAAGTATGTGGGCTCAAGGTCCCAGTGCGGAGTTGCAAATCCGCCTGATTTGGCGGGAAAGAAAGGGTAATCCAGTCTTCAAGAGTGAGGACCGGTGGTGAGTAGCCCGGATATGACTCAGACCCTGAGGTATGGGAAGTGGAGAAAACCTCATCAGAAGTCTGGTCAGGAGAAAATATGGGACGAGGGAGGGATGAGGGAATGTCACAATACGTGTTGGTCAGGCAATCGTCAGTGTTTATAGGTAATCCACAGCAGTCAAAATAGGTCCCAATTAGTCCGATACACATGCTGATGGCCATGTCCTCATCAGACATGTCATCTCGATGCAATAGCAATCAAAGTTCTTGGCTGCCTTGAAGATGTTAAGCTTGAGCTTTTTAGATCCAATGGCAATCTCAATACAGCCCGACTCGCAGTCGATATGGGTGCGGGCTGTGGCCAAGAAAGGTCAACCAAGGATGATCGAACAATCAGAAAGTGAGCTAGGAAGTTCCATATCTAAAACAAGAAAGTCAACAGGAAAACAGAGACTTTTGACCCTAACCACCATGTCTTCCACCACACCCTTCGGAATTTTGACAGAATGATCTGCCAACTGTATCGTAACAGGAGTAGGTTTCAGATTTCCTAAGGAAAATTTTTCGAGCATGATGGTTGGTATGAGATTGATGGAAGATCCTAGATCAAGCAGGGCACAATTAAAATTGTAGCCTTGGATGCTACAGGAAATGAGCAGTGTGCCCGGATCTTTCTGCTTCGATGGTAGATTTGACAGTATAGCACAACTTGCATGAGGCGAGAGAACCACCAGATTCTTAGTTTTCTTTGACTGTCGCCTGGGTATTCTGTAGTCTTTGAAAAATAAGGCGACAATAGGTATGTGGTCGATAGCCTCGAGTAGTGGTACCTTGATTTCAACATCCCTGAACAAATTACGCAGGTTATCAAAGGCCTGCTTATCTTCCTTCTTGTCTTTTGGCTCCCTCAGTAGAGCCTCAGGGAATGGGACTGATTCTGGCACCAATTTGGGTGTATCATCCTCTCGCAAATGCGGTGCGCATCTCGAATGAGAGGGCAATGAAGAAGATGGGCCAGGATCAGGTCGAGGTGGTTCAACGGTCAGCTTACCGCTCCTCCTAGTGATAGCATTGGACGATGTGGGTCCAGTGGGATCATACGGCGGAGGAGGGTTCACAATAGGGACATAAGAGTGAGGTGCTGCAACGGGATTCGCCTGAAATCCCAGTGGAATGCTCGGAGCTTGCAGAATTTGATGAATCTACTTCTGGGAAGGTGGTACCTGTGGTTGAGGACCACGAGGTACGTAATTTTGTGGGTTGGGAATAGGTTGGGTAGGAAAAGTGCCCTGAGATCGAGTCGCCAAGCGTAGTTGACTGATCTCAGCATTCTGCTGCGCAATTTAGTGCTGAGGAGAGGTCATGTTCACTTCATGGCGCTTTGACATTTCCATCATCATTCGCATCAATTTGTCAACAGGACTTGATGCATGTTCTGCTTGAGGTATGCAAGGGCTCGATGGCAGATTCGCCAGAGGATTAGATTGGGCACTTGGGATGACTGGTGCGGACGATCGCATTGGTCCACACGCGAGGTTTTGGCACAACAGGTTGTTGGACCATGCGAAGTTCGGATGATTTCTCCACCCTAGGTTATAAGTGGCGATGAACGGGTTGTTTCCCAGGGTGCAAGCATCTTCTATGCCAAAAGACGTGTCCGCATGAAAATACGCGTCCGAGCACATGGAGGTTTGGTCCTCCGTGTCGAAATACTGGCTTGCAGAGGCCAGATCCACATGACTTACCGAATCGCTCGGCGCGAAAATTGGCAAGGAAGGTCTTACGGGGTTTCTCGGGATAAGCCTGGTGTTGGAAGAATTGGGATTGTGAAATATTGGTGTGGTGGTGGTGTTTGCCATAGAACGAGCGGGGTTGGCCAGAAGCTCGTCCAGCTTCTTGTTCACAACGGAGACTTCATCCAATTTCTGTGCGATAAGGCTGAGATCAGTGGATGAATGGGAGGGTCCCGTGTCAACTTCGTGGACATTTCGGGGCAAGCTGGTATGATTAAAGGCGACAATGGAGGCATTGTTCATTGTGTTTTCGTTCATATTTTCAAATAATTCAAATGCTCCATTCTCGTCTTTATTCATGAAATTCCCTCCGCAGGAAGCGTCTGTAATTTGCTTCAAAGTCTCATTTAGCCCATAGTAGAAAATCTGGGCTATATGCCACTTAGGCAGACTGATTAGCCCATAGTTGTGGGCTATTTAAGTATTTAAGTGCCTACACATTAGGTTAATTCTAACATTTATTTAGTATAAATTAGGATGTAAATAGATTAATTCATAGTTTTAATCTAATTACATAATCCATACATTGCATTCATATCTTAAGTGCATTTAGAATTAGCTTAGAATAGCATTCATCTAATTAGATAACCAATTAGGTATATTGTTTTTATTAACATAGAAGTTGAGGGTATATACATAAATAACCCTAATATTTTAATAATATTTTCTTTATTCGTCTCCTTTCAGAACGGCTGGCTGCCGCTCCAACGCCCGCGTGATGCAGTGAAGGAGCCATTCAAGGGGGAGCGGATACGGTGGATCTGGTCGGCCGCTGATTTCAAATTTGTTCAGGCCACTACAAAAGGAGCACGGAGGCAGCCGAGCTCAGGAGGCCTCCGCCACCGACCCACCACTGTGCAGAGAGAACCTCTCTCTTCCACTCCACACTGCCGGCCTCTACCGTGGCGGCGAGTCTCCACCACCGTGGGCGTGTGGTATGACAGGCCACACCGCCATCCGGAGCTCGCCTGCATTACCGTGAGCACCTTAGCGTGCAACTCCCTCGCCGTCGTCGCAGACCACCACCACCGAGCTACTGATCAGCCACCCTCTCAGTAACTTAAGACGTCTGCGGAATTTCCCAGACGTCTGAAGTTACCCGCTCACTTCACCGCACACGCCTGAAGTCGCCTGCAGACCCCTTCCCGCACCTGCAGAACCTTCAGCGCACCCACGTCCGTCAACCTTCAGCTCAAACGCGCCTCAACTCTCCAACAGCCACGCCTCCGCTCAACAGCCTGCAGAACCTTCAGCGCACCCACGCCTGCGCCCTCCACCGCCCACGCACAACCGTGCGCCCTCTGCAGAACCTTCAGCGCACCCACGCACAACCGCCTGCAGTCCACGCCGTTCACCACTGCGCCTGCAGAACCGCCAGCAACCGACCTCTGCAGACCCTCTGCCCACGCCAGCTTCCACCGCACACGCCAACCGCAGCTACCACCGCGCAAGCGCCCTCCTGCAGACCACCGCCCGCGCACAACCGCGCGCCCTCCGCAGACCCGCCGCGCGCCCACGCAAGCTGCCGGCTGCAGCACCTCCGCCGGAGCTCGTCCGGCCACCTCCGACCGCCGTGCGACTCGCCGCCACCACCGATTCGAAGCCCTTGATCCAAGGGACCTCCTCCGAGCTTCCCGCGCCCAGCCATCGGCTCCTCGTCGCGCAAGACAACGGGGAAAAATTCCCCTGTTTTGCTACAGTAAAACGTTAATTAATATTTACATTTTCTGCCATTGCCACATTTTAATCATATTCTATTCACTCTGCATTGCGGAAAATATCCTGTAGTTTCTCATAATTGCCATTTCAGCATTGTTTCTTGCTTAAACCTTAATCTAAAGGCAATCTTGGCTTGGTTCTTGTCCAAATTGACTCTGAACAAACATTTTTAAGTGGCGCGAATTTTAATACGTTATTGCCTCCCTGTGGATACGACCCACTCCTCTGCGAGTGGTTATTTCTTATTAAAAATTGATTAGTCGAATTTTCCACCACATTAAACTACAAACGACTTAAAAGCGAAAGATCGACCGGTCTAATGGCGCCGTTGCCGGGGAGGCAACAGACGCAATAATTTCGCCTAATTTTATTTTCATTATTTGTCAATTGCACAGAGATTTGACCATCTATTATTTTCTTTTCTGTGCGAGAAATTTTGTGCAAGAATCAGCCACTGTGAGAGGCGACCCTTGACGTCGCCAGACGAGAAGTGGACAAGCAATTTTGAAAGGAGGAGAAGGACGAGGACGCGACGGACACCATTGTATTTAATCGCTAATTTAATTAGAATAGAATTAAGACTGAAGACTTAATTTTTCATTACAGTTAGTTTGAAACCCTTGTTCTGGGGTAAATTTTGAGGGGTTTGTTCCCCGATTTTGTTTTGGACCCGTGTTGGGTAATTTTTGGGAGCTTGTTCCCTTTTCTTTAGATTTAGGTTTATTTTCTTTTTTATTATTTCTTTTATTTGCTTGTGCATAAGTAGTTCTAAAAAAAAAATAGAAAAAGAAAAAAAAATGAGCTGCCTGCTAGAAGCTGCCTGCCCTAGGACGAACCATTTAGGTCTATATGAGCAGCCTCTAGATTTGCTTTTCTGCATTGCGTGCATTTTTGCATCGAAGATCGCTGGAGGCAAGGTACGCATTCTCTTACTTTGCATCCTATTTTTTATCACGCATTGCATTTGGGATTTAATGCGAAGACCACCTAATCTGTACTGAATAAATCTAACAAGTGGTCACATATTTTCTTTAGAAAAAGGACTACTTAAAGGAAGGACATTTTAAAAACCAAGGATTTGATTTTCAAACTTGGCGTGCGATTCAAAGTTCAAAATCTTTGACGGTGTATGCACACTTATTTCACTTGCACCACGGCACGTTTCTAGACACTCCTTAGGTTTGGAAATACTAGGTCAAGAGCCCTCCTTTCGTTGGAGTTTGAAGTGTTCGGAACTTGAGATCAAAGGTTTTGTAAATCCAAAGAGGGGGATACCCTGTCATGGATTTTTGGGGGTAGTTGAGGAGCACCGCGAAAGCACAGCTTCAAAGGAAGGCTTAGGCCTACTTGCATCCCTCGATCTTCCGTCTTTGGATTTACTTGACCATTTGAGATTTAGGGAAGAACACCTAAGCTCCAACTAGGTCTTTTTAGGCGAGCCGTAGGTCGACAATAGGCGTGTAAATTGATTGAACAAATTGTATTGTCACCTGCAATCTGACTTAAAATCAAAAGCCTAAATTGGGAAAGACCTAAAAGGTCCTTTTTGAATTGTGTCTTGCTTGGGGAATTTTGATTGAAGTGTGAGTTAGAATGGACCACATTGATTTTCATCCTTTCACATCTTGCCCACACCCTCACCCCCACTCTGCATCCTTCGATCCCAGACGCCGAGATGGTCCATTCCTTGATGGACATAATGACAATCATTGGGATCCGTTTTACTCCTATTATAGGAGTATTGGCCTAGTTAAGCCCCAAATTAGTGAGCAGAACTCAGGAGAGGGATTTGCTTTGCCCAATATCCCACATACCAAAGAAATACCCAACCCACCCTCCCTGAAAACTTATAATGGTTGGACAAACACTCCTGGGTACTATAAGCCTGAGCCTGACTTCTCTTATGATAGAAATGACCTCTCCTCTTTGAAGATGGAAATACAGAAAATGCAAAATGAAGTGAGTGAATTGTTAGGAGAATCTTTGAGAGCAGGCCAACAAGAAAGAGATGAAATTAGCCACCCAATCTGCCCCATTGACGATGACGTACACCCCTCTACAATAGATGCATCTCCCGTGGGAAAGCTACACTTTAAGTTGAAGGGAAATTCTGGGGAAAATAGCTACTTTTCGAGGATCGATTTTGAAACCTCCCCATTAGATGACACTTCCTTGAGAGATCTACACTTTAGGTGGGAGGAAAAAACACATGAAAGTAGCTATGCATTGGATGAAGAATGGTGGCAACCCGAGGAAGATGATGATAAGGTTGAGTATCCACCTGAATTATATTGGAGTCAAAAGAAGGGAATGATGGTGCCATTGGAAGACCTCGACCCAGATGATAGTATTTTCGTGACATTTGATTAAGTGGGTCAAAGTCAAGTTGTTAATCCTACCCTCCCTTCTGATCACGATATGGAACTCAAACCCACCCTTAGGGAACCTAACCCTAAAGAAATTGACCTATCTGAGGAGTCTGATGTAACCAATGTAAATAATTTACCTCAGATAGAGCACCCTAGGGGATCTGCTGAGATATTAAATGATTCTAGACCTCGGGTACATGATGAATTGTGTGATGAGGAGGAAGACGAATTATATGAGGAACCTACATTCAAGATTTGGAGTGACACTAAGGGTGATTATGTCTTATTTGAAGAGTTAGCCCCTGAGGATGTCACAAATTTGACCAAATTAGGTTTCCTTGGCACACCCATTGATGATATTTCTCCTCATGATAAAATGATGGAAAATTTGGAAGCAATTTCTAAGATTTATGTGGATTCACATATAGACTCCGGGGAAGATTTGAGTAAAGAACAAAAACTCGGGGATGACATTAATAGGATAATCCCTAGATCTGTTGCTTCCAACCTGCCTTCATTCACTTCGAAGTCACCCTCTGATTCTCTTATATCTGAAAGCGAAATTGTGACTCCTGATGAAGAGCAGGAAGATCCACGTGATGGTGCAAGGAATGTTAGGGATGAAATTGAGGATTTAGAAAGAGTGTTTGGGATGGACACCAAGCTGATTAAACCCAACCTAGATCTTATGGCCATCCCACAACCTCGTAACTTGGACACCCTAGACGATCCTTGCCTTAGAGAATTGCTCATTTTTGTTCTGACTAGGGGGCTTAACAGACCAATATTTTCTGTAATGGAGTATCGGGTATGGATTGATGATTTCTTTAGTCAGTCCATTACCCTGGGTGTTTATCTCTATACCATTCCTTCCCCATTCTTTTTGGAGGATCCTTGTCATCCTACCCCTACCCCTTTGGAGGTTATTTTAACTGTTTATCCTTTAGAACCTCTTCTGGTGACCTGGGAAGATTTCATTCCCATTTTAGTTGGGCGAGCATTTGCTATCGGGATTCATCATCAGCTCGCCAACATCCTAGGTTACCTATTTTCTAGGCCAACTTTGCTTTGCTCATTTTTAGGGCCTATTTCAGCAATTCTTGAACCTGATTTGCAGGTTCTTCGGCTATTCAGCCCAGCCTTGACCCAGGTAATATCCTTCTATGCAATGAGGACATTGCAGATTTTAGGCATGGGGGGCTGTACTTGGGGATATACATAGCATAATTGCATACATTTGTACATAAAAAAAAAAAAAAAAAAGTTTTGAGCTTAACTGGCTAAGTCCTGCATTCTTAAGCAAATCAGAACTCTAGCGTAGACTAAATTAATTCTAGGGTCAAACTTTAGAAGCTAAATAAGCTACTAGCTTTAGACCTTTAGGGTCCTTTGTGGACTTAAAAACTTAAGTAGGAGTTAAGTTGCGGACCATTCTTCAAGAGGTTGAGGAAGGGAAGCTAGGGTTTGAGTTAAAAGGTGGGGTAGTACCTGGAGTCTTATTCTACCTTTTCGTTTACGGGACCTTGTAACCCAAGCATCCAAATTGTTCACACTTGGTCTGGTAATTAACTTAATTTCTGAAAAGAGATTTGGTTCTCTTAGTTTTGACTTAAGAAAGGCTTGAAAACACATTTTGATGGGAAGAGTTCCCGCCGCAGGAGAGGTCGAGTATATATTCACCTTGAGGATGCGATGGTAACATATTACCTCCTCGGCGCTTGTCTCTTAGGATATCCATCCTACTGGGGGCATGTAAGCGCATTGCGCGGTTCAGGTACCATGGGCGGCCCTATCTCGAAGTGTCGATTGCCATAGGCCTGAATTCGCTTAAGAAATCCATGGGTGACACTATCTCGAAGTGTCGATTGCCAGGAGTTCTTGGGGTCGTTATGGGCGGTGCTATCTCGAAGCATCGAAAGCCAGGCACCCTTCGAGGTATGGTAATGGGGACAATGAATCCGACACAGACCGTGTTGATAGCTGATATGTGGTTAGACTTAGAAGAATAAAAAAAAAAAAAAAAAAAAAGTATATATATTAAAAAAAAAAAAAATTCCTTTAACTCAAATAACTCGGACCAATGCAAAAGCACGGATGCTTTAATCTCAGGGATCAATAAATTTTAAGGTAGAGTCAGAAATCAGGGAAACTTGTGCTTGCAACTCGTCTTTAGCCGACCTAGTCTGTAACTTAGCAACTACTTAGGAACCTTGGGTTTAGAACCTGAACTTAATATGCTTCTGAAGGAAGACTAAGTGAGTTGACTAGTCTACTTGGAGTGCTAGGTTTCGCTTAATTTTGCTAGGGACTAGCAAAAACTAGGCATGGGGGTATTTGATTAGCCCATAGTTGTGGGCTATTTAAGTATTTAAGTGCCTACACATTAGGTTAATTCTAACATTTATTTAGTATAAATTAGGATGTAAATAGATTAATTCATAGTTTTAATCTAATTACATAATCCATACATTGCATTCATATCTTAAGTGCATTTAGAATTAGCTTAGAATAGCATTCATCTAATTAGATAACCAATTAGGTATATTGTTTTTATTAACATAGAAGTTGAGGGTCTATACATAAATAACCCTAATATTTTAATAATATTTTCTTTATTCGTCTCCTTTCAGAACGGCTGGCTGCCGCTCCAACGCCCGCGTGATGCAGTGAAGGAGCCATTCAAGGGGGAGCGGATACGGTGGATCTGGTCGGCCGCTGATTTCAAATTTGTTAAGGCCACTACAAAAGGAGCACGGAGGCAGCCGAGCTCAGGAGGCCTCCGCCACCGACCCACCACTGTGCAGAGAGAACCTCTCTCTTCCACTCCACACTGCCGGCCTCTACACTATAGATCTTTAGAGTGTGTAAACAAAGCATGCAATGGGGAAATCTCCCTGAATTGAAGTTTTCATTGGTGAATGGTTTTTAGAGTTTCAGCCTTAAGTAGTATGGATTTTAGGATTTCGCTGAATTACCAATTCAACCAATCTCCGGGTTTTCAGTGAATACAAGCTTTCTTCTAAGCCCAACAAACCCTTCTTCAATGTCAGTTGGTTAATGCATGCTAAAATGAAATGGGCTTACCTAGATGGAGATTTCTATGTGTGGATGAACGAATCAATTTTAGATTAGTGTGAAAGGGAGCCAAAGCACTTCAACTCAAGTGCTCCCAATCACCAAAATGATTTCCAAACACAAGGCTCAACCATAAGATAAAGAAAATCAAAATTCTTGGGGTTGAAATATTTAGGATCAAATCTTAGGCACGTGAAAGGTCGTGGTGGGGTTGGAATCAACTCAATTCCAAGTCTCCCCACCAAAAAGGTGATCCCGAATTGTTGATAAATGAGGCAAAGAGGGGTGCAATCAATTTTTTTATTTTTGCCTCAAAGAATACTTCACACGGTGAAAGATTCAAGAATCAAGATTTTAGGATCTTCGCTATGCGAAGTTTTAGTGGGAAATCCCAGGGTGGTGAGAGTGATGACAAACAAGCAAACAAGTGACTTTTAATCCACTTGACCCAACAGATCCCAAGAAGATTTTAGTTTTTTATATATATATATATTTTTATTAAGGTGACAAGTTAACCTAAGTTGCTAAGAAAGAAAGACCTACTTGTTCAACAACGTGTGCGAAGCTCCAGTGCGGTGCCGGTGACTTCACGCTCTCGTTCCTGTCTTGGATCTGCCCCACATCTCCGACTTCCTCTGCCTACCTTCTCCTTGCAACTAGTTCACCGGCACACCAACAAACAAAACACCCGTGAAGAGAAGGGTGTGTGAAGAGAAAAATTAAAGGAATGGAGTAGAAACTTACTTGAATACGCACTTCCCCGGCAATGGCACTAGAAAAGATTACGGTCGAGCCCCAGATAGGTTGTGTTAATATGGTGATTTTATCACTGAAATGAGTATAGTGGTTAACCAGAATCAAGCCTAACCACCTCTTTTACAAAAATTTTTTACCTGGCCTACTTGATTTTATCTTGGTCACTTTTAGTCCCAGGGTCGAACTCAGGGAAGAGGGATTAGAAGTGAATAAGTTTCTATGCCTTTCCTACAAAGAATCTCTTCCGTTCATTTATTATGTTTTTTGGGTTTTTCTGTTTAAGATTTCTTTTTCTGATAATTTTTGTCCTTGAGGTACACCATTAAAATCAGGTTCTTGGCTTTGAGCCAAAGTAGGCTTCCAAAACTAGTCTTGCTATTCGCAAGACTGAGTACCTGCAAGTCAAGGATTATCTTTTCTCTTTTGTATATTTTTTTAATTTATTTTTTTAATGGCAAGAAAGAGAAATAGAAATAAAGTAAATATAGTATATATATATGTATATATTAAATATGTATATAGGGGTAGGGGTGGAGGTGGAGATGGCATGTAGCACGGTGTCGAGTCGGTCGTCATCTTGGAAGATGCAACCAACAGGACGAAGTGCTACGTGGAGTGTAGGATGGATGGGTGAGAGATGTGTGCGAAAAACACTTTCTGTACGCTTGTATCTGGGAATATTAGCAACTGGTGCGGATATTCCCACGATACAACGTATGGTAGGTGATATAAAAATATATATATATGTATATATGTAAATATATCTATATGTATATATATATGGTTATAATTATATAGGTATATGCGTATATATATATATATATATGTATATATATAGATATGTAAATATATGTGTAGATAGATGTATGTATGTATATATATATGTATATATATATATATTTATAATTGTATATATATGTATGTATATATAACTATATATATAGATATAGATATGTATATATATATATATGTATATATATAGTAGATATGTATATAGTTATATATATTAGTATAAGCATCTATGTATAGAGATATATGTAGATAGATATACATATATATATATATATACTTATACTTAGCTATATAGGTACTAATATATGTATAGATATATATATATATGTATTTAAATATATATAGATATAAATATATATATGTATATATATATATATAACTATATAGTTGTGTACAACTGAGAGTGTGTGTGTGTATGTGTCTGCAGAGAGAGTGAGTGAGTGTTGTGAAAGAGAGAGAGAGAGGGCGTCCACTGGAGGAAGAGGCATGGGCGAGATAAGTCATCCGGAGCCTCAGGGCATCGTCTGATGGCCACGCGCACGTGCTATGGAGGGTGTGAGTGTAAGGGGAAGGGCTACAGTGCACCGTGCTGCGCGAAGAGGCGGGTGCAGGTGAAGGCGCTATGTGCTGAAGTGAGCAAAGACGCGGGTGAACGCAGACGTGAGAGCGGGCACTGGAGCGGGCGTGGGGAAAGATGCGGCCATGGGCTAGCGCAGGTTGCGGTGCGGAGAGAGAGCGCCGGGTGAGCGAATAAATGAGAAACTTACCGGTCACCACACTGTAGCCACAGTGTTCCGCTGAAACACGTGAACAGTGGTTACAGTGTGTGCTCGACTCACGCAACCGGGTGCTAGCGGTTCCGTGAGTGCGAGCGCATCTGAGTGAGCTGGCGCGCGCGCGGAAGGACTGCGCCAGCTGGGCTGCGGGTGGAACTTCGCGATAGGGCATGCGGAGAGGGGCACGGCCGACCTGCAGGGGTGCATGAAAAGAGCTGCGTCGGCTGCTGCAGGGGCGCACGGTGGCCTGCGCCTTGCTACTGCTGTGCTTGAGCTTCAAAGATTGAAGCTCCTGTCAATGGAGAAGTTGGCTTGGAACGAGGAACAAAGAAGAGAACCACCACGCCCACTGGTTCTTTGATGAGCTGGGCGATGGTGGGACTCACAGTGGTGGTTGTGCACCACTATGAGTTGCTCCTGCCCGCAGTGTGGCTCTTCAGGAAGAAGAGAGGCTACGTAAGGAGGGGAGAAGGGAGGAGACGGCCTGGAAAGGAAGCTGCTATGTTGGTTTTTTTGTGTGGACTAGGCTCTCCTGCAATGAAGCCAGTCGTGCCTTTTTAAAGAAGAAAGAGGCATGCACAGCCATGCCTTAGCTGTGCTTGGTTGTGCATGCTGTGCATGCAGCTGCAGGGCATGCATTTGCCAGGAATGACGCGGGGAAGAAGCTGCCATGCCTTGTAGCCACGCGGAGGAATTCAAAGACATAAAGAAATAAAAAAATAAAGATGGAGATTTTGCGAGGTAGCACTTGAAGAAAACGTTAATTTCAAGGCCATTTTATTCACTCTCCTTCCCTCTCAAATAAATGCATGCATGCATTCATTTTTACAAATGCAACTATGGATACCTAATATGTACTGGTAATGCTAGGAAATAGCATAAGACGGCACAATTGTTGGTGTATTTTTGCTATGAAATCAGCAGCCCGTCATTCTTTGAAAAACCCGGAACCTTTCCTGACATTTCTATGCTGAATTCATATTGCACTTTAGGGTTCATCCATTAGAACAGCCGACTCCACCTCAGGTACCTGTACCTGAGTCTAGAAATTGTCTGCAATAGTTACCTCGACCTGTTCGCTCACCCAACACCTGTCCTAATGAATGAACTAAGTTGAATTCAAACCCACCTAATTTACAATGGGGACATTGCAAATTACAGGCTTGGGGGGGTATGAAAGTGCAAAATGTATGAAAACTCATAATCACGAAAAGGTTTCAACAAAAAAAAAAAACTATGAAGAGGGTGGGAAAATTTTTGGGCTATACAAAAGTAGGAGGAAAAAGAGCAAAATGACAAAAAAAGGAGCACAAAATGAAAAAGAAATAGATAGTCATTAGTAAGAGATTAAGGGATTAACTGAAGTTCTAGATCACATCAAGAAAAGTAAAGAAAAGTGCTAAAGAGACACAAAAAGAGATGAGTTGGAATGCTAACCTTAGGCCTTTTTGCCAAGACTCTTAGTATCCGCTAAGATCTGGATAATCCTCAAGAGGTTGGGGAAAATGCGAAGCTTAAGTATTAGGTCTAAAGCTTAGGGAGTATTCGACCTCGTTAACTAACCTTCGGTTTGCGAGACTCAGTAACCTAAGCACCCCAATCCACACACAGTCTGGTTCAGTACACATAACTATCAAAATCATGCAAAAGCATGTTAATGTTCTGAAAATGTTGCCTATATTAGGAGCGGCCGATCAACACAAGTTGATTTGGACGAGTTCCTAGTGCGGAGAGATGAGAAATTCCCCTCGAAGATGCATAACAACATATCATCTCCTCGGTGCTTGTCTCTTAGGATATTTACATATCCTACCAGGGGCATGTAAGCACTCTACTGGTTCAAATACCATGGGTGGCATTATCACGAAATGCCAATTTCCAGGGTCTGGATTCAGCCACGGAAAGCCATGGGCGGGATTATCTCGAAATCTCCAAAACCAGGGTTCTGGGGGTTACCATGGGTAGTGCAATCACGAAGCATCGATTGCCAGGAACCTTTGAGGATTGATGATGGGGATGAGGAATTCGATACAGATCATGTTGAGAAACCAATTTGAAGCTAGAAATAAAAGGAAAAGAGAGAAAACTCTCTGAACAAATAAATCCTCTATTTTGCTCTTACAAAAGTGCACTGCAAACTGAACCAAGGCTAAAATATGTCTCAAGCACGGGTGCTTTAACCATAGAGTCCAATGAACCTTAAGGTAGTTCCTGCGGGCCTTAAAAACCTTTGCAGAGGACCAAGGCCAGAGCTAGTCAGGTCCGGATCATGGTTGGTACTAGAGTACCTTTAGGCTTACTGTCAGCATTTTGACCTAATCTCAAAAGAAAAAGAAGAAGAAACACTCATCATAATTGGTGAAAGAAACTCATGGTATAGAACAGAAGTTAAAATCATAAAATTTTGCTAAGGGACTAGAAAAAGCTAGGCATGGGGGTATGATGAGAACCTCATCATAAGCCCTAACTAGCTCTTTTCGACCTAAAAAAAGAGAACAAAAGCTCCTGCATAACCAAGAGAAAGGCCTAATTCAAGGGATCACTAATCTGGGAAGAGAACATGAAACAAAGGGTAAAACTGTAATTTTACTAGTGCAATTCATCAACGGGATTTTTTAGGGGCTAAACATAGGTCAATTGGGATTAATAAGAGGAAAAGTGGGATTGTTCAGTCAGAAAAGGGTTTTAGTGAGATTTAAGAATTAAATGACATTCTATAACCCTAAAACAAACCTACTTAAATACACAGGGTTTTAGTCAATATAAAAATCAAGTAAACCCTCTAAACTTCATGGAAAAATATCCCCTAGGGTTTAGAACCTTCAATTTGGCCTTTGGAACTTGTTTTGACCTAGATTGGGATCCAAGATCATTATTTGACCTAATTTAGATTTTTCTGCAAAATGTCTAGTCAAACGTGGCCAAACCTAAAGTCCAACTTCACCAACGGATTCCTTAGGTCCAAATTAGGCTTGTACAAAAATTATTACCCAAGGAAAGGTTATCTTGACCTACTTTGCAAAATAATCTGCCCAATTGCATTATGGCCCAAACTTTTGAAAACCCTTGTGAAAACCCCCTCAACTTCTTTGTCACTTTTTGCATTTTGATCCCTCTACCATTGCAGCAGAGGACCCATTCCTCCGGCGAAGCTTCAAGGAGGATTTCTCCTCGCTTCCCCAAGGAGCTGCTCTTAGATTTGAAAGGGGAGTCCTCTACGAAACCCATACCACCGAGCATCTCCCTATGCTTTGAATCGCCCCATACCTCTCGTGCGAACGATCGAAAAGTATGGGTATCATACCCACGACAACCTCCAGCGACGATTTTTGCCTGCCACTAAGCATCTGACCCTCTGCCTGTGACTTTAAATAAAGCTCCAGGTCCAGCCAATTTCTCCAAGCCTATTCTGGCCTGAGATACCCTCTCAATCTCATCCCCATCTCCGGTCAGATGCCTGCAAGCTACGGCAACCTCCTCTCCCTCATCTCATCACTCTTCCACCATACTAGTAGCAGGGTTCGCTTTGCCACGTTCCTCTGCATTGCACTGCATCAGCGTACGCCTCTCTGACCTCCTCCTCGTCACCATCATCCCCACCTCAGGGCCTTTGTCTCCGACGATGGCAAATACGAGCCATCCGCCTCCTCCCTCCTTTCATCCATTAAGTAGGTTAGAATTATTCCCATCTCTTAATTTGCATTTTCGACCCCTCGACACCGTAGACCACCACCATCTTCTCCTCCTTCGGTGGACCACTGGCGAGGTGTCTCCGTCACCTCCACACACCCATCCACCTCGCTAGACCCCTCAGAAGAACCACCAGCATCGACTGATCACTTTCCCCATCTGCATCGACCGCCACAACCTCCACTAATGCCCCCAGATCAAACTCATCACTACGGCGACAGAGTGACCTAGGCATGCACTCCTAGGTCACCCCGTGGCCAGCCACCGACCGCTTCACGGGTGTGCGTGAAGTCTCCTACGAGTGTGCGCAAAGAAGCAGGTGGGACTTTTAGTCCCACCTCGTGAACTCAAGAGCGCCGTGAGTGGTTTATATTGAATTTCTATTTTTAGCTATTCGCCTCCAAATGACACGAGGTGAGGTCCCTCGCCCATGCCCCCGCCTCATCTGCAGTCACCCCTACGTGGACCTGGTTGACCCATTTACCCTGCACTCCTCGCACACCACCCATGCCGGTGCGCTTGGACCTAGGCACGTAACCCAACCCGATTACCCAGCTCTGGGACAGCATGCCGAAGAGAGATATAGAAAAAGAGAGAGACACAGGGAAGGTAGGGGGTAGGTTTTGCTGCGTGGTGTTGTGCAGGAAAGGAGTTAAGGAAGAGGCATAGTAGAGAAGAAGAAGAAGAAGGCACGGCTGAAGGAGGAGGCCAAAGTGAAGGACTTAGCCATGGGGAAGAAGAAAGAGGAGCAGCTGAAGACTGAAGAAGGAAAGAGAGGCACTATAGTAGAGGAGTGGCAGAGGAAGAGAAGAAAAAGAAGAAGGAGGCATGGCTAAAGAAGACTACAGAGGCCATGAAAAATGGAGGAGGCATAGCAGAGAAGAAAATGAAGAAGGAGGCATGGCTGAAGAAGACTGCAGAGGCCAAGGAAGGAGGCGTAGCAGAGAAGAACAAAAGAAGAAGGAACAACAGAAGAAAGTAGAAGAAGAAGAAGAAGAAGAAGAAGAAGAAAGAGTGAGCACTGTAGCAATCACCAGATAAGGCATCTGATTTACAAAATCAGACGTCTGATTCACAAGGAAAGTCAGAGAAAGAAAGAAGACGTGGGCCAAGAAGAGAAAGAAAAATGAAGAAAGAGAAGAAAGAAGCCATCAGAGAGAATACTCAATTTCCTCTTGCATTTCTATTCCCATTTTAGTTTTCTTATACATGGACTCTCATTTATATTCTCGTTAAATATCATATTTCGAGATTGTTATTTTAATTTCAAAAATACCAATTTGCTCCCAGAGTTCGACCTTGGATACTTTAGTTTTTGAGTAATAAATTGTTAATTGTTTATAACACTTTTTCAACTATACTGCTACGAAACTAATTTAAAAACACGACAAAGTGCTACAATAGTAATTACAAGAAGAAGGTGTGGTGCACTAAAGTATTAAAACATGAAGCACACTAAGTATAAAACATGAATTGGAAGGCAAATTGAAACTTGTATTATTAGCAACTAGATAAAGTGTAGCGGAATGCTTGTTACAAGGAAGAATAAAACCATTAGCTAATATAGGATATAAAGATAAAGAAGAAGGGATCCTCTGGTAGAAGTTTTTGATGGCCCTTGCTCCAAGTGCAGTTGCCACGCACTTCAAAAGGGTTCTCCTTGGCTTCCTTCTTCAAGTAGTCTTCCTCCAAGCTTTCTCCTCAAGGTGGGCATCAACCACCTTCAAGACTCCTCCTTGCCGGGCCATCCCTTCAATATGAAGTCCTCCTCCTTGGCATGGATAAAGGGAGAGGACGATAGAGAAAGAAGGCACCAAGGAGGCAGATAGGATGCCCCCTTAATCTTCTTCTCTTCATTGCCTTCCTTGACCGTGTATGGTAGATATAGGTAGAGAAATGTGGCAACCGAGGATGGCAATTATGTGGTGGTAGGGTAGGGTATTTATAGAATGGGAAGGGGGGTCGTTATGGTATTTTTTGGAGGGAAAAATTGGAG
Source organism: Thalassia testudinum (assembly GCA_037157565.1). NCBI lineage: Eukaryota > Viridiplantae > Streptophyta > Magnoliopsida > Alismatales > Hydrocharitaceae > Thalassia > Thalassia testudinum. Next base: position 92,241,149 of record JAZHRO010000014.1, on the reverse strand, counting down.
GGAAATGACTAGGTGCCTTGGTTTTCCCTCCAAAAATACCTTCTAGAAGGTGTTTATTTTGGATGGAAAAAATGGAGGGTGGAGAGAGGTTTTGATGGTGGATGTAGGGTGCTGATGGAAGGGATAGTTGCCACCAAAATGAAGTAGGAGTAGGTGGTCTTTTTGGTGGAGCTTAAGTAGTAGGGTGGTAGGGTTGTAGGCCATGAAGTGGAGCGAGGTTGAGCTAAGCTAAGCTAACTTTGTTAGTAGAGTAGTAGAGGAGTAGCTAGGGTTTGAATGAGGAGCTGAAGTTGGAGCCGCATGATCTTCCTATAGGTGATAGTAGCTGAAGTAGAGGTGCCTGAGAACTCAAAAGCTAGCTTAGCTAGCTCATTCTTTGCTAGTAGCTAAGCTAAGCTAGTCATAGCTGGCTTTTTCTAGTCTAGAGCTTAGGTGAGCTGGAATTGGTCCTCTCGAAGACTACCCAGCTAGCTGAGATAGCTAGCTTAGGTCAAGTAGCTTAGCTCAACTAAGTTGATCTGAGCTGTCTTCAGGAGTTGGAGTTGAGCTGACCCGAGCAAGTTGAGAACTTCTTCAATCAACTAGGCTTAGCTTGTTAATGGCAGTAGCCATCCCTAGTCAAATAATACTTCCAAGAGCTAGATGGAGTTGGGATCAACTAAGTTGAGCTAGCCTAAGCTCCCATTTAGGTAAGGTAAATTAAATGGACCTAAGATGAGCTATTTACAACTAGGTTGAGCTAGAATTGAGCTGAAGTTTATTGAGTTGAGCTAGCTTGAGCTACCATCTAGTTGAAATGAGCTGAATGGGGCTGCAATGGGCTAGTCTCAACTATGTGGAGCTAGAATCCAATTGTGATGAGTTGGATTCAACTAGGATCCAACTGAATTTGGGCTTCCTCTTCATCTTCTACTTTCCAAAGTCTCAGGGTTTGTAGGATCTGACTCTCTACTTATCCAGTTGAAATGAGCTGAATGGAGCTGAAATGAGCTAGTCTCAACGAAGTGGAGCTAGAATCCAATTGCGATGAGTTGGATTCAACTAGGATCCAACTGAATTTTGGCTTCCTCTTCATCTTCTGCTTTCCAAAGTCTTAGGGTTTGCAGGATCTGACTCTCAAATAAACATATTAAAAACACAAAGGAATGTAATGCATGCCTAACCTATTGGAATGCCTAAATGCAACCCAAAAACCTGATTGCACAGTTAAAACCATTAAAACTAGGTATGTTCTAGGGCATAAGAATGATGATAAACTGGCATTTATTACCTTCCTTTGGCGACTTCTAACCCTTTCCTCCGATCTTCTCCGAGGAGATCGACCTCCTCCTTGCCTAATGGGAACAACATCATTGGTCCTAACTAGTTACTTTTAGTTAGGTTTAAAACATAAATGTTCCTACGTAACCATCTGAGGGTTGTAACTCCACTTCATGCTGTTTTGAGAAGAGAACAAGAAACTACGGTTAATTATGTAATTTTAACAGCATATCATGAATGTAGAATAACCAAGCGATTTTCTAGGGGTGAAATAAAGGTCAATTGATCATTAAGTACTAATAAACGGGTCCACAGAGACAAAAATGGGCTTTTGCACATTTCAAAAACTAATACAGCACCCAAAACCCTAATTTCATACCTTCTTAAATTACAGATGTTTTGCAAAGGATAAAATTCATTTAAATCTCCTAAAATTCATACAAAAATATTCCATGAGGTTTGGTATTTTTGATTTTACCTTTGGAACCCATTTTGACCTCAAATAGAGTCTTAAACGGAATTCTACCCTAAATTTGGTTTTTGTGTAAATTGCCCAGGCAAACTTGGTAAAAATTAAATCTAACCCCACCATAAGATTTCTTGGGTCCAAATTAGGTTTGTACCAAAATTTGGGTCCAATCAAAGTCTATCTTGACCTAGTTTGCATTTTAGTTTATTTAAACTCTATTTCTCTCAACAACACCTAACTTTTTAAATCTTTGCAATAAGGTCCCTAACTTTGTCATCATTTCTTGCAAAATGTTCCCTGCTGCCATTGGTGTGAATGTAGTAGCTCCGTTGATATTCGAGTAAAGATTTCTTGCTCGATTCTCAATCAAGCCCTTCTAAATTGAAAGGGGAATTCCTCATGAGATCCTCTACAATCTAGACCAAGAATTGGACCTTAATTTGCCCTAGATCTCTCATGCGAATGCTAAAAAATTTAGGGATTTTTTCTTCCCTAAGTTCTCGAGCTTGCGAAGCTTGTTTCCATGCTTGGACACCTCGCTAAGGTCTTTAAATAGACCCCTCTTGCGACTCTGAGCCTCTAAGCAAGTTTTTGACTGAGAAATCCCCTCTTCCTCCTTTCTTGATCATCCACAACCTCGGCTCTGGCATGTTCCCCCACCCTTCTCATTGAGTCGATCATCAGCTAAATTTATCTGCTCTCCTTCTCCAGCTCTTCATCGCAACCATGTTCGGCAAAAGGCCAGTCGTCTTCACCTCTCCCTGCTTCGTCATCCGCTCGCCGTCAATACTTTGTTCTTCGTCGCTGGCCCATCATAATTGGCCACCTCCAACTACTCACTCCCTCTCTGAGTCCCTCTCTCTCTTCCACTTCCCTTCCTGATCTCCTACAACCCCTTAGCCCTTAGGTTCGACCACCAACACCACCGCAACCACCATCATCTCCCTCCACTCCAGCGAAGCTCTGGCGAAGTTTTCCGCTCACTCCATTACACCAATCAATTTGTCATAATGTCTAGAAGCTCCGCCACATCCCCACAAGCAAAGGCCCTAACACTATTAGGGCTATTGCCCACTCTAGACCCTCACGAAACTCCACCACCTTCACCAACTTCACCGTGCATGTGCACACCTCCTCACTGCACGAAACCACCACCATTATGTTCACAACATCTAGACGAACCATCTGAGCATCTCTGATGTGCTTGAGAGGCCGTCTTCTTCTTTTCAGGTGATAGCCAGATTTCCACTGTTGCCCTTGACTTCTTCGACCTCAGCTGTAGTTCTCTGGCCACAATCACTCAAGACTCCACCCCCAGGATGTGTGGTTGAACTCTAGGACTCTTCCCAGGAAGTCAATCGAAGATCGTACCCTTGCCATCGTCCTCAATTGGAGATTCCACTGTCTGCTACTACATTGCAAAGAAGACGTGGGAACATAGTCCAACATCGTCGAAGACAGGCACCCTGATAGAAGATAAAAGTGTATTTTGACTCATCAACCTGTTTGCCTTCGAATAGTGGGGTTAGGTCCCTACCCCACATCTCTCCACACATCGTGCCTCACGCACTTGTACACGCCCTCACTTGTGCACATGCCAAGTGGGTCTGGGTGTGGATCCGTTTACCCACTTGTTGGGTTTGGTATGATTCTATGCCTGGGTATGAGAGAAAGAAGATTTGAGAGAGAGAGGGGAGGGTTTTGCTCTTGTGCCCTCATCTCCTCTCATGACTTAGCATCCCTGCAGCTTCGTGAGGCCCGTGTACCTTGATCTTGTGAGAGCCTTATGCTCTTCTACTATTGTTGTGCCTTAGCTCCTTTGAGGCATGAAGGTTTAAGGCATTTGTGCCTTCATTTTGTCGACTGATTGGTTGCTCCTGTGCTTGGTTCTGATAATTGCTAAGAAATTTGATTTGGTTACTATGCATTTATTTGAATACTTGTGAGCTTTACTTTGAGGGGTTAATTTGGTGATTTAAATCACCATTTTAGCCCAATCTTTTTGCATTATTATTGTGATCTTATTGAAATATCATTTTCGAATATCATTGCTTTCAATTGTTTACATTTCTTGTGATTAGTGATTTTAAATTACATATTTGCTTCCTCTGAACAACCTCAGATTTATTCTCTGAATCTGAGTTTATAAATTTAAATGATTTAAGTGATTTTATCCTATACTACAATGCATTTCCTAAAGAACGATGATTTTGCCCGAACATTTTGGCACCGTTGTGGGGGAGCAACGTGTAGGTTGATTTCACTAATCACAATTTCTAATTTGATACTAATTTGTTCTATCTGTTTTTTTGTAGTTGTGCGAGGTACACAAAGAAGATCAGTTGCACGACAGACACTCCAGGGGCAGGTAATCTCATTTCCTGCTTCTTATGTCCCTATTTCTACAAAGAATTAAAAAAGAGAAATCAATTAGGATCAACTCGCATTCCTTATTAGACTTAATCACTTGAGTTGTCTGATTTGATCAATTTTAGACATCCCCATCCAGATTTCTGCACCGACTAAGGATTTAAGGTACCTATGGCTATTCACCTTCTTGATTGAGCCCTAGGTACCACATTTGGAAATAATTGGATCTAGAAATAAAACCAAATTAGGGTTTCTACTTTAGGGCTTGAGAAAAACACACTTGCCAAAATTAAAAAAGAAATGATTTCCCACATTGTGTCACCCAAGCCTTGCTTGAATTGACCTAATCAAGAAAAACCTAAAAGAAGGCTCTAACATTCACTTGAATCCTTAAAGTTTGGAATTAACAACCTCTTTGGAAACCACTCAGGGTGATTTTGGATTCATGTTTTTCGCTCTGAAATGAGTTTTAAAATCAATGCGTTACAGTATAGGTTGAATCAGTGCGAAAAAATAGATAGAATTTATAGCTCAACTATTAGAAATGAAGTCCAAGGTCGAACATAGGGAGTAATTGGCAAAAATACTTCTCAAGATCGCAATTCAACACAAATATATAATCAGTAGAATTCCAAGAAAATATGAATGAAAGTGAATGTTAGATAGTGCAAAAAGAATGGGGTAAAATGATGATTTGAATCACCAATTACCCCTGACAATTATCTTAAATATTTCAACAATACTAAGCAATTGAATTCCACATAATATAAGTGCACAGTGCACCTCAAATGATGCTTAAATGTCTGTTTAGCCGATCAGATGGCTTAAATCACTCGCTGCTACAGTGCTAAGAGGGCACCCTTTCTTCTTCTCTTCTTTTGCAGCTCCTTCTCTAGGTTCTCTCTTCTTCTTCTCTTCAGGCTTTACCTTCTCTCTTCTTTCTCTACTACACAGGCTTCCATTCCTTCTTCTTTCTTCGTGCGTAAGGGGAAGATTCTTTAAACGGTTAAGTGTCAGCCGTTAGTCCTGAGAGCAAAACCCCCCTTGCCCTCAGGCACTCTTCTTCTTTCTCTAAGATCCACTCTCCCAGGGCCACAGTCAGGATTATTAAGTTATCAGGTACACGTGCACCCAGGACCAGCACTGCCTGCCGTGACTGGCAGCCGAGGAGTGCTTGGCTAGGAGGGTAATCGGATGCACTAAACCCGTGTGAGCAGTGTCACGAGCTAGGTGCGTGAGGGGCATGGGGACATCACCCCATGTGAGTACTTAAGGCGATAAGGTTGTGTGACTTTTTTAATTTATGTAGGTGCAGGTTGATGTAAATATGTTTATATTACATAAAATGTCTATTTATGCATGTTCTTAAGCATAGAATTGCATTACATACTATTAATATTTCATAGCATGCATCATCTTGCATTTAGATTACTCTAAATAAAATGGAGGTTAATTGTCTCCTTTTATGGTCAGGGATAGGGTGACTATTTACTAGAGCCTCGGATCGAAGGTCCAACCATATGGATCTGATCAGGGTGACAATTGGAGTTCAACGACTCCAAGATTGCCCTGAGCAGATATCCGTAGCATCAGATAGAGATTGAGGAACCCTAGAATATCAAGGGCCAAGATGGTGTTAATTAGCACTTCAGACGACAAATCCGACCGCACAATGGAGATCGAGCGGTCGTGCGTGCCCAATCAGTTGCACGCTCCATCTAACGTGGCGAAGAAACGTGCCATCGCACGCGATGAGGCACGTGGTTGAGGCAGGTGAGGATGCGCTCTCAGCCATTCGATTTATGATCGAACGACCGAGATTGAGAGATTGTGGACGAGCGTTGAAGCGCGGGGAGGTGAGCGGCCGCATGTGCACTGCCCACTACAGCCACGTTCAGGCCATTGGTGATGGATTTATCCATCACTAAAGGTCCTGAATTAATGATTTTCAACATGTGATGACCAAATTGCCCTCACTCCTTACAACTATAAAAGGAGACCATCTCTATACTAAATTCTCATCCCTTCCTTCGATTCTCTCCCTCTCCAAAGCTCAAGAGAAACTTGTCCCACACCCGGGATGCTCCTTAAGAGATAAAGTCAAATTTTCACCCCCATTTCGGAAGTGGCTCCCGTGACGACGACGACGTGCTACCCCGTTCTCATTCTTCCTACCTCAACCTCCTTCTTCACGCTCTGTCTTTCATCTTCCAGGCATCGTCCTGTCCAGCTCGTCCTCTCCCATTCCTTTTTCCTGCTTTCTAGAGTAGAATTTTCCTACTATCTAGTGTAAAAGTTTTCTTGCTTTCTGGTGTAATTTCTCACTTACTTAATTGTATAAACATTTGGAAGTATTAAGTGAATGTTTTCTCTCTCTCTCTCTTATGCTGATTGTTTATAGTGGTTCATTGTAATTATTTCACTTTTTAACAGAAAACACTAAAAAAATATAATTGCGAATTTACATCGACATAGCCTTCCTGAGTTCGACCTATGGTTTCTATTCTGGTATAAATTTTATTTGTTGAGCATGAGTTCTTTGCTTTCAAACTGCAACGACAGGTTTTCAAAACCAAATACAATACCGTAGTAACCCGTAGCTTCAACATTTTGGCATCGTTGCCGGGGAGGCAATGATTTTAGATCTTCATTTCACATTTCACGTACTTTATTGTCTTCTAACTTGCTTTCTCTTGTGTCTATTGTTTTGCATAGACCTCCATCAGGGAATTGTCAAGCGGTAGACCAGAGTAAAGTGCAGTTGAAGACAACTGTAAGTGCTCCCCCTTCCTCCCGCTCCATAGATTTCATTTATCACAATAAATTCAAATTCCAATTAACCTAGCTGTTTGCATAAATCCTAGGACTAGTTTGGTTCTTTGCATTTTCACTCGCACTCATTCCACCCTGACTTATAAAAAAAAATAAAAAATAAAAAGATAATTTTGTGCAACAGACACACAACATACACCCACATTCAAGGCACTTAACCAACTTGATTTGCTTCTGCTCAACCGAGTTCTGATCTATGGAATCGGTACACACAAAGCAACACATCAAAGAGTAGAAATCATTCTAGGTTAACCATTTCTTTGTGCATAACCTAGTGGTGCAGTTGTGGCCAGTTGTTTGAGTTTGGCCCTCACCACTCAACCCAAAATCAACTCATCAAGTAGCTTCTTCTTAGGGTTTTCAATCTCGGATCATACTAGGAACTCCACTTTACTTCTGGCTTTAAAGGAAAGCAATCTTCACCTGTGCTTGAAAACTTGGTTTGCCTCAAACTTGATTGAAATCAACCTATTTTTAAACCTTAAAAGCTACTTTAGCAAGATTTGAACATTAAAATATACACATCACAAATAATCTTGCTTGAAATCCCTGGTTGTGCATGCACTTACACAATACTCAATCAATCATTAAGGGCACAGCCCATTTTAAGGGCCCATCACATTCCATAAGCACTATAATCCCAGGCCTCAATAAAATCGAGTAGACGTTGGCCTTAAGGACTGATTCGCTCTTCAGGGCCTAGTCTGTGATTGTTCATGATTAACCTACTTGTACTGATTAATTTGATGTCTAGCTAGGGGAGAAGTGTCAAACAACCGCAGTTGGGGGGTACACTAGGAACTGGAGGCGCAAGCTGAAGGAAGAACCTTCTCCCCAATCCCTTCTTCAAACTAGTTGGATTGAGCAGACACAAGTAGAGTAAATCATTTATAATCTTAAGGTGGGTTTTGGGAGTCTATAGATCCTTAGGCTACCCCACTTAAGGACAGGCTTGTTTGTTGTGCTACAAGGTCCTTATCCCCAGTCCTTCCGACATTTTCCTAGTTTATGCTGGGGAGATGGTCATTGAATCCTCGATTGGAAGGACCACTAGAGTATTCTAGGAGGCGTAAATTGGATTTTGGTCAAATTGATCCCATGGCCGATCAACAGCCTCCTCTGCCTCGGGATCCATAGGAGGAATTTCGAAGGTAGCTGGAACAAATGCAGAGAATGTAGGGTACTCAGCCCTTGAAGGATTTTTATGGTCCTTAAAATTTTGGGGAATGTCCTAGCGTCCAGATTCCGGTCGGAGATGTAAAAATCATGCCCCAGGTGTTAAGCCTGATCGACCATTACCATGGGCTTGTCTCCAAAGACCCGTTTCAGCACTTGGAGGACTTGACCACTTTGTTCCAGACCACCAAGGCATGAAACATGAATGAGGAGCAAATGATCATGAGGTTCTTCCCCACTCTCTTAGGAATAAAGTCGCTCATTGGTACAGGACTATAGGAAGACCATTTGCAACTTGGAATGAGTTGAAATCATCCGTTCTGAAGAAATTCCTCCCTTTCGGAAGTACCAATGCCTTGAGACGGGCAATCGCTACTTTTACCTAGCGGATCAGGGAGTAGTTTCATATGGCCTAGGAGCAATTCCAGGACATATTGCAGAGGTGTCCACACCACAAGGTGCCAAATTGGTAACTCGTGCAGATCTTCTACCATGGGTTGACTGAGCAACTCAGAAATCATGTGGACGCTTCTTGCAGAGGCAATTTCCTCAACAAAGATGCTGATAGTACACACGATTTGTTTGAGGAAATGAGTGAGAATTCAAGGTATTATGCCTCTGTGGATACTTTTAACTGGTCCCAGCAGCCCAGATCAAATGTTAATGAAGTCCATAACTATCATTCATTTGATATGGAACTGATTTGTAACAAACTTGATAAGGTGGACTTGATTGCTAAGTGAATGGAGTGGATCGCTGGAAATTCTATGAACAACTCTCGATCCATTCAATCACAGAATTCAGGATTCCATTCGTCGCGAGCTCCTTCTGGATAGGAGTTCGTGAATCAACTCGATGCGGCTCAAACTGTGAGTCAGCATTATTCGGAACCCCACGGGTTCCAATCTGGGGCCTTTGATCCCAGTTTTTCTGATCCTTCCCTTCCTTTCTCACCACCCTCACCCTATGAGGATGTCTGTGCTATATAGGAGAACATTAGATCCAACCCCTACTTTATTGCTTATAATCCAGGTTGGAGGAACCACCCTAACTTCTCCTAGAAAAACCCAGGGCAATAGACCCAATTTCGACCTAGCAACTACGCTCCTCAACAACCAATGGGTTAGGGTCATGTGTATACTCAGTTGCCCCCAAACTAGGTCAATCAGCCAGCTTGGAATGCCCGTCAACCCTTAGGACATGCTGATTGGAACCGGTAAATGGTAGAGATGCAATGATCCATGCTCCAACTCATGCAGCAAATGAAAACCTCGCTGGACAGCTTGCAGAAAGGGTCATAGCTAACTCTCGTCAACCCAGATCTCTACCATCCCTACCCGTACCCAACCCGTGAAATATTCTGAATCCGGGCAACCAAGCCCATGGGTACGGAAATCAGAGAGACCCACGCACACATGCTCTGGTGGTTGGCCAAGGTCCTTCCTCTTCTTCTTCTTCTACACATCAACAATTCTTTGCTAATCAAGCCCCTCCAATCTTTCCTAACCCTCCCCAAGACCCAAACTCTTATGCATCTGCAAATTCTGTTACCTTGAGGAGTTGTAAACAAACTCAGGATCCACAACCGCACTGTTCTGATTTACCGAATCCTGAAGAACCTGAGCAGAGAGAGGAGAATTCTAGAGAAGAAATTAAGGCTCAGGAACCTGATTCCAAAGATCTTACTCATCTTCCTCTTCTTTAAGACTTGATCAAATCAAAGAAGAAGAAGTCTGTTGATAGCAATGAGGAGCTTCTAAATATTTTTAAGAATGTTGAGATCAATATCTTGCTCCTTGATGCTATCAGGCATATACCGACTTACACAAGATTTTTAAAGAATTTATGTACACAAAAGCGTAAGTCGAGAGAATCTTTCTGAGGAAGGTGGTACTCTCCAAGTAGGCTAGTGCTATTATCCTGCACCACCTCCCTCAGAAAAAGAGAGATCCAGTTGCTCCGTTGATTTCTTGTGTCATCGGAGATTACACTTTTGATCGAGCACTTTTGGATCTGGGTGCATCCATCAACCTAATTCTAACTTCTCTTTATGAGAAGCTTGGATTAGGTGAACTTCGGCCGACTTCAGCAACGCTGCAATTAGCAGATCGTTCGGTCACAAATCCGCGAGCTGTTATTGAAGATGTCATAGTTAAGGTCAAGGATTTCTATTTTCCTGTAGATTTTCTTGTCCTTGACATGGACGTACCGAAAAATCTGAGGAACACACCCATCATTCTAGGGTGTCCGTTCTTGGCTACCACTAAGGCAAACATTAACTGTGAAAGAGGTAGCATGGAAATCACCTTTGGGGATCAATGAATGAAACTGGATGTTTTTAAGGCGATTAATAATTTTGAAGATTGTCGATTTATTGAGAAACTTGAGGAGAATAATGTGAACATTGAAACATGTTTGATGGTTTCTTCAATTGAATGTTCCTCCTTTGATGATGAATTGGACCCGCAACCCTCTATGGTAGACCTACCATCTTCTGAAGAGGTTATTGATTTTGTTCACTCCCAACCTCTTCCTCTTGATGACTCTTCAGCATCTTCCTTACCTTCAATCATCAGTCTGCCCCAGCTTGAACTTAAACCATTGCCTAAGAATTTGAAATATCAATTTTTAGGACAACAGAAGATGCTCCCTGTGATTATCAATGCTAAATTAACAAAGGAGAAAGAGATTAAAATGATCAGGTCCTGAAGGAACACAAGGAGGCAATTGGTTGGACCATTCATCACCTTAGGGGGATTGAGTCATCTTACTACAATCATAGAATATTCTTGGAAGATGGATCTTGCCCTTCTTGCTATATGTAGAGGAGATTAAATCCAAATATGTGAGAGTGGTAAAAAAGGAAATCATTAAGTGGCTCGATGTAGGAATTATTTATCCAATCTCTGATAGTCTCTAGGTAAGTCCCGTGCAGATTGTTCCCAAGAAAGCCCATATTACCGTTGTGACTAACGAGAAAGGAGAATCTGTCACAACTCATTTAGCTTCCTCTTAGAGGGTTTGTATCGATTATAGGAAGCTGAACACAGCCACGAAAAAGGTTCATTTCCCTCTGCCTTTCATTGATCAAATCTTGGAAAGACTAACCAGGCAGAAGTACTTCTATTTTCTTGATGGCTATGCGGGATACAACCAAGTTCCTATCCATCCCAAGGATCAAGAAAAAACTACTTTCACCTATCCCTACGGAACCTTTGCTTTCCGTAGGATGCCATTCGGTTTATGCAATGCACTTGTGACTTTTGAAAGGTGTATGTTAGCCATATTCTCTGACATGGTGGGAGAGTTTATGGAAGTCTTCATGGATGATTTCTCTATTTTTGGAGAATTGCTTGACTCTTGTCTGGCTAATCTAGAAATGATTCTTAAGCGATGCATCAAAACACGATTGGTCCTTAGCTGGGAAAAGAGTCATTTCATGACACAAGAAGGCATCGTCTTGGGTCATGTAATCTCTGAATGGGGAATTGAAGTGGGTAAAGCTAAGGTTGATGCTATCGCTAAACTTCCTCCTCCCACATCTATTAAACAAATTCAATCATTTCTTGGTCATGTAGGATTCTATAAAAGATTCATCAAGGATTTCTCGAAGGTTGCTCGTCCTCTAAGCAATCTTCTCACCAAAGAAATGCCGTTTGTTTTCAACGAATCATGTCGTAAGCCATTTGATTTCCTGAAAACGGTAGTCACTTGTGCTCCTGTTTTGCAACCATTGATTTGATCAACCCATTTTGTGATCATGATCGACACTTCTGATTACGCGGTCGGGGCTATTTTGGGTCAGAAAGTGGATAGGAAGCCCTCTATCATCTACTACACTAGTAAAACTCTGGATGAAGCTGAGAGGAATTACACTGTTACTGAAAAGGAATTACTAGCTGTAGTCTTTGCTTTGGAAAAATTCAGGGCTTATCTCTTAGCGTCTCATGTCATCATTTATACCGACCACTCAGCCTTGAGACATCTCTTGGCCAAAAAGGATGCCAAACCCCAGCTTATTCGTTGGATTCTTCTCCTTCAACAATTTGATCATGAAATCAAGGATAAGACTGGGGTACAAAATGTTGCGGCAGATCATTTGTCAAGACTTCTAAGTGATTCTTCCGTCCGAAAATCCTGATTGATGATACACTTTCGAACGAAACCATCCTTACAGTTTCAGGTGTCCAAACCCTGTGGTTTGCTGACATTGTTAATTATCTGGCCGTCGGTAAAATCCCACAGGATTGGACCAAGCAACAATGGGATAGACATAATTTGAGGCCAAATAGTACTTCTGGGAGGACCCTAAACTGTACCACATCGACTCTGATCAGATTATTCGCCAATGTGTTTCGGAGAATGAATTTAATAGCATACTCGAGGTCTGTCGTGCATCTGCGTGTGGTGGACTTTTCTCCGGGAAAGAGATGGCTGCAAAGATTTTGCAATCTAGCTTCTATTGGCCGTCCTTATTCAAGGATGCCCAGGATTTCTCAAGGTCGTGTTCTTGATGTCAGGCACTCGGGAGCATAACTAAGAGAGATATGATGCCCCTAAACCCAATTCTTCCTGTCGAAATCTTCGATGTTTGGGGCATTAATTTCATGGGACACTTTCCCCTTCATTTGGACAACAGTACACTCTTGTCGCTGTTGATTATGTGTCCAAATGGAATATGGCGATTCCCACCCGAACCAATGACCACAAGGTGGTCATTGATTCTGTCAAGAAAAATATCTTTAGTAGGTTTAGGATTCCGAGGGCCATCACAGTGATGGGGCATTTGCGTGATCAGATAGGACCAAATTGCAAACTCGATCAAGACAGTCTCAGAATGGGTACAAATTTTGGTATCAGCCTAATTTTGCCTTAAGGAATCCAATGGTGAAGTTGGATTTTGGTTTTGACCTGGTTTGACTGGGAATTTATGAACACACCTAAATTAGCGGAAATGTCAGTCTGAGACTTTGTTTTAGGTCAAGATGGGTTCTGATGGTCAAATTGAAGGTACCAAACCATAGATAATATTTTTATATGAATTTTAGAGGGTTTAGGTGAATTTTATCCTTACCAGAACCTCAGTTACTTAAGTGGGTTTGTTTTTAGGGTTTCAGGAGTCATTTAATTCTCAAAACACATGAAAACCTTTTTCTACCTATATTAACCCACCTGTTGGATATTTAAGACCATTTGACCCATAATTACCCCTTGGGAAAACCCACAGTTATTCTGCATTCAAGATACGATGGTAAAATTACAGTTTTAACCCTGGTTTCTTGTCTTTCTCCTAGAATGATTATGCAATGAACTATGGCTCTCTAGCAGTTATGTAGAAGCATTTATTCCTTGATAATGACTAAATTGAGCTAGTTATGGCTCATGATGGTATTCCCATCAGTTCATTACCCAACTCATCCTAAATATCTGGGCAGGTTAGGTGAAATTGACTCACCTTGTATGTTAATCAATCTTCAAATTAGCTCACAAATCACATATCAACTCTAAAGTTCAAGTGAAATTCAAAACACCATAATTAAGGATTAAAATTGGTAGACTTAAGGGGTCAAGTTGCTCATTCCGATCTACTTGGATTCTCAGTGATAAGGAAGGTCAGTGGGGGAAATCATGTAACCCGTGGGGATGCTCTACCGTGTAGGGATCTCTGCGGGGCTCTCCCTTCCTGGCTACCCAAGTATTTCTCGAGTGAGTGATTTTCTGATTAAGAGGTATCATCCGCCTCAAACCTCCTTAGTAATTCAAAGATCTTTAGGTGCCTTGATTAGGTCTATTACACCTTTTGTCCCTCATCTGTCTCACTAGTGCATGTTGGGGAGGAGGTCCTTAAGACCTCCATTAGTAGTTCACTCCCGCCAAGGCTAAGCCTCAAATCACTTGTTTATGCTACCTTCTGATCATATTGATATCTCTTCGAACTCTTCTACTTCTGAGCCCATATCTCCATCAGCTATATCTATGGGAAATCAAGAAGAAGAACCCAATCTCTAGAATCAATTACAGTACCTCAACAATCTTTTCCAAGCATCCATGAATCTACCACAGCATCCTATGATGCACGATCATTACAATCCTGCTGTGGTAGCAATCGAACCTAGAGTTCAAATCCCTATTAGAGGACCTGATACTGAACTCAGGCCCAATATGCTTCATGCTTTCCCTAGATTCCATGGGCTTAACTTCGAAGATCCTTTCCAGCACATCCAACAGTTGAAACATCCGGCCCAGACCTTCGGGCCACCTATGCAAAATCATGATGTCTTACTCATGAAGATGTTTTCTTTCTCCTTCATGGATAAGGCTGCACATTGGTACCAAACTCTAACTCGTCCGATCAACACATGTGCTGGACTACAATCTGAATTCCTGAAGAAATTTTTCCTAGATGGTCGGACAAATGCTTTGAGGCACTAGATGATGCACTTCACGCAAAATCCAGGAGAACCACTTCATGAGTCATGGGATCGCTTTCTGGATCTCGGGTGGAAATGCCCCCATCACGAAGTTCCTAAATGGGAATAGGTCCTATCTTTTTAGTAGGGACTCCGTGAAGATATTATACTTTTTATCAATGCAACCTATGGTGGCAACATCATGGGTCAGTATGAAGATACTGTTTCGGAGATTCTTGAGAATATGTGCGAGAACTCCAAAAATAATGAATCTATGGGTATGTTCGACCGGATGAGTACCGGTGCATTGATAAACACCCTGGGGGCGCACGAGACTCAAGGCCTATTCGCATCTGTCGGCCTGGAACTAATGGGCAGTAGCCTGGACAAGGCCTCTACTATTGAGAAGAAGGTGGATGAATTGACTCAACATTTGTAGAGAGCCACCTCGGCACAGTAGAGCACGTATGCGCAACTGCCCTCTGGTAGGGAGGCTATGCATAACATTTATCACCACTCATCAAGGGATGGACTCATATCCACCCCTGTCTGATCTTCGTTTCGGAGGAAACTTCAGAACTACTTACTCTACTCGGGTGAACTTTGAACCCTCACATTTTGACTTCTCCTGAGTTCCTCAGACCTGCGAGGATCTCCATGCCATCGAAAATGATCCATTCTCTAACACCTATAACCATGGATCGCATAATCATCCCAACTTTGCATGGTCAGGGAATAATCAAAATCTGAGTTCTCAATTCCAACCCCGACGACAAGCTCTGCACCCTTACCAGCCTGCTCAGCCTAGGCCCAATCCAAATTATCAATCCAGGCCATCAAGGGAAGATAAAATGACTCTTATCCTACAAACCTTGGTTGGCATCCAAAAGGCCAATGCGGCTATGTAGAAATAGCACAAAGACGAGAACATAGAGTTTCAAAATCAACTCATACAGATGGAAAATGCTCACCAGCCTAGTGCACTTCCATCTCAACCTCTACCAAATTCGAATAATGTGCCGAACCAAAGGGGTGCTATGAACCTCAATCAGGACCAAGCACACTATGTTGATTAGACCCCTTCTACTCCATCACCCAGTAGGATAGAGGCTTCGACATCATACTCAGGATATTAGTAGCAACCACCACTTTTGCTGACTCCAAACCAAAACCAGCTTGGACTAAATTCTGTTACTACCCATAGTGGCAAATCAACTCAGGATCGACCTTATCCGAGCCACTCTCAGCCTGGTAGTTCAAAGCTTAACCCTAGGTTGGTTATCCAGGACACCCCCATCCCAGATCTAGAACCTGAACCAATCCTAGAGGAACCTAAAGAGATTCCATTTACTAAGGCCTTGTCTAAAGGAAAGAGGAAACCTAAACCCGTGGCAGTTAAGGAAGATCTGGTCAAGCTCTTTGAGCAAGTCTAGATAAACATTCCCTTGATGGATGCGATCTGTCACGTATTAGCGTACGCCCCTGAAGGATTTATGTACACCTAAGCATAAGCCACGAAGCAAATATGGGAATCCAATCATCTTGTCTAAGCAATTCAGCTTGATCATTTTGAGCAAGTTCCCGTAAAAAGCAAAAGATCCTGGCACCCCTTTGATCTCCTGTAAAATCGGTGATTTAGAATTTTATCAAGCATTATTGGATTTAGGAGCCTCTATAAACTTGATACCTACATTCCTACTAAACCATTTCGAGGAAACTGAGCTCAAACTGACTAAAGTGACCTTGCAGTTTGCAGATCGAACAATCAAGTCACCTAGAGGAATTCTCGAGGATGTTTTGGTATGGATCTGTGATTTCTATTTTCTTGTGGCCTTCACTGTGTTAGACATGGGGACTCCTAAAAATTTGAGGAACACACCGATCATTTTAGGGAAACCATTCCTAGCCACAGCTGGGGCAAATATCAATTGCAAAGAGGGCTAGATTGAGTTAAAATTCAGGAACTAGACATTAAAGATTGATGTCTTCAAGGCCCAGAAAGGAATAAATTATGGGGTAATTGAGGAAGTATGTGACATTAGTTCTATGGTTGAGGAACCACTTGCAGAGGAAGACCTAATTATTTCTGATCCTCAACCACAAGAAAACTCTGACCCAAAGATAGAGGAGCCAAAAGCTGACTTAGATTCACCCTTAGCTTCCATTTTATCTTCTGAGGCCTATCTCGAACCCCCACCTGCTACTGATAACCCAGTTATGGAGTTGAAACCTCTTCCAGATCATCTGAAGTATGTGTTTTTGGGTTCCAATCAAATGTTTCCTATGATTATCAATTCCCGACTCACATCTGATCAGGAAACAAAGCTGATTTCTGTTCTCCAGCAGCATCGGAGAGCCATCGAATGGACTCTCGATGATCTGACTGGTATTAGTCCCTCTTATTACACACATCATATCTACATTGAAGAGGGCTCACGACCATCCCAAGAGATGCAAGGAAGACTTAATCCGATTCTACAAGAGGTCATGAGGAAGGAGATCATCAAGTCATTAGATACTGGTATTATCTACCCAATCTCTAATTGCCGATGGGTGAGCTCGATTTAGGTTGTGCCTAAGAAGGCAAGGCTCACCATTATCATGACTGAATCTGGAGAGATCATCTTGACCAACATTGTAAATTTGTGGAGAGTCTGCATAGACTAGCGAAAGCTAAATGCCTCCATGAAGAACGATCATTTCGCACCTCCATTCATTGACCAGATTCTTGAGAAACTAGAGGGAAATCAATTTTTCTATTTCTTTGATGGTTACTTTGGATATAATCAGGTGGGAATTTGTCTAGAGGAATAGGAAAGGACCATCTTTACCAGGCCCTACAGTGTGTACGCTGATGGTCAACTTTTCGCTTAGCGTTATAGTATTTAAGTGGTGGAAAAATTGACTAATCAAAAACAATGAAAATAACCACTCGCACAAGAGCGGGCCATGTCCACAGGGAGGCAATGATGCAATCAATACTTTAATTATTTAATGTTATTTCAGATAGTCCGAAATCCCTTTTCAAATTGGACTTAAAATGTGAAGGAAAGTAGATTTGCAATAACCTAAAAAGTTAAGGGTGTAACTGCACTCACAGAAATCCTCAATAAATTTAGGATGAATTAATGCAGTTTTCACGTGATGTGTACTAAAGACAATTAGTACTTAAATCAAGTCCAAAATCAATCTTTAAACTAGCCAATATCAATACCATGTAATTAGAAAGAACTATGAGTGCTTGAATGTAACTCTACCACAATATAATAATAATAAAAAAATAAAATTGGTGGCAATGGCATTGAATGTAATTTCTAATTAAGATAAAAATAGAGCTTTCTTCCTCTCTCCTCCTCGCGAGGGAGAGAGAATAGGGGGGTCGATGCAGGGCTCAAGAGGACGGCGTGGTCGAGAGCTTTCCGACGGTGGCAGCGGCGGCAGCGAAGGTGGCTGGAGGTGGCCGACGGCGGTGGCCGGAGCTCCGGCCTGTGGAGCAAGATGGCGGCTACTGCTGCGGCTGTTCGAGCGGGCGCACGCGTGCGCTGGTGCGAGGGCCGGCGCTTGCAGGCTGCAGGTGGGTGGAGGATGCAGGCATGGGAGATGACTTGCAGGCAGAGAGGGTGCAGCGTCTGCTGTGCAGTGCGTAAATGCCTTCTGCAGGGAGGAGTGGCACACGGTTGAGAGCGCCTGGAGATGGCGGTGGGCACGCTGGTGCGGGCAGTTGGTGAAGGCGCACGGCTGCAGGCGCTTGCGGAGGGAAGCTGTAGGGGCGCGTATGCACACGTGGGTTGAAGACTGCTTGCAGCAGGGGGCGCTGGTGCGGGCAGTTGGAGAAGGCGAGCGGCTACAGGTGCTAGAAGTTGGCATGCAGGCCTGCTCTTGCGCTGCAGGGCAAGCTGGAGCAGTGGTTGGACGGTCGGCACACGGTAGGGCAAGTGCGGTGGAAGCAAGGCTGGCTGGATATGGCATGCGGTGAGGAGCACCTGCAGTGAGGTGCGGCTAGTGGGTGAGCGCACAGCAAGGGAGAGGCGCTTGGTGCTACTGCTTGAGGTAGAGAAGGAGCAGCACAGTGCTCTCCCTCTCCATAGAGGAGAAGAGAGAGCCGTTCCCCGCAGGGGGGAAATTCCTCCTTGTGCATGCCGCCTCTTCTCTTTCTAAGTCCTCTCTCTTCCTCCGTGTGCCAATCCAGGGATTTGCAAATCCCTTTCTATGTTTGGCCGGCGAGCGTTGGAGAAAATTGCCCTAATGTCCGACGGGGGAGGGGGGAAAGAATCGGCTGTTTGGGAAAATTATCCCCCCACCCTTGTTCTTTCTGGGTTTTATTACCTGCACATAAAAATAACAAAATAATTAAGTTATAGAATGTTATAAACTCAAATTATAAGGCATACAAATATTCTATAACTTACTTGCCATTATTAACACACCTAAACTATACGATTAAATATACTTATGCTTAGACTCATCAAATACCCCCATGCCTAAGATTTGCTAGTCCCTAGCAAAAATGAATAATAGAAGTTATCAGAAGACTTCTTTTCTTATTTCAAAACTTTAGAAATCCAGACAAATGTGAAGTGCTGAAAACCTAGGTAACAGATCCAAGTGAAAGAGCAGATTCGCATTGGGAGTTCGTACAACACCCTTGGCAAAAATTTCTGTCGAGATAGACAACCACTTCCTTCGGGGATAAAGCAGACGATAATCTGTAATTTGACCCCGACGTTTGGCTTAGGTAGGAGATATCAAATTGAATGGATTTATATTTGGTGGCACACACTCAACTGGTGCTACGTATAGTCTAGTTCCGTAGACTCTAGCTCTCTAGACTATTAGACAAGTCAACTCTGAGAGAGGCTACACAACTGTGTTCTCTTAATGTTTTGGGCACTCTCTCTTTCTTTCTTTCAGAGATCACGAATCTTGTCAGATTTAGAAATTGTACTTACTATTTGGTGGCCTCACATGGCATCCACACTTCAATTCAAGTCCTAATAACTCTACAACCACGTTAGAGTTCTCAACCAGTATTCAGGCGATCAGAAATACTGGAAGGTAGGTATGGGTAATATTTGGTGGAACGCGATAGGTGTTTTGTTGCCTCAGAAATAGTATTTCATCATAAACTTGGACCTTTTTTTTTAATATAACTATTTTTTTCTTTTTCTTCTTTATGTTTCTTCTTTTTCTTCTTCTTTTCTCTCTTCCCCCCTTTTTTTTTTAACTTCTTATTTTTGTTTCTTTTTCAATCAGCACAACACGATACAGACTTTTATTTATGAGGCATTATTAGGGATGATGACGGTCAAGAGGAAGTTGTGTGGCTTATTTGGTGGAAGTGCCTTTTCTCGTCACCGGGAAGGAATGGATAGGACAGGCGTATTTCTGACCTTTGACACTATTACCATCCTTCAGCTGAGGACTCTATGAATGACAGTCGTAACCATCCACCAAAGTTATAACTTTATTAAGACTCAATCTCTGTGTATCTACCTTATTTGGTGACTCTCAGGAATTCACACAAAATATGCACTCAGGGACAGAGAGTGAAAACTACGCCTAACTCTGAAGTATCATCATCTAATTATCCAGAACTTAAGAGTCCTTGCACTAGACTTAGCGCACCAGTAATCTGTCTACTTCTTCTCGTAAATATGAGGTGGATTTACTTGAAGATAGTATGCCTGACTCTCTATGAACTGTCAAAGGGTTCAATAGACTACAAATGCTCATTGGTTTTCCTCAAGGATCCATTACCAAGTCTACGTGCACATGAAATAAATGTACTGGATTCTAAACTTAAGAAATAATTCAAGAAGAAAAACCTGCAATAACAAAGGTATTTTGCTAAGGACTAACCCATTTAGCTCTTTTTTTTTTTTTACTAACATAAATGCGTAAATATTTCCTAAAATGCAAATGCACTCCCCCATGCCTAAATCCTACAATGTCCCCATTGTAAAATTAAAATAGGAGGAGAAAGGAAAAATATCACCTGACATAGTTTATTGGGTTGCCTCCCAACAAGCACTGCATTTTTTGTCAGCAGCCAGACTTATAAGGAACCTATAAGTCAGGTTCCAAACAGAAAAGGTTAAGCCCTAAGAATATACGTAGCAGCGTAGGCCTAGAAAACAGGTAACCACGGATGTTAGTGAGATGATGATGCCATGTAATTCCAAATGCTCGCCAGAAGAAATGAAAACAGAAAATTTCGTTGGCTACCTTGGGAGGTCTAGGAATAAGAGACAGAATATGAAAAGAGGCCTCCCGAAATGGAATAAGTGGAGGATAACAAGGATCCTCCAAAGCAGGATGGGTTTTAAAAGATATAATCATTATTAGTTCAAACCCTAGAATGGCGAGAGTAAAAGTACAAGCATCAATCCATACTCGCCATTCTACCCTAGGATGTATTGGCCAGATATAGTCTCTAGAAAGAATATACACGAGTAGAAATCTGAGCCAAGGATCGGTTAGGGAGTATAAGGGTTGTTTGTTGTGTTGGAAGGTAATGGTTAAGTCCAATGAGGGCTTAGTAGGTGTTAGGTCCAATTCCAACAATGATTCGAATTGTGTACACTCCCTAATAGTAGTAGACAACTTCAAGTTATCCTGCCTAGCTTTAATGATCGAAGTCTTATTTGAATCAAGGGTAGACTCCAAATTACAACTTTCTAATGGCAAGGTCAAAATGCAAGAATCATTATCATTCAGCTCATCCCCAGATTCATTTGGTTCACAGAAATATTTGTTGAGGTGTATATGTGATTCATTAGGAGTTGGATCAGTATCCTCAATTATTTCTAAAAGAGGATCAGTCTTAATACTTTGGAGGAAGCCTATATCATTGGATTCGTTATTGTTCTCGGGGTATAAATCCTCAAATGATGTGTTTTATCCCCGAGAGTCTCCCATAGACTTCTCATTTTGTTTGTTCTCCTCTAATATCAACTCCTATTTTGATGGAGGATGACTCTCAAAAGAAAGGAGGAATCTGGATTTAACCATATTATTTCTATCCTCTAGAGCTAAATCCTCAAATGATAAATAATTCTCCTGTGATTCACTCCAGATTTTCAGTCCAGGTTCCTCTGTTGGGGCATCCTTATCCTCTGAATTAGACTCTTCATATCACTAAGACCAGAATTGATCATCCTCCATTCCCTTAGGGTCACCTTCATTAGGTACATTTGAATCCTCAGGATATTGAATGATAAGTGTTGATTCCTGAGAGCGAAAATACGCGGTTTGTTAAAATACGTCGTTGTAACGCGTAAATCCGCTTTCGCTCTTAAATTTATAATCCTAGATAGGGAAGTATCTAGGGTCGTCCAAGGAGGCAATATGGTTGCAAAATTGATTCTCTTGCTTGGAATATATCTCAACTTTCTTTTGGTAATTTTCAATATACCATTTTTTTTTGTTTTTGAACTAAGGCAACATGCGAAATTATGGCGGGAAAAGTGTTTACACTTCCAATTAAGTAAACTACTCTAAAGTGGCAAGTAGAGCCTCTCCCTAAGCTCACTCTAAGCAAGTGGAGGCCTAGAATAATTAGGGAGAGGAAGTGAAGAATGCTGAAAATAAGCAAATAGAAATGCAAACAAGATATGCGAAGAAGGCAACTAGATAATTGATAAAGTGTTTAACAAAAATGCCTAGTAGAGGAATGCTTCTACTACTAGATAATTGAAATAAAGAAAGAAAACACAAATCCTCTAAATAGATGGTGAAGAAGAGGGCTTCTTGCTCCAAGGTTGGTGGCTCCCAAGCTTGAAAAGAATCCTTCAACTCCTTCCTTGCAGTACTCCGCCAAAGTGATGACCTCCAAGGCAAGCCCTAAGGGGGCGTGCCCTAAGTTTCTCTCCAAGGGTGGATGTCCACCCTAAGCTTTTCTCCTTTGCCTAGCTGTCCTCCTTGAAGTGGGAGAGTCCTCCTCCTTGGCGTGGCCCAAGTTGAAGAGAGTGGGGAGAAGAAGGCACCAAAAGGGCTGGTGATGTGCCCCTTTAATCTCCTTCTCTACTCCTTCTTCTTGGCCGTAGGTATAGGTTGTTTAGGTAGAAAATATACTAAGGGAGGATGCCCCAAAAATGGTGGTAGGTGGTGGCCTTTTATAGAATAGGAGGGGGGCTATGGTGACCTTTGAAATGGATGGCCAAGATGAGTTGATGGAGGTGGTTGGAGATCCCATGGCCAAGGAGAGTTGGCGCCACCTTAAAGGGCACCAAGGGGTAGTTATGGGTGTTGACACCCTTTGGTGTTGGCGCAAAAATGGGCATTCTAGAAGGTCATTAGGTGGCGCCACCTTAAGGTTCTAGAAGGGGGGTTATGTGGATGGCTAGGATGGCTTATGTGGGTAGGTGTAGGGTGGATTTAAGGGGCTGAAAGTGGCGCCAATATAGAGGTGGTTAGGGGTGGTTTTTGGCGCCAACTTGAAGTGTCTTTTGGTGGAGATAATGGGGTGAAGGGATGGCTAGGAGGTGGCGCCAACTTGAGTAGAGTAGATAGCTTAGGTAAGCTTGAGTTGGTGGAGCTAGCTAGGGTTGATTTTGGAGGTAATGACTGGCCAAGGAGCTGGTTGTTAGCTATGCTAAGCTAAGCTAAGATAAGCTAAGCTAGCTTAGCTAAAGGTGGAGTGGAGGAGAAGGTGTTGGAGCTAGGGTTTGGAGGAAGGAGCTGAGGAGGAGAGTCTGGAGCTGGAGCTGGAGCTGGCTGCTACTGAAGAGGCTGGCATGGGGCTACTCTAGCTGGCTTAGCTTGCTAGTTCTTTGCTAGCTACTAAGCCAAGCTAAAGTGAGCTAGCTTCTACCAAAATGAGCTGAGGTGAGCTAGGTCTGGTGCTCCCGGGGAGAATCAAGCTGGTTGAGGCAGCTAAGGTAGCTTAGCTCAACTGAGTTGAGCTAAGCTGAGTCCCCGGGAGCTGGACTTGAGCTTCCTGAGCTGAGATGAATTCTTCTTCAGCTGGCTGGAGTTGAGTGGAGCTGAATGTAGCTGGATCTGAGCTGGGGTGAACTCCTGTCAACTCAGCTGAGCTAGCTAGAGCTCCCTGTGAACTAGTGGGAGCTGAGATGAGCTAGACTCAGCTAAGTTGAGCTGGATCTGAGCTGACTTGAGCTAGGGTGAGCTAAGATGAACTCTCTTGAGCTGCCATCCAGCTGAGATTAGCTGAATGGAGCTGGGATGAGCTAACCCTAGTTCAAGTAAGCTAGGTTCCAGTTGCGGTGAGCTTGATCAAGCTGAGGTGAGTTGGATCAAGCTGAGGTGAGCTGGATTAGGCTGAGTTCCAGCTAGTCTGGGCTTCTCCTTCACCATTTTCCTTCTTGAGTGCTAGGGTTTTAGGGATCTGTGCATCTGTACATCCCTAACACTCACAAAAACACATTAAAACGACAATAAAAAATGCAATGCATGCCTATCCTAATTTATGCCTAAATGCAGCCCAAAAACCCGTTTGCGGAGTAAAATCCTAAGAGCTAGGTTAGTTTTAAAGCATAAAAATGATGATAAACTGGCGTTTATCAATTCCCTAAGTGGAGGGTCAGGAGTAGGCTCACTAAGAGCAAAATGGGATTCCACCAAATAATCAAGTGGGGAAGTGATAGGAACAATAATCTTCTCTTGCTTTTGACTCCAATATAGTTCAGGTGGATAATCAATATGATTGTTGTCCTCTAGTGGCCGCGTCACATTAGGAGAGTCTAAGTGATTGCTACATGAAATTGGATCCCCTATTGTCATTAAGTACCTCAGAATTATTTTCATGATCATGATTGGATGGGTAGGGATCAGGATTATTAGGAACCGTGTAGCTAAGTTGTCTTATTTCTTCATTTAATTGTTGACTATTCCTCAACATCTCTCCCATATATTCCATTATTTCCTTTTCTTGTTTTTGCATTTCTATCATAAAAAAGGAGAGGCTACTATTATCAAGTTGGGGAGGGTAGTCAATTTCAGGCTCTGGTTGCCTAGGGGTATCGGTCAAACCTCGATACGAAAAATCATGAAGGGTGGGAGGGTTGGGTGTTTGCATGGAAGTAGGGATTTCAGGATTGGAAAATCCCACTCCTAGGCTCTGCTCAAAAGTGGGAGTTATCAAGCCAGTACTCCCAGGGTAAGAATGAGAATGATCCCATGAATTATCAATATACCCATCAAAGGATGGATACACTCGGAGCATGGGATCCTGATTAAAAGATGGGAAGTATTGACTCTAATAATCTGAATGATAGGAATAAGAGTAATCCATTTCTTTAAGCAAAATAATTTTAACTCTCTTAGGCTTTAGCAAAATTTAGAATATAAGCAGAAAACTTCTAAGAGAGTTCTATTGTCAAAGCAAACGCAAATTCAACGGGATCTGTTTTTAGTAGATTGTAGGTCTTAGAGTTATATGTTTAGTTGGTGGCCAAACAAGTTTTGCAAAAATTACGCTTCCTAGGCCAACCTTCGTTGGTGCCTATAACCTATTTGCAAGGGATGGAAGTCTCGAATCGAGCCCACACACGAGGAACCGAAGTAACTTGGTGGATAGGCTTGTTGATTTCTGACTAACTTCCCTTGTGATGAAAAAGAAGAGAGGTAGAAATTTTATCTAGTGACCTTATGTGTGAGGTGCACAGTGTCTCAAGTGTGCAAGCATACGATCGTGCTTTGATTTTTTGAAATTCCGCAAACAAAATCCTTTTGCACACACTTTTCAGTCATAGATTTTAAAGTCCAACCTCTTAACAGTCCCAATTTGTTTAAAGTGACCACTGAATTAATTTGATTCAAGCACTTTTGTGGTCTTAGATTTAGGTTCAATGCATATGCATGACAAGTAATTAATGCTCAAGAGAAGACGTACCTTACACCAGCTTTCTTTATGCAGTGTATGAATGCAATGCAATAAAAAATAAACTAGATGCTGCTCATTCAGTCCTAGATGGTCGTCCTACAGATATGCAGCTTCTAGCAGGCAATTCAAAATTTCTTTTTTAATAAGAATAACAAATAGACCTAATCTAACGAACTAACTGAAATGCAGTTTAAAATAGTTTAAATAATCCTATAATCTAAATAAATGGGAACACGTTCCCAAAAATACCCAACAAGGGCCTAAAAGACAGTAATTTAAATTCTAATGTCTATCTAACTAAATCTAAATAAGACCTACTGCAAAATCAGAAATAGGCTTCTTTGTAAGCCTATATGCGTGGGATCAAGGCCCACGTGTTCCTGTTTTCATCCTCCAGGTGGCGTCAAGGTCCACCGAAAAGATCGTCTCCGCCGTGCGCGTTGTTCACGTTCAAAGTTGTCGCTTTGCTGCGCCTCGTCGCCAAGTCAGATTCCTTGCAAAATAATAAAGACGATTAGATAATTTCACAACTCAAAAGATTTAAAAACAATAAAGTAAATCTATTGCGTCTGTTGCCTCCCCAGCAACGGCGCCAATTTTGATGGTCAACTTTTCGCTTAGCGTTATAGTATTTAAGTGGTGGAAAAATCGACTAATAAAAAACAATGACAATAACCACTCGCAGAAGAGTGGGTCATGTCCACAGGGAGACAATGATGCAATCAATACTTTAATTATTTAATGTTATTTCAGATAGTGCAAAATCCCTTTCCAAATTGGACTTAAAATGTGAAGGAAAGTAGATTTGCAATAACCTAAAAAGTGAAGGGAGTAAGTGCAGTTTTCCCTCATAGAAACCCTCAATAAATTTAGGATGAATTAATGCAATTTTCACGTGATGTGCACTAAAGACAATTAGTACTTAAATCAAGTCCAAAATCAATCTTTAAACTAGCCAATATCAATACCATGCAATTAGAAAGAACTATGAGTGCTTGAATGTAATTCTGCCACAATATAATAATAATAAAAAAAATCAAATTGGTGGCAATGGCATTGAATGTAATTTCTAATTAAGATAAAAACAGCGCTTTCTTCCTCTCGCCTCGCGAGAGAGAGAGAGAACAGTGGGGGTCGATGCAGGGCTTAAGAGGACGGCGAGGTCGAGAGCTTTTCGACGGTGGCAGCGGCGGCGGCGGAGGTGGCCGGCAGTGATGGCCGGAGCTCTGGCATATGGAGCAAGAGGGCGGCTGCTGCTGCAACTGTTCGAGCGGGCGTGCACGTGCGTTGGTGCGAAGGCCGGCACTTGCAGGCTGCAGGTGGGTGGAGGATTCGGGCGTGGGAGATGACTTGCTAGCAAAGAGGGTGGGGCATCTGCTGTGTGGTGCGTAAGCGTCTTCTGCAGGGAGGAGTGCCGCGTGGTTGAGAGCTCCTGGAGATGGTGGTGGGCGCGCTGGTGCGAGAAGTTGGTGAAGGCGCGCAGTGAAAATGGGTGCGGGAGATAACTAGGTTTTATTATAGCGTTGTAGTATAGCCAGTTATTGCCATCATTTCAAATATATAATTTTTTTACTCGGAAAATAAAGAGTTCCCGAGGTCGAACTCAGGGAGCAAGTTGTATTCTAGGGGTACAAATTCTTATTACAAAAATAAAGAGAGAGAGAGAGGGAGAGAGATGAAAATTTGGCTTCTTCTTCTCTTCTTTCTTCCTCTCTTCTCTTTGGCTTTTGGTTTCTTCTTCTTTGTTTATCTCCTTGTGGTCTTCTTCTTCTGCCTTCTGTTCTTCAGATCTTCTTTTTACTTCTTTCTTCTGATCTCCTTCTCGTGCTCTTCTTCTGCTTTTGCTGTCAGGACGTTGTCTCTCCTTCTTTCTTCTTTTTCTTTCTGTCTTCTTTATCTGCAGCAGTGGTGATGTTCTTCTTCTTTCTTTTCTGCCTTCAGAGCGTCGTCTGATTTTCCACTCAGACGACTTAAGTCACCGCTGCTACAGTGCCGCTCGGTGCTCCTTCCTTCAGTCTTCGTCAGCCTTCTGCTCTGCCTCGCTTGTCTTCTTCTTCTTTGCTTTCTCCTTCCTCTTTGCTTCGACCTGGCTGCTCTTCTTCCTTCAGTCTTCTTCTTCTTCTCTTCAGCCCTTCTGCAGTCCCTTCACCTGTGCCTGCACACTCAAAGTTCCAATCAGAGACGGCAAAACCTACTCTACCCTCCCCCCCCCGCATTTCTCTCTCACAGAAGCCGCTCTTAGGAAAGCTCTCCCAGAGCTGCCGGGTAGTCGGGTACCGGTCGTGCCCGGGTCCAGGCCCACCGGCGTGCGTGGTGGGCGAGGAGTGCCAGACAAGTCGGGTCGGGTCGGCCGGATCCGCGTGATGAGCTCGCGGATGGGCCCGGTGAGACGGTGTGAGAGGGACCTCACCCCGTGTGCTGAGGCGATAAGCCTCCAGCACGTTTTCAATTTGTATCGCTGCGCCGCTCCAGAGCCTTCCGAGGTGGGACTAAATGTCCCACCCCAATTTGGCGCCTGCGTGGAGGAACCAGCTGGTAACTGCGGCTTTACGCGAGGCCCTCGCCCCTGCTGCGAACCTGGGGCTCTTCGCGAAGACACCCCACGCAACCTGGGAGCCTGATCTGGGCGTAGAGAGGCTGCAGCTGCAAGCGGAGGCAGCTCCTTCTGCACAGCAATGGCGGCGGAGGACGGGTGACCTGTTCACAGTAAAACGGCCTCTCGGCCTAATCAGAAGGTACCGAGAGCTTCGCCAGAGTGCGGCGAAGCTCGTGCGGGTGGTGGCGAGGCGCGGGGCGACGTGCAAGGGCTGCCCTAGGTCGGACTGTGGGTCGGGAAGTGGGTGTGTTCGGTGGATTTGCAGAGGTCGGGAGGCGGGAATTGGAAGGGCGGAAATGGATCAGGGTGAGGAGGCGGAGATTATGTGCAGGTCGGCGAGCCGTGTGGGGTGCTGGAGTGATGGGAGCGGGTCGCCGGAGTGTGGCCGGAGGTGTAGAAGGTGAGGGCTATTGGTCGGAATCGAGGGCGACAGTAAGGGTTTAAAGTGAGGAAAAGGAAGAGGGGAGAAAGGTGAGAAGTTATACCTACTTAACAGGACAAGGAGGGGCCGGAACAGGCGATAGTCGTATCGACTGTCGCCGGAGAAGAAGCTGCCCAGAGGAAGGAGCGACGGCAAGGAGAGGGCTGGAGAGGCACGTGCTGGATGCGGCGCGGCGCGGGAAGAGCAGGGGAAGGCAGCCCTGCTACTGGTAGTGCGGCAGAACGACGAGGAGGAGGAGGGAAAAACCGCCGGAGTTGGAGGGCTTCCTGTTGGAGTGGGGAGAGAGTGAAAAGAGGGTGTTTCTCCGTCAGGACCGAGCTGGGAAGAACGGTGGAGCGACGGGGGCATTTATAGGGGCCGAACCAGAGAGGAGGGCGGAGGGAGACGACGTGTCTCCCTCGCCGGAGGACACCGGAGGAAGGAGACCCATACCGTCCGTGCGTTCGCACGGCCGATATGGTGGGTTGCAGCGACCAGGGGGGTGTTCCTGCGACGGCTGACGACGTAGGGCATCCCCATTTGACCTGGCAGGCCCTCCCCCTTCCTCTGCGCGGCGCCATGCTCCGCGCAGGGTCGCCGGAGCATGGTGCTGGCAGGTTTTGCAGGGAGGACCTGAATGTAAAGAACGAAGAAGAGTTAGGGGCCAAAATGCAAGGGTTCAAAAGTCGAGGGGCAAAAAGTAAATAGATGAGGACCAAAATGTAAAGTTGGTCAAGAAGGTTTCTTCTTAGGCTCAAGTTTTTATACGTGACTAATTAGGACCTAGGGATTCTGATGGTGAATTTTATTTCTAGATAAAACCTTGTTTGACTGGTCAATTTACGCAAAAACCCAAATTAAGTTATTTATTGGGCATGGTTCTCAATGTAGGTCAAAATGGGTTCCGAAGGCCAAATTGAAGGTTCTAAACCCTAGAGATTATTTTTCTATGAATTTTAGAGGGTTTATTCTATTTTTACTTTGCCTCGAACCTCGCGAACTGAAGTGGGTTTGTTTTAAGGTTGTAGATTATCATTTAGTTCCTTGGAATTGCTGTAGCCCTTATCAGATCATCCCACTTTCCTTCTTGTTCAGTTTGTTTGACCTATGTTTGGACCCTGTATGCAGATTATACTGGTAAAATTGCATTTTTACCTCTTATGACTTGTTTTCTCCTTAAACTTAGAATTCTCTAAGTTAAGCCTTTCCTTGAGTTATGTAAGAGCTTTTATCCTCTGTATTAGGTCAAAATGAGCTAGTTATGGCTCATGATTAGGTTCTCATCATACCCCCCTGCCTAGCTTTTGCTAGTCCCTTCGCAAAAACTTAAGGTTTCAACCCTTGTTCTAGACCATGAAGTTCTTAATAGCTTCAGATAAGTGCTTTTTCATTTGAGCTTAGATTAGGTTAGAATGCTGACCATAGGCCTAAAAGGTACTCTAGTACCAATCAAGATCCAAATCTGTCTAGCCTTAGCCTCAGTCTTTAGCAAAGGTTTTTAAGGCCCACAAGAACTAACCTAAGGTTTATTGGACTTTATGGTTAAAGCACCCGTGCTTGAAATGATTTTAGCCCTGGCTCAGTTCGCAGTGCGTTTTATAAGAGAGAGATAGAAAGTTTTTCTGTTTGGAGAGTTTTCTCTCTCTTTTTCTTTTTAGTTCTAGCCTAGGATTGGCTTTTCAACACGGTCTGTATTAGATTCCTTGCTCCCATCATCAATCCTCAAGGGTTCCTGGCAATCGATGCTTCGAGATAGCACCGCCCATGGCAACCCCCGGAACCCTGGCTATTGAGATTTCGAGATAATCCCATCCATGGTGTTCCGTGGCCGAATCCAGACCCTCGCAATTGACACTTCGAGATAATGCCATCCATGGAATCCGAACCAGCAGAGTGCTTACATGCCCCCAGTAGGATATGTAAATATCCTAAGAGACAAGCACCGAGGAGATGATATTTTGTTACGCATCTTCGAGGGGATTTCCCGCCTCTCTGCACTGGGAACTCGTCCAAATCAACTTGTGTTGATCGGCCGCTCCTGCTCTAGGTGTTCTTTTCAGAATTTTACGACGCTTCTGCATGATTTTGATTTTTACGCTTACTGAACCAGGCTGTGTGTGAGGTTAGGGTGCTTAGGTTACTAAGTCCCGTAAACCAAAAATTAGTTAACGAGGCCAAATACTCCCTAAGCCTTAGACCTAATACTTCCGCTTTTCATTTT
The DNA here is from genome assembly GCA_037157565.1 of Thalassia testudinum. Taxonomy (NCBI): domain Eukaryota; kingdom Viridiplantae; phylum Streptophyta; class Magnoliopsida; order Alismatales; family Hydrocharitaceae; genus Thalassia; species Thalassia testudinum. The sequence continues at coordinate 92,210,551 of JAZHRO010000014.1, read as the reverse complement.
CCTCAACCTCTTGAGGAGTGTCCAGATCTTAATGGGTACTAAGAATCTATTCAAGAATGCCTAAGGTTTGCGTTCTTACTAATCTCATTATGCACTTTTCAGTTATTTTCTTGAATGAGGTCTAGAACTTAGGTTAATTCCTTAGTTCCTTACTAATGACTATCACTTTTGTCTCATAATTTTGTGCTCCTTTTTCATTTTGTTTCTTTTCTCCTCTCCTTCACAAAATTTCCTTCTCTTTTCCTATTATTCTTTTTCGAAAATTTTTTTAATTTTTATGGTGTTTTTGGCATATGTGAATTTTTTGTTTGAAACCTTTTCTTACAAGTTTTGCACTTTCATACCCCCCCATGCCTACGATTTGCAATGTCCTCATTGTAACCTAGGGGGTTTTTATTCAACTTAGTTCATTCCTTAAGACAGAAATTTGGATGAGTGAATGGGTTGGGTTGAATTTTGCAGACGATTTCTAATCCCAGATGCAAGCATCTGAGGTGGGGTCGGCTGTCTACAAGGGTGAACCTTAAGTGCAAAAAGGTGTCAGAAAAAGTTTTGGATTTTTTGGAAAATGACGGGTTGCCTCCCGTTAAGCGTTGAGTTTTACTCCATCGGCTGGGCGCAATAAGCTCAAGGGGAATGGAGGATATAAGATGCTTCAGCCAAATCAGTAGAAGTCACATCAATGAACGGCTTGAGTCTTTGACCGTTCACGATGAAAGGTTCGGAATTGTGGATGAGTGGACTGATTTTGATAGATCCATTTCTAAAAACTTGTCTGACTAAATATGGTCCGACCCACTTGGATCGCAGCTTTCCCGTGAAAAGTTTGAGTCGGGCATCAAAGAGTAGGACCTTCTGACCAGGATGAAAGATTTTTCTCGAGATATGCTTGTCGTGGAAGGCTTTAACCCGCTCCTTGTAGATTCGCGAGCTCTCATACGCGTCTTGGCGTAATTCATCGATCTCGCTGATTTGAAGTTTTCTGTGGGTTCCAGCCATTGAAAAATCTAGATTACAGTTCCATACTGCCCAATAGGCTTTATGCACCAGTTCTACGGGAAGGTGACAAGCCTTTCCGTACACCAGTCTAAAGGGAGACATGCCTAATTGGGTTTTGTGGGCGGTCCTATAGGCCCACAATGCTTCCGGAAGTCGGGACAACCAGTCCTTCCTGTGAGGCCGAACAGTGACTTGGAGGATTTTCTTGATCTCCCGATTAGACAGCTCAGCTAGACCATTAGTTTGGGGGTGATAAGGAGTAGAGATTCGGTGAGACACCCCGTATTTGGTCATCAGTGACCTAAACTGAGCATTTGTGAAATCGGTCCCCCCATCAGAGATTGTTGCACGAGGAATCCCGAACCTTGAGAAAATGTTTTGATGAATGAATTTGAGAACGATTTTGTGATCACAGGTTCGGGTCAGTATGGCTTCGATCCATTTGGACACGTAGTCCACAGCCAACAGAATGTATTCGAAACCATCCGAAACAGGAAAGGGGCCCATAAAATCAATCCCCCAAACATCAAAGATTTCGCATACTAGAATCGGTTGTATAGGCATCATGTCGCGATGGCTCATGTTGCCCAAAGTCTGGCAACGACTGCATGCCTTGCAGTGACTGTACGCGTCTTTGAACAGTGTGGGCCAGTAAAAGCCGCACTGGAGGACTTTTGATGCGGTTTTATGCCCGGCGAAATGGCCACCGCATGCCTGGTCATGGCAGAAAGATAGGACATTGCTGATTTCCTCTTCCGAGACACATCTCCGGATGATCTGATTACCACCTATGCGGAAGAGGTACGGGTCTTCCCAAATGTAATACTTGGCATCGTAGCGTAATTTGTCCTTCTTGGCCTTCGGCCAATCGGACGGGATCTGATGAGATGCCAAGTAATTTACTACATTAGCAAACCATGGAAGGCTAGTACCGATAGTCAGCAGGTGCTCATCGGGAAAATGCTCAGTGATGGGTCCGGAAGGGTTAATGATCTCAGAAGGAAGACGGGACAGATGGTCGGCTACCACATTCTGGCTTCCCACCTTGTCGCGAATCTCAAGATCGAATTCTTGCAACAGCAAGATCCATCGGATTAATCGAGGTTTCGCGTCCTTCTTTGCAAGGAGATGCCACACAGCTGTGTGATCCGAGTAGACGATGACATGGGAACCCAGAAGATATGATCTGAATTTTTTTAGGGCAAATACTACAGCTAGCAGCTCTTTCTCAGTAACCGTATAGTTACACTGAGCCTCATCGAGTGTTTTGCTGGCGTAGTAAATGACAACAGGTTTCCCGTCAATTTTCTGCCCCAAAACCACTCCTACAGCGAAGTCGGATGCATCGCACATGATCTCAAAGGGTTGAGACCAATCAGGGGACTGTAGGATCGGGGCTTGGGTTACTCGGTCATGCAGGATCTCAAATGCTTGAGTGCATTCCTGGGAAATTTTGAAAGGTACATCCTTGGAGAGAAGAGTGGTCAGGGGGCGCGCGATTTTTGAAAAATCAGGGATAAATCGTCGATAAAAACCGACATGCCCCAAAAAAGATCGGATGTCCGTGATCGAGCTGGGCATAGGAAGGTGAGAAATCAGATCAACCTTAGCTCGGTCCACTTGGATGCCTTTTTCCGAAATTGAGTGCCCCAGGACAATTCCCTCAGGCACCATGAAATGGCTCTTTTCCCAGGAAAGAACCAAATTCACATCGATGCACCGCCTGAGTATCTGGACCAAGTGTTGGAGGCAATCATCGAATGATGCTCCGAAAATAGAAAATTCATCCATGAAGACTTCCAGATAATCACCCACCATATCTGAGAATATGGCAAGCATGCATCGCTGAAAAGTAGCGGGTGCATTGCAAAGACCGAAAGGCATCCTTCGGAAAGTGTATGTTCCGAAGGGGCAGGTGAACGTGGTCTTTTCTTGGTCCTCAAGATGGATTTCCACCTGGTTATAACCGGAGTACCCGTCAAGAAAGCAGAAGAACCTATTTCCCGCAAGTTTTTCGAGAATTTGATCAATGAAGGGTAGTGGGAAATGATCCTTCTTCGTGGAGGAATTGAGTCAGCGGTAATCTATACAGACTCTCCACGAGTTGGCTAATCGGGTAGGAATGATTTCTCCGGTCTCAGTCGTTATAGTGGTGAGTCCTGCCTTCTTGGGCACGACCTGAATTGGGCTCACCCAACGACTATCGGAGATCGGGTAGATGATTCTGGCATCTAACCACTTGATGATCTCCTTTTTCACGACCTCCTGCAGATTGGGCTTTAAGCGTCTCTGCATTTCACGAGAAGGTCGTGTGCCCTCTTCTGAATAGATATGATGAGTACAATAAGAGGGACTTATTCCAGTCAAATCATCGAGAGTCCACCCGATGGCTCTGCGATGTTGCTGGAGGACAACAATCAGACGGGATTCCTGTTCAGGACTGAGGTTGGAATTGATAATCATAGGAAGGGTCTGATTAGAACCCAAAAAGATGTATTTCAAGTGAGCAGGAAGGGGTTTCAGTTCAAGGATGGGGTTATCAGCAGCAGCGGGTGGTTCAGTATAGATGTGAGGTTCAAGGGTGGGAGTTACTGGGTTGTTCATATATGGATTCGACTCCTCAGTTTGCGGATCAAGATCTTTCTGCGGTTGATGAGGTATAATTAGATCATTCTGGAAGTGTGTTTCATCAACCAAAGTCCTAATGTCACAAATCTGTTCGATGACACCGCAATTGATTCCTTGTTGGGCCTTAAATATATCAATTTTCAGTGTTTGATTCCCAAATTTGAGCTCTATTTGGCCCTCCTCACAGCTAATGTTGGCTCTAGCAGTAGCCAAGAAAGGTCTCCCTAAAATGATTGGTGTATCCCTAGGGTTCTCAGGTGCGTCCATATCCAATACTATGAAGTCTACAGGAAAGTAGAAATCCCGCACTCTCACAATAACATCCTCGAGAATCCCTTTTGGTGACTTTATAGATCGATCTGCTAATTGTAATGTTACCTCAGTTGGTTTCAGCTCAGATTCTTCTAGATGGTTAAGTAAGGATGTGGGTATAAGATTTATGGAAGCACCCAAGTCTAGCAATGCTCTATCAAATTGTGTATCACCTATCTTGCAGGAAATCAGGGCAGTACCAGGATCTTTAGCCTTGGGTGGGAGTCTGCTTAGGATTACAGAGCTGGCTTGCTCTGACAGAACAATTGGACTCCCACTCTTGGTTCGCGGCTTACGCTGGGGTGTACACACATTCTTTAAAAATCGTGCATAAGCCGGTACGTGGTAGATTGCATCCATCAAGGGGATGTTTATGCGGACCTGCTTAAAGAGCTTGACCAGGTCCTCCTCAGGTGCCACGGGCTTGGTTAGTCTCTTCCCTTTGGTTAAGGCTTCAGGGAATGGGACCTTGGTTGGTTCTTCTAGGATAGGTCCAGGTTCTTGATCTGGGACAGTGGTATCTTGGATAACTATCCTAGAGTCATGGTTATCAGGCTTGGAGTGGTTCGGATAATGCGGGTCTTGAGCTGTTTTACCACTACGTGTTGTTACAGAATTTAATCCGGCATGATTTTGGTTTGGGTTTGGTAAGAGGGGTGGCTGCTGCTGAAATCCCGCATAAGAAGTTGAAGCATCCATCTCATCTGGAGATGGAGTAGTAGGGGCCTGATAAATCCATTGTGCGTGGCCTAAATTTGGATTCATAACGCGCTTCTGGGTCGGCACGTTATTCGAGTTAGGAAGAGGTTGGGAAGGGAGTGTGCCTGGCTGGCGAGAATTTGCCAACTGGGCCAATTGAGTTCTAACCTCTGTAAGTTCGTCCTTGTGTTGTTTTTGAATAGCCGCATTGGTTCTTTGAATGTCAGCCAGAGTCTGAAGGATTAGGGACATTTGATCCTGATTTGGCCCTGATGGATAAGTAGGGTTGGGCCGAGGCTGAGGCGGCTGGTAATGACGAGAGGGCTGTGGGCGAGACTGAAAAGGTGGTCTTTGGATTTGGGAATTTCCCGCCCACTGAAAATTGGGATGGTTTCGCCATCCAGGGTTGTAGGTGTTGGAGAATGGGTCGTTCTGGATGGCGTTGAGGTCCTCGCAGGTCTGAGGAACCTCTAGAGAATCAGGGAAAGGGGGAATGGAATTCCCCAGGCTGGTGTAGATAGGATCGGCTGATCCTCCGATCCGAGAATCAGATGGGGATGGATATGGATCCATCCTAGGGGAAGATCGGCGGAGAATGTTTTGCACAGTCTCCGGTGTGGAAGGAGGTTGTGCAAAGGAGTTACGCGGAGAGGTGGCTCGCTGTAAGTGCTGAGTCAGCTCATCCACCTTCTTCTCAATGATTGAAACCTTGTCCAATCGACTGGCCATTAATTCCAGGTCGACTGATGCGGACAGGCCCTGCGTCTCATGTGCTCCCTTAAGATTCGTCGCTGCGCGAGTATTCGTCCTGTCGAATAATCCCATGGAGTCATTGTTGATGGAGTTCTCGCACACGTTCTCGAGAATCTCCCACACGGTGTCTTCATGTTGACCCATGATATTTCCTCCGCAAGTTGCATTGACGAAAAGGCGGATGTCCTCACGGAGTCCCTGGTAAAAAGATTGGACCTGTTCCCATTTAGGAACTCCGTGATGGGGCACTTTCTCATGAGATCCTGAAAACGATCCCATGCCTCGTGGAGAGGTTCTCCTGATTGTTGAGTGAAGTGCGTAATCTGATGGCGCAAGGCGTTGGTCCGACCAATGGGAAAAAACTTTTTCAAAAAGTCGGATTGAAGTTCTTCCCAAGTGTTGATCGGCCGGGTCTGAGTTTGATACCAATGGGCGGCCTTGTCCATAAGAGAAAAGGAGAACATCTTCATGAGAAGAATATCCCGATTTTGCGCATCTAACCCAAAAGTTTGGGCCAGATGCTTTAGTTGTTTGATGTGCTGGAAGGGATCTTCGGAATTAAGCCCATGGAATTTAAGTATAGCATGAATCATGTTGGGCTTCAATTTGGAATCAGGTCCTCCAGTCGGGATTCTGACTCGAGGCTCAATAGCCACCGCAGCAGGATTGCAGTGGTCCCGCATCATAGGACGCTGTGGTGGGTGCACGAAGTTTTGGAAGAGGTCATTGAGTCGCTGGAGCAGGTGCTCCAGATTATTTTCTTCCTCAACTGGCTGAGCCATGATGGGGGAAGAATAAGAACTTGGTTCTGAATCAGAAGAGAGAATAATGTGAGGGGGTTGCTGCACAAACACGAGCGTCGAGGCTTGGCCTTGACGAGAGTGAATTTCTAAAGGAGGTCTTAAGGGTGGTCTTAAGGACCTCCTACCGTACATGCACTGTTGGAAGAGATGAGTTTAGAAGGTGCTGGACCCAATCAAGACACCCAAAAATTTGTTGGGTGACTATAGAGGTGCGGGGCAGAGGGACCCCTTGATTAGAAAGATCGTCCACCTGAGAATTACCTGGGCAGCCAGAGAGGGAGAGTCCCGCAAAGACCCCTACACGGTAGAGCGTCCCCACGGGTTACAGGGTTTCCCCCACCTGACCTCTCTTGTCACTGCAGTTCCAGGTAGACCAGAATGGGGATCTTGACCTCTTAAGTCTACCAATTTTTACTTTAAGATCAGGGTGCTTAAGGTTTCACTTGAACTTTTAGTTCTTTGAGTGCAAAGAGTGACCTAATTTAAGGTTGGTTGACCCAAGGGGGCAACTTTACCTCTTGTTTCCTTGGAGAGTTTTTGGGTCTTGTCTTTTAGGGTTCAAGTGTTTAGAGAGCCAATTGTTTTAGGTTTTCTTTGAATAGGTATTTTCAGACAAGGGCTTGGGCCACTTCATTTGGTTTTCTCAATTCTTGCTTAAGGAGTGTGTCTCTAAATCCCTTGTGTTGGATCCTAGGTTGGCTCTACTTGGTCCAATTAGCTCTTTGTTGGGTAATTAGGGCTCAAGCAAGAATGTGTTAGCCCTTAAATACCCTTAATAGTGTGCAAGAATAATGAGTTGAAAACATGCAACTTTTTATGGTTACTAAGTATGGAAGACAGGTTAGCCCTATATTGCTTGTTCTTTTCTTTTCTTCCTCTTTAGAGTTTAGGGGTTAATAGTGAGAGGAAAAAAATTACCTGTCCTCGGAGTGGTTGTCGTGCGGTTGCTTGTCTTCTTGATTTCCTGTAGCTGCACAAAAGAGAGGAGATTATCAGAAACTAAAAAGAAACAGGAATGTTTACCTCTAGAATAGTCGTTGCTCCCTGGCAACGGCGCCAATGAAAATGGGTGCGGGAGATAACTAGGTTTCATTATAGCGCTGTAGTATAGCCAGTTATTGCCATCATTTCAAATATATAATTTTTTTACTCGGAAAATAAAGAGTTCCCGAGGTCGAACTCAGGGAGCAAGTTGTATTCTAGGGGTACAAATTCTTATTACAAAAATAATGAGAGAGAGAGAGGGAGAGAGATGAAAATTTGGCTTCTTCTTCTCTTCTTTCTTCCTCTCTTCTCTTTGGCTTTCGGTTTCTTCTTCTTTGTTTATCTCCTTATGGTCTTCTTCTTCTGCCTTCTATTCTTCAGATCTTCTTTTTACTTCTTTCTTCTGATCTCCTTCTAGTGCCCTTCTTCTGCTTTTGCTGTCAGGACGTCGTCTCTCCTTCTTTCTTCTTTTTCTTTCTGTCTTCTTTATCTACAGCAGTGGTGATGTTCTTCTTCTTTCTTTTCTGCCTTCAGAGAGTCGTCTGATTTTCCACTCAGATGACTTAAGTCGTCGCTGCTACAGTGCCGCTCGGTGCTCCTTCCTTCAGTCTTCGTCAGCCTTCTGCTCTGCCTCGCTTGTCTTCTTCTTCTTTGCTTTCTCCTTCCTCTTTGCTTCGACCTGGAAGCTCTTATTCCTTCAGTCGTCTTCTTCTTCTCTTCAGCCCTTCCGCAGTCCCTTCACCTATGCCTGCACACTCAGAGTTCCAATCAGAGACGGTAAAACAAACTCTACCCTCCCCCCCCCCGCGTTTCTCTCTCATAGAAGCAGCTCTTAGGAAAGCTCTCCCAGAGCTGCCGGGTAGTCGGGTACGGGTCGCGCCCGGGTCCAGGCCCACCGGCGTGCATGGTGGGCGAGGAGTGCCAGACAAGTCGGGTCATGTCGGCCGGATCCGCGTGATGAGCTCGCGGATGGGCCCGGTGAGACGGTGTGAGAGGGACCTCACCCCGCGTGCTGAGGAGATAAGCCTCCAGCACATTTTCAATTTGTATCGCTGCGCCGCTCCAGAGCCTTCCGAGGTGGTACTAAATGTCCCACCCCAACTTGGCGCCAGCGCGGAGGAACCAGCTGGTAACTGCTGCTTTACGCGAGGCCCTCGCCCCTGCTGCGAACCTGGGGCTCTTCGCGAAGACACCCCACGCAACCTGGGAGCCTGATCTGGGCGTAGCGAGGCTGCAGCTGCAGGCGGAGGCAGCTCCTTCTGCACAGCAATGGCGGCGGAGGACGGGTGACCTGTTCACAGCAAAATGGCCTCTCGGCCTAATCAGAAGGTACCGAGAGCTTCGCCAGAGTGCGGCGAAGCTCGTGCGGGTGGTGGCGAGGTGCGGGGCGGCGTGCAAGGGCTGCCCTAGGTCGGACTGTGGGTCGGGAAGTGGGTGTGTTCGGTGGATTTGCAGAGGTCGGGTGGCGGGAATTGGAAGGGCGGAAATGGATCAGGGTGAGGAGGCGGAGATTATGTGCAGGTCGGCGAGCTGTGTGGGGTGCTGGAGTGATGGGAGCGGGTCGCCGGAGTGTGGCCGAAGGTGGAGAAGGTGAGGGCGATTGGTCAGAATCGAGGGCGGCAGTAAGGGTTTAAAGTGAGGAAAAGGAAGAGGGGAGAAAGGTGAGAAGTTATACCTACTTAACAGGACAAGGAGGGGCCGGAACAGGCGATAGTCGTATCGACTGTGGCAGGAGAAGAAGCTGCCCAGAGGAAGGAGCGACGGCGAGGAGAGGGCTGGAGAGGCGCGCGCTGGGTGCGGCGCGGCGCGGGAAGAGCAGGGGAAGGCAGCCCTGCTGCTGGTAGTGCGGCAGAATGACGAGGAGGAGGAGGGAAAAACCGCCGGAGCTGGAGGGCTTCCTATCGGAGTGGGAAGAGAGTGAAAAGAGGGTGTTTCTCCGTCAGGACCGAGCTGGGAAGAACGGTGGAGCGACGGGGGTATTTATAGGGGCCGAACCAGAGAGGAGGGCAGAGGGAGACGACGTGTCTCCCTCGCTGGAGGACACCGGAGGAAGGAGACCCATACCATCCATGCGTTCGCACGGCCGGTATGGTGGGTTGCAGCGACCAGGGTGGTGTTCCTGCGACGGCTGATGACGCTGGGCATCCCCATTTGACCTGGCAGGCCCTCCCCCTTCCTCTGCACGGCGCCATGCTCCGCGCAGGGTCGCCGGAGCATGGTGCTGGCAGGTTTTGCAGGGAGGACCTGAATGTAAAGAACGAAGAAGAGTTAGGGGCCAAAATGCAAGGGTTCAAAATTTGAGGGGCAAAAAGTAAATAAATGAGGACCAAAATGTAAAGTTGGTCAAGAAGGTTTCTTCTTAGGCTCAAGTTTTTATACGTGACTAATTAGGACCTAAGGATTCTGATGGTGAATTTTATTTCTAGATAAAACCTTGTTTGACCGGTCAATTTACGCAAAAACCTAAATTAAGTTATTAATTGGGCATGGTTCTCAATGTAGGTCAAAATGGGTTCCGAAGGCCAAATTGAAGGTTCTAAACCCTAGAGATTATTTTTCTATGAATTTTAGAGGGTTTACTCTATTTTTACTTTGCCTCGAACTTCATGAATTGAAGTGGGTTTGTTTTAAGGTTACAGATTATCATTTAGTTCCTTGGAATTGCTGTAGCCCTTATCAGATCATCCCACTTTCCTTCTTATTCGGTTTGTTTGACCTATGTTTGGACCCTGTATGCAGATTATACTGGTAAAATTGCATTTTTACCCCTTATGACTTATTTTCTCCTTAAACTCAGAATTCTTTGAGTTAAGCCTTTCCTTTAGTTATGTAGGAGCTTTTATCCTTTGTATTAGGTCAAAATGAGCTAGTTATGGCTCATGATGAGGTTCTCATCACGCAGCTGCAGGTGCTTGCGGAGGGAAGCTGTAGGGGCGCATGTGCGCGCGTGGGTTGAAGACTACTTGCAGCAGGGGGCACTGGTGCGGGCAGTTGGTGAGGGCGCGCGGCTACAGGTGCCAGAAGTTGGCATGCAGGCCTGCGCTTGCGTTGCAGGGCAAGCTGGAGCGGTGGTTGGAAGGTCGGCACGTGGTAGGGCAAGTGCGGTGGAAGCAAGGCTGGCTGGAGATGGCATGCGGTGAGGAGCGCCTGCAGTGAGGTGCGGTTAGTGGGTGAGCGCGCAGCAAGGGAGAGGCGCTCGGTGCTACTGCTTGAGGTAGAGAAGGAGCGGCACAGTGCTCGCCCTCTCCACAGTGGAGAAGAGAGAGTCGTTCCCCGCAGGGGGGAAAAATTCCTCCTTGTGCATGCCGCCTCTTCTCTTTTTAAGTCCTCTCTCTCCCTCCGTGCACTAATCCAAGGATTTGCAAATCCCTTTCTGTTTTTGGCCGGCGAGCGTTGGAGAAGATTGCCCTAATGTCCGACAGGGGAGGGGGGAAAGAATCAGCTGTTTGGGGAAATTATCCCCCCACCATTGTTCTTTCTGGGTTTTGTTACCTACACATAAAAATAACAAAGTAATTAAGTTATAGAATATTATAAACTCAAATTATAAGGCGTACAAATATTCTATAACTTAATTTCCATTATTAACACACCTAAACTATACGATTAAATATACTTAGGCTTAATATTAGTCCATTTTAATGGACTCATCATACGCATTTTGCAGGATGCCATTCAAGCTATGCAATGCACCTGCTACTTTTCCGCAGTGCATGCTAGCCATATTCTTCGATATGGCAGGTAATTACCTTGAGGGCTTCATGGACAACTTCTCAGTATTCGGTGAATCTTTTGACGAATGCCTCCTACATTTGGTCCAAATCCTTAAAAGTTACATTGAAGTGAACATGGTTCTCTCTTGGGAAAGGAGCAACTTCATGGTTTCTGAAGGCATCATTCTAGGACATCTTGTCCCTGAGAGAGGTATCTAGGTTGACGAAGCCAAGGTGAATTTGATTTCCAAACTACCTGTGCCTAACTTGATCAAAGGCATCAGATCATTCCTGGGGCACGTTGGATTTTATCATCAACTTATACCTCATTTCTCTAACATCGTATGCCTCTTGACAAATCTCCTCTCAAAGGACACACCTTTTAAGGTATCTAGTGAGGTAATGACCAAGAGATTTGGAGATGCATTCTCGACGACGAGGTCAATGACATAATCTCATTCTGTCATGACCAAGCTTGCGGTGCCCATTACTCTGGGAATAAAACCACAGCGAAAATCCTTCAGTGAGGGTTCTTTTGGCCCACAATGTTAAAAGACGCACAATCCTATTGTAGGGCATGTGCTTGTTGTCACACCCTTGGCAACATGGGCCAGTGACATAGGATGCCCTTGAATCCAATCATTATGTGCGAAATCTTTGACATCTAGGGAATTGATTTCATTAAACCCTTTTCAGGATCTAATGGCTTCGAATATATCTTACCCACTATTGATTACATCTCTAAATGGATCGAAGCCATCCCCACCAGAACAAGTGACCTGAAAGTTGTTCTTCGGTTCATTCAGGAGAACATCATCTCTAGATTTGGGGTTCCAAAAGCCATCATCAGTGATGGTGGGTCTCATTTCACCAATGTGCACTTCCAGTCCCAGATGAAAATGTATGCAGTGTCACATCATATTTCGACTCCTTATCACCACCAGAATAATGGATTGGCTGAACTATCAAATCAAGAAGATCCTTCAGGTCACTATTCGAGCTGATAGGAAGGATTGGTCAACCTGCCTTCCAAAAGCCTTATGGACCTATAGGACCACCCATAAGATCCAGTTAGGCATGTCGCCCTTCAAACTCATGTATGGGAAGACATGTTGCCTCCCCATGGAAATGGAGCTTAAAGCTTACTACACAATGCGGAAGTGTAATCTAAATCTTTTAAAGGCTAGAATCCACCATCGGTTCCAATTGAGCGTGATCAAGGAGCTACGCAATGATGTGTACGAGAACTCCCGAATCTACAAAGAGCGGGTGAAAGTCTTCCATGACAAGCATATTTCACGAAAATCCTTCCATCCAATCAAAAAGTACTACTCTTCGATGTCAAACTCAAACTCTTCCCAGGAAAACTAAGATCAAAGTGGATTGGACCATTCCTTGTGGGACATGTTTTCAGAAATTGAGCTGTCGAAATCAGTGAAGTCAGGCACGAATCAAAGCCCTTTGTGGTGAATGGTCAGAGACTCAAACCATTCTTCGAACTCACCGACACAAATATGGCTATAGTATCTTTTGATCTTGATTCTCCATGAGCTTCATTACACCCAACTGATGGTGTTAAACTTAAAGCTTAACAAGAGGCAACCCATCATCTTTGAAAAAATTGAAACCTTCCTGACATATCTCTTTACTGAATTCATATTACATTCTAGGGTTCATCCATTAAAACAGCCGACTGCACCTTTGATACTTGTATTAGAGCTAGAAATCATCTGCAACAGTCATTTCGACCCATTCACCACCCACCTGTTCTAATGTACAATTTGATTGGAACTCGAACCCACCAAATTTATAATGAGGACATTGCAAATCTTAGGTGATGGATGGGTTTTGGCAAAGTAAAATCAGGGTTAGGAGAAACCCGTCATCACAGTTAACAAAACACATTATCAAATACAATTTTTAACCAAAACTCCAAGGAAGCCTTGGGTCAAATACATGGAGGTGATGTTTACATTGATTGAAATCCATGCTTCAAGTTGTTTCTGTTTGGTGTTTTAGGCTTTTGTGATTTTTTTGGTGTTTTTGTAAAGAAAAGGCAAGCAAGATAACTCACAAAGGAGATGGAAACAAATCTGATATATCATGCAAATGTTTATTACAATATACTAAAAAATGCAAAAGAGCTAGGAATGAGAAGAAATCTCCCAAATCGGCTGTTTGGTGAGACGACGGTGCTTGGCGACAGCTTGGACAAAGAAAGTGAGGTGCTGGATGAGGGAGGTGAGATGCAGGAGGATGCCGGATAGAGGAATACTTCACCAAGGCTTCGAAATGGGGATGAGGAGTTGGAGGTGATCTTTTATCGAAATGGAGGTGGAAGGACAACTCCAAGGCTTCTTATGAAGGTGGTGAGATAGAGGACAAATATTTAGTGGGGTATAGGAGCATTACACTAAAAAAAGGCCTTTGGAGCTTCGGAATAAGCTCTAAGGGAGCTTTGGTAGGTTACTAGAGCTTAAGAGTAGGTGGGAATAGAGTAGGTATAGATGGTTTGGAAAGGGAGGGGTCATGGGGTTTATATAGTGGAGGAATGGAGGTCTATTGCATGCTCGAGTCTTCAGCGACATTTAAAACGTCGCTAAAGACCCATTGAAGCTATTGCTTCACATTCAAGTGCCTTTACTGGCATGAGAAGGCGCGGATGTAGCTGGCACACCGCACGGAGGACTTCAGCCGTTTGATCAGGTGCGGAGGGCTAAGACCATGAGGAGGAAGTGCACGCATGATGGAGTTTGAATCCTGCACTCAACGGTAGCCAATGGATCTCTCATCGCATGGCTGAGAGGCATCTGTGGATCGCGCCTTCGCTAGTTTGAACGTTCGTGGATCTCACTCCTCGAAGATTCGACGACCGTTAGTGCATCTGGTCGTGTTAAATGAGTGCCTTTGATTGAGCACGTGCAATTTGGCGTGTGTCCTTACATCGTTGGATTGCGTCAGATCGTGTGTGAGGAATCTAGACTACTCGATCAAAGATCGAGCGGTCAAATTTTCTTCAATGCTGTTGTGGGCATGGAGGATTGCTGCTCGAACCCACGCCTCTCGTTTGAGGAGCAAGTGCGCTACCGTTTGGCCAATGTGCTAGATGGTTGCGTAAGAGCAGTGCGGTCGCACGCCTCGACCGTTGGATGAAGATCCAACAGTTGTGATGAAGCCTTCGCTGCTCTGCTTTGGACGAGAGCACTGGCGATGTAACGCATGTCCCAATAGTTTGATTGAGATCCAACGGCTGGGAATGTTCTTTGCATGAAGCTGGTGCATGGTGGCTCAGTAGGTCGGCTTGGATGGCACCACATGGCACCATCTAGGCCATTTATCTTCTTCTTGTAGAGGGTGCCATGGAGCTCCGATTGGGGTGATTTTCGTGTTGACGAACTACGATTGTCGCTTTAAATTCATCTGTATGGTCGAATTCTTCATCTGAAGCCCATAAAGATTTCGCACTGCCTTCTGGCCATATAAAATGTTAGAATTAATATAAAGTATATACAAACTATCCTAAATGCAATGCAGTGAATGTTATGCAATATTTATACTATGATATGCAATGCTAGGCCTAGAAACTATCATAAATAAGCATTTTACCATGAATTCATGCATGTTTATCATACCACCATGGTTACTTTTTGCTAGTCCCTAGCAAAATTAACCCAAATGCTATGTATAAAAGTAGAATTTGGATTTGATCACTTAGGCACGATTTGCTGGTTGCTTTAGAAAATTTTAACCCAAGACCTAGTTACAAAAACTCAATATTGCTCGGGTGTCTGCCAGAATGTAGGCCGCCCAAGCCCTCGCATTATTTGAAAAGGTAAGATACATTTTCTTGCTTTTTCTTCTTTTCTAACTTTTTTTTGGGCTTTTTGAGTTTGAGAGTTCTAGGATAGCTTTTTACAGCTACCCAACCCACCCAAGATCAAAAAGGACTCTAAGCGCTAAGCATCTTATGAAAGAGTAAAAGACTCACTAGGTAGCCATTAAAATGGACTTCAGGTTTCTACAACCCTAGGTGGCTTTAAGAGTTTCTGCTTAAAGGTTTATCTTTCCGAATGATAGCTTTCTTTCTACTTTTAAAATTTTTTATGGGGTCAACACAAGGGTAAACCTAGTATATATTTCCCCGATTTATTCTACTTTCCTACTTCTTCCTTAAGTGTTTTGGGAATTATTTATGCATTTTTTTGAGTTGGGCTCTAGATAACAGTCCAATGGGCTGTTACCCAAGGCAACTTACCAGCCATACTCGTGCGGTGAAGTGTGGTTTATTTTTCTATTTTTTTCTTCTTTTTCAATTTTTTCTATTTTTGAGTATGATTTTTTTTCTAAGTAGGTGGCTTCCCTGATCTAAGATTTACCTAAAAGCAATTGAATGAGTATGTCAAGTAGTTGGGCTTTGGACAACCGACCAATGGGCTATTACCCACGACAACTTGCTTGCCATACTACCCTAGAATGTTTATTAGCTACCTAATTTCCTAAGAAATCGCCAAAAGGTAAGTCAGTGCAAATAGTGTGTAGATGTTTAGACTTAAAGTCCCCTTAAATCAGAGGGTGGGTTGATAAGTCGTGTACTTATCACCCCAATTTATTAGCCAAATTAGAATAAAATTACTTGGCAAGGACTCGAGACTAAGTCCACTTTTGAGTGGACACTCGGGCTAATTAAGCCCGAAACCTTAAAGAGTCTAAGTATTCAAGTCCCAAAGTATCAATTCCTAAAATTTGCAACTCCTAATGCCTAAGTTCTCTTCTCCTAATTCTATTTATTTATTTATTTTATTAATAAAATAATAGGAAATTACTGTTACAGTTGACAAAATGATTATTTCACAAGATATCCACCATCCCATGCATAGCTAATGCAACGTCCTTATTGTTAAAATGAAAGCATGCAGGACAGTAGAATTGGAAGAATACCACTTGGTTTTGACAAGATTCTGGATAGCTCGAAATAGCCTTTACACGTGCTGAGTTTAGTGCCTTCAACTTGGTAATGTCCTTAATAAAAAATAACTAACATTGAGGCTATAATAACATAGTTTTCGGGCCCCTAGATATGGGTCTTGGAGAGTGAAAATGGACTTGCCAAAGAGATGATCAATGAAAGTGGCAAGGTAGTGGTTCTGGGAGAGCCCAAATGGTCTCCAATAGGAGTTTTGTTGATTGAGTATAGAGGAAGTGTTGGTGGATATAGAAATTGGGCAATGGTTGGGTGAATAAGGATGATGAGGGATTTGTGATGTGTTGGGGGTTTGTGGGTACTTTATAATACCTAACGTTTCAAGAGTTTCTCCCCAAAATTCAATTTCATCCTCACAATTAGGGTGCTTAATCCAACCATCCTAATCCTCATGATTCCCACCCAAAAGTTGAACCTCAAACTCTAAAAATTTATGATGAGGACACTGTTGGGTTTTAAGTTGATCATGTGAATCATCCAACAAATTTCCTATTTCATGAATATCCCACATCCCGGATTGCCACAGTTTATTGTACGTCTCCATTGTCCTCAATTATCCCTGTAACCGTGTGATTTTCTTCCTGAGTTTGGGTTGAGTTAGCCCTTAAAAGGTTGTCTAAGGTATGTATGGCCATTACCTCCTCTATTCTGACAAGCTCCTCCAACAAACCACCCTTAATTTTATCCTTCTTTGAGACCTCAAAAATATTAAATTGATTTATTTTATTCTTAAAGGTCATTTCTATATTTCCTGATTCACAATCAATCCTTGTCTTGGAGATAGCCAAGAAAGGTCTTCCCAAAATAATCATGGTGTGGTTGAGCTGTTATGGTGCTTCCATGTCTAGGATCATGAAATCAACAAGGTAATGCAAATCATTAACCTTGAGTAAAACATCCTCCAAAAGATCCCTTGGATTTGTAATGGATCTATTAGGCAATAGCAAGGTTATGTCAGTGTTTTCAGGTAGCCTAGACCCAGTTTCATATGTAGTGATGTGGGGATCACATTAATGGAAGCACCCAAGTCGAGGAGAGCCCGATCAGAAGTAATGTTTCCTATTGTGCAGGAAATCAGTAGGGCTCCTGGGTCCAGCTTCTTAGGAGGTAGCTTGATCAAGATCAGTGTTCTTGTGTTATCAGACAAGACTACTCTCCTATTGTTTTCAGATTCCTCTCTACACTTTTCTTTATATGAATTCAGTAAACCTATGGCGTAGGCGAGGATTGATCCAATAGTCGCAAGGAGTAAAATGATTGTCAATTTGAAAGCCTGAAGTAAGGACATCCTTTCCTCCAATTTCTCATTTGACTTTTTTTATTTTCCTATAGAACAACATACTCCCAAATGATATAGCTATCATTGTAGTATAGTGGTGAGTATTCCCGCTTGTCAAATGCGCAACCCCAGTTCGATCCCCAGCAACGATGCAAAAATGATGGACGAGTTTTGGAGAAGTAAAATCAGGGTTAGGAGAAACCCATCATTGTAGTTCGCAAAACATGTTATCAAATGCACCTTCTAAGCAAAACTCCAAGGGAGTCCTGATTGAACAGCAATCATGCAACCTAAATCACCTGAATTAAGCGAAATTCTAGCATAACTTAGGAATAATGCATTCATAGTATCATAATTTGCACAATAGTCAGTTTATTTGTCATATAGATAATATCATCATTTTATGCCCTAAAATAGAGATTATTTTAATCGTAGATGATTTGAAGCCACAGATGTCATATCAAACTAGACAGATCTAATCAAAATGACGATGGGAGTCCAACTATTCTGAAATCATCCTGATCAGACAAACTAGAGCATCGTGTGCAGTCCATAGAAGAATGGAGATCACGGAGCCAAATGACAAAGATCCAAGCCTCAGATGAAGAATCCAACCTCACGGATGGATCCAGATCGACAATCGTAGTCCAACGGCGGAAAAATCAACTCGATCATAGGTGTACAGCACTAGATACAAAGAAAAAAAGATGGATGGCCATGATGGTGCAATGTGGTGCCATCACAACCGCTCTCTCACCACTGCCCCATCTAGGAAGCCCATACCACATGCTGTGGGCCGTTGGATCATCCAACAGCCACGAGTGCAGCACGTCGCCCGCTTAGACTATATAAACATAAATACAAAAAAGCAACTATATATAATAAAACGTTTGCATAGCACATTGGCTCACATGCGTGCGAATGCAAGCGCGAGATGCAAGTTTGATGCGAAGCTCATCATGGTCTCTAATTACCCCTAATTAACTAGTCTTCCTAGTTAATTAGCTAGAAATATGTAAATATATGGGTTAATTATTAAATAAGGGATAAATAGTAAAGGACCTTAAAATAAGTTTAAAATGCGATAGTATCATCCAATTAATATTATTAATAATTTAATTACTAATTGTACTCGAAATATTATTAATAATTCATCTAATTAATGTGTTAACTAACTTAAGTATAATATATATCTAAGTATGTAATAACTTATGTAACATTACTTAATTAAATAGATAAATCTAAAAAGTTCAAAATGTAAATTCAAGGTCTAAATATAATAATTGTCTTATTTATAATCATATGTAAAAAGTTGAAAAAAATTCAAATTAAAGTAAACCTTAAAAACTTGAGTTTACATTTTAGTCCTTATATTTTATTTCATTTAGGCCCTTACTCTCCATTTAAGTCCTCAGCCTTCACTACGAACAAGTCCCTGAAGCTTCTTCTTCTTTCCTTCTTCAACCGTCTGGATGGTTGGTGGTTATCTTCCTCAACACAGTTAATTAAGTTAATTGTGCTTAATTATGTGCAGAAGAAAGTAACTTAGGTTAACTTGAATTTATGTTGATTAAGTGGTATAGGGTCAAGTTAACCTAACATTTTAGATTTTATTTCTTTTAACCGGTTGAATCTAGGTCGTTCGCTGGGAGGTATAACTTAATTAGAATTCACCATTAAGTCTAAGCTACTTATAAAAAGTATAATTAAATTTATTTTAAGAACATGAATTTTTCTTAAGATTTAAAACTAAAAGACTATGCAAAATTCCATAAGAAAATACATTTACACAAATGATCTTTAACAACAAGTAAACATGTTTAGTTCTTTTTACTTACAAGAGATTAAGGCAATAGAAAGTAATTCTAATGGGAAATATGCCTTATTACAACAATAAGCTCAATAGGAATGAATAATATGCAGGAAATTAAACCATTTTATTTCTCTTCTTTGCCTTCGGCCTCTTTTTTTCTCTTCTTCTTTTACCTTTTTCTCTTTCTTTCTCTTTTCTTTTTACTTATTTCTTAATCTTCTTAATCTTTTCCTTAATCTTTCTCGAGCTCTTTCTTTTACATGTCTTCTTTTCTTTTCTTCCTTCACTGCCTTTTCTATTTAGCACTTGCCTGTTCAAACTTCCTTTCTCTCTACGAGCTCTCTGTTTCTTCTCCCTTGTCTTCCTTTCCTTTGCTTCTTCTCCTCTTCTTCTTCTCCTTAGCATCCTCTCCCTCCGGGCCCTTACAAACATTTTGAACTGAACCGATTTAACTATTTAAACAAAAAATTAGGTTTTTAATTGGCAGCTTGGATCGGTCGGGGATACACAGCACCCCTCTCAGGGTGGGACCTGACCCTACTAGGTCCAAGCCTGGTTTATTTAGTTTCAGTTTATTTTCGGTTCTCATAGTCTCGTGCCCATCCAACTCACAGCTCCCCAGGCCCATGCACACACCCTCACATGCCCACACTCACACGCCCACAGGCTCACACACTCCTGGGCATGCACACTGCACACGCCCACACACACACCCAATGCTCAATTCATTTCCTTGTGCCGTGCACTGTCGACTAAGAAGCCCTTATCACAAATAAGTTTTATACCCATGCGGCCGCTCCAATCCTATCAAGGTGGGACTAAGTTTCCCCCTCCCAGTCTAGACTTCAGATGTCAATTCCAGCCAGCTCAGAGCTCTATTCCAAACAAATAAAAGGTTGCTGGAAACCTCTTGAGTTGTTCTACATGATTGAATTGTCAATTTGATACTTAGGGAAAGTTAAGCTCTTTGATTTGAAGGGCGAAGGTCCTGGGTTTACTACGTTCAAATTGGCCTGCAGAGTGAAGTTGTGGCTCTAAAGTCCTGCAGAGGGTCTTTTGACTTCCAAATGGGGTATTGAAGAGGTTCAGACGATGATTCTGTAGCTGTTGATGAAGGTAATAAGCTCTCAGGAGCTTCAGGGAAGGTGCAGAAGCTAAGTGCTTCTCCAGGGAGCTTGAGAACTATGATTCAAACTCTGAAAGGTCCTAATAGAGAGCTAAAGACCTAATGAATCAATTCAAACAACCTTTAGAGGTTGTTATGAAACTGTCTTGGTAGATCTTTCATCTAAATCTCATTAAAAATCCACTATTGTCAATTTGGGTTCAAAAACAACCCAAACTGACCGAAATCAAATTCTACTATATAGTTGATCAGAGCTCATCCAAATCTTATCTAAATCATTCACAAACATCCAAGCAACAACTTGAACTCCTCAAATTGTCTATTTGAATCCAAAATCCAAGGATCAGACTTTAGTTTGACCAATTAGCCTTAAATTTTGACTTTCTGAGTTTAACTATTTTAAAGGGAATTAAAGCCTTAAACATCTTCTCTTCAATCATAGGAATAGATTCAAACCCTTAGAAAGATGATTCAACTAAGGTTCCTGGGGTTCCAGGCCTGTTGCCTAAGCTTGAAAAGGAGTTTGTTCGTCAGGACAAACCAAGGTTTTTTATAGTGATTGACTGATTAAAATAGTCCTAGGGCAAGGCACTGGTGCTTTTAGACCTTTCAAATAAGGTTTAAATTTAACTATCAGACATCTCCAACTCTGCTGGAGTTGCAGAAGATGAAGACCTAACAGAAGCTCCAAGTACTAAAACCTCAAAGAAACTATGTCAGCATGATTAGTGTACTTCAAATCATGGATCTGGAGCTTCACACTAAGTTCAATAGGTTGAAGAGCTTGCTTTAACTCGTCGAAGCTCATCGGAGCTCCGGTGAGTCTAGAAAAAGGCAAATGTGTACAGATATTAGTTTAATGTGCCATTAATGATTCAAAAAGCTTCCTGAGGTCATAAGGAACCTTAGGAACAAATTAATTTCGTTAATTGTTCATTAAAGTGAAGATTAAACAGTGAATTCATTTTAGACAAGTTCTAAGTTGGATTGGCTCATAACTTGCTTTCCCACTCAATTGAGTGGAGAAAACAAGTCAAAATATATTTGCAATGGTATATATGTGTGTAATTAATGATTTAAACTTCTCCTGAGCCGCCATTGACAACGAGCTCAGAAGCTTAATGAAAATTGGGCGTTTAAGTTATAGGTGGTAATTACTTAAATTAAAGTGACGATTAGGGCCCTTAGGTGATGAATAAATGGTGGAGGACCTAGTGAAGGTGGAAATTGCTCAACTACTGCTACCATGGACTGCAGGAGCAGTTGGTGGAGGTGAAGCTGCTTCAGTTGATTAGATGAACAATTTAGTAATTAAGGATGATAGACATGTTCATGGAAGGTGTGAGAAGGTGAACGATGACTTAAAAAGACAAAAGAATTGCTCCTGAATAGCTAAAGGAGCTCACTGGAGCTGAGGAAGATGAATGTGAAATCTAGCATTACACTACCTAGTCTACCTAACTAACAATCCTAACTAGTCTACCTACCTAATCTATTGTTACCTGGAAGAAGGGGATAGAAGATCTCTTTTCATGGCTCATAACGGAGAAAGAAATCAGAGGGTTGGCGAAAGAGTCTAGTGGGTGGTTGTGAGGTGAAGCAGAGGAGCTCCTAGTCAACACTTGTGTCAGAAGACTCGGCTGACTTCGTCAAAGGTCCAGAGCGATCGAAGATGGATGGAGGAAGACGGATGAAGTGGAGGAAGGTTGCCGGAGTTTAGAGAGAATATCCTATCAGGTTAGCTCAGTGAAGAAGATGGAAGGGTGCCAAGTTAGTGAAAATCAAGGGTGTGGAGGGGTATTTATAGGTGGCAGCAACTGAGATGGAGGTGGAATTTGGACGAAGAAGCGGCTAGGAGTGGAGTAACCACCGGTGTATTCTCCGATGCCAGTGAGGTTATCTCCAACCCTAAAATAGGATTTTAGCTTCATCCAGACTGGTGGATGAAAAGGAGATGGTGAGCACAAGCTCTAGGAGCATGAAGAAGAAGGAATGACATCAGATGAGCAGTGATCAGATAGTGGACGCACCTCCTGTCGTCAGTCGCCCAGACGATTGAAGAAGGAAAGAAGAAGAAGTTTCAAGGACTTGTTCATAGTGAAAATTGAGGGCCTGAATGAAGAGTAAGGACCCGATTGAAATACAATTTAAGTACTAAAATGTAAACTCAGGTTTTCAAGGTTTTTTTTTTAATTTAAATCTATTACAACTTTTTATATATGATTATAAATAAGACAATTATTATATTTATACCTTGAAATTACATTTTTTGACCTTTTTAGATTAATTTATTTAATTAAGTAATATTACTTAAGTTATTACATACTTGAGTATATATTATACTTACGCTAGTTAATCACATTAATTAGATAATATTTCGAGTCCAATTATAAATTAAATTATTAATAATATTAATTGGACGATAATATAGCATTTTAAACTTATTTCAATGTCCTTTACTATTTAACCCTTATTTAATAATTAACCCTTATATTTACATATTTCGAGGTAATTAACTAGGAAGACTAGTTAATTAGGCGTAATTAGAGACCATGATGAGCTTCTCATCAATGGCTGATGACAGGAGGTGTGTCCACCGTATGATCACCGCACATCGAACGTCATTCCTTCTTCTTCAAGCTCCTGGAGCTTGTACTCACCATCTCCTTTTCATCCACCGGTATGGATGATGCTATAATCCTATTAGGGTTGGAGATAACCTCACCGGCGTTGGAGAAGACGCCGATGGTTACTCCACTCCTATCCACTTCTCCATCTAGATTCCATCTCCATCTCAGCCACCACCACCTACAAATACCCCTCCACACCCTCGATTTTTGCTAAGTTATCTCCCTTCCCTCTTCTTCACTGAGCTAACCAGATAGGCTATTCTCTCTAAACTCTGGCGACCTTCCTCCACACCATCCGTCTTCCTCCATCCATCTTTGATAGCTCTAGAGCTTCGCCGATGTCAGCCTAGTCTTCTGACACAAGTGTTGACTAGGAGCTCCTCTGCTTCACCTTACAACCACTTGCCAGACTCTTTCGCCAACCCTCGGATTTCCTCCTCTGTTATGAGCCATCGAGGGAGATCTCCTATCCCCTTCATCTAGGTAACAGTAGATTAGGTAACTAGGTTAGTTAGGTTAGTTAGTTAGGTAAATTAGGTAGTTGTAATGTTAATTTTTCACTCATCTTCCTCAACTCTGGCGAGCTCTTTGAGCTTGTCAGGAGCAATTCTTTTGTCTATTTAAGTCACCGTTCACCTTCTCACACCTTCCATGAACATTTCTATCATCCTTAATTACTCAATTGACCATCTAATCGACTAAACCAACTCCACCTCGACCAACTACTCCTGCTGTCCATTGCAGCAGTAGTTGAGCTTATTTTACTCTCACTGGGTCCTCCACCATTTATTCATCACCTAAGGGCCCTAATACTTACTTTAATTTAAGTAATTACCCCCTATAACTTAAACACCCAATTTAAATTAAGCTCTTGAGCTCGCTGTCAATGGTGGCTAAGGAGTAGTTCCAATCATTAATTATACATCTATATATCATCGCAAATGCCCGTTGGCTTACTTTCTCCACTCAATTGAGTGGGAAAACAAGTCCTGAGCCAAATCCAACTCAAAACTTGTCTAAAATGAATTCACTATTTAATCCTCACTTTAATGAACGATTGACGAATTTAATTTGTTCCTCAGGTTCCTTGCGACCTCAAGAAACTTTTCTCATCATTAACATCATAATTTTACAATTTTTGTACATTTTCACCTTTTTCTAGACTTATCGGAGCTCCGACAAGCTTTGACGAGTCAAACAAGCTCTTCAGCTTGTAGAACTCAGTGTGAAGCTCCAGATCAACGATTTGAGGTTTACTGATCAAGTTGAGACATTTTAATTGAGGTTTTAGTGCTTGGAGCTTCTGTTAGGTATTCATCTTCTCCAACTCCGGTAGAGTTGTAGATGTTTGACAATTAGGTTTAAACCTTATTTGAAAGGTCTGAAAGCACTAGTGCCTTGCTCTAAGACTATTTCCATAATTCAATCACTGTAACAAACCTTGGTTTGTCCTGACGAAAAAACTCCTTTAGAAGCTCAGGCGACAGGCCTAGAACCGTAGGAACCTTAATTGCATCATCTCTCTAAGGGTTTGAATCTGTTCCTAAAGTTAAAAGGAAGACGTTTAAGGCTTTAATTTCCTTTGAAATAGTTAAACTCAAAAAGTCAAAATTCGAGGCTAATTGGTCAAACTAAAGTCTGATCCTTGAATTTTGGATTCAATTAGTCAAATTGAGGAGTTTAAGATGTTGCTGGGATGTTTGTAAACAATTTAGATGAGATTTGAATGAGCTCTGATCAACTATATGGTAGAATTTGATTTCTGTCAGTTTGGGTTATTTTTGAACCCAAACTGGCGATAGTAGGTTTGAGATGAGATTTCGATGAAAAATCTGCCCAAATAGATTCATAGCAACCTCTAAAGGTTGTTTGAATTGATTCATTAGGTCTTTAGCTTTCTATTAGGACCTTTCAGAGTTTGAATCACAGTTCTAAAGTTCCCTAGAGAATCTTTTAGCCTATGTTCCTTCCTGAAGCTCTTGAGAGCTTAATACCTTTACCAACAGCCACAGAATTATCCTTTGAATCCCTTTAATACTTCATCTGGAATTCAAAAGGCCTTCTGTAGACTTTAGAGCCATAAACTTCATTCTGCAGGCCAGTTTGAATGTAGTGAACCTAGGACCTTCGCCTTTCAAATTGAAGAGCTTAACCTCCCCTGAGAATCAAATTGATACTCCAATCGTGTAGAATAACTCAAGAGCTTTCCAGCAAAGTTTTATTTGCTTGGAATGGATCTCTGAGCTAGTTGGAATTAACATTTGAATTTCGGATTGAGAGGGGGAAACTTAGTACCACCTCGGTAAGACTGGAGTGGCTGCATGGGTATTAAACTTATTTGTGATAAG
The DNA here is from genome assembly GCA_037157565.1 of Thalassia testudinum. Taxonomy (NCBI): domain Eukaryota; kingdom Viridiplantae; phylum Streptophyta; class Magnoliopsida; order Alismatales; family Hydrocharitaceae; genus Thalassia; species Thalassia testudinum. The sequence goes on along the minus strand of JAZHRO010000014.1, from coordinate 92,185,483 downwards.
GGCTTCTTAGTCAACAGTGCATGGCGCAAGGAAACAAACTAAGCATTATGGGTGTGTGTGTGGGCGTGTGCAGTGCACGTGCCTGGGTGTGTGCGCTTGTGGGCGTGTAATTGTGGGCCCGTGAGGGCATGTGCATGGGCCTGGGAGGCTGTGAGCCGGATGGGCTGGAGACTATGCAAACAGGAAATAAACCAAAACTAAGTAAACCAGGCTTCGACCTAGTAGGGTCTGGTCCCACCCTGAGAAGGGTGCTACGTATCCCCGACCGGTCCAAGCCGCCAATCAATAACCTAATTTTTGTTTCAAAGGAATAGATCGATTCAGTTCAGATGATCTGCAAGGGTTCAGAAGGAAAGGTTGCTAAGGAGAAGAAGAAGAGGAGAAGAAGCAAAGGAAAGGAAAAGAAGCAGTTGAAAGAGAGAGCTCGTAGAGATAAAGGAAGGTTGAACAGGCAAGTGCTAAAATGAAATGGCAGAGTAAGAAAGAAAGAAAAGATATGTAAAAGAAGGATCTCGAGAAAGAATAAGGAAAAGATTAAGAAATAAGTAAAATGAAAAGAGAAAGAAAGAGAAAAAGGTAAAAGAAGAAGAAGAGAATGAAACAGGCTGAAGACAAAGGAGAAATTCATGATTTAATTTCCTACATATTATTCATTCCTTTTGAGCTTAATGTTGTAATAAGGCATATTTCCATTAGAATTACTTTTTCTTGCCTTAATCACTTGAAATAGAAAGAAATAAACATGTTTGCTTGTTGTTAGAGAAGATCATTTGTGTAAATGTGTTTTTTTATGGAATTTTGCATAGCTTTTTAATTTGAAATCATTAAGCAAAATTCATGTTCTTAAAATAAATTTAATTATACTTTCTATACGTAGCTTAGACTTAATGGTGAACTCTAATTAAGTTATACCTCCCAGCGAACAACCTTGACTCAACCAGTTAAAAGAAATAAAATCTAAAATGTTAGGTTAACTTGACCCTATACTACTTAATCGGCTTAAATTCAAGTTGACCTAAGTTACTTTCTTCTGCACATAATTAAACACAATTAACTTAATTAACTGTGTTGAGAAATATAATTATCATTTTAATGACGGCGTTGCTAGGGAGGTAATATTTTGCTTCATTTTAATTCACCAAAACATTCCCTTTCATAGCTTTGTCTGATCAACATTTTAATGGAGCCATTGCTGGGAAGGTAACTGTAATTATATTCACCATTATTACTGTCTTTTGTTTTGTATTATTTAGTTTTGTTTTTGCTTCGTTTTCTGTCTTCTTTTCAGGTTTACCTCTACAGGTAATCTCAGGAAAGAAGGTGAGTTTTCTTTTTCTATTTTTCATTATACATACCATTGTAAGTACTCTTTCCTTAGTCTCTAGTTTAGTTTGAATTGCTGAATTTAGTTATTTAAAAAAAATTAAAAAATACAAAAATACATACTTTTTTACTAGCAGCAGCATGTTATTGGCATACACTCTTAGAAGTGCATTTACCTGCTAGTTGCTTTACGATCTGACTGGGGAAGATTTCTACTATTTTTCTCGCATCAGTAGGAAAACACAGGAAAAAATAACTTCATAGATCCTTGTCCTGGAGATAATATCAAGATCAGATATTCTTTGAAAATACTTAAAAAGCAGTCACTTTACTTCTTTTGATCATATTTTTGAAAAGATTAAGTAAAAAAGGATAATAAAAATTGACTTAAATCTGTTTGCGAAATGCATGCAAGTTTTATCATTATCGCCTGTTGCATGCTATCACGCACACAGCGCGACCATTAGAGTCACACGAGTCTAAATTTTCTATCTGTCCTCTTTGCACCTCTTAGGGCTTTGGTCGAAGATCAACAAGTCTGTCTCACTACTAGAGCCCCAGGGAGCCAATAGTGAGTAGTCTCAATCCTAAACGTTAAGCCTTTGAGCTTTAAGGATACACATTTGCGTAGACACAATATTAGGACGTGTATTTTGATACTGATATTATACTTGTTTGCGTCCAAAATATTTTACGTATTCTAGGACTCTCTTCTTTCCCTTGAAAGAAGAGAAAAACCCTCTTTTTCGCGTTGTTTTGCGGGTCTTATTGTCGCTGATTATTGGTGGTGTGAGTGTGCCTTTGCACATTCTTTTCATTTTATGCATGGGAGGCAACCCTTGAATTTGCCTCTTGTAACTCCTTTGACAGGTGCTCCTAAGCTGCTTGCAGCTAAGAAACCACTTAAATTCCCATCGGATTCGTCTATTTCTATGGATTAATTGCAAAATCAGAATCCTGAGATCCCTTCTTCTGGTCAGGGGGAGATGCCGCCTTTTGACATTCATGAGGTGCTCCTAAACCAGAATCTTAGAATGCATGAAAAAAATCATCAAATCAATCTTTTAACTGCAGCTTTAAATAATTTATAGAATCTTCAAACCCATCCTCCACATCAACCTGAGGCAGGTTTTGACCTTCCTGATTTACCGATTCCTCGTCCTAGGCCTCTACTCCGAGACTACTATAATCCATCTAATGCACATGTACAGTCTAATGTTAGGATTCCCATTAGGGAAAATGACCCAGAATTGAAGCCAAACATTATAGGTCTAGTCCCACATTTTCATAGATTTGAATCCGAGGATCCATTCCAACATATTGAAGATCTTAAAAATCTATCTCAAACTCTTGGACCTCGAAATCAAAATTGGGAAATCCTACTCATGAAGATGTTCCCTTTTAGCCTTAAAGATAAAGGAGCATATTGGTATAGAACTATTGCAAGACCAATCTCAACTTAGGCTGAAATTGAATCTGCATTCTTGAAGAAATTCTTTCCTATTGGTCGCACGAATGCTTTAAGGCGAGCAATCAAAACTTTCAATCAAAATCAACGAGAACCAATTCATGAAGCGTGGGAGCACTTTCATGAATTACAAAGGAAATGCCCACATCATGACATCCCTCATTGGCAATTAATGCATATCTTCTATTATGGACTGTAAGAAGGCATTCGGAATCTAGTTGATGCCTGCTATGGAGGGAACTTTCTCAATCGCGATGCAGAATCTGCTTCAGATTTATTTGAAGGGATGGCAGAGAACTCAATCAAAAAAGCATCCACATCGCAATTTACGCGGGGCATGAATACAGCACATCAAAATCCGCATAAGGGCATTCACGAGATTGGTAATCTGTCCAGTTCAAAGGATTTGGAAATTATTACAGAAAAACTGGACAAAGTCGACATCATAGCAAAGCATCTCGATGAGGTCTGAAATACTATGGAAACTCTTACACCTCTACTTGCTATGCAAAATTTCGCACATTCACTTGTTTCGCAAATTCCCACTGGGAGGGAATTTGTGAATAATCTGGATTCTACAGATCCATCTTCCTTGGATTTTCTATCTACTCCTGCACTAACCCAAGGAGGGACCTTTGTCCCACAACCTTTCCCACCCTTTTCCCTACCTTTTCCTGTTGCAGAAAACATGCCATATCTCTTTGGTTTACACGCCATCCAGGAAAACATTCCAAGATCAAATCCTTATTCTAATACCTATAATCCTGGATGGAGAAGCCACCAAAATTTCTCTTGGGCTAATCAAAATCAAAGACCAAATTATCCAAATCAGACCCATCTAAACCCTTCTCTAGTGCCTTCTTAGCAACCAAATGTGAGGCCTAATTCCTTGAGTATGTAGAATTACTTTGGGCCAATTAGAGATACGTAGCTCAACCAGATTTTGTGAGCTGTTACAGGGAGTCAATGACAAAATGCTGAAGCTCTCGCTGAGATTCAAAGGCAATGTAAGGTAGAATTGGCTGATTTATGAAATCAGATCACGCTTTTGGTTGAGTCTCGTCAGCCAGGTACTCTTCCATCTCAGCCAATTTTGGCCCTAAGAATCTGCAAAACCCTAGGCAACATCAAGGCCAAGTACATTTCATTAATCAGGCCTTTGATTGTAATTAGAACCCATCCTCTGTACTTAAAATAATCCACCAAACGCACATCAGTAACCTTTACTGTATCAAAATGATGCACCTATTATTGAGAACCAGAATTGACTCCACTGATCTTATGAACTTGGTTGGAATCACTTCTTATATTGCCTCAATCTTTAATATTTTACATCTCAACTTAAATCAAATCTGATCTTCACGAGATTCACTCTGATCTTTCTAAGATATATAGGAATCTAATTTTGGTTCTGCGAGATCTATTTTAGGCAATCTCTGGATGAGTTTTTACCAAGAGGTCTTATCTGTTTTTCTATTTCTGAACCAATTCTTCCGTAACTCCTTTGTTTCTACCATACATATTCTTTTTAGGAGTTCTTTACTAGGGTTTACGCCTAGCTGAAGGCGTAAAACTTAGCATTTTGTGCATAGTTGTTTCCTGCTTTCTACACTTTTCTCGTCCCATAAACTTTTTTGATTTTTCACTTCATCTTACACTAATTACCTTCATTTAGTTCAACTGTCCACTCTGACCTTTGGTCAAACTTGAAATTGTCTGCACAGAGATCTTTGATCTCCTCTTTTCGACTCCTTCCATCACCCTATAATAAATGAAGTGTAATATCTTTTCACCCTTCTTATAATGAGGACATTGTAAAATCTTGGCTTGGCGGGTGTGAAGTGAAATTTTCACTTCAAGTGTATGTGTAGAGAAAATAAATTAAAAAACGCATGAAAATTAAACACCCACGAAATTTTAAAAAAAATAGAAATACCAACAAAATTTTTTGAAAATTTCAAAATTAGAAATACTATAAAAATTTGAAAAATTTTGAAAAGTTCATAAAAATTGGAAATTTTTTTATAAACAAAAAAATAAAAATATATAAATATAAAACTTTGGAAATTTGAAAAATTATATAAATAAGAAAAGGGATATTTTCATCTAGAATAAAGAAAAGAAGAAGAAAGAAAAAAATATTTATATCAATAATTAAAAGCTTAATCTTTCTTTTAGGTTAGAAAAAATATATTAAGAATATGTAGTATATATATATAAGAGCATTAAATCCTTATTTAGATTTTTATTTTAACATTTTGAAAAAACACACTTTTATTTGCAAATCTTTAAAACAAGATTTTATTTGAATTAGGATCTTAAACATTAAAGCTTTGTTTTTCTATTCTTACCTTGAATTAAGAAACTAAGGTGTATTAAGCTTAAAACTTAAGTTTTGGAATTAAATTGCAACTTTTTAATCAGTTAGATTAAGTAATCCTTTTGCTTTTCGAATATTTGATTTTATAGTAAAGTTAAGTAAAAAAGCCAGATATTAAGAATTAACTAAGTAAAAAGTTAGTAGAATCTTAGTCTTCAAGTCTATCAGGCTATAGTTAGCTTAATCAACTAAAGGACATTTGGCTAGCCTGGTAAGTTTTGTCTTGACAGATCCTATAGGAGGAAACTAAAAGTTTAAAGAACCTGATAGTGAATGGCTTTGTGGTCCAAGCTCTAGTTTGAGAGCTAAGTAACCTAAACATTCAAAAAATCACACACATAGAATTATCTTGATGGCATCTGAGACCGCGAAAATACGGAGGATAAGAGATCGATTCTAAATCCTCTTTAGTCCAAGGATTTCCGCAGGGCGATTCTTGAAAGAGTGAAGGATGTGCCACTCAACTAGAAAAAGTATTTGGAGTATAAAGTTAGTAAGAAAAATGAGAATGGGGAGAAAAATAAGAAAATAAAATAAAACAACCTGCAGTTAAGTACCTCACTACAAATGGGTACTTATGCAGTATTTCCATGAAAATAAAGCATCTCGGTATAAACAAATGCTACCCTTCCTTCCATCAAATAAAAGAAAACCTAACTACATATGGCTGTTCTAACCTATAGAAAAAGTTGAAAAAAAAAATATGGAGATAAAAATTCGAAATAAGAGATCCACTAGTCCACCGGGGAGATATACACAAAAAGCGTTGACCTCGGGATAGAAAATTGGTGAGGAGAAAGCAACCAAACTTGAGTAAGGCCAAGCCAAAGGCTTGAATTGGAATAATCTGGATTGGAAATTGATGTCTTAAGATCTGGATTTTTGCAAATTTGGATGCCTTTAGGACAACTCTCCTCACAAGCACGGATGTTTTAAAATCATAGCTACAGAACCTTGGTATTGGGCAATGAAGCCTAAGAAATCAGGTTTTGAGGATTTGCAGTTGAGACCTAAAGGAGAAGGATTGATAAAATCCTAGGTCTAGAAGTTTGTCCTTAGTGTTGTAGGCTAGTAGATTAAAGTTTTACTACTCTAAGTTTGAGTAATGATGAATATCTGGATAATTTGCTTAAACTTAGATTGATAGAAATCAAATATCATAAACAAAGGATTAACTTAAGTCTATTGAGTTTTTCAGTTAAAATTTAATTTCCAACTCTTAGGTTTTGTTTTCTTAAAACACTTTGAATTCTAAGTTCTTAAGTGTTAAGAATGGTTACAAAGAATAAGTGATTTTTGAGATTCTAATTTTTGATAAAATTCTTCTTAACAACTATGTTTTTAGTAAAGTGTATTTTGCAGATGCTTTGAGTTTAAGTCGAAGTAAGAAAATTTTCACAAAATGCTCTGTATATTAGTTATTTATATTAAATCTAAAAAACTAATTATCACCTAAGCTTTCCTCTACTTGGTTCTTATTTATATTAATTTAAACCCAAGTGCTTTAAATCATCATTTTTTTAGTTAATTTTGCTAGCCACTAGCAAAACATTGGCTTGGGGTTATGATGAGAAGCTCATCATGGTCTCTAACTACCCCTAATTAACTAGTCTTCCTAGCTAATTAGCTAGAAATATGTAAATATATGGGCTAATTATTAAATAAGGGATAAATAGTAAAGGACCTTAAATAAGTTAAAAATGCTATATTATCATCCAATTAAAATTATTAATAATTTAATTATTAATTGGACTGAAAATATTCTTAATAAATCATCTAATTAATGTGTTAACTAACTTAAGTATAATATATAACTATGTAATAACTTAAGTGACATTACTTAATTATATAAATAAATCTAAAAAGGTCAAAAATGTAAATTCAAGGTCTAAATATAACAATTGTCTTCTTATAATCATATATAAAAGGTTGAATAAGATTTAAATTAAACTAAACCTTGAAAACCTAAGTATACATTTTAGTCCTTATATTTTATTTCAATCGGTTCCTTACTCTCCATTTAGGTCCTCAGCCTTCACTACGAACATGTCCCAGAAACTTCTTCTTCTTCTTTTCTTCCTCAACCATCTGGACGGCTGACAACAGGAGGTGCATCCACCGTCTGATCACCGCACATCCGATGTCATTCCTTCTTCTTCAAGCTCCTGGAGCTTGTGCTCACCATCTCCATTTCATCCACCGGTTTGGATGATGCTATAATCCTATTTTAGGGTTGGAGATAACCTCACCGGCATCGGAGAAGACACTGGTGGTTACTCCACTCCTAGCCACTTCTCCATCCAGATTCCACCTCCATCTTAGCTACCGCCACCTATAAATACCCCTCTACACCCTTGATTTTCACTAAGTTAGCTCCCTTCCCTCTTCTTCACTGAGCTAACCGAATAGGCTATTCTCTCTAAGCTCTGGCGGCCTTCCTCCGCCTCATCCATCTTCCTCCATCCATCTTTGATAGCTCTAGACCTCTGCCAACATCAGCCCAATCTTCTGACACAAGTGCTGACTAGGAGCTCCTTTGCTTCACATCACAACCTCCTGCCAGACTCTTTCGCCAACCCTATGATTTCCTCCTCCGTTATGAGCCATCGACGGAGATCTCCTATCCCCTTCATCCAGGTAAAAGTAGATTAGGTAAGTAGGTTAGTTAGGTTAGTTAGTTAGATTAGGTAGTTGTAATGTTAGTTTTTCACTCATCTTCCTCAACTCTAGCGAGCTCCTTGAGCTTGTCAGGAGCAATTCTTTTGTATTTTTAAGTCACCGTTCACCTTCTCACACCTTCCATGAACATTTCTATCATCCTTAATTACTCAATTGATCATCTAATTGACTAAGCCAACTCCACCTCCACAAACTACTCCTGCTGTCCATGGCAGTAGTAGTTGAGCTTATTTCACCTTCACTGGGTCCTCCACCATTCATTCATCACCTAAGGGCCCTAATCCTTACCTTAATTTAAGTAATTGCCCCCTATAACTTAAACGCCCAATTTAAATTAAGCTCCTGAGTTCGCTGTCAGTGGTGGCTCAGGAGTAGTTCAAATCATTAATTATGCATCTATATATCATCGCAAATACCTGTCGACTTGTTTTCTCCACTGAATTGTGTGGGAAAACAAGTCTTGAGCCTAATCCAACTCAAAACTTATCTAAAATGAATTCACTATTTAATCTTCACTTTAATGAACAATTGAAAAAATTAATTTGTTCCTGAGGTTCCTTGTGACCTTAAGAAGCTTTTTGAATCATTAACGAGACAATTTCATAATTTTTGCACAATTTCACCATTTTCTGGACTCACCGAAGCTCCGACGAGTCAAACAAGCTCTTCAGCCTATAGAACTCAGTGTGAAGCTCTAGATCAATGATTTGAGGTTTACTGATCATGCTAAGACATTTTAATTGATGTTTTAGTGCTTGGAGCTTCTGTTAGGTTTTCATCTTCTCCAACTCTGGTAGAGTTGGAGATGTCTGACAGTTAGGTTTAAACCTTATTTGAAAGGTCTGAAAGCACCAGTGCCATGCTCTGAGACCATTTCCATAATTCAATCATTGTAACAAACCTTGGTTTGTCCTAACGAACAAACTCCTTTAGAAGCTCAGGTGACAGGCCTAGAACCCTAGGAACCTTAGTTGAATCATCTTTCGAAGGGTTTGAATCTATCACTGAAGTTAAAGAGAAGATGTTTAAGGCTTTAATTTCCTTGGAAATAGTTAAACTCAAAAAGTCAAAATTCGAGGCTAATTGGTCAAACTAAAGTCTGATACCTGAATTTTGGATTCAATTAGTCAAATTGAGGAGTCTAAGATGTTGCTGGGATGTTTGTAAACAATTTAGATGAGATTTGAATGAGCTCTGATCAACTATATGGTAGAATTTGATTTCTGTCAGTTTGGGTTGTTTTTGAACCCAAACTGGCGACAGTAGCATTGTGATGAGCTTTAGATGAAAAATCTACCCAGACAAATTCATAACAACCTCTAATGGTTGTTTGAATTGATTCATTAGGTCTTTAGCTATCTATTAGGACCTTTCAGAGTTTGAATAATTGTTCCAAAGTTCCCTGGAGAAGCTTTTAGCTTTTATTCTTTCCTGAAGCTTTTGAGAGCTTAATACCTTCACCAATAGCCACGAAATTACCCTCTGAATCCCTTTAATACTTAATCTGGAAGTCAAAAGACCTTCTGTAGACTTTAGAGCCATAAACTTCATTCTGTAGGCAAGTTTGAACGTAGTGAACCCAAGACCTTCACCCTTCAAATCAAAGAGCTTAACCTGCCCTAAGTATCAAATTGATACTCCAATCATGTAGAACAACTCAAGAGCTTTTGTGCAAGCTTTCATTTGCTTGGAAAGGAGCTCTGAGCCGGATGGAATTAACATTTGAAATTCGGACTCGGAGGGGGAAACTTAGTCCCACCTCGGTAGGACTGGAGCGGTCACATGGGTATAAAACCTATTTGTGATAAGGGCTTCTCAGTTGACAGCGCACGGTGCAAGGAAACAAACTGAGCATTATGGGTGTGTGTAGGCGCATGCTGTGCATGTGCTCGGGTGTGTGTGCGCCTGTGGGGATCCGAGTGTGGGCCTGTGAGGGCGTATGCATGGGCATGGGAGGTCGTGAGCTGGATGGGCTCAAAACTATGCGAACTGGAAATAAATCGAAACTAAATAAACCAGGCTTGGATCTAGTAGGGTCTACTCCCTCCCTGAGAAGGGTGCTGTGTATCCCTGACTGGTTTAAGCTACAAATCAAAAACCTAATTTTTGGTTCAAAGGAATAGACCAATTCAGTTTAGAAGGTCTGCAAGGTTTTAGAAGGAAAGGATGCTAAGGAGAAGAAGGAGAGGAGAACAAGCAAAGGAAAGGAAAAGAAGGAGAAGAAAGAGAGAGCTTGTAGAGATAAAGGAAAGTTGAACAGGCAAGTGCTAAAGAGAAAAAGCAGAGTAAGAAAGAAAGAAAAGAAAGAGAAGAAGATATGCAAAAGAAGGAGCTTGAGAAAGATTGAGGAAAAGATTAAGAAATAAGTAAAAAGAAAAGAGAAAGAAAGAGAAAAAGGTAGAAGAAGAAGAGAAAGAAATAGGCTGAAGACAAAGGAGAAATTCATGGTTTAATTTCTTGCATATTATTCATTCCTTTTGAGCTTAATGTTGTAATAAGCCGTATTTCCATTAGAATTACTTTTTCTTGCCGTAGTCACTTGATATAAAAAGAAATAAACATGTTTACTTGTTGTTAGAGAAGATCATTTGTGTAAATGTGTTTTCTTATGGAATTTTTCATATCCTTTTAATTTTAAATCATTAAGAAAAATTCATGTTCTTAAAATAAATTTAATTATACTTTCTACGAGTAGCTTTCACTTAATGGTGAATTCTAATTATGTTATACCTCCCAACGAACGACCTGGACTCAACCAGTCAAAAGAAATAAAATCTAAAATGTTTGGTTAAATTGACCCTATACTACTTAAACGACATAAATTCCAATTGACCTAAGTTACTTTCCTCTGCACATAATTAAGCACAATTAGCTTAATTAACTGTGTTGAGAAAGATAATCATCAGGGTTCAAACCTTACTTTGCACGAATATGAAGTGGGCACGTGGGCGCAATTGCGTGAGCAGAGCACGTAGCAAGTACACGTGATCTCACGTGGTTGCTTCGATGCTAAGGTAGCGGCGCTCGTTACGATCGGACGGCTGAAGTTGAAGCGGGTTTTCAAGGCGAGCGGTGGGCAAAGAAGATAAGCAAGTGCGTGAGGAGGAATCAAAGTCAGGCTATCGAAGATCGACGATGCAGCGGCTGCCACGTGTCGCTGCCAAGTTGAATCCAAGCACTTTAGGTGCAAATGAAGGTATTTGGAGGCCAAATCAGAGCTGTTGATCTCCCAATCAGTGGATCTTATGAAATAAGAGTTGTTGGATGATTTTAAGGCCAAAATACCCTTTTTGCCCTTAATCAGAACTATGAAAGAAGACCTAGGGCCCCCCAGTTGAAGGATCAACTTAGAATCTCTCTCTCCCATCAACTCTGGATCTCTTCTACCATCTTCTTTGCAATTTTCCATCCCTCTGCAACTCCGACTAACCTTCATCCCAGCACTCGGGATCTTAGTTGCTACCGTATCTCCCACAAGCATCTTGCAAGCAACATCGTCTCTCTATACTTTCTATCTCTCTCTCTGTCTCTCTATCTCCCTCTCCTTCTATCTATCTGCTCTCTCGCTTTAGCATAGCACTTTCTACTTTGAAAACTGTTTATGAATGCAATAAAATTCTGATATTCTGAATGCATGATATCTACTAATGTAAACATGTTTATATTGCATAAAATATCTATTTATGCATGTTATTAAGCATAGAATTGCCTTACATACTATAAATATTGCATAGCATGCATCATCTTGCATTTAGATTAGTTTGAATAAAATGGAGGTTAATTATCTCCTTTTATGTTCAGGGATAGGGTGACCTTTTATCAGGGCCTCGGATTGAAGATCCAATCGTATGGATCTGATCAGGGCGACGATTGGAGTTCAATGACTCCAAGATCGCCCTAATCGGATATTCGTAGCATCAGATAGAGATCGAGGAACCCTAGAAGATCAAGAGCCAAGATGGTGTGAATCTGCGTTTCAGACGACAAATTCAACCACATGGATGGATTCGGATCGACGATCGTAGCCTAACAGTGTGAAAATCGACGCAATCTGATACCCGTGGCACTATCTACATCATCCAGAAGATGGACGTCCAAGATGGTGCCACGTGGCACCATCTTGGCTACCCAACCGGCCGCCCTCAACCTTTGAAGCTTCTAGCACCCAAGCCTCTTGGGCGTTGGATCAAGATCCAACAGCTGAGAGTGGATCCCAACCGGCGCTCTCAATCTCTGAAGGCCATTTGAAGTCGAAGCCTTGACCATTGGATCTCAATCCAACGTCCAGATCGCACACACCTAATGCACGCTGCCTGCCCATCCATGCGTGCAGCGTAGTGAATAAGGCATTCGACCGCGATTGCGCACAGGTTTGAGTCACGAGGAGCATGCGATTGGGCACGAGTGAGCAGGCGAATTCGACCACACGATGGGCATCGGATGGCTACGCGTGCTCAATCAAGTCCACGCACCATCGCATGCCCCCATGTGTCACGAGATCGCACGTGCTAGGTGCACGTTGAGGCACTACAGTTATCAATCTTAAGATCGGACGACCAAAGATTGATGAATGTGGGTGGCACGGGAGATGAGCAGATGGCAGGCGTGGCGCACATAGCCAATGCCTAGGCTTCAGTGACACTTAATTCCATCACTAAAGGCCCCTCATTTAATATTTTGAAATTGTAATGTCCATAATGCCCTCACTCTTTGCAACTATGAAAGGACCCCCTCCATACGAAATTCTCATCCCTTCCTTCTCCTCTCTCCCTCTCCAAAGCTCAAGAGAAGCTTGTCCCACACCCGAGATGCTCCTCGAGAGATAGTCAAATTTTTGCCCCCATTTCGGAAGCGGATCCTGCGATGACAACAACGTGCTGCCCCGTTCCTGTTCCTCCTGCCTCGACCTCTTTCTTCCTAGTCCATCCTTCATCTTCCAGGCATCGTCTCGTTTAGCTCATCCTCCAAGCAATCGTCGAGGAGGATAACTTCTCTCTCCCATTCCTCTTTTTAGCTTTCTAGAGTAGAATTTTCCAGCTTTCTAGTGTAATAGATTTCCTGCTTTCTAGTGTAATTTTTCTCTGGTTTAATTGTATAAACATTTTGAAATAATAAGTGCATGTTTTCTCTCTCTCTCTCATTTATTCTGATTGTTTGTATTACTTCATTGTAATTATGTTGCTTCATTTTTCAACAAAAACCCTAAAAAATATAATTGCTAATATAGATCGACGTAGCCTCCCTGAGTTTGACCCAATATTTCTATTCCGATATAAATTTTATTTGTTAAACACGCATTCTTCGGTTTCAAACTACAACGATAGGTTTTTTCAAAATGAAATACGATAGTGTAGAAACTCGTAGCTTCAACATCTACTCTTTATATATATATATGCATATATAAATACCTGTTAGAGCTAGTTTTCGGAAAAGCTTTCGTTAAAAATCGAGATTGCCTCCCTACGAACGACTTGGTACTCACCGGAGTTCTATAAATTTGTTTGTCGACGTGTTTTCGCACTATACTACAACTAATAAAATACTAATTACATGTCGAATAAGTTGGTGCCGTTGCCGGGGACGCAACAGAAATTTTTGAAAATTTCTTTGGTGCAAATTTGAGATTTCTAAATTTCTATTTTCATTGATTTCGTGTGTGCAGGAAAACAAGGAAATCTGAACAAAACACGATAATGGGAATTTTGGTTTCAAACCTCAGTTAAGTACCTGTAGTTTAGATTAGTTAGATTTAGGATTTGCTTGAACCTTAGGATTACTTAGAATTTGTTTGCTTAAAAAAATATTCTCTCTTGATTTTCGGGCTGAAATGAAGTTTTACATTAAAAATTTAATTCCTAGATATTCGTATGTTCAAAAATTCTCAAACTTTTATTGGACATATATTTCAAAGTCAAGAACAATATGCCCAAATATCACTCAAATCAGAGTTATAAAAGAATTGTAAAAATTCATGCACTAATCTATTATCAATGCAGATTTTGTTCCTAATTTTTTCAAGTTCAAAATATCATACGAATTTTTATACAACTTTGATTGACATGAAATTTGAGGCACTAAATTTTTGAGATAACTAAAAATTTAGGAAATATATGAAAATATTATTTCTTGCACGTTTGGTTGCATGGATTGTCCAATCACCAATTAGGGGTCAAAACTAACTACTAAACCCTTAGTAAATTTTAAATCAGAAAAAAATAGAAAACGTGCATTAAAAATTTTTCAAAAATATTTTATGAGTGCCTACTTAGTGATGTAAGAAGTCCAATTGATTGCATTTCTTGGGTCACACCACTGATCATTTTGGACCTAAAAGAATCATTTAGAACGATCTGTGCTTAGTATTTCACATTAAGGATAGTGCACACTTGCATTTTAATACTTAAAGGAAATCTATCAAACAAATTGAGATTTGTAAAACTCTTTGTGTGCCTCATCATAACCTAGATTGAAATTATCTAATCAAGTGAACCTTAAAATTCATTAACACAACCATTTGAATCTTAAAAGATACTTCAGCATAAGAACTTGCTTGTGAAACCTGTTTGCCTGAGCACTTCACACATTTTAAAATCAATTCTAAGGGAAAACACCCCCCTAATGCCCATCATATTTCAAAAGCACATCAAACCCAACCCTAAAATTGAGTAGACATGCCTTGGACAGGACTAATAGACTTGGGGACTTGAAACTAGATTGGGCTAAGGTTAAGGCCTTGTCTACTTGGACCCACCGGTGGCAAGAAAGGTTGGTGCGGTAACCACGTTAACCTTTAGTGGTGTCCCACTGTGCAGGGTGTCCTAAGGGGTCTAATCCTTCTAGCCAGCCAAGTAATTCAAGGGTTGATCTAACCCAATTGTGCTTTGAGGAGCTAATTAGGGTTGACACTCTAACGACCAATTTGATTGCTTGCATTGAGCGGGCGGGGTTTCTCTCATCTATCTTCTCTCTCATCTACAGACATTCTTTTGGTGCATGCAAGGTAGAAAATCTCAAAATCCTGATTTGCTACCACCATTAGAAAGAAATCCTAGGAGAAGACATATTTATCCAGGATCTAAATCTAAACCCTTTGCAATGGCTAGTCATCACAAGGAAGAAGAGATCAATGAACAAAATCTGGATCCTATGACTCTCTTACAAAGGCAAATCACTAAGTAGGGCTAGCATCATGACCAACAAATGGAAGTCATAGTTCAGGCCATCACTCGACTCCAAAATGGATGGGGAAACTAACCTCTCTGTGACTTTTATAACCCTCCTAATGCTCAACCTGAACCCTTTGTAAGGGTACCTCAGGATGGGGAAGATTTTGAACTCAAACCTTAGATCATTAACTTGATTCCCCACTTCCATGGCCGTGAGTCAGATGACCCCTTCTACCACCTTCAAGAGCTCCTACACATAGGAAGAACTTTTGGCCCTAGGAAAATGAATGAAGGCACCCTAATGATGAAAATGTTCCCATTCTACTTGAAAGATAGAGCTGCACATTGGTTGAGGACAATTAGTAGACCAATCCTATCTTGGGAAGACCTGAGAAGCACATTCCTAAAGAATTTCTTCCCTGTAGGAAAGACTAATGCCCTTAGATGTGCCATAACAACCTTTAAGCAGAACCCCGGAGAACAACTGCATGAGGCTTGGGAGAGGTTTAATGATTTAGCTAGGAAATGGCCACATCATGGGATTCCAAAGTGGCACTTGTGCCCATATTTTCATTATGGGTTAAGTAATAATCTGAAGAATTTTGTTGATGCAGCATGTGGGGCCAATTTCCTGAGTCAAGATGCTAAGGGAGCCTTTCAATTGTTTGAGAATATGAGTGAAAATACCCTCAACAATGCCTCAATTTCCACCTTTAACAGAGCTAATCAACAAAGAAGCGAAGTTTATGAAGTTAACAACAATTCAAATTTGCTCGATTTAGAGCTAATTTCACAATGACTAGACAAGGTGGAACTCATGGGAAAGAATATGGAGAATTCGGATAAGAAACTGGATAATCTTCTAAAAGGTGGGAGTTCCTTAAGTATGCATTCTTGATTAAACCCTATGCCTACCCAAGGAAAGAATATGTTAACCCACAACCAACTCCCCAACCCACTAGGTCTAGAATCAATGCACAACATCAATGACATAACATTGACTCCACCTATGAGCCAACTATACTTGGACCCATCTCTTTCTGGGTGCCAAGGAGGGACCTCGATGCCCTCGAATTCTGAACTAGGCAGCTTGACACATAGTTATCCTGAGGATGTGAATGCACTCCAAGGTTACACTAGAAATGAGCCTTATTCAAATACTAACAACCCTGGATGGCGCAACCATCCTAACTTTGCATGGTCAAGTCATAAACCCACCTAAGGTCCTAACTTGACTAAGCCAAACACTTATGGGCAACGTAGTAGGTATACACAACCATGCACATATCAACCACAACCTACTCTGGAAAACCAGCCCTATAATTTGAGTTTGGTCCTCAAAGAAATGCGAGAGATGAATCTGAGACATAAGAAAGAGATGGACCAATTGAGAACAAAACTAATGGGACAACTAGACTAGCTAGTTGATGCTAGACAACATGGGTTGCTACCACCCCTACCTGTCCCCAACCCAAGAAATTTTAATAGGGTTAACCAAAGCAACACACGGGAGCAACAGGCACATGTAGTTCAACCTACCCCCCAGCACCCACCTAGTTTGGCCAACCTTGTCAAGCTCCACCTATTTTGCAGAACCCACCTCAACCTTTCAACCATAATGCCTTTGTTGGTGTAGTAACCTAGAGAAGTGGGAGACAGACCCAAGATCCTTACCCTTCTAAATCTAGACCTAGACAAGATCTTGAGGAGCCTGAATCTGACTTAGGAGATCATGAAGACAAGGATCAGGATCCAAACACTCATGATTTCTCTCAAGCACCCTTTCCTGAAGCCTTGAACAAACCTAGGAAAATGAAACCTAATCCATCTGAGGGTGGCTCAATATTTTTAAACAAGTCCAGGTGAACATACCACTCCTCAAAGCCATTGGGAATATCCTAGCCTGTGCGAAATTTTTAAAGGAAGTGTGCACACCTAAACGACAGGCCAAAATAGAAAAAAGGGTAGTGTTATCCGAACAAGCTAGTGCTGTTATCCTTAGAAACCTACCCTAAAAACAAAAAGACCCAGAAGCCCCTCTAATCTCGTGCATTATTGGAGATACCACTTTTGAAAGTGCTTTATTAGATTTAGGTGCCTCCAGAAATCTGATTCCCACTATATTATATGAAAAATTCAACTTTGGAGAGCTAAAACTCCAAGGGGGATTATTGTAGGTCACATTACAATTAGCTGATCGATCTATGACCACACCGAGGGGGATTATTGAGGATATAATTGTCAAGGTCCGTGATTTTTATTTCCCAGAAGATTTCTTGGTCCTTGACATGGAGGTACCAGAAAACTTGAAGAATACCCTAATAATCCTAGGAAGACCCTTCTTAGCCACTGCCAAGGCAAACATTGATTATGAATCTGGCAATATGGAAATCAAATTTGGGGATAAGAAAACCAAGATTAACATCTTTAAGGACATTAAACAATTTGAGGATTGTGGAATGATAAAAGATTATGATGATCATACTATTGAATATTGTATGGAATTAGGAATATCCAAATCTGATCCTACAGGCCTTGACACCCAAACCAATCAAGAGGTCAGCCCACCAATCACTGACTTGATTCTTAGACCTCTTGAGGGTAACTATGATCCACCATTGGACCCTTTATCCCAAGGACCCAAACCTGAACTTAAACCTCTTCTTGATCATCTAAAGTATGCTTTCTTAGGAACTGATCAGACTTATCCAGTAATCATTAGCTCTTACTTATCCTAGACACAGGAAAATCAATTAATTCAAGTCTTGAGAAGAAATAGTAGAGCAATTGGTTGGACATTGGTTCATCTAAGGGGAATCAGTCCTACTTACTGCACCCATAAAATCTACACTGAGGATGGATCAAAACCCTCTCGGGAAATGCAGAGACGATTGAATCCCAACATGTGGGAGGTAGTTTAAAAGGAAATAATTAAGTGGTTAGATGCAAGATTAATCTACCCAATCTTTGATAACCCATGGATCAGTCCTATACAAGTGGTTCCTAAGAAATCTGGGCTAACTATGATTACTAATAGCAATGGGGAATTGATTCCAACCCACACAGCTTCCTCGTGGAGAGTCTGCATTGAGTACAGGAAGCTGAATAGTTCAACGAAGAAAGACCACTTTCCATTACCTTTCATTAATCAAATCTTGGAAAAACTAGCTGGGCAAAAATTCTTTTGTTTCTTGGATGGCTATTCCGGCTACAATCAAGTAGCCATCCACCCCGATGATCAAGAGAAAATCACCTTCACATGCCCCTATGGAACATTTGCTTTCCATTGAATGCCTTTTGGATTATGCAATGCACCAACGACCTTTCAAAGGTGCATGCTTGCAATCTTTTCATACATGGTGGGTGATTTCATGGAAATCTTCATGGATGATTTTTCTGTGTTCGGGGACTCTTTTGACTCATGTCTGATCGATATAGAGAACACTCTACAGAAATGCATTGAGGTGAATCTTGTTCTATCTTGGGAAAAGAGTCACTTCATGGTTAAGGATGGCATAGTTCTTGGCAATGTTGTGTCTCAAAAGGGGATCAAAGTGGATAAGGCCAAGTTGGACACTATAACTAAATTCCTGCCACCTTCGACAATTTAGCAAGTGAGATCATTCCTTGGACATATGGGATTTTATCACTAATTTATTAAAGGCTTTCCTAAGGTGGAGAGACCCTTAAGCAACTTGCTAGCAAAAGATCAACCCTTTGATTTTGACTCCAATTGCTTAAGGGCTTTCAATCAGCTGAAGGAGGCTATTATACAATCTCCCATCTTACAACCTCCTAATTGGGATCATCCTTTCAAAATCATGACCGATGCCTCTTATTTTGCCATTGGGGTAGTCTTGGGACAAAAGGTAGATAGGAAACCATCTGTGATTTACTATGATAGCAAAACCCTGGATGAAGCTCAAAGAAGCTACACCACTACTGAAAAGGAGTTGCCAGCCGTAGTGTTTGGTATGGAGAAGTTTAGATCTTACCTATTGGGATGTCATGTCACAATCTTCACAGATCACACTGCATTAAGGCACCTAATGTAAAAAAGGGTTGCAAAACTGAGTTTAATCAAATGGATCCTTCTGTTACAAGAATTTGACCTAGAAATCAAAGGCAAAACTGGTGTCCAAAATGTAGTAGCAGATCATCTCTCCAGAATCTTGGTAGACTCTACAACTCCCTGATGTAAACACATTTACAATACTTAAGATGTCTATTTATGCATGTTCTCAAGCATTGGATTGCATTGCATGAAATAAATATTGCATAACATGCATCATTTTGCATTTAGAGTAGTTTGAATAAAATGGAGGTTAATTGTCTCCTTTTATGTGCTTGGACAAAGCAAACTTTTTATTAGGGCCTCAGATCGAAGATCCAACTGTACAAATGTGATCAGGGCAATGATTAGAGATCAACGACTCCAAGATTGCCCTAATCAGGCATTTGTAGCATTAGATAGTGATTGGGGAATCCTAGAAGATCAAGAGCCAAGATGGTGTAAATCCACAATTCAAATGACAAATCCGACCACATGGATGGATTTGGATCGGTGATCGCAGCGTAACGATGCAAAAATCGAGTCAATCCGACACCCGTGGCACCATCTACAACATCCAGAAGATGGACGACCAAGATGACGCCACGTGGTGCCATCTCGGCAGCCCAAATGCCCGCACGCACCAGCTGAAGCTCCCGCATCCACCCCTACCCGCCGTTGGATCAAGATCCAACGACTGTGGATGCGGCGCCTTGAAATCGACTTCACGACCATTTGGGCGAGGCAACACAGTGGTCTAGTGCCTTAACTCGAGGCACGGACGCGAGTTCGAGCCGCAGCAAGCAGGCGAAGGGTGTGGGCGAGCGGGCACTGGCGAGCATCGGATCTTGATTGGGCAGCCGTCCACACTCAATAGCGTTGATGCGCTATCGCACTCCCACACTTCACACGGGATCTCACGTGGGCGGGAGCGCAGCGAGGCGGGCGAAGGCACGATTTAGGCCGTCCGATCTCGCGATCGGACGACTGAAATCATCTGGACATGCGGCGAGCGTTAGGTGCGAGTAGACGAGTGGGCGTGCATGGGCAGCGCCCACTATGCCCACGTTGGGGCTTTAGTGACGGTTTTATCCGTCAGTAAAGACCCCTTATTAAATGTTTTAAAGATGTAATGTCCAATTTGCCCCCACTCCTTACAACTATAAAAGGAGACCCCCTCCACAACAAATTCTTATCCCTTCCTTCTCTTCTCTACCTCTCCAAAGCTTAAGAGAAGCTTGTCCCACACCCGGGATGCTCCTCGCGAGATAAAGTCCAAATTTTCGTCCCCATTCGGAAGTGGATCCCGCAACGACGATGACGTGCTGCTCCATTCTCGTTCTTCTGCTTCGTCCTCCTTCATCCTGCTCCATCCTCCTTCATCCAGGCGTCGTCTCGTCCGGCTCGTCCTCCAAGCGATCATCGAGGATGATAACTTCTCTCTCCCATTCTTCTTTATTGCTTTCTAGTGTAGAATTTTCCTACTTTCTAGTGTAGCTGATTACCCGCTTTCTAGTGTAATCCTTATTTAGTTTTATTGTATAAACATTTTGAAATATTGAATGCATGTTTTCCTCTCTCTCTCTTCCTTTTAGTCTGATAACTTCATTGTAATTACATCACCTCATTCTTTTAAGAAAAATTCTAAAAATTATAATTGCGAATATAGATCTATGTAGCCTCACTATGTTCAACCCGGAATTTCAATTTCGGTATAAATTTTATTTGTTGAAAACAAATTCTTTGCTTTCAAGCTACAACGACAAGGTTTTAAAACCAAACACGTTAGCGTAGCAATTCATACGTTCAATACTCCTTAACTCTGTGATTCTTTCCCTGATGAGACTCTCTTGACTACTTGCAAACTACCTCGGTTTGCAGATATTGTCAACTACTTGGCCATTGGAAAACTGCCCATGAATTGGCCTAAGCTTAAGTGGGATAAGTTGATTTCCAATGCCAAATACTACTTTTGCGAAGACCCAGAGCTATTCAAAGTTTGCACAAATTAGTTTATCCACTATTGTAATCTTGACGAGGAGATCACAAGTGTACTAGAATTCTACCATACTTACACTTATGGAGGTCACTTCTCAGTAAAAAAGATGACAGCCAAGGTACTGCAGAGTGGATTGTATTGGCCGTCTTTATTCCGCGACACATACAACTTATGTAGGTCATGTATCAATTGCCAAACCTTAGGAAACATGACCAGGAAGGATATGATGCCCTAAACTTAATCCTTGAAGTCGAGATCTTTGATGTGTGGGGCATTGATTTAATGCGACCTTTTACCAATTCATTTGGGTACCTGTACATTCTTGTGGCAGTCAACTACGTATCCAAATGGATTGAGGCCATCCCAACCCGAACCAATAACCATAAAGTGGTCATGGACTTTGTAAAGAAGAACATCTTTAGTCTGTTCAGTGTGCCGAAAGCTCTGATTAGTGATGGTAGGTTCCATTTCACTCACAATCAATTCAGGACCATACTAGCCAAGTATGGAGTTACTCATAGAATCTCTACTCCATACCATTCGTAGACTAATGGACAAGCTAAAATCTCCAATCGAGAAATTAAAAAGAACCTTCAAAAGATGGTCTGCCTGGATCAGAAGGATTAGTATATTGATTGCACAGCAATCATAGGTCTTAATTGACATAAAATAGGCTAGGACGTAGCATAAGTTAGGGTAATTCATGCATGCATAAGCATTACTAGCACCTTTACTTCTTTCTTTTAGCTATGCACAAAATAATGCTACAATGTACTGATTAGGTGCATTATGTCAATTGTAGGTAATAAGCTGACCTGAAGCTAGATCTAAAGTTGGATCTAAAGCTGGATCTGAAGAATAAAAAATAGCTGGTGTTGCAGTAAAGCTGGAGCAGAAGACCTAGATTAGATGTAGTAGATAATAATGTAAGGGAGTTAAGGTATGCTATTCTATTAAGTAGGAATAAACTAGTAAATTGTGAAGAACTTAGGTCCATCCAAGCATTAGGATAGCCTAGAAGCTTCCCCAAGTCTTAGCTACCCGTAGATTTGGTCACCGCACCCTAGGAAACCATAAAACCGTAATTCCAACCTCTATATGGATGTCCAGATGAGTTATAGGACATCTAGAACCCTTAGCCAACTCCCGCACACCTTAAACCCACTTCTACAGTGCTATTGGATGTCCAGACACTTCGCCAGATGTACAATTTCTGTAGAATACCCAAAATAGAATCCAAAATCCCTCCTGACTCTAATTGGACGTCCAGACAACAAGTCTGGACTTCTGATTTTTCACTATAAGACATCTGAAACAAGTATTAGACGTCCAGAACTACCCTCCAGATCCTGTTTTGACATTCAAGCCTTGATCTTGGATCTTTAACTCCCTAAACCTAATTCTAACCCCCAAAGAACCTAAATCAAGGTGCCCTAACCCTAGTACATCACCTCTAGACCTCCCTAATGACCTAATTAGGTAACCACTAAACCTAATTGACTTGGATCATGGTCAATATCTTTAGTCTATTCAATTGGACTCATTGAGTCCAATTGAGCCTTGATCTCAGCACACACTATCCAATTGGACTCAGTGAGAGTCCAATTGACCTAGACCTGACTTAATTGAGTTATTTTACTCTCAATTATGTTTCCACACACCCAATTAAACTTGTATTAAGCTTAATTGCACTTTACCTTAGTGAATTAGGGTTTACAACCCTAATTTGAGACCTACCTTGACCTAAACCCACTAGAAACTAACCTAATCAACATAGACACCTAAGTTTCGGCCCACACACACCCACACACATCATCCACAGGAAACTACCTAGCCTAGAGTTCTCTAGAACTCTTTACCATGCATTGTTACGTTGGTTGCTAAAATTAGCAATCAAGAGCCATTCAATTTTTAGATCCACATTTGGTGGATCTAGAAACCACCATCCATCCTCTCCGACTCTCTCACAAGCTCCCACCATAGGCCTCTATAGAGAATTCCATAATTCTCTATAGATCTTCCCTTAGGTCTATAAAAAGTCCTAAGGGGTGGCCATTTGTACTCATCAACTCTTGGTTCCATTTATCTTAGTTTCATTCCACATCCACTCCACCTCCATGTCCACTAGTAGCTTTACCATGGCCACCACCACCTCCATGCCAAGATGCTGGATCACCACTCCAACCTCTCTCCAAGGGCCAGCCTAAGCACCATTGGCCGCCCCTCCTCCACTCAACCATTCAAAGGCCATCGGAGCCACTTTCGAATGCCCTTATTTCTGTTAGACTAGATTATAGCTCTTCTTAGATTTACATACTTTATTTATTGCTTCGTAGTGTAGCTCTATATTCTCCCCCAATGATGCATGCAAAATCCCCCCATTGATTCATGTATGCAGTCATTTTCTGGTAGCGAGTAGTTTATTTCCCTATACAAGAATTCCTTTACCTGTGCTCTGCAACTCTGATATCATCATCATCTTTTATTTATATAAATATATATGTTGAAAATCACCATGTGCCTAGTTATCATCTTTTGGTGTGATTGAAGTTGCATGTTTTAATTACTATCTTTTGGCAACTAGAATGTCGTACATCAATGCGTAAATCACCACAAACCGGCATGAGATTTTAAGCAAGTAGAGTGAAAGAGATCAATTTCAAATCTGCATTTCCATAAATGCTTCCCAGAGATGAACAACTGGGACTCAAGTCTCGTTATCTTTATAAACATTTCTGTTGATCGTGTTGTGCACTATACTACGATGCTTTTTCTAATCAAATATGCACTCTACAATTCACAACAAAATGGCACCATTTCCGGGGAGGCAACCTCATTTTTTATTTTGATCTTTTGAGCTATCACTGACAAATTTTCCTTTGCTTATTTTTTTTGATGTGCAGGAGAACTGGAAAAATGGGAATCTGCGCACGCAATGAGCATAGATTAAAACAAAAATCTGGTGCACATCTCATCTTAGATTAGGATTTCCCTTTTTGAACCCTAGGTTAGATTTATTTGAAAAAATAAAGAAAAAACCTATTTATTTTCGTGAAATAAAGGAAACAAATTTTTTAAAAAATGTAGGTTGTTAGATTAGGTTTCTTTTTGAATCCTAGGTTAGTTTTGAAAAAGAATTCAAAATTCTTTTTGAAAAAAAAATTTTTTGTGCAAATTTTGAATTTTAAACTCAAACACCTTTTAAAAGCATTCTCACCACCATATAATTTTCAACCAGACTTCAAATTTTGATTAAAAAATTCAATTTTCAAAAACTTAGTGAATGAAAAAATTTGAAATTCAGGCTAGAACTTCATTTTAAACCCTCTTTCAAATGGCACATTCATTTAGAAAAATTCCAAGCATAATATTTTAAAAATTCACGAAGTGCAAAGGTGTCAGACTAACCCAGATTTAAAATTTTTCAAAATTCAAAATGCAATTTCGAGCAATCCATGAATTTGTTTTGACTAAAAATGGTAGAGTTTGCAATATGATCTCATTAGCTTTAATTTCCATATTTTCCCCAAATTTTTGAAAATCATTTGGTACTGTTTCTATTTGAAAAATCGACTAGGGGTCAAAATTCCAAATTTGACCACTTGACATTTAAAAATCTCTATAAATTCCGTTGAAATAGTGGAAATTATAAAAAAATATTCTCTGGAAAGATAATTGAAATAGAAATTTACTTGCCAAATTTTAACTTATTCTGATTCCAATTTTTATCAGAGAATTGGTCCTAATTTCTTGGTCTATTGAAGAAGAAAAGAGCAAACAAACCCTCAAATTGCATGAACCTTAGGTTACATCTTTAGGGTTACATTCTAGAGACTATATTTGGGCTAGCCTAGACTTAGTGAAGTCTGGTGCTTAGCCGGTGAGCTTGGTCACCTTGTGGCCACTCACCACAAACCCCAACTGAAGAAAAATGGGCTAAAATTAATTTTAAAACACGAAATCAACCCAAATCAGTTGTCATACTACTGGGTGTTTTCAATCTCACTTGCCAAACATGGTGACTAAGTCTGTAGGGTAGTGTCAAACGACCGCGGCTAAGGGGTAATAGAACCGGAGGCGTAAGCCAAAGGAAGAACCTTTCCTTTAGTCCCCTCATAACCAGACTGGCTAGGTTAACTTGAGAGGTGAAAATCACTTTCAATCGGTTGCACGATGAATTCTTTTCTTTAGGAATTAGAACTTAAAATGAAAAATCTGGTCATCCAATCATAAGGACCATCTAATTGATAGGGCTTTAGCCTTGTCTGGCTTGGCTACAACAACCCAGGGGTTGGGTGGTGTATGCCAGGAAGGAGGTCACTCAAACCTCGACTGGTTGGAAGTTGGGAATTCCCAAGTAGGTGAGTCACTTCGCCCGAGCCATCTTCTCCCCCACCCTCTTCTTCTATCTGCTTAGTCGTAATGGCTAACCCTGGATCTGGACCTAATCAGGATCTAGAAGAGTTTGACCCATGAGCTTATCTAAGAGCCCAGGTCACTAAATCAGCTCAACCATGGGATCAGAACCCATGGTGGCGAAGATGACTTTTCACTTCACCTGGTCCTTCTCCTCGGGTTATCGAAATGGTTAACCCATATCCTAACCCTAGATATTATGATCCATACCAGCTGGTCCCTTAAAGGATCGCATCTTATAACCCAGGATATGGATTCCATACTCCTACTTCTCACCCGTGGAATATGGGTTGACCTAATTCACCCCTTGGAACCCCTGAAGAACTACCGTTGCATATGCGACCGCATTATAGGATACAGAGAGCTATAGCTAGCGTTAAGGAGAAGGTCGCATTATACCTACATGATATCCAAGCTATCACTGAGCCAAAACAAAGACAAAGTTGGATTCCATATCAACAAGCTGTGATGGAGCTCCTTCAGGGAACAATAGGGATAACAAGGCTAAGTGGACAAAATTAGGAAACTCAAGAACTACTGCTTTTGAGATATCAAGTCGAAAATAGCCTTGAAGACCACGAAGAATCTGAAATGACTACACTGGAAGGACACAGAGAAGATTCTCGGGAGAAGATGCTGGAAGATCATTCAGGGGAAGAAGAATCTAGCTTGGATATGAGACAAGAGCAGGAAGTATGCCGAATGGGTTCGTTTGAGAACTCCATTCAGGAAATTGAGGAGGAAAGGACTGATATCTCTAGGACTGAAACATAATCCGATTATCCTAAATCCTGGGAGATACCTCATGGGTTAGAAAACCCAACTGAGATAAGGGATGTAGATCTAGTTGAGGATATTGATCTTGAGGCAAACATTACATGTGACACTTCTGATCAATCTAGGCCACTTCCCATTGTAGGTGAACCTGTGCTAGAGCCAACATCTTCTGATCTGCACTATTCTTCTTTGACCTACATCCCAAATTCAGATGTTAGAGATTTTTAGATGACACTTTCTATCCGAAGATCAGAAATAGCTATGGATTATTTGACCGAAGAAATAAATATGCTAACTAAGGTAGGAATTACTGAGGAACCCAATGCATATGAGGGTGAAGCTTTGAGTAGAATGAGTTGGGGACACACTTATCATCCTAGTCAATTTAATGGATGACTCGACTCAGAGCCTGAAGAATCAGGTTCTGATGAATCAGATATGAGTACAGATGAGGACGAAGTAATTTCGGATGAGGATTTTAGTGACCTCCCCATAGATCTTCTACTTTCACGGATGCCCCCATATGATCCAGAGCCTGGAGAGGGCATGATCTTTGATGTCAATTATCATTATGAGGATCCCAGTGACTCAGATTCCAGTTATGAGATACATTATGATCTACTCACTCAGCAACTTCCAACTGAATTATGGGACATGATAAATCAGTTGAATCAGCATCATGATACCCCCTCTGATTATCCTCTATTTCCACCACCACTCCACACTTTCTTATAGCTAGTCTTTTTGGAGTAGGGGTGCACAATCAGCTGGTTCGCATCTCCGGACTACTGATTCTAGGAGCATATGAGCACATCTTTCTCTTAATCTTTACCGGCTCCTATGCAAGAACTGATACATCTAATTGAATTTTCGCCCAGCTGGAGGCGTGAAACTCAGCATCTACCTCACATTCTACCATCACCCTATACATAACCTTTTTTATACATATCATATTTTTCTTTTAAGCGTATTTGTCTTGCATATTGCATACTGTCAGGTTGGCTGGTGCTGAATGTTAAAATTTTAGGAGCAATTCCAGGTGAATTCTACCCATTCACTCCCTGTTGTACTTATTTTCGTTTATATTCATGCATGTGGACAAGCAAGAACTTTGGCATGGTGAGGTAGATATGACAAAACTGAAAATTATTTATGCCAACATTTAGGAAAACCCCAGAACTGATGTCAAACGTACTTTAGTGCCCTAAATAAAAGAACAACCGACTACAACTCCAATGCCTGCATTGGAGCTAAAAATTGTCCGAAACATCTACTTCTGACTTACCCACTCACCTTTTGTTCTAAATTTAGGGTCAAGCTGAATGTAACCTGAAAGGAAAATTTCATAAACTACGAATATAAGAGGTTACTTGTTTATAGCATATATACATAGTGTATCCATGAATAAGATTATCTTATTAAGAGAATGCATTAGGGATTTTATCCCCTAGTTGATTCCTGTAATCTGGAATCTAGTACAACTTTTCTCACACACGTAGAATTTGCAATGGATTCATGGTGAAGCCTGATAAATGTCTTTAGTCTGTCGAGAAGAAGCAGTGCTTCTTTTCTTGAACCCTGGATAGTGTTTTGAGAGTCAGGTAGATTTTCTTCCAAAAATTCACAAAATAGTGTGAGATGAGAGTAGAGTGCATTGGTTCTCTAAGATTAGTGCAAGGAATCTGGAATCCTAGATAATTAGGTGATGATACTTAGAGATTAGGCATAGTTTTCGCTCTCGGTTCTTGCATATACATTTTTTGTGAAATTTTGAGAGCCACCAAATAAAGCAAATACGCGGAGAATAAGTTTTCATAAAACTAGGGCTAAGGTGGATGGTTACAACCATTCTTTACGGAATCTCCGGCTGAAGGAGGGTATTGATGTCAAGGTTAGAAATACACCGTCCTATACATCTCTCTCAGTGAAGTGTAGGCACTTCAACCAAATAAGACACCCGATGTCTCTTGAGTACCACCAATCCCCAATAATGCCTCAATAAAGTTCATGGATGTATGCTAGTTGTGTTATGTTGAAAAAAAAAAAAAAGAAAGAGAGAAGATAAATGAAGAAAAAGGAAAAAAAAGATGAAAAGAAAGAAAAATTGAAAAAATTAGAAAAGGAAGAAAAACTAAAGAAAAAAAGAGTGAATATTTAGTGTTTATTTCAGTTGCATTGAGGCAATACCGCCAAATAAATTTGAGATCCACCAAATATGACCTTAACCGACCTTTCTTGTGCTTCTGACCTCCCGAACACTGGCTGAGGAATTCTGACTTAGTGTTAGAGTTATAGGAATTCAATTAAAGTGTTAATGTCAAGTGAGACCACTAAATGCAGGTCATATATGTGAATCTGGTGAGATTGTGAGCTTTAAGTAAAAGAAAGAAAAGAAAGGAAAAAGAAAAGGAGTAAGAGAGAATGAATACAAAGGAATCAAAAGAGAGCATAGTTTTTCTCATCTTTCTCTGAGTTGAGTTACATAATAATTTCGGAATCTAGATTCTATAGTACTAATCTCTATATAGCACCAAGTGAGAGTGAGCCCCCAAATATATAATAGTTTCACTCTAAGATTCTCTACCTAAGCTTAAAGCCGGGTGGAATTCATAGAATATCATGAATACCTTGAGGGAAGAACTCTGTCTATCCCACTAAAATTTTTACTAGGGGTCAAGTACAGGCTTTTCACCCGAATCCGTTGCAAAAGCTACATAGCAGCACTTTAACGATTGTCTGGATTTCTAGAGCATAGATTGAAAAAAAAAAGGAGAAAAATCTCTAGGCATACACTTGATAAAAAAGTCAATCCCTTAGGGACCCTTCTGTGAAAAATTTAGTCTCGCATTTGCTAGGGACTAAAAAGATTTTGGCATGGGGGTATGAATGCATAGAATCATAGGTCTTAATCGGCCTTAGTTAGGATAAGACTTAGCATAAGTTAAGGCAATTCATGCATGCATAACCATTATTAGCACCTTTACTTCTTTCTTCTAGCCATGCATAAAATAATGCTATAATCTACTGATTAGGTGTATTATGTCAATTGTAGGTAATAAGCTAATCAGAAGCTAGATCTGAAGCTGGATCTGAAGAATAAAAAATAGCTGGAGTTGCAGTAGAGCCGGAGTGGAAGACCTAGATTAGATGTAGTAGATAACAATGTAAGGGAGTTAAGGTATGCTATTCTATTAAGTAGGAATAAAGCAATAAATTGTGAAGAACATAGGTCCATCCTAGCCATAGGATAGCCAAGAAGCTTCCCCATGCCTTAGCCACCCTTAAATTAGGTCACCACACCCTAGGAAACCTTAAAACCCTAATTCCAACCTCTATCTGGATGTCCAGATAACTTATAGGACATCCAGAACCCTTAGCCAACTCCCACACACCTTAAACCTACTTCTGCAGTGTTATTGGACATCCAGACCCTTGGTCATGTTTGTGCTAGAGCACCACGATCATTTGTTTTGATGATAACAAAAAACGTGTCATTTAATATTTGCGCTTTGAGTCCTAGATTTCAGGTCACTCGCAAATGGATACGAGATTAGACGGAGTTCGAGCTCGCATCCAGGATGGATTGGAGGAGCTCGATGGAAAGCAGAAGAGATTCGCAAGGAGTGATAGATTGAAGATGGAAGGACAAGAAGAATAGGATAGAATTCTTTTTATTCCTTTCATGTACTTTTGTCGTTATTTTCTTGCTCTTTATTTCCTTAGAAAATTATGTTAAAGAGCCTCAAAGTATCCTAACAGTAGTCCTAGGAACACCCGCACAACCCTAGGATACTTAGGTATTCTGTAAAGAACTTAGAAAACCAATATAGGGTTCAAACAGAGTTTCCAGATGTCTAATTCCAAAGTCAGACATCTGATAAAGTGTTTTAAGACGTATGACTGTTGATTCAGATGTCTGATAACATTTTGGCTGGACATAGTTAGTTCTGTCTGATGAAATCAGACGTCTAGACCTTAGACCAGACATCTTAGGAGACGTCTGATGACTTTGCCAGACGTCCAGATAGTGGACCGTTGGCTGCTTAGCAGGCACTACAGATTATGACCGTTAGAGCTTTATCAGACGTCCTTAGGCCTTGCCAGACATCTGATAAATGACCGTTTTGCCTCGGCTGACCCAAAATCTCTTCTCAGAGATTTTCTAGCCGTTGCAACATTTGGAAAATCCATTCCCACAGTAAAAGTAGGTTTCCAGACATCCGGATATAGTGCCAGACGTCCTATATGTCGTCTAATGGACTTGCGCAAAAACCCTGTTTAGATCTGATCCAAGTCAGGAAGAGACCCGCCCAAAATCAGACGTCTGACCTTGAAATCAGACGTCTTAAAGTGGTCTTCCAGACATCTGATAAGCCTGTCAGAACAATGATTCTTCCAAATTTGGGCTGATTCTCTTGGGCTTTGTTCCCAACGGCTATAGAACCTTTCCTAAGCCTTCCAAAGCCTTCCTAAGGCCTCTATAAATAGAGGGGAGCCTTTGACACACCAAGACAAACACAAGACACACTTAAGCAACATAGTTCCATTCTCTTGTGTCCTAGCTAGCTCTTGCTCTCCAAGATCAAGCTCCATTCTCTTGAGAGCATCAAGCTTCGCGCACCCGCTCTCCCGCAGTTGTCTACGAGAGCGACGTTGCGCCGTCGTGTGGCACACGCACCGCGTCATCAACTCGACGCACTCCTTGCAAAGGGGAGTTTCCTATTTACTATAGAAGCTAGGTTTAAATTCCTTTGTTGGCTCTATAGGATTACTTATTTTATTTTATCTTTGTCTTTTGGTTGGGTATTCGCTTTGCGAATTCCCGTCTCCTTCGTGGGACAAAATCCGTCTCGTGGAGAGAAGGGGTTGAGGAACGCTACCCTCGTACTTGTAGCGTGGTTGTATTGAGGTTGAATCACCCTCGTTTTAAGTGATTCGATTTAGTGGATTTTGATCAACTTGGTTGATCGGAAAATCCTAACTCGAGAGGGTTAGGTGGTGGTTTTCACCCGGTTTGGGTTTCCACCTAAAAACAATTGTGTACATTGTGTGATTGGTTTTCTTTGGTGAGATTGCTTTATATTTTATTTCCGCATTTATTACGTCACCCCTCTTCGAAGGGAAAACTACATTTCGTATCAGAGCAGGTTCTTGCGAGTTCGGAGTAACACCCGGCAAGAAGATCATGGAGGGAAGCTGTTCCACAAGCAGGATTTTCGAGGGGCAGTCCACAACCCGTCCGCCGTTCTTCGACGGGAGCAACTACCCCTACTGGAATTTGCGGATGAAGACCTGGCTTCAAGCCACCGACTTCACGATCTTGGCCAGATGCGAGATGCCATTTGATATCCCAGAAAAACCCACGGGAGGCTACTCGCAGCAACAAATCCGTGAGCTCTCTTTAAACGCAAAGACCATGACGCCCTTTAGTGTGCGCTCAGCTCGGAGGAGTTCAACAGAATCTCGCAATGCGCCACCGCATACGAGATCTGGCACACACTTGAGGTAACTCACGAAGGTACCTCTAAGGTAAAAACTTCTAAACTCAATTTACTTTCACAAGAATTTGAGGCTTTTTCTATGAAATCTAATGAAACTTTAAGTGAGATGAACACTAGGTTCACTCTCATAGTAAACAATTTAAAATCTTTAGGGAAGACCGTCATCAAGGGGGAGCTTCAAGGGAAGCTTCTTCGTTCCCTTGGACCGGAGTGGGAACAGAAAGTCACCGCCATCGAGGAGGCGAACGAAGTAGAGGAGCTCAACATGGAAGATCTCCTAGGCAATCTAATGGCCTATGAGACAAAGTTGAAGTAGAAGAAGAAGGATACACCGGAGCCCAAACTGACGAAGACTCTTGCCTTCAAAGCCGCATCAGATAGCGAGGTAAGTTCCGACGACGAAGACTTTAGAATTTTACTTAAAAAGTTTTCCAAGTTGTGTAGGGAATCAAAGAAGGAGAAGGAGAGACCGAGACGTTGCTACCATTGCAACGAGAAAGGGCATCTGTGACTAGAGTGCCCTCTTCCCAAAAAGGAGAAGAAGAAGGAAAAGAAGAAATCTAAGAAGAAGGCATTCCAAGCCACTTGGGACGATTCCAGCTCGGAGGAAGAAGAAGAAGAAAAGTCCATAGAAGAAGAAACCGCTTACTTCGGTTTCATGGCTAGAGGAGGCAACAGCGAAAGCGGAAGCGACTCAGACAACGAGGTAAATCTCGATCTACAAGAAGCTTTTAATGAACTTTTTGAAGTTAGTAAATCACTAAAAAGAGAAAATAATAGCATTAAAAAGAACCTTAGTTTTCTTAAACATGAAAATGATAGGTTAGAAAAACAACTTAAGGACATAGAAGCTAGTCCTAAAAATGATAACCTATTATTAGAAAATCATAACCTCATCAATGAAAATAATAAATTGACTGAGGAAAATGATAGTCTAAAGTTAGAAATCTATGATTTAAAGACTAAGATGCAAACTACAGAAAAGGAAATCGCATGTCTTAAGGAAAATTCTAACAAATTAATCAACAAAGTAGATAATTTTTATAGCCCTAAGGTTGAGAAAGGATCTCCGTCAAGGAGACCCGTTAACCGATTCGGATCTAAGCTCACTTGGATACCGAAGAAAAAATTAGAATCTTGTTTTGTAGGGTTTAGGGATAATTACAACACAAAGGACTGGACCTACAAGCTCAAGGCTGGTCAACTCGAGTTGGGAGAACCAAGGAGTAGACCAAGGAGGAGAACAAGAAGACCGACGAGACGGTGAACAAACGATTGACCTACCGCACGTCGACCGCCAGACTTGAGACCGACGCCGATGCCCGGGCCTCCAAGCTACGGATGGGAGCCCCATCCGATGTGGCATCCACCACCACCATTTGGGCCATTTTATTGGCCATGGTAGGTGAGGTAAAAATTCTTCACCCTATCTTTTTATCATTAGCATTTAGATAGGGGAAGTTAAAAGCTATGAGCTAATTGTCAATTTTTAAGGGGGAGTTACAAGTTAGCTAAATTTCCTTTAGTAAGGGGGAGAAAAATAATAGCTATCTTGTTATTATAAAAAGAAAAAAGGGGGAGGCATTACCCTTGTCAAAAGAAATTTATAGAAGAGCATGTCTTAAGGGGTAGTTATAGGAAATGTAAAATCAATTAAACCTTTTTGATAATGTCAAAAAGGTGGAGGATTTTCTACATTATTATTTATGGTTTTGTCATCATCAAAAAGGGGGAGATTGTTTGTGCTAGAGCACCACGATCATTTGTTTTGATGATAACAAAACACGTGTCATTTAATATTTGCGCTTTGAGTCCTAGATTTCAGGTCAATCGCAAATGGATACGAGATTAGACGGAGTTCGAGCTCGCATCCAGGATGGATTGGAGGAGCTCGATGGAAAGTAGAAGAGATTCGCAAGGAGCGATAGATTGAAGATGGAAGGACAAGAAGAATAGGATAGAATTCTTTTTATTCCTTTCATGTACTTTAGTCGTTATTTTCTTGCTCTTTATTTCCTTAGAAAATTATGTTAAAGAGCCTCAAAGTACCCTAACAGTAGTCCTAGGAACACCTGGACAACCCTAGGATACTTAGGTTTTCTGTAAAGAACTTAGAAAACCAATATAGGGTTCAAACAGAGTTCCAGACGTCTAATTCCAAAATCAGACGTCTGATAAAGTGTTTTAAGACGTATGACTGTTGATTCAGACGTCTGATAACATTTAGGCTGGACATAGTTAGCTCTGTCTAATGAAATCAGACGTCCAGACCTTAGACCAGACGTCGTAGGAGACGTCTGATGACTTTGCCAGACGTCCAGATAGTGGACCGTTGGCTGCTTAGCAGGCACTGCAGATTATGATCGTTACAGCCTTATCAGACGTCCTTAGGCCTTGCCAGATGATGAGAACCTCATCATGAGCCATAACTAGCTCATTTTTGACCCAATACAAAGGATAAAAGCTCCTACATAACTCAAGGAAAGGCTTAACTCAGAGAATTCTGAGTTTAAGGAGAAAACAAGTCATAAGGGGTAAAAATGCAATTTTACCAGTATAATCTGCATACAGGGTAATTCAGGGTCCAAACATAGGTCAAAGCAACTTAATAAGAATAAAAGTGGGATGAGATGATCTAGCAAGGGCTACAGTAATTCCAAGGAACTAAATGATAATCTGTAACCCTAAAACAAACCCACTTCAATTCAGGAGGTTCAAGGCCAAGCAAAAATGGAATAAACCCTCTAAAATTCATAGAAAAATAATTTCCAGGGTTTAGAACCTTCAATTAGACCTTAGGAACCCATCTTCACCTACATTGAGAACCATACCCAATTAATAACTTAATTTGGGTTTTTGCGTAAATTGACCAGCCAAACAAGGTTTAATCTAGAAATAAAATTCACCATCAGATTCCTTAGGTCCTAATTAGTCATGTATAAAAACTTGAGCCTAAGAAGAAACCTTCTTGACCAACTTTACACTTTGGTCCTCATATATTTACTTTTTGGCCCTTAACTTTTGAACCCTCGCATTTTGGCCCCTAACTCTCCTTCGTTCTTTGCGTTCAGGTCCCCCCTGCAAAACTTGCCAGCACCATGCTCCGGCGACCTTGCGCGGAGCATGGCGCCGCGCAGGGTGAGGAGGAGAGCCTGGCAAGTAAACTGGGGGTGCCCTGCGTCGTCAGCCGTCGCAGGGACACCCCCCTGGTCGCTGTAACCCACCATACCGGCCGTACGAATGCATGGACGGTATGGGTTTCCATCTCCGGCATCCTCCGGTGAGGGAGACACGTCGTCTCCCGACGCCTTCCTCCCTGATTCGGTCCCTATAAATACCCCCGTCGCTCCACCATTCTTCCTAGCTCGGATCTGACGGAGAAAACCCCCAACTTTCCTCTCTTCTCACTCCGGCAGACGCCCACCAGCTCCGGCGGTTCTTCCCCCTCCTCCTCTTCGCTCTGCCGCAATACCAGCAGCAGAGACTTCTTCCCCTGCTCTTTCCGCACCACGCCGCACCCAGCTGGCGCCTCTCCGGCCCTCTGCTCGCCGCCGCCCCTTCCCCCAGGCATCTTCTTCTCCGGCGACAGTCGATATGACTGTCGCTCGCTCCGGCCCCTCCTCCTCCTGCTAAGTAGGTAGAACTCCTCCTCTTCCTCCCCTCTTCCTTTTCCTCACTTTAAACATCTACTGTCGCCCTCGATTCTGACCCCTCACCCTCACCTTCTCCACCTCCGGCCATCCTCCGGCGAGCCGCTCCCATCACCCCAGCAACCCACACGGCTCGCCGACCACCGCAGAACCTCCGCCTCCTCACCCTGATCAACCCCCGCCCTTCCACTTCCCCCACATCACCCTCTGCAACCCCACCGAACAAACCCATCTTCCGACCCACAGTCCGACCTCGGGCAGCCCTTGCACGCCGCCCCACGCCTCGCCACCACCCACACGAGCTTCGCCGCACTCTGGCGAAGCTCCCGGCACCTTCTGATTAGGCCGAGAGGCCTTTTTGCTGTGAACAGGTCACCCGACCTCCGCCGCCATTGCCGTGCAGAAGGAGCTGCTTCCGCCTGCAGCTGCAGGCGCGCCACGCCCAGATTCGACTCCCAGGCCGTGCGAGGCATTTCGACAAAGCGTCAGGCTGCAGCTGAAGCGAAGCCCTCGCGCGAAGGCCTCGCGTAACGCCACGATTACCAGTTGTTTCCTCCGCGCAGGCACCAACTTGGGGTGGGACATTTAGTCCCACCTCGGAAAACTCTGAAGAGGCGCAGCGGTATAAAGTGAAAAAGTGCCGGAGGCTTGTTGCCTCAGCACACGGGGTGAGGTCCCCTTCACCCGCCCGGTTACCCGGTCTCGTCCGCGCTCACGCCCCGCGGACCTGACCCGACCCGACTTAGACTGACCTGCACTCCTCGCCCACCATGCACGCCGGTGGGCCTGGACCGGGGCGCGACCCGTACCCGGCTACCCGGCAGCTCTGCGAGAGCTTTCCCAAGATTGGCTTCTGTGAGAGAGAGATGCGGGGGGGGAGGGTAGAGATAGGTTTTGCCCCTCTCTGATCAAGCTGTGTAAGTGTGCAGGCACAGGTGAAGAAGAACCGTGGAAGAAGATGAAGGCTGAAGGAAGGAGGATCACCGAGCGGCACTGTAGCAGCGGCGGTTTAAGTCGCCTGATTGGAAAATCAGACGACGTCCTGAAGGCAAGGAAGGAGAAGGAAGGTGAGGCAGAGGAAAACGCAGAGAGGCCAAGACAAGAACTGAAAGAAGAATAAGAACACGAGAAGAAGAAGGTCTGAAGAAAGGAAAAGAAGAAAGAAAGAAGAAGAAGAAGAACAGGACCACAAGGGAGAAGAAAAAGAAAGAGACGAGCAGAAACAAGAACTGAAAGAAGAAGAAAAGCATCACTACGGCTGCAGATAAAGCAGGAGAGTCAAGCAGAAGAAGATAGGAAAAGAGAAAAGAAGAGAAGAAGAAAGAAGCCAACAAATTCTCTCTCTCTCTCTTTCTTTATTTTTGTAAAAGAAACTTGTACCCCTAGAATACAACTTGCTCCCTGAGTTCGACCTCGGGAACTCTCTTTTATTTTCCGAGTAAAAAATTTATATATTTGAAATGATGGCAATAACTGGCTATACTACAACGCTATAACAATAAAACCCGATTATCTCTCGTAGCCATCGTTATCATTTGGCGCCGTTGCCGGGGAGCAACGGCTATTCTAGAGGTAAACATTCCTGTTTGTCTTTTTTTCTGATAATCTCCCCTCTTTTGTGCAGCTACAGGAAATCAAGAAGACAAGCAACCGCACGACAACCACTCCGAGGACAGGTAAATTTTTCCTCTCGCTATTAACCCCTAAACTCTAAAGAGGAAGAAAAGAAAAGAACAAGCAATATAGGGCTAACCT
The DNA here is from genome assembly GCA_037157565.1 of Thalassia testudinum. Classification (NCBI taxonomy): domain Eukaryota; kingdom Viridiplantae; phylum Streptophyta; class Magnoliopsida; order Alismatales; family Hydrocharitaceae; genus Thalassia; species Thalassia testudinum. Next base: position 92,148,318 of record JAZHRO010000014.1, on the reverse strand, counting down.
ATCTTCCATACTTTGTAACCATAAAGAGTTGCATGTTTTCAACTCATTAGTCCTGCACACTATTAAGGGTATTTAAGGGATAACACATTCTTGCTTGAGCCCTAATTACCCAACAAAGAACTAACTGGACCAAGTAGAGCCAACATAAGATTCAACCTTAGGGTTTTAAAGACACACTACTTAAATCAAGAATGGAGAAAATCCAAAAGAAGTGTGCCTAAACCATTGATTGAAAATACCTATTCAAAAGAAAACCTAAAACAATTGGCTCTCTAAACACTTGAACCCTAAAAGACAAGACCTAAAAGCTCTCAAAGAAAACAAGAGGTAAAGTTAACCCCTTGGATCAACCAACCTTAAATTAGGTCACTCTTTGCACTTAAAAGACTAAAGTTCAAGTGAAACCTTAAGCACCCTGATCTTAAAATTGGTAGACTTAAGAGGTCAAGATCCCCATTCTGGTCTACCTGGAACCGCAGTGACAAGAGAGGTCGGGTGGGGGAAACCCTGTAACCCGTGGGGACGCTCTACCGTGTAGGGGTCTTCGCGGGACTCTCCCTCTCTGGCTGCCCAGGTAATTCTCAGGTGGACGATCTTTCTGATCAAGGGGTCCATCTGCCCCGCACCTCTATAGTCACCCAACACATTTTTGGGTGTCTTGATTGGGTCCAGCACCTTCTAAACTTACCTCTTCCAACAGTGCATGTACGGAAGGAGGTCCTTAAGACCACCCTTAAGACCTCCTTTAGAAATTCGCTCTCATCAAGGCCAAGCCTCGACGCCCGTGTTTGTGCAGCAACACCCTCACATTATTCTCTCTTCTGATTCAGAACCAAGTTCTTCTTCTTCCCCCATCATGGCTCAGCCAGTTGAGGAAGAAAATAATCTGGAACACCAGCTCCAGCGACTCAATGACCTCTTCCAAAACTTCGTGCACCCACCACAGCGTCCTATGATGCGGGACCACTACAATCCTGCTGCGGTGGCCATTGAGCCTCGAGTCAGAATCCCGACTGGAGGACCTGATTCCGAATTAAAGCCCAACATGATTCATGCTATACCTAAATTCCATGGGCTTAATTCTGAAGATCCCTTCCAGCACATCAAACAGCTAAAGCATCTAGCCCACACTTTTGGATCAGATGCGCAAAATAGGGATATTCTTCTCATGAAGATGTTCTCCTTTTCTCTTATGGACAAGGCCGCCCATTGGTATCAAACTCAGACCCGGCCGATCAACACTTGGGAAGAACTTCAATCCGAGTTTTTGAAAAAGTTTTTCCCCGTTGGTCGGATCAACGCCTTGCGCCATCAGATTACACACTTCACTCAACAATCAGGAGAACCTCTCCATGAGGCATGGGATCGTTTTCAAGATCTCATGAGAAAGTGCCCCCATCACAGAGTTCCTAAATGGGAACAAGTCCAATCTTTTTACCAGGGACTCCGTGAGGACATCCGCCTTTTCGTCAATGCAACTTGCGGAGGAAACATTATGGGTCAACATGAAGACACCGTATGGGAGATTCTCGAAAACATGTGCGAGAACTCCATCAACAATGACTCCATGGGATTATTCAACAGGATAAATACCCGCGCAGCGACGAATCTTAAGGGAGCACATGAGACGCAGGGCCTGTCCGCATCAGTCGACCTGGAATTAATGGCCAGTCGATTGGACAAGGTCTCAATCATTGAAAAGAAGGTGGATGAGCTGACTCAGCACTTGCAGCGAGCCACCTCCGCGCGTAACTCCTTTGCACAACCTCCTTCCACACAGGAGACTGTGCAAAACATCCTCCACCGATCTTCCCCTAGGATGGATCCATATCCATCCCCATCTGATTCTTGGATCGGAGGATCACCCGATCCTTTCCACACCAGCCGGGGGAACTCCATTCCCCCTTTCCCTGATTCTCAGGAGGTTCCTCAGACCTGCGAGGACCTCAACGCCATCCAGAACGACCCATTCTCTAACACTTACAACCGTGGATGGCGAAACCATCCCAATTTTCAGTGGACGGGAAATTCCCAAACCCAAAGACCACCTTTTCAGTCCCGCCCACAGCCCTCTCGTCATTACCAGCCGCCTCAGCCTCGGCCCAACCCTACTTATCCATCAGGGCCAAATCAGGATCAAATGTCCCTAATCCTTCAGACTCTGGCTGACATTCAAAAAACGAATGCGGCTATTCAAAAACAGCACAAGGACGAACTTATAGAAGTTAAAACTCAACTGGCCCAGTTGGCAAATTCTCGCCAGCCAGGCACACTCCCTTCCCAACCTCTTCCTAACCCAAATAACGTGCCAACCCAGAAGCGCGTTATGAATCCAAATTTAGGCCACGCACAATGGATTTATCAGGCCCCTACTGCTCCATCTCCAGACGAGATGGAAGCTTCAACTTCTTATGCGGGATTTCAGCAGCAGCCACCCCTCTTACCAAACCCAAACCAAAATCAGGCCGGATTAAATTCTGTAACAACACGTAGTGGTAAAACAACTCAAGACCCGCATTATCCAAACCACTCCAAGCCTGATAACCATCACCCTAGGATAGTTATCCAAGAAACCGCTGTTCCAGATCCACAACCTGGACCTATCCTAGAAGAACCAACCAAGATCTCGTTTCCCGAGGCCTTGACCAAGGGAAAGAAGACCACCAAACCCGTGGCCCCTGAGGAGGACCTGGTCAAGCTCTTTGAGCAGGTCCACATAAACATCCCCTTGATGGATGCAATCCGCCACGTACCAGCTTACGCACGATTTCTAAAGAATATATGTACACCCCAGCGTAAGCCGCGAACCAAGGGAGGGAGCCCAATTGTTCTGTCAGAGCAAGCCAGCTCTGTAATCCTCAGTAGACTCCCACCCAAGGCAAAAGATCCTGGTACTCCCCTGATTTCCTGCAAGATAGGTGGTACCCAATTTGATAGAGCATTGTTAGACTTGGGTGCATCCATAAACCTGATACCCACATCCTTACTTGACCATCTAGAAGAATCTGAGCTAAAACCAACCGAGGTGACATTACAATTAGCAGATCGATCTATAAAGTCACCAAAAGGGATTCTCGAGGATGTTATCGTAAGAGTGCGGGATTTCTATTTTCCAGTGGACTTTATAGTCTTAGATATGGACGCACCTGAGAACCCTAAGGATACACCAATCATTCTAGGGAGACCTTTCTTGGCTACTGCTAGAGCCAACATCAGCTGTGAGGAGGGCCAAATAGAGCTTAAGTTTGGAGATCAAACATTGAAAATTGATATATTTAAGGCCCAACAAGGAATTAATTGCGGCGTCATCGAACAAATTTGTGACATCAGGACCTTGGTTGATGAATCACACTTCCAGAATGACGCGATTATGCCTCATCAACCACAGAAGGATCTTGACCCACAAACAGAGGAGTCGAATCCAGATATGAATAACCCAGTAACTCCCACCCTCGAACCTCACATCTATACTGAACCACCCGCTGCTGCTGATAACCCCATCCTCGAACTGAAACCCCTTCCTGCTCACTTGAAATACATCTTTTTGGGTTCTAATCAGACCCTTCCTGTGATTATCAATTCCAACCTCAGTCCTGAACAGGAATCCCGTCTGATTGTTGTCCTCCAGCAACATCGCAGAGCCATCGGGTGGACTCTCGATGATTTGACTGGAATAAGTCCCTCTTATTGTACTCATCATATCTATTCGGAAGAGGGCACACGACCTTCTCGTGAAATGCAGAGACGCTTAAACCCCAATCTGCAGGAGGTCGTGAAAAAGGAGATCATCAAGTGGTTAGATGCCGGAATCATCTACCCGATCTCCGATAGTCGTTGGGTGAGCCCAATTCAGGTCGTGCCCAAGAAGGCAGGACTCACCACTATAACAACTGAGACCGGAGAAGTCATTCCTACCCGATTAGCCAACTCGTGGAGAGTCTGTATAGATTACCGCCGACTCAATTCCTCCACGAAGAAGGACCATTTCCCACTACCCTTCATTGATCAAATTCTCGAAAAACTTGCGGGAAATAGGTTCTTCTGCTTTCTTGACGGGTACTCCGGTTATAACCAGGTGGCAATCCATCCTGAGGACCAAGAAAAGACCACGTTCACCTGCCCCTTCGGAACATACGCTTTCCGAAGGATGCCTTTCGGTCTTTGCAATGCACCCGCTACTTTTCAGCGATGCATGCTTGCCATATTCTCAGATATGGTAGGTGATTATCTGGAAGTCTTCGTGGATGACTTTTCAGTTTTCGGAGCATCATTCGACGACTGCCTCCAACACTTGGTCCAGATACTCAGGCGGTGCATTGATGTGAATTTGGTTCTTTCCTGGGAAAAGAGCCATTTCATGGTGCCTGAGGGAATTGTCCTGGGACACTCAATTTCGGAGAAAGGTATCCAAGTGGATCGAGCTAAGGTTAATCTGATTTCTCACCTTCCTATGCCTAGCTCGATCAGGGACATCCGTTCCTTTTTAGGGCATGTCGATTTTTATCGACGATTTATCCCTGAATTTTCAAAAATCACGCGCCCCCTGAGCACTCTTCTCTCCAAGGATGTTCCTTTCAAAATTTCCAAGGAATGCACTCAAGCATTTGAAATCCTACGTGACCGAGTCACCCAAGCCCCGATCCTACAGTCCCCTGATTGGTCTCAACCCTTTGAGATCATGTGCGATGCATCCGACTTCGCTGTAGGAGCGGTTTTGGGGCAGAAAATTGACGGGAAACCTGTGGTCATTTACTACGCCAGCAAAACACTCGATGAGGCTCAGCGTAACTATACGGTTACTGAGAAAGAGCTGCTAGCTGTAGTATTTGCCCTAGAAAAATTCAGATCGTACCTTCTGGGTTCCCGTGTCATCATATACTCGGATCACACAGCTGTGAGGCATCTCCTTGCAAAGAAGGACGCGAAGCCTCGATTAATTCGATGGATCTTGCTGTTGCAAGAATTTGACCTTGAGATTCGCGACAAAGCGGGAAAGCAAAATGTGGTAGATGATCACTTGTCCCGTCTTCCTTCTGAAATAATTGACCCTCCCGGACCCATCACTGAGCATTTTCCCGATGAGCACCTGCTGACTATTGGTACTAGCCTTCCATGGTTTGCTAATGTAGTAAATTACTTGGCATCTCATCAGATCCCGTCCGATTGGCCGAAGGCCAAGAAGGACAAATTACGCTCCGATGCCAAGTATTACATTTGGGAAGACCCGTACCTCTTCCGCATAGGTGCCGATCAGATCATCCGGAGATGTGTCCCGGAAGGGGAATTCAACAATATCCTCTCTTTCTACCATGACCAGGCATGCGGTGGCCATTTTGCCGGGCATAAAACCGCATCAAAAGTCCTCCAGTGCGGCTTTTACTGGCCCACACTGTTCAAAGACGCATACAATCACTGCAAGGCATGCAGTCGTTGCCAGACTTTGGGCAACATGAGCCATCACGACATGATGCCTATGCAGCCGATTCTAGTATGCGAAATCTTTGATGTTTGGGGGATTGATTTTATGGGCCCCTTTCCTGTTTCGGATGGTTTCGAATACATTCTGTTGGCTGTGGACTACGTGTCCAAATGGATCGAAGCCATACCGACCCGAACCTGTGATCACAAAATCGTTCTCAAATTCATTCATCAAAACATTTTCTCAAGGTTCGGGATTCCTCGTGCAATAATCTCTGATGGGGGGACCCATTTCACAAATGCTCAGTTTAGGTCACTGATGACCAAATACGGGGTGTCTCACCGAATCTCTACTCCTTACCACCCCCAAACTAATGGTCTAGCTGAGCTGTCTAATCGGGAGATCAAGAAAATCCTGCAAGTCACTGTTCGACCTGACAGGAAGGACTGGTCGTCCCGACTTCCGGAAGCATTGTGGGCCTATAGGACCGCCCACAAGAACCAATTGGGCATGTCTCCCTTTAGACTGGTGTACGGAAAGGCATGCCACCTTCCCGTAGAACTGGAGCATAAAGCCTATTGGGCATTACGAAACTGTAATCTAGATCTTTCCAAGGCTGGGACCCACAGAAAACTCCAAATCAGCGAGATCGATGAATTACGCCTAGACGCGTACGAGAACTCGCAAATCTACAAGGAGCGGGTTAAAGCCTTCCACGACAAACACATCTCGAGAAAGATCTTTCATCCTGGTCAAAAGGTCCTACTCTTTGATGCCCGACTAAAACTCTTCCCAGGAAAACTGAGATCCAAGTGGGTCGGACCATATTTGGTCCGACAGGTTTTTGGAAATGGAGCAATCGAAATCAGTCCACTCAGCCACGATTCTGAACCTTTCATCGTGAACGGTCAGAGACTCAAGCCGTTCATTGATGTAACTTCTACTGATTTGGCTGAAGCATCTTATATCCTCCTTTCCCCTTGAGCTTATTGCGCCCAGCCGATGGCGTAAAACTCAGCGCTTAACGGGAGGCAGCCCGTCATTCTCTTTGAAAACCTGAAACTTGTTCTGACACCTTTTTGCACTTGAGGTTCACCCTTGTAGACAGCCGACCCCACCCCAGATGCTTGCATCTGGGATTAGAAATCGTCCGCAAAAATTCAACCCGACCCATCCACTCATCCAAATTTCTGTCTTAAGGAATGAACTAAGTTAAATAAAAACCCCCTAGGTTACAATGAGGACATTGCAAATCTTAGGCATGGGGGGGGTATGAAAGTGCAAAACTTGTAAGAAAAGGTTTCAAACAAAAAAATTCACATATGCCAAAAACACCATAAAAATTAAAAAATTTTTCGAAAAAGAATAAAAGGAGAAGGAAATTTTGTGAAGGAGAAGGAGAAGAGAAACAAAATGAAAAAGGAGCACAAAATTATAAGAAAAGGTGATAGTCATTAGTAAGGAACTAAGGAATTAACCTAAGTTCTAGACCTCATTCAAGAAAATAACTGAAAAGTGCATAATGAGATTAGTAAGAACGTAAACCTTAGGCATTCTTGAATAGACTCTTAGTACCCATTAAGATCTGGACACTCCTCAAGAGGTTGAGGAAAATGAAAAGCTGAAGTATTAGGTCTAAGGCTTAGGGAGTATTTGGCCTCGTTAACTAATTTTTGGTTTACGGGACTCAGTAACCTAAGCACCCTAACCACACACACAGCCTGGTTCAGTAAGCGTAAAAATCAAAATCACGCAGAAGCGTCGCAAAATTCTGAAAAGAACACCTAGAATAGGAGCGACCGATCAACACAAGTTGATTTGGACGAGTTCCCAGCGCGGAGAGGCGGGAAATCCCCTCGAAGATGCGTAACAAAATATCATCTCCTCGGTGCCTGTCTCTTAGGATATTTACATATCCTACTGGGGGCATGTAAGCACTCTGCTGCTTCAGATTCCATGGATGGCATTATCTCGAAGTGTCAATTGCCAGGGTCTGGATTCGGCCACGGAACACCATGGATGGGATTATCTCGAAATCTCAATAGCCAGGGTTCCGAGGGTTGCCATGGGCGGTGGTATCTCGAAGCATCGATTGCCAGGAACCCTTAAGGATTGATGATGGGAGCAAGGAATCTGATACAGACCGTGTTGAAAAGCCAATCCTAGGCTAGAACTAAAAAGAAAAAGAGAGAGAAAACTCTCCAAACAGAATAACTTTCTATCTCTCTCTTACAAAACGCACTGCGAACTGAGCCAGGGCTAAAATCATTTCAAGCACGGGTGCTTTAACCACAAAGTCCAATAAACCTTAGGTTAGTTCTTGTGGGCCTTAAAAACCTTTACTAAAGACTGAGGCTAAGGGTAGACAGATTTGGATCTTGATTGGTACTAGAGTACCTTTTAGGCCTATGGTCAGCATTCTAACCTAATCTATGCTCAAATAAAAAAGCACTTATCTAAAGCTATTAAAAACTTCATGGTCTAGAACAAGGGTTGAAACCTTAAGTTTTTGCTAAGGGACTAGCAAAAGCTAAGCATGGGGGTATGATGAGAACCTCATCACGAGCCATAACTAGCTCCTTTTTGACCCAATACAAAGGATAAAAGCTCCTACATAACTCAAGGAAAGGCTTAACTCAGAGAATTCTGAGTTTAAGGAGAAAACAAGTCATAAGGGGTAAAAATGCAATTTTACCAGTATAATCTGCATACAGGGTAATTCAGGGTCCAAACATAGGTCAAAGCAACTTAATAAGAATAAAAGTGGGATGAGATGATCTAGCAAGGGCTACAGCAATTCCAAGGAACTAAATGATAATCTGTAACCCTAAAACAAACCCACTTCAATTCACGAGGTTCAAGGCAAAGCAAAAATGGAATAAACCCTCTAAAATTCATAGAAAAATAATCTCTAGGGTTTAGAACCTTCAATTTGACCTTAGGAACCCATCTTGACCTACATTGAGAACCATACCCAATTAATAACTTAATTTGGGTTTTTACGTAAATTGACCAGTCAAACAAGGTTTAATCTAGAAATAAAATTCACCATCAGATTCCTTAGGTCCTAATTAGTCATGTATAAAAACTTGAGCCTAAGAAGAAACCTTCTTGACCAACTTTACACTTTGGTCCTCATATATTTACTTTTTGGCCCTCAACTTTTGAACCCTCGCATTTTGGCCAATAACTCTCCTTCGTTTTTTGCGTTCAGGTCCCCCCTGCAAAACCTGCCAGCACCATGCTCCGGCGACCTTGCGCGGAGCATGGCGCCGCGCAGGGTGAGGGGGAGAGCCTGGCAAGTAAACCGGGGGTGCCCTGCATCGTCAGCCGTCGCAGGGACACCCCCTGGTCGCTGTAACCCACCATACCGGCCGTGCGAACGCACGGACGGTATGGGTTTCCATCTCCGGCGTCCTCCGGCAAGGGAGACACGTCGTCTCCCTCCGCCTTCCTCCCTGATTCGGTCCCTATAAATACCCCCGTCGCTCCACCGTTCTTCCTAGCTCGGATCTGACGGAGAAAACCCCAACTTTCCTCTCTTCTCACTCCGGCAGACGCCCACCAGCTCCGGCGGTTCTTCCCCCTCCTCCTCTTCGCTCTGCCGCAATACCAGCAGCAGAGACTTCTTCCCCTTCTCTTCCCGCGCCACGCCGCACCCAGCTGGCGCCTCTCCGGCCCTCTGCTCGCCACCGCCCCTTCCCCTGGGCATCTTCTTCTCCGGTGACAGTCAATAGGACTGTCGCCCGCTCCGGCCCCTCCTCCTCCTGCTAAGTAGGTAGAACTCCTCCTCTTCCTCCCCTCTTCCTTTTCCTCACTTTAAACATCTACTGTCGCCCTCGATTCCGACCCCTCACCCTCACCTTATCCGCCTCCGGCCATCCTCCGGCGAGCCGCTCCCATCACCCCAGCAACCCACACGGCTCGCCGACCACCGCAGAACCTCTGCCTCCTCACCCTGATCATCCCCCGCCCTTCCACTTCCCCCACATCACCCTCTGCAACCCCACCGAACAAACCCATCTTCCGACCCACAGTCCGACCTAGGGCAGCCCTTGCACGCCGCCCCACGCCTCGCCACCACCCACACGAGCTTCGCCGCACTCTGGCGAAGCTCCCGGCACCTTCTGATTAGGCCAAGAGGCCTTTTTGCTGTGAACAGGTCACCCGACCTCCGCCGCCATTGCCGTGCAGAAGGAGCTGCTTCCGCCTGCAGCTGCAGGCGCGCCACGCCCAGATTCGACTCCCAGGCCGTGCGAGGCATTTCGACAAAGCATCAGGCTGCAGCTAAAGCGAAGCCCTCGCGCGAAGGCCTCACGTAACGCTGCGATTACCAGCTGTTTCCTCCGCGCAGGCGCCAACTCGGGGTGGGACATTTAGTCCCACCTCGGAAAACTCTGAAGAGGCGCAGCGGTATAAAGTGAAAAAGTGCTGGAGGCTTGTTGCCTCAGCACACGGGGTAAGGTCCCCTTCACCCGCCCGGTTACCCGGTCTCGTCCGCGCTCACGCCCCGCGGACCTGACCCGACCCGACTTAGACTGACCTGCACTCCTCGCCCACCACGCACGCCGGTGGGCCTGGACCCGGGCCCGACCCGTACCCGGCTACCCGGCAGCTCTGGGAGAGCTTTCCCAAGAGTGGCTTCTGTGAGAGAGAGACGCGGGGGGGGACGGTAGAGATAGGTTTTGCTCCTCTCTGATCAAGCTATGTAAGTGTGCAGGCACAGGTGAAGAAGAACCGTGGAAGAAGACGAAGGCTGAAGGAAGGAGGATCACCGAGCGGCACTATAGCAGCGGCGGTTTAAGTCGTCTGATTGGAAAATCAGATGACGTCCTGAAGGCAAGGAAGGAGAAGGAAGGCGAGGCAGAGGAAAACGCAGAGAGGCCAAGACAAGAACTGAAAGAAGAAGAAGAACACGAGAAGAAGAAGGTCTGAAGAAAGGAAAAGAAGAAAGAAAGAAGAAGAAGAACAGGACCACAAGGGAGAAGAAAAAGAAAGAGACGAGCAGAAACAAGAACTGAAAGAAGAAGAAAAGCATCACTACGGCTGCAGATAAAGCAGGAGAGTCAAGCAGAAGAAGATAGGCAAAGAGAAAAGAAGAGAAGAAGAAAGAAGCCAACAAATTCTCTCTCTCTCTCTTTCTTTATTTTTGTAAAAGAAACTTGTACCCCTAGAATACAACTTGCTCCCTGAGTTCGACCTCGGGAACTCTCTTTTATTTTCCGAGTAAAAAATTTATATATTTGAAATGATGGCAATAACTGGCTATACTACAACTCTATAACAATAAAACCCGGTTATCTCTCGACGCCATCGTTATCACCAGACGTCTGATAAATGACCGTTTTGCCTCGGCTGACCCAAAATCTCTTCTCAGAGATTTTCTAGCCGTTGCAACGTTTGGAAAATCCATTCCCACAGTAAAAGTAGGTTTCCAGACATCCAGATATAGTGCCAGACATCCTTTATGTCATCTGATGGACTTGCGCAAAAACCCTGTTTAGATCTGATCCAAGTCAGGAAGAGACCCGCCCAAAATCAGACGTCTGACCTTGAAATCAGACGTCTTAAAGTGGTCTTCCAGTCGTCTGATTCCAGAATTAGACGTCTGATAAGCCTATCAGAACAATGATTGTTCCTGATTTTGGGCTGATTCTCTTGGGCTTTGTTCCCAACGGCTATAGAACCTTTCCTAAGCCTTCCAAAGCCTTCCTAAGGCCTCTATAAATAGAGGGGAGCCTTTGACAGACCAAGGAACACCAAGAGAAACACAAGACACACTTAAGCAACATAGTTCCACTCTCTTGTGTCCTAGCTAGCTCTTGCTCTCCAAGCTCAAGCTCCATTCTCTTGAGAGCATCAAGCTTCGCGCACCCGCTCTCCTGCCGTTGTCTACGAGAGTGACGTTGCGCCGTCGCGTGGCACACGCACCGTGTCATCAACTCGACGCACTACTTGCAAAGGGGAGTTTCCTATTTCCTATAGAAGCTAGGTTTAAATTCCTTTGTTGGCTCTATAGGATTACTTGTTTTATTTTATATTTGTCTTTTGGTTGGGTATTCGCTTTGCGAATTCCCGTCTCCTTCGTGGGACAAAATCCTTCTCGTGGAGAGAAGGGGTTGAGGAACGCTACCCTTGTACTTGTAGCGTAGTTTTATTGAGGTTGAATCACCCTCGTTTTAAGTGATTCGGTTTAGTGGAGTTTGATCAACTTGGTTGATCGGAAAATCCTAACTTGAGAGGGTTAGGTGGTGGTTTTCACCCGGTTTGGGTTTCCACCTAAAAACAATTGTGTACATTGTGTGATTGGTTTTCTTTGGTGAGATTGCTTTATATTTTATTTCTGCATTTATTACGTCACCCCTCTTCGAAGGGAAAACTACAGGTCAGACGTCCAATTTCTCTAGAATACCCAAAATAGAATCCTAAATCCCTCCTGACACTGATTGGACGTCCAGACAACAAGTATGGACTTTTGATTTTTCACTGCAAGATGTCTGGCACTATTATTAGACGTCTAGAGCTACCCACCAGACCCTGTTTTGAGATTTATGCCTTGATCTTGGATCTCATGCCCTCTAAACCCAATTCTAACCCCCTAGGAGCCTAAATTAAGGTGCCCTAACCCTAGTGCATCACCTCTAGACCTCCCTAAGGACCTAATTAGGTCCTCACTAAACCTAATTGACCTGGATCATGGCCAATATCTTCAGTCTATTCAATTTGACTCATTGAGTCCTATTGAGCCTTCATCTCAACACACACTGTCGAATTGGACTTAGCAAGAGTCCAATTGACCTAGTGATGAGAGCCTCATCATGAGCCATAACTAGCTCATTTTGACCCAATAAAGAAGATAAAAGCTCCTACATAACCTAGAAGAAGGCTTAATTGAAGGAACAAGTGATCTGAGAAGAAAACATGAAATAAAGGTTAAAACTGCAATTTTACCATTGCAGTACATAAACGGGATTTCTCAGAAGCAAAACATAGGTCAAATGGTCCAAATAAGATAAAAAGTGGGTTGAATTAATCAAAAATGGGTTTATGTGCAATCTAAGAATTAAATGACACTTGGTAACCCTAAAACAGACCCGCTTAAATTAACAAGGTTCCGGTCAGAATAAAAATCAAGCAAACCCTCTAAAAATCATAGAAAAACATCCTCTAGGGTTTAGAACACTTAATTTGGCCTAGTTTGACCTAGATTAGGGTCTTAGCTCTTCAATTAACCTAATTTGGGTTTTTACGCAAAATGTCCAGTCAAACGAGGTCAAACCTAAAATCCAACTTTACCATTGGATTCTTTAGGTCCAAATTAGGTTTGTACCAAAATTTGGACCTAAGGGGAGGTCATCTTGACCTACTTTGCAAGTTAGTACACCCAAATCACAAATAGGTCCCTATCTTTTGAATATCCTTGCAGAGAACCCCCTAGGTTCTTCGCCTTCTTTGCAAACCGGTCCTGCCGCCATTGCTAGGGCAGAACCGAGCTCCGACGAAGTTTCGAGAGATATTGCTCTCTAATTCCTCAGAGATTCTCTCCCAGAAATGGAAGGGAGATTCTCTGAGGAATTCCCTTCCTTCTAAAGCAAATCAAATTCGCTGGCGTGAACCCAATCTCTCGTGCGAATGCACGAGAGATTTGGGTATCTTTCCTCCTTCCAACTTCGGCGAGCCGGCTGACCTAATTGCGCATTTTTCACGCACTGATAGGAGCGGCCAGCACCTATAAAACACCCCTCGGACCCGGCCGCTCATCTTAAGCTTGATTTTGACCGAGATCCCCTCCAAATTTCTTCTCTCCCATCTCCGGCCAAACGACCCACAAGCTCCGGCGACCGCCTTCCCTCCTTCTCGTCACTCTGCTGCCATACCAGCAGCAGAGTCCTCTCCGCCTCTTCCTCCCGCGGTGCGCTGTACCCTGCGCGCAAGCTCCCGACCTCATCTTCGTCGCCGCTTCCTCCCCCAGGGTCTTTCTTCCCCGACGACGGCAGTCACGAGCCGTCCTCTCCGCCGCCTCCCTTCCCTCCAGACAACCCCAGATACGTTCTCCACCCTCTCCTCTCTCTTTTCCCCCTGTTATCTCCCTTGATCGACCTTCGACAGACGCTAACCACCTCCATCATCTTCGCCTCCGACCACACTCCGGCGAGCCGCCCACACCACTCCAGCCCTCCACACGGCTCGCCAACCACCTCGAAAGCTCCGCCTCACCTCCAGGAACACACTCCACCCTACCACTGCCACTCCAGCCCTCCACAATCACCCCCCGACCAACCCACCATCTCCGGCCACAGGTTGACCTCGGCACGCACGCCTAGGCCGACCTGCGGCCTGCAGCACTGCCCACCGCCTTCGCCGTGCCACGGCGAAGGTCTCTAGCTATTCTGATTTGGCCGAGAGGCGCGTTTTGTGTACGACAGGATTTGAGCCGCTGCCGCCATGGACGACCTCTGATGAAGCTCCCACGAAGCTCCAGGCACCCGGTCTTCCAGGCTACAGGTGCTGCATACTAGCGCGAGTGTCGCGAGGTGAACGAGTCCAGCCAAGGAGCGCTAGCAGAGCCAGCAGCTGCGGGGCAATCGCACGACGAGGCTTCTGCAGGCGCGCGTGAAGGCGAGACCAGATAGTCCCACATCGTGGGATTGCAACCGTCAGGTACCATATAAGTTGTTTTTGCGTTTTACTCTTATCGCCTCAGTAAGCACAGGGGTGAGGTCCCTCACTGACCCCACCCGCCTCGTCCGCGGCCTGACCACGCGGACCTGGCGGATCCGACCCGACCTAGACCTATGCACTCCTCGCGCATCACACACCTGCAGGTGCGCTTGGTCCCGGGTACGATCCGACCCGATTGAGACTGGCTCTGGTAGAGCGGTTTGAGTGAATTGCTTGAGAGAGAGAGACGCGCGGGTAGAGGGAGAAGGGTTAGGTTTTGCTCCTGTGCAGGCAAGCTGATCGCAGGAGAAGGACTTGGCCGCGAGAAGGAAAAGAAAGAAAGAAGAAGGAACGGCAGAGAAGAATAGAAGAGGAAGAAACAAGGCAGAGAAGAAGAAGCAAGAAAGAAGCCTTCGCAGGAGAAGAAAGAAAAGAGCATGCCAGAAGCAAAGGCACAGAGAAGCCAAGTGAAGACTTTGCAGAGATCAGAAGAAGAAAAGAAAGAGCAAAGACTGCAGCAGAAGAAGAAGAAGAATAATCAAGAAGAAAAGGAGAAATGCTTTTAAGACGTCTGATCACAAGATCAGACGTCCAATTTCATATTTTTTTGCCCTAACTCCTTTTAATCGCATACATTCATTCCTGAATTGATATTTTGAGTAAATTAGAGTGTTCAATTACATTTTGATTTAGTGGTAAGTTCCATTTGCTCCCTGTGTTCGACCTCGGATACTCCGGTCTTCGAGTAATAAAATTATTTATATTTGTTCGAACGTTTTGTCGGTTATACTACAACATAATACGCTTTAAATCCGCACGAAACGCCTGACAACATTTTGGCACCGTTGCCGGCGAGAACGGGCACTTTTAAAGCTTTTGAGTACAACTTTTCTATCTAATATCTGACTTAACTTCTCTTTTGTTGTGTTCAATCAGGGAAAGCAAAACAAAAAGGAAAGAATAGCAACTGCACAACAGACTGGAACAGGTAATTTCCATAAGCCCTCTCCCTTAGCCCTCTCACAATCTAAAAAAAAAAGAAAAAAAAAGGAGAGAAATCAACTTAGGGCTACCTGTCTTATATTTAGTAACTCATCAAGTTGCCTGATTTTCATTTCAACATATTTTTGTCTGTCATCCAACTAAGGCAACTAGGGCTAAAACTTTCTTGATTGAGCCCTAGGTGCTAATTTCTAAGGCAACTAAATTGGACCCATTAGCGCCAAGTTAGGATTGCAAAGCTAGGGTTTTTAGAGACACATCTTCTCTAAAACAAAGAAGCAAACTTTCCAAAAAGAAGTGTGCCTAAACCGTGTTTGAAAAGATTTATACAAGAGGAACCCTAAGCAAATCAGGCTGATAATCCATTTGAACCATAAAAGGAAGGACCTAAAAGCTCTCAAAGGAACAAGAGGTGAAGTTGATCCCTCGAGTCAACCAACCTTAATATTAGGTCACTTTTTGCACTGAAAATACTTAAAAGTTCAAGTGGAACATTAAGCACCTTGATCTTAAAATAAAAAAGGTAGACTTAAGAGGTCAAGATCCCCATTCTGGTCTACCTGGAACCGCAGTGACAAGAGAGGTCGGGTGGGGGAAACCCTGTAACCCGTGGGGACGCTCTACCGTGTAGGGGTCTTTGCGGGACTCTCCCTCTCTGGCTGCCCAGGTATTTCTCAGGTGGACGATCTTCTGATCCAGGGGTCCATCTGCCCCGAACCTCTATAGTCACCCAACAATTCTTGGGTGTCTTGATTGGGTCCAGCACCTTCTAATCTCATCACATCTTCCGGTGCATGTTTGGTAGGAGGTCCTTAAGACCACCTTTAAGACCTCCTCTAGAAATTCATTCTCGCCGAGGCCAAGCCTCGACGCCCTTGTTTGTGCAGCAACCCCACCACATAAATCTTTCATCTGATTCAGACCCTGATTCTCCTTCTTCTCCCATCATGGCACAACCCATTGAAGAGGAGAATAACCTTGAACACCAACTTTAACGCTTGAACGATCTCTTTCAGAACTTTGTAAACCCACCACAGCGACCTATGATGCGAGATCACTATAATCCCGCTGCGGTGGCAATCGAACCCCGAGTATGAATCCCAATTGGAGGACCCGATTCTGATCTAAAGCCCAATATGATTCATGCCATACCAAAGTTCCATGGGCTTAACTCTGAGGATCCATTCCAACACATTAAACAACTCAAGCATCTGGCCCAGACCTTCGGGTCAGATGTACAAAACCGGGATATCCTACTCATGAAAATGTTTTCGTTCTCCCTCTTGGACAAGGCCGCGCACTGGTATCAGACTCAGACCCGCCCGATCAACACTTGGGAGGAATTACAGTCCGAATTTTTGAAAAAATTCTTCCCTGTTGGCCGGACGAATGCCTTGCGCCACTAGATCACTCATTTCACTCAACAACAGGGAGAACCTCTTCACGAAGCTTGGGATCGATTCCTAGATCTCATGCGAAAGTGTCCCCATCACGGAGTTCCTAAGTGGGAACAAGTCCAATCTTTTTACCAGGGACTCCGTGAGGATATTCGTCTAATCGTCAATGCAACATGTGGAGGAAACATCATGGGCCAACACGAGGACACGGTGTGGGAGATTCTCGAAAACATGTGCGAGAACTCCATAAACAATGACTCCTTGGGCTTATTCGACAGGACGAATGCCCGCGCATCGACGAATCTAAGAGGGACACATGAGACGCAGGACCTGTCCACTTCTGTTGACCTGGAATTGATGGCCAGTCGGTTGGACAAGGTCTCTATCATAGAAAAGAAGGTGGACGAGCTAACTCGACATTTGCAGCAAGCCACCTCTGCACAAAACTCTTTTGCACGACCTCCTCTGGCAAGGGAAACAGTGCAAAACATCTATCACCAACCTGCCAAGGGGATGGGCCCCTATCCACCCCCGTCTACCTCACAGACCGAAGTGACCTCCGATCCCTTCTACTCGAGTTGGGGGAACTCTGAACCCTCGTATTCTGACTTTCCTGAGGTTCCTCAGAACTGCGAGGACCTCAACGCCATCCAGAATGACCCATACTCCAATACCTACAACCCTGGATGGCGAAATCATCCTAACTTTCAGTGGGCGGGAAATTCTCAAAAACCACCATATCAACCCCGCCCACAAGCTCCTCGTCCATATCAGCCGCCTCAGCCTCGGCCCAATCCCACCTACCAATCCGGGAAAAATCAGGATCAACTGACTCTTATCCTTCAAACACTGGCTGACATTCAAAAGACGAATGCGGCAATGCAAAAACAGCACAAGGACGAGATCACAGAGGTTCGCAACCAACTAGCCCAGATGGCAAATTCTCGCCAACCTGGCACCCTTCCTTCGCAACCTCTGCCCAACCCAAATAATGTGCCGACCCAGAGGCGCATTATGAATCCAAATCCAGGCCACGCACATTTGATTTATCAGGCCCCTGCTACTCCATCACCAGACGGGATGGAGGCTTCTACATCTTATGCAGAATTTCAGCAGCAGCCACCTCTCCTACCTAACCCAAACCAAAGTCAGGCTGGATTAAACTCTGTAACAACACGTAGTGGTAAAACAACACAAGACCCACATTATCTGAACCACTCCAAGCCTGATAATCGCCAAGACCCTAGGGTAGTCATCCAAGATACTACTGTCCCAGATCAAGAACCTGGACCTATCCTAGAGGAACCAGCTAGGATACCATTTCCTGAGGCCTTGACCAAAGGAAAAAGGACAACCAAACCTGTGGCTCCTGAGGAGGATCTGGTCAAGCTCTTTGAACAGGTCCAGATAAACATCCCGTTGATGGATGCAATCCGCCACATACCGGCTTACGTAAGATTCTTGAAAGACATATGTACACCTAAACGTAAGCCGCGAACCAAGGATGGGAATCCGATCGTACTGTCAGAGCAAGCCAGCTCTGTCATCCTGAGCAAACTCCCACCCAAGGCTAAAGACCCAGGAACCCCCTTGATTTCTTGTAAAATTGGTGAAACCCAACTTGATAGAGCCCTACTAGACCTAGGTGCCTCCATAAATTTAATACCTACATCCCTCCTTGACCACCTTGAAGAATCTGAACTTAAACCCACTGAGGTGACATTGCAGTTAGCCGATCGATCCATCAAGTCACCCAAAGGAATACTCGAGGATGTCATTGTTAGGGTACGAGATTTTTATTTCCCAGTGGACTTCATAGTACTAGACATGGATGCACCTAAGAACCCAAGGGACACACCAATCATATTAGGGAGACCCTTTTTGGCCACTGCTAGGGCCAATATAAACTGCGAAGAGGGCCAGATAGAATTAAAATTTGGGAATCAAAATCTGAAGATTGACATTTTCAAAGCCCAACAAGGGATTAATTGCGGGGTTATAGAGGAAATTTGTGATGTCAAAGCCGTGGTTGATGAACTGCATATAGAGGACAACCTGATTATTCCTGATCAACCACTAGAAAATCAAAAACCGCTAACAGAGGAGTGCGAACACGATCTAGACACACCTATGACTCCTACCATTGCTCCCGATACAAACCCTGAACCACCCGCTGCTGCTGACAATCCTGTCATGGAACTCAAGCCCCTTCCCGAACATCTAAAATATGTCTTTTTGGATTCAAATCAAACGTTTCCTGTGATTATCAATTCTCGACTCACACCTGACCAGGAACTCCGTTTGATTTCTGTTCTCCAGCAACATCGTAGAGCCATTGGATGGACTCTAGATGATTTGACTGGTATAAGCCCTTCATACTGCACGCATCGAATCTACACAGAAGAAGGCTCACGACCTTCAAGAGAAATGCAAAGGCGCTTAAACCCTAACCTACAGGAGGTCGTGAAAAAGGAGATCATTAAGTGGTTAGATGCAGGGATCATCTACCCGATCTCCGACAGTCGTTGGGTGAGTCCAACACAAGTGGTACCTAAGAAGGCAGGACTTACCATCATCACGACTGAAACCGGGGAAGTCATTCCTACCCGAATAGCTAATTCGTGGAGAGTCTGCATTGATTACAGAAGACTAAATTCCTCCACGAAGAAGGATCATTTCCCACTACCGTTTATTGATCAGATCCTCGAGAAACTAGCGGGAAATAGATTCTTCTGCTTTCTTGACGGGTACTCCGGTTACAATCAGGTGGCAATCCATCCAGAGGACCAAGAAAAGACCACATTCACCTGCCCCTTCGGGACGTACGCGTTTCGAAGGATGCCGTTCGGTCTCTGCAATGCACCTGCAACTTTTCAGCGGTGCATGCTTGCCATATTCTCAGATATGGTAGGTGATTATCTGGAAGTCTTCATGGATGACTTTTCAGTTTTTGGACAATCATTTGACGATTGCCTCCAACACTTGGTCCATATACTCAGGCGGTGCATCGAGGTGAATTTGGTTCTTTCCTGGGAAAAGAGCCATTTCATGGTGCCTGAGGGAATTGTCCTGGGACATTTAATCTCAGAGAAAGGCATCCAAGTGGATCGAGCTAAGGTTAACCTGATTTCCAAGCTCCCTATGCCTAGCTCGATTAAGGACATCCGATCTTTTTTGGGGCACGTCGGTTTCTACCGTCGATTCATCCCTGATTTCTCCAAAATCGCGCGCCCCCTGACCAATCTGCTTTCCAAGGATGTGCCTTTCGGAATTTCCAAGGAATGCACTCAAGCATTTGAGATCCTACGTGACCGAGTCACCCAAGCCCCAATCCTACAGTCCCCTGATTGGTCTCAACCCTTTGAGATCATGTGCGATGCATCTGACTTCGCTGTAGGGGCGGTTTTGGGGCAGAAAATTGACGGGAAACCTGTGGTCATTTACTACGCCAGCAAAACACTGGATGAGGCTCAGCGTAACTATACGGTTACTGAGAAAGAGCTGCTGGCCGTAGTATTTGCCCTGGAAAAATTCAGATCATACCTTCTGGGTTCCCGTGTTATCATATACTCGGATCACACAGCTGTGAGGCATCTCCTGGCCAAGAAGGACGCGAAACCTCGATTAATCCGCTGGATCTTGCTGTTGCAAGAATTTGACCTCGAGATTCGCGACAAGGCGGGAAAGCACAATGTGGTAGCTGATCACTTATCCTGCCTTCCTTCTGAAATTATTGATCCTTCCGGACCTATTACAGAACATTTCCCTGATGAGCACCTCCTGACTATCAGTACAAGTCTTCCATGGTTCGCCGATATTGTTAATTACCTGGCATCACATCAGATTCCGCCCGATTGGTCGAAGGCCAAAAAGGACAAATTGCGTTCTGATGCCAAGTATTACCTATGGGAAGACCCGTATCTCTTCCGCATTGGTGCTGATCAGATAATCCGACGATGCGTCACGGAAGTGGAAATCAAAGACATACTCTCATTCTGCCATGACCAGGCATGCGGTGGACATTTTTCGGGACATAAAACCGCATCGAAAGTCCTCCAGTGTGGTTTCTACTGGCCCACAATTTTCAAAGATGCATACAATCACTGTAAGGCATGTTCCCGTTGCCAGACTCTAGGCAACATGAGCCATAGAGACATGATGCCTCTACAGCCGATCTTGGTATGCGAAATTTTTGATATTTGGGGGATTGATTTCATGGGACCCTTTCCTACCTCGGATGGCTTCGAATACATTTTACTCGCAGTTGATTATGTTTCCAAGTGGATAGAAGCCATTCCGACCCGAACCAACAATCATAAAGTCGTTATAAAATTCCTTCATCAAAACATTTTCTCAAGGTTCGGGATTCCGCGTGCTATAATTTCCCACGGAGGGACCCATTTTACGAACGCTCAGTTAAGGTCACTGATGATCAAATACAGGGTGTCACACCGAATCTCTACTCCTTACCACCCCCAAACTAATGGTCTAGCTGAGCTATCTAACCGAGAGATCAAGAAGATCCTTCAGGTTACTGTTCGACCTGATAGAAAAGATTGGTCTTCTCGGCTTCCGGAAGCATTGTGGGCCTATAGGACCGCCCACAAGACCCAATTAGGAATGTCTCCCTTCAGACTAGTGTACGAGAAGGCATGTCACCTCCCCGTCGAATTGGAGCATAAAGCCTATTGGGCAGTACGGACCTGTAATCTCGACCTTTCTAAGGCTGGAACCCACAGAAGATTTCAAATGAGCGAGATCGATGAATTACGCCACGACGCGTATGAGAACTCGCGAATTTACAAAGAACGGGTTAAAGCTTTTCACGACAAACACATTTCTAGAAAGGTCTTTCATCCTGGTCAAAAAGTTTTACTCTTTGATGCTCGACTCAAACTATTCCCAGGAAAGCTAAGATCCAAGTGGGTCGGACCCTACCTAGTCCGCCAAATCTTCGGAAATGGAGCTATTGAAATCAGCCCACTCAGCCACGATTCTGAACCCTTTGTCGTGAACGGACAGAGACTCAAGCCGTTCATTGACATGACCGATATAGATTTGACTGAGTCATCCTTTACCCTCCTTTCCTCTTGAGCTCATTGCGCCCAGCCGATGGCGTAAAACTCAGCGCTTAACGGGAGGCAACCCGTCATTCTTTGAAAAACCTGAAACCGTTTCTGACATCGCTATGCGGAACTCATATTGCACTTTAGGGTTCATCCATTAGAACAACCGACTTCACCTCAGGTATACCTACCCGAGATTAGAAATCGTTCGCAACAAGTCGCTTCGACCCATTCACTCACCACACACCTGTCCTAATAAATGAACTAAGCTGAATTCGAACCCACCTAATTTACAATGGGGACATTGCAAATCTTAGGCATGGGGGGGTATGAAAGTGCAAAATGTCAGAAAATTCATATCAAGAAAGGGTTTCACGTAAAAAAAAAAAAAAAAGACTTGATAGAGGGGAGGAACAATTCAGGGTCATACAAATGAGAGGAGGAAAAGAAAGAAAAATGACAAAAAGAACAAAAAAAAAAAAATGGGGAGGGAGGAAATGTTAAGGAGGAGAAAAAGAGCAAAAATGAAGAAAGGAGCACAAAAGGAAAAGAAAAAGAAAAAGTCATTAGTAAAAGATTAAGGGGTTAACTGAAGTTCTAGACCGAGTCAAGAAAAAGAAAAGAAAGTGCTACGGAGATATAACAAGAGATTAGCGGGAACGCTGGTCTTAGGCCTCTTGGGCTAGATTTTTAGCTTAAAAATTCACGTATCCGTTAAAATCTGGATAATCCTCAAGAGGTTGAGGAAAATGCGAAGCTTAAGTATTAGGTCTAAGGCTTAGGAAGTATTCGACCTCGTTAACTGACCTCCGATTTGCGGGATTCGGTAACCTAAGCACCCAAATTCACACACAGTCTGGTTCAGTGCGCATAAATATTCAAAACACGCAAGAGCGTTTAATGTTCTGAAAAAGTCACCTAGATTAGGAGCGGCCAATCAACACAAGTTGATTTGGACAAGTTCCCAGCGCGGAGAGGCGGGAAATTCCCCTCGAAGATGCGTAACAACATATCGTCTCCTCGGTGCTTGTCTCTTAGGATATTTAAATATCCTACTGGGGGCATGTAAGCACTCTGCTGGTTCAGATACCATGGGTGGCATTATCACGAAATGTCGATCGGCAGGGTCTGAATTCAGCCACGAAACGCCATGGGCGGGATTATCTCGAAATCTCGAAAGCCAGGGTTCCGGGGGTTGCCATGGGCGGGATTATCTCGAAATCTCGAAAGCCAGGGACCCTTGAGGATTGATGATGGGGACGAGGAATCCGATACAGACCGTGTTGAGAAGCTAATCCGAAGCTAGAAATAAAAAGAAAAGAGAGAGAAAAGCTCTCCAAACAAATAAATCCTCTATCTCTCTCTTACAAAAAAAAAAACGCACTGCAAACTGAGCTTAGGCTAAAAATGTCTCAAGCACGGGTGCTTTAACCGCAGAGTCCAACAAACCCTAGGATAGTTTTTGTGGGCCGTAGAAACCTTTGCGAAGGACTGAGGCTAAAGCAGAACAGGTCCAGATTTTGGTTGGTACTTGAGTATCTCTAGGCCTATTGTCGGCATTCCTACCTAATCACAAAAGAAGCACTTATCATAACTAAGGACACTTTGGGTCTAGAATGGAAGTTAAAACTTTGAAATTTTGCTAAGGGACTAGCAAAAGCTAGGCATGGGGGTATGATGAGAGCCTCATCATGAGCCATAACTAGCTCATTTTGACCCAATAAAGAAGATAAAAGCTCCTACATAACCTAGAAGAAGGCTTAATTGAAGGAACAAGTGATCTGAGAAGAAAACATGAAATAAAGGTTAAAACTGCAATTTTACCATTGCAGTACATAAACGGGATTTCTCAGAAGCAAAACATAGGTCAAATGGTCCAAATAAGATAAAAAGTGGGTTGAATTAATCAAAAATGGGTTTATGTGCAATCTAAGAATTAAATGACACTTGGTAACCCTAAAACAGACCCGCTTAAATTAACAAGGTTCCGGTCAGAATAAAAATCAATCAAACCCTCTAAAAATCATAGAAAAACATCCTCTAGGGTTTAGAACACTTAATTTGGCCTAGTTTGACCTAGATTAGGGTCTTAGCTCTTCAATTAACCTAATTTGGGTTTTTACGCAAAATGTCCAGTCAAACGAGGTCAAACCTAAAATCCAACTTTACCATTGGATTCTTTAGGTCCAAATTAGGTTTGTACCAAAATTTGGACCTAAGGGGAGGTCATCTTGACCTACTTTGCAAGTTAGTACACCCAAATCACAAATAGGTCCCTATCTTTTGAATATCCTTGCAGAGAGCCCCCTAGGTTCTTCGCCTTCTTTGCAAACCGGTCCTGCCGCCATTGCTAGGGCAGAACCGAGCTCCGACGAAGATTCGAGAGAGATTGCTCTCTAATTCCTCAGAGATTCTCTCCCAGAAATGGAAGGGAGATTCTCTGAGGAATTCCCTTCCTTCTAAAGCCAATCAAATTCGCTGGCGTGAAACCGATCTCTCGTGCGAATGCACGAGAGATTTGGGTATCTTTCTTCCTTCCAACTCCGGCGAGCCGGCTGACCTAATTGCGCATTTTTCACGCACTGATAGGAGCGGCCAGCACCTATAAAACACCCCTCGGACCCGGCCGCTCATCCTAAGCTTGATTTTGACGGAGATCCCCTCCAAATTTCTTCTCTCCCATCTCCGGCCAAACGACCCACAAGCTCCGGCGACCGCCTTCCCTCCTTCTCGTCACTCTGCTGCCATACCAGCAGCAGAGTCCTCTCCGCCTCTTCCTCCCGCGGCGCGCTGTACCCTGCGCGCAAGCTCCCGACCTCATCTTCGTCGCCGCTTCCTCCCCCAGGGTCTTTCTTCCCCGACGACGGCAGTCACGAGCCGTCCTCTCCGCCGCCTCCCTTCCCTCCAGACAACCCCAGATACATTCTCCACCCTCTCCTCTCTCTTTTCCCCCTGTTATCTCCCTTGATCGACCTTCGACAGACGCTAACCACCTCCATCATCTTCGCCTCCGACCACACTCCGGCGAGCCGCCCACACCACTCCAGCCCTCCACACGGCTCGCCAACCACCTCGAAAGCTCCGCCTCACCTCCAGGAACACACTCCACCCTACCACTGCCACTCCAGCCCTCCACAATCACCCCCCGACCAACCCACCATCTCCGGCCACAGGTTGACCTCGGCACGCACGCCTAGGCCGACCTGCGGCCTGCAGCACTGCCCACCGCCTTCGCCGTGCCACGGCGAAGGTCTCTAGCTATTCTGATTTGGCCGAGAGGCGCGTTTTGTGTACGACAGGATTTGAGCCGCTGCCGCCATGGACGACCTCTGATGAAGCTCCCACGAAGCTCCAGGCACCCGGTCTTCCAGGCTACAGGTGCTGCATACTAGCGCGAGTGTCGCGAGGTGAACGAGTCCAGCCAAGGAGCGCTAGCAGAGCCAGCAGCTGCGGGGCAATCGCACGACGAGGCTTCTGCAGGCGCGCGTGAAGGCGAGACCAGATAGTCCCACATCGTGGGATTGCAACCGTCAGGTACCATATAAGTTGTTTTTGCGTTTTACTCTTATCGCCTCAGTAAGCACAGGGGTGAGGTCCCTCACTGACCCCACCCGCCTCGTCCGCGGCCTGACCACGCGGACCTGGCGGATCCGACCCGACCTAGACCTACGCACTCCTCGCGCATCACACACCTGCAGGTGCACCTGGTCCCGGGTACGATCCGACCCGATTGAGACTGGCTCTGGTAGAGCGGTTTGAGTGAATTGCTTGAGAGAGAGAGACGCGCGGGTAGAGGGAGAAGGGTTAGGTTTTGCTCCTGTGCAGGCAAGCTGATCGCAGGAGAAGGACTTGGCCGCGAGAAGGAAAAGAAAGAAAGAAGAAGGAACGGCAGAGAAGAATAGAAGAGGAAGAAACAAGGCAGAGAAGAAGAAGCAAGAAAGAAGCCTTCGCAGGAGAAGAAAGAAAAGAGCAAGCCAGAAGCGAAGGCACAGAGAAGCCAAGTGAAGACTTTGCAGAGATCAGAAGAAGAAAAGAAAGAGCAAAGACTGCAGCAGAAGAAGAAGAAGAATAATCAAGAAGAAAAGGAGAAATGCTTTTAAGACGTCTGATCACAAGATCAGACGTCCAATTTCATATTTTTTTGCCCTAACTCCTTTTAATCGCATACATTCATACCTGAATTGATATTTTGAGTAAATTAGAGTGTTCAATTACATTTTGATTTAGTGGTAAGTTCCATTTGCTCCCTGTGTCCGACCTCGGATACTCCGGTCTTCGAGTAATAAAATTATTTATATTTGTTCGAACGTTTTGTCGGTTATACTACAACATAATACGCTTTAAATCCGCACGAAACGCCCGTGAACACCTAGGCCTGACTTAATTGAGTTGTTTTACTCTCAATTAGGTTTTCACACACCCAATTGAACTTGCATCAAGTTTAATTGCACTTTACCTTAGTGAATTAGGGTTTACAACCCTAATTTGAGACGTAACTTGACCTAAACCCACTGGAACCTAACCTAATCAACCTAGCCACCTAAGTTTCAACCCACACACACCCACACACATCATCCGCACAAAAATACGTGGCCTAGAGTTCTCTAGAACTCTCTACCCTGTGTTGTTTCCATTGTTGCTAAAATTAGCAATAAAGAGCCATTCAATTTTTAGATCCACATTTGGTGGATCTAGAAACCACCATCCATCCTCTCTCTCTCACTCTCTCATGAGATCCCACAATAGGCCTCTCTAGAGAATTCCACAACTCTATAGAGAGCTTCCCTTAGGTCTATAAAAAGACCTAAGGGGTGGCCATTTGCACCCATCCACTGTTGGTTCCATTTAGCTTAGTTTCATTCCACATCCTCTCCACCTCCAAGTCCACGAGTAGCTTCACCATGACCACCAGCACCTCCTTGCCAAGATGCTGGATCACCTCTCCAACCTCTAAGTGTCGGCCTAAGCACCATTGGCTGCCCTTCCTCCTCTCAACCATTCAAAGGCCATCGAAGCCACCTCCGAATGCCCTTATTTCTGCTAGACTAGATTATAGTTCTTCTTAGATTTACATGCTTTATTTACTGCTTGGTAGTGTAGCTCTATATTCTCCCCCAATGATGCATACAAAATCCCCCCATAGATTCATGTATGCAATCATTTTCTGGTAGCGAGTAGTTTTATTTCCCTGTACAAGTACTCCTCTACCTGTGTTCTGCAACTCTGATATCATCATCATCTTTTATATATATAAATATATATGTTGAAAATCACCATGTGCCTAGTTATCATCTTTTGGTGTGATTGAAGTTGCATGTTTTAATTACTATCTTTTGGCAACTAGCATGTCATACATCAATACGTAAATCACCATAAATCGGCATGAGATTTTAAGCAAGTAGAGCGAAAGAGATCGATTTCAAATCTGCATTTCCATAAATAACTCGTAGAGACGAATGATTGGGACTCAAGTCTTGTTATCTTTATAAATATTTTTGTTGATTGTATTGCACACTATACTGTGACACTTTTTCTAATCAAGTATGCGCTCTATGATTCCCAACATATACCAAATTGGATGATGCTGTCTTGGCCTACCGGACTGCGTATAAAACTCTGATTGGAATGTCCCCATTCCGTCTGGTCTATGGAAAATCTTTCCATTTGCCCGTTGAACTTGAACATAAAACTTATTGTTCAATCAGAACATTTAATCTCGATCTTGATCAATCTAGACAACAAAGAAAACTCCAATTGATTGAATTGGATGAAATCCAGAATGATGCTTATGAAAGTGCAAGAATCTATAAGAATAGGACAAAGCATTTACATGACAAATACATCTCCAGAAAAAGCTTTGTCCCTAATCAAAAGGTTTGGTTATTTGATGCATGCTTGAAGCTCTTTACAGGAAAATTAAGATCAAAGTAGATAGGTCCCTTCATTATAAGAAAAGTCTACCCTCATGGAGTTGTGCTTATCCTAGATCCCAAGTCTGGCTTGAAACATAGGTAAATGGTCAATGGTTGAAAGCTTATATCACTCAAAATTGTGATCCCATTCTAGATGGTCACATCAACCTTCTGGAATCTTATTGAAGCTGAACTAAGTCTGACAAATGACGTTTAAGTTAGCACTGGCTGGGAGGCAACCCAGCATTCATTACAGGTAGCTCTGCATCTTCTGCATCCACGTTGACCTAGATTAACAAGCATAGTCAGGTGATATCCCCTCCTCTTGCTTATTATATTTTGTTTTTCATGCACACATTTCAATGAGGACATTATAATGAATAGGCATGGGGGGGTGGACATTGCATGTCTTATCTTTATGTCTAAAAAAAAAAAGCATTTAGGCATAAAGAATTTTTATTAAGGTTTTATTGGGGATTTATTCTTAAGTTTATTCCTGAGATTAGAATCCAGTATAATTTCATGCTTACACGTAGAATTTGCAATGGATCCTCTGTGAAGACCGATAAACATCTTTAGCTTGTCAAGAAGAAGCAGTGCTTCTTCTCCTAAACCCTTGGACAGTAATTAGGGAGTCAGGCAAACTATATTCTAACAAATCCACCGAACAAGTGTGAGGTGAGAGTAGAAAGTCTACTGGTGCTCTAAGGCTAGTATGAGGAATCTTAAACTCTGGATAATGAGATAATGGTACTTGGAGTTAGGCATAGTTTTCACTCTAGGTTTCTGCATACAAGTTCTTAGTGCAGATCTCTTGAGAGCCACAAAATAAGGCAAATATGCAGAGAGCGGGTTCTAATAAAACTAGGACTGAGGTGGATGGTCATGATCGTTCTTTACGGAATCCTCAACTGAATGAGGGTTTTGATATCAAGGTCAGAAATACGTTATCCTATCCATTCCTTTCCCAATGCTGAGAATAGGCACTTCCACAAAATAAGCCACCCAATATCCTCTTGAACACCCATAATCCTGAATAATGCCTTGTGAATAAAAGTCGTATGTGTTACTATGTTGTGTTAGTAGACGTCTGCAAAAAAAAAGGGAAAAAATAGAAAGGTATATATGCCTATGCATATAGAAAAAAAAAGAGGAGTAGAAAAGAAAGAAAGGAAAAGCAAAAAAAAAAAGTGTTCAGAAGTGTTTTTAGAGTTTATTCCATGTGTATTAAGGCAACAACACCCATCACCCTCACGAACCACCAAATACAGCCTTGACCTATTTTTCTGTATTTCTGGACACGTAAATACGGGCTGAGGAATGCTGACTTAGTCGTAGAGTTATCAGAACCTAATCAAAGTGTTAGTGCCTGGAGAGACCACCAAATATACTGATAAATCTGGTGAGATTGTGAGCTCAAAAAGAAAGAAAAGAAAAAGAAAAAGAAAAAGGAAGAGACAGAAAGAGAGAGAACGAGTACAAAGGAACTAAAGAGAGGATAGTTTCTTGCCTCTTTCTGATTTGAATTATTTAATAATTTGAAAATCTAGATTCTAAAGTACCAGTCTATATGTAGCACCAGATGAGTGTGAGCCACGAAAAGTAAATCTACTTGACTTAAAAAAATCTTCTACATAACCCAAAAGCTGGGGTTGAATATACAGGTTACCTTGTAACCCTGATGGGTGAAGTTTTCCTATCCCAATAGACTTTTACTAAGGGTCAAGTATGAGCTTTAGATGTGGATTGACTATTCACTTGGATCCATTGCATAGACTACAACAAAACACATTCATGATTATCTGGATTGCTAAAGTATTGGATGAAGACAAATGGCATAAATCTCTAGTCAAACTCTTGATAGAAATCTGTCATGTAGGACCACTTTACATTTAGTCATGCTTTTGCTAGGGACTAGTAAGATTTAGGCATGGGGGTGTGATTGCACAGCAATCATGCAACCTAAATCACCTGAATTAAGCTAGATTCTAGCATAAGTTAGGAATAATGCATTCATAGTCATCATAATTTGCATAATACTTAGTTTATTAGCCATATCGATAATATTGTCATTTTATGACCTAAAAGAGAGATGATTTTAATTGTAGATGATTCGAAGCCACGAATGTCAGATTAGACTAGAAAGATCTTATCAGAACAATGACGGGAGTCTAACGGTTCCGAAATCGTCTCGATCAGACAACCCGAGCATCATGTGCAGTCCATAGAAGAATGAAGATCATGAAGCTGAAGGAAAAAGATTCGATAATCAGATGAAGAATCCAACCAAACGGATAGATTCGGATCGACGATCGCAGTCCAACGGTGCAAAAATCAACTCGATCGGAGGTCAATAGCTCCAGATACAAAGAAAAGAAGATGGATGGCCATGATGGTGCCATGTGGTGCCATCACAGCTGCTCCCTCACCACTGCCCCATATAGGAATGCCACACCGCACGATGTAAGCAGTTGGATCTTCATCCAATGGCCACAAGCTTGCCACGTCACTTGCCCAGACTGGATAAACATAAATACAAACAAATAATTATATATAATAAAAGGCTTGCATAGGACATTGGCTCACGCATGCGTGTGCAAGCGTGAGATGCGGGTTCGAGCCCTGCTTTGTGCGAAATTGAAGCGGGCGTGCACGGGCGCAATTGCTGGAGTAGAGTGTTTAGCGGGTACACGTGATCTCACGGGATTGCTTCGATGCTAAGGCAGCAGCACTCGTTACGATCGGACAGCTGATGTTGAAGTAGGTTTTGAATGTGAGAAGTGGGTAAAGAAGATAAGAGTGCACGTGAGGAGGAATTAGAGCCAGGCAATCGAAGATCGATGACACAACGGCAGCATTTGTTGCTACCAGGTTGAATTCAAGCGCTTTTGGCGCAAATGAGGGTATTTTGAGGCCAAATCAGAGCCGTTGATCTCCTAATCAACGGATCTGATCAAAAAAGAGTTGTTGGATGCTTTTAAGGGAAAAATATCCTTTTTTCACTCCATCAAAACTATAAAAGAAGACCTAGGGCCCCCCAGTGGAAGGATCAACTTAGAATCTCTCTCTCCCATCAACTTGAGATCTCTTCTACTATCTTCTCTGCAATTCTCGATCCCTCTACAACTCTGCTCCGACCAACATCCCGATGCTCTGGATCTGAGGTGCTACCGTGTTGACGTGTCTTGATCGTGTTTTAACAATTAGTTACATCGTAGTATAGGTGATCAAGTGTTATCAACAAATAAAAGTTTTATTACCCGAAAACCTTAGTATCCGAGGTCGAACACAGGAAGCAGTTGAAATTTACTACTAATCTCAAGAATGTAATTGAACACTTAATTACTTAAAATGTAATTCAAATATAAATGCATGAGTTTGAAAAGTAATTGTGGCAAAAAGAAGAAATTGGATGATCAGACATCTTAAAAATATGTTTCCCTTCTCTTATTCTTCTTCTTCTGATTTTCCTCCTTTACTCTTCTTTGTGCTTCTTTCTTCTCTATAGTATCTTTTTCCTTATGGGTCCTTCTTCTTCTTCCTTGGCTCTGCTTCCTTGGTTCTATTTTCCTTTGCCTTCAGTTCCTCTTCTTCTGCTTGTCTTTACCTTTCTCTATTTCTCCTCTTTTTCCTTCGTCTCTTCCTTTTCTTCTCTTTTTCCACTACGAAGGCTTCCTTCCTTCTACTTGTCCTTAGCGACTAAGTGTTGCCTTCACTTCCTTCCCTGCACAAGACAAAGCAAAGCAAAACCTACCTTTCTACCCACACCCGTGCATCTCTCTCTCTGTGTAAACCACTCTTCAGTATGCTGTCCCAGAGCCGGGTAAACGGGTTGGATCTCGCGCTCGGGTCCAGGTGCATCGGAGTGAGGGTGGTGCACAAGGAGTGCTCAGGGTAGTGTTGGGTCGGGTCGCCAGATCCGTGTGATGAAATCACGGACGAGGCGGTGAGATTAGGTGAGGGACCTCACCCCAAGTCCGTTCGGAGGCAACGAGCTCATAACACAAAAACATTATAAATCACTCCAACACTTTGTAAGTTAACGATGTGGGACTAATGCTTACTGCCTTCTCTCGCACGTGCCCACAGGAGTCCATCCTTCAATTGCCACTGCTACGGACTTTCTAGTGCCTCTTGTTGGATCAGAAATCTTCGCAATACCTCCCCGAGTTAGCTGCACCTGGAGCCCTGTAGTCCTACGACCTAGAGCAAGCGTGGAGCTTCCTTGAGTTGTCGTCAATGGCGGCTGGGGCATGAAACTTGTCGGAGACGAAAAGAGCCTCGCAGCTTAATCAGATCACTGGGGGACCTTCGCCATGTCACGGTGAAGGTGAAGTGCTAGGTGGCAGGCCACGTGGTGGCCTAGGCATGCGTGCCTAGGTCACCCTGTGGTCGGATGGATGGGTGTGATCGGGGGGCTGTTGGGTAGGTGTAGAGGGACTATGGATTGGCAGAGGTTATTCAGTGAGGTGAGGCGGAGGTTATGTGATGGTCGGCAAGGCGTTTGGGGCTACAGAGCGATGGGAGCATCTTGCCAGAGGGTGGCCGGAGATGAGGAAGGTGGTGGCGAACAGCGGTGGTCGAGGGATGTTTCATGAAATAAAATGAGGCAGATGAAATAGGGGATAGAGGAGAATAGTTTTAACCTAACTAAAGGGACGAAGGGGACGAGGAGGCGGTCGGCAGTACCTGCTGTTGCCGGAGAAGAATACATCCAGTGGGGGAAGACGGCAGCGACAACGGGGCTAAGGCAGCTCGCGCGGGTGTTGCTCGATGCGAAGGAGGATGAGGAAGATGGCTCTGCCACTGGTTTTGTGGCAGAGCGAAGAGGAAGAGGAGGGGGGCTCGCCGGAGCTCATTGGACCCCTTGGCCGGAGAAGGAGAGGAATTTGAGGTGGAATTCCAGCCAAGTCGAGCTGAGGAGGTGTGGCCGAAGTTGGGGTTTAATTTATAGGTGCTGGTCGTGCTTCTGGTGTGTGGAGGGCATGCCTTCTGCCAACGACGTCTCACCAGAGATGGAAGGTATTTAGATACCCAAATCTCTCGTGCATTCTCACGAGAGATTGGGTGCAAGTCAGGGGTTGTGATCGGGCTTAGATGGAAGGGGATTCCTCAGAGAATCTCCCTTCCAATTTTGGGAGATCTCTGTGGGATCAGAGAGTATCCCCTCTCTAATCCACGCCGGAGAAGGATTCTCTCCCTAATAATGGAGTAGGGACCTGATTGTAAGATTGGCGAGAAAACTAGGGGGGTTTATGTGATGGTTTTCAAAAGATAGGGACCAAAATGTGATTAGGTGTACTAAATTGCAAAGTAGGTCAAGATGACCTCCCCTTAGGTCCAAATTTTCGTACAAACCTAATTTTGACCTAAGGAATCCAATGGTGAAGTTGGATTTTAGGCTTGACCATGTTTGGCTAGACATTTTGCGTAAAAACCCAAATTAGGTCAATTGATGGGCTAGGACCCTAATCTAGGTCAACTAGGTTCCAAAGGCCAAATTGAATGTTCTAAACCCTAGGGAATATTTTTCCTTAATTTTTGGAGGGTTTTATTGGTTTTTATCCTGATCGAAACCTTGTTGAATTAAGCAGGTCTGTTTTACGTTTACAAGATGTCATTTAATTCCTGGATTGCACATGAACCCATTTCTGATTGAATCAACCCACTTTTTATCTCATTTAGACCATTTGACCTATGTTTTGTCTCTGAGAAATCCCATTTATGTACTGCAATGGTAAAATTGCAATTTTAACCTTTATTTCAAGTTTTCTTCTCAGAACACTTATGCCTTCAATTAATCCCTCTTCTAAGTCATGTAGGAGCTTTTATTCTCTTTATTAGGCCAAAATGAGCTAGTTATGGCTCATGATGAGGCTCTCATCATGCCGCATCTCACATAAGCATCCTACAAGCGGCGTCGTCTCTCTCTGTCTCTATCTCTCTATCTCCCTCTCCTTCTATCTATCTGCTCTCTCTCTCTTTAGCATAGTACTTTCTACTTTGAAAATTATTTATGTATGCAATAAAATTCTAATATTCTGAGTGCTTGATATCTACTCTTTGTATATATATACATATATAAATTCTACTAGAATTATTTTTCTGAAAAGCTTTCGTTAAAAATTGAGGTTGCCTCCCTGCGAACGATGCGGTACTCATCGGAGTTTTATAAATTTATTTGTCAACGTGTTTTCATGCTATACTACAAGTAAACAACTTCTAAAAACTGAATTACACGTCGAACATGTCCCAGGTTGAACACAGGGAGGCGACATTTACTTTCATTGAAATTCGCACTTTGTGTTGCTTCTTTTTGGTGTTTTAGGTTTTTGTGATTTTTTTGGAGTTTTTTGTAAAGAAAAGGCAAGCAAGAAGACTCATAAAGGAGATGGAAACAAATTTGATATATCATGCAAATGTTTATTACAATATGCCAAGAAATACAAAAGAGATAAGGGAAAAAGGAAATCTCCCAAATTGGCTGTTTGGCGAGACGACAGCACTTAGCGGTAGCTTGGACAAATAAGGTGAGGTGCTGGACAACAGAGGTAAGATTTAGGAGGATGTTGGGTAGAGGAATGCTCTACCAAGGCTTCAAAATGGGGATGAGGAGCTAAAGGTGATCTTCTATCGAAATAGAGGTGGGAGGATGGGTCCAAGGCTTCTTATGAAGGAGGTGAGATGGAGGATGAATATTTGGTGGAGTATAGGAGCATTACACTAATGAGAGGCCTTTTGAACTTGGGAATAAGCTCAAAGGGAGCTTTGGTAGGCTACTAGAGCTTAGGAGTAGGTGGCAGTAGAGTAGGTAGAGATGGTTTGGAAGGGGAGGGGTCATGGGGTTTATATAGTGGAGGAATGGAGGTCTTTTGCACGCACTGTTCTTCAGTGACATTTAAAACGTTGCTAAAGACCCACCGGGGGTGTTGCTACACATTTAAGGGCCTCTGTTGGCATGAGAAGGCATGGATGCAGCTGGTACAGTGCACGGAGGACTTCAGCCATTGGATCAGGCAGGAGGGCTAAGATCGTGAGGAGGAAGCACGCGCTTGATGGAGTTTGAATCTCATACTAAATGGCAGCCGTTGGATCTTTCATCGCACAGTTGAGAGGCATCTGTGGATCGTGCCTTCGCTAGTTTGAGCATGAGCGAATCGCACGCCTCAAAGATCCATCGATCAAGAGTGCGTCCAGTCATCTTAAATGATCACCTTTGGTTGTGCACGTGCGATCAGGTGTGCGTCCTCACATTACTGGGTGGTGTCAAATCGCGTGTGAGGAATCTAGATGGCTCAATCAAGATTGAGCAATCCAAGTTTTGTCGACACTATAGCTGGCATGGAGGATTGCGGCTCAAACCCACACCTCTTGTTTGAGGAGTGGGTGCTCTACAGTTTAGCCATTATGCTGGATGGTCGTGTGTAGAGTAGTGTAGTCACGCACCTTGACCGTAGATGAAGATCCAATGGTTAAGATTAAGGTTTCGCTGCTGCGCTTTGGAAGGGAGAACTCGCCAATGTAGCGCATGTCTCAGCCATTGGATTGAGATCCAACCATTGGGATCATTCCTTGCGTGAAGCTGGGGTGTGGTGGCTCTGGTAGGGCAGCCTGGATGGTGCCACATGGTGCCATTTGGATCGTCCATCTTCTTCATCTTGTAGAGCGTGCCACGGAGCTTACATTGGAGTGATTTTCATGTTGATGGAGTACGATCGCCGCTCCATATCCATTTGTACAGTCGGATTCTTCATCCAAAGCCCGTAAAGATGTTGCACAGCCTCCTGGCCATATAAAATGTTGGAATTAATATACAGAATATACAAACTGTCCTAAATGTAATGCAATGAATGTTATGAAATATATATACTATGATATGCATTACTAATCCTAGAAACCATCATAAATAAGCATTTTATCATGAATTCATGCATGTTTATCAATAGGCATGGGTGGGTATTAAAGTGCAAAATGCTATGAAAAATAATTCATGGAATGATTTCAAATTGAGAAAAAAAAAGGAAAGGAGAAGCCAACTTGAATTGAGCAGAAAGAAAAGAGAAGAGGAAAAGAAAAGAAAAGAAAAAGAAAAGAAAAAAGGAGCACACAAAAGAGAAAAAATGAATTAGTTCCTTAAAATTAAATATGTGACTTACCTAACTTCTAGGTTGGATCAGATGATCAATTAAGTCCTGAAAGGCTAAAACTTAGGATATTAGTGATGAGTACCGACCTTAGTCCTCTTGGATCTATTTTAGATTTAAGCACTCACATATTTGTTAAGATTAGGATTAATCCTCAAGAGGTTGAGAAAAGTGCGAGGCTGATGTAGCTGGTCTAAGGCTTAAGGATTATTCGACTCCATTGCCTGCCAATTGGTTTCAGGGACTTGGTAACTTAAGCACCCAAAAATCGCACACCAAGTCTGGTTCAGTGTGCTTAATAAAGAAAAACCTACCAAAACTATTTTGTTTAGAAAAGCCATCTCAAAGATCTAGCTTAGGAGTGGCTTGACAACACGAGTTGATTGGACGTGTTCCCAGTGTAGAGAGGTGGGAAATTACCCTCGAAGATGCGTAATAACATATCACCTCCTCGGTGTTTGTCTCCTAGGATATCTAAATATCCTATTGAGGGCATGATGAGACACTCATCATGATCTCTAATTACCAGTAATTAACTAGTCTTCCAAGTTAATTAGCTAAGGTTATGAATATATAAGGGTTAATTATAGAAAAAGGGATATTTAGTTAAGGACCTTAAATAAGTTAAAAATGACATTTCATCATCCAATTAACATTATTAATAATTTAGATAATAATTGGACTCGAAATCCTACTAATCATTTCCTTAATTAATACGATAAGTAACTTAAATATAATGTATACCTAAGCATGTAATAACTAAAGTGAATTTACTTAATCTAATAAATTAACCTAAAAAGGTCAAAAATGTAAGTTCAAGGTGTAAACATAATATTTACCTTATTTACTAACATATATAAAAAGTTGAAAAAGATTTAAGTTAAAATAAACCTTCAAAACCTGGGTTTACATTTTAGTCCTTAATATTCATTACAGTTGGGTCCTTTTTTATCACATAGGTCCTTAAGTTTTATTACTTCTAAGTCCCTCTTCCTCTTCTTCAGTCGAACGAATGGCTCGCGGCAGAGAGTCACCCCACTGCGCGATCACCGCCCTGCCAACATCATTCCTCTTTGCCCAAGCTCTTGCAACTTGCGCTCACCACCTCCACTTCATCCATTGGTCTGGATTAACCAAGAATCCTATTTTTCAATGGGAGAGAGCCTCACCGTTGTCGGAGATGATGACAGAGGTTAAGCTCCTTGAGCTCCTTCTTCGACCTGACCCCGCCACTCTCTTCGCCGCAAACTACTATAAATACCCCCTCACACCTCTGATTTTAGGCAAGTTGGCTCCCTAACACTGCAGCTGACCCAATAGGCTATTCGTCCAAACCTCCGGCAATTCCCCATTCCATCTTCTGACTTCCTCCGTCCATCTTAAGTAGCCGAGGAGATCCGCTGTGGTCTTCCGCACCTCTAACAATGGTGCCGACCTAAAGAATCCTCTGCTCCACCTCAAATCCACCTACTAGAGATCTTTCTTCCACCCTCTGATTTTGTCGTCCACCGTGAGACTTCGGCAGAACCCTATTGACCCCTTTGTCTAGGTAATAGTAGACTAGGAGTAGGAGTAGGAGTAGGCTAGCTTAGTTAATTAGTTTAATTAGTTAGGTTAGAGTAATTTCAGATTTTAGTTTCATCTCCTCCGACTCCGGCGAGTTCCTTGAGCTTGCCAGGGCTTTAATTTTGTCTTTTAACTCACTGTACACCTTCCTGTATCTTCCATGTTCACTTCTAATTCACTTAATCATTAATTAAAACACTTAAATGCCTAATTCAAATCTCACCTTCACCGACTACTGACACTGTCTATGGTGATAGTAATCAGCCTAACTCCACCTTCACTGGGTTTTTTCATCACATATCACCACTAATGAACCCTAATCGACATTATATTACATATTATTATCATCTATAATTAAACTCTTAAATCTTAATTAAGCTCCTGAGCTCGCTGTCCATGGCAGCTCAGGAACAGTTCAAACTATAAATTAAATATATATTTATGAATAATATCTGTTGACTTGATTTAACCTCTAAATCGAGTAGTTAAATCAAGTCCTGAGCTTTAACCACTCAAATCTTTAAGAAAATAAACTTACTGTCAAATCTCACATTTTAAAGAACAAATGAATAATTTAAAGTGATACTGAGGTTCTTTACAACCTCAGGATCATTTTTGGATCAAAAATGGTTAATTTTGTCAATCTGTACATACAATTTACATTTTCTGGACTCACCGGAGCTCCGGCAAGCCATTTTTGTGTTACAGCCTCTTAAACTTGCTAAGTGGCTCCAGAATAGTTTAATAAGGATTAATGACTGTTTTAAAGATATTTATTTGAGGATTTAACCACTGGAGCTATAGATTTGGACTTCTTCTTCCCCAACTCCGGCGAGCTGGAGAAGTCTGTTATGAAGGATTTAAAAACATTTAAGGAGCTCAGAAGCTTTAGTGCGATGCACTGAAGCTATTTTAACCTTCAAATCATTGTAGCAATCTTTCCATTATTCTGTCGAACACAAACCAATTTTAGTTTAGGCGGCGAGCCTGAAACCCTAGAAATTAAGGATAGAACACAAATCTAAAGATCTGAATAAGTTCCAGATGATGAGAAGACTCTAATTGAGGCATTAATTTATTAAGAGGAAGCTTAAAACAGAAAGTCAATTTTCGAGCTTCCATAGTCAAACCTGAGTCGGATAAAGGAGTTCTAAGCTTGAATTGAGATTTTAAGGAGTGGAAACTATTTTTGGGATCTTATTTGATGATTTGAAACTAATTAAAGTATGCTTAGATGATGTA
The DNA here is from genome assembly GCA_037157565.1 of Thalassia testudinum. Taxonomy (NCBI): domain Eukaryota; kingdom Viridiplantae; phylum Streptophyta; class Magnoliopsida; order Alismatales; family Hydrocharitaceae; genus Thalassia; species Thalassia testudinum. Next base: position 92,109,909 of record JAZHRO010000014.1, on the reverse strand, counting down.
ATTAGTGAAGATTTAGTTTCTGCCAATTTGGGTTACTTTTGAACCCAAACCAACAGAAGTACTATTTTGATGAAATTCAAACTTAAAACCTGCCCAGATTCATTTGTTTTAACCCTTAGAATTAATCTAAATAGATTAGGAACACTTTAAAGTGTCTCCTGCACTTATTGAAATCTGAAAATCAATCTCTGAAGCTTTAAGAGAAGAGAAAAGCTTCTCTGCATGTTTTGAAGGTCTTTAGAGTTTAAAATCTATCCTAACAGAAGCGGAATTGCTTATATAACATATACAGACCTTTTAATAGAAGAGAGAAGTCCATCTGAGGACTCTCCTCATTGAAAATTACTTTCAAGGCTTTTAAAACCCGTAGAAACCCCTGATTTCATCTCTTAAATTGAAGAGAACAACGTCATTAAAACATTAAATTGACCCTGAAATTGTGCAGATTACCCTTAGAGCTTTCCAACAAACTTGAAATCATTCAATTTGGAGCTGGGTAGAAAGTTACGATCATTTGAATTCGGGTCTGAAAGGGTTAGGTTTGTCCGACCTCGCTTTTTCACGAGCACACGCCTGGGGATAAAAACAATTTGTTCCCTTAGCTATGCAATCGTCAGCACTCGGTGCACCGGTTCAGATTCCTTCTGATTTGATCTGAGCATTATGTGTTCTCTGTGTGCGGGCTTATGCCTGCGGGTGTGCACCTTTGGGGGCGTGCGAAAGTGATTGTGCTGTGGGAGGGCGAGTGTGGCCTGGGAGGCTGGGTTTAGCCGATGCGGCTCAAGACAGTGAATCGATTAAGAAATAAATCGAAATAAATCTAACTGAGATTAGGCGAGGACAGAGTAGGGTCTGGTCCCATGTAACGACCCGGTTCCCGAGTCCCTACGAGACACGAGAACCAGACCAACTCGACTAATCCCAAGACTTAGTCGTCCAACGAGGAAGTAACCAAAAGACAGTAAAATAAACCACATTCAGCATGAATATAACTAACAGTAAGAAAGTACAGCAGTAAGGAAAGAAACTACTACAGTAGGTACCACCACAACAGTAAAACAACATTTATCATATAACAAGAACTGCAGGTAAAGAAGTACAGCGGAAACAAAAAAAAAACTACTCACTAAAACAGAAACAAAAGAGGTACAAGGACTGTGGTAAACTCTACTGGACCCTACTTGGCCCAGCGTCCTCTGCAGCCGCCGACCCAGGCTGCTCAACACCTGGTCCTGAAAAAGGTAACGAGTGTAACACGTCAGCAAAACGCTGAGTAGAGTGGCAAACTAACTAAAGGCAACAGTAGAGTGTACAGTAGCTGTTATGTTCTATTACTTCCTTTATTCACATCTTTCAATTTTTCTCACTATTTCATTTATTTCTTAGATCCTTTACTTGATCTCGAATGTCCTCGTGGGAACGATCTTGATTGCAGTCTTTTCCAAAAGTAGAAGTAGCACGTGGTGCTCCCCTGGCCGGGAGAGTCCCCCGTGGTGATCCTACCCTCAGTCAACCACCCCAAGGTCACTGACAGACGTAACGGTGACTACGGCACGCGCGATAAACGCACAGGTAGCTAGCCCGCACTAGCACGCGGTCAGTCGTTTCCGTTAACGGGTGCGCCCAAAGCACAGCACGGAACCAGGGCAGAGCCCTCTCAGTAACAGGGGTCCAACCCCTCCACAGTAACCAAACCGGGGCCTTGCCCCTCCACAGTCCGCGCACCCTCGCCTGACTACCCTGGTTTGCCCTAGTGGGCCTAACAAGTCGGTGAAGGAGGCTAGCAGAACCCCGGGGCCCGTGGGGTAGCTAGTACTCTCCTAACACTACTAGCTCTCCTCGGTACTACGTACACGAGGGCCAACATGTCGGTACAGAGTGGCCAGTCCTAACCCCCGGGTCCCTGGGGTGGCTAGCTCAGCTCTGCACTAAACAGGGGGACAGTCGCTCTCCTTGGTACTCCGTACTCAAGGGCCAGCTCACTTCCCCAATTCTATTCCATTCGCTTTCCAGGAGTTCTACTCCTACTTCCCCGTAGGGTTCCAGAACATCTTATGTCTTACTTTCCAGTTTCACGTTCTTACCAACCATGATCCCAATCATGTTTCTTTATTCATAACAGGCAGCTATGAATTCAATTTATAGGAAGCTTCATATATTCCTTTCCATTTTTCCAAGACTGCATTATTATATATTCCACTAGTTTTTCCATCCTAGGATTCATGCCATATCCTAGGGTCTATCATACAATCTAGTTTTCCGGTCCTAGGATTCATGCAACACCTAGGAACTATCATTCCATATATTTCTCATTCCTAGGATTCATGCAATGTCCTAGGTTCTAGTTATGGTTCCATACTTTAACAAATTTTTATTAATACTTAAAACCACTCTACCAGGTACAACGGGAGTAATGGGGGCGTGATCGGGAATCCCGCGTGCCTCCGCGACTCTCAAGACTGCAACCGAACGAGGTCCTATCACAAGGATCAAACACAAGGAGTGTCTCAAAATAGTGTATAGCTACTGTAGACGGGTAGAGGAATTAATTCTGAAACGAACGCAACTCGAATCGTGGAAAACGGAGCCCGAACGGGCCCTAAACGGGTCGAAAAAGACGATACTGTGCAAAATCAGACGTCTGGAACTCCTTCCAGACGTCTTAAAAAGTGGATCAGAGAATTACCTGTTCAGCGTGGTTTCCCAGACGTCCAGAAGTCTGCGGGGACGTCTGCCCTAGATCCCAGACGTCCGATGGTCCATACGGACGTCTGTAGGTCACTCCCGCCGTCTGGTACAACTTCCAGACGTCTGATTCGCAAAGGATGGCGAATCAGCGAACCTGCGCATAGCCAACCCCCTCCCTCAGTACGGTCAATCGACAAGAAGGAAGAAGAAGGTGGAAAACTCACCTTTCAGATGTCTGTATGATCTTACAGACGACGACCTTGCCGTCTGGCTATCAACCCAGACGTCTGATTCTGGAAATTTTTCCAGAATCAGAACCCTGCTCGGCCTCCGCTCGCGACGCCGCCCGCGTCGCACCTCGCGCTCCTGCTGCTCAGACCGCAGCAGGTCCCTCTCCGCGTCGCTCTGCGTCCCTTGCGCCCTCCGCCAGCCGGCCAAGCCGCTCCGGCGAGCTCGCCCTCATGGCAGAGCTCTGCCCTCGCACGCCGCACCTCCGCGCTCACTGCGACCGTCGCTGCCGCCCTCGCGTCCGCTCGCTCTCGCGCACAGGAAGGGGAAGAAGGAGGAGACTGTGGAGACGAGAGGGGAGGCGTGGCCCTTTTAAGGCCGCGCGAGGAGGAGAGAGGAGGTGGCAGGCCGCCTGCAGCCGCAGAGAGAAAAAAGAGGGAATATGCGGTCTGCGCGCTCAGGCGCGTAGGCGACTCGCGTGTGTCGAAAATAATGGATTTCCAGACGTCTGTAAACGATCCCAGATGTCTTATCAGACGTCTGGTTGTGATCCCAGACGTCTGGTACGACGTCTGGGCCACCTCCCAGACGTCTTAAAAGACGTCTGGGGCACACATTCGTTACAATATAACAAACTCAAAGGAAGTTTCGTCCCCGAAACTTGCGCCAACAAGGGTGCGGGAAAAAGATGTCCAAATAACCATAACAAACTCAAAGAGGACCGAAGCCGGTCCGAAAAGACGTACCCGCGAAAAGCTCCGGGTACTGCTCCCGCATCGCCGCCTCAGGCTCCCAGGTAGCCTCCTCGTACCGCTGGCTCCTCCACAAAACCTTTACCAGGGGTACTTGCTTTCGTCTCAACCTGCGGACGGCTCGGTCTACGATCTGCACTGGCCGCTCGGGGTAGGTCAGGTCGTCGCTCACCTCGACGCTCTCGTGACTCAGTACGTGGCTGGGATCGGCTACGTACTTCCTGAGGTTGGACACGTGGAACACGTCGTGCACACCAGAAAGCTGCGGGGGAAGGGCAAGTCTGTAAGAAACGGGTCCAACCCGCTCCAGGACCTCAAAGGGCCCCACGAACCTCGGCGCGAGCTTCCCTCTCACCCCAAACCGCTGTAAGCCCTTCATGGGCGAAACACGAAGGAAGACGTGGTCCCCAACCTCGAACTGCACCTCTCTGCGTCTGCGATCTGCGTAGCTCTTCTGTCTGCTCCTGACAGTGTGGAGTCATCTGTGGATCTGCTCAACTACCTCCTGACTCTGCCGGATCAACCTGGGGCCAACCTCCCACTTGGTCCCCACCTCAACCCAACTCAAGGGTGCCGTGCATTTCCGTCCGTACAGAGCCTCGTAGGGAGCCATGTCGATGCTCGAGTGATAACTGTTGTTGTATGCAAACTCCGCCAGGGGCAGGTGCTCCTCCCAAGAGCCCCTCCAGTCTAGTACACAGGCACGCAAAAGGTCCTCAAGTGTCTGTATCGTGCGTTCCGACTGTCCGTCCGTCTGGGGGTGGTAAGCCGTGCTAAACCTCAACCTCGTCCCCAAGGCCTGCTGAAACTCAACCCAAAACTGGGACGTAAAGCGGGTATCCCGGTCGGATACGATCTCCCGCGGAACTCCGTGTAGTCGCACCACATCACGGATATACCTCTCTGCCAACTGTGCTGGTCCCAAAGTGACTCGGATCGGCAAGAATCGTGCCGTCTTCGTCAATCTATCCACTATTACCCAGACTGCGTCGTGTCCTCGCTGGGTAACAGGTAAGCCCACCACCAAGTCCATGGTGATGCTCTCCCACTTCCACTCTGGCACTGGAAGCGGCTGAAGCGGCCCTGCAGGCCTCTGATGCTCGGCTTTCACCTGCTGGCACACTAAGCACTGCTGCACGAACTCACCCACATCCCGCTTCATCCCTCTCCACCAGAACTCGCGTCTCAAGTCATGGTACATTTTCGTGTTTCCGGGATGTAAGGTGAATCTGGAACCGTGTGCCTCAGTCAGGAGCTCTCTCAACAGCTCCTCGTCTCTGGGGACGCACAACCGTCCCCTCAAGTGTAACACCTGGTCTGTGAAAGAGAAGTCCCCTGGGTCCCCTGATAGTACTCTGTCGCGCAAAGACTGCAAGTACGGATCGGCCATCTGTCCCGTGATGATGCGGTCTATCAACTCTGGCCTAGTCTGCCGTGTCACCGTCACTGCCCCACAGTACCCTCGTAACTCTAGAGGTCGCCAACTGCCCACCTCCTCCAAAAGGCTCCAACTCTGTAACTGTAGACTGGCCAAGCGTGCGGGCGCCTTACGGCTCAAGGCGTCAGCCGCCACATTGGCCTTTCCCGGGTGGTAGGAGATGCTGCAGTCGTAGTCCTTCAGGAGCTCCAACCAATGTCTCTGTCTCATGTTGAGCTCCTTCTGGTCAAAAAGATATCTGAGGCTCTTGTGATCTGTAAAAATCTCGAAGGTCTCACCGTACAAGTAGTGCCTCCATGTCTTCAGTGCGAAGACAACAGCTGCCAACTCTAGATCGTGGGTAGGGTAGGTATGCTCATGGGGCTTCAGTTGCCGCGAAGCATAAGCGACCACGTGACCCCTCTGCATGAGCACACCTCCTAACCCCTGCAAGGAAGCGTCCGTGTACACAAGGAACCCACCACTACTGTCAGGGATGGTGAGCACGGGAGCTGAGGTCAACCTCTCCTTCAGCTCCAGAAAACACGCCTCACAGGCGTCTGTCCAAGCGAAAGGCACATCCTTCCGGGTCAACTGTGTCATAGGACGTGCAATCTGTGAAAATCCTCTGATGAACCGTCTGTAGTAACCTGCCAGTCCCAGGAAACTGTGAATCTCAGTGACTGAACGCGGTCTCTCCCACCTGAGCACTGCCTCGACCTTGGCGGGGTCCACCGCCAGGCCGTCCCCAGAGATCACATGACCCAAAAAGGTCACCTCCCTCAACCAGAACTCGCACTTGCTGTATTTGGCGTACAGCCTGCGTCGTCTCAGAGTGTCCAGAACCATCCGCAAGTGCTGTCCGTGCTGCGTCCGATCTCTAGAATAGACGAGTACATCATCTATGAAAACCACCACAAACTGGTCCAAGTACGGTCTAAACACCCGGTTCATCAGGTCCATGAAAGCAGCGGGGGCATTGGTCAGCCCAAACGGCATGACCAAAAACTCGTAGTGTCCGTACCGGGTGCGGAAAGCTGTCTTGGAGACGTCGGTCTCCCTGATCCTCAACTGGTGGTATCCAGACCTCAAGTCGATCTTGGAAAACACCGTGGCACCCCGCAACTGGTCAAACAAATCGTCAATCCTCGGCAGCGGATATCTATTCTTGATGGTGACCCTATTCAGCTGTTGGTAGTCCACACAAAGGCGTAGGGTCCCATCCTTCTTCTTCACAAACAGTACCGGGGCTCCCCAGGGAGACGCACTGGGCCTCACGAAACCTTTCTCCAAAAGGTCCTGCAACTGGGACTTCAGCTCTCGCAGCTCAAGCGGTGCCATTCTGTATGGCGCGGTGGAGATGGGGTTGGTCCCTGGTACTAGTGAGATCTCAAACTCGATCACACGCTCGGGCGGTAGTCCTGGTAACTCGTCTGGAAACACGTCGGGGTACTCTCTGACCACCGGGATGCTCTGGAAGTCTGCCACGGGGCTGTGCTCTGCCACCACACAAGCTAGGAAGCCCTCACACCCCTATCTCAAAAGTCTCGCCGCCCGAAGTGCCGAAATGCACCTGAAACCTCCGTCCACTGGCTGCCCGTGAAACTCGAAAGAAGGCAACTCCGGAATGGAGAAGACAATCTTCCTCTCAAAATAGTCTACCAAGGAGTGGTAAGCGGACAGCCAATCCATCCCCAGAATCACTCCAAAGTCCTCCATCTGTATCATAATCAGGTCAGCAGGCGGGCTATGTCCCCCGATGCTGACCTCGCAACCCGTGTACACCACCTCAGCTACAAACAGCTGACCACTTGGACCTCTGATTACGAACGAATTCTCTAACAGTGTATAATCCTGGTCCAAACTAACTGCGAAACTGGCTGCGACAAACGAGTGCGTAGCGCCGGAATCGAAAAGCGTGTAAACGAGTCTGCCAGAAACTGAAACCATACCTGCTACCACGGATCCTGAAGCTCTGGCGTCCCTGTGTGTTAGGGCGTTGATACGCCCCTCAGCTCTAGGTGCGGACAAAGCGGCCACACTCTGCGTCGGACGGGTAGGTGCTGGCCGGTACCCTCCTCGCGACTGCGGTCCTCCTCGGTCGTTACATCCCACCTTGGTCTCAGGGTGTTGTGTATCCTCGAAAGGACCTCGCCGCAAATAAAAAAACTTTTGGCTTAAAAAATAGAAAAACTTAGTTCAGCTGAAAGCCTAAGGAAAACAGAAGTCGTTGAAGGATGCTAAGTGCGAAGGGAGAAGGCACAGGCTCTAAGAAGTGTTATTGAAAAGAGACTAAGGAATAAAAGAGAAAAACTAAGGGAAGAAGAGAAGGCAGGCGAAGATTAAAGGGAAAAAGAAGAAGAGAAGGAGGACAAGAAGGCAGGAACAACACAAGAAAGGTAAGAAGAAAGAGAGCTTGAGAGAAGAAAATAAAAGAGAGAAAGAAGAAAAGAAAGAAAGAAGAAGATCAGTGGCTGAAGAGAGATGAAAATAAGTAAATTTTTCTTGCACCAGTATCTTTCTGTTCTTAAATGCAAAAAGGTATGTTTAAATAGATAAATTTTTAATTGCCTTAATTTCTTAGAATGAAATAAAATTGAAAAGTTAGCTTGTTTACTTGTTAATAAAGTATAACATTTTGAGTAAATATGTTTGCATATGGAATTTTATATATCCTTTATATTTAAATATTTTGACAAAATTCATGTTTTAAAAATCAAATTAGTTATACCTCCTAAACTTTAAGAGATAAAAGAAAATTGGTGAATTTGGAGAAAATTATTATGCCTCCCAGTGAACGGCCTGGACTCAACCAGTAAAAATTTCTAAAATGTTAGGTTAATTCGACCCTATACTACACAATCAACATAACTTCGACTTAACCTAAGTGATTTCTTCTACTATTAATTAAGTGAAATTAACTTGATTACTAAGTTGAGTGAACGCACGCATCATTTTGATTCACTCCACTCATCAAAATATTCCCTGGCATTACTTCGTCTGGTCATCATTTTAATGGCGCTGTTGCTGAGGAGGCAATTTTTTGATTCACTAAAATTTAAAAAAGGATTAATTATTTAATTAGGAGGTATTTTTGTAAATATTTTTATTTTTGCTAACTTTAGTTCTAATTAGTGTTTTGTGTTTTGTTTTTGTTTTGGTTTTTGTTTTACTTTCTGTCTTCTTTTCAGGTTTACCTTTGCGGGTAATCTCAGGAGAAGGCGGGAATCCATTTTACTGTTTTCATTGTTGTAAGTATTTCTTAATCTTTTATTTTGTTGCATTTAAAAACTAAAAAAATATAAAAATACATCTTTTTTGACTAGCAGCAGCATAACATAGGCATACACTCTTAGGAGTTCATTTCCTGCTAGTATTAAGTGTGACCTGACTTGGGAAATTTTTAAACAATTTTTCTCTCATCAGCGGGAAAACACGAGAAAACCCACGTAGATCCCTGTCTTTGAGAATTAAAAAAAGACCACATATTTTTGTTTGAAAAGCTATAAAAACTGGTCATTGTAGTTTAATTAATATATTTTTGAAAAGATTAACTAAAAAGGGGAAGTAAAATTGGTGACTTAAATCTGTTTGCAGAATGCATGCGGGTTTTTATATCGATATTGTCTGTTGCATGCTATCACGCACATAGTGTGATCACTAGAGTCACACGAGTCTATTTTTCTATCTCTCCTCTTTGCACCTCTTAGGGCTTTGGTCGAAGATCAACAAGTCTGTCTCACTACTAGAGCCCTGGGGAGCCAGTAGTGAGTGGTCTCAATCCTAGACCTTTGACCTTTGAGCTTTAAAGTACGCACTTGCGTAGTCACGAATTAGGATGCGTATTTTGATATTGTTACTCTATTTGTTTACGTCAAATTACTTTGCGTACTTTAGGAATTTCTTCTTTCCTTTGAAAGAAGAGCAAAACCCACGTCTTTTGCGCTGTTTTGTGGGTTTTTTGTGTCGCTATTTTCTTATCAGTGATGTGCATGTGCCTTTGCACATTTATTTTTCATTTATGGATGGGAGGCGATCCTTGCATCTGCCTCTTGTACCATCGTTGATAGGTGATCCTAGGCTGGTTGCAGATAAGCAACCAATGGTTTTCCCGTCTGATCCATCTACTTCTATGGATCCAATGCAGAATCTTAATCCCGAGATCCCTTCTTGTTCTGGTCAGGGGGAGATGCCGCCTTTTGATGCTCATGAGGCACTCCTGAACTAGAACCTTATGATGCTAGAGCAAACATGACAAATCAATTTATTAATAGCAGCCTTAAATAATCTACAAACTTTACAAACCCGTTCTTCACCTCGACCTGAGGTGAGTTTTGAAAATCTTGATTTACCGATCAATTATCCAAGGCCTCTACTTAGAGATTATTATAACCCATCTAATGCACAAGTAGAGCCTAATGTTAGGATTCCGATTAGGGAAAATGATCCAGAATTAAGCCAAACATTATAGGTTTAATCCCCCACTTTCACGGATTTGTATCTGAGGATCCATTTCAACACATTGAAGATCTTAAAAATTTATCTCAAACTCTTGGTCCTCGAAATCAAAATAGGAAAATCCTACTAATGAAAATGTTCTCTTTTAGCCTTAAAGATAAAGCAGCTTATTCGTATAGAACTATAGCAAGACCAATCTCATCTTGGGCTAAACTCGAATCCGCATTTTTGAAGAAATTCTTTCCAATTGGTCGTACCAATGCTTTAAGGCGAGCTATTACTACTTTCAATCAAAATCAAGGAGAACCAATTCATGAAGCGTGGGAATGTTTTCTTGAATTGCAAAGGAAATGCCCACATCATGACATTCCTCGTTGGCAACTCATGCATATCTTTTATTGTGGTTTAGAAGAGGGCATTTGCAATCTAGTCGATGCCTCTTGTGGAGGGAGTTTTCTAAATCGCGACGTAGAATCTGCTTCAGAATTATTTGAAGGGATGGCGAAAAATTCGATCAACAATGCAACAATGTCGCAATTTTTGCTGGGCGCGAATACAAATCACCAAAATCCGCATAAGGGCATTCACGAGATCAATAATCCGTCCAGTTCAAAGGATTTAAAGATTATTGCAGGAAAACTGGACAAAGTAGATATCATAGCAAAGCATCTCGATGAGGTTAGAAACACAATGAAGAATCTTACGCCTCTACTTGCTACGAATCTCGTGTATTTACCTCTTTCGCAAATTCCTGCGGGGAGGGAATTTGTGAATAATCTGGATTCTAGGGATCCATCTTCCTTGGGTTTTCTATTACTTCACCAACCCAAGTAGGGACCTTTGTCCCACAATCTTACCCACCCTTTTCCCCACCCTTAACTGTTGCAGAAAACATGCCATATCTTTTAGGTTTACACCCCATCCAGGAAAATATTCCAAGACCTAACCCATATTCAAATACCTATAATCCTGGATGGAGAGGCCACCCAAATTTTTCTTGGGCTGATCCAAATCAGACCCATTTTAACCCACCTCCTTTGCCTCCTCAGCAATCAAATTTAAGGCCTAGCCCGATGAGTATGCAGAATTACTCTAGGCCTAATAGAGATACACAGCTAGACTAGATTTTAAGAGCTGTGTTAGAGTCAGCGACAAAATGCTGAAGCTCTCGTTGAGATCCATAGGCAATGTAAGGTAGAATTGGCTGATTTACGAAATCAGATCACGCTTTTGACTAAGTTTCATCAGCCAGGTACTCTTCCATCTCAGCCAATTTTGAATCCTAGGAATCTGCTAAATCCTAGGCAAAACCAAGGCCAAGTCCACTTCATTAATCAGGCCTTTGATTCTAATCGTAATCCGTCCTCTGTACTACCTGAAAATAACCCATCAAACCTACATCAGCAACTTATTTTTTGCCAAAATGACCTACCTATTATTGGAAACCAAAACTGACTATGCTGATCTTTTGAACTTGGTGGAAACATTTTTTTGAATTGCCTTAATCTTAAACGTTCTACATCTCAACCTAAATCAGATCTATTCTTCACATAAGATTCACTTTATTTTTTCTGAGATTTTCACGAGAATCTGATTCTAGGATCTGCGAGATCTATTCTAGGCAATTTTTGGATGAGTTTTGATTAGGTGGTTTAATCTATTTTCTAATTTTTTTAACCTAATTCTTTCATAACTCCTCTATTTTTACCATATGCCTATTCTTTCTAGGAGTTCTTTACTAGGGTTTACACCTAGTTGAAGGCATAAAACTTAGCACTTGTACATAGTTGTTTCCTATTTTCATCCTTTTTTATTTTCTTATACACTTACTTTTAAATTTTCACTTCATATATTTTTCACCCTTCTTACAATGAGGACATTGTAAAATTTTGGCTTGGGGGGGTGCTGAAGTGAAATTTTCACTTTAAGTGTTGGTTTAAAAAATAAAAACATATAAAAATAAAATATCCACGAAATTTAAAAAAAATAAAAATGATAAAAATTTTAAAAATTCAAAAATTTCATAAAAATTTGAAAAATTTTTGAAAAAAAAAATCATAAAAAATTGAAAAAAAATCTTATATACATAAAAATAAAAATATATAAATACAAAAATCTAAAAAGAAAATTCGTAAAAATAATAAGAGGGGTTTATTCATTAGTAATAAAGAAGAAAAGGAGAAGAATATATATATATAATTAAGAGCTTTAACTTTCTTTTAGGTTACAAGTTTAAATTGTATATAGTATATATATAAGTATTTAAGAGCATTCAATTCTTAATTAGATTTTACTTAAACATTTTGTAAAATCACACTTTTTTTTTTAAAATTTTTGAAGCAAGATTTTATTTGAATTGAGGAAACTTTTAAATCTTTTAAAGATTTGTTTTTCTATTCTTACTTGAATTAAGGAACTAAGTGTGTTATGATTTTAAACTTAAGTTTTGGAATTGAATTATAACTTTTTAATCAATTAGATTAAGTAATCCTTTTGATTTTTGAAAATTTCATTTTATCATAAAGTTAAGTAAAAGGCCAGATATTCAGAGTTAATTAGATAGAGAGCTGGTAGAATTTTAGTTTACAAAACTTACAAGCTAGAGATAAATAACTAGACTTGGTAAATTTTGTCTTGACGGATCCTATAAGAGGAAACTAAGAATTTGAAGAACCTAAGAGTAAAGGGTATTGTTGTCCAAGCTCTAGTTTGAGAGCTAAGTAACATAAACATCTAAAATTAACTCACATAGAGTTATCTTGTTGACATCTGAGACCGCAAAAACACAGAGGTTAAGAGATCAATTCTGAATCCTCTTTAGTCCAAGGATTTCCACAGGGCGGTTCTTGAAAGGGTGAAGGATGTGCCACTCACCTAGAAAAAGGATTTGGAGAATAATGTTAGTAAGAAAAATGAGAAGGGGGGAAAAGGAAAAGAAAAAATAAGTAAAACACCCTGCAGTTAAGTACCTCGCTAAAAATGGGTACTTATGCAGTTTTCCATAAATAAATAAAAGTATCTCGTTACAAATGGATGCTACCCTTCCTTCCATCAAAAATAAAAAGGGCACCTCGCTACAAATGGGTGTTCTAACCTATAGAAAGAGAAAAAAAAAAGGAGAAAAAAATATTAGGAATAAGAGACCCAGTGGTCCACCAGGGAGATATACACAAAAATTGTTGATCTCGAGATAGGAAACTAGTGAGGAGAAAGCAACTAAACCTGAGTAAGGCCAAGCCAAAGGCTTGAATTAGAATAATTGGGATTGGAAAGTGATGTCTTAAGATCTAGATTTTTGCAACTTTGGATGTCTTTAGGACAATTCTCTTCAATAAGCACAGATGTTTTAAAATCATAGCTACTTAACCTTGGTATTGTGCAGTGAAGCCTAAGAAATTGGGTTTCGAAGATTTTAAGTTGAGACCTAAAGGAGAAGAATTAATAGAATCCTAGGTCTAGAAGTTAAACTTTAGTGTTGTAGGCTAGTAAATTAGAGTTTTACTACTCTAAGTTTGATTAATAATGAGTATCTGGTTAATTTGCTTAAACTTATATTGATAAAAGTCAAATATCATAAACAAAGGATTAACTTAAATCTATTTGAGTTTTTGAGTTAAAATTTAATTCACAATCCTTAAGTTTTTTTTTTTTTAAAACACTTTGTATTCTAATTTGATTTAAGAATAGTTACAAAGATTAAGAGATTTTTGAAGAATTCTAATTTTGAATAAAATTCTTGTTTACAAATTATTTTAAGTGTGTTTTGAAAATGTTATAAGTATAAGTCTAAGTAAGAAAATTTTCACACATACTCTACACATAAATCATTTATATTAAATTTAGAAAGAAAATCTTCTGACGTAAGCTTTCCTCTACATAGTTACTATTTATAATAATTTAAACCCAAGTGCTTTAAATCATCATAGTCTTAGTTAATTTTGCTAGGGATTAGCAAAACTTCGACTTGGGTGTATGATGAGACACTCATTATGATCTCTAATTACCCCTAAATAACAAGTCTTCCTAGTTAATTAGCTAAGGTTATGAATATACAAGGGTTAATTATACAATAAGGGATATTTAGTTAAGGACCATAAAATAAGTAAAAAATGACATTTTATCATTCAATTAACATCATTAATAATTTAGATAATAATTGGACTCGAAATCCTACTAATCATTTCCTTAATTAATAAGATAAGTAACTTAAATATAATGTATACCTAAGTATGTAATAACTTAAGTGATTTTACTTAATCTAATAAATTAAGCTAAAAAGGTCAAAAATGTAAATTCAAGGCGTAAACATAATATTTACCTTATTTACTAACATATATAAGTAGTTGAAAAAGATTTAAGTTAAAATAAACCTTCAAAACCTAGGTTTACATTTTAGTCCTTAATATTCATTACAGTCGGGTCCTTATTTCTCACATAGGTCATTAAGTTTTATTACTTCTAAGTCCCTCTTCCTCCTCTTCTTCTTCTTCTCCAGCCGAACGAACGGCTGGCGGCAGAGAGTCACCCCACCGTGCGATCACTGCCCTGCCGACATCATTCCTGTTTGCCCAAGCTCTTGCAGCTTGCGCTCACCACCTCCACTTCATCCATTGGTCTGGATTAACCGAGAATCCTATTTTTCAGTGGGAGATAACCTCACCATCGTCGGAGACGACGACGGAGGTTAAGCTCCTCGAGCTCCTTCTTCAGCCAGACCCCGCCACTCTCTTTGCCACAAACTACTATAAATACCCCCTTACACCTCTAATTTTAGGCAAGTTGGCTCCCTTCCCTCTTCTAACACTGTAGCCGACCCAATAGGCTATTCATCCAAACCGCCGACGATTCCCCATTCCATCTTCCGACTTCCTCCGTCCATCTTAAGTAGCTGAGGAGATCCATTGTGGTCTGCCGCACCTTTGACAAAGGCGCCGACCTAAAGATTCCTTTGCTCCACCTTAAATCCGCCTGTCGGAGATCTTTCTTCCACCCTCTGATTTTGTCGTTCGCCATGAGACTTCGGCAGAACCCTATTGACCCCTTCGTCCAGGTAACAGTAGACTAGGAGTAGGAGTAGGAGTAGGCTAGCTTAGTTAGTTAGTTTAGTTAGTTAGGTTAGAGTAATTTCAGATTTTAGTTTCATCTCCTTCGACTCTGGCGAGTTCCTTGAGCTCGCCAGAGCTTTAATTTTGTCTTTTAATTCACAGTACACCTTCCTGTATCTTCCATGTTCACTTCTAATTCACTTAATCATTAATTAAAACACTTAAACGCCTAATTCAAATCTCACCTTCACCGACTACTGACACTGTCTATGGTGACAGTAATCGGCCTAATTCCACTTTCACTGGGTTCTTTCATCACCTATCACCACTAATGAACCCTAATCGACATTATATTACCTATTATTATCATCTGTAATTAAATGCCTAAATCTTAATTAAGCTCCTGAGCTTGCTGTCCGTGGCGGCTTAGGAACAGTTCACTTGATTTAACCTCTCAATCGAGTAGTTAAATCATGTCTTGAGCTTTAACCACTCAAATCTTTCAGAAAATAAACTTACTGTCAAATCTCACATTTTAATGAACAAATGAAGAATTTAAAGTGATACTGAGGTTCTTTACAACCTCAGGATCATTTTTGGATAAAAAATGGTTAAGTTTGTCAATCTGTACAAACAATTTACTTTTTTTGGACTCACCGGAGCTCCGGCGAGCCATTTTTGTGTTACAGCCTCTTAAACTTGGTAAGTAGCTCTAGAATAGTTTAATAAGGATTAATGACTATTTTAAAGATATTTTTTTGAGGATTTAACCACTGGAGCTATAGATTTGAACTTCTTCTTCCCTAACTCCGACGAGTTAGAGAAGTCTGTTATGAAGGAATTAAGAAACATTTAAGGAGCTCAGAAGCTTCAGTGCGATGCACTGAAGCTATTTTAACCTTCAAATCATTGTAGCAATCTTTCCTTTATTCTATCGAACACACACGTATTTTAGTTCAGGCGGTGAGCCTAAAACCCTAAAAATTAAGGACAGAACACAAATCTAAAGATCTGAATAAGTTTTAGGTGATGGGAAGACACTAATTGAGGCATTAATTTCTTAGGAGGAAGCTTCAAACAGAAAGTCAATTTTCGGGCTTCCATAGTCAAACCTGAGTTTGATAATGGAGTTCTGAGCCTCAATTGAGATTTTGAGGAGTGGAAACTGTTTCTGGGATCTTATTTGATGATTTGAAATTAATTAAAGTAAGCTCAGATGATGTAATTAGTGAAGATTTAGTTTCTGCCAATTTGGGTAACTTTCTAACACAAACCGATAGAGGTACTGTTCTGATGAAATTCAAACTTAAAACCTGCCCAGATTGATTTGTTTTAACCCTTAGAATTAATCTAAATAGATTAGGAACACTTTAAAGTGTCTCTTGCACTTATTAAAATTTGAAAATCAATCTCTGAAGTTTTAAGAGAAGAGAAAAGCTTCTCTGCATGTTCTGAAGGTCTTTAGAGTTTAAGAATCTATCGTAATAGAAGCAGAGTTGCTTATATAACATATACGGACCTTTTAATAGAAGAGAGAAGTCCATCTGAGGACTCTCCTGATTTAAAATTACTTTCCAACCTTGTAAAACTCATAGAAACCCCTGATTTCATCTCTTAAATTGAAGAGCAAAACATCATTAAATGATTAAATTGTCCTTGAAATTGTGTAGATTACCCTTAGAGCTTTCCAACAAGCTTGAAATCATTCAATTTGGAGCTCTGGGTAGAAAGTTACGATCATTTGAATTCGGGTCTGAAAGGGTTAGGTTTGTCCCACCTCGGTTATTCACGAGCGCACGCCTGGGGAAAAAACCAATTTATTCCCTTGGCTATGCAATCGTCAACGCTCTATGCACCGGTTCCGATTCATTCTGATCTTATCTGAGCATTGTGTGTTCTGTGTGTGCGGGCTTATGCCTGCGGGTGTGCGCCCTTGGGGACGTACGAAAGTGATTGTGCCCTGGGAGGGCGAGTGTGGCATGGGAGGCTGGGTTGAGCCGATGTGGCTCGAGACTATGAACCGATTAACAAATAAACCAAAACAAAGCTAACTGAGATTAGGTGAGGACTGAGTAGGGTCTGGTCCCACCCTGGTCTTAGGGTGTTGTGTATCCTCGAAAGGACCTCGCCGCAAATAAAAAAACTTTTGGTTTAGAAAATAAAAAAACCCAGTTCAGCTGAAAGCTTAAGGAAAAGAGAAGCCGCTGAAGGATGCTAAGTGCTTACGGAGAAGGCACAGGCTCTTAGAAGTGTTATGGAAAAGAGACTAAGGAACAAAAGAGAAAAACTAAGGGAAGAAGAGAAGGCAGGAGAATATTAAAGGGAAAAAGAAGAAGAGAAGGAGGATAAGAAGGCAGGAACAACACGAGAAAGGTAAGAAGAAAGAGAGCTCGAGAGAAGAAAATAAAAGAGAGAGAAGAAAAGAAACAAAGAAGAAGATTAGTGGCTGAAGATAGATGAAAATAAATAAATTTTTCTTGCATCAGTATCTCTTTGTTCTTAAATGTGAAAAGGTATGTTTTAATAGATAACTTTTTAATTCCCTTAATTTCTTAGAATGAAATAAAATTGGAAAATTTGCATGTTTACTTAATAAAGTATAACATTTTAAGTAAATATGTTTTCATATGGAATTTGGATATCCTTTATAGTTAAATATTTTGACAAAATTCATGTTTTGAAAATCAAATTAGTTATACCTCCTAAACTTAAAGAGATAAAAGAAAATTGGTGAATTTGGAGGAAATTATTATGCCTCCCAGTGAACGACCTGGACTCAACCAGTAAAAATTTCTAAAATGTTAGGTTAATTCGACCCTATACTACACAATCAACATAACTTCGAGTTAACCTAAGTGATTTCTTATACTCTTAATTAAGTGAAATTAACTTGATTACTGAGTTGAGTGAACGCACGCATTAGGGCATGAAAGCACCTTGTGCTGGTTTAGGTGCTATGCGTAGGATTATCCCGAAATGTCGATTGCCAGGGCCTGAATTTAGCTACAGAACACCATAGGCAACACTATCTTGAAGTGTTGAAAGCTAGGGTTCTAGGGGTTGCCATGGGCGGTACTATCTGGAAGCATCGAAAGCCAGGGACCCTTCGAGGATTGATGGTTGGCATAAGGAATTTGATACAGATCATGTATGAGTCCAATTCAAGGCTGGATCTAGGGAAATCTAAAAGGAAAAGAGAGAAAACTCTCCAAATGAAATCCTTCTCTATCTCTCTCTTATCAAAATGCACTGGCAAGCTAAACCTAGACATGCTACATCTATGCACGAGTACTTTAACCACTGGGGTCAATGACCCTCTAGGAAATTTTTTGCTGAACTCAAAAACCTCGTTGTAGACTTAGGCTAAAGTTGATCAGGTATGAATCTTGGCTTGTACTTGAGTACCTCTAGTTCTATTGTTGGTATTTTTGTTTGATTTCTATTGATATAGCTCAGTAAGGAATCCTGACAGTTATATCTGACCTAGAGACCTGGTTTGATCCATAGGATGTTTTTTAAGGGACAAGCAAAAGATAGGCATGGAGGTATGATGGGAACACCATCATAGACCCTAACTAGGCACTTTTAGTCAGGTTTAAAGCATAAGTGCTCCTACATAACAATCTGAGGGTTGTAACTCCACTTTAGGCTATTTTGAGAAGGGAACAGGAAACTAGGGTTAATTTTGTAATTTAAATAGCATATCATGGACACAAATAATCAAGGGGTTTGGTAGGGGTGAAATAAAGGTTAATTGAGCATTAAAGACTAATAAATGGGTCTACACAAATAGAAATGGGTTTTCACGCATTTGAGAAACCAATACAGCACCCAAAGCCCTAATTTCAGACCTGCTTAAATTATAGTGGTTTTGGTCAAGATAAAATTCATCTAAATCTCATAAAATTCAAAGAAAAATATTCCATGAGGTTTGGTATCCCTGATTTGACGTTTGGAACCCATTTTGACCATAAATAGAGTCTCAGACGGAATTCTACCCTAAATTTGGTTTTTGCATGAATTACCCAATCAAACTTAGTCAAAACTGAAATCCAACCCCACCATCAGATTTCTTGAGTCTAAGTTAGGTTTGTACCAAAATTTAGGCCCAATCAGAGTCCATCTTGACCTAGTTTGCATTTTAGTCCACTTAAACTCTATTTCTCTCAAGTAAGCCCCTAACTTTTTAAATATTTGTAATTAGGTCCCTAACATTGTCATCATTTCTTGTAAAACTATTTCTGCCACCATTGGTGTGAACGCAGCAACTCCGTTGAGATTCGAGCGAGAATTTCTCACCTGATTCTCAATCAAACCCTTCCAAAATTGAAAAGGGGATTCCTCATGAGATCCTCTACCATCTGGATCAAGAATTGGACCTTGATTCGCCCTAGATCTCTCATGCGAATGCTCGAAAATTTAGGGGCTTTTTCATCCATAAGTTCTCATGCTCGCAAAGCTTGTTTCCATGCTTGGACACCTCTCTAAGGTCTTTAAATAGACCCCTCTTGCGACTCCGAGCCTCTTAGCGAGTTTTTGACCGAGAAATCCCCTCTTCCTCCTCTAGTCATTCACAACTTTGACTCCAGTCTGTTCCTCCGCCCCTCCCATCGAGCCGATCAATGGCCAAATTGATCCACTCTCATTCTCCAGCTCCTCATTGCGACCGTGTCCGGCCAAACACCGGTTGTCTTTGCCTCTCCCTACTCT
This sequence comes from Thalassia testudinum, assembly GCA_037157565.1. Classification (NCBI taxonomy): domain Eukaryota; kingdom Viridiplantae; phylum Streptophyta; class Magnoliopsida; order Alismatales; family Hydrocharitaceae; genus Thalassia; species Thalassia testudinum. Next base: position 92,090,611 of record JAZHRO010000014.1, on the reverse strand, counting down.
ATCATCCTCTCATTGTCAACACTTCCGTCTCCGACATTGGCCCATCATAGCGGGCCACGTGCATCTACTCTCTCCCTCCCTAAGTCACTCTTTCTCTTCCTCTTCCCTTCCTGATCTTTTACAACCCCTTAGCCCTTAGGTTCGACCACCAACTCCACCGCAGCCACCATCATCTCCCTCTACTCGAGCGAAGCTCCGGCGAAGGCCTCCACTCACTCCACTACACCAATCACTTTGCCACAATGTCCAGAAGCTCCACTGCAACCCCACAACCAAAAGCCTTAACACTATTAGGGTTATTGGCCACTCTAGACCATCACTGAACTCCACCACCTTTATGCACTTTCACCGACTTTGCCACCCACGCACACAACTCCTCACTACATGAAACCACCATCATCTCGTTCGCCACATCCACTCGAACACCCTGAGCATCTCTGACGTGGCCAAGAGGCTGTCTTCTTCTTTTCAAGTGACATGACCTTCCCCACTGTCCTCAACTTCTTCGACATCAGCTGCAGTCCTCCAGCAAAAATCACAAAAGACCCCACCCCCAGGACGTGCGGCTAAACTCCAGGACTCTTCCTAGGCAGTCAATCGAAGATCGCATCCTCGCCATCGACCTCAATTGGAGATTCCATTATCTGGTTCTACGTTGCAAAGAAGACGTGGGAACATAGCTCTACATCATAGAATATAGGCGCCTCGATAGTACATAAAAGTATTTTTTGAATCTACTTGTTCACCTCCGAACACTGGGGTCAGGTCGCTACCCCATGCCCCTCGACACGTAGTGCCTCATGCACTCATACACACCCTCGCCCATGCACATGCCACGTGGGTCAAGGTGTGGATCCGTTTACCTGCTTGTTGGGGGTGGTCCGATTCAGCCTGGGTCTGAGAGAAAGAAGATTTGAGAGAGAGAGGGGAGGGTTTTGCTCTTGTGCCCTTATCTCCTCTCAGGACTTGGCATCCCTGGAGCTTCATGAGGCCCTTGTACCTTGCTCTTGTATGAGACTCGTGCTCCTCTACTCCTACTGTGCCATGGCTCCTTTGAGGCATGAAGGTTTAAGGCATCTGTGCCTTGATTCTATCGATTGATTGGGTGCTCCTGTCCTTGGTTCTAATAATTGCTGAGAAAATTGATTTTGTTACTATGCATTTATTTGAATACTTATGAGCTTAACTTTGAAGGGTTAGTTTGGTGATTTAAATCACCATTTTAACCTAATCATTTTGCACTATTATTGCGATCTTATTGAAATATCATTTTTGAATATCATTTCTTTGAATTGATTATATTTCTTGTGATTGGTGAATTTAAATTGCATCTTTACTCCCTGTGAACGACCTCTGACTCTATTTTCTGAATCTGAGTTTATAAATTTAAATGATTTGAGCAATTTTGTCCTATACTACAACGTGTTCCCTAAACAATGACAATTTCACCAGAACACTGCCTTTGTCATCCACCATCGCATCTTTGGATGAGGGTATGCCTCTGATGTAAACATGTTATATTACATAAATGTCTATTTATGCACGTTCTTAAGCATAGAAATGCATTACATACTAAAAATATTGCATAACATGCATCATATTGCATTTAGATTAGTCTGAATAAAATGGAGGTTAATTGTCTCCTTTTATGGTCAGGGACAGGGTGACTTTTTATCGGGGTCTCGGATTGAAGATCCAATCGTATGGATCTGATCAGGGTGATGATTGGAGTTAAACAACTCTAAGATAGCCCAAATCGGATATCCGTAGCATCAGATTGAGATCGAGAAGCCCTAGAAGATCAAGGGCCAAGATGGTGTTAATCTACACTTCAGATGACAAATCCGACCGCACAGATGTGTTCGGATCGACGATCACAGCCTAACGGCATGACAATCAACTCAATCCGATACCTATGGCACCATCTACATCACCCAGAAGATGGACGGCCAAGATGGTGCCACATGGCGCCATCTCGGCTGCCCAACCAGCCACATGCACCCGCTGAAGCCTTTAGTGCCAGCGCTTCTCCGTCGTTGGATCAGGATCCAACGACTGTGAGGCACGCGTGCTTAAGTTAAGCGCTTGACACAAACGCGCCCGTAGCACATTGGTCGAGTGCCTTAACGCGATGTTGAGGTTAGGGATCGAGCCCCTGCACGCCTCAAATTGGAGCGGGCGCACGTGCGCTACCCACGAAGGCCACGTTCAGGCCATTAGTGACAGATTTATCCATCACTAAAGGTCCTAAATTAATGATTTTCAACATCTAATGACCAAAATGCCCTCACTCATTTCAACTATAAAAGGTGACACCCTCCATACGAATTTCTCGTCCCTTCTCTTCTCTCCCTCTCCAAAGCTCAAGAGAAGCTTGTCCCACACCAGGGATGCTCCTCGAGAGATAAAGTCAATTTTTTGCCTCGATTTTGGAAGTAGATCTCACGACGACAACGTGCTGCCTCATTCTCGTTCTTCCTACCTCGACCTCCTTCTTCCCGCTGCATTCTTTGTCTTCCAGGCGTCGTCCCATCCGGCTTGTCCTCCAAGTGATCGTCGAAGAGGGTAACTTCTCTCTCCCATTCCCTTTTCCTACTTTCTAGAATAGAATTTTCCTACTTTCTAGTTGTAATTGTTTTCTTGCTTTCTAGTGTAATTTCTCGCTTACTTAATTGTACAAACATTTTGATGTATCAAGTGAATGTTTTCTCTCCCTCTCTCTCTCTTATTCTGATTGTTTATAGTGCTTCATTGTAAGTACTTCACTTTTTAACAAAAAACATGAAAAAAACTATAATTGCGAATTTAGATCGACGTAGACTCCCTGAGTTCGACTCGGGATTTCTATTCTGGTATAAATTGTCTTTGTTGAACCCAAGTTCTTCGCTTTCCAAACTACAACGACAAGTTTTCAAAACAAAATTTGATAGCATAGTAACTTGACGCTTCAACAGCCTCCATCTTCTTCCTCTATACATCATATTCCTCTCCACCGAAGCTCTTCCTCTTCCCTTCTAATTTCATCCTCCGTCACGAGCCATCGTTGGTGTTCCTCTGTTCCTCTTTGTCCAGGTAATCGTAGTTAGCCTTTGGATTTAGTGTAAAGTAGTTTTAGTTACTTAATTAGTTTGCTGGATTAGTGTAAACAGTAGATTAGCTTCATCGTTTCTATCTTCAGCGAGGTCAAATCCAACCTTACTGGACTTTGATTCATGTTTTCAACTACCTAATCACCTTCTTCAATCTTCTATGATCATGATCCACCTCCTTCCCTGTTCAATTAATCACCTATTTACTTAGATCCCTTCTACCTTCAATTGGCACCTCTGCTATCCATGATGGAGGTCTCAGGACCTTAATCAAAACCACTTGGGGCCCTCCATACTATGCCATCACATTAGGGCCATAATCTCACTCCTAATTAGATGAATAATCACCTATACTCTAAATGCCCAATTTCTTCCAACCTCTGGAGTTTGCTATCCATGGTGGCTCAGGAGGAGCTTTCTCATCTAATCAATCACCTAATCACCTTTGCCTAGTCAAATCTACAAGTTCTGCTCACTCAATTGAGTAAGAGGGTAGTTCTTTAACTCATATGAGTTCTTTCTATATTTATCGATAAATCCGTATACTTGGGCATTAATTGTTACAATTGATGTGTTCTTAAGAGTCATCGTAATCTAAGGAACAAGTTGATGCGTTCCTTTTAGAGTTTCATGGAGACTTTATCTCCAATGGTCAGAAACAATATTCATCGGAGCTCTCGTCAGCTCCGGCATGTCAAATTTTAGCCCCTACTTTCCAGATCTTCTGAGAAGCTCCAAATTATTTTATTTTGACTAGAGGATAAGAGTCTACAAATTAGACTTGAGTTTTGATGATGAGATGCATAGATTGATGTCATCTTCTCCAACTCTGGCGTAGTTGAAGAGATGTAGTTGTTGAGGATTAGAACCTCGAAATGGGTTCTGAAGAATGTGTAGACTCCAGAGATTCTACCTAAACTTTTACGTAGGGCTTAGAACTTTTGGATTGTTCTGACGATCAAACCATCTCTTGATTATAGGTGGTAGTGCTGGAGAGCATCTAAGGAGTGATCAAAACTTAGTTTTGAGGTGCTGAATAAATTCCTTGGGTTGATTTTGATCTATTTAGACCTTTAATTTGATGTAAAAAGCTTTGGATTTAAAAGTGAACTCTCGACTTGATTTTGGTCAAATCTGAGTATAATTTCAAGTTTTAAAGTCTAATGCTTTGATTTAATGTATTGGTTAAGTTCTGTTGAGATCTCTGTTTTGATGCAATAAAATTATGTTTTATTGTGAACTAATCTTTCAGGATTACGCTCACACAAATCAAGCCAATTATCCTCCATGTGGATTAAAGTGAAGATTTTCTTTAGTCAATGTAATTCTTTTATATTTCTTAAGTCTAGAATTACTGTAAGGAACATCGAGATTAAAGACAAACCTTTTTAAATCATAAAATAAACATCTAGATAATATTAATCGACCAAAATATTAGAATTGATTGATTAAATTAATTGATCGATCAAAATAAGAATATTGATCAACAAAATTAGCCTAACAGTCAAATTCGATTTTCTTGCAATTGATCGACTAATTAAATATTTGATCGATCAACAATTGATCGACCAATTAAGTAAATTGATCGATCAAAATGAAAATTGATTAACCAATTAAGTAAATTGATCAACCAATTTGGTTAGAAAGATTTTTCTTAACATTCCAAGAATGCTCCACTTTTACCTATAAATAGGGCTCCACACCCCTCATTTCAAAACACACTTTCAAAGAGAAATATAGCTAGAAAAAGAACTCTCGTGTTTTCTCTCAAAGTACTTCTGTACTTTTATTTTCATGCTCTCTAAAGCACGCCGATTCGAATCTCTGTAAAAATCCAGTTTGAATTTTTCTTGAGGTTTCGTAGGATTATATTATTTTATTTTACTTATTGCTTTGATTATGGATCCAAAGCTATTGAGAGAAATCTGTTGTTGTTGTTGTTGTGCTTCTCTTCATGGTAAGAAAAGGGATCATTGTAAGAGTTTGTGCCACCCTTGTTCAAGTGGCACCTTAGTGGATTGACTAGTATTTCCTAGTCGGAAAAATCCAAAGCTGGGAGGCTTAGGTAGTGGTTTTTACCCATAAAGGTTTCAACTATAAATCTTTGGGTATATTGTGAGATTATTTTTTTGTGCCATATTTTTATTACAATCGATATCACACTTGATCTTGTGTTTGTGGCCAAGATCTGCAGGCACCCTCTCATTTGGTATCAGAGCCTAATCGTGAAGGAGACGTCACACCTCACCTTCACATGTGGGCAATTATTTTTCCAACCACCACTACTTGACGAATCAGATTATAATTATTGGAGAATAAGAATGCAAATTTTACTTGAAGTAATGGACTTTGACATTTCGCATATCATCAAGTCCAAATATATGCCAAAGAAGAATGAAGAAAAAGAGCAAACGAAGGAAGAGAAGAAGAATGTGACAAATAATACTAAAGCCATGAATGCACTATTTTGTGCATTAACAGGAAAGGAATTTGACAAAGTTGTGTCATGCAAAATGTATATGAGATATGGAACCAGCTCCCTATAATGCACGAAGAAACTGCTAACGAAGAAGTAACATGGGATGATTCCAACCCAAGTTCGGAATCAGATGCTGAGGAACAAAGCCACAAAGATGGAGTTACTCATTTATGTCTAATGGCACTAGTAGTATCAAGTGAGGAAGAGGTAAATTCTGACCTTACTTTAGATGAATTATTAAATGCATATCATGATTTATACAAATTGGCTAAAAGATTAAAGTAGGAAAATAAGGAACTTAAGGATAAGTGCTCAAGTTTAGAAAATGAAAAACCTGGTTTACTTCTAGATTTAAAAAATAAAAATGGGAAATTAAATGAAATAAGAGTTGTGAATGTAGAGTTCCATGAGAAAATTGAAGATCCCAAGGAATAATATATTCACTTTAATAACACACTTAATGACCATAAATATTCTACTAGAACATATGTAGACAAATATGAGGGCATTAAAAAGAAGAATCAAAAGAAAATCATGCATGCATTTTTATATCAGAAGGCCAAGAGAATAGAGTCTAATGGACCCTCTAGCTCGAAAGGAATTAACAGCCACAGACCCAAAAGAATATGGGCACTGAAAAAGTTTATGGAAAATTATGCTGCAGGTTATGGAAAAGGTTGACATGGAAATTAAAATTGGAGAGGTAACCTTCAACAAGCCAACAATCTTCAATTTGGCAATGAAAGATGGTGGAAGCAATAATGTCAATGGATGAGAGATTTTTGGTGGAGACCCCTTCCACCTGGCTACTGCTGTTAGGTATAACTCCTTATACCTTAGCTGGTATGATTCCCAAAACAAAATCTTTATTACCTACTTAGTTATAAATAAGTTTTTAATATAAAATTCACTAAGCATTGAATTAATTAATTTGGGATAACAACTTGATAGGGGGAGAAGAATAAACAGAATCAAACCTTGATAAGGGATCATTGTTTGAGGGGGAGAATCAAGATCACTTTCTTAGTAGCATTTAGATAGAATATTTATCTATGTTGGACTATATAACTCTTACTCTACATTTCATTTTATCTTGATATAGTCATTGTGTTAGACTATCATGAATTTCATCATCTCCTTATCATGAATTTGATAATTTTCATATGATAAATTTGACATCATGCTTAATAGAATATTACTTGAGAAAAAGGGGAGAAAAATGTAAATTTCATTCATAGAATTTTGCTTGTTTAAGTATGGCTAATAGCAAGTCAATTGTCATACATCATTTTGTTGATAAGAAAAATGGGGAGTAAAATATGCATGTTGATAGGAGTAGTTCTAAATTAGTTATTTATTTTCTTGAATGCATATTGTAATTTTGTTATCATCAAAAAGGGCGGGAATGTTGAGATCTCGATTTTGATGAAATAAAATTATGGTTTATTGTGAACTAATCTTTTAGGATCACGCTGGTACAAATCAAGTCAATTATCCTTTATGTTGATCCAAGTGAAGATTATCTTTAGTCAATGTAATTCTTTTATATTTCTTGAGTTTAGAATTACTATAAGGAACCTCGGGATTAAAGGCAAACTTTTCTAAATTGTAAAATAAGCATCTAGATAGTATTGATTAAACAAAATATTAGAATTGATCGATCAAAATAAGAATATTGATCTATCAAATTAGCCTACCGGTAAAATATGATTTTCCCGCAATTGATCGATCAATTAAATATTTGATTGATCAGGAATTGATCGACTAATTAAGTAAATTGATCGATTGAAATGAAAATTGATCGACCAATTAAGTAAATTGATCGACCAATTTGGTTCGAATGATTTTTCTCAACATTGAAAGAATGCTCCATTTTCAATTATAAATAGGGCTCCACATCCCTCATTTCAAAACACACTTTCAAAGAGAAATCCAACTAGAAAAAGAGCTCTTGTGCATTCTCACAAAGTGCTTCTGTGCTTATATTTTCATGCTCTCCAAAGCACATCAATTCAAACCTCTGGAACAATCTGGTTTGACTTTCCTTGAGGTTCTATAGGATTATACTATTTTATTTTACTTGTTTCTTTGATTATCGATCCCAAGCTGTTAGGAGAAATCTGTTGGTGTTGTTGTTGTGCTTCTCTTCAGGTTAGTAAGAGAAGGGATCATTGTAAGAGGTTGTGCCACCCATGTTGAAGTGGTACGTTAGTGGATTTACTAGTGTTGCCTAGTTAGGAAATCCTAAGTTGGGAGGCTTAGGTAGTAGTTTTTACCCATAGGGGTTTCCACTATAAATCTTTGTGTGTATTGTGGGATTTTTTTTTTGTGCCATGTTTTCAATACAATCGATATCACACTTGATCATATGTTTGTGGCCAAGTATGATACGCAGGCACCCTTAAAGTTTGTGCTGTGATGTTGAATCATTTGCAATTCATTTAGACAAGATTTATTGAAGAATCTAAGAGATTCCAAATTCTGCATACTTTGGGTTCAAACTAGATCCCAACATTGTGTAGTGCATTTTTGTTGAGATTTGAATCTAATTTCTACCCAGATCAGTTCCGTTCGAACTCTTAATTTGATCTGGATTGTTAGATGAGGTTCTAATCTATCTATTGAACAGATTCACCTTTGAATAAGTGTTTTGTACTTTGAAAAAAGATCTCTGACCTGGAGTTTCTTAGGATCTTTCTAATGTCGATTTCTCTTCTATCCATGCAAAATGCATCTTCAAAGCCATTCAAACTCTTCTGCTGATCAATTAACCCATAATTTCACTCTCTGAAGCACAAGAAAAGGGCACATGAACAGTGTCATGTTCACTCTCTGATTCTTTGGATCAAGGGTGATCTAATCCCTAAATTGATGCTAATTTTGTATAGTTGAGTCTTTATGCTTTTGATCACTCAATTTAGAGTTCAGAGTCACCAACAATTGTCACCAGAAGTTCGGCTAGCGAGCACTTTACTGAAGAAAGTTGCTAAAGTAGATACCACCTCGGAAAGAGAAGAACACGCGTGCATGTATAAAATAGATTTGTGAACCTAGCGATTTAGTTGTTAAGCATTGGGCGCACATATCCCCTTCTGAGCATATTGACCGTGATCTGAGTGCGTGCGTGAACGTGCGTGTGTGTGCGTGTGGGGCACATGGGTGCTCGTGGGCCCAGGTGAGCATGAGCTTTGTGGGCCTACTATGACCTAATAGTGTGCAAGCATAGAGAGGACAAAATGTACAATTAATAAACTAAGAGCAGGTTTGAGTAGGGTTCGATCCAGTCTAGGAATGGACTATTGATCCTCGAAAGAACTGAGTCTGTCCATTAAACCATTTTTGGTTTAAGTGTGAAAAGCGAGGAATTAAGTCTTAAAAATGGTTAAGTGTGGAATGGTGATGTGCACAGAAAAAAAAAGAAGGAAAGAGTTAAAGAACCATGGAGAGAATTGTGGCTAAGTATGAGAACATAATGAGAGAATTGTGAAGAGACGTCTGAGGAGTAAAAAGTGTTTGAGCTCCATTGTAACAAGGCATTTATTTTGTACTGTAATTCCTTTTATGTCTTATTTTATGGAAACACTCAATGTAAACATTTCTTTTCTTTGTTATTCATTGTATAATCATTCATATACATTTTCCCTCATTAATGGAATAGTTGCAAGTTTTAATTGTTTAATTTTATATGCAATTATTCATGGGCTTAACATATCATAATTATTGATCTAATTATTAAAGTTATTGGCTGAGTATTAACTTAAAAGAAAATGGTTGGTTGATTAAGTTCATGCCTCCCAATGAATGACATAGACTCAACTAATTAAAAGAATTAAATCTAAAATGTAGGTTAGCTTGATCATATACTGTAGTCAATGACAACCATTTAACAATTCAAGTTAACCTAAATATTTTTTTTTGCAATTAATTAAGACTAATTACCTTAATTAACTGTGTTGAAAATTGCACCATCAGTACCTACAGGAAGAAGGTAGGATTTTGGAGTGAAAGCTCAAAGTGCCTTTTCTTCCCTGAGATTTTGAGGTTAGTATCTCCTAATCTTGTCACATAAATTCTAAAAAGTTATTAAAAAACTATTAAAAGAGGCTTTTAGAATCAAAACCATAAAATGCTTTGTAGGATGGTGGATGTTTAAGATCAAATTGTTGCTTGATTGCCTCATTTACCACCACCCTACTTAAGTCTTGGCGTATTGATTTTCAGAGCCAGACTTGTTTGGACTTCAAAAATCACTTCCCAACACCACAATTCTCGTAAAATCATGAAATTTTACCTAAATGGTCCAAATCAAGTCGACAATATCTGTTCCAAATTTCAGAGCATTTGGATTTGAGAAAAATTTTTAAAAATTCTTGGACCACAGAGGGGTCAGCCATTTTAATTTCATTATTTTGCTACTGTTCACGAATTTTAAGAATTTTTATATAGTCCAATTTCTATGTAATTTAGCTTTCTGGAATCCTTGGGAAAGTCCTCACAACATGTGAAATTCTCAAAAATTTTTGTGATCGGTGGTGTTACTATAATGTCCAAAATACCCATGGGTAGCATTTTTGGATAGTGACACCAGAGTAAAGAAAAATTTGGAAAAAATATCAAAAGAATTGTTAAAATAAAAAAAAATTATTTTTTGGAATCCTTGTTTGATTTACCTTCCAATAGTGATGTTTTTTGCTTTGTTTAGGCCACTACTTAATTGGAAAAGCCTAAAAAGATTCACTGATAGTTAATTTTCTATCCAGGGTTCAAGTTAGTTAAGGTTTCTTTCATTTTGTTAGCCCCACAATCTATAGAGGAAATTTATCGTTACCGATACAACTTGGTTGCCTTTTGATTGTGAAACTCAAACTTGTTTGAAAAGATAACAAGAAAAATCATAAAATAGACTAAACAATATCAAACACTAAAAGGCAAGAAAAACATATTTTGTGTAACAACGTCTTATATTGGCATTGGACTCACTCCGTCCAATCTGTACACACTAAAAAAAAGGAAATAACCGGGCATCTATCATAATTAACGCCCTCCAAATTCTCATGCACATTCAGATATTCTAAGCCTAATTAAAAACAGTAGTCATTTGACCACTTAAGGATTTCATCAAATTAAGCCTAATATCTGGAATTCATGGATCTTTAATCATTCCTAATTCCCTAAGTAAATGCAGCGATAGACTAAGAGGGAAGCCAAATGACGGGCATAGGTTTACACAAGCCCCTGGTGATTTTCCCAGGACATGCTTAGGCCCAAGCCACCTTTGTAGTCTAGTCGGGTTTACTTTGGGAAGTGGGTCCACTTATTGAGTTCTTGCTTTCCTGGGTTCCCAAGTCTTAGGTTTTGCTAGGAAGTCAACCTTAAGACAGGCTTAGATTTTGTTTGCTTCATTTGCACACTTCTCCCCATCTTTTTCCTTTTCCTCCCCTCTCCATCTTCCAGTTTATGCACGGGCGAAGGTCCAAAAATCCACATCTTGGGGGACCAATTGATTTGACCCCCACACAAAATGATCTCTTTCTTCTTATTTGCATTATCCCTATAATACAAAGAAGGATAACTGGTGGGCTTCTTCCCTCTATAGTTTTATTATATCGTCGTAGTATAGTATAGAGGGAGGTGATTACCAGTTTAATACAATTTGTTACTCGGAAAATGAAAGAGTTCCCGAGGTCGAACTCAGGGAGCAAGTTATATTCTAGGGGTACAAGTTTCTTTTACAAAAATAAAGAAAGAGAGAGAGAGAGAATTTGTTGGCTTTTCTTCTTTTCTCTTTGCTTCTCCTCTTCTTCCTTCTCAGATCTTCTGCTCTCTTCCTTTTGTTCTTCTTCTTTTTCTTCTTTTCCTTTCTTCTGCAGAGCGGTCCTGTTCTTCTTCTTCTTCTTTCTTTCCTTTCTTCTGCAGAGCGGTCCTGTTCTTCTTCTTCTTTCTTTCTTCTTTTCCTTTCTTCAGATCTTCTTCTCGTGCTCTTTTTCTTTAGATCTTCTCGTGCTCTTCTTCTTTCAGTTCTTCCCTTGGCCTCTCTGTGTTCTCCTCAGCCTCACCTTCCTTCTCCTTCTTTGCCTTCAGGACGTCGTCTGATTTTCCAATCAGACGACTTAAACCGCCGCTGCTACAGTGCCGCTCGGTGATCCTCCTTCCTTCAGCCTTCGTCTTCTTCTACGGTTCTTCTTCACCTGTGCCTGCACACTTACACAGCTTGATCAGAGAGGGGCAAAACCTATCTCTACCCTCCCCCCGCGTCTCTCTCTCTCACAGAATCCGCTCATAGGATAGTTCTCCCAGAGCTGCCGGGTAGCCGGGTACGGGTCGCACCCGGGTCCAGGCCCACCGGCGTACGTGGTGGGCGAGGAGTGCAGGTCAGTCTAAGTCGGGTCGGGCCAGGTCCGCGGGGCGTGAGCGCGGACGAGACCAGGTAACCGGGCGGGTGAAGGGGACCTCACCCCGTGTGCTGAGGCAATAAGCCTCCAGCACTTTTTCACTTTATACCGCTGCGCCTCTTCAGAGTTTTCCGAGGTGGGACTAAATGTCCCACCCCGAGTTGGCGCCTACGCGGAGGAAACAGCTGGTAATCGCGGCGTTACGCGAGGCCTTCGCGCGAGGGCTTCGCTTCAGCTGCAGCCTGACGCTTTGTCGAAATGCCTCGCACGGCCTGGGAGTCGAATCTGGGCGTGGCGCGCCTGCAGCTGGAGGCGGAAGTAGCTCCTTCTGCACGGCAATGGCGGCGGAGGACGGGTGACCTGTTTACAGCAAAACGGCCTCTCGGCCTAATCAGAAGGTGCCGGGAACTTCGCCAGAGTGCGGCGAAGCTCGTGTGGGTGGTGGCGAGGCGTGGGGCGGCGTGCAAGGGCTGCCCTAGGTCGGACTGTGGGTCGGAAGATGGGTTTGTTCGGTGGAGTTGCAGAGGGTGATGTGGGGGAAGTGGAAGGGCGGGGGTTGATCAGGGTGAGGAGGCGGAGGTCCTGCGGTGGTCGGCGAGCCGTGTGGGTTGCTGGAGTGATGGGAGCGGCTCGCCGGAGGATGGCCGGAGGAGGAGAAGGTGAGGGTGAGGGGTCGGAATCGAGGGCGACAGTAGGTGTTTAAAGTGAGGAAAAGGAAGAGGGGAGGAAGAGGAGGAGTTCTACCTACTTAGCAGGAGGAGGAGGGGCCGGAGCGGGCGACAGTCGTATCGACTGTTGCCGGAGAAGAAAATGCCCGGGGGAAGGGGCGGCGGCGACCAGAGGGCCGGAGAGGCGCCAGCTGGGTGCGGCGTGACGCGGAAGGATCGAGGGAAGGTAACCCTACTGCTGGTAGTGCGGCAGAGCGAAGAGGAGGAGGAGGAAGAACCGCCGGAGCTAGTGGGCGTCTGCCGGAGTGAGAAGAGAGGAAAGTTGGGGCTTTTCTCCGTCAGATCCCAGTTGGGAAGAACGGTGGAGCGACGGGGGTATTTATAGGGACCGAATCAGGGAGGAAGGCGGAGGGAGACGACGTGTCTCCCTCGCCGGAGGATGCCGGAGATGGAAACCCATATCGTCCGTGCGTTCGCACAGCCGGTATGGTGGGTTACAGCGACCAGGGGGGTGTCCCTGCGACGGCTCACGACGCGGGGCACCCCCGGTTTACTTGCCAGACTCTCCCCCTCACCCTGCGCGGCGCCATGCTTCGCGCAAGGTCGTCGGAGCATGGTGCTGGCAGGTTTTGCAGGGGGGACCTGAACGCAAAGAACGAAGGAGAGTTAGGGGCCAAAATGCGAGGGTTCAAAAGTTGAGGGCCAAAAAGTAAATATATGAGGACCAAAGTGTAAAGCTGGTCAAGAAGGTTTCTTCTTAGGCTCAAGTTTTTATACATGACTAATTAGGACCTAAGGAATCTGATGGTGAATTTTATTTCTAGATTAAACCTTGTTTGACTGGTCAATTTACGTAAAAACCCAAATTAAGTTATTAATTGGGTATGGTTCTCAATGTAGGTCAAGATGGGTTCCTAAGGTCAAATTGAAGGTTCTAAACCCTAGAGATTATTTTTCTATGAATTTTAGAGGGTTTATTCCATTTTTGCTTTGCCTTGAACCTCGTGAATTGAAGTGGGTTTGTTTTAGGGTTACAGATTATCATTTAGTTCCTTGGAATTGCTGTAGCCCTTGCTAGATCATCTCATCCCACTTTTATTCTTATTAAGTTGCTTTGACCTATGTTTTGACCCTGAATTACCCTGTATGCATATTATACTGGTAAAATTGCATTTTTACCCCTTATGACTTGTTTTCTCCTTAAACTCAGAATTCTCTCAGTTAAGCCTTTCCTTGAGTTATGTAGGAGCTTTTATCCTTTGTATTGGGTCAAAATGAGCTAGTTATGGCTCATGATGAGGTTCTCATCAATAACATTCAAAATAGGTCCTGAAATTCTACTACTAACCCTTCCACCTCTCAACCTAATCCTAACCCCATTGTACAAAACCCGTCAGCTAACCTGCATGCTGACTTTCCCATCCCCAACATCTTGGGTTTGGAGCTACCACAAAACCTAGAATAGCTGCAGCAAAATCCAAATTTGCCTAATCCCCTGCTCATGATGGTTGACCAATTGGCTCAACTTCAACTCAACCAGCAATAGTTGACTAGGATAGTCACTAACCTAGCCAACCAAAGATCGGGTCAGCCACTCTGGGAACCTCTCATACCACTTAAGGATTCTATGATCCTTCTAATTATGAAGAGATTCTCAGGGTAGTTATAACTGATGGGGATTTTGAAAACAAGCCTGCTATCCTAATCGTAATCAAACACTTCTACGATCTTCCAAGAGAGGACCCTTCCAGCCACCTCGAGGAGCTAACTACCCTCGCAGAAACAACCCGTTCCGACAATGTGCGGGAAGATTTGTGGCTTTTAGATGCTTCCCTCTCTCCTTGAAAGGCAAAGTTACATATTAGTTTAGGATGGTTGGGTGTCCTCTTACTACCTAGCCACAATTAAAAAGCACTTTTCTTAAGAAAGCTTTTCTGATCGGTTGTATGAATGCCTTGAGATGATCTATTATGGCCTTTTAGCAGAAATCTAGTGAATCTCTCCACGAGTCTTGGGAGAGGTTTCAAGAATGGTTGAGTTTCCCCCAGCATGAGATTCCATGATGGTAGCTAGCCTATATCTTCTATCACGGATTAGAAGATCAATTATAATGGTTTGTGGATGCCTCATGTGGGGGTAATTTTCTTAATAAGGACTCAGATAGTGCCTACCTATATGTTGAAGAAATGAGTGAAAACTCATTTAATTTGGCATCAATGAACACCTTTGGTAGGGCCACAAATCCAAGACTCTTGGTTAATGAAATTGACTCCAAATCGACATCTATTCCAGTCACACAAGATGACTTGCAAATGATTGCACAAAGACTAGATCATATGCAAATTCACTAGAAAAAGATCGAAGAAAAGCTAAAAAATAAACAAGCTCCACACCTTATTATCCCTAACATCTTCAGAAGAGAAAATTTGCACAACATCTGTGTTG
Organism: Thalassia testudinum; assembly: GCA_037157565.1. Taxonomy (NCBI): domain Eukaryota; kingdom Viridiplantae; phylum Streptophyta; class Magnoliopsida; order Alismatales; family Hydrocharitaceae; genus Thalassia; species Thalassia testudinum. Next base: position 92,075,538 of record JAZHRO010000014.1, on the reverse strand, counting down.
TTCCAATTGAGCAACATTGCTTTTCTGAGGTTACACATGACTTGACTAGGACGTATGATTTATATAACCAAAACCCGTTCAACCCTATCACTGAGAATAACTCAACCCTCCAGGATCAATTTAAAAATTCCTCCAACAGTTACAATCAGAATTGGAGGAATAACTCGCACCCATCCTGGAAGGCCCCAAATCAAGGTCTGAATCAAGTTCCTTTCCAAAGACAATCTCAACAAGGGACTTATGGGCAAAATCATTTTTCATCTAGGCCTTGTCAAGAATATATGAATGTCCAAATGATGAAGACCTTTCATGGCATGTAAAACCAAATGACTCAGGTAACCCATGTTGTCACTAACTTATAAAATCATATTGGGGTTACACCAAATCAAAGACCTGCGGGAAATTTGCCCTCTCAATCTATGTCCAATCATAATAATGAAAGGAATCATTTTTAGGGCGAAAATCTTAATCACCCCAATCAACCTACTCCTCAGTATCCTCTAGGTTTCCATTAGAATCAAGCTCCCCGACCTCCTCTTAGAAATAATCACACTGTAAATGCAGTTAATTTCAGGAGTGGGAAAATACTCCAAAATTCAAAGCCTTCTAAATCCACAACAGAAACCCAAATAAAAAATAAGCAAATCAACTCATCTCTCTCTACTCCATCTAACCCAATTCAAGAACCTTCAACTGTAGAAAAAGACAGCCCCATGCCCTTCCACATGCCCTTCACTCTACAAATAATAAGAACAAGAAATTCAAGCCCACTCATAAGGAATTGATGGAACTTTTTGAGCAAGTAGAGATAAATATCCCTCTCCTAGATGAAACAAAATACATACCTACCTATGCTAAATTATTAAAGGATTTATGCACTCGCAAAAGGCAGCCTAGAAACCTAAGAAAGGTGATCCTTCCTGAGATAGTTCAATTGTGCAGAGCAGACTATCTCTGAAAAAGAAAAACCCAGGCGCTCCATTGATTCAAGTTGTCATTAATGACACTTCCTTTGATCATGCCCTTTTGTATCTTGTTGCCTCTATAAATCTTATCCCCACTATCGTATTTGAGGAATTCAAGATTGGTGAATTAAAACTTGTAGAGGTTACATTACAATTAGCTGACCAATCTACAATCAAACCAAAGGGGATTATTGAGGATGCTATAGTCTGGGTCCAGAACTATCTACTTGTTGTGGACTTTTTGGTCTTGGATATTGAGGTACCAGAAGCTCTGAAAAATGCCCTAATTATTCTTGGAAGACCATTCTTGGCTACCGTAAAAGCAAACATTGGTTGTGATTCTAGAAAGATGAAAATCATGTGTGATGGTGATTCTATCACCTTAGATATCTTTCAAGCCTCTATGAGATTCCAAGAACTAGATTTCTTTGATGACTTGAATTTAGAAATAGAAACCTAGTGGAGGAAACGTTGCAAATTTCATAAGTAGGCTCTTGCTTTGTAGTTGAAATGGTTCATTAATCCACTTCTACTTCACCTCGCCCTCCCACCCTAACTTCACCTTCTACATCTAACTCTTCACCTAACTCTTTGTCTCTCTCCTTCCCCATGGACCACAAATCATGAATACTTTTAGATTGGGCCCGCAACTCGAGTTAAAACCTCTTCCCAACTCTTTAAAGTATGTTTTCCTTGGTCCTAATAACACCATGCCCCTAATTATCGATGCCAATCTCACAAGGGCACAAAAGGAAAAACTTCCCTAGGTTCTAAGCACAAATAGAAAAGCTATTGGTTGGACTCTGTCAGATCTTAAGCAGATCAATCTACCTTACTGTACTCATCAAATATATCTTGAGGATGACACTTGCTCCTCTCACCGACCACAAAGGAGATTAAATCCTAATATGCAGAAGTGGTAAAAAAGGAGATAATTAAGTGGTTTGATGCTGGCATCATTTACCCCATTTCTGATAGTTCTTGGGTTAGTGCTACACAAGTTATTCCAAAAAGGGTAGGACTAACCATTATCCCTAATGAAAATGGGGAAAACATGGCCAGGCGGACTGCTTCCTCTTAGTGTGTGTGCATTGACTATCGCAAATTGAACATTGTCACCAAGAAGGACCATTTTCCACTCCTATTTATTAATCAAATCATGAAGCATTTAGCTAGACAAGACTATTACTATTTTCTCAATGGTTACTTTGGCTACAATCAAGTAGCAGTCCACCCTGAGGATCAAGAAAAAATAACATTTATCTACCTCTTTGGAACCTCTACTTTACTAAGGATGCACTTTGGTCTATGCAATGCACCTGTGACTTTTCAAAGGTGTATGTTTGCAATTTTCTCAAATTTGGTAGGTGAATGCTTGGAAGTTTTATGGACAACTTCTCTATTTTTGGAGATTCCATCGATTTATGTCTTAATAATCATGAAAAGACACTCTAGAAAAGCATAGAAGTCAATTTGGTCCTCAGTTGGGAAAAAAGTCACTTCATGGTCAAGGAAGGAATCGTCTTGAGCCATCTCATGTCTAAAGATGTAATAGCGGTAGATAAAGCAAAAATTGATGCCATCTCTAGAATCCCACCTCTTAACTCCATAAATAGATTCGATCATTCTTGGGGCATGTGGGCTTCTACCACCGTTTCATTAAAGGCTTCTCAAAAATCTTCAAACCCTTATGTCAGCTGCTCACTAAAGACCAACCTTTTGACTTCATTAATCAATGCCGAGAAAGTTGCAATAAACTAAAGAAAGAAGTCACTGAGGCACCTATTTTACAGGGACTTGATTGGAATTGTCCAATCGAATTAATGATCAATACCTCAAACTATGCTGTGGAGACTATTCTAGGGCAGTGCATTGACAAGAAGCTCATTATGATCTACTTTGCTAGTAAAACTCTTGACAATGCACAATGAAATTATACTGTAACTGAAAAAGAACTTACCATTGTATTTGCCCAAGAGAAATTCCGCTCCTACTTGTTGGGGTGGCATGTCCCTATTTATACTGACCACTCAGCACTTAAATATCTCCTGAACAAAAAAGTTGCCAAATCTTGCTTTATTTGTTGGATCCTTTCCTCCAGGAATTTGACCTAGAAATCAAAGATAAAGTGGGGTCACAAAATGTAGTGGTCGATCATCTCTCTTGTCTTATTGCGAATGATGTGCTAACCCCACCAGATGTCTTTCTAGATGAAACTCTTTTAGCTGCCAATACCCTACCAAGGTTTGCACCTATTTCAAACTAGTTAGCAAGAGAACGAATCCCCTCTAATTGGCCAAAAATCAAATGGGATAAGTTCTTTGCTGATATCAAATATTATTTTTGGTAGGAGCCGGATCTTTTCTGCATTTGTGCCAATCATGTCATCCAACAATGTGTACCAGACTCATAATTTCGTAGCATTCTGACACATTGTCATTCGATGGCCTACGATGGAACTTTTTGGGTAAGAAAACTACAGCTAAATTCTTAAACTCTGGATTCTTTTGGCGTAGCTTACACAAAGATGCCCACTCTTTCATTCGATCCTATGTGTGTTGCTAGAGCATCAGCAACATGAGTAAAAAGGATATGATGCCCTTGAACCCTATCTTGGAAGTTGAAATTTTTGATGTTTGGGGCAAAGATTTCATGGGACCATTCATCAACTCTTGTGGGTAGTTATATATTCCAATCATAGTCGACTATGTATCCAAATGGATCAAAGTAGTACTGATGTAGACACATCCATTTATGTTAAAATGTTTATTTATGCATATTCCTAGGCTTTGATTTGCATTCCATATTATAAATATTGCATAGCATGCATCATTCTGCATTTAGAGTAGTTGTGTATATTTTAGGTTAATTATGCCCTTTTGTGGCTGTAAGAGGAGATTTATTTCAAAGCCTCGAATTGACGATCAGAGCATATGGATATGATCAGGACGACGATCGGAGTACAATGCCTCCAAACTCGCCTTGATCGGAGTCCCGAAGCACTATATGCAGTCTGAGGAAGATCAATGGCCAAGGCACTAGGTTACACAATGTGGAGCATCAAATGATAAATCTGACCACATGGATGGATTTGGGTCGATGATCACAGCCCAACAGTGCGAAAATCGACTCAATCTAACCTCTATGGTAGCCTATATAAAGGAAAGAAGATGGACGGCCCAGGTCGTGCCACATGGCGCCACCCACGCCGCCCATGTGCACACATGTGCCACCGCACGTGCACAGCAGCGTGGGTGCACAAACAGAGGAGGCATGCTCGCATGCAGGCACAGCAGCATAGCGTGCAAGGCAGCGGCAACAACAGTAGTGCACACGGGCGTGAGGCACGTAGCATGCATTACAAGGGTGCTTGGAGTGAACGCCAGTACTGCTACAGCAGAGGAGCGTGATGCACGTGCCAGCGAGGGTAAGGGTTGGCGTGGGATCTTTAATGATGCTTATGGCCGTCACTAAATGTCCTGTGTACGAATTTAATTCTTTCCTCCACTATGGAAGGACCCCTACCCCTCCCATTCTTGTTCATCTCTTCCTTTCTTCCTCTCACCACCTCCAAGGCTCTAGAGAGAGCGTGTCCCAAGACTGGGATGCTCCTGTAGAGTAGAAAATAAACATTAATTCCCACCTCTCATGCCCCTTCACGGAGCATCTCATGGACGTCTTCTCAGCTCCCTTCGAGAAGAAGATCCTCTCCATGACGCCGTCCTGCCCCGCCCTTCGTCCTCTAGCTCCAACCTTGTTCGTCCCACTCCTCACTGACGATTGACTTTTCACTTAGCGTTATAGTATTTAAGTGGTAGAAAAATTGACTAATCAAAAACAATAAAAATAACCACTCGCAAAAGAGTGGGTCGTGTCCACAGGGAGGCAATGATGCAATCAATACTTTAATAATTTAATATTATTTCAGATAGTGCAAAATCACTTTTCGAATTGGACTTAAAATGAGAAGGAAAGCAGATTTGCAATAACCTAAAAAGTTAAGGGTGTAAGTGCAATTTTCCCTCACAAAAATCGTCAATAAAGTTAGGATGAATTAATGAGGTTTTCACGTGATGTGTACTAAAGACAATTAGTACTTAAATCAAGTCCAAAATCAATCTTTAAACTAGCCAATATCAATACCATGCAATTAGAAAGAACTATGAGTGCTTGAATGCAATTCTGCCATAATATAATAACGATAAAAAAAATGAAATTGGTGGCATTGGCATTGAATGTAATTTATAATTAAGATGGAAACAGAGCTTTATTCCTCTCTCTTCCTCGCGAGAGAGAGAGAGGATTGCGGGGGTCGATGCAGGACTCAAGACGGCGAGGTCAAGAACTTTCCGACGGTGGCAGCAGCTGCGGCGGAGGTGGCCGAAGCTAGCCAGCTGTGGTGGCCAGAGCTCTGGCCTGTGGAGCAAGAGGACGGCTTCTGCTGCGGCTATTCGAGCAGCGCGAGCGTGTGCTGGTGCGAGGGCCAGTGCTTGCTATTGCGGTTTGCAGGTGGTTGGCGGTGCGCTACGGAGAAGACTTGCGGGCGTGCGGTCACGGCCTGGCAGGGTGAAGATGCAGTGCCTACGGGTGCTTGAAGGCAGAGCAGTAGGCACTGGAAGGAGGAAGCATGGGCTGATGGTGCAGTGCAGCAGGGGGCACTGGTGCGTGAGCGCCTACTGTGGCATGGGGCTGCAGGGAGGTGATGGGCGCGCGGGTGAGATCTACCTGCAGCAGGAGGCGCTAGTGATGGCACGCGGTTAGGAACGCCTGTAGTGAGGCGTGGGATATGGCGTGCAGGCGCCTGCTTGAGAGGTTGGGGTGTGCTAGAGAAGAGGCGTGCTTGTGTGCGAGTGCCTGCTGTGTCTGGATGAGAGAGCACGCTGTAGGGCAGGTGCGGTGGAAGCAAGGTCGGTTGGAGATGAGGGGCACGCTGGTGCGCATGGACAGAGAGGGTGCGGCGTCTCATTTGGAGGGGGGCTGGAGCGGGCAGTTAGTGAGCGATGCTTGTGGCAGGAAGAGGCACACGGGCGGAGGCGTGCGCACTGGTGACGATTTTTCCACGCAAAGCGGAAGAGGACACAGTGCACGCTGCTGGATCACAGGGTTCGCCTTTTCCACGGTGAAGCAGTTCCCCGCGAGGGGGAAAGATTCTCTCTATGCACGCCGCCTCTTCTCTTTTTAAGTCCTCTCTCTCCCTTCGTGCGTCAATCGAGGGATTTGCAAATCCCTTTCTGTTTTTGGCCGGTGATCATTGGAGAAGATTACCCCAATGTCTCGTGGGGGAGGGGGGAAATAGCTGCGGCGGCTGTTTGGTGAAATTATCCCCCCACCCTTTTTCTTTCTGGGTTTTATTACCTGCATATAAAAATAACAAAATAATTAAGTTATAGAATGTTATAAACTCAAATTATAAGGCATACAAATATTCTATAACTTAATTGCCATTATTAACACACCTAAACTATATGATTAAATATACTTAGGCTTAATATTAGTCCATTTTAATGGACTCATCAAATACCCCCATGCCTAAGATTTGCTAGTCCCTATCAAAAATGAATAATAGAAGTAATCTGACGACCTCTTCTTTTCTTATTTCAAAACTTTAGAAATCCAGACAATTGTGAAGTGTTGATAACCTAGGTAACAGATCCAAGCGAAAGAGCTGATTCGCATTGGGAGTTCATACATCACCCTTGTCAAAAATTTCTATCGAGATAGGAAACCACTTCCTTCAGGGATAAAGCAAACGATAATCTGTAATTTGACCCCGGCGTTTGGCTTAGGTAGGAGATGTCAAATGGATTTGTATTTGGTGGCACACACTCAACTGGTGCTACATATAGTCTAGTACTGTAGACTCTAGCTCTCTAGACTATTAGACAACTCTGAGAGAGGCTACATAACTGTGCTCTCTTAATGTTCCTGGGCACTCTCTCTTTTCTTTCTTTCTGAGATCACGAATCTCGCCAGAATTAGAAATTATACTCACTGTTTGGTGGCCTCACATGGCATCTACACTTCAATTAAAGTCCTAATAACTCTATACCTAAGTTAGAGTTCTTAACCAGTATTCAGGTGATTAGAAATACTAGAAGGTAGGTATGGGTCATATTTGGTGGAACGCGATAGGTGTTTGCTACTTCAGAAACAGTGTTACATCATACACTTGGACCCCTTTTTTTTGTAATATAACTATTTTTTTCTTTTTCCTCTTTCTATTTCTTCTTTTATCTCTCTTTTTTTTTATTTTATTTCTTCTTGTTTTTGTTTCTTTTTCAATCAACACAGCACGATACAGACTTTTATTTACGAGGCATTATTAGGGATGATGACGGTCAAGAGGAAGTTGTGAGGCTTATTTGGTGGAAGTGCCTATTCTCGGCACCAGGAAAGAATGGATAGGACAGGCGTATTTCTGACCTTTGACACTATTACCCTCCTTCAGCTGAGGACTCTATGAAGGATGGTCGTAACCATCCACCATAGTTATAGCTTTATTAAGACTCAATCTCTATGTATCTGCCTTATTTGGTGACTCTCAGGAATTCACTCAAAGTACGCACCCAGGAACAGAGAGTGAAAACTACACCTAACTCTGAAGTATCATCATCTAATTATCCAGAACTTAAGAGTCCTTGCACTAGACTTAGCGCACTAGTAATCTCTCTACTTCTTCTCACAAATATGAGGTGGATTTACTTGAAGATAGTATGCCTGACTCTCTATGAACTGTCCAAGGGTTCAGTAGACTACAAATGCTCATTGGTTTTCCTCAAGGATCCATTACCAGGTCTACGTGCATGTGAAATAAATGTACTGGATTCTAAACTTAAGAAATAATTCAAGAAGAAAAACCTCCAATGACAAAGGTATTCTGCTTGGGACTAACCCAATTAGCTCAATGAAAGAGAATTTTTTTTTTTTATATGCTAACCTAAATGCATGAATGCACCTAAAATGCAAATGCACTCCCCCATGCCTAAATCCTACAATGTCCCCATTGTAAAATTAAAACAGGAGGAGAAAGAAAAGAAATCACCAGACACAGTTTGTTGGGTTGCCTCCCAACAAGCGCTGCATTTTTTGTCAGTAGCCAGACTTATAAGGAACCTGTAAGTCAGGTTCCAAACAGAAAAGGTTAGGCCCTAAGAATATGCGTAACAGTGCAGGCCTAGCAAATAGGTAACCATGGATGTTGGCGAGCTGATGATGCAATGTAATTCCAAATGCTCGCCAGAAGATATGAAAGCGAAAAACCTCATTGGCTACCTTGGGAGGTCTAGGGATAATAAATGGAATATGAAAAGGGACCTCCCGAAACGGAATAGGTGGAGGATAACAAGGATCCTCCAGAGCAGGATGGGTTTTAAAAGATATATACATTATTAGTTCAAACCCTTGAATGGCGAGAGTAAAAGTACAAGCATCAATCCATACTCGCCATTCTACTCTAGGATGTACTAGCCTGACATAGTCTCCAAAAGGAATGTACATGAGCAGAGATCTGAGCCAAGGATCGGTTAGGGAGTATAAGGGTTGTTTGTAGTGTTGGAAGGTAATGGTTAAGTCCAATGAGGGCTTAGTAGGTGTTAGGTCCAATTCCAACAATGATTCGAATTGTGTACACTCCCTAACAGTAGTAGACAACTTCAAGTTATCCTGCCTAGCATTAATGATCGGAGTCATATTTGAATCAAGGGTAGACTCCAAATTACAACTTTCTAATGGCAGGGTTAAAATGTAAGAATCATTATCATTCAGCTCATCCCCAGATTTGTTTGGTTCACTGAAATATTTGTCAAGGTGTATATGTGATTCATTAGGAGTTGGATCAATATCCTCAATTATTTCGAAAAGAGGATCAGTCTTAATATTTTGGAGGAAGCCTATATCATTGAATTCGTTATTGTTCTCGGGGTATAAATCTTCAAATGACGTGTTTTGTCCCCGAGAGTCTCCCATAGACTTCTCATTTTGTTTGTCCTCCTCTAATATCAACTCCTGTTTCGATGGAGGATGACTCTCAAAAGAAAGGAGGAATCTGGATTTAATCGTATTATTTCTATCATCTGGAGCTAAATCCACAAATGATAAATAATTCTCCTATGATTCACTCCAGATTTTTAGTGTAGGTTCCTCTGTTGGGGCATCCTCATCCTCTGAATTAGACTCTTCATATCCCTAAGAATAGAATTGATCATCCTTTATTCCCTTAGGGTCACCTTCATTAGGTGCATTTAAATCCTCATGATATTGAATGGTAGGTGTTGATTCCCTAAGTAGAGGGTCAGGAGTAGGCTCACTAAGAGTAGAATGGGATTCCACCAAATAATCAAGAGGGGATGTGATAGGAACAATAATCTTCTCTTGCTTTTGACTCCAATATAGTTCAGGGGGATAATCACTATGATTGTTGTCCTCTAGTGGCCGCGTCTCATTGGGAGAGTCTAAGTGATCGCTACATGAAATTGGATCCCTATTGTCATTAAGTACCTCAGAATTATTTTCATGATCATGATCGGATGGGTAGGGATCAGGATTATTGGGAACCGTGTAGCTAAGTTGTCTTATTTCTTCATTTAATTGTTGACTATTCCTCAACATTTCTCCCATTGATTCCATTATTTCCTTTTGTTGTTTTTGCATTTCTATCATAAAAGAGGAGAGGCTACTATTATTATGTTGGGGAGGATAGTCAATTTCAGGCTCTTGTTGCCTAGGGGTATCGGTCCAACCGCGATACGGAAAATCATGAAGGGTGGGAGGGTTGGGTGTTTGCATGGAAGTAGGGATTTCAGGATTGGAGAATCCCGCTGCTGGCTCTGCTCAAAAGTGGGAGTTATCAAGCCAGTACTCCCATGGTAAGAATGAGAATGATCCCATGAATTATCAATGTACCCATCAAAGGATGGATACGCTCGGAGCATGGGATCCTGATTAAAAGATGGGAAGTATTGACTCTGATAATCTGAATGATAGGAGTAAGAATACTCCATTTCTTTAAGCAAAACAATTTTAACTCTCTTAGGCTTTAGCAAAATTCAGCAGAAAACTTCCTAGAGAGTTCTAATGTCAAAGCAAACGAAAATTCAATGGGATCTGTTTTTAGTAGATTGTAGGTCTTAGAGTTATATGTTTAGTTGGTGGCTAAACAAGTTTTTCAAAAATTATGCTTCCTAGGCCATCCTTCGCTGGTGCCTATAACCTACTCACAAGGGATGGAAGTCTCGAATCGAGCCCACACATGAGGAACCGAAGTAACTTGGCGGATAGGCTTGTTGATTTCTGACTAACTTCCCTTGTGCAAAAGCGGAGAGGTAGAAATTTGTCTAGTGACCTTATGTGAGGTGCACAGTGTCTCAAGTGTGCAAGCATACGATCGTGTTTTGATTTTTTTTGAAATTCCGCAAATAGGATCCTTTTGCACACAATTTTTAGTCACAGATTTTAAAGTCCAACCTCTTAACAGTCCCAATTTTTTTTTTTAAAGTGACCACTGAATTAATTTGATTCAAGCAATTTAGTGGTCTTAGATTTCGGTTCAATGCATTTGCATGACAAATAATTAATCCTCAAGAGAAAACGTACCTTACTCCAGCTTTCTTCGTGCAGTAATTGATGCAGTGCAATAAAAATAAACTAGATGCTGCTCATTCAGTCCTAGATGATCGTCCTATAGATATGCAGCTTCTAGTAGGCAGTTCGATTATTTTCTTTTTATAATAACAAACACACCTAATCTAACTAACTAACAAACATGCAGTTCAAACAATCCTAGAATCTAAATAAACGGGAACACGCTCCCAAAAATATGCTCCCTCATACAAGAGCGGTAAGAAATGAAATGGTACTTGGAACATGTTCCCAAAAAATACCCAACAAGGGTCTAAAAGAAAGTAATTAACCTCTAATGTCTATCTAACTAAATCTAACTAAAATGTCTATCTAACTAAATCTTACTAAGATCTACCGACTAAATCAGAAATAGGCTTCTCCGTAAGCCTAAATGCGTGAGATCAAGGCCCACGTGTTCCTGTTGTCGTCCTCCAGGTGGCATCAAGGTCCACCAAAAAGATCGTCTCCGCCATGCGCGTTGTTCACGTTCAAAGTCGTCGCTTTGCTGTGCCTTGTCGCTGTGTCAGATTCCTTGCAAAATAATCAAAATGATTAGATAATTTCGCAACTCAAAAGATTCAAAAATAATAAGGTAAATCTATTGCATCTGTTGCCTCCCCGGCAACGGTGCCATTTTTGATGATCGACTTTTCGCTTAGCATTATAGAATTTAAGTGGTAGAAAAATCGACTAATAAAAAATAATAAAAATAACCACTCGCAGAAGAACGGGTCGTGTCCACAGGGAGGCAATGATGCAATCAATACTTTAATTATTTAATGTTATTTCAGATAGTGCGAAATGCCTTTTCAAATTGGACTTAAAATGTGAAGGAAAGTAGATTTGCAATAACCTAAAAAGTTAAGGGTGTAAGTGCAGTTTTCCCTCACAGAAATCCTGAATAAAGTTAGGATGAATTAATGAGGTTTTCACGTGATGTGTACAAAAGACAATTAGCACTTAAATCAAGTCCAAAATAAATCTTTAAACTAGCCAATATCAATACCATGCAATTAGAAAGAACTATGAGTGCTTAAATGCAATTCTGCCACAATATAATATTAATAAAAAAAATGAAATTGGTGGCAATTGCATTGAATGTAATTTCTAATTAAGATGGAAACAGAGCTTTATTCCTCTCTCTTCCTCGCGAGAGAGAGAGAACTGTGGGGGTCGATGCAGGGCTCAAGAGGATAGCGAGGTCAAGAGCTTTCCGACGGTGGCAATGGTGGCGGCGGAGGTGGCCGGAGGTGGCCGGCAGCGGTGGCCGGAGCTCTGGCCTATGGAGCAAGAGGGTGGCTTCTGCTACGGCTGTTCGAGCAGCACGCGCGTGTGCTGGTGCGAGGGCTAGCGCTTGCTGTTGCGGTCTGCAGGTGGTTGGCGGTGCGCTGCGGAGAAGACTTGCGGGTGTGCGGGCGTGGCCTGGCATGGTGAAGACGCAGCGCCTGCGGGTGCTTGAAGGCGGAGTGGTAGGCACTGGAAGGAGGAAGCGCGGGCTAATGGTGCAGTGCAGCAGGGGGCGCTGGTGCGTGAGGGCTTGCTGTGGCGTGGGGCTGCAGGGAGGTGATGGGCGCGTGGGTGAGATCTGCCTGCAGCAGGGGGTGCTGGTGATGGTGTGCTGTTAGGAACGCCTTCAGTGAGGTGCAGGATATGGTGTGCGGGGGCCTGCTTGAGAGGTTTGGGCGTGCTGGAGGAGAGGCACGCTTGTGTCCGAGTGCCTGCTGTGGCTGGATGAGAGAGCGCGCTGTAGGGTTGGTGCGGTGGAAGCAAGGTCGGCTGGAGATGAGGGGCGCGCTGGTGCGCACGGACAGAGAGGGTGCGGCATCTGATTTGCAGGGGGGCTGGAGCGGGCAGTTCGTGAGCGGTGCTTGTGGCAGGAAGAGGCGCACGGGCAGAGGAGTGCGCACTGGTGAATGTTTTTCCCCGGAAGTTGGAAGAGGACACAGTGCACGCTGCTGGATCACAGGGTTTGCCTTTTCCACGGTGAGGCAGTTCCCCGTGAGGGGGAAAGATTCTCTCTGTGCACGCCGCCTCTTCTCTTTTTAAGTCCTCTCTCTCCCTCCTTGCGTCAATCGAGGTATTTGCAAATCCGTTTCTATTTTTGCCCGGTGATCATTGGAGAAGATTACCCCAATGTCCGGCGGGGGAGGGGGGAAATAGCAACGGCGGCTATTTGGGGACATTATCCCCCCACCCTTGTTCTTTCTGGGTTTTATTACCTGCATATAAAAATAGCAAAATAATTAAGTTATAGAATGCTATAAACTCAAATTATAAGGCATACAAATATTTTATAACTTAATTGCCATTATTAACACACCTAAACTATACGATTAAATATACTTAGGCTTAATATTAGTCCATTTTAATGGACTCATCACTCACCACCTTCCTCCAAGCAACGTTAGAATGAGTCATCCTCAAAGCGACCGTCGAGGGGGATTTCTTTCACCTATCTCTATCCTTATTGCTTTGGTAGGATAGTTTTCCCACTATCTAGTTGTAATAAACATTTGATTATAAAGAAACATGATTGTTTCTCTCTCTTTTTATTTTGCAAGTAGACTATCTAGAATTCATCGACCTGATCTCTCATCCTATTACAATACCAATAAAATAAACAAAAGATAGAAATGACAAAAACAAATAAAAAGAGAAATGCGGATTTCAAAACGAAACGTTTGCCTCGCCGTGTTCGACCTGGGACTTACTTTTAGAGTTTCAGTTATAAATTTTATCTGATCAATGGATTTTCTCATGAATCGAACTACGATGACCGATTTTCTAAACTCGAACCTTTCCACGTGCAAATCTACCACTATCATTTCGACACTGTTGCCGGGGAGGCAATGTTCTTTGGTTTTTTTTCTCGTGTTTTCCTGCATTACTTACATATTTTTCTAACCTATCTTTCTTCTTCAATTTATTGTCTTGTAGGAACTTGTTGAGCGAGACGATCTACGCTAACGTGTTTGGTTTTTGGAAAAACCCGTCGTTGTAGTTCGAAAGCGAAGGATTCGTGTTCAACAAATAAAATTTATACCGAAATAAGAATTCCGGGTCGAACACAGGGAGGCGAACGTTTGATTTAAAAACTCCGCGTTTCTTTTTATTTTGTCACAAAGAAATTCAATTTAAACTATCTAAGTATCTACAACAAATAAAAGAGATAGAGGGAGTAAGAGAGAGAGAAGGAATACTATACATGGAAATCAAAATGAGATGTAGAATAGACAAGGAAGTTATCATAAAAGAGTTCTTTCATTACAACTAGAAAACATAAAACAATTACTCTAGAAAGCATTAAAAGAATGGAGGGAGAAATGTCCTCCTCGACGATCGCTCGGAGGACGAATAGACTACTCTTAGAAAGCAGTAAATCTATACTAGAAAGCAGTAAAAAGAATAGGGAGAGAGAAATCCTCCTCGACGGTCGCTTGGAGGACGAGCCGGACGGGACGACGCCTGGACGAAGGAGAACGAAGCGGGACGAAGGAGGACGAAGCAGAAGAACGGGAACGAAGCAGCACGCCGTCGTCGTCGCGGGATCCACTTCCGAAGGGGGACGAAAATTTGGACTTTATCTCGCGAGAAGCATCCCAGGTGTGGGACAAGCTTCTCTTGAGCTTTGGAGAGGTAGAGAGGAGAAGGAAGGGATGAAATTTTCGTATGGAGGGGGTCTCCTTTTATAGTTGCAAGGAGTGGGGGCAAAATAGACATTACATCTTCAAAATAATAAATAAGGGGTCTTTAGTGACGGATAAAACCGTCGCTAAAGCCCCGCCGTCGCCGTCGCCGCCGCGGCACGCGCGCCCGCTCGGCTGGCCTACGCGCGTAACGCAGACGCACGTCCGCTTCGTCTCAGCCATCCGATCGCGAGATCGGACGGCTTAGATCGCGTCCGCGCCCGCTGCGTAGCGCGCCGCCCGCGTGCGATCGCGCGCCCACCAGAGCGTCCAATTGCGCGTCGGCGCTATCGGGCGCGCGCGGCCGTTGGATCTTCATCCGACGCTCGTGCGCGCCCGCTCGCCCGCGCCTTCGACCCCCTCTCCGCGGCTCGAACCCGCGACCTCCGCTTCGCCCGCAGCTGCGTCGCCGCTGCGCTACGCGGGCGAAATGGTCGCGCGGACGTTTTTAAACGCGCGCGACCGCAGCCGTTAGATCGAGATCCAACGGCGGAGAGGAGACGTTGCGCGGACTTCACAGGACTCCTGCGGCCGATTGGGCGGCTGGGATGGCGCCACGTGGCGCCATCTTGGCCGTCCATCTTCTGGAAGTTGTAGATGGTGCCACGGATGTCGGATTGACTCGATTTTTGTGTCGTTCGACTGCGATCGTCGATCCGAATTCATCCGTGTGGTCGGATTTTCCATCTGAAGTGCGGATTTACACCATCCTGGCCCTTGATCTTCTAGGGTTCCCCGGTCTCTATCTGATGCTACGGATGCCTGATTAGGGCGATCTTGGAGTCGTTGAACTCCAATCGTCGCCCTGATCATATCCATACGGTTGGATCTTTGATCCGAGGCCCCGATAAAATATTTGCCCTGTCCAAGCACATAAAAGGAGACAATTAACCTCCATTTTATTCAAACTACTCTAAATGCAAGATGATGCATGTAATGCAATATTTATATCATGAAATGCAATCCTATGCTTAAGAACATGCATAAATAGACATTTTAAGTAGTGTAAATGTGTTTACATCATACCCCCATGCCTATCTTTTGCTAGTCCCTAGCAAAAACTATATGCTATTTATAAAAGAATTAGGTTAGATTATTTGGACCTGAGTTATTTTCAATCATTAAGAAATTGTCTACTTAAGAACTGAACTTTCAAAGACACAACAGTGCCCGGGTATCAGCCAAAATGCAGACCGCCTCAAGCCTCGCCTTATTCAAAGAAAAATTTCTTTTTCTGTTTTTACTCTCTTTTTTTTTAGATTTTCAAATTTTAGGGTTTAAGAGTGGCTTTCTACGGCCATTCAACTCACCCAAGATTTGATGAGAACCCTAAGTTTTAAGCATCTTATTGTGATTGTGATAGACTCGTTGACCGGCAATTAAAACGGACTTCGGATTTCTACGCCTCTAGGTGACCTCAAAAAGAATTCTGCCTAAAGGTGTATCTTTACAACCGGTAGCTTTCTCCCTACTTTTATTTTTTAAACGGGGTCAACACAAGGGTGAATCCAGTGTATATCTCCCCGGTTTATTCTACTTCTCCGCTTCTTCCTAAGTGTTTTGGGAATTTTTAGTGCATTTTCTGAGCTGGGTTCTGGACAACCGGTCGATGAGCTGTTACCACCGACAACTTGCCAGCCATACTCGTGCGGCGAAGTGTGGCTTATTTCTTTTTGTTCTTTTCTCCTTTTTGATTTTTTTTTTTTTTTTTTTTTTTTTTTTTTTAAGTAGGTGGCTTCCCTGGTCTAAGATTTACCTAAAGGCAGTAAAAAGAGAAAGGTCCAGTGACTGGGCTCTGGACAACCTACCTATGGGCTGTTACCCACGATAACTTGCCAGCCATATCACCCTAGAAGGTACATTAGCTACCCAATTTCCGTTAAAATCGCCAAACAACAAGTCAGTGCAAAGAAAGTGTGTAGATGCTTAAAACTCAAAATTCCCTTAAATCAGAGGGCAGGTTGACAAGTCGTGTACTTATCACCCAAACTTATTTACTCCAATTAAAATAAAATTCAAGTTGGCGAGAACTCGAAAAACAAATCCACATTTTAGTGGATATACGGGCTGATTAAGTCCAAAGACCTGAAGGGTCTTTGTGTTCAGAACATAATATAGTATTTCTTAAGATCGAAAATTTTCTGAAACCCAAATTCTCTTTCCTAATTTTTATTTTATTTTATTTTATTTTTAAATAAAACAAATCTACGGAGCTGACGAATGAATTCAAAGATAAATATCCATCCCCCCATGCCTATCTAATGCAATGTCCTCATTGTATTAAAAAGACATAAAATAGAGTGGAAAAGCGTAGAAAGCACCTGAATTGCGTGGATATCGGGTCCGCTCCGAGATGAAAATGAAAAAGAACTGTATATGTGCTGAGTTTAGTGCCTTCAGCTAGGCACACTATACAAAGAAAAGAAATGAAGAATTCACATGTGCAGGTCAGAATTAGAATAAACAGAAGAATCCTCTGACCTGTCAGCAGAGGTCCACAAATGTGGACCAGATTGTGGTGCAGACCCACACCCCATAATCGAGAATATCTTAGGTTCTGGATAAAAATTACCCAAAACCTAAAATCAGAATGCAAGTGGGGTCGGGCCTGCGATTTGTGAGGATGCAACCCAAGGCCAAAATGTCGGGTTACAGAGAATTGAAGCTCAAAAGGATAATCGTTAAATGTGTGCTTGAGTTTGACATCCTCGAAACAAATGTCGTAAGGGTTCTGATTTGATGGTTTCAGTTTAAAAGGAACCCTTCGACTCAATCTTCCATTTCCTCCAAAATTGACTTCCCAAATCAGAATTTCCCAGCTCCTATCCTCCTCATTCGGCATATCAAATTCCATGACCTCTTGTATATTCATCACCCCGTCTGAAATCTCCAAGTCTAGATGATGTGGCAAAATCAAAATTGACTTGGGTCTAATTATCTCATAATTAGAATCATCAATAAGCTCAACAGGGTGTAACTGATAATCAGGGCATTGAATTAATTTCTCCAGAAAATGCGATTCTGGATCCGTATCGTGTGCCCTAATAAGATCAGTTTCCTCAGTTATTGGGCTATCAAATGATCTATCAGATTCCTCAGGCCCAATCGTCTCACAAAAATCGTGATCTGAAAACTCGTGTGAGACTTCGCAACTTGAATCTTCACCATCAGGATCCGTATCAATGTATGTCCCAAAATCATTTGTCACTTTGCGTTCCAAGGAGACATACGTTTCCTCGTAACCCGGCTCAGGGATTTCAGGTGAAGAAATCAAATCATCCTTAATTGGTTGTTTTAATTCAATCTGGTCAGCTTCGTAACACGTGTCCCCCCCAACAGGTGCCTGAGCGGGTTCTGTCATTGGCTTTCCTGAAGAGAGTTCATCCTGGGAATTATTCCAAGATTGAATCAAAGCAACCACGAATCTCATCCTCAATTTCGCTAATTTCCCAAGTAGAAACTCACCCGGGTTCTTATCCTTAACATCCTGGAGCCAATCCAACAAAGACTTGTTTAAATCATCAATCATTTCAATCAGGGGCTCCAATCTCTCAATGCAAGGTATTGGCTGAACTTCTAAAGATTGAATGATATTCCTCAAGTTAGCCAGAACCTTATCTTGAACCTGATTAACCTGAACCAAATGAGTTGGTTCAGGGTTGGGCGGGTTTGACATCAATGTAGAGGAATTAACGAATTGAGATTCGTTATACCCATCCTGATAATAGGTCATTTCAGATTGTTCAAAAGATGGAGATGACCTAAAGGTAGTGAAATCAGAGGATGGGTAAGGATCAGTGTATCCTTCTTGATTGTAGATCGCATTAGGTTGTTCATGAAAGGAGGACGATCTATAATCGATGCAACTCTGAGAAGGATAGAATTGAGAATCAAAGTGTTCAGGGTTAGACCCTAAACACGGGGGTCCGGAATTGTATCCCCAATCCGAATTATCCCAACTAACTGATGGTCGATTACAATACGAGTTGGGATAATCGTCATGTTGAGGATAATTTACAACAGGAGGGAAAGAGCGGGAATGCGTGAAATATGTGGAAGGATTCATGAGATACGGGAGGAAGAAAGGTGCCCTGCAATACAAACAATCAAACCTGTCCTTAAATGGGTTAGCCTACAGACCTACAGACTCTCAAAACCCGTCTTGAGATAAAGGAACGATTTGATCTACTTCTGTCTGTTCAATCCAACCAGTTAGAAGGAGGGACTGGGGAGAAGGTTCTTCCTTCGGCTTGCGCCTCCGGTTCCTAGTGTACCCCCCAGCCGCGATCGTTTGACTCTGCTCCCCTAGCTAGACATCAGATTGAACAATAGAAACAGACTAATCGAAAATAATCTCGTTCTGAGTTCTGAAGAGCGAGTCCAATCCTTAAGGCCAACGTCTACTCTGTTTTATTTAGGGCTAGGTTTGAATGTGCTTTGGAATGTGATGGGCCCTTTAAATGGGTTGTGCCCTTAATGATTGATTGCTTTGTGTGTGCGTGCACAACCAGTGGTTTTCAAGCAAGATTATTTTTGATGTGGTGAATTTTAAGGTTCAAATCTTGCTTAGTAGCTTTTAGGATTCAACTTTAGGTGTTTTCAATCAAGTTTCATTGGCACACCAGGTTTTGCAAGCACAGGTGAAGATATTTTCCTTTAAAGTTTAAAAAGAATATGGAGTGCCTGGTAGATCCCTAAGAGTTGATCCTAATTGGCAGCTACTTGATGAGTTGATTTTATTTGAAGTGGTGCGGCCCAAACAACTCAAACAACTGGCCTGATGCACCACCTAATTAGGCACACAAATGATTACCCAATCTGATTTCTACTCGATTATGTGTTTGGATGTGTGTACCAGCTCCTAAGATTGGTTTACCGGTTGAGTTAGGAAATCAGATGAGGTTGTGTACCTCTGTGAGATTTTTTTTTTTTTTTTTTTTTTTTTTTTTTTTTTCTTTTCTTCTTTTAATGTGGGGGTTGGAGTGAGTATGGATGTCAAACAACAAACAATCTAACCTTAGAGTTTATAAGAACACCTAGGTTGATTGATGTTTGAATTATTATGTGATGAAATGAAATCTAATGGGTGGGAGGTGGGGGGTAACTTACAAAACCTTCCACAGCACTTTACTCCGATCTACCGCTTTTGCCTGTCTCAAAAGAGTACCTGCAATTACAATAAGAAAGGAGAAAAGTGAGGTAAATGATTTGTAAGTTACAAAACGCGAAGAGAAATCAAAGAGCGTTGCCTCCCCGGCAACGGCGCCAAAATGTTGAGCGAGACGATCTACGCTAACGTGTTTGGTTTTTGGAAAAACCCGTCGTTGTAGTTCGAAAGCGAAGGATTCGTGTTCAACAAATAAAATTTATACCGAAATAAGAATTCCGGGTCGAACACAGGGAGGCGAACGTTTGATTTAAAAACTCCGCGTTTCTTTTTATTTTGTCACAAAGAAATTCAATTTAAACTATCTAAGTATCTACAACAAATAAAAGAGATAGAGGGAGTAAGAGAGAGAGAAGGAATACTATACATGGAAATCAAAATGAGATGTAGAATAGACAAGGAAGTTATCATAAAAGAGTTCTTTCATTACAACTAGAAAACATAAAACAATTACTCTAGAAAGCATTAAAAGAATGGAGGGAGAAATGTCCTCCTCGACGATCGCTCGGAGGACGAATAGACTACTCTTAGAAAGCAGTAAATCTATACTAGAAAGCAGTAAAAAGAATAGGGAGAGAGAAATCCTCCTCGACGGTCGCTTGGAGGACGAGCCGGACGGGACGACGCCTGGACGAAGGAGAACGAAGCGGGACGAAGGAGGACGAAGCAGAAGAACGGGAACGAAGCAGCACGCCGTCGTCGTCGCGGGATCCACTTCCGAAGGGGGACGAAAATTTGGACTTTATCTCGCGAGAAGCATCCCGGGTGTGGGACAAGCTTCTCTTGAGCTTTGGAGAGGTAGAGAGGAGAAGGAAGGGATGAAATTTTCGTATGGAGGGGGTCTCCTTTTATAGTTGCAAGGAGTGGGGGCAAAATAGACATTACATCTTCAAAATAATAAATAAGGGGTCTTTAGTGACGGATAAAACCGTCGCTAAAGCCCCGCCGTCGCCGTCGCCGCCGCGGCACGCGCGCCCGCTCGGCTGGCCTGCGCGCGTAACGCAGACGCACGTCCGCTTCGTCTCAGCCATCCGATCGCGAGATCGGACGGCTTAGATCGCGTCCGCGCCCGCTGCGTAGCGCGCCGCCCGCGTGCGATCGCGCGCCCACCAGAGCGTCCAATTGCGCGTCGGCGCTATCGGGCGCGCGCGGCCGTTGGATCTTCATCCGACGCTCGTGCGCGCCCGCTCGCCCGCGCCTTCGACCCCCTCTCCGCGGCTCGAACCCGCGACCTCCGCTTCGCCCGCAGCTGCGTCGCCGCTGCGCTACGCGGGCGAAATGGTCGCGCGGACGTTTTTAAACGCGCGCGACCGCAGCCGTTAGATCGAGATCCAACGGCGGAGAGGAGACGTTGCGCGGACTTCACAGGACTCCTGCGGCCGATTGGGCGGCTGGGATGGCGCCACGTGGCGCCATCTTGGCCGTCCATCTTCTGGAAGTTGTAGATGGTGCCACGGATGTCGGATTGACTCGATTTTTGTGTCGTTCGACTGCGATCGTCGATCCGAATTCATCCGTGTGGTCGGATTTTCCATCTGAAGTGCGGATTTACACCATCCTGGCCCTTGATCTTCTAGGGTTCCCCGGTCTCTATCTGATGCTACGGATGCCTGATTAGGGCGATCTTGGAGTCGTTGAACTCCAATCGTCGCCCTGATCATATCCATACGGTTGGATCTTTGATCCGAGGCCCCGATAAAATATTTTCCCTGTCCAAGCACATAAAAGGAGACAATTAACCTCCATTTTATTCAAACTACTCTAAATGCAAGATGATGCATGTAATGCAATATTTATATCATGAAATGCAATCCTATGCTTAAGAACATGCATAAATAGACATTTTAAGTAGTGTAAATGTGTTTACATCAGAACTCGGTCGAGGAGCCAAAGGGTGTGCGTTAGAGTAAAGGGCAAGTAGAGACATTTGTAAGTTTTCCCCCACCACCCCCATCCTAGATTTCATTTCACCACACTAATAACTCAAACCCAAAATAACTTAGGCGCTTTTTATAAGCCCTAGGATAGATCTGGTTGCTTGTTTGCCACCTCCACCCATCTCATCCCTACATATATACATATAAAAAGAAATACTCTTCACTTGTGAGATTTACTGAAAGTGACACATTAAACACCCAAAACTTTCGACTTAAGGCACACCATTCCACTTTGATTCTTCCACTTAACTAGGATCTGACTTGTGGACCTAGTACACTTCAACTCAATACACATAAGTGAGTATAAATTTGAATAGGTTAAACATTTGTGTGCCTTAACTAAGTGGTGCAACAGGCCAACTAATTGAGTTGTTTGGGCTGCACCACTGAAGATTAAAGTCATTCATTAGTAGCTTGCCACTTAGGGTTAATCTTCAAGGCTGAACAAGGCACTCCAAATTATTTTTTGATTTCTAAAGGAATATATCATCACCAGTGCTTTCAAAACTTGGAGTGTTCTCTTGAACTTGATTGAATACACCTAAGATTAAACACTAAAAGCTACTAAACAAGGTTAAACCCTAAACAACACATCATCAAATAACCTTATTTGCAAACCCTAGTTGTGCACACACACACATTTGTATTGATCACTAAGGGCACAACCCATCTAAAGGGCCCATCACATTCCAAGAGCACAATCATCTTAAGCCAAATTAAAACTGAGTGGACGTTGGCCTTAAGGATTGATTCGCTCTTCGGGGCTTCGACTGAGGTTTTTTTTTATTAATCTGCTTCTGCTATTTGATTTGATGCCTAGCTAGGGGAGTAGCATCAAACGACCGTGGCTAGGGGGTACACTAGCAACCAGAGCCGCAAGCCAAAGGAGGAACCTTCTCCCTATCCCCTCCTTCTGATTGGTTGGATAGACCTGATAACAGTGGACCAAATTGGTTATAATCTCAAGATGGGTCCTAGGAGTCTGTAGGTCTTTAGGCTAGCCAACTTAAGGATAGGGCTGATTGCTTGTATTGTAGGGCTCCTTTCTTTCTTCGGATTTCCCCTACTATTCAACCATGTATCCTTCCACATCCTACACTCATTTCCCATCCTACCCTCATACCACCACTTATACCCAAGATGATTACTATCCCGACTCGACTTATAGTTACCCATCCACTAGCTGAGACAACTTTAATTGGGGATACGATATCAGACCTCAGTGTCCAGGGCCTAACCTTGGACAATGAGACTATGATTACTATCCTTCCCAGAGCTACAATGATTATAGATCTCCACCCATTGACGATTGAACCAACCCAATCTACAATCAAGAAGGATATGATGATTATAACACTTACCCTCTCCAATATTCCACTGAATATAGGTCACCACTATTCTTTGAACAACCTGAAATGACCTACTATCAAGGAGGGACTCGAGACCTCGATATCTTGACTCCCCTAGATTTAGCCCAAACCCATCAAAACCTGAACCGAACCATTCGATTTACGTGAACTAGGTCCAAGACGAGGTGTTGGCTAACTTGAGAAGCACCATCCAATATTTGGATGCTTAGCCAATTCCATGCACTGAAGCATTGGAACCTATGATCAAAATGATTGATGAACTTAATAGTCTATTGGATTTTCTCCAAAATGTTAGGGATTGGGGCCTGGGTGAGTTTCTACTTGGGAAATTGTTGAGGTTGAGGATGAAATTTGTGGTTGCCATAGTCCAATCTTGGGACTATTTTTCGGATGAACCCCCTTTGAGAAAGCCAATGTCTGAACCTACTTAGGTGCCTATCGAGGGGATACATATGCTGAGATCGGGAATGACCAGGTTGGGCTAGAGCAACCTATTGAGGATGAATCGGGTTTCTCACCCAAGATCCTAAAGCCAATGAATGACGAAAAATATGTCTCAATGGAGTATGAAATGACATATGATTTTGAGACATATATAAATGAGGATCATCAATTCTTTTGTTCTGAGGGTGAGGAATCTCTTAGCGAAGTCTCACTAGAGCTTAATGAGAATGATTTTAGTGTGACTAACGGGCTCGAGGAGCAAGATGAACCATTTGATAGCCCGATTATTGAAGATTATGATCATGCTGGGGCTAACTTGGATGATCTGAATCCTGATGATTCAATCAGTAGCCCATTGCTCAACCACACCCAGAAGAGCTGAATTATGATATTTTTGAGATCACCAGACCTAAGTCAATCTTGATTCAGCCATAATTGCTTGTCTTGTGTGCTTTAGATGGGGTGTACAATGATTTGGTGGTCTTGAAAATATTGATTTCAGACGATAGGATTTTGGCAATGAAAATTTGGAAAGCTAACTAAGAGGGAAACACAATTTTGAATCTAAGGGTTCCTATTGACATAAAACCACCAACTTTTTACTAGGACCCTTATGATATCTATGAGATGCAACCCAAGCTCAGAATCATTGATTACCTTTCTGAGTTGAAACCTAAAAGGACATCCGAACCAATTGAACCATCTCTACCCATTGTCCAACACTTTGGTCTTAGGTTGCATACTACAAAATCGCACCCTACAAGCACAACAATCTTCTATTTTGGGTGATTTTCACCGAGAACTTGAGAACCACTTGACCCTATGGCATGGGCCTACACCATAATCTGGTCAACATTTGTGGACACCTACTGGCAGGTCCTATGATCAATATTTTTATTTTGATTCTGACTTGCACTTGTGAATTCCTAATTTCTTCTTTGTTTGCAATTTATGCCTAGCTAAATGCAATAAATTTAGCAAGTGTGTATATTCCACATTCTCTATGGAGCTGACCGGATTATCATGAAATTCAGGTGATATTATGTTATTCCGCCCCTTTCATGTCTTGATTTTTACATTGAGGACAGTGCATCATTTAGGCATGGGGGGTGGATACTTAATCCTGAAATTATTTTGTTAGCTCGGTAGAATTTCTTTTATTTTCTTTATAAAAAATGAAAAGTGAAAAAGATAAAAAAAAAAGAAAAAAATAGAATTAGGAGAAGAGAACTTTGGCTTTTAGAAGTTATTAACTTTAGAAAATGATACGATAAGACCTGAACACTTGGACTCTTCAGGTCTTCGGGCTTAATTAACTCTGGTGCCCACTCAAATGTGGACTTAGTGTCGAGTCCTAGCCAAGTAATTTTACCTTGATGTGGTGAATAAGTTAGGATGATAAGTATACAGCTTATCAACCCGCCCTCTGATTTGAGGGGATTTTAAGTCTAAGCATCTACACACTATTTGCACTCACTCACTTCATGATGGCTTTTACGGAAATTGGGTAGCTAATGAGGTATCTAGGGTGGTGTGGCTTGGTAAGTTGTCGGTGGTAACAGCTCATCGGTTGATTGTCCAGAGCCCAGCCATACGAGTATTCTCTTCATATCGCCTTTAGGTAAATCTTAGATTAGGGAAGCCACCTACTTAGGAAAAAGAAAAAAAGAAAAAAAAGGTACTGAGAAAGAAAAAAAAGAAAAAAGGAGAAAATACAAAAATAAAAAATAAAGCCACACTTCATCGCACGAGTATGGTTGGCAAGTTGCCGTGGGCAACAGCCCATTGGCCGGTTGTCTAGAGCCCAAATCACTAAAATGCAGAAATAATTCCCAAAACTCTTATTGAAGAAGCAGGGAAATAGAATAAATCGGGGAGATATGCACTGGGTTCGCCCTTATGTTGACCACATAAAATGTAGAAAAAAAAGTAAGGAGAAGCTACTGATCGGAAAGATAAACCTCTAGGTAGAAATCTTTAAGGTCACCTAGGGTCGTAGAAACCTAAAGTCAATTTTATCGACTGCCTAATGAGTCTATCACCCTTTCACAAGATGCTTAGCAGTTAGAGTCCTTTTCGAGTCATGGGTAGGTTGGGTAGTGAAAGAGCGATCTGCATTTCGTTGAAAACTTTAACATAAAATGATGTGTCGTTGTATGTAATCATGCGGTAGAAAATCGCTTTTCAAAAATATTTAATAATTCTCAAAGCTAACCATGAAGAGTTAGGTCGTCTCCACAGGGAGGAATTAGCCTATTTAAACTATTGAATAGTGTCTCGGTTATTCGGGAAACTCAATGGGCATCGTGTGATTCTTTTTCTCACATAACTACTCGTTTTAACCAATTAGTCAAGAATGTAGGTATTTAGATGCAAAATCACCACCATTTAATATTTTGTTAACAAGTGATCTTGATACTGGTAAACACTATAAATACTGATTTCTATAATATAACTTGTTTACCATAATATCTATGCATTAAATCATTCATGTGAGATATGCATATGCAAATAATTTAGATGAAGTAGGAGGGCTATGCAAATTCACCTCAATAATGTAATGCCTTAAATAAATGAATAGTAACATCTGCAATGGCATTTAACGAAAATAGTAATTGATGTATTACTGTAGCAAAATAGGGGATTTTATTCCCCTCGTGTGCACGTGGAGGAGAAGGCGCGACTGGTGGCACTGTGCTCGGAGTAGATCGGCCGGGATGCAAGCTTCACGTTGGTGGTCGTGGCGTCGACGGAGGTGGCCGACGCCGCCCGATCGGAGCTTTGGATGCTGTCGGCAGTGGCTTACGTGCGGGTGCGTATGGACGGCGGGATGGTCTGCCGCGGGCGTGGGTGGCCTTGTGAGGGCAAGGCGAAGTTGATGGCACTGTTGGAGCGAAGCTTCGTGGCATGTGGAGGCGGCTGCATATGGAAGTGGACGGCGACGATGGGTTCGTTTGGGGAAGAAGATGAACAGTGCAACGTGAGGTGCACTACGCGTGGTGACTTAAGCACAGCCGGGCATGATTATGTGCTCACGCTGTGCGTACTGCACGGTTGTGTGCTACGCGATTGCGTAGTGTACATGGCTATAAGGGCGCGGCACCTGCACTGTGGTCATGTGTGGCTGATGATGGTGCGGTGCCTGTGAGCGCTGGCGAGGTTGAAAGGGCACGCACGTGTGTGGTGGGCAGGCTGATGGGTGCGGCGCCTGCAAGCACTTAGTGCGGTGTCTATGGGCACTGCATGGGTGCACACATGCGGTAGACAGGATGGTGGAAGTTGGTGCGCAGAGACCACGGTGCAAGCTTGAAACACAGGATGTGCTTGTTCCACAGTGGTGAGAGGGAGAAGATCCCCGCTAGGGGAGGAAGATCAGACTCTCCCCTCAGTGGACGCGACTTCTTTTTGAACAAAACTCTCCTTTTCCTTCAGCCGCAAGTATCTCCAACTACTTGCGACGATCGCGAGTGGTTGGAATGGCAGATAAGCACAGGCGGTTTCTTCTTCAGATGTCTAACTAGAGCATCAGATGTCTTTAAAAATGTAATGCAGTGAATTTGTGACAGCAATTTCAGACGTCCAATCCAATTCCCGGACATCTTATATAAGTAAAAAGAGCGCCTGATTCTTTTACCTAGCCTCCATTCATCAAATAAATTATATTATCATAACATATGCTATTAAATGTAAAATTGAAGCATAAAATTAAATGCCGGCCAAGGTGAATTGCCATATAACTCCTAATTAATTAACAACTAAGAACAAATAATTAAATAGTACTTAAGCTAAATAATAGTCCACAAAAGTGGATTTATCAAATGCCCTCATGCCTAAGTTTTGCTAGTCCAGAGCAAAAAGGAAAAATAATAGAAGTAATCAGAAGATTTCTTCTTTTCTTATTTCAAAACTTTAGAGATCCAGACAAATGTGAAGTGATAATAGCCTAGATAACAGATCTAAGTGAAAAAGCCAATTTGCATTAGGAGTTCATACTTCATCCTTGGTAAATATTTCTATTGGGATACGCAACTACTTCCCTCGGGGATAAAGCAGAAAATAATCTGTAGTTTGACCCCAGCTTTTGGCTTAGGTAGGAGCTATCGTGTTGAATGGATTTGTATTTGGTGGTACACACTCATCTGGTGCTACATGTAGTCTAGTACTACAGACTCTAGATCTCTTAGAGTATTAGACAAGTCAACTCTGAGAGAGGCTAAACAATTGTGCTCTTGATGTTCTTTGATGCTTGATGAGACACTCGTCAGGATCTCTAATTACCCCTAATTAATTAGTCTTCCTAGTTAATTAGCTAAGGTTATGAATATATAATGGTTAATTATAGAATAAGGGATATTTAGTAAAGGACCTTAAAATAAGTTAATAATGGGATTTTATCATTCAATTAACATTATTAATAATTTAGTTAATAATTGGACTCAAAGTCCTATCATTCCTTTAATTAGTAAGATAAGTAACCTAAACTTAATGTATACCTAAGTATATAATAACTTAAGTGATTTTACTTAATCTAATAAATTAACCTAAAAAGGTCAGAAATGCAAATTCAAGGTTAAAACATAATATTTACCTTATTTACTAACATATATAAAAAGTTGAAAACGATCTAAGTTAAAATAAACCTTCAAAACCTGAGTATACATTTTGGTCCTTAGTATTCATTACACTCGGGTCCTTATTTGTCACACAGGTCCTTAAGATTTATTACGTTTAAGTCCCTTTTCCTCCTTCTTCTTCTTCTTCAGCCGAATGAACGGCTAGCGGCAGAGAGTCACGCCACCACATGATCACCTCCCTGCCAACATCAACCTTCTTTGTCCAAGCTCTTGTAGCGTGCGCTCACCACCTCCTCTTCATCCACCGATCTGGATTAACCGGAAATCCTATTTTTCAGTGGGAGATAACCTCATCGTTGTTGGAGAGGACGACGGAGGTTAAGCTCCTCAAGCTCCTTCTTCGGCCAAACCCCGCCATTCTCTTCGCCGCCAACTACTATAAATACCCCCTCACCCCTCTGATTTTACTTAAGTTGGCTCCCTTCCCTCTTCTAACACTGTAGCTGACTTCGATAAGCTATTCGTCCAAAACTCCGATAACTTTCCATTTCAATTTTTTGACTTCCTCCATCCATTCTGATTAGCCGAGGAGATCCGCCATGTTTTGTCGTGTCTCCGACACAGGCGCCGACCAAAGGAATCCTCTACTCCACCTCAAATCCGCCCGCCGGAGATCTTTCTTCCACCCTCTGATTTTTTTGTCCGCTATGAACCTTCGGTGGAACCCTATTGACCCCTGCATCCAGGTAACAATAGATTAGGAGTAGGAGTAGGCTAGCCTAGTTAGGTAGTTAGTTAGTTAGAATAGTTGTAATTTTAGAATTTCAGTGTCATCTTCTCTGACTCTGGCAAGCTCCTCGAGCTCACCAGAGCCTTAATCTTGTCTTTTTAACTCAATATCCACCTTCCTCTAACCCTAACAATCACTTCTAGCACATTTAATTGTTTAATTGATCACCTAATTGGCTAATTCACATTTCACCTCCACCGACTACTGTCACTGTCCATGGTGACAGTAATCGACCTAATTCCACCTTCAAAGGGTCTTTCATCATCTATCCATCACTTATGGACCCTAATTGGCACTATAATACATATTATTATCACATATAAATTAAACGCCCAAACCTAATTTAGTTCCTGAGCTCGCTGTCAATGGTGGCTCAGGAGCAGTTCAAATCTTAAATTAAATGTATATTTATGAATTTGAACATCTGTTGACTTGTTGTAACCTCTCAATCGAGTGGTTAAACAAGTCCTGAGCTTATTTAAAATCAAATGTTTAAAGAAATGATTTCACTATCAAATCTTACATTTAAAGAGAAAATGAAGAATTAAATGTGATTCCAAGGTTCCTTGAAACCTCAGGATCCTTTTTAGATTAAAAATGGTAATTTTAATCAATCTGTGTTCACTTTTCACTTTTTTTGGACTCACCGGAGCTCTGACGAGCTTCGGCGAGCCATTCTTGAGTTTCAGCCTCTAGAATTTCTTGAGAAGCTCCAGAATGATATTAAATGGATCACTGATTGCTCTGAGGATGATTCCTTGAGGATTAAATGACTGGAGCTGTAGAATGAAGTTCATCTTTTCCAACTCCGACAGAGTTCGAGAAGTCTGATAAAGAGATATAAGAAGAATTTAAGGAACTCAGAAGCTTCAGTGCAATGCACTGAAGCTGTTTAAACCCTTAGAATACTGTAACAACCACTGATTTCCTCTGACGAACAAAGTCATTTTGAACCTCAAGCGGCGAGCCTTGAAACCTAGGAATATGAGTTAGAACACCTACCTGAAGATCTGAATAAGTTTTTGAGGTTGAGAAGACTCTAATTGGGGCTTTGATTTCCTGTGGAGAAGCTTTGAAAAGAAAGTCAATTTTTGTGCCTTCATAGTCAAACATGAGTTTGATATTCTAAATCCGAGCATGATTTGATGAATTGAGAGGCTTAAACAGATTCTGAGATTCTGTTGGACTATTTTGGAGAGATTCAACTGAGCTCAAACTTGTATTTTGATAGGATTTTAGTTCCTGTCAGTTTGGATTACTTTTGAACCTAACTTTACAGTAGTGCTATTTAGTTAACTTTTGATTTTAAATCCTACCCAGATAAGTCAATTACAACCCTTAGAACTAGTCTAAATCAATCAGAGATGTTTCTCTGGTCTGTTTACCTATTTTAGTCCAAAATTTCGAACTCTGAAGCTTTCAAAGAAGCTTTGAGCTTCTCTGCTAGTCCTGAAGGTCTTGAGAGCCTAAATATTTCCCTAACAGACGTGGAATAATATTTAGAACCTATATAGACCTTTAAATAAGAGAGAAAATTCCATCTGAGGACTCTGTAGACATAATTACCATTTCTAGGAATTAAATAACCCTTAGGGACCCCTTATTTCACTTTTCAAATTGAAGAGGAAAACATCCTCTAATCCTTAAATTGACCCTGCAATTGTGTAGAGCAACCTTAGAGCTTTCTAACAAACTTTAAATCACTTGAAACAGAGCTCTAGGTAGGGAGTTATGATCACTTGAAGTTGGGCCTGGAAGGGGTAATGATAGTCGCAGCGCGTGCATGGGGATAAAATGATTTTGTTACATGGGCTCTTCAGTCGTCAGCGCTCGGTGCATTGGTTACCGATCTGATTATCTGAGCATGTGCATGTGTGTGTGCAGGCTTGTATGCCTGCGGGTGTGCGTCCTTGTGGGCGT
Source organism: Thalassia testudinum (assembly GCA_037157565.1). Classification (NCBI taxonomy): domain Eukaryota; kingdom Viridiplantae; phylum Streptophyta; class Magnoliopsida; order Alismatales; family Hydrocharitaceae; genus Thalassia; species Thalassia testudinum. Next base: position 92,045,067 of record JAZHRO010000014.1, on the reverse strand, counting down.
GAGTGAGTGCTGTTCCCTGGGAGGGCGAGGCCTGGGAGGCTGGTTGAGCCAGATTGGCTCGAGACTATGAACCGATATGAAATAAATCAAAATTGAACCTAATTGAGATTAGGCAAGGATCGAGTAGGGTCTGGTCCCACTTTGGTCTCAAGGTGCTGTGTATCCTGGAAAGGACCTCGCCGCAAATAAAATAATTTTTGGTTAAAAAGTAAAAAAACTTGGTTCAACTGATGGATTAAAGGAAAGGAAAAGAGAAGCAGAGAAGTTGATGGCTAAGTATTGAAAGCTAAGGTTAACTGAAGAGCTGAAGCAAAGGAATGAAAGAAGAACAGGCATGAAAGGAACTAAGAGAACAGGCACTAAGGGAAGAGAAGGCAGGAGAAGACTAAGGGAAAGAGAATAAGAGACAGGAAGAGAAGAAGGCAGGAATAGAAGAAGAGAGATAAGAAAGAGAGCTCGAGATAGAGAATAAAAGGAAAATAAAAAGAAGAGAAAGAAAGAGAGAAGAGAGAGGCTGAAGAAATAAATGAAGAAAATATTTTATTGCATCATTTTAATTACTTTTTGTTTTTAAATTGTAATAAGGCATATTTTAATAGAACAACTTTTATTGCCTTAATTTATTTTGAAATAAAATTGGAAAACTAACATGTTTAATTGTTAATAAAGTACATCATTTGAGTAAATATGTTTTTCATATGGAATTTTGTATATTCTTTATAGTTTAAATATTTTGGCAAAATTCATGTTTTAAAACCAACTTTGTTATACCTCCTAAACTTATAAAGGAAAATAAAAGAAAATTGGTGAATGTAGAAATTATTATATCTCCTAGTGAACGACCTGGACTCAACCAGTAAAAATTTCTAAAATGTTAGGTTAATTCGACCCTATACTACACAACCGACACAATTTTGAGTTAACCGAAGTAACTTTTTCTACTCTTAATTAAGTGAAATTAACTTAATTACTGAGTTGAGTGAAAGACATGCATCAGTGCTTACTCTTTTCTTTCTTTTCCTCCTGAGATCAAAAATCTTACCAGATTTAGTAATTGTACTCACTGTTTGGTGGCCTCACATGGCATCCACACTTCAATTAAAGACCCATTAACTCTACAACTAAGTTAGAGTCATCAATCAGTATTCTGGCAATCAAAAATACTGAAAGGTAGGTATGGGTCATATTTGGTGGAACGCAATAAGAGTTTTGTTGCCTCAGAAATAGTGCTACAATGATAACCCTGGACCCTTTTCTTTTTCTTTTCTTCTCTTTTTCTTTCTCTTTTTTTTTTCTTCCTTTTTCAATTTTTTTCTTCATCTTCTCCTTTTTCTTTTTCCTTTTCTTTCATTATTAATCAACACAACAAGATACAGACTTTTATTTATGAGCCATTATTAGGGATGATGATGGTTAAGAGGATATTGTGTGGCTTATTTGGTGGAAGTTCCTATTCTCGGAACTAGGAAGGAATGGATAGGAAAAGCATATTTCTAACCTTTGACACTATTACCCTCCTTCAGCCAAAGACTCTATGAAGGATGGTCGTAACCATCCACCATAATCAGAGCTTTATTAGGACTCCATCTCTATGTATCTACCTTATTTGGTGATTCTTAGGAATTCACACAAAGTACGCACACAGGAACAGAGAGCAAAAACTATGCCTACCTCTGAAGTATCATCATCTATTTGTCCAAAATTTAAGAGTCCTTGCACTAGACTTAGCGCACCAGTAATCTCTCTACTTTCTTCTCACAAATATGAGGTGGATCTACTAGAAGATAGTATGCCTGACTCCCTATTAACTATCCAAAGGTTCAGTAGAGTGCAAATGCTTATAGGTTTTCTTCAAGGATCTATTACCTAGTCTACGTTCATGTGAAGTAAATGTACTAGATTCTAAACTTAAGAAATAATTCAAGAAGAAAAACCTCCAATGACAAAGGTATTCTGCTAGGGACTAACCCATTCAACTCAAGAAAATATTTTTTTATTATATGCTAACCTAAATGCATGAATACTTCCTAAAATGCAAAATGCACCCCCCTATGCCTAAATCCTACAATGTCCTCATTGTAAAATTAAAACAAGGGGAGAAAGGAAAGAAATCACCTGACAACGGTCTTATTCAGAACGCTAGGTTGCCTCCCAACAAGCATTGCATTTTCTGTCAGCAACCAGACTTAGAAGGAACCTATAAGTCTGGTTCCAGACAGAAAAGGCTAGGCCCTAAAAATATGCGTAACAGTGCGGGCCAAGAAAACAAGTAGCCACGGATGTTGGCAAGCTGATGATGCAATGTAATACCAAATGCTCGCCAGAAGATATGAAAGTGAAGAACCTCATTGGCTACCTTGGGTTGTCTAGGAATAATAAAAGGAATATGAAAAGGGACCTCCCGAAACAGAATAAGTGGAGGATAACAAGGATCCTCCAAAGTAGGACAGGTTTTAAAAGATATAAACATTAATAGTTCAAACCCTTGAATGGCGAGAGTAAAAGTACAAGAATCAATCCACACTCACCATTCTACTAGAAGATGTACTAGCCTAATATGTTCTCCAGAAAGAATGTACATGGGCAGAGATCTGAGCCAAGGATCGGTTAGAGAGTATAAGGGTTGTTTGTAGTGTTGTAAGGTAGTGGTTAAGTCGAATGAGGGCTTAGTCGATGTCAGGTCCAATTCCAACAATGATTCAAATTGTGTACACTCCCTAACAGTTGTAGAAAATTGCACGTTACCCTGCCTAGCATTAATGATTGAAGTCATATTTGAATCAAGGATAGACTCAAAATTACAACTCTTTGATGGTAGGGTCAAAATGTCAGAATCATTATCATTCAGCTCATCCCTGGATTTGTTTGGTTTACTCAAATTTTTGTCAGGGTGTATATGTGATTCACTAGGAGTTGGATCAGTATCCTCAATTATTCCCAAAGGAGGATCAGTCTTAATGTTTTGGAGCAAGCCTATATCACTAAATTTGTTATTCTTCTCGGGGTATAAATCGTCAATTGACGTGTTTTGTCCCCGAGAGTCTCCCATAGACTTCTCACTATTTTGTTTTTCCTCCTCTAATAGCAACTCCTGTTTTGATGGAGGATGACTCTGAAAAGAAGGGAGGAATCTAGATTTCACCATAGTATTTATATCCTCCGGAGTTAAATCCTCAAATAATAAATAATTCCCTTATGATTCACTCCAGATTTTCAATCCAGGTTCCTCTATTAGGGCATCCTCGTCCTCTGAAATAGACTCTTCATATTCCTGAGACCAAAATTGATCTAATTCATCCTCCATTCCCTTAGGGTCACCTTCATTGGGTGCATTTAAATCCTCAGGAAACTGAATGGTAGGTGTTGATTCCCTAAGAGGAGGGTCAAGAGTAGGCTCACTAAGGGTAAAATGGGATTCCACCAGATAATCAATAGGGGAAGCGATAGGAGCAATACAACCTTGACCCAGGTTGGTAGGGTTAAGGGGAATACTGTCATTGGGGTCAAGGTTTTCAAGAGGCACCATCTTTCCTCGCTTTTGACTCCAATATAGATTGGGTGGATAATCACTATGATCGTTCTCCTCTAGTGGCCATGTCTCATTGGGAGAGTCTAAGTGATAGCTACATAAAACTGGATCCCTATTGTTAATGGTTTCCCCAGAATTATTTTCATGATCATGGTCATATGGGTAGGGATCAGAATTATTGGGAAGCATGTAGCTAAGCTATCTTATTTCTTCATTTCACTATTGACTATTACTCAACATCTCTCCTATTGATTCCATTATTTCCTTTTGCTATTTTTGCATTTCTATCATAAAAGAGGAGAGGCTGGTATTATCAGGTTGGGGAGGATAGTCAATTTTAGGCTCTGGTTGCCTAGGGTATCAGTCCAACCTCGATATGGAAAATCATGAAGGGTGGGAGGGTTGGGTGCTTGCATGGAAGTAGGGATTTTAGGGTTGGAAAATCCTACTCCTAGGCTCTACTCAAAAGTGGGAGTTATCAAGCCAGTATTCTTGGGATAGGAATATGCATGATCCCATGAATTTTCAATGTACCCATCAAAGGATGGATACGCTCGTGGCTTGGGATCCTGATTAAAAGATGGGAAGTATTGACTCTGATAATCAAAATGATAGGAGTATGGGTGATCCATTTCTTTAAGCCAAACAGTTTTAACTCTCTTAGGATTTAGAAGAATTCAGAATATAAGCAGAAACTTCCTAGAGGGTTCTACTGTCAAAGCAAACGCAAATTTAGTGCGATCTACTTTTAGTAGATTGTAGGTCTTAGAATTAAATATTCAGTTGGTGGCCAAACAAGTTTTGCACAACTTATGCTTCCTAGAACAACCTTCACTGGTGCCTACAACCTACTCGCAAGGGATGGAAGTCTCGTATCGAGCCCACACACGAGGAACCGAAGTAACTTGGTGGATAGGCTTGTTGATTTCTGACTAACTTCCCTTGTGGTGCAAAAGAGGAGAGGTAGAAATTTATCTAGTGACCGTATGTGTGAAGTGCATGGTGTCTCACGTGTTTAAACATACAATCATGTTTTGAGTTTTGAAATTTCGCAAACAAGATCCTTTTGCATGCAATTTTCAGTCACAAATTTTAAAGTCCAACCTCTTAGCAGTCCCAACTTTTAAAGTGACCGCTGAATTAATTTGATTCAAGCACTTTGTGGTCCTAGATTTAGGTACAATGCCTATGCATGACAGGTAATTGATGCTCAAGAGAAGACGTACCTTACTCCCGCTTTCTTCATGCAAGAATGTATGCAATGCAGGAAAAATAAACTAGATGCTGCTCATTCAGTCCTAGATGTCGTCCTATAGATATGCAGCTTCTAGCAGGCAGTTCGAATTTTTTTTTTTAATATTAATAATAAGGAAACTTACCTAATCTAACTAACTAACGAACATGTAGTTCAAATAATTCAAATAATCCTATAATCTAAATAAATGGGAACACGCTCCCGAAAATACGCTCCCGCATACAAGAGCAATAAGAAATAAAGACGCACTGGGAACACATTCCCAAAAATGCCCGACAAGGGTCCAAAGTATAATAACAAAATTCTAATGTCTAAACTAAATCTAAACCAAGCTCTACTGACTGAATCAAAAATAGGCTCCTCTGTAAGACTATGTGGGTGGGATCAAGGCCCACGTGTTCCTATTGCTGGCCTCCAGGTGGCATCAAGGTCCACCAAAAAGATCGTCTCTGCCGTGTGCGTTCGTCGCGTTCGTTGTTCGATCATGCACACAACGAGAACCAATGTCAATAATTCAGAAAAGATTTTAAAATAGCATCAAAATAATATAAAATTCCTGAAAAAATTAATAGGCTTGTTTCCTCCTTGTTAATAGTGCCATTTGAAAGAGCGATGTTCGTTTTCATTGAAAACTTTAACATAAAATGATGTGTCGTTATATGTAATCGCGTGGTAGAAAATTGCTTTTCAAAAATATTTAATAATTCTCAAAACTAACAATGAAGAGTTAGGTCATCTCTACAGGGAGGAATTAGCCTATTTAAATAGTGAATAGTGTCTTGTTTATTCGGGAAACTGAATGGGCATGCATGCTAATTCATGCGATTCTTTTTCTCACATAACTGCTCATTTTAACCAATTAATCAAGAATGTAGGTATTTAGATGCAAAATCAGCACCATATAATATTTTGTTAACAAGTGAGCTTGACACTGGTAAACACTATAAATAATGATTTCTAGAGTACAACTTTTTTATGATAATATCTATGCATTAAATCATTCATGTGAGATATGCATGTGTAAATAATTTAGAAGAAGTCGAAGGAGGGCTATGCAAATTCACCTCAATAATGTAATGCCTTAAATAAATGAATAGTGACATCCACAATGGCATTTAACGTAAATATTAATTGAGGTATGGTCGGGCAAGTTTCGCGTGTTAGAAATTGGGGTTACAAGTAACCTGTCGTTGTAGTTGCAAAACACGTCGATCAAATAAAATTTATACCACAACTCCAAGGGAGTCCCTGGTCGAACACAGGGAGGCGACATTTACTTTATTGAAAACCATGCTTCGATTCGTTTCTTTTTGGTATTTTAGGGTTTTGTTATTTTTTTTTGTGTTTTTGAAATAAAAGACAAGCAAATGAATCATAAGATAGAGATGTGGAACAAAAATGGTATATATATCAATCCAATGTCTATTACAATCTACTATGAAGGCATAAAAAGAAAGGGAGGTGAGAGGAAATCTCCCAAATCGATTGTTCAGTGAGACGACGACGCCTGGCGAAAGCTCGGACGAAGGAGGTGAGGAGCGAGATGACGGAGGTGAGACGCTCGAGGACATCGGGTTGAGGAAAGCTTCCGCGTAGCTTTGGAATGGAGGTGAGAATATGGAGTTGATCTGCTACCGGAATGGAGGTGGGAGGATGGCTCCAAGGTGACCAATGAAGGGAGATGGGAAGTTGGAGGAGTATTTGGTGGGGCAGAGGTTCTCTACACTAATAGGCACCTTGGGAGCATGAGAACAAGCTCTAATGGAGCATTGGTAGGCTTGCTAGAGCTTGGGAGTAGGTGGGAGTAGAGTAGGTAGAGATGGCTTGGAGGGAAGGGGGTGTAGGTCCTTTTATAGTGGTGGAGAAGAGGCAAAAATCGGTATAGGACCATTGGTGACATCCAAGCCGTCGTTGGAAATGTCGTTGTAGGTAGCTCATGCCCGCTGGCACCCACAGTTGGCTTTCTTAGCATGCGATGAATTACTGACGGCTGTAAGCGTCGCTGTAAGTCTAGCTCATGCGTCGCTGTTGTCCACCTCACGTTGCACTGGCGCCGCTCTTGCCTTGCTGCACGCCTGTGCGCGCCCAAGCGTTGGTGTTGGACGTATGCGTGCTTGCGTGCCCGTGCGCACACCTACACTGCTGCGTGCATACGGTGTTGCGTGCGTGCACTGGCGGCCTAGGCTGTGCCACGTGGCACAATCTGGGCCATCGATCTACTTTTTGTAGGGGCTGCTACGAAGGTTGGATTGAGTCGATTTTCACGCCGTTAGGCTGCGATCGTCGATCCGAATCCATCCGCATGGTAGGATTTATCATTTGAAGCTCCAAATTATGTCTCCTAGTCCCTTGGCTATTGATCTTCCTCGGACTACGTATGGTGCTACGAGACTCCGGTCAAGGTGATTTCAGAGGCGTTGGACTCCAATCGTCGTCCAGATCAGATCCGTATGGTCAGATCGTCAATCTGAGGCTCTGAAATAAATATCGTTTTCTTCTAACCACAACAGGATGCAATTAACCTAAATTATATACAACTAATCTAAATGCAGAATGCTGCATGCTATGTAATATTTATAACATGAAATGCAAATCTAAGCATAAGAACATGCATGAATTGGCATTTTACCGTCAATAAATGTGTTTGCATCATACCCCCATGCCAATCTTTTGCTAGTCCCAGGAAAAATTAAACTATATGCTTTGTATAAAAGTAGAATTAGGATTAGATCACTTAGGCGTAAGTCATTTATTAACAATAAAAAATTTCAACTAAGGTCCTAAATTACGTAAACTCAACAGTACCCAGGTTCTCGCCTTATTTGAGAAGGGAAGATATATTTTTTTTTATTTTTCTTCTTTTCTAATCTTTTTGTACTCTTGGAGTTTAAGAGTTCTGGGATAACTTTTTACAGCTACCCGACCCACCCAAGACTCGAAAAGGACTCTAAGTGCTAAGCATCTTGTGAAAAATAGTGAAAGACTCACTAGACGGCCGTTAAAATGGACTTTGGATTTCTACGACCCTAGGTGACCTCGCCGAAAGGTTTATATTTACGATCTGTAGCTTTCTCCCTACTTTCTTTTATATGGGGTCAACACAAGGGCGAACCTAGTGTATATCTCTCCAGTTTATTCTACTTCCCCGCTTCTTCCCTAGGTGTTTTGGGAATTATTGTGCATTTTTTTCTTTTGTTGTGAGCTGGGTTATGGGCAACTGGCCGATGAGCTGTTACCACCGACAACTTGCCAGCCATACCCGTGCGGTGAAGTGTGGTTTTATTTGTTTTTTATTTTCTCCTTTTTCTTTTTCTTCTTTTCTTTTCTTTTTTGGTGTTTCTTTTTTTTTTTAAGTAGGTGGCTTCCCTGATCTAAGATTTACCTAAAGGCAGTACAATGAAAATGGTCCAGTGGCTGGGCTCTGGACAACCGACCGATGAGCTGTTACCACAGACAACTTGCCAGCCATACCAGCCAAGTCGGTCCATTAGCTACCCAATTTCCGTAAAAACTACTGGAAAGTGAGTCAGTGTAAAATTATGTGTAGATGCTTAGGCTTAAAGTCCCCCCAAATCAGAGGGCAGGTTGATAAGTCGCATACTTATCATCCCAATTTATTTACCAAATTAAAGTAAAATTTAATTGGCGAGGACTTGAGACTAAATCCACATTCGAGTGGACACCTGGGCTAATTAAGCCTGAAGACCTGAGGAGTTTAGGTGTTTTGGTCCTCTCGTATCATTTCCTAAAGTTAATAACTTCTAAATGCCTAAGTTCTCTTTTTCTAATTCCCTTTTTTATCTTTTTTCAAATTTTAAATTTTTTTTATTTTATAAGAAACTAAAAGAAATTCTACGAAGTTAACATAATGATTTCAGGAATCGATTATCCACCCACCCATGCATAAATGATGCAATGTCGTCATTGTAAAAATAAAGACATGAAAAGGGCGAAGTAAACAGAATATCACCTGAGTGTCGTGAAAATCTGGTCAGCTCCGCAGAAAGAAGAGTGTATACACACGTGCTAAGTTTAATGCCTTCAGCTAGGCATAACATACATACAAAGAAGAAATTGAGAATTCACAAGTGCGTGTCAGAATCAAAATCAAAAGGTTGATCCTAAAACCCATCTGCAGAAGATGTCCACAGACGTGGACGAGATTATGGTGCAGACCCATGCCCCAGGGTCAAGTGGTTTTCAGGTTCTGGGTGAAAATCACCTAGAACCGAAGGTTGTTGTGTTTGTGGGGTCAGGCCTACGGTTTAGTGGTGTGCAACCCAAGACCAAAGTGTCGGACAATGGGTAAAGATGGTTCAATAGGTGCGATTGTCCACTTAACATCTAGCTCCGAAAAATAATCAGTTATTTCGAACTTGGGTTGCACGTGAAAGATTTTGTAAGGGTCCTGGTAGAAAGTAGGTGATTTTAGGTCAATAGGTACCCTTAGATCCAAAATCAAACTTTTGTTAGAATTAGCCTCCCAAATCTTTATTTCAACAATTCTATCCTCCAACATCAAGGGCTCAGGCTTCGGGACCTCAACCATATTATTCACTAGATATGATTCTCCCAAGTGCAGAAATCGTGGCTGAATCAAGATTTACTTGGGCACAAAGATCTCAAAAGTCAGCTCTTCGGGGTGTAGAAGAGGACTGGGGTCACTGATTGAATCACCAAGATTCAGATCCTCCAAGTTAACCGCAACCGAATCGAAATCTTCAATAATTGGGCTACCAACTGGTTTGTCAGAATCCTCAAGCCCATTTGACTCACTAAAATCCTCTTCCTTAAGTTCAAGTGAGACTTCACCAAAAGATTCTTCACCCTCAGAGTCAAAGAATCAATGATCCTCATTTATATATGTCTCAAAATCATGTCATTTCATGGTTCGTGGAGGCATATGTTTCCTCGCTCTTTGGCTTGGGGATCTCGGGTGAATCAACCGGTTCATCCTCAAATGGTTGCTCTAGCCCATCCTGGTCATCCCCAGTCTCAGAAAATGTATCCCCCCTGACATGCGCCTGGGCGGGTTCAGACATTGGGTCTCCTGAAGGGGGTTCATCTTGTGAATCAACCCAAGATTTGACTAGTGCAACCACAAATTTTATCCTCAACCTCGACAATTTCCCAAGAAGAAACTCATCCAAGTCCCTATACCTAACACTATGGAGCAAATCTAATAGAGAACTATTAAGTTCATCAATCATTTTGATCACAGGCTCTAGTGCTTCAGTGCATGGTGTTGGCTGAGCTTCTAAAGATTGTATAGTGTTCCTCAAATTAGCCAACACCCTATCCTAGATCTGGTTCACCTGAACCAACTGGTTCGATTCAGGTTTGGGTGGGTTCAGGTTAAATCTAGGGGAGTTAAGATGTCGAGGTTCTTGGGTCCCTCCCTGAAAGTAGGTCATTCTAGGTTGTTCAAAGGATGGTGGTGACCTATATTCAATGGAATCATGATATCCTTCCAAATTGTAGATCGGGTTGGTTTGGTCATCAAAGGGTGGAGATACATAATCATTATAGCTCTGGGAGGGATAATAATCATAGTCTTGTCGCCTAGGGTTAGGCCCTGGACCCTAAGGTCCAGATTCATATCCCCAATCAAAGTCATCACAGCTAGTGGATGGGTAATTACAAGTCAAGTCAGGATAGTAATCATCATGGGGATAAGTGGTGGTAGGAGGATAGGTTGTGAAATGTGTGTAGGATGTGGAAGGGTACATGGTGATGTAAGGAGGGAAATCAGATGAGAAAGGAGCCCTGCAATACAAAAATACAAGCCTATCCATAGTTTGGGTAGCATAAAGGTCTATAGACTCTCAGAATCTGTCCTAAGATTATAGATGATTTACTCTACTTATGTCCAGGCAATCCAACTAGTTAGAAGGAGGGACTTGGGAGAGGGTTCTTGCTTTGGCTTGAACCTCCGATTCCTAGTGTACCCCCTAGCCGTGGTCGTTTGATGCTACTCCCCTAGCTAGACATCAGATTGCTAGCATAAGTAGGTTAATTGTGAATAATCTAAATCTGGATCTTGATGAGCGAATGGATCCTTAGGGCCAACGTCTAATTGATTTTAGTTAAGCTTGGGAAATTGGTGCTCTGGAATGTGATGGGCCCTTAATGGGTTGTGCCATTAATGATTTGTTTGAGAACATGTGAATGTGCACAACCAAGAGGTTTTCAAGCAAGATTATTAATGATGAGGTGAGTTTTAGGATTCGAATCTTACTTAATAGCTTTTAGGATTCAAGTATTAGGTGTTTTCAACCAAGTTTTGTGAGGCAAAACAAGTTTGTTGTTGAAAGCACGTGTTCAAGTATTTTCCTTTAGAAATCAAGAAAAATATGGAGTGCCTGGCTTGACCTAATTATTGAATCCTATGGGGCAGCTTGAAAATAGACCTCTTTTAGATTAGGTGGTGCGGCCTAAACAATTCACTCAATTGGCTAAAATGCACCACCGATTAAGGCACACAAAAAAGATGGTTAACCTAATATGATTTCTACTCTTTTATGTGTTGAATTCGTGTACTGGGTCCATAGGTCGGAAGCCCGGTTGAGAAGATGAAAAATCAAGTTCGATTATGCGCCTCAAATGTGGGTGTATAGAGTGTGTAAATTGATTTGTCTCACAGAAATATCTTTTTATTTTTTTTCATATAAGATGTGGGTGAGATGGGTGAAGGAGGCAAACAAGACAAACAAAGTCTATCCTAGGGACGCAAACACCTAAGTAGATTAGGTCTTGGTTACGATTGTGGCGAAATGAACTAGTGGCGGGGAAAGTAGGGGACACTTACAGAGTACTCTACCCACACTTCACTCCGATCTACCACACTTGGATCATCATGCTACGGTACTTGCAAGACAGTAGACCATAGACAAGTAGGGTTGGTGCTATGTAAATGCAAAGAAGTGCAATAAACAATAAAATAAATTCCGTTGCCTCCCCGGCAACGGCGCCAAAATGGTCGTGTCGTGTTTCGCCTGTTAGAAATCGGGGTTACAAGTAACCTGTCGTCGTAGTTGCAAAACATGTCGATCAAATAAAATTTATACCGAAACTCCAAGGGAGTTCCGAGTCGAACACAGGGAGGCGACGTTTACTTTATTGAAAATCGCACTTCCATTCGTTTCCTTTTGGTATTTTAGGGTGTTGTTATTTTTTTTGTGTTTTTGAAATAAAAGACAACCAAATGAATCACAAGATAGAGATGTGGAAAGAAAATGGTATATATATCAATCCAATGTCTATTACAATCTACTATGAAAGCATAAAAAGAAAGGGAGGTGAGAGGAAATCTCTCGAATCGGCTGTTCAGTGAGAAGACTGTGCCTGGTTGAAGCTCGGACGAAGGAGGTGAGGAGCGAGATGACGGAGGTGAGATGCTGGAGGACGTCGGGTTGAGGAAAGCTTTGGCGTAGCTCTGGAATGGAGGTGAGAAGATGGAGTTGATCTGCTACCGGAATGGAGGTGGGAGGACGGCTCCAAGGTGACCTATGAAGGGAGATGGGAAGTTGGAGGAGTATTTGGTGGGGCATAGGTTCGCTACATTAATAGGCACCTTGGGAGCTTGAGAACAAGCTCTGATGGAGCATTGGTAGGATTGCTAGAGCTTGGGAGTAGGTGGGAGTAGAGTAGGCGGAGATGGCTTGGAAGGGAGGGGGTGTTGGTCCTTTTATAGTGGTGGAGAAGAGGCAAAAATTAGTATGGGAGCATTAGTGACATCCGAGCCGTCGCTTGAAACGTCACTGTAGGAAGCTCATGCTTGCTGGTGCCCACAGTTGGCTTTGCTAGAATGAGATGAATTACCGATGGCTCTAAGCGTCGCTGTAAGTCTAGCTTAGGCGTCGCTATAGTCCACCTCACGCTGCGCTGGCTCCACTCCTGCCTTGCTGCGTGCGTGCGTGCCAACGCGCTGGCGCTACGTGTGTGCGTGTGGTGTTGCGTGCGTGCACTAGCGGCCTAGGCTGTGCCACGTGGGGCAGTCTGGGCCATCCATCTTCTTCTTGTTGTAGTGGTTGCTACAGAGGTTGGATTGACTCGATTTTCGCCCCATTAGGCAGCGATCGTTGACCCAAATCCATCCGTTCGATCGGATTTATCATTTAAAGCTCCAAATTATGTCTCCTAGTCCCTTCGCCATTGATCTTCCTCGGACTGTGTATGGTGCTACGGGACTCCGGTCGAGGTGATTTCAGAGGAGTTGGACTCCGATCGTCGTCTTGATCAGATCCGTATGGTCGGATCGTTAATCCAAGGCTCCAAAATAAATATCCTTCTCCCCTAACCACAAAAGGACGCAATTAACCAAAATTATATACAACGAATCTAAATGTAGAATGATGCATGTTATGCAATATTTATAACATGAAATGCAAATCTAAGGCTTGGGACATGCATGAATAGGCATTTTGCCCTCAATAAATGTGTTTGCATCAAGTTATTACTGTAGCAAAATAGGGGTTTTGTTCCCCTTGTGCACACGCGGAGTAGAAGGCGTGGCTGGAGGTGCTGTGCTCGGAGTAGATCGGCCAAGATGCGGGCTTCGCGTTGGTGATCGTGGCGTCAACGGAGGTGGCAAGCGACAGCTGGCCGGAGCTTTGGATGCTGTCGGTGGCGGCTTGCGTGTTGGTGTGTATGGACAGTAGGAAGGTCTACCGCGGGTGTGGACGGCCTTGTGAGGGCAAGGCGAAGTCGATGGCACTGTTGGAGTGAAGCTTCGTGGCATGTGGAGGTGGCTGCACGTGGAGGTGGACGGTCGGCGATGGGTTCCTTTGGGGAAGCAGATGAATAGTGCGGTGTAAGGTGCACTGCACGTGGTGACTTAAGCGCAGTCGGGTGTTGTTGTGTGCTTGCGTTGTGCAAGTTTCACGGTTGTGCGCTGCACGGTTGCACGCTGTGCGTGATTGTAAGAGCGCGGCACCTGCGCTATGGCCGTGCGTGACTAATGATGGTGTGGTGCCTGCGAGCGCTGGCGAGGTTGAAAGGGCGCGCACACGTGTGGTGGACAGGTTGATGGGTGCGGTGCCTACAGGCACTTGGTGCGGCATCTATGGGCGCTACAATGGTGCGCGCATGCGGTGGACAGGATGGTGGAAGTTGGTGCACAGAGACCACAGTGCAAGCTTGAAACACAGGGTGCGCTTGTTCCACAGTGGTGAGACGGAGATGATCCCCGCCAGGGGAGGAAGATCAGACTCTCCCTCGGTGGACGCGGCTTCTTCTTGAACAAACTCTCCTCCTTTTCCTTTGCTGCAAGTATCTCCAACTACTCGTGACGATCGCGAGTGGTTGGAACGGCAGATATGCATGGGCGATTTCTTCTTCAGACTTCTAACTAGAGCATCAGACGTCTTGAAAAAATGTAATGCCGTGAATTTGTGATAGTAATTTCAGACGTCCAATCTAAGACCCAGACATCTTATATAAGTAAAAATGTGCGCCTGATTCTTGTACCTAGCTTGCATTCATCAAATAAATTATACTATCATAACATATGCTATTAAATGTAAAATTGAAGCATAAAATTAAATGCAGGCCAAGGTGAATTGCCAAATAACTCCTAATTAATTAACAACTAAGAACAAATAATTAAATAGTACTTAAGCTAAATAATATTCTTCAAAAGTGGATTTATCACGTAGCCATAAAAGGTTATCCCAAAACTCTCAAATTCCAAAAGTACAAAAAAAATTAGAAAAGAAGAAAAGTAAAAAAATTGTATCTTCCCTTTTCAAATAAGGCGAGGACTTAGGCAGTCTGCATTCTGGCAGGCACCCGGTACTGTGGAGTTTTCATAGTTTAGGACTGTAGTTGAAATTTTCTACTGTTAATAAACAACTTAGGACTAAGCAATCGAGTCCCAATTCTATTTTTATACATAGCATATAGTTTAATTTTGCTAGAGACTAGCAAAAGATAGTCATGGGGGTATGTTGTAGATGCATCCATTTAGGTTAAAATGCCTATTTATACATGTTCTTAGTCTTAGATTTGCATTCCATATTATAAATATTGTATAGCATACATCATTCTGCATTTGGAGTAGTTGTGTATATTTCGGGTTAATTGCATCCTTTCTATGGTCAGGAGAGAAGGAGATTTATTTTGGAGCCTCGAATTGACAATCCGACTATATAGATCTAATCAAGACGACGATCGGAGTCCAATGCCTCCAAAATTGCCTTGATCAGAGTCCTGTAGCACTATATGTAGACCGAGGAAGATCAATGGCAAAGGGACTACGTGATGCAATTTGGAGCTTCAAATGATAAATCTGACTACAAGATGGATTTGGGTCAACCATTGTAGCCCGACGTGAAAATCAACTAAATTCGACCTCTGTAGCTACCCCTACAAAGGAAAGAAGATGGATAGTCCAGGTCGCACCACATGGGGCAACCCACGGTACCCATGCGCATGCACGTGCCACCTCACGCACATAGCAGCGCGGGTGCACGTGTGCATGGAGGCATGCATGCACGCAAGCGCAGCAATGCAGTGCACGCGGGCGTGGGCGAGTAGGTGGGTAGCGTGCGTGCATGTGCGACAAGGTTACGTGAAGCTCACACCAGCGGTCCGACAGAAGAGGCGCCTGATGCGTGCAACAGCAGGGGTTAGGGTTGGTGCAGGATCTTCAGCGACATTTGCTGCGGATCTTCAGTGATGTTTCTGGCCGCCACTAAATGTCCTCTATATGAATTTGATTCTTTCCTCCACTATAAAAGGACCCCTACCCCTCCGATTCTTCTTCATCTCTTCCTTTCTTCCTCTCACCACCTTCAAGGCTCTAGAGAGAGCTTGTCCTAAGCTTAGGATGCTCCTCTAGAGTAGAAAACAAGCATTTGTTCCCGCCTCTCTTCCTCCTACGTGGAGCATCTCATGGTCATCTTCTCACCTCCCTTTAGGAAGAAGATCCTCACAGCGATGCCGTCCTGCCCCACCCTCTGGCTCCGTCCTTATTCATCCCACTCCTCACCACCTTCCTCCAGGAGACGTTAGAACGAGTCATCCTCCAAGCAACCGTTGAGGGGGATTTCTCTCAGCTATCTCTATCTTTATTGCTTTCGTAGTATAGTTTTCCGACTTTCCTAGTTGTAATAAACATTTGATTATAAAAATACATGATTGTTTCTCTCTCTCTCTTTCTCTCTCTTTTTTTTTTGCAAGTAGATTAGCTTGAATTCATCAACCTGATCTCTTGCCCTATTCGAATACCAAAAAAATAACAAAAGATAAAAATGACAAAAAAAGATAAAAAGCGAAATGTTGATTTCAAAACCAAATGTTCGCTTCCCCATGTTTGACCTGGGACTCACTTTTCGAGTTTCGGTTATAAATTTTATTTGATCGATAGATTTTCCCATGAATTGAACTACGATGATGGGTTTTCCAAACTTGAACCTTTTCACGACGAATCTCCACTGAATCAAGTACCCACTCACATCAATGATCATAAGGTACTCTTGGACTTTATCATGAAAAAAATTTTCACGAGATTCAGAGTTCCCAAGGCCATCATTAGTGACGAAGGATCCCATTTCACTCATTCTCATTTATGTCTCCTATTATCTAAGTATGGGGTCAATCACAAGATCTCTACTCCTTATCACCCCTAAACAAATGGCCAAGCTGAAGTTTCTAACTGGGAGATTAAAAATATCTTATAAAAATTGGTTTGGCCTGATCATAATGTCATAAACATGCATGTATTCATGATTAAATGCTTACTTAAGATAGTTCTTATACCTAGCATTGCATTCCATACTATAAATACATCATAACATTTATCATACTGCATTTAGTGTAATGTGTATAAATTATACAATAATTCCTACATTATTGGGGCCAGGAGATGAGGCACAACATTTTGAAGCTTCAAATGCAAAATCATATTAGATGAATGAATCCGGAGCAACGATCGCAGTCCGGCAATGCATAAATCATCTCAATCCGAGCACCGTAGCATCTTCTACAAGCTAAGAAAGGTGGATGATCCAAATGGTGCCACGTGGCACCATCCAGAGCACCCAACGTCAGCCGACATCCCTCTCAAGGCCTTCCAACATGTGATCTCAGTTGTTGGATGAAAATCCAACTACTAAGAAGGCTCCACCACGCACCCACAGCCGCTCTTCTCGACTCAGGCATAAGCATGGCGCATTGGTTGAGGCATCCACTACTGAAAGAGGGGTATGGTTTGAGACCTGCCAAGCCCCCCCATTCGCTCAATTGGAGGCGATGCTTGTACGACCAGCATAGCACACTGCGCCAACGCATGTGCATGACATGCGTGCGTGAAGCATGAGCCAGTGCAGTGCACAGCGATGCAACGCATAGCCAGCATGTGTGTGCTTGACAAGGCAGTGTGTAGCGTGTGCCAGTAGCACCACATGGATCTTCAACGATAGCCTGGGACGATCTTTAGCGACAACTGCGGATGTCACTAATTGTCTGTGTGTAGAAAGCTTCTTCTCCACGACTATAAAATCCCACCTACACCTCCCCATTTACCATCATCTCTACCTATGCTATTCTCACCTACTCGAAATCTCCAAAGAGCCCTCCAAACTCTCTAGAGCACTCCTAAGCTCCACAGATTCTCCTATTAGTGCAAAAATCCCTTCCTCCTCCAAATATTCATCCTTTACCTTACATCCTTCATAGGAAATCCTAGAGCTGTCCTCCCACCTCCATTCTGGTAGATGATCACCTCCACCTCCTCATCCCCATTCCTTTCTTGGTGAAGCTTTCCTCTACCCGGATTCATCATGTGTCTCATCCTCGACATCCAGCATCTCTCCTCCTTCCTCCAAGCTGCCGCCAAGTGCCGTCGTCTCTCTACTCTCTTTATTGTAAGTTATTTTATCATTCTCCTAAATACTAAACAAACAACAAAACCTAAAAACACCAATAAGAAGAAAATTGAAACAAAGATTTCAAGGAACAAACATCGCCTCCCCGTGTTTGACCCAGGATTCCCTTTTGAGTTTCGGTAAACTTTTATTTGATAGAGAATTTTGCGACTACTACAACAGGTCTCCCAAAACCCTAACTTTTCTTCGTGAAAACCTGCTCATCATTTTGGTGTCGTTGCCAGGGAGGTAACGGACTTTGATTCAATTTTTCGTGTTTCTCCGCATTACTTACGTATTTTTCTAACCTATCTTTCTTCTTCGATTCACTATCTTCCAGGAACCTGATTGAGGAGTCGAAGGTGGTAGATTGGAGTATATTGCGGGTAGAGATGTTTATAAGCTTCCCCCTACTTCCCCACTCACTAGTTCAATTCACCACCTAATATACTTAGGTATTTTCAGGAAGACTAGGATAGAAGTTGTTTGTCTTGTTTGCCACCTCTACACATCTCACTCCCATATAAAAAAAAACATAAAAAAATATATACTTTCTGATTGTGGAACAAATCAACGTACACACTAAACATACCCACATTTGAGGCACATAACCTCTTTTGGTTATATCTACTCAATTGAGATTTTCACCTTTGGAATCGGTACATGCATGAACGCATATAAAAGAGTAGAAATCAAATTTGGTTAATCACCTTTTGTGTGCCTTAATT
The DNA here is from genome assembly GCA_037157565.1 of Thalassia testudinum. Taxonomy (NCBI): domain Eukaryota; kingdom Viridiplantae; phylum Streptophyta; class Magnoliopsida; order Alismatales; family Hydrocharitaceae; genus Thalassia; species Thalassia testudinum. Next base: position 92,026,689 of record JAZHRO010000014.1, on the reverse strand, counting down.
GGTGGTGCATCTGGGCCAATTGGTTGAATTGTTTGGGCCACACCACCTAATTTCAAACTAATTCATCCGGTAGCTACCCCATTGGAATCAAATTATTAGGTCAAGCCAAGAACTCTATATTTTCTTAATTCATAAAGGAAAATATTTGAACCCATGCTTTCAAATTTGGTTTGCCTCTCAAAAAACTTGGTTGAGTACACCTAATATTTGAATCCTAAAAGCTACTAAGCAAGATTTGAATCCTAAAACTCACTTCATCTTCAATAATCTTGCTTGAAAACTCTTGGTTGTGCACATTCACACATTTTCAAACGATCTATTAAAGGGCACAACCCATTAACAGGGCCCATCACATTCCAAAAGTAGTACATTCCCAAGCCTAACTAAAATTGAGTAGACGTTGGCCCTAGGATTCACAATGTCTGTTTCATGTTACTCTCATGAATGCACTTCGAATTAGTGACGTTTGGTTGTTTCAAAAGGTGCTAAGTTGGGCTGTCCAACTGTCAAACGACTTAAGTAGGGGTGTGGCATAATTAGTGGCCTTCGGCACATGCTCCCCCTACTTTGCCAGTCCAACTTTACCATCTTCGAGAGAAACAACAACACCAAATTCGAGATGTTGTTGGAGTTTACTTCTGAGGCATAGGACCTTAGGCTACCCAATTTAAGGATAGGCTTGCATTTTTGTGCTGCAGGATTCCACTTTTTTCCCCATCCTTCTGACTTCCATCCAATGCATGCTTGGAAGAAGGTCAGGATAAACGGTTGTTTATCATAATTCTTATGCGTTAAAACAAATCTTGTCCTTAGGAATTTGCTCCGCAAATGGGTTTTTCGGTTGCATTTAGGCATCATTTAGGTTAGGCATGCATTGCATTTTTTATTGTGCTTTTAATGTGTTTCTTGGAGTGTTAGGGAAACATAGATTGACAGATCCCTAAAACCCTAGCACTCTTGACAGCAACTGGTTAAGAGGAAGCATAATTAGGCTAGGACTCAGCTAATTCTAGCTCATCATGGCTGGATGCCAGCTCCCTTGGATTAGGGTTAGCTCCATTTAGCTTACCTTAACTGAATGGTAGCTCAAGGTAGCTCATCTCAGCTCAACCCAACTCAAGCCAACTCAGATCTCTCTCAACATAGTTGAGTTTAGCTCATCTTAGCTCCCATCAGTTCACTAGGAACTCTAGCTAGCTCAATTGAGTTGACAGGAGTTCATCTCAGCTCGGCCCCAGCTCATTCCAGCTCCACCTTGCTCGTGGTAGCTGGAATCGTTGCTAGCGGAGCTACTACTTGTCAACTAGTAGCTATTCTAGCTCTAGAGCTCTCATTTGAGGCAGTTCCAACTCAACCTAGCTCCAGCTAGGTTGAGTCCAACTCAACTTAGCTCAACTACCCATGCCTAGCTACTAGAAAAGAACTAGGTTGCTTAGCTAAGTAGTTGAGCTCCCCATGAAGCTGCCTCATCAGAACCAGCTCTAGATTTACTTTCTCCGACTCCTCCTTCAAGGTACCCTAGCTACTTAACCTCTACTCTATTAGCTAAGCTAGCTTAGCTAAGCTTTCAACTGGCTCCACCTCCTTGGTCGTCCACCTTTTCCCTCTTAACCATAACTAACCCTAACCTAACCCATCACCTTTTGGCACCAACCCACACCAACTACCACCAATCACACCCCATCAAGTTGGTGCCAAAAACACCACATGCATCCCTTCATTTTGGCCCCAACATGTGCCTAAATCCTAGCCCTACACATCACCACCTAAAGCCATCCCTACCATCCACCAAACCCTTTCTAGAAACCCTCCATTGACGCCAACCTTAAGCCCCCCTAACTACCCTAAACTACACCAAAGTTGGAGCCAAAATACACCACCCACAGCCCCTCATTTTGGCACCACCTATATCTATCCTTAATCCTATAACCACCACCACATGGAGCCATCCTAAGCCTTCCTAAAACTCACACCACTAAACCCACCTAAACCCTCCTATAGTTGGTGCCAAAACACCTAACCACACCCCCGCATACCCCTTATGTTGGTGCCAACTAACCGTAGCCATCCATCTCCTAATAACCACCCTATGATATAATCTTAGCCCTATAACACACTAACCTATCCCTTAACCCTACCCTACATAGAGTTGGTGACAACTCTTCCACCTACCATAACCACCACCTTATACACCTCTCTATCCACCATCCACCAACCAACTTCCACATCCTAGCCTTCCATCATAGGACCTTTGCTTTAACCCTAGTTAACTAACCTTATCCCCTACCAATCCTATATATACCCATACCCACCACAATTAACATCCACCTTTGGCTACATATTTCTCTACCTATACTTCCACCTGCATAGAAGGACAACAGAGGAAGAAGAAGAAGAGGATTAAGGGGACACACTCTCCCATTGGTGCCTTCCCCTCTTCTCTTCTTTCTTAAGCCCATGCCAACCAATGGAAGAAGCCAGCCATTAAAAGGAGACCTAGGGTGCATGGCTACCCTAGGAGGAGGATTTGAGGGTGGTACACTACCACCCTTGGGGGAGGAATTAAAGGTGGTCCATGCCACCTTTGGAGGAGCTTTTGATGGTGGAATTCCATCCACCTTTGGGGAGATCAAGCACGCCCCCACTTGGGCTTGCCAGGAGACCACACCTTTAGAGGAGCTTTTCAAGAAGATGGAGCTCTTTTTGACTGCGGGAGTAGCCATAGTTGGAGCAAGAGCATTTCTTCTTCACCATTCAAAGGATTAGTCTTTTGTATTGTCATTATTTATTTTTATTTGCTAGTTTTAGAAGCATTCCTCTACTAGGTTTTGTGTAAAGCATTTTTTTCCATCAATTAAAGTTGCCTTTTTCCCAATTGGTCTTTATTGCAATTCTTGTTACTTTTCCTTTAGTACATTTTCATTCTATCTTTCTATTTACCCTAGGCCTCAACGTGCCTAGGCTGAGCTTAGAAAGAAATCAATTTTTGCCACTTGGATTTCACGTATTATGTGTTAGTCTTTTCCATAATCAAAACCGCATCACCTTGTTATTCAAAAATCCAAGAAAAGTATATATTAAAAAAATTTTGAAAGGAAGTTGATTTTCATTTTCGAGTAAGAGATTAGAATTTTGCAAACATCACCTCCTTGCACGACCATAGATACTCTCCCTATCTAGGTTTATAACATTTAAAAGCATTTACAAATTCGACTATTACAACGATTTGAAAACCCTATTTACAAATCACATGTATTTTCGCAACACTTTTTGGTGTCGTTGATGGGGAGACACGACTTTGCTTTATGATCTTTCTCTTGCTTGAAGTGGATCTCATCCCCTTGTCTCTCTTCTCTCTTGTGTGCGTAGCAATTACTTGAAGAAAGTAGGATTTAGGAAGGAGCCTGCAATTCCTTGTTTCCCACGAAAATTCAGGTTGGTTCCTCTTTCTAGTCATACATAGCTCTAAAAATTATCAAAATAGATTAAACATGGCTTCTAGGATCTCAAACAATTAAGTTAAGTGGAGTGGTTTCATCTAAAATTCAATTGATTGCTTGTTTGCATCATTAGATACCACTCCACTTCAAGTGTTGGTAGTCTGATTTTTGGGTTCAGACTTTTGTCCAGACTTCAAAAGTCAATTCCCAACACCATAAACCTATAAAAGTCTTAAAATTTCCCCTTGTGCTTCCAAATCAAGTGAGGAACATCCATTCCAAATTTCAGAGCAATTGGATTTGTATAAGATTTTTAAAAATTTGTGGACTTTAGAGGGGTCATCTCCTCTAATCTTCCTATTTTTCTACTATCTACGCATTTTAGGAATTTTTATGCTCATCAAATTTTTAAGAAATTTAGCTCTCTGGAATTCTTGTGAAATTCTAAACATCATATAAAATCACAAAAATTTTCTGAGGCCAATGGTATTGAAAAGTCCAAAATACACTCGGGTATCATTTCTGGACTTTGACACCAGCACAAAGAAAAATTCTAAAAGAATACCAAACAAATTCTTAAAATCGCAAAAAAATATCTTTTGGGAATCCTTATTTGATTTAACTTATGGTAGTGATGTTATTTGCATTGTTTGGACCACTACTTAAATTGAAAGCTTAAAAAAAAATTCATTGATAGTTAAATTTCTATTTAGGATTTAATTGATTAGAGCTTCTTTTCATTTTGAGAGACCAACAAATTAAATGAAACTTATCTTCACCAATATAACTTGATTTCCTTCTATTTTTGGAATCTCAAACATTTTTGAAACCTTCGAAAGAAAATCCTAAAATACACTATGCTAAATCAAATTCTAAAAGCAGAAAAACAAACAAATTTGTGTGACAACTTGTTTGCTATTGGAATCACTTTCCAATCTTGCAAACACTTAAAAATTGAAGTAACAAGGCATTACCCAAATAAACGCTCTCCACATTCCATGTTCACTCTAGTCTCTTAGACCTAACTAAAAATTGTAGCAATTTACCCCTAAATTTTCATCAACTTAGGCTTGCTATATAGGATTTATGTTTTCCCTAGTTAATAAAAATTTTGTCCTCTATATCTGGTGTCAGGCTGAGGGGACATGTCAAAAGACCAAGCGCGGGTTTGCAGTACCCCTAGGGATTTTCCTGGGAAATTATTGGGCCCAAACCTCCCCTTATGCAACTTGGCCAAATTTGTTGATAGAATGGGTATTCACTATTGATTTTTTATTTCCTAGGTAGATCAAGTCTTAGGTTAATTTGTAGGGAGTCACATTTAAGTAAGCTCTAGAATTTTGTTATTTGAATTGCACACTTTCTCTCATCTCTCTTTGTTCTCCTCCCCTCCAATTCTTCCCCAAAAAAGTGCATGCACGGGTGAAGGTCCCATAACCCACATCGTGAGGGACCATCTGATTTTGCCCCTGCACGAGAAAATCTTTGTTTTCTTCTTCTTCCTCTTCTAGGAATATGGGAAACCCAGGAAACCAACAAAAAAATTCTGGTTCTGCCTCTAACCTGTCAGCCGACCCATAAGCTGACTTCTCAATCCCTAACCTCCCTCATCTAGAGCAACCATAAAATCTTGTAGGGCTAGGTGGCCCTTAAATCCAAACTCAAAATGCAAACCCCTTTGCCTTTATGGTCAACCATTTGGTTCGACTTTAATAAAATCAAGAAAATTTGGCTAGAACTGTGATGAACCTTGCCAACCAAGGGCAAGACCTACCACCCTATCATCAGCCTGTCATTCCTCGTAAGGATTTTTATGATCCTTCCAACTATGAGGAAAGACCTTGGGTGGTTAAACTACAAGGGCATTTTGAGATCAAACCAGCTATTATTAACCTAATCAAGCATTTCCATGGTATTCCGAGAGAGGACACTTTTTGTCATCTTGAGGAATTAACTGTCCTCGCTCAAACCACCCATTCCTGCAATGTGCAGGAAGACGTATGGTTAATGAGACTTTTTCCTCTCTCTTTAAAAGATAAAGCTTCGCACTAGTTTAGAACAGTTGAGTGCCTTATCACCACCTCGCCCCAATTAAAGAGCGCTTTTCTAAAAAAATTTTCTCCAATCGATCGAACTAATGCTTTGAAAGGATCCATAACTACCTTTCAACAAAAAAATGGTGAACCCCTGCATGAATCTTTGGAAAGATTCCAAGAACTTCTAAGAAGTTGTCCACACCATGAAATTCCACAATGGTAGTTAGTGCAGATCCTCTATCATGGATTAGAAGATCAATTGAAGAGATTTGTGGATGCCACATGTGGGGAAATTCCTTTAATAAGGATGCCCAAAGTGCCTACCTCCTTGAAGAAATGAGTGAAAACTCATTTAATATCACTACAATGGACACTTTCGGTAGAAGTCAAAACCCAAGACATGAAGTCAATGAAATTAACTCCAAATCCACCCCTATTCTAGTCACTCAAGATGATCTTTAAATGATAGCTGAACGACTGGAGAAGATGCAAATTCACTAGAAAAAAATGGAAGAAAAGTTCACTCACAAACAAGCTCCACACCTTAATTCTCCACACTTTAACTCTCCACACAGTAACACTACACAACATTGATGCCACACTTGCTGGTTAGTAGTTTTTTGCTGATTTTACATAAGATTTCACTAGGAATTTTGATTATCTAAATTAGAATATTCTTGGTCCCACCATGGAAAATATTTATGCACTAGAGGAGCAATTTAGAAACCCCTCAAATACTTACAATCAAAACTAGAGGACCAACCTGAATCACTCCTAGAAAGCTTCGAACTCGATTCTGTTTCCATACAAAATCAGTTTGGGAATTATGGGCAACCCGCATATCAACTTGGACCATCCCAGGAAGATATCAATACCCAGGTCATGAAGACTCTGGAAGGTATGCAGAATCAAATGATGGAAGTAACCCACTTGATCACTAACTTGCAACAACAAGTTAAGGTTTCAATAATAATCAGGCTTCCCATTCCCATCCTAGAAAGAACCACAATACAAACATAGTTAGCCTGACGAACGAGGAAACCACTCAAGATCCCCTGCCTATTAAAGAAACCCATTTTAATGAAAAATAGATCAACACTTCTCCCTCTTCCTTTAACCCTGTTTAGGAACCTAATAATGCAAAACAGGAAAACCCTATTGATAAACACCAGTTTATCATCATTCTTATGCATTAAAACAAACCTAGCTCTTAGGATTTTGCTCTGCAAATGGGTTTTTGGCTAGCATTTAGGCATTAATTAGTTTAGGCATGCATTGCATTTTCATTATTTTTTTAATATATTTTTGTAAGTGTTAGGGATATATAGATTGCCAGATCCCTAATACCCTAGCACTCAGGAAGGCAACTAGTGAAGGAGAAGCTATCACCAGCTAGAACTCAGCTTGATCTAGCTCACCTAAACTAGGGCTAGCTCTTCCTAGCTCCATTCAGCTCATCTCAGCTGAATGGAAGCTTAGGAGAGCTCATCTTAGCTCACCCTAGCTCAAGTCAGCTCTGATCCAGCTCAACTTAGCTAAGTCTAGCTCATCTCAACTCCCATTAGTCCACAAGGAGATTTAACAAGCCAGTTGACTAGACTGGAGTTCACCCCAGCTCAGGTCCAACTACATCTAGCTCCACTCAACTCCAGCTAGCTAAACATAACTTCATTTCAGCTCAGGAAGATCAAATCCAGCTCCCGGGGATTCATCTTAGCTCAACTCAGTTGAGCTAAGCTACCTTAGTTGCCTTAACCAACTCGATCCTCCACCTGAGAACCAGACCTAGCACACCTCAGCTCATTATGGTAGAAGACAACTCACTTTAGCTTGGCTTAGTAGCTAGCAAAGAACTAGCAAGCCAAGCCAGGTAGAGTAGCTCCACGACACCCTTCTTTGCAGCAGCTAGCTCCAGCTCAAGCTTCGAACTTCTCCTCCTCAGCTCTTATCCTCAAACCCTTGCTCCAACACCTCCTCCTCTACTCCACCACTAGCTAAGCTGGCTTAGCTTAGCTTAGCTAGGCTCCAGCTCCCTTGGCAATCCACCACCTGAAAACCCTTCCTATCTAGCTCCACCAACTCAACCCTACCTAGGCTCAGTTAATCTAGCTCCACCCTACTCCAAGTTGGTGCCACGACCATCACCACCTTTCACCCCTCAACCACCACCAAAGGGCACCAAAAAAGTGGAGCAAAATCCAGCATAACCACCCCTTCTTGGCACCACTTTTTCCCTCCAAAATTCCCTTCTTCTCCACCATACACTTCTCCAAAAAATCGTCTCCACCATCCACCTCACCTACCTTCTAGAAGACCCATAATTGGCACCAACCATGGGTGCCTCTTCATGGCCATAACCACCCCATGGCACCCCCATGGTTGGCACCCGCAAAAATTAGCCCGAAGATCAACGTAACTGCCCCTAACCACCACCTAAGTACATCCTAGCCATCCACCTAACACAGGCCTACTACTCCCCTCTCCACCACTATAAATACCCATCATATTCCACCAAAAAATTCACCCTTGGCTACAATTTTTCTACCTATATTTCTACCTACATAAAAGGTTAAGAGAAGATGAGGAAGAAGAAGATTAAGGGGATATTCTGTCCCCTTGGTGCCTTCCCCTCTTCTCTTCTCTCTTGTGCCCATGCCAACCAAGGAAGGAAGCCAAGCTTTGGAGGACAACCTAGGGTAAACGCCTACCCTAGGAAGTGGAATCAAAGGTGGTCCACGCCACCTTAGTAGGAGCCTTTGATGGTTGAAATCCATCCACCTTGGAGGTGTTAAACACACCCCCCCTGAGGGCTTGCTAGGAGAAGACTATCTATGGTTCAAGAAAAAGAGGAGGACCCTTTTTAACTGTGAGAGCAGCTGGAGTCGGAGCAAGGAGCATTCCCTCTTTGCCATCATCATCCAGGATTTGTTTTTTAATTTTTGTAGTTTTACTTTTTGTAGTAGAAGCTTTCCTCTACTTTTGTAAAATAGAAATCTGCTTAATATTAAGCTGCCTTTTCTACTTGGTGTAGCCTCTTTTTATTTTAGTTTTTAGCACTTTCACTCCCTCTTCTCAATTATCCTAGGCCTTCACATGCCTAGGGTGAGCTTGAGAAGTGGTCTTTCTTGTCTCCTTGTAGTTAAATTAGATTTAGTCTTTTTCCGCCATCTTGGGTTTGCCCCTTTATTTCAAAAACCTAAAAAAGTATATATTTGAAAAGACCAAAAAGAAAGGTGATTTCCGCATTTCCAAGCAAGTGATTGATTTATCAAATGTTGCCTCCTTAGATGACCCTAGATACTCCCCTATCTAGGTCTTACAAATTTTAAAAGCGAATCCATTTTTGTGCGTTGCAACGACTTAAAACCTTAATTTAACAAACCATGCAAAAATGCGATCACTTTTTGGCACCATTGCTGGGAGGCATGTCTTTGCTTTTATCATTTTTCTCTTGTTTGAGGTGGATCTCATCCCTTTCTCTTTTCTTCTATCTCTTGTGTGCAGGAACAACAGTAAGCAAGCAGGAATTCTAGAAAGGAAACAAATCCCTTGTCTTCCCATGGATTCAGGTTGGTTCCCTTTATCTTGTCACATAAAGCATTAAAAGACTATCAAAATATATTAAACTTGGCTTTCATGACCTTAAACAACTTAATTAAGTGGAGTTGTGAAGTTTAAAATTCATTGCTTGCTTGTACGCTTCATTAAACACCACTCCAATTGAAGTGTTGGTATTCTATTTTTCGGGTCCAGATTTCTATCTGGACTTGAAAAATCAATTGCCAAAACCACAAGCCTCCTAAAATCTTGAAATTTCACTCAACGATTCTAAATCAAGTATGGAACATTTGTTCCAAATTTAAAAACAATTGACTTTGTATTTAATTTTTAAAAATTCGTGTACTACAGAGGGGTCACATCCTTTATTCTTCCTATTTTGTTACTGTCCGTGAATTTTAGATTTTTTCTACTTAGCTAATTTTTATGAAATTTAGTATTCTGGAATCCTTAAGAAATTTCACACATCATATAAAATCACAAAAATTTTTTGAGGCTGGTGGTGGTACAGAAAGTCCAAAAAATCCACGGGTATCATTTCTGAACTTTGACAACAGCACAAATAAAAATTGAAAACAATTATCAAACAAATTCCTAAAATCTTAAAAAATTTCTTCTAAAATCCTTGTTTGATTTTCTTCAAAGTAGTGGTGCTGTTTGACTTGTTTGCACCACTACTTAATATAGAAAGCCTAAAAACAACTCATTAGTAGTAATTTTCTACCTTAGGATCAAATTGCATTAGGGTTTTCCTTTGTATGTCTAGAAAACCACTTTTAAAGGAAATTGACCATTAACAGTACAACTTGTTTTCCTTTGATTGTGGAAGTTCCAAACTTGTTCGAACATTTGAAAAGAGAAACCCTAAAATACATTAAATTAAATTGAATCCTAAAAGACAGAAATACAAAAATTGTGTGACAACTTTTTCTTTTTTTATTGGAATCAACTTCCAATCCTTGCACACACACAAATTGAAATAATAGAGCAATACCCAAATCAATGCCCTCCACATTCCGTGTGCACATTAATATCCTAGATGTAATTAAAATTTGTAGAAATTTGACCCCTAAGGTTTCATCAACTTAGGCTTGCTATCTAGGTCTTAAGTTCACCTTAGCTGATTTCAATTCTATCATCTATATTTGGTGTTCAGGCCAAGGGGCCATGTCAAACGACCAGGCAGTGGTTTGTACAAGCACCTGGGATTTTCCTAGGGAACGCTTGGGCCCAAACCTCCCCTTAAACAACTTGGCTAGAATTGTTGACAGAATGGGTATTCACTAGTGATTACTTCTTTCCTAGGTAGACCAAGTCTTAGGTTAATTTTCTAAGGAGTCACTTAATTCAGGTCTAGAAATTGTTGTTTGAATTGCACACTTTCTCTCATCTCTATCTCTTCTCCTCCCCTCCAATTCTTCCAAAAAAAGTTCATGCAACGACGAAGGTCCCAAAAACCACATCTTGATGGACTATCTGATTTTGCGCCCCACACTAGAAAATCATTGTTTTGGTCTCCATCTTAAAAAGAAATGGAAAACCTGGGAAACTGACAAAAAAATTCTGCTTCCGCTTCTAACCCATCAGCTGACCCACAAGCTGACTTCCCCATCCCTAACGTCCCTCATTTGGAGCAACCAAAAATTCTTACAGGGCCAGGTGGCCCTCCAATCCAAACTCAAAATACAAACCCCTTTGCCTTGATAGTCGACCATTTGGTTTCGCTACAACAAAATCAACAGAATTTGGCTAGGACTGTAACGAACCTACCTAACCAAGGGCAAAACCCACCACCCCACCAATAGCCTGTCATTCCTCTTAAGGATTTCTATGATCCTTCCAATTATGAGGGAAGACTCTGGGTGGTTATACCACAAGGGGATTTTGAGATCAAACTAGCCATTCTAAATCTTATCAAGCATTTTCATGGTCTTCCAACAGAGGACCCTTTTTGTCATCTCAAGGAATTAACTATCCTCGCTCAAACCACTCATTCCCGCAATGTGCAGGAAGACATGTGGTTGATGAGACCATTTCCTCTTTCTCTAATTCACATTGGTTTAGAATGGTTGGGTGCTCGATTACCACCTCTCCCCAATTAAAGAGTGCTTTTCTAAGGAAATTTTTTCCGATCGATCGAACTAACACTTTAAGAAGATCCATAGCGACCTTTCAAAAAAAAAATGGTGAACCCCTCTATGAAGCCTAGGAAAGATTCCAAGAACTTTTAAGAAGTTGTCCCTACCATGAAATTCCACAATGGTAGTTAATGCAGATCTTCTATCATGGGTTAGAAGATCAATTAAAGCGATTTGTGGATGCCTGATGTGGGGGCAATTTCTTCAATAAATATGCCGAAAATGCCTATCTCCTCTTTGAAAAAATGACTGAAAGCTCATTTAATATGACTTCAATGGACACTTTTGGTAGAACTCTGAACCCCAGACACAGAGTCAAAGAAATTGACTCTAAATCCACCTCTATTCTAGCCACTCAAGATGATCTATATGTGTTAGCTCAATGACTAGACCAGATGCAAATTCACCAGAAAAAAATGGAAGCAAAGCTCACAAAGAAACAAGCTCCACACTTTGCTCTCCATACACTAACACTCCACAACTTCTCTGAAGAGAAAATTTGTACAATATTGATTCCACACCAGCTGGTTAGCAATTTCCAGCAGATTTTCTTCAAGAATTGACTGGGAATTTTGATTGTTTGAATAAAAATATTTTTGATCCCACCACGGAAAATATTTATACTCTCCGAGAGCAATTTAGAAACACCTCAAACAATTACAATCAAAACTGGAGGACCAATCGGAATCACTCCTGGAAAAACCCAAACCTGATTCCTTTTCCCAAAAAAAATAATTTTGGGAATTATGGGCAACCTGCATATCAACTTGGACCATCCCAAGACGATATTAATACTGAGGTCATGAAAATTCTACAAGGTATGCAGAATCAAATGACAGAAGTAACCCACATAATTACCAACTTGCAACACCAAGTTAAGGTTACTCCTAATCATCGACCTATTGGGAATTTACCTTCCCAACCCATGCCCAACTCGAATAATCAAAGGAATCAGTTCCAAGGTTGATATCTTAGTCAACCCATTCAACCAGCACCTCAGCATCCCTCGGGTTTCAATAATAGTCAGGCTTCCTATCCTCATCCTAGAAACAACCAGACTGTAAATGCAGTTAATTTGAGGAATGGGAAAACCACCGACAACCCCCTGCCTATTAAAGAAACTCATTTCAATGAGAAACAGATCAACTCTTCCCCATCTTCCTCTAACACTATTCAGGAACATAATAATGCAGAAGAGGGAAATCCTACACCATTTCCAAAAGCCCTCCATTCTTCACAAAAAAAGAAAAAGAAGAAATCTGAGCCCACTGATAAGGAATTAATGGATTTGTTTGGGAAATTTGAAATTAACATCCCTCTCCTAGATGCCATAGAATACATCCCTGCCTATGCAAAATTTCAAAAAGATTTGTGTACCCCAAAATGGTAGCCCAGAAATTTAGGAAGGGTGATCCTTCCTGAAACAGTCAGCTCAATTGTGCAGAGCTGACTGCCTCATAAGAGAAAAGATCTTGGTGCCCCCTTGATTCAAAATATCATTAATGATACTTCTTTTGATCACGCCTTGCTGGATCTCTGTGCCCCAATTAATCTTATCCCCACAATTGTTTTTGGGGAATTTAAGATTGGAGAATTAAAGCCTATTGAGGTTACTCTTCAATTAGTAGACTGATCTAAAATTAAACCAAGGGGAATTGTTGAGGATGTCTTTGTCTAGGTCAAAAATTGTCTATTTGCAGTAGACCTTTTAGTCCTAGACGTAGAGGTACTAGAAGCATTAAGGTTTGCCCCTATAATTCTTGGAAGACCATTCCTAGCCACTGCCTGTGCAAATATTGATTGTGATTCTGGTAAAATGAAGATCATGTGTGGCGATGAATCTGTAACCATAGATATTTTCCAAGCTTCTTGGAGGTTCCAAGAACCTGATTTCTTTGATGACTCGAATTCATAAATGGAAAATATAGTGGAGGAAACTTTGCTGGTTTCACATTTAGGTTCCTATTTTTCCATTAACACATTTCCTGAACAATCCACTTCCTCTCCCCCTTCCACCCTAACCACACATTCATCTAACACTCCAGTTGACCCTTTCACTCTCACTTCACGACTAACACAAAAAGCAGAAATTCTTTCGGAGCCGTGCCCACAACTGGAATTAAAACCTTTGCTTGACTCCCTTAAATACATTTTCCTGGGACCCAATCAGACCCTGCCCCTGATTATAAATTATGGACTTACTAGGGCATAAGAAGACAAACTTTTCTAGGTTTTGAGTATGTATCGGAAAGCTACTGGTTGGACCCTTTCTGATCTTAAGGGTATTCATCCATCCTACTGTACACATTGTATATATTTAGAGGACGATTCTCGCCCCTCCTGCCAACCACAAAAGTGCTTGAACCCTAACATGCACGAGGTGGTAAGAAAGGAGATTATTAAGTGGCTTGATGCCAATATCATCTACCTCATTTCTAACAGCTCCTGGGTTAGTCCAACACAAGTTGTGTCCAAAAAGGCTGCAGTAACAGTTGTCACCAATCACAATGGGTAGAATATAGCCACTCAAACCTCTTCTTGGCTCATGTGTATTCATTACAGAAAATTAAACACCACCACCAAAGACCATTTTTCGCTCCCCTTTATTGATCAAATCTTGGAGCGGTTAGCTGGACGGGATTTTTACTATTTTCTAGATGGTTATTCAGGCTATAATCAGGTAGCAATTCATCCTATGGACTAGGACAAAACAACTTTCACCTGCCCCTTTGAAACTTTTGCTTTCTGAAGAATGCCCTTCAATCTTTGCAATGCACTTGCGACTTTTCAAAGGTATATGCTTGCAATATTTTCGGACCTGGTAGGTGAATGCTTAGAAGTATTTATGGATTACTTCTCTATTTTTGGAGATTCCTTAGACCATTGTCTCAGGAACCTTGAAAGAACTCTCCAAAAATACATAGACATCAATCTGGTCCTCCGTTGGGAAAAAAGACATTTCAAGGTCCAGGAGGGTATTGTCATGGGCCATGTTATTTCAAAAGGAGGAATTGCGGTAGATAAAGTAAAAATAGATGCGATATCTAAGCTCCCACTGCCCACCACTATAAAACAGATGAGATCCTTTTTGGGTCATATGGGTTTCTACTATAGATTAATACAAAATTTTTCCCAAATCTCCAAGCCCTTATGTTAGCTTCTCACTAAGGACCAACCATTTGATTTTAATGACAAATTCCTGGAGAGTTTTTTGTGGTTGAAGGAAGTTACGAAGGCAACAATTTTGTAGGGACCTAATTGGAATAGTCCCTTTGAATTAATGACAGATGCCTCAAATTTTGCTATAGGGGCCGTTCTAGGGCAAAGAATTGGCAAGAAGCCCATTATGATCTATTATGCTAGCAAAACTCTTGACGATGCACAACAGAATTACACGGTTACTAAGAAAGAACTTCTTGCCATTATATTTGCCTTAGAAAAATTTAGATCTTATCTTTTGAGGTCACATGTCACTGTATATATCGACCACTCAACACTTAAATATTTGATGATAAAAAAAGATGCGAAACCTGACCTTATTCATTGGATCCTGCTCCTCTTGGAATTTGACCTGGAAATCATGGATACGGCAGGATCGCAAAATGTAGTGGCCGACCATCTCTCTCGCCTTATGAATACTGACATAATGACTCCACCTGATCAATTCCCTAATGAAAACATTTTAGCAGCCACCATCCTCCCTTAGTTTGTGCCCATCGCGAACTACTTAGAAACAAAACAAATCCCCGATGATTAGCCAAAAACAAAACGAGATAAGTTCTTCGCTGACATTAAATACTATTTTTGGGAGGAGCCCAAACTTTTTCGCATTTATGCCGATCAGGTCATTCGACGATGTGTCCCTGATTATGAAATCCATGATATTCTGACACATTGTCATTCAATGGCCTATGGCAGACATTTTTCGGGCAAGAAAACTGCAACTAAAATCCTTAATGTGGGATTCTTTTGGCCCAGCTTGCACAAAGATGCTCATAATTTTGTTTGGTCCTATGTGTGTTGCCAGAGCATCAGCAACATGACTCAGAAGGATAAGATGCCCCTTAATCCTATTTTAGAGGTTGAAATTTTTGATGTATGGGCATCGACTTCATGGGACCATTCATCAACTCTGGTGGGTATTTATTTATACTAGTCGCAGTCGACTATGTTTCAAAGTGAATAGAAGCAATACCTACCTGCACTAATGATCACCGTGTGGTTGTCAAATTTATTAAGAAGAATATTTTCTCAAGATTTGGCATTCCAAAAGCCATTATCAATGACAGAGGCTCACATTTCACTCAATCATAATTCTGTCACCTTCTTTCTAAATATGGGGTTAATCATAAAATTTCCACACCTTATCACCCCCAAACAAATGGCCAGGCAGAAGTTTCTAACCAGGAAATCAAAAATATTTTACAAAACACGGTTTGGCTTGACAGTAAAGACTGGTCCACCAAATTGGACGATGGTTTATGGGCCTACCGTACTGCTTTCAAAACCCCGCTCGACATGTCTCCCTTCCGTCTGATTTTTGGGAAGGCATGCCTTCCCTCGGTAGAACTAGAACATAGGGCTTTTTTGGCAGTGAAACAATTAAACATGGATTTATATGACGCCGGTATCCATAGAAAGCTACAATTAACTGAAATGGAAGAATTATGTAATTTTTCCAATGAAAACACGTGGATTTATAAAGACAAAACAAAGAAATTTCATGATAAATACATTATTCGGAAACACTTTGACGTTAATCAATGTGTTTGGCTTTTTGATGCTAGATTACGTCTTTTTCCTAGCAAATAAAAATCGAAATGGATCGGCCCCTTTATTGTCCTCAAAACTTATCCGTACGGCACTGTTGATGTTTTTGATCCTAAAACTAATAAGACATGTCAAGTCAACGGCCAATGTTTAAAGCCATATTTTGATCATACCCCAAATCTTCCATCTGAATCCTTCGATTTCACTGAACCAACCACAGTGGATCACTGATTGACACTACGTTCGGCTGAATGGCGTAAAAGATAGCATTGGATGGGAGGTAACCCATCATTTTCTTTCCACTTCTTTTTCTTTCTTTTCCCCAGGTTTTGAATATCCTAAATCTGATTGCCTTTTACTATGGTAATCCCTCTTTCCCTCCTATTGCATGAGGACATTGCAAATATTAAGCATGAGGGGGTGTTTTTAAAATTTTGATGATCAAATTAGGATTTTCAAGTCCTAAAAACATGCATCCCTTTTAGGCATCTTTATTTTCTAGCATGCATACCTAAAAATATATTAATATTAAGAAATTTTTGAGGAGAAATTTTGAAATCTGGACTAAGGTTGAAAAAAAATCACTTTTGGTACTGTGGGATTTAATTTTTAACAAACTAGGGATGAGGATATGGGTCTGATCATTAGAATCTCAGGGTTTATTTTTAGACTAGGTTAGATATCCTTCTCCAAAATTCCACCTGAACCCATGATAGTTCAGGTGACTTGATCTGCTTTTGTAATATGGAAAGTATCTGGCTTAGTTTCATATTCAAAAACTTGCATTTCTTGTGAAACTTCCTATGTCAAATTTCACACACAAGCCAACACCTAAAAATCACTAAGAATTAGAAAAGACCCCTTGTTTGGACTTAGTAAAAAGTCTAAAGCAGATTATTGGTTTGAGTCCGAGAAGGAGGAAAATGCCTCCTTTGAGGACGCGATGTCAATATGTTACTGCCTCAGCACTGCTCCATATCTATATTTCATATCTTTAGATGGAGCATTATAGCGCATTTTAGCAGCTCAATTGTCTTGGACAGTGCTCTACCTATAGTGTCAGAGCAAGAACTTGAGTTTGCATGGAGCGCCCCTTTACCCCGCATTGTGTCTTGGGGTTGTGAGCCCCTGGGTGGTGTTAAGGATAGTGCTATCTCAAAGTACTGGCGCCAGAGCCCCCTTAAGCATTGGTGACGGGAATGATGATCCCGACACATCTGTTGTAAGACTAAGCTAGAAAAGAGCAAGGGGACGAAAAAGAAAAAAAGGTTTTTAACCAAAAACAAGCCCTTATAAATTTTGGCTTCTCACAAGCACAGACATAAGGTTTTAAAGGTTATTGCAAGTTGCGAATCAGATTCAAGAGCCAGAAAAATCCTAAAAATAGATATTTCAAGTCATTTGAATTAACAAGGGGTTAATTTGTGAATTTTTTGGAGGATATATTGATGCTATTTTGTCTAATTTTTGGATCAAAAAATAAATCCCAGTGTTTATCTTTAACAAAATCCCATACCTCTTCTGTTTAAACCAACCAAGTTCTCATAGTCTCTTTTTTCCCAAAAGTCAAAAAAATTAGATTTCCCAAAAATTTCATTTTGTAAAAATTAAAGTTTTGCTAAGAGACTAGCAAAAGATAAGCATGGGGGTGTGTTAAATGGTAGTTTATCATCATTCTTAAGCATTAAAACAGACCTAGCTCTTAGGATTTTGCTCCGCAAATGGATTTTTGGGCAGCATTTAGCCATTAAATAGGTTAGGCATGTGATAGCGAAAATACGTGGTTTGATAATTAGGTAATTTAATGTCGTTGCAACATATAAATCCGCTTTCACTTTTAAATTTATGTTCCTAGATAGGGGAGTATCTAGGGTCATCCAAGGAGGCCAAATGTTTGCAAAATTAATTCTCTTGCCTGGAATATAAATCTTAATTTTCTTTTTGGTCTTTTTCAATATACCATTTTTACGTTTTTTAAATTAAGGCAACATGCGAAAATGTGGCAGGAAAGTGACTTACACTTCCATTCAATAGACTACTTCTAAAGTGGCAAGTAGAGCCTCTCCCTAAGCTTACTCTAGGCAAGTGGAGGCCTAGAATAATTAGGGAGCGGGAGTGAAGAATGCTAAAAACAAAGCAATTAGAAATGCAACTAAAGAAATTACAAAGAAGGCAACTAGATTAATGAAAAGGTGTTTTACAAAAAGCCTAGTAGATGAATGCTTCTACTACTAGAAAAATTGCATTAAATAAAAGCAAACACAAATCCTCTAGATAGATGGTGAAGAAAAGGGCTTCTTGCTCCAAGCTTGAAAAGAGTCCTCCAACTCCTTCCTTGATATGCTCCGCCAAGGTGATGTCCTCCCAGGCAAGCCCTAAGGGGGCGTGCCCTAAGCTTCTCTCTAATGGTGGACGTCCACCCTAGGTCCTTCTCCTTTGCCTGGCCATCCTCATTGAAGTAGAAAAGTCCTCCTCCTTGGTGTGGCCCAAGTTGAAGAGAGTGGGGCGAAGAAGGCACCAAAAGGGCTGGTGATGTGCCCCTTTAATCTTCTTCTTTACTCCTTCTTCTTGGCCGTAGGTGTAGGTGGGTATAGGTAGAAAAATGCACTAATGGAGGATGAAGAAAATGTGGGAAGTTTGGTGGGTATATATAATGTCGGAAGGGGGGCATAGGTGTCTCTCGGAATGGATGGCTAGGATAGGATATGGGGGGTAGTTGGGGATCCTAGGGCTAAGAATAAGTGGCGCCACCTAAGGGGTGCTAAGGGGGGTGGTTAAGGCTTTGGTGCCCTTTAGAACTGGTGCCAAAATGGGCCTTCTAGAAGGCCATTAGGTGGCGCCACCTTAGGGTTCTAGAAGGGGGGTATGTGGATGGCTAGGATGGGTTATGTGGGTAGGTGTAGGGTGGATGAAGGGGCTGAAAGTTGGTGCCAAAAGCGAGGTGGTTAGGGTTAGTTTTGGCGCCAACTTTTGGTGTCTTTTGGTGGATAGTTGAGGGGTGAAAGGTGGTGGAGAGGTGGCACCAAAATGAGTAGGATAGCTAGCTTAGGTAGGGCTTAAGTTGGTGGAGCTAGCTAGGGTTGAATTGAAGGTGGTGGATAGCCAAGGAGCTGGTTGCTAGCTAAGCTAAGCTAAGCTAGCTTAGCTAGCTATGGAGTAGAGGAGGAGGTTTTGGAGCTAGGGTTTGAATAGAGGAGCTAAGGAGAAGAAGTCTGGAGCTGGAACTGGAGCTGGCAGCTACTGAAGAGGCTGGCATGGAGCTACTCTAGCTGGCTTAGCTTGCTAGTTCTTTGCTAGCTGCTAAGCTAAGCTAAAGTGAACTGGCTTCTACCATAATGAGCTGAGGTGAGTTGGTTTTGGTGCTCTCGGGGAGGATCAAGCTGATTGAGGCAGTTAAGGTAGCTTAGCTCAACTGAGTTGAGCTAAGCTGAATCCCTGCGAGCTGGACTTGTGCTTCCTGAGCTGAGATGAGTCCTTTAGCTGGCTAGAGTTGAGTGGAGCTGGATGTAGCTGGGTCTAAGCTGTGGTGAACTCCCGTCAACTCAGCTGAGCTAGCTAGAGCTCCCTGTGCACTAGTGGGAGCTGAGATGAGCTAGACTCAGCTAAATTGAGCTAGATCTGAGCTGACTTGAGCTAGGGTGAGCTAAGATGAACTCTCTTGAGCTGCCACTCAGCTGAGATTAGCTGAATGGAGCTAGGATGAGCTAACCCTAGCTCAAGTGATCTAGGTTCCAGCTGTGGTGAGCTAGATCAAGCTGAGTTCTAGCTAGTTTGAGCTTCTCCTTCCCTATTTGCCTTCTTGAGTGCTAGGGTTTTAGGGATCTGTATATCTGTTCTTCCCTAACACTCACAAAAACATATCAAAAAGATAATAAAAAATGCAATGCATGCCTACCCTAATTTATGCCTAAATGCAGCCCAAAAACCCATTTGTAGGGTAAAATCCTAAGAGCTAGGTTTGTTTTAATGCATAAGAATGATGATAAACTGGCGTTTATCAGCATGCATTGCACTTATTACTTTTTTTAATATGTTTTTGTCAGTGTTAGGGATATACAGATTGCCAAATCCCTAGAAGCCTTGCACTCAGGAAGGAAACTAGTGTATGAGAAGCTCTCACCAACTAAAACTCAGCTTGACCCAACTCAAAAATAGCAGGAATTCATCTCACCTGAACAAGGGTTAGTTCATCCTAGCTCCATTCAGCTCATCTCAGCTGAATGGCAACTCAAGAGAGCTCATCCTAGCTCACCCTATCTCTGCTTAACTCAGATCCAGTGCAACATAGTCGAGTCTAGCTCATCTCAGCTCCCATTAGTCCATATGGAGATCTAGCTAGCCTAACTGAGTTGACTGGAGTTTACCCCAGCTTAGGTCTTGCTACATCTAGCTCCACTCAACTCCAGCCAGCTGAAGATGACTTCATTTTAGCTCAGGAAGCTCAAGTCTAGTTCCTGGGGATTCAGCTTAGGTCAACTCAGTTGAGCTAAGCTACCTTAGCTGCCTCAACCAGCTTGATCCTCCGTGGGAGCACTAAACCCAACTCACCTCAGCTCATTATGGTACTTTAGCTTGGCTTAGTTGTTAGCAAAGAACTTGCAAACTAAGCCAGCTAGAGTAGCTCCATGCCACCCTTTTTAGCAGCCGCCAACTCTAGCTCAAGCTCTAAACTTCTCCTCCTCAGCTCCTATCCTCAAACCCTAGCTCCAACACCTCCTCCTCTACTCCACTACTAGCTAAGCTAGCTTAGCTTAGCTTAGCATTGCTAAGCTCCAGCTCCCTTGGCAATGTACCACCTAAAAACCCTTCCTATCCAGCTCCACCAACTCAACCCTACCTAAGCTCACCTAAGCTTGCTCCACCCTACTTCAAGTTGGCGCTACCACCATCACCATCTTTCACCCCTTAACCACCGCTAAAGGGAACCAACAAAATGGCACAAAAACCACCATAACCACCCCATGTTGGCGCCACTCTTTCCCTCCAAAATCCCCTTCATCTCCACCATACACCTCACCTACCTTCTAGAAGACCCATAATTGGCGCCAACCATAGCTGCCTCTTCATGGGCATAACCACCCCATGGCACCCCCATGGTTGGTGCCAACTAACCTTAGCCCTAGGATCAACCAACTACCCATAACCACCAAATAAATACATCCTAGCCATCCACCTAACCCACGCCTACTAGCCCCCCTCCACCTCTATAAATACCCATCATATTCCACCAAAAAAATTCACCCTTGGGTACAATTTTTCTACCTATATTTCCACCTACATAGAAGGCTAGGAGAAGAAGAAGAAGATTACTATCCCCTTGGTGCCTTCCCCTCTTCTCTTCTCTCTTGTGCCTATTGGTGCTAGAGCACCGCGATCGTTTATTTTGATGATAACAAAACACGTGTCATTTAACATTTGCACTTGAAGTCTTAGATTTTAGATTAATTGCAAATGGAGACATGGTTAGACGAAGTTCGAGCTCGCACCCAGGATGGATTGGAGGAGCTTAATGGAGAACAAAGGAGATTCGCGAAGAGCGATAGCCTGAAGAAGGAAGGAGATGAAGAATAGGATAGATTTCCTTTCCTTTCTACTATGTATTTTTGTTCTTTTGTTTCTCTTCACTTTGTTTCTTAGATTCATGTTAAAGAGCCTCAAAGAACTCTAATAGTAGTCCTAGGAACACCTACACAACCCTAGGATACGTAGCTTTTCTGTAGAAAACATAGAAAACTAATATAAGGTTCAAACTGCCTTTTCAGACGTCTAATTTGAAACTCAGATGTCTGATAATGACTTTTAAGACATCAGATTGTTGACTCGGACATCATATGATATTTAGGCTAGACTTAGTTAGCTCTATCTGATGAAATCAGACATCTAGACCTTAGTCCAGACGTCTTAGAAGACATTTGATGATTTTTGCCAGATGTCCAATTAGTAGACTGTTGGCTGGCTTAATAAACAATAAAGGAAATGACTGTTAGCCTCATATCAGAAGTCCGTAGAGGATCCCAGATGTCTGATACATGACCGTTTTGCCTCGGTTGACCCAAAATCTCTTCTCAGAGATTTTCTAGCCATTGCACTCCTTTAGGAATCCATTTCCTCATAAAAGTAGGTTTCCAGACGTCCTGACATCATTCCAGACATCCTTTGTGTTGCCTGATGCACTTCCACTAGAACCCTGTTTCGATTTGATTCAAGTCAGGAAGGAGACCCTCCTACAATCAGACGTCTGACTTTGTTCCCAGATGTCTTAAACTGGTTGTCGAAGTGTGTGATGCCAAGATCAGACGTCTGATAACCCTATCAGTGTAATGATTAATCTTGATTTCAGCCTGATTCTCTTGAAGCTTGCACCCAACGGCTGTGGAAGCCTTCCAAGGCCTTCCAAAGCCTTCCTAGGGCCTCTATAAATAGAGGAGAACCTTTGCCACTCATACACACACCTAGACACACCCAAGCAACATACTTTCCACTCTTTGGTGTCTAAAAGAAGAAGAAGATCAAATAGAAGAAAGCCCTTGCTCTCCATGCTTTAGTTCTACATCTAGAGAGCATCGATCATTTGCACACCCACTCTCCCGCCATAGTTCACGAGAGAACCGTTGCTCTGTCACGTAGTTCACGCATCTGCGTCGTCGACGCACTTCCAGCAAAACGAAGCATCCTAACTCCTATAGAAGCTCAGTTTAAGAATTACTTTGTTAGCTCTATAGGATTATTGTTGTATTTTACATTGTTGTTTGGTTGGGTATTCATGTTGTGAATTCCCATCTCCATCGAGGGACAAAATCCTTCTTGTGAAGAGAAGGGGTTGAGGAATGCTACCCTCACACTTGTAACGTTGTTGTAATTGAGGTTGAATCACCCTCATTTAAGTGATTCGTTTAGTGGATTTGATCGACTTGGTTGATCGGAAAATCCTTACTCGAGAGGGTTAGGTGGTGGTTTTCACCCGAGTTGGGTTTCGACCTAAAAATCATTGTGTACATTGTGTGATTGTCTTTTTTGTGAGATTGTTATATTTTATTTCCACATTTTATACGTCACGCTGATCTCACCCCCTCCAAGTAGGTAATTTCAATTGGTATCAGAGCTAGGTCTTGCAGATCGGAGTAACACCCTATAAGAAGATCATGAAGGGGAGCAGTTCTGCAATCCAAATCTCTGAGTGGTAGTCTGCGGCCTGTCCGCCATTCTTCGAGAGGAGCAACTACCGCTACTAGAAGCTGCGAATGAAGAGTTGCCTTCAATCCAATGACTTCACGATTTGGACCAGGTGCGAGACACCATTTGACATCCTAGAGAAACCCGTGGGCGGCTACTCGCAACAACAAATTCGTGAACTCTCTTTGAACGCGAAGACCATGAACTCCCTCTACTATGCACTCAGCTCGGAGGAGATCAGTAGAATCTCACAATGCACCACCACATATAAGATTTGGCACACACTTGAGGTAACTCACAAAGGTACCTCTAAGGTAAAGACTTCTAAAATAAATATACTTTCTCAAGAATTTGAATCTTTTTCTATGAAATCTAACAAATCTTTAAGTGAGATGAATACTAGGTTCACTCTCATTATAAATAATTTGAAAGCTTTAGGGAAGACCTTTATCAATGTGGAGCTTCAAGGAAAGCTACTCCGTTCCCTTAGACCAGAATGGGAGCAGAAGGTCACTGCGATTAAGGAAGCAAATGAGGTGAAGGAGCTCAACATGGAAGATCTCCTTGGCAATCTAATAGCCTACGAGACAAAGTTGAATCAGAAGAAGAAGGATACACCAGATCCAAAGCCAAAGAAGACCCTTGCATTCAGAGCTGCATCGGATAGCGAGGTAAGTTCCAACGATGAAGACTTTAAAATTTTACTTAAAAGGTTTTCCAAGTTTTGTAGGGAATCAAAGAAAGAGAAGAAGGAGAAGAAGGAAAGCCTGAGACGTTGCTACCACTGCAATGAGAAAGGGCATCTACGACCAGAATGCCCTCTTCCCAAAAAGGAGAAGAAGGAAAAGGAGAAGTCTAAGAAGAAGGCGTTCCAAGCAACTTGGGATGACTCAAGCTCAGAGGAAGAGGAAGAAGAAAAGTCTGCGAAGGATGAAACCGCTTGCTTTGGTTTCGTGGCCTTAGAAGAAAGCAACAGCGAAAGCGGAAGCGACTCCGACAACGAGGTAAATTCCGATTTACGAAATACTTTTAATGAGCTTTTTGAAGTTAGTAAATCACATAAGGTAGAGAACAAAAATAGTAAAAAGATCCTTAGTTTTCTTAAAAATGAAAATGAAAGGTTAGAAAAACAACATAAGGATCTAGAAGCTAGTCCTAAGGATAATAACTTGTTATTAGAAAATAAAGATTTAATCAATGAAAAAACTGAAATGATTGAGGAAAATGCTAGTCTAAAATTAGAAATTTCTGATTTAAAGACTAAGATGAACATTATAGAAAAAGAAATTGCATTTCTTAGGGAGAAATCAAATAATTTAATAAATAAGGTAGATAACTTATATATCCCTAAGGTTGAGAAAGGATCTCCGTCAAGGAGATCGGCTAACAAATCCGGATCCAAGCTCACTTGGATATAGAAGAAAGATTTGGAATCTTGATTTGTAGGTTTCAAGGGTGACTATAATATAAGAGATTGGACCTACAAGCTAAAGGCTGGTCAACTCGAGTTGGGAGGACCAAAGAGTAGACCAAGGAGAAGAATGAGAAGACCGATGAGATGGCAAACAAATGATGGACCCGCTGCACGTCGTCCGCCAGATTGAAGACTGGCGCCAATGCCTGAGCCTCCAAGCTACGGATGGGAGCCCCATCCGATGTGGCATCCACCACCTCCATTTGGGCCATTTGATTGGCCATGGTAGGTGAGGTAAAACCCTTTACCCTATCCTTTTACCATTAGCATATAGATAGGGGGAGTTAAAATTATGAGCTAATTGTCAATTATTAAAAGGGAGATGTAAGTTAGCTATAGTTCCTTTAGTAAGGGGGAGAAAAATAATAGCTATCTTGTTGTTACAAAAAGGGGAAGGACATTAGTCATGTTAAAAGAAAATCATAGAAGAGCATGTTTTAAGGGCGAGTTAAAGAATTTAAAATCAATTAAACCTTTTTGACAATGTCAAAAAGGGGGAGGATTTTTTGCATTATTATTTATGATTTTGTCATCATCAAAAAGGGGAGATTGTTGGTACTAGAGCACCGCGATCGTTTATTTTAATGATAACAAAACACGTGTCATTTAACATTTGCACTTGAAGTCTTAGATTTCAGATTAATTGCAAATGGAGACGTGGTTAGATGAAGTTTGAGCTCGCATCCAGGACGGATTGGAGGAGCTTGATGGAGAACAAAGGAGATTCGCAAGGAGTGATAGCTTAAAGAAGGAAGGAGATGTAGAATAGGATAAATTTCCTTTCCTTTGTCTATGTATTTTTGTTTCTTTTGTTGCTCTTCACTTTGTTTCTTAGATTCATGTTAAAGAGCCTCAAAGAACCCTAATAGTAGTCCTAGGAACACCTGCACAACCCTAGGATACATAGGTTTTCTGTAGAGAACTTAGAAAACCAATATAGTGTTCAAACAGCCTTTTCAGATGTCTAATCTGAAACTCAGATGTCTAATAGTGACTTTTAAGAAGTCTGACTGTTGACTCAGACGTCCAATGATATTTAGGCTAGACTTAGTTAGCACTGTTTGATGAAATCAAACATCTAGACCTTAGTCCAGACGTCTTAGAAGATGTCTGATGATTTTTGCCGGACGTCCAATTAGTGGACTGTTGGCTGGCTTAATAAACAATAAAGGAAATGCCTGTTAGCCTCGTATCAGACATCTGTAGAGGACCCAAGATGTCTGATACATGACCGTTTTGCCTCGGCTGAACCAAAATCTCTTCTCAGAGATTTTCTAGCTGATTAGCTTATATTTGTGGGCTATTTAAGTATTTAAGTTGCTAGACATTAAGTTAATTCTAACATTTATTTAGCATGCATTAGGTTGTAAATAGATTAATTCATATTTCTGATTTAATTACATAATTCATGCATTGCATTCATATTTAAATGCATTTAGAATTAACTTAGAATTACATTCTACTAATTAACCAATTAGGTGCATTGCATGCATTATATGCATTAACATTTTATTGAGGGTTTGAACATAATTAACAAATATTTTTATTATTATCATTTTATCTTCTCTCTGCAGAATTCACCGCTCCAATGCCACCAGCTGCCGCACTAAAACCTGCATTCAATGATGAGCAGAGAATGTCGATCTGCTCTCGCCACTCCATTCAAATCCATGTAGGCGGATGCAAAAGGAGGGAGGCTACCTTGTACGGGAGGCCACCATCACAATGACCCACCACTATGCGGAGAGTTGATCTCTCCTCCGTTCCACGACCATCGGCCTCAACCATGGCGACGAGCCTCCACCACCGTGGGCATGTGGTGTGACAGGCCACACCGCCAACTGGAGCTCGTCAACATTACTGTGAGCACCTCAATGTGCACCACCATTGCCGTCATCACCAACAACAACTACTACAACCACTTCAACTTCACGTCCTCGTCAATTAAGACGTCCGGGAATATTCCCGGACGTCTGAAGCTTCGTCCCCACACACAACAGCAATTGGCCTCTCCATCACGCTCGCGCCCCTCTGGTTGCACAAGCCCGCCAGCACCCCACGCGTTCCCTGCGTACCCTGCACTACCTCCGCACGCACCCTACAGTGCCTCCAGCCACGCACGCAGCCGACGCATCCGCCAGCGTGCAGCACTGGCCACCAGTTCCTCACCTGCACGCAAACACACCTCCTGCAGCAATGACATCCCCAGCCCACACGCACCCCTGACGCACGCCTACAGTAGCAACCACCATCCAGCAGCACACGTAGAGTACGCTGCACTTCTGCCGCACACCCTACAGCACGTCATCGACGCTTGCAATGCGCGGCCAGCACTATGCAACAGCAGCAGTGTGACCGCGCTCAGCCGCGCTCATCCACGCCCGCACGGCCTGCGGGACTTCAGCAACCACCGGAACCCACCACCACCGTACCTTCGTCCGACCACCTTGAGGCATCTCGCACTTCACTGCGACCGCCATCACGGAGCCCTCAGTCTTGAGATCCTCCTCTGAGGTTCACACCTCCGGCCATTCCTTCCTCCTCGCACACGGACAAGGGGAATAAGTTCCCCTATTTTGCTATAGTGAAAGCTATATTAATATCTACATTCTATGCCATTGTCAACTTTTATTAAAATTTTATTAAGCTGTATAGCAAATAATATCCTTTAGTAGTTCAAAATTGCCATTTCAGCATGTTCTCTTGATGCTTTCTTAATCTGAATGCAGATTTGGCTTGATTCTCGTTGAAACTAACTGTGAACATACGTTTTTAACCTGTGCGAGTTTAAATATGTCATTGCCTCCCTGTGGACATGACCTACTCTTCTGCGAGTGGTTATTTTAATAATTGATTAGTCGATTTTTCCACCACATAAAACTACAAACGACTTTAAAAGTGAAGAATCGACTTGTCAAATGGCACCGTTGCCAGGGAGGCAACAGACGTAATAATTTCACCTAATTTGATTTTTGATTATTTCTCATTCCACTGTGATCTGACCATTTATTAATTTTTTTCTGTGCGAGAAATTTGTGCGAGGAATCAGCCATCGTGAGAGGTGACCCTTGACGTCGCCAGAGGAGAAATTGGTTGAGCTACCTTGCAACAGAGGGGAAGGACAAGGACTCGACGATCATCTCTGTACATTTAGTAGCTGATTTGATTAGAGTAGGATTAAGACTTTAGACTTAATTTTTCATTGCACATTTGGTTTGAAACCCTTGTTCTGGGGTATATTTTGAGGGGTTTGTTCCCCAATTTTGTTTTAGGCTCATGTTGGGTAATTTTTGGGAACCTATTCCCTTTTCTTCAGATTTAGGTTTTTAATTGCTTATGCATAAGAAGTTAAAAAAATAATAATAAAAAAATAATAATAATAAAAAAAGAGCTACCTGCCCCTAGGACTAACCATTTAGGTTTGTATGAGCAGCCTCTAGATTTACTTTTCTGCATTATGTGCATTCTTGCATCGTTGATTGCTAGAAGCAAGGTACGCGTCTCTTACTTTGCATCCTATTCTTGATCACTCATTGTATTTAGACTAAATTCGAAGATCACATAATTTGTCTTGAAGCGATCTAACAAGTGGACAAATATATTCTTGAAAAAGGACTAAATAAAGGAGGGACATCTAAAAATCAAGGACTTGATTGTCAAATGTGGTGTGAGATTCAAAATTCAAAATCTTTTTGCGGTGTATGCACACTTATATCTTTTGCACCACGGCACTCATTTAGACACTCCTAAGTCTTGGAACGACTAGGACAAGAGCCCTCTTACCGTTGGATTTTGAAGTGTTCGGAACTTGAGATCAAAGGTTTTGTAAATCCAAAGATGGGGATACCCTGTCACGGATTTTTGGGGGTAGTTGAGAAGCACCACAAAAGCACAGCTTCAAAGGAAGGGTTAGGCCTACTTGCATCCCTCGATCTTTCGTCTTTGGATTTGCTTGACCATTTGAGATTTAGGGAAGAATACCTAAGCTCCAACTAGGTCTTTTTAGGCATTTCGAAAGTTGACAATAGGAACGTAATTGATTGGGCAACTTGCTTTGTCACCCACAACTTGAACTAAAGTCAAAAGCCTAAATTTGTAAAGACCTAACAACTCCTTCAGAATTGTGTTTGTAGTGCATGCTTGGTAAGTGTTCTCTTAGGAGACAACTTGTGTTTGATCCTGAACCTAAAAGAATCTTAAGATGAAACCTTCCAAGGGTAGAAATGGTCGGTCAAAGGAGCCTTAAGGAATATTTCATCCAACAAATCAAGCTGGCCCTACACTACGTGGACCTGGAGGGGACAATCCTTATGAGATCAAAAGTAGTACCAAATCCTTGCTGCCCTCCTTTTATGGTACTGCTAGGGAAGACCCTTACAGGCATATAGAGGAATTCACCGAGGTCTGTTCCACGATGAAGCTACAGGGCATTACTGATGATGCTCAAATGCGAACCCTCTTTTGCTTCTCCCTTAAGGAAAAAGCCAAGTATTGGTATGACACCCTTGATAATATTAACAATTGGGATGCCCTG
Source organism: Thalassia testudinum (assembly GCA_037157565.1). Lineage (NCBI taxonomy): Eukaryota > Viridiplantae > Streptophyta > Magnoliopsida > Alismatales > Hydrocharitaceae > Thalassia > Thalassia testudinum. Next base: position 91,997,566 of record JAZHRO010000014.1, on the reverse strand, counting down.
AAGAAGGAGTTTTTGAAGAAGTAATTCCCCATGAGCAAAACCAATCACTTTAGGAGGGAAATATGAGTTTTGTTCAAAAGGATGGGGAAGTGTTCCATGTTGCGTGGGAGTGCTTTAACGGCTTGCTAAGACTTTGCCCACATCACCAGGTGCCTAAATGGCAACTGGTTGAAAGGTTCTACATCGGACTTAATGATTTGCATAGGCAAACTGTGGATGGTGCCTGTGGAGGAACCTTTCTTTCTAAGATTGAGGACGAAGCTTGGAACCTTTTTGATACTTTGAGTGAGAATTCTATTCACATGAATTCTGCCTACATGGATAGAAAGCCCACTCTCATGCAAAGATAGTTAGAGGCGAATGAGGGAAGGGACACCGAGAATTTAGCCTATCAGATTCAATTATTGAATCAAAACATGGAAAGGCTTATGTTGAACCCGAGTTCATTCGTATCTAACACCTCCACATCCCAAGCATCCAAATGCTTAATTTGCCAAGGCAATACACACGCCATTGTGGATTGCCACTTGGCCTCCCAATTCCCTGAGCTTGTACAAGCAGATCTGAATGCCGCTCAAGGGTTTCGTCCTAGACCTCGTAATGACCCTTTCTCCAACACTTATAATGAGGGATGGAGGAACCACCCAAACTTTTCACGGAGACAAGGAAATGTCTCAAATTCAGGGAAGTACAAACCACAATCCTTTCAAAACCATCAAATGAACCAAGCTCAGACCTTTACCAAACCTAAGACCTCTGAGATGGATGAATTGAAGGAGATGTTGAAAACTATGCAAGAAAGTCAAAGTACCATCATCCAATCTCATGACAAGGCTATACATGAGATGAAATCACAAATAGGACACCTTGTTGAGGCTGTTAGATAGAGGGAAACTGGGAAGCTCCCCAGTGCTGCTAAGGAGAATCCTAAAGGAAAAGGGATTGTCTTTAGGGAGCATGCTCAGGCGTTGACTATTCTGAGGAGTGGGAAAGAAATTTCCAAACCCGATGCTCCTATAGTCTCACCCCCTAAAAAATGATCCACCCCGACTTTCACCCCTGCCAGAGAAGACATGCCTAAATCTTCTCCGCTTGAAATCACGTCACTGGAAGAAGTTGCCCTCGTTCCACCCCTTACTCGACATGACAACCCTTCCACCCAGAGATCGAGAGTGCCTTTTCCAGTGCGCTTATCCACCTCTGGGTAGAATTCTGCTGGCTCATCTGGAGCCAAAGATAAGGCGGATGAGATTATGGAAACATTCAAGTAAGTGCAAATTAACCTGCCTTTGCTTAAAGCTATCAGGCAGATTTCGTCTTATGCCCGCTTCTTAATGTACCTGTGCTCGAAAAAGCGGCAAACTAGAAAATAGGTCCAATCAAAAGTTGTCCTGCCTGATTCTGTTAGCTCAATTGTTCAACATGGCACACCCCCAAAACTTAAGGACCCAGGAGCCCCATACACCTCAGTAGTTATTGGTGACTTACAAATTGATGAGGCTCTACTTGATCTAGGTGCGGGGGTGAACATCCTTCCGAGCTACGTGTATGAACAATTTCGAGGAGGCAATCTGAATCCTAGCCCTGTAATCCTTCAAGTTGCTAATCGATCACTTAAGACACCACGGGGAATTTTGGAAGATGTCTTCATAAGAGTGGAGGATTTCTTCTTTCCCGTTGACTTCTTAGTTTTGGACACTGACCATACCAACAAGCCAACCAAACCCTCCAACATTTTGGGCCTCCCCTTCCTTGCAACTTTGCATTCTTTAATCAATTGCAATACTGGGGCATTGAAAATAGGCTTTGGGAACAGGAAAATCCGGCTTAATGTGTTTGATGTTTACAAACAAGCCGAACTTGAGGATTGTTCTCAAGTTGAGGTGATAGATGACCTAATTGAAGAGGCCACCCCTGCAATGTTATGTGATGACCCCCTTCAACATGTCATGCTAAATGAGCATTCCCATCTCTTGGAGGAATGTGAAGGGGATATACTAGAACTTGAGGAATTGTTAGGTGTTTCTGCTGAGTCTCTTCCCCCATCATTTCTGCCGAAGGTAGATCTGCCACCTGAGATGGGGACATCTATTATGAAACACTCAACCATACAAGCCCTCGACCTTTAGTTGAAACCCCTCCCTGACACTCTGAAGTACGTTTTCCTAGGTGCCAATGATACGCTCCCCATTATCATTTCAACTATTCTTTCTGAGGCACAGGAGGGAGCCCTGATTGAATGCTTGTCTAGGCGCAAGAAAGCTATATCTTGGAGCATTGCTGACATTAAGGGTATAGACTCTACACTCTGCATGCACTACATTTATACTGATGATGCCATCAAGCCATTTAGGGACATGCAGAGACGTCTGAAGCCTAATATGAGGGAGGTGGTAAAAAAGGAAATCCTGAAGTGGTTGGACGCTGGGATCATATATCCCATTGCAGATAGTAAATGGGTAAGTCCTATTCATGTGGTGCTAAAGAAGGCAGGCTTTACTGTGGAATTCAACGACCAAGGTGAACAAGTTGTCACTAGACCCTCAAATGGATGGAGGGTCTATATTGATTACCGCAAGCTGAACACCGCAACCCAGAATGATCACTTTCCTCTACCATTTATTGATCAAATTCTCGAAAAATTGGCAGGGAATAAGTACTATTGGTTTCTTGATAGATATTCTGGGTACAATCAGTTGGCAGTCTTTCCTGATGACCAAGAGAAGACGACATTCACAAGTCCTTACGGTACTTTCGAATTCAGGCATATGCCATTTTGATTATGTAATGCCCCTGCAACTTTCCAGCTGTGTATGATGTCTATCTTTTCGAACATGATTGACGAGTGTGTTGAAGTGTTTATGGATGACTACTCCATTTATGGCTCGTCTTTCGACTAGTGTCTCTTTCACCTGGGGAATGTGTTGAAGTGATGTAAGGAGACTGGTTTAGTCCTCAGCTGGGAGAAAAGTCACTTCTTGGTACAGAAAGGAATTATACTTGGTTATGTTGTATCCGAGCAAGGTTTGGAAGTAGATAAATCCGAGATTGATTCTATTTCTAAACTCCCATTGCCTATGAATGTCAAATAGATTAGATCCTTTCTGGGCCATGCTAGCTTCTATAGGCACCTTATTAAAAATTTTAGTAAAATTTTCAGGCCACTTTGTGACTTGTTGGCGAAGGAATCTTCCTTCAATTTTTATTCAAAGTGTGCCGAGGCCTTTCAAACTCTAAAGGAGGCCTTGATCTCTGTGCCTATTCTCCAAGCTCCTGATTGGACACTCCCATTTTAGCTGATGTGTGATGCTTCGGATTATGCAGTCTGAGCAGTCCTTGGGCAAAAGGTTGAGGGATGACCTCATGTGCTACATTATGCAAGCAAGACTTTAGCTAATCCTCAGCAAAACTACACCATCACAGAAAAAGAATTACTTGTTGTAGTCTTTGCTCTGGAGAAGTTTAGGTCTTATCTACTTGGGTCTAAGGTGGTTATTTTTACTGATCATGCGGCAGTGAAACATCTCATTGCTAGGAAAGATTCTAAGCCACGTCTAATTAAGTGGATCCTACTCCTTCAAGAATTTGACTTGGAAATACGTGAAAAGAAAGGAGTAGAAAATGTTGTGGCTGACCACCTGTCTCTCCTTTTTCTTAATGACTCTCTTTCTAGAGACATTCGTGAGACATTTCCCGATGAAACTCTGATGGCGGTAACACCAACTTTACCTTGGTATGTAGATACTATAAATTACTTGGTCACTGGACAAACTCCTGTCTCTTGGGATGAGCAGAAAAGAAAGAGATTCATTTCCCAAGCAAGATATTTTCATTGGGAAGAGCCAGAATTATTTAGAATTAGACAAGACCAAGTATTGAGACATTGTGTACCTGAAGAGGAACAACAAAGTGTGCTGAGTTTCTGCCATGAACTTCATTGTGGAGGACACTTTGCTGCTAAGAAAACTGCTTTTAAGGTTCTCCAGTCCAGTTTTTGGTGGCCTTCCTTATTTAAGGATTCTCATAATTTTGTTAAGGCTTGTATTAGATGTCAACGGACTGGAACGATTGGGAAGAGGAATGAAATGCCTCAACATCCTAGTCAATCTGTTGAAATTTTTGATGTGTGGGGAATTGCCTTTATGGGCCTGTTCTCGTCGCCCATGGTTATGAATATATCTTGGTGGCAGTTGATTATGTCTCTAAATCGATAGAAGCCCTTCCTACGTGCACAAATGATAACTCCGTGGTTTTGAAATTTGTGAAGGCCAATATCATATCTCATTTCGGCTTCCCCAAGACTATTATAAGTGATGGGGGACCGCATTTCGGAAACCACCACTACAATCAGCTAATTAGGAGTCTGGGAGTGACTCACATGGTCACTACCCCTTACCATCCTCCCACAAGCTGTCAGGTTGAAGTGTCGAATAGGGAGATAAAAAATATTTTGGAAAAGATCATTAGACCTGATAGGAAAGACTGGTCCCAAAAGCTCGATGATGCTTTGTGGGCTTATCGAACGGCCAATAAGACCCGTTTGGGTACTTCTCCCTTTCAGATTGTGTATGGGAAAGCATGCCATTTACCTGTTGAGTTGGAACATAAGGCACTTTGGGCTATTCGAAGTGTTAACGTGGATTTAGAGAAGGCGGGTAAGGCACGACTTCTAGAATTTAGTGAGCTTGAGGAGCTGAGGAATGATGCTTATGACACCTCTCAAGCTTATAAAGAAAAAATTAAGGTCTTACATGATAAGTTTATAATTCGAAAGACCTTTGAGCCCAACCAACAAGTCTGGCTTTTCGATTCCAAACTTAAGCTTTTTCTTGAGAAGTTAAAATCTCGTTGGGATGGGCCTTACATAATGACTAAAGTATTTCCGCATGGAGCTGTGGAGATTGAAAACCCTTCCTCTTTAACAACTCCGTTTATCGTCAATGGTCAACGGTTAAAACCATAAATAACTTTGGATGGCCATCTGGCAGATGAGGTCACTCTTGAGGAGCCTTAGCTTCTGCCATTCTCCACCTCAAGTAATATCTTCATTTAACTATTTTTGTTTCAATGAGGACATTGTTTAAACCAGGTATGGGGTAGAGGACCTGAGGCATTTTGTTTATAGCATGCATACATTTGCATTAAAAAAAAATCTAAATAAATAAAATAAAATAAAAATTAAAAAGAAAAAAGTGTTGAGCATAACTGGCTAGGTCTTGCATTCTTAAGCAAATCAGAACTCTAGGGTAGACTAAGTTAATTCCAGGGTCAAACCTTAGAAGCTAAATGAGCTACTAGGTTTAGAACTTTAGGGTCCTTTGTGGACTTAAAAACTTAAGTAGGAGTTAAGTTGCAGACCATTCCTCAAGAGGTTGAGGAAGAAAAGCTAGGGTTTCAGTAAAATGGTGGGGTTGTACCTGGAGTCTTATTCTACCTTTGGGTTTACGGGTCCTTGTAACCCAAGCATCCAAATTTCACACACTTGGTCTGGTGTAAGTAATCAACTTAATTCCTTTTTTAAAAGAGATTTGGTTCTCTTAGTTTTGACTTAGGAGAGGCTTGAAAACACAATTTGATTGGAAGAGTTCCCACCGCAGGAGAGGTGGAGTATATACTCACCTTGAGGATGCGATGATAACATATTACCTCCTCGGCGCTTGTCTCTTAGGATATCCATCCTACTGGGGGCATGTAAGTGCATTGTGAGGTTTAGGTACCATGGGCGACCCTATCTCGAAGTGCCGATTGCCATGGGCCTGAATTCGCTTAAGAAATCCATGGGCGATACTATCTCAATGTGTCGATTGCCAGGAGTTCTTGGGGTCATTATGGGCGGTGCTATCTCGAAGCATCGAAAGCTAGGCACCCTTCGAGGTATGGTAATGGGAACAATGAATCCGACATAGACCGTGTTGATAGCTGATCTGAGGTTAGACTGAGAGGAATATAAAAAAAATAAAAAAATAAATAAAAATCCTTTTTCCTTTAACTCAAATAATTCAGACCAACGCACAAGCACGGATGCTTTAATATTAGGGATCAATAAACCTTAGGGTAGAGTGGGAATTCAGGGAAACTTGTGCCTGCAACTCGTCTTTAACCGACCTAGTTTGTAACTTAGCAACTACTTGGGAACCATAGGTCTAGAGTTTGAACTTAATATGTTTCTAAATGAAGACAAGTTGGGTTGACTAGTCTACTTGGGGTGCTAGGTTTTGCTTCGATTTGCTAGGGACTAGAAAAACTAGGCATGGGGGCATTTGATTAGCTGATATTTGTGGGCTATTTAAGTATTTAGTGCCTAGACATTAAGTTACTTCTAACATTTATTTAGCATGCATTAGGATGTAAATAGATTAATTCATATTTCTGATTTAATTACATAATTCATGCATTGCATTCATATTTAAATGCATTTAGAATAAACTTAGAATTACATTCAATTAATTAACCAATTAGGTGCATTGCATGCATTATATGCATTAACATTTTATTCAGGGTTTGAACATAATTAACCAATCTTTTTATTATTATCATTTTCTCTTCTCTCTGTAGAATTCATCGCTCCAACACCACCAGCTGCCACACAAAAACCTGCATTGAAGGACTAGAGGAGAATGTGGATCTACTCCTGCTTCTCCATTCAAATCCATGCAGGTGGCTACAAAAGGAGGAGGGAGGCTGCCTTGTACGGGAGGCCACCATCTCAACGACCCACCACTATGCAGAGAGTTGATCTCTCATCCGTTCCACCACCATCGGACTCAACCGTGGCAACGAGCCTCCACCACCGTGGGCGTGTGATGTGACAGGCCACACCACCATCTGGAGCTCATCTGCATTACTGTGAGCACATCAGCGTGCACCACCCTTGCCGTCATCACCAACAACCACCACTGTAGCGACAGCAACTTCACGTCCCCATCAGTTAAGATGTCCGGGAAGTTTCCCAGACATCTGAAGCTTCGTCCCCACACACAACAGCAACCGGCCTGTCCTTCACGGCCGCGCCCCTCCGACTGCACAAGCCCACCAGCACCCCGTTCCTTCCCTACGTACCCTACACCACTTCCACATGCACCTTGCAGTGCCTCCAGCCATGCATGTAGTCGGTGCGCCCGCCAGTGTGCAGCATCGGCCACCAGTTCCTTACACTCACACGTACGCACCTCCTGCAGCAGCAACATCCCCAACCCACATGCTCCCCTGACGCACGCCTATAGCAGCAACCACCCTCCACCCGCATGCATAGAGTGCGCTGCACTTCTGCCACACACCCTGCAGTGCTTCGTCGATGCTTGTAGCGCACGACCTGCAGTACACAATAGCAGAAGTGCGACCGAGCTCAGTTGCGCTAGTCCACGCCCGGCCTGTGGCACTTCAGCAGCCACCGGAACCCACCACCACCGTACCTCCGTCTGACCACCTCAGGGCATCTCGCACTTCGCCGCAACCGCCATCACGGAGCCCTCGGTCTAGAGATCCTCCTCCGAGCTTCACACCTCCGGCCATTCCTTCCTCCTCGTGCACGGACAAGGGGAAGAAGTTCCCCTATTTTGCTACAGTAAAAGATATATTAATATTTACATTCTATGCCACTGTCAACATTTATTAATATTTTATTAGGATGCATTGCAAAAAATATCCTTTAGTTGTTCAAAATTGCCATTTCAGCATGTTCTCTTGATGCATTCTTAATCTGAAGGTAGATTTGGCTCGATTCTCGTCGAAACTAACTGTGAACATAAGTTTTTAACCGGTGCGAGTTTAAATACATCGTTACCTCCCTATGGACATGACCCGCTCTTCTGCGAGTGGTTATTTTAATAATTGATTAGTTGATTTTTCCACCACATAGAACTACAAACGACTTTAAAAGTGAAGAATCGACTAGTCACTAGCCATTGCACTCTCTTGGGAATCCATTTCCATAGGAAAGTAGGTTTCCAGATGTCTAGACATCATTCAAGATGTCTTGTGTGTCATCTGATGCACTTCCACTAGAACCTTGTTTCGATCTGGTTCAAGTCAAGAAGGAGACCCACCTACAATCAAATGTCTGACTTTGTTCCCAGACATCTTAAACTGATTTTCCAGACGTCCGATGCTAGGATCAGACTTCTAATAACCCTATCAGTGTAATGATTAATCCTGATTTCAGCCTGATTCTCTTGGAGCTTGCACCCAACGGCTATAGAAGCCTTCCAAGGCCTTCCAAAGCCTTCTTAGGGCCTCTATAAATAGAGAAGAACCTTTTCCACTCATACACACACCTAGACACACACAAGCAACATACTTTCCACTCTTTGGTGTCTAAAAGAAGATGAAGATCAAATAGAAGAAAGCTCTTGCTCTCCAAGCTTTAATTCTACATCTAGAGAGCATTGATCATTTGCGCACCTGCTCTCTCGCCATAGTTCATGAGAGCACTGCTGCTCCATCGCGTAGTTCACGCATCCACATCATCGATGCACTTCCAGCAAAGGGAAGCATCCTAACTCCTATAGAAGCTTAGTTTAAGAATTACTTTGTTGGCTCTATAGGATTATTGTTGTATTTTACTTTGTTATTTGGTTGGGTATTCGTGTTGCAAATTCCTATCTCAATCGAGGGACAAAATCCTTCTCATGAAGAGAAGGGGTTGAGGAACGCTACCCTCGCACTTGTAGCGTGGTTGTAATTGAGGTTGAATCACCCTTGTTTAAGTGATTTGTTTAATGGAGTTGATCAACTTGGTTGATCAGAAAATCCTAACTCGAGAGGGTTAGGTGGTGGTTTTCACCTGGGTTGGGTTTCCACCTAAAAATCATTTTGTACATTGTGTGATTATCCTTTTTGTAAGATTGTTATATTTTATTTCCGCATTTTATATGTCACACTGATCCCACCCCCTCCAAGTAGGTAATTTCAGTGCCCACACCAGTGAAGGAAAGAAGCCAGGCATTGGAGGACAACCTAGGGTACACGCCTACCCAAGGAAGTGGAGGACTTGAGTGTGGTACACTACCACCCTTGGAGGATGAATCAATGGTGGTCCATGCCACCTTAGTAGGAGCCTTTGAAGGTTGAAATCCATCCACCTTGGAGGAGTTAAGCACACCCCCCCTGTGGGATTGCTAGGAGAAGACTATCTATGGTTCAAGAAAAAGAGAAGGAGGACCCTTTTTAACTGTGAGAGTAGCCATAGTTTGAGCAAGCGGCATTCCCTCCTTGCCATCATCATCCTGGATTTGTGTTTTAATTTTTGCAACTTTACTTTTTGTAGTAGAAGCTTTCCTCTACTTTTGTAAAATAGAAATCTGCTTAATATTAAGTTGCCTTTTCTACTTGGTGTAGCCTCTTTTTATTTTAGTTTTTAGCACTTTCACTCCATCTTATCAATTATCCTAGGCTTTCACATGCCTAGGGTGAGCTTGAGAAGAGGACTTTCTTGTCACCTAGTAGTTAAATTAGATTTAGTCTTTTTCCACCATCTTGCAATTGCCACTTTATTTCAAAAACCTAAAAAGATATATATTTGGAAAGACCAAAAAGAAAGGTGATTTCCACATTTCCAGGCAATAGATTGATTTATCAAATGTTGCCTCCTTGGATGACCCTAGATACTCCCCTATTTATGTTTTACAAATTTTAAAAATGAATCCATTTTTGTGTGTTGCAACGACTTAAAATCCCTATTTAACAAATTATGCAAAAGAAATCTGAGCCCACTGATTAGGAATTAATGGACATTTAGAAATTAATATCCCTCTCCTAGATGCCATAAACTATATCCCTGCCTATTCCAAATTTTTGAAAGATTTGTATACTCCCAAAAGGAAACCTCGAAACCTTGGAAAGGAGATCCTTCCATAGACAATTAGCTCAATTGTGTAGAGAAAACTACCTATTAAGAAGAAAGGTCCAGGTGCACCTCTGTTTCAAGTTGTCATTAATGACACTTCTTTTTATCGCACTTTACTGGATCTCGGTGCCTCGATTAATCTTATACCCACAGTTATTTTTGAGGAATTTAAGATCGGTGAATTAAAGCCTGTTGTGGTTACACTTTAATTAGCAGACCAGTCTATAATTAAACGAAGGGGAATTGTTGAGAATGTCATTGTCTGGGTCAAAAATTATCTATTTGTAGTAGACCTTTTCGTCCTGGACTTAAAGGTATCGGAAGCTTTAAAGTTTGCCCCTATAATTCTTGGAAGACCATTCCTAGCCACCGCCCACACCAATATTGATTGTGATTCTGGCAAGATGAAGATCATGTGTTGTGCTGAATCTGTTACGCTAGATATTTTCCAAGCTTCAATGTGGTTCCAAGAACTTGATTTCTTTGATGTTCAGATTAAGAAATAGAAAATATTGTGGAGGAAAGTATGTAGATTTCACACTTGGGTTCCTATTTTGCCATCAACACAATTCCTGAACAATGCAATTCATCCCACCCTCCCACCCTCACCACTCATTCTTTAGCTAACACTCCAGTTGACCCCTTCACTCTCACTTCCCCACTAACTCCTAAAGTAGAAACTCTTTCTGAGCTGGGTCCACAACTGGAGTTAAAACCCTTGCCCGAATCCCTTAAATATGTTTTCTTGGGTCCAAATCAAGCTCTACCCCTAATTATTAACTCTAGACTTATTAGGGCACAAGAATAAAAACTTCTCTAGGTTTTAAGTGAAAATCTAAAAGCTATTGGTTGGACCCTTTCTAACCTTAAGGGTATTCATCTGCCCTATTGCACTCATCACATCTATTTAGAGGACGATTCTCGCCCCTCCCACCAACCATAAAGGCACTTGAACCCTACTATGTTGGAGGTGGTAAGAAAGAAGATTACCAAGTGGCTTGATGCTGATATCATCTACCCCATTTCTGATAGCTTCTGGGTTAGTCCAACTCAACTTGTTCCTAAAACGGCTGGACTAACAATTATCACCAATGAAAATGGGGAAAACATAGCCACTAGGATCGCTTCTTCTTGGCTCATGTGTATTGATTACAAAAAATTAAACACCACCACCAAGGAGGACCATTTTCTGCTCTCTTTTATTGATCAAATCTTGGAGCGGTTAGCTGGGTGCAAATACTATTATTTTCTTGATGGGTATTCCTGCTATAATCAAGTAGCGATCCATCTTAATGACCAAGACAAAACTACATTCACTTGCCCCTTCGGAACCTTTGCTTTCCGAAGAATGCCACTTTGGAACACTTTCAATGATGTATGCTTGCAGTATTTTCAAACTTGGTAGGTGAATGTCTGGAAGTCTTTATGGATGACTTCTTTATTTTTGGAGAATCTTTTGACCTTTGTCTTAGGAAGCTTGAAAGAACCCTCCAAAAATGCAAAGAAGTTAACCTTGTCCTCAGTTGGGAAAGAAGTCTTTTCATGGTTGGTGAGAGCCTAATCATGATCCCTAACTAGCTCATTTTGACCAAAGAAAGAGAATAAGAGCTACATAACTTGGAGAAGGGCTTAATTCAAGGAATAAATGTTCTGAGAAGAAAACATGAAATAAAGGTTAAAACTACAATTTTACCATTGCAGTACATAAACGGGATTTCTCAGAGGCCAAACATAGGTAAAATGGTCTGAATAAGATAAAAAGTGGGTTGGTTCAATCAGAAATGGGTTCATGTGCAGTCTAGGAATTAAATGACATTCTGTAACCTTAAAACATACCCTCTTAATTCAACAAGGTTCTGATCAAGATAAAAATCAACTAAACCCTCTAAAATTCATGGAAAAATATTCCCTAGGATTTAGAACCTTCAAATTAGCCTTAGGAACCTATTTTGACCTAGATTGGGGTCCTAGCTCATTAATTAACCTAATTTAGGTTTTTATGCAAAATTTCTAGTCAAACGTGGTCAAACCTAAAATCCAACTTCACCATTGGATTCCTTAGGTCAAAATTAGGTTTTTACCAAAATTTGGACATAAGGGGAGGTCATCTTCACCTACTTTGCAAAATAGTACATTCAATTACATTTTGGTCGCTATCTTTTGAAAATCAATGCCCAGACACCCCTAAGTTCCTCGCCACTCTTGCAAACAGGTCCCTCCACCATTAATGGGGGGAAATCCAACTCCGACAAGGAATGGAGGAGGAGTACTCCCTGATTCCTCAAAGATCTCCCAGATTTGGAAGGGAGATTCTCTGAGGAAATCCCTTCCATCTGAGCTCGATCCTAATCTCTGATTTGCACCCAATCTCTCGTGCGAACGCACGAGAGATTTGGGTCTCTAACTGATTCCTTCTCCGACGAGGATTCACGTGCTTGGAAGCTTGTCTTCCAAGCACAGGAACCCCTACCAGCATTTATAAAAGAGTCCTCAACCCTGGCCGCACCTCTTCAGCTCGACTTGGCTAGAGATCCACCCCAATTTCTTCTTCTCCTCCAGCCAAGTAGTCTAGCGAGCTCTGGTGAGCCGCCCTCCTCTTTCTCGTTGCTCTGCCACAATACCAGTGGTAGAGCTATCCTCACCATCTTCCTCTGCATCGTGCAACACCCGCGTGAGCATCTTTAGCCTCGTCGTCGTCGCCGTCTCCCTCCATTGGTCACCTTCTCCAGCGACAGCAGGTACTGCCAGTCGACATCTCTCCCCCTTTGTCCAAGTAATTAGGTTAGACTTACTCCTCTCTAACCCCTCTTCAATTCCCCTCAATCTATTTCACAAATTACCCCTCGACTGCCACTATCCACCGCCATCTTCCCCATCTCCAGCCAACCTCCAGCGAGACGCACCCATCACTCCACACCTCCACATGTCTCGCCACCAACATCTTCACCTCCGCCATCAACCACTGAACATCTTCCACCCATCCATCGACCGCCTACACCTCCCTAAACGACCCCTGACCTAATCCAAAAACCCAGCCACAGGGTGACATAGGTACACACTCCTAGGCTGCCCCGTGGTCTGCCACCTAACATCCCACCTTCACCGTGAGACGGAGAAGCTTCCCTTATGTTTTAATGGGGCCACCAGGCCGTATTCGTGTGTGACAGATCTGAGCACCTGCCGCCATTAGCAACGGCTCGAAGGAGCTCGCAAGCTTGTCCCAGGCTGACGCACTTCAGGGTCCCAGGTCCAGAAGGCACAGGTTGGTCTCGCGCATTCATCTATCCAGGCAATTAACTCTGTGAGGCCTCCAACTTCATCAATTGGAAGAAGACATTGATGTAAACACATTTACACTACTTAAAATGTCTATTTATGCATGTTCTTAAGCATAGGATTGCATTTCATGATATAAATATTGCATAACATGCATCATCTTGCATTTAGAGTAGTTTGAATAAAATGGAGGTTAATTGTCTCCTTTTATGTGCTTGGATAGGGCAAACATTTTATCGGGGCCTCGGATCAAAGATCCAATCGTATGGATGTGATCAGGGCGACGATTGGAGTTCAACAACTCCAAGATCGCCCCAATCAGGCATCCGTAGCATCAGATAGTGATCGGGGAACCCTAAAAGATCAAGGGCCAGGATGGTGAAGATTCACACTTCAGATGACAAATTCGACCGCACGGATGAATCGGATTGACGATCGCAGCCCAACGACACAAAATCAAGTCAATCCGACATCCGTGGCACCATCTACAACTTCCAGAAGATGGACGGCCAAGATGGCGCCACGTGGTGCCATCTCGGTTGCCCAAATGGCACGCACGTATTCTATGAAGGCCCCGCACCCACTCGCTCTCCGCCGTTGGATCTTGATCCAAGGGCTGTGGTCGGCCGCATTTAAAAGCGTCCGCTAGACCATCCGCGCCACGTAGCGTAGCAGTCGAGCGCGCTTACGCGACCGGCGAGCGCGGGTTTGAGTTTCAGCAGAGGGTTGGAGGCGTGGGCGATTGGGCGCGGGCGGGAATTGGATCGCGATCGAACGGCCGCGCGCGCCCAATAGCGTTCACATGCGATTGAACACACGGCATAACGCGCGATCGCACACACCAGGCTGGCGGAGATGCGTCTTAAGTCGTCCGATCTCGCGATCGAACGACTGAGAATCATAGTGCGTGCGAATCCGTTGCGCGTGCAGGCAGCTGAAGCTGCGTGCATGGGCGCGGAAGCTACGCCCACGTTGGGGGCTTTAGCGACGATTTTATCCATCACTAAAGAACCCTCATTTATTGTTTTCAAGTTGTAATGTCCATTTTGCCCCCACTCCTTGCAACTATCAAAATGAGACCCCCTCCATAGGAAATTTTCATCCCTTCCTTCTCTTCTCTACCACTCCAAAGCTCAAGAGAAGCTTGTCCCATACCCGGGATGCTCCTTGCGTAATAAAGTCTAAATTTTTGTTCCCCTTCGGAAGTGGATCCCACGACAACGACGGCGTGCTGCTTCATTCCCATTCTTTTGCTTCGTCCTCCTTCATCCTGCTCCGTTCTCCTTCGTCCATACATCGTCCCGTCTGGCTCGTCCTCCAAGCAATCATCAAGGAGGATAACTTTTCTCTCCCATTCTTATTTACAGCTTTTCTAGTGTAGAATTTTCCTGCTTTATAGTGTAATTGATTTTCCTCTTTCTAGTGTAACTTTTATTTAGTTCGATTATATAAATAGTTGAAATATTGAATGCATGTTCTCTTTCTCTCTCTCTCTCTCTTTCTTTTAGTCTGATAGCTCCATTGTAATTATATCGCCTTGCTTATCAAAAATCCTAAAAAATATAATTGCGAATATAGATCAACGTAGCCTCCCCGTGTTTGGCCCGTAATTCATTTCGGTATAAATTTTATTTGTTGAACACGAATTCGCTTTCGAACTACAATGACAGGTTTTCCAAAATCGGACACGTTAGCATAGCATTCGTAACGTTCAACATTTTTGTGCCGTTGCCGGGAGGCGACGCTCTTTGATTTCTCTTCGCAATTTGTAACTTACAAATCATTTACTTCACTTTTCTCCTTTCTTATTGTAATTGCAAGTACTCTTTTGAGACAAGCAAAAGTGGTAGATTAGAGTAAAGTGCTGTGGAAGGTTTTGTAAGTTATCCCCCATTCTTTCCCCCTCCGTAGATTTCATTCTCCACATTGAATCCAAATTCCAATTAACCTTGGTGTTTGCAAAAATCCTAGGAATAGTTTGGCTGTTTGGATTCTCACTCACATTTATTCCACCTCCATTTATATAAAAAAAAAATAAAAAGATAATTTTGTGGGGCAATTTTCAACAAACACACAATGTACACCCACATTTAAAGGTACTTAACCGAATTGATTTGTTTCTTCTCAATTGGGTTCTGATCTGTGGAACCGGTACACATAAAGCAACACATAATTGAGTAGAAATTAGATTAGGTAATCATTTGTGTGCCTAATTAAGTGGTGCATCAGGCCAATTGTTTGAGTTGATTGGGCCACACCACTTCAAATAAAATAAACTCATTAAGTTGCTGCCAATTGGGTTCAACTCTTAGGGATTTACCAGGCACTCCACATGCTTTTAAACTTTAATGGAAAACATCTTCACCTATGCTTGCAAAACCTGGTGTGCCAACGAAACCTATTTGAAAACACCAAAAGTTGAATCCTAAAAGGTACTAAGCAAGATTTGAACCTTAAAATTCACCACATCAAAAATAATCTTGCTTGAAAACCACTGGTTGTGCACACACACAAAAATCAATCAATCATTAAGGGCACAACCCATTTAAAGGGCCCATCACATTCCAAAGCACATTCAAACCTAGCCTTAAATAAAACAGAGTAGACGTTGGCCTTAAGGATTGAACTCACTCTTTAGAACTCAGAACGAGATTATTTTCGATTGGTCTGTTTCTACTGTTCAATCTGATGTCTAGCTAGGGGAGCAGAGTCAAACGATCGCGGCTGGTGGGTACACTAGGAACCGGAGGCGCAAGCCGAAGGAAGAACCTTCTCCCCAGTCCCTCCTCCTAACTGGTTGGATTGAACAGAAGGAAGTAGATCAAATCGTTCCTTTATCTGAAAATGGGTTTTAAGAGTCTATAGGTCTTTAGGCTAACTCATTTGAGGACAGGTTTGATTGTTTGTATTGAAAGGTGCCTTTCTTCCTCCTGTGTCTCATGAATCCTTCCACATATTTCACGCATTCCCGCTTTTTCCCTCCTGTTGTGAATTATCCTCAACATGACGATTATCCCAACTCATATTGTAATCAACCATCAGTCAGTTGGGATAATTTGGATTGGGGATACAATTCCGGACCCCCATGTTTAGGGTCTAACCCTGAACACTTTGATTCTGATTTCTATCCTTCTCAGAGCTACATCGATTATAGATCGTCTTCCTTTCATGAACAACCTAATACGATCTACAATCAAGAAGGATACACCGATCCTTACCCATCCTCTAATTTCACTGCCTTTAGGTCATCACCATCTTTTCAACAATCTGAAATGACCTATTATCAGGAAGGGTATAACGAATCTCCATTTGTTAATTCCCCTGCATTGAGTCCAAACCCGCCCAACCCTGAATGGACTCATTTGGTTCAGGTTAACCAGGTTCAAGATAAGGTTCTGGCAAACTTGAGGAATATCATTCAATCTTTAGAAGTTCAACCAATACCTTGCATTGAGAGATTGGATCCCCTAAATGAAATGATTGATGATTTAAACAAGTCTTTGTTTGATTGGCTCCAGGACGTTAAGGATAAGAACTTAAGTGAATTTCTACTTGGGAAATTAGCGAAATTGAGGATGAGATTCGTGGTTGCTTTGATCCAATCTTGGAATAATTCCCAGGATGACCCTCTTCAGGAAAGCCAATGATAGAACCTGCTCAAGCACCTGTTGGCGGGACACGTGTTACGAGGCTGACCAGATTAAATTAAAGCAAGCAATTAAGGATGATCTGATTTTTTCACCTGAGATCCCTGAGCCGGGTTACAAGGAAACGTATGTCTCTGGGGAACACAAAGTGACAACTGATTTTAGGACATACATTGATACAGATCCTGATGGTGAAGATTCAAGTTGCGAAGTCTCACGCGAGTTTTCTGAACACGATTTCTGTGAGACGATTGGGCCTGAGGAATCTGATAGATCATTTGATAGCCCAGTAATTGAGGAAACTGATCTTATTAGGGCACACATTACGGATCCGGAATCGCATTTTCTGGAGGACTCAATTCAATGCCCTGATTATCAG
Organism: Thalassia testudinum; assembly: GCA_037157565.1. NCBI lineage: Eukaryota > Viridiplantae > Streptophyta > Magnoliopsida > Alismatales > Hydrocharitaceae > Thalassia > Thalassia testudinum. The sequence goes on along the minus strand of JAZHRO010000014.1, from coordinate 91,980,420 downwards.
TTACACCCTATTGAGCTTATTGATGATTCTAATTCTGAGATAATTAGACCCAAGTCAATTTTGATTCTGCCACATCATTTAGACTTGGAGATTTCAGACGGGGTGATGAATATACTTGATATGCTGAATGAGGAGGATAGGAGCTGGTAAGTTCTGATTTGGGAAGTTAATTTTGGAGGAAATAGAAGATTGAGTCGAAGGGTTCCTTTTAAGCTGAAACCATCAAATCAGAACCCTTACGACATTTGTTTCGAGGATGTCAAACTCAATGACACATTCAATGATTATCCTTTTGAGCTTCAATTCTCTGTAACCCGACTTTTTGGTCTTGGGTTGCATCCTCATAAATTGCAGGCCCAACCCTGCTTGCATTCTGATTTTAGGTTTTGGGTAATTTTTATCTAGAACCTAAGATATTCTCGATTATGGGGTGTGGGTCTGCACCACAATCTGGTCCACATCTGTGGACCTCTGTTGATAGGTCAAAGGATTCTTCTGTTTATTTTAATTCTGACCTGCACTTGTGAATTCTTCATTTCTTTTCTTTGTATAGTGTGCCTAGCTGAAGGCAATAAATTCAGCATATATACAGTTTTTCTTAATTTTCATCTCTGAGCGGACCTGACATTTACGCAATTCAGGTGCTTTCTTCGCTTTTCCACTCTGTTTTATGTGTTTTTAATACAATGAGGACATTGCATTAGATAGGCATGGGGGGTGGATATTCATCTCTGAATTCATTCGTCAGCTCCGTACATTTGTTTTATTTAAAAAAAAAAATTCGAAATTAGGAAAGAGAATTTGGGTTTAAGAAAATTTTCAATCTTAGGAAATACTACATTAAGATCTGAACACAAAGACCCTTCAGGTCTTTGGACTTAATTAGCCTGTGTATCCACTAAAATGTGGATTTGTCTTTGAGTCCTCGCCATCTTAATTCTATTATGATTGGAATAAATAAGTTTGGGTGATAAATACATGACTTATCAACCCGTCCTCTGATTTGAGGGAATTTTGAGTTTTAAGCATCTACACACTTTCTTTGCACTGACTCGTTGTTCGGTGATTCTAACAGAATTTGGGTAGCTAATGAACCTTCTAGGGTGATATGGCTGGCAAGTTATCGTGGGTAACAGCCCATAGGTAGGTTGTCCAGAGCCCAGTCATTGGACCTTTCTCTTTTTGCTGCCTTTAGGTAAATCTTAGACCAGGGGAGCCACCTACTTAAAAAAAAAAAAAGAAAAAAGAAATGAAAAAAAAAATCAAAGGAGAAAAGAACAAAAAAAAAAAAAACCACACTTCGATGCACGTGTATGGCTGGCAAGTTGTCGGCGGTAACAGCTCATCGACCGGTTGTCCAGAACCCAGCTCAGAAAATGCACTAAAAATTCCCAAAACACTTATGAAGAAGTGGAGAAGTAGAATAAACCGGGGAGATATACACTGGATTCACCCTTGTGTTGACCCTGTAAAAAAAATAAAAGTAGGGAGAAAGCTACCGGTTGTAAAGATATACCTTTAGGCAGAAGTCTTTTAGAGGTCACCTAGAGGCGTAGAAATCCAAAGTCTATTTTAATTATCGGTCAACGAGTCTATCATAATCACAATAAGATGCTTAAAACTTAGGGTTCTCATCAAATCTTGGGTGAGTTGAATGGCCGTAGAAAGCCACTCTTAAACGCTAAAATTTGAAAATCCAAAAAAAAAATTAGAAAAGAGTAAATAGAGAAAAAGAAATTTTTCTTTGAATAAGGCGAGGGCTTGAGGCGGTCTGCATTTTGGTTGATACCCGGGCGCTGTTGTGTCTTTGAAAGTTTAGTTCCTAAGTAGAAACTTTCTTAATGATTGAGAATAAATCAGGTCCAAATAATCCAACCTAATTCTTTTATAAATAGCATATAGTTTTTGCTAGGGACTAGCAGAAGATAGGCATGGGGGTTTGATGTAAACACATTTACACTACTTAAAATGTCTATTTATGCATGTTCTTAAGCATAGGATTGCATTTCATGATATAAATATTGCATAACATGCATCATCTTGCATTTAGAGTAGTTTGAATAAAATGGAGGTTAATTGTCTCCTTTTATGTGCTTGGATAGGGTAAATATTTTATCGGGGCCTCGGATCAAAGATCCAACTGTGTGGATGTGATCAGGGCGACGATTGGAGTTCAACGACTCCAAGATTGCCCCAATCAGGCATCTGTAGCATCAGATAGTGATAGGGGAACCCTAGAAGATCAAGGGCCATGATGGTGAAGATCTACACTTCAGATGACAAATCCGACCGCACGGATGAATTCGGATTGACGATCGCAGCCCAATGACACAAAAATCAAGTCAATCCGACATCCGTGGCACCATCTACAACTTCCAGAAGATGGACGGCCAAGATAGCGCCATGTGGTGCCATCTCAGCCGCCAAACGGCCGCACTCATTCAACGAAGGCCCCGCACCCACTCGCTCTCCACCGTTGGATCTTGATCCAACGGCTGTGGCCGGCATCGCTTAAAAGCATCCGCTCGACCATCCGTGCCCCGTAGCGCAGCAATCGAGCACGTTTACACGACTGGCGGGTGCGGTTCGAGCCACAGCAGAGGGTTGGAGGCGTAGGCGATTGGGCGCGAGCAGGTGTTGGATCACGATCGGACGGTCGCGCGTGCCCAATAGCATTCATGCGTGATTGAACGCGCGATGTCATGCGTGATCGCACGCGCCAGGCGGGCGCAGCGGAGCGGGTGGAGATGCATCTTAAGCCGTCCAATCTCGCGATCGGACGGCTGGGAATCATAATGCGTGAGAAGCCGTTGCGCGTGCAGGCAGCTGAAGCGGCGTGCGTGGGCGCGGAAGCTACGCCCACGTTGGGGGCTTTAGCGACGGTCTTATCCGTCACTAAAGACCCTTCATTTATTGTTTTGAAGTTGTAATGTCCTTTTTGCCCCCACTCCTTGCAACTATAAAAGGAGACCCCCTCCATATGAAATTTTCATCCCTTCCTTCTCTTCTCTACCCCTCCAAAGCTCAAGAGAAGCTTGTCCCACACCCGCGATGCTCCTCGTAAGGACCCCGCTATGACGACGACGTGCTACTTCGTTCCAGTTCTTCTGCTTCGTCCTCCTTCGTCCTACTTCATTCTCCTTCGTCTAGACGTCGTCCCGTCTGGCTCTTCCTCCAAGCAATCGTCGAGGAGGATAACTTCTCTCTCCCATTCTTATTTATAGCTTTTCTAGTGTAGAATTTTCCTACTTTATAGTGTAATTGATTTTCCGCTTTCTAGTGTAACTTTTATTTAGTTTGATTATATAAACAGTTGAAATATTGAATGCATGTTCTCTTTCTCTCTCTCTCTTTCTCTCTCTCTCTCTTTCTTTTAGTCTGATAGCTCCATTGTAATTATATCGCCTTGTTTATCAAAAATCCTAAAAAAATATAATTGCGAATATAGATCAACGTAGCCTACCTGTGTTTGACCCAGAATTCATTTCGGTATGAATTTTATTTTTTGAACACGAATTCTTCGCTTTCGAACTACAAGAACAGGTTTTCCAAAATCGAACACGTTAGCGTAGCGATTCGAAAGCGTTCAACAGACATCCGCCTGCAGGTGCACACAAAAGCTGGTTGGATATTAGTCCCACCTCATGAACGCAAGAGTGCAGCACATGGGATAAATTGAATTTGTGTTTTGTTCTGTTCGCCTCGACACATAGGGGTGAGGTCCCTTGCCCTCACTCTTCACGCCTCATCCATGACATTTCCTTTGCGGACCTGGCACTTGGACCCAACTAACCTAACCGTGCACTCCTCACATACCACACCCACGTCGATGCGCCTGGACCTGGGCACACGACTGACCTGATTACCTAGCTCTGGGAGAGCGAACCGAAGAGAGATACACAGAGAGAGAGTGATGTGGGGAGGGTAGGGGAATAGGTTTTGCTGTGTGGTGATTGTGCAGGAAGAAGAAGCTAAGGGAGGAAGAGGAGCAGCAGGGAAGCTAAGGAAAAAGAAAAAGGAGGAAGGAAGGCGCACCTGGAGCTAAGGCAAGGTGAAGCGAGGCTAAGTAGGGAAGGAAAGACTTAGCTGTAGAAGGAAGAAGGCTAAAGGAAGAAGAAGAGAATGTCAGAGGAGGCAAGGTGAGTGAAGTTGACACTTAGCCACAAATAAGAGAAGTCAGAAGAGAAGGCAATAAGCTAGGAAGGGAAGAAGACAGAGGAAAATAAGAAGAAAGGAAGAAACAAGGAAGAAGAAGCAAACGGCCAAAGTCAAGGAAATAGAGGCACTGTGCAGAGGAAGAAGAGAAGAAAGGAAGCAAAAGCTAAGAAGGCAGAATGGAAGTAGAGATAGAGAAGGAAGAAGAAGGAGAAGAGAGAGATGCAAGGAGAAGAAAATAAGAGGCCATCATTTAAGACGTCTGATCATAGAATCAGACGTCCAACTATTCTATTTTTGCTATAAATTTAATTCATAAACTCTTGCATTTATATTCTGAATTAAGTTTTGAGTAATTCTAAGTGTTCAATTACATTGTTGAGATTATTGAATAAATTCCATTTGCTCCCTGTGTTCGACCTCGGACACTTAGGTTTTCGAGTAATAAATTTTTATTTGTTGTCAACGCTTGGTCACCTATACTACGACTCAACTGACTTAAAAAGCTCGATCAAGCGTTCTAAACAATGGTCCAGGAAGGTGTTGTCCTGGACCATGTTATTCATAAAAAAGGAATTCTAGTAGATAGAGCTAAAATTGATGCCATCTCTAGGCTCCCACTTCCCACTGCATTGAATTAGATTCACTCCTTTTTAGGGCATGTGGGTTTTTACCGTCATTTCATTAAAAGTTTTTCCCAAATGTCCAAGCCCTTAAGTCAGTTACTTACTAAAGACCAGCCATTTGATTTCAATGCCAAATGCCTGGAGAGTTTTTTGAGATTGAAGAAGGATGTTACTGAGGCACCAATTTTACAAGGACCTAACTGGAATTGTCCCTTTGAACTTATGAGTGATGCCTCATATTTTGCTGTGGGGACCATTTTAGGGCAAAGAATTGACAAGAAGCCCATTGTGATCTATTATGCTAACAAAGCCCTTGATGATACACAATGGAATTACACGGTTACTAAAAAAGAACTTCTTGCCATTGTATTTGCCTTTTTGGGGTCATATGTCATTGTATATATCAACCACTCAACACTCAAATATTTGCTGACCAAAAAAGATGTGAAACCCTACCTTATCCATTGGATCTTATTTCTCCAGGGATTTAACCTGGAAATCAAGGATAAGGCGGGACAACAAAATTTAGTGGCTAACCATCTCTCTTATCTTATGACAAATGACATGATGACCCCCCTGATAAATTCCCTGATGAAAGCATTTTAGCTGCCAACATCCTCCCTCGATTTGCACCCATTGCATACTATCTAGCAATAGAACGAATCCCCTCTGACTGGCTAAAAACCAAAAGGCATTAGTTCTTTGCTGGCATTAAATACTATTTTTGGGAGCAGCCTGACCTTCTCTACATTTGTGCCGATCAAGTCAATAGACGATGTGTCCCTCATTCAGAAATCCATGATATTATGATATAATGTCATTCAATGGCCTGTGGCAATCATTTTTCAGGCAAGAAAACTGCAGCTAAAATACTTCTGTTTCTCTTAGCGCAGCTTACACAAAGAAGCTCATTCTTTCATTTAGTCCTGTGTGCTCTGCCAGAGCATTGGTAACATGACTCGAAAGAATATGATGCCCCTTAATCCAATTTTAGAGGTTAAAATTTTTGATGTATGGGGCATCGACTTCATGGGACCTTTCATCAACTCTGGTGGGCATTTGTATATACTAGTTGTAGTTGATTATGTATCTAAATGGACTGAAGCAATACCCACCCGCACCAATGATCACGATGTGGTTGTCGAATTCAAAAGAAAAATATTTTCTCAAGATTCAACATTCTAAAGGCCATTATCAGTGATGGAGGATCACACTTCACTCACTCGCAATTCCATCACCTTCTTTCTAAATATGGCGTTAATCATAAAATTTCTACAGCTTATCGCCCCCAAATAAATGGCCAAGCCGAAGTTTCTAACTAGGAAATCAAAAATATTTTACAAAAGATGATTAGGCCCGATCGTAAAGATTGGTCCACCAAGTTGGATGATGCTTTATGGGCCTACCGTATCGCTTTCGAAACCCCACTTGGCATGTCTCCCATCTGTCTGATTTTTGGGAAGGCATGCTGATAAACACGTATAAATTCATCGTAAATTGCTTATTTGTGATAGTTCCTAGGCTTAGCACTGCATATCATGACATAAATATCGCACAGCATGCATCATTCTGCATTTAGAGTAGTTGTTTAGATTTTAGGTTAATTAGGGCCCTTTTATGGTTAGGAGAAAAGAGGATTTATCTCAGGGCCTCGGATGGACGATCAGACCATACGGATCTGATCGGGACAACGATCGAAGATTAATGCCTCTGAAATCATCCAGATCAGAGTCCTGTACCATCACATTATGCCCGAGGAAGATCAACAGCGAGGGGGCAATGCGACATCCATATGAGTTTCGAATGGAAAATCCGGCCATACGGATGGATTTGGAGCGACGATCGCAGTTCGGCATCATAGGAATCATCCCGATCTGAGCAACGCGGCACCCTCTACAAGAAGAAGAAGACGGATGGCCCAGATGGTGCCACGTGGCACCATCCAAGCTGCCTAAACCCGGTCAGCAACCACTGCCCACTCTCCCTCATCATCTACGCCATTAATCCTAGCCGTTGGATCAAGATCCAAAGGCTGGTAAGCGCCTGCACCAAAACACTCCACGCGACACAAGTGGAGTGCCGCAATGGTGGAGGTGCGGGTTTGCAAAAAAGGGGTGCAGGTTCGATTCCCGGCAGCCCCTCCAATTTGCAATTGGCCGAGCACTTAGAGCGCAGCGCAGCGGCAGCTGCAGCACACGTGCACATGGGTGGGCCAGCGCATTGCAAGTGTGCACGCCAACGCACAGCACATGCGCACACAGTTGGGCGCGCGTGGTCAGCACGCGTGATGAGCGGGGTAGGCGATGCAGGCTCAAGGGCAATTGGTGCCAGCTTTCAGCGACAACTGGATTGACCTACAGCGATGCTTACAACCATCGCTGTTTCATTGCAAGCCAGCAGAGCCAGCTTTGGAAGTTGGTGGAGGTGAGCTGTCTACAGCAACATTTCTAGCGACGGTCTGGAGGTCACTAGAGGTCCGTTATCCATTTTTAGCCTCTTCACCACTATAAAAGGGCCTTCACCCCCTCCCTTCCAAGCCATCTCTACATACTCTACTCCTACCTACTCCCAAGCTCTAGCAAGCCCACCAATGCTCCATTAGAGCTTGTTCTCAAGCTCCCATGGTGCCTATTAGTGTAGCGAAACTCTGCCCCACCAAATACTCCTCCAGCTTCCCATCTCCCTTCATAGGTCACCTTGGAGCCGTCCTCTCACCTCCATTCCGGTAGCAGATCAACTCCATCTTCTCACCTCCACTCCAGAGCTACGCCGAAGCTTTCCTTAACCCGACATCCTCCAGCATCTCACCTCTGTCGTCCCGCTCCTTACCTCCTTCTCCCAGCTTTCGCCAGGCGCCGTCGTCTCGCCGAACAACCAATTCGGGATATTTCCTTTAACCTCCCTCCCTTTTTATGCTTTTATAGTTCATTGTAATCGACATTGGATTGACATATATATCATATTTGTTTCATCTCTATCCTGTGATACGTTTGCTTGATTTCCTTTATTTCAAAAATACAAAAAAATATCAAAACCCTAAAATACCAAAAAGAAATGAAATGAAGCACGATTTTCAATAAAGTAAACGTAGCCTCCCTGTGTTCGACCTGGGGCTCCCTTAGAGTTTCGATATAAATTTTAGTTGATCGACGTGTTTTGCAACTACGACGATAGGTTACTTGTAACCTCGATTTCTAAACACGTGAAACACGACCCGACCATTTTATCGCCGTTACCGGGGAGGCAACAGAATTTACTTTATTGTTTATTGGGTTTCTTTGCATTTACATAGCATTAACCCTGCTTGTCTTTGATCTACTGTCTTGCAGGTACCCTAGCATAGAGATCCAAGTGCGGTAGACCGGAGTAAAGTGCGGGTAGAGTGTTTTGTAAGTGTCCCCCACACCACCCCCACCTTAGTTTTCATTCCATAACCGAATAACTCAAACCCAAATCAACTTAGGTGCTTTTTATGAACCCTAGGATAGACTTGGTTGTTTGTTTGCCACCTCCACTCACCTCGCTATCCACATAAATAAAAATAAAAAAATAAAAAAAAGTGTTATCTGATTGTGGGATTTTCTGTAAGCTACACAGTTAACACCCACAACTTCTTACCCTAAGGTGCACAATCACATCGATTCTACCACTTAACCGGGATCTGACCTGTGGACCCGGTACACTTAATTTAACATACAAATAAGTGAGTAGAAATCTGAATAGGTTAAAAATTTCTATGTGCCATAACTAAGTGGTATAATAGGCCAATTGATTGAACTGTTTGGGCTGCACCACTTAAGATAAAAGCAACTCATCAAGTAGCTTACCACTTAGGGTTGATTCTTCGGGCTGAACCAGGCACTCCACATTATTTTTTATTTTTAAAGGAACATATCATCACCCGTGCTTTCAAAACTTGGAGTGTCTACTAAACCTTGATTGAACCAACCTAAGAATTAAACCCTAAAAGCTACTAAACAAGGTTGAACCCTAAAAGACACATCATCAGATAACCTTGTTTGAGAACTCTGGTTGTGCACACACACACATTTTAACTGATCATTAAGGGCACAACCCATGTAAAGGGCCCATCACATTCCTGAAGCACCATTGTCCCAAGCCTAACTAAAATTGATTAGACGTTGGCCCTAAGGACATGACTTATAATTACCCATCCACTAGCAGAGATGACTTTGATTGGGGATATGAATCCGGAGCTCAGTGTCCAGGGCCTAACCCTAGACAACAAGACTATGATTATTATCCTTCCTAGCGCTATAATGATTATGGATCTCCATCCTTTGATGGCCAAACCAACCCGATTTACAATCAGGAAGGATATAATGATTATAACACCTACCCTCCCCAGTATTCCATTGAAAATAGGTCATCACCCTTCTTTGAACAATCCAAGACTACCTACTACCGGGGAGGAACCCGAGAACCTCGACATCATGACTCCCCTAGATTTAACCCGAACCCACCCAAACCTGAACCGAACCAGTCGGTTCAGGTGAACCAGATCCAGGATAGGGTGTTGGCGAATTTGAGGAACACTATACAATCTTTAGAAGCTCAGCCAACACCATGCACTGAAGCACTGGAGCCTATGATCAAAATGATTGATGAATTAATAGTTCTCTATTGGATTTACTCCAAAGTGTTAGGGATAGGGACTTGGGTGAGTTCCTTCTTGGGAAATTGTCGAAGTTGAGGATGAAATTTGTGGTTGCACTAGTCAAATCTTGGGATGATTCTCAAGATGAACCCCCTTCAGGAGAGCCAATGTTTGAACCAACTCAGGAGCCTCTCAGCGGGGATACATTTTTTGAGACTGAGGATGACTAGGACGGGCTAGAGCAACCATTTAAGGATGAACCAATTGATTCACCCGAGATCCCCGAGCCAGGGAGCGAGGAAAAATATGTCTCCACGGACCATGAAATGACATATGATTTTGAGACATATATAAATGAGGATCATGGATTCTTTGACTCTGAGGGTGAAGAGTCTTTTGGTGAAGTCTCACTTGAACTTAAGGAAGAGGATTTTAGTGAGACAAATGGGCTTGAGGAATCTGACAAACCAGTTGATAGCCCAATTATTGAAGATTTGGATTCGGTTGGGGTTAACTTGGAGGATCCGAATCTTAATGATTCAATCAGTGACCCCAGTCCTCATCTGCACCCCAAAGAGCTGACTTCTGAGATCTTTGTGCCCAAGTCAATCTTGATTCAGCCACGATTTCTGTACTTGGGGGAATCATATGGAGTGAATAATATGCTAGAGGTCTCGAAGCCTGAGCCCTTCATGTTGGAGGATAGAATTGTTGAAATAAAGATTTGGGAGGCTAATTCTGAGGGAAGTTTGATTTTGGATCTAAGGGTACCTATTGACTTAAAACCACCTACTTTCTACCAGGACCCTTACGATATCTTTCACGTGCAACCCAAGCTCGAAATAACTGATTATTTTTCTGAGCTAGATGTTAAGTGGGCAACCGCACCTATTGAACCATCTTTACCCGTTGTCCGACACTTTGGTCTTGGGTTGCACATAACTAAACCGCAGGCCCGACCCTGCAAACACAACAACCTTCGGTTCTGGGTGATTTTCATCCAGAACCTAAGAACCACTCGACCCTGGCGCATGGGTCTGCGCCATAATCTCATCCACATCTGTGGACATCTTCTGCTGGAGGGTTTCAGGATCAATATTTTGATTTTGATTCTAAACCGCACTTGTGAATTCTCAATCTCTTCTTTGTATGTATGCTATGCCAAGCTGAAGGCATTAAACTGAGCACGTGTGTATACACCCTTCTCTCTGCGGAGCTGACCAGATTTTCACGACACTCAGGTGATGTTCTATTTACTTTGCCCTTTTCATGTCTTTAGTTTTACAATGAGGACATTGCATCAATTAGGCATGGGGGGGTGGATAATCAATTCCTGAAATCATTATGTTAACTCCATAGAATTTCTTTTAGTTTCTTATAAATTTAAAAAAAAAATTGATAATTAAAAAAAAAAGAAAGAAACTAGGAAAAGAGAACTTAGGCATTTGGAAGTTATTAACTTTAGGAAATGATACGATAGGACCTAAACACTTAGACTCTTCAGGTCTTTGGGCTTAATTAGCCCGGGCATCCACTCGATTGTGGACTTAGTCTCGAGTCCTCGCCAATTAAAATTCATTTTAAGTTGGTAAATAAATTGGGATGATAAGTATACGACTTATCAACCGGCACTCTGATTTGGGGGGATTTTAAGGCTAAGCTTCTACACACTATTTGTACTGACTCACCTTCCAATGATTTTTGCGGAAATTGGGTAGCTAATGGACCGACTTGGGTGGTATGGCTAGCAAGTTGTCGGTGGTAATAGCTCATCGGCCGATTGTCCAGAGCCCAACCACAAGACCATTTTCGTTGTACTGCCTTTAGGTAAATCTTAGATCAGCGAAGCCACCTACTTAGAAAAAAAGAGAAAAAAAAAAGAAACACCCAAAATGAAAAAAAATAGAAAAAGGAGAAAATAAAAAAAGAAAATAATATAGCCACACTTCACCGCACGAGTATGGCTGGCAAGTGGTCGTGGGTAACAACCCATTGGCCGGTTGTTCAGAGCCCAGCTCAAAAAAATGGACAATAATTCCCAAAACACGTAGGGAAGAAGCAGGGAAGTAGAATAAATCGGGGAGATATAAACTGGGTTCGCCCTTGTGTTAACCCCATAAATAAAAGTAGGGAGAAAGCTACCGATCGTAAAGATAAACCTTTAGGCAAGGTCACCTAGGGTCATAGAAATCCGAAGTCCGTCTTAGCGGCCATTTTGTGAGTCTATCACTTTTTCACAGAGATGCTTAGTAGTTAGAGTCCTTTTCGAGTCTTGGGCAGGTCGAGTAGCCGTAAAAAGTTATCCCGGAACTCTCAAACTCCAAAAGTACAAAAAAATTAGAAAAGAAGAAAAATAAAAAAATATATATATTTCCTCACATCTCAAATAAGGAGAGAACTTGGGCGGTCTGCATTCTGGTAGACACCCAGGTAGTGTTGAGTCTTCTTAGTTTAGAACCTTAGTTGAAATTTTCTATTGTTAGTAAATTACTTAGGCCTAAGCAATCTAATCCTAATTTTGATTTTATACATAGTATGTAGTTTAATTTTGCTAGGGACTAGCAAAAGATAAGCAGGGTGTATGATAAACATGTACAAATTCATCGTAAAATGCGTATTTGTGATAGTTCCTAGGCTTAGCACTGCATATCATGATATAAATATCGCATAGCATGCATCATTCTGCATTTAGAGTAGTTGTTTATATTTTAGGTTAATTAGGTCCTTTTATGGTTAGGAGAAAAGAGGATTTATCTCAGGGCCTCGGATGGACGATCAGACCATACGGATCTGATCGGGATGACTGTCGGAGATTAACGCCTTTGAAATCGTCCAGATCGGAGTCCCGTAGCATCACATTAAGCCCGAGGAAGATCAACGGCTAGAGGGCAATGTGACAACCATACGGGATTTGGATGGAAAATCCGACCGTACGGATGGATTCGGAGCGACGATCGCAGTCCGACATCATAGGAATCATCCCGATCTGAGCACCGTGGCACCCTCTACAAGAAGAAGAAGACGGACAACCCAGATGGTGCCACGTGGTGCCAACTTGGCTGCCCAAACCCGGCCAACAGCCACCGCCCCCTCCCTCATCATCTACGCCATTAATCCTAGCCGTTGGATCAAGATCCAACGGCTGGTAAGCGCCTGTGCCAAAGCACTCCACGCGACACAAGTGGAGTGCTGCAATGGTGGAGGCGCGGGTTTGCAAAGGAGGGGCGTGGGTTCGATTCCCCGCAGCCCCTCCAATTTGCAATTGGGCGGGCACTTGGAGTGAAGCGCAGCGACAGCGGTAGCGGCAGCGTGCGCGCACGCGTGGGCCAGTGCATTGCAAGTGCGCACGCCAGCGCACAACACACGTGCACACAACTGGGTATGCGCGTGATGAGTGGGGCAGGCGGCACGGCCAGAAGGGCGGTTGGCGCTAGCTTTCAGTGACAGCTAGATTGACCTATAGGGACGCTTACAGCCGTTGCTGTTTCATTGGAAGCCAGCAGAGCCAACTACGGGCATGGGTGGAGGTGAGCTGTCTGCAGTAGCGTTTCCAGCGATGGTCTAGAGGTCGCTAGAGGTCCTTTATCCATTTTTAGCCTCTTCTCCACGACTATAAAAGGGCCTTCACCCCCTCCCTTCCAAGCCATATCTACATACTCTACTCCTACCTACTCCCAAGCTCTAGCAAGCCCACCAACACTCCATTAGAGCTTGTTCTCAAGCTCCCAAGGTGCGTATTATTGTAGCAAAACTCTGCCCCACCAAATACTCCTCCAGCTTCCCATCTCCCTTCATAGATCACCTTGATGCCGTACTCTCACGTCCATTCCGGTAGCAGATCAACTCCATCTTCTCACCTCCATTCCGGAGCTACACCGAAGCTTTCCTCAACCCGACGTCGTCCAGCATCTACTCCTCACCTCCTTCATCCCAGCTTCTGCCATGCGCCGTCGTCTCACCAAACAGCCGATTCAGGAGATTTCCTTTCACCCCCCTCTCTTTTTATGCTTTTGTAGTTCATTGTAATCGACATTGGATTGACATATATATCAAATTTGTTTCATCTCTATCATGTGATATGTTTGCTTGATTTCCTTTATTTCGAAATTACAAAAAAATATCAAAACCCTAAAATACCAAAAAGAAATGAAATGAAGCACGATTTTCAATAAAGTAAACGTCGCCTCCCTGTGTTTGACCCGGGACTCCCTTAGAGTTTCGGTATAAATTTTATTTGATCGATGTGTTTTGCAACTACGACGACAGGTTACTTGTAACCTCGATTTCTAAACACGCGAAACATGACCTGACCACATGCCATCTCTCGGTAGAACTTGAACATAGGGTTTTCTGGGCAATAGAGCAATTCAATATAGATTATCTAATGCCGGTATCCATGGAAAATTACACTTAATTGAATTGGAGGAATAAGATAATTTTTCTTATGAAAATGAGCAGATTTATAAAGGCTAAACAAAGAAATTTCATGATAAATACATTGTTTGAAAATATTTTGACGTCAATCAATGCGTTTGGCTCTTCGATGCGAGATTACATATTTTTCCCGGCAAGTTAAAATCATACTGGACCGACCCCTTTATTTTCCTTAAAACATGTCCATACGGTGTTGTTGATCCTTTTGATCCAAAAACTAATACGAGTTTTCAAGTCAACGGCCAACGTTTATAGCCCTATTTGGATCATGCCTTAAATCTTCCTTCGGAATCTTTCGATTTAACTGAACCGACCACAGCTGATCACTGATGCACACTACACCCAGCTGAATGGCATCAAAGAAAGCACTAGATGGAAGGTAACCCATCATTTTTCCTACTTTCTTTTTCCTTCTCCAGGTTTTGACTATCTTAAATCCAACCACCTTTCACTAAGGTGATCCCTCTTTCCCTCCTAATGCATGAGGACATTGCACATATTAAGCATGGGGGGATGTTTTTAAAATTTTGATGATCAATTTAGAATTTTCAAGACCTAAAAATATGCAATTTTCTTTTGTCATTTTTTTTGCTTGCATACCAAAAAAAGTAAAAATATTGAATACTTTTTGAGAAAAATTTTGAAATTGGGACTAAGGTTGAAAACTCACTTTTGGTACAATGGGATTTTATCTTTAACAAACTAGGGATAAGGATATGGATCTGATCATTATAATTTCAGGGACTATCTTTAGACTAGATCAGATATCCTTCTCCAAAATTCCACCTGAACTCATTATAGTTCTGGTGACTTGATCCTCTTTTGTAATATGAAAAGTACCTGGCTTAGTTTCTGATTCAAAAATTTGCATTTCATGCAAAACTTCCTATGTCAAATTTCACGCACAAGCCAACACCTAAAAACAAGTAAAATTAGAAAAATCCCCTTGTTTGGCCGTAGTAAAAGTCTGAAACAGATCATTGGTTTGAGTTCCCACCGTCAACGAGGAAGATGCCTCCTTTGAAGATGTGATGTCAACATGTTATTGCCTCGGCATTACTGCGTATTTATATTCCATATCTTTAGACGAAACATTAAAGAGTAATTTTGCAGCTAAAGTGAATTGGACGATGTTCTACCTATAGTGTCGAAGTAAGAGCTTGAGTTTGCTTAGAGTGCGCCTTTACTCTGCATTGTGTTCTGGGGTTGTGAGCTCCTAGGTGGTGTCATGGACAGTGCTATCTTGAAGTACTGGTGCCAGAGCCTCCTAGAGGATTGGTAATAGGAATGATGATCCCAACACATCTATTGTAAGATTAAGCTGAAAATAGGCATAAGGGAAAGAAAAAAAAAAGATTTAAACCAAAAACACTTCCTTATAAATGTTGGCCTTTCACAAGCATGGACACAAGTTTTTAAAGTCATTATAAGCTTCAAATCAGATTCAAGAGGCAGAAAAATCCTAAAAATAGAAATTTCAAGTCATCTGAATTAACAAAGGGCTAATCTGTGAATTTTCTGGATGATATATTGATCCCATTTTTGTCTAAATTTTGGATGCGAAAACAAATCTTGATGTTTATCTTTAACAAATCCCTTGCCTCCAGTGTTTAGACCAACCAAATCCTCTTAATCTCTTTCTCCTCAAAAGTAGAAAAAATTAGAATACCCCAAAATTTCATTTTACGGCAATTAAAGTTTTGTTAAGAGACTAGCAAAAGATAAGCATGGGGGAGTGATAAATGGCAGTTTATTATCATTCTTATGCATTAAAAAAAAATAGTTCCTTGGAATTTGCTCTGCAAACTGGTTTTTGGACTGAATTTAGGCATCAATTAGGTTAAGCATGCATTGCATTTTTTATTATGTTTTTAATGTGATTCTTGGAGTGTTAGGGATAAACTGATTGACACATCCCTAAAACCCTAGCACTCTCGAAGGCAACTGGCAAAGAGGAAGCTCAATCAAGCTAGGACTCAGCTAATTCAAGCTCATCGTGGCTGAATGCCAGCTCCCTTGGACTAGGGCTAGCTCCATTTAGATCCATTCAGCTCACCTTAGCTGAATGGTAGCTCAAGGCAGCTCATCTCAGCTTGACCTAGCTCAAGATAGCATAGATCCAGCTCAGCTTAGTTAAGTCTAGCTCATCTCAGCTCCCATCAGTTCATTGGGAGCTCTGACTAGCTCAACTGAGTTGACAGGAGTTCCTCTCAGCTCAACCCCAGCTCATTCCATCTCTACCCAACTCAAGGAAGCTGGACTCCATGATAGCTAAGCTACTACTTGTCAACTACTAGCTTAGCTAGCTCTAGGGCTCTCATTTGAGGTAATTCCAGCTCAAACAAGCTCCAGCTAGCTTGATGCCAGCTTAACTTAGCTCAACTACCCAAGCCTAGCAACTAGCATAAGAACTAGGTAGCTAAGCTAAGTAGTTGAGCTCCCCATGAAGCTGCACCATCAGAACCAGCTCCAGATTTATTTTCTCCAACTCTTCCATCATGAAACCCTAGCTCCATCACCTCTACTCTACTAGCTAAGCTAGCTTAGCTAAGCTCCCAACTAGCTCCACCTTCTTGGCCGTCTATCTTTTCCCCCTTAACCATAAATAACCCTAACCTAACCCATCCCCTTTTGGCACCAACCCACACCTACTACCACCAACCACACCCCTTCATGTTGGTGCCAAAAACACCACATGCATCCCTTCATTTTGACCACAACATGTGCTTAAATCCTAGCCCTACACATCACCACCTAAATCCATTCCTATCACCCACCAAACCGCTTCTAGAAACCCTCCATTGGTGCCAACCATAACCCCCCCTAACTACCCTAAACTACACCAAAGTTGGAGACAAAATACACCACCCACACCCCTTCATTTTGGCGCCACCTATATCTACCCTTAATCCTATAACCACAACCACATTGAGCCATCCTAAGCCTTCCTAAAAGTCACGTCATTAAACCCACCTAAACCCTCCTATAGTTGGTGCCAAAACACCTAACCACACCCCCACATACCCCTTATGTTGGTGCCAACTAACCCTAGCCATCCATCTCCTAACAACCACCCTATGATCTAATCCTAGCCCTACAACACACTAACCTATCCCTTAACCCTACCGTACATAGAGTTGGTGCCAACTCTTCCACCTACCATAATCGCCACCTTTTACACCTCTCTACCTCCATTCCAACCTTCATCTACCATCCACCAACCAACTTTCACATCCTAGCCTTCCATCACAATAGCTTTCCTTTAACCCTAGTTAACTACCCTTACCCCCTATCACTCCTATATATAACCATACCCACCACCATTAACATCCACCTTTCGCTACATATTTTTCTACCTATACTTCCACCTACATAGAAGGCCAAGAGAGGAAGAAGATTAAGGGGACACTGTGCCTTTCCCTCTTCTCTTCTTTCTTGAGCCCACGCCAGCCAAGGGAAGAAGCTTGGCATTAGAAGGATACCAAGGGTACACGCTTACCCTAGGGGGAGGATTTGTGGGTGGTACACAACCACCCGTGGAGGAGGGATTAAAGGTGGTCCACACCACCTTTGGAGGAGCTTTTGAAGGTGGAATTCCATCAACCATGGAGGAGATCAAGCATGCCCCCCCCATGGGCTTGCCAGGAGACCACACCATTGGAGGAGCTTTGCAAGAAGGAGCTCTTTTGGACTGCAAGAGCAGCTGCAGTTGGTGCAAGAGCATCTCTTCTTCACCATTCAGAGGATTAGTATTTTGCATTCTCTTTATTTCTTTTTATTTGCTAGTTGTAGAAGCATTCCTCTACTAGCTTTTGTGTAAAACTTCTTTTTCCATCAATTAAAGTTGCCTTTTTCCCAATTAGTCTTTGTTGCAGTTCTTGTTAGTTTTCCTTTAGTACATTTTCACTCTTTCTATCTATTTACCTTAGGCCTCCACATGCCTAGGTTGAGCTTACAAGGAAATTAATTTTTGCTAGTTAGATTTTAGCTATTAGGTGTTAGTATTTTCTGTAATTAAAACCGCATCACCTTATAATTCAAAAATCCCAAACAATTATATATTCAAAAAAATTTGAAAGAAAGTTGATTTCCATTTTCGAGTAAGGGATTAGAATTTTACGAACATCGCCTCCTTGGATGACACTAGATTCTCTTCCTATCTAGGCTTATAAAATTTAAAAGTGTTTGCAAATTCACATGGTACAATGATTTGAAAACCCTAATTACAAATCATGCCTATTTTCCCAATAGGTCATTTAACCCTCACTTGGATGGACCTTTAGACCATTCCCGGAGGTGGAGGTTGAGTTATTGCCATGTAGATGCCATGGCTGATCAACGACCATGTCCCCCGTCTCCAAACCGGCAGGAGTCGATTCAGAGGCAGTTGGAAGAGTTGCAACAGATGCAAAAATGGTTCCAACGGATGAATGGTTAGAGCACTCAGCCCTTGAAGGAATTTTATGATCCTTCAAAGTACTGGGAATGTCCCGACGTCATGATTCCCCCTGGAGACATAGAAATCAAGCCCCAAGTCTTAAGTTTGATTAAACATTTCCATGGGCTTGGCTGGAAGGACCCATTCAGGAACTTGGAGGATCTGACCACTCTGGTTCAGACCACCAAAGATAGGAATGTGAATGAAAAGCAAATGATCATGAGGCTTTTCCCCCATTCTCTCAAGGATAAGGCTGCACATTGGTACCAAACCATTGGAAGGCTTATAGAAACATGGACTGCTTGATGATAACATCATCATGAGCCATAACTAGCTCATTTTGACCTAAGAAAGAGAATAAAAGCTCCTACATAACCTGGAGAAGGGCCTAATTCAAGGAATAAATGTTCTGAGAAGAAAACATAAAATAAAGGGTAAAACTGTAATTTTACCATTTCAGTACATCAACAGGATTTCTTAGGGGCTAAAAATAGGTTAAATGGTCTAAACAAGATAAAAGTGGGTTGGTTCAATTAGAAAAGGGTTAGTATGCAATCTAAGAATTAAATGACTTCTTGTAATCTTAAAACAAACCTACTTAATTCAACAAGCTTCTGGTCAGGATAAAAATCAATTAAATCCTCTAAAATTCATGAAAAAATATCCCTTAGGGGTTAGAACCTTCAAATTGGCCTTTGGAACTTATTTTGTCCTAAATAGGGGTCCTAGCTAATTATTTGACCTAAATTAAGTTTTTATGTAAAATGTCTAGTCAAACATGGTCAAACATAAAATCCAACTCCACCATTGGATTCGTTACGTCCAAATTAGGTTTGTACCAAAACTTGGACCTAAGGGGAGGTCACCTTGACCTACTTTGCAAAATAATCCACCAAATTACATTTTGACCCCTAGCTTTGGAAAACCTTTGCGCAGACCCCCTAACTTCCTCACCACCCTTTGCAATTAGGTCCCTCCACCATTACAGCGGAGGAGTCCTACTCCGGCAAGGATTTGAGGAGGATTTCTCCCAGAATCCTCAGAGATCTCCCAGATTTGGAAGGGTTCGTCATGTGTATAACATTTTGGTGCCTTTGCCGGGGAGCAATGTGCAATTTATCAGTAATTTCAGCATTATTTGTGATTATATTTGAGCACTAACTTTCCGTATTGGTTTTGTTGTGATATTGCAAGTATTTGACAAGGAAATCTCTCGCGCAAATCAACCACTGCAGGGCAGGTAATCTCTCTTCTTCCCTATTCCATCTCCAAATCCTGGGAAGACAAAAAAGAAATAATCAAATTAGTAATCACTTGCCTTATTTCTATATTAATTACCATCTCCAAGGCAAAAGTTTCCTGATTGTACAAAAAATTTTCAAAACTTGTTGAAGTTGAAGTGATTTTTAAAGTGCCTACTCCACTAATTCCTATGCCTAGTAGAGATCACGCTTAATTTCTAAATCTCTACGGACTGCACACTTCTTATTTTAAAGTCGAAAGAGAACTTTTGTGAAAAGCAAAGAGGATTGGAAATAGAACCAAATTAGGGTTTCTATAGTAGGGTTTTGGAGTGCTAGTTCACACATGCCTGCATAAAAGGAACAAACCCACCTGCATCAGTGTGCTACCCAAGCCCTTAATTTAAAAGATCTAAACAAGACAAACCATAAAATTGAACCTTAAAATCGCTTGAATCTTAAAAACATTGGACCTAATAAGCTGGAAGTCAAATAAGGATGATTTCTAGGTCTTTACCTAGAATCATTCTGCCATCTTTAGGGCAGGTCAGGTGAAGTTGACCCCTTGGGTCAATCAACCTTGAAATTAGGTCACAAAAAGCAAAACATCTAAAGTTCAAGTGAAAACCCTAAGCACCTTCAATCTAAAAGTGGTAGACTTAAGAAGTCAAGGTCCTCATTCTGGTCTACATGGAATCTCAGTGACAAGAGAGGTTGGGTGGGGGAAACCCTATAACCCGTGTGGATGCTCTACCGTATAGGGGTCTTTGTGGGACTCTCCCTCTCTAGTTGCCCAGGTAATTCTTAGGTGGACAATCTGATCCAGGGGTATCATCCGCCTCGAACCTCCATAGTCATCCAAACATCTTTGGCTGCCTCAATTGGGTCAAGAAACTCATCCAGTCCCCCATCGCTTCTCTTTAGAGCACATACATACTTTTTTAGTGGGACTCTTTATTCATATTTAATCGCTTCGCAATTTGATTCTACATCAAAACTCTGATTCTACATCGTGATTCCACCACCTGATCCAAATATGCAACCAAGTTACTTAGGAAGACCATTCAAGAGACTTGAATCTCGAAGATCCATGAGAGAGGATGATTTGGATGCCCTTGAATTCTTTGAAGATGAAGAGAAAGCCTCAACATCAGTAGAAAACATTCAGGTTAGTGTACCAACAACCACAACTTTCACCATAAACTATGCCCAAGTGTTATTGACTGAAGCCACAAAAGGATCAACCCGAGACATTCTCATCACAGGGTAATTGAGATAGAAAAATTACACAACCTTGAATACATCCAATGCATGAAAAATCCTATACTTTGGGAACAACACCAAGATGATCTTAAAAAATGGGAAGAAATAATGAGATTATTGAAATAAATTATCGACCAGAAATACCTGCTTACACCCCAAACAGATCATGAACCATCTTGGAGTAGTATTGAGGATCAATCAGATTCCCCAAATCTCAAGTTTGACGCACAGAGTGGTTGTGGAGTCTCAACCCAGATGAAGTACAATATAGTTGATATTGAAGAAGGTTTGGAAGTTCCAATTACAGGAAAACACAATGTTGAGTCAACCCTAGACCATGAATCACCAAGTTTAGAATTCCAAAACTCCAGCAATAATGAGATTAGCACTGAACCTCTCGAGGGTGTAATTCCTGCCGTTATTCTGATAAGGTAACCCTCGAATGTTATTTAGACTTAGATTCTAGTAATTCAACCCACATCCTAAGCCTAGAATCTGGATTTGAAACCTATTGGGAAGATTACGAGGCCCCGTTTGAAGAAGATCAAATTTTCAACGAAGAATACGACTTTGGGCCACTTTTTGATGAATATCCCTCGCCAACATCCTAACAGAGACAAATAAATTTTTCGAAAGTCATGCCAATCTACGATACAGAAATCGAGGAGTTGGACTAGTGGGGTTTTGATTGGGTCTTTCCTACCAACTTAGAACTTGAGCCTGGAACAAATACAAACACCCTTTTAAGCTCAGAATTTACATATAGGCTAGACCCCAGCCAGGCTGCTGAATCCACATCATATAATTTATTCTATGGTGGAACTCATGATCTTGAATCTCATTGAGAATATGATTTTCGCAATATCTCCGATGATTTCAAATCTGACCATGAGTACAGAGAAAATCTACTTTTTGAATACAACAAGCCACTCTACGACCTCAGCTCACATGATTCGGTCTCCGACTCTGACTCTGAGGTCCTAGTTCCCGAGATCACTGATTTATGTTCAAGTTCTAGTGACATGGAATCATTTCTTTTCGATCGTCAGGAATCAAAAACAGAAAATTCCAAGAGCGATTGTAACCCAGAGTATGAATCTTTTCTCGATTTAGATTTCGAGTATCCTATCGACACTCTTCAGGCATTCACTTTTGATTTTAAAAGCTACTATGAGAACTCTCTACATGAGACCACCTGTCATTTCTTTCTAGAAGAGCCCTCATATGCAATTCTCATTGAAGCCACCTCTTCGGAATATACAAAACTGATCAAAACCCATTTTCAACCCCAACCCGCAATCGGACTCAATTTCTATTCTGATTCACCTCTCACTGAGCCGACTGTAGATGATTCACCTCTACATCTATACCAGGTATCAAACATTGATCAGACTAAAAAACATGCTCCATCATTCTCTGATCATCCCTGCAAGGTTTCCACATTATTCACTGATCATTTCATGGATCCCTACTCAGACCAGGCTGATTCGACTCAGCCAAAAACCAAAATTACACTTCCATATCCATCGGAGCCGCATAGCACATGGTGGGTTCCACATCTCTTGATCCACGTTTATCAACCCACTAGATTAATAGGGTATGGGTTGCATCATCAGCTTGTTGATCATAACAAGAACCTGGTTGGACCAACCAGGCTCTTAATCAAGGTGCTTGTTTTACAAAACTTTGCTGATTTGACCACTCCTTCTCCATCCCATTTCCTGCTCGGCTGAAGGCGTTGAATTTAGCATTTAACGAGAGGCAACCTGTCATTCCAAAATCCTGAGATCCATCTGATTATCCATCTGTACTTTACGTCTATTGCACCGTGAGTTTGGATTTCCTAGAACAGTCGATCCCACCACTAGTACACGTACCAGAGCTTGAAATCGTCTGCAAAAGTCATTCCCAACCCATTCGCCAACCCGATATATCCTATTCTAAGTCCCTGAACCCAATACTGTTTCACACCCTCCATTTACAATGACATTACAAAACTTAGGCATGGGGGGTGGTAAAGTGCAAACATACAAAACAAAGAAAAGTCAAAAGGATTCTCACAAAAAAAAAATCACATATGTCAAAAACACCAAAAAAAATAGAAATTGTCAAAAAAGAACAAAAAAATGGAGGGAAGAAAATTTTGAAGTCACATAAACATGTGGAGGAAAAAAGCAAAAGGTCAAAAGGAGCACAAAATGAAAAGGAAAAAAGAGATAGTCATTAGTAAGAGATCAAGGGATTAATTGAAGTTCTAGACTACATCAAGAAAAAAAAAAGAAAAATGGAGGAAAAAAAGTGCTAATGAGACACAAAAAAGAGATTAGTAGGAACGCTGATCTTAGACCTTTTGGGCTAGACTCTTAGGCTTAAAAATTCACGTATCTGCTAAGATCTGGATAATCCTCAAGAGGTTGGTGAAAATGGAAAGCTTAAGTATTAGGTCTAAGGGTTAGGAAGTATTCGACCTTGTGAATTGACCTTCGATTTGCGGGACTCGATAACCTAAGCGCCCCAATCCACACACATTCTGGTTTAGTGCGCATAACTATCAAAATCACACAAAGGCATTAAATGTTCTGAAAAAAGTTTCCTAGATCAAGAGCGATCGATCAACACAGGTTGATTTGGATGAGTTCCCAATGCGGAGAGGCAGGAAATTCCCCCCGAAGATGTGTAACAATATATCGTCTCCTCAGTGCTTGTCTCCTAGGATATTTACATATCCTACCGGGGGCACGTAAGCACTCTGCTGGTTCAAATACCATGGGCGGCATTATCACAAAATGTCGATTGCTAGGGTCTGGATTCAACTACGGAACGCCACGGGTAGGATTATCTCAAAATCTCAAAAGCTAGGGTTCTGTGGGTTGCCTTGGGAGGTGCTATCATGAAGCATTGATTGCCAGGGACCTTTTGAGGATTGATGATGGGGACGAGGAATCTAATACATACCGTGTTGAGAAGCCAATCTAAAGCTAGAAATAAAAAGAAAAGAGAGAGAAAACTCTCCAAACAAATAAATCCTCTATCTCTCTCTTACAAAAATGCACTGCAAACTGAACCAAGGCTAAAATTTGTCTCAAGCATGAGTGATTTAATCGCGGAGTCCAATAAACATTAGGATAGTTCATGTGGGCCTTAAAAACCTTCATGGATGATTGAGGCTAAAGCTGGTTAGGTTCGGATCTTGGTTGGTACTTGAGGACCTCTAAGCCTACTGTCGGCATTCTGACCCAATCACAAAGAAAAAGAAAATGCACTTATCATAACTGGTGAAAGGAACTCATGGTCTAGAATAGAAGTTAAAACCTTGAAATTTTGCTAAGGGACTAGCAAAAGCTAGGCATGGGGATATGATGATAACATCATCATGAGCCACAACTAGCTCATTTTGACCTATGAAAGAGAATAAAAGCTCCTACATAACCTGGAGAAAGGCCTAATTCAGGGAAGAAATGTTCTAGGAAGAAAACATGAAATAAAGGGTAAAACTACAATTTTACCATTGTAGTACATCGATGGGATTTCTCAAGGGCTAAAAATAGGTCAAATGGTCTAAACAAGATAAAAAGTTGGTTGGTTCAATCCGAAAAGGGTTAGTGTGCAATCTGAGAATTAAATGGCTTCTTATAAACCTGAAACAGACCCGCTTAATTCAACAAGGTTATAGTTAGGATAAAAATCAATTTAACCCTCTAAAATTCATGGAAAGATATCTCCTAGTGTTTAGAATGTTCAACTTGGTCTTTGGAACCAGTTTTGTCCTAAATAGGGGCCCTAGTTAATTATTTGACCTAAATTGGGTTTTTGTGTAAAATGTCTAGTCAAACATGGTCAAACCTAAAATCCAACTTCACCATTGGATTCGTTAGGTCCAAATTAGGTTTATACGAAAATTTGGACCTAAGGAGAGGTCACCTTGACCTACTTTGAAAAAAATCCACCCAATTACGTTTTGACCCCTAGCTTTTGAAAACCTTTGTGTACACCCCCCTAACTTCCTCGCCACCCTTTCCAATTAGGTCCCTCCACCATTATAGTGGAGGAGTCCTACTACGGTGAAGATTTGAGGAGGATTTCTCCCCGAATCCTCGGAGATCTCTTAGATTTGGAAGGGAGATTCTTTGAGGAATTCCCTTCTGTCTGAATGTAATTCCAAGGTTTGATTTGCTCCCAATTTCTCGTGCAAACGCTCGAGAGATTTGGGTCTCACATGGATTTCCTACTCCGATGAGGACTCTTGTGCTTGGAAGCTTGCCTTCCAAGCACAAGAGCCCCTACCAGTGCCTATAAGAAGACCTTCATCTTCAGCCGCACATTTTCAGCTTGGATTGGCCGGAGAATCACCCCCAATTTCTTCCCTTCTCCTCTGGCCAAGTGTCCAGCAGGCTTCGGCAACTCCTCCTCCACCTTCTTGTCACTCTGCCATAATACCAGCGACAGAGACGTCTTCATCTCATTCCTCTGCATTGCGCCATACCTGTGCACGTGCCTTCAGCCCCTTCGTCGTCGCCATTCTACCTCCACTGGACTCATCTTCTCCGACAGCGGTACGTACGGCCAGCCGCTCTCCTATCCCCCTTCGTCCATTAAAGTAGGTTAAATCTCTTCCTCTCTCTCCTCTCTTTATTTCCTGTGTCTTTATTTTCACTTTAAACCCCTCGACATCGTAGACCACCACCATCGTTCCCATCTCCAGCCAACCACCTGTGAGGTATCTCCGTCAACTCCACACCTCCATCCACCTCACCAGACCACTCAAAACCTCCACCATCATCAACTGAGCATCTTCCACCCCTTCACTGACCGCCAACTCCTCCACACTCGCCCACTGAACAAACCCATTTTCACGGCCACAAAGCGACCAAGGCACGATGCCTAGGCTGCCCCACGGCTAGCCACCCACTGTAGCACTTTCGTCATACCATGGCGAAGCTCCCTAAGTGGTTTGATAGGGTCGCAAGGCCGTATTGAGTGATTTTAGGTCCGTCCCCCTACCACCATTGAAGCACGAGCAAGGAGCTTGCAAGCTCGCTCCAGGCTGCTACGTGGGTCGCAAGTAGGTCCAGGTGATGCTGGCTAGTCTCTCACACTCATTCAGTAGGCAAGCAGCCTTGAGAGGGATCATAATAGCTGCAATTAGGCGAAGCAATCACCTACGAGTGCGAAGAAGTGGGTGGGACACTTTAGTCCCACCTCGGAAACTCGGGAGTGAAGTGAGTGCCTTAAATTGAATTTGTGTTTTTAGCTTATCGCCTCAAGTACACAGGGTGAGGTCCCCTCGCCCACGCTCACGCCTCATCCGCGACCCCACGCTATGCTAACCTGGTATTTGAACCATTTACCCTGCACTCCTCGTGTACCACCCATGCTGATGTGCCTAGACTTGGGTGCACGTAACCCAACTCGATTACCCTTCTGGCTCTGGGAGAGCGAAGAGAGAAATAGAGAGAGAGTGTTCGTGGGGAAGGTAGGGGATAGGTTTTGCACTCATGTGTGTGTGCAGGGAAAGGAAGGGGAAGGTGTAGCCACAGAGAAGCTAAGGAATAAGAAGCTAAGGGGAAAGAAGAAAAGCTGAGGAAGCTGAAGCAGAAGCCAAGGCGAAGGGAAAGGGAAAGCACTGTAGCAGAGGAGGTGGGACTGAAGAAAAAGCTGAGGCAAGGCTAAGGCATAAGGAAGAAGAAGAGAAGCCAGCAAGGAAGAAGGCACTGTAGCAAAGAGGAAAGGGCCGAGAAAGCAAATGCAAAGAAAGAAGAAGGCTAAAGAATAGAAGAAGAAGAAGAAAGGCGGAGATGACAAGGCTAAAGCAGAACAAGAAGACCAAAGTCAGAGAAGAAATCAAGGCAGAAGAAGAAGAAAGAAGAAAGAGGAGAATCAAAGAAGAAGGAAAGAAGAAGAACATGCCAAGAGAAGAAGAATCAGCTTTTTTATCCAACTCTTCTCAGTTTCTCCTCTATTTTGCTACATTTTAATTCATAAACTCATGCATTCTATTTTGAACTAGATTTTGAGTAGATTTAAGTGTCCAAATTACATTATTGAGATTAGTGAATAAATTCCATTTGCTCCCTATGTTCGACCTCGGCTACTTAGGTTTTTGAGTAATAAAAACTTCTTATTTGTTAATAACACTTGATCGACTGTACTACAATGCGATTTGCTTCAAAAACATGACCAAGCACATTTAACACTGCTCTTAAGTCAGCTTTCCTAAAGAGATTCTTTCCAATTGGACGGACCAATGCTTTGTGATAGGCAATTAACACTTTCGCACAATGACCGAGGGAATTGTTTCGTGGTGGGTAGGAGTGATTCCTTGATCTTTTGAGGAAGTGTCCACACCACGAGGAGCCAAAATGGCAACTCGTGAAGATATTTTGTCATGGGTTGGTTCAACAACTCCATAATCATGTGGACACCTCGTGCGGAGGTAATTTCCTTGATAAGGATGCAGATAGTGCATATGACCTGTTTGAGGAACTGAGTGATAATTTGATAAATCATGACTCCATGGATACTTTCAATCGGCCCCAACAACCTAGGTCAAATGCTAATGAAATTCAGAACCCTCATTCATTTGACATGGAATAGATTTGCATCAAATTGGATAAGGTGGACCTAGTTTCTAAAAGGATGGAAGAGTGGATGGCTAGAAACTCAGGAAACACTTCTACACCTACTCAATCCTAGAATTTGGATTTCCATCCCTCATCAGCTTCCATGGGGCGGGAGTTCATGAACCAACTAGAGTCGACTCAACTTATGAGCCAAAATTTCACGAAACCTTATGGGTTCAAAACTAGGGCCTTTGATCCCAATTTTTATGATTCTTCCTTCTCTCCATCCTCGCCCTATGAGGATGCATATGCAATATAGGAGAATACTAGGTCCAATTTGTATTCTAACACTTATAATCTGATTAGAGGAACCATCCTAGCTTCTCCAAAAAGAATCAGGCACAACAGACCCAAACACAACCCAACAACTATGCACCTCAAAGACCTATGAGTCAGGGTCAAGTATACACCCAGTTGTCCCTGAGACCGGTCACTCAGCCATCTTGGAATGCGCAATAGCCTGTAGGGCATGTTGATTTAAAATGGCAAATGGTAGAAATACAAGGATCTATGCTCTTGTTTATGTAGAAAATGAAGACATCACTGGACAACTTGCAATCCGGACTTAATTGCCAACACCCGACAGCCCGGATCTCAACCATCCCAACTCGTACCCAACCCTTACAATGTACAAAATCAGGGTAATAGAGTCCAAGGGTGTGGGAATTAGAGGGACCCACACGCACATGCTTAGGTGGTTAAGCAGGGTCCGTCTTCTCTTCTAACCCTCGTTATTTGGTTAATCAAACCCCTCCTATCTTTCCTAACCCTCTCCAAGATCCGAACCCATATGCATATGCAAATTCTATCACCATGAGGAGTGAGAAACAAACCCAGGACCCCAAACTACTTTCTAGCAACCAAAACCCTAGGGAGCTCGAGGGTGAAAAAGAGGAGGTCGAAGAAGAAAATAAGGCCCAAGGACCTAAAATTGAGGGCACCACCCACATCCTGTTCCTTGAGGCCTTATTAAAAACTAAGAAGAAGAAAACCCTAGAGTGCAACAAGGAGCTCCTGAATTTATTCAATAGTGTAGAGATCAATATCCCGCTCCTCGATGCTATTAAGCACATCTCGATTTATGCTAAATTCCTGAAAGATCTATATAACCAAAACGTAAGCCAAAAGAACCCACGCCGAGCAAGGTGATTCTCTCTGAGCAGGCGAGTTTTGTTTCCCTGCACCACCTTCCCCAGAAGAAGAAAGATTCAGGTGTCCCCTTAATTTCATGTGTCATTGGGGATTACACTTTTGATAGGGCACTATTGGATCTAGGTGCATTCATCAACCTAATCCCAACCTCTCTTTACGAAAGGTTTGGGTTAGGTGAACTCAGGCCAACCTCAGTAACGCTACAGTTAGCAGACCGTTCGGTGACCACACGTAAAGGTGTTATTGAGGATGATATTATCAAGGTCAGGGACTTCTATTTTCCCATAGATTGTCCAGTCCTTGACATGGATGTACTTGGAGATTTGAGGAGCACACCCATCATTCTGGGGCTTTGTTCCTAGTTGCCACCAAAGACAACATCAATTGTGAGTGCGGTAGTATGGAGATCACCTTTGAAGACAGGAAATTGACACTTGATATTTTGAAGGCGATAAAAGGATTTGAGGATTATGGATTTATTGAGGAGCTCGAGGACCATGAATTCAATGTTGAGATGTGCATGTTGATCAATGTACTCGAGGACTCGACCAGCACTAGAAAACCTAACCCACAACCCTCTATGGTAGACTCACCACACCCTGAAGTGGTTGTTGATTTTTTTGACTCCAAACCTCTTCACTGGATTGTCCTAATGAATCTTCATCAGCATCCTCCTTAACCTCTATACTGAACCCACCTTAGCTAAAATTGAAACCATTGCCTGAGAATTTAAAATATGAGTTCTTAGGACCTAAGGATACTCTCCCTATGATTATCAGTGCCGATTTGACTAATGAGCAATTGAGATTGATTAAGGTCCTTAAGAATTATAAAGAGGCAATTGGTTAGACCATCTATGACCTTAGGGGGATCGAGCCATCTTACTGTAATCTTGATATTTTCATGGAAGATGGATCCCGCCTTTCTTGGGAAACAAAAAGGAGACTAGACCGTAATATGCGAGAAGTGGTCAAGAAGGAAATAATCAAGTGGCTCGATGCAGGCATTATTTATCTGCTCTTAGATAGGCCGTGGGTTAGCCCTGCTCAGATTGTGCCCAACAAGGTGGGGATAACCATCATGACTAATGAGAAAGGGGAATCTTTCACCACCCGTTCAGGTTTCGCTTGGAGAGTTTGTATCGATTATAGGGAGCTGAACACTGCCACTGAAAAGGACCATTTCCCTTTGCCAGTGATTGTTCAAATCCTAGAAAGGCAAACTGGCCAAAAGTACTTTTGTTTCTTGGATGGTTATTCGGGATATAACCAAGTCCCTATCCATCCCGAAGACCAGGAAATGACAACTTTCACATGTCACATATATATCTAATTATAAATATATATATATATACATACATTTATCTATACATATATTTACATATCTATATATATATACATATACATATATTTATATATATATATATGTATACATATATAACTACATATACACCTATATAGTTATAACGATATCTATATATATACATATAGATATATATTTACATATATACATATATATATATTTTTTTTTTCATATCACCTACCACACATTATATCGCGGGAATATCTGCACCAGTTGCTGATATTCCCCGCTACACGCGTACAGAAAGCATCTTCGCACACATCTTCCACCCATCCATCCTACACTCCACATGACACTTCGTCCTGTTGGTTGCGTCTTCCTTGACGATGATCAACTTGACGCCGTGCTACACACCATTTCCCCTCCACCCCCACCCCTATATACATATATATTATATGCATATATGTATATACTATATTTACCTTATTTCTGTTTCTCTTTCCTTCCATTAAAAAGATAAAAAAAAATATACAAAAGAGAAAAGATAATCCTTGACTTGCAGGTACTCCGTCTTGCGAATAGCAAGACCAGTTTTGAAACTCTAATTTGACTCAAGGCCAATAACCTAATTTTGTGGGTGTACCTCAAGGACAAAAATTATCAGAAAAAAATCTTAAATAGAAAAACACCAAAAAAGTAATAAATGAACGGAAGAGATTCATTGTAGGAAGGGCGTAGAAACTTATTCACCTCTAATCCTGCTTCCTTGAGTTCGACCTTGGGCCTAAAAGTGACCAAGATAAAATCAAGTAGGCCAGGTTAAAAATTTTTGTAAAAAGATGGTTAGGCTCAATTTAGGTTAACCACTATATGCATTTCAACGATTAAATCACCATATTAACACAACCTATCCGGGTCTACACCGCACTTTTTCTGGCGCCGTTGCTGAGGAGGTGCTCATTCAGGTAAGTTTCTACTCCATTCCTTTAATTTTTCTCTTCTTACACCCTTCACTTCATCGGTGTTTCTATTTTTTTTTTTGGTGTGTAGGTGAACCAGTTGCATGGAGAAGGCAGGCAGACGAAGTCAGAGACGTGAGCAGATACAAGGCGGGAACGAGAGCGTGAAGTCACCGGCACCACATTGGAGCTTCGCCCACATTGCTGAATAGGTAGGTCTCTCCTTCTTAGCAACTTAGGTCAACTTGTCACCTTAATAAAAAAAAGAAAAAACTAAAAACACTTCTTGGGATCTCCTGGGGCAAGTGGATTAAAAATCAATTGCTTGATTGTTTGCCATCACTCCCATCACCCTTGGATTTCCCGTCAAACTTCGCATAGCGAAGATCGAAGAATCTTGATTCTTGAAACTTTCATCGTGTGAAGTAGTCTTTGAGGCAAAAATAAAAAGATTGATTGCCATCCCTCTTTGCCTCATTTATCTGCAATTCGGGATCAAATTTTTGGTGCGGAGACTTGGAATTGAGTTGATTCCAACCCTACCATGACCTTTCACGTGCCTAAGATTCGATCCCGAATAGTTCAACTCCAAAAATTTGATTTTCTTTATCTTATGGTTGAGCCTTGTGTGTGGGAATCATTTTGGTGATTGGGAGCACTTGAATTGAAGTGCTTTGGCTCCCTTTCACACTAATCTAAAATTGACTCCTACATCCACACATAGAAATCTCCATCTAGGGAAGCCCATTGCATTTTAGCATGCATTAACCAACTAACATTGAAGAAGGGTTTGCTGGGCTTAGAAGAAAACTTGTATTCTCTCAAAACTTGAAGATTGGTTGAATTGGTAATTCAGCGAAATCCTAAAATCCATACTATCTAAGGCTGAAACTCTAAAAATCATTCACCAATTAAAACTTCAATTCGGGGAGATTTCCCCGTTGCATGCTTGGTTTCCACACTCGATAAAATCAACCACTTGGGCATTACTTATAAATAACGCCTTTCACATTCCAAAAGCACTTGATCCTAAGCCTCTAACTAAAACTAGTAGTAACTTGACCCTTATTAAGGATTGGAGGTCTAACTACCTGCGTGTAGCGCCTACGTGCTGGTAAGGGTTCCCGCGTGCTATCGGGTGTCTAAGACTGGGGCAAACGGCCTTTCAATCTAGCCCGGTGGTTCCGCGGTGCTCGCATTCGATTCCATAGGCCGTGATAGTAGGTAACTTAGATCTTTAAGTCTAAGGGCACACTATAGAGGTTAGGAATTTGATTGCATTGATTTGTCATCAAGTGTACCTTTGCTGCGTCATTTCTCTCATCTCTTTTTCCCTTCTTATCCCCCCAAATTCCTCCTGGATTATGCATGTTTGGGAGGTCACAAAACCTTGAACTGTGTGAATTGTCTGATAAATTTAGAAAGGAAGCCGAATCATCCTCCTCCACAAACATGGCGACACGCCCACCCCCAAATCCCGAGGGAGAAAACCACCTTCAAAACCCACCAGGTGTTGGAGCCTTGGATCCCATAACCTGCCTCCAATCCTAAATGGAAATGTATAATGAACAAATTGAAGCCATTAGGGAAACATTGGTGGAAATGCAGAACCCTCCTGAACGGGAGGAGACTAGGTCTCTTAGCTCTTATCAGAACCCTGCTGCTACAGAGACCATAGGACAAATTTGGGTCCCCATGGGCGGGGACGACTTTGAATTGAAACCTAACATAATTGGCCTGATAAATTTTCACTTCCATGGTCTTGCAAGTGAAGATCCTTTTCTCCACTTTGAAGACCTAACCCGATTGGCTGAAACAGTTAAACCAAGAAATATCGGGTTACCTATAGTCCTCAAGAAAATGTTCCCATTTTCATTGTAGGATAAAGTGTCGCAGTGGTTACGCACCCTTGGGAGAACCATCCACTCTTGGGAAGAGATGCGAACAGTGTTTCTCAAGAAGTTCTTCCCAATTGGGTGACCAATGCACTTCACTGTGCTATCACTTCATTTACATAGCAAAACGGCGAACAGTTTCACGAGGCATGGGAGAGATATAATGACCTCCTCCGGAAGTGCCCACACCATGGTCTGCCTAAGTGGCATATAGCCCAGATTTTCTACTATGGGCTAAATGAGACTTTGAAGCAGATTGCAGACACTTCCTGCGGAGGGAATTTCATGAATAAAGACGAGAATGGAACATTCGAATTATTTGAAAATATGAGCGAAAACTCAATGAACAATGCCTCCATTGTCGCCTTTAATCATACCAGCTTGCACCGTAATGTCCACGAAGTTGACACGGGACCCTCCCATTCATCCATAGATCTCAGCCTTATTGCACAGAAATTGGATGAAGTCTCCGTCATGCACAAGAAGCTGGACAAGCTTCTGGCCAACCCCTCCCGTTCTATGGCAAACACCCCCACCTCACCACATCGTGACAATCCCAATTCTTCCAACACCAGGCTTATCCCTAGAAACCTAGTAAGACCTTCCTTACCGAGTGTCGCGCCGAGCGATTCTGTAAGTCATGTGGATCTGGCTTCTACGAGCCAGTATTGTGACATGGAGGACCAAGCCTCCATGTGCTTGGATGCATATTTACTTGCCGACACGTCTTCTGGCATGGAAGACGCTTGCGCCCTGGGGAACAACCCGTTCTCTACCACTTATAACCTAGGGTGGCGAAATCATCCGAACTTCGCATGGTCCAGCAACCCGCAGCGCCAAAACCCTGCAGGTGGACCAATGCGACTGTCCGTACTGTCATCCCAAGGGCCCAGTCTAATCCTATGGCGAATTCGCCATCGGGTCCATGCATACTACAAACAGAACACGCATCAAGTCCTCTTGACAAATTGATGCGAAAGATGACGGAAATGTCAAAGCACCATGAAGAGAACATGACCTCTCTTCAGCACCAATTGGTGCAGCAGAATGTTGAGATCAGTCAACTACGCATGGCGACTCGATCTCAGGGCACTCTCCCAGCCCAACCTATTCCCAACTTGCAAAATTTTGTACCCTGTGGTCCTCAACCATAGGTATGACCTTCTCAGGGGCATGTTTATCAGATTCCGCAAGCTGCAAGCATTCCACCGGGATTTTAGGCTAATCCTGCTGCAACACCTCACTCTTATGTCCCTATTGCGAACCCTCCTCCACCTTATGATTCCACTGGACCAGCATCGTCCAATGCGATCACTACGAGGAGCAGTAAGCAAACCGTCGATCCGCCTCGACCTGATCCTGGCCTGTCATCTTCATTGCCCTCTCATTCGGGATGTGTACCTCATTCACAAGAGGACGATACACCCAAATTGGTGCCAGAATCAATCCCATTCCTTGAGGCTCTACTGAGGGAGCCAAAAGGCAATAAGAAGGATACGCAGACCTTTGATAACCTGCGTAATTTATTCAGGGATGTTGAAATCAAGGTACCCCTGCTCGAGGCTATCGACCACATACCTACTGTCACCTAATTTTTCAAAGACTACACAACACCCAGGCGATAGTCAAAGAAAACTAAGAATCCGATGGTTCTCTCGCCTCATGCGAGTTGTGCTATACTGTCAAATCTACCACCGAAGTAGAAAGATGTGGGCAGACCGCTTATTTCTTGTAGCATCCAAGGCTACAATTTTAACCGTGCCCTGCTTGATCTAGGATCTTCCATCACTCTTGTACCAACCATCATGCTCAAAAAATTTTCCTTGGGAAATCTGAAACCCACCCCTGTCACGTTACAGTTGGCAGATCGTTCTATCAAATTTCCAAAGGGTGTGGTGGTTAGGGTCAACAGTCTCTGTTTTCCTGTTGACTTTCTTATTTTAGATATGGAAGTTCCTAGCTCACTTTCTGATTGTCCGATCATCCTTGGTCGACCTTTCTTTGTCACAGCCTACGCCCATATCAACTGTGAGTTGGGTTGTATTGAGATTGCCGTTGGATCTGAGAAGCTCAAGCTTAACATCTTCAAGGCAGCCAAGAACTTTGATTGCGATTGCATCGAGGATGGCACATCTGACGAGGACATGGTCGTTAGCACGTGTATCAGACTAATTGGGACCTATTCTGACTGTTGCAGACTGCCTTTAAACACTAACGATTGCCTCACCAACACATATTGTGACGTTCCCCCATCCCTCCCTATTCTCGTACCTTCTCCTAGCCAAACTTCTGACGACATTTTCTCCGCTTCCCATACCTCATGGTCTGAGTCATATCCGGGGTACTCACCGCCGGTCGACACTCTTGAAGACCGGATTGCCCTTTCTTTCCCGCCAAATCATGTGGATTTGCAGCTCCACACTGGGACCTTGAGCCCATATACTACTCACTGGCGCTATTCCTTTTTGGATCCATCTATCCAAGAAGCCCCTCTTCTTGGCCAATCTGAGAGCCAACTTCTTCCTCCTGACTTGTTTTCCGATCCACCTGGGACACTCTCGTCCCAAGAAATGCCAGATCTTTCACCATCCACTCCCGAGCTGAAAGAGTTGCCTATTACACTTAAGTATGCTTTCTTGGGACCAAATGAAATGCTCCCTGTAATCATCAGTTCAAAATTGACCAGGGAGCAAGAGTGCAAACTAACGAAGGTCCTTATGGAACACAACGCAGCCATTGGATGGCCTTTATCAGACTTAACTGCCATTAGCCCCTCCTACTACACTCACTGTATATATATGGAGGAGGAGGCTCGACCTTCCCGCGAGATGCAGTGACGTCTCAACCCTAACATGCGGGAGGTCGTTAAAAAGGAAACTATTAAGTGGCTGGATGCAGGTATAATCTACCTGATCAGCAATAGCCCCTGGGTGAGTCCGATTCACGTCATGCCCAAAAAGGCGAGACTCACCATCCGTGTCAATGACAGGGGCGAATCCATCCCTACATGCACTCCTACATCTTGGAGAGTGTGTGTAGATTATAGGAAATTCAATGCTGCAACTACGAAAGATCACTTTCCGCTACCTTTCATAGACCAAATCCTGGAGCGGTTAGTGGGAAATAAATTTTTCTATTTCCTGGATGGATTCTCAGGATATAACCAGGTGTAAATTGATCCCCGGGACCAAGAGAAAACCACTTTTACCTGCCCATTCAGTACCTTTGCATTTAGAAGGATGCCGTTCGGACTTTGTAACGCGCCAGCAACTTTCCAGAGATGTATGCTGGCGATATTCCATGACATGGTGGGTGACTTTCTCTAGGTCTTCATGGATGACTTTTCGATCTTTGGACCATCTTTTGATGAATGTCTTGCCAACCTGACCCGTATCCTTAGGAGATGTATTGATGTAAACCTCGTGCTTTCTTGGGGAAAAAGTCATTTTATGGTACATGAGGGAATTGCTCTCAGGTATATCATCTTCGACAAGGGTATCGAGGTTGACAGAGCTAACCTTGATGTAATTGCTGATTTACCTATGCTTGGCTCTATCAAACAAATCCGATCCTTCCTGGGACACGTCCGTTTCTATAGGAGATTCATCAAAGATTTCTCCAAGATTTCTTGACCTTTAACTCATCTCCTATCAACCGACGTACCCTTCGATATGGGCCCCGACTGCATACGAGCATTCACGCAGCTGCATAATGCTGTCACCAAGGCCCCTGTTCTCTAGCCACCTAATTGGTCCCTTGACTTTGAACTCATGTGTGACACTTGCAACCTTGTAGTAGAAGACATCCTGGGACAAAGATGCGATAGACACCCCTTCGTGGTGTACTACGCCAGTAAGACGTTGGACGAGGCCCAGCGTAATTATACTATCACTGAGAAAGAACTACTGGCAGTCGTCTTTGGGCTGGAGAAATTTCGCTCTTACCTTCTGGGCTCACACGTTACTATTTTCATTGATTTTGTGGCCATTCGCCTTCTCATGCATAAGAAGGATGCCAAGCCTAGACTGATTCGTTGGATCCTTTTGCTCGAAGAATTTGACATTGAGATCCGCAATAAGGCCAGAGCCCAGAATGTTGTGGCTGATCATCTTTCTGGACTGGACCCTGACCATATTGGACTTACTCTTTCAATTAATGAGATTTTTCCTGATGAGCACCTATTAGCAATTAATGTGGTAAGTGGACCTTGGTATGCCGACATTGCTAATTACCTTGCTTCTGGATCCCTTCGACATGGCTGGCCTAAAAACCAGCATGAGCGTCTCATGGCAGAAGCAAAGTATTATTTCTGGGATAATCCACTTATTTTTCAAATAGGTGCTGATCAAATCATCCATCGCTGTATTCCTGACAGCGAATTCCCCAGTATGCTATCCTTCTGCCACGATCAGGCCTGCGGAGGCCATTTCTCTGGGTGGAAAACTGCAGCCAAGGTGTTGCAGTGTGGTTTCTTTTGGCCCTCCCTTCACCAGGATGCACACAAGTATGCCAAGCATTGCACTAGGTGCCAGTCGTTAGGGTCAATATCACGCCGTGACATGATGCCCTTGCAACCTATCCTAGCTACAGAAATCTTCGACATTTGGGGAATTGATTTCATGGGTCCCTTTCCTCCTTCCAGCAGCTTCGAATTCATTCCCGTGGCTGTTGATTATGTTTCGAAATGGATCGAGGCTATTCCCACGTGACTTGCTGACCATGTTATATCCACTCGTTTTGTCAATGACCACATTTTTGCACGCTTTGGGATCCCTCGAGCCATTATCTCGAATGGAGGAAGCCACTTTACCCATGCTTCTTTTTATCCACTTATGAGGAAATACGGAGTCCACCATCGTATCGCATCCCCATATCATCCTCTGACGAATGGCCAAGCAGAGGTGTCGAACCGGCAAATCAAGCAAATTCTCCAGAAAATGGTTCGCCCTGACCGTAAGGATTGGTCCGACAAGCTGATTGACGCACTTTGGGCGTATCGGATCGCCTTCAAGGCTCCCCTTGGTATGTCTCCTTATCGACTAGTTTACGAGAAGCCTTGTCATTTGCTCATGGATTTGGAACACCGCACTTATTGGGTGGCTCGCCAATGTAACCTCGACCCAGACCTGTGTGGTCGAGAAAGGAAACTCCAACTCCAGGAGCTGGAAGAGCTCCGTTGTGAAGCCTATGATTCTGCCTTAACTCTGAAGCAACGCACTAAGGCTTTTCACGACAGCTTATTCGACGGAAGGAATTTGAGCCATCTCAGCAACTTTGGCTCTACAGTGTCTGGCTCAAATTCTTTCCTGGAAAATTAAAGTCCAAATGGCTGGGTCCTTTCCTGAACTCGAGACCATTTCCCAACGAGACCGTTGAGATTGAAGATCCCAAATTTGGGCATAAATTTACGATCAATGGGCAGCGTTTGAAACCCTATCTTACTCATGAACCTGCCCCCATTGGAGAAACTGTTGCCCTACTGGAGGGTAACTAATGTCGTGCGTCATTCTAAGTCCAGCTGGGGACGTTAAATTCAGCGCTCGTTGGGAGGCACCCCAACAACACTTTGTCACTGTCACGTTCACTTCACTTTTCACCTCGCCACCCACCATCCACCCACCCTACCACCCTGCTGTTTACCCTACACATCAACTCTTGTTACCCCATCTTTTGCCCTTCCTCTACCTTACCCTGCATGCATATGAGGACATAACATTGTTTGGCATGGCGGGGTGGATAGGAATCCATAGGATCTGCGTATTTTAGGGTATCATGCAGTCTCCATCTATCTATATATATAAAAAAAATGGTGTCTAGCAATGATCTGAAGGCTGAAACAAAAAAAATACAATAACTATTTATGGATATTCAACCATTGTTTTGAAGACTTTCCAGGCCATAGAAGCTTGATTCGCTCAGGCTCAGCTTAATTCACTTGAGCATTGACAAGATAGATCGGAATCTCTCCTAACTAAGGATGTATTCTTGTACCTGAGACACCAGTACAGGATTCATTGGTTTGCTTCTACTTGAGAGCCTAAGTAATCTTGGTTCACACTACACATATCAAGAAAGTCCAGGTGAACATAAGATCCAACCATAGTGTTCATTAGAGAAGGTGGAGTCCTTACCTATGCGTGCAGGTAGACTTTTTATCCCAGGCCTTAGTCTTTTGTTTAGGAGAGACTCTTTCCACCAAAAAGGAACTCACCCTCCAAAAGAAAAGTGTGCTCCTCCAAATAATGTTGTAAGAGATATACCGACACATGCTTCAAAAAAAAAAAAACCTGCAAATAAGTCAGTATATCTCACAAATGTCTGTAAAGTCTTCACCCTACAAAAGTTCTTCAAGGCAAGTTACAAATACCCTATTTTCTTTAAGCCACGAATGTCACGAAATGGGAGTTGAGTTTTTCGTCATCTTTTTAAGGGTCAATCCAAAGACACGAGCTGAAACTGGGACCAACCTGCACTTAAAAATTCGTGAAACCCTAGGCTTGAGTCTTAATGTTCATCTGGTCAGTTTTTATCCTTCACTATGCACAAGCCAAAATCTCTTGAGTTCTCGAGTACGGCAAAAACCTCCTGGGTCCTGGAAATCGCACCTAAGGTTTAAATATCAAGAGTCCTGGTTAGTGGAGAGATGGTCTATGTCACATAAGACTTAAAGTACTGGTAGTCTTCTCTGTAATTGGTTCTCAAATATCCAACAAATAAACACACCTATGTCGCCTCTGAAGAAGATCTTCAGCTTAAGATCATTTCCAAATACAATAAAAAAATGTTTTGCTAGGGACTAGTAAAAGATAGGCATGGCGGTATGATTGCACAACAAAAATGTACCAACAATTGTGCCATCTTGTGCTATTTCCAAGAATTGCCAATGTATATTACGTAGCCATAGTCGCATTTGTTAAAATAAATGCATGCATGCATTTATTTAAGACGGGAGGAGAGTGAATAAAATGGCCTTGAAAATAATGTATTCCTTAAGTGCTGCCTCACAAAATCTCCATCTTCATTTTTTACTAGATTTGAATTTCTTCTCCTCTGAGGTTGCAGGGCATGGCTTGATCTTCTTCGCGCCATTCTCTACAGCAGCTTCCCTGCCAGCCGCATGCACAGCCATGCACAGCCTAGGGCATGGCTGTGCTTGCCTCCTTCCTCTTTAAAAAGGGCACAGCTATCTTCTTTGCAGTCAGCCTAGTCCAACACACAGCACCCTTCCTTCCTCCAGGCCATCCCCTCCCATCTCCCCTCCATACGCAGCCTCTTTTCCTCCTGAAGAGCTACGTTGCAGGCAGGAGCATCTCACAGTGGTACACAACCACCACTGTGAGTCCCACCACTGCCCAGCTCATTAAAGAGTCGGTGGGCGTGGTGGTTCATCTCTTTGATTTCGTCATTTAACCATTTCCGCCATTGCCGCAAGACTCGAGCTTTGAAGCTCAAGCACAGTAGTAGCAAGGCACCAGCCACCTCTCACCCACGCGTAGGCCACCGCACACGCCAGCAGCCAGCGTAGCTCCTTCCGCTCGTGCGCCAGCCCGCTCCACAGCACCTGTGCATGTTGAACTAGGTGCAGCAGGTCGCCCGCGACGATAGAGCACTGTAGCTACTATTCACGCTAGAGAGCGCGACACTATTGCTACAGTGCGGTGACTGGAAAGTTCCTCACTTATCCGGTCACTGCGTGCTCTCTCTCCGCGCCGCTACCTTCGCCAACCCATCCAACACACCCGCACCCGCGTCTCTCCCCACGCCTGCTTCTGCATACGCCCGCACCTGCTGCGTCTGCTCCAGCGCCCACTTCTTCGCCTGCATTCCCCTCAGTGTGCAGCGCGGTGCACTGCGGCCCGCAGCATGCTACGCGGCAGTCTCCCTTACACCCCTCTCTCCAGCATGCGCGTGCATCTTCGCATGCCTATGCGCCTGCGTGTGGGCCATCAGACGGCGGCTGAAGCATCCGAATGACTTAACTCGCCCACGCCTTCTTCACTCCAGCAGACGTGCTCTCTCTCTCTCTCTCTCTCTCTTGCAGACACACACCACACTTGTACACACTCACGTGTACATTCACTCACTCACTTGTACACGACTATATACTTATATATATATATGCATATATATATTTACATATATGTATATTTATATATGTATATACATATAAACATATATCTATTCATATATTATTTCCTATACAACTAAGTATAAGTATATATACATATATACACACATATTTATACATACTTTGATATATATATATACAAATATACATACATATATACATATATATCTATAGCTATATATACATATATATATATATATATATCTACATATATCTATATACATAGATACATATACTAATTTATCTATATACATATATAACTATATACATACATTACTATATATATATATCTATATAGTTATATATATGTACATACATATATATCTAATTATAAATATATATATATATACATACATCTATCTATATATACATATATAACTACATATACACCTATATAATTATAACCATATGTATATATATACATATAGATATATATTTTCATATATACATATATATATATATATATTTTCATATCACCTACCATGCGTTGTATCGCAGGAATATCTACACCAGTTGCTGATATTCCCCGATACATGCGTATAGAAAGCATCTTCGCACACATCTTCCACCCATTCATCCTAGACTCCACGCGGCACTTCGTCCTGTTGGTTGCATCTTCCTAGACGACGATCAACACGACACCATGCTACACGCCATTTCCACCTCCACCCCAACCCCTATATACATATATAATATATACATATATATATATACTATATTTACCATTTTTCTATTTCTCTTTCCAGCCATTAAAAAGATAAAGAAAAATATACAAAAGAGAAAAGATAATCCTTGACTTGCAGGTACTCAGTCTTGCGAATAGCAAGACCAGTTTTGAAATCCTAATTTGGCTCAAAGCCAAGAACCTGATTTTGATGGTGTACCTCAAGGACAAAAATTATCAGAAAAAGATCTTAAGTAGAAAAACACCAAAAACATAATAAACGAATGAAAGAGATTCGTTGTAGGAAGGGCGTAGAAACTTATTCACCACTAATCCTGCTTCCCTGAGTTCGACCCTGGGCCTAAAAGTGACCAAGATAAAATCAAGTTGGCCA
Organism: Thalassia testudinum; assembly: GCA_037157565.1. Lineage (NCBI taxonomy): Eukaryota > Viridiplantae > Streptophyta > Magnoliopsida > Alismatales > Hydrocharitaceae > Thalassia > Thalassia testudinum. The sequence continues at coordinate 91,938,531 of JAZHRO010000014.1, read as the reverse complement.
GGTTAAAAATTTTTCTAAAAAGATGGTTAGGCCCGATTTAGGTTAACCACTACGCGCATTTCAACGATTAAATCACCATATTAATGCAACCTACCCTGGTCTACACCAAGTAACCTTCTGGACAAAGACACGCTGTTCCAGTTTGATGAATCATGTTGCAATGCATTTGATTTATTGAAAATAGTAGTCACCTATGCTTTGGTGTTGTAACCACTGGTATGGATAGCCCCATTTGAGATTATGGCTGACAGATCTGATTATGCAACTAGGGCTATCTTGGGTCAGAAAATAGATAAGAAGCCCTGTGTTATCTACTATACTAGCAAAACTCTGGATGAGGCCCAAAGGAACTACACCGTTACTGAAAAAGAGTTGTTAGCTATAGGTTTTGCCTTGGAAAAATTTAGGGCTTATCTTTTAGGTTCTCATGTTATCATTTGCACCAACCACTCGGCCTTGAAACATCTCTTGGCCAAAAAGGATGCTAAGCCCCAACTTATTTGCTGGATTCTTTTACTTGAAGAATTTGATCATGAAATCAAAGACAAATTTGAGGCACAAAACATATTGGTGGATAACCTTTCGAGAATCCTAATTGATTCTCCTCATCCGAATATCCCTATCTTTAACACTTTTCCAGATGAGCCTATCCTTATAGTATCAGGTATCCAAACACCTTGGTTTGTGGATATCGTTAATTATTTGGCTGTTGGTCAGATCCCCTAGGATTGGACCAAGAAATAGCGAGATAGACTTAGTTTGAGGCCAAATATTATTTTTAGAATGATCTTGAGCTGTATCGCATCGACGCCGACTAGATTATTTGTCGAAGCATCTTGCAAAATGAGTTCCATAGTATACTTGAGTTTTGCCATGCATCTACATGTGATGGATACTTTTCCGGGAAAAAGACAATGACAAAAATTTTGCAATCTAGATTCTATTGGCCATCGTTATTGAAGGATGGCCAAGAATTCTCAAGGTCATGCACCCAATGCCAGACACTCGGTTACATGGCCAAGAGAGACATGATGCCCCTAAACTCGATACTTCCCATCAAAATTTCTAACATTTGGGGCATCGATTTCATGGGACCATTTCCTCGTTCATTTGAAAACCAATATATTTTGGTTGCTGTGGATTATGTGTCCAAATAGATTGAGGAAATTCTGACCTAGACCAGTGACCACAAGGTGATCATCAATTTTGTGAAGAAAATATCCTCAGTCGGTTCGGGATTCCTTGGGCCATTATTAGTGATGGTGGCACGCATTTCACTCATGCCTAGTTTAAGAATTTATTGGGTAAATACAAGGTGAATCATTAGATTTCCACACCCTACCACCCCTAGATGAACGGACAGGCTGAGGTCTCCAATCGGGCGATCAAGAACATTCTGCAGAAAACGGTTAGGCTTGTAGGAGGGATTGGACCCAAAGGCTGGATGATGCTCTTTGGGCTTCCCATACAGTATACAAAATGCCTATAGATATGTCTCTGTTCTGTCTGGTGTTTGGTAAGGCATGTCACTTATCCATAGAATTAGAACACTGGGTATTTTAGGCCATCAAGAAATGAAATCTTAAACTATAGTTAGTTGGGAAGATCAGGAAAAAGCACCCATCTGAGTTGGAGGAGCTTAGAAATGATGCCTACGAGAATGGCAGAATCTATAAGGGAAGGACCAAATCTCTTCATGACCAGATGATTTCCTGTAAGAGCTTTGAGCTGAACCAAAGGGTTTGGCTTTTTGATTCTTGACTTAAGCACTTCCCCCGAGGCTTAGGTCTAAGTGGAACGACCCATTCATTATTGAGCGAATTTTTTCTAATGAGGCCATCGAAATATCGAACCCAATGATGGGTAATTCCTTCAAGGTCAATGGGCAACGTCTCAAACCCTATGTTGGCTATGTGCTCCCTAAACCCGTCTCGGACAAGGTTGCCTTCACCTTGCCCTAGCCTCCGTTGGCCTAACATCGCCTAGCTGAAGGCACTAAACTTAGCATGTGTATTGACCATTTGGAGCTGACTGATGTTTCATGGAATTTTGGTCATTTCTTCCTATTCTACCCTCGTGTATACTTTTATTTTACAATGAGGGCATTGCATTAGCTAATCATGAGGGGGTGGATACTTTTTGCTTTAATCATGTTGTCAGTCCATAACAATAATCTTCTATTATTTAAAAGAAAACTAATATTAGGAGAAGAGAACTTAGGCATTAGGAGCTGCAAACTTTAGGAAATGATACTTCAGGACCTAAACATGTAGTCTCTTCAAGTCTTTGGGCTTAATCAGCCCGAGTGTCCACTCGAATGTGGATTTGGTCTCGAGTCCTCGCCAAGTAATTTTATTCTAATTTGGTCAATAAATTGGGGTGATAAGTACATGACTTATCAGCCCACCCCTTTATTTGAGGGGACTTTAAGTCTAAGCATCTACACATTATTTGCATTGACACATTTTTTGACAGTTTTGATGGAAATTAGGTACTTAATAAACTTTCTATGGTAGTATGGCTGGCAAGTTGTCGAGGGTAATAATCCATTGACAGGTTGTCCAGAGCTCAGCTTCATGACCATACTCATTCTACTATTTTTAGGTAAATCATAAATTAGGGAAGGCACCTACGTAGAAAAAGAAAGAAAATGATGATAGCTAAAAATAAAGGGAAAAAAAAGAAAAATAGAAAAAGCACAAAAAAATAAAAATAAACCACACTTCACCATACGAGTATGGCTAGCAAGTTGCCATGGGTAACAGCACATTGGCTGGTTGTCTAGATCCTAGCTCACAAAAATGTACAAATAATTTCCAAAACACTTAAGGAAGAAGCGAGGAAGTAGAGTAAATCGGGGAGATATACACTGGGTTCACCCTTGTGTTAACCTCATAAAAAATAAAAAAACTCGAGAGAAAGCTACTGATCAGAAAGATAAACCTTTAGGTAGAAACTCTTAAGGTCACCTTGGGTCGTAGAAACCTGAAGTCCATTTTAATGGCCGCCTAGTGAGCCTATCACTCTTTCACAAGATGCTTAGAACTTAGAGATATTTTTGAGTCTTGGGCGGGTCGAGTCGCTGTAAATAGTTATCCTGAAACTCTCAACTCCAAAATTCCAAAAAGAAGAAAAAAAGAATGTATCTTCCCTTCTCGAAATAAGGCGAGGACTTGGGCAGTCTGCATTTTGGCACACCTAGCACTAGTAGAAAAAGCTCTGTTCGGGATGGATATTTTTGACCGTTAAAGTAACTGTCGACAATAATATTATTCTCGACCATTTTAATAGGAATGGTTGCCAAAAGTCCAGTCATTAACTTTTCCATCTGGAAAACAATCGAGGAGGTTGAGACCATTCTCAACCGTTAGAAATGGTTGAGAATAAAAATTTAATCAACTGTTGTTATATAAACGGTCGAGGATAAATGAAATCACCAACTGTGTAATATATAACGGTCGAGAAAGTAAAGTAAAATTAAGATTCTGGTTGACACCATTATCGACCGTTTATAACAGTTGATAATAATAACATAGTCGACTATTTCCATATGAACGGCTGAAGATAATCTTTTCATAACCTATGCACGCAGGTGGGCAAATTTTCAAAGTCTATCATCGACCGTTCAACCTTAACGGTCAGAAAAGGAGTTATTTCTGACCGTTATTAGAGGTCGGTAATAACATCGATCATTTATTAAATGTGGTCGAGAATGTTCAGTTAAATCCCTAGCACAGACTGGACTCCCACCCCCCTTCATCCCAAATCTAAAGCAAGCTGCTCCACCTCGCAACCTCCTCCTGCCTCTCCCCACCACGAGAGCTCCTCCACTTGGCTCCTCCTCCACCTCGCAACCTCCTCCTACCCCTCCCCTCCACGAGACCTCCACCCCTCTGCTCCTCCTTCGAGAGTGTCGCTGTGGCTCCTCCTTCCCAACCTTAAGGGGTAGCCATCCTCCTCCTATTCTTCCTTCACCCGCCTCCTCCTCCCCCTGCCCCTCGCCCACCACCAGCTGCCACCTACAATAGCAGCACCAATTGCCACCACCTCCTGCCCCTACAGGCACCACCAACACCACCACCACTCGCCGCTACCAACTCTGCCGCCACTACCTATTACCCCTGCAACCACCTCTAGTACCACCACCACCTGCCACCAACACCACCTTGCAACAAGTAATACCATACCATTACTTTGGACCACCACCACCACCCTACCGCCAGCCCCACCACCAACGCTCACCACCACCACCCCCTGCCACCACTTGCCCCACCACCACCACCACTACCACCTCCTGTCACCACCACGACCACCTCCTCCTTCCCTCACCACCATCACTCAACTACCACCACCATCACCATCTGCTACCATGACCATCACCTCCTTCTGTAGCCATTAATTTCTCATTTTTACTATTGGATTTAGTTATTGATTTAATTATGAATGTAATTTAATTGTATGTTTCAATGCGTCAATGTTTAGCTAAAATGCATTAATTTGGCTTAAATGCTCAATGGTCTCTTCCATTTGTCATTGTTGTTATTATGTGATGGTGCGCACAAGAAATGTGGGGTGTTCCCACATGTTAGTTGGTTTTTCTATTTGATCTAAGTGTAGGGTGTGCCTACATAATGTGTTTTATATGCAGGAATTGGAGAATGTGCGTATTTTAGGGAAAACTCTATCGAAATTTATTCATCTTTGAGTTTACTTTCTATGTTTAGGGTTTAGGATGATTAGTTTAGGATTCTGATTCATAGTGGTGTTGGAATTGAAGGATGATTGAAGTCCAATGCCTCATCCACCTCCTCTTTGATTTCCTTACTTTCCTTTAGTTGGCCATAAGAGTAGGAGACACCTCTTTCTTTCACTTTTGTTAATTCTCATACCTTTCATCAGACATGGAGACGAGAAAAGGTTATATCTCCACTCCTTGCTTCCTTATGGTGTACACCTACAAGGCGAAGCAAGATATTTATATATGGGCCATGGTTATTATGTGTAGGGCCATACCCATCTTCACAACCCCTTAATCTCGACCACTCATTCCCACATGAAATAAAAAATGGGGTTTTAGGGCTTAGTGTTTAAGGTTTAAGGTTAGGTTTAGGATTTTTTTATTGGGCTTTGGTATTGGCTTTTGAGTTCTAGATTTAGGTTATAAGGGTGCTTATTTTAGATTTAGGGTTTTTGATTTAAGGTTTAAGTTTAGGTTTGACGATCTTGTTTACAACAATGGTGAAGACTCCTAAAGTTTGATTTTTGTAAGCCTGGATTGGATCTAAAGCTAGTTCTTCCCCAATTCTAAATTATTGTAGTTGTTGCTATAAAACTTCACCTAAATTGGAAAATTTAGAACTTTCTTGGGATAATTCTAGACTGTATGCTTTAATTATGTTCCCAACTTGTTTGAATTATTTCTTATTTATGTTTGATTATAAATTTTTTTTACAACTTTGTAGATGCACACACTTGCACAAATATAGATGCACGGTAAGGATAAATAGCAGGAATTCTAACTCTTAGGCAATAAGTTGTGGGAGGGATATAGTTGTGTCAAAATACTAGCCTGTCGAGACTTATGATCATGTTATACAGATAATATAGAGTGTGTGTATACGTCACTTACAAGCACTATGCATTGTCTTTATAACATGCCATATGTGTCATCATCCTTTGTTTAGAGAAGTTCTGAACAAAGGGGGGTCCTTGAAGATTTGATCACAACTTAGGGTTACTTCTTGTATGTAGCTAGTGTTTGGAGAAATTTAAGTTGCATTTTCTTTCTCTTCTCTAGTATACCAACTAATCTTAGCTCTGTTCCCGAAGTGCCCTTTACTGGGGGCTATTGGGGATGTTGTTAAGGGTAGTCTTGGGGGGTATACTGGAGAGGTGTGTGGAAATGATGCCGAAATTTCTTCAAACATTGGTTGCATGTAAGAAGTAATGTTGTGATTAAATCTTCAAGGTTGGTATATCAAGTGAAAATCTTCTTGAAATGCACATTTCTTCTTTGTTCAAGTACAACTTATGAATGATCTAAAAATAAACATTCTTACCTTATTATAGTCTAACTTATGAGTGGTTGTCTTTTACATTTAGGATAATTATCATGGATAAGTCATGGATCAGTATGAGGAATTCAAATTACCATGACTACAAGAGCAGAGTGATTTTGTTACCAGAGTGGGCATTTCATGATGATAGGAAGACATTTAGACGAGGTGAATTCCTTTAGCTGATTTTATGCCCATCTAGATGATGGGAACACCATCATGAGCCATAACTAGCTCGTTTTGATCCAATTAAGTCAGTAATTGCTCCTACATAACTACAAGAGAGCCATAATTCACTATAAATCCATTCTGACAGAAAGATAAGAAAATAGGGTTAAAACTTCAATTTTACCATCATATCATGAATGCAACACAATCACAGGTTTTTCCAAGGGGTGATTAAGGGTCAAATGGTCCAAAAAGTCTAATAGGTAGGTTAGAACAAACAGAAAAGGGTTTGCATGAGTTTCTAGAATTAAATGACTTTCGAAACCCTAAAAATCGACCTACGTAATTATTTGAGGTTTTAGTCTGAATAAAATTCACCTAAACCCTTTAAAATTCATAGAAAAATATTCTCTAGGGTTTGGAACCCTTAATTTGACCATCAGAACTCATCTTGATCCAAAATAGAGTCTAAAACACACATTTGCACTAATTTACTTTTTTGCAAAAACTACCCAGCCAAACCTAGTCAAAACCTATATCTAACTTCACCATTCAATTCCTTGGACTCAAATTAGGTTTTTACCAAAATTTGGCCCCAGTCTGAGATCATCTTGACCATGTTTGCATTTTGGTCCAATCAGACTCTTTCTGTCTCATTTAGACCCCTAACTTTCGATTTCCTTACAAATAGCCCACCAACTTCTTTGTCTTCTTCACAAAAAGGTCCGTTCGCCATTATCGCTCAAGAATCCTACTCCGACGAGCTTCATTTGGAGAGATCTCCTTGATTGATTGATGAATCCTTCCCAAAATCAAACTGAAGATTCTTTAGGAAATTCTCTTTCCAATGGGACAAACCTTGGATCCCAACTCCTTCCCAAAAGCTCGTGTGAACGCTTTGATGGAATTGGTATCCTATTTGTGCATAAGCTCCAAGGTTCCCAAGCTTGTTTCCAAGCTTGGAACACCCTCATGAACCCTATAAAAGGATCCCCAAGGCACGGTTGTGCTCCTTAGCTAGGATTTGGCCATAAAACTCTCTTCCTAACCCTACCTCCGACCTCCTTCGACGAAGCTCTAGCGAGCATCTTCCCCATCATCCTACAGCCTCCCAATGGCCAAATTGGGAGCATCTTCTTCCTACCTGACTTCCTCTGCCTCTCAACGATCACATTAGAGGGGCCCTAGCCCCTTCTTCCTCACCGTCTCTCCCCTTGTAGGTTCGTCTTCCCCACGTCCAGCCATCACACCGATGTGGGAGTATCTCAACCTTTCATCTCTAAACTAGATTCTTTAACTTCCCCTACTTCCCTCTTTTTTCCCTATTTCTATCTCTCAAAACAACTGGTGATCACACGTTTCCCCCTCCATCTTCTTCCACTCCGGCGAAGCTCCGACAACGTCCAACCGCTGCTCCACCACATGAATTGCACAGCTATCACCTCCATATGCTCCGCCGTGATCCACTCTATAATGGCCATCCATCTATTCCCCTTCCCATCCACCAAAAACACTCTTCGGATAAACCCACTTCCTCTGGCCATCTCCACCTTCGCTAGGCCACCACATGCCTTGACTCACCACGAAAATGCCTCCACCACCTTCACCATTATTCAGCGAAGCCTAGGAGCTCATTTAATATTGCCGAAAGGCTATTTTGCGGATTTCAGGTTCCACGGCTTCTCTGCCATTGGCAGATATTCATGCAACCTTCAGAAGGTGTTCTTGCCTCTTCCGCTCCAGGCATCACCTCCAGGTGGTGCGGACCTATGTGCCCCAAGTCGCCAGGCTCTCAATTAGCATCAACATGCCTCACTGCTGCTTCAATTTGGCTAGGGAAGTTGCCCTGCAGCTGCACGAAGAAGAGGTGTGGGATTAATCACACATCGGAAACAGAAGAGGCAATGGGAAATAAATTGAATTCCTATTGTAACCTTATCGCCTCAGTAGCACGGGGTGAGGTCCCCTTGCACATGCCCATGCACGCCCGTGCTCGCGGCCACGCCACGCAGGTCTTGGCTTTGAACCGATTACCCGTATACCTGCCTGATTTGAGAGAGAAGAGGAGGAAAAGGAGATAGAAAGAGAGCATGTGTTAGGGGGTTTTGCTCTCTGTGACACATAGTCACTAGATGGATTGTCGCCCTCTAAGATGGAAGAGGAGGAGAAGGAAGAAGGTTTGTGCATAAAGAGGAGAGCAGTTGAAGAAAAAAAAGGAGAGGAGGAAAGGAAGAAGGCCAAAGGAAGAAAGGAGAACTCACAGCAGTAGAAGAAAGATAGAAGAGAAAGAAGCCTTTGCAAAAGAGGAGGAAAGAAAGGCTTGCTAAGAAGAGGAAGAAAGGAAGAAAGCTAAGGATGGAAAGAAGATGAAGAAGAAGAACAACGCTAGGGAAGCACTGTAACATCTGATGGTTAACTTGTCTTGTCATCAGACCCAACGACTGATTTGAGGCTTGATACTTGATACTATTGAGATATTGAATACTTGATATATATATATGCTTAAAGAATAATTGGTGATTTAAATCAGAATTGTTTTAGCTTCTCTACCTTATTATTGCCTAAAAATACATTAGAATTTATTGAATATCTAAAGTAACATATTAGTATTTATTGAATATCATTTTGTGGTTTGAATTCTTGTGCTCATTTGCATTTTTTGAGATTAGTGCGTTAATTCCTATTTGCTCCCTATGTTCGACCTCAGACTTTCAATCGAATTATAAATATTATTTATTTTCAAAGCAGTTTTCACTATACTACAACAAAGTTTTTAAAACCTTGGTTTTGCTCGCCAACATTTTTGCACCATTGCAAGGGAGCAACGTGGAATTCACCACTATTCTCTGCATTATTTGATTGTTTTTTAGAACTAAATTGCCTTTTTTGCTTTCTTGTGATTTTGCAAGGTACTTCACGAGGAGATCTTCCACGTAAAACAACCCTACCAGGGAACGTAACTTCTCCATTCTGCCCTAATCAACCTCCTAATCTGGGGAAGACAAAAATAAAAGGAAACAATTAATTAGGAATCACTTCCCTTATTTTATAGTAATCATCAATTAAAAGGAAAAATTCCTGATTTGTGAAATTCTTTTGAAATCTCATTGAGTTGAAGTGATTCTGTTTAGAGATCCTACCCTAAATTTCCTGTGTCTATTAGGATAATGTTTAATTTCTAATCACTTTTGGGCTAACATGCCTCTTGCTTAAAGCCGAGGGTGAACATATCAAGATCAATTGTACTTGGAAATGGAGCCAATTAGGGTTTTGAAGTGCTAGTACACTTGTTTGCCTGAATTAAAGGAAAGTTACCCTCTCACATTTGTGTACTACCCAAGCGCTTGATTGAAAAGATCTAATTAAGAAAAACCCTAAAAATAGGCTCTAAATTCACTTGAACCCTAAAATCCTTGGTCCTAAAAACCTGGGAGTCAAATCAGGGTGATTTCTTAGGCTTGACCTAGATTTCATTTCGCCATGTTTAGGGCAGGTCAAGTGAAGCTAGCCAACATTGTAGGCCAACCAACCTCCAACTTAGGTCACAAGTCAAATTAAAATTTAATGAAGTGAAACTCAAGGCATAAATTAGGACATAAAAGTGGTAGACTTAAGGACTTAAGTTCATACATTCTAGTTTGCCTGGACCCTCAGTGACAAGGAAGGTCAAGTGGGGGAAACCCTGTAACTCGTGGGGATGCTCTACCATGTAGGGGTCTTTGTGGGGCTCTCCCTTCCTGGCTACCCAAGTACTTCTCGAGTGTACGAATTTCTGATTCAGAGGTATCATCCACCTCAAAATTGCCTTAGTCATCCAAAAACTTTGGGTGCCTTGATTGGGTCAATCTCACATTTAGTCCCTCATCCCTTCTATTTAGAGCACATATATAGATTTTCTTAGGAATCTCTTCTCAGATCTAATCAATTTCAATCTAATATTGAATTTTGATTCTACATCTTTATCCCACCATCTGATTCAAAAATGCAACCTGGCTATTTAGGAAAACCATTGAAGAAACCTGAATCTCAAATATCCATGAAAGATGGAATCGTTGAAGATGCCGTTAGATTTTATGAGATTGATGACAAAATCATAAAACCAATTGAAGACATTTAGGTTAATGTATCGATAACAACAACCTTCATCATAAATTGTGCCCAAGTAATTATAACACAAGTAACAAATGGATCTACCTGGGATGTTCTCATGACAGGATACATTGAGTTAGAGAAATTACATAACTTTGAATATCTCCACTGCATGACAAATCCTGTACTTTGGGAAAGACACCAAGATGATCTTGAAAAATGTGAAGAGATGATAAAATTATTAAAGCATATTATCGATAAAAATACCCATACATTCCCTAAACATTTAGCGAAACACCTTGGAACAATACTGAGGATCAATCTGATTTTCCAAATCCTGGGTTCGAGAATCAAGGTTGTTGTGGACCCCAACCCAAATGGAATATGATCAAACTAATATACAGATTGATATGCCTGACCATGAAACGGGTTGGAGGATCCAATTGCAGGAGAACACGATTTCGAGCCAGCCCTAGAGACACAAAACCATGGTTCGCCAAGCGTAGATTTCCTAGACTTCTATGATAATGAGATTGAATCAGAACCATGGTGCTCCTTACTCTGATAAGGTGAACCTTGAGGGCAATTCTGACATCCCTGTAGAGCTCAACCTATATTTTAGTGATTCAACCCACACCCTTAGCCTCGAATCTGAATCTAAGCCTTCTTGGGATAATTACAAGGCCCCGTGTGATGAAAATCAGAGTTTGAATTTGGATTATGATTCTAGGCCTTTATTTGATGAATGCACCTCTCCAACCTCCTCAGAAAAATAGATTGATTTTTCAAAAGTCACGCCTATCTATGATACAGAAATCGAGGAGTCAGGTTTTGATTGGGTCTTCCCTACAAGCCAAAAACCTAGGCCCAGACCCAATGGGGACACCATTTTGAGCTCAGAATCTGAGAATAGGCTAGACCCAAGTTAGGTTGCTGAGTCTACATCTTGTGATTTATTCTATCGTGGAACCTCTGATTCCAAATAAAAGTCAAAGCTTGATTCTTGCAAGTTCTTAGACAATTTCGAATCTTACTATGATTTTAGAGAACCATTGCTTCCTGACGACTATGGGCCAATCTACAACCTCAGCATACATGATCCAATCTTCGACATTGACTCTGATGTCCCTGATCCTGAGATCACTGATTCAAAATCAGGTTCCATGGAAATGGAAACATTTCTTTTTGATACTCAGGAATCAAAAATAGAAATTGCTGAGAGTGTTTAGAACCTAAAGTTCGAAGCTTTTCTTGACTCAGATTTCCTTCATCCTATAAACACCTTTCAGGCATTTACCTTTAAGTTTGATGGCTACTATGAGGACTCTCTAAATGAACCTACCATTGAATCCTTTCTAGAGGAGCCCTCATACAAAATTATTCTTGAAACCACCTCTTCTACACATGAAAAACCTTCCCAAACCCGTTCTCAACCCCGACCCACAATTGGAATCAATTTCTACTCTAATTCTCCTCTCGATCCGGTTGTAGATGATTCTCCTCCACATTCAAATTGGGTTTCGACTTCGATTAGACTACAAATCACGCCCCATCCTTCTCTGATCACTCTCGTAGGGATCTCACATCTTCCAATGATTCCTTTGAGGATCCCTACTCCGACTAGGTTGATCCAACTCAGCCAAACCTTGGATTCACACTTCCATAGCATTCTGAGCTCCACAGCATTGGTTGGTTCCGCATCTCTTGATCTACATCTATCAACCCGCTAGATTAACTGGGTTTGGGCTGTGTCGTCAGCCTGCTGATCTAAACAAACACCTGGTTGGACCAAATAGGCTATTGATCAAGCTGCTTCTTCTGCAAAACTCATCTGATTTTACCACTCCTCCAAACCATTTTCCACACGATTGAAGGTGTTGAATTTAGTGCTTAACGGGAGGCCTCCCGCCATTCCAAAAACCTGAGATCCTTTTGATTAACCTTTTTGTACTTCACATCTATTGCACTCTAAGATCAGTTTTAGAACAGTCAATCCCACCTTTGGTACTCGCACCAGGGCTTGAAATCATCCGCAACAGTCATCCCAACTCATTCACTCACCTAATAAACCAACTCTAATCCTTGAACCATAGCTGTTTCACACCCTTCGTTTACAATGAGGACATTGCAAAGCTTAAGCATGGGGGTGGTAAAGTGCAAACATACAAAAATTCAAAGTTTGAAAGGGTTCTCACAAAAAAATGCATATTCCATAAAGCTAAAAAAATAAAAATTGAAAAAGAACGAAAATAGAAGGAAAGAAAATGTTGAGTGAATTAATTGCATATCATTCTTATGGACGAAAAGAGGAGGTGATACAAATGTCAAAAAGGAGCACAATTTGAAAAGAAGAAGAAAAGAGATAGTCAATAGTAAAAGCTTAAGGAATCGACTTAATTCTAGACCAAATCAAAAATTGAAGACAAAAAGTGCTAAGCAACAAAAAATAAATTAGTATGAATGTTGATCTTAAGCCTCTTGGGTGATTATTTTTGGCTTAAAAATTCAAGTATCCACTACAATCTAGATAGTCCTCAGGAGGTTGGGGAAAATGCGAAGCTTAAGTATAAGGTCTAAGGATTAGGGATTATTCAACCTCATTAACTGATATCTGGTTTGCAAGACTCGGTAACCTAAGCACCCCAATCCGCACATAGTTTAGTTCAGTGTCCTTAAGTATCAAAATCATGCAAATGCATTAAATCTATTCTAAAAAAGTTACCTAGATTTGTGATCACACGTGTTTCGCGAGTTTGAAATCAGGGTTGCAAGTAACCCGTCGTCGTAGTTGCAAAACTCATGATCAAATAAAATTTATACTGAAACTCCAAGGGAGTTTCGAGTCGAACATAGGAAGGTGACATTTACTTTAATTGAAAACCACGCTTCGTTTTGTTTGTTTTTGTTATTTTAGGGTTTTGTTATTTTTTCTGTATGTTTTTGAAAGAAGACAAATGGAATGAATCACAAGAGATATGGAACTAATATGACATATATATCACTCCAATGTCAATTACAATAAACTATGAAAGAATAAAAAGAGAGAGTGATGAGAAGAAATCTCCCAAATCAGCTGTTCGGGTAGATAGCGGTGCCTGGCAGAAGCTCGAATGAAGGAGGTGAGGAGCGGGATGACAGAGGTGAGATGTAGGAAGACATCGGGTAGAGGAAAGCTTCGGCATGGCTCCAGAATGGAGATGAGAAGGCGGAGATGATCTGTTACCGTAACGGAGGTGGGAGGATGGCTCCAAGGCGACCTTTGAATGGGGATGGGAGTTAGAGGAGTACTTGGTGGGGCAGAGGTTCGTTATACTAATAGATACCTTAGGAGCTTAAGAGTAAGCTCTGATAGAGCGTTGGTAGGCTTGCTAGAGCTTGGGAGTAGGTAGGAGTAGAGTAGGTAGAGATGGCTTGGAAGGGAGGGTGTGTAGGTCCTTTTATAATGGAGAAGAGGCAAAAATAGGCATGTGACCATTAGTGACCACCATACCATCGTTGAAAACATCACTGTAGGCAGCTCATGCCCTCTCACACCTGTTGATGCCCATAGTCCGCTTTGCTGGCACGCGAAGAATTATTAACAACTGTAAGTGTCACTATATGTCAAGCTCATGCGTCGCTGTAGGCTGGCGCCAACCGAGCATGCACCTGCCCCTTGCACCGCTGGCCCTGCACTGTGCGTACTCTTTGCCGCGTGCGTGCATGCTCACACGTTGGTGCTACGCTGTGCGCATGCATGCCTCCGCGCATGCACGTGCATCTGCATTGTTGTGCGCATGCGGTGGCGTGTGCGTGCACATGGGCAGCTTAGGCTGTGCCATGTGGCACAATTTCGGCTATCCATCTTCTTTTCATTGCAGGTGCTGCTATAGAGGTCGGATTGAGTCGATTTTCACGCCGTTGGGCTGCGATCACCAACTCGAATCTATCCACATGATCAGATTTTTCATTTGAAGCTCCGAATTATGTCACCTAGTCCCTTGGCTGTCGATCTTCCTCGTACTGCATATGGTGCTATGGGACTTCGATCGAGGCGATTCGGAGGCATTGGACTCCAATCATCGTCTTGATCAAATCCATATGGTTGGATCATCAATTCGAGGATCCGAAATAAATGTCCTCTGCTGACCATAAAAAGGACGCAGTTAACCTACATTATATACAACTACTCTAAATGTAGGATGATGCCTGCTATGCAATATTTATGACATAACATGCAAATCAAAGCCTAGGAACATGGATGAATAGGCATTTTACCCACAATAATTTTGTCTACATCATACCCCCTTGCCGATCTTTTGCTAGTCCCTAGCAAAATTAAACTACATGCTATGTATAAAAAAGGAATTAGGAATAGATGGTTTTGGCCTAAGTAGTTTATTAACAATAGAAATTTTCAACTAAGGTCCTAAACAACAAAAACTCAACAATACCTTGGTGTCTGCCAGAATGTAGACTGCCCATGTCTTCGCCTTATCTGAAAAGGGAAGATACATTTTTTTACTTTTCTTCTTTTCTAATTTTTTTGTACTTTCGGATTTGAGAGTTCTGAGATAACTTTTTACGGCTACCTGACCCGCCCAAGACTAGGAAAGGACTCTAAGTGCTAAGCATCTTGTGAAAATAGTTAAAGACTCACTAGATGGTCGTTAAAATAGACTTCAGGTTTCTACGACCCTAGGTGACCATACCTAGAGGTTTATCTTTTCAATCGGTAGCTTTCTCCCTACTTCTTTTATTTATAGGGTCAACACAATGGTGAACCTAGTGTATATCTCCCCGGTTTATTCTACTTCCCTACTTCTTCCCTAAGTGTTTTAGGAATTATTATGCATTTTTTTGTAAGCTGGGTTCTGGACAACCGGCCAATGGGCTGTTACCTACGGCAACTTGCCAGCCATACTCATGTAGTGAAGTATGGTTTTTTTATGTTTTCTCATTTTTCTATATATATTTTCTTTTCTTTTCTTATTTTTTTTTTTTATATTTTTTTTAAAGTAGGTGGCTTCCTTGATCTAAGATTTGCCTAAAGGTAGTACAATGAAAATGGTCTTGTGACTAGGCTCTGGACAACCGGCCGATGAGCTGTTGCCACTGACAACTTGCCAGCCATACCACCCTAGATAGTTCATTAGCTACCCAATTTTTGAAGAAATCGCTGAAAAGTGAGTCAGTGCAAAAAAAAGTGTGTAGATGCTTAGGCTTAAAGTCCCCCCAAATCAGAGGGTGGGTTGATAAGTCGCATACCTATCATCCCAGTTTACTTACGAACTTAAAATGAATTTTAATTGACGAGGACTTGAGACAAAGTCCACATTCGAGTGGACACCTGGGCTAATTAAGCCCAAAGACCTAAAGAGACTAAGTGTTAAGGTCTCAAAGTATCAATTCCTAAAGATAATAACTTCCAAATGCCTAAATTCTCTGTTCCTCATTTCTTTCTTTTTTTCTTAACTTTTTTAAATTTTCAAATTTTTTTTATAATTTTATAACTAAAAGAAATTCTACGGAGTTAACAAAATGATTTCAAGAATTGATTATCCACCCCCCATGCCTAAATGATGTAATGTCCTCATTGTAAAAACAAAGACATGCAAAGGGCAGAGTAAATAGAATATCACCTGAATACCGTGAGAAATCCAATCAACTCCACAGATTACATGAAATATAAACATGTGCTAAATTTAATGCCAACAGCTAGGCATAATATACATACAAGGAAGAAATTGTGAATTCACAAGTGCGGGTCAAAATCAAAATCAAAAGGTTGATCCTGAAACCCGTCAGCAGAAGATATCCACAGATGTGGACCAAGTTGTGATGCAGACCCATGCCCCAAGGTCGAGTGGTTATAAGGTTCTAGATGAAAATCACCCGAAATGGAAGATTATTGCATTTATGGGGCCAGGCCAGTGGTTTGGTGGTGTGCAACCTAAGACTGAAGTGTTGGACAAAAGGTAGATTTGATTTACAAGGTTCAAATGTCCACTTAACGTTCAGCTCAGAAAAATAATCTGTTATTTTGAGCTTAGGTTGCACGTGAAAGATATTGTAAGGGTCTGGGTAGAAAGTAGGCAGTTTTAGGTCAATAGGAACCCTTACATCCAAAATCAAAGTTCCCTCAGAATTAGCTTCCTAGATTTTTAATTCCAACTTCCTATCCTCTGAAATCAATGTTTTCGGGACCTCCAAATCATTGTACACCTCATGTAAAGTACCAAAGTCCAAAAATCATGGCTAAATAAAGATTGACTTGTGCATAATGATCTCAGAAGTCAGCTCTTCAGGGTGTGGATGAGGACTTGGGCTATTGATTGAATCTTCTAGTAAATGAGGATTCGAATTTTCCAAGTTAGCCCCAATTGAATCCAAATCTTTAATGAACGGGCTATTAAATGGTTCATCAGATTCCTCAAGCCCATTTGTCTCACTAAAATCATCTTCCTTATGCTCAAGTGAGACTTCACTAAGAGATTCTTCACCCTTAGATTCAAAGAATTCGTGATCCTTCTTTATATATGTCTCAAAATCGATTGTCATTTCTTGGTTAAAAGAGACATATTTTTCCTCGCTCCTTGGGTCGAGGATCTCAGGTGAGAAACTTGATTCGTCCTCAAAGGGTTGCTCTAGACCAACCTGGTCATCTCCAATCTGAGAATTTGTATCCCCCCAAACAGGCGCCTGAGCAGGTTCAGACATTGGCTATCTAGAAGAGGGTTCATCTTGAGAATCATCCCAAGATTTGACTAGGGCAACCAAAAATTTCATCCTCAACCTCGATAAATTCCAAAGAAAAAACTCACCCAGGTCCCTATGCCTAACACTTTGGAGTAAATCCAATAATGACCTATTCAGCTCATTGATCATTTTTATCATAGGCTTCAATGCTTCAGTGCATGGTGTTGGCTGGGCTTCTAAAGATTGTATGGTGTTCCTCAAGTTAGCCAACACCCTATGTTGGATCTGGTTCACCTAAACTGACTGGCTCATTCTAGGGGAGTCAAGATATTGAGGTTCTCGGGTTCCTCCCTGATAATAGGTCATGTCGGGTTGTTCAAGAAATGGTGGTGACCTATATTCAACATAATTCTAGGGAGGCTCTATGTTATAATCAACATATCCTTCATGGTTGCAGATCTAGTTACGTTGATGATCGAAGGGTGGAGATCTATAATCATTGTATCTCTGGGAAGTATAGTAATCATAGTCTTGTTGTCCAGGGTTAGGCCTTGGACACTGAGGTCTGGATTTGTATCCCCAATCAAAGTTATCCCAGCTAGTGGATGGGTAATTACAAGTCAAGTCAGGATAGTAATCATCTTGGGGATAAGTGGTGGTAGGAGGATAGGATTGGAAATGTGTGTAAGATGTTGAAGGGTACATGGTGAAGTAAGGAGGGAAATCAGAAGAGAAAGAAGGAGCCATGCAATACAAAAATGCAATCTTGTCCTTTGGTTGGGTAGCCTAAAGGTTTACAGACTCTCAAAATCCATCCTAAGATTATGGATGATTTACTCTACTTATGTCCAGGCAGTCCAACCAGTAAGAAGGAGGGACTGGGGAGAAGGTTGTTCCATTGGCTTTTGCCTTCGGTTTCTAGTGTACCCCTCAACCGCGGTCGTTTGATGCTACTCCCCCAGTTAGACATCAGATTGACTAGTATAATTAGGTTAATCGTGAATAATCTCAATCTGGATCCCGTAGAGAGAACATGTCCTTAAGGCCAACGTCTACTCAATTTTAATTAGGCTTGGGACAATGGTGCTTCTGGAATGTGATGGGCCCTTAATGGGTTTTGCCCTTAATAATTTGTTTGAGAATGTGTGAATGTGCACAACAAAGAGGTGTTCAAGCAAGATTATTAATGATGAGGTGACTTTTAGGGTTTGAATCTTGTTTAATAGCATTTATGATTCAAATATTAGGTGTTTTCAACCAAGTTTTGTGAGGCAAACCAAGTTTGTTTTTAAAAGCACGTGTTCAAGTATTTTCCTTTAGAAATCAAGAAAAAATATAGAGTGCCTGGCTTGAGCTAATTATTGAATCCTATGGGGCAACTTCAAAATGAACCTCTTTTAGATTAGGTGGTGCAGCCCAAACAATTCAATCAATTGACTCAAATGAACCACCGAATAAGGCACACAAAATGGTGATTAACCTAATATGATTTCTACTCTTTTATGTGTTGAATTCGTGCACTGAGTCCACAGGTCAGATTCTCAGTTGAGTAGATGAAAATCAAGCCCAATTATGTGCCTCAAATGTGGGTGTATGAAGTGTGTATATTGATTCATCCCACAGAAAGTATGTCTTCTTTTTTTTATTTTTTTTATTTTAAAAGCAGGGGTGAGGTGGATGAAGGTGGCAAACAAGATGAACAATTCTATCCTAGGGTTTATGCAAACACCTAAGTAGATTAAGTCTTGGTTATGGGCGTGGCGAAATGAATTAGTTGGCGGGAAATGTGGGGGACACTTACAGAGTACTCTACCTGCACATTACTCCAATCTACCGCACTTGGATCTCCATGCTAGGGTACCTGGAAGACAGAAGATTAAAGACAATCTGGGTTAGTGCTATGTAAATGTAATGAAGCGTAGAAAATAATAAAGTAAATTCTGTTGCCTCCCTGGCAATGGCGCCAAAATGACCACATGTGTTTCGCGAGTTTGAAATCAGGGTTACAAGTAACGCATCATTATAGTGGCAAAACTTGTGATCAAATAAAATTTATATTGAAACTCCAAGGGAGTCCCAGGTCGAACATAGGGAGGCGACGTTTACTTTAATTGAAAACCACGCTTCATTTTGTTTGTTTTTGGTATTTTAGGGTTTTGTTATTTTCTTTGTATTTTTTAAAAAGAAGATAAGTAGAATGAATCACAAGAAATATGGAACCAATATGATATATATATCACTCTAATATCAATTACAATAAACTATGAAAGCATAAAAGGAAAGGGAGGTGAGAAGAAATCTCTTGAAATCGGTTGTTCGGCGAGACGATGGCACCTGGCGGAAGCTCGGACGAAGGAGGTGAGGAGCGAGATGACGGAGGTGAGATGCAGGATGATGTCGGGTACAGGAAAGCTTCAACGGGGCTTTGGAATGGAGGTGAGAAGGCGAAGATGATTTGCCACAGGAATGGAGGTGGGAGGATGGCTCCAAGGTGACCTACGAATGGGGATGGGAAGTTAGAGGAGTATTTGGTGGGGCAGAGGTTCGTTATACAAATAGGCGCCTTGGGTGCTTCAGAGCAAGCTCTAATAGAGAGTTGGTAGGCTTGCTAGAGCTTGGGAGTAGGTAAGAGTAGAGTAGGTAGAGATGCTTGGAAGGGAGGGGGTGCAAGTTCATTTATAGTGGAGGAGAAAAGGCAAAATTTGGTATGGGACCATTAGTGACCTCCAGGCCATCGCAGGGAGCGTCACTGTAGGCAGCTCATGCCCTCTCACACCCGCTTACGCCCCTAGCTACCTTGTTGGCATGTAAAGAATTGGCAACGACTGTAAGTGTCACTTTATGTCCAGCTCATGTGTAGCAGTAGGCTAGCGCCAACTGAACACATGCCCACCCCCTGCTCCATTGGCGCTGCGCTGTGCGCACTCTTTGCCTCGCACTCGCATGCTTACGCACTGGCGATGCGATGTGCACATGCGTGCCTCTGTACGCATGCATGCACCCGCGCTGCTGTGTGCGTGTGGTGGTGCGTGCATGCACATGGGCGACCTGGGCTACGCCACGTGGTGCAATTTGGGCCATCCATCTTCTTTTCCTTGTAGGGGCTGCTACACAGGTCGGATTGAGTCGATTTTCACGCCGTTGGGTTTCAATCATTGACCTGAATCTATCCTGATGGTCGAATTTGTCATTTGAAGCTCCGAATTATGCTACCTAGTTCCTTGGTCGTTGATCTTCCTCAAACTGCATATGGTTATGTGGGACTCTGATCGGGGCGATTTCGGAGGCGTTGGACTTCGATCGTCGTCCTGATTAGATTTATACAATTTGATCATCAATCTAAGGCTCTAAAATAAATATCCTTCTCTCCTGATCACAAAAAGGATGCAATTAGCCTACATTTTATACAACTACTCTAAATGTAGAATGATGCATGCTATGTAATATTTATAACATGAAATGCAAATCTAAGCCTAGGAACATGCATGAATAGGCGTTTTACCCTCAATAATGATGTGTACATCAATTAGTAGCGGCTGATCAACATAAGTTGATTTGGACGAGTTCCCATTATGGAGAGGCAGGAAATTCCCCTCAAAGATGTGTAATAACATATCCTCTCCTCATGCTTATCCCCTAGGATATCTAAATACCCTACCGAGGACATGTAAGCACCATGTGGTGGTTCAGATGCCATGGGAAACATTATCATGAAATTTCGATTGCCAGGGTTAGGATTTAGCTACAGAATGCCATGGGTGAGATTCTCTCAAAATCTCGAAAGCCAAGGTACTGGAGGTTGCCATGGGCGATGCTATCTCAAAGCATCGATTGCTAGGGACCCTGCGAGGATTGATGGTGGGAACTAGGATTTTGATACAGACCGTGTTGTAAAGCTAATCCGGGGCTAGAATAAAAAGAAAACAGAGAGAGAAAACTCTCCAAAAACAAAGAAAAATTCTTCTATCTCTCTCTTAGAAAAACTCACTGCAAATTGAACCTGGGCTAAAACATGTTACAAGCATGCGTGCTTCAATTGCGGAATTCAATGAACCTTAATTTAGTTCCTGTGGGTCTTAGAAACCTTCGCTGCAGATTGAGGCTAGAGCTGGTCAGGTCTGGATCTTGTTTGGTACTTGAATACCTCTAGGCCTACTATCGACATTCTGACCTAATCTACAAAAGAAAGCACACATCAGAGTTTTCGAGCATAGAAAGGCATATGGCCTAGAATTAAAGTAAATTCCATGAGATTTTACTAAGGGACTAGTAAAAGCTAGGCATGGGGGTATAATGGGAGCACCATCATCAGCCATAACTAGTTTGTTTTGATCCAATTAAGTCAGTAAATGCTCCTACATAAATGCCAGAGAGCCATAATTCACTGTAAATCCATTCTGAGAGAGACAAGAAAATAGGGTCAAAACTACAAGTTTACCACCATATCTTTAATGCAGTACAATCACGGGTTTTCCAAAGGGGTAATTATGGGTCAAATGGTCCTAAATGTCTAACAAGTGGGTTAGAGCAAACAGAAAAGGGTTTATACATATTTTGAGCATTAAATGACTTTTGAAATCCTAGAAATAGACCTGCACAATTAACTGAGGTTCTAGTCAGGATAAAATTAACCTAAGCCCTTCAAAATTCATAGAAAAATATTCTCTAGGATTTGGAACCCTCAATTTGACTATCAGAACCATCTTGACCCAAAATAGTCTCAAACAGACATTTGCCCTAATTTGGGTTTTTTCATAAATTACCCAGTCAAACTTGGTCAAAACCTATATCTAACCTCACCATTGGATTCCTTGGGTCCAAATTAGGTTTGTACCAAAATTTGGGCATAATCTGAGATCATCTTGACCATGTTTGCATTTTGGTCCAGTCACACTCTTTCTAGCTCATTCTGACCCTTAACTTTTGAAATCATTACAAATAGCCCCCCAACTTCCTTATCTCCTTCACAGAAAGGTACCTTCGCCATTATCGCTCAAGGATCCTACTTCGACGAGCTTCATTTGGAGAGATCTCCTTGATTGATTAATGAAACCTTCCCAAAATCAAACGGAGATTCTTTAAGAAATTCTCTTTCCAATGGGACAAACCTTGGATCACAACTCCTTCCAAAAAGCTTGTGCGAATGCTTTCAAGGAATGTGTATCCTATTGGTGTGTAAGCTCCAAGGTTCCTAAGCTTGTTTCCAAGCTTGGAACCCCCTCATGAACCCTATAAAAGGATCCCCATGGCACGGCCATGCTCTTCAGCTAGGATTTGGCTACAAAATTCTCTTCCTAACCCTACCTCCGGCCTCCTCCAACCTAGCTCCTGCGAGCATCTTCCCTGTCGCCCTACAACCTCCTAACAACCAAATTGGGAGTGTCTTCTTCCTACCAGACTTCCTCTGCCTCTCGACGATCACTTTAGAGGGGCCCTAGCCCCTTCATCCTTGCCGTCACTCCCCTCGAAGATATGTCTTCCCCATGTTCAGCCTTCACACCAGCGTGGGAATATCTCCCCCTTTCATCTCTAAACTAGGTTCTTTAACTTCCCCTACTTCCCTCCTTTTTCCCTATTTCTATCTCTTAAAACAACCGCTGACCACACATCTCCCCCTCCATCTTCTTTGGCTCTAGCGAAGCTCCAGGAATGCCCAACCACCACTCCACCGCATAAATCGCACTGCTATCACCTCCATAGGCTCCACCGTGCTCCACTCTACAAAGGCCCTCTATCTATTCACTTTCCCATCCACCCAAAACACTCACCAAACAAACGCACTTCATTTAGCCATCTCCGCCTCCACCAGGCCACCACACGCCTTGAGTCACCACAAAATCACCTGCACCACCTTTTCCATCATCTAGCGAAGCCTCCAAGCTCATTTAACATGGTCGAAAGGCCATTTTGTGAATTTCAGGTTCCACAGCTTCTCCACCGTTGATGGAGCTTCACGCAACCTTGAAGAAAGTGTTCTTGCATCTTCTACTCCAGGCATCACCTCCAGGTGGCGTGGACCTACATGCCCTAGGTTTTTAGGCTCTCAATTAGCATCAACACGCCTCACTGCTACTTCAATTTGGTGAAGGAAGCCACCTTGCAGCTACGTGAAGAAGAGGTGTGGGATTACTCCCACATCGAAAACAGATGAAGCGGCACAAGTGAATAAATTGAATTGCTACTATAGCCTTATCGCATCAGTAGCACGGGGGGAGGTCCCCTCTCACGTGCCCACGCATGCCCTCACTTACAGCCACACCACGTGGGTCCGGGCTTTGAACCAATTACCTGTATACATGCCTGATTTGAGATAGAAGAGGAGGAATAAGACAGAGAAAGGGAGCAGGGGTTAGGGGGGTTTTGCTCTCTGTGACACTTAGTCACATTTGACAAAAATGTCATTTTCGCGCATTTGAAAGTCATCGGAAATCGTAGTATAGTCGTGCAAAAACCTTCATCAAAAATTGATTTCTAAAGATAACAAGACTTGAGTCTCGGTCATTCATCTCTGGGAGGAGTTGCTTTTACTTTTAAAATCAATCTTACTCTAGTTTGTTTAGAATCGCATGCCAGTTCGTTATTGTTACGTATTTAGGTATGACATGCTTAGTTGCAAGAAAATTAGGAATCGGAAACAGGCAACTTGAATCACACAAAAAGAATGACAATTATTAAGCTCATGGTGATTTCAAACATACAAAGACAAATATATATATATATATATATATAAGCATTTTTCATTCATTCAGCCGGAGAGTCGTTCGCAACATAAAACGTAGAGGGAAGCTTGTACATAAATGCTTGAAAATTAAATCTAGCTAACAGAAAATGATCGTATACAAGAATCAATGGGGGGATTTCGCATGCATTATTGGGGGAGAAGTAAGACTACACTACTAAGCAGTAAATAAAAGCAGTAAATATACGAAGAGCATAATCTAAGTCTAGCAGAATGGAAGGGCATTTAGGGGTGGTCCCCGATGGCCTTTGAATGGTTGAGTGAAGGAGGCGTAGCCAATGGAACTTAGGCCGACCCTTGGAGAGAGGTTGGGGAGCTGATCCAGCTTCCTGGTGTGGAGATGGTGGCCTCCGTGGTGGTGCTCAACTAGTGGAGGTGCAGTGGAGATGGAAGTGGCTATTCTAAGTGCAATGGATACCAAGGAAGTGAATGGCTGCAAATGGCGACCAAAGGTGTCTTTTTATAGACCTAAGGGAAGCTCTCTAGAGAATTATGGAATTCTCTAGAGAGGCCTATGGTGGGAGCTCATGGGAGAGTGAGAGAGAGAGGGTGGATGGTGGTTTTTAGATCCACCAAATGTGGATCTAAAAATTGAATGGCTCTTCGTTGCTATTTTTGGCAACCAAGGCAACCACACATGGTTGAGAGTTCTAGAGAACACTAGGCTAGGTATTTTCGTGTGGGTGGCGTGTGTGGGTGTGTGTGGGTCGAAACTTAGGTGGCTAGGTTGATTAGGTTAGGTTCTAGTGGGTATAGGTCAAGGTATGTCTCAAATTAGGGTTATAAACCCTAATTCACTAAGGTAAAGTGCAATTAAACTTAATACAATTTTAGTTGGGTGTGTGGAAACTTAATTGAGAGTAAAACAACTCAATTAAGTCAGGTCTAGGTCAATTGGACTCTCACTGAGTCCAATTGGACAGTGTTTGCTGAGATCAGGGCTCAATTGGACTTAATGAGTCCAATTGAATAGGCTGATGGAATTGACTAGGATCCAAGTCAATTAGGTTTAGTGATGACCAAATTGGGTCCTTAGGGAGGTCTAGAGGTGATGTATTAGGGTTAGGGCACCTTAATTTATGTTCCTATGGGGTTGGAATTGGGTTTAGGGACCTAGAGATCCAAGATCAAGGCTTAAATTTCAAAATAGGAATTGGAGAGCAGTATCAGATGTCTTATAGTGAAAAATTAGAAGTCCAGACTTATTTTCTAGATGTCCAATCAAAGTCAGCAAGGATTTCGGGTTCTGATTTGGGTATTCTGCAGAAATTAGACGTCTAACGAACTGTCTAGACGTCCAATAACACTACAGAAGTGGGTTTGAAATGTACGGGAGTTGGCTAAGGGTCTTGGACATCTTAAAACTTATCTGGACATCCAGAGAAGGGTTGGAACTAGGGTTTTAGGGCTTCCTAGGGTGTTCTGACCTAATCTAAGGGTGGCTAAGGCTTGGGGAAGTCTCTAGGCTATCCTAGGGCTGGGATGGACCTAAGCTCTTCACATTTTACTGCTTTATTCCTACTTAATAGAATAACAAACTTTTAACACCCTTACATTATTATTCCTACATCTAAACTAGGCCTTCTGCTCCAGCTCTGCTACAACTCCTGTTATTCCTGATCCAGCTTCAGATCCAACTCATGATCAGCTTATTCCCTGCAATCGACATAATGCACTTAATCAACACATTATAACATTATTTTATGCATAACTAAAGGAAAGTAGTAATGATGCAGATAATGCATTTGCATGCATGAATAACCCTAGCTTATGCTAAGTCCTAGCCTGATTTAGGTCAATTAAGACCTATGATTGCTGCGCAATCATACCCCCATGCCTAAATCTTACTAGTCCCTAGCAAATGCAAGACTAAATTATTTACAGCAAGGCTCCCTAAGGGACTGGTTATTTTATCAAGTGTTTGCATAAAGATTTTTCTCCCTTTTGTTTTCATCCTATGCTCTAGAAATCCAGACAATCGAGAAGGTGCAGCTATGTAGCATTTGCAACGGATTTGAGTGAAAACTAATACACCTCTAAAGCCTGTACTTGACCCCTAATAAAAATTCTAGCAGGATAAGCGGATTTCTTCCCTCGGGGTATTCAAGATATTCTATGAATTTCACCCCAGCTTTGGGCTTAGGTAGAGAATCTTTGACGGAAAGGATTATATATTTGGTGGCTCATTCTCACTTGGTGCTACATAGAGTCTAGTACTACAGAATCCAGATTCCCGAATTACTAAGTAACTAAACTTAGAGAAAGACGAGAAAAACTATGCTCTCTTTGATTCCTTTGTATTCATTCTCTCTTACTCTTTTTCTTTCTTTTTCTTAGATCTCACAACCTCACCACATTCACACATATGTTCTGTATTTGGTGGTCTCACTAGGCATTAACATTTTAATTGAGTTCTCATAACCCTAGCACTAAGTCGAAATTCCTTGGCCATTATTCAGGTGGTCAGAAACACAAGAAAAATAGGTTAAGGCCATATTTGGTGGAGCTCAATTTTATTTGGTGGTATTGCCTCGATGAAATAAACACTAAATATTCATTCTTTTCTTTGTTTTTCTTCTTTTTCTAATT
Source organism: Thalassia testudinum (assembly GCA_037157565.1). Classification (NCBI taxonomy): domain Eukaryota; kingdom Viridiplantae; phylum Streptophyta; class Magnoliopsida; order Alismatales; family Hydrocharitaceae; genus Thalassia; species Thalassia testudinum. The sequence continues at coordinate 91,912,212 of JAZHRO010000014.1, read as the reverse complement.
TTATTTTTTTTTCAGTTTTTCTTTCTTTTCATCATTCTTTTTCTTTTTCTTTTTTAATTTTTTTTTTCAGCATAACACAACTAGCATACATTCATGAACTTTATTAAGGAGGCATTATTAGGGATTGGTGGTACTCAAGAGATATTGGGTGGCTTATTTGGTGGAAGTGCCTACTCACAGCACCGGGAGAGATGGATAGGACGGTGTATTTTTGACCTTGACATCAATACCCTCCTTCAGCTTAGGATTTCATAAAGAATGGTTGTCACCATCCACCTTAGCCCTAGCTTTATGAAAACTCGCTCTTCGTGTATTTGCCTTATTCGGTGGCTCCACAATTTCGCACAAAAATGTATATGCAGCAACCGAGAGCGAAAACTATGTCTAATCTCAGAGTATCATTACCTAATTATCTAGGATTCCAGTTTCCTTGCACTAATCTTAGAGCACCAATACACTCTACTCTCTCACACTATTTGGTTGATTTTGGGAAGAAAATCAGCCTGACTCCCAAAGCACCATCCAGTGGTTCAAGAAAAGAAGCACTGCTTCTTCTCGACAGACTGATGACGTTTATCAGCCTTCACCGTGAATCCATTGCAAATTCTACATGTATGTGAAAAGTTGGACTGGATTCCAGATTACAGGAATCAACTAAAGGATAAAATCCCTAATGCATTCTCTTAATAAAATAATCTTATCCATGAATGCAATATCTATATATTCTATAAACATGTACCTCATATAATTTGTACTTCGTGAATTTCCCGTATCGGGTTACAATCAGCTTGACCCTAAATTTAGAACAAGGGTGGGCAGGTGAGTCGGAAGTGGTTGTTGCGAACGATTTCTAGCTCCAATGGGGGCATTGGAGGTGGTGTCGGTTGTTCTTTTATTTAAGGTCCTAAAGTATGTTTTACATGCAGCTCCGAGGTTTTCCTAAGTGTTGGCATAAAATTTTTTCAGTTTTTCTATATCTACCCACCATGTCTAAGTTCTTGCATGTCCTCATGCATGAATGTAAAAGAAAATAAATATTGCAGGGAGAGAATGGGTAGAAATCACCTGTAATTGCTCCTGAAATTATATTCAGCACCGGCCAACCTGTTAATATGCAATATAAAAGGGAAATATGCTGAAACAAAAATATGTTATATATAAAAATGGTTATATATAAATGATGGTGGAATGTGGGGTGAATGGTATCTATATGTGCTAAGTTTAACACCTCCAGTTGGTTGAAAGCTCAATCAGATGTGTCATTTCTAGCATAGGAGCCGGTTAAGATTAAGAGAAAGATATGCTCGTATGCTCCCAGAATCAGTGGTCCGGAGATGTGAACCAGATGATTGTGCACCCCTACTCAAAAAAGTCTAGCTATAAGAAAGTGTGGAGTGGTAGTGGAAAATAGAGGATAATCTGAGGTGGGATCATGATGTTGATTTAGCTGATTTATCATGTCCCACAATTTAGCAGGATGTTGCTGAGGGAGTAGATCAACATGTATCTCAGAACCAGAATCTGAGTCATAGGGATCCTCATAATGATAATTGACATCAAAGATCATTCCCTCTCCGGGCTCCGGGTCATACGGGGGTATTCGTGAAAGTAGAAAATCTGTGGGGAGGTCACTGAAATCCTGATAAAAAATTACTTCGTTCTCATCAGTACCCATCTCTGATTCATCAGAGGCTGTCTCCTCAGGCTCAAAGTCGAGCCATCTACTAGGATGATAGGTGTGTCCCCAGCTCCTACTCAAAGCTTCACCGTCATATGCATTGGGTTCCTCAGTAATTCCTACCTCAGGTAGCATATTTATTTCTTCAGTTAAGTTGTCCATAGCTACTTCTAGTTTTCGGATGTTAGGATCTGGGATAGAAAGTGTCATCTTAGAATCTCTAATATCTGAATTAGGGATGTAGGTGAAAGAAGAAGAGTGCAGATTAGAAGATGTTGGCTTTAGCACCGGTTCACCTACAATGGGAAGTGGTCTAGATTGATCAGTAGTGTCGCATGTAATGTCTGCCTTAGGATCCATATCCTCAATTGGATCCGCTTCCCTTATCTCAATTGGGTTATCAAACCCAAAAGGTGTCTCCCAGGATTCAGGACAATCTGATTGTGGCTCAGTCCTGGAGATATCAGTCCTTTCCTCAATTTTCTGAATGGAGTTCTCAGATGAACCCATTTGGCATACTTCCTGCTCCTGTCTCATATCCACGCAAGATTCTTTTTCCCCTGACTGATCTTCAGGCATCTACTCCCTAGAATCTTCTGTGTGTTCTTCCGGCATAGTTGTTTCAGAGTCTTCGAGGTCTTCAATGCTATTTTCCACTTGATATCTCAAAAGCAATAGTTCTTGAGATTCCCGATTTTGTCCCATTCACCTTGTTATCTCTGCTGTTTCCTAAAGGAGCTCCATTACAGCTTGTTGATGCAGAATCCAGCTTTATCTTTGGTTCGGCTCAATGATAGCCTAGATTTCGCATAGATAGGGTGTGGCCTTTTCCTTAGTGCTCGCTATAGCTCTCTGTATTCTATAATGTGGCCGTGTATGCATCGGTAGCTCTTCAAGGGTTCCAGGGGATGAATTAGGTCTACCCATGTTCCATGGGTGAGAAGCAGGAGTATGAAATACATATCCTGGGTTATAAGATGCGATCCTTTAAGGAACCGACTGGTATGGGTCATAATATCCAGGGTTAGGGTATGGGTTAACCATTTCGATAACCTGAGGAGAAGGATTAGGAGAAGCGAAAAGTCGTCTTCGCCACCTTGGGTTCTGATCCAAAGGTTGAGATGATTCAGTGACCCGAGCTCTCAGATAAGCTCATGGGTCCAGCTCTTCTGGATCCTGATTAGGTCCAGATCCAATGTTAGCCATTGCGACTAAGTAGATAGAAGTGACTTGCCTCCTTAGGAGCGACTCCCAAGGTCCAATCAAGTGAGGTTGAAGTGACCTCCTTCTGTGCATACACCGCCCAACCCCTGGGTTGGTGTAACCACGTAGGACAAGGCTAAGGCCCTGTCCATCAAATGGTCCTTATAGATCAGGTGACCAGATTTTTCGTTATGGATTTAAACTCTTGAAGATAAGTTCGTCGTACAACCAACTAAAAGTGAATCCCACCTCTCAAGCTAACCCAGCCAATCTGGTTACGAGGGCACTAAGGGGAAGGTTCTTCCTTTGGCTTATGCCTCCGGTTCCGTTGAACCCCGAGCCACGGTCATTTGACACTACCCTGCAGACTTAGTCACCAGGTTTGGCAAGAGAGATTAAACTCACCTAGTAGTACGACAACGAACTCGAGTTGGTTTCGTATTTTAAAGTTAATTTTAACCCGTTTTCTTCAGTGGGGTTTGTGGTGAGTGGCCCACAAGGTGACCAAGTTCACCAGCTAACTAGACTTGATTAAGTCTAAGTTAGCCCAATGTGTGGTCTCTAGTTGTAACCCTAAGGGTTTGACCAAGGTTGCATGCACTTCTACGATTTTTCTCTATTTCAGCAGACCACAAAATTAATGCTAATTTTCTACTAATAATTGGAATCAAATTAATTTGAAATCTTGCAAGTAGATTCATTTTTCAATCAGTTTTTCATAGAATATTTTTTTGGAATTTTTACTATTTTACCCAAATTTTTAGGGAATTTTGAATATCAGGGGGTCAGATTTGGAATTTTGACCCCTGGTCGATTTTTTGATTTGAGACAGTATCAAATGATCTTTAAAATTTGGGAAAAATATGGAAAATAAAGCTAATGAGATAAGATTTCAAACCCCACCATTTTTAGTCAAACCAGATTTGCAAATTGCTCCGAATTGCTTTTTGAAATTTGAAAAATTTTGAATCTGGGTCAATCTGACCTGTGTGCACTTCACAAATTTTTAAAAATTTTATACTTGGAATTTTTTCAAAATAATGGTGGCGTTTGAAATATGGTTTGAAAATGAAGGTTAACCCGAATTTTAGAATTTTTTACTTACTATTCTTTTCGGCAATCGAATTTTTAAGTGAAGCTTGAAATCTGGCCGAAAATTAGGAGATGGTGGAAAAGCTTTTTAAAGAGGTTTGAATTGAAATCTAGGCTTTCCACCAAAAAGGATATTTTCTTTTTTTAAGAAAAAAAATTTTGCATGTTTTTTTTTTCAAAAAGAATTTTTCAAAAGATTCATACAAAATATTTTTTTTTTTCGAACTAACCTAGGCTCAAAAAGAAATCGAATCGAAATTTTTTTTTTCAAAATTTTCCTTTTTGATTTTTTTTTTTACGAAAATGAGAAAAATCCTTTTTTTTTTTTCAAAAGAGATTTCAGAAAGTAGATCTAATCCTAGGGTTCAGAAAATAAACGTAATCTACGATAGATGATGTGCACCTGATTTTTCAATGTCGGGCTCGATGTGTGCGTAGATACCATTTTTGTTCCGTGTTGTCCTTCACATCAAAAACAAAGTAGAGGCAGATTTGTCAGTGATAGATTAGAAGATCGAAATCATGAAAAATGACGTTGCCTCCCCGGCAACTGCGCCATTTGACAAAAATGCCATTTTCGCGCATTTGAAAGTCGTCGGAAATCATAGTACAATTGTGCAAAAACGTTCGTCAAAAATTGATTTCTAAAGATAATGAGACTTGAGTCCCAATCGTTCATCTCTGGGAGCCATTGCTTTTACTTTTGAAATCGATCTTACTCTACTTTGTTTAGAATCGCATGCCAGTTTATGATTATTACGTATTTAGGTATGACATGCTTAGTTGCAAGAATATTAGGAATCGGAAACAGGCAACTTGAATCACACAAAAAGAATGACAATTATTAAGCTCATGGTGATTTCAAACATAGACACAAATATATATATAAGTATTTTTCATTCATTTAGCGGGAGAGTCGTTTGCAACATAAAACATAGAGGGAAGCTTGTACATAAATGCTTAAAAATTAAATCTACCTACCAGAAAATTATCGCATACAAGAATTGATGGGGGGATTTCGCATGCATCATTGGAGGAGAAGTAAGACTACACTACTAAGCAGTAAATAAAAGCAGTAAACATACGAAGAGCATAATCTAAATCTAGCATAATGGAAGGGCATTCAGGGGTGGTCCCCAATGGCCTTCGAATGGTTGAGAGAAGGAGGCGTAGCCAATGGAACTTAGGCCCGCCCTTGGAGAGAGGTTGGGGAGCTGATCCAGCTTCCTGCCATGGAGATGGTGGCCTCCATGGTGGTGCTCAACTCGTGAAGGTGGAGTGGAAATGGAAGTGGCTATTCTAAGTGGAATGGATGCCAAGGAAGTGAATGGGTGCAAATGGCCACCCAAGGTGCCTTTTTATAGACTTAGTGCTCGGTGTGTGTGCAGATCTCGTTTTCATTTCGTGATGTCCTGCACATCAAAAACAAAGTAGAGGTAGATTTTTCAGTGAAAGACTAAAAGATCAAAATCAAGAAAAAAGACGTTGCCTCCTCGGCAACAGCTCCTTTTGACAGAAAGCCATTTTCGCACATTTGGAAGTCGTCGGAAATTGTAGTATAGTCGCGCAAAAACGTTTGTCAAAAATTGATTTCTAAAGATAACGAGACATGAGTCCCGGTCGTTCGTCTGTGGGAGGCGTTGCTTTTACTTTTGAAATCGATGTTTTTGCCGCTCTACTTTGTTTAGAATCTCATGCCGATTCGTGATTATTACGTATTTACGTACAACATGCTTAGTTGCATGAATATTAGGAGTTAGAAACAGGCAACATTAATCACGCAAAAGATAATAGCAATCATTAAGCTCATGGTGATTTCAAACAAATAGAGATATATATATATAAATGTGTTTTCATTCATTCATTTGGGAGTTGTTGCACAAGGAATCTAGAGGAAAGCATGTACTTAAATGCTTGAAAATTAAGTGTAGCTACCAGAAAATGATCGCATACAAGAATCGATGGGGGGATTTTGCATGCATCATTGGGGGAGAAGTAAAACTACACTACTAAGTAGTTAATAAACGCAGTAAATATACGAAGAGCATAATCTAAATCTAGCAAAATGGAAGGGCATTCAGGGGTGGTCCCCGATGGCCTTTGAATGGTTGAGAGAAGGAGGGGCAGCCAATGGAACTTAGGCCAGCCCTTGGAGAGAGGTTGGGGAGCTGATCCATCTTCCTGGCGTGGAGATGGTGGCCTCCATGGTGGTGCTCAACTCGTGGAGGTGGAGTGGAGATGGAAGTGGCTATTCTAAGTGGAATGGATGCCAAGGAAGTGAATGGGTGCAAATGGCCTCCCAAGGGGTCTTTTTATAGACTTAAGGGAAGCTCTCTAGAGAATTATGGAATTCTCTAGAGAGGCCTATGGTGGGAGCTCATGGGAGAGTGAGAGAGAGAGGGTGGATGGTGGTCTTTAGATCCACCAAATGTGGATCTAAAAATTGAATGGCTCTTGGTTGCTATTTTTGGCAACCAAGGCAACCACACATGGTAGAGAGTTCTAGAGAACTCTAGGCTAGATATTTTCATGCGGATGGTGTGTGTGGGTGAGTGTGGGTCGAAACTTAGGTGGCTAGGTTGATTAGGTTGGCTTCTAGTGGGTTTAGGACAATGTAGGTCTCAAATTAGGGTTATAAACCCTAATTCACTAAGGTAAAGTGCAATTAAACTTAATACAAGTTTAATTGGGTGTGTGGAAACTTAATTGAGAGTAAAACAACTCAATTAAGTCTTGTCTAGGTCAATTGGACTCTCACTGAGTCCAATTGGATAGTATGTGCTGAGATCGGGGCTCAATTGGACTCAATGAGTCCAACTGAATAGGTTGATGGAATTGACTAAGATCCAAGTCAATTAGGTTTAGTGATGACCTAATTAGGTCCTTAGGGAGGTCTAGAGGTGATGTACTAGGGTTAGGGCACCTTAATTTATGTTCCTATGGGGTTGGAATTGGGTTTAGGGACCTAGAGATCCAAGATCAAGGCTTAAATCTCAAAACAGGAATTGGAGAGCGGTATCCGACGTCTAATAATAGAATCAGACGTCTTATACTCAAAAATCAGAAGTCCAGACTTACTGTCTGGACGTCCAATCAGAGTCAGGAAGGATTTGGGGTTCTGTTTTGGGTATTCTGCAGAAATTAGACGTCTGACAAAGTGTCTCGACGTCCAATAACACTGCAGAAGTGGGTTTGAAGTGTGCGGGAGTTGGCTAAGGGTCCTGGACGTCTTGAAACTTATCTGGACGTCCAGAGAAGGGTTGGAACTAGGGTTTTAGGGCTTCCTAGGGTGTTGTGACCTAATCTAAGGGTGGCTAAGGCTTGGGGAAGTCTCTTGGCTATCCTAAGGCTAGGATGGACCTATGCTCTTCACATTTTACTACTTTATTCCTACTTTATAGAATAGCAAACTTTTAACCCCCTTACATTATTATTCCTACATCAAAACTAAGCCTTCTGCTCCAGCTCTGCTACAACACTTTTTATTCATGATCCAGCTTCAGATCCAGCTCCTGATCAGCTTATTCCCTGCAATCGACACAATGCACTTAATTAGCACATTGTAACATTATTTTATGCATAGCTAAAGGAAAGTAGTAAAGATGCAGATAATGCGTATGCATACATGAATAATCCTAAGTTATACTAAGTCCTAGCCTAATTTAGGTCAATTAAGACCTATGATTGCTGCGCAATCAGTCACTCGAACGATTGCCAGCCTCTGAGATAGAAGAGGAGGAGGAGGAAGGTTTGTGCGTAAAGGGGAGAGCGGCTGAAGAAGGAAAAGAAGAGGAGGAAAGGAAGAAAGGAGAAGGCACAACAGTAGAAGAAAGAAAGAGAAGGAAGCCTTTTCATAAGAGGAGGAAAGAAAGGCCTGCTAAGAAGTGGAAGAAAGGAAGAAACCAAGGAAGGGAAGAAGATGAAGAAGAAGAATAGTGCTAGAGAGCATTATAGCATCTGATGGTTAAGTTGTCTGGTCATCAGACCCAACAACTGATTTGAGTCTTGATACTTGATACTATTGAGATATTGAATGCTTAATATAGATATATATGCTTAGAGAATAATAGGTGATTTAAATCACTATCATTTTAGCTTCTCTACCTTTTTATTGCCTCAAAATACATGAGAATTCATTCAATATCTAAAGTGACAGATTAGTATTTATTGAATATCATTTTGTGGTTTGAATTCTTGTGCTCATTTGCATTATTTATGATTAGTGTGTGAATTCCTATTTGTTTCCTATGTTTGACCTCGAACTTTCATTCGAGTTAAAAATATTATTTGTTTTCAAAGCAATTTCGACTATACTGCATTGTAGTTTTTAAAGCCTCAATTTCGCTCGCTAACAGTAGATAATGTTTGAGTGGATTTTTCTAAGACAGAGATAGTTTTAGAGCATGTAATATGTAATGGTTGGTGGCAACATTACATAAATTGGGCAGCTCATGGTGAAAAAATGAGAGAAGTTAGGAATGAGACAATTGAAGCCTTTGAAGGAAGTGATGATAATCAAGGAGATGAATTAGATGAAATGTTACATTATATGAGAGCTGCGGACCATGAGGGTGCTAATGATGGTGAGGCATTACGAGATTGTAATGAGTTGTATGATGTAGTCAAGGCGGTAGAGGATCCAATTGCTCTTGGAATAATGTCATGTCGAAGTTGTCATTCCTTTTGAAATTATTTCAGAAGAAAGTGATGAATAGAGCCACAGCAAAATTAATGTCTGAAGTTCTGGAATTCATTAGAGATCTGTTGAATAATCCTACTAGATATCCTAAGTAATGGTATGATGCGAAGAAGTAGATATGTGGGCTCGAACTGAAATGCGAGAAGATTGATGCTTGTCGTAATGACTATATCCTATACAGAAATGAGTACTCATGTTGACTAGCTGTCCTAAATGTGGTGAGGAGACATATAAGGTGGGTAAGTCAACAAACATCGGCAGGAGGAAACTTCCAAAGAAGGTTGTCCGTTATTTTCCACTGATCCCTAGGATGCAACGCCTATTCATTTCTAGTAAAATAGCAAAACTGATGTCATGGCATCAGGATAACAAATCAAAAGATGGATGCATTCGTTATCCAACAGATTCTAATGAGTGGAATAGATTTAGCGAGAATCACTCATTATTTGCAGAGGAGGCACGGAATGTGAGACTAGGTAGTGATGGATTCAATCCATTAAAGAACATGTATCCATCATATTCCATATGGCCGGTGATAATGCTAACTTACAACTTACCCCTATGGCTATGCATGCGATCTTCATTCATGATGTTGACACTCCTTATCCTAGAACCCAGGCAACCAGAAAATGCAATGGATATTTATCTCTAGCCATTGATTGATGAATTGAAAGTATTGTGGTATAGTGGTGTTCAAACATATGATGCACATAAGAAACAATTCCTCCAGTTGCATGCAGCATTACAGTGGACAATCAACGACTTTCTAGCATATGCTAATTTCTTAGGATGGACTACAAAGGGGAAGTTCTCCTAGCCAATCTATATGGATGATACTCATCATCTGAGATTTCCTGAAAGCAAGAAGTTTTATTACTTAGGGCACCATAGGATTTTGCCCATTGAACACAGATGGTGAACGTCACAATTCAAGGACAGATTTAATGGTAAAGTATGTCAGTATTCGTTGAGGAATCTGAAGAATAAACTCAGTACAAATTCTGTTAGGCTGTTGGGGATGAAAATCATAGAGACATTGCAGTAGCTCGGAGAAATACGTTTGGGTCATCTTTTCAAGAATGACTTGGCTTCCTTGCGACACTCAGGTTTTAGGAACAAAAGCATTTTTTTTATGGAGATTCCATATCGGAAGGATTTGACAGTGTGGCACAATTTAGACGTTACGCATATAAAAAGTAATATAATGGACAACATTCTTGATGTATTAAACATAATGGACAGCTCAAAGGATACAGTTAAAATAAGGAATGATATGAAAATTTTGGGTATTCGTCCTAAGTTGCACATTGAAGAAGGAGGGTCTCACTTTCTAGAAGCCATATACAATCTTATCGGAGAGCACAGAGGCAAAGAATTTTCTCGCTCCTTAAAGAAATTTGGGTTCAAGATGGGTATTCATCGCAACTTTCACGTTGTGTAAATGAAGCACAAAAGAAGATTACTGGGTTAAAAAGTCATGATTCGCATGTGTACATGCAAATCTTAGTCCCACTAGCGATACATGGAGTGATGTCTGATCCGGTAGTCGATTCTTTGAAGGAGATGAGTAGATATTTTAAAGTTATCTGTTCAAAGATATTAGATACCAAATTGCTAAACTATTAGGATAAATAAATTGTGATCACACTTTGTAAAATGGAGCATATTTTCCTACCTACATTTTTTGACAATATGGTTCATGTCATGCTTCATCTTTCAAATGAGGCGAGAATTGTTGGACCCGTGCAATACTGATGGATGTATTCAATTAAACGATATTTGATGAAATTGAAAGATTATGTCTTGAATAAGGCTAGACCGGAAGAGTCAATTGTTGAAGGCTATCTTGTAGAAGAATGTATTAACTTCTGTGCCATATACATGAATGAAACAGATAATAGATTTAATCATCTTGAACTAAACAATGATAGAGAATTAATGGTAATGATGAAGATTGCCCATCCATATTTAACATCGGAGGAAGGTTGATCCTATGGATGGAGGTTAAGCCCATCTCGAAAATGGATGGACGTTTGGCACACATGTATATTCTGAAGCAAATTTCAGAAGTGGATGAATTTTATAATGAGTTCAAAGAATTATCTGATACATCTACACACGACATGCAGTTCCTTCATTGGTTCAAGGATTATGTAAATAAACTGAAAGAAAATGGAGATCAACGTTGGGTATAGGATTTTAATGTAATTGCTTATACACCTTTGACATATGGATGTTACCATTCCGGATACATAATTAACATTTAAGATTCAAAGTACGATCCATTGAAGATGCAAAGGCCATGCAACAAGCAGGAGTTCTTGTCAGTTGTGACCTAAGCACTGGTTGTGATGGGTATTATGGCTGAATTGAAGAGATTGTGGAAATGAATTTCAGGTTTGACCGTAAGGTGGTTCTATTCAAGTCTAATTGGTGTGATATTTTTAAAGAAGGCATTGGATTCAAAATGGACAAGAAACACAGATTCTTGAGCTCCAATCATCAGAACCGTTCACATTAGCTTATCAAGTAGCACAAGTATTCTACAAGCCTGATAATAGTAGAAATGGGTAGATTATACCAGTTAGAGCTCAACCACATGAACAATATTATATAGGAAAGGATCTAAACCCAGATGTCAAACCTGAAGCATATCAACAAACCCTACAAACTGAAGAACTTACCCCTGGCGCAACTGACATTGACATATAAGTTAAATTGTCGAAAGTATTAACTCATAACCATAAATATAAATTAATTATGAAATTCCTAGTTTGTTTTGTTTAAATTGCCTTTAAATTATTATCATTAATTAAAGGTTATGTTCATTTATATATCAAAACTGAATTTTTTTTTATTGCCTTGTCATATAGGTTTTTCGCATTCTCCTACTGTTTGTGCACCGACTATTTCCATTTCGTCGCTATGGTTAGTTTCTTACTACCTCTTTTTTAAAATGCTATAATCATGTTAGATGTGGGGTGTGCCAACTTAGGTTTATTTTAAGAGTGGGGTGCTCACTTAGGTTCATTTTTTGTGTGGGGTGTGCCCACTTACATTTTTTTTTTTTTTGGGGTGTGCCCACTTAGATTTATTTCTTGTGTCAGATGATGCTTTTCTTTTGTTTCTTGAATGTTTTATGTTGAAGAAAGAGGAGAAGAAAGAGGAGAGGAAATAAGAAGGGGAGGGTAATTAAGGAAGGAAGAGAGAAAAAGAAGAGGAGGTAAAGGAGAAAGGGAGAGAGAGAAGGGGAGGGTACAGGAAGGGGAAAGTGGAGAAGAAAGAGGAGAGGAAATAAGAAGGGGAGGGTAACTAAGGAAGAAAGGGAGAAAGAGAAGGGGAGGTTAAGGAGAAAGGGAGAAAGAGAAGGGGAGGCTAAGGAGAAAGGGAGAAAGAGAAGGGGAGGGTAAGGGAAGGGGAAAGGGAATGGGAGAAAGAGAATGAGAAGAGGAAGGGGAGAAAGAGGAAGGGGAGTTTAAGGAGAAAGGGAGAAAGAGAAGGAGAAGAAAGAGGAATGGGAGGGTAAGGGAAAGGGAAACAAAATGGGAGAAAAAGGAAGGGGAGGGAAATGGAGAAAGGGAAGGTTATTTCATTTATATATTCTCATTTCATTTTCAATTATTTGTATACTTATTTCAAACAAGATTTTTGAAATATCACAATATATAGGGGAAATGTTGTCGAATTCTTTTAAAAAATATCTAATTATTTGTGATGCTTTTACGTAGGTTATTTTCATGAAAAAGGCTAATAGGAGGAGTAAGGAGGAGGCTGACGCCTCCCAACATCTTGAGGACCCCCACAATGACCTGAGGCCCCCCACCAGCAGCCTCAGCCTTAGGCTCACCGCCAGCATCATCAGCGTCAACCCCAGGCACCTCGCTAGTAGTTTTTGAGGCTTCGAGATGTAGCTCAATATTTCCAAAGTCAGGGGAAGGGAGGTAGGGGGGAGGGGAAGAGTTCAATGCCTCCTCTGATGAATCTCCCAGTGGAGGATTGTCACTATGAGGAGGATGCACCTACCGATGAGGAGGAGGAGAATAGCACTTCATTTGATGAGGACACTAGATTGGATGATCAGCCAGAGCCGACAGCTAACCCAGATCCTTCTCAGACTGGATATTTTTCACCACCACCACCCTCTCGCGGTTTAGGTATGAATTTAAGGTTTCGTAAATGTTATGTTCTCAAATTTTTTTCTTTGTTATTTAATTTTTTGTTATAATTCTATCTTATAGGTGCACATAGGGGGAGAGGTCCCACGTGGAATAGGGACTTAGAGAGAATTCCTCATGGGGCCCGCATTTCAGTGCGGATCACAGCAGCGAGGGACGTAGTGGACTATCCTCCATTCGTCAGCAAATTTGGTATGCTGATGAAGGCGATCATCCCACTATCCCACTTTGATTGGAGGAAGATGCCAAACGAGCTGAAAAGGCAGCTCATTCAAGAGTTAGAGGTAATTGGTAAAAACTAATAACTTTTGTAAATTGCTTTATAAAAGTGTGAATTATGTAAAAATTTTTCTTCTCTTTCTAACGTAGGCCACATTCGAATGGGGTAATGATCCGAACATCCCCAAATATATCCTCAAGCACGCAGAGAAGATTCATAAAGATTGGAGATTGGAGATGAAGAATAAGGTAAAAGATAAATTTTAACTGTATTTCTTTATTTCCTTTACCACTATTCAAATATTATTTCTAACAATAAAATTATATTTTTTAGTATTATAAGAACAAGAATCAAGAAGAGCCATTGCATGATATGACTCTTTTGATACAGCCACACATTTGTACGGAAGCATGCGAGCATTGGCATGGTCTAGCAATGTTGATAAAAGCATTTCATATATTATCATTTATTTTAATAATTTCTATGTTAATAAATTGCACCTTCATTTTCAAGGGCAAGCCAAGAAATATAAGGAAAATAGGGCTAAGACTCCACCAACGACCCATGTCCTGAGTAGGAGGAGCATAGACGGGATGAAATCTATATACGTAAGTATCTTTAATTAATATTTTCTTTTAAACCTTACAAAAATTTCTAATTTATTAAAATTAACTGTTTGAAATTATTGTTGTCCTCCATGCATCAAGGTGCCCAGCTAGATCGGGTGGGAGTATATGAGGTCACTCATAGCAAGATGAGCGAAGAGGGAAATAAAGAGTGGCTTCACGACACATACCAACTGAGACACGTAAGTTAAGAAAATACAATACTTTTATTTTATTTCATAATTATATAATTGAACGAAATTACTTAACGTAATTCAATATCTTTCAGGATAATATGATCAACTTAATTCATCCTCCTGAAGACACAAACTCATATACAGTTCAGCAGCCACTGATAGCAAAGGAGGCCTATCGAGCCATCATGTCACCTGAGCATGGCGGGTACGTCCGTAACGTAGGGAGGAGCGAGACCCTCTCGGGGTGGTATAGGAGAAGGGGAGCATCATCCTCTTCAACTAAGGTGCAGGCGATGAGGAAGGAGATTGCGGCATTACGCCGCAGAGATGAGGTGAATGTGTTGCGAATCGAGGAGCTAACGTCGTTGGTCAAGGAGTACGCGATGCAGTTCGAGGAATCCAACAAGGCCATGAAGGAGCTCTTGGCATTACTTCAAAAGGGCGGAATTGATCACCCCTCCCTTCATGAGTTTAGAGATTGTTGTGATGATGATGATTTTGGTGGTAGCAGTGCTAGAGGCATTGGTGTCACAGCATAATTGTATTTTTTATATATATTACCATTTGTAATGAACTTTGTATACATTACTTTTATTTATAAAATTTTAATTTTCATTTCTTCTGTTTTATTTAAATGCATAAATTTTTAAGTTGTGTGATTGATTTATACTCTTAATAAGGCATTATTTATAGGTCTTTCACATAAATTAAATATATCTTAAAAGAAAGTTCCTTATTATTCTCGACCGTTATTTAAATATGGTCAAGAATTGTTAATATTATCGACCGTTAAAACGGTCGCTAATATGAGTTTTCCCAACCGTAATAAAATAATCGTCGTGAATATTTAACATTCTCCACTGTTTAAAATGGCCTACAATATTAGTTTTCTCGACCGTTACACAATAACTGTCACAAAAGGTTAACATTATCGACCATTCGTAAACAAGAATATCATTATTTTTGACTATTATTAACTCGATTATCTAAATAACGGTCGAGGTAAATACTTTCATCAACCGTGGACATTAAACGACTGGGAAAGAGCATTACAGACCATTGAAAACTGATGAGAGAATTGACCAAACGTCAGGTGAGGTGTGCCTTTTTTTCGACTGTATTATTCAATAACCGTTGAGTAAACCCAATCACGACTGTACATTCCTCGACCCTTTTTCTTGATGTTTATTTGAACATTTGAAATTGTTTTTAAGGGTCGAGAATACTCAATATTCTTGTAGTGTGGGTAGTGTTGAGTTTTTGCAATTAGGTCCTTAGTGAAATTTTCTAATGCAATCAATAAATCTTCCCTATGTAATGAAATCTTGATTCTATTTTTATACATAGCATTTAGGTTAATTTTGTTAGAGACTAGCAAAAGATAAGCATGGTGGTATGATAAACACTCATGTATTCTTGATTAAATGCATATATGATAGTTTCTAAGCCTACGATTGCATTACATAGTATAAATGCTGCATAGCATTCATCATACTGCATTTAGTGTAATGTGTATAAATTCTGCAATAATTCCTACATTATGTTTGCCTGAAGAGAAGGCACGACATTTAGAAGCTTCAAATGCAAACTCTGACCGTACGGATGAAACTGGAGTGACGATCGCAGTCTGGCAACATGTAAATCATCTCGATCTGAACACCATAGCATCTTCTACGAGCAAAGAAAGGTGGACGGTCCAGATGGTGCCAAGTGGCACCATCTAGAGCACCCAACGTCGCTCAACGTCCTTCTAAAGGCCTTCCAACATGCAATCTCAACCGTTGGATGAAAATCCAATAGCTGAGAAGCCTCCTCCACTGCACACCCACGGCCACTCTTCTCGACACATGCACTAGCAAGGCACACTGACAGAGATGTCCAGTCCCAAAGGAGGGGCACAGGTTTCGAAACTCACCAAGCCCCCCCAATCACTCAATTGGACGCAACGCATGCATGGCCAGTGCAGTGCACCTTGCCGATGCATGCACGCTCCAGGGCAGCGCACAGTGATGCAACGCTCAGCTAGCTTGTGCATGCACGACAAGGCAGTGCGTGGTGCGCACCAACAACACCGCGCAAATCTTCAGCGACAGCTTAGGCAGATCTTTAGCCATGATTGTGGATGTCACTGATTGTCTATGCATGGAAAGCTTCTTCTCCACCACTGTATAAACCCACCTACACCTCCCCATTTGCCATCATCTCTACCTATGCTATTACCACCTACTCCAAAGCTCCAAAGAGCCCTCCAAACTCCTAGGACCTCTCCCAAGCTCCATGGATTCTCCTATTAGTGCAAAAATCCCTTGCTCCACCAAATATTCATCCTTTACCTGACCAGCTTCATAGGAAATCCTTGAGTTGTCCTCCAACCTCCATTCAGGTAGATGATCACCTCCACTTCCTCATCTCCATTTCTAGCTATGAAGCTTTCCTCAACTCGGATTCATCTTTCGCCTCATCCCCGACATCCAACATCTCTCCTCCTCTGTCCAAGCTACCGCCAAGCACCATCATCTCTCCAGACATCCATTTTGGGAGATTTCCTCTCACCCTTATCTCTTTTAGTTTTCTTATCATATTGTAATAAACATTATTTCACTTCAAGCTATCAAGTTGTGCTTCATCTCTCTACTCTCTTTATTGTATGTGATTTTATTATTCTCCTAAAATACCAAAAAAACACCAAAACCTAAAAACACCAAAAAGAATCAAAATGTGAATTTAAAGAAATAAACATCGCTACCCCGTGTTTAACCAGGGACTCCCTTTCGAGTATCAGTAAACTTTTATTTGATAGCGAGTTTTGCAACTATAACGATGAGTTTCTCAAAACCCTAACTTTTCTTCGCAAAAACCCGCTCTTCATAAGGACTAGTCCATTAAACTTGATGATGCTTTGCTTCGCTATCATATGGCATTTAAAAATCCTCTGGGCATGTCCCCTTTTCATCTCATTTTTGGAGAGACATGCCATCTCTCGGTAGAACTGAAAACCTGAGGCTAAAAGGTGATGGTGGGCGGTGGTCTTGGGGCAGCGGCGGGTGGGAGTATGGTGGGGGAAGGTTGGTGGATCTGCAGACCGAAGGGCTGGAGGAGGAAGGAGCAGGGGATGTCTGCGACTTGCAGCAGTTGGGAGTTGGAGGGGAGGTGACTTGGTGGGAATGGCGCAAAGCTGCTCGACAAGGTGATGTGCTTCCGGTGCCGGCGGCGGGGACACATGGCCGCTACCTGCTGACTCCTTGTGGTCTGCCTGGGATGTGGGGGCTACGGTCAGAAAAGGGATTCGTGTAGGGGGTGGAGGGGACTGAGGGCTTCTCACCCTTTCCCGCCCTCGGGAAATTTGAAATTTAGGGGTACGCAGACTCTGCCTCCGCCCCCGGCTCTGCGCAAATCGGATGGCTGATGTGGAGGTGCCGATGACGGAGAACATCAAAGCTACAGAGTTGGCCCTGCGTGGAGCATTGGTGGGAGAGGTCATGTCCGAAAGTCCATCAGCAGAGAATGTTCGTAATCTGGTAAATTCCTTATCCCTGTCGACCACCTTGTGGCAGATTTCCTTTTTATCAGATACACGCTTTGTTCTCTTTGGGCTGGGTATGGGGGATGTTGAGATGCTGCGGTTCCAAACATCTTGTAATGAAGGCTACACGGTGATCTAGAGATTGGTCTCTCCTTTTGATGGGGCACTACCGGAAAGGCCTCCCCAGAGAGTGGGGGATAGGACGGGAGAATTAGAGATTGAGGGTCTGCCGCTGCACTTAAGGTCTAGGGAGGTTGTATTAACGATGATTTCTGCCTTCGCAATAATGGCAGATGATGCGAACGTCGATATGCTAGAGGGGAATGGACGACTGATGAGTGTGAAGGTGGATGTCTTCGTCACTGGGGCCATACCTGACAATCTGATTCTGAGGTGCAGTGGCAGCTCCTAGATGTTGAGGCTGAAATTCGTGATGGGGGATACTGTAGTAGAGCTATTTGAGTTGGCTGGACCTAAAGCTGATGAGGAGGCGGCGGCTCAAGAGCTGTGCATGGTTCATGGCGATGAACCTCTGGTGGCTGAACCTGGGAAGGGCTGCTGTGAAGGGGAGAGGAGGGGGATTCAGAGTGAAGAAAAAGAAGAAATGGTCGGGGAGGAAACAGCAGAACCGTCAACTAGAATGGCAGGGGACACAATGCTTGATAATGGGGAAAAGGAGGAGCAGGGGATTTTGGATGCTCAGTCTGAACCTGCTAAGGGGCAACAGAGCTTGCAGGAGAATGAATTGCATAACTGTGGAAGGAGTTCTCGTGCAATGAAAGGCAAGGGAAGATCACCATATAGTTTGCGGCAGAGAAAATCAAAGGCCATTATATTGATGGATGAAGATGAGGTTGCGAAGGTTATGCAAGTGTGCAAATGTCATTCCCTCGGGAGAGAGGGACCCAGTGAGGACTGATGAGGGTGCTCACTTGGAACGTGCGTGGGTTGCATGATAAATGCCAGAGGGCATCACTGCTAAGATACTTGAGAGAATGGGGAATAGATTGTGCGCTCATTCAAGAGACGCACATTGAAGGAAATTCTGACAGGCTGTGGTCTGAACTGAAAGCCTCGGGGATGAATGGCTGTGTGCAGACGGATGCAAATGGGAGGTCGGGTGGCATTGCTATTTGGCAGAGGAAGAGGTGGGCTCAGTGTTTGGAGGTTCAGAAAGCCAAACATATGCTGTCATGCAAGTTTCAGATCCAACATGGGCTGGAATATATATGGATTACTAGTGTCTATGGTCCATGCAATGCAGCTGCCAGGCAAGAGCTATGGGAGGAATGGTCTGTGGGGGCTGAATTGGTGTAGGGGGGGATGTGGCTGATGGGTGGCGACTTTAATTATGTGTTCACAGGGGCTGATAGGAAAAATGGCAGCATGGACAGTTCAAGTATTGGGTTTCAAATGATGGTCCAATCCCTACAGCTGAATGAATACCCCTCTTTAGGTGTCAAATTTACGTGGCGCAATGGGCAGGGGCTACCTCCAAGCTCGATAGATTCTTCGGGAATGTGAACATCCTTGTTAGATTTCAATTATCGAATGTGTGTGGGCTGAGTCAACCCTTTTCAGACCATACCCCGCTCGTATGGGACATTGGGGAAGAAAATCAGATTGGATCCTACTTCAAAATGAAACGTTCGTGGTTGTATGGGCCAGGCTTTTACCAGATGATCAGCTCCTGGTGGAAAGCTAAAGTGGTCCAGGGATCTGCCACTGCCAGGCTGGCTGCAAAGCTGGCTGGTTTGCACAGGATCCTGAAAGAGTTTGGATCTACTGTTAGATTGCTGCGGGATCAGAGGAGAAGGGAAGCTCTGAGTAAAATTCAAGAGCTGGATTCAAAGGAAGAAGCTGACCGGTTGTCGAAGGATGAGTTGGCTGAAAGAAAAATGTGGTAGGGAGTGATTCTTGATGAAGACCTGAAACAAGAAATCGATTGGAGGGAGAGATCTAGGTAGCTTTGGCTTAAGGAGGGGGATGCTAACACAAAGTTTTTTCAACTTGTAGCCAGTTCTCGGAGACGTGGTAACTTTATTTCCTCTATTTTGTGTGATGGAAATAGAGTCTCTTCTGATCAGGAGATTAAATCTGAAGCCATCAAATTTTTTAGAGAGGCATCTCAGGCATCTAAGAGGGAGAATTGGAGAATGGCGGGCAATGAGGGTCGTAGGGTGTCAAGTGAACAGGCCAAGCTCTTGACGGCTCCTATTACTGAGCAGGAGACCTTGCAAGCAATCAGCGAATTAAATGTGGAAGGCTCCTCGGGCTCGGATGGGATACAAGTGTTCTTTTACAAGGAGTTGTGGGGGGTGGTGGGTAGGGAAGTGACGGATGTTATAAGAGAATTTGAGGCGGGGAATGTGGGTTTTGAGAGGATTAACAAGTCCTACCTATTTCTCTTGCCTAAATTAATGGGAGCAGAGCACTTTTCTGACTTCAAGCTGATTTCCCTCTCAAACTCCATCTATCTTATCATCAGTAAGACCCTGGCAAATAGGTTAAGAATTGTGTTACAGGATCTGATCCATCCAGTGCAGGCTGCCTTCTTGCCAAACATATCTCTCCAAGAATCCTTCATTTTGGCTCAAGAGATGGTTAGTGGTTGGCATCGAAGGATGTGCAAGGCATTTATGTGGAAAGTGGACTTCCAGAAGGCCTAAGACTCGATCTCTTGGTCGTACCTGTGGGAGATTTTTAGAAGAAGAGGGTTCCCTCCTCTTTGGATCCAATGGATAAAACGATGTATCACTACGGCTTCTCTTTCACCTTTGGTTAATGACAGACCATGTGGAGCCTGGATCCAACCTCAGTGGGGGTTCAGACAAGGTTGTCCCTTGGCCCCACTAATCTTCAACCTTGCAGTGGACGGGCTTGCGAGGTATGCTTGCAAGTTGGCTGTGGTGAGTATCATTAGAGGATACTCACTATCTAACAAAGGAAATCTAGCCCCCATATTGCAATATGCAGATGACACAGTGTTTTTTGTCGAGGGATCCAGAGGTGAGGCACATGCTCTGGGGCTTTTGGTAAAGATTTTTGGTGACATCTTAGGTTTATCTTTGAATAAGGATAAGTCGATTTTGATTTGTTTTGGCATGAATGAGCAGGAGAAAAGGGTGTTGGAGGGAGTTTTGGGGTCTATCCAGGCTAAATTGCCACTGAGATACCTTGGTTTACCTCTAAGGGCCACAAAACTGAAAAAATCAGATTGGAATGTTCTTTTTGAGATGGTATCTGGCAAGCTGAAGGGCTGGAGTTGTAGATTCCTCTCTAAAGGTGGAAGATTAATCCTACTTAATTCAGTCATAACAGCCATATCGGTCTTCTACTTCAGCATTATTAGGGCCCCTAAATGTATTTGGAAGAGACTGGATAATATGAGGAAGAGATTCTTCCGGAAGGGTGCAGGACATTAGGGCGGATTCATGCAACCCATCAGATGGAAGGGAGTCTACAGACCTAAGGAGATAGGGGGGTTGGGAATTAAAGCTCTTAAGGAGTTCAATGAAGCCCTGTTGTTGAAATGGGCCATCAAGATTCTTGATGGCAAGGAGGGATTGATGGAGGACCAGATCAGGGACTGTTATGGGGAATCTAACAGCAGTCTGAAGAGGCTTCAGCCAAAGAAGCCTTCTCCATTTTGGCGTTCAGTGGTTGCTGCTGTTACCAACTATTGGTAGTTGCTACAACCTAAGCTAAGGGATGGCAGAGGCTTTAGCTTTTGGAACGAGCGGTGGTCAGAATTGGGCCTGCTGAAAGAGGTCTATCCAAGGGTGTTTGGTGCTGATGTAGATAAGGTAGCCACAGTCTGCAGTAGGTGGTCTCAGGAGGAAGGACGCTGGCAGCTGGAAGGTCTACAGTAGTGCAGGCTGGGCACCCGACTGTGGGACGAGAGGCAGAAACTGATCGCGAGTCTACAACGGCTGCAGCCTGTGAACAGTGGGACAAACACTTACTGCTGGCAGGGTGCTTTCTCAGTGAAGCAAGCGTATGAGAAGATTATTAGAGCAAATAATGAGGTGGAATGGCACCCCATTGGTAGAAAGATTTGGCTCCTAAAAGTTCCTCTGAAGGTTCAGATCTTCTTGTGGCTATGCAGGCGTGATGGGTTGATCACTGGTGATATGCGACAAAGGAGGATGGGGATTGTGCTACATGTTTGTCCTCTTTCCGGATTTCACTCTGATAGTGCATCACACATTTTTTCCTCCTGTTTGGTCACGGATAAGATTTGGAGGATTGTTTACTTAGAACCCCTTCCTTCCTAGGACTTAGTGTGGCAGAGGTTCATCACTCCTGGTCCACCTGTGGGAGCTATGGCAGCTGTGTTGTGGTGTGTATGGAGGGCACGTAATGAGAAGCATTTTCAGGAGAGATCGGTGAGGTGTGAGATTATTGTAAAGGAGTGCTGGTCTCTCACACATAGTTGGGCTTCATACGTGTAATTGCTTTTTTGTTATGGAATATAGTGCCTTCCGGATTGCTATCATTCTTGATAGCAATCCTCAATGTTTCAAAAAAAAAAAATCTCCCGGTAGAACTTGAACATAGGGCTTTTTGGGCAATTAAACAACCTAATATGGATTTATCTAAAGTTTGTAAATAAACGAAACTACAATTAACAAAACTGTAAGAACTATGTAATTTTGCTTTCGAAAATGCACCTATTTCTAAATATCAAACCAAATAATTTCATGATAAATATATCATTTGAAAACATTTTGAAATCAATCAACATATTTCACTTTTTGATGTATTAGAATTTCTACTTTAAAAGATTTAGTTTGAAAACCCATTGTTGTAGTCGCATAAAAATTTGTCAAACTGATAATTTATCTGAAACACAAAGTTAGTCCTGGGTCGAACACGGGGAGGTAAATGTTTGATCAAAAACTACGTTAAAATTATTCTTACGAAAGCAGATTGGTTGGTTGAAGTTAATCTCTAGCTATACTACGTATTGAATGATCAATAGAATAGAGAAATAGAATACTACAGAGAAAGAGAGAGAAAGAGAGTGAATCAATATTTCATATACAAATGCTCATTACAACTAATTTGTAAAACTAGAAAGATGGAAATCTACACTAGAAAAAGGTAAAGAGATGGGGGTGAGAAATTATCCTCCTAGATGGATGCTTGGAGGATGAACTACGTTGGTGGAGCACCTGGACGAAGGTGGTGAGATGGTGAATGAAGGAGGACAAGGCTAGAGGATAGAGGATGGAATAGGGTGACGTCGCAGCAGGATCTGCTTCCCCAACGGTGGTGAAATGATAATCGCAGGCACTCCACGAATGGAGGTGACAAGATAGAAAAATTATCTTTATAACTCTCATGGAGCATCCTAGGCTTAGGACAAGCTCGTAGAGCTTTGGAGGAGGTGAGAGAAGAAAGGAAGGGATGAGAAAATGAGGTGGTATTGGTGGCCATTTTTAGTTGTAGCAATGGGGGGCATAATGGTCATTTTATGGCCTACAAAATAAATGTTGGGGTCATTAGTGACGGATATAAACGTCACTAAATGTGAGTGTTGCTGAAGGGCACACCATTTCTCCTTTAGCCATTGAGCACGCCCATTACGTATAAATCATCTCGGCCGTACGATCAAGAGATTGGACGGCTAAGAAGCTATGAGCGCCTCTTCTTCTTCATGTGCATAGCTCCCGTGTCAGATTGCCGTGGATCGATGTGTCATCGTGCATGTTCAGCTAGATCTCCCATCCAACCCATGAGGAAGCACTGCGTCACGCCTAAGGTTGCTCGCCCGAGTGAATGGGGTAGCTTGGGCTTCGTACAACTCATAAATGAAATACGATATTAGGTTTCTATAATAAAAACTTAATGCACCGACGGCTATCCATATACGTAGTAGAGAATATGCACGTGTACGCGCATATGCGTATCAAGAAGTATAGGAATACGTAATTAACTCGTTCCATTACATTCCTCTCATTTCCCCTAACTAAGGGTAAACTCGCTTCATTACATTCCCATTCGATGTCGATTATGGGGTGCAATTTAATCCCGCCCACCTGTTGCTTCTATTTGAGGTGAGGTGGGGCTCGATCTCATGCTGCACCTTTGCAAGAGGAGCTCTCACTCACTATGCTAAAGCTCCTTTCTTTGTCGCATTTGAGTTTTAAGGCGTAAATGCTCACGACCGTTGGATCTTGATCCAACAATCGAGATCAAGTGCCCTTAGCCTTCAGGAGATGAGAGCGTCGACTTCAAGTGCGTTGTGGCACAATCTCAGCTGTTGGATCAAAATCCAACGGCTGAGATCAAGTCTTCTTTGATGAGGAGAGGAGTGTCGGTGCCTTAAGGTGGCTTGGATGGCACCATGTGGCACCATCTAGGTCATCCATCCTCTATTACTTGTAGGTGGTGCCACGGATGTCGGATTGGACCAATTTTCAAGCCGTTGGGATGCGATCATCAATTTGAGCCCATCTATCTGGTTGGATTTGTCATATGAAGTTTGAATTTTACACCACCTTGACCCTTGGCCTTTAATCTTTCTCGGACTGTATCTGATGTTATGGAAGTCCAATCGATATTGGAGTCGTTGAACTCCGATCGTCTCCTTGATCAGATCCATACAATTGGATGTTCAATCTGAGGCCCCGATAAATATTATCATGTCCCTAGCCACAAAAATAGGCGAATGACTGTACAACTTATACATATTAACCAAAATGCACGATGGTACATGTTATGCAACATTTATAATAAATGATGCTTGTATGACATAAAGAACATGCATGAATAGACATGTTAGGCTATTGCCACCTCGTGTGGCAGTAGAAAGCCCTGAGCATAGAAGCATCATGCTTGGGGCATCAGAAAGTCCCGATTGTGTGGCTGGCGACGAGTCGATTTTTGCTTTCGAAATTGATGATTAAGAAGATTTGTCATTGTATTTCTAAGTGGTGGAAAATCGACTAATCAAAATAATTAAAAATTATACCACTCACGGAAGTGCGGGTCGTATCCACAGGGGGCAGAGGCTTATTAAAATCACAACTAGGTAGAAATCAAGTTCTCTGAAATATTCATCAAATCAGACAATGCATATGGCACTCTAAATGTAAACCTTAAATTTATGGAGAAGTTAAGGGTTGTTGACATAATTTTCACGTAAGAAAATAGTTCATGTGCAGGGGTATATCATGTACTTTTCACTTGGATGCATACTAAACTGTAATTCAAAAGTAAATGTAATGCATATTGAGACGAGTCATAAAGGCTTAAAAATTATATAGAAGAATAAGCATAAAGCTATAATTTCACCTCAATTTAATTAATCTAAGAAATAAAAAAATGACCTTTGACAATGGCAACTCGTATAAATTAAATTGCAAACCAAAACAGGGGATTCTACCTCTCTCCTCGCATACGGGAGAGAGGTTCGTTCGAGGAGCTGCTCTGCAAAAAGGTCAGCTGGAGGGAGGCCTTCGCGATGGCGTAGGAGGTGTGGCCGGAGGTGGCAGGCCATGCGTGCTCACAGGCGGGGATGGCAGCAGTCATGCGTCGGCCAGCTACGTGGCGCACAGGTGGCTACGCAATGAGGAGGTGTGCGCCACTGGAGGTGCTAGAGGATGCATGCTCTACTCATGGGCGAAGCTACTTGAGTAGTGCATGCTCTGCACGCGTTGGCTGGAGGTGAGGGCTGGTGTGGGGATGCTCTGCTACTGCTGGAGCAGCAACTTGAAGTGGCTGCAGGAGAAGGTGCAGCGAGGAGGACGTGTACGATTCTGCTACTGCAGGTGGTGTGTGTGCGTGGGAATGGTGAGGGAGCATAGCAAGGGTGTGTGCACATCTACCGCGGTGGAGCTGGAGGGCTATCGTGTGGGGATGCAGCAAGGAGGCACGTGTAGGAGGTTGCGCGCTGCTGCATGCGTGGACGGCCTGCTGGCCATGCATGGGAAGGAAGATGCAGGTGTGCTGCCGGCAATGGCTAGGCTGAAGGTGCAGCTGGAGGATGCGGGCGATGCTGGTGGTTGTTGGGAATTGTAGAGCGCATTTTTGATTAGAAAAAGCATTGTAGTATAGTGCGCAATACGATCAACAAAAATATTTATAAAGATAACAAGACTTGGAGTCCCGGTCGTTCACCTCTGCGAGGCATTTATGGAAATGCGGATTTGAAATTGATCTCTTTCGCTCTACTTGTTTAAAATCTCATGTCGGTTTATAGTTATTTTTGTATTGATGTACGACATGATAGTTGCCAATAGATAGTAATTAAAACATGCAGCTTCAATCACACCAAAAGATGATAACTAGGCACATCATGATTTTCAACATATATATTTATATATATAAAAGATGATGATGATATCAGAGTTGCAGAGCATAAGTAGAGGAATGCTTGTATAGGGAAATACAACAACTTGCTACCAGAAAACAACTGCATACATGAATATATGGGGGAATTTTCCATGCATCATTAGGGGAGTGGTAAGGAACTACACTATTATGCAGCAAATAAAGCAAGTAAATCCAAGAAGAACTATAATCTAATCTAGCAAAAATAAGGGCATTCGGAGGTGGCTCTGATGGCCTTTGAGTTGGTTGAGAGAAGAAGGAGGGGTGGCCAATGGTGCTTAGGCTGGCCCTTGGAGAGAGGTTGGAGAGGTGATCCAGCATCTTGGTGTGGAGGTGGTGGTGGCCATGGTGAAGCTATTCATGGACATGGAGGTGGAGTTGATGTGGAATGAAACTAAGCTAAATGGAACCAAAAATGGATGGGAGCAAATGGCCACCCGTTAGGTCATTTTATAGACCAAAGGGAAGCTCTCTAGAGAATTATGGAATTCTCTATAGAGGCCTATGGTGGGAGCTCGTGGGAGAGTGAGGGAGAGAGGATGGATGGTGGTTTTTAGATCCACCAACTGTGGATCTAAAATTTGAATGGCTCTTGGTTGTTAATTTTAGCGACTAAGGCAACAACACATGGTAGGGAACTCTAGAGAACTCTAAACTAGGTATTTTCGTGTGGATGGTGTGTGTGGGTGTTTATGGGTCGAAACTTAGGTGGCTAGGTTGATTAGGTTAGGTTCTAGTGGGTTTAGGTCAAGGTAGGTCTCAAATTAGGGTTGTAAACCCTAATTCACTAAGATAAAGTGTATTTAAAGTTAATACAAGTTTAATTGGGTGTGTGAAAACCTAATTGTGAGTAAATAACTAAATTATGTTATGTCAATGTCAATTGGACTCTCACTGAGAACAAATGGATAGTGTGTGCTGAGGTAAAGGCTCAATTGGACTCAATGAGTGCAATTGAATATGCTGATGGAATTGACTAGGATCCAAGTCAATTAGGTTTAGTGAGGACCTAATTATGACCTTAGGGAGGTCTAGAGGTGATTTACTATGGTTAGGACACCTTAATTTAGGTTCCTAAGAGGTTGGAATTGGGTTTAGGGAGCTAGAGATCCAAGATAAAGGCTTGAATCTCAAAACAGGAACTAGAGAGCAGTTCCGGATGTCTAATAATAGTGTCAGACTTCTTATAGTGAAAAATCAAAAGTC
Source organism: Thalassia testudinum (assembly GCA_037157565.1). Classification (NCBI taxonomy): domain Eukaryota; kingdom Viridiplantae; phylum Streptophyta; class Magnoliopsida; order Alismatales; family Hydrocharitaceae; genus Thalassia; species Thalassia testudinum. Next base: position 91,885,274 of record JAZHRO010000014.1, on the reverse strand, counting down.
CAAACTTATTGTTTGGATGTCCAATCCGAGTCAGAAGGGAATCTAGGTTCTGTTTTGGGTATTCTACAGAAATTAGACGTCCAATAAAACTACAGAAGTGGGTTTAAGGTGCGCAGGAGTTGGCTAAGGGTTCTAGATGTCCTATAACTTATCTGGACATTCAGATAGAGGCTAGAATTAAAGTTGTAAGGTTTCTTAGGGTGTGGTGTCCTAATCTAAGGGTGGCTAAGACTTGGGGAAGCTTTTAGGCTGTCCTAGGGCTAGGATGGACCTAAGTTCTTCACAATTTATTACTTTATTCCTACTTAATAGAATAGCATATCATAACTCCCTTACAATATTATCTACTACATCTAGTCTAGGTCTTCCGCTCCAGCTCTGCTGCAACACCAATTATTCTTTATTCTTCAGATCCAGCTTTAGAGCTAGCTTCTGATCTGCTTATTACTTGCAATTGACATAATGCACCTAATCAATACATTATAGCATTATTTTATGCATAACTAAAAGAAAGCAGTAAAGGTGCTAGTAATGCTTATGCATGCATGAATTACCTTAACTTATGCTAAGTTCTAGCCTAATTTAGGTCAATTAAGACCTATGACTGCTGTGCAATCATACCCCCATTCTTAAATCTTGCTAGTCCCTGGCAAATGTAAAACTAAATTATTCATAGAGAGGTCCCTAAGGGATTGATTATTTTATCAAGTGTATGCCTAGAGATTTTTTCTCCTTTTTGTTTTCATCCTATGCTCTAGAAATCCAGACAATCGTGGAAGTGTAGCTATGTAGCATTTGCAATGGATTCGAGTGAAAAACTAATTCACCTCTAAAGCCTATATTTGACCCCTAGTAAAAATTCTAGCAGGATAGACAGACATCTTTCCTTGGGATATTCAAGATATTCTATGAATTCCACTTGGCTTTATGATTAGGTAGAGAATCTTAGAGGGGAAAGATTATATATTTGGTGGCTCACTCTCAACTGGTGCTACATACGCATTAGTACTGTAGATTCTAGATTCCCAAATTATTACATAACTCAACCCAGAGAAAGACAAGAAAAACTATGCTCTCTTTTGATTCCTTTATATTCATTCTCTCTTTTTCTTTTTCTTTTTCTTTTCTTTTCTTTCTTTTTCTTAGAGCTCACAATCTCACAAGATTCACACATAACCTATATTTGGAGATCTCACTTAGTATTAACACTTTAATTGAGTTCTCATAACCCTAACACTAAGTTAGAATTCCTTAGCCAGTATTTGGGTGGTCAGAAACATAGAAAAATTGGTTAAGGCCATATTTGTTGGATCTCAAATTTTTTTGGTGGTATTGCCTCAATGTAACTGAAATAAACACTAAATATTCACTCTTTTCTTTTTCTTTGCTTACCCTCTTTTTTTTTCCTCAATTTTTTTTTAATGTATAATTTTCTTTCCAACACAACACAATTAGCACACATCCATGAACTTTATTGAGGAGGCATTATTAGGGATTTGTGGTACTCAAGTGACATTGGGTGGCTTATTTGGTGGAAGTGCTTACTCATGGAACTAGGAGAGACGGATAGGATGGTGTATTTCTGACCTTGACATCAATACCCTTCTTCAGCCGAGGATTCCATAAAGAATGGTCGTAATCATTCACATTAGCCCTAGTTTTATTAAAACTCGCTCTCTGCGTATTTGCCTTATTTGGTGGCTCTCAAAATTCACACGAAATGTATACGCAGGAATCGAGAGCAGAAACTATGCCTAATCTTTGAGTATCATTACCTAATTATCTAGGATTCCAGATTCCTTGCACTAATCTTAGAGTACCAGTAGACTCTACTCTCATCTCACACTCTTTGGTGGATTTTTAGAGGAAAATCTACCTAGCTCCCAAAACACTGCCCAAGGGTTCAAGAAAAGAAGCACTGCTTCCTCTTGACAGACTAAAGACATTTATCAGCCTTCACATTGAATCCATTGCAAATTCTACGTGTGTGTGAAAAATTGTACTGTATTACATATTATAGGAATCAACTAGAGGTTAAAATCCCTAATGCATTCTCTTAATAAGATAATCTTACTGATGGATGCACTATGTATATATGTTATAAACAAGTAACCTCTTATATTCGTACTTCATGAAACTTCCCTTTTGGGTTACATTTAGCTTTACCCGAGATTTAGAACAAACGTAAGCAGGTAAGTCGGAAGTGGCTGTTGCAGACAATTTTTAGCTCTAATGCGAGCATTGGAGGTGGAGTCGATTGTTGTTTCATTTAGGTCCTAAAGTACATTTGACATGCAGCTCCGAGGTTTTCTTAAATGTTGGCATAAAAATTTTCAGCTTTATCGTATCTATGCCCCCATGCCTAAGTTCTTGCATGTCCTCATGCATGAATATAAAAGAACATAAGTACAGCTGGGAGTAAATGGGTAGAAATCACCTGGAATTGCTCCTAAAATTTTAACTTCATCACCAGCCAACATGATCGTATGTAATATGCAGAAAGAAATTATGCTAAAAGAAAAATATGCTATGTATAAAAATGAATATGTATAAATGATGGATGCGGAGTTGATGCTAAGTTTAATGCCTCCAGCTGGGCGAAAACTCAATCAAATGTATCAGTGCTTACATTGGAGCCAATCAAGATTAAGAGAAAGATGTGCTCATATGCTCCTAGAATCAGTGGTCCGGAGATGCGAACCAGCTGATTGTGCACCCGTACTCGAAAAAGTCTAGCTATAAGAAAGTGTGGAGTGGTGGTGCAAAATAGAGGATAATCAGAGGGGGGATCATGATGTTGATTCAGCTGATTTATCATGTCCCACAATTCAGTAGGAAGTTGCTGAGGGAGTAGATCAAAATGTATCTTCAAACCAGAATCTGAGTCATAGGGATCCTCATAACGATAATTGACATCAAAGATCATGCCCTCTCCAGGCTCTGGATCATATGGGGGTATCCGTGAAAGTGGAAGATCTGTGGGGAGGTCACTAAAGTCCACATTAGAAATTACTTCGTCCTCATCCATACTCATATCTGATTCATCAGATGCTGACTCTTCGGGCTCTGAGTTGAGCCATCCATTAGATTGACTAGGATGATTGGTGTGTCCCCAGCTCATTCTGCTCAAAGCTTCACCCTCATATGCATTGGGTTCCTCAGTAATTCCTGCCTCAGGTAACATATTTATTTCTTCGGTCAAGTCATCCATAGCTACTTCTGGTCTTCGGATGACAAGATCAGGGATAGAAAGTGTCATCTCAAAATCTCTAACATCCAAATTTGGGATGTAGGTGAAAGAAGGAGTGCAGATCAGAAGATGTTGGCTTTAGCATAAGTTCACCTACAATGGGAAGTGGCCTAGATTGATTAGTAATGTCGCATGTAATCTATGCCTCAAAATCCATATCCTCAACTGGATCTACTTCCCTTATCTCAATTAGGTTTTCTAGCCCATGAGGTTTCTCCCAAGATTTAGGATAATCCGATTGTGGCTCAGTTCTGGAGATATCAGTCCTTTCCTCAATTTCCTGAATGGAGTTCTCAGACGAACCCACTCGACATACTTCCTTCTCCTGTCTTATATCCAAGCTAGATTCTTCTTCCCCAGAATTATCTTCCGGCATTTGCTCCTGAGAATCTCTTGTGTGTCCTTCCAGCATAGTCATTTCAGATTCCTCGAATTCTTCAAGGCTATTTTCCACTTGATATCTCAAAAGTAGTAGTTCTTGGGTTTCCCGATTTTGTCCAATTAGCCTTGTGATCCCTGTTGTTCCCTAAAGGAGCTCCATCCCAGCTTGTTGATACGAAATCCAGCTTTGTCTTTGGTTCAGCTCAATGATAGCTTGGATTTCGTGAAGGTAGAATGTAGCCTTCTCCTTAGCACTAGCTACAACTCTCTATATTCTATAATGTGGTCGCATATGCACAGGTAGTTCTTCAGGGGTTCCAGGGAGTGAATTAAGTCTACCCATATTCCATGGGTGAGATGTAGTAGTGTGAAATCCATATCTTGGGTTATAAGATGCGGTCCTTTGAGGGACCGGCTGGTATGGGTAATAATATCTAGGGTTAGGATATGGGTTAACCATTTCGGTAACCCGAGGAGAAAGATCTGGCGAAGCAAAAAGTCATCTTTGCCATCATTTTTTCTGATCCCAAGGTTGAGTTGATTCAGTGACCTGGGTTCTTAGATAAGTTCATGGGTCCAGCTCTTCTGAATCCTGATTAGGTACAGATCCAAGGTTAGCTATTGTGGCTAACTAGATAGAAGAAGAGGGTTGGGGAGAAGATGGCCCAGGTGAAGTGACTCGCCTCCTTGGGAGCGGCTCCCATGGTCCAACCAATCGAGATTTGAGTGACCTCCATCCTCAGATACACCACCCAACCCTTGTGTTGGTGTAACCAAGCCAGAAAACGCTATGGCCCTGTCAATCAGATGGTCCTTATGATTAGATGACCAGATTTTTCATTTTATGTTTGAATTCCTGAAGAAAAATTCGTCGTGCAACTGACTGAAAGTGATTCCTGCCTCTCAAGCTAACCTAGACAGTTTGGTTACGAGGGGACTACGGGGAAGGTTCTTCCTTTGGCTCTTGCCTTCGGTTCCATTACCCCTTAGCCAAGGTCATTTGATGCTACCCCGCAGACTTAGTCATAAGGATTGGTAAGAGAGATTGGAAACACCTAGTAGTATGACAACGAATTCAGGTTGCTTACGTGTTTTAAAATTAATTTTAGCCCAATTTTCTTCAGTTGGGTTTTGTGATGAGTGGCCCACAAGGTGACCAAGCTCACTGGATAAACACTAGACTTGACTAAGTCTAGGTTATCCGAAATGTGGTCTCTAGATTGTAACCCTAAAGGTGTAACCTAGGGTTCATGCAATTCTAGGGTGTTTTGTTTTGTTTTTCTTCTTCGGCAAACCACTAAATTAAGACCAATTCTCTGATAAAAATTGGAATCATAATAAGTTGAAATTTGGCAAGTAGATTCCTATTTCAATTATCTTTTTAGGGAATACTTTTTTTAATTTTTACTGTTTCAATCAAATTTATAAAGATTTTTAAATGTCAAGGGGTTAGATCTAGAATTTTGACCCCTGATCGATTTTTCAAATTGAAATAGTACAAATGATTTTAAAAGATTCTGGAAAAATATGAAAATTAAAGAAAATGAGGTCAGCTTTCAAATGGCACCATTTTTAATCAAAATAGATTTGCGGATTGCTCGAAATTGCTTTTTGAATTTTCAAAAATTACAAATCTAGGTCAGTCTGACCCCCTTGTACTTCATTAATTTTTAAAAATTTTGTACTTGGAATTTTTTCAAACGAATAGTGTCATTTGAAAGATGGTTTGAAAATGAAAATATAGCCCAAATTTCAGAGGGTGGTGGAGAAGCTTTTAAAAGGTGTTTGAGTTTAAAATTTAAACTTTCCACAAAATTTTTTTTTTTTTTAAATTTTGAAATTTTTTTTTCAAGAAGGATTTCTTTTTTCAAAGTTTTTTTAAATTATTTTTTTTTTACTTTTTCAAAACTAACCTAGGATTCAAAAAGAAACCTAATCTAACTACCTAGATTTTTTTCATTGATTTTTTTTCTCTTTCACGAAAATAAATAGGCTTTTTTTTTTTCAAATAAATCTAACCTAGGGTTCAGAAAGGGAAATCCTAATCAAAGATGGGATGTGCACCTGATTTTTGTTTTAACCTACGCTTGTTCCGTGCATAGATTCCTGCTTTTCCTATTTTCCTGCACATCAAAAGACAAGCAGAGGAAGATTTGTTAGTGATAGCTCAAAAGATCGAAATAAAAAATGACGTTGCATCCCCAGCAACGGTGCCATTTGTTGGGAATCGTAGAGCGCATATTTGATTAGAAAAAGTGTCGTGGTATAGTGCGCAATATGATCAACAAAAATATTTATGAAGATAATGAGACTTGGAGTCCTGGTCGTACATCTCTAGGAGGCATTTATGGAAATGTACATTTGAAACCGTTCACTTTTGCTCTACTTGCTTAAAATCTCATGCCAGTTTCTAGTGATTTACGTATTGATGTACGACATGCTTGTTGCCAAAAGATAGTAATTAAAATATGCAACTTCAATCACACCAAAAAGATGATAACTAGGCACATGGTGATTTTCAACATATATATTTATATATATAAAAGAAGATGATGATATCAGAGTTGCAGAGCACACATAGAGGAATGCTTGTATAGGGAAATAAAATTATTCGCTACCAGAAAACGACTGCACACATGAATCTATGGGGGGATTTTGAATGCATCATTGGGGGAGAGGTAAGGAACTGCACTATTAAGTAGTAAATCAAGCTTGTAAATCTAAGAAGAACTATAATCTAATCTAGCAGAAATAAGGGCATTCGGAGGTGGTTCTGATGGCCTTTGAGTTGGTTCAGAGGAGGAGGGGTAGCCAATGGTGCTTTGGCCAGCCCTTGGAGAGAGGTTGGAGAGGTGATCTAGCATCTTGGCATGGTGGTGGTGGTGGTGGCCATGGTGAAGCTACTCGTGGTCATGGAGGTGGAGTGGATGTGGAAAGAAACTAAGCTAAATGGAACCAAGAGTGGATAGGCACAAATGGCCACACCTTAGGTCTTTTTATTTACCTAAGGGAAGCCCTCTAGAGAATTATGGAATTCTTTAGAGAGGTCTATGGTGGGAGCTCGTGGGAGAGTGAGAGAGAGAGGATGGATGGTTATTTTTAGATCCACCAAATGTGGATCTAAAATTTGAATGGCTATTGGTTGCTAATTTTAGCAACCAAGGCAACAACACATGGTAGGGAGTTCTATAGAACTCTAGAATAGGCATTTTCATGTGAATGGTGTGTGTGGGTTTGTGTGGGTTGAAACCTAGGTGGGTAGGTTGATTAGGTTAGGTTCTAGTGGGTTTATGTCAAGGTAGGTCATAAATTAGGGTTGTAAACCCCAATTCACTAAGTAAAGTGAAATTAAACTTAATAAAAGTTTAATTAAGTGTGTGAAAACTTAATTGAGAGTAAAATAACTTAATTAAGTTAGGTCTAGGTCAATTGGACTCTCACTAAGTCCAATTGGACAGTGTGCGCTAAGATCAGGGCTAAATTAGATTCAATGAGTCTAATTGAATAGGCTGATGGAATTGACTAAGATCCAAGTCAATTAGGTGTAGTGTGCACCTAATTAGGTCCTTAGGGAGGTCTAGAGGTGATGTAATAGGGTTAGGGCACCTTAATTTAGGTTCCTATGGGGTTGGAATTGGGTTTAGGGAGCTAGAGATCCAAGATCAATGCTTAAATCTCAAAACAGGAACTAGAGAGCAGTTCTAGATGTCTAATAATAGTATTAGACGTCTTATAGTGAAAAATCAGAAGTTCAGACTTATTGTCTGGACGTCCAATCAGAGTCATAGGGGATTCCAGGTTCTGTTTTGGGTATTCTACAGAAATTGGACGTCTGACCAAGTGTCTGGACATCCAATAACACTATCGAAGTGGGTTTAAGGTGTGTGGGAGTTCGCTTAGGGTTTTGGACATCCTATAACTTATCTGGATGTCCAGATAGAGGCTACAATTAGGGTTTTGAGGTTTCTTAGGGTGGCTAAGGCTTGGGGAAGCTTCTAGGCTGTCCTACAGCCAGGATGGACCTAAGTTCTTCACAATTTATTGCTTTATTCCTACATAGTAGAATAACATAGCTTAACTCCCTTACATTATTATCTACTACATCTAATCTAGGTCTTCCACTCCAGCTCTGCTGCAACACCAATTATTCTTTATTCTTTAGATCCAGCTTTAGATTGAGCTTTAGATCCAGCTTCTGATCAGTTTATTTCCTGCAATTAACATAATGCACCTAATCAGTACATTATAGCATTATTTTATGCATAACTAAAAGAACGCAGTAAAGGTGCTAGTAATGCTTATGCATGCATGAATTACCCTATATTATGCTAAGTTCTAGCCAAATTTATGTCAATTAAGACCTATAATTGCTGCGCAATCGGTGGTGGTGTGATCCGTGGATAAAGGCAGGGACTTTGGCCATCCGAAAAAGTTCCTGGACATCTTAAGTGAGCGGGAAGATGCATAGTGGCTGTCGTTGGGGGAGGTGATTTGGCGATTGTAATACAGAGCTTTGCGATGACGATGAGGGCAGTCACCCCACACTCCCACAATGGTGAAGCTCCGCCATGATTGGCCAGTGGTAGTGGAGCAAATTAGAACAAGTTCTCTGCACTATATGGAGTGGGGATGGAGGCCTCCTTTGAATGGTAGTTGTTCGTCCTCCTTTGTAGCTGTGACTACAAGGATTTGAAATCCAAACTGGCGGGAGGAGATCCATCGTCGAGTGAATGCTGGCAGCTGTGAAGGGTGAACGCATAGGAGGATGAGGTGGAGCGGTTACTTGCAGAAGGCGAAGAAGAGGAATAATAAAACAATTTGGATTATTTATGCATAACTCCTTAAATTCTATGTTAATTAAAATAATGTACGTAATGCATGCAGTTCTAGGTTAATTCTAAATGCATTTAGATATGGATGCCACATATGAATTACGCACGTAAGCTAAAAATATGAATTAACTCATTTACATCCTAATGTATGCTATCTAAATGTTAAAATTAACTTAATGTCTAGGCACTTAAATACTTAAATAGCCCACAAATATGGGCTAATCAAATACCCTCAAGCCTAGTTTTTGCTAGTCCCTAGCAAATCCAAGCAATAACCTAGCACTCCAAGTAGACTAGCCAACCCAATTGGTCTTCCTTTAGAAACATGTTAAGTTTTGACTTTACACCTAAGGTTCCCAAGTAGTTTCTAAGTTACATACTAGTTCACCGAAAGACGAGTTGTAGGCATAAGTTTCCCTAATTTTTAACTCTACCCTAGGGTTTATTTGTCCCTGAGATTAAATCATCCGTGCATGTGCATTGGTCTGAGTTATTTGAGGTTGGTATGATTGCCAACCTAGAAAGTGAGTTTTTTCCTTTTGTAATATATATATATTTTTTCTATTCCTCAAAGTTGAACCTTTGATCAGCCATCAACACGGTTTGTGTCGGATTCATTGTTCCCATCACCAAACCTCGAAGGGTTGCTGGCTTTCGATGCTTCGAGATAGCATCGCCCATGGTAGCCCCAGGAACTCCTGGCAATCAACATTTTGAGATAGTATCGCCCATGGATTTCATAAGTGAATTCACGCCTGTGACAATCGGCACTTCGATATCGGGCTACCCATGGTACCTGAATCATACAATGTGCTTACATGCCCCTAGTAGTATGGATATCCTAAGAGACAAGTGTCGAGGAGGTGACATGTTATCATCGCATCCTCAAGGTGAGTATATACTTTACCTTTCCTGTGGCAGGAACTCTTCCAATCAAATTGTGTTTTCAAGCTTCTCCTAAGTCAAATCTAAGTGAACCAACTTTTTTTTAAGAAATGAATTAGGATGATCACTATTTACACAAGACCAAGTGTGTGTGAAATGTGGATGCTTAGGTTACGAGGACCCATAAACCAAAAGGTAGAACAAGACTCCAAGTACTACCTAGCCTTTAACTCAATCCCTAGCTTTTCTTCGTCAACCTCTTGAGGAATGGTCCGCAACTTAACTTCTACTTAAGTTTTGAAGTCCACAAAGGACACTAAAAGTCTAAAGCTAGTAGCTCACTTAGCTTTTAAAGTTCGACACCTAGAATCAACTTAGTCTAACCTAATGTTCTGGTCTGCTTAAGAATGTAGGGCCCATCCAGTTAAGCTCAACAATACAAAATGTTTTTCTTCTTTTTTTTTTTAATGCAATATGCATGAATGAATGCAAAATGTAGACATGGTATAAACAGATGCCTCAGGTCCTCTCCCCCATGCCTGGTTCAAACAATGTCCTTATTGAAAATAAAACAGTTAAATGAAGATATTACCTGAAGCGGGGAATGACAGGAGCTAAGGCTCCTCAAGAGTGACCACATCAACCAGATGGCCATCCAAAGTAATGTATGGTTTTAACCATTGGCCATTGATGATAAAGGGAGTTGCCAAAGAGGAAGGGCTCTTGATCTCCACAGCTTCATGTGGAAACACTTTAGTGATTATGTAAGGCCCAACCCAACGAGATTTTAATATCCCTGGAAAAAGCTTATGTATGGAATTGAAAAGCCAGACTTGTTGGTTGGGCACAAAGGTCTTTCTAAGGATATACTTATCTTGCAAGACCTTAGCTCTCTCTTTATAAGCTTGAGAGGTGTGCTAAGCATCATTCCTCAGCTCCTTAAGCTCACTTAATTCTAGGAGTTGTGCCTTACCCGCCTTTTCTAAATCCAAGTTAACACTTCAAATTGCCCAAAGTTCCCTATGATCCATCTCAACAGCTAAGTGGCATGCATTACCATGCACAATCCAAATGGGAGATGTACCCAAAGGGGTCTCAAAGGCTGTTCGATACACCCATAATGCATCATTGAGCTTCTGGGACTAGTCCTTCCTATCAGGTCTAACGATCTTTTCTAAAATGTTCTTTATCTCCCTATTCGACACTTCAACCTGGCCGCTTGTGTGAGGATGGTGACGAGAATCGTTTTCGCCCGATTTAAAAGTCGTCGGAATTATAGTATAGTCACGCAAAAATGTTCATCAAAAAATGATTTCTAAACATAACGAGACTTTGAGTACCGGTCGTTCGTCACTGGGAGGCGTTGCTTTCACTTTTGAAATCAATCTTTTTACTACTATACTTCGTTTAAAGACGCACGCCTGTTTCCAATCTCCTAACAAAAGCATCATTACTTTTATTATTAACTCAGATCACATGCACATGTGTCAAGTAAATTATGAAAGTGAACATGTGAGTTTCTGTGTTCATGATTCTAGTGAGGTGGTGACTAGTTATGGAGAAAGCATCTATTGTTAGATTTCCCATATCCTTAGGAAACGACATGCTGGTGCATAATAGATAGACAGTTAAAGAGCAGTCACTTAAATCACGCAAATATGATAATCATTCAGCTCATGGTGATTTCAAACACATAAAGAGATATATATATATTTGTGTTTTCATTCATTCATTTGGGAGTTGTTGCACAACGAATCTAGAGGAAAGCTTGTACATAAAAGCTTGAAAATTAAGCCTAGCTATTAGAAAATGATCGCATACAAGAATCGATGGGGGGATTTAGCATGCATCATTAGGGGAGAAGTAAGACTACACTACTAAGCAGTAAATGAAAGTAATAAAATTATAAAGAGCATGAATTAAATCTAGAAGAATAAAAGGGTGTTCAGGGGTTATCCCTGATGGCGTTGGAGTGGTCGGGAGGAGAATGATGGGCGGCCAATGTAGCTTAGGCCGACCGTTGGAGAGAGGTAGGGTTGATCCAGCATCCTGGCATGGTGTCCTCCATGATGGTGGTGAGCTCGTGGAGGTGGAGTAGCTAACCTAAGTGAAGGTGGGCGTGTATGGAGCTAATGAGGTGAGTGGTGCCAATGAAGCCAAGGGATGTGAATGGGTGCAAATAGCCACCCATGGGGTCTTTTTATAGACCCAATGGCCTCTATCTAGAGAGGAGTGGATCTCTCTAGAGAGAGTCCAAGATTTTAGGGTTGCAAACCCTAATTGCTAAGGTGAAAATGCAATTAAACATAACCTAAGTTTAATTGAATGAGTGTGAACCTAATTGAGAGTGAAATAACTCAATTCAGTTAGGTTTAGGTCAATTGGACTCTCACTAAGTCCAACTGAACTTGTGTCGGTTGAGATCTAAGCTCAATTGGACTCAATGAGTCCAATTGACTTAGGTGAAGGTAATTGACTTTGATCTAAGTCAATTGGGTTTGGTGAGGACCTAATTAGGTCCTTAGGTAGGTCTAGAGGTGATGTACTAGTGTTAGGGAACCTTAGTTTAGGTTCATATGGGCTTGGGATTAGGTCTAGGGAGCTAGAGATCCAAGATCAAGACTTGAATCTTAAAACAGGGACTGGAGACTAGCATCAGACGTCCAATAATAGGATCAGATGACTTATACTTAAAAATTAGAAGTCCAGACTTCAATTCTGGATGTCTAATTTGAGTCAGGGGAAATCAGGCTTCTGCTTTGGGTACTCTATAGAAATTAGACGCCTGACAAAGTGTCTGGACGTCCAATAACACTGCAGAAGTGGGTTTGAGGTGTGCGGGAGATGGCTAAGGGTCCTGGACATCCTATAACTTATCTGGACGTCCAGACAAGGGCTGGAACTAGGGTTTTAAGGCTTTCTAGGGTGTTGTGTCCTAATCTAATGGTGGCTAAGGCTTGGGGAAGTCTCTAGGCTATCCTAGGGCTAGGATGGACCTAAGCTCTTCACATTTTACTGCTTTATTTCTACTTAATAGAATAGAACACCTTTAACTCCCTTACATTATTATTCCTACATCTAATCTAAGCCTTCTGCTCCAGCTCTACTGCAACTCCTGATATTCCTGATCCAGCTTCAGATCTAGCTCATGAACGGCTTATTCCCTGCAATTGACATAATATACTTAATCAGCACATTATAACATTATTTCTTGCATAGCTAAGGAAGGGTAGCAAAGATGCAGATAATGCGTATGTACGCATGAATAGCCATAACTTTTGCTAAGTCCTAGCTTAATCTAGGTTAATTAAGACCTATGATTGCTTGGCAATCATACCCCCATGCCTAAATCTTGTTAGTCCCTAGCAAATGCAAGACTAAATTATTTACAGCAATGGTCGTTAAGGGACTGATTATTTTATCAAGTGTATGCATAGAGATTTTTCCCCTTTTTGTTTTCATCCTATTCTCTAGAAATCCGGACAATCGTGAAAGTGCAGCTATGTAGCTTTTGCAACGAATTCGAGTGAAAAACAGATTCACCACTAAAGCCTGTACTTGATCCCCTGTGAAAATATTCAAGCGAGATAGGCGGGCTTCTTCCCTCTAGAGAGATATTCTATGTATTCCACCCCGGCTTTTGGCTTAGGTAGAGAATCTTTGAGGGTTAAGATTATATACTTGGTTGCTCACTCTCACTTGGTGCTACATAGAGACTAGTACAATAGAATCTAGATTCCTGGACTACTAAGTAACTCAACTTAGAGAAAGACGAGAAAAGCTATGCTCTCTTTTGATTCCTTTGTATTCATCCTCTCTTTTTCTTTTTGTTAGAGCTCACTATCTCACCAAATTCACACATATGATCTGTATTTGGTGGTCTCACTAGGCATTAAAACTTTAATTGAGTTCTCATAACCCTAACAGTAAGTTGGAATTCCTCAGCCAGTATTTGGGCGGTCAAAAACACAAGCAAAATAGGTTAGGGCCATATTTGGTGGATCTCAATTTTTTTTGGTGCTATTGCCTCGATGAAATAAACACTAAATATTCATTCTTTTCTTTGCTATTTCTTCCTTTCTATTTTTTTTTTTGAACATAACACAACTAACAAACATCCATGAACTTTGTTGAGGAGGCATTATTAGGGATTGTTGGTACTCAAGAGACATTGGGTGGCTTATTTGGTGGATGTGCCTACTCACGACACCAGGAGAGACGGATAGGATGGTGTATTTCTGACCTTGACATCAAAACCCTTCTTCAGTTGAGGATTCCGTAGAGAATGGTTGTAACCATCCACCTTACCACTAGTTTTATGAAAACTCGCCCTCCGCGTATTTGCCTTATTTGGTGGCTCTCAAAATTTTGCACAAAAATGTATACATGGGAATCGAGAGCGAAAACTATGTCTAATCTCAGAGTATCATCACCTAATTATCTAAGATTCCTGATTCCTCAAACTAATCTTAGAGCACCAGTACGCTCCACTCTCATCTCACACTATTTGGTGGATTTTTGGAGGAAAATCTGCCTGACTCTCAAAACACTATCGAGGGGTTCAGGAGAAGAAGCACTGCTTCTTCACGACAAACTGCAGACATTTATCAGCCTTCACTGTGAATCCATTGCAAATTCTACATGTGCGTGAAAAGTTGTACTGGATTCCAGATTACAGGAATCAACTAGAGGATAAAATCCCTAATGCATTCTCTTAATAAAATAATCTTATTCGTGTATGTAATATGTATATATGCTATAAACATGTAACCTCATATTTTGAACTTTGTGAATTTCCCGTATCAGGTTACAATCAGCTTGACCCTAAATTTAGAACAAAAGGTGAGCGGGTGAGTCGGAAGTGGCTGTTGCGAACGATTTCTAGCTCCAATGCGAGCATTGGAGGTGGAGTCAGTTGTTCTTTTATTTAGGGACCAAAAGTACATTTTACATGCAGCTCCGAGGTTTTCCTAAGTGTTGGCATAAAAGATTTTTTAGTTTTTCTGTATCTACCCCCACATGCCTAAGTTCTTGCATGCCCTCATGCATGAATGTAAAAGAAAATAAATACTGCAGAGGATGAGTGGGTAGAAATCACCTGTAATTGCTCCTGAAATTATATTCAGCACCAGCCAATCTGTTAACATGCAATATACAAAAGGGAAATATGGTAAAACAAAATATGATATGTATAAAAATGGTTATATATAAATGATGGTGGAATGTGGAGTGAATGGTATCTATATGTGCTGAGTTTAACTCCTCCAGCTGGGCGAAAACTCAATCAGATGTGTCATTTCTAGCATAGGAGATGGCCAAGATTAAGAGAAAGATATGCTCGTATGCTCCCAGAATCAGTGGTCCGGAGATGCGAACCAGCTGATTGTGCACCCCTACTCCAAAAAGTCTAGCTATAAGAAAGTATGGAGTGGTGGTGGAAAATAGTGGATAATCAGAGGGGGGATCATGATGTTGATTCAGCTAATTTATCATGTCCCACAATTCAGCAGGAAGCTGCTGAGGGAGTAAATCAAAATGTACCTCAAAATGAGAATCTGAGTCATAGGGATCCTCATAATGATAATTGACATCAAAGATCAAGCCCTCTCAAGGTTCTGGGTCATACGAGGTTATTCGTGAAAATAGAAAACTTGTGGGGAGGTCACTGAAATCCTCGTCAGAAATTACTTCGTCCTCATCAGTATTCATCTCTGATTTATCGGAGGTTGACTCTTCAGGCTCGGGATCGAGCCGTTGACTAGGATGGTAGGTGTGTCCCCAGCTCATTCTGCTCGAAGCTTCACCCTCATATGCATTGGGCTCCTCAGTAATTCCTACCTTGGGTAGCATATTTATTTCTTCGTTTAAGTTATCCAGAGCTACTTCTGGTTTTCAGATGTCAGGATCAGGGAAAGAAAGTGCCATCTCAGAATCTCTAACATCCGAATTAGGGATGTAGGTGAAAGAAGAAGAGTGCAGATCAAAAGATGTTGGCTCCAGCACTGGTTCACCTACAATGGGAAGTGGCTTAGGCTGATCAGTAGTGTCTCATGTAATGCTTGCCTTAAGATCCATATCCCCAATTGGATCTACTTCCCTTATCTCAATTGGGTTATCTAACCCAAGAGGTGTCTCCCAGGATTCAGGATAATCTGATTGCAGCTCAGTCCTGGAGATATCAGTCCTTTCCTCAATTTCAGATGAACCCATTTGGCATACTTCCTGCTCCTATCTCATATCCACGCTAGATTCTTTTTCCCTCGAGTGATCTTCTAGTATCTGCTCCTGAGAATCTTCTGTGTCCTTCCGACGTAATCATTTCGGATTCCTCGAGGTCATCAAGGCTATTTTCTACTTTATATCTCAAAAGTAGTAGTTGTTGAGTTTCCCAATTTTGGCTCATTAGCCTTGTTATCTCTGTTGTTTCCTGAAGAAGCTCCATCACAGCTTGTTGATGCGGAATCCAACTTTGTCTTTGGTTCGGCTCAATGATAGCCTAGATTTCGTGTAGATAGGATGCAGCCTTTCAATTATCACTCGGTATAGCTCTCTGTATTCTATAATGCGGCCGCATATGCATCGGTAGCTCTTCAGGGGTTCCAGGGGTGAATCAGGTCTACCCATGTTTCATGCGTAAGAAGCAGGAGTATGAAATCCATATCGTGGGTTATAAGATGCAGTCCTTTGAGGGACCGACTGGTATGGGTCATAATATCCAGGGTTAGGATATGGGTTAACCATTTCAATAACTCAAGGAGAAGGATCAGGCGAAGCGAAAAGTCATCTTCGCCACCTTGGGTTCTGATCCAAAGGTTGAGCTGATTCAGTCACCCGAGCTCTCAGATAAGCTCGTGGGTCCAGCTCTTCTGGATCCTGATTAGGTCTAGAACTAGTGTTAACCATCACGGCTCAGCAGATAGAAGAAATTGGGGGAGAAGATGGTTTGGGCAAGGTGACTCGCCTCCTTGGGAGTGGCTCCCAAGGTCCAACAAAGTGAGGTCGAAGTGACCTCCTTTCGTGCATACACCGCCCAACCCCTAGGTTGGTGTAGCCACGTAGGACAAGGCGAAGGCCCTGTCAATCAAATGGTCCTTACAGATCAGGTGAGCAGATTTTTCTTTAGGGATTTGAATTCCTGAAGATAAGTTCATCGTACGACCGACTGAAAGTGAATCCCACCTCTCAAGCTAACCCAGCCAGTCTGGTTACGAGGGGAATAAGGGGAAGGTTCTTCCTTTGGCTTATGCCTCCGATTCCATTGACCCCTGAGCCGCAGTCATTTGACACTACCTTGCAGACTTAGTCACCAAGTTTGGCAAGAGAGGTTAAAACACGTAGTAGTACGACAACGAACTCGAGTTGATTTCGAGTTTTAAAATTAATTTTAACCTGTTTTCTTCAGTGGGGTTTGTGGTGAGTGGCCCACAAGGTGACCAAGCTCACCAGCAAACGAGACTTGATTAAGTCTAGGTTAGCCCAAGGTGTGGTCTCTAGTTGTATCCCTAAAGATTCAACCTAGGTTGCATGCACTTCTACGATTTTCTTTTTGTTTTTATAGACCACAAAAGTAAAGTTCGTTCTCTATTGATAATTGGAATCCAATTAATTTGAAATTTTGCAAGTAGATTCCACTTTCAATTAGTTTTTCAGAGACTATTTTTTGGAATTTTTACTATTTTAACTGAATTTTCAGGGAATTTTGAATATCATGGGGTTAGATCTGGAATTTCGACCCCTAGTCGATTTTTCACTTTGAAATAGTATCAAATGGCCTTAAAAAAATAAGAAAAAATATGGAAAATAAAGCCAATTAGGTCAGATTTCAAACCCCACCATTTTTAGTCAAAACAGATTCATGGATTCCTCGAAATCGCTTTCTTAATTGTGAAAAATTTTGAATCTAGGTAAGTCTGTCCCCTGTGCACTTCATGAATTTTTAAAAATTCTATACTTGGAATTTTTTCAAAATAATGGTGGTGTTTAAAAGATGGTTTGAAAATGAAAATTTATCCCGAATTTCATAATTTTTCACTCACCATTTTTTCGGCAATCGAACTTTTAAGTCACGCATGAAATCTGGCCGAAAATCAAGAGATGGTGGAAAAGCTTTTTAAAGAGGTTTGAATTTGAAATCTAAGCTTTCCATAAAAAATGCTTTTTTTTTTTTAAATCTTTTGCACGTTTCTTTTTTTTCCTTTTTTATTCAAAAGATTCAAAGAAATATCTTTTTTTCTTTTCTTTTTCCAACTAACCTAGATTCAAAAGGAAACCTAATCTAGAGCTTTTTTCGAAATTTTTCTTTTTCTGATTTTTTTTCCCAAAAAGGTGAAAAATCTTTCCTTTTTTTTTCACAGAAGAAATTGCAGGGAGTAGATCTACTCCTAGGGTTCAGAAAATAAACCTAATTTAAGAGAATGTGATGTGCACCTAATTTCTTTTCCGCGCTCGTTGTGTATGTAGATCCCGTTTGTCTTTCATGTTGTCCTGCACATCAAAAACAAAGTAGAGGGAGATTAGTCAGTGATAGATTAAAAGTTCGAAATCATATAAAACGACATTGCCTCCTCGGCAACGGTGCCATTTGTCAGGGATCGTTTTCATGCATTTTGAAAGTCAACGGAATCGTAGTATAGTCGCGCAAAAACGTTCGTCAAAAAATGATTTCTACGGATAACGAGACTTTGAGTCCCAGTCGTTTGTCTATGGGAGGCGTTGCTTTCACTTTTGAAATCAAACTTTTTACTACTCTACTTCATTTAAAGAAGCACGTTGGTTTCCAATCTCCTAACAAAAACTTCACCACTTTTATTATTAACTCGGATCACATGCGCATGTGTCAAGTACATTACGAAAGTGAACGTGTCAGTTTCTGTGTTCACGATTCTAGTGAGGTGGTGACTAGTTATGGAGAAAGCATCTATTGTTAGATTTTCAATATCCTCAGGAAACAACATGCTGTTGCGTAATAGATAGACAGTTAAAGAGCAAGCACTTAAGTCATGCAAATATGATAATCATTCAGCTCGTGGTGATTTCAAACACATAAAGGGATATATATATAAAAATCATTTTCATTCATTCATTTGGGAGTTGTTGCACAAGGAATCCAGATGAAAGCTTGTACATAAATGCTTGAAAATTAAACATAGCTACCAGAAAATGATCGCATAAATGAATAGATGGGGGGATTTCGCAGGCATCATTCGGGGAGAAGTAAGACTACACTACTAAGCAATAAATAAAAGAAATAAAATTATAAAGAGCATGAATTAAATCTATAAGAATAAGAGGGCATTCAAGGGTGGTCCCCGATGGCCTTGGAGTGGTCGGGAGGACAATGAGGGGCGGCTAATGTAGCTTAGGCCGACCCTTGGAGAGAGGTAGGGTTGATCCAGCATCCAGGCAAGGTGTCCTCCATGATGGTGGTGAGCTCGTGGAGGTGGAGTAGCTAACCTAAGTAAAGGTGGGCGTGCATGGAGCTAATGAGGTGACTGGTGCCAATGAAGCCAAGGGTGTGAATGGGTGCAAATGGCCACCCATGGGATTGTTTTATAGACCCAATGGCTTCTCCCTTGAGAGGTGTGTAACTCTCTAGGGAGAGTACAAGAGTGGCCGGCCACATGGGGTTGGAGGTGGTTTTTGAGATCCAAAAATTGTGGATCTCAGTTTGAATGCCTCTTGGTTGCTAAATTTGGCAGCCAAGAGGTAGTGCCATCTCAAGTGATCTCTAGAGCATTCTAGAGAAATGTGTGCATGAATGGGTGTGTGTGTGTGTGTATGCGGTCGTGCTCTACATGGCTAGGTGGCTTTAGGTAGGTCCTTAGGGGTTTGTGTAGGTGTAGGTGTTGATTTTACCCTTGCAAACCCTAATTGCTAAGGTGAAAATGCAATTAAACTTAACCTATGTTTAATTGAATGAGTGTGAACCTAATTGAGAGTGAAATAACTCAATTAGGTTAGGTTTTGGTCAATTGGACTCGCACTAATTCCAATTGAACTTGTGTGGGTTGAGATCTAAGCTCAATTGGACTCCATGAGTCCAATTGACTTAGGTGAAGGTAATTGACTTTGATCTAAGTCAATTGGATTTGGTGAGGACCTAATTAGGTCCTTAGGTAGGTCTAGAGGTGATGTACTAGGGTTAGGACACCTTAGCTTAGGTTCCTATAGGGTTGGGATTATGTCTAGGGAGCTAGAGATCCGAGATAAAGACTTGAATCTCAAAATAGGGCTGGAGGCCAGCATCAGACGTCCAATAACAAGATCAGATGACTTATACTAAAAAATCAGAAGTCCAGACTTCAGTTCTAGACGTCCAACTTTAGTCAGAGGGAAATCAGGGTTCTGTTTTTGGTACTCTGCAGAAATTGGACGTCTGACAAAGTGTCCATATGTCCAATAACACTATAGAAGTGGGTTTGAGGTGTGCAGGAGATGGCTAAGGGTCCTGGACATCCTATAACTTATCTGGATGTCCAGATAAGGGCTAGAACTAGGGTTTTAACGCGTTCTAGGGTGTTGTGACCAAATCTAAGGGTGGCTAAGGCTTGGGGAAGTCTCTAGGCTATCCTAGGGTTAGGATGGACCTAAGCTCTTCACATTTTGCTGCTTTATTTCTACTTAATAGAATAGAACACCTTTAACTCCCTTACATTATTATTCCTACATTTAATCTAAGCCTTCTGCTCCAGCTCTACTGCAACTCCCAATATTCCTGATCCAGCTTCAGATCTAGCTCTGATCACTGCAATTGACATAATATACTTAATCGGCACGTTATAACATTATTTCATGCATGGCTAAAGAAGGGCAGTAAAGATGCAGATAATGCATATGTATGTATGAATAGCCCTTACTTATGCTAAGTCCTAGCTTAATCTAGGTCAATTAAGACCTATGATTGCTGCACAATCAGATGGTAAGGGGTAGCGACCATGTGCGTCACTCCCAGACTCGTGAGTATTTGATTGAAGTGGTAGTTTCGGAAATGAGGTCCCCCATGACTTATAATGTTCTTAGGGTAGCCAAAACGAGATATGATATTGGCCTTCACAATTTTCAAGACCACAGAGTAGTCATTTGTGCATGTAGGAATGGCCTCTATCCATTTAGAGACATAATCAATTGCCACTAAGATATATTCATAACTGTGGGACGAAGGGAAGGGGCCCATAAAGTTAATTCCCCAAACATCAAAAATTTTGATAGATTAAATAGGGCGTTGAGGCATCTCATTCCTCTTCCCAATCGTTCCAGTCTGTTGACATCTAATGTAGGTCTTCACAAAATTATGAGAATCCTTAGATAATGAAGGCCACCAAAAGTTGGATTGGAGAACCATAAAAGTAGTTTTCTTAGCACTAAAGTGTCCTTCACAATGAAGTTGATGGCAAAAACTCACCACACTTTGTTGGTCCTCTATAGGCACGCATCATCGCAATACTTGGTCTTGTCCAATTCTAAATAATTCAAGCTCTTCCCAATGAAAGTTTCTAGCTTGGGAAATGAATCTCTTTCTTTTCTACTCATCCCAAGAGCTAGGAGTTTCACCAGTGACCAAGTTATTGACAGTATCAGCATACCAATTTCAGGTTGGTGTTACCGCCATAAGGGTTTCATTAGGAAATGTCTCATGGATGTCTCCAGATGGAGTGTCATTATGTGGAAGGTGAGATAGGTGGTTAGCCACAACATTTTCTACTTCTTTCTTTTCACATATCTCCAAGTCAAATTCTTGATGGAGTAGGATCCACCTAATCAAACATGGCTTAGAATCCTTCTTAGCAATGAGATGCTTCACTACCGCATGATCAATGAAAATAATCACCTTAGGCCCAAGAAGATAAGACCTAAACTTCTTCAAAGTAAAAACTACTGCAAGTAATTCATTTTCAATGACGGTGTAGTTTTGTTTTGGTTCGATTAAAGTCTTGTCGGGATAGTGCAGCACATGAGGTCTTCCTTCAACCCTTTGTCCAAGGATTGCTCCCACTACATAATCTGAAGCATCACACATCAGCTCAAATGGGAGTGTGCAATCAGGAGCTCGGAGAATAGGTGCAGAGATCAAGGCCTCCTTCATAGTTTGAAAGTCCTCAGCACACTTCGAATCAAAATTGAAGGAATATTCTTTTGCCGACAGGTCACAAAGTGGCTTAAAAATTTTACTGAAATTGTTAATAAAGCGTCAATAAAAGCCAGCATGGCCTAGAACGGATCTAATCTGTTTGACATTCATTTGCAATGGAAGTTTGGAAATAGAATCAATCTTTGCTTTATCTACTTCCAAGCCTCGGTCAAACACAACATGCCCTTGTACAATTCCTTTCTGTACCATGATGTGGCTTTTCTCCCAGCTGAGGACTAAACCAGTCTCCTTACATTGCTTCAGCACATTCTCTAGGTGGAAGAGACACTAGTCAGAAGATGAGCCGTAAATGGAGAAGTCATCCATAAACACTTCAACACACTCGTCAATCATGTTCGAGAAAATGGACATCATACATCGCTGGAAGGATGTAGGTGCATTACATAATCCAAATGGCATATGCCTGAAAGGAAAGGTACCGTAAGGACTTGTGAACGTCATCTTCTCCTAGTCATCAAGGAAGACTACAACCTGGTTGTACCAAGAATATCCATCGAGAAAGTCATAGTATTTATTCCTTGCAAATTTCTGGAGAATTTGATCAATAAAAGGAAAGGGAAAGTGATTGTTCTGGGTAGCGGTGTTCAGCTTGTGGTAATCAATATAGACCCTCCATCTAGTTGAGGGTCTGGTCACAACTTGGTCAGCTTGGTCACTAAATTCCACAGTAAAACCTGCCTTCTTTGGCACCACATGAATAGGACTTACCCATTTACTATCTGCAATGGGATATATGATCCCAGCATCCAACAACTTTAGGATTTCCTTTTCAACCACCTCCCTCATATTAGGGTTCAGACATCTCTGCATGTCCCTAAATGGCTTGATGGAATCATTAGTATAAATGTGGTGCATGCAGAGTGTAGAGTCTATACCCTTAATGTCAGCAATGCCCCAAGCAATAGCTTAATTGTGCTTAAACATGCATTCAATCGGGGCTCCCTCCTGTGCCACAGATAGCACAGGAATGATAACGGAGAGCGTATCATTGGCACCCAGGAAAATGTACTTGAGAGTGTCTGGGAGGGGTTTCAACTCAAGGTCAGGGGCTTGTATGGTTGAGGGTTTCATAATAGATGTCCCCATCTTAGGCAGCAGATCTACCTTGGGTAGAGATGATAGGGAAAGAAACTCCGCAGAAACATGCAGCAACTCCTCATGTTCTAGTATATCCCCTTCACATTCATGCAAGAGATGGGAATGCTCATTTAGCATGACATGCTGAAGGGGGTCATCGCATAACATTGTAGGGGTTGTCTCCTTAATCTGGTCATCTATCACCTCAACTTGAGAATAATCCTCAAGCCCAGCTTGTTTATAAGCATCAAACACATTAAGCTGGATTTTCCTATTCCCAAAGCCCATTTTTAATGCCCTAGTATTGCAATTGATTGAAGCATGCGAAGTTGCAAGGAAGGGGTGGCCCAAAATGATGTAGGGCTTGGTTGGCATGTTGGTAGGGTCAGTGTCCAAAACTAAGAAGTCAACGAGGAAGAAGAAATCTTCTACTCACACAAGGACATCTTCCATAATTCCCCACAGTGTCTTGAGTGATCAATCAGCAACTTGGAGGATTAGCAATCTAGGCTTCAAATTGCCGCCCCCAAGTTGTTCATACACGTAGCTCAGAAGGATGTTCACCATCGCACCCAGATCAAGTAGAGCCTCATCAACCTGTAAGTCACCAATAACCACCTAGATGTACGGGGCTCCTGGGTCCTTAAGTTTTGAGGGTGTGCCATGTTGAACTATTGAGCTAACGGAATCAGGCAGGACAACTTTTGATTGGACCTGTTTCCTAGATTGCCACTTTTTCATCCATAGGTCCTTTAGGAAGCGGGCATAAGATGAAATATGCCTAACAGCCTCAAGTAAAGGTAGGTTAATCTGCACTTGCTTGAAGGTTTCCATGATCTCATCCATCTCATCTTTGGTTCTAGATGAGCCAGTAGAAGTCTACGTAGTGGTGGATAAGCACTTTGGAAAGGGCACTCTCGCTCTTTGGGTGGAAGAGTTGTCATGTCGAGTAAGGGGTGGAACAGGGGCAACCTCTTTCGATGAGGTGATTTCAAGCGGAGGAGAGTTGGGCAAGTCTTCTCCGGTGGGGGTGAAAGTCAAGGTGGATGGTTTTTCAGAAGGTGAGACTATAAGAGCATCGGGTTTGAAATTTATTTCCCACTCCTCAGAATAGTCACTGCCTGGGCATTCTCCTAAAACTCAATCCCTTTTCCTTTAGGATTCTCCTCAGCAGCACTGGGAAGCTTCCTAGTTTCCCTCTGTCTAATGGCCTCAACAAGGTGTCTTATCTACGATTTCAGTTCATGTATAGCCTTGCATATTTCTTAACATTGCATTCAATTCATCCATCTCAGAGTTCTTAGATTGGGCAAAGGTTTGAGGTTGGTTCATTTGTTGATTTTGAAATGATTGTGGTTTATAATTCCCTGAATTTGAAACATTCCCTTATCTCCAGGAAAAGTTTGGGTGGTTCCTCCATCCCTCATTATAAGTGTTGGAGAAAGGTCATTACGAGGTTTGGGACGGAACCCTTAAGCGACATTCAGATCCGATTATACAAGCTTAGGGAATTGGGAGGGCAAGTGGTAATCCACAGTGGCGTGTGTATTGCCATGGAAAATGGAGCATTCAGAAGGTTGGGATCTGGTGTCGAGCCCAGATAGGTTGTTAATAAGATGATTTCATTGTTGAAGTGTGTATAGTGGTTAACCTAATTCGGACCTAACCATCTCTTTACAAAAATTTTTAACCAGGCCTATTTGATTTTATCTTGGTCACTTTTAGGCCCAGGGTCGAACTCAGGGAAGTGGGTTTACAAGTCTAGTTTCCATGCCTTTCCTACAACGAGTCTCTTCTGTTCCTTTACTATGTTTTTGGTGTTTTTCTATTTAGATTTTCTTCAGGTAATCTTTGTCCTTGAGGCACACCCTCAAAATTAAGTTCTTGGCTTTGAGCCAAAACCGAGTTCCAAAACTGGTCTTGCTATTCGCAAGACGGAGTACCTGCAAGTCAAAGATTATCTTTTCTCTTTTATATATATCTTTTATCTTTTTGCTAGCAGGAAAGCGAAATAGAAATAAAGTAAATACAGTATATATATATAGGTATATATTATGTGTATAAAGGGGTGGGGGTGGAGGCGGAGATGGAATGTAGCACGGTGTCGAGTCAATCGTCATCAAGAAAGACACAACAGACAGGACTAGGTGCCACATGGAGTGTGGGATGGATGGTGGAAGATGTATGTAACCATGCTTTTTGTACGCGTGTATTGGGGAATATCAGTAACTGGTGCAGATATTCCCGCGATGCCACGTAAAGTAAATAATGTGAAAAATATATATATATATTTATGTAAATATATCTATACATATATATATATATGGTTATAAATATATAGATATATGTATATATCTGTAGGTGTTTGTATATATATATATATAAGTATATGTATATATGTATGTACCTATATAGGTATATATGTATATGTGTATATATATATTTCTACGTAAATATATATATATGTATAGATAGATATATGTACAGATATATATATATATATGTATGTATTTATATGTATATGTATGTATATGATACTATATAGATGTATATGTATATATATATATATGTATATAGTAATATATGTATATATAGATATATGTATCTAGATATGTATATATATGTTTATATGTATGTATAGTTATATAGCTATATATGTATATATATATATATATATATATATAGTTATAAGTATATGTATATATATGCATGTATAAGTATATGTTTATATATATGTATATATATATATATATAAGTATATAGATGTATATATATATATATATGTCTATATAGAGTAATACATATTTATATAAGTACTAATATATGTTTAGATATATGTATAAATAAATATATATATATATGTATATAAGCATATGTATATATGTAAGTATATATGTATATATATAAGTATATAGATATATGTATACTAATACATAGTTATCTAAATAATAATATATATATATAGATATATATATATATGTATATGTATATATGTATATATATATATATGTATATGCATATATGTATATATATATATATATGTATATATATAATTATATATATATATATGTGTGTGTATGTATGTATGTAAGTATACTAATACATAAGTGCATAGGTACTACTATATGTATAAATACAAGTATATATATATATATATATCTATATATGTATATATATGTGTATATAATAGGGTATAGGTGTGTGTGTGTGTGTGGAAGTGTTTGTGTATGTGTGTGTAAACGTCGGTGAAGAGAGTGAGAGAGTGTTGTGAGAGAGAGTGAGAAAGAGAGCGCTGCTGGAGGTGAGGGCTGGAGCGGTTAGGGCGTCTGAGCGTCAGGGCCGTCATCAGATCCACGCGCGCTTGCGCAGGCACGTATGCGCAGAGAGGAGCGCACGGGAGGATTGGGCACGGAGAGGAAAGGCAGCGCACTATGCTGCGCAAAGGCTGGAGCAGGCGCTGGCACTCGTAGGCACACACGGTGAAGGAAGTGGGCGAAGGCAGGCGCTAGGAGATGGCTAGCAGACACACGAGCGGCTGTGCGCACAGGCGAGGGCCGGTTGCTGCGCGTCGGGTGACCGGTAAAGTGAGAAGCTCACCGGTCACCCCACTGTAGCCACAGTGTCGCGTAGACTCGCGTGAACAGTGGCTACAGTGGTTGGGCGAGCCACACAACCGACAGCTGGCGGTGCTGTGACTGTGGCCGGTTCTCGACTGGCACATGCGGGCTGGCGCATGAGGAAGAGGGTCTGCGCCGGCCGGTTGCGAGCGTGGAGAAGCTCGCGACAGAGCGCACGGAGAGGAGGCAAGGGCGACTGCAGCTTGCACGGAGGCTTGCAGGTGCTGGCAGGGGTGCGGGGAAGTGCTTGGCCGGCCGTTGCAGTGACTCACGGTGGTTAGCTGCGGGTGGAAGAGAGAGTGCGACAGATTGAAGAAGCGGGAGGCCGAGAGGCCTGTAGGCTTGCGCGGAAGGGGCTGAGGCTACTGCTGCCGCCGAGCATCGACCTTCAGACCTTGAAGCTTGCGGCAATGGCTGCAGGTGCTGGAAGGGAAAAAATGAGAGAAGAGCCACCACGCCCACCGGCTCTTTGAAGAGTTGGTCAGTGGTGGTCTCACTGTGGTGGGTGTTCACAACAGTGAGGGCTCCTATCCGCCGGGTGTCTCCGAGGAGGGTCGGCGTGTGGAGGGAGAGGGAGGAGAGGACGGTGGCCTGGAAGAAGTAGCTGCTGGTGGGTTTTTCTTGGCTGGGACCAGGCTAGCTTTGCTAGAAGGAGCCACACCTATTTTTAATGTAGAGGAGAGCATGCACAGCCATGCCCTGGCTGTGCATGGCTCAAGGATGGCTCATGGCTGGGAGATCATGTATGCGGCTGGAAGGGAGAGGGATGGAGAGTAGGGAATGGCGCGAGGAGAAGTTGCTCCATGCAGCCACGGGGAGAAGGATTTAAAAATCAAATGGAAATAGAGATGGGAATTTTGCAAAGATACACTTGAGGAAAAATGTAAAATGCAAGGCCACTTATTTCATTCTCCTCCTTTCTTAATTAAATGCATGCATGCATGTATTTTTACAGTGCAACTATGGAGACCTAATATGCATTGGTAATGCTAGGAAATAGCATAAGATGTCACAATTGCAGGCATATTTTTGTGGTGCAATCATGCCCCCATACCTATCTTTTGCTAGTCCCTAGCAAGACATTTTTTTTGTAGTATTTAGAAATGATCTTTAAGCTGAAGATTTTCTTCTACATCGACATAGGTGTGTTCATTTTTGGATACTGTGAGAACCAATTGTAGCGAAGACTACCAGTACTTAAAGTTTCACATGACATAGAACATCTCTCGACTAACCAGGACTCTTGATATTTAAACCTTAAGTACGATTTCCAAGATCCAGGAGGTTTTTTCTGTACCCGAGATTTCAAGAGATTATGGCTTGTGCATAGTGAAGGATCAAGACTGACCAGATGAACATTAAGACTCAAGCCCAGGTTTCACGAAATTTTTAGTAAAGGTTGGTCCCAGTTTCAGTTCGTGTCTTCCGATTGACCCTTTAAAAAGATGACAGAAAACTCAACTCCCATTTTCTGACATTTGTGGCTCATAGGGTATTTGTAACCTGCCCTGAAGAACTTCTTGAAGGGCGATGACTTTACAGGCATTTGTGAGATATACTGACTTATTTGCATCTTTTTTTTCTTTTATAGAAACATGTGTCAGTATATCTCTTACAACAATATTTAGAGGAGCACACTTTTCTTTCTGGTGGGAGAGTTTATTTTTTGGTGGAAAGAGTTGGTCCTAAACACAAGACTAAAGCCTGGGATAAAAAGTCTACCTGCGTGCACAGGTAAGGACTCCACCTTCCCTAATGAACACTAGGGTTGGATCTTATGTTCACTTGGCCTTTCTTGATATGTGTAGTGTGAACCAAGTTTACTTAAGCTCTCAAGTAGAAGTAAACCAACGAATCCTGTACTGGTGTCTCAGGTACGAGAATACGTCCTTAGTTAAGAGAGATTCCGATCTATTTTGTCAATGCTCAAGTGAATTAACCCGAGCCTGAGCGATTCAAGCTTCTGTGGCCTAGAAAGTCTTCAAAACAATGGTTGAATGTCCATAAACACTTATTGTATTTTTGTTTCAGCTTTTAGATCATTACTAAACACCAGTTATTATTATTATTATTATATATATTATATACATATATAATTTTTTTTCTTTTTCTTGCATATTTATAAATAGGTGGGAACTACATGATACCATAAAATACCCAGATCCTATGGATGCCTATCCACCCCCCATTCCAAACAATGTTATGTCCTCATATGCATGCAGGGAAAGGCAGAGAAAGGATGAAAGATCGGGTAACGAGAGTTGAGGTGCAGGGTATACAGCAGGGTGGTCGGGTGGGTCGACGGTGGGTGGTGAAAGATCTGGCATTTTCTAGGACGAGAGTGTCCCAGGTGGATCGGAGAACAAGTTGGGAAGAAGAAGTTGGCCCTCACATTGGCCAAGAAGAGGGGCTTCTTGGATAGATGGATCCAAAAAGGAATAGCCCCAGTGAGTAAGATGTGGGCTCAAGGTCCCAGTGTCGAATTGCAAATCCACCTGATTTGGCGGGAAAGAAAGGGCAATCTGGTCTTCAAGAGTGTGGACCGGCGATGAGCTGCCCGGATATGACTTAGACCACAAGGTATGGGAAGCAGAGAAAACCTCGTCAGAAATCTTGCAGGAGAAGGTACGGGACAAGGGAGGGATGGGGTAACGTCACAGTATGTGTTGATCAGTCTGTCGTCAGGTAATCCGCAGCAGTCAAAATAGGTCCCAATTGGTCCGATACATGCGCTAACGGCCATGTCCTCGTCAGACGTGTCATCCTCGATATAATCGCAATCAAAGTTCTTGGCTGCCTTGAAGATGTTAAGCTTGTGCTTTTCAGATCCAACGGCATTCTCAATATAGCTCGACTCACAGTCGATAAGGGCATGGGCTATGGCCAAGAAAGGTCGACCAAGGATGATCGGACAGTCAGAAAGTGAGTTAGGAACTTCCATATCTAAAAAAAGAAAGTCAACAGGAAAATAGAGACTCTTGACCCTAACCACCACTTCTTCCACCACACCATTCGGGATTTTGACAGAACGATCTGCCAACTGTAACGTGACAGGGGTGGGTTTCAGATTTACCAAGGAAAATTTTTTGAGCATGATGGTTGGTATAATATTTATGGAAGATCCTAGATCAAGCAGGGCATGGTTAAAATTGCAACCTTGGATGCTACAAGAAATGAGCGGTGTGCCCGGATCTTTCTGCTTCGGTGGTAGGTTTGACAGTATAGCACAACTCACATGAGGCGAGAGAACCACCGGATTCTTAGTTTTCTTTGACTATCGCTTGGGTATGGTGTAGTCTTTGAAAAATCTGCCGACATTAGGTATGTGGTCGATAGCCTCGAGCAAGGGTACCTTGATTTTTACATCCCTGAACAAATTACGTAGGTTATCAAAGGCCTACGTATCTTTCTTTTTTCCTTTTGGCTCCCTCAGTAGAGCCTCAGGGAATGGAACTGATTTTGGCAACATTTGGGTGTATCGTCCTCTCGCGAATGCGGTGCGCATCCGAATGAGAGGGCGATGAAGAAGATGGGCCAGGATCAGGTCGAGTCAGATCGACGATTTTCTTACCGCTCCTCGTAGTGATAGCATTAGACGATGTGGGTCCAGTGGGATCATACGGCGGAGGAGGGTTTGCAATGGGGACATAAGAGTGCAGTGTTGCAGCGGGATTAGCCTGAAATCCTGGTGGAATGCTCAGAGCTTGTAGAATTTGATGAACCTGCCCCTGAGAAGGTCGTATTTGTGGTTGAGGACCACGGGGTACGAAGTTTCGCGGGTTTGGAACAGGTTGGGCAAGAAGAGTGCCCTGAGATCAAGTCGTCATGCATAGTTGACTGATCTCAGCATTCTGCTGCGCCAATTGGTGCTGAAGAGAGGTCATGTTCTCTTCATTGCGCTTTGACATTTTTGTCATCATTCTCATCAATTTGTCAAGAGGACTTGATGCGTGTTCTGCTCGCGGTATGCAATGGCCTGATGGCGGATTTGCCATAGGATTAGACTGGGCAGACGGTCGCATTAGTCCACCCGCAGGGTTTTGGCGCTGCAGGTTGTTGGACCATAAGAAGTTCGAATGATTGTGCCACCTTGGGTTATACGTGGCAGAGAACGAGTTATTCCCCTAAGCGCAAGCATCTTCTATGCTAGAAGACGCGTCCGCATGTAAGTATGCTTCCGAGCACATGGAGGCTTGGTCCACCGTGTCGAAATACTGGCTCGTAGAAGCCAGTTCCACATGACTTACCGAGTAGCTCGGTGCGACACTCGGTAAGGAAGGTCTTACGGGGTTTCTCGGGATAAGCCTGGTGTTGGAAGAAGTGGGATTGTGATGAAGTGGTGAAGTGGGGGTGTTTGCCATAGATCGGGCGGGGTTGGCCAGAAACTCGTCCAGCTTCTTGTGCACGACGGAGACTTCATCCAGTTTTTGAGCAATAATGCTTAGATCAGTGGATGAATGGGAGGGTCCCGTGTCAACTTCGTGGACATTTCAGGGCTAGCTAGTACGATTAGAGGCGATAATGGAGGCATTGTTCATTGAGTTTTTGCTCATATTTTCAAACAGTTCGAATGCTCCATTCTCGCCTTTATTCAAAAAAATCCCTCCGCAGGAAGCATCTGCAATCTGCTTCAAAGTCTCATTTTGCCTATAGTAGAAAATCTGGCCTATATGCCACTTAGGCAAACCGTGGTGTAGACACTTCTTGAGGAGGTCATTATACCTCTCCCACGCCTCATGAAATTGTTTGCCGTTTTGTTGCATAAACGAAGTGATAGCACGGCGAAACGCATTGGTTCGCCCGATTGGGGAGAACTTCTTGAGAAACGCTATTTGCATCTCTTCCCAAGAGTGGATGGTTCTCCTAAGGGTGCGTAACCACTGCGACGCTTTATGCCACAATGAAAATGGGAACATTTTCATGTGGACTATAGGTAACCCGACATTTCTTGGCTTAACCGTTTCAGCCAGTCGGGTTAGGTCTTCCAAGTGGAGAAAAGGATCTTCACTTATAAGACCATAGAAGCGAAAATTTATTTGGCCAATTATGTTGGCTTTTAGTTCAAAGTCATCCCCACCCATGGGGACTCGAATTTGTCCTATGGTCTCTGTAGCAGCGGGATTCTGGTAAGAGCTAAGAGTCCTAGGCTCCTCCTTTTCGGGAGGGTTCTGCATTTCCTCCAATGTTTCCCGAATGGCTTCGATTTGCTCATTATACATTTCCATTTGGGCTTAGAGGTGGGTTATGGGATCTAAGGCTCCACCACCTGGTGGGTTCTGAGGGAGGTTTCCTCCCTCGAGATTCGGGGGTGGGCGTGCAGCCATGTTTGTGGAGGAGGAGGACGATTCAACTTGTCTTCTAGATTTATCAGTCAATTCAAACAGTTCAGGGTCTTCTGACCTCCTCCCAAACATGCACTACCGCAGGAAGAATTGGGGGGAAGAGAAGGGAGAAGAGATGAGATAAATGACGCCGCAAAGGTAAGCTTTATGACAAATCAATACAATCAAATTCCTAACCTCTACAGTGTGCCCTTAGACCTAAAGGTCTAAGTTACCTACTATCATGAACTACGGAACCGAATGCGAGCACTGCGGAACCACTGGGCTAGATTGAAAGGCCGTTTGCCCCAGTCTTAGACACCTAATTGCACACGGGAACCCTCACCAGCACGTAGCCGCTACACGCAGGTAGTTCGACCTCCAATCCTTAAGAAGGGTCAAGTTACTACCAATTTTAGTTAGAGGCTTAGGGTCAAGTGCTTCTGGAATGTGAAGGGCGTTGTTTACGGGTAATGCCCAAGTGATTGATTTTTTAGAGTGTGTAAAACAAGCATGCAACGGGAAAATCTCGCCGAATTGAAGTTTTTATTGGTGAATGGTTTTTAGAGTTCAGCCTTAAGTAGTATGGATTTTAGGATTTCGCTGATTTACCCATTCAACCAATCTCCGGGTTTTTGAGAGAATACAGGTTTTCTTCTAAACCCAACAAACCCTTCTTCAATTTCAATTGGTTAATGCATGCCAAAATGCAATGGGCTACCCTAAATGGAGATTTCTATGTGTGGATGCACGAATCAGTTTTAGATTAGTGTGAAAGGGAGCCAAAGCACTTCAATTCAAGTGCTCCCAATCACCAAAAAGATGTCCACACAAGACTCAACCAAATGATAAAGAAAATCAATTTGTTGGGGTTGAAATATTCAGGATCGAATCTTAGGCAAGTTGAAAAGTCGTGGTTGTGTTGGAATTAACTCAATTCCATGTCTACCCACCAAAAAGGTGATCCCGAATTGTTGATAAGTGAGGCAAAACAGGTGCAATCAATCTTTGTATGTTTGCTCAAAGAATGCTTCACATGGCAAAAAATTCAAGAATCAAGATTCTTGGATTTTCACTATGTGAAGTAGGGCAGGAAATCCCGGGGTGGTGGGAGTAAGGGCAATCAATCAAACAAGTGAATTTTAGTCCACTTGCCCCAAGAGATCCCAAGAAGTTTTTCTAGTTTTTAGATTTTAGTTTTTTTTAATTAAGGTTACAAGTTAACCTAGGTTGCTAACAAAGGAAAACCTACTTGTTCGGTAATGTGTGCGAAGCTCCAATGCGGTGTCGGCGTCTTCACGCTCTTGTTCTCGCCATGGATCTACTCACATCTCCAACTTTGTCCACCTGCCTTTTCCTTGCAATACGTTCACCTGCACACCAAAAACAGAGACACTCGTGAAGAGAGAAGAGAAGAGAAAAAATTACAGGAATGGAGTAAAAGCTTACTTGAAGGCGCACTTCCCCAGCAACGATGCCAGAAAAGGTATGGTGTCGAGCCCGAATAGGTTGTTAATATGATGATTTTATCGTTGAAGTGTGTATAGTGGTTAAACTAATTCGGACCTAACCATCTCTTTACAAAAAATTTTAACATGGCCTATTTGATTTTATCTTGGACACTTTTAGGCCCAGGGTCGAACTCAAGGAAGTGGGGTTACAAGTTTAGTTTCTACGCCTTTCCAACAATGAGTCTCTTCTGTTTGTTTATTGTGTTTTTGGTGTTTTTCTATTTAGATTTTTTTCTGGTAATCTTCGTCCTTGAGGCACACCCTCAAAATTAAGTTCTGGGCTTTGAGCGAAAATAGAGTTCCAAAACTAGTCTTGCTATTCGCAAGATGGAGTACCTGCAAGTCAAAGATTATCTTTTCTCTTTTATATATACATTTTTTATCTTTTTGCTAGCAGGAAAGCGAAACAAAAATAAAGTAAATACAGTATATATATATATATAGGTATATATTATGTATATAAAGGGGTGGAGGTGGAGGCAGAGATGGAGTGTAGCTCGGTGCCGAGTCGGTCGTCGTCTAGGAAGACACAACCGACAGGACTAGGTGCAGGGTGGAGTGTAGGATGGATGTTGGAAGATGTATGTAACCACGCTTTTTATACACGTGTATCGGGGAATATCAGTAACTGGTCCAGATACTCCCGTGATACAACGTATGGTAAATAATGTGAAAATATATATATGCGTATATGTATGTAAATATATCTATATATATAAATGGTTATAAATATATAGGTATATCTATATATCTATAGGTGTATGTATATATATATATATGAGTATATGTATATATGTATGTAGCTATATAGGTATATATGTATATGTATATATATGTATGTAAATATATATATAAGTATATGTATAGGTAGATATATGTATATATATATATATATATATGTACGTATGTATTTATATGTATATGTATGTATATGATACTATATAGATGTATACGTATATATATATGTATAAATGTATATAGTAATATATCTATATATAGATATTTGTATGTATAGTTATATAGCTATATATGTATATATGTATATATATATATATATATATATAGGCAAAAGTATATGTATATATGTATGTATATATGTATATATATAAGTATGTAGATATATGTATATATATATGTGTATACTAATACTTAGCTATATAAATACTAATATATATATATTGGTAAAGTTATATATATATATGTATATGTATATAAGTATATGTATATATGTATATATATAGATATATATGTATGTATGTATATTAATACAAAAGTATATAGGTACTACTATATATATAAATATAAGTATATATATATCTATATATGTATATATATGTGTATATAATAGTGTATAGGTGTGTGTGTGTGTGTGGAAGTCTGAGTGTATATGTGTGTAAACATCGGAGAAGAGAGTGAGAAAGTGTTGTGAGAGAGAGTGAGAGAAAGAGAGCGCTACTGGAGGTGAGGGCTGGAGTGGTTAGGGCATCTGAGTGTATGGGCCGTCGTTTGATCCACGGATGCTTGCGCAGAAACGTATGTGCAGAGAGGAGCGCACGGGAGGATTGGGTGAGCAGAGGAAAGGCAGCACACCGTGCTGCGCAAAGGCTGGAGCAGGCGCTAGTGCTCGCGGGTGCACGCGGTGAAGGAAGCGAGCGAAGCTAGGCGTTGGGAGATGGCTGGCAGATGCGCAGGCGGGTGCGGGCACGGGCAAGGGCCGGTTGCGGCACGTCGGGTGACCGGTAAAGTGAGAAGCTCACCGGTCACCCCACTGTAGCCATAGTGTCGCGCAGACTCGCGTGAACAGTGGCTACAGTGGTTGGGTGAGCCGCACAACCGGCAGCTGGCGGTGCTGTGAGTGTGGCCGGCTCCCAGCTGGCGCACGGGGGCTGGCGCGCGAGGAAGAGGGTCTACGCTGGCCGATTGCGAGCATCGACAAGCTTGCGACATAGCATGCGAAGAGGAGGCGAGGGTGCCTACAACTTGCACGGAGGCTTGCAAGTGCTGGCAGGAGTGTGGGGAAGCACTTGGCCGGCCGCTGCAGTGACGCGCGGTGGCCGGCTACGGGCGGAAGAGAGAGTGCGACAGAGCAAAGAAGCAGGAGGCGGAGAGGCCTACAGGCGCATGTGGAGGGCGAAGGCTACCTACAGGCTTGCAAGGAAGGGGCTGGGGCTGCTGCTGCTACTGTGTTGCTGCTACTGAGCTGCTGCTGCCGCCAAGCTTCGAGCTTCAGACCTTGAAGCTTGCGGCAATGGCTGCAGGTGTTGGAAAGGAAAAAACGAGAGAAGAGCCACCATGCCCACCGGTTCTTTGAAGAGCTGGGTGGTGGTAGTCTCACTGTGGTGGGTGTTCTCCACAGTGAGGGCTCCTGTCCGCCGAGTGTCTCCGAGGACGGCCGGCGTGTGGAGGGAGAGGGAGGAGAGGACGATGGCCTGGAAGAAGTAGCTGCAGGTGGGTTTCTCTTGGCTGGGACAAGGCTGGCTTTGCAAGAAGGAGCCGCACTTATGTTTAAAGAAGAGGAGAGCATGCACAGCCATGCCCTGGCTGTGCATGGCTCAAGGATGGGTCATGGCAGGGAGATCATGTTTGCAGCTAGCAGGGAGAGGGATGGAGAGCAGGGAATGGCGCAAGGAGAAGAAGTTGCTCCATGCAGCTGTGGGGAGGAAGATTTAAAAATCAAGTGGAAATAGAGATGGGAATTTTGCAAAGATGCACTTGAGGAAAAAGGTAAAATGCAAGGCCACCTATTTCATTCTCCTCCCTTCTCAATTAAATGCATGCATGCATGTTTTTTTATAATGCAATTACGGTGACCCAATATGCATTGGTAATGCTTGGAAATGGCACAAGATGGCACAATTGCAGGCATCTTTTTGCGGTACAATCAGGATCTAGAGGTGCTAGATATTGGTGTTGGACCTGAATAGGTTGTTAATATGGTGATTTTATTGTTGAAGTGTGCATAGTGGTTAACCTAAATCGGGCCTAACCATCTCTTTACAAAATTTTTTACCTGGCCTACTTGATTTTATCTTGTCACTTTTAGGCCCAGGGTCGAACTCAGGGAAGTAGGGTTACAAGTCGAGTTTCTATGCCTTTCCTACAATCAGTCTCTTCCGTTCGTTTATTGTGTTTTTGGTGTTTTTCTTATTTAGATATTTTTTTTGGTAATCTTTGTCCTTGAGGCACACCCTCAAAATTGGGTTCTTAGCTTTGAGCCAAAACAGGGTTCCAAAATGGGTCATGCTATTCGCAAGACGGAGTACCTGCAAGTCAAAGATTATCTTTTCTCTTTTATATATTTTTTTTATCTTTTTACTAACAGGAAAGAGATAGAAATAAAGTAAATACAATATATATATATACATATATGTTATGTATATAAAGGGGTGGGGGTGAAGACGGAGATGAAGCGTAGCACGGTGTCTAGTTGGTCGTCGTCTAGAAAGACGCAACCAGCAGGACAAGGTGCCACGTGGAGTGTGGGATGGATGCTGGAAGATGTATGCGACCACACCTTTTGTACATGTGTATCAGGGAATAACAACAATTGGTGCAGATATTCCCGCGATACCACGTATGGTAAATAATGTTAAAATAGGTATATATATGTACATAAATATATCTATATATATATATGGTTATAAATATATAGGTATATATATATGTAAATGTATATATGTATGTGCATATATATATATATAAGTATATGTATAGAAACATATATGTATAGATATATATATATATATATATATATATATATATATGTATATATATATGTATAAGTATGTATATATAACTATATAGATGTAAATATATATGTATGTATATATACATATATATAAGTATACTAACTCTATTATATATGTAGGTATAAGTATATTGATATATATATATATATGTATGTGTATGTACATATATAAGTATATATGTATATATATGTGTATATAGTAGTTATAGGTGTGTGTGTGTGTGGAAGTGTGAGTGTAGGTGTGTGTGAGCGTCGGTGTAAGGAGAGAGTGAGAGAGTGTTGTGAGAGAGAGTGAGAGAGACAGAGAGAGAGAGACAGAGAGAGAGAGCAGCCACTGGAAGGTTAAGGCATCTACAGGCCAGCGGCGTCGTCTGGAGGTTTAAACGCACGCGTGCACAGGCGCATCTTCGCATCGAGATGAGCGTGCACGCAGGAGAGTTGGTGCGGATAGGACTGCAGCGCCTAATGCTGCGCAGAGTGGCTGGAATGGGCACTCGCAGGCGCGGACGAAGGGAGCGGGCGAAGTAGACTCACGAGCTGGTGCAGGCGACGCCGGCGAAGACGCACGTGGGGGCTGCGGCTGGTTGCGACATGCCGGGTGACCGGTAAAGTGAGAAGCTTTTCGGTCACCCCACTGTAGCCATAGTGTCGCGCTGACTCGCGTGAACAGTGGCTACAGTGGTCGTCCGCACCGTGAAAACAGGAGCTGCAGGTGGTGTTAGTGTGGCCGGCTCGCGGCTGGTGCGCACGGGCTGGCACGCGAGGAAGAGGATCTGCACCGGCCGGTTGCGAGCGTGGAGAAGCTCGCGACAGAGCACGCGGATTGGGAGTTGGCATGCATGGGGGAAGGTGAGGGTGACGTGGGCACTGCTGGGGTGCGCGGTGATGGTTGACCAGCCGGTTACAAAGGAGCGCAAAGGCCGGTTGCGGGTGGAACTGAGCGTGCGATAGAGCATTGAAAGTAGGAGGCGGAGAAGCCTGCAGGTGCACGTGGAGGGCTGGGGTGCCTGCAGGCTTGCATGGAATGGCTGGGGCTGCTGCTGCTGCCTTGCCGCTACTACTACCACCGAGCTTCGAGCTTCAGACCTTGAAGCTTGCGGCCATGGCTGAAGGTGCTGGAGCGAAAAAAAAAATGAGAGAAGAGCCACCACGCCCACCAGCTCTTTAAAGAGTTGGGCGGTGGTGGTCTCACTATGGTGGGTGTTCACCACAGTGAGGGCTCCTGTCCGCTAGGTGTCTTCGAGGAGGAGGGCCGGCGTGTGGAGGGAGAGGGAGGAGAGGATGGCCTGGACAGAGATGGAGCTGCAGGTTCTTTTTTTGGCTTAAGTGGACTAGGCCCCTTTCAAGAAGAAGCCGACGCCCTCCTTTTATAAAAGAAGAAAGCCATGCATGGCCTCGGCAGGGAGTGGTCTGCTGCAGCTGCAGGGAGAGGTGAAGCATGAAATGGCGCGAGAAGTTGCTCCATGCAAAGCAGTCGCGGGAAGATTTCAAAAACCAAGTGGAAATAAAAATAGAGATGGGAATTTTGCAAAGATGCACTTGAGGAAAAATGTAAAATGCAAGGCCACTTATTTCATTCTCCACTCCTCTCAATTAGATGCATGCAGGCATGTATTTTTACAAATGTGATTATGGAACCCTAATATGCATAGGTAATGCTAGGAAATAGCACACGAAGGTACTATTGCAGGTGTATTTTTGTGGTGCAATCATACCCCCAAGCCTTTCTTTTGCTAGTCCCTAGCAAAACAGTATTTAGAAATGATTTTAAGTTGAAGATTTTCTTCTGAGGCGATATAGGTGTGTTTATTGTTGGATATTGTGAGAACCAATTGTAGGGAGGACTGGCAGTACTTTATGTCTCACATTACATAGATCAACTCTCGACTAACCAGGACTCTTGATATTTAAACCTTAAGTACGATTTCCAGGACCTAGGAGGCTTTTGCCGTACTCGAGAGCTCAAGAGGTTATGGCTTGTGCATAGTTAAGGATCAAGATTGACCAGATGAACAATAAGACTCAAGCCCAGGGTTTCACGAATCTTTAAGTATAGGTTGGTCCCAGTTTCAGCTCGTGTTTTAGGATTGACCCTTAAAAGGATGACGAAAAACTCAACTCCCATTTTCCGATTTTTGTGGCTTAAAGGAAAATAAGGTATTTGTAACCTGCCCTGAAGAACTTCTTGTAAGGAGAAGACTTTACAGATATTTGTGAGATATACTGACTTATTTTCAACTTCTTTCTTCATTTTTTTTTTTTAAACAAGTGTCAATATATATCTTACCACTTTATTTGGAGGAGCACACTTTTCTTTTTGGTGGGAGAGTTTCTTTTTGGTAGAAAGAGTTTCTCCTAAACACAAGACTAAAACCTGGGATAAAAAGTCTACCTGCATGCACAGGTAAAGACTCCACCTTCCCTAATGAACACTAGGGTTGGATCCTATGTTCACCTGGTCTTTCCTGATATGGGTAGTGTGAACCAAGTTTACTTAAGCTCCCAAGTAAAAGCAAACCAACGGATCCTGTACTGGTGTCTCAGGTACAAGAATACGTCCTAAGTTAGGAGTGATTCCAATCTATTTTGTCAATGCTCAAGTGAATTAAGCCAGGCCTGAGCGAATCAAGCTTCTGTGGCTTAGAAAGTCTTCAAAACAGAGGTTGAATATCCATTAACACTTATTGTATTTTTGTTTCAGCTTTCAGATCAATACTAAACACCATTTATATATATATATATTTTTTTTTCTTTTTCTTTTTCTTTTTCTTGCATAATTATAAATATGTGGGAATTGCATGATACCATAAAATACCCAGATCCTATGGATGCCTATCCACCCCCGCATGCCAAACAATGCTATGTCCTCATATGCAAGCAAGGAAAGGTAGAGAAAGGACGAAAGATTGGGTAAAGAGAGTTGAGGTGCAGGGTATACAATAGGGTGGTAAGGTGGGTGGAAGGGGGGTGGTGAAGTGAAAAGTGAAGTGATCGTGATAGTGGCGTGAAAAGTGATGGTGGATGGTGAAAGGTCTAGCATTTTCTGGGATGAGAGTATCCCAGGCGGATCGGAGAACAAGTCAGGAAGAAGAAGTTGGCCTTTAGATTGGCCAAGAAGAGGGGCTCTTTGGATAGATGGATCCAAAAAGGAATAGCCCCATTGAGTAACATGTGGCCTCAAGGTCCCAGTGTGGAATTGCAAATCCGCTTGATTTGGCAGGAAGGAAAGGGCAATCCAGTCTTTAAGAGTGTGGACCGGCGGTGAGCAGCCCGGATATGACTCAGACCACGAGGTATGGGAAGCGAAGAAAACCTCGTCAGAAGTCTGGCCAGGAGAAGTATGGGACAAGGGAGAGATGGGGGAACGTCACAGTATGTGCTGATCGGGCAGTCGTCAGTGTTTACAGGTAATCCGCAGCAGTCTGAAAAGGTCCCAATTAGTATGATACACGCGCTGACAGTCATGTCTTCGTCAGACGTGTCATCCTTGATGCAATGCAATCAAAGTTCTTGGCTGCCTTTAAGATGTTAAGCTTGATCTTTTCAGATCCAATGGGAACCTCAATATAGCCTAACTCGCAGCCGATAAGGGCATGGGCTGTGGCCAGGAAAGGTCGACCGAGGTTGATCGGACAATCAGAAAGTGAGTTAAGAACTTCCATATCTAAAACAAGAAAATCAACAGGAAAACAGAGACTGTTGACCCTAACCACCACATCTTCCACCACACCCTTCGGGATTTTGACAGAACGATCTGCCAACTGTAACGTGACAGGGGTGGGTTTCAGATTTCCCAAGGAACATTTTTTGAGAATGATGGTCGGTATGAGATTTATGGAAGATCCTAGATCAAGTAGGGAACGGTTAAAATTACAGCCTTGGATGATACAGGAAATGAGTGGTGTGCCCGGATCTTTCTGCTTCAGTGGTAGGTTTGACAGTATAGAACAAATCGCATGAGGCGAGAGAACCACCGGATTCTTAGCTTTCTTTGACTGTCGCTTTGGTGTTGTGTAGTCTTTGAAAAATCGGGCGACAGTAGGTATGTGGCCGATAGCCTCGAGCAAGGGTACCTTAATTTCTACATCCCTGAACAAATTACACAGGTTATCAAAGGCCAGCATATCTTCCTTTTTGCCTTTTGGCTCCCTCAGTAGAGCCTCAGGGAATGGGACTGATTCAGGCAACAATTTTGGTGTATCGTCCTCTTGCGAATGCGGAGCGTAACCTGAATGAGAGGGCGATAAAGAAGATGGGCCAGGATTAGGTCGAGGAAGATCGACAGTCTGCTTACCACTCCGCGTAGTGATAGCATTGGATGATGCGGGTCCAATGGGATCATACGACAGAGGAGGGTTCGCAATGGGGCATAAGAGTGCGACGCTGCAGTAGGATTAGCCTGAAATCCTGGTGGAATGCTCGGAGCCTGCAAAATTTGATGAACCTACCCTTGAGAAGGTCATACCTGTGCTTGTGGAAATTTCGCGGGTTTGGGACAGGTTGGGCGAGAAGAGTGCCTTGAGATCGAGTCGGCATGCGTAGTTGACTGATCTCAGCATTCTGCTGCGCCAATTGGTGCTGAAGAGAGGTCATGTTCTCTTCATGGTGCTTTGACATATCCGTCATCATTCGCATCAATTTGTCAAGAGGACTATAGATGCATGTTCGGTTTGCAGTACACAAGGGCCTAATGGCGGATTTAGCATAGGATTAGACTGGGCCCTTGGGATGATGGGTGCGGACGGTCGCATTGGTCCATCAGCGGGGTTTTGGCGCTGCAGGTTGTTGGACCATGTGAAGTTTGGATGATTACACCACCATGGGTCATAAGTGGCAAAGAATGGGTTATTCCCCAGGGCGCAAGCGTCTTCTATGCCAGAAGATGCGTCCGCATGTAAGTACGCTACCAAGCACACGGAGGCTTGGTCCTCCGTGTCGAAATACTGGCTCGCAGAAGCCAGTTCCACATGACTTACCGAGTCGCTCGGCGTGATACTCGGTAAGGAAGGTCTTACGGGGTTTCTCGGGATAAGCCTAGTGTTGGAAGAAGTGGGATTGTGACGAAGTGGTGAAGTGGGGGTGTTTGCCATAGATCGGGCGGGTTGGCCAGAAGCTCGTCCATCTTCTTGTGCACGACGGAGACTTCATCCAGTTTTTGTGCAATAAGGCTTAGACCAGTGGATGAATGGGAGGGTCCCGTGTCAACTTTGTGGACATTTCGGGGCTGGCTGGGATGATTAAAGGCGACAATGGAGGCATTGTTCATTGAGTTTTCGCTCATATTTTCAAACAGTTCGAATGCTCCATTCTCATCTTTATTCATAAAATTCCCTCTGCAGGAAGCATCTGCAATCGGCTTCAAAGTCTCATTTAGCCTGTAGTAGAAAATCTGGGATATATGCCACGTAGGCAGACCGTGGTGCGGACACTTCCTGAGGAGGTCATTATACCTCTCCAACGCCTCATGAAATTGTTTGCCGTTTTGTTGCGTAAACGAAGTGATAGCACGGCGAAGCGCATTGGTTCGCCTGATTGGGAAGAACTTCTTGAGAAATGCTGTTCGCATCTCTTCCCAAGAGTGGATGGTTCTCCCAAGGGTGCGTAAACACAACGACGCTTTATCCCACAATGAAAACGGGAACATTTTCATGAGGACTATAGGTAACCTGACATTTCTTGGTTTAACTGTTTCAGCCAATCGGGTTAAGTCTTCCAAGTGGAGAAAAGGATCTTCACTTGCAAGACCATGAAAGTGGAAATTTATTAGGCCAACTATGTTCGGTTTCAGTTCAAAGTCGTCCCCGCCCATGGGGACATAAATTTGTCCTATGGTCTCTGTAGCAGCGGGATTTTGATAAGAGATAAGAGACCTAGGCTCGTCCCATTCGGGAGGGTTCTCCATTTCCTCCAATGTTTCCCGAATGGCTTCAATTCGTTCATTATACATTTCCATTTGGGCTTGGAGGTGGTTTAGGGGATCTAAGGCTCCACCACCTGGTGGCTTATGAGGGCGGTTTCCTCCCTCGAGATTTGGGGGTGGGCGTGCAGCCATGTTTGTGGAGGAGGAGGATGATTCAGCTTGTTTTCTAGATTTATCAGTCAATTCAAACAGTTCAGGGTTTTGTGACCTCCTCCCAAACATGCACTACCGCAGGAGGAATTGGGTGGATGAGATGGGAGAAGAGATGAGAGAAATGACGACGCAAAGGTACACTTGATGACAAATCGATACAATCCAATTCCTAACCTCTATAGTGTGCCCTTAGAACTAAAGATCTAAGTTACCTACTATCATGAACTGTGGAACTAAATGCGAACACCGCAGAACCACCGGGCCAGATTGAAAGGCCGTTTGCCCCAGTCTTAGACACCCGATAGCATGCGGGAACTCTCACCAGCATGTAGCCGCTACACGCGGGTAGTTAAACCTCCAGTCCTTAAGAAGGGTCAAGATACTACCAGTTTTAGTTAGAGGCTTAGGGTCAAGTGCTTTTGGAATGTGAGGGGCGTTGTTTACGGGTAATGGCCAAGTGATTGATTTTTTAAAGTGTGTAAAAGAAGCATGCAACAGGGAAATCTCCCCGAATTGAAGTTTTTATTGGTGGATGGTTTTTAGAGTTCAGCCTTAAGCAGTATGAATTTTAGGATTTCTCTAAATTACCAATTCAACTTATCTCCAGGTTTTTGAGAGAATATAGGTTTTCTTTCTAAGCCCAACAAACCCTTCTTCAATATCAATTGGTTAATGCATGCTAAAATGCAATGGGCTACCCTAAATGGAGATTTCTATGTGTGGATGCACGAATCAGTTTTAGATTAGTGTGAAAGGGAGCCAAAGCACTTCAACTCAAGTGCATCCAATCACCAAAAAGATTTCCACACACAAGGCTCAACTAGAAGAAAACCAAATTGTTGGGGGTTGAGGTATTCGGGATCGAATCTTAGGCAAGTTGAAAAGTTGTGGTGGGGTTGGAATTAACTCAATTCCAAGTCTCCCCACCAAAAAGGTAACCCCGAATTGTAGATAACTGAGGCAAAAGAGGGGTGCAATCAATCTTTTTGTGTTGCCTCAAAGAATACTTCACATGGCGACAAATTCAAGAATCGAGATTCTTGGATTTTCGCTATGCGAAGTAGGGCGGGAAATCTCGGGGCGGTGGGAGTGAAGACAATCAATCAAACAAGTGAATTTTAGTCCACTTGCCCCAAGAGATCCCAAGAAGATTTTCTAGTTTTTGTTTCAATGATTTTTATTTTTATTTATTTAATTTTTTATTTTTAAAGGTGACAAGTTAAGCCTAGTTGCTAAGAAAAGAAGACCTACTTGTTCGGCAACGTGTGCGAAGCTCCAATGCGATGTCAGCGTCTTTCACGCTCTCGTTCCCGCCATGGATCTGCTCACGTCTTCGACTTCGTCTGCCTATCTTCTCCTTGCACCAGGTTCGCCAGCACACCAAAAACAGAGATACCCGTGAAGAGAGAAGAGAAAAATTGAAAGGAATGGAATAGAAACTTACTTGAAGTGCACTTCCCCGGGAATGGCACTAGAAAAGATTTGGTGCCAGACCAGAATAGGTTGTTAATATGGTGATTTTATCGTTGAAGTGTGTATAGTGGTTAACCTAAATCGAACCTAACCATCTCTTTACAAAATTTTTTACTTGGACTACTTGATTTTATCGTGTCACTTTTAGGCCCAGGGTCGAACTCAGGGAAGTGGGGTTACGAGTCGAGTTTCTATGCCTTTCCTGCAATGAGTCTCTTCCATTTATTTATTGTGTTTTTGGTGTTTTTCTTATTTAGATTTTTTTGGTAATCTTTGTCCTTGAGGCACACCCACAAAATTGGGTTTTGGCTTTCAGCCAAAATAGGGTTCCAAAATGGGTCTTGCTATTCGCAAGACGGAGTGCCTGCAAGTCAAAGATTATCTTTTCTCATTTATATATTTTTTTTATCTTTTTACTAACAGGAAAGTGAAACAGAAATAAAGTAAATACAGTATGTATATATATTGGTACATATTATGTATATAAAGGGGTGGGGTTGGAGGCGGAGATGGAGTATAGCACGGTGTCAAGTCGGTCGTCGTCTAGAAAGATGCAACCAACAGGACTAGGTGCCGCATGGAGTGTGGGATGGATGGTGGAAGATGTATGCGACCACGCTTTTTGTACGTGTGTATCAGGGAATATCAGCAACTA
The DNA here is from genome assembly GCA_037157565.1 of Thalassia testudinum. Classification (NCBI taxonomy): domain Eukaryota; kingdom Viridiplantae; phylum Streptophyta; class Magnoliopsida; order Alismatales; family Hydrocharitaceae; genus Thalassia; species Thalassia testudinum. The sequence goes on along the minus strand of JAZHRO010000014.1, from coordinate 91,840,303 downwards.
GTGCAGATATTCCCACGATACCACGTATGGTAAATAATGTGAAAATAGATATATATATGTATGTAAATATATCTATATATGTACATATATATGGTTATAAATATGTAGGTATATGTATATGTATATGTATATAAGTATGTGTATATATATATAGATAAGTATATGTATAGATAGATATATGTATAGATATATATATATATGTATAAGTGTGTATATATAACTATATGGATGTAAATATATTTGTATGTATATGTATATAGTAGTATATGTATAAGTAGATATATGTAGCTAGATATAGATATATATGTATATATAGATGTATATATAAGTAGGTGTGTATATATGTATATATGTATATATATATATATATGTATATAAATATATGTATATATGTAAGTATATATATGTGTATATATATATTTATATATATATAAATAAGTATATGTATATATGTAAATATATATGTATATATATATAAGCATACTAATACTACTATATATGTAGATATAAGTATATAGATATATATATGTATGTATGTATACTAATACATAAGTATATAGGTACTACTATATGTATAAATATAAGTATATATATATATATGTATGTATATGTGTATATAATAGTGTAGAGGTGTGTGTGTGTGTGGAAGTGTGAGTGTAGGTGTGTGTGAGCGTCGGTGTAAGGAGAGAGTGAGAGAGTGTTGTGAGAGAGAATAAGAGCGACAGAGAGAGAGAGTGGGAGAGAGAGAGCAGCCGCTAGAAGGTTAAGGCATCTGCAGGCCAACGGCATCGTCTGGAGGTTTCAATGCACGTGTGTGCAGGCGCATCTTCACTCCAAGAGGTGTGCGCACATAGAAGAGTTTGCTCGGAGAGGACCGCAGCGCCCAGTGCTATGTGGAGTGGCTGGAATGGGTGCTCGCAAGCACGGGCGAAGGGAGCGGGCGAAGTTGACGCGCGGGCTGGTGTGGGCGACGCGGGCGGAGATGCGCACCTGGGATACGACCGGTTGCGTCGCGCCGGGTGACCAGTAAAGTGAGAAGCCTTCAGGTTACCCCACTGTAGCCACAGTGTCGCGCAGACTCGCGTGAACAGTGGCTACAGTGGTCATCCGCACCGTGCAACCGGGAACTGTAGCTGGTGTGAGTGTGGTCGGCTCGCGGCTGGTGCGTGTGGGCTGGCGCATGAGGAAGAGGATCTACGCCGGCCGGTTGCGAGCGCGGAGAAGCTCGCGACAGAGCGCGGGGAGAGGGAGTTGGCTTGCGCGAGGGAAGGCGAGGGTGACGCGGGCGCTGCTGGGGTGTGCAGTGAGGGTGGGCCAGCCGGTTGCAGAGGAGCGCAAAGGCTGGTTGCCGGCGGAAGTGAGCATTTGATAGAGCAGATAAAGCGGGAGCTGGAGAAGTTTGCAGGCACACGCGGAGGGCTGGGGTGCTACAGGCTTGTACGGAATGGCTGGGGCTACTACTGCTGCTGCCGTTGAGCTTCGAGCTTCAGACCTTGAAGCTTGCGGCCATGGCTGAAGGTGCTGGAGAGGAAAAAAAAATGAGTGAAGAGCCACCACACCCACTGGCTCTTTGAGGAGCTGGGCGGTGGTGGTCTCACTGTGGTGGGTGTTCACCACAGTGAGGGCTCCTGTCCGCCGGGTGTCTCCGAGGAGGAGGGCCGACGTGTGGAGGAGAGGGAGGAGAGGATGGCCTAGAAGGAGATGGAGCGGCGGGTTATCTTTTTGGCTGAAGTGGACCAGGCCCCTTTCAAGAAGAAGTCGACGCCCTCCTTTTATAGAAGAAGAAAGCCTTGCACAGCGATGCCCTGACTGTGCATGGCTCATGCGTGGCCTCGGTAGGGAGTGGTCTGCTGCGGCTGCAAAGAGAGGTGAAGCAGTAACTGGCGTGAGGAGAAGTTGCTCCATGTAAAGCAGCCACGGGATGATTTCAAAACCAAGTGGAAATAATAATAGAGATGGGAATTTTGCAATGATGCACTTGAGGAAAAATGTATATTGCAAGGCCACTTATTTCATTCTCCTCTCCTTTTAATTAAATGCATGCATGTACTTTTACAAATGTGATTATGCAACCCTAATATGCATAGGTAATGCTAGGAAATAGCACACGAAGGCACTATTGCAGGTTTATTTTTGTGGTGCAATCAGATACGAATTGGCCTGGGCTCGAAATAAGCCTTTCCATGTTTTGATTCAACAATTGAATCTGATAGGCTAAATTCTAGGTGTCCCTTGCCTCATTCGCCTCCAACTTTCTTTGCATGAGAGTTGGTTTTCTATCCATGTATGCAGAATTCAACTGAATAGAATTCTCACTCAAAGTATCAAAAAGGTTCCAAGCTTCATCCTTAGTCTTAGATAGAAAGGCTCCTGCACAGGCACCATGCACAGTCTGCCTATGCGAATCATTATGTCCAGCGTAGAACTTTTCAACCAGTTGCCACTTGGGCACATGGTTATGTGGGCAAAGTCTCAATAGGTCATTAAAGCACTCCCACACATTTTGGAAAGCTTCCCCATCCTCTTGAACAAAACTCATAATTTCCCTCCTAAAGTGATTTGTTTCGCGCATGGGGAAGTACTTCTTCAAAAACACCTTCTTTAGGGCATCTGAAGTGTTAATATCATAAAGGGTATGATACCAATACTTGGCTTTGTCCTTGAGGGAGAAAGGAAAGAGGGTCTACATTTGAGCGTCATCAGTAACACCCTGCAGCTTCACCGTGGAACAAACCTCGATGAATTCCTCCATATGCCTATAAGGGTCTTCCCTAGTTGTACCATAAAAGGAGTGCAGCAAGGATATGGTACTGCTTTTGATCTCATAAGGATTGTTCCCTCCAGGTCTACATAGTGCAGGGCTAGCTTGATTGGTTGAAATGAAATATTCCTTAAGGCTCCTTAGATGAGCCATTTCTTCCCTTGGGAGGTTCGTTCTTAAGATTCTTTCAGGTTTAGCATCAAAGACAAGTTGTCTCCTAAGAGATCGCTTACCAAGCATGCTTTACAAACACAATTCAAGAGCACTTGTTAGGTCTTTACAAATTTAGTCTTTTAACATTAATTCAAATTGTAGGTGACAAAGCAAGTTGCCCAATCAATTACCTGCCTATTGTCGACGTTCGAAATGCCTAAAAAGACCTAGTTGGAGCTTAGGTGTTCTTCTCTAAATCTGAAATGGTAGAGTAACTCCAAAGATGAAAGATCAAGGGATGCAAGTAGGCCTAAGCATTCCTTCAAAGCTGTGCTTTCGCGGTGCTTCTTAACTACCCCCAAAAATCCATGATAGGGTATCCCCCTCTTTGGATTTACAAAACCTTTGATCTCAAGTTCTGAACACTTCAGAATCCAATGGTAGGAGGGCTCTTGTACTAGTAGTTCCAAGACCAAAGAGTGTCTAAATGCATGCCGTGGTGCAAGAGATACAAGTGTGCATACACCGTAAAAATTTTGAGTTTTGAATTTTGAACTGCAGCACAATGTCTCAATTCAAGTCCTTGGTTTTTAGTGTTCCTCCTTAACTTAAAGTCCTTTTTGAAGAAAATATGTGACCACTTTTTAGATCTTTCAAAATAATTTAGGTGGTCTTGTCTTTACATCCAGATGCAAATGCGTGAATAATATATGGATGCAAAGTAAAAGAGAACATACCTTGCCACCCACAATCTTCAATGAGATGCATGCAAAAGCAAAATAAAATCTAGAGGCTGCTCATTCACACCAAAATGGTCGTCCTAAGGTAGGTAGCTCGTGCTTTTCTTTTGTTTTTGGTTTTTTTTAGCAACTTATGTATAAGCAAGAAAAATAAAATCAATCCACAAAAGAAAGTAAAAATCTAAAGGATAGGGAACAGGCTCCCAAAAAGTTACCCAACATGGTCTAAAAGAAAGTCAGGGAACAAACCCGTCAACTATACACTAGAAGAAGTGTCTCAAACTGAAATGTGCAAGGAAAATTTAGTCTAATGTCTTAATCCTGCTCTAATCAAATCAAAGACTAAATGTGCGGGGATGATCGTCATGCCCTTGTCCTTCCTCTCTAGGTAATCTGGTTCCCTGCAAAATGCCTTGAACAATTTCTCCTCTGGTGATGTCAAGAGACACCCCTCATGATGGCTGGCATGATGGCGAGTCATAGAATGTGTGTCTTAGATCGTTGCACTCGCACCAGAATAGTAAGATCCATAGTTAAATATGATTCAAAATTTAAATCAATGTGAACAAATGAATGAATGCGATTTTATTAAGCCTATTACCTCCCCAGCAATGGTGCCATTCGATGAGTTGATTTTCGCTTTTGAAATTGATGATTAAGAAGATTTGTCATTGTATTTCTTAGTGGTGGAAAACCAACTAATCAAAACAAATAAAAATTAAACCACTCGTAGAAGAGCAGGTCATATCCATAGGGAGGCAGAGGCCTATTAAAATCACAACCTGGTAGAAATCAAGTTCGCTGAAATAATCGTCAAATCAAATAATGCATAAGTCTCTTTGAATGTAAACCGTAAATTTATGGAGAAGTCAAGGGTTGTTGACATAATTTTCATGTAAGAAAATAGTTCATGTGCAAGGGTATATCATGTACTTTTCACTTTCATGCATACTAAAATGTAATTCAAAATTAAATGTAATGCATGTTGAGCTGAATCATAAAGTCTGAACAATTATATAGAAGAATAACCATAAAGCCATAATTTCACCTCAATTTAACTAATCCAAGAAATCAAAAAAAGACCTTTGACAATGGCAATTCTTGTAAATTAAAATGCAAACAAAAATAGGGGATTCTACCTCTCTCCTCCTCACGCACGGGAGAGACGTTCGTTCAAGGAGCTACTCTGGGAAAAGGTCAGCCAAAGCGAGGCCTTCGCGATGGCGTAGGTGGTGTGGCCAGAGGTGGCCGACGGTGGGTGCTCACAGGTAGGGAGGCCTATAGTCGTGCATCAGCCTTCTACATGCCGCACAGGTGGTTGTGCAACAAGGAGGTGTGCACCGCTGGAGGTGCTGGCGGATGCACGCTTTACACACGGGTGGAGCTACTGGAGTAGCACACGATCTGCGTGTGTGGGATGGAGGCAAGGGCCGGTGGGGGGGTGCTCTATTGCTGCTAGAGCAGCAACTTGATGTCGCTACAGGCGGAGGTGTAGCGAGGAGGACACGCACGGTTCTGCTGCTGCGGGCAGCGTGTGTGCGTGGGAATGGCGAGGGAGCATAGCGATGCCGTGTGTCCACTTGCCGCAGTGGAGCTGGAGGGCTATAGCGGGGGGATGCAGCAAGGAGGCATGCATAGGAGGTTGCGCACTACTGCACACGTGGATGCCCTACTGGCCGTGAGTGGGAGGTAAGATGTAGGTATGCTGTTGGCTATGTCTAGGCTGAAGGTGTATCTGGAGGACGCGAGAGGTGCTAGTGGTGGCGTGATGTGTGGACAAAGGCAGGGACTTTGGACATTCGGGAAAGTTCCCAAACATCTTAAGTGAGCGGGAAGGTGCGCAGTGGCGATCGTTGGGGGAGGTGAACTAGCGATTGTAATACGAAGCTTTGCGATGGCAGTGTGGGCTGTCACCCCGCATGGCCACAGTGGCAAAGCTCCACCACGGTTGGCTGTTGGTAGTGGAGTGGACGAGAATAAGTTCTCTACATGGTGAGGAGTGGGGATGGAGGCCTCCTCAGAATGGCATCTGTTCCTCCTCCTTTGTAGGTTTGGCTGCAAGGATTTGAAATCCAAACAGGTGGGAGGAGATCCTTTGTTAAGTGAGTGCTGGTAACTGTGAAGAGTGAACGCATCGGAGGAGGAGGCGGAGGCTGAGCGATTACCTGTAGAAGGAGAAGAAGAATAATAAAATAATTAGGATTATTTATACATAATTCCTTAACTTCTATGTTAATTAAAATAATGTAAGTAATGCATGCATTTCAAGGTTAATTCTAAATGCATTTAAATATGGATGCCACACATGAATTATGCACTAAAGCTAAAAATATGAATTAATTTATTTACATCCTAATGTATTCTCTCTAAATGTTAAAATTAACTTAATGTCTAGACACTTAAATACTTAAATAGCCCACAAATAGGGATTAATCAGTTGGGCTCTGGACAACTGGCCAATAAGCTATTGCTACCGACAACTTACCAGCCCTACCACCCTAAAAGGTTCATTAGCTACCCAATTTACGTTAAAACCGCCAAAATGTTTGTCAATGCAAAGTGTGTGTAGATGCTTAGGTTTAAAGTGCCCTCAAATTAGAGGGTGGGTTGATAAGTCGTGTACTTATCACCGCAAACTATTAGCCAATTAGAAATGAATTTTAAAATGGTGAGGACTAGAGAAACAAATCCATATTTTAGTGGACACCCGGGCTGATTAAGCCTGAAGACCTGTAGGATTTAAGTGTTCAGGTCCTAATGTATCATTGCCTAAAGTTGACAAGCTCTAATGCCCAAATTCTCTTTTCCTAATTCAATTTTTTTTTAATAAATAAAGAGAAAATAAAAAGAATCTTTGGAGCTAACAAGATGATTAAGAGATGAATATCCACCCCCCATGCCTATCTAATGCAATGTCTTAATTGTATTAAAAAGACATGAAAAAGAGCAAAGTAGAGAAGAAAGCACTCGAATTTCGTGATTACCCGGTCAACATTGAAAGATGAAAACAGATTGTATATGTGGTAAATTTAGTGCCTTCAGCTCGACACACTATACAAAAGAAGAAATCAAGAATTCACAGGTGTAGGTCAGGATCAAAATAGGAAGATCGATTATTTGACTCTCAAAGAGATGTCCATAGATGTGGACAAGATTATGGTGCAAACCCATGCCCAAGGTCGAGTGTATTTAAGGTTCTTGATAAAAATTACCCAAAATAGGAGATCAGTGTGCAAGCACGGCCAGGCTTGCGATTTGTGAGGATGCAACCCAAGTCCAAAATGTTGGATAATAGGTAAATCAAGATAAAAAAGATAATCAATGAATTTGTGCTTGGGTTGCACATCCTTGAAATCAAAAATGTCATAAGGGTCCTGGTAGACGGTTGGTGGTTTCAAGCAAATAAGAACCCTTAGACTCAGACTTCTAAATCTCTCGGAATTGGCTTCCCAAATCTTAATTTCCCAGTTCCTATCCTCCACAACCATAATTTTGGATTTCGAGACCTCCTGCATGTTATGCACCCATCTAAAGTATCCAAGTTGAAAATTTGTGGTTGAATCAGAATTGACTTGGGTCTAATGATCTCAGAAACAAAATCATCATTAATTGAGAAATGAGGCTATGAATTAAATCATCAATGAAAATGGGATTTGTATCGTCCAAGCTAGCGTCAACAGGATCAATTTCCTCAATTATAGGGCCATAAAATGATTCATTGAATTCCTCAACCCCAATCATTTCACTGAAATTATTGCCCTCAAACTCAGGCGAGACTTCACATAATGATTCTTCACCTTCAGAATCAAAGAATTATGGATCGGCATTTATATATGTCTCAAAATCATTGATGATTTCCTAGTCCATGGGGACATATTTTTCCTCATACCCTGGTTCAGGGATCTCGGGTGAAGAAATCAATTCATCCTCAACTGGTTGCTCTAGACCAACCTGATCAATCCTGGTCTCATAAAATGTGTCCCCCTATAGGTGCCTAAGCGGATTCTGACATTGGCTCTCCTGAAGGGGTTCATCTTTTGATTCTTTCGAAGATTGGACTAGAGCAATCACAAATCTCATTCTTAATTTTGATAATTCTTTATTAAAAACTCACGCAGGTCCTTATCGTTAACATCTTGGAGCTAATCCAACAAATACTTGTTAAGATCATCAATCATTTGAATCAGAGGCTCCAATTTTTCAGTGCTGGGTGTTGGTTGAGCTTCTAAAGATTGAATGGTGTTCCTTAAGTTAGCCAACACCGTATCTTAGACCTAGTTCACTTGAACCAAATGGTTTGATTAAGGGTTGGGTGGGTTTGGGCTAAATCCACGGTAGTCAAGAAATTGAGGTTCTTGGTCCCCTCCCAGATAATAAGTCATTTTGGATTGTTCAAAAACTGGTAGTGACCTATATGTAGTGTAATATGAGGGAGGGTAAGAGTTGTAATCAGGATATCCTTCTTGGTTGTAGATCGGGTTAAATTGACCATCAAAGGGTGGAGACCTATTATCATTATAACTTAGAGAAGGATAGAAATCACAGTTATGATGTCCACGGTTAGACCCTGAACACGGTGGTCTAGAATTGTATCCCCAATCTGGATTATCAAAACTAGTAGATGGGTGAGAGTAAGTCTGGTTAGTATAACAATCATCTTGGGAATAAGTTATGGTAGGAGGGTAGGAGTGGAAATACGAGTAGGATGTGGAAGGATCCATGGGAAAGGTGGGAGGAAGAAATGTGCCCTGTAGTACAAACAATCAAGCTTGTCCTTCAGTGAGATAGCCAAAAGATCTGCAGACTCTCAGAACCCATCTTGAGATGAAAAGTACGATTTGACTGATTTCTTCCAAATCAATCCAACCAATTAGAGGGAGGGATTTGGGAGAAGGTTCTTCCCTTGGCTTTCTCCTTAGGTTCCTTTGATACCCCCCAACTACAGTATTTGACTCTGCTACCCTAGCTAGAGATCAGATTGACCACACTACAACATATTCCACTTTTGCCGTCGGTTAGAAACCGATGACAAAATCCTAATAACCGACGACATTATGATTGTCACTGTTTCATTTTCTTATTGATTTAAGAGCACATCCAACATCAAAATAGTGTTTGACCACAAGACGGATTGGCCATTTCGACGTCAGCTAAAAACCAATGGAAAATGAAATTGCCGTTGGTTCATTAAGAATTGATGGGAAAGAAAGTGTTCACCCAAGGTTTGTTTAGATGTTTTGCCCTCATTTCAAAATTGATTGTACGTGTATGTGCCGTCGCTTATTTGTCAGGCGACAACATTAATCTATTCCTTTTTCCCGCCTTTTCTCTCCCTTTTCTGAAGTTTCCCCATTGGTTATATACATTGAACGTCAGTTATATAATTGACGGCAAAAATATTTTCACTGTGACGTGGTTAGTCTGGAAGATATTTTCACTGTCGGTTATTCAGGACAGCGACGGAAAAAATATTTTTCACATCATTTATAAGTCATCGGTTAATTAACTAACTGACGGTAAATGTATAAAATTTTTTTTAAAAAAGAAATTACAAATTCTTTTTTTTAATGAGAAATTACAGAATGATGGAACTGCATACTAAATATACTTAAAAGACTTGCTAATGAAGAGAAGTTTATATCGCATAAATATAAAAAATCTAGTACGTAAAAAGTTTAAAAATGAAAAATTTAGATAAAATGAAAATAAAATATTTACATGAAAAACATAAGAAAAGAAAATCTATAAATATCACCATGCAATTGCCTCGATGCCACCAGCTCTACCCATGTCGTCGTTGTCATCTCATCTGTGGATGCTGGGATCTGATGAAGATGAATGCTTTAACTGACCCTTCTTCAGAAGAAGGGTTAGATGCTTCTCAATCTTGCTATTTGTCTTATTCGTCTGTAATTTCATGTCATTCATCTGACCCTTCATATATGTCTCTCTCTTCTCCCTTTCTTGCTCTCGTCTCTATTGTGTGTCGATTTTTTCATGCAACTAATCGACGACACTAGATGAGTGATGAGAGCCTCATCATGAGCCATAAATAGCTCATTTTGACCCAATAAAGAAGATAGAAGCTCCTACATAACCTAGAAGAAGGCCTAACTGAAGGACAAGTGCTCAGAGAAGAAAACAAGAAATAAAGGTTAAAACTGCAATTTTACCATTGCAGTACATAAACGGGATTTCTCAGAAGCAAAACATAGGTCAAATGGTTCAAATAATATAAAAAGTGGGTTGACTTAATCAGAAATGGGTTTATGGCAATCTAAGAACTAAATGACACTTGGTAACCCTAAAATAGACCCGCTTAAATTAACAAGGTTCCGGTCAGAATAAAAATCAAGTAAACCCTCTGAAAATCATAGAAAAACATCCTCTAGGGTTTATAACACTTAATTTGGCCTTTGGAACCTAGTCTGACCTAGATCAGGGTCCTAGCTCCTCAATTAACCTAATTTGGGTTTTTATGCAAAATGACCAGTCAAACGAGGTCAAACCTAAAATCCAACTTCACCATTGGATTCCTTAGGTCCAAATTAGGTTTGTACCAAAATTTAGACCTAAGGAGAGGTCATCTTGACCTACTTTACAATTTAGTACACCCAAATCATAAATTAGTCCCTATCTTTTGAATACCTCTGCAAAGAGCCCCCTAGGTTCTTCGCCTCCTTTGCAAACCGGTCCTGCCGCCATTGCTAGGGCAGAACCGAGCTCCGGAGAGGTTCGGAGAGGGATTTCTCTCTAATCCCTCAAAGATTCCCTCCCAGAAATGGAAGGGGGATTCTCTGAGAAATTCCCTTCCTTATAAAGCCAATTACAATCGCTGGTGTGAACGCAATCTCTCGTGCGAACACACGAGAGATTTGGGTATCCACCTTCCTTCCAACTCCGGCAAGCCGGCAGACCTAATTGCGCACTCTCCACGCGCTGACAGGAGCGGCCAGCACCTGTAAAACACCCCCCAGACCCTGCCGCAGGACCCGAGCTTGATTTGGCCGAGTGTCCACCCCCAATTGATCTCGTCCTGCCCGGCCAAAAGTCCCAGCAAGCTCCGGCGAGCCCTCCTCCCCTCCCTCTTCGCTCTGCCACAAAACTAGTGGCCGAGTTAGCTTCCTGACTTCCCTCCGCGTCGCGCAGTACCTACGTACGCCGCCTCAGCCCCGTCGTCGCCGCCGTTCTCCCCCACTGGGCATCATCTTCTCCGGCGACAGCAGGTACTGCTATCCACCTTCCGTCCCCTTTCGTCCTTACAATTAGGTTAGAACTCCTCTCCATCCTCTCCTCTCTCTTTTCCCCTGTTATCTCATTTGATTACCCCTCGACCGACGCTGACCACCGTCATCTTCCACATCACCGACCGACCTCCGGCGAGCCGCTTCCACCATTCCAGCCCCCCACACGGCTCGCCAACCACCTCGAGAGCTCCGCCTCACCACCAGGAACTCGCTCCACCGTACAACTGCCACTCCAGACCTCCATAATCACCCCCCGACCAACCCACCATCTCCGGCCACAGGTTGACCTAGGCACGCACGCCTAGGCCGACCTGCGACCTGCAGCATCGTCCACCGCCTTCGCTGTGCCACGGCGAAGGTTTCCAGCTATTCTGATTGGGCCAATAGGCCAATTTGTTGGATGTCAGGTGTACGCCCCAGTCGCCATTAACAGCCGAAGCAGCAGGGAGCTTGGAGCAGCAGCAGGCGTCAATCTTCCCAGTCGGCAGGTGCAGCAGACTCTCGCAAGTGTCGCGAAGCAACCGAGGCCAGCCAGCAGCGCAGAGGAGTCAACAGCTTGGGCAATCGAGCGACAAAACTCTGCGGGTGCGCGTGAAGGCGAGACCAGATAGTCCCACATCGTCGGATTGCAACACTCAGGTACCATATAAGTTATTTTTGTGTTTTACTCTCATTGCCTCCATAAGCACAGGGGTGAGGTCCCTCACTGCCCTCACACGCCTCGTCCGCGGCTTGACCTCGCGGATCTGGCGGATTCGACCCGACCTAGACCTACGCACTCCTCGCGCATCATCACTTGCCGGTGCGCCTGGTCCCGGGTGCGAACCCGACCCGACTACCCGTGTGGCTCTGGGAGAGCATCCCTGAGTGAATTGCTTGAGAGAGAGAGACATGTGGGTAGAGGGAGAAAGGATAGGTTTTTCTCTGTGTAGGCACAGGCTGAACGTTGAGGAAGAAAGACTTCGTCGCGAGAAGGAAAAGAAAGAAGGAAGAAGGAAAGGCAGGAAGAATAGAGAGACCAGGAAGCCTTCACAGGAGAAGAAGAAGGAGCAAGACAGAGAAGAAACAAGGCAGAGAAGAAGAAAGAAAGAAGCCTTCGCAGGAGAAGAAGAAAGAGAAGAAAGGAAAGCAAACATAGCAGCAGAAAAAGAAGAAACAGAGAGACTGCTGAGGAAGAAGAATAATCAAGAAGAAAAGGGAACCTACTTTTAAGACGTCTGATCTTGTGATAAGACGTCCAATTTCATTTCTTTTTGTCCTAACTACTTTTAATCGCATACATTCATAGTTGAATTGATATTTTGAGTAAATTAGAGTGTTCAATTACATTTTGACTAGTAGTAAATTCCATTTGCTCCCTGTGATCGACCTCGGATACTCCGGTCTTCGAGTAATAAAATTCTTTATATTTGTTTAGACGCTTTGTCGATTATACTACAACGTGACATCCTTTAAACCCGCACAAAATGTTGACAACAATGAGACGTCACCTTTCCTCCAATACCAGGTAGATATTGTATGTGCCCTCCCCGCACTACAAACAAAACCACCATGGTCCGATGGCATCACTCTCCTAATTGTGTCCTCTGGCTGCAAAGGCTAGTGGACATTGTCGAACGTCTCGTTAGTGGAGGGATGTACTAATTGCAGCATTTGCTCCTACATGTATTAAAAAATATTATTATAATATATATATGGAAAGTTAGAAATATTTTTGAGTTAAGAAACTTACATGTTTCTCTTGGTATGACTCATGAATCCACTTACGAGCACCCTCAACTGTAGCCTTATTGTGGGTGACCTCGTATATATTCATCCTACTCATTTCCATCCCATCATGAGTAGTGGACTAAAAATATAAACAGATATAGTTATCTTAAGATAACATAAAAATTAAGTAATATTCAACTAAAAAGTAGTTCCAACACTTACGTAACAGCTCTTAACCGTCTCGATATTCCTTCGACCCAAACAATGGGTCTGTGGTGGAGCTTTAGCCTTATTGGCCTTATTTTTTCTTGCTTGCTCCTGTACATATACATAATAATACTTTTTATGAATTTAAGATATATGAAATTAAAAGAATAATTTGTAATATTTTACGAACCTCCGTCTTTGGATTTAGCCAATGCTCACATTCCTTCTTCCAATTGCCAGGCATGACATTTGGAGGAGCATCACCCATTGCCTCCTTGGGTGAACTCTTGCACAAGAAAAACTAAATACACAATATAAATTGTTAGAAATAATATAATAAATTATGTATATAATAAAAATATAAATGTTTAAAAATTCCTACATTTCTCTTGGTCTCCATCCTCTAATCCTTCTGGATTTTGACAACGTGCTTAAGGATATATCGGGAGGCATTGGGGTCATCAACCGAATCATAATTTGCCTTCATTAATTTTAGAAAATATATATCAATCTTACTTTATAATAATTTTAAGATAATGTTATAAAAGAAATAACTTTTATATATAAAATTACCTCAAACTGACAGAGGAACTGCCTCTTCAGCTTTGCAGGCACCTTCCTCTAGTTGAAGTAGTAAATTGGTGCAATGGACTTAACAATTGTGTCCACTCAACTGATAAAGCCTAGGTAATTCTCCGTCTCCCCTATGGTTCTAAGCCTAATTATTATTCTCATGCCCTCGGGGATATGTTGAAGGTCTAGATTTTTTGTCTTCCCTCATCCTTTTGCTAGTCTACCTACGTAAACATTAATCATATTCGTTATATATTTTTGAAGTTATAATAAACTATAAAACATATAAGTAATTTACTTCTTAAATGTATATGATTTCTTATCAAAACATAAGCCCGCCGTTAAGGGGTCAACATGAACTGGGGGATGTACTTCCTACCATCTCATCCTCTGCCTCCTCGCCCTCCTCTCCCACCTCTCCCACCTCCTACCCCTCCTCCTCCTCCTCCTCATCTAATCCTCCATCATCTGAGACATCCTTTGCTCGGTCTGGTAAGGTGTGAGCAATCTCCTTCCTCTTTCCCTTCCCCTAAGTATGTAGTAAACATGCCTTCTCCCCGGGTCATACGAAACATGGCTAGAGGGTGGCTAAACTAGCTATCGAAGGGGTAGCTGAGCCTGCTGTGAGGGGCGGGTGGCTGAGCTTAAGGAGACGAATTAGGCTGCATGGAGGGCTATGTCTCAGGAGGACCCTTTTTTTTGGGTTTTTACTTAAACAACTTCATCTATAACACATAACAAATGCAATAATTAATATAACTAAAAATCATTAATATATAAACCAACAGACATGGATTTCAATTTTACTCTAAACCCCCTTTGTAATGGCATATATGCCCCTATAAATTTTAATTTTAATATGAATTTCATTTAAACAGAAATGAAACAAACCAAAGAAATTGTTACTAACCTTAGATGTTAACATCGATTGCAAATAAATGACCTTCTTCTGTTAATTCTTGGTGTGCTTCATGCTATGCGTCAAAATGGTTGCATGATACTATTTTTATGGGCATAACTCATCCCCTTTGGCAATTATTGGGGACATAGAAAACTTGTGCTCTTGACATGCAATGTGAATGGTTCAACAGAATAAAGAATTTGACGATTACAATTGAAAGTCAAGAAATTGTGTTTCTTATCAATTTTGAAATTGCTACCCTCTTTAAAAATATAAAACCAATGACATTTAAATAGGACAACTCTGTGTTCAAATTTGAAGCTGATCTACACAATTTCTCTGATTTCACCATAATATCCATCCTGACAGGAAGAAAGATATAAACCAACAACTCTGGCTTGTTGTATAACCTTTCTATCATCAAGTTCATTTATCCTGAATCTAAACCCATTTATTATATACCCAGAGTGGTAATGTGCATAATGTAATGGTGAATCGACAATTACATTAAAATTCGGTACCCATCAGGGATCCTTATCCTCTTTCAATTAATTAACCCGGTCTTTAAGCCAATATAAGAAGCCAAATTCAGTTGTTTTTGAAAGAGGTAATCATTTGAATTCCTCGTAAAATGAATCAATTTTAGGAATTTGTTTTAAAATATATAAATGTGTGCAACATCTGTCATTTTCTGAAATTACCTTGTACTCTGTATGAAGAATCGACCTTCCTCTGGTATTAAAAATTGACAAATATTCTTCATCACTCTTATTGTATTTCCCCTCATAGTTCCTTTGAAGTATATTAAAGCAGTTGACTGTTTCATTAATGTACATGGAAGTAAAATTTATGCATTCCTCCATGAGATACCCTTCTATAATGGATCCTTCTAGCTTTGCCTTGTTCAAAACATAATCTTTAAGCTTTTTCAAAAATTACTCCATAGGATACTTCCATCTGAATTGTGCAGGTCCACCAGTTCTCGCTTCATTTGTAAGATGTTGGGTGAGATGAACCATTACATCAAAGAAGGCTGGGGGAAGAATCTATTCCATCTTACAGATACTAATGACTATTTGCTTACCCCAGTGATCTAGCGTATCATTTTGTAGCATCTTCAAACAAACAGCTTTGAAAAACTTGCTCATCTCCGTGAATGAATCAACAATTGGCTCTGGTAGTATCTTTAGTATCTCTAGTTGAAATAATACTTGCATATAAGCATGGGAGTTAAGGCTTTTCGAGCCAGATATCTTTCTTTGCGTTTCATTCACAGAATGAGAAAGCTGCGATGAAAACCCATCTAGCTCCTGAATTTCCTTTAAGAAGGAGAACAGCCTACTCTTCTAGTCATGATTCAAGCTATAAATAGCAGGGTGGAAGTAGCCATCATCCTCATGAATATGCAGTTCCAGACATATCCCTAAACTCTACATGTCTTTCCTTGTTTTCACTGTATCCTTTGGATCATCTGATAGATTTAATACGTCTAAGATGCTATCAATCACATTTTTTTCGATGTGCATAATATCTAAATTATGCCGTATTGTAAGATCTTTCCAGTATGGTAGCTCCATAAAGAAAATGCTTCTCTTTCAAAATCTAGAATTCCTTGAGGCCATCTGGTCTTGTTTGAATGGTCAATCTAACCATCTCTCATCCATTTCTTGTAATTTCTCTATTATAACTTGACCCGGCAACCAGATAGAATATGTACTAAGTTTATTCTTTGGAATTTTCTTTGAATACCGACATGTCCTGCCATCAAATTTACTCTTGGACTGTGACGTTCGCCATCTATGTTCAATAGGATGACATCTGCGATGTGCTAACTAACAGAATTTCTTATTTTCCAGTAATTGTAGGTGTTGAGTGTCTTCCATACAGGCTGGGCAAGCAAGCTTTCCTTTAGTGCTCCAACCTGACCAATTTGCATTTGCTGGGAAGTCATTTATGGTCCACAACAATGCTGCATGCATATTGTAAAATTCTTTCTTTTTTGCATCATATGTCTTCACGTCATTGTACCACAACTATTTTAGTTCATCGATTAATGGCTGGAGATAAGCACCTATTACATTTCCTAGTTGTTTTGGATTGAGGATTAATAGGGTCTGCATCATGAATGACGATCTCATACACAACCAAGGAGGTAAGTTATAAGTGACCATTACCACTGGCAATATAGTGTACAACTGGTACAACTCTTAAATGGATTGGATCCATTGTTCGCAAGACCTAACTGCATGTTCCTTCCTTCTAAAGTGAATAAATTATTTCTTTCATCAAATCTCTTCCACTCCTCTGAATCAATAGGATGAGATATTCTTCCATCTTGAGATTTACAATCCTGGTGCCATGGCATCCACCGTGCAATTTTAGTTGATATAAAAGGTCATTGAAGCCTAGGTGTCAGTGAAAAGTAACGAAGAACTTTATGAGGTTGTTTCCTCTTACTTTCATTCTTACCTTCCTTATATCTCTCATGTCCACATTCAGGAAAATTACTCAAATTTGTGAATTCATTTCTGAAAGAATGCAATCATTTTGACAAGCATCAATTTTTTGACAATCCAAACCAAGCTTACGAATATATTTTCTTACCTCATACCCTGAAGCTGGAAAACCATTAGGGTTGTTCAACAGCTCAGCAATAAACTAAAGTATTTCCAACATGAATTTAGCATTAGCTCTATTCATAACCTTCAGTTGAAACATCTTCAACAAAAATGACAACTTTGACATTTTCGTAACACCGGGAGCAATAGGATCTTCAGCCGCCTTAACAAAACTAAAGTCGATCGAGTCTTTTGGCATGCTACAATGACAACACATCATGCATGTAAGTGAGGTATACATACACTTCCTGTATTGTCCATATAACATGATCATAAGTCCTGACAGGCGAGTAATTTGGACACAATTTGACTCGGAGGACTTTTACCCTAGGAGTTGAATACCTAATGTTTGGCCTCATGTGCATATATCTTGTTTAGCGAGTGTATGTATCTAAACAATAACTAATTTAAACATTAAAAAAAACTAACCCAAAAACTACAATATCATTCAATTAAATTAAAAAGATTGAATGTATATATATACCTCAAACTACTGAAGCATCTTAGTGTACCCAACAGTGATAACCTACAATTTCAAAAGTAAAATTAATTAAATAACAAATTACAATTATAATCCTAAACCCTAACCCAAACTAAACTTGCAAGCCAAGGGTGAGAGCAAGCGAAAACCCTAACCTAAAAGCTTATCAAATCATAAAACCCTAACCCTAACCCAAATCAAATGTCTAAACCCTAGCACAACCCAACAACCATAAGCCTCTCCCAACTCAAATCCTAAAATTCTAGGCCAAGCACTATATACACAACCTAATACCAAACCTAAACAACATCTATTAATCCCAACTAAACAATGAAACAATTTCGAAAAAAAATTGATAGAGTTTCACCTTATATTTTCAGTTTTCTATAAACTTGCATGGCAAAATAATACTCATAATAAAAGTGGGCACACCCCACATTAAATTTCATTCAATCAAACAAGTAGGCACACCCCACATTCACAATAAATCATACAAACCACACCATCTAACAAAAGTCTAAAATAATATTATAATAAATAAGAAATATTAAAATTATACCTCTAAAGACTACAACTTCCGAGAATGATCATCATCGATAACCTGTAATTTCATAAACATAATTAATTAAATAACATATATCATATTATTCAAAAATTTACATCTTATAAAATTGAGGTGACAACAATAGCGGTAATAAGAGGAGGAGGAGGGTGACAGGAGGGAGACGAGGAGGAGGATAAGGGGAAGAGGGCGAGAGTGGCCAATCACATAGGCACCACTAAGAGAAAGAGGAGGAAGGGGGTAGTGGGGGAAGAGGAAGAGGAGGTCATCAGGTAACAGCATGGATAGGAGGAGGATGAGGTGGGGGCAGTAGGATGAGGAGGAAGAGGCGGATAGGACAAGGAGGAGGATGGGGTAGTAGTATGGGGAGGACTAGGAGGATAGGGTTTGCAGGAGGAGGAGGAGGTGGAGGAGGACAGTAGGATAAGGAGGAGGAGGAGGAACCAAGGTGGAGGAGGAAGGGAGGAACCAAGGAGGAGGAGGAGGAGGATGGCCTACTAAGGAAGTGGAGCAAGAGGGGTGGAGCTGAGGAAGAGGAGGGGATGGTCAAGATGAGGAGGAGGAGGGGGGCCTGCTAAGGAAGTGGAGCAAGAGGGGTAGAGCTGAGTAGGAGGAGGGGATGGTGAAGAGGAGGAGGAAGGTGAGAGGCTATGGAGGAGGAGGTGGGGGAGGAACCAGGGAGGAAGGGGCTGCGGGCAGAGGAGGAGGAGGGGGCGTAGGCGGATAATGAGGATAAGTAAGAATCGAGGAAGAGGAGGATGAGGGTGTTGCTGGGTCGGGGAGGAGGAGGGCGAGGACCAGCAAAGGATGAGGAGTAGGGTAAGTTGTCGCAGAGGAGGAGGGGTGTAGCACGCAGAGGAGGAGGATGAGGAGGAGAAGAAGGAGGGGGGGACGATGACGACAAGGACGGGGATTCACTTATGGAAAAGGGGGTGATGCAAGGAGGAGAAGGGCGTGGTGGTGCTCGACGTGAGGGGGTGGCACGAGGGGGCAACGTGAGGGTTTGGATGAGGAAGATGAACAATAGGCTGCAACGCCTAAATAGATTTAGGAACCTATGCCATCGGATCTCTCTAAAACTAATAGCAAATGATATTGTCGGTTCCCTCTCCAGCACACCCAAAATTTCATCACTAAATTTAACTTGACTTTTACTATCGTTTAATCCAAAAGGTGATTGTATAAGTCACTAATCCCATCCAAATTTCGCATGCAAATTATGTACTGTCGCTTATTCCCCAAACCGATGGCAAAGGGTACACATCATCATGCCTAAATTTTTGTCTGTAATTTTTACCAACTTTTGTTATTTATTCCAGTAACCAATGAGAAAAAATTATTTTTCATCACTTAATAAACTGACGGTAGGTCAAGTATTGACCTTTGTCGTCGCTTGTTTGAATAAGAAACGTCAAAAATTTCTTTGCCGTCAATTGAAATAATCGACGACAAGTAATCGATGGCATAACCCATTTTTCTAGTAGTGCCGGTAGAAGCTGATTAATCAAAAGTAATCTCTATCTAGGCCTTAATATCCAGTCAAATCCTTAATTCCAACGTCTACTCAATTTTAATTTGGCTTAGGTTTGAATGTGCTTTGGAATGTGATGGGCCCATTATCTGGGTTGTGCCATTAATGATTGATTGAGATGTGTGAGTAAGTTCACAACTAGGGTTTTTAAACAAGGTTAATTGATGATTTGTCTTTTATGGTTCAACCTTGTTTAGTAGGTTTTAGGGTTCAACTTTAGGTGCATTCAATAAGGTTCAGTTGGCACACTAGGTTTTGAAAGCACAGGTGAAGATGTCTTTCATTAAAACTTAAAAGAATGTGGAGTGCCTGGTTAATTCCTAAAAATTGAATCCCAAGAGGTAGCTACTTGATGAGTTATTTTTAGATGAGGTGGTACAACCCAAACAACTCAAACAATTGGCCTGATGCACCACTGAATCAGGCACACAAGTGGTTACCTAATCTAATTTATACTCAATTATATGTTGATGAGTGTACCGATTCGAAATATCGGGTTATCGGTTGACTATGAAGAATTAGAAGAGGTTGTGTACCTCTGTGGGATTTTTTTTAGATTTTTTTTTAAGCGGAGGGTGAGGTAGGTGGAGGTGACAAACAAATAACCAAGACTAACCTTACGGTTTATGCAAGCTCTTAGGTTAATTACGGTTTGTGTTATTAGGTGGTGGAATGAAAACTAGTGGGTGGAAGGTGGGGATATACTTATAGAACCTTCATTTGCACTTTTCTCCAATTTAACTGCATTGGCTCACCTCGGAGGAGTA
Source organism: Thalassia testudinum (assembly GCA_037157565.1). Classification (NCBI taxonomy): domain Eukaryota; kingdom Viridiplantae; phylum Streptophyta; class Magnoliopsida; order Alismatales; family Hydrocharitaceae; genus Thalassia; species Thalassia testudinum. The sequence continues at coordinate 91,820,052 of JAZHRO010000014.1, read as the reverse complement.
GCTGCAATCACAGTAAGATCAGAGATAAAGTGAGATAAAAGTTAGGTAAGGCAGAAAATTTGAGAAATTAAAGCGCATTGCCTACCTAGCAACAGCACCAAAACGATTTACGTAAATTTCTATGTGAAAAGATTGAGTTCGGAAACCCATCATTTTTGTCGCATAATCCATCAAATAGCTAATTTAACCGAAACTCAAAGTGATTCCCGGGTCGAACATGGATAGGTGAACGTTTGAACAGTAATCATGTTTGAATATTTGCCACGAAAGTAGATTAGCTAGTTGAAATTAATCTACTAGCTATTCTACTGAAAAAATAATCAATAGAATAGGGAGATTGAATATTACAGAGAAAGAGAGAGAGAGAAAGTGAATCAATATTTCATAGGCAAATGTTCAATATAATTAATTTCTACAAGTGGAAATCTAGAAATATACACTAAAAAGTAGTAAAGAGAAGGGGGTGAAAAGTTATCCTCCTCAACGGTTGCTTGGGGGATGAGCTGTGTTGGCAGAGCACCTGGATGAAGGTGGTGAGATGCTAGACGAAGGAGGACGAAGCTGGAGGATGGATGATGGAACAGGGTGATGTCACAATAGGATCCGCTTCCCGAATGGCAGCGAGAGGAAAACTGCAGGAGCTCCATGAATGGGGGTGGGAAGATGGAAAAATTATCTTTATAAATCAAATGGAGCATCTGGGGTTTGGGATAAGCTCATAGAGCTTTGGAAGACGTGAGAGAAGAAAGGAAGGGATGAGAAAAAGAGGTGGTATGGGTGGCTTTAAATAGTTGTAGGAATGGGGGGCATAAAGGTCATTTTAAAGATTTCAAAACAAATGCTGGGGTCTTTAGTGATGGATATAAACGTCACTAAAGGTGAGTGTTGGTGAAGGGCACACCTTTTCTCCTTCAGCCATTGAGTGTGCCCATCATGTATAGATCATCTCGACCGTCCGATCAAGATATCAGATGGATAAGAAGCTACAAGTGCCACTTCAAGCGCGCAGTGCCCGCATCAGATTGGGTGTAGATCGGTGAGTCATCATGTGCGTTTAGTGCAATCTCCCATCCGAGGCACGAGGAAGCGCTGGGTCATGCCCACTGTTGCCGTTCGATGTCGATCGTGCGACACAATTCCATCGCGCCCTCCTCTGCTTCGATTTAAGGCGAGGGGGCTCGATCTCGCACCACTTGTTTGCAAAAGGAGCTCTTACCTGCTATGCTGAAGCCCCTCTTTGGTCATGTTTGAGTTTTAAGCTGCAATGGCTCACGACCATTGGATCTCAATCCAATGGTCAAGGTCAAGCTCCTTAAGCCTTCAAGAGATGAGAGCACCGACTTCGAGAGCGATGTGACGTGTTCTCAGCCATTGGATCAAGATCCAACAACTTAGGTCAAGGTTTCTTTAATGAGTAGAGGAGTGCCAGTGCCTTCTGGCAGCTTGGATGGAACAACGTGGCTTCAACTAAGCCTCCATCTTCTCTTACTTGTAAGTGGTGCCACGGAAGTCGGATTGGATTGATTTTTATGCCGTTGGGATGTGATTGTCAATCTGAACCCATCCGTGCAGTTGGATTTGTTGTCAGAAGTTTGGATTTTACACAACCTTGACCCTTGGCCTCTGATCTTTCTCAGACTGTATCTAATGTTACGGAAGTTTGACCAGGGCAATCTCGGAGTCGTTGAACTTCGATCATCACCCTGATCAGATGCATACGGTTGGATCTTCAATTTGAGGCCCCAATAAATATTGCCATGCTCCTAGCCAAAAAATGAGGTGAATTATTGATTGCATAGCAATCATAGGTCTTAATTGACCTAAATTAGGCTAGGACTTAGCATAAGTTAGGGTAATTCATGCATGCATAAGCATTACTAACACCTTCACTGCTTTCTATTAGCTATGCAGAAAATAATGCTATAATGTACTAATTAGGTGCATAATGTCAATTGCAGGAAATAAATTGATCAGAAGCTAGATCTGAAGCTCGATCTAAAGCTAGATCGGAAGAATAAAGAATAATTGGTGTTGCAGTAGAGCTGGAGCGGAAGACCTAGATTGGATGTAGTAGATAATAATGTAAGGGAGTTAAGGCATGCTATTCCATTAAGTTGGAATAAAGCAATAAATTGTGAAAAACTTGGGTCCATCCTAGCCCTAGGATAGCCTAAAAGCTTCCCTAAGCCTTAGCCATCCTTAGATCTGGTCACCACACCCTAGGAAACCTTAAAACCTTAAATCCAGCCTCTATCTGGATGTCCAGATAAGTTATAGGATGTCTAGAACCCTTAGCCGACTGCCGCACACTTTAAAGCCACTTCTGCAGTGTTATTGGATGTCCAAACACTTGGTAAGATGTCCAATTTCTGCAGAATACCAAAGGCAAAACCTAGAATCCCTCCTGACTCTGATTGGACGTCCAGACAATAAGTCTGGACTTCTAATTTTTCACTATAAGATGTCTGACACAATTATTTGATGTCCAGAACTACCCTCCAAACCCTGTTTTGAGATTCATGCCTTGATCTTGGATCTCAAGGCCCCTAAACCCAATGCCAACCCCATTGGAACCTAAATTATGGTGCCCTAACCCTAGTACATCACCTCTAGACCTCACTAAGGACCTAATTAGTTCCTCACTAAACCTAATTGACTTAGATCTTAGTCAATTCCATTAGCGGATTCAATTGCACTCATTGAGTACAATTGAGCCCTGATCTCAGCATACACTATCCAATTGGACTCGGTGAGAGTCCAATTGACCTAGACCTGACTTAATTGAGTTATTTTACTCTCAATTAAGTTTTCACACACCCAATTAAACTTGTATTAAGTTTAATTGTACTTTACCGAAGTGAATTAGTGTTTACAACCCTAATTTGAAAACTACCTTAACCTAAACCCACTAGAACCTAACCTAATCAACCTAGCCACCTAAGTTTTGACCCTCACACACCATCCAAACGAACATACCTAGCCTATAGTTCTCTAGAACTCGCTACCATGTGTTGTTGCCTTGATTGCTAAAATTAGCAACCAAGAGCCATTCAATTTTCAGATCCACATTTGGTGGATCTAAAACCACCATCCATCCTCTCTCTCACTCTCCCATGAGCTCCCACCATAGGCCTCTCTAGAGAATTCCATAATTATCTAGAGAGCTTCCCTTAGGTATATAAAAAGACCTAAGGGGTGGTCATTTGCACCCATTCACTCTTGGCTTCCATCTAGCTTAGCTACATTCCACATCCACTCCACCTTCATGAGTTGCTTCACCATGGCCACTACCTTCTCCACTCCAAGAAGTTGGATCACCTCTTCAACCTCTCTCCAAGGGCCAACCTAAGCACCTTTGGCCGCCCCTCCTTCTCCTCTTAACCAGTCAAAGGCCAACGGAGACCACATCCGAATGCCCTTATTTCTGCTAGATTAGTAGCTTAGTTCTTCATAGTTACATGCTTTTATTACTACTTAGTAGTGTAGCTCTTTATTCTTTCCCAATGATGCATGCAAAATCCCCCCATAGATTCATGTATGCGATCATTTTCTGTTAGTTAGATTTATATTTTCAAGCTTTCCTCTATAAGCTTTCCTCTAGTTCCATGTTGCAAACACCCTCCCAAATGAATGAAAGAAATTTTTTTTGTATATTTCTCTGTGTTGAGAATCACCATGAGCTTATTGATTGTAATATATTTTGTGCGATTAAAGTTGCCTACTTTCAGTTATTATCTATTGCAACCAGCATGTCGGAACCAGAAAATATTGAGGATTTAACTATTTGTTCTTTTTTCGTAAACAGCCACCACATAACTAGAATCGTGTGTACTGAAACTCACACTTTCACACTTGTGATTAATCTAACACATGCGCACGTAATCAAAGTTCATAACGAAGGTGGCAAAACATTGATCCGACGATTAGAAATCAGCGTACGATTTTAAACAAGTAGAGCGAAAAAGATCGATTTCAGATTTGCATAAACACCTTCCAGAGACGAACGACCGGGACTCAAGTCTCGTTATCTTTACAAAATCATTATTTTGACGAACGTTTTAGCATGACTATACTACGATTTCAGACAATTTTAAAATGCGCGAATAATGGCATTGTCAAATGGCATCATTGCTGGGGAGCAACGCCATTTTTTATTTTGATCTCTTGAATTATCACTGATAAATCCTCCTTTGCTTGTCTTTTGATGTGCAGGAAAAATTGGGAAAAAATAGTATTTGTGCACACAACGAGCGTGGGAAAAAATTTCTAGGTGCACATCATACCTTCCTTAGTCTAAGTTTTTTTTGAACCCTAGGTTAGATTTCCTTCTAGCAATTTAATTTTAAAGAGAAAGAAAAAAAAAGGGCCTATTTATTTTTGTGAAAAGAGAAAAGAATCCAAGTTAGTTTCGAAAAAGAAAAAAAAAGTTGGAAATCCTTTGAAAAAAAAATCCTTGTTGAAAAAAAAATTTCAAAATTTTTTTTTGGAAAAAAAAAATGGTGGAAAGTGGAATTTTAAACTCAAACGCCTTTTAAAAGCTTCTCCAACACCCTCAGATTTTCGGTTAGATTTTAAATTCTGATTTTAAAATTTAATTGCCAAAAATTTAGTGAAAAAAATATTTTGAAATTTGAGCTAGAACATCATTTTCAAACCATTTTTCAATTGCCATTGTTTATTCGAAAAAATTCCAAGTAAAAAATGTTTAAAAATTTGCAAAGTGCAAGGGGGTCAGACTGACTCGTATTAGAGATTTTTCATAATTCAAAAAAGCAATTTCGAGCAATCTACGAATCTATTTTGACTAAAAACGGTGGGGTTTGAAAACTGATCTCATTGGCTTTAATTTTCATATCTTTCCCAAATTTTTGAAAATAATTTGATGCTGTTTCAATTTGAAAAATCAGCCAGAGGTCAAAATTCTAGATTTGAGCCTTTGACATTTAAAAATCACTAGAAATTCTGTTGACACAGTAAAAATTAGAAAACAATTATTCTTTGAAAAGATAATTGAAAAGGGAATATACTCGCCAAATTTCAATTTAATTGGATTCCAATTTTTTTTAGACAATTAGTTTTATTCCTGTGGTCTGCTGAAGAAAGACAAAACAAAAGAATAGAGAAACCCTAGAAATGCATAAACACTAGGTTACATCTTTAGGATTACAATCTAGAGACTAAATTTGGGCTCGACTAGACTTAATCAAGTCTAGTGCTTAGCCGGTGAGCTTAGTCATCTAATGGGCCACTCACCACAAACCCCAACTAAAGAAACACGGGCTAAAATCAATTCTAAAACACGAAATAAACCCAAATTCGTTGCCATACTACTGGGTGCTTCCAACCTCTTGGCTGGGTTAGCTTGAGAGGTGGGAATCACTTTCAATCAGTTGTATGATGAATTTTTCTTCGGGAATTCGAACTTAGAAAGAAAAATCTGGTCACCCGAACATAAGGACCATCTAATTGACAAAGCCCTAGCCTTGTCTGGCTTGGCTACACCAACCCAAGGGTTGGGTAGTGTATGCAAGGAAGGAGGTCACCTAGACCTCAACTGGTTGGACCTTAGGAGTCACTCCCAAGGAGGTGAGTCACCTCGCCCGGACCATCATCTCCCCATACTTCTACTCCCTCAGCTGCAATGGCTAATCCTGGACCTGGACCTGGACCTAGACCAGGTCAGGACACTAGTAATTTGGACTCGATGGCTTTCCTGGAGGCCTGGGTTGTTGAATCTGAAGAGTGGCATCAGCAGAGCATGGATCGTATCTTGATGATGCTTAACAGAATGCAACATCCACCATAAGGAGAACAACTTCGGGATTTCTATGATGCAGCCGCACCAGTCGTAGCACCTTTAGTCGGGATTCCCGTAGGTAGAGATGCGTTTGAGCTCAAGCCCAATGTGATCAGTTTGATCAGCACTTACTTTTATGGAAACTCAAGTGAAGATCCATTTCAGCACTTAGAGGACCTGGGTCGACTCGTAGAAATGATTTGACCTAGGAATATTGATCTTGGGATTGTTCTGATGAAGCTTTTCCCATTTTCTCTGAGGGACAAAGCTTCATACTGGTTCAAGATCATTAGGAAGCCAATTGGAACCTGGTCAGAATTACGACTTGAATTCCTGCAAAAGTTCTTCCCAATTGGTCGAACGAATGCGATGAGGCGTGCAATCACTACTTTCACCCATGGAGCTGGGGAGAAGTTGCATGAAGCCTGGGACCGATTTCACGACTTTCTTTCGAAATGCTTGCACCATGGTATAGGCAGATGGCACCTACCTCAGATCATTTACCATGGGCTGGATGACACACATCGGTATCTGGCAAATGCATCTAGTGGTGGGAATTTTCTCGCAAAAGATGAGAACATCGCATTTGAGTTCTTCGAATCTTTGGCGGAGAACTCGATGAATGCCACATCCATGAACCATTTCCAACGTCTTGGTCAGCACCGGGTTGGTGTCCATGAGGCTCACATCGAGTCTATTCGAGCAGACATGGATACCATCGTCGAGCAGCTGCATAGAATAAACCTGATCAAGAAAAAGATTGACCAAATTAGTCAAGGTCAATCTGACCTCAACTCTGCTGTTCCATGACCCTCCTATGCACCCCGAGCCCCCCTGCTCGAGTTAATCTACTCACTCACAATTTATCTTCTCCTTATTTAGGAGATCCTGCATATTAGGATCCTATAAACAATCCTGATCTGGCACAATATGACCAGGGTTACACACCACTTGCAAACTATAATACGTATCCCCTTGATGGATATACATCTCAGACGTCTTCGGCCTACGAGGATGTCAGTGCTATTTATGGATACGGGCGTAATAACCCATATTCAGAGACGTATAACCCTGGTTAGCACCAGCATCCGAACTTCTCCTGGTCTGGTAACTCACAGAGACCACATCAAGATCCACATTACCAAACCAGGCAATATGGGAATGCGCAAAACACATACCCTAAGCAGCAGCCATTCCCGTATTAGTAGCACCAACCCTGTTCTATATACCAGCTGCTACACCAAGCTACCAGTCACCCTTCAAAGCAGGTTGACCCTCTAGAGGCACTAAAAGAGGAGCTGCAAGAATCGATGAGGAAATCTACACAGGATAGCTTGTAGATAATGAAGTTGATGGCTGACCAGATACAGACTATACAGAACGCACAAAACTGGCTGTTGCAGGAGCATAGGACTCAGGGAGCCTTGCCCTCCCAACCTATCCCAAGCCCTCGGTATGTGAAAAACCAAGGTGCCCTGCCTAGGTTTCAGGCACCAAAGGGATAGGCACATGCCATATTACAGGCACCCTAGCACCACTTGGTTACGCTCAAGGCCAGCCACATTTGATGTAGAACCTCGCATACTCTGCCCCTTCCGCTCTGCCACCACCACATGGACAGCAAGCTAATGCAAATGCTATCTCATTGAGGAGTGGAAGGAAGACATTCGACCCATCACATAGGCAGGTGGGTCCAGATTTTTCTTACCCTTCGCCATAGGCAGGTTTGACTCATTCTTCATCTTAGGAGCAACCTATGGTAGATAAGGGTAACAGGCCACTTTACCTTGAGATTCTCATCCCTTTTCCTGAGGCTCTGACATGTAATGTAGTGCAGAAGGACACACAGAATTTTGAGGACTTGAAGTCAATGTTCAAGGAAGTACATATTCAGGTCCCCCTCCTTGAGGCAATTGATCACATCCTTGCTGTCGCTCGGTTCATCAAGGACTATTATACCCCGAAGCGACAGCCTGGAATTGGATGACTAGTAGTATTGTCAAAAGAAGCTAGCGCTGTGATTCTAGTTGACTAGCCACCAAAAAAGAAAGACCCTGGTACCCCACTCATATCTTGCTTCTTATAGGATTTTGCATTTGATTGGGCCCTTCTAGATCTGGGTTCATCCATCAACCTAACTCCCACTGCCATATTTGATCAATTTCGATTTGGGGAGTTAAAGCCTACCTCGATCACGATCAAGCTGGCTGATAGATCAGTAAAAACAACAAGGGGGGTGGTTGAGAATGTGATTGTAAAAGTCCATGGATTCTACTTTCCCAGCAGACTTTTTCGTTCTCGATATGGAGGTTCCTCCTAATCTCTAAGATGCACCAATCATTTTGGGTCGCCCTTTTCTAGCGATAGCTCTAGCAAACATTGATTATGCATTTGGGTGCATGGAGATAGCCCTAGGTAGTGAGAGACTTTGACTTGACATATTCAGGGCATCAACGAATTTTGACTGCGGTCGCATAGAGGAGGATGGTGAAGACGAAGATTCGGCATACTGTGATAACATTAGGCTCCTTTGTGACAACCTAATGTCTCACTCGTCTGCACTATCAGGGTTTTTGGACCATGATCCACAAAATACTAAGACCACTGCACCACACATATCTCCTCGAGGATCTGATTGTTTAGGGTGTGTTTCTGACCATAGCACCCATGAATCTAGCTATCCTGATCCGTACACTATTGGATTGCTCCTATTGTTACAGGAAGACGTGACCACAACTAACGGGTTTCCCGTTAATGCAGTCGCAACCAACTATCTCATAGGTCGCGAATCAGCGGGAATTCGCACGCATCTGGATCACCATATTCCCACCTTCGAGTTTGCTCCTCCTATTCCCATCTCTGACTCTGACCCACCCATGATTGAATTGAAGCCCTTACTTGACTCACTTATGTATGTGTTCTTGGGCGAAAGTGAGACATATCCAGTCATTATTAGTGCCCACTTAACCCAAGAACAGGAGCATCAATTGATTTCTATGCTATAAGACCATACGGCTGCTATAGGGTGGAGCATTGCTGATCTTTGTGATATTCACCCCTCATATTGCACTCATTACATTTACCTGGATGAGGTGGTGAAACCTTCAAGACAACCTTAAAGATGACTAAACCTGAACATCCTAGAGGTTGTTAAGAAGGAGATCATCAAATGGCTAGATGCAGGTATTGTATACCCAATCTCTAACAGCCAATGGGTGAGTCCGATCCAGATAGTACCCAAGAAAGCAGGACTTACCGTAGTGAAAAATGATAAAGGTGAATCCATCCCATCCCGCACTGCGACATCTTGGTGGGTCAGCATCGACTACAGGAAACTGAACATGGCTACCCAGAAGGATCACTTTCCCTTGCCTTTCATTAATCAGATCTTGGAATGGTTAACCGGATGCAGTTTCTTTTGTTTTCTGGATGGATACTTCAGGAATAACCAAGTAGTGATTAGCCCAGAAGATCAAGATAAGACCACATTCACATGCCCCTTTGGAACATTCGCTTTCAAACGGATGCCCTTTGGCCTCTACAACACACCAGCAACATTTCAGCATTGTATGATGGCCATCTTCTTTGACATGATTGGGGACTATGTGGAACTGTTCATGGATGACTTCTCCATTTTTGGAGATGATTTCGCATCTTGTCTTGATAACCTCACCAAAATCCTGAAATGGTGTATTGAGGTAAACCTAGTACTATCCAAGGAGAAAATCCATTTCGTGGTTAGGGATGGCATAGTACTAGGGCATAGGATCACTAAAAATGGACTCGAGTTCGATTGAGCTAAATCTGAGATTATTTCCCACTTACCGCCAGCTAGCTCGGTCAAGTAGATCAGATCATTCATGGGTCACGTCTACTTCTATCAGTGATTTATATGAGGTTTATTGAAAATTGCATGACCTTTGGCGAATCTCCTTGTTGCCGATTCCCCATTCGAATTTGACACCTCGTGTCTCAGTGCCTTCACGACTTTACGAAGTGCTATCTCTGATTCCTCGATTCTCCAACCACCTGACTAGTTGGTTGATTTCGAGATGATGTGCGACGCTTTTGATTTCGCTGTCGGTGCTATTCTTGGCCAGTGTCGAGAAAAATAACCTTTTTTCATATACTATGCTAGCAAGACGCTGAATGAGGCTTAGTGCAATTATACTATCACTGAAAAAGAATTGCTAGCAATAGTATTCGGGTTGTAGAAATTCAGATCTTATTTATTAGGGTCCAAAGTTCTCATCTTCACTGACCATTTTGCCCTTCGGCATTTGTTGGTAAAGAAGGATGCCAAACTGCAGCTCATCAGATGGATCCTTCTATTGCAAGAATTTGATATTGAAATCCACGACAAAGTCGGAAAGCAGAATGTTGTGGCAGATGACCTATCCAGACTGGACCCAGCCCACGTTCCTTATTCCCTGCCAAATCACGACCAATTTTCGGATGAATCCCTTTTGGCAGTTCACTCTGTTGAGTTCCCCAGGTACACGGATATCGCAAACTATCTTGCCGCAGGCAAGATTCCCGCGAACCTATCCAAGGACCAGAAACTGAAATTCACTGCGGAGGCCAAATTCTACTTGTGGAATGACCCACTGCTCTTCAGCATTGGAGAAATAAGATTATTTGAAGATGCATCCCAAATTCGGAGACCCCTAGTGTGTTATCCTTTCGCCACAATGATGCTTGTGGTGGTCATTTCTCGAGATAGGAAGTCGCTACAAAAATTTTGCAGTCAGAATTTTTTTCGCCAACTATTTTTAGAGATACACACGAATACGCCCGACACTGCAAACGATGCCAGTCGGTCGGTTCTATGACCAAGAGAAACATATGCCACTCTAACCCATCATGGTTGTAGAAGTGTTCGATGTCTGGGGCATCGATTTTGTGGGCCCTTTTACGAACTCACATGGCTCGAGTATATATTACTAGCCGTTGACTGTCTCGAAGTGGGTCGAGGCCATCCCGGTGAGACGGGTTGATCATAAGACCATCACTTCTTTTGTACAGCAATACATCTTTGAGAGATTCGGAATACCCCATGCTCTAATTAGAGATGGGGGAGCCACTTCATCCACACCCATTTCAGGTCGTTATTAAAGAAATATGGGGTACATCACCGTATAGCCACCCCGTATCACCCACCGACCAATGGGCAGGCTGAAGTGTCTAATCGTCAGATCATGTTGATTCTCCAGAAGACCACTAGACTAGACAGGAAGGACTGGTCCAATAAATTAGTTGATGCACTCTAGGCATATCTGACCGCGTACAAGGCCCCACTTGGAATGTCACCATATCGTATGATATATGGCAAGGCCTGTCACCTTCCTGTAGAGCTGGAACACCGTGCCTTTTGGACGGTGAGAAAATGTAACCTTGACCTTGATGCAGGAGGTCAAGAACGAAAACTCCAGCTCAGCAAATTAGAAGAGATTCGACGGGAGGCCTATGAGAATGCATTGATATACAAGGACAAGACCAAGGCCTTTCTTGACCGCCACATCTGGAGAAAAACATTCACGCCCAATCAGCAAGTCTGGTTGTTCGATTCATGATTAAAACCTTTCACAGGGAAGCTCAAGTACAAGTGGACTGGCCAGTATGCTGTGATTCACCCATATCCTAATGGGGCAATCCAGATCAGGGACCCAAAATCTAGACATATATTATGATAAATAGCCAGCACCTCAAGCCATTTTTGGCCCAAGAACCTCCTCCAACTGACGAGATCATTCATCCTATTGCGGACGTGTGATTGAGTTTTCGCCCAGCTGAGGCATTAAACTCAGCATCTACTCCGTGTCCATCACCCTATACATATTCATTTTTACATATAGCATATTTTTCCTTTTAGCATATTTTCTTTCTGCATATTGAATACTATCAAGTTGGCCGGTGCTGAATGTATAATTTCAGGAGCAATTACTGGTGATTTCTACCCATCTACTCCCTGCTGTATTTATTTTCTCTTACATTCATGCTTGAGGACATGCAAGAACCTAGGCATGAGGGGGTAGAAACAGTAAAACTGAAAAATTTTTTTATGCCAACATTTAGGGAAACCTACATGTCAAACCTACTTTAGGACCCTAAATAAAAGAACAACCGACTCCACCTCCAATGCTCTCATTGAAGCTAAAAATCATCCGCAACAACCATTTCCGACTCACTTGCTCACCTTTTGTTCAAAATTTAGGGTCAAGCTGAATGTAACCTGAAAGGGAATTTTATGAAGTACAAATTATACAAGGTTACTTGTTTATAGCATATATACATAGTGCATCCATGAATAAGATTTTCATCAAGTGAATGCATTAGGGATTTTATCCTCTAGTTGATTCCTGTAATCTGGAATCCAGTAAAATTTTTCACACACACGTAGAATTTGCATTGGATTCACGGTGAAGGCTAATAAACGTGTTTAGTCTGTTGAGATGAAGCAATGCTTCCTCTCCTGAACCCCTGGACAGTGTTTTAGGAGTTAGGCAGATTTTCTTCCAAAAATCCACCAAATAGTGTGATATGAGAGTAGAGTGTACTGGTGCTCTAAGATTATCACAAGGAATCTGGAATCCTGGATAATTAGGTGATGATACTCGGAGATAAGGCATAGTTTTCACTCTCGGTTCCTACATATACATTTTGTGTGAATTTTGAGAGCCACCAAATAAGGCAAATACGCAGAGAGCAAGTTTTCATAAAACTAGAGCTAAGGTTGATGGTCATGACCATTCCTTACGAAATCCTCGGCTGAAGGAGGGTATTGATGTTAAGGTCAGAAATACACCATCCTATCCATCTCTCCCAATGCCGTGAGTAGGCACTTCCACCAAATAAGCCACCTAATGCCTCTTGACTACCACCAATCTCTAATAATGTCTCCTCAATAAAGTTCATGAATGTATGCTAGCTTGTGTTGTGTTGAATAAAAGAAAAAAAAAATTACATAGAAAAAAATATGAAAAAAGAGAGAAAAAAGGAAAAAAGAAGAAAGACAAAGGAAAAGAAAAAAAAATTTGGAAGAAGTAAAGAGCAGAAAAAGAGTTTGTAAATATTAGTATTTATTTCATTTGCATTGAGGTAATACCACCAAATAAATTTGAGATCCACCAAATATGGCCTTAACCTATTTTTCTGTGTTTTTGACAGCCCTAATATTTGCTGAGGAATTCTGACTTAGTGTTAGAGTTATGGAAACTCAATTAAAGTGTTAATGCTATGTGAGACCACCAAATATAGGTCATATATGTAAATCTTGTGAGATTGTGAGCTCTAAGAAAAAGAAAGAAAAGGAAAGAAAAACAAAAAGAGAAAGAGAGAATGAATACAAAGGAACCAGAAGAGAGCATAGTTTTTCTTGTCTTTCTCTGAGTTGAGTTAATTGATAATCTGGGAATCTAGATTATGAAATACTAATCTCTATGTAGCACCAAGTGAGAGTGAGCCACCAAATAAACATCGTAGCCCTCATAGATTCTCTACCTAAGCCTAAAGCGGGGGTGAAATTCATAGAATATCTTGAATACCTCGAGAGAAGAAGTCCTCTTATCCCGGTAGAATTTTACTAGGGTCAAGTACAGGCTTTAGAGATGAATTAGTTTTTCACTTGAATCCGTTGCAAAAGCTACATAGCTACACTTTCACGATTGTCTGGATTTCTAGAGCATAGGATGAAAACAAAAAGGAGAAAAATCTCCACGCATACACTTGATAAAATAATCAATCCCTTAGGGACCCTTCTGTGAATAATTTAGTCTCACATTTGCTAGGGACTAGCAAGATTTAGGCATGGGGGTATGATTCCATAGCAATCATTAGTCTTAATTGACCTAAATTAGTCTAGGCATAGTATAAGTTATGGTAATTCACATATGCATAAGCATTACTAGCACGTTTACTGCTTTTCTTTAGCTATGCATAAAACATTGCTATAATGTACTTGTTGAACGTGAGAGTTGCTATGCTAACGTGTTTGATTTTGAAAAACCTGTTGTCATAGTATGGAAGCGAAGAACTCGTGTTCAACAAATAAAATTTATATTGGAATGGAAATCCTGGGTCGAACACAGGGAGACGGACGTTTGATTTAAAAATACGCATTTGATTTATTTGTCATGAAGTAAATTAATTGATTAGAACTATCTAACTATTTACAATAAATAGAAGAGAGTGAGAGAGAAAGAGAGATAGAGAGAATATTACAAACAAAAATTAAAAAGAGATGTAGTATGAACTTGGAATTTCATTATTAGAAAAATTGTTCATTATAGTAGAAAGCGGAAAAATGACTACATTAGGAAGCAGTAAATCTACTCTAGAAAGTAGTAAATCTATTCTAGAAAGCAATAAAAGGAATGGGGAGAGAGATATCCTCCTCGATGGTCGCTTGGAGGACGAGCTGGACGGGATGACTCCTGGACGAAGGAGGATGGAGTAGGACAAAGGAGGGCAAAGCAGAAGAATGCGAATGGGGAAGCACGTCATCGTTGTCGCGGGATCCACTTCCGAAAAGGGACGAAAAATTGACTTTATCTCGCGAGAAGCATCCAGGGTGTGGGACAAGCCTCTCTTCAGCTTTGGAGAGGGAGAGAAGAGAAGGAAGGGATGAGAATTTTATATGGTGGGGGTCTCCTTTTATAGTTGCATGGAGTAGGGGAAATTTGGTCAATACAGCTCTAAAAAATTAATTCAGGACCGTTAGTGACGGATAAAACCATTACTAAAGGTCCGAACGTGGCCTTCGTGGGCTGCACACGCCCGCCCACTCACCTTCCACTCCTTAACACGCGTTAACGTACTTTAAATCTCAGTCGTTCGATTGTGAGATCGAACGACTGAGATGTGTCCATCGCCTGCCTCAGCCGCGCGCCTCATCGCATGTGATGCCACGTCTTCACCGCTAGTCTAATGGTGCGTGAGTGCTAACGGTTGTGCACAGCCGTTCAGTGATGATCCGACGCTCCTCACGCCGCTCGCCCGCATCGGCTCGCCCGCGCCCGCTCGCCTGCGCCCTGCGATTCGAACGCTCACCCCTCCTTCACGTAGGCTCTCTCACACACTACGCTGCGGTGGGGAAAAGGGCGCACTATTGAATTGCGGTGCGGTTGCCCATGGACATTGGATGGCAATCGAACGACCATCATTCAACGTGCGGTTGGCTCCAAAATCAGCTGGCTGGTTTGGGTGGCTGGGATGGCACCATGTGGTGCCATCTTGGCCATCCATCTTCTAGATGATGTAGATGGTGCCACGGTTGTCGGATTGAGTCGATTTTCATGCCGTTAGGCTGTGATCGTCGATCCGAATCCATCCCTAAAGTTGGATTTGTCATTTAAAGTGTGAATTCACACCATCTTGGCCCTTGATCTTCTATGGTTCCCCAATCTCTATCTGATGCTACAGGTGTCTAATTGGGGCGATCTTGGAGTCGTTGAACTCCAATCGTCGACCTGACCACATCTGTACGGTTGGATCTTCGATCTAAGGCCCTGATAAAAAGTTTGCCCTGTCCCTAGACATAAAAGGTGACAATTAATCTCCATTTTATTCAAACTAATATAAATGCAAGATGATGCATGTTATGCAATATTTATTGTATGTAATGCGATCCTATGCTTAAGAACATGCATAAATTGACATCTTATGCAATGTAAACATGTTTACATCACACCCCCATGCCTATCTTTTGCTTGTCCGTAGCAAAAACTATATGCTATTTATAAAAGAATTTGGTTGGATTATTTGGGTTTGACTTATTTTCAATCACTAAGAAAATGTCTACTTCGGATCTGAACTTTCAAAGACACAACAGTGCCTGAGTATCTGCCAAAATGCAGACTGCCTCAAGCCCTCCCATTATTCGAAGAAAAATTTCTTTTTCTCTTTTTCCTCTTTTCTAATTTTTTTGGATTTTCAACTTTTAGGGTTTAAGAGTGGCTTTCTACGGCCATTCAACTCACCCAGGATTTGATAAGAACCCTAAGTTCTAAGCATCTTATTGTGAATGTGATAGACTCGTTGACCCACAGTTAAAATGGACTTCGAATTTCTACGCCTCTAGGTGACCTTAAAAAGAGAATTCTGCCTAAAGGTGTATCTTTAGAACCGATAGCTTTCTCCCTACTTTTATTTTTACGGGGTCAACACAGGGGTGCATCCAGTGTATATCTCCCTGGTTTATT
Source organism: Thalassia testudinum (assembly GCA_037157565.1). NCBI lineage: Eukaryota > Viridiplantae > Streptophyta > Magnoliopsida > Alismatales > Hydrocharitaceae > Thalassia > Thalassia testudinum. The sequence continues at coordinate 91,804,056 of JAZHRO010000014.1, read as the reverse complement.
ATACTTCTTCGCTTCATCCTAAGTGTGTTGGGAATTTTCAGTGCATTTATTGAGCTGGGTTCTAGACAAATGGTCGATGAGCTGTTACCACCGACAACTTGCCAGTCATACTCGAGCGGCGAAGTGTGGCTTATTTCCTTTTTTTCCTTTTCTCCCTTTTTTTTTTAATGTTTAAGTAGGTGGCTTCCCTGGTCTAAGATTTAGCTAAAGGCAGCAAAAAGAGAAAGGTCTAGTGACTGGGCTCTAGACAACCTACCTATGGGCTGTTACCCACGATAACTTGCCAGCCATATCACCCTAGAAGGTTCATTAGCTACCTAATTTCCGTTAAAATAACCGAACAACGAGTCAGTGACAAGATAGTGTGTAGATGCTTAAAACTCAAAGTTCCTGCAAATCAGAGGGTAGGTTGATAAGTCGTGTACTTATCACCCAAACTTATTTGCTCCAATTAAAATAGAATTTAGGTTGGTGAGGACCCGAAAAACAAATCCACATTTCAATGGTTACACGGGCTGATTAAGTCCAAAGACCTGAAGGGTCTTTGTGTTCAAATCATAATGTAGTATTTCCTAAGATTGAAAATTTTCTTAAACCCAAGTTCTCTTTCCTAATTCCACAATTTTTTTTTTAATAAAAGAAAACAAATCTACAGAGATGATGAATAAATTCAGAGATGAATATCCACCCCCGCTTGCCTATCTAATGCAATGTCCTCATTGTATTGAAAAGACATAAAACAGAGTGGAATAGCGTATAAAGCACCTGAATTGCATGAATGTCAGGTCCGCTCCGAGATGAAAACTAAAAAGAACTGTATACGTGCTGAATTTAGTGCCTTCAGCTAGGCACACTATATAAAGACGAGAAATAAAGAATTCACAAGTGCAGGTCAGAATCAGAATAAACAAAAGAATCCTCTAACCTGTTAGTAGATGTCCACAAATGTGGACCATATTGTGGTGCAGACCAATACCACATAATCGAGACTATCTCAGGTTCTGGATAGAAATTACCCAAAACCTAAAGTCAGTATGTAAGCGGGGTCGGGCCTACGATTTATGAGGATGCAACCCAAGAACAAAAAGTTGGGTTACAGAGAATTCAAGCTCAAAAGGATAATCATTGAATGTGTGCTTGGGTTTGACATCCTTAGAACAAATGTCGTAAAGGTCCTATTTTGATGGTTTCAGCTTAACAGGAACCCTTCGACTCTATCTTCTACTTCCTCCAGAACTTGCATCCCAAATCAAAGTTTCCCTGCTCCTATCCTCCTCATTCAGCATGTCAAATTCCAAGACCTCTTGCATATTAATCACCCCATCAGAAATCTCCAAGTCTAAATGATGTGGCGAATCAGAATTGACTTGGGTTTAATTATCTCAGAAATAGAATCATCGATAAGCTCAATGGGGTGTAACTGACAATCAGGGCATTGAATTGAATCCTCTAGAAAATGTGATTCTGGATCCGTAATGTGAGCCCCAATAAGATCAGTTTTATCAATTATTGGGCTATCAAATGATCTATCAGATTCCTCAGGCCCAATCATCTTACAAAAATCATATTCTATAAACTTGTGTGACTTCGCAACTTGAATCTTCACCATCAGTATCAAAGAAATCAAGATACGTATTAATGTAAGTCCCAAAATCATCTGTCACTTTCTGTTCCAAGGAGACATACATTTCGTCGTATCCTGGCTCAAGGATCTCAGGTGAAGAAATCAGATCATCCTTAATTGGTTGCTCTAATTCAATCTGGTCAGCCTCGTAACACGTGTTCACCCCAATAGGTGCCTGAGCGGGTTCTGTCATTGGCTCTCCTGAAGGGAGTTCATCCTGGGAATCATCCCACGACTGAACTAAAGCAACCACAATTCTCATCCTCAATTTCACTAACTTCCCAAGTAGAAACTCACTCGGTTCTTATCCTTAACATCCTGGAGCCAATCCAACAAATACTTGTTCAAATCATCAATCATTTCAATCAGAGGCTCCAATCTTTCAATGGAAGGTGTGGGTTGAACTTATAAAGATTGTATGGTATTCCTCAAGTTAGCCAGAACCTTATCTTGAACCTGGTTACCCTAAACCAAATGAGTTGGTTCAGGGTTGGGCAGGTTTGGTATCAATGCAGAGGAGTTAACGAATTGAAATTCATTATACCCTTCCTAATAATAGGTCATTTCGGATTGTTCAAAAGGTGGTGATGACCTAAAGGCAGTGTAATCAGAGGATGGGTAAGGATCAGTATGTCCTTGATTGTAGATCTTATTAGGTTGTTCATGAAAGGTTGATGATTTATAATCGATGTGTCTCTGAGAAGGATAGAAATCACAATCATAGTGTTCAGGGCTAGACCATAAACACGGAGGTCCGGAACTATATCTCCAATCCGAGTTATCCCAACTAATTGATGGTTGATTACAGTACAAGTCAGGATAATCGTCATGTTGATGATAATTCAGAACAGGAGGGAAAGAGCGGAAATGCATATAATATGTGGAAGGATTCATGATAGATGGGAGGAACAAAGGCGCCTTGCAATGCAAGCAATCAAACCTGTCCTTAAGTGGGCTAGCCTAATGACCTACAGACTCCAAAAACCCATTTTGAGATAAAGGAACGATTTGATCTACTTCTGTCTATTCAATCCAACCAGTTAGAAAGAGGGACTGGGGAGAAGGTTCTTTCTTCCGCTTATGCCTCCAGTTCCTAGTCTACCCCCCAGTTGCGATCGTCTAATTCTGCTCCCCTAGCTAGACATCAGATTGAATAGTAGAAATAGACTAATCGAAAATAATCTCGTTCTGGGCTCTGAAGAGCGAGTCGAATCCTTAAGGCCAACGTTTACTCTATTTTATTTAGGGCTAGGTTTGAATGTGCTTTGGAATGTGATGGGCCCTTTATATAGGTTGTGCCCTTAATGATTGATTGATTTGTGTGTGCGTACACAACCAATGATTTTCAAGCAAGATTATTTTTTTGATGTGGTGAATTTTAGAGTTTAAATCTTGCTTAGTAGCTTTTAGGATTCAACTTTATTTATTTTCAAACAAGTTTTGTTGTCACACCAGGTTTTGCAAGCACAGGTGAAGATGTTTTCCTTTAAAACTTAAAAGAATGTGGAGCGCCTGGTAAATCCCTAAGAGTTGAACCTAAGTGGTAGCTACTTGATGAGTTGATTTTAATTGAAGTGGTATGGCCTAATCAATTCAAACAATTGGCCTATTGCACCACTTAATTAGGCACATAAGTGATTTCCAAATCTGATTTCTACTCAATTATGTGTTTGAATGTGTGTATCGGCTCCAATGGTTGGTTTACCGGCCGAGTTTGAAAATCAGATGAGGTTATGTAACTCTATGAGATTTTTTTCTCTTTTTAAATGTGGAGGTTGGGGCTGGTGAAGGTGTCAAACAACAAGCAATCTAACCTTAGAGTTTATAAGAACACCTAGGTTGATTGATGTTTGTGTTATTATGTGGTGAAATGAAATCTAATGGGTGGGAGGTGAGGTATAACTCACAGAACCATTAACAGCACTTTTCACCAATCTACCGCTTTTGCTCGTCTCAAAAGAGTACCTGCAATTACAATAAGATAGGAGAGAAGTGAGGTAAATGATTCGTAAGTTGTAAAAATGCGAAGAAAAATCAAAGCTCGTCGCCTCCCCGGCAACGGCGCAAAAATATTGAACGAGCGACTTGCTACGCTAACGTGTTTGGTTTTGAAAAACCTGTCGTCGTAGTATGAAAGCGAAGAACTCGTGTTCAACAAATAAAATTTATACCGGAATGGAAATCTCAGGTCGAACATAGGGAAGCGAATATTTTTTTTAAAAATACTCGTTTGATTTATTTGTCACGAAGTAAATTAATTGATTAGAACTATCTAACTATTTACAGTAAATAGAAGAGAGAGAGAATATTACAAACAAAAATAAAAAACAGATGTAGTATGATCATGGAATTTCATCATTAGAAAGATTGTTCATTACACTAGAAAGCAGGAAAATGATTACACTAGGAAGTAGTAAATCTACTCTAGAAAGCAGCAAATCTATTCTAGAAAGTAGTAAAAGGAATGGGGAGAGAGATATCCTCCATGACGGTCGCTTGGAGGATGAGCCGGATGGGACGACGCCTGAATGAAGCAAGACGGAGCAGGACGAAGGAGGGAGAAGTAGAAGAACGGGAACGGGGTAGCACGTCATCGTCGTCATGGGATCCACTTCCGAAAGAGGATGAAAAATTGACTTTACATCACGAGAAGCATCCCGGGTGTGGGACAAGCTTCTCTTGAGCTTTGGAGAGGAAGAGAAGAGAAGGGATGAGAATTTCGTATGGAGGGGGTCTCCTTTTATAGTTGCAAGGAGTGGGAGCAATTTGGTCATTACAACTCTAAAAACATTAATTCAGGACCTTTAGTGACAGATAAAACTATCACTAAAGGTTCGAACGTGGCCTTCGTGGGCGGTGCGCATGCGCCCGCTCGCCTTCCACTCCTCAACACACCTTCACATACTTTAAATCTCAGCCGTTCGATCGTGAGATCGAACGGTTGAGATGCATCCATCGCCTGCCTCAACCGAGTGCCTCATCGCTTGTGATGCCGCATCTTCGCTGCGCATCTAATGGCGCGTGAGCACTATCGGGCACGTGCAGCTATTCGATGATGATCCGACGCTCCTTGCGCCAGCTCTCCCGTGCCCTGCAATTTGAACGCTCGCCTCTCCTTCACGCAGGGACTCTCACCCACTACGCTGCAGAGGGGAAAAGGGCGCACTGCTAAATTGCGGTGCATGTACCCATGTCCGTTGGATGGCAATCCAATTGCCATGATTCAATGCCCGGTTGGCTCCAAAATCAACTGGGTTGGTTTGGGTGGCCGAGATGGTGCCACATGGCGCCATCTTGGCCGCCTATCTTCTGGATGATGTAGATGGTGCCACAGTTGTCGGATTGAGTTGATTTTCACGCCGTTAGGCTGCGATCGTCGATCCGAATCCATCCGTGCAGTCGGATTTCTTGTTTGAACTGCGGATTCACACCATCTTGGCCCTTGATCTTCTAGGGTTCCCCAATCTCTATCTAATTCTATAGGTGTCTGATTAGGGAGATCTTGGAGTCGTTGAACTCCAATCGTCGCTCTGTTCACATCTGTATGGTTGGATCTTCGATCCGAGGCCCCGATAAAAAGTTTGCCCTATCCCTAAACATAAAAGGAGACAATTAACCTCCATTTTATTCAAACTAATCTAAGTGCAAGATGATGCATGTTATGAAATATTTATAGTATGTAATGCAATCCTATGCGTAAGAACATGCATAAATAGACATCTTATACAATATAAACATGTTTACATCAGTACTGATTACGTGCATTATGTCAATTACAGGTAATAAACCAATCAGAAGCTAGATCTGAAGAATAAAGAATAAATGGTGTTGTAGCAGAGTTGGAGTAGAAGACTTAGAATAGATGTATTAGATAATAATGTAAGGGAGTAAAGATATGCTATTCTATTAAGTAGGAATAAAGAAATAAATTGTGAAGAACTTAGGTCCATCCTAGCCCTAGGACAGCTTAGAAGCTTCCCTCAGCCTAAGCCATCCTTAGATTAGGTCATCGCACCCTAGGAAACCTTAAAACCCTAAATCTAGCCTCTATCTGGATGTCCAGATAAGTTATAGAATGTCCATAACCCTTAGCCAACTCTCGCACACCTTAAACCCACTTCTGTAGTGCTATTAGACGTCCAGACACTTTGTCAAACATCGAATTTCTACAGAATGCCCAACACAGAACCTAGAATCCCTCTTGACTCTGATTGGATGTCCAGACAATAAGTCTAGACTTCTAATTTTTCACTATAAGATGTCTGACACTATTATTGGACATCCAGAACTACCCTCCAGACCCTGTTTTGAGATTCAAGCCATGATCTGGGATGTCTAGGTCCCTAAACCCAATTCCAACCCCATAGGAACCTAAATTAAGGTGCCCTAACCGTAGTACATATCCTCTAGACCTCCCTAAGGACCTAATTAGGTCCTCACTATACCTAATTGACTTGGATCTTAGTTAATTCCATCAGCCTATTCAATTAGACTCATTGAGTCTAATTGAGCCCTAATCTCAGCACACACTATCCATTTGGAGTTAGTGAGAGTCCAATTGACCTAGACCTCACTTAATTGAGTTATTTTACTCTCAATTAAGTTTTCACACACCCAATTAAACTAGCATTAATTTTAATTGCACTTTACCTTAGTGAATTAGGATTTACAACCCTAATTTGAGACCTACCTTGACCTAAACCCGCTAGAACCTAACCTAATCAACCTAGCCACCTAAGTTTTGACCCACACACACCCACACACACCATCCAAATGAGAATACCTAGCCTAGAGTTCTCTAAAACTCTCTACCATGTGTTGTTGCCTTGGTTGCTAAAATTAGCAACCAAGAGCCATTCAATTTTTAGATCCACATTTGGTGGTTGTAAAAAGCACCATCCATCCTCTCTCTCTCTCACTCTCCCACGAGCTCCCACCAAAGGCCTCCCTAGAGAATCCTATAATTCTCTAGCGAGCCTCCCCTAGGTCTATAAAAAGACCTAAGGGGTGGCCATTTGCACCCATTCTCTCTTGGCGTCCATTTAGCATAGCTACATTCCACCTTCACTCCACCTTCACGAGTTGCTTCACCATGGCCACCACCATCTCCATGCCAAGATGTTGGATCACCTCCTCAACCTCTCTCGAAGGGCCGACCTAAGCACCATTGGCTGCCCCTCCTCCTCTCAACCACTCAAAGGCCATCGGAAACCACCTCCGAATGCCCATATTTCTTCTAGATTAATATCTTAGTTCTTCATAGTTACATGCTTTTATTACTGCTTAGTAGTGTAGCTCTTTATTCTCCCTCAATGAATCATGCAAAATCCACCCATAGATTCATGTATGCGATGATTTTTTGTTAGTTAGATTTATGTTTTCAAGCTTTCCTCTATAAACTTTCCTCTAGTTCCATGTTGCAAACACCCACCTGAATGAATGAAAGAAATTTTTTTTATATATATCTCTGTGTTGAGAATCACCATGAGCTTATTGATTGCAATATATTTTGTGTGATTAAATTTGCCTACCTTTAATTATTATCTATTGCAACCAGCATGTTGGTACCAGAAAATATTGAGGATTTACCTATTACTGCATTTTCTGTAAATAGTCACCACATAACTAGATTTGTTCGTACTGAAACTCACACTTTCACATTTTTCATTTATCTAACACATGTGCACGTAATCAGGGTTCATAATGAAAGTGGCAAAACATTGATCGAACGATTATAAATCGACGTGCGATTTTAGACAAGTAGTCCAAAAAAGATTGATTTCAAATTTGCATAAATACGTCCCAGAGACGAACGACCGGGACTCAAGTCTCGTTATCCTTACAAAATCATTTTTCTGATGAACATTTTAGCCCGACTATACTACGATTTCCGACGATTTCAAAATGTGCAAAAAATGGGATTGTCTATTGTCATAGAACTTATACAAAATAACCTAAATGGATGATGATGCATGTTGTGAAATATTTATAATGCATGATGCTTCTATGACACTAAGAATATGCATAAATGGCATTTTTGGCTAATTAGATGTATGCACATCACTTTTCAATGCACAATTACATAGTTTTCCTGGATAACAAAAATCCAAGTGGACCAACCCATATATTATCCTAAAAACTAATCCCTATGGCATAGTTGACTTTTTGGACCCAAAAACAAATACTTCCTTTTAGGGCAAAGGACATAGATTAAAGCCCTATTTAGATAACTCCCAAAATCTCCCTTCAGAATCACTCGATTTAAGTGACTTACCTGACCATGACAATTGATGTGCTTCACTTCTGGCTAAATGAAGTTAAAGATAACACAAGATGGGAGGTAACCCATCATTTTTTTTGTTTTCCTTTTTCTCTTTCATTACAGAGGTTTTGACTATCCTCAGCATGACTACCTTCACTACGGTGTTATCTTTTCCCTTCTTAATGCATGCAAGCATGGCATATCTTAAGCATTGGGGGGATGTTTTAAATTTTGACAATCGTTTTACGATTTTCAAAAGCTAAAAACATTCAAAAAAATTTCATTTTGCATGCATCTACAAAAAAATTAGAAACATTTCAAAACACTTTTTGAGGAAAATTTGAAAATTGGGATTAAGGTTGAAGGTTCACTTCAAGGTACAATGGGATTTAAACTTTAACAAACTAGGATTAGGATGTGGATCTAAGTGTTAGAACTTTTGGGTCTACTTTACGCTAGATCAAGTATCTTTTAATAAATTCCTCTTGAACTCTTGATGATTCAGGTAACTAAATCTCATTCTGCGACATAAAAATTACTTGACTTAGTGTCTAGCACAAAAACTTGCATCTCTTTTGGAATCTTTATGTCAAAAGTTTCATGCACAAAGCCAACATTACCCAAGCCCAAAAACATCTATAAAATTTAGAAAAGCCCCTTGTTTAGTCTTAGTGAAAATTTGAGGCAAATGATTGGTGTGAGTTCCTACCACTGAGAAGGAGGAAAATGCCTCCTTTGAGGATGTGATGTCAACATGCTACTGCCTCAGTGTTGCTCCATATCTTTAGATGAAGCATTAAGGTGTAATTTTTTTTCTCATGTGTCTTGGACGATGCTCTACCTATAGTGTCAGAGCAAGGGCCTGAGTTCATTTGGAGCACTAGTTTACAAAGCATTGTGTTATGGGGTTCTGAGCTCCTAGGGTGTGTCTTAGATGATACTATCTCAAAGTGTTGGCACCAGAGCCCCCTAGAGGATTAGTAATGGGAATGATGATCCTAACACATTTGTAGTAGGATTGATCTAAGAATAAACAAAGGGGAAATAAAAAAAAGTTCTCAATAACACAACCATATCCTAATAATGTTGGCTTTTCACAAACCACTGACACAAGATTTTAATAGTTATACAAGTTGCGAGTCGGATTCGAGAACTAAGGAAATCCTAGCTACAAAAATGATATCAAGCCATTTGAATTTAAAAGGAGTTAACTTGTGAATTTGTAAAAGATACATTTATCTTGATTCATCTAACCTTTGGATCCAAAAATGAATCCTAATGTTTTATCTCCAACAAATCCCATACCTTTTCTATTTTCAATCAAACCAAAGACTCATAATTTTATTCTCTTTAAAGGTAAAAAATTATTTTTAGTCTTTCCCAAAAGTTCATTTTATGAAGATCAATTTTGCTATGAGGCTAGCAAAAGATAAGAAAGAGGGTGTGATAAATGCTAGTTTATCATAGTTCTTATGCCTTAATATAGACCTATCTCTTAGGATTTTAACTCTGCAAATGAGTTTCTGGGTTGCATTTAGGCATTCCACTATGTTAGGCATGCATTGCATATTTTGTCTTTTTTAACATGGGTATGTGAGTGTCAAGGATAAGCAGAAAGCCAGATCCCGTAAAACCCTGACACTTTAGAAGGTAGAAGATGAAAAAGAAGCACAATTTAGTTGGTCATGGCAGCTCATGATAGCTCAACTTAGCTAACATCAGCTAAATTCCAACTGAGCTTAGTTGAGAGTAGCTCATCCCAACTCCATTTAGTTCACCTTAGCTGAATGGGAGCTCAACCTAGCTTAACTTAGTTGGTCCCAACTAACCCTTGCTAAACTTAGTTGAAGCTAGCTCATCTTAGCTGCACTTAGTTCACTGGGAGCTCAGGCTAACTCAACATAGTTGGCCTCAGCTCTAGTTCAGCACCTTCCAGCTCTACTCAACTCTCGGTAGGTAAACTCCTTCTAGCTTAGTTACTAGTTCACAACTAGTAGCTATGCTGGCTAAGGATCCTTCAAGAGAAGCAAGTCTAGCGTAACCCAGCTCTGGAATAGTTGAGACTAGCTCAACTCAGCTCAACCCACATAACTTAGTAGCTAGCAAAAGAACTGGCTAGGTAAGATGAGTAGCTAAGCTCCTAAGATGACCTCTTCAGACAGTATCAACTCTGAGAAGATTAACTCAGCTTCAGTCAGCTCTTATTTCCCTCCTCAGTTTAACTCTGCTAGCTAAGCTAGCCAAGCTAGCTCAGCTTAGCTCCAACTCCCCTAGGTTGGCCAACCAACACCTCAAAAGCCTTCCTAGCTAGCTCTACCGAATACACCTAACCCTAGACCCACCTAAGCTACCTACTCTACCCACCTTTTGGCTCCAACCACAACAACCCTTTCACCCCTCTCCAACACCAAAAGACACGTTCAAGTTGGCACCAAAACCACCCCTCAACCACCTTGATTTTGGCTCCAACTCTAGCTCTTATCTCAACCATCTAACCACCACCCATGGACAGCCACCAAGCCTCCCTCATGTCCTTTGATTTAGTGCCTAAACACTACCACCATTGGATCACCTAACCACTCTGTAAACCAATCCTAGCCGTCCATCCTACCTAACACCAATCCCCCCTTCACCTCTCCTACTTATACCCCCTACCTACCACCATTCAACCTACCCTTGACTACGTAAATTTAGTGCATCATTCCACCTATAGCCACCATATCTCACGGCTAAGAAAGGAGGAGAAGAGAAGAAGACTAAGGGGGTAGCATACTCTCCCCCTTGGTGCCTTCTTCTTCTTCTATCTTCTTCTTTGTGTCACACCAAGCCAAGGAGTCACTTTCCAAGGGAGGACAACTAGCTAAGAGGAGGACTAAGGGTGGTTCATGTCCACCCTAAGGATGAGTAAGTGGCATGCCACCAGGGCTTGCGAGAATAAGATGTCTAGGAGGAGGAGCTTACTTTGATTTTGGGGCAACCAGAATTGGTGTAGGATTGTGCGATAGTTGCATCTTCATCACTAAGCTTTCTTGTTCTTTGCAATTTTCATTTTGTTGTAGTTAGTTTCATCTCCGGAACTCCTCCTACTTGGGAGCTCTCCAGAGTTTTTGTAAAACAATTTGCAATTTTATTAAAGCATTCATCTACAATTTTCTGGCTTTTTGGCTTGGTATTGTGACTCTACCCTTCCATTACAGCAAGTCACCCGTACTTGGGGTGAGTTGGAAGAGTAGAGCTCTTGTTGCTTTTCTCTTACTTTCTCACTTTCTCTTCGTAGTTATCTATTGAATGTCTTTGCCCTAATTAAAAACCAAAAAATTTTCATATATAAAACATTCTTAAAATGAGAGATTTTCATACTTAAGCAAGCAAGAGTTGTATTTCGCATTCCTGCCTCCCTTGCGATGACCCAAATACTCTCCGAGTACTCAATTTTTATAAATTGTAAAAGCGATCAGATTTTGCATGTATGACTAAAAACCTGCTTTACAAATCACGTGATTTTTGCTCTCAAAGCCTTATCCCGACCCTAATTTCTTTGATGATTCCGATTTTGAATCAGTGGTTGGCGACATCAACACCTCAGACCCTTTCCTCCCATTAATTAACCCCCCTTCCTTATTTAAAACCATCCCCTCTAATTTCACCTAATTTCTAACCTTCACCCAACTCTGGACCTTCAACTTTCCAATTCCAAGTTTGGCCTGTATTCTGACATACAACATTGGCTAGACTCAAATTATTTATCTACTTTTCGATCTCATTTTTGTCCCTTTACTTCTACCCCTTATCTTTTAAGGGACTAAGAGGGAGATAATTTTCACAAGGGCATTCAAGTGTCCAATTTTCTGCATGATTATTTGTCTTCCATGCAACACCAAATGCCCAACTGAAGAAGTGTAAAAGATAGCCTTGGGTGTGAGGTAACCCACTATTTTTCCTACCTTCCTTTTCCCTTCCATTTCCTAGGCTTTGACCAACTTGTTTCCAACCATTCTTCAATCAGGTGATATCTTTTTCCTTCCTTTTGCATGCAGGCATTACATACCTTAAGCATTGGAGGGTGTTTTAAATTTTGACAGTCATTTCAAGATTTTCAAAGCCCAAAAAATAAAAAAAATTTCTTTATCCATGCATTTTCACAAAAATCATAAAAATCACAAAACACGTTTCAAGGAAATTTTGAAAACTCGGGACTAAGGTTGAGATTTCATTTCAAAAAGGTACAATTTGGGAATTAATCTTTAACAAATTAGGGATGAAGATGTGGATCCTTCTATTAGAACTTTCGGGTCTATCAAACCAAGATTAGAGCAAGTATCCTTTGAAGAATTTCTCCTGAAATCTTTATAATTTGGGTAATGAAATTTTATTTAATGTCCTGGATAGTACTTGGCTTAGATCTTGATCCAAAGACTTGTATCTCTTTTGAAGATTTTGTATCAAACACTTCACACACACAGCCAACATAACCCAAGCCCCAAAACATTTAAATATTTAAAAACCCCCTATTTTGGCCTTAGTGAAAGTCCAAGGCAAATGATTGGTGTGAGTTCCCACCACTGAGATGGAGGAAATTACCTCCTTTGAGGATGTGATGTCAACATGCTACCACCTCGGTGCTGCTCTATATCTATAATCCATATCTTTAGATGGATCATTAAGGCACATTTCGAAACTTAGGTGTCCTAGACGATGCTCTACCCATTGCATCGAAGCAAGTGCCTGAGTTCGCCTAGAGTGCCCCTTTACACCGCTATGTTTTGGGGTTGTGAGCGCCTAGGGAGTGTCTTGGATGATGCTATCTGGAAGTACTGGTGCCAGAACCACCTCAAGGATTAGTACTAGGAATGATGATCTTGACACAACTATATTAGGACTAATCAAAGGCTAAGCATGAAAAAAGATGGCTTAGAAAACACAACCTTATAAATATGTTATTTTTGTTATCCCAAAAATGTTGTCCAACAACAAAGCACTGACACTTGATTCTTAATGGTTCAACAAGTTACGGATTGGATTCATGAGCCAAGGAGATCTTAATCGTGAAAACTGTTTCGGGTCATCTGAATTAGAAAATGGTTAATTAATGAATTCTTGAAGGGTACATTGATCTTGATTAATCTAAACCTTGGATCCAAAGATGAATCTCAATGTTTTATCCTTATCAAATCTCGTACCTTCCTTATTCTCAACCAACGAAAGTCCCATAGTAATGTTTTTCTCAAAAGAAAAAAATTAGTTTTTCCTAAAATAATTTTTTGCGAAATTCAATTTTGCTAAGAGACTAGCAAACATGTAAGAATGGGGCTGTGATAAAAACTAGTTTATCATCACTCTTATGGCATAAAAGACACCTAGCTCTTAGGATTTTCACTTTGCAATCAAGTTTTTGGGTTGCATTTAAGCATTTCCTAAGATAGGCATGCATTGCACTGTTTTTGTTTATTTTATGCCTTTATTTAAGTGACAGGGTTGAATAGATAGTCAAATCCCATAAACCCTGGCACTGAGAAAGGTAGAAGATGAAGGAGAATCCCAATTCAGCTAGATCTCAGCTCAATCTAGCTCATTTCAGCTAGATTCCAGCTCATTCCAACTCAACCTAGTTTGGATCAGCTCATCTCAGGTCTATTTATCTCACCTCAGCTGGAGGGTAGCTCAAGTAAATTCATCTCAGCTACATTCAACTCACCTCAGCTGGATGGCAACTTAGGCTAGCTCAACTCAACTGATCCCAGCTCCATTCCAGCTCCCCCTAGCTCAAGAATTTCATGGAAGCTCTACTTGACTAGGTTTTGCTACTACCATCAACTAGTTAAGCCTAGTCAACTGAAGAAGTCCTCAATCAGCTTAGGCCAACTCAAGTCCAGCTCCCAAAGACCCAACTCAGCTCAACCTGGTTGGGCTTAGCTACTTGACCTAAGCTAGCTAGCTTAGCTAGCTATGTAGCCTCTGGGAAGACCAGATCTAGCTTACCTTAGCTCATAATAGTAGAAATCAGCTCACATTAGCTTGGCTTCATAGCTAGCAAAGAACTAGCTAGCTAATCTAGCTAATAATCTCAGATGCAATCCTTTTCAGCAACAATGCAGCTTCAAGAAGATTCCTCTCAGCTCCTCCAGCCAAAGCCCTAGTGCCTATACTCCTTCCTCCACTACCCTACTAGCTAAGCTTACTTAGCTTATATCCGCCTCCTTTACAATATGGTTGTCCACCTACTCCACCACCACTTGCATAAGCCTCCACCTTAACCCTACCTTAAGTCCACCTAAGCTACCACCTCCTACCATTATTTTGGTGCCACCTTACACACATCCCTTCGCCCCACAACCACCAGCAACCAAGAGTTGGTGCCAAAAACCACCTATAACTACCCTTCAGCTTCCCCCCAAAAATCCCCCACATCTCCACCCTACACATGATTACTTAAGCCACCCTAGCCCTTGGATTTTGGCACCAAAACCACCCCCTTCTGGAAGCCAAAGTTGGCACCAACTTGGTGGCATCTCTCCCACTATGGACATCCACCAAAGGTAGCCTTCAATCCATAACTGCCAACCCTAGCATCCCTTTAGGTGGCGCCACCGAAATCTTGCCATTCATCCCATAACCACCACCTTAAACCTAATCCAAACCCTCCATCTATCCATGCGAGCACCCCTTCCTTCCCTTCCTATTTATACCTCCTTCCAACCACCAAAAATGCTCACCCTTGGCTGCATTATTTCTATACCTATGCATTAACTATAGATGTCCAAAGGAGGAGTGGAGAGAAGAAGATTAAGGAAGCCATCCTGTGCTTCCTTGGTGCCTTCTCCTCTCTTCTACCTTGGACCAAGCCAAGGTGTTGTTCACCAAAAGGGATGGCTAGGCAAAGGAGGAGGAGCTAAGGTGGATGTCCACCCTTGGAGGAGATAGAGAAGATGAGAATCTAGGAGCATCTGAAGAAAGGAGCTAAAGGGAAGCCCTTTTCAAGTTCGGGGGCGGCTGCATTTGGAGCAAGGACCATTCAAAGCTACCCACTAATTACCCTAGGTACACCATCCTATGGTAAGCTTATAGGTGTAGATTTCATTATTCTACTTGGGCATACTTTTACTTTATATCATTACCGAGATTATTTTCAAAACCCTAAAAGTAATAAAACAAAAATATGAAAAAAGAGAAGATTCCAATTTTGCAAGAGAGAAGCATTCTTGAAATGCCAGTTCCCTCCATGGATGACCCTAGATACTTCACCCTATCTAGGAATATAAATTTAAAAGTTGGTTGATTTTATGCATTGGAATGAAACTAATTTGCATCAATTATAAGATCGCATATTTTTGTATTAGCATGTCATGACAGGATGGCTTCAACCCTAAACATAAACCACTACCAATAATATGTATTCGAAGCCATGAGAGTTGCGAAAGTAGCCCATAAAATCAATTCCCCAGATAACAAAAACTTCCATGACCAGAATTGGTTGGAGGGGCATCATGTCCCTTATAGTCTTGATTCCCAATGTCTGGCAATGCTGGCAACCTCAGGTAAAATTATGTGCATCTTTAAATAATGCTATCCAAAATACTCTAGATTGAAAAACTTTTGCAACCATTATTCTTCCAGAAAAGTGGCCTCCATAGGCTTCACTGTGGTAAAAGGACAGAATTCCCAAAATTTTAGACTCAAGGACACATTGTGTTGATTTGGTCAAACCCTAATGGGAACAATAACGGGTTATCCTAGATGTATACTTGGTTTTTGAAAGGAATTTGAGCTTTTTATCTTTAGTCAATACAAGGGGAATTTTTCCACAAACTAAGTATTTGTAATATTTGAAATCCAAGGAAGCCCACCAGAATTTATCACCAAGATACTTTCATTAGGAAATTTCTTGTTAATAGGTAAAGAAGAAGGAATGTGAGCTGGTTCGAGTCAAGTGAGGTGGTCAGCAACCACATTTTCGATTCCAGCTTTGTCCCTGATTTCACTGTTAAACTCTTGAAGGTGAAGGATCCATCTAATAAGCCATGGTTTGGCAACCTTCTTTGGTAATAGATGTCAAAGGGAAGAATGTTCAGCATAGATAATCACCTTTGATCTCAGGATGTATGGCTTGAACTTTTCCAACCCTGAAGTAATGGCCAACAATTCTTTCTTAGTAATCATCTGGTTATGCTGAGCTTCATTTAGCATCTTACTTGCATAGTAGATTACATAGGGCCTCTTATCTCTTCTCAGGCCTAACTATATTGTCAGAGGCAACACACATGATTTCAAAATGAAGAGACTAATCAAGGGGTTGGAGGATAGGTGAATCAGTGACCGCTTTCCTTAGAATGTAGAAAGACTCAAGACAATCCTTGTTGAATTCAAATGGGACATCATTTGATAGGAGTCTAGTCAAGGGTCATGAAATCTTGGAAATATCCTTTATGAAACATTGGTAGAACCTAACATGTCCCAAAAATGATCTTATCTGTCGAACCGAGGCTGGTGGTGGCAACCTAGAAATGACATCTGATTTGAAGTGGTCGACTTCTAGTTTGTTCTAAAATATTTTGGGTCCTAGTACTATTCCATCTTTTACCTGAAAATAGCCTTTTTCTTGTGATAGTCCTAGGTTCACTTCAATACATCTCTTTAAGCTCTTAGCTAGGTTTTCCAAACAAGATGAAAAATTATCTCCAAATACGGGAGAAATCATCCATAAAATCTTCAATGTAGTCCCCAATCATTTCTAAAAATATAGCCATCATGCAACATTGGAATGTTCTTAGGGCGTTACATAGACCAAATGGCATTTGTTTAAATGCAAATGTTCCAAAGGTGCATGTGAATGTGGTTTTGTCTTGATTCTCAAGACTGATAGCTACCTGGTTGTATCCCGAGTACCCATCTAGAAAATAGAAAAACTTCTTCCTAGTAAGTCTTTCCAGTATTTTGTCGATAAAGGGCAATGGGAAATGGTCTTTCTTTGTTGCTGAGTTAAGTTTCCTATAGTCAATACACACCCACCATGAAGAGGTGGTGTGGGTAGGGATGGATTCACCACTTTCATTCTATATAAATATCAATCTAACCTTCTTTTGCACATTTTGAATGGGGCTTACCCATTGACTATCTCAAATTGGGTAGACGATGTCAGCATTTAACCACTTTATGATCTCTTTCTTGACAACTTTTAACATGTTAGGGTTAAGTCTTCTCTGAGGTTGTCTAGATGATTTTTCCCTTTCCTCAGAATAAATATGGTATGTGTAATAAGAGGGGGTAGATTCCCTTCAAATCAAAAATACTCCACCTAATTGCAACCATGTGTTCCTTTAAGACAGCTATAAGTTGTCTCTCCTATTGTTGGGTAAGTCTTGAGTTTATGATCACAAGAAAGGTCTCCTGTTCACCAAAAGACGCATGTTTGAGTGAATCTGGTAGAGGCTTGAGTTCTAGCACTGTTGAAGAAGGTTTAGTGATGCTTTGAGGGAATTATTCTTGATGTGAGGTCTGTAGAGGATTGTGTTGATATTCATCAAAATCAAGTGAGGTCTTTGGGTTGATGGTTGCTAATGGTCCTATAGAGGTTGCACTCGCGAGATGACCTTGTTCTGAGCTTGATTTTATGTCGTTTACCTTTGTGATAATGTAGGGTGTGGTTGTTCTTTCATCCAAGTGTGCTGATGGTTTCAAGTAAGAAGTTAAATCCAGGTTCGTTGAATCATCAGTAATAAAGTTTGTGGGGTAATCTAAATCACAACTACTTATCTGGGATATTTCTAAGAAATCTAATGAAATTTCCTTAAGTGTCATCAATTTATTTATCCAAGATGAATGGGTAATTGGGTCAATATAGATCATTCCAATGTTAGCATAGAATTCCTAATCATCATCCTCAAATTCATCCTCTATTCTATCACAATCAAAATTATTTGTCGCTAGGAAAATGTCCATCCTAATTTCTAATCTCCCAGGGCAACTTCCAAACATCTTGTTACACAATCAAAATTTACCTTGGCATTCTCCAAGAATGGGTAAACTAAAATGATAGTAGCTTCTCTCAAATCTACCGAGACTTTGCATATCCATTAGGAAGAATCGATGGGAAAACAAAATCCATTGACCGTTACAATTACATTTTCCACTATTCCTCGCGACACTTTCTTTGTATGATCAGCTAATTGAATTGTTATAGGAGTTAGTTTCAAATCCCCAAATCTAAATCTGTCAAAAACTACTATGGGGTTCAGATTAATTAATGATCCTAAGTTTAAAAGGACCCTATCAGATGGAGCATCATGCAATTTACAAGAGATTAATGGGGCTCCTAGGTCCTTTTATTTTAGTGGTTGATAGCGATTTTACGCGGTTTGTTAAAATACGTCGTTGTAACGCATAAATCCGCTTTCGCTCTTAAATTTATAATCCTAGATAGGGAAGTATCTAGGGTCGTCCAAGGAAGCAATATGGTTGCAAAATTGATTCTCTTGCTAGGAATATAAATCTCAACTTTCTTTTTGGTATTTTTCAATATATCATTTTTTATTTTTAAACTAAGGCAACATGCGAACTGATGGCGGGAAAAGTGTTTACACTTCGAATTAAAATACTACTTTTATGTGACAAGCAGAACCTCTCCCTAAGCTCACTCTAGGCAAGTGGAGGCCTAGAATAATTAGGGAGAGGGAGTGAAGAATGCTGAAAATAAGCTAATAGAAATGCAAACAAAAAAAATTTGCAAAGAAGGCAACTAGATAATTGATAAAGTGTTTTACAAAAGGCCTAGTAGAGGAAAGCTTGTACTACTAGAAAATTGCAAATAAGAAAATAAAACACAAATCCTCTAGATAGATGGTGAAGAAGAGGGCTTCTTGCTCCAAGGTTGGTGGCTCCCAAGCTTGAAAAGAATCCTTCAACTCCTTCCTTGCAGAACTCCGCCAAGGTGATGACCTCCAAGGCAAGCCCTAAGGGGGCGTGCCCTAAGTTTCTCTCCAAGGGTGGACGTCCACCCTAAGCTTTTCTCCTTTGCCTGGCCATCCTCCTTGAAGTGGGAGAGTCCTCCTCCTTGGCGTGGCTCAAGTTGAAGAGAGTGGGGAGAAGAAGGCACCAAAAGGGCTGGTGATGTGCCCCTTTAATCTCCTTCTCTACTCCTTCTTCTTGGCTGTAGGTATAGGTGGTTTAGGTAGAAAATATACTAAGGGAGGATGCCTCTTAAATGGTGGTAGGTGGTGGCCTTTTATAGAATAGGAGGGGGGCTATGGTGACCTTTGAAATGGATGGCCAAGATGAGTTGATGGAGGTGGTTGGAGATCCTATGGCCAAGGAGAGTTGGCGCCAACCCAAGGGGTGTTAAAGGGGGTGGTTATGGTGGTGTTGGTGTCTTTTGGTGGTGGAGAGACACCACCATGTTGGCGCCAACATGGGGTCTTCTAGAAGGGGGGTTAGGTGGATGGTGGAGATGGGTTCAAGGGAGATTGTGTGGTGGAGATGAGAGGAGATTTTGGAGGAAAAAGTGGCGCCAATATAGAGGTGGTTAGGGGTGGTTTTTGGCGCCAACTTGAAGTGTCTTTTGGTGGAGATAATGGGGTGAAGGGATGGCTAGGAGGTGGCGCCAACTTGAGTAGAGTAGCTAGCTTAGGTAGGCTTGAGTTGGTGGAGCTAGCTAGGGTTGATTTTGGAGGTAATGAAGGGCCAAGGAGCTGGTTGTTAGCTAAGCTAAGCTAAGCTAAGATAAGCTAAGCTATCTTAGCTAAAGGTGGAGTAGAGGAGAAGGTGTTGGAGCTAGGGTTTGGAGGAAGGAGCTGAGGAGAAGAAGTCTGGAGCTGGAGCTGGAGCTGGCTACTGCTGAAGAGGCTGGCATGGGGCTACTCTAGCTGGCTTAGCTTGCTAGTTCTTTGCTAGTTGCTAAGCCAAGCTAAAGTGAGCTAGCTTCTACCAAAATGAGCTAAGGTGAGCTGGGTCTGGTGCTCCCGGGGAGAATCAAGCTGGTTGAGGCAGCTAAGGTAGCTTAGCACAACTGAGTTGAGCTAAGCTGAGTCCCTGTGAGCTGGACTTGAGCTTCCTGAGCTGGGATGAATTCTTCTTCAGCTGGTTGGAGCTGAGTGGAGCTGGATGTAGCTGGATCTGAGCTGGGGTGAACTCCTGTCAACTCAGCTGAGCTAGCTAGAGCTCCCTGTGAACTAGTGGGAGCTGAGGTGAGCTAGACTCAGCTAAGTTGAACTGGATCTGAGCTGACTTGAGCTAGGGTGAGCTAAGGTGAACTCTCTTGAGCTGCCATCCAGCTGAGATTAGCTGAATGGAGCTGGGATGAGCTAACCCTAGTTCAAGTAAGCTAGGTTCCAACTGCGGTGAGCTAGATCAAGCTGAGGTGAGCTGGATCAAGCTGAGGTGAGCTGGATTAGGCTGAGTTCCAGCTAGTCTGGGCTTCTCCTTCACCATTTGCCTTCTTGAGTGCTAGGGTTTTAGGGATTTGTGCATCTGTACATCCCTAACACTCACAAAAACTCATTAAAATGACAATAAATAATGCAATGCATGCCTATCCTAATTTATGCCTAAATGCAGTCCAAAAACCTGTTTGCAGAGTAAAATCCTAAGAGCTAGGTTAGTGTTAAAGCATAAAAATGATGATAAACTGGCGTTTATCAGTGGTAGATCACACAATATAACCGTAATTACTTGTTGAGACAAGACCGCCTTACTATTTTTCTTAAATCGGTGCCTAGGTGTACAATATTCTTTGAAAAATCTAGTTATAGTGGATATATGGTCAATGGCTTCTAGTAAAGGCACTTGTATTTGCATCTTTGAACATGGCCTTCCAATCATCCATATTTTTAGTGCCCTTACTTTTCTTGTTGATTTCTCTAGTTAGGGCCCCAAGAAAGGGCATAAGAATCTGATCGTCCAAATCAGCCATTAATTTTTTGTCTTGTATTTCCTCAACTTGCTCGTTATCCTGGTGTTCAGATTCCAGGGCTGGGTCTAATGTTCCAAGGTCCTTTCTTGGAATGGGATCCTTAGTGGTCTTTCCCCTCCTCAATGTTACTACGCTTGCATTAGTTAATGGTTCAAAATGCGTGGGAGGAGAAAAAGGGTTTGGGTGTGTTTGTGGAGTTTAGAACCTAGGTAGATAAGTAGGTGCTTGTAGGATTGTATGGGTTTGCCATTGAGTTTAGAATCTTGGTGGACAGGAGTTGTGCACCAGGGATGTTCCTTGGGTTTAGTACTGGATGAGATGGTAATGCATTTTGTGACCGATTCTCTTGACACAATTGGTTGATCTGTGCTACCAAGGCTTTAGTGATTGCTTTATACTTGTTATCCATTTGGTGCAATTATTTTTGTAGTTCACCTAATAGGTTTGATCTATGTTGTTTGCATATCCATTTAGGTTAAAATGCCTATCCATGCATGTTCCTAGGCTTAGATATGCATTCCATATTTTTTTTTTTTTTGAAACAGAAAGGAAAGCTATCATACTATGATAGCAATCCGGGATGGCTTTTTGACCGTTACAAAATAGATCCCCATATACGTATGAGGGACCAGCACTCATTTACAATTTGTTCAAAACACACTGGGCTCTCTTGAAACAAACACTCATTCCTTGCCCTCCAAATACTACACATAACTGCTACAATATGCACATGTGGTTTATCTCGTACTAAAAAGTTTTGCCAAAGAGAATCCAACATAGGAAGTGGTACTCTACACACTCTTCTCCAAACTGCATCAGTCACCACATAGGAAGAAAAAATGTGACTTGAGCTATCAGTGTGCAAACCACATAGAAAGCAGGAGTGCAATGCGATGCCCATCCTCCTATGCCTCAAATCCCCTATAATCAATCCATTCCTCCTGGACAACCATGGAAATATTTGGGTCTTAAATGGAATTTCCAGTAGCCGCAACTTCCTTCCTATCAAATCAGCCTCCTCAAATCTAGACATCAACATTATCTTTCCATACGCACGAGCTGGATTGAAGATCCCATCCCACTGATAACGATCTTCTATTCCAGCCACCAGCCTGAAGGCCTCCAAGTACAACAACAGCTGCATTTTCTTCTCCCATGATTGGGTAACTTCTCTACTTAACTCGGCCCCACTAATTTGCCAACTCTCCTCTTGTTCAGACCAATACCTTCACATTGGATCACATTTGTTTCTAGCAGCCGCATACACTCTCGGATAAACTTACTTCAACAATCTTAGCGAGCACCATTCCTCCTACCAGAAGTTGAACAAGCAACAATCACCGAAAGCCGACTGCAGCACCTGCCAATTACTCTTCAGTGCTTGTACAACAGATGTCCAAAATAAAGATGGTTAGGATGGGTGAAGCCTGTTCAGTGAGCTCTGAGATCTGCCATAACTTTCTCTAATGAGATTAGCCCATACCATATTTTTACCATTAAATAGTTTGATGGCCCACTTATGCAGCAGTGCATCATTGAATTCTTTTACAGACTTTATTCCCATTCCACCATATACCTTAGGTACACACAAGTGTTCCCAATTCAACAGTTGCATAAATCTTCCTTCATGACATGATCCATTCCAAAAAAATCACTCTGCATCACATCAATGCACTTCCAAATAGATTTAGGTGCTTTGAAAAGGGAGAAAAAGAAAACCAGAATGGATGTAATCACAAAGTTTAATAGAATAAGTCTTCCACCGTTGGATAGATAATGGTTGCTTCAACCTTCTAGTTTGACTAAAATTTTATCAAGTAGTATGTTCTAGTCACTCTTCTTTACCTTAGTACATTTCAGAGGCAACCCCAAGTATCTAACCAGGAGTGTAATCAATGGAATGCCCAATAAAGAAGATATGGCCCTTTTCTCTTGGTCGTTTAGCCCAAAATTGACCAAGGAGGATTTCTCCCCATTCAATTCCATACCTGATATATCCCCAAAAATCTTGACCATAAGAAACAAAGCTTGCACTTCTTATTCTTTCCCTTCTACAAAAAACACTGTGTCGTCGGCATATTGAAGTACTGCAGCCATGGCACTCCTATTAGATATGGAATAGCCTTTGATTATACCTACCTCTGATAATCTGCATGCATACCTTGCTAAAGTGTCAACCGCAAGGTTGAAGACTAGTGGAGCAAGTGGGCATCCTTGCCTAACCCCACAATGCGGTTGTATCCACGCCCTAGAAGGTCTGTCAATGATCAATGGGGTGAAGGAGGCCGTGGTGATGCACATCTTCATCCAACAGAGCCATCAAGATGGAAATCCTCTTCTCTTGAGCACCTCCTACAAATAAGGCCATGACACTAAATCGTAGGCCTTTCGGAAATCCACTTTCTAGAGAAATGCCTTCCATTTTCTCCTATGCCACCCCATCACCATTTCCTGATCAATGATGAAAGACTCTTGTAAAGATTTGTTGGGAAGAAAGGCTGATTGAATAGGAAGAATTTGATCTTGTGAAATAGTCTGAGGTCTATTTGCTAGGAATTTACTCACCACCAAATAGATAGAGTTTGAGAGTCCAATATGTCTAATTTTTGAAAAGCTATCCGCACCTTGTTTCTTCGGAAAAAGAAATAGATACGATCGGTTTATCTTATCAAAATCGTAATTGCCTCTCTCAAGCTCCCTAATAACCTCCATCACCTCCTCACCTAACAAATTCTAAAGCTCTTTGTAGAAGAAGACTTGAACACCATCCGAACTCGGCGAGCCTTCATTGTTGAAGCCATTTATAGCATCGACCACTTCTTTTTTAGAAATGGACTCAATCAAACTGTCGGTCTGGTCTCCAAAAATATGAGGAAATAGGGATGCTCCCTTTCTCCAATCTCCCCTAACTGCTGCTCATGAAGTCTCCTTGAAGTATTTGATGGCTTCAGAATAGATATCCTATAGAGAAGAGGTTCTTTGATCTCCCTTAACAATAAATGATATCAAGTTCTATCTTCTGCACGAAATAGATGCTAGGTGAAAGTACTTAGTGTTGGCATCACCCTCTTTATGCCATAGTTACCTAGAGCATTCTTGCCAATCCAATTCATATTTTAGGTCCTCCTCAAGTATCACCTCTTGCCATACTTTTCTTGCTTCTTGATCTTGGTTCGATAGAGGTGAGACCAACTCCTTGGCAACTAAGCATTGTACTTCTATGAGAGCTTCTTGACGACTTTTCTCTCTCAATGCTACTGCTATTGTCCTGTACTCCTTTAGCGTAGTGCGCATAGAGGCAACCATTGAAGCCAGTCTTATTATGCAGTACCTCTGAAGCGATCGGCCACGGTTCATATAAAAAATCGTTGTTGCTGTAGTATATGTCAAAAATACAAATCATTATCATGTCAATTTTATTAATTACATAATGTTTATTAGTTTATTCTAGGTCGTTCACGGGGTGGCAGTTATTGATATACATCACTCTCTAAGTCCAATATCATTTTTTAATTCTAGAAAGGTCAATTTTATGTAAAATAATGAATGAATGAATTAATGAATAATCAATGAATGAATAAATAGCTTAATTATGTACAAGAGAATGAATTGAAATGCTTGGAAACAATTATTTACAAACAATCATCAAACACTATAAATGAAAACTATATGCTATCTATTTATAACTTATAATAACATTACTTGTATATATATATAATAGTAAGTAACACTATATCCTATACTAACTTAATATACTAACTTATACAGTAACATATATAATGTGCACAGTGACACATATAAATGTCGCTAAACCTTAGAAAAACTATGTACAAAAGCTAAGGTAAAAATAGCATCTATAGTGACACATTCTATCAATAGTGATGGATAATTTTGTCAGTAAAGTTATACTGTTATTTACATACATATATAGCTCAAGCATTACTTATGCATATTATTTATTTACAGTATACTGTATACACATGTTATATTTATACTATATTCATATATATACCTACGTACATATACACATAACTCATTCTTTTTCTTCTTTATTTTCTCTTAGTTAACCCCTTAATAATTACCCATGGTTACTGTTCATTAATCAAAAATTAGGTTCATAATTAGCTGGCAGCCTTTTCGAAGGATATACAGCACCCTTACGGGTGAGACTAGACCTTTACTAAGGCCACCATGATTTCCTTAATTAGTCTTTTAAATTCGATTTATGCTCAATACTAGGCCTACACAGGCCCACGCACGTGCCAGACCCCCTACCTACATCGCACACTAATATCATGCCAAATCAATGCTCGTAACATTTGCTTAAAAGGGATAATTGGTAATGATTTCTTTACTCCCAACGCATGTCGACTGATGAGGACAAATAACAAAAAGAATAAAAGGCACCCCAAGTGCTCCTGCATCCACGATGTAGCACTATGTGCGCTGCTTCTTAGCATTGGAATTCCAGGACACAAGTTCTGATTCCATGACTTTAGCCCTCGATTTGTGGGACATTAATTATTAAAATTAAAAATTAAATTATATGATATTAAAGTATTTGCATAGTACTACAAAATTTTATAATTTATTTACAAAATTTATTACGTTTACTATATAAATAAATTAGTCAAAGTTTGCAGTTTATTTGTACTGTTTATTAGGTTTTATTTCTTAATTACATATAAATTAGTTAATGAATGATCTAATTGACCCTGTACAGTATTAATGTAAATATTTAAGTATTTAATGCATATTTTTATTATATTTCACAACATTTATTTTATTTATTTACATTTAAATAGGTGGATTCACTCTAATATACATATAAATTATGTATAACTAATTTAATACATTATAAATATAGTTATTAGTTCAGTTATAACTTAAATTACTAATTTATTTTAATTTAATCTAGTAACTTACGTAGTAACTTAATAAATTAATTATTTATTCTATATACAAAATTAAATTGTGGTACATGGTTCGTTATGTACATAATATACATATAATTATGTATGTTAAATATCAAAAGTAAATATGTTTATTTCAGGGTTTTATTAATTTACTTAGAGTATAATACGGGTAAGTTGGTATAATTATAAATAATTATATAAAAAAGTTATACATAATTTAAGTTATGTTAAATATTTAAATTACATTATATAGCATATACGTAAGTTATATATACACATTATATACATATTTTACATTATTTACCATGATAGCTTAATATATACCTATTATACATAGTGTTTTTGGGTATTTTTGTGGTTTTTCTGATTTTTATGGGTTTTATATATTTCATAGGGGTAGGAGATGAGAAAGAAAGAGAGAGATGAGAAGAAAAGGCTATTTTTGGTGCTTTTATGTATTAAGGTCTTTTAATTAGTTTCAAGGTAGACTGAACCATCGGTTGGTATGTTCTACCAAGCCGCGGATTCACAATGCCTTGAATCTTGGCATGCTCTTAAAAGTTTACCTAATATTCACCAAGATAGGTTTATTTTATTTTTTTGGATTTTTTATATCATTTTTATTTAATTACAAAGTTGACATAATCTAGGCCTAAGAAGGGTTTTTAATGTGAATTCAAGGACTAGAAATGAACTATATGTGTTGAACATGAAATGCAAACATTCAGATATAACCATCAAGACATATAGAAGATGTTCATGCACTTAAACATGGTTTTCAATAAATTTTGACATTCGTTTCCTTCATTTGGACAGTTAGGCATAAATTCAGCTGACAATGAGATTTAAATAAAATCACAAGCAATCTAAATGCAATTATGAAACCTACATTAGTATTGGAATGCTTGTACACAATCTACACAACATATGAAACATATCAGCTGTTTTTAGAAAAAAGACTATTCCTAGCATCTACTGCCCTATATCTTGGATCACAACAGCAACAACAAATGCAACAGTGGCAATTGCAGCACCAGTAACTACAACAGCAACTACAGGAGTGCATCAGCCATCTAAGGCAAGGCCCAGATGTCTTAAAGTCATTCTCAAAGTCTATAGCAATGCATCAAAAAGAAACATTCCAGCAGCTGCAGCAAGTCTGGATCCTCAATTCAGTAGATTAGACTTTAAATTCGGTATGAATTATCCCTGATCATACTTAAGAAAGTCTATTCAGGGATACTTCATATCCAAATTCAAGTCATGACCTGCATTAAACACTAATTTGCATCAAATTTTGGGTTGAAACATTCATAGAAATGTAGCTGCTGAAGCAGCACCTTAATGTAATTAACTGGGATTCAAAACACAACAAAAAACCTTCAACAGTTCCGACAAGGCTTGGAATTCGCATAAAAATCTTTCTCAGATGTCAAACGTTGAATCAAAGCCCCTTGTCAGCATCCACATTTCAAATAAGAAGAAAAATCACTGATCTAACACTTTCCTAATAGTCAGCATGTAGGAAGTGTTCGAATCAGTCCATTAACTTTGGCTAAATCCCAATGTGTTGAAAACCTTAAGGGATATTAAGAATCCCACAGGTTAAAAATTAAAATCTCAAAACAAATTAGGACAAAAATCCTTGGTAGAGCCTCCAATTAACAAGGTTGATTCTCCTTGGCTCTATCATACATTCAAGACCATGGAATTCCAAATAATGACAAATTTGATCAAGGGTCATCTAAGGAAAAATCATCACTAGCAAAATCTCAGATTCATGGCCATGCTTATCTACTCAAGAATAAATTGATTTACTTGATCAAAAATCCTTGAAAACCTAAATGATTCAAAATCTCGCAATCTTGATTTAAAATCCAAATCAAAACTCAATCAAGAAAACCAATTCCATTTCACATTAGATCAGGGGTCTTTGTGAACAAAATGAAATGAGTGTAGAGACCCCTAGGTGAATTTGAGCGCAAATCCTCATCTCAAAGCACAAAAGCAATGGGATGAGGATTTGACTCTAAACGGATGGGTGGATTGTGCATTAAAACATGAGGAAATCAGAAA
The DNA here is from genome assembly GCA_037157565.1 of Thalassia testudinum. NCBI lineage: Eukaryota > Viridiplantae > Streptophyta > Magnoliopsida > Alismatales > Hydrocharitaceae > Thalassia > Thalassia testudinum. Next base: position 91,776,277 of record JAZHRO010000014.1, on the reverse strand, counting down.
GCGAAATGGACACGTGTAGGAGGAGAAAAGAGTGATCTATGAATGGGGGAATACGTCTCCTCTGATCTGAAATGATCAAAGGAGTTGAAAATGCGAATTTCTATACTAACTCTACTCCTAAGCTACACTACGGTCATGCATCAGATTGGAACTAATCTACAACTAATTTCTATTGCTAAACTACTCTAATTATCACTACAATTAATCTAGAAAGCAGTTAACCTAATCTAAGAAAGCAATAGAAACCTCACAATTAGAGGAAGGGGACTTTGTTGGATCCAAAGCCGGATGATAAGGAGGATGAAATTGGAGAAGACCTCCACAGGATGAAGGTGGCTCACATGGGCCAGTAGCTGGTGGCTAAAGGTGATGAAATTGGGGAGGAAAGTGGCCTCTATGATCGACCACCGAGGTAACGGGTGGAGCTACTGGAGGGGTACACGAAGGGATCACTCAAGTGGGAAGGGAGCGATCCCCTGCATGAGTGGCTGTAGAGCTCCTTAAGTAGAGGATCAGAGTGAAACTCCTCACCGCACGGTGCGATTAGGCTCCAAGGGCATGGGTGGTGGGGATTTGAGGAGAGAGCATGCATGATTTCAAATAAAAATGTGGCCATTGGATGGGATCTAGGTGAGGTGTTGATCGCATGCACGGAGTTGCATGAAGCTTCTAATCAAGGTGAGTAGAGACCATGAGGTGAGGGAGGATCAACAGCTAAGATGCATGGTGTTCTTGTGTGCTACAGTGTCTGTGGAGCTGCAAGTGGTGCCAAGTTCTTTTGAAGAAATTGTAGGGAAGGCCCTTGAGCGAAGGGGCAGAGAAATTTTACCGCAGTCCAAAAGTGGTAAAATGATATAATAGAACAGTCCTTTTAGGATTGCAAATAGGTCCATACATCCTTCAAGTAGGTCCTTGGCTGGTTTCCTACGAATGAAATGTAATATACTAAGGACCTAAATGTAAATCCTTAATTGCAAGGTCCTAATGATGTCCAAATGCAATCAACTTTTTATAGAAGCTTAATTGAACAATTGGGAAGTTAATTACACTTTTGATTGGAACTTCTAAACACATTTGTGTGTTCAATTTGCACTTGGATCACCATTTAAACTTATTCAAAAGAATATCACATTCAATGACCTAATTATGCATTTTCAACACAAAATTCATGTTTTAGGTATTTTTCTTTAATTCCCACACTTAACCCATTTTATAGATTAACTTGATTGTGTTTAACCTATTTTTTAGCTTAACATAGGTGATTTAGCTATGATGAGTCGCAACTCATCATACCACCATGCTTAGGTTTTGCTAGTCCCTTAGCAAACAACTCATAAAAGTGCATAGCAATTTAACTATCAGTGTTAAGACCCCAGCATCAAACGTCTTTTAAGACATCTGGGAGTTGGTCTAGACGTCTGGCCAGATGTCTGGAAGCCTTCCAAGACGTCTGGAAATTAATCTTTTCGGCGTACAGTTTCGCGTCTACGCACATGTGCACGCAGATTGAACCGCCGCCCTCCTTTCTTCTCTCCCTTTCCTCTCCGTCCTGCAGGCGCAACTTTCCCCCTCTCTCTCTCCCCACGGCGCCTTCAAATACCTCCCCCTCTCTCCCTCACCATCACTCCACCGCCTTCTTCTTCTTCTCCTTCCAGTTAGTGTGAGAGTGAGCGGGCGAGGGCAGCAGCTGCTGCCATGTGTGCACGTGGAGGAGGGGTTGCAGTGAGAGGGAGGGAGTTAGAGCGTGAGGGTGCGAGCTCGCCGGAGCAGCCAGGGCCTGCTGGCGGGCACGCAGTGGAAGCATGGTGCTAGGGAGGTACTGCTGCAGCTCAGGCAGCTGGCGAGTGCGGCGCAGCACGGCCGTGCGCTGCAGGAGGAGGGTGAGGAGATCCTGATTCTGGGAAAATTTCCCAGAATCAGACGTTTGTATGCACATCCAGAGGATGTGGGAGACGTCTGGAGGAATGTCCAGACGTCTGAAAGGTACAATATTTTCCATTCCTTCTTCTTTCGCGTGCACGACCATGCAGCCATTCCACTGAAGGGTTCTGCCTCATTTCGTGTTGAGGACGGTCGCTTACGCGTGCAGGTTTCATTCGGGAAGGCGCAAGGGCACACCCTCCCACATACGTAGGATTCTGGGCACAGCTCCAGATGGCGGAGAGGGTCTCCAGACGTCCGGAGTTACAGTCGGACATCTGGAAGTAAGTCTAGATGGTTTAGCGAGATTTTAGATGTCTGAAGAATCGCACAGGGAGACGTTATGACTTGAACCATCGTTTAAGACGTCTGGAAGACGTTCCAGATGTCTGATTTTGGGCAGATTTGTCATTTTTTACCATTTAGGGTCTGTTCGAAGTTCGTTTTCCATGTTTCAAGTTTCGTTCTTCTTAGAATTAGTTCCTCTACCTGTTTAAAGTATTTATACCCTATTCTGAGTAGTTCTTGTGTTCGATCCTTGTGTTAGGACCCCATTCCATTGCGACTCTAGGGGTTGTGGAGGTACGCAGGCTTGCCAATCATGCCCCCAGTACTCCCGATTTTGCGGGTAGAGTGGTTCCCTTTAATTGTTTATCAAAAATTAGGCACTTGTGAAATAATTGATAGATTCTAAGGTATTGCTTGAATCGTAGAACTGGAAAACTAGATTGAATGATAGATCCTAGGGTATGGCATGAATCCTAGGACTGGAAAACTATATTGAATGATAGATCCTACGGTATGCCATGAATCCTAGGACTAGAAAACTAGATTGAATGATGGATCCTAGGGTGCGGCATGAATCCTAGGAATAGAAACACCAAAATGAATGTCGTGAATATAAAGATTGCAGTCTTGGAAAAGTAGGATGAAAAATGACAATTGCCTGTAATTGGATAACAGTTGCTTGTTTATGAATGGATAATTACTGTTGAGAACATGGGCTATATGAATATAAAGCTGAAATGGTGAAACCTAAATTGGTTGAGTTAAAGAAAAATGAGCATGAACCCTATAGGGAATTAGGAGTAGAGCTCCTGAGAAGTGAATGGAATGGAATTGGGGAAGTGAGCTGGCCCTTGAGTACAGAGTACCAAGGAGAGCGACTATCCTCCTGTTTTGTGCAGAGTGGAGCTATCCACCCCAGGGACATGGGGTTAGGTCTGGCCACTTTGTACCGACTTTTGGCCCTCGCGTACATAGTACCAGGGAGAGCTACTAGTGTAGGAAGAGCGCAAGCCACCCCACGGGCCCCGAGGTTCTGCTAGCCTTCCTACATCGACTTGTTACATCGACTTGTTAGGCCCACTGGGCAAACTAGGGTAGTCAGGCGAGGGTACGCGGACTGTGAAGGGGCAAGACCCTTGTTTGGTTACTGTGGAGGGGTTGGACCCCTGTTACTGAGAGGGCTCTACCCTATACTGGTTTCGTGCTGTGCTTTGGGGTGCACCCGTTATCGGAAACAACATTGGTGGCTGATGCCTTGAGTTGGAAGGCGCCCGCATACTTGGCCAGTTTACAGGTGTAGAGTTGGAGCCTCTTGGAGGAGATGGGCAGTTAGAGGCCCCTAGAGTTGCTGGGGTACTTTGGGGCAGTGACTGTGATGCGACAGACAAGGCCAGAGCTGATGATCGCATCATCACAGGGTAGATGGCCGACTCGTACTTGTAGTCCTTGCGTGATCGAGTACTGTCAGGAGACCCTGGGGACTTCTCTTTTACAGACCAGGTGCTGCGCATGAGGGTACCTTTGTGCGTTCCCAGAGACGAGGAGTTCTTGAGGGAGCTCTTAACTGAGGCACACGGTTACAGATTCACCATACATCCCAGAAACACAATGATGTACCATGACTTGAGACGCGATTTTTGGTGGAGTGGGATGAAGCGGGATGTGGGTGAAATTATACAACAGTGTTTAGTGTGCCAGCAGGTGAAGGCTGAGCATCAGAGGCCAGCAGGGCCGTTACAGCCACTTCTAGTGTAAGAGTGGAAGTGGGAGAGCATCACCATGGACTTGGTGGTGGGCTTGCTCGTTACCCAGCCAGGACTCAATGTAGTCTGGGTAATCGTTGACAGATTGACAAAGATGGCATGTTTCTTGCCGATCCGAGCCACTTTGGTACCAGCATAGTTGGCAGACAGGTATATCGACGACGTGGTACGTCTACATGGAGTTCCGTGGGAGATCATATCTGACCGGGATACCCGCTTTACGTCCCAATTTTGGGCTAGGTTTCAGCAGGCCCTGGGGACGCGGTTGAGGTTCAGTACAGCATACCACCCCCAGATGGACGGACAGTCTGAGCGCACGATATAGACAGTTGAGGACCTTTTGCATTCTTGTGTACTGGACTGGAGGGGCTCTTGGGTGGAGTACTTGCCTCTGGCGGAGTTTGCATATAATAATAGTTATCACTCGAGCATCGACATGGCACCCTACGAGGCTCCGTACGGGCGAAGGTGTATGGCACCCTTTAATTGGGCTGAGGTGGGGACCAAGTGGGAGGTTGACCCCAAGCTTATCCGGCAGAGTTAGGAGGTAGTCGAGCAGATTCACAGGCGACTCCGCCCTATCAGGAGCAGACAGAAGAGCTATGCAGATCGGAAACGCAGAGAGATGCAGTTTAAGGTTGGGGACCACATCTTCCTTCGCGTTTCGCCCATGAAGGGCCTGCAGCATTTTGGGGTGAGAGGGAAGCTTGTGCCAAGGTTTGTGGGACCGTTTGGGGTCCTGGAGCGGGTTGGACCTGTTGCTTATAGGCTTGCCCTTCCCCCCAGCTTTCTGGTGGGCACGACATGTTCCATGTGTCCAACCTTAGGAAGTACATCGCCGATCCCAATCACATCCTGAGTCACGAGAGCATCGAGGTGGGTGATGACCTGACCTACCCCGAGTGGCCAGTGCAGATTCTCGACAGAGCCGTCCATAGTCCGAGACAGAAGCAAGTACCCCTGGTGGAGGTTTTGTGGAGGAGCCAACAGTACGAGGAGGCTACCTGGGAGCCTGAGGCGGCGATGCGGGAGCGATACTCGAAGCTTTTTGAGGGTACGTCCTTTCGGATCGGCTTCAGTCCTCTTTGAGTTTGTTATGCATATATTGTTCTTTTTCCGCACCCTAGTTAGCGCAAGTTTCGGGGATGAAACTTCCTTTGAGTTTATTATGTTGTTAAGACCGCGGCATCAAACGACTTTTAAGATGTCTGGGAGTTGGTCCAGACGTCTGGTCAGATGCCTGGAAGCCTTCCAAGATGTTTGAAAATTAATTTTTTCTGGGTACGGCTTCGCGTCTGCGTGCATGCATGCGTAGACTGAACCGCCGCCATCCTTTCTTCTCTCCCTTTCCTCTTTGTCCTGCAGGTGCAACTTTCCTCCTCTCTCTCTCTCCCCATGGCACCTTCAAATACCTCCCCCTCTCTTCTCCCTCACCATCACTCCACCGCCTTCTTCTTCTTCTCCTTCCTGTTAGCGTGAGAGTGAGCGGGCGAGGGTAGCAGCTGTTGCCGTGTGTGCATGGGGAGGAGGGGTTGCAGTGAGAGGGAGGGAGATAGGGTGTTAGGGTGCGAGCTCACCGGAGTAGCCAAGGCCGGTCGGCGGGCACGTAGCGGGAGCGTGGCGCTGGGGAGGTGCTGCTACAACTCAGGCAGCAGGCGAGCGCGGCGCGGCATGGCCGTGCAGAGTAGGTAGAGGGCGAGGAGGTCCTGATTCTAGGAAAATCTCCAAGAATCAGACGTCCGGACCCACGTCCAGAGGATGCGGGAGACGTCTAGAAGAAGGTCTAGATGTCTGAAAGGTACGATATTTTCCATTCCTTCTTCTTTCGCGTGTACGGCCATGCAGCCGTTCTGCCGAAGGGTTCTGCCTCATTTCATGTTGAGGACAGTCGCATTCGCATGCAAATTTCATTGGGGAATGTGCAAGGGCACGCCCTCCCACACAGATCGGACGTCTGGGCACAGCACCAGATGGCGGATAGGGTCTCCTGACATCCGGAGTGATAGTCGGACGTCTGGAACTAAGTGCAGATGGTGCAGTGAGATTCTGGACGTCTGAAGAACCGCACAGAGAGAGGGTATGACTTGAGCCATCCTTTAAGATGTCTGGAAGATGTTCTAGATGTCTGATTTTGGGTAGACTTGTTGTTTTTTACCATTTAGGTTCCGTTCGAAGTCCGTTTTTCGTGTTTCAAGTTTCGTTCTTCTCAGAATTAATTCCACTACCTGTTCAAAGTATTTGTACCCTATTTTGAGTAGTTCCTTGTGGTTGATCCTTGTGTTAGGATCCCATCCCGTTGCGACTCCGGGGGTTGCAGAGGCACACGAGCTTGCCGATCACGCCCCCAGTACTCCCAATTTTGTGGGTAGAGTGGATCCATTTAATTGTATATCAAAAATTATGCACTTGTGAAATAATTAATAGATTCTAATGTATTGCATGAATCCTAGAACTGGAAAACAAGATTGAATGATAGATCCTAGGGTATGGCATGAATCTTAGGACTGGAAAACTAGATTGAATGATAAATCCTAGGGTATGGCATGAATCCTAGGATTGGCAAACTAGATTGAATGATGGATCCTAGGGTGTGACATGAATCCCAGGAACAGAAACAGCAAAACGAATGTCGTGAATATATAGATTGCAATCTTGGAAAAGCAGGAAGATAAATGATAATTGCCTGTAATTGGATAACAGTTGCTTGTTTAAGAATGGATAATTACTGTTGAGAACATGGGCCATATGAATATAAAGCTGAAATGATGAAACATAAATTGGCTGAGTTAAATAAAAATGGGCATGAACCCTACGGGGAATTAGGAGTAGAGCTCCTGAGAAGTGAATGGAATGGAATTGGGGAAGTGAGCTGGCCCTTGAGTACCGAGTACCAAGGAGAGCGACTGTCCCCTTGTTTAGTGCAGAGCGAGCTATCCGCCCCAGGGACCTGGGGTTTGGTCTGGCCACTTTGTACCGACTTTTGGCCCTCGCGTACACAGTACCGGGGAGAGCTACTAGTATAGGAAGAGCACTAGCCACCCCACAGGCCCCGGGGTTCTACTAGCCTTCCTACACCGACTTGTTAGGACCACTAGGCAAACCAGGGTAGTCAGGCGAGGGTGCGTGCACTGTGAAGGGGCAAGATCCCTGTTTAGTTACTGTGGAGGGGTTGGACCCTTGTTACTTAGAGGGCTCTGCCCTATACTGGTTCCGTGCAGTGCTTTGGGGTTCACCCGTTAATGGAAACGACCGATCGCGTGCCAGTGCGGGGTAGCTACCCGTGCGTTGGTCGCGCATGCCGTAGTCACCGTTACGTCTGTTAGTGACCTTCGGGTGGTTGACTCAGGGTAGGACCACCACGGGGGACTCTCCCGGCCAAGAGCGCACCACGTGCTACTTCTACTTTTCGGAAAAGACTGCAATCAAGATCGTTCCCACGAGGAACAATGAAGATCAAGAGAAAGTTCTTAGAATTAATTCAAGAATGAGTAAAATGAAAATAAAGAATGAAATTAAAAATAATAGCTACTTGTCCACCTTACTTTTTTCCTAGCTAGTTAGTTGTCACTCCACTCAGCGTTTCGCTGATGTGTCACCTTTGTCTACTTTTTACGACCAGGTGTTGAGCAGCCAGAGCTGGCGGCTGTACAGGGTGCTAGGCCTAGTAGAGCCTAGTAGTTTTACTAGTGTCATACCTACTGTACCATTTCTTCTGTTGTAGTGAGTATTTTCTATTACCACTGTACAATTTTATTGTAAGCATCATGTTTATGTACCTGTTTATTTCTCTATTGTTGTGGTGGTGTGTACTGTAGTAATTCTTTTCTTTACTGCTTGTTATATATAAGGTGAATGTGGTTTATTTTACTACTCTTTTGGTTACTTCTTGATGGACGACTGGGTCTTGGGATCACTTGAGTCGGTCAAATTCTCGTGTCTCATAGGGATTCAGGAATCAGGTCGTAACGAGATGGTATCTGAGCAAGGTCATCCCGAGAAGTGAACCAACTGGCTGGAAAATTACCAATTCACATTTCTGTAACTAGAGTAGCCACCACAACATATCTTTTGACATCTGTTCTTAGATTTCTCCATTAGATATTGATTCGTATTGATGTTTCTCCATTCTATATTCACGTCCCCTTGCAGGAGATGCCTCGACACGGGACTAGCGGGGTGGGCCGCGAATGCGACCGAGTACGTGGTCGGAGAGGTGGGCGCGTTGAGGTCGACACCTCAGTGCACCAGCCGCTGCTCCTGGGCATTCATGCCCAGGACCTCACCCAGCTGATACGGGACATTGTGCGAGAGGAGCTCCACCCGCCACCACGAGCACCTCTCCCGGGGGCTACGGAGGGGGAGTCCTCTATGGGACTACGCGACGAACATGGCACTGGATGCAGGGGAGGGGATGGGCCGCCACCACCCCGACCTTCCTCTGACACTTCCGAGAATGAGGCTTCTTTACCTGGAGGTGCACCAGCATCTCCACTTCAGCGCCACTTTGAGCTTTTCGGATAGTTTCGGAAGTTGAAGCCCCCCTCCTTCAAGGGGGATGAGGACCTGACCGAGGCGGAGGACTGGCTCGAGCAGATCAAGAAGGTTTTTGACACCCTTCACCCCCCGGTAGAGTGCTGCGTGGCTGTTGCCACATACCTGCTGGAGAGCGTGGCACACAGGTGGTGGAGGGCGGTCAGGGGACAGGAGAGGGACGAGCCGACCTGGGATCGGTTCGTCACCCTCTTCTGTGAGTTGTACTTTCCCCAGACATGGCAGGACTAGAGGAGGTGGGAATTCCACACTCTCCGCCAGGGGACGATGACCATGAGTGCGTACCGCACATGTTTCCTAGAGCTGTCTCTCTTCGCAGTGATAGCAGTGGCCACTGAGGAGAAGCACCTTTGGAGGTTCACCGAGGGTGGTGGAGGCAGCTATGACATACGATGAGACCAACCTGTCTGCATGAGATACTGACAGCGGGCGGAAGAGGCCCTATCAGCCAGACTTCTCGCAGGGCCGACGAGAGAGGAGACACGTGGAGCCCGCAGAACAGCCATCACATTTTGCAGGGCCATCAGTGGCCTTTGGGGGCCCTCGACAGGGGCCAGCTGCTGGCACCAGACCCCCGCCCAGCCAACAGCAGGGACCCACTGAGGGCGGGAGTTGAGTACCCCCTGCTACCAGTGTGGCCAGCCGGGCCACATAAGGAGGGACTGCCTGTCAAGGGTAGGAGGTCAACAGATGCTTCCTGTGCCGAGCACTGGAGGGTGAGCAGGAGGCCGCGGTTTCTAGGCGCGAGGAGGAGGACAGCATCACGGGGAGGGTACCGGCCAGCAGCTACCCGTCTGACACAGAGTGTGGCTGCTTCATCCGCACCTAAGGGGGAGGGGCGTATCAACGCCCTGACACACAGGGATTCTAGAGCTTCGGGATCAGTGGTGGCAAGTATGGTTTCAGTTTCTGGCAGACTCGGTTACTTGCTTTTCGATTCCGCCGCTACGCACTCGTTTGTCGCTGCCAGTTTCGCGGTTAGTTTTGGGCAGGACTGTTTGCTGCTAGCGGATCCATTCGTGATCAGAGGTCCGAGTGGTCAGCTGTTTGTAGCTGAGGGGTATACACAGGTTGCGAGGTCAGTGTTGGGGGACACAGCCTTCCCGCTGACCTGACTATGATACAGATGGAGGACTTTGGCATAATTCTGGGGATGGACTGGCTATTCTCTTACCACGCCTTGGTGGACTGCTTTGAGAGAATGATCATCTTCTCCATACCGGAGTTGCCTTCTTTCGAGTTCCACGGGCAGCCAGTGGACAAAGGCTTCAGGTGCATTTCTGCACTTCGAGCAGCGAGACTTTTGAGCTAGGGGTGTGAGGGCTTCCTAGCTTGTGTGGTGGCAGAGTCCAACCCTGTGGCAGACTTCCAGAGTATCCCGGTGGTCAGAGAGTACCTCGACATGTTCTCTGACGAGTTGCCAGGACTACCGCTCGAGAGTGAGATCGAGTTTGAGATCTAACTGGTACCAAGGACCAGCCCCATCTCCACAGCACCGTACAGGATGGCACCACTTGAGCAACGAGAGCTCAAGTCTCAGTTGCAGGATCTTTTGGAGAAGGGCTTTTTGAGGCCCAGTGCATCTCCCTGGGGAGCCCCAGTACTGTTTGTAAAGAAGAAGGATGGTACCCTACGCATTTGTGTGGACTATAGATAGCTGAATAGGGTGACCGTCAAGAACAGGTATCCGCTGCCAAGTATTGATGACTTGTTTGACCAGCTGCAAGGTGCTACGATATTCTCTAAGATCGACTTGAGATCTGGATACCACCAGTTGAGGATCAAGGAGGCAGACGTCTCCAAGATAGCTTTCTGCACTCGGTACGGGCACTACGAGTTTCTGGTCATGCCGTTTGGGCTGACCAATGCCCCTGCTACCTTCATGGATTTGATGAACCGGGTGTTTAGGCCGTACTTGGACCAGTTCATGGTGGTATTCATTGATGATGTGCTCATCTATTCTCGAGATCAAATGCAGTATGGACAGCACTTGCCGATGGTTTTGGACACACTGAGACAACGTTGGCTGTACGCCAAATATAGCAAGTGCGAGTTCTGGTTGAGGGAGGTGACCTTCTTAGGTCATGTGATCTCCGTGGATGGCTTGGCTGTGGACATAGCCAAGGTCGAGGCATTACTCAGGTGGGAGAGATCGCGTACGGTCATTGAGATTTGCAGTTTCTTAGGACTGGCAGCCTACTATAGGTGATTTATCAGGGGCTTCTCATAGATTGCACGTCCTATGACATAGCTGACCTGGAAGGACATGCCCTTTACTTAGACAGACGCCTGTAAGGCATGCTTTTAGGAGCTGAAGGAGAGGCTGACTTCAGCTCCTGTGCTCACCATCCCGACAGTAGTGGCGGGTTCATTGTGTACACGAACGCCTCTTTGCAGGGGTTAGGGGGTGTGCTCATGCAGAGGAGTCACGTTGTAGCTTACGCTTCGCGGCAACTGAAGCCCCATGAGCATAGCTACCCTACCCACAACCTGGAGCTAGCAGTTGTCGTCTTCACGCTGAAGACCTGGAGGCACTACCTGTACGGTGAGACCTTTAAGATTTTCATAGATCACAAGAGCCTCAGATACCTGTTCGATTAGAAGGATCTCAACATGAGACAGAGACAATGGTTGGAGCTCCTGAAGGACTATGACTGCAACATTTCCTACCACCCGAGAAAGGCCAACGTGGTGGCTGATGCCTTGAGCCGGAAGGCACCCACACACTTGGCCAGTTTACAGGTGCAGAGTTGGAGCCTCTTGGAGGAGATGGGCAGTTGGTGTCCCCTAGAGTTACAGGGGCACTGTGGGGAAGTGACTGTGATGCGATAGACGAGGCCAGAGCTGATGATCGCATCACCATAGGGCAGATGGTCGACCCGTACTTGTAGTCATTGCATGACCGAGTACTGTCAGGAGACCCTGGGGACTTCTCTTTTACAGACCAGGTGCTACGCATGAGGGGACGTTTGTGCGTTCCTAGAGATGAGGAGCTATTAAGAGAGCTCCTGACTGAGGCACACGGTTCCAGATTCACCATACATCCTGGAAACACAAAGATGTACCATGACTTGAGACACGATTTTTGGTGGAGTGGGATGAAGCGGGATGTGGGTGAATTTGTACAATAGTGTTTAGTGTGCTAGCAGGTGAAGGCCGAGCATTAGAGTCCTGCAGGGTCGTTACAGCCACTTCCAGTGCCACAGTGGAAGTGGGAGAGCATCACCATGGACTTGGTGGTGGGCTTGGCCGTTATCCAGCAAGGACACGATGTAGTCTGGGTAATCGTTGACAGATTGACACAGATGGCACATTTCTTGCCGATTCGAGTCACCTTGGGACCAGCACAGTTGGCAGAGAGGCATATCTGCGACGTGGTACGTCTACATGGAGTTCCGCAGGAGATCGTATCTGACCGGGATACCTGCTTTACGTCCCAGTTTTGGGCTGAGTTTCTGCAGGCCCTGGGGACACGGTTGAGGTTCAGTACAGCATACCACCCCCAGACGGACGGACAATCTGAGTGCACGATACAGACACTTGAGGACCTTTTGCATGCTTGTGTACTAGCTAGAGGGGCTCTTGGGAGGAGCACTTGCCCCTGGCGGAGTTTGCATATAATAACAGTTATCACTTGAGCATCGGCATGGCACCCTACGCGGCTCTGTACGGGCGAAGGTGTACGGCACCCTTGAGTTGGGTTGAGGTGGGGACCAAGTGGGAGGTTGGCCCTAGGCTGATCCAGCAGAGTCAGGAGGTAGTCGAGTAGATTCACAGGCAACTCGACACTGTCAGGAGCAGACAGAAGAGCTATGCAGATCGAAAACACAGAGAGGTGCAGTTTGAGGTTGGGAACCACGTCTTCCTTCACGTTTCGCCCATGAAGGGCCTTTAGCGGTTTGGGGTGAGAGGGAAGCTCGTGGCAAGGTTCGTATGACGCTTTGAGGTCCTGGAGTGGGTTGTACCTATTCCTTATAGGTTTGCCCATCCTCCCCAGCTTTCTGGTGTGCACGACGTGTTCCACATGTCCAACCTTAGGAAGTACGTCGCCAATCCCAGTCACGTCCTGAGTCACGAGAGTGTCTAGGAGGGTGACGACCTGACCTACCACGAGCGGCCAGTGCAGATTGTCGACAAAGCCATCCGTAGTCTGAGACGGAAGCAAGTACCCCTAGTGAAGGTTTTGTGGAGGAGCCAGCGGTACGAGGAGGCTACCTGGGAGCCTGAGGCGGTGATGCGGGAGTGGTACTCGAAGCCTTTTGATGGTACGTCCTTTGAAACTAGCTTCGATCCTCTTTGAGTTTTTCATGCATATATTGTTCTTTTTTCGCACCCTAGTTAGCGCAAGTTTCGAGGATGAAACTTCCTTCGAGATTGTTATGTTGTTAAGACCACGGCATCAAATGACTTTTAAGACATCTGGGAGTTGGTCTAGATGCCTGCAAGCCTTCCCAGATGTCTAGAAATTAATTTTTTCGACGTACGATTTCGCGTCTGCATGCATGCGCACGCAGACTGAACTGTCGCCCTCCTTTCTTCTCTCCCTTTCCTCTTCGTCCTGCAGGCACAGCTTTCCTCCTCTCTCTCTCCCCACGGTGCCTTCAAATACCTCCCCCTCTCCTCTCCCTCACCATCACTCCACCGCCTTCTTCTTCTCCTTCCTGTTAGCATGAAAGTGAGCGGGCGAGGGCACCATCTGCTGCCGTGTGTGCGTAGGGAGGAGGGGTTGCAGTGAGAGGGAGGGAGTTAGAGCGTGAGGGTGCGAGCTCGCCGGAGCAGCCAGGGCCGGCCGATGGGCACGTAGCGGGAATGTGGCGCTGGGGAGGTGCTGCTGGAACTCAGGTAGCAGGCGAGCGCGGTGCGGCATGGCTGTGCGCAGCAGGCGGAGGGCGAGGATGTCCTGATTCTGGGAAAATTTCCCAGAATCAGACGTCTGGACCGACGTCCATACGACATGGGAGATGTCTGGAGGAAGGTCTACACGTCTGAAAGGTACGATATTTTCCATTCCTTCTTCTTTCGCGTCTACGGCCATGCAGCCATTCCGTCAAAGGGTTCTGCCTCATTTCGTGTTGAGGACGGTCGCGTTCGCATGAAGATTTCATTCAGCAAGGCGCAAGGGCACGCCCTCCCACACAGATCGGACGTCTAGGCATAGCACCAGACGGCGAAGAGGGTCTCTAGACGTCCGGAGTGACAGTCGGATGTCTGGAACTAAGTCCAAATGGTTCAGCGGGATTCTGGACGTCTGAAGAACCGCGCAGAGAGAAGGTATGACCTGAGCCATCCTTTAAGATGTCTAGAAGATGTTCTACATGTATGATTTTGGGCAGACTTGTCATTTTTGACCATTTAGGTTCCGTTCGAAATCCATTTTTCGTGTTTCAAGTTTCATTCTTCTAAGAATTAGTTCCTCTACCTATTCAAAGTATTTGCACCCTATTCTAAGAAGTTCCTTGTGGTTGACCCTTGTGTTAGGATCCTGTCCCATTGCGACTCTAGGGGTTACGGAGGCGCACGGGCTTGCCGATCACGCCCCCAGTACTCCCGGATTTGCGGGTAGAGCGGCTCCATTTAATTGTTTATAAAAAATTATGCACTTGTGAAATAATTAATAGATTCTAATGTATTGCATGAATCCTAGAACTGGAAAACTAGATTGAATGATAGATCCTAGGGTATGGCATGAATCCTAGGCTGGAAAACTAGATTGAATGATTGATCCTAGGGTATGGCATGAATCCTTGTCTGGAAAACTAGATTGAATGATAGATCCTAGGGTATGGCATGAATCCTAGGACTGGAAAACTAGTTTGAATGATGGATCCTAGGGTGTGGCATGAATCCTAGGAACAGAAACACCAAAACGAATGTCGTGAATATATAGATTGCAGTCTTGGAAAAGTAGGAAGAAAAATGATAGTTGCCTATAATTGGATAACAGTTGCTTGTTTATGAATGGATAATTACCATTGAGAATATGGGTTATATGAATATAAAGTTGAAATGATGAAACATAAATTGGCTGAGTTAAAGAAAAATGAGCATGAACTCTACGGGGAATTAGGAGTAGAGCTCTTGAGAAGTGAATGGAATGGAATTGGGGAAGTGATCTGGCCCTTGAGTACAGAGTACCAAGGAGAGAGACTGTCCCCCTGTTTAGTGCAGAGAGGAGCTAGCTGCCCTAGGGACTCGGGGTTAGGTCTGACCACTTTGTACCAACTTTTGGCCCTCACGTACACAGTACCGGGGAGAGCTACTAGTGTAGGAAGAGCACTAGCCACCCCATGGGCCTGAGGGTTCTGCTAGCCTTCCTACATTGACTTGCTAGGCCCACAGGGCAAACAGAGGTAGTCAGGCAAGGGTTCGCGGACTGTGAAGGGGCAAGACCCCTGTTTGGTTGCTGTGGAGGAGCTGGACCCCTGTTATTGAGAGGGCTCTGTCCTATACTGGTTCCGTGCTGTGCTTTGTGGCACACCCATTAACGGAAATGACTGATCGCATGCCAGTGCGGGGTAGCTACCGGTGCGTTTATCGCGCGTGCTGTAGTCACCGTTACGTCTATCAGTGACCTTGGGGTGGTTGACTGAGGGTAGAACCACCACGGGGGACTCTCTCGGCCAGGAGAGCACCACGTGCTTGTTCTACTTTTTGGAAAAGACTGCAATCAAGATCATTCCCACGAGGAACATTGAAGATCAAGAGAAAGATCTTAGAAATAATTCAAGAATGAGTAAAACGAAAATAAAGAAAGAAATTAAAAATAACAGCTATTTGTCCACCTTACTGTTTTCCTAGCTAGTTAGTTGCCACTCTACTAAGCGTTTCGCTAACGTGTCACCTTTGTCACCTTTTCAGGACCAGGTGTTGAGCAGCCAGAGCCGGCGTCTATAGAGGGTGCTGAGCCTAGTAGAGCCTAATAGTTTTACTTGTGTAGTACCTACTGCACCATTTCTTCTATTGTAGTGAGTATTTTCTGTTACCACTGTGCTCTTTTATTGTAAGCATCATGTTTACGTACATGTTTGTTTCTCTACTGTTGTGGTGGTGTGTACTATAGTAGTTCTTTTCTTTACTATTGTACTTTTGTTACTGCTAGTTATATACATGGTGAATGTGGTTTATTTTACTGCTTTTTTGGTCACTTTCTCATTGGGCGACTGGGTCTTGGGATTAGTCGAGTCGGTCCGATTCTCGTGTCTCATAGGGATTTGGGAATCGGGTCGTAACAATCAGCATGGTAAGTGTGATGAGATATCTTTACTTCTTTCTTTTCTCAAAAGTTAAGTGTTAAAGATGATCTTTAAGATGAAAGATTTTCTAATAAACTAACTGTGTTTATGTCTAGACATTGTGAGAACCTGTTGCTTAAGAAGACTAAGTAGAACTCAAGTCTGATATGATATTGACCATCTCTCGGCTAACAAGGACTCTTGATATTTAAGCCTTAAGTCAAATTCCAGGACTCAGGGGGTTTTATAGAGACTCAGAATGCTAAGATGTTATGGCTGTGCTTAGTGATAAGTCTGGACAAACCAGGTGAATTTTAAAACTTAATCTTAAGGTTTTACGTCTTTTTATGTCTAGGTTGGTCCTAGCTTCAGCCCATGTTTTTGGATCGACTCTCAAGAAACGAGGAATACTCAAGCCCAACTCTTATTGCATTTGTGGCTCTAAGAATATTTGGTGGAACAGGGTATTCGTAGTAAACCCTGAAAACATTTTTGGTAGAATTTTGTATTTACAAGACTTGGAGAACATACTTGAATTATTCTAAAGAATTTCCATTTGAAACTTTTTTTTTTGTCAATATGTCTCCATCAACTTTATTTGGTGGAGTGCACCTTATTTGGTGGGTGAGTTCTTTGGTGGAAAGAGCTCCTCCTAGACGCAAGACTAAAGACTAGGACAAAGAGTCTACCTGCATGCATAGGTAAGGACTCCACCTTCCTTAATGAACACTAGGGTTGAATTTCAAATTCACAAGTTCTTTCCTGGCATTGTGTCATGTAAACCAGGGTTACATAGACTCCTAACTCAAAGCAAACCAGTGAATCCTATATTGGTAGCTCAGGCATAAGAATAAGTCCTAAAGTTAGGAGAGATTGTGGTCTATCTTGTCAAAGCTCAAAGTGTATTAAGCCAAAGCCTAAGTGAATCATGCTACAGTGGCCCGGAAAGTCAAACCAGCAATGGTTGAATGTCCATAAACACTTATTTTTTATTCATTTTTAGCTAGAAGATCATAGTTAAACACTTATATTTCTTTTCAAAATTCTTTTCTCTCCTTAGAATGGAGTTCTCCCTTAACAATAGGTACAGGTCCCTTATTGTATTTTTTGGAATTTTTGTGTTTTTTCATTTTTTTGTATTTTTGGCATTGTAATTTTTTCAAAATTCTTCAAAATTTTCAATTTTTTTGGTATTTTTGATAATACTATGCTATATATAATATAGTTGTGTCGAGAAATGCATTTCAGAAAATGATTCACCATTTACACCCCACCATGCTTAAATAATGCAATGTCCTCATCGAATGAATAGGGTGGATGCAAATGCATGCTCTGCTTTTCACTATCTTAGGCTAAGTAATGGAAGGAAGTCGGAAGGAGGAGATAAAAATCTCTATGTGAACAATTTCAAGTTTGATACAAGATCAGAGTGCAAAGTCGGGTTAAGAAATGGAATGCATGACATATGTGACAATGAAATGTATGCTTAAAATGCAAGGGTAGACACCAAATAGAAGAAAGGTGAAAATAAGAAAGGTGAAAATAGCTATATACAAGGATAGGTTTGCTAAGTTTAACACCTTCAGCTAGGCGTAAACCCAGTAGATGTCAAAAATGTAGGAGCTGGAAGATAGGTGAGAATAGACAAGTCAATGAAGCTCAATGAAAGGTTCAGATCATGATGTAGAAGAAATGTAGGTTGTCAATCTCAAGGGTAAAGAAAATGGCTCCATAGTCAATATGAATCAGAATCAGATACTTGGTACAAGGCTGAAGTAAAAAGTGGGTATCAAATCAAAGATACTTGGCTCAAGGTCCAAGTAGACAGGATCATCAGAATTACTTGGCTCAAGGTCCAAGTAAATAGAAATAGAGTATCCAGAATAATCAATAGCTTCCACCCCTTCAATCAATTAATGCAGAATCAAGATGAAGAGGATGAAATTGGGTTGGGAAGAAGAGGTGGTTGCTTATCTTAGTATAGTATGGATGGATCAGAATTTTGAGGAACAAAGGCTCCTACAGGATGGTAGTGCCACCAAAGGATCATTCACAATTCCTTCCTTGGAGGAAACTGTGAAAAGGAGGAAGAGTAAGTGACTTGGGCATCAATACCCAATAGAACTGATAGTGGTTGGTGTCCAGAATATGTACCATCCAAAGGTTTGATTTTTGAAAAACATTTTACGAAGTAGTCACAAACTCATGGCAAAATCACTCCAACCAAACAAAATCTCAATCTCAGAATCAAGACCACAACATTCAAGTGAGACAATAGTCCTGAATTTTCCTATTGGTTTGCTACGAAAATATAGTGTGCAAATAGATATTATCAATGCAATCATACACATCCGAAGAGAAACCTAATGATGTGCAGGCCTCTAATTCCACACAAAACATGGATAAGACTGGCGTGCGAATCCAAGTTCCCGTGGGTGCATAGAGAGATGAGATAGAAAAGTATGTTTTTGTGTACCTTATGTGATCCTGTAGTGTGTACACAATAGGATCAATCAACAATCTCGATGAAAAACCACACAAGGTTTCAGGGAATTTAATTCTGTCACACTTTGATTTAGGTTCTCTTTAAGAGTGAATTTCATGCAGCTAGTCTCACCTTTTTAATCTTTTGCAAAAAAGTGGTGGTCTTTTATAATTATGTCCAATGAAAAGATGGTAGGAGCTTGAGAAGGCTAGAGAAATCATACCTAAGTCCAGCATTGAACATTTAATGCACATGGATATAAAGTAAATCTAGGAGAAATTGATGCAATCCTAAGTTCGCATGCCTATGTCATGCTATTGCTAGATAAGTAGAGATCAAATTTTTTTGGCATTTTCAATTTTGTAGGTTTTTTTTGTATTTGTTAGTGCAAAAAATCAAATTGAAAAACGAAAGGAATAAAAGAATAAGTGAATGTCCAAAGTCCACATTATTACATCACATGTGTGAGAACATGCTCTCACAACTTATGACCATACAAAGAATCCTAAAATAAAAATAATATCTAAACCTAAATCCTAATGTCTAAACTAATCTAAAACATAATCACGTCGAAGAAGTCCTAAAGTTGACGAAAAACTGGGAAGTGAGTCCACCGGGAAGTAGCAATTCTCCTCCAGCTCCTCCTCAGGTACAATGAAAACAAAAACAAAAAATGATTAGTCAAACAAGTATACAAAAGAATTAAAGAATATGTGTATACAACAAATAAAAGAATGCCTATACAACAAAGAATACAAGTAAAAGAATCTATATACAATGAAAATTTTGAATGAATGGACGTTTATTTACAAATAATTAGTGACTTTTATATACAAAAACAAAAATTATTTACAAATTAAGAACTAAAGAATAATTTTAGTGTATAAAAAGTTGCCTCCCAAGCAATAGCACCAAAAATATGAAGCGATCGACCACGGTTACTATAAAAAATTATCGTTGTTGTATTATATGTTACAAATACAAATTGTTATAGTGTCAATTTTATTTAATTACTTCATTTTTACTGATTTATTCTAGGTCGTTAACTAGGAGGCAGTTATTAATATACATCACTCTCTAAGTTCAATATCATTCTTTAATTCCAAAAAGAATAATTTTATGTACAATCATGAATGAATTAATTAATGAATAAATAGCTTAATTATGTACAAGAAAATGAATTTTAATGCTTGCAAACAGATATTTACAAACAAGCATCAAACACTACAAATGAATACTATATACTATCTATTTATAACTTATGATAATAATACTTGTATATATATACAATAGTAAGTAACAGCATATCCTATACTAACTTAACTTAATATACTAACATATACAGTAACATATATAATATGTACAGTGACACATATAAATGTCGCTAAACCTTAGAAAAACATCGTACAAGTGCTAAAGTAAAAATAGGGTCTATAGTGACACTTATTCTATCTATAGTGATGGATAATTTTGTCAATAATCTATACTGTTATTTATAAACATATAAAGCTCAAACATTACTTATACTACGTATACTTCTCATGCATATTATTTATTTACAGTATACTATATATGCATGTTATATTTATACTATATGCATATATATGCCTACGTACATATAC
Organism: Thalassia testudinum; assembly: GCA_037157565.1. NCBI lineage: Eukaryota > Viridiplantae > Streptophyta > Magnoliopsida > Alismatales > Hydrocharitaceae > Thalassia > Thalassia testudinum. The sequence continues at coordinate 91,756,416 of JAZHRO010000014.1, read as the reverse complement.
ACTTAACTCATTCTTTTTCTTCTTTGTTTTCTTGTAGTTAACCCCTTAATAATTACCCATGGTTAGTTTTCATTAATAAAAAATTAGGTTCTTAATTGGTGAGCAGACCTTTAGAGGGATACACAGTACCCTTACAGGTGGGACCAGACCTCTACTAAGGCCATCCTGATTTGCGTAATTAGCCTCTTAATTTCAATTTATGCTCAATACTCGGCCCACATAGGCCCACGCAAAGTGCCAAGCCCTCGACCCACACTGCACACTAATATCGACTGATGAGGGGATAATGGGTAATGGTTTCTATACGCCCAGTGCATGTCAACTGATAGGCACGAAAAACAAAAATAATAAAAGGCACCCCAAGTGCTCCTGCATCCATGATAGGGTGCTTTGTGTGCTACTTCTCAGCACTGGAATTCCAGCGCACAAGCTCTGATTTGATGACTTTAGGCCTTGATTTGAGGGCCATTAATTATTAAAATTAAAAATTAAATTATATGATATTAAAGTATTTACATAGTACTACATAATTGTACAATTTATTTACAAAGATTAATTATGTTTACTATATAAATAAATAAGTCGAAGTTTATAGTTTATTCATACTGTTTATTAGGTTTTATTTCTTAATTACGAATAAAATTGTTAATGTCTTGTCTAATTGACCTTGTAAAATATTAATGTACATATTTAAGTATTTAATACAAATTTTTATTGTATTTTACAACATTTATTTTGATTTATTTACATTTAAATAGGTGGATTCAGGCTAATATACGTATAAATTATGTATAACTAATATAATACATTATAAATATAGTTAAATTAGCATAATTTACTTAAAATACATTAACATAAATTTGCAGTATAAGTTAGTTCAGTTCTAAATTAAATTACTAATTTATTGTAACTTAATCTAATAACATAGCTAGTAACTTAATAAATTAATTATTTATTCTATATACATAATTAAATTATGGTACAGGGTTCTTTACGTACATAATATACATATAATTATGTATGAACAATATCAGTAGTAAGTATATTTATTTTCAGGGTTTTATTAATTTACTTAGAGTATAATACATATAAGTTAGTATAATTAATAAATAATTATATAAATAAGTTATGTATAATTTAAGTTATCTTAAATATTTAAGTTACATTACATAGTATATACATAAGTTATATATGCACATTATGTACATATTTTACATTATTTACCTAGATAGCTTAATATATACCTTGTATTTACTTGTATATACATAGTACACATAGTGCTTTTAGGTATTTTTGTGGCTTTTATAATTTTTATGTTTTGTATATATTTTGTAGAGGTAGGGGATGACAAAGAAAGAGAGAGATGAGAAGAATAGACTATTTCTGATGTTTTTATATGTTAAGGTCTTTTATTTAGTTTTAAGGTAAATTGAACCGTCAACTGGTATGTTCTACAAAGCCTAGAATTCAGAATGCCTTGAATCTTGGCATGTCCTTAAAAGTATACCTAATCTTCACCAAGACAGGTTTATTTTATTTTTTTGGATTTTTTTATCATTTTTATTTAATTACAAAGTTGACATAGTCTAGGTCTATGAAGGGTTTTTAATGTGAATTCATGGCCTAGAAATAAACTTTATGTGCTAAACATGAAATGCAAACATTCAGATATAACCATCAATACATATAGAAGATGTTCATGCACTTACACATGGTTTCCAATGAATTTTGACATTCATTTCCTTCATTTGGATAGTTTCGCATAAATTCAATTGCTAAAGAGATTTAAGTGAAATTACAAGTAATTTAAACGCAATAATAAAACCTGCATTAGTTTAGGAATGCTTGTACACAATATACAGAACATATGAAACATATCAGCTATTTTTAAAAAAAAAACTATTCCTAGCCTCTACTACCTTGTATCTCAGATCACAGCAGTAACAACAACTACAGCAGTGGCAACTACAGTAGCAGTAACTGCAGCAGCAACTGCAGTAGTGCATCAGCCGTCTAGGGTAAAGCCCAGATGTCTTAAAGTCATTTTCAAAAGCTATAGCAATGCATCAAGAAAAAACATTCCAGCAACTGCTTGAAGTCTGGATCCTCAATTCAGCAGATCAGACTTTAAATTCAGTATGAATTATCCCATATCAGACTTAAGATAGTCTGGTCAGGGATATTTCATATCCAAATTCAGGTCATGATTTGCATTAAACCCTAATTTACATCAAATTTGTGGTTGAAATATTCATGGAAATTTAGCTACTGAAGCAGCACCTTAATGTAATGAAATGGGATTCAAGACACAACAGAAAACCTTCGACAATTCTGATATGGCCTAAAAATCATATAAAAATATTTCTCAGATGTTAAACTCTAAATCAAAATCCCTTTCCAACATCCATGTTTCAAATCAGAAGAAAAATCACTGATCTAACACTTTCTTAATGCTATAGACAGCATGTAAGAAGTGTTGGAATCTATCCATTAACTTTGGCTGAATCCCAATGTGTTGAAAACCATAAGGGATATTGTTTGTCGCGCTTTTGTGCGGTTTGTTAAACGATAATATCGCGTTGTAGTATAGCCGCTAAAGCGTTCAAAACAAATAAAGATTTTTATTACTCGAAGACCGGAGTATCCGAGGTCGAACACAGGGAGCAAATAGAATTTACTACTAGTCAAAATGTAATTGAACACACTAATTTACTCAAAATATCAATCCAAGTGTGAATGTATGCAATTAAAAATAATTAGGACAAAAATATGAAATTGGACGTCTGATCTTGTGATCAGACGTCTTAAAAGTATTTTCCCTTCTTGATTTTCTTCTTCTTTCTATGCCTTGGCGAAGCCTTTCTTTCCTTCCTGTTTTTCCTTCTTCTTTGCTTCTTACTCTCCTCTTTTGTGGTCTTGCCTTGCTTCTCGTGCGAAGGCTTCTTTCTTTCTTCTTCCCTGTCTTGCTCCTTCTTTCTTCTCTTCTTCGCCTTGCCTTTCCTTCTTCTTCTGTAGTGGCCAAGTCCTTCTCCTGCGTTCAGCCTGCCTGCACAGGAGCAAAACCTAACCCTTCTCCCTCTACCCGCGCGTCTCTCTCTCTCAAGCAATTCACTCTAAGCTGCTCTCCCAGAGCCACAGGCATTAATCGGGTCGGATCGTACCCGGGACCAGGCGCACCTGAATGTGGTGTGATGCGCGAGGAGTGCGTAGGTCTAGGTCGGGTCGGATCCGCCAAGTCCGCGTGGTCAGGTCGCGGAAGAGGCGGGTGTGGGGTCAGTGAGGGACCTCACCCCTGTGCTTTCGAGGCAGTAAAGCTATATCACAAAAACTCTTTATACCATACCTGTGCCTTGAGATTCCACGATGTGGGACTAAACGTTCCGCCCTTCCTTTGCGCGCGCCCGCAAACTCTCGTGTGCAATTTCCCACGCTGAAGGCCCCGCTGGTGCTCCTCGCTGAACTCAGTCACCTCGCGATACTTGCGAGAGTCTGCTGCACCTGCCGCCTTGGAAGCCTGACGCCTGCTGCTGCTCCAAGCTTCCTGCTGCTTCGGCTGTTAATGGCGGCCGGGGCGTTCACCTGAGATTTCACAGAACGGCCTATTGGCCCAATCAGAATAGCTGGAAACCTTCGCCGTAGCACGGCGAAGGCGGTGGGTGATGATGCAGGTTGCCGGTCGGCCTAGGCGTGCGCGCCTAGGTCAACCTGTGGCTGGAGATGGTGGGTTGTTCGGGGGGTGGTTATGGAGGTCTTGAGTGGCAGTTGTGGGGTGGAGCGAGTTCCTGGTGGTGTGGCGGAGCTCACGAGGTGGTTGGCGAGCCGTGTGGAGTGGCAGAGTGGTGTGGGCGGCTCGCCGGAGTGCGGTCGGTGATGTGGAAGATGAGGGTGGTCAGCGTCGGTCGAGGGGTAATCAGATGAGATAACAGGGGGAAAAGAGAGAGGATAGGATGGAGAGGAGTTCTAACCTAATTGTAAGGACGAAAGAGGACGGAAGGCGGACAGCAGTACCTGCTGTCGCCGGAGAAGATGACGCCCAGTGGGGGAGAACGGCGGCGACGACGGGGCTGAGGCGGCGTGCGCTGGTACTACGCGACGCGGAGGGAGGTCAGGAAGGTAACTATGCCACTGGTTTTATGGCAGAGCGAAGAGGGAGGGGAGGGGGGCTCGCCGGAGCTAGCTGGGACATTTGGCCGGGCAGGAGGAGAGGAATTGAAGGGGGAAACTCGGCCAAATCAAGCTCAGCCTCTTCGGCCGGAGTTGTGGGTTCTTATATAGGCGCTGGACTGGGTGTGCAGGGCGTGAAGGGCACGTAATTGCCTGAGGTTGGTCGCCGAAGATGGAAAGGAGTTAGGATACCCAAATCTCTCGTGCGTTCGCACGAGAGATTGGGTTCACACCGGCGATTGTAATTGGCTTTATAAGGAAGGGAATTCCTCAGAGAATCCTCCTTCCATTTCTGGGAGGGAATCTCTGAGGGATTAGAGAGCAATCCCTCTCCGAACCTCGCCGGAGCTCGGTTCTGCCCTAGCAATGGCGGCAGGACCGGTTTGCAAAGGAGGCGAAGAACCTAGGGGGTTCTCTGCAACGGTATTCAAAAGATAGGGACCAATTTGTGATTTGGGTGTACTAAATTGCAAAGTAGGTCAAGATGACCCCTCCTTAGGTCCAAATTTTGGTACAAACCTAATTTGGAGCTAAGGAATCCAATGGCGAAGTTAGATTTCAGGTTTGACCTCGTTTGACTGGACATTTTGCGTAAAAACCCAAATTAGGTTAATTGAAGAGCTAGGACCCTAATCTAGGTCAAACTAGGTTCCAAAGGCCAAATTAAGTGTTCTAAACCCTAGAGTATGTTTTTCCATGATTTGTAGAGGGTTTACTTGCTTTTTGTTCTGACCGGAACCTTGTTAATTTAAGCGGGTCTGTTTTAGGGTTACCAAGTGTCATTTAGTTCTTAGATTGCACATGAACCCATTTCTGATTGACTCAACCCACTTTTTATCTCATTTAGACCATTTGACATATGTTTTGCCTCTGAGAAATCCCGTTTATGTACTGCAATGGTAAAATTGCAGTTTTAACCTTTATTTCATGTTTTCTTCTCAGAGCACTTGTTCCTTCAGTTAGGCCTTCTTCTAGGTTATGTAGGAGCTTTTATCTTCTTTATTGGGTCAAAATGAGCTAGTTATGGCTCATGATGAGGCTCTCATCAGATATTAAGAATCTCATAGGTTAAAAGTAAAAATCTCAGAACAAATTTACACAGAAATCCTTGGTAGAGCCTCCAATCAACAAGGTTGATTCTCCTTGGCTCTACCATACATTCAAGACCATGGAATTCCCAATAATGACAAATCTGATCATGGCTCATCTGAGAAAAATTCATCATTAGCATAATCTCAGATTCACAGCCATGCTTATCCACTCAAGAACAAATTGATTTACTTAATCAAAAATACTTGAAAACCCAAATGATTGAAAATCTCACGACCTTGCTTTAAAATCCAAATCAAAAATTGATCAACCAAACCAATTCCATTTCACATTAGATTAGGGGTCTCTGTGAACTAAATGAAATGAGTGTAGAGACCCCTAGGTCAATTTGAGCACAAATCCTCATCTCAAGGCTCAAAAGCAATGGGATGGGGATTTGACTCCAAATGGATGGGTGGATTGTGGATTAAAACACGAGGAAATCAGAAAGCGAAATGGAAACATGTAGGGGGAGAAAGCAGTGATCAGTGAATGGGGGAATTCATCTCCTCTGATTTGAAATGATCAGAGGAGGTGAAAATGTGAATTTCTCTACTAACTCTACTCCTAAGCTGCACTACGGTCATGCATCAAATCAGAACTAATCTACATCTAATTTCTACTGCTAAACTGCCCTAATTATCACGACAATTAATCTAGAAAGTAGTAAACCTAACCTAAGAAAGCAATAAAACCCTAACTATCAGAGGAAGGGGACTCTCCTGGATCCAAAGCCAGAGGCTAAGGAGGACGAAATGGGAGAAGACCTCCGGCAGATGAAGGTGATTCACATGGGCCAGTAGGTGGCGGCTAAAGGCGACAAAATTGGGGAGGAAAGTGGCCTCTATCATCAACCACTGAGGAAAAGGGGGGAGCTGCTAGAGGGATAGACAAAGGGATCACTAAGGTGGGAAGGGAGCAATCCCCCGCATGTGCTGCTGTGGAGCTCCTTAAGTAGAGCATCAGAGTGAAACTCCTCACCATGCAATGCGATTAGGCTCCAAGGGTGTGGGTAGTGGGGATTTGAGGAGAGAGCGGGTGCGATTTCAAATCAAAAAGTGACCGCTTGATGGGATCTGGGTGAGGTGGTGATCGCACGCACAGAGTTGCGTGAAGCATCTAGTCATGGTGAACCACAGATCATGAGGTGAGGGAGGATCAATGAACATGATGCACGGTGTTCGTGTGTGCTATAGTGTGTACGGAACTGCAGGTGTTGCCATGTTCTTTTCGAGAAATTGCAGGGAAGATCGATCAGTGAAGGGGTAGAGAAAATATACCACATCCCATAAGTGGTAAAAAGATATAACAGAACGGTCCTTATAGGCTTGAAAATAGTCCCTGCAGCCTTCAAGTAGGTCCTTGGCTAGTTTTCTATGAAACAAATATAATGTACCATGGACCTAAATGTAAATCCTTAATTGCAAGGTCCTAATGATTTCCAAATGCAATGAAGCTTTTATAGAAGCTTAATTGAACAATTTGGAAGTTAATTACACTTTTGATTTGAACTTTCAAACTCATTTGTGTGTTCCATTTGCACTTGGATCACCATTTGACTTTATTCAAAAGAATATCTCATTTCTTAACCAAATTACGCATTTTTAACACAAAATTGTTGTTTTAGGTCTTTTTTTTTAATTCCCACACTTAACCCATTTTATATGTTAACTTGATAGTTTTTAACATAGTTGTTAGCTTAACTTAGGCAATTTAGCTATGATGAGTAGCAACTCATTAACCTCCCACTTGTTTTACCCTCCACCATGCTTCAATCATTTCATGAAAGCTTGGTTCTCTCACTACGACCTTCTAAACTTGAAGTAGGAACCGGCATGTGCTTGCTCACCACTATCCCAAACCAAATGTGTATGGTCCGAGAAGGGGCGTTGTAGACCAACAACAGATAACAATTGAAACTTCTCCAAGAGGATGCATTCCCAAAGAATCTATCTAACTTTGACATCACACTGTTTCCATTTTTCCAAGTATACTTTGCTCCAGAAGAGGGAAATTCATTCAAACCCAAAGTTTGTATTGTCAATTGAAAGCCAAGTGAGGCACTGTCTACCAAGCCATTTGAACTATCCATCCCTGTCAAAACACAATTGAAATCACCACCCACTAGCCATGGAATCCCCTGTGCATGAATTGCAACTTTTGATAGGTCTTCCCACAGCTTAGCCCGAAAATTCGCTACACAAGGCCCATAAACTCCTGTAATGAGCTACTCCATCTCCCCCTGCACCATCTTTCTTTTACAAGTTATCATATGCCTGGATTTAAAGATCTCCATCACTTGTAGACATGCCTTTCTCCACCAGAAAGCTATACCACCAGACCTTCCATGTGAGTTGAGAACCACACATTCAGCTCTCCCTAACTACTTCAAATCATTCCACAGCTGACTATTTTCATCCTCAATATGCATTTCCTAAATGAGCACACAATCAATCTCCCATTCCCTCAGATATCTCGATAAGGAGGCCCTTCAAACTCTGTCGTGCAACCCATGCACATTCTAAGAAAGAAATCTCGTCTCTGTTCTTGAGATCCTCTCTTATTGGAATGTTGTATCCTTCCAACTCTAAGAACAGTTGCAATAGAATTTTTATCCATCTTCATTGTGTTCACATATCTTCTTTGTCTTAGCTTGTATAGGGACCTCCCAATCCTAGATTTAGATGTTGAACCTACCCAAAATTTCTGCCCTTCTGCAGCCTGAATTGAAGAGTGGAGTTCTAGAGTGTTAATTGGAATCTCCTAAAGCACCCCTACAGCTACTTCCTCATTAACTATAGGCCAATCATTCTTCATATCATCCATCTCATCCTCACCCACACTTATATGCCTTTCTCTTCTTCGGCTCAGCTGCCTCCTCCGAAGGATCATGGCCCACCTGCACTAGACTTGGATCCTCTCTCACAACTTTTGCAAAGCTCTTCTTCTCTTCTTGTTCCTAAAATATTGTGTCCTCACATCAAAATCGCAATCGCAAAAGCCATAAACTATCTCCACACTGAAGGATAATTCTCTTTGAAATTGATCCCCCCAAAAGACATCCACCTTCATACCCATACTATAAATAATGCATAGCATGCGCCATTCTAAATTTAGAATAGTTTGTATAAAGATTAGGTTAATTCATGTCCTTTTATGGCCAAGAGAGAAGGAGATTTATTTCTGGGCCACGGATTAACAATATGATTATACGGATCTAATCAGGATGATGACCGGTGTCCAACACCTCTGAAATTGTTTTGATCGGAGTCCCATAACACACTATGTAGTAAAAGGAAGATCAAAGGCCAAGGGTACATGTGGTGCCAATCAAAACTTAGATGGCAAATCCAACTGCATGGATGGATCCAGATAGACGATTGCAGCCCAATGGCGTAGAAATTGACTTAATCCGATGTCCATGGAAACACCTACAAAGCAAAGAAGATGGAAGGCCAGAATGGCACCATGTGGAGCCATCCCAACCGCCCAAATCAACCCCTAGCAGCTGCCCCTCCTCAAAGGTGTTTCCACCATGAGATTAGGATCATTTGATCGACATCCAATGGCCCCAAGCTTGTCACATCATGGGTCTCAGCACTCTAATTAGAGCAGCCTTAATCTTGGCTGTTGGATTCCATCCAATGACTGGGATCAACTCCTCGCCATGCCCGCAGAAACATCCTCTCGACATAAAAGCTCCTATAGTGCATTGGGCGAGAGAGGCATCTGCAACTCACGAGCGCGAGTTCAAGACTCACGCAGTCTCCAATTTCCAACGTGGGGTGCAAGCGCTAAATTCGCTTGCTTGATCTCCATCAGACGGTCCCAGAGCTCCTACGTGGGACATCCTCACACACCGGATGAGAGCAATGTGTGCACATTATTGATAACGCACGAATGCACACCCAATTTGATGCATGTTTGAGGTACGATCTCAGGCGCGATCATCGCATGTTCTCAACCCTCCAATACGCGATCAATAGCCACAATTCTTCGACCGTGCACCCCAACTGTGGGCTTGTGAGTGCCAGCGTGGGTGCATGAGTTGGGGCTTTAGCAATGCTTGCGACAGATCTTTGGCGATGCCTTTATTGTTACTAAATGTCCCATGCATGAAACTTCTTCTCTCCTTTACTATAAAAGGAACCCTACCCCTCCCATTTCTCCTCATCTCCTCCTTTCTCACCCTCATCACCTTCAAAGCTTTAGAGAGAGCTTGTCCAAAGCCCGAGATGCCCCTCTAGAGTAGAAAATCAAATATTTTTCTTGCTTCTCGCCCCTCCTCTTGGAGCATCCCATGGCCATCCTCTCACCACCTTCGGGAAGTAGATCCTCATTTCAATGCCATCCCACCCCATCCTCCTTCCTCCGATGCTGTTCTTCTTTGTTCAGGTTCTCGCCACATTCGTCCTAGTGGACATCAAAGCGAGTCATCCTCCAAGCAACCGTTGAGGGGGATTCTCTCACCACTCTATCATTTTGCTTTCTAGTGTAGTTTCCGCTTTCTTATATGTAGCAAACTCTTTGAGATATGTATTGATGCTCTCTCTCTCCTTATCTTATTTTGCAAGTAGATTAGTTAGATTTCATCAATCTGATCTCTTACTGTATACATTAGCAAAAAAATTACAAAAGATAAAAATAGCAAAAATAAATAAAATTGAAGTGCAGATTTCAAAAGACCAAATGTTCGCCTCCTTGTGTTCGACTTGGGACTCACGTCAACTTTTGATATAAATTTTATTTGGTAGCGATATTTTGCGACTACGATGATGGGTTCTTCGAAACCATGAATTTTCATCGTGAAAATACGCTCACCATTTTGGCATTGTTGCCGGGGAGGCAATGCTCTTTGGTTCTTTCGTGTTTCCCTCTTTAACTTCTATGTCACTTTTTCTTTGATCTTACTGTGATTATAGGTACTCCTCTGAGGCGGGCCAAGGTGGTTAGATTGGAGAAAGTACTACTGAAGGTTCTGTAAGTCTTCCCCCACCACCTACCCATTAGATTTCTATTCCATCACCTAATAACTCAAATTCTAATCAACCTAGGTGTTTATATAAACCCTAGGATAGATCTGATTGTTTGATTATCAATTCACCTCACCTCACCACCCATATATAAATAAAAATTTTTGAAAAAAATTCTTATTGTGGGACATTACTAAAAGTTACACACATTAACACCCATAAATTCTCATCCTAAGGCGCATAGTCACTTTTATTCTTCCACTTAACTGGGGTCAGACCTATGGGCTCAATACACTTCAACTCAATATACATGAGTAAGTAGAAATCTGAATAGGTTAAACATTCTTGTGTGCCTTAACTATGTGGTGCAACAGGCGAATTGATTGAGCTATTTGGGCTGCACCACTTAAGATAAAAGTGATTAATTAGTAGCTTGCCCCATAGGGTTGATTTTTAGGGCTAAACCAGGCACTCCAGATTATTTTTGAGTTTTTAAGGAATATATCTACACCTGTGTTTACAAAAACTTGGAGTGTTCTACTAAACCTGATTGAATGAACCTAAAGATTAAGCCCTAAAAGCTACTAAAGAAGATTAAATTCTAAAAGGCACATCATCAGGGCATAACCCACCTAAAGTGCCCATCACATTCCGAAAGCACAATCATCCCAAGCCTTAATTAAAATTAAGTAGACGTTCGCCCTAGGATTCATTGAGTCTATTTTAGGGTGTTCTCTTGAATGCATTTCAAATTAGGGATGTCTACTTGCTTGAAAAGGTGTTAAGTTAGGGGGCTCGATTGTCAAATGACTTAAGTAAGCAGGGGTTTGGCATAATTAGTGGCCCTCAGGACATGCTCCTGCTTCTTCATCGGCCCAACTTTACCACCTTCAGGAGTCAGGACGACAACAAATTCGTTGTGTGGTCAGAGTTCATTTCTGAAGCATAGGTCCCTAAGCTAGCCAATTTAAGGATGGGTTTGACTGATTGTACTATAGGACACCTTTCTTTCTTCTATTTTCCCTCCTACTTCACCATGTATGCTTCCACATCCTACACACATTTTCAATCCTACGCTCCTATCAGTACTTATCCTCAAGATGATTACTATCCTGTCTCGACTTATGATTACACATCCACTAGTAAGGATAACTTTGATTGGGGATATGATTCTGGACCTTAATGTCTAGGACCTAACTATAATTCCCTACTTGGAGGGGGTGAGATCAGCGTGACGTAAAAATAATGCAGAATTATAAATGGAACAATCTCACAAAATAACAATCACACAATGTACACAATGATTTTTAGGTGGAAACCCAACCCGGGTGAAAACCACCACCTAACCCTCTCGAGTTAGGATTTTTCGATTAACCAAGTTGATCAAATCCACTAACATACTACTTAAACAAGGGTAGTACAACCTCAATTACAACCATGCTACTTTATACGAGGGTAGCATACCTCAAACCCCTTCTCTTCACGAGAAGGATTTTGTCTCACGAAGGAGACGGGAACTCGCAACGCGAATACCCAACCAAATAACAAAGTAAAATACAAATAGTCCTATAGAGCCAACAAAGATATTCTTAAACCAAGCTTCTCTATGAGTTAGGATGCTTCCCTTTGCAAGAAGTGCATCGACGGGGATGCATGAACCATGCAGCAGTGCTTCGTTGCTCTCATAATCAGGAAGGGAGAGCGGGTGTGCAACAAGAATCAAGCTCTCTAGGTGTAGAACTAATCTTAGAGATCAAGAGCTTTCTTCTATGTGATCTTCTTCTTCATTTAGACACTAAAGAGTAGAAGGTATGTAGCTTGGACGTGTCTTGGTGTGTATTTGAGTGGCAAGGGTTCTCCTCTATTTATAGAGGCCTTAGGAAGGCTTTGGAAGGCCTTGGAAGGCTTCCATAGCCGTTGGGTGCAAGCTCCAAGAAAATCAGGCCGAAATCAGGGTTAATCATTACACTGATAGGGTTGTCAAATGTCTGATCCTGGCATTGGACATGTACAAAACAAGTTTAAGACGTCTGGGAACAAAGTCAGACGTCTGATTTTAGGCAGGTTTTCTTCCTGACTTGAATTAGATCTAAATAGGGTTCTAGTGAATTGTCATCAGATGACATACAGGACGTCTAGAATGATATATGGACGTTTGGAAACCTACTTTTCTACGAAAATGGATTCCCAAGAGAGTGAAACAGCTATAAAATCTCTAAGAAGAGATTTTGGGTCAGCCGAGGCAAAACGATCATGTATCAGATGTCTGGTGTCCTCTATGGAGGTCTGATACGAGCCGATAGGCATATCCTTCAGTGTTTACTAAGGCAACCAACGGTCCACTAATTGGATGTCTGGCAAAAACTTCAGATATCTTCTAAGACGTCTGGACTAAGGTCTGGACATTTGATTTCATCAGACAGAACAAACTAAGTTCGGCTTAATCATAATCGGACATCCCTTAAAAGTATTTATTAGACGTCTGATTTTCAGATTAGACGTTTGAAAAGGATGTCTGAACCCTAGTTTGCTTTTTTAAGTTCTTTACTTAAAACCTAAGCATCCTAGGTTTGCGCAGGTGTTCCTAGGACTACTATAAGGGTTCTTTGAGGCTCTTTAACACGAATCTAAGTAACAAAAATAAAGAGAAACAAAAGAAACAAAAGTATATAGAGTACAAGGAAAGGAAATCTATCCTATTCTTCATCTCCTTCCTTCATCAAGCCATCTCTCCTTGCGAAGCTCCACTGTTCTCCGTCAAGCACCTCCAATCTACCATGGATGCAAGCTCGAACTCCATCTAACCACATCTTCATTTGCAATTAACCTGAAATCTAAGACTTCAAGTGCAAATGTTAAATGACACGTGTTTTGTTATCATCAAAATAAACGATCACGGTGCTATAGCACCGACAATCTCCCCCTTTTTGATGATGACAAAACTATAAATAATAATGCAAAAAATCCTCCCTCTTTTTGACATTATCAAAAAGGCTTAACTGCTTTTAAATTACCTATAACTCCCCCTTAAAACATGCTCTTCTATGAATTTTTTTTTTTTTTTAAAAAGAGTAATGTTCTCCTCCTTTTTTGTAACAAGATAGCTATTATTTTTTTCTCCCCCTTACTAGAGGAATTATAGCCAACTTACTTCTCCCCATTAATAATTGAAAATAAGCTCATAATTTAAACTCCCCCTATCTATATGCTTAATGATAAAAGGATAGGGCAAAGGGTTTTACCTCACTTACCATGGCCAATAAAATGGCCCAAATGGAGGTGGTGGATTCCACATCGGATGGGGCTCCCATCCGTAGCTTGGAGGCCCTGGCATTGACACCGGTCTTCAGTCTGGCGGTCGACGTGTAGTGAGTTATTTGGTTGTTCATCGTCTCGTTGGTCTTCTTGTCCTTCTCCTTGGTCTACTCTTTGGTCCTCCCAACTCGAGTTGACTAGCCTTGAGCTTGTAGGTCCAGTCCTTTGTGTTGTAGTCACCCTTGAAACCTACAAAACAGGATTTCAAATCTTTCTTCGATATCCAAGTGAGCTTGGATCCGGATCTGTTAGCGGGTCTTTTTTGACGCGGATCCTTTCTCAACCTTAGGGCTATGCAAATTTTCTACTTTGTTGATTAATTTGTTAGAATTTTCCCCAGGACATGCGATTTCTTTTTCTACAATATTTATCTTAGTCTTTTAATCAGATATTTCTAATTTTAGACTAGCATTTTCCTGAATCAATTTAGTATTTGCATTGATTAAGTCATCATTTTTAGGATAAGCTTCTATATCCTTCAGTTGTTTTTCTAACCTTTCATTTTCATTTTTAAGAAAACTAAGGATCTTTTTAATATTTTTATTCTCTATCTTAAGTGATTTACTAACTTCAAAAAGCTCATTAAATGCATTTCGTAAATCAGAATTTACCTCGTTATCGGAGTCGCTTCCGCTTTCGCTGTCGCTTTCCCCTAAGGCCATGAAACCAAAGCAAGTTGTTTCATTCTTCTTAGGATTTTCTTCTTCCTCTTCCTCCGAGCTTCAGTCGTCCCACGTTGCTTGGAACACCTTCTTCTTAGATTTCTTCTCCTTTCCTATTTCTTCTCCTTCTTGAGAAGTAGGCATTCTAGTCGTAGATGCCCTTTCTCGTTGCAGTGGTAGCAATGTCTCGGGCTTTCCTTCTTCTCTTGCTTTGATTCCCTAGAAAACTTGGAAAACTTTTTAAGTAAAATTTTAAAGTCTTCATCATCGGAACTTACCTCGTTATCCGATGCAACTCTAAATGCAAGGGCCTTCTTCAGCTTTGGCTCTGGTGTATCCTTCTTCTTATTCAGCTTTGTCTCATAGGCCATTAGATTGCCTAGGAGATCTTCCATGTTAAGCTCCTCCACCTCATTTGCTTCCTCAATCGTGGTGACCTTCTGCTCCCATTCTGGTCCAAGGGAACGGAGTAGCTTTCCTTGAAGCTCCCCCTTGATGAAGGTTTTACCTAAAGCTTTCAAATTACTTACTATGAGAGTGAACCTAGTGTTCATCTCACTTAAAGATTCATTAGACTTCATAGAAAAATATTCAAATTCTTGAGAAAGTAAATTTATTTTAGATGTTTTTACCTTAGAAGTACCAACGTGAGTTACCTCAAGTGTGTGTCAGATCTCGTACGTGTGGCGCACTGCAAGATTATCTTAAACTCCTCCGGGCTGAGCACACAGTAGAGGGCATTCATGGTCTTCGCGTTCAAAGAGTGCTCACGAATTTATTGTTGCGAGTAGCCTCTCGCTGGTTTCTCTGGGATGTGAAACGACGTCTCACAACGGTCCCATATTGCGAAGTCGATGGCTTCAAGCCACATCTTCATCCATAACTTCCAATAGGGGCAGTTGGTCTAGTCGAAGAATGGCGGATGGGTCGTGGAATGCCCCTCGGATATCCGAATTGTAGAACTGCTCCCCTCCATGATCTTCTTGCCTGGTGTTACTCCGATTTTGCAAGAACTTGCCCTGATACCAATTGCAATTCCCTATTTGGAGGGGGTGAGATCAGTGTGATGTAAAAATAATGCAGAATTATAAATGGAACAATCTCACAAAATGAAAATCACACAATGTACACAATGATTTTTAGGTGGAAACCCAACCCGGGTGAAAACCACCACCTCACCCTCTTGAGTTAGGATTTTCCGATCAACCTAGTTGATCAAATCCACTAATGTACTACTTAAACGAGGGTAGTACAACCTCAATTACAACCATGCTACTTTATACGAGGGTAGCGTACCTCAAACCCCTTCTCTTCCCGAGAAGGATTTTGTCTCACGAAGGAGACAGGAATTCGGAACACGAATACCCAACCAAATAACAAAGTAAAATACAAATAGTCCTATAGAGCCATTAAATATATTCTTAAACTAAGCTTCTATAGGAGTTAGGATGCTTCCCTTTGCAAGAAGTGTGTCGACTACGTGGATTCGTGAACCATGTGACAATGCTTTGTCGCTCTCGTAATCTCGGAGGGAGAGTGGGTGCGCAACAGGAATCAAGCTCTCTAGGTGTAGAACTATGCTTGGAGATCAAGAGCTTTCTTCTATGTGATCTTCTTCTTCTTTTGGTCACTAAAGAGTAGAAAGTACGTAGCTTCGATGTGTCTTGGTGTGTATTTGAGTGGCAAGTGTTCTCCTCTATTTATAGCAGCCATAGGAAGGCTTTGGAAGGCCTTGGAAGGCTTCCATAGCCATTGGGTGCAAGCTCCAAGAAAATCAGGCTGAAATCAGGGTTAATCATTACACTGATAGGGTTGTTAGACGTCTGATGCTAGCATCGGACGTCTGGAAAACTAGTTTAAGACATTTGGGAACAAAGTCAGACATCTGATTTTTGGTGGGTTTCCTTCTTGACTTGAATCAGATCTAAACAGGGCTTTAGTGAATTGTCATCGGACGACATACAAGACGTTTGGAATGATGTCAGGACGTCTGAAAACCTACTTTTCTGCGGAAATGGATTCCCAAGAGAGTGCAATGGCTATAAAATCTGAGAAGAGATTTTGGGTCAGCCGAGGCAAAACGGTCATGTATCAAACATCTGGTGTCCTCTACGGACATCTGATACGAGCCAATGGTCATATCCTTCAGTGTTTACTAAGGCAGCCAATGGTCCACTAATTGGACATCTGGCAAATACATCAGACATCTTCTAAGACGTCTGGACTAAGGTCTGGCCATCTAATTTCATAAGACAGAACTAACAAAGTCCAGCCTAATCATAATCAGACATCTGAGTCAATAGTCAGACGTCTTAAAATTATTTTTCAGACTTCTGATTTTCAGATTAGACGTTTGAAAAGTTGTTTAAACCCTAGTTTGGTTTTCTAGGTTCTTTACATAAAACCTAAGTATCCTAGGTTTGTGCAGGTGTTCCTAGGACTACTATAAAGGTTCATTGAGGCTCTTTAACATGCATCTAAGTAACAGAAATAAAGAGCAACAAAAGAAACAAAAGTACATAGAGTACAAGGAAAGGAAATCTATCCTATTCTTCATCTCCTTCCTTCATCAAGCCATCGCTCCTCACGAAGCCCTCTGTTCTTCGTCAAGCTCCTCCAATCTGCCATGGATGCGAGCTCGAACTCCGTCTAACCATGTCTCCATTTGCAATTAACTTGAAATCTAAGACTTCAAGTGCAAATGTTAAATGACACGTGTTTTGTTATCATCAAAATAAATGATCGCAGTGTTCTAGCACTAAAACTAACCTTGGACATCATGATCATGATTATTATCCTTCTTAGAGCCATACTGATTATAGATCACTGCTCTCTTATGAACAAACCAACTCGATCAACAATCAGGAAGGATATGATGATTATAACACCAACCCTCCCCAAGATTATATTGAATATTGGTCATCACCCTTCTATGAACAACCCGAAATGACCTATTATCAGGGAGGACCTCAATTTCTTGACACCCCTAGATTAAATCCAACCCACCCATCCCTAAACTGAACCATCTGATTCAGGTGAACTTGGTCGAAGATAGGGTGTTGGCAAATTTGAGGAACACTATGCGATCTTTAGAAACCCAACCAACACCCTGAAATGAAGACTTGGAGCCCCTGATTCAAATGATCGACGATCTGAATAGTTCGTTATTCGATTGGCTCCATGATATCGAGGATAAGGGCCCAGGAGAGTTTTTGCTATGGAAATTGTCGAGATTGAGGTTGAAATTTGTGGTTGTCCTAGTCCAATCTTGGGATGATTCTCAAGATGAGCCCCCTTTAGGAGAGCCAATGTCAGAACCCGCTCGGGCACTTGTCGGAGGGACATTTTTTACGAAACTAGGGATGACTAGGTTGGTTTAGAGCAACCTATTAAGGATGAAACGATTTTATCACTCAAGATCCCCAAGCCAAGGAGTGAGGAAAAATGTCACCATGGACCAGGAAATGATAAATGATTTTAAGACATATATAATGAGGATCATGAATTCTTTGATTCTGAGGGTGAGGAATCTCTTAGTGAAGTCCACTTTAGCTTAGCAAAGATGATTTTAGTGAAACAGACAGGTCAAAGGAATCTGATCAATCATTTCATGGCCCTGTAATTGAGGAATTTGATTCAGTTGGGGTTAACTTGGAGGATAAAATTCTTCATTTGATGGAAGATTGAATTAGCAGCCACACTCCTCAACCACACCCCATTGGGCATAATGATGATTTTATTCTTGAGATTACTAAACCCAAGTCAATTTTGATTCAATCATACTTGTTAGAGTTGGATGGGGTCTATAACAACCTGGAGGTCCCAAAAACATTGATTTTAGAGGGTTAAAATTCTAAAATGAAAATCTGGGAGTCTAATTCTAAGGGAAACACAATTTTGGATCTAAGGGTTCCTAATGACCTAAAACCACTAACCTTTTTCTAGGACCCTTACGATATCTTTAATGTGCAACTCAAGTACAAAACAATTGACTATCTTTCCAAGTTAAACTGTAAGTGGACATCCAAATCTAATGAACCAGATCTACCGATTGTCCACCAGTTTAGACTTGGGATGCACAGCACAAAACTGCAGGCTTGACCCCGCAAGCTCAACAATCTTAGGTTCTTGATGATTTTCATCAGAAACCTTAGAACTACCCGACACTGCGGTATGGGCTTGTACCATAATCTGGTCCACATCTGTGGACATCTCCTGGTGGCGAGTTTGAAACTCAATCTTCTTATTTTGTTCCTAACCTGCATTTGTGAATTCTTAATTTCTTCCTTATTTGTATATTATGCCTAGCTACATGGAATAAACTTAGCACATGCGTATACTCCTTTCTCTTTGTGGAGCTGACAAGATTTTCATTAAATTTAGGTGATATTCTATTTATTCCACCCTTTTCATGTCTTTACTTTTATAATGACGACATTGCATCATTTAGGCATTGGGGGTGAATAATTAATTATGAAATTACTTTGATAGTGACAAGCATAGAAATCGCAAGTTCTCAGAAAACAACGTAGTAGTATAGTCGCGAAATCCCCTTGAAAAAAAATCTATAATATCGAAACTCGATGGATTTTATTCCTTTGAGAAGTTGAGTCCTGGTCGTTCATCTCTGGGAGGCATAAAAACAAGTCGAGATTTGGATCGGCTTAATCTAACCTAAATCTAATCTAACCAAATTTTTTATTTTTGTCTTTTTGTGTTTTTGATTTTTATTTTGAAAAGCAATAGGCAAACAGACTTGAAGACAATCACAGAAGTGATGATCACACAATATTATTCATGCATAGAATACTCAAAATAATGTTACACAATGTCTATATAAGAAAGCACTTAAGTAGAAGAAATCCCTCATGCTGGGAAGGTGCCACTAGGGCCATTGGCCTTGTGTGAGGGTGTAGGCTAGACTTGGGTATGCAAACCCATCCACATGCCTACCAACAAGAGATGGCTGGCCACAAGAGGATATGGGTGAGCCTTCATGGCCGTCCAAAAAGAAGAAGAAATAGAGGGTGCATCCTCTCTATGGAGAAGAAAGGACATACCTAAGTGAAGAGAGGAGAAGAGGGTGTTGCACCCTAGTGCTCTCCTTCTTGCCGCCCACATGAAGATGCCTTGGATGAGCATCTTCTTTAGCCATCCATGGAGGGGGCCTTGGAGGAGGAGGACGACCGTAGGGTTTTGGAGGGTGGAAGTGTGTCACAAGTGGGAGGAGAATGGATGGGAGAGTTAATGAATTTAGTGGCTCTCTTCTCTCGACTTTTATGGGAAGGCCTCTCCATTTCAAATGGGTCACCACTTTTGGTGGCTCCCAAAATCGCAATTGCCACAAATGTAGGATCTAGGTTGGTGACCAACTAATGAGGGCTAGAATGGGCAAGTGGGATTTAGGAATGTGTATGTATGTGTAGGTGTAATTTTCATGGAGTAGGGTAGTGGGTTTGGTGAATCTAGGTTGGGTTAACCTACATTATGTGGGTGTGGACCTAATTCGGCTTAGGAAAGTTTAATTGGATAGGATTGAACCTAATTAGATCTAGGTGAAGTCTAATTGGATGTGGGCATGTGATTAGGCTAGGGTACCCTAATAGGTATGAGTCAATTAGATCCTAGGTGGATTTAATTGGGGTCAGGTGCACCCAATCAACTATAAATGCACCCAATTAGGTATGGGATGGTTCAATTGGGTTAGGGATAGGATAAGTAGGGCTATGGATAGTGGACTAGGCTTAGAAGGTCTCTAATTAGGTTTCCTAGGGTGTAAGTTGGGGTTCCTAGGTCAAAATATACAAGATTAGGCTCCTAGCACCAAAATTAGGAACTAAACAACAGTATCAGATGCCCATAATAGTGGTCAGACGTCATATACTACAAAATTGAATTTTTGGACAATAAATTGCATGTCCAATTTTGTGTCAGTATGAGTGTTGGCTTCCTAGATTGTTATTCTGCAAAAATTAGACGTCCAGCCAGATGTCTGGACATCTTAGAAGGTGCTGGAGAGTGGATTTTAGGTTTTCTAAGGTGGGTTTTGGTTCCTAAGTGTTTGGGAGAGGGATAGGGTGGATAAGAACTTGGATAGTGCTATGTATGTTTGGGTTTTGAGGCTAGGGTGACCTATTGGAGGTTGTTTTGGGTTTGGGAAGGTTGTCCTAGGGTTTCTAAGGGTAGGGATAAGTCTATCCTCAATCCTCTTATTTGGATCAATCTTCTTCTTCCTTTATTTCTTTATTCCACTATCTCCTTCATCCTAGATCACTCTATTGCCTACAAATAGTAATAAAAACCATTAAATACCAGGATATCTCATCTTATTCTAAATAGACTGGTGCAATGCATGATATGCAAGATGAGTGCAATATTCACAAATTAAGCTTGGTTCAAACATTATTTAGTTTGATTAAGACCCATGATTGCTGTGCAATCATTTCGCTTCATGGAATTTCTTTTATTTTATTTAAAAAAAATTAAAAATTTAAAAAGATAAAAAAAATTATTAGACATAGGAGAACGGAACTTAGGCATTAGGAGTTGTTAACTTTAGGAAATGATACTTTAGGACCTGAACACTTATAGCCTTCAGGTCTTTAGGCTTAATCAGCTTGCGTGCCCACTAAATTATGGACTTAGTCTCGAGTCCTCACCACATTAATTTTATTCTAATTTGGCTAATAAATTGCGGTGATAAGTACACAACTTATCAACCTGCCCTCTAATTTGAGGGGACTTCAACTCTATAGCATCTACACACTACTTGCAATAACTCACTTTTTGGTAGTTTTTACAGAAGTTAGGTAGTTAATGAACTTTCTAAGGTAGTATGGCTAACAACTTGTCATGGGTAACAACCCATTAACCGATTGTCCAAATCCCAGCTACATGACCATACTCATTCTAATGGTTTTAGGTAAATCTTATATCAGGGAAGCCACCTACTCAAAGAAAGAAACAAATATATACTCAAACAATAATAATAATAATAAAATAGAAAATATAAAAAGGATAAAAAAATTAAAATAAAAAAATAAATAAGCCACACTTCACCACACGAGTATGGCTGGCAAGTTGTTGTGTGTAATAACCCATTGGCTGATTATCTAGAGCCCACCTCACAAAAATGAACAAATAATTCCCAAAACACTAAGGGAAGAAGCGGAGAAGTAGAATAAATCAAGGAGACATACACTAGGTTCTCCCTTGTGTTGACCACATAAAAGAATAAAAAAATAGGGAGAAAGCTACTAGTTAAATAGATAAACCTTTAGGCAAAAACTTTTAGATCACCTAGGGTTGTAGAAACTTGAAGTCTATTGTAAATATTGCATAACATGCAAAATCATGCATTTAGGTCAAGTTGTATAAATTGTATAGTAATTGTCTCCTTTATGGTCAGGGATAGGGCGAATTTTAATCGGGGCCTTGGATCTATCCAACCGTACGGATCTTTCAGGGTGATGATTGGAGTTCAACATCTCCAAGTTCGCCCGGATCGGACATCCATAGCACCAGATCTAGATCGAGGAAGCCTAAAGATCCATGGCTAAGATGGTACCAATCATCACTTCAGACGACAAATCCAACTGCACGGATGGGTTCGGATCGATGATCGCAGCCTAACTGAGCGAGAATCGATCCAATCCGACATCCGTGGTACCATCTACAACACATAGAAGATGGATAGCCAAGATGGCACCACGTGGCACCATCCCAACCAACCAATCAACCTGAAGAACTGCCGCTGCATCTCCAAAGGATTTGCATTGCTTTACCCTAGCCGTTGGATCTTGATCCAACGGCCAGGAATGACTCTGATGCACTGCTCACATCCTCTTAAGGCATAAGGCGTGTGCGATCTAGGCCATTGGATCTTGATCCAATGGCCGTGAGCTCACGTGCCTAAAACAAAAGTGTGACAAAGAAGGTGAGGTAGCGCAGTGATTATGTCACTCCTTTGCGAGTGCGAGGCACACGTTCGAAATGCAACGAGCCTCAAATCTGACGATGGCGTGGTAGCAGGCATAATCCAGCCATCAAATGGTGATTGAGCTGGTGAGGGGCGGAGATGTGGCGTGCGGAGGAGCCTTGGATCGCCACGCAAACGATGACGTGCTTGTGCACACCCGATCACATGTGGGCGCATGATTAAGTGCAGATGAAGGCACGTGCGAGGAGTAATATGAGCCGTTCGATCTTGCGATTAGGCAGCTAAGATTTTAAGAACGTGGGTGTGCATTTTCTGCCCATGATCAGACCTTTAGTGATGGATAAATCCATCACTAAAAACCTGATTTTAATGCTTTAAGCTTGAAATGACAATTTCTCCCTCAATTCCAACAACTATAAAAAAAGACCCAACCTCCACTTCTTCTTCATCCCTTCCTTCACTTCTCTCCCTCTCCAAAGCCCAAGAGAAGCTTATCCCACACTCAGGATGCTATTCTAAAACTAAATCCAATTTTCTCACCCGTGTTCCAGAAGTAGATCCCACGATGACGACGACGTGCTGCCTTGTTCCTGCTTCCTCCTTCTTCGTCCCCCTTCTTCCCACTTCATCCTTCATCATCTAGGCATTACTCTGTCTGACTCATCCTTAAAGCATTCATCGAGGAGGATAACATCTCTCTCCCTTTTTTTTAATCGCTTTCTAGAATAGAATTTTCTACTTTCTAGTTTTAACCATTTTTCTCTTTCTAGTTGTAAAAGCATTCTATTTATATCAAGTGATTGTTCTCTCTCTCTCTCTCTTCCTTTCTCTCTCTTTGTTGTTTATATCATTTCCACTGTAATTATTTCATTTTCAAACAAAAGGTCAAAAAAATATAAACTTTGGACTTTAGATCAACATAACCTCCCTGTGTTCAACTCGGAATTCTAAGAATTTTGGTATAAATTTATCTGTTGACAGCTTTCTTCACAAATTGAACTACAACAACAGGTTTTTCAAAACCAACTTTGATCGCATAGTTTTCCGTGCTCGACATTTTGGTGCCATTGCCGGGGAGGTAATGATTTTTTATTTTCTTTCTGCATTTTGTGCACTTTATTATTTTTTAACTTGCTTTATTTCTTTTCTATTGTTTTGCAGGTACATTCACATGGATTCTTCAAGTCGTAGATCAGAGTAATGCGCAATTGAAGACAACTGTAAGTGCTCCCCATTCTTCCCCCACCATAGATTGCATTTCACCACAATAATTCAAACTCAAATTAACCTAGGTGTTTGCATAAATCCTATGGTTAGTTTAGTTGCTTAGATTTCCACTCACATTCATTTTACCCTCCTATATTAAAAAATCAGCAAAAGGATATTTCTTCTTGTGTAAATCAACATGCACACTACATACACCCACATTCAAGGCACTTAACCTAATTGATTTGCATCTACTCATCCGGATTCTGATCTGTGGAATCGGTACACGCAAGTCAACATATAAAAGAGTAGAAATCAGTCTAGGTTAATCATTTCTTGTGCCTAACTCAGTGGTGTAATCTTTGCCAATTGTTTGAGTTGTTTGGGCCGCACCACTTAACCTAAAGTCAACTCACCAAGTAGTTTCCCCTTAGGGTTTTCAATTTAGGTTAATACCAGGTACTCCACTTTAATTTTGATTTCAAAAGGAAAGAGATCTTCACCTGTGCTTGAAAACCTGGTTTGCCTCAAACTTGACTGAATTAAACCTAATTCTAAACCTAAAAGCTACTTAAGCTAGATTTAAACCTTAAAATCTACTCATCACAAATAATCTTGCTTGAAAACCCTAGTTGTCCACACACTCACACATACTCAATTGATCATTAAGGGCACAACCCATCTTAAGAGCCCACCACATTCCATAAGCACTACAATCCTAGGCCTAAATAAAATCAAGTAGATGTTGGCTTTAAGGACTGATTTGCTCTTCAGGGCCCAGTCTGAGATTGCTAATGATTAACCTGCTTGTACTAATCAATCTGATGTCAAGCTAGGGGAGTAGCAACAAATGACCATGGTTGGGGGGTACACTAGAAACCGGAGGCATAAGCCGAAGGAAGAACCTTCTCCCCAGTCCCTCCTTCAACTGGTTGGATTGATTGGGCGCAAGTAGAGTAAGTCTTCTATTATCTTAAAGCGGATTCTGAGAGTCTGTAGATCCTTAGGATACCCCACTTGAGGATAGGCTTGTTTTGTTGTGCTGCAGGGTTCTTATCTCTAGTCCTTACGACCTCTTCCTAGTTTATGCTAGGAAGAAGGTCATTGAATCCCAGATTGGAAGGACCACTAGAGTATTCTATGAGGCGTAGATTAAATTCCGACCAAATTGATCCCATGGCCGATCAACAGCCTCCTCTGCCTCAGAATCCACAGGAGGTATTTAAATGGTAGTTGGAACAAATGTGGAGAATGCAAGAATGGTTCCAGAGAATGTAGGGCACTTAGCCCTTGAAGGATTTTTATGATCCTTTAAATTTACAGGGAATACCCCGGTGTCCAGATTCTTGCCGGAGATGCAGAAATCAAGCCCCAGGTGTTAAGCCTGATCAAACATTTCCATGGGCTTGGTTCTGAAGACCCGTTTCAGCACTTGGAGGACTTGACCACTTTGGTCCAGACCACCAAGGCACGAAACATGAATGAGGAGTAGATGATCATGAGGCTCTTCCCTCACTCTCTTAGGGATAAAGCTACTCATTGGTACAGGACTATAGGAAGGCTTATTGCAACTTAGAATGATTTGAAATCAGCTTTCCTGAAGAAATTCTTCCTTGTCAGACTAATGCTCTGAGATAGGCGATTACTACCTTCACCTAGTGGTCGGGGGAGTAGTTTCATGTTGCCTAGGAGTGATTCCCGGACTTATTGCGGATGTGTCCACACCACGAGGTGCCGAAATGGCAGCGTATGCAGATCTTCTACCACGGGTTGACTAAGCAACTCAGAATTCATGTGGATGCTTCTTGCAAAGGCAATTTCCTCAACAAAGACACAGATAGTATGCATGATTTGTTTAAGGAGATGAGTGGGAATTCGATCAATCATGCCTCCATGGATACTTTTAACTGGTCCCAACAACCTAGATTGAATGTTAATGAAGTCCATGACTCTCATTCATTCGATATGGAATTGATTTTCAAGAAAGCAGATAAGGTGGACTTGGTTACTAAAAGGATGGAGGAGTGGATGGCCGAAAATTTAATGAACAATTCTCGATCCACTCAATCCCAGAATTCGGGATTCCATTTGGTGCGAGCTCCATCTAGACGAGAGTTCGTGAATCAACTTGACGCGACTCAACCTGAGTCAACATTATTCGGAACCCCACGGGTTCCAAACTGGGGCCTTTGATCCTAGTTTCTATGATCCCTCCCTTTCTTTCTCTCTATCATCACCTTATGAGGATGTCTATGCTGTATAGGAGAACGTTAGGTCCAACCCTTACTCCAATGCTTACAATCCGGGTTGAGGAACCACCCTAGTTTCTGTTGGAAAAACCTAGGGTAGCAGACCTAATTTCGACCTAGCAACTATGCTCCGCAAAGACCAATGGGTCAGTGCCATGTTTACACTTAGCTACCCCCGAATCAGGTCAATCAGCCATCTTGGAATGCCCGTCAACTCGTAGGGCAGGCTGATTTGAACCGATAGATGGTAGAAATGCAAGGATCTATGCTCCCGCTCATGCAGCAAATGAAAACTTCACTGGAAAACTTGCAAACTAGGTTCATTACTAATTCTCGTCAACCAAGATCTTTTCCATCTCTACCCGTACCCAACCCACGTAATATCCAGAATTTGAGCAATCAAGCCCAAGGGTACGGGAATCAGAGGGACCCACATGCACATGCTTAGGTGGTTGAGCAGTGTCCTTCCACTTCTGTTTCTTCTTCAAATCAAATGTTTTTGGCTAATGAAGCCCCACCAATCTTTCCTAACCCTCCCTAAGACCCAAACTCGTATGCATCTGCTAATTCTGTTACTTTAAGGAGTGGAAAACAAACTCAGGATCCACAACCGCACTGTTCTGATCTACCAAATCCTAGAAAGTCTGAGGAGATAAAGGAGAACTCTAAAGAAGAAATCAAGGCTCAGGAACCTAATTCTGAAGATCTGACTCATGTTCCTTTTCTTGAGGCCCTGATTAAACCTTGGAAGAAGAAGCCTGTTGATAGTAATGAGGAGCTCTTGTATATATTCAAGAATGTCGAGATCAATATCTCGCTCCTCGACGCTATCAAACACATATCATCTTATGCTAAATTTTTGAAGGATTTATGCACACAGAAGCATAAGTCGTGGGATTCTATTTCGAGGAAGGTGGTACTCTACGAGCAGGCTAGTTCTGTTATTCTGCATCACCTTCCTCAGAAAAGGAGAGATCCAGGTGCTGCTTTGATTTCTTGTGTCATTAGAGATTACACTTTTGATAGAGCACTTCTAGATCTAGGTGCATCTATTAACCTAATTCCGACTTCGCTTTACGAGAAGCTCAGATTAGGTAAACTTCGACAGAATTCAGTAACGCTGTAGTTAGTAGACCGTTCGATCACAAATCAGTGAGGCGTTACTAAAGATGTTATTGTTGAGGTTAAGGATTTCTATTTTCCTGTAGATTTCCTTGTCCTTGACATGGATGTACTTGAAAATTTAAGGAACACGCCCATCATTCTGGGGCGTCCGTTCCTGGCAACCGCTAAGGACAATATCAACTATGAAAGCGACAGCATGAAAATCACCTTTGGGGATCATAAATTGAAATTGTTTATTTCTAAGGCGATTAACAAATTCGAGGATTGTGGATTTATAGACGAACTTGTGGATGATAACTTGAATATTGAAACTTGTATGGTAGTTTCTGCATTTGAAAGTTCTTCCTGTTCTAATGGATCTAACCCGCAACCCTCTATGGCAAACCCACCACATTCTAAAGAGGTTATTGATATTATTCACTTTCAACCTCTTCCGCTTGGTGAATCTTCTTCAGCATCATCTTTACCCTCAATCCAAAACCTGCCCTAGCTCGAAATGAAACCATTACCTGAGAATTTGAAATATTAGTTTGTGGGACCTCAGAAGACGCTCCCTATGATTATCAATGCCAGATTAACTAAGGAGCAGGAGATTAAACTAATCAAGGTCCTGAAGGAACACAAGGAGGCAATTGGTTGGACCATTCATGACCTTAGGGGGTCGAGCCATCTTACTGCAATCATAGAATATTTTTGTAAGATGGATCCCACCCTTCTCGCCAAATGCAGAGGAGATTAAACCCTAATATGCAAGAAGTGGTCAAGAAGGAAATTATCAAGTGGCTAGATGCAGGAATCATTTATCCGATCTCTGATAGTCCTTGGGTAAGTCCCGTGCAAATTGTTCCTAAGAAAGCTGGGACTACTGTTGTGATTAACGAGAAAGGAGAATCTGTCACAACTCGTTCAGCTTCCTCTTGGAGAGTTTGTATTGATTATAGGAAGCTCAACACAGCCATGAAAAAGGATCATTTTCCTTTTCCCTTTATTGATCAAATCCTTAAAAGACTAGCTAGGCAGAAGTACTTCTGTTTCCTAGACGGTTACTCAGGATACAATGAAGTCCCTATCCATCCCGAGGATCAGGAAAAAATGACTTTCACTAGTCCTTACGGAACCTTTTCTTTCCGTAGGATGCCTTTCGGCTTATGCAATGCACCCGAGACTTTTCAATGGTGTTAGCTAGCCATATTCTTTGACATGGTGGGAGAGTTTATGGAAGTCTTCATGGATGATTTCTTTATTTTTGGAGAATTGTTTGATTCTTATTTGGCTAATCTTGAAATGATTCTTAAAAGATGCATCAAAACAAGACTTGTCCTTAGCTGGGAAAAGAGTCATTTCATGACACAAGAAGGCATCATCTTGGGTCATGTAATCTCTTAATAGGGTATCAAAGTTGACAAAGCTAAGGTTGATGCTATCTCTAAACTTCCACCTCCCACATCTGTCAAACAAATTTGATCATTTCTTGGTCATGTGGGATTCTATAGGAGGTTCATCAAGGACTTCTCTAAGGTTGCTTGCCCTCTGAGCAACCTTCTTGCCAATGATACGCCATTTGATTTCAACAAATCATGCCATAAGGCATTTCATTTTCTTAAAATGGCAGTCACTTGTGCTCTGGTGTTGCAACAACCAGTTTGGATAGCGCCATTTTAGATCATGACTGATACTACTGATTACACGGTCAGGGCTATTTTGGGTCAGATGATTGACAAGAAGCCCTCTGTCATCTACTATGCTAATAAAACTTTCGATGAGGCCTAAAGGAATTACACTATTACTGAGAAGGAATTACTGGCTATAGTATTTGCTTTGAAGAAATTCAGAGCTTATCTCTTAGGGTCTCACGTCATCATATATATTGACAACTCGGCCTCGAGGCATCTCTTGGCCAAAAAGGATGCCAAACCCTGGCTTATTGGATGTATTCTTCTACTTCAAGAATTTGATCTTGAAATCAAGTATAAATCCGAGGTGCAGAATGTGGTGGCGGATCATCATTTGAGACTTTTGAGTGATTCTTCTTGTCCGGATATTTCGATTGTTGATACTTTTCTAGATGAGACTATCCTTACAGTTTTAGGTGTCCAAACCCCGTGGTTTGCTCACATTGTAAATTATTTGG
Source organism: Thalassia testudinum (assembly GCA_037157565.1). Taxonomy (NCBI): domain Eukaryota; kingdom Viridiplantae; phylum Streptophyta; class Magnoliopsida; order Alismatales; family Hydrocharitaceae; genus Thalassia; species Thalassia testudinum. The sequence goes on along the minus strand of JAZHRO010000014.1, from coordinate 91,727,563 downwards.
CAGTTGGTCAAATCCCCCAAAATTCTACCAAGCAACAATGAGATAGACTTAAATCTGAGGCCAAATATAATTTTTGGGAGGACCCTAAATGGTATCAGAAATGTGTTTACCGAGATCAAATTATTTACCGATGTGTTTCAGAGATTGAATTCAAAAGTATACTCGACTTCTGCCATGCATCTACATGTGTTGGACATTTCTTCAGGAAAAAGATGGCTGCAAAAATTTTGCAATCTAGATTATTTTGGCTATCTTCGTTCAAGGATGCCCAGGAATTCTTGAGGTCGTGTTCCCAATACCAGGCACTTGGGAGCAAAACCAAGAGAGACGTGATGCCCCTAAACCCGATTCTTCCCATCGAAATCTTCAACGTTTGGGGCATCGATTTCATGGGACCCTTCCTACCTTCATTTGGACACCAGTACATTGTCATCGTTGTTGATTACGTGTCCAAGTGGATCAAGGCCATTCCTACCCGAAACAATGACCACAAGGTGATTAATTTCGTCAAGAAGAACATTTTTAGTCAGTTCAAGATTCTGAGGGTCATCATTAGCGATGGTGGTTCTCATTTCACTAATGCTCAGTTCCGTAATTTACTGGAAAAATATGGGGTAAATCACAGAATCTCCAAACCTTACCATCCCTAGATGAATGGATAGCCCAAGATCTCCAATCGAGAGATCAAGAATATTCTTTTGAAGACGGCTAAGCCTGATCATAAAGACTGGACTCAAAAGCTTGATGATGCTCTTTGGGCCTACCGTACGGCGTACAAAACGCTTATCAGTATGTCACCATTTTGTCAGGTGTATGGAAAGGCATGCCATTTACCCATAGAAATTGAACATAGGGCATTCTGGGAAATCAAGCAATGTAATCTGGATTTGAGTTTAGCCGAAAAGACTAGGAAACTCCAACTATCTGAGTTGGAGGAGCTTAGAAATGATGCGTACGAGAATGTCAAGATCTACAATGCTCAGACCAAAGCTCTTCATGACCAATTGATATCGTGCAAGAGCTTTAAGCCATACCAGAAGGTCTGGCTCTTTGATTCTCGACTTAACCTCTTTCCTGGCAAACTTAGGGCAAAATGGAATGACCCGTTCATCATTGATCTGATTTTTCCAAATGGGGTCGTACAGATTTCCGACCTAAAGACAACTAATTCATTCAAAGTCAACGGTCAATGTCTGAAGCCTTATTTTGACCCAGAACCCGTCTCAGACATGATTGCCCTCATCATGCTGTGATTTCTTTAGCTGGACTTCGCCTAACTGATGGCAGTAAACTCAGCAGTTGTACAATCTGACTCAAAGCTAACCTGAGCAACATATTCAGGTGATATCTTCTACATTTTACCTTCTTTTCATGTCTTTCATTCTCAATACTGACATTGCATCAGCTAGACATGGGGGGGTGGATTCATTTTTGAATCAATTTTTCAGCTCTGTGGAATTCTTGTAAATTCTACTTATTTCCTTATATATATATTTAATTTGAATTAGGAAGGAATACTTGGGCATTAGGACTTTTCATTCTTGGGAAATATTACAGTAGTATCTAAACACTAAGACCCTTCAGGTCTCCGGGCTTAATTTGCCTAGGTATCCACTTAATTCTATTTCAATTTTATTCAATAAGTTTGGGTGACAAGTATACGGCTTATCAACTCGCCCTCTAATTTGAGGGAACTTTAAGTCTAAGCATCTACACACTATTTGCACTAACTTGTTGTTCGGCAGTTTCAATGGAAATTGGGTAGCTATTGAACCTTTTAGGGTGGTATGAATGACAAGTTATTGTGGGTAACAACCCACAGGTAGGTTGTCCAGAGCCGAACAACTAGCCATTCTTTTCCTGCTGCCCTTAGGTAAATCTTAGACTAGGGAAGCCACCTACTTAAAAAAAAAGGGAAAAGGAAGTTCAAAAAGAAAAAAAAAGGAGCAAAAAGAAAAAGAGAAAGAAAAAGGGAAAGAGAAAATAAAAGAAATAAGCCACACTTCACCACACGAGTATGGCTGGCAAGTTATCGTGGGTAATAGCCCATTGGTAGGTTGTCCAGAACCTAGCTCAAGAAATGCACATCAAATTCCTAAAACACTTAGGAAGAAGCAGAGAAGTGGAATAAGCTAGGGAGATATACACTAGATTCACCTTTGTGTTGACCCCATAAAAAGAAAAAGTAGGGAGAAAGCTATCGGTCGTATAGATACACCTTTAGGCAGAATTCTTTTTAAGGTTACCTAGGGGCGTAGAAACCCGAAGTCCATTCTAATTGCCGATCAATGTGTCTATCACTTTCACAAAAAGATGCTTAGAACTTAGGGTTCTCATCAAGTATTCGGTGAGTTGAGTGGCCATAGAAAGCCACTCTGTAACCCTAAACTCAAAAATCCAAAAAAATTAGAAAATAAGAAAAAAGAGAAAAATAAATCCTTCTTTAAATAAGGTGAGGGGTTGAGGAGGTATGCATTTTGGCAGATACTTGGGCATTGTTGTGTCCTTGAAAGTTCAAGTCTTAAGTAAAAATTTCTTAATGTTGAAAATGACTTTTGCCCAAGTAATTTAACCCTAATTCATTTATAAATAGCATGTAGTTTTTGCTAGCGACTAGCAAAAGATAGGCATGGGGGTGTGATGTCCATACATCTAAATAGCCAAAAATGTCTATTAATGCATGTTGTTAGTGTCATAGTAGCATCATGCATTGTAAATATTGCATAACATGCATAATCACGCATTTAGGTCAAGTTGTATAAATTGTATACTAGTTGTCTCCTTTTATGGATAGGGATAGGGTGACTTTTAATCAGGGCCTTGGATAGAAGATCCAATCGTATGGATCTGATCAAGGCGACGATTGGAGTTCAATGACTCCAAGATCACCCTGATCGGACATCCGTAGCACCAGATATAGACCGAGGAAGCCTAAAGAACAAGGCCCAAGATGGTACCAATCTGCATTACAGATGACAAACCTGACCGCACAGATGGGTTTGGATCGATGATCATAGCCTAATGGCATGAAAATCGATCCAATCCGACCTCCGTGGTACCATCTACAACACACAGAAGATGGACAAGCAAGATAGTGCCACGTGGTGCCATCCCTGCCGCCTAATCAGCCCTAGGAACCGCTGCTACATCTCCAAAGGATTTCCATCGCTTGATCCTAGCCGTTGGATCTTGATCCAGTAGCCAAAAATAACTCTGATGCATCGCTCACATCCACTTAAGGCATAAGGCACGTGCGATCTAGATGAAACAAAAGTGTGACAAAGGAGGCGAGGTAGCATAGTGGTTGCACCGCTCTTTCACAAGTGCGAGGCGTGCATTGGAAACGCAGTGCTCCTCAAATCAGATGTGGACGTGGGGGTAGGTGTAATCCAGCAGTCAAGTGGTGATCAGGTGGACTAGGGGCGGAGATGTGGCACGCGGGAGCCTTGGATCACCACGCGCACGATGACGCACTTGCGCACGCCCGATCGCATGTAGGTGCGCAGCTAAGCGCAAATGATGGTGCACGCGAGGAACAATCTGAGCCATCCGATCTTGCGATCGGATGGCTGAGATTTTGAGAACGTGGATGTGCATTTTGTGCGCGACAAAGGAGGAGGCGTGCACGATAGGCGCATGTTGCCCACGATCAGACCTTTAGTGATAGATAAATCCGTCACTAAAGACCAGATTTTAGTTCTTTAAGATTGAAATAACAATTTTGCCCTTAATTCCTACAACTATAAAAGGAGACTCGACCTCCACTTCTTCATCCCTTCCATCACTTCTCTCCCTCTCCAAAGCTTAAGAGAAGCTTGTCCCACACTCGAGATGCTATTCTAGAGCTAAATCCAATTTTCTCGCCACTGTTTCAGAAGTGGATCCCATGACGATGTGCTACCTCAATCCCGCTTCTTCCTACTTCATCCTCCTCACTCCATCCTCCATCTTCCAAGCATCAGTCCGTCTGGCTGATCCTCCAAGAATTCGTCGAGGAGGATAACATCTCTCTCTCTTCTTTTTAATCACTTTCTAGAATAGAATTTTCTACTTTATGGTTCTAATCATTTTTCGCTTTCTGGTTGTAAAAACATTCTGATTATATCAAGTGATTGTTCTCTCTTTCTCTCTCTATATTCTTTATGTCAATTCCATTGTAATTATTTCATTTTCAAACAAGAACACAATGAAATATAAATCGTGGATTTTAGATTAACGTAGCCTCTTGTGTTCAACCCGAAATTCTTAGAATTTCGATATAAAGTTATCTGTTGACGGATTTCATCGCAAATCAAACTACAACGACGGGTTTTTCAAAATCAACTTCGATGGGGTAGTTTTCCGTGCTAAACACCAGGAGAGGAGATTTATTTTAGGGCCTCGGATTGACGATCTGACCATATGGACCTACAAAAGATGACGATCAAAGTCCAACACCTCTGAAATTGCCCTGATCGGAGTCCTGTAGAATATTATGCAGTCCAAGGAAGATCAAAGGCCAAGGGACAAGGTGACGCCAATCTGAAGCACAAATCCAACTACATAAATGGATCTAGATCAACGATCGTAGCCCAATAATGCAAAAATCGATCCAATTCGATGTCTGTGGAGCCACCTACAAAGAAAAAGAAGATGAACGGCCAGAATGGGGCCATGTGGTACCATCCCAGCTACCCAAATCCACCCTCAACAGCCGCCCCTCCTCAAAGGCGTTTCCACCATGAGATCAAGACCATTGGATCAGCATCCAACAACCCAGACCTCGCCACATTGTCTATCTCAGAACTCTCATCAGAGTAGCTGATGAGACACTCATCATGATCTCTAATTAACCCACGTTAATTAGCTACGGTTGTGAATATATAAGGGTTAATTATAAAATAAGGGATATTTAGTCAAGGACCTTAAAATAAGTTAAAAATGACTTTTTATCATTCAATTAACATTCTTAATAATTGGACTCGAAATCCTATTAATCATTCCCTTAATTAATAAGTTAAGTAACTTAAACTTAATGTATACGTAAGTAAATAATAACTTAAGTGATTTTACTTAATCTAAAAAGGTCAAAAATGTAAATTCAAGGTGTAAACATAATATTTACCATATTTACTAACATATATAAAAAGTTGAAAAAGATCAAAATTAAAATAAACCTTCAAAACCTGAGTTTACATTTTGGTCCTTAAAATTCATTACAATCGGCACCTTATTTCTCACATAGATCCTTAAGCTTTATTTCACTTAAGTCCCTCTTCGTCTTCTTCTTCTTCTTCTTTAGCCAAATGAATGGGTGGCGACAGAGAGTCACCCCACCGTGCGATTACCGCCCTGCCGACATCATTCTTCTTTGTCCAAGCTCTTGCAGCTTGCACTCACCAGCTCCATTTCATCCACGGGTCTAGATTAAGTAGGAATCCTATTTTTCAGTGGGAGATAACCTCACTGTCGTCGGAAACGACGATGGAGGTTAAGCTCCTCAAGCGCCTTCTTCGGCCAGACCCTGCCATTCTCTTCGCTGCCAACTGCTATAAATACCCCCTCACCCCTCGGATTTTACTTAAGCTAGCTCCCTTCCCTCTTCTAACACTGCAGGTGATTGCACTGCAAAAATACACCTGCAATTGTACCGTGTTATGCTATTTCCTAGCATTACCAATGCATATTAGGTATCCATAGTCTCATTGTAAAAATACATGCATGCATGCATTTAATTAAGAGGGGAGGAGAATAAAATAAGTGGCCTTGCAAATAACATTTTTTCCTCAAGTGCACCTTTGCAAAATTCACCTTCTTTCTATTTTTATTTCTACTTGACTTTCAAACTCTTCCCGCAGCTGCATGACAACTTCTCTTCGCGCCATGTCCTGCTCCCCCTCTCCCTACCAACCCTGCAGTCGCCTCTCCCTGCTGTGAGCCATGTATGAGCCATGCACAGCCAGGGCATGGCTGTGCATGATCTCCTCTTCTTTAAAAAGAGGGTGGCTTCTTCCTTTGAGAGTAGCCTGGTCCTCCACGCCAAAAGAACCCACCGCAACTCACTTCTAGGCCGCCTCCTCCACCTCTTCCTCCATATGCAGGACCTCCTCCTCAGAGGAGACGCTCTGCGGGCAGGAGTCTTCACTGTGGTGCACACCCACCACAATGAAACCACCACCACCCAGCTCTTCAAAGAGCCGGTGGGTGTGGTGGCCTTCGCTCCCTGTTTCAAGTTCAAGCCATTGCAGCCATTGGAGCGGGAGCTTTAAGCTTTGAAGCTCTCAAGCTCCGCATAGCAGCAGTAGCTCCACCACGCACGCTAGCAGTGCGGTGGTCTTCTCTTCCCTGATTTCTTCATTCCAGCACTTCTGCCATTGCTGCAGTCTTCAAGGTCTGAAGCACCGCGACAGCAGTAGCACGGCAGCAGCAGGCACGCAGGCCACAGCGCACCCACACGCAGGCCACCGTGCGTGCCTGCAGGCGCCCTTGCCTCCCTCTCCGTGCTCTGTCGCGAACTTCTCCACGCCTGCAACCAGCCGGCGCAACCCTTCCTCGCGCGTGCCAACCCAATCGCGCCAATCGCAAGCCGCCCGCACACACAACACCTGTAGCATGCGGTTACACGGCTCACGCAACCACTGTAGCCACTGTTCACGTGTTTCTGCGGAACACTATGGCTACAGTGGGGTGACCGGTGAGTTTCTCACTTAACCGATCACCCGGCGCGCCGTAACCGGCCACAGCCTGAGCGTGCGTCTCGGCCAGCGTCACCCACACTGGCTCGCATACGTCTGCATGCACCCACCTCTCCCAGCGCCTACCTTCGCCTGCTCCCTTTGCCCACGTACGCCACTCTGTTTAGCACTGTGCACTGTGGCCTCCTCACCTCATGCCCACTCCCGTCTGCGTGCTGCGGCCTCTTCTCTCCAAGCGCATACGTGCCTGCACGCGCGCGTGGGACTTCCAGACATCGCCCTGAGCGCACAGACGACTTAACCCGTGCGTCTTCACTCTAGCAGCACAGTCTCTCCTTCTCTTTCCCACTCTCTCTCTCTCTCTCACTCTCTCTCACAACACTCTCTCACTCTCTTTACCGTCACTTGCACACACATACACTCATACTTTCATACGCACACACACCTATACACTATTATATACATATATATATATACGTATACAAATATATATTGATATATACACATATATTTATATACTTATATCTACATATATATAGCTTTTATATAACAAAGTATTAGTATGCATTTATATATATATACATATATCTATATACTTATATATATATATATACATATATATTTACATATATGCATACACTTATATACATATATATATACATATCTATCTACATATATCTATATACGTATATTACCATATATAGATATATATCTATTTACATCTATATAGTTATATATACATACTTATACATATATATATACATATATATATATCTATAGATATTTCTATCTATACAAATACTTATATATATATATATATACATACACATATATAGATATATACTACATATATATATATAGATATATTTACATATATACACATATATATATTTTCACGTTACTTATCATACATGGTATCGCAGGAATATCTACACTAGTTGCTGATATTCCCCGATACACGTGCACAAAAAAAAGCGTGGTCACATACATCTTCCACCATCCATCCTACACTCCACGCGACACCTTGTCCTGTTGGTTGCGTCTTTCTAGACGACGACCGACTCGACACCGTGCTATACTCCATCTCCGCCTCCACCTCGACCCCTTTATACATATATAGTATAAACATATATATCTATACTATATTTACTTTATTTCTATTTCTCTTGCATGCAAAAAAAAAGATAAAAAAAAATCTATAAAAGCGAGAAGGCAACCCTTGACTTGCAGGTACTCTGTCTTGCGAATAGCAAGACCCATTTTGGAACCCTGATTTGGCTCAAAGCCAAGAACCTAATTTTGAGGGTGTGCCTCAAGGACCAAGATTATCAGAAAAAAAAATCTAAATAGAAAAACACCAAAAATACAATAAACAAACGGAGGAAATTCGTTGTAGGAAAGGCATAGAAGCTTGACTTGTAACCCCACTTCCCTGAGTTCGACCCTGGGCCTAAAAGTGACTAAGATAAAATCAAGTAGGCCAGGTTAAAAATTTTGTAAAGAGATGGTTAGGTCGGATTTAGGTTAACCACTATACACACTTCAACGATAAAATCATCATATTAACAACCTATTCGGGTCCAACACCATACCTTTTCTGGCACTGTTGCCGGGGAAGTGCGCCTGCAAGTAAGTTTCTATTCCATTCCTTTCATCTTTCTCTTCTCCCTTCACGGGTGTCTTTGATTTTAGTGTGCAGGTGAACCTGTTGCAAGAAGAAGGCAGGCATATGAAGTCAAAGACGTGAGTAGATCCAAGGTGGGAACGGGAGCGTGAAGACACCAACACCGCATTGGAGCTTCGCACACGTTGCCGAACAAGTAGGTCTTCTTTTCTTAGCAACTTTGGTTAACTTGTCACCTTAATAAATAAGAAAAAACTAAAAAACTAGAAAAACTTCAGGGGATCTCTTGGGGCAAGTGGATTAAAATTCACTTGTTTGATTGATTGTCTTTACTCCCACTGCCCCAGGATTTCCAGCCTTACTTCGCATAGCGAAAATCCAAGAATCTTGATTCTTGAATTTTTCGCCGTGGGAAGTATTCCTTGAGGCAAACATGCAAGGATTGACTGCACCCCTCTTTGCCTCATTTACCTGCAAATTCGAGATAACATTTTGGTGGGGAGACTTGGAATTGAGTTGATTCCAGCCCCACCATGACTTTTCAACTTGCCTAAGATTCAATCCTGGACATTTCAACCCCAACAATTTAATTTTCTTTATCTTTTGGTTGAGCCTTGTGTGTGGACATCTTTTTGGTGATTGGAAGCACTTGAATTGAAGTGCTTTGGCTCCCTTTCACACTAATCTAAAACTGATTCGTGCATCCACACATAGAAATTCCATTTAGGGAAGCCCATTGCATTGTAGCATGCATTAACCAATTGACATTGAAGAAGGGTTTGTTGGGCTTAGAAGAAAACCTGTATTATCTCAAAAACCTGGAGATTGGTTGAATTGGTAATTCATAGAAATCCTAAAATTTATACTACTTAAAGTTGAAACTCTAAAAGCCATTCACCAATTAAAACTTCAATTCGGGGAGATTTCCCCGTTGCATGCTTGTTTTACACACTCTGAAAATCAATCACTTGGGCATTACCCGTAAACAATGCCATTCACATTCCAAAAGCACTTGACCCTAAGCCTCTAACAAAAATTGGTAGTAACTTGACCCTTACTAAGGATTGGAGGTCTAACTACCTACGTGTAGCATCTACGTGCTGGTGAGGGTTCCCGCATGATATTGGGTGTCTAAGACTAGGGCAAACGGCCTTTCAATCTGGTCTGGTGGTTCCACGATGCTCGCATTCGGTTCCGTAGTTCATGATAATAGGTAACTTAGATCTTTAGTTCTAAGGGCACACTGCAGAGGTTAGGAATTTGATTGAATTGATTTGTCATCAAGTGTACCTTTGCAGCGTCAATTCTCTCATCTCCCCAATTCTTCGTGCGGTAGTGCATGTTTGGGAGGAGGTCACAAAACCTTGAACTGTTTGAATTGCCTGATAAATTTAGAAAAGAAGCCGAATCATCCTCCTCCTCCACAAACATGGCTGCACGCCCACCCCCAAATCCCGAGGGAGGAAATCGCCCTCAGAACCCACCAGGTGGTGGAGCCTTATATCCCATAACCCGCCTCCAAGCCCAAATGGAAATGTATAATGAACAAATTGAAGCCATTCGGGAAACACTGGAGGAAATGCAGAACCCTCCCGAATGGGAGGAGCCTAGGTCTCTTAGATCCTATCAGAATCCCGCAACTATAGAGACCATAGGACAAATTCTGGTCCCCATGGGTGGGGACGACTTTGAATTGAAACCAAACAAAATTGGCCTAATAAATTTTCACTTCCATGGTCTTGCAAGTGAAGATCCTTTTCTCCACTTGGAAGACCTAACCTGACTGGCTGAAACGGTTAAACCAAGAAATGCCGGGTTACCTATAGTCTTCATGAAAATGTTCCCCTTTTCATTGCGGGATAAAGCGTCGCAGTGGTTATGCACCCTTGGGAGAACCATCCACTCTTGGGAAGAGATGCGAACAACGTTTCTCAAGAAGTTCTTCCCAATCGGACGAACCAATGTGCTTCGCCGTGCTATCACTTCATTTACGCAACAAAATGGTGAACAATTTCATGAGGCATGGGAGAGTTATAATGACCTCCTTAGGAAGAGTCCGCACCACAGTCTGCCTAAGTGGCATATAGCCCAGATTTTCTACTGTGGGCTAAATACGACTTTGAAGCAGATTGCAGATGCTTCCTGCGGAGGGAACTTTATGAATAAAGATGAGAATGGAGCATTTGAATTCTTTGAAAATGAGTGAAAACTCAATGAACAATGCTTCCATTGTCGCCTTTAATCGTACCAGCCAGCCCCGAAATGTCCATGAAGTTGACATGGGACCCTCCCATTCATCCACTGATCTCAGCCTTATTGCACAAAAATTGGATGAAGTCTCCATCGTGCACACGAAGCTGGATGAGCTTCTGGCCAACCCCGCCAATTCTATGGCAAACACCCCCACTTCACCACTTCGTCATAATCCAAATTCTTCCAATACCAGGCTTATCTCGAGAAACCCCGTAAGACTTTCCTTACCGAGTGCCGCGCCAAGCGACTTGGTAAGTCATGTGAAACTAGCTTCTGCGAGCCAGTATTTCGACACGGAGGACCAAACGTTCGTGTGCTCGGACGCATACTTACATGCGGACACGTCTTCTGGCTTAGAAGATGCTTGCGCCCTGGGGAGCAACCCATTCCCTGCCACGTATAACCCAGGGTGGCACAATCATCGAAACTTCGCATGGTCCAACAACCCGTAGCACCAAAACCTCGCGGGTGGACCAATGCGACTGTCCGGACCCGTCATCCCAATGGCCCAATCTAATCCTATGGTGAATTCGCCATCAGGCCCTTGCGTACCGTAAATCGATCACACATCAATTCTTCTTGACAAATTGATGCAAATGATGATGGAAATGTCAAAGCGCCATGAAGAGAACATGACCTCTCTTCTGCACCAATTGGCACAGCAGAATGTTGAGATCAGTCAACTACGCATGGCGACTCCATCTCAGGGCACTCTTCCCACCCATCCTGTTCCAAACCCGCGAAATTTCATACCTCGTGGTCCTCAACCACAGGTATGACCTTCTCAGGGTCTGGTTAATCAGATTCTGCAGGCTCCGAGCATTCCACCAGGATTTCAGGCTAATCTCGCTGCAGCACTGCACTCTTATGTCCCTAGTGCAAACCCTCCTCCGCCATATGATCCCACTGGACCCGCAATGTCCAATGCTATTACTACGAGGAGCGGTAAGCAGACGGTCAATCCGCCTCGACCTGATCCTGGCCCGTCTTCTTCATCGCCCTCTCATTCGGGATGCGCACCGCACTCGCTAGAGGACGATACACCTAAATTGTTGCCAGAATCAGTTCCATTCCCTGAGGCTCTACTGAGGGAGCCAAAAGGCAAAAAGAAAGATACGCAGGCCTTTGATAACCTGCGTAATTTGTTCAGGGATGTAGAAATCAAGGTACCCCTGCTTGAGGCTATCAACCACATACCTATTGTCGCCTGATTTTTCAAAGACTACACAACAACCAGGTGACACTCAAAGAAAACTAAGAATCCGATGGTTCTCTCGCCTCATTCGTGTTGTGCTATACTGTTGTTGTCAACGTTTTGTGTGGGTTTAAAGGATGTCACGTTGTACTATAACTGACAAAATGTTTAAACAAATATAAAGAATTTTATTACTCGAACAACGAGAGTATCCGAGGTCGAACACGAGGAGCAATCTCAGTACTTTGTAAAACCAAAGAATACAACTATTTAAATGCAAATATAATTCACTCAAAGAGAGAATTTTAAAAAAGGATTTGGGAAAAAAAATAGAATTGGACGTCTGATTTGTGTATCAGACATCTTAAATGTGATCTCTCTTTCTCTCTTCTTCTTCGTGGCTCTTCTCCTTTCTTTACTTCTGGTATCTCTCCTTCTTCTCCTGCCTTGCCTTTCTTCTTTCTTCTTCTTCTTTTTCTTCTGATCTCTTTGCAGTCTTTCCTTGTCTTCTTCATTCTTCTCTCTCTTCTGCCTTGTCTTCCTTCTTCTTCTTCTCTGCGAAGACTTCTCCTTTCACTGCTACACAGCCTCTTCTTTCTTCTCTTCCAGTTCTGCAGCCGCTAAGTGTTCGCTGCCTGGGTCAGTTCTTCCTTCCTGCACACACCACACAGTAGCAAAAACCTACCCCCGTCCCTCTACCCAAGCGTCTCTCTCTCTCAAGCAATGCACTCACGGATGCTCTCCCAGAGCCACACGGGTAGTTGGGTCGGGTTCGCACCCGGGACCAGGCGCACCGGCAAGTGGTGATGCGCGAGGAGTGCATAGGTCTAGGTTGGGTCGGATCAGCCAGATCAGCGAGGTCAAGCCGCGGACGAGGCATGTGTGAGGGCAGTGAGGGACCTCACCCCTGTGCATACGGAGGCAGTTAAATGAAAACACGAAAACAACTTATATGGTACCTGAGTGTTGCAATCCCACGATGTGGGACTATATGGTCTCGCCTTCACGCGCGCCCGCAGAGTTTTGTCACTCGATTGCCCAAGCTGTTGACTCTGCTGGCGCTACTGGCTGGCCTCGGTTGCTTCACGACACTTGCGAGAATCTGCTGCACCTGCCGCCTGGGAAGGCTGATGCCTGCTGCTGCTCCAAGCTCCCTGCTGCTTCGGCTGTTAATGGCGGCTGGGGCTTACACCTGACATCCAACAGAATGGCCTATTGGCCGAATCAGAATAGCTGGAAACCTTCGTCGTAGCACGGCGAAGGCGGTGGGTGATGCTGTAGGTTGCCGGTCGGCCTAGGCGTGCGTGCCTAGGTCGACCTGTGGCCGGAGATGTTGGGTTGGTCGGGGGGTGCTTGTGGAGGTCTGGAGTGGCAGTGATGGGGTGGAATGGGTTCCTGGTGGTGAGGCGAAGCTCACGAGGTGGTTGGCGAGCCGTGTGGAGTGGCGGAGTGGTGTGGGCTGCTCGCCGGAGTGAGGTCGGAGACGAGGAAGATGGAGGCGGTTAGGTACTGTCGAGGGGTAATCAAGTAAAATAGTTGGGGGAAAAGAGAGAGGAGAGGATGGAGAACGTATCTGGGGTTGTCTGGAAGGAAGGGAGGTGGCAGAGAGGACGGCTCGTAACTGCTGTCGTCGGGGAAGAAAGACCCTGAGGGAGGAAGCAGCAACGAAGATGAGGTCAGAAGCGCGTGCGCGGGGTACAGCGAGACGCGGGAGGAAGCGGCGGAGAGGACTCTGCTGCTGGTATGGCAACAGAGCGACGAGAAGGAGGGGAGGAGGTCGCCGGAGCTTGTTGGTCATTTGGCCGGAGATGGGAGAGGGAGGAATTTGGAAGGGATCTCCGTCAAAATTAAGCTTACCCCCTGCGGCAGGGTCTGGGGTGTCTTTTATAGGTGCTGGCTGCACTTACCAGCGCGTGGAGACCGCGCAATCAACGCTGCCGGCTCACCGGATATGGAAGGAAGGTGGATACCCAAATCTCTCGTGCGTTCGCACGAGAGATTGGGTTCACACCAGCGACTGTAATTGGCTTTAGAAGGAAGGGAATTCCTCAGAGAACCCCCCTTCCATTTCTGGGAGAGAATCTCTGAGGAATTAGAGAGCAATCTCTCTCGAAACTTCGCCGGAGCTCAGTTCTGCCCTAGCAATGGCGGCAGGACCGGTTTGCAAAGGAGGCGAAGAACCTAGGGGGCTCTCTGCAAAGGTATTCAAAAGATAGGGACCAATTTGTGATTTGGGTGTACTAAATTGCAAAGTAGGTCAAGATGACCTCTCCTTAGGTCTAAATTTTGGTACAAACCTAATTTGGACCTAAGGAGTCCAATGGTGAAGTTGGATTTTAGTTTTGACCTGTTTTGACTAGACATTTTGCGTAAAAACCCAAATTAGGTTAATTGAAGATCTAGGACCCTAATCTAGGTCAAACTAGGTTCCAAAGGCCAAATTAAGTGTTCTAAACCCTAGAGGATGTTTTTATATGATTTTTAGAGGGTTTACTTGATTTTTATCCTGACCGGAACCTTGTTAATTTAAGCGGGTCTGTTTTAGGGTTACCAAGTGTCATTTAGTTCTTAGATTGCACATAAACCCATTTCTGATTAACTCAACCCACTTTTTATCTTATTTGGACCATTTGACCTATGTTTTACTTCTGAGAAATCCCGTTTATGTACTGCAATGGTAAAATTGTAGTTTTAACCTTTATTTCATGTTTTCTTCTCAGAGCACTTGTTCCTTCAGTTAAGCCTTCTTCTAGGTTATGTAGGAGCTTTTATCTTCTTTATTGGGTCAAAATGAGCTAGTTATGGCTCATGATGAGGCTCTCATCATACCCCCATGCCTAGCTTTTGCTAGTCCCTTAGGAAAATTTCAAAGTTTTAACTTCCGTTCTAGACCCTGAACGTCTGTCAACAATGATAAGTGCTTCTCCTTTTCTTTTGTGATTAGGTGGGAATGCCGACAATAGGCCTAGAGGTACTCAAGTACCAACCAAAATCTGGATCTGTTCCGCTTTAGCCTCAGTCTTCTGCAAAGGTTTCTACGGCCCACAGAAACTAACCTAGGGTTTGTTGGACTCCGCGGTTAAAGCACCCGTGCTTGAGACATTTTTAGCCTAAGTTCAGTTTGCAGTGCGTTTTTTGTAAGAGAGAGATAGAAGATTTATTTGTTTGGAGAGCTTTTCTCTCTCTTTTCTTTTTATTTCTAGCTTCGGATTAGCTTCTCAACACGATCTGTATCGGATTCCTCGTCCCCATCATCAATCCTCAAGGGTCCCTGGCTTTCGAGATTTCGAGATAATCCCGCCAATGGCATTCCATGGCCGAATCCAGACCCTGGCGATCGACATTTCATGATAATGCCGCCCATGGTATCTGAACTAGCAGAGTGCTTTCATGCCCCCGGTAGGATATTTAAATATCCTAAGAGACAAGCACCGAGGAGACGATATGTTGTTACGCATCTTCGAGGGGAATTTCCCTCCTCTCTGCGCTAGGAACTTGTCCAAATGAATTTGTGCTGATTGGCCGCTCCTAATCTAGGTGACTTTTTTAGAACATTAAATGCTTTTCGCGTGATTTGGATGTTTATGCGCACTGAACCAGACTGTGTGTGAATTTGGGTGCTTAGGTTATCGAATCCTGCAAACCGGAGGTCAGTTAACGAGGCTGAATACTTCCTAAGCCTTAGACCTAATACTCAAGCTTCGCATTTTCCTCAACCTCTTGATGATTATCCAGATTTTAACGGATACGTGAATTTTTAAGCTAACGATACTAGCCTAAAAGGCCTAAGACCAGCGTTCCCGCTAACCTCTTGTTATATCTCCGTAGCACTTTTCTTTTCTTTTTCTTGATTCGGTCTAGAACTTCAGTTAACCACTTAATCTTTTACTAATGACTATTTCTTTTCATTTTCATTTTGTGCTCCTTTTTATCATTTTTCTTTCTTTTCCTCTTCTCATTTGTATGACCCTGAATTGTTCCTCCCCTCTATCAAGTCTCTTTTTTTTTCTTTTTTTTTTAATGTGAAACCCTTTCTTGATTTGAATTTTCTGACATTTGACATTTTGCACTTTCACACCCCCCCATGCCTAAGATTTGCAATGTCCCCATTGTAAATTAGGTGGGTTCGAATTCAGCTTAGTTCATGTATTAGGATAGGTGTGTGGTGAGTGAATGGGTCGAAGTGACTTGTCGCGAATGATTTCTAATCTCGGGTAGGTATACCTGTGGTGAAGTCAGCTGTTCTAATGGATGAACCCTAAAGTGCAATATGAGTTCCGCATAGAGATGTCAGAAACGGTTTCAGGTTTTTGAAAGAATGACGGGTTGCCTCCCGTTAAGCGCTGAGTTTTACGCCATCGGCTGGGTGCAATGAGCTCAAGAGGAATGGAGGGTAAAGGATGACTCAGCCAAATCTATATCGGTCATGTCAATGAATGGCTTGAGTCTCTGACCGTTCATGACAAAGGGTTCAGAATCGTGGCTGAGTGGGCTGATTTCAATGGCTCCATTTCCGAAGATTTGTCGGACTAGGTAGGGTCCGACCCACTTGGATCTTAGCTTTCCTGGGAATAATTTGAGTCGGGCATCAAAGAGTAAAACTTTTTGACCAGGATGAAAGACCTTTCTAGAAATGTGTTTGTCGTGAAAAGCTTTAACCCTTTCTTTGTAAATTCGCGAGTTCTCATACGCGTCGTGGCGTAATTCATCGATCTCGCTCATTTGAAGTCTTCTATGGGTTCCAGCCTTAGAAAGGTCGAGATTACAGGTCTGTACTGCCCAATAGGCTTTATGCTCCAATTCGACGGGGAGGTGACATGCCTTCCTGTACACTCGTCTGAAGGGAGACATTCCTAATTGGGTCTTGTGGGCGGTCCTATAGGCCCACAATGCTTCCGGAAGCCGAGAAGACCAATCTTTTCTATCAGGTCGAATAATAACCTGAAGGATCTTCTTGATCTCTCAGTTAGATAGCTCAGCTAGACCATTAGTTTGGGGGTGGTAAGGAGTAGAGATTCGGTGTGACACCCCGTATTTGGTCATCAGTGACCTGAACTGAGCGTTCGTAAAATGGGTCCCTCCGTCGGAAATTATAGCACGTGGAATCCCGAACCTTGAGAAAATGTTTTGATGGAGGAATTTTATAATGACTTTATGATTGTTGGTTCGGGTCGGAATGGCTTCTATCCACTTGGACACATAGTCAACTGCGAGTAAGATGTATTCGAAGCCATCCGAGGTCGGAAAGGGTCCCATGAAATCAATCCCCCAAATATCAAAAATTTCGCATACCAAGATCGGCTGTAGAGGCATCATGTCTCTATGGCTCATGTTGCCCAGAGTCTGGCAACGGGAACATGCCTTACAGTGATCGTATGCATCCTTGAAAATTGTGGGCCAGTAGAAGCCACACTGGAGGACTTTCGATGCGGTTTTATGTCCAGAAAAATGTCCACCGCATGCCTGGTCATGGCAGAATGAGAGTATGTCTTTGATTTCCACTTCCATGACGCACCGTCGGATTATCTGATCAGCACCAATGCGGAAAAGATACTGGTCTTCCCATAGGTAATACTTGGCATCGAAACGCAATTTGTCCTTTTTGGCCTTCGACCAATCGGGCGGAATCTGATGTGATGCCAGGTAATTAACTATATCAGCGAACCATGGAAGACTTGTACTGATAGTTAGGAGGTGCTCATTAGGGAAATGTTCTGTAATAGGTCCGGAAGGATCAATAATTTCAGAAGGAAGGCGGGACAAGTGATCAGCTACCACATTGTGCTTTCCTGCCTTGTCGCGAATCTCGAGGTCAAATTCTTGCATCAGCAAGATCCAGCGGATTAGTCGAGGTTTCGTGTCCTTCTTGGCAAGGAGATGTCTTACAGCTGTGTGATCCGAGTATATGATAATACGGGAACCCAGAAGGTATGATCTGAATTTTTCCAGGGCAAATACTACGGCCAGCAGCTCTTTCTCAGTAACCGTATAGTTACGCTGAGCCTCATCCAGTGTTTTGCTGGCGTAGTAAATGACCACAGGTTTCCCGTCAATTTTCTGCCCCAAAATCGCTCCTACAGCAAAGTCAGATGCATCGCACATGATCTCAAAGGGTTGAGACCAATCAGGGGATTGTAGGACTGAGGCTTGGGTGACTCGGTCATGTAGGATCTCAAACGCTTGAGTGCATTCATTGGAAATTTCAAAAGGCACATCCTTGGAGAGAAGATTGGTCAGGGGGCGCGCGATTTTGGAGAAATCAGGGATGAATCGACGGTAGAAGCCGACGTGCCCCAAAAAAGATCGGATGTCCTTAATCGAGCTAGGCATAGGGAGCTTGGAAATCAGGTTAACCTTAGCTCGATCAACTTGGATGCCTTTCTCTGAGATTAAATGTCCCAGGACAATTCCCTCAGGCACCATGAAATGGCTCTTTTCCCAGGAAAGAACCAAATTCACCTCGATGCACCGCCTGAGTATATGGACCAAGTGTTGGAGGCAATCATCAAATGATTGTCCAAAAACTGAAAAGTCATCCATGAAGACTTCCAGATAATCACCTACCATATCTGAGAATGTGGCAAGCATGCACCGCTGAAAAGTTGCAACTGCATTGTAGAGACCGAACGGCATCCTTCGGAACGCGTACGTCCCAAAGGGGCAGGTGAATGTGGTCTTTTCTTGGCCCTCTGGACGGATTGCCACCTGATTGTAACTGGAGTACCCGTCAAGAAAGCAGAAGAATCTATTTCCTGCTAGTTTCTCGAGGATCTGATCAGTAAACGGTAGTGGGAAATGATCCTTCTTCGTGGAGGAATTTAGTCTTCTGTAATCAATGCAGACTCTCCACGAATTAGCTATTCAGGTAGGAATGACTTCTTCGGTTTCAGTTGTGATGATGGTAAGTCCTGCCTTCTTAGGCACCACTTGTATAGGACTCACCCAAAGACTGTCGGAGATCGGGTAGATGATCCCTGCATCTAACCACTTAATGATCTCCTTTTCCACGACCTCCTGTAGGTTAGGGTTTAGGCGTCTTTGCATTTCTCTTGAAGGTCGTGAGCCTTCTTCTGTGTAGATTCGATGTGTGCAGTATGAAGGGCTTATACCAGTCAAATCATCTAGAGTCCATCCAATGGCTCTACGATGTTGCTGGAGAACAGAGATCAAACGGAGTTCCTAGTCAGGTGTGAGTAGAGAATTGATAATCACAGGAAACGTCTGATTTGAATCCAAAAAGACGTATTTTAGATGTTCGGGAAGGGGCTTGAGTTCCATGACAGGATTGTCAGCAGCAGCGGGTGGTTCGGGCTTTGTATCGGGAGTAATGGTAGGAGTCATAGGTGTGTCTAGATCATGTCCGCACTCCTCTGTTAGTGGTTTTTGCTTCTCTAGTGGTTGATCGGGAATAATCAGGTTGTCCTCTATATGCAGTTCATCAAACACGGCTTCAACATCACAAATTTCCTCTATAACCCCGCAATTAATCCCTTGATGGGCCTTGAAAATGTCAATCTTCAGATTTTGATTCCCAAATTTTAATTCTATCTGGCCCTCTTCACAGTTTATATTGGCCCTAGCAGTGGCCAAAAAGGGTCTCCCTAATATGATTGGTGTGTCCCTTGGGTTCTTAGGTGCATCCATGTCCAGTACTATAAAGTCCACTGGGAAATAAAAATCTCGTACCCTAACAATGACATCCTCGAGTATTCCTTTGGGTGACTTGATGGATCGATCGGCTAACTGCAATGTCACCTCAGTGGGTTTAAGTTCAGATTCTTCAAGGTGGTCAAGGAGGGATGTTGGTATTAAATTTATGGAGGCACCTAGGTCTAGTAGGGCTCTATCAAGTTGGGTTTCACCAATTTTACAAGAAATCAAGGGAGTTCCTAGGTCTTTAGCCTTGGGTGGGAGTTTGCTCAAGATGACAGAGCTGGCTTGCTCTGATAGTACGATTGGGTTCCCATCCTTGGTTCGCGGCTTACGTTTAGGTGTACATATGTCTTTCAAGAACCTTGCGTAAGTCGGTTTGTGGCGGGTTGCATCCATCCAAGGGATGTTTATTTGGACCTGTTCAAAGAGCTTGACCAGATCCTCCTCAGGAGCCACAGGTTTGGTTGTCCTTTTTCCTTTGGTCAAGGCCTCAGGAAATGGGATCCTAGCTGGTTCCTCTAGGATAGGTCCAGGTTCTTGATCTGGGACAGTAGTATCTTGGCTGACTACCCTAGGGTCTTGGCGATTATCAGGCTTGGAGTGGTTCGGATAATGTGGGTCTTGTGTTGTTTTACCACTACGTGTTGTTACAGAGTTTAATCTGGCCTGATTTTGGTTTGGGTTAGGTAGGAGGGGTGGCTGCTGCTGCAATCCTGCATAAGATGTTGAAGCCTCCATCCCATCTGGTGATGGAGTAGCAGGGGCCTGATAAATCAAATGTGCGTGGCCTGGATTTGGATTCATAACGTGCCTCTGGGTCGGTACGTTATTTGGGTTGGGTAGAGGTTGCGAAGGAAGGGTGCCAGGTTGGCGGGAATTTGCCATCTGGGCCAGTTGGTTGCGAACCTCTGTGATGTCGTCCTTGTGCTATTTTTGCATTGCCGCATTCGTCTTTTGAATGTCAGCCAGTGTTTGAAGGATAAGAGTCAGTTGATCCTGATTTTGCCCGGATTGGTAGGTGGAATTGGGCCGAGGCTGAGGCGGCTGATATGGACGAGGAGCTTGTGGATGGGGTTGATATGGTGGTTTTTGAGAATTTCGCACCCACTAAAAGTTAGGATGATTTCGCCATCCAGGGTTGTAGGTATTGGAGTATGGGTCATTCTGGATGGCGTTGAGGTCCTCGCAGTTCTGAGGAACCTCAGGAAAGTCAGAATACGAGGGTTCAGAGTCCCCCCAACTCGAGTAGAAGGGATCAGAGGTCACTCCGGTCCGAGAGGTAGACGGGGGTGGATATGGGTCCATCCCCTTGGCAGGTTCGTGATAGATGTTTTGCACTGTTTCCCTTGCCAGAGGAGGTCGTGCAAAAGAGTTTTGTGCAGAGGTCGCTTGCTGCAAATGTCGAGTTAGCTCGTCCACCTTCTTTTCTATGATAGAGACCTTGTCCAACTGACTGGCCATCAGTTCCAGGTCGACAGAAGTGGACAGGTCCTGCGTCTCATGTGTCCCTCTTAGATTCGTCGATGCACGGGCATTCGTCCTGTCGAATAAGCCCAAGGAGTCATTGTTTATGGAGTTCTCGCACATGTTTTCGAGAATCTCCCACACCGTGTCCTCGTGTTGGCCCATGATGTTTCCTCCACATGTTGCATTGACAAATAGACGAATATCCTCACGGAGTCCCTGGTAAAAAGACTGGACTTGTTCCCACTTAGGAACTCCGTGATGGGGGCACTTTTGCATGAGATCTAGGAATCGATCCCAAGCTTCGTGAAGAGGTTCTCCCAGTTGTTGAGTGAAATGAGTGATCTGGTGGCGCAAGGCATTCGTCCGGCCAACAGGGAAGAATTTTTTCAAAAATTCGGACTGTAATTCCTCCCATGTGTTGATCGGGCGGGTCTGAGTTTGATACCAGTGTGCAGCCTTGTCCAAGAGGGAGAACGAAAACATTTTCCTGAGTAGGATATCCCGGTTTTGTACATCTGACCCGAAGGTCTGCGCCAAATGCTTGAGTTGTTTAATGTGTTGGAATGGATCCTCAGAGTTAAGCCCATGGAACTTCGGTATGGCATGAATCATATTGGGCTTCAGATCAGAATCGGGTCCTCCAATTGGGATTCGTACTCGGGGTTCGATTGCCACCGCAGCGGGATTATAGTGATCTCGCATCATAGGTCGCTGTGGTGGGTTTACAAAGTTTTGAAAGAGATCGTTCAAGCATTGAAGTTGGTGTTCAAGGTTAGTCTCCTCTTCAATGGGTTGTGCCATGATGGGAAAAGAAGGAGAATCAGGGTCTGAGTCAGATGAAAGATTTATGTGGTGGGGTTGCTGCACAAACAAGGGCGTCGACGCTTGGCCTCGACGAGAATGGATTTCTAAAGGAGGTCTTAAAGGTGGTCTTAAGGACCTCCTACCGAACATGCACCGAAAGATGTGATGAGATTAGAAGGTGCTGGACCCAATCAAGACACCCAAGAATTGTTGGGTGACTATAGAGGTTCGGGGCAGATGGACCCCTGGATCAGAAGATCGTCCACCTGAGAAATACCTGGGCAGCCAGAGAGGGAGAGTCCCGCAAAGACCACTACAAGGTAGAGCTTCCCCACGGGTTACAGGGTTTCCCCCACCCGACCTCTCTTGTCACTGCGGTTCCAGGTAGACCAGAATGGGGATCTTGACCTCTTAAGTCTACCTTTTTTTATTTTAAGATCAAGGTGCTTAATGTTCCACTTGAACTTTTAAGTATTTTGAGTGCAAAAGTGACCTAATATTAAGGTTGGTTGACCCAAGGGATCAATTTCACCTCTTGTTCCTTTGATAGCTTTTAGGTCCTTCCTTTTATGGTTCAAATAGATTATCAGCCTGATTTGCTTAGGGTTCCTCTTGTATAAATCGTTTCAGACACGGTTTAGGCACACCTCTTTTTGGAAAGTTTGTTTCTTTGTTTTAGAGAAGATGTGTCTCTAAAAACCCTAGCTTTGCAATCCCTACTTGGCTCTAGTGGGTCCAATTTAGTTGCCTTAGAAATTAGCACCTAGGGCTCAATCAAGAAAGTTTTAGCCCTTGTTGCCTTAGTTGGATTAATAGACAAAAATATGTTGAAATGAAAATCAGGAAACTTGATGAGTTACTAAATATGAAACAGGTAGCCCTAAGTTGATTTCCCTCTTTTTTTTCCTTTTTTAGATTGTGAGAGGGTTAAGAGAGAGGGCTTATGGAGATTACCTGTTTCTTGGAGAGTCTGTTGTGCAGTTGCTATTCTTTCCTTTTTGTTTTGCTTTCCCTGCTTGAACACAACAAAAGAGAGAAGTTAAGTCAGATATTAGATAGAAAGGTTGTACTCGAAAGTTTTAAAAGTGCCCGTAGCTCCCCGGCAACGGTGCCAAAAATGTTGTCAACATTTTGTGCGGGTTTAAAGGATGTCACGTTGTAGTATAACCGACAAAATGTTTAAACAAATATAAAGAATTTTATTACTCGAACAACGAGAGTATCCGAGGTCGAACACGGGGAGCAATCTCAGTACTTTGTAAAACCAAAGAATACAACTATTTAAATGCAAATATAATTCATTCAAAGAGGGAATTTTAAAAAAGGATTTGGGAAAAAAAATAGAATTGGACGTCTGATTTGTGTATCAGACGTCTTAAATGTGATCTCTCTTTCTCTCTTCTTCTTCGTGGCTCTTCTCCTTTCTTTGCTTCTGGTATCTTTCCTTCCTCTCCTGCCTTGCCTTTCTTCTTGCTTCTTCGTCTTTTCTTTTGATCGCTTTGCAGTATTTCCTTATCCTCTTCGTTCTTCTCTCTCTTCTGCCTTGTCTTCCTTCTTCTTCTTCTCTGCGAAGACTTCTCCTTTCACTGCCACACAGCCTCTTCTTTCTTCTCTTCCTGTTCTGCAGCCGCTAAGTGTTCCCTGCCTGGGTCAGTTCTTCCTTCCTGCACACACCACACAGTAGCAAAAACCTACCCCCGTCCCTCTACCCAAGCGTCTCTCTCTCTCAAGCGATGCACTCACGGACGCTCTCCTAGAGCCACACGGGTAGTCGGGTCGGGTTCGCACCCGGGGCCAGGCGCACCGACAAGTGGTGATGCGCGAGGAGTGCATAGGTCTAGGTCGGGTCAGATCAGCCAGATCCGCGAGGTCAAGCCGTGGACGAGGAGTGTGTGAGGGCAGTGAGGGACCTCACCCCTATGCTTACGGAGGCACTTAAACAAAAAGACAAAAACAACTTATATGGTACCTGAGTGTTGCAATCCCACGATGTGGGATTATATGGTCTCGCCTTCACGCGCGCCTACAGAGTTTTGTTGCTCGATTGCCCAAGCTGTTGACTCTGCTGGCGCTACTGGCTGGCCTCGGTTGCTTCACGACACTTGCGAGAATCTGCTGCACCTGCAGCCTGGGAAGCCTGATGCCTGCTGCTGCTCCAAGCTCCCTGCTGCTTCGGCTGTTAATGGCGGCTGGGGCTTACACCTGACATCCAACAGAACGGCCTATTGGCCAAATCAGAATAGCTGGAAACCTTCGTCATAGCACGACGAAGGCGGTGGGTGATGCTGCAGGTTGCCGGTCGGCCTAGGCATGCGTGCCTAGGTCGACCTGTGGCCAGAGATGGTGGGTTGGTCGGGGGGTGCTTGTGGAGGTCTAGAGTGGCAGTGATGGGGCCGAATGGGTTCCTGGTGGTGAGGCGAAGCTCACGAGGTGGTTGGCGAGCCGTGTGGAGTAGCGGAGTGGTGTGGGCGGCTCGCCGGAGTGAGGTCGGAGGCGAGGAAGATGGAGGCGGTTAGGTACTGTCGAGGGGTAATCAAGTAAAATAGTTGGGGTAAAAGAGAGAGGAGAGGATGGAGAACGTATCTGGGGTTGTCTAGAAGGAAGGGACGCGGCGGAGAGGACGGCTTGTAACTGCCGTCGTCGGGGAAGAAAGATCTTGAGGGAGGAAGCGGTGACGAAGATGAGGTAAGAAGCGCATGCACGGGGTACAGCGTGACGCGGGAGGAAGCGGTGGAGAGGACTCTGCTGCTGGTATGGCAGCAGAGCGACGAGGAGGGGAGGAGGTCACCGGAGCTTGTGGGTCGTTTGGCCGGAGATGGGAGAGGGAGGAATTTGGAAGGGATCTCCGTCAAAATCAAGCTTACCCCCTGCGGCAGGGTCTGGGGTGTCTTTTGTAGGTGCTGGCCGCACCTACCAGCGTGTGGAGACCGCGCAATCAACGTTGCCGGCTCGCCGGATATGGAAGGAAGGTGGATACCCAAATCTCTCGTGCGTTCGCATGAGAGATTGGGTTCACACCAGCGACTGTAATTGGCTTTAGAAGGAAGGGAATTCCTCGGAGAACCCCCCTTCCATTTCTTGGAGAGAATCTCTGAGGAATTAGAGAGCAATCTCTCTCGAAACTTCGTCGGAGCTCGGTTCTGCCCTAGCAATGGCGGCAGGACCAGTTTGCAAAGGAGGCGAAGAACCTAGGGGGCTCTCTGCAAAGGTATTCGAAAGATAGGGACCAATTTGTGATTTAGGTGTACTAAATTGCAAAGTAGGTCAAGATGACCTCTCCTTAGGTCTAAATTTTGGTACAAACCTAATTTGGACCTAAGGAGTCCAATGGTGAAGTTGGATTTTAGTTTTGACCTCGTTTGGCTGGACATTTTGCGTAAAAACCCAAATTAGGTTAATTGAAGATCTAGGACCCTAATCTAGGTCAAACTAGGTTCCAAAGGCCAAATTAAGTGTTCTAAACCCTAGAGGATGTTTTTCTATGATTTTTAGAGGGTTTACTTGATTTTTATTCTGACCAGAACCTTGTTAATTTAAGCAGGTCTGTTTTATGGTTACCAAGTGTCATTTAGTTCTTAGATTGCACATAAACCCATTTCTGATTAACTCAACCCACTTTTTATCTTATTTGGACCATTTGACCTATGTTTTGCTTCTGAGAAATCCCGTTTATGTATTGCAATGGTAAAATTGCAGTTTTAACCTTTATTTCATGTTTTCTTCTCAAAGCAATTGTTCCTTCAGTTAAGCCTTCTTCTAGGTTATGTAGGAGCTTTTATCTTCTTTATTGGGTCAAAATGAGCTAGTTATGGCTCATGATGAGGCTCTCATCAACTGTCAAATCTACCACCGAAGCTGAAAGATCCGGGCAAACCACTTATTTCCTACAGCATCCAAGGCTGCAATTTTAACCATGCCTTACTTGATCTAGAATCTTCCATAAATCTTATACCGACCATCAGGCTCGAAAAATTTTCCTTGGGAAATCTGAAACCCACCCCTGTCACGTTACAGTTGGCAGATCATTCTGTCAAAATCCCGAAGGGTGTGGTGGAAGACATGGTGGTTAGTGTCAACAGTCTCTATTTTCCTATTGACTTTCTTGTTTTAGATATGGAAGTTCCTAGCTCACTTTCTGATTGTTCGATCATCCTCGGTCGACCTTTCGTGGCCACAGCCCATGCCCTTATCGACTGCAAGTCGGGCTGTATTGAGATTGCTGTTGGATCTGAAAATCTCAAGTTTAACATCTTCAAGGCAACCAAGAACTTTGATTGCGAATGCATTGAGGATGACACATCTAACGAGGACATGGCCGTTGGCGCGTGTATCGGACTAATTGGGACCTATTCTGACTACTGCGGATTACCTGTAAACACTGACGATTGCCTGACCGACACATATTGTGACATTCCCCCATCCCTCCCTATTCCCATACCTTCTCCTGACAAGACTTTTGATGAGGTTTTCTCCGCTTCTCATACCTCGTGGTCTGAGTCATAGCCGGGCTACTCACCACCTGTCCACACTCTTGAAGATCGGATTGCCCTCTCTTTCCCGCCAAATCAGGCGGATTTGCAAATCCACACTAGGACCTTGAGCCCATATCCTACTCACTGGGGCTATTCCCTTTTGGATCCATCTATCCAGGAAGCCCCTCTTCTTGGCCAATCTGAGGGCCAACTTCTTCCTCCTAACTGGTGCTCTGATCCGCCTGGGACACTCTCGTCCCATGAAATGCCAGACCTTTCACCATCCACCATCACTTTTCACGCCACTATCACGATCACTTCACTTTTCACTTCACCACCCACCATCCACCCACCCTACCACCCTACTGTATACCCTGCACCTCAGCTCTCGTTACCCGATCTTTCATCCTTTCTCTACCTTTCCCTACATGCATATGAGGACATAGCATCGTTTGGCATGGGGGTGGATAGACATCCATAGGATCTGGGTATTTTATGGTATCATACAGTTCCCACCTATTTATAAATATGTAAGAAAAAGAAAAAGAAAAAAAATATATATATATAATAATAAACGGTGTTTAGTAATGATCTGAAGGCTGAAACAAAAATAAATAAGTGTTTATGGATATTCAACCTCAGTTCTAAAGACTTTCCAGGCCACAGAAGCTTGATTCGCTTAGGCTCGGCTTAATTCACTTGAGCATTGACAAAATAGATTGGAATCTCTCCTAACTAAAGATGTATTCTTGTACCCGAGACATCAGTATAGGATTCGTTGGTTTGCTTCTACTTGAGAGCTTAAGTAAACTTGGTTCACACTACACATATCAAGAAAGACCAGGTGAACATAAGATCCAACCCTAGTGTTCATTAGGGAAGGTGGAGTCCTTACCTGTGTGCGCAAGCAGACTTTTTATCCCAGGCTTTAGTCTTGTGTTTAGAAGAGACTCTTTCCACCAAAAAGAAACTCTCCCACCAAAAAGAAAAGTGTGCTCCTCCAAATAATGTTGTAAGAGATATACTGACACATGTTTCAAAAAAAAAAAAAAAAAAAGAAGATGCAAATAAGTCAGTATATCTCACAAATGTCTGTAAAGTCTTCGCCCTACAAGAAGTTCTCCAGGGCAGGTTACAAATACCTTGTTTTCTTTGAGCCACAAATGTCAGAAATTGGGAGTTGAGTTTTCCGTCATCTTCTTAAGGGTCAATCCGAAGACATGAGCTGAAACTGGGACCAGCCTGTACTTAAAAAGTCATGAAACCCTGGGCTTGAGTCTTAATGTTCATCTGGTCAGTCTTGATCCTTCCCTAAGAACAAGCCATAATCTCTTGAGCACTCGAGTATGGTAAAAACCTCCTGGGTCCTGGAAATCATACTTAAGGTTTAAATATCAAGAGTCCTGGTTAGTTGAGAGATGATCCACGTCATGTGAGACTTAAAGTATTCGTAGTCTTCTCTGCAATTGGTTCTCACAATATCAAACAATAAACACACCTATGTTGCCTCAGGAGAAAATCTTCAGCTTAAACATCATTTCAAAATACAACAAAAAAATGTTTTGCTAAGGACTAGCGAAAGATAGGCATGGGGGTATGATTGCACCGCAAAAATACACCTGCAATTGTACCGTCTTATGCTATTTACTAGCATTACCAATGCATATTAGGTCTCCATAGTCGCATTGTAAAAATACACTCATGCATGCATTTAATTAAGAGGGGAGGAGAATAAAATAAGTGGCCTTGCAAATAACATTTTTTCCTCAAGTGCATCTTTGCAAAATTCACCTTCTTTTTATTTTTATTTCTACTTGACTTTCAAACTCTTCCCGCGGCTGCATGACAACTTCTTCTCTTCGTGCCATGTACTGCTCCCCCTCTCCCTGCCAGCCCTACAGCTGCCTCTCCCTACCGTGAGACATGCACAGCTAGGGCATGGAGGTGCATGCTCTCCTCTTCTTTAAAAAGAGGGTGGCTTCTTCCTTTGAGAGTAGCCTGGTCCTCCATGCCAAAAGAACCCACAGCAGCTCACTTCCAGGCCACCTCCTCCCCCTCTACCTCCATAAGCAGGACCTCCTCCTCAATGGAGACACTCTACGGGTAGGAGTCTTCACTGTGGTGCACACCCACCACCTTGAAACCACCACCACTCAACTCTTCAAAGAGCCGGTGGGCGTGGTGGCCTTCGGTCCCTGTTTCAAGTTCAAGCCAATGCAGCCATTAGAGTGGGAGCTTCAAGCTCTGCACGGCAGTAGCAGCTCCACCGCGCACGCCAGCAGCGCTGTGGTCTTCTCTTCCCTGACTTCTTCGTTCCAGCACTTCCGCCATTGCCGTAGGTTTCAAGGTCTGAAGCTCCTCAACAGCAGCAAGTCAGCAGCAGGGGCGCAGGCCACCACGCGCCCACACCCAGGCCACCGCGCGTGCCTGCAGGCTCCCTTGCCACCCTCTCCGCGCGCTCTGTTGCGAACTTCTCCGCGCCTGCAACTGACCTGCGCAACCCTTCCCTGCGTGTGCCAGCCCACGTGCACCAGCCGCAAGCCACCCACACTTACAACACCTACAGCAGGCCGTTGCGCGGCTCGCCCGACCACTGTAGCTAGTGTTCACACGTTTCTGTGGAACACTGTGGCTACAGTGGGGTGACCGGTGAGTTTCTCACTTAACCGGTCACCCGGCGTGTCGCAACCGGCCGCAGCCCGGGCGCGCGTCTCGGCCCGCGTCGCCCGCACCCACCCGCGTACGTCTGCGTGCGCCTGCCTCTCCCAGCGCCTGCCTTCGCCAGCTCCCTTCGCCTGCGTACACCTCTCCACGTAGCGCTGTGCGCTGCGGCCTCCTCTCCTCGCGCCCACTACCGTCTGCGTGCTGCGCCATCTTCTCTCCGCGTGCATACGCGCTTGTGCGCACGTGTGGGACTTCCAGACGACGCCCTGAGTGCACAGACGACTTAACCTACTTGTCTTTACTCCAGCAGCGCAGTCTCTCCCTCTCTCTCCGGCTCTCTCTCTCTGTTACTCTCTCACTCTCTTTACTGATGCTTGCACACACATACACTCACACTTTCATACACACACACACCTATACACTATTATATACATATATATATACGTATACATAAATATATTGATATATATACATATATTTAGATACATACATATATATAGTGTTTATATAACTAAGTATTAGTATACATATATATATATACATATATCTATAAACTTATATATATATATATATACATATATATTTACATATACTCATATACTTATATACATATATATATATATATATATATATTTACACATATATCTATACATATATTAGTACTTATATAAATATGTATTAGTCTATATACATACACATATATATATTTATATATATATACTTATATATGTATACATATATATACACATATACTTATACATACATATATATAGATATATTTACGTATATACATATATATATATTTTTTCATGTTAGTTATCATACGTGGTATCGCGGGAATATCTACACCAGTTGCTCATATTCCCCGATACACGTGTACATAAAAAAGCGTGGTCACATACATCTTCCACCGTCCATCCAACACTCCACGCGGCACCTCGTTCTGTTGGTTGCATCTTTCTAGACGACGACCGACTCGACACCGTGCTACACTCCATCTCCGCCTCCACCCCCACCCCTTTATAGATATATAGTATATAATATATATCTATACTATATTTACTTTATTTCTATTTCTCCTCCATGCAAATAAAATGATTAAAAAAATATATAAAGGGGAAAAGATAACCCTTGACTTGCAGGTACTCTGTCTTGTGAATAGCAAGACCCGTTTTGGAACCCTGATTTGGCTCAAAGCCAAGAACCTAATTTTGAGGGTGTGCCTCAAGGACCAATATTATAAGAAAAAAATCTAAATAGAAAAACACCAAAAATACAACAAACAAACGGAAGAAATTCATTGTAGGAAAGGCGTAGAAACTTGACTTGTAACGCCACTTCCCTGAGTTCGACCCTGGGCCTAAAAGTGACCAAGATAAAATCAAGTAGTCCAGGTTATAAATTTTGTAAAGAGATGGTTAGGTCCGATTTAGGTTAGCTACTATACACACTTCAACGATAAAATCATCATGCTAACAACCTATTCGGGTCCAACACTAGCAGCCGACCCAATAGGCTATTCATCCAAAACTCCGGTGACTTCCCATTCCACTTTCCGACTTCCTCCGTTCATCTTAATCAGCTGAGGAGATCTGTCATGGTCTTTTGCATCTCTAACACAGGTGCCGACCAAAGGAACCCTCCACTCCACCTCAAATCCGCTCACCGGAGATCTTTCTTCCACCCTCTGATTTCATCCTCCGCTATGAACCTTCAGCGAAACCCTATTGACTCCTTCGTCCAGGTAATAGTAGATTAGGAGTAGGAGTTGGCTAGCTTAGTTAGTTAGTTTGGGTAGTTAGATTAGTGTAATTTTAGAATTTTAGTTTCATCTTCTCCGACTCTGGTGATCTCCTTGAGCTCGCCAGAGCTTTAATCTTGTCTTTTTAATTCTCTGTACACCTTCCTTTAACTTCCATGATCATTTCTAAATCACTTAATCACTAATTGAATCACCAATCACCTAATCCACATTTCACCTCCATCGGCCACTATCACTGTCCATGGTGACAGTAATCGACTTAATTTCACCTCCACTGGGTTCTTCATCATCTATTCACTACTTATGAACCCTAATTGACACCATAATGCATATAAATACCACATATAAATTAAACGCCCAAATATAATTAAGTTCCTGAGCTCGCTGTCCATGGCGACTCAGGAATAGTTTAAATCTTAAATTAAATTTATATTTATGAATGTAAACATCTGTTGACTTGTTTTAACTGCTAAATCTAGTGGCTAAACATGTCCTGAGCTTTAACCACTTAGATCCTTTAAGAAACAAAATCACTGTCAAATATTACATTTAAAGAGACAAATGAAGAATTAAATGTGACATTGAGGTTCCTTGCAACCTTAGGATCTTTTCTAAATAAAAAATGGTAAGTTTTAACAATTTGTATACAGATTACATATTTTCTGGAATCACCGGAGCTCCAGCTATCACCAACGAGCCAAATTTGTGCTTCCGCCTGTGAAACCTGTTGAGTAGCTCCAAAATGGTATAATGTAGATTACTGATTGTTTTAAGGATGTTTAATTGGGATTTTAATGTATGGAGCTATAGATTCGACTTCATCTTCTCCAACCCAGCAGAGTTGGAGAACTCTATTAGAGGGATATAAAAAGCATTGAAGGAACGAAGTTTAGTGCAATGCACTGAAGCTGTTTAAACCTTTAGAACACTGTAACGACCTCTGAATGGCTCTAATGAACACACACCTTTTCAACCTCAGGCGGTGAGCCTGAAACCCTAGAAATGTTGGTCAGAACATCTACCTGAAGATCTGAATAAGTTCTGGGTGTTGACAAGACTTTATTCGAGGCTTTAATTTCTTGGGAGAAGGCTTTGAACAGAAAGTCAATTTTTGTGCCTCTACAGTCAAATTGAGTCTGATAATGGAGTTCTGAGCTCGAATTGAGGTAATGAGGAGTGTAAACTATTTCTGAGAATTTGTTGAATGGTCTGAGAGAGAATAAAGTGAGCTTAGATGATTTATTTAGTCAGAATTTGAATCCAAACAATTTGGGTTACTTTCGAACCCAAACCAACAATAGTGCCATTTTTTTTTGAAATATAAACTTGAATCCTGCCCAGATGAGTTAATTACAACCCCTAGAATTAGTTTAAATCAATTAGAAACATTCTTTTGTGTCTGTTGCCTATATCAAACTCTGAAATTCGAACTCTGAAGCTTTTAGAGAAGCTTCAACCTTTTCTACACTATTTGAAGGTCTTAGGAGCTTAAAGACTGCTCTAACAGATGCGGAATCACATGTATAACTTGTACAGACCTTTAAATAAGCAAGAAAAGTCCATCTAAGGACTCTGTGACATTAAAATCGTTTCCAGGCATTAAATAACCCGTAAGAACCCCTGATTTTACATTTTAAATTGAAGAGGAAAACATCTTCAAAACCTTAAATTGACCCTGCAATTGCGTAGATCTATCTTAGAGCTTTCTAACAAACTTGAAGTCACTCGATTTGTTGCTCTGGGTAAAACGTTATGATCATTTGAAGTTGGGTCTGGAAGGGGTTATGTTAGTCCAACATTGCTAGTTTCTGAGCGCACGGATGGTAATAAAAGCAATTTGTTGTATGCCCTTTTCAGTCGTCAGCGCTCGGTGCACTGGTTACCAATTTGATCCTATCTGAGCATGTGCATGTGTGTGTGTGTGCAGGCTTGTGTGCCTGTGGGTGTGCGCCCTTGGGGTGTGAACGAATGTGCCGTGCGAGGGCGAGAGGCCTGGGAGGCTGGGTTGAGCAGAATTGGCTCGAGACTATGAACCGGTATGAAATAAATCGAACACGAACCTAATTGAGATTAGGCGAGGATCGAGTAGGGTCTGGTCCCACCCTGGTCTCAGGGTGCTGTGTATCCTCGAAAGGACCTCACTGCAAATAAAATAAATTTTGGTTAAAAAAACAAAAAAAACACGGCTCAGCCAAAAGTCTAAGGGAATTGATAGAGAAGTGTTGATGCTGAAGGCTAGGTAAACAAAGGAGCACAGGCACTAAGGAAGGAAAAGAGATTAGGGAACAAAAGGAGAAGACAGGAACAACAGAAGAAAGGTAAGAAAGAACTCGAGAGAGAATAAAGATAAAGGAAAAGAAGAGAAAGAAAAGGAGAAGAAGATGAGAGGCTGAAGAAAATCAATGAAGAAAATCTTCTCCTGCATCATTTTCAATTACATTTTAAATTTATTTTAATTGTAAAAAGGCATGTTTTAATAGAATAACTTTTAATTGCCTTAATTTCTTTTGAAATAAAATTAGAAAACAAACATCATTTTAAGTAAATATGTTTTTCATATGGAATTTTGTATATTCTTCATAGTTCAAGTATTTTGGCAAAATTCATGTTTTAAAAAATGAAACCTTGTTATACCTCCTGAACTTATAAAGAAATAAAAGAAAATTGGTGAATTTGGAAGTTTATTATACCATCCAGTGAATGACTTGGACTCAACCAGTAAAAATTTTCAAAATGTTAGGTTAATTCGACCATATACTACACAACCGACACAATTTTGAGTTAACCTAAGTGACTTCTTCTACTCGTAATTAAGTGAAATTAACTTAACTACTGAGTTGAGTGAAAGCATGCTACCATTTTAATGGCGCCGTTGCTGGGGAGGTAATATTTTGATTCACTAATCAAAATATTCCCTGGCACTACTTCGTCTAACTACCATTTTAATGGCGCCGTTGCCGGGGAGGTAATCTCTTAATTCACTAAAATTTAAAAGGATTAATTGTTTAATTAGGAGGTATTTTCTAAATATATTTTTGTTTTTACTAACTTTTGTTCTAATTAGTGTGTTTTGTTTTGTTTTTTGTTTTTGTTTTCTATCCTCTTTTCAGGTTTACCTTTGCGGGTGATCTCAGGAGAAGGTGGGAATCAATTTTTACTATTCCTATTTTTGTAAGTATTTCTTAACCTTTTATTTTGTTGCATTTAAAAAAATAAAAAAATACAAAAATACATCTTTATCTGACTAGCAGCAGTATATACATAGGCATACACTCTTAGGAGTGCATTATTCTGCTAGTATTAGAGCGATCTGACTTGAGAATTTTTAAATTATTTTTCTCACATTAGTGGGAAAACACAAGAAAACCTGCATAGATCCCTGTCCTCCGAGATTTAAAAAGACCATATATTTTTGTTTGAAAATATATAAAAAGTGGCTATTGTAGTTTTAATTGATATTTTTTTTGAAAAAAATTAACTAAAAAGTGGAAGTAAAATTGGCGACTTAAATCTGCTCGTAGAATGCATGCGGGTTTTTATATCGCTATCATCTGTTGCATGCTATCGAGCACACAGTGAGATCACTAGAGTCACACGAGTCTATTTTTCTATCTCTCCTCTTTGCACCTCTTAGGGCTTTGGCCGAAGATCAACAAGTCCTGTCTCATTACTAGAGCCCCGGGGAGCCATTAGTGAGCGATCCTGATCCTAGACCTTAGAACTTTGAGCTTTAAGGTACGCACCAGCGTAGTCACGAATTAGGACACGTATTTTGATACTGTTACTCTATTTGTATGCGTCAAATTATTTTGCTTACCATAGGAATTTCTTCTTTCCTTTGAAAGAATAAAACCCATGCCTTTTGCATTGTTTTACAGGTTTTTTGTGCCACTGTTTTCTTGTCGATGGTGTGTGTGTGCATTTGCACATTATTTTCCATTTATGGATGGGAGGAGATCCTTGCATCCGCCTCTTGCACCAGTGTTGACAGGTGATCCTAGGCTGGTTGCAGATAAGCAACCAATGGTTTTCCCGTCTGATCCATCTACTTCTATGGATCAAATGCAGAATCTTAATCCCAAGATCCCTTCCTCTTCTGGTCAGGGGGAGATGCTGCCTTTTGATGCTCATGAGGCGCTCCTGAACCAGAACCTTAGGATGCTAGAGCAAACAAGACAAATCAATTTAGTAACAGCAACCTTAAATAATTTACACTCTTCAAACCTGTTCTTCACCTCAACCTGAGGTGGGTTTGGAAAATCCTAATTTACCGATCAATCATCCAAGGCCTTTATTTAGAGTTTATTATAACAAATCCAATGCACAAGTAGAGCCTAATGCTAGGATTCCTATTGGGGAGAATGATGTAGAATTAAAGCCAAATATTAAAGGTTTAATTCCCCACTTTCACGGATTTGCATCAGAGGATCCATTTCAACTTGTTGAAGATCTTAAAAGTCTATCTCAAACTCTTGGTCCTCAAAATCAAAATAGGGAAATCCTACTAATGAAAATGTTCTCTTTTAGCCTTAAAGATAAAGTAGCTTATTGGTATAGAACTATAGCAAGACCAGTCTCAACTTGGGCTGAACTCGAATCCGCATTTTTGAAGAAATTCCTTCTTATTGGTCGAACCAATGCTTTAAGGCGAGCTAGTACAACTTTCAATCAAAATCAAGGAGAACAAATTCATGACGCGTGGGAATAATTTCATGAATTGTAAAGGAAATGCCCACATCATGACATCCCTCCTTGGCAACTCATGCATAACTTTTATTATGGTTTACAAGAGGGCATTCACAATCCAGTCAATGCCTCTTGTAGAGGGAATTTTCTAAATCGTGATGCAAAATCCACTTCTGAATTATTTGAAGGGATGGCCAAAAACTCAATCAATAATACATCAATGTCGCAATTTTCGCAAGGAGCGAATACGAATCATTGAAATCTGCATAAGGGCATTCACGAGATCGGTAATCCATCCAGTTCAAAGGATTTAGAGATTATTGCAGAAAAATTGGGCAAAGTCGATATCAGAGCAAAGCATCTCGACGAGGTTAGAAATGCAATGAAAACTCTTATGCCTCTACTTGCTACAAATCCCGCGTATTCACCTATTTTGCAAATTCCCACGGGAAGGGAATTTGTGAATAATCTGGATTCTAGAGATCCATCTTCCTTGTGTTTTCTATCTACTCCTTCACCAACCCAAGGAGGGACCTTTGTCCCACATTCTTACCCACCTTTTCCCCACCCTTAATTGTTGCAGAAAACACACCATATTTTTTAGGTTTAGATGCCATCCAGGAAAATATTCCAAGATCAAACCTTTATTCAAATACCTATAATCTTGGATAGAGAAGCCACCCAAATTTTTCTTGGGCTGATCCAAATCAAAATTAAAGACCAAATTATCCGAATCAGACCCATTTTCACCCACCTCCATTGCCCCCTCAGCAATCAAATTTAAGGGCTAGCCCGATGAGTATGCAGAATTACTCTAGGCCTATTAGAGATACATAGCTAGACCAGATTTTAAGAGCTGTGTCAGAGAGTTAGCGACAAAATGCTGAAGCTCTCGCTGAGATCCATAGGCAATGTAAGGTAGAATTGGATGATTTACGAAATCAAATCATGCTTTTGGCTGAATCTCGTCAGCCAAGTACTCTTCCACCTCAGCCAATTCTGAATCCTAGGAATCTACCAAATCCTAGGCAAAATCAAGGCCAAGTCCATTTCATTAATCAGGCCTTTGATTCTAATCATAACCTGCCCTCTGTATTACCTGAAAATAACCCATCAAACCCGCATCAGCATCCCATTTTGTGTCAAAATGACCCAGCTATTATTGAGAACCAAAACTGATTTTGTTGATCTTCTAAACTTGGTGGAATCATCTTTTAAATTGCCTCAATCTTTAACATTTACATCTCAACCTAAATAAGATCTAATCTTCACGTGATTTTAACTCTGATCTTTTTGAAATTTTCATGAGAATCTGATTTTAGGATCTGTGAGATCTATTCTAGGCAATTTCAGAACGAGTTTTGATTGGGTGTTTTTAATCTATTTCCTATTTTCTTTGATCTAATTCTTTCATAACTCCTCTGCTTTTTACCGTATAACTAGTATTTTTAGGAGTTCTTTAGTAGGGTTTACGCCTAGCTGAATGTGTAAAACTTAGCACTTGTATATAGCTGTTTCTTATTTTTACCCTTTTTGATTTTATACAGTTACTTTAAATTTTCACTTCATATCATATTAATTACCTTCATTTAGTCTGACTGACCACTCTGACCTTTGGTCAGACTTGAAATCATCCGCACTAAGATTTTTCATCTCTTCTATTCGACTCCTTCCATCATCCTATACTAAGTAAAGTGTAATATCTTTTCACCTTTCTTACAATGACATTGTAAAATTTTGGCTTGGGGGGTGTTGAAGTGAAATTTGCACTTTAAGTGTGGGTTAAAAAATAAAAACACATAAAATTTAAATATTTAGGAAATTTAAAAAAATAAAAACTCCAAAAAAGATAAAAATTTTAAAAAATAAAAAATTTAATAAAAATTAGAAAATTTTTTGAAAAAATTCATAAAAAAATTGGAAAATCTTATATACATAAAAATAAAAATATAAAAATATAAAAATTTGAAAAGAAAATTCATAAAAATAATAAGAGGGGTATATTCATTATTAATAAAGAAGAAAAGAAGAAGAAAAAATATATATATACATATATAATAATTAAGAGCTTAACTTTCTTTTAGGTCAGAAGTTTAAAGTGTATATAGAATATATTTAGAGTATTTAAGAGCATTCAATTCTTAATTAGGTTTTACTTAAACATTTTGTAAAAACACACTTTTATGTTTAAAATTTTTAAAATAAGATTTTATTTGAATTAGGAATCTTCCAAATTTTTTAAGATTTATTTTTCTACTCTTACTTGAATTAAGAAACAAAGTGTGTTAAGATTTAAACTTAAGTTTTAGAATCGAATTATAACTTTTTAGTCAATTAGATTAAGTAATCCTTTTGGTTTTTGAAAATTTGATTT
The DNA here is from genome assembly GCA_037157565.1 of Thalassia testudinum. Lineage (NCBI taxonomy): Eukaryota > Viridiplantae > Streptophyta > Magnoliopsida > Alismatales > Hydrocharitaceae > Thalassia > Thalassia testudinum. Next base: position 91,689,935 of record JAZHRO010000014.1, on the reverse strand, counting down.
TATCAAAAAGTTAAGTAAAAGGCCAGATATTCAGAGTTAATTAAATAGAGAGTTGGTAGAATTTTAATTTACAAAACTTACAAGCTAGAGATAAATAACTAGACTTGGTAAATTTTGTCATGACAGATCCTATAGGGGGAAACTAAGAATTTGAAGAACCTGAGAGTAAAGGGCTTTATTGTCCAAGCCCTGGTTTGAGAACTAACTAACTTAAACATCTAAATTCACTCACATACAATTGTCTTGTTGACATCTGAAACCATGAAAATATATAGGTTAAGAGATCAATTCTGAATCCTCTTTAGTCCAAGGATTTCCACGGGGCGGTTCTTGAAAGGGTGAAGGATGTGCCACTCACCTAGAAAAAGGATTTGGAGAATAATGTTAGTAAGAAAAATGAGAAAGGGGGGAAAAGAAAAAAGAAAATAAAAAGAAAAGTAAATAAAACACCCTGCAGTTAAGTGCCTTATTAAAAAATGGGTACTTATGTTGTTTTTCCAAAATAAAAGCATCTCGTTACAAATGAATGCTACCTTTCCTTCCATCAAATAAAAAGAACACCTCACTACAAATGGGTGTTCTAACATGTAGAAAAAGTGAAAAAAAAATATAGAGAAAAAAATATTAGGAATAAAAGACCCAGTGGTCCACCACGGAGATATACACAAAAGGTGTTGACCACGGGATAGAAAACTGGTGAGGAGAAAGAAACCAAACCTGAGTAAGGCCAAGCCAAAGGCTTGAATTGGAATAATTGGAATTGGACAATGATGTCTTAAGGTCTGGATTTTTGCAACTTTGGATGCCTTTAGGACAATTCTCTTCACTAAGCATAGATGTTTTAAAATCATAGCTACTGAACCTTTGTATTGGGCAATGAAGTGTAAGAAATTGGGTTTTGAAGATTTTAAGTTGAGACCTAAAGGAGAAGAATTGACAGAATCCTAGGTTTAGAAGTTAATCTTTAGTGTTGTAGTTTAGTAAATTAGAGTTTTACTACTCTAAGTTTGATTAATAATGAGTATCTGGTTAATTTTCTTAAACTTATACTGATAAAAGTAAAATATCATAAATAAGGGATTAACTTAAATCTATTTGAGTTTTTGAGTTAAAATTTAATTCTCAATTCTTAAGTTTGGTTTTTCTTAAAACACTTTGTATTCTAATTTGAGTTAAGAATAGTTACAAAGATTAAGAGATTTTTGAAGAATTCTAATTCAGAGTAAAATTCTTATTTACAAATTATTTTAAGTGTGTTTTTAAAACGTTATAAGTATAAGCCTAAGTAAGAAAATTTTCACATATGCTCTATACATTAATCATTTATATTTAACCTTAATAATTTCTGACCTAAGCTTTCCTCTACATAGTTACTATTTATAATAATTTAAACCCAAGTGCTTTAAATCATCATAGTCTTAGTTAATTTTTCTAGGCACTAGCAAAACCTTGCTTGGGGGTATGATGAGACACTCATCATGATCTCTAATTACCCCTAATTAACTAGTCTTCCTAGTTAATTAGCTAAGGTTATGAATATATAAGGGTTAATTATAAAATAAGGGATATTTAGTCAAGGACCTTAAAATAAGTTAAAAATGACATTTTATCATTCCATTAAAATTATCAATAGCATAGTAATTAATTGGACTGGAAATCCTATTAATCATTCCCTTAATTAATAAGTTAAGTAACTTAAACTTAATGTATACTAAGTATATAATAACTTAAGTGATTTTACTTAATCCAATAAATTATTCTAAAAAGGTCAAAAATGTAAATTAAAGGTGTAAACATAATATTTACCTTATTTACTAACATATATAAAAAGTTGAAAAAGATCTAAATTAAAATAAACCTTAAAAACCTGAGTTTACATTTTGGTCCTTAAAATTCACTACAATCGGGCACTTATTTCTCACACAGGTCCTTAAGTTTTATTTCATTTAAGTCCCTCTTCTCTTCTTCTTTAGCCGAATGAACAGCTGGCGGCAGAGAGTCACCCCACCACGCGATTACCGCCCTGCCGACATCATCCTTCTTTGTCTAAGCTCTTGCAGCTTGCACTCACCACCTCCACTTCATCCATCGGTCTAGATTAACTAGGAATCCTATTTATCAGTGGGAGATAGCCTCATCGTCGTCAGAGACGATGATGGAGGTTAAGCTCCTCAAGCTCCTTCTTCGGCTAGACCCCGCCATTCTCTTCGCCGCCAAGTGCTATAAATACCCCCTCACCCCTCGGATTTTACTTAAGTTGGCTCCCTTCCCTCGTCTAACACTGTAGCCGACCCAATAGGCTATTCGTCCAAAACTCCGGTGACTTCCCATTCCACTTTCCAACTTCCTCCGTTCATCTTAATCAGCTGAGGAGATCCGCAGTGGTCTTCTACGTCTCTGACACAGGCCTCGACCAAAGGAACCCTCCGCTCCACCTCAAATCCGCTCGTCGGAGGTCTTTCTTCCACCCTCTGATTTCGTCGTCCGCTATGAACCTTCCGTGGAACCCTATTGACCCCTTTGTCCAGGTAACAGTAGATTAGGAGTAGGAGAAGGAGTAGGCTAGCTTTGTTAGTTAGTTTAGGTAGTTAGATTAGAGTAATTTTAGAATTTTAGTTTCATCTTCTCCGACTCCAGCAAGCTCCTTGATCTCGCTAGAGCTTTAATCTTGTCTTTTCAATTCACTGTACACCTTCCTTTAACTTCCACGATCATTTCTAAATCACTTAATCGCTAATTGAACCACCAAATCGCCTAATTCACATTTCACCTCCACCGACTACTATGACTATCCATGGTTATAGTAATAGGCTTAATTTCACCTCCATTGGGTTCTACATCATCTATTCACCACTTATGAACCCTAATTGACATTATAATCCACATAAATAGCACATACAAATTAAACGCTCAAATATAATTAAGTTCTTGAGCTCGCTATCCATGGCGGCTCAAGAACAGTTCAAATCTTAAATAAAATATATATTTATGAATATAAACATCTGTTGATTTGTTTTAATCGCTCAATCGAGTGGTTGAACAAGTCCTGAGCTTTAACCACTCAGATCCATTAAGAAACAAACTTACTATCAAATATTACATTTAAAGAGACAAATGAAGAAGTAAATGTGATACTGAGGTTCCTTGCAACCTCAGGATCCTTTCTAAATCAAAAATGGTAAGTTTTAACAATCTGCACACAGATTACAAATTTTTTGGACTCACTGGAGCTCTGGCGAGCTCTGGCATGCCAAATTTGTGCTTCAGCCTGTCAAACTTGTTGAGTAGCTCCAGAATGGTATAATGTGGATCACTGATTGTTTTAAGGATGTTTAATTGAGATTTTAATGTATGGAGCTATAGATATGACTTCATCTTCTACAACTCCGGTAGAGTTGGAGAAGTCTATTAGAGAGATATAAAAAGCATTCAAGGAACTCAGAAGTTCAGTGCAATGCACTGAAGTTGTTTAAAACTTTAGAACACTGTAACAACCTCTGAATGGCTCTAACAAAAACACACCTTTTCAACCTCAGGCGGCGAGTCTGAAACCCTAGAAATGTTGGTCAGAACATCTACCTGAAGATCTGAATAAGTTCTGGGTGTTGAGAAGACTTTATTCGAGGCTTTAATTTCTTGGGAGAAGGCTTTCAACAGAAAGTCAATTTTTGTGCCACTATAGTCAAACTGAGTCTGATAATGGAGTTCTGAGCTCAAATTGAGGTATTGAGGAGTGTAAACTGTTTCTGAGAATTTGTTGAATGGTCTGAGAGGGAAAAAAGTGAGCTCATATGATGTATTTAGTGAGAATTTGAATCCTGTCAATTTGGGTTACTTTCGAACCCAAACCAACAGTAGTGCCATTTTTTTTAAATATAAACTTGAATCCTACCCAGATGAGTTAATTACAACCCCTAGAATTAGTTTAAATCAATTAGAAACATTCTTTTGTGTCTGTTGCCTACATCAAAGTCTGAAATTCGAACTCTGAAGCTTTTAGAGAAGCTTCAACCCTTTGTACACTGTCTGAAGGTCTTAAGAGCTTAAAGACTACTCTAACAGATGCGGAATCACATGTAGAACTTGTACAGACCTTTAAATATGAATGAAAAGTCCATCGAAGGACTCTGTGACATTAAAATCATTTCCAGGCATTAAATAACCTGTAGGAACCCTGATTTTACTTTTTAAATTGAAGAGGAAAACATCTTCAAAACCTTAGATTGACGTTACAATCATGTAGATCTATCTTAGAGCTTTCTAACAAACTTGAAATCACTCGATTTGGAGCTCTAGGGAGAAAGTTATGATCATTTGAAGTTGGGTCTGAAAGGGGTTATGTTAGTCCACATCGCTAGTTTCTGAGAGTGCGTATGCTAATAAAAGCAATTTGTTGTATGCCCTCTTCAGTCGTCAGCGCACGGTGCACCGGTTACCGATCTGATCCTTTCTGAGCATGTGCATGTGTGTGTGTGTGCAGGCTTGTGTGCCTATGGGTGTGCACCCTTGAGGCGTGACTGAATGTGCCCTGGGAGGGCGAGAGGCCTGGGAGGCCGGGTTGAGCCGAATTGGCTCGAGACTATGAACCGATATGAAATAAATCGAAAATGAACCTAATTGAGATTAGGTGATGATCGAGTAGGGTCTGGTCCCACCCTAGTCTCAGGGTGCTGTGTATCCTCGAAAGGACCTCGCTGCAAATAAAATAAATTTTGGTTAAAAAAATAAAAAAAACCTGGTTCAGCTGAAAGTGTAAGGGAATTGAAAGAGAAGTGTTAAAGCTAAAGGCTACGTAAACAAAGGAGCACAAGCACTAAGGAAAAGAGATTAAGGAACAAAAGGAGAAGACAAAGGGAAGAAAAGAAGGCAGGAGAAGACAGGAACAACAGAAGAAAGGTAAGAAAGAACTCATGAGTGAATAAAGATAAAGGAAAAGAAGAGAAAGAAAAGGATAAGAAGATGAGAGGCTGAAGAAAATAAAAGAAGAAAATATTTTCTTGCATCGTTTTTAATTACTTTTTGAATTTGTTTTAATTGTAAAAAGGCATGTTTTAATAGAATAACTTTTAATTGCCTTAATATCTTTTGAAATAAAATTGGAAAACAAACATCATTTTAAGTAAATATGTTTTTCATATGGAATTTTGTATATTCTTTATAATTTAAATATTTTGGGAAAATTCATGTTTTAAAAAAATCAACCTAGTTATACCCCCTGAACTATAGAGAAATAAAAGAAAATTGGTGAATTTGGAAAATTATTATACTTCCCACTGAATGACCTAGACTCAACCAGTAAAAATTTCTAAAATGTTAGGTTAATTGGACCCTATACTACACAACTGACACAATTTCGAGTTAACCTAAGTGACTTCTTCTACTCTTAATTAAATGAAATTAACTTAATTACTGAGTTTAGTGAAAGCACGTTACAATTGTTGATCTCAAAACTCTTATCAGAGTAGCCTTAACCTCAACCATTCGATTTCCATCCAATGGCTGATATCAACTCCCCACCATGCAAACAAAAACATCCTCTCGACACAAAAGCGCTCGTAGCACATTAATCGCGAGAGGAATCCACAACCCACGAACACGAGTTTGTGACCCACGGCCATCTCCAATTTCCAACATTGGGCATGAGTGCTAAATCGCTCACTTGATCTCCATCTGACGGTCCGAGAGCTCACACATGGCACATCCTTGCGCGTCGGATGAGTGTGGCGTGCGCATGCGATTGATAACGCGTGAATGCACGCCCGATCGGACCTACATTTGAGGCGTGATCATTAAGCATTATTGGCCATCCGATGCGAGGTCGATGGCTAGGATTCATCGATCGTGCTTGGTAGCTGTTGGTGCATGAGTGCTAGCGTGGGTGCGTGAGTTGAGCCATTAGCAATGCTTGCGGCGGATCTTCAGTGACGGCTTTGATATTACTAAATGTCCCATCCACGAAATGTCTTCTCTCGCCCACTATAAAAGGACCCCTACCGCAACCATTTCTCTTCATCTCTTTCTTTCTCTCCCTCAAGGCTCTAGATAGAGTTTGTCCAAAGCTTGGGATGCTCATTTAGAGTAGAAAATCAAATATTTTTCCTGCTTCTCACCACCTCTGCGGAGCACCCCATGGCCGTCAACTCACTACCTTTGGGAAATAGGTCCTCGCTGATGAGTCGATTGTTCACTTTAAAGTCGTTTGTAGTTTTATGTGGTGGAAAAATCGACTAATCAATATTTAAAAACAAATAACCACTCGCAGGAGAGCGGGTCGTATCCATAGGGAGGCAATGACGTATTTCAATTCGCACCGGTTAAAAACGTTTGTTCGTAGTTAGTTTAGACAAGAATCAAGCCAAAAATGCCTTTAGATTAAGGTTGAATTAAGAAATCATGTTGAAATAGCAATTCTTAATAACTAGAGGATATTTGTTGCAATTCAGAATCAATAAAATATTATTAAAAGTTGACAATGGTAGAAAATGAAATTATTAATGGCATGGATACTGTAGCAAAATAGGGGATTTATTCCCCTTGGCCGTGCACGAAGAAGAGTGGACGGCCGGACGCGGGAAGCTTAGAGGAAGTTCTTTGGACCGAGTGCTTCGCAGTGGTGGTGGCGGCGTGTCGCGCGATGGCTGGAGCTGGCCGGACGGAGCTCCGGTGGAGGTGGCTGCAAATGGTGCTGAAGCTGCTATTGGTGGGAGGTGCTAGCGCGTTGCTGTTGGCAGAAGGCGCTACAGGCGGGTGCGCGTGCTGGAGTAGGGCGGCTCTACTGCCGGTGTGTCGGTGGGTGGGTGCGCGCGGCCTGTTGTTGTGTGCACAAGCGGGAGGCACTGCAGGCATGGGAGGTGCGGGTGTGCTAAAGGAGGGCGGCTCTGCTACTGCGTGTAGGTGAGCACTGTAGCCGGTGTTGCATGCTGGCGTGGGTGCGCGCACGCACTGGTGCAGCATGCAGGTAGTGGCGTGGAGGCTGCAGGCAGATGCGTGCACTGTTGGCAGTGGGGGCAGGTGCGCACGAAGGCTGGAGGGCGTGCGGGCAGGAGTGGAGTGAGCGGGTGAGTGTGGTTGTTGCAGGAGTGGGAGGTCGAACCTTCAGAAGTCTGGGAAACTTCCCGGACATCTTATCTGGCTATGGGGTGATTGCAGTAGCTGCGACGGTGGTTGTTGATGACGACGACGAGGGAGGTGCACGGCGAGGTGCTCACGGTAATGCGGACGACCTCCGGATGGCGATGTGGCTGTCACACCACATGCCCACGGTGGTGGAGGGTCGTCGCTGCGGTTGAGGCCAGAGATGTGGAATGGAAGAGATGGACTCTACACAGTGTGGGTTGGGGGTGGAGGCCTGCCCACTCGGCAGCTAATGTAAACACATTTACACTACTTAAGATGTCTATCTATGCATGTTCTTAAGCATAGATTGCATTTCATGATATAAATATTGCATAACATGCATCATCTTGCATTTAGAGTAGTTTGAATAAAATGGAGGTTAATTGTCTCCTTTTATGTGCTTGGATAGGGCAAACATTTTATCGGGGCGTCAGATCAAAGATCCAATCATATGGATGTGATCAGGGAAACGATTGGAGTTTAATGACTTAAAGATCACCCTAATCAGGCATCCGTAGCATCAGATAGTGACCGGGGAACCCTAGAAGATCAAGGGCTAGGATGGTGTAAATCCGCAGTTTAGATGACAAATCTGACCGCACGGATGAATTCAGATCAACGATCGCATCCCAACAACACAAAAATCGAGTCAATCCGACATCCGTGGCACCATCTACAACATCCAGAAGATGGACGACTAAGATGGCACCACGTGGCGCCATCTCGATCGCCCAAACAGCCGCTTACATTCTTTGAAGCCCCGCACCCACTCGCCCTCCACCGTTGGATCTTGATCCAATGGCTGTGGTCAGCCGCACCTAAAAGCGTCCGCTCGACCATCCGCGCCCCGTAGCGCAGCGGTCGAATGCGCTTACGCGAGCGGTTGGCGCGGGTTCGAGCCGCAGCGAAGGGCTGGAAGGTGCAGGCAATTGAGCTCGGGCAGGTATTGGTTCGTGATCGGACGACCACGCACGCCCGATAGCATTCACGCGTGATTGAAAGCGTGGCATGGATGCGAGATCCCACGTGCTAGGCGGGCGCACAACGAGCGGGCGGAGATGCGTCTTAAGCCATCCGATCTCGCGATCGGACGGTTGAGAACTGATGGACGTGCGTATGCATTGAAGAAGCGGGCGACCGTGGAGGCACCCGTGGGCGTGGGAGCTACGCCCACGTTGGGGGCTTTAGTGACAGATTTATCCGTCACTAAAGACCCCTCATTTATTATTTTAAAGTTGTAATGTCCATTTTGCCCCCACTCCTTGCAACTATAAAAGGAGACCCCCTCCATACAAAATTCTCATCCCTTCCTTCTCTTCTCTACCTCTCCAAAGCTCAAGAGAAGCTTGTCCCACACCCGAGATGCTTCTCGCGAGATAAAGTCCAAATTTTCGTCCCCCTTCGGTAGTGGATCCCGCGACGACGACGGCGTGCTGCTCCGTTCCCATTCTTCTGCTTCGTCCTCCTTCATCCTGCTTCGTTCTCCTTCGTCCAGGAATCGTCCCGTCCGGCTTGTCCTCCAAGCGACAGTCGAGGAGGATTTCTCTCTCCCTATTCTTTTTACTGCTTTCTAGTGTAGATTTACTGCTTTCTAGTGTAGTTCTACTCATCCTCCAAGCAACCGTCGAGGAGGACATTTCTTCCTCCATTCTTTTAATGCTTTCTAGAGTAAATTTATTGGTTTCTAGTGCAAGTGTTTTATGCTTTTTAGTTGTAATGAACAATCTCAATGATAAATTCTTTGTTTATTCTACATCTCATTTTGATTTCTATGTGTAATATTCTCTCTCTCTCTTACCCTCTCTCTTTCTCTTCTATTTATTGTAAATAATTAGATAATTTTAAATTGAATTACCTCGTGACAAATAAAAAGAAACGCGTAGTTTTTAAATCAAATGTCCGCCTCCTTGTGTTCGATCTGGAATTTTCATTTCGATATAAATTTTATTTGTTGAACACGAATTCTTCGATTTCAAGCTACAACGACAGGTTTTCTAAAACCAAACACGTTAGCGTAGCAATTCATGTGCCCAACAACAGCCTCTCTCCTCTTTTTGTAGCTGACTTGACGAATTTGAATGGAGAGGCGGGAGCAGATCCACCTTCTCCGCTGATCCATGAATGTGCTTTAGTGAGGCAGGAGGCATTGCAGCGGCAGCCGAGCTGGTGCTGAAAAGAAGAAGAATAAAGGATCTTATTAAAATATTATAGTTATTTATATACAAACCCTCAACTCTTATGTTAACTTAAACAATGTACCTAATTGGTTAACTAATTAAATGAATGCCATTCTAAGTTAATTGTAAATGCATTTAAAATATGAATGCAATGCATGAATTATGTAATTAAATTAGAAATATGAATTAATCTATTTACAGCCTAATTTATGCTAAATAAATGTTAGAATTAACCTAATGTTAGGGCACTTAAATACTTAAATAGCCCACAACTATGGGCTAATCAAATACTCCCATGCCTAGTTCTTGCTAGTCCCTAGCAAAATTAAGTGAAACCTAGCACTCCAAGTAGACTAGTCAACTCACTTAGTCTTCCTTCAGAAGCATATTAAGTTCAGACTCTAGATCCAAGGTTCCTAAATAGTTGCTAAGTTACAAACTAGGTCGGCTAAAGACGAGTTGCAGGCACAAGTTTCCCTGAGTTTTTACTCTACCCTATTGTTTATTGATCCTTAAGATTAAAGCATCCATGCATGTGCATTGGTCTAAGTTATTTGAGTTAAAGGAAAAAGTTTTTTTTTTGTTTATATATATATATATTTGTTTGATTCTTCTAAGTCTAACATCAGGTCAGCTATCAACACGATCTGTGTCAGATTCATTGTCCCCATTACCTTACCTCGAAGTGTGCCTGGCTTTCGATGCTTCGAGATAGCACTGCCCATAACAACCCCAAGAACTCCTGGCAATCGACACTTCGAGATAGTATCGCCGATGGATTTCTTAAGCGAATTTAGGCCTATGGCAATCGACACTTCGAGATAGGGCTGCCCATGGTAATTGAACCGCACAATGCACTTACATGCCCCCAGTAGGATGGATATCCTAAGAGACAAGAATCGAGGAGATAATATGTTATCATCGCATCCTCAAGGTGAGTATATACTCCTCTCTCCTGCGGTGGGAACTCTTCCAATCAAAATGTGTTTTCAAGCCTCTCCTAAGTCAAAACTAAGAGAACCACTCTTTTTAGAAAGAAAGAAATTGAGTTAATTACCAGACTAAGTGTGTGAAATTTGGATGCTTGGGTTACAAGGACCTGTAAACCAAAAGGTAGAATAAGACTCCAGGTACTACCCCACCTTTTAACTCAAACCCTAGCTTCCCTTCCTCAACCTCTTGAGGAATGGTCCGCAACTTAACTCCTACTTAAGTTTTTAAGTCCACAAAGGACCCTAAAGGTCTAAAGCTAGCAGCTCATTTAGCTTCTAAAGTTTGATGCTAGAATTAATTTAGTCTATCCTAGAGTTCTGATTTGCTTAAGAATGCAGGACTTAGCCAGTTAAGCTCAAAACTTTTTTTTTTTTGTCATTTTCATTTTTTTATATGCATGCTATAAACAAAATGCCTCAAGTCATCTCCCCCATGCCTGGTTCAAACAATCTCCTCATTGAAAACAAAAATAGCTGAAGGAAGATATTACCTAAGGTGGAGAATGGTAGGAGCTAAGGCTCCTCAAGAGTGACTTCGCCAACAAGATGGCCATCTAAAGTTATGTACGATTTTAACCGTTGACTGTTGACGATAAAGGGATTTGCTGAAGAGGAAGGATTTTTGATCTCCACAGCTCCATGCGGAAATACTTTGGTGATTATGTAAGGCCCATCCCAACGAGATTTTAACTTCCCAGGAAAAAGCTTAAGTATGGAATTGAAAAGCCAGACTTGTTGGTTGGGCTCAAAGGTCTTTCGAAGAATAAACTTATCATGCAAGACCTTAGTTCATTCTTTATAAGCTTGAGAGGTGTCATAAGCATCATTCCTCAGCTTCTCAAGCTCACTTAAGTCTAGAAGTCGTGCCTTACCTGCCTTCTCTAAATTCATGTTAACACATCGAATAGCCCAAAGTGCTTTATGTTCCAACTCAATAGGTAAATGGCACGCTTTTCCATACACAATCCGAAAGGAAGAAGTACCCAAAGGGGTCTTATAGGCCGTTCGATAAGCCCATAAAGCATCATCGAGCTTTTGGGACCAGTCTTTCCTATCAGGTCTAACGGTCTTTTCCAAAATATTTTTTATCTCCCTATTTGGCACTTCAACCCGGCCACTTGTCTGAGGATGGTAAGGGGTAGCAACCTTGTGAGTCAATTCCAAACTCCTGATTAACCGATTGAAGTGGTGGTTTTGGAAATGAGGTCCCCCATCACTTGTAATAGTCTTGGGGCAGCCAAAATGGGATATGATATTGGCCTTCACAAATGATGAGTGGTCATTTGTGTGTGTAGGAATGGCCTCTATCCATTTAGAGACATAATCAACTGCCACCAAGATATATTCAAAACCATGGGACGACGGGAAGGGGCCCATAAAGTCAATTCCCCACACATCAAAAATTTCAATAGATTGAATAGGATGTTGAGGCATTTCATTCTTCTTCCCAATCGTTCCAGTCCGTTGACATCTAATACAGGCCTAAACAAAATTGAGAATCCTTAAATAAAGAAGGCCCCAAAAATCGTACTGGACAACCTTAAAAGCAGTTTTCTTAGCACCAAAGTGTCCTCCACAGTGAAGTTCATTGCAAAAACTTAGCATACATTGTTGTTCCTCTTCAGGCACACAATGTCTCAATACTTGGTCTTGTCCAATTCTAAATAATTCTGGCTCTTCCCAATGAAAATGTCTTGCCTGAGAAATGAATCTCTTTCTTTTCTGCTCATCCCAAGAGCTAGGAGTTTGTCCAGTGACCAAGTAATTTACAGGGGCTGCATACCAAGGTAAAGTTGGTGTTATCGCCATCAGAGTTTCATCAGAAAATGTCTCATGAATGTCTCCAGAAAGAGAGTCATTAAGAGGAAGGCAAGATAGGTGGTCAGCCACAACATTTTCTACTCCTTTCTTTTCACGAATTTCCAAGTCAAATTCTTGAAGGAGTAGGATGCACCTAATCAGACGTGGCTTAGAATCTTTCTTAGCAATGAGATGTTTCACTGCTGCATGATCAGTAAAAATAACAACCTTAGACCCAAGTAGATAAGACCTAAACTTCTCTAGAGAAAAAACTACAACGAGTAATTCTTTTTCAGTGACGATGTAGTTTTGCTGAGGTTTGGTTAAAGTGTTGCTTGCATAATGCAGCACATGAGGTCTTCCCTCAACCCTTTGTTCAAGGACTGCTCCCACTGCATAATCCGAAGCATCACACATAAGCTCAAATGGGAGTGTCCAATCAGGAGCTTGGAGAATAGGCACAGAGATCAAGGCCTCCTTTAGAGTTTAAAAGGCCTCGGCACACTTTGAATCAAAACTGAAGGAAGATTCCTTCGCCAACAAGTCACAAAGTGGCCTAGAAATCTTACTAAAATTTTTAATAAAGCACCTATAAAAGCCAGCATGGCCCAGAAAGGATCTAATCTATTTGACTTTCATAGGCAATGGAAGTTTGGAAATAGAATCAGTCTTGGCTTTATCTACTTCCAAACCTTGCTCGGATACAACATGCCCAAGTACAATTCCTTTCTGTACCGTGAAGTGACTTCTCTCTCAGCTGAGGACCAAACTAGTCTCCTTACATCATTTCAACAAATTCTCCAGGTGCAGGAGACACTGGTCGAAAGACGAGCCATAAATAGAGAAGTCATCCATAAACACTTCAACACACTCGTCAATCATGTCCGAAAGGATAGACATCATACACCACTGGAAAGTTGCAGGGGCATTACATAATCCAAACGGTATATGCCTGAATGCAAAAGTACCATAAGGACTCGTGAATGTCATCTTTTCCTGGTCATCAAGAAAGACTACCACCTGATTGTACCCGGAATATCCATCAAGAAAGCAATAATACTTATTCCCTACCAATTTCTCAAGAATTTGATCAATAAAAGGCAAAGGAAAGTGATCCTTCTCGGTAGCGGTGTTCAGCTTGCGGTAATCAATACAGACCCTCCATCCAGTTGAAGGTCTAGTGACAACTTGTTCACCTTGGTCGTTGATTTCCACAGTAAAGCCTGCCTTCTTTGGCACCACATGAATGGGACTGACCCATTTACTATCACCAATGGGATATATGATCCCAGCATCCAACCACTTCAGGATTTCCTTTTTTACAACCTCCCTCATATTAGGGTTCAGACATCTCTGCATGTCCCTAAAAGGCTTGATGGAATCATCAGTATAAATGTGGTGCATGAAGAGTGTAGAGTCTATACCCTTATTGTCAGCAATGCTCCAAGCAATAGCTTCCTTGTGCCTAGACTGGCATTCAATCAAGGCTCCCTCCTGTGCCTCAGATAGCACAGCCAAAATGATAACTGGGAGCGTATCATTGGCACCTAGGAAAACATACTTGAGAGTGTCAGGGAGGGGTTTCAACTCAAGGTTGGGGGCTTGTATGGTTGAGGGTTTCATAATAGATGTCCCCATCTCAAGTAGCAAATCTACCTTCGGCGGAAATGATGGGGGAAGAGACTCAGTAGAAACTCCTAGCAATTCCTCTAGTTCTAGTATATCCCCTTCACATTCCTCCAAGAGATGGGAATGCTCATTTAGCATGACATGCTGAAGGGGGTCATCACATAACATTGCAGGAGTTGCCTCTTCAATTAGTTCATCTATCAGCTCAACTTGAGAACAATCCTCAAGTCCGGCTTGTTTGTAAGCATCAAACACATTAAGCCAGATTTTCCTGTTCCCAAAGCCCATTTTCAATGCCCTAGTATTGCAATTAATTGAAGCATGAGAAGTTGCAAGGAAGGGGCAGCCCAAAATGATGGAGGGTTTGGTTGGCTTGTTGGTAGGGTCAATGTCCAAAATTAAGAAGTCAACGGGAAAGAAGAAATCCTGCACTCTTATGAGGACATCTTCCAAAATTCCCTAGCAACGGCGCCATTTGTCGAGTCGATTGTTTGCTTTAAAGTCGTTTGTAGTTTTATGTGGTGGAAAAATCGACTAATCAATATTTAAAAGGAAATAATCACTCGCAGAAGAGCGGGTCATATCCACAGGGTGGCAATGACATATTTAAATTTGCACCGGTTAAAAACGTTTGTTCATAGTTAGTTTAGACAAGAATCAAGCCAAAATTGCCTTCAGATTATGGTTGAATCAAGAAATCTTGCTGAAATAGCAATTCTTAATAACTAGAGGATACTTGTTGCAATGCAGAATCAATAAAATAATATTAAAAGTTGACAATGGCAGAAAATGTAATTATTAATGGCATGGATACTATAGCAAAATAGGGGATTTATTCCCCTTGGCCATTCATGAAAAACAATGGACGGCCGGATGCATGAAGCTCGGAGGAAGTTCTTTGGACCGAATGCCTCGCAGCGATGGTGGCGGCGTGTCACGCGGTGGCTGGAGCCGGTTGGACAGAGCTCCGACGGAGGTGGCTGCAAACGGTGCTGCAGCTGCTATTGGCGGGAGGTGCTGGTGCGTTGCTGCTGGCAGAAGGCACTGCAGGTGGGTGCGTGCGCTGGAGGAGGGCAGCTCTGCTGCAGCCATGTGGGTGGCGTGGGTGCTCGCAGCCTGTTGTTGCTTGCACAGGTAGGAGGTGCTGCAGGCGTGGGAGGCGATGTAGGCGCGGGTGTGGTGGAGGAGGGTGACTCTACTGCTATGTGTAGGTGAGCGCTGCAGCCGATGCTGCATGCTGGCGTGGGTGCGCGCACGCACTGGTGTGGCACTGTAGGTAGCGGTGGGGAGGCTGCAGGCGGATGCGCGCACTGTTGGCGGTGGAGTGGGTGTGCACGAAGGCTGGAGGGTGTGGGAGGACTGCTGGCCGTGCCCTCCTTACGCGTGGCTGGAGGGCGTGCGGGTAGGCGTGGAGTGAGAGGGGTGAGTGTGGTTGTTGCAGGAGTGGGAGGTCGAAGCTTCAGACGTTCGGGAAACTTCTCGGACGTCTTAACTGGTTGAGGGGTGATTGCAGTAGCTGTAACGGTGGTTGTTGATGACGACGACGAGGGAGGTGCACGGCGAGGTGCTCACGGTAATGCGGACAACCTCTGGATGGTGGTGTGGCCTGTCACACCACACGCCCACGGTGGGGGAGGGTCGTCGCCGTGGTTGTGGCTGGCGGTGTGGAATGGAAGAGATGGACTCTACACAGTGTGGGTTGGGGGTGGAGGCCTGCCCGCTCAGCAGCCTCTCTCCTCTTTTTGTAGCTGACTTCATGAATTTGAATGGAGAGGCGGGAGCAGATTCACCTTCTCAACTGATCCATGAATGTGCTTTAGTGCAGTAGGAGGCTTTGTGTCGGCAGCCGAGACATTGCTGAAAAGAAGAAGAATACAGGATATTATTAAAATATTATGGTTATTTATATGCAAACCCTCAACTTTTATGTTAACTTAACCAATGTACCTAATTGGTTAACTAATTAAATGAATGCCATTCTAAGTTAATTCTAAATGCACCTAAAATATGAATGCAATGCATGAATTATGTAATTAAATTAAAAATATGAATTAATCTATTTACATCCTAATTTATGCTAAATAAATGTTAGAATTAACCTAATGTCAAGGCACTTAGATACTTAAATAGCCCACAACTATGGGCTAATCACTCGCTGTGATGCCATCCTACGTCATCCTCCTTCCTTCAAACGTCGTTCTTCTTTATCCTACTTCCCATCACATTCGTCCAAGGCGTCATCAAAACGAGTCATCTTGCAAGTGACCATTGAGGGGGATTCTTCTCACCTTTCTCTATCTTTTTTCTTTCTAGTGTAGTTTCCACTTTCTCATCGGTAGCAAACTCTTTGAGATATATTTTGATGCTCTCTCTCTATGTCTTATTTTGCAAGTAGATTAGTTAGATTTCATCTATCTGATCTCTTGCTGTATAATATATCAAAAAAATTGCAAAAGGTTAAAACAACAAAAAGAAATAAAATTGAAGCACTGTTTTCAAGAAACCAAACATTTGCTTCCCTGTGTTCGACCCAGTGCTCACATAGAGTTTCGGTATAATTTTTTTCTGGTAGAAATATTTTGCGACTACGACAATTGGTTCTTCGAAACCCTGATTTTTCATTGCGAAAGTATGCTCACCAGTCTCTGGGTTAGTATTTGAATGTTGTCCCTGCAAGATGGTCAAGCTTATGGCTAGAGTTGTTGTTGGTAAGGCTGTCCTCAGATTACAGGTGCTGGTGGTTAAGTGTGGGTTGTTGGGGTTGAGTGTCAAAAGTAAGTCTAGTGTTGTTTCCATCACAAGAAAAATTTGGGTGTTGAGCCCAACCCATGTTATATGTTTTGGAATATGGGTTGTTATGCCCATATCTCTACACAACATTTACATCTTCATAGGTTGAAGGTCTAATTGATGCGGTATCATTGATTGAATACCCACAATACTTAGAGATTTGTGCATAACTCTGCTCAATTGGGACTAACTCTAAGTTGTTCACAGGCTCCTGGAAAGATATATCTCTTGAAGAAGCAGATGTAGATGATCAAGAGGGGTTTTGAGCCAACACCATAGAATTGGATGGTTGAGCTTGAGAGATAATGGAGGATGAAGATGTAACTCCCTTAGTTGGGGTAGATTGGCTCTAAATCAATTTGTCCAATTTCTTGTCAAGTAGGTCCACCTTATCCAACTTTCAGGTGATGAGGTTCATATAAGCTTTCATAGATTCCAGGTGAATCTCATGAGCGGTGGCCATAAGATGAGAGGACTTGTTGAACTGACTCATGGAAGCAGCATTTAGGAACTTTTCAACCAAGGCCTCGAAGAGTTTGAAAGTACTCTCCTAATCTATAGTGAGAAAATTCTTGCCACTTGAGTCATCTGCAAGATACCTATGGGTGTCATCCAAGCCATGGTAAAAGATTTGTGCTAAGTGCCATTTGGGCACATCATGTAGGCATTTCCTTAATAAATCTTAAAATCTTTTCCAAGCATCATGTAGTCTCTCTCCCAGTGTTTGGGTAAAGGTGGTGATGGCACACCTTATGGTGTTGGTTCGACTAATTGGGAAGAATTTCTGTAAGAAATCAGATCAGAGTTCCTCCGAAGTGTTGATTGGTCGTCTTATGGTCATAATCTAGTATGAAGCCTTATCCCTTAAAGAAAAGGAAAAGAACTTCATGAGGACTATGTGATGATCTACATCACAGGGGCAGATTGTTTTAGTAATACACCCCAAGTCTTCCAGGTGTTCGAATGGGTCCTCGTAAGAGTTCCCTTAAACTCGCATTGCTTGGTTTAGGCTTGGGCTTCTACTTTTTGGGCCTATTTAGGTCCTCAAGGAAAGAATTGGGGATCTCTTGGTCCATTTAGTTGATTTCAGGTTCCTTAGCAAATTCAACTGTACCATGACCTTTAGGGATTGAGTCAGAGGTCCAAGCAAGGCCCTAGGTAGTCTTCCCACTTCTTTGTTGATTGAGTTAGCAGTAGCAAGTGGGTATTGATTTGGATCTTAAGATGAACTAGGCACAAAATACATATCTTATCGAGGAGTCTGATTGCCATTACATCCAGGATTAGCCAAATATGGAGGAAGATTAAAACCTGATGGAATCAAGGGAGCCTGTTGAATCAAATGACCTTGGTTTTGTGGCTCCTGATTTTGATTAAACCATAGAGGGAAAGTTCCTCTATTAGGTGCATTTCTAGGATTTAGGATAGGTTGTGAAGGTAGGGCACCAATGGGTCTATCATTAGGTTTAGACCCTAACTGATTCTTCAGATCCTTGATGGGCTGAGTCAGCTATTGCATAGCTTGCAACATATAAGTGTTTGTGTCCATCAGTTGCTGGTTCTGATTTAGGATAAACAATTTAGTATGGTCAGGTTGGTTAGGTGGCAAGGGTTGATAGGTTTGACATTGGTTATAAGTATTTACCAAACTAGGGTTCATTTGGTAGGGTCTAGGTTGTGAAATCTATTGGTTCTCTTAAGCTTGGCTTCTTTAAGAGAAATTTGGGTGGTTTCTACAACCAGGATTATAGGAGTTGGAGAAAGGATTATTTCTATTGTTCCCTTGGATAGCAGACACATCCTCATATCTTCGTGATGATGTGGAGTGAGGATAACAAGGATCAAGGGTCACTACTTGGGTACCATTAAAAGGCCCTGGGTCATCTAGCTTTCATCTTGAGCCATGTGCAGCTTATCCACAAACTCCCTCCCTAAGGGAGCTTGGATAGCAAGTGATGGTAGGGATGCTCCTCTCCTATTTTGGTTCATCAGTTCAATCAGTTTCTTAGATACAACCTCAACTTTGTCCAATTTTTCACAAACCAAATTCATATCCACATTACTTGAATTTCCTTAGACCTCATAAATTCCACTTTTAGATTTCATGGATTTCCCATAAGTTTCCATGGAGGCATTATTCAGGGAATTTTCACTTATGTTTTTAGCTAATTCAAAAGCACTGATAAAGTTGCCTCCACAGACAGCATCTATTAGGCTTCTCATTTAATCATTAAGCCCATGATAGAAGATTTGCATTAATTGCCATCTAGGCACCTCATGGTGTAGGCTTTTTTGACTAAATCCACGAATCTCTCCCAAGCTTCATGTAATGGTTCTCTTGGGGGTTGGGAGAAAGTGGTGATAGCTCTCCTACGTGCATTGCTTTTCCTAATTGGAAAAATTTTCTTCGGAAAGTCACTTCTTAGCTCCCTGATGCAAAATACAAGCATTTTGTTAAATATACGAAGTAGTGTCGTTGTACGTGTAAATCTGCAATCAACTCATAAATTTGTAAACCTAGATAGTGGAGTATCTAGGGTAATCCAAGGAGGCCAATTTGTTAGTCACAAAAATTGGTTCTCTCTCTCGCCTCTCAAATTTGCACTTTGTATTTTTGTATTTTTGATTTTGTTATTTTTAGGGTTTTCAAAATAACGAGCAATTGAAAAATCAAATATGAGTATGCTAAAACTACACCTATCAACTACTCCAAAATGACAAGAATGCTCTCTGTCCTAAAGTCACCCTAAGCAAGTGTGCCTAGGGTAATTAGAAGAGAGTTGTGATGCACTACAAAGATAACAAGAAAGCACACTAACTAGAAAGCAATAAATTGGAAGGCAATAGAAATGCTTTGTATTACTAACAAATGGAGTACATGTAGAGGAATGCTTCTTGCAAAAATAGTAAACCACTAGCTAATACAATAGATAAAGTAAAAGATAAAGGAAAGAGAAAGTAATCCTCCAACTAAAGCTCGGACTAATCTTCACTCCAAGCTGAGTAGTTCCTGGGCTTGAAGAAGATGTTTCCTTGCTACTTCCTTTAATCAGTTCTCCTCCAAAGTGCACCTCCAGGGGTAGACGTCCACCCTAGACTACTCCTCAATGGCTGGCCATCTTCCTTGGATGAAATCTTCCCTTCCTCCTTGGTGTGGCACAAGGGAGAGGAAGAGAGAGGAAGAAGGCACCAGGGAGGTGGGTAGGTGATGGGAACACCATCATGAGCCCTAACTATCTCATTTTGACCTAGAAAAGAGAACAAAAGCTCCTACATAACCAAGTGAAGGGCCTAATTCAAGGAATAACTATTTTGAGAGAAAAGTAAGAAACAAAGGGTAAAACTGCAATTTTACCATTACAGTGCAACAAGGGGATTTATCAAGAGCTAAACCTAGGTCAAAAGGTCTTAACAAGATAAAAAGTTGGTTAGTCCAGTCAAAAAAGGGTTAATGTGAAATCTGAGAATTAAATGACTTCTCGTAACCCTAAAATAGACCCACTTGATTTAACAAGGTTTTTGTCAGGATAAAATTCAACTAAACCCTCTAAAAATCATGGAATAATATCCCCTAGGGTTTATAACCTTCAATTTGGCCTTTAGAACCTATTTTGACCTAAATAGGGGTCCTAGTCAAACATTTGCCCCAAATTGGGTTTTTGCGTAAAATGTCCATCCAACTTGGTCAAACATAAAATCCAACTTCACCATTGGATTCCTTGCATCCAAATTAGGTTTATACCAAAATTTCAACTTAAGGGAAGTTCACCTTGGCCTACTTTGCAAAATAGTCCAACATAATTACATCTAGACCCCTAACTTTTGAAAACCATTGCAAATAACCCCTATCTTCCTCATCATTCTTTGTAATTAGGTCCCACCACCATTACAGCGGAGGAATCCTATTCCGGCATGGATTCAAGAAGGATATCTCCTTGATTCCTCAGAGAATCCCTCTCAAATTTGAGAGGGAGATTCTCCGAGGAATTCCTGATCGAATGAACAAAATCTCAAGCTCTGATTGCCAATCAATCTCGCATGCGAACGCATGAGAGATTTGGGTATCTCTCGACCTTACAAGTCTTGCGAGGTTGCCGTGCTTGGATGCTTGCCTTCCAAGCATAAGGTCCTCTACCCGCGACTATAAAAGAGGCCTTAGATCCCCCCGGTGAATTCAAGCTTCTTTTGGCCTGAGATTCCCTCAAATTCCACTTTTCCTCCAACGGCCAAAAACCCGACAAGCTCTGGCGACTCCTCCTCCATTTCGTCGCTCTGTCACCATACCAGTGGTAGAGTTACCTCCGCCACCTTCTTCTACGTCGTGCCACACCTGTGCCCACACCTATCTCCCTCTCGTCATCGCCGCCTCTTTATCTCAGGGTCTTCGTCTTTGACGATGGCATATACGCACCATTTGCCCCTTTGCTCCCCCTTCATCTAACCACTCACCGATAAGTCACTTTCCCTACTCTTTCTTTTCCCCTTATCAATTTCTACTTTCACGCCCCGACAACCACAGACCACCACCGTCTTCTCCACCTCTAACAGACCACCAGTGAGGTGCTTTCGTCATTCCATGCACCCATCCACCTCACCAAACACCTTAGAAGCTCCACCACCTTCCACTGATCATTTTCTCACTGTCCATCGACTGCCCCATGTTCCACACTCTTCCCCCGAACAAACCCATCTCCACGGCCACATAACGACCTAGGCACGCATGCCCAGGTCGCCCCGCACCATGCCAACCACCAAGACACCTTTGTCGTGCCACGGTGAAGCTTCCTGCATATTCTGATGAGGCTACAAGGCCGTGTTGCTTGAATGTAGGTTCTAACCTCCACCGCCATTAGTGTAGGATTGAAGCAGCTCGTAACCTTCACCTACTGCCCCAGGTTTCAAGAAGCAGGGTCCTAGGTGCACGGGCTCCCTCCGTGAAACCCTCACACCTAGCAATTGATGTCCCAGCACTCTGCTGTAGCAGCAACTGAGGGTGACACTCCTTGCTGGCACATGCAAGGTGGGTGGGACATTTAGTCCCACCTCGGTAAGTTTAGAGCGAGTGGAGTGGTATAAATTATAAAAGTGTCAGGGGCTCATCGCCTCCTGACACGGGGTGAGGTCCCACTCGCCTCCCCACGCCTCATCCACGATACACTCCTCCACGGACCTGGTAGCCTGACCCAATAACCCGTGCACTCCTCACGCACCACACACGTCGGTGCGCCTGGTCCCAGGTGCGCCAAGTCGACCCATTTACCTAAGATGACTCTGGGAGAGCGAGCCTAAGAGAGAAAAGAGAGTGAGTTTGCAGGGGAGGGTAGGGGTAGGTTTTGCACTTGCAGGGAAAGGATGAAGTGAGCTAAAGAAGAAGGAAGAAGCGGAAGGTAGAAGGCACAGCAAGGACTAAAGAAGGAAGCTAAGGAAGAAGAGGAAGCAGCAGCTAAGGGTGAAGTCGCTAAGGAAGAAGTAAGGAGAGGAAAGCTTCAGCAAGCGAAGCTAAGGATGAAGAAGGCTTGAAGCAGAGAAAGAGAAATCAAAAAGAAAGAGAAGCCAAGGCCAGCAAGCAGAGGAAAGGAAGAAGAAGAAGAGAGGAAGAAGTCAATGCTTGAATCAGAGAGATAGAATAAGAGACGAAACATAAGAATCAAAGCAAGAAGAAGAGAGAAGAAGAGAAAGAGAATGCTCAAGCCAGAAGCAAAGCAAGGAGAATTATTTGATTTTTACATTCATCTTCATATTTTTGAGCTTCTATATACATTGGAAAACTTTTTATTGCTCCAGAAATTCATTGATCATTACATTTTCATCAAGTTGAAAGTTGTGTTCTTATTTTTCAAATCCCTATTTGCTCCCTGTGTTCAACCTCAGATTCATAGCTTTTCAAGTAATAAACTTTCATTTGTTCTTCGAAGTGATTTCAACTATACTGCGACGCATTTGTTTTATAAACCCGATTTCGCTTTCGACGAACATTTTGGCACCATTGTCGGGGAGTAACGGGAAATTTAGAAACTTTGATCACAACTTCTGATTCAATACTAACTTGATCTATTTCTTTTGTTGTGATTGTTTCAGGGGAAGAAAAGAAGACAGCCGCACAACAACCACACCAGGGGTAGGTAATTTCTTATTAGCCCTCTCTATTAATACCCTCAACTCTAAAAGGGAAAACAAAGGGGAAATCAATTTAGGGCTACCTGCTTCCCATATCTAGTAATTCACCAAATTTGCCTAATTTTAATTTCAACACATTTTTAATTATGCATCCATTTACGTAACTAGCGCTAGCACCTTCATGATTGAGCCCTAGATACCATTTTTGTGGCAACTAAATTGGACCATGTAGAGCCAACATATCGATTCCAACCTAGGGTTTTTAGAGACACATCTTCTCTAAGTGAAGAATCAAATTTTCCAAAAGAAGTGTCCCTAAGCCTTGATTGAAGAGTTTTATCGAAGAGAAACCCTAAGAAAATCAAGATCTTAAGTCACTTAAACCCTAAAAGAAAGGACCTAAAAGATCTCAAAGGACAAAAGAGGTGAAGTTGACCCTTTGGGTCAACCAACCTTGAAATTTGGTCACCTTTTGCACTCAAAATATCTAAAGTTCAAGTGGAACCCTAAGCACCTTGATCTTAATTAAAAGTGGTAGACTTATGAGGTCAAGGTCCCCATTCTGGTCTACCTGGAATCTCAGTGACAAGAAACGTCTGGTGGGCGAAACCCTGTAACTCATGGGGATGCTCTACCTTGTAGTGGTCTTTGCAGGACTCTCCCTCTCTGGCTGCCAAGGTATTTCCTAGGTGGATGACTTTTTCTGACTAAGGGGTATCATCCGCCCCGAACCTCTATAGTCATCCAAATTTTTTGGGTGTCTCAATTGGGTCCAGCACATTCTACTCTTGTCTAATCCTTCGGTGCATGTATGGAAGGAGGTCCTTAAGACCATCCTTAAGACCATTTTCAGAAATCCACTACCACCAAGGCTAAGCCTCGATGCCCGTGTTTGTGCAGCAATCCCACCACATAGATCTCTCCTTTGATTCATTAGAACCAAGTTCTCCTTCTTCTATCATGGAACAACCAATTGAAGAAGAGAACAACCTTGAACACCAACATTAGTGCTTGAATGATCTATTCCAAGACTTTGTAAACCCACCGCAGTGCCCTATGATACAAGATCACTATAATCCCACTGTGGTGGCAATCTAGTCTCGAGTCCAAATCTCGGTTGGAGGTCCTAATTCTGAACTCAAGCCCAACATGATTCATGCCATACAAAAATTCCATGGACTTAACTGCGAGGATCCCTTCCAGCACATCAAACAACTCAAACATCTAGCCCAGACCTTCGATCAGATGTACAAAATCAGGATATTTTGGTCATGAAGATGTTTTCTTTCTCCTTCATGGACAAGGCTGCTCTTTGGTATTAGACTCAAACACGTCCGATCAACACATGGGTTGAACTCCAGTCTGAATTTTTGAAAAGTTCTTATCCATTGGCAGGACGAATGCCTTGCTCCACCAGATCACTCACTTCACTCAACAATTAAGAGAACCTCTTCATGAGGCATGGGACTGATTCTTGGATCTCATGCGAAAGTGCCCCCATCACGAAGTTCCTAAATGGGAACAAGTCTAGTCTTTTTACCAGGGACTCGGTGAAGACATTCGATTGTTCGTCAATGTAACCTGCAGAGGAAACATCATGGGTCAACACGAGGACACAGTGTGGGAGATTCTCAAGAATATGTGTGAGAACTCCATCAATAATGACTCCATGAGCTTATTCGACCAGACGAATGCCCACGCATCGACGAGTCCTAGAGGTGCACATGTGATGTTGGGCCTGTCCGCATCCATCAACTTGGAATTGATGGCCAGTCAGTTGGACAAGGCCTCTATCATAGAGAAGGTGGACGAGCTGACTCGGCATCTACAGCGAGCCACCTTTGCACAAAACTCGTTTACACAGCCACCTTTCGCAAGGGAAACTATGTAGAATATCTATCACTGATCTTCTCAGGGAGTGGGCTCGTATCCACCCCCGTCTGACCACAAGGGTGGACGGACCTCTGATCCAATCTATTCTAGTTGGGGGAACTCTAAACCCTCATACTCTGATTTTTCTGAGGCTCCTCAGACCGACGAGGACCTCAACGCCATCCAGAATCGCCCATTCTCCAATACCTATAGCCTTGGATGGCGGAATCACCGCAACTTCCTGTGGGTAGGAATTCTCAGAATCAAAGACAACCTTATCAGTCCCGTCCACAAGCTCCTTGTCCATATCAACCGCCTCAGCCTCGACCCAACCCCAACTATCAATCTGGGCCAAACCATGCAGATCAAATGACTTTTATCCCTTAAACTCTGGCTGGCATTCAGAAAATGAATGCGGCAATACAAAAATAGCTCAAGGAAAAGATCACAGTGGTTCGCAATCAACTCACCAGATGGCGAATGACAAGTCGACTTTCCGCTTTGCATTGTAGTATTTAAGTGGTGGAAAAATCGACTAAAAAAAAATAAAAATAACCACTCACAGAAGAGCGGGTCGTGTCCACAGGGAGGCAATTATGCAATAAACTCTTGATTATTTTATATTCTTTCGGATAAGTGCGAAATCCCTATTCAAATCTGACATAAAATGCGAAGGAAAGTAGATTCACAATAACTTAAAATGATAAGGGTATATGTGTAGTTTTCCATCACTGAAATGTTTAATAAATATATGATGATTTTTTGTAATTTTCACGTGTCATATACTAAAGAGAATCGGCGCACGTGTTGATCCCAAAATCAATCTTAAAACAAGTCAATATCAATAACATGCAATTATCAGAAAATATGAGTGTGCATGCGTAATTCTGCCACAATAAAATAATAATAAGTAAAAAATAAAATTCTGTGGCAATGGCAGTGAATGTAAATTTTAATACCAGAGGAAACTGAGCATTTCCTCTCTCTCCTCCTCACGAGAGAGAGAGAGCACCGGCGGGCTGTGCACGGGCTAGGGTGGTTGGCGAGGATGAGGGCTATCCGATGGAGGCCGCGACATCGATGGAGATGGCCAAAGGTGGTCGGTCAGCGGAGGAGAAGTGGCAGTGGTGGAGAGGCTACTGCTGCCGCACGTGCTTGAGAGGGGCACGCTGCAAATGGCGTGCACCGACGGGCGGTGCTACGGCAGTGGTGAAGGTGCCTGTAGGAGGGGTTTGGCCTGCGCGCGCCTGCGAGCGCCTTTCTGCAGGGTGCTGGCACTAGAGATCACGGTGGTCGCTGGTGCGGTGATGGTAGGCAGATGCCTACAAGTGCTTTCAGGGGTGCAGCTGCAGGCGCGCGGTGGGGAGCCTACAGATGGACGGTGCCTGCAGGGGGGTGCTGTGGTGTGCACAGTGCTAGCGCCTGCAGGAGGGCTGGAGCAGGCAGAGGTGAGGAAGCGGCTGAGGCATGTGGTGGGGTGTCTGCGGGTGCAGCGTCTGCAGTAGGGGGTGTGCCTGCAAGGCGGTGCTGGAGGGTGGAAGCGAAGCGGCCGTGCCTGCAGTGAAGGGGTGCACACCAGCGGGCTGGCTGGAGATGAGCATGCGCCTACGGAGAGGAAGCGCCTGCGGGGAGGCGCTGGAGGGTGAGGCAGTCTGTAGAGAGCGCTAGGTGCTGAAGCGGGTGCCTGTAGGCTGTAGAAAAGCTTGCTAGGGTGCGGCTGCAGGCGCACGATGGGGAGCCTGCAGGGTGGCATGCATGCTGGTCACAGTGCACGCTTCGGGTTACCCACTCTCTCTGGATGATCTTCTCTCCTCTTTCTTCGCCTCCTCTTTTAACTCCTCTCCTTTGTGCGTGAGTTAAGGGATTTTCATATCCCTTAACTATTTCTGGCCGGCGGCTGTTGAGGGTGCTTAGAGGGTGGGGAAAAGAACAGCCGCCGGTTATTTGAAAGGGTAATTTACCCTTTCGTCCTCATTCTTTTGCCAATTATTTTTCCTACACATAAAAGGAACATATTAAGTTATAGAAAAGATGTAAACCTAAATCATGATGCATGCAAACATTCTATAACCTAATATAATTATTAACAACCCTAAAAGATACATTTAAAGTTACTTAGGTGTAATATTTGTCCATTAAAATGGACTCATCAGCGAATTCATGCCAACCTGGCACACTCCCTTCGCAACCTCTGCCAAATCCAAATAACATACCAACCTAGAGGTGTGTTATGAACCCAATGTTGGTGCTAGAGCACCACGATCATTTGTTTTGATGATAACAAAACACGTGTTATTTAACATTTGCAATTTGAGTCCTAGATTTCAGGTCAATTGCAAATGTGGACGTGTTTAGACGGAGTTCGAGCTCGCATCCAGGACGGATTGGAGGAGCTTGACGGAAAACAGAGGAGTTTCGCGTGGAGCGAAAGATTGGAGATGGAAGACAAGAAGAATAGGATAGATTCTTTTTTATCCTTTCATGTATCTCTTGTATTTATTTTCTTGCTCTTTTTGATTCCTTAGAACATTATGTTAAAGAGCCTCAAAGTACCCTAAAAGTAGTCCTAGGAACACCTGCACAACCCTAGGATACTTAGGTTTTCTGTAGAATACTTAGAAAACCAATATAGGGTTCAAACAGCATTTCCAGACGTCTAATCCCAAAATCAGACGTCTGATAAAGTATTTTAAGACGTCTGACTGTTGTTTCAGACGTCTGATAACTGTTAGGCTGGACTTAGTTTTCTGTCTGATGAAATCAGACGTCCAGACCTTAGACCAGACGTCTTAGAAGACGTCTGATGGATTTGCCAGACGTCCAGATAGTGGACCGTTGGCTAACTTAGCAAGCACGGCAGTATATGACCGTTAGAGCCTTATCAGACGTCCATAGGTCTTCCCAGACGTCTGATAAATGACCGTTTTGCCTCGGCTGACCCAAAATCTCTTCTCAGAGATTTTCTAGCCGTTGCAACGTTTGGAAATCAATTCCCACGGTAAAAGTAGGTTTCCAGACGTCCAGACTTAGTGCCAGACGTCCTCTATGTCGTCTGATGGACTTGTACAAAAACCCTGTTTAGATCTGATTCAAGTCAGGGAGAAACCCGCATAGAATCAGACGTCTGACCTTGGAATCAGACGTCTTAAAGTGGCCTTCCAGACGTCTGATGCCAGAGTTAGACGTCTGATAACCCTGTGAAGTGTAATCATTGTCCTGATTTCGGCCTGATTCTCTTGGACTTTGTTCCCAACGGCTATAGAACCCTTTCCAAGCCTTCCAAAGCCTTCCTAAGGCCTCTATAAATAGAGGGGAACCTTTGTAAACAAAAACACACAAGATACACACTAAGAAAAACAAGAGACACACCTAAGCAACTTAGTTCCACTCTTTTATGTCCAATTGAGGCCCTTGCTCTCCAAGCTCTAGTTTCATTCTCTTGAGAGCATCAAGCCTTCGCGCGCCCGCTCTCCCACTGTTGATAACGAGAGCGACGTAGCGCCATCGCGTGGCACACGCACCGCGTCATCGTCGACGCACTCCTTGCAAAGGGGAGTTTCCTATTTCCTATAGAAGCTAGGTTTAATTTTGTTGGCTCTATAGGACTGTTGTTTAATTTATCTTTGTATTTTGGTTGGGTATTCGCTTTGCGAATTCCCGTCTCCTTCGTGGGACAAAATCCTTCTCGTGGAGAGAAGGGGTTGAGGAACGCTACCCTCGTACTTGTAGCGTGGTTGTATTGAGGTTGAATCACCCTCGTTTTAAGTGATTCGGTTTAGTGGATTTGATCAACTAGGTTGATCGGAAAATCCTAACTCGAGAGGGTTAGGTGGTGGTTTTCACCCGGTTTGGGTTTCCACCTAAAAATACCTGTGTACATTTTGTGATTGCCTATTTTGTGATATTGTTTATATTTATTTCCGCAATTATTACGTCACCCCCTCCTAGTAGGGACCTTCAATTGGTATCAGAGCAGGTTTTCCGCCGACAGGAGTAACATCTGCGGAAAGATCACATGGAGGGAAGCTGTTCCACAAGCAGGATTTCCGAGGGGCAGTCCACAACCCGTACGCCCTACTTTGATGGGAACAACTACACCTACTGGAAGTTGCGGATGAAGACGTGGCTTCAAGCCACCGACTTCACAGTCTGGGCCAGGTGCGAGACCCCCTTCGACATCCCAGAGAAACCCGCCGGAGGATACTCGCAGCAGCAGATCCGGGAGCTCTCTCTCAACGCGAAAACAATGAACGCGTTGTATTGCGCGCTCAGCCCGGAGGAGTTCAACAGAATCTCGCAATGCGCCACCGCATACGAGATTTGGCACACACTCGAGGTAACTCATGAAGGTACCTCTAAGGTAAAAACTTCTAAACTCAATTTACTTTCACAAGAATTTGAGGCTTTTTCTATGAAATCTAACGAAACTTTAAGTGAGATGAACACTAGGTTCACTCTCATAGTAAATAACTTGAAAGCTTTAGGGAAGACTTTCATCAACGGGGAGCTTCAAGGGAAGCTTCTTCGTTCCCTTGGACCAGAATGGGAACAGAAAGTCACCGCCATCGAAGAGGCGAACGAAATGGAGGAGCTCAACATGGAAGATCTCCTAGGCAATCTGATGGCCTACGAGACTAAGTTGAAGCAGAAGAAGAAGGATACACCGGAGCCTAAACTAAAGAAGGCTCTCGCCTTTAGAGCCACGTCGGATAGCGAGGTAAGTTCCGACGATGAAGACTTTAGAATTTTACTTAAAAATTTTTCCAAGTTTTGTAGGAAATTAAAGAAAGAGAAAAAGGAGAAGAAGGAAAGCCCGAGACGTTGCTACCACTGCAACGGGAAAGGG
The DNA here is from genome assembly GCA_037157565.1 of Thalassia testudinum. Taxonomy (NCBI): domain Eukaryota; kingdom Viridiplantae; phylum Streptophyta; class Magnoliopsida; order Alismatales; family Hydrocharitaceae; genus Thalassia; species Thalassia testudinum. The sequence goes on along the minus strand of JAZHRO010000014.1, from coordinate 91,660,596 downwards.
CATCTGCGACCAGAATGCCCTCTTCTCAAAAAGGAGAAGAAGAAGGAAAAGGAGAAGAAATCTAAGAAGAAGGCATTCCAAGCCACTTGGGACGATTCTAGCTCGGAGGAAGAAGAAGAAGAAAAGACCATAGAAGAAGAAACTGCTTGCTTCGGTTTCATGGCCAGAGGAAGCGACAGCGAAAGCGAAAGCGACTCAGACAACGAGGTAAATCTCGATCTTCAAGAAGCATTTAATGAACTTTTTGAGATTAGTAAATCACTTAGGGTAGAAAACAAAGGCATTAAAAAGAACCTTAGTTTTCTTAGAAATGAAAATGATAGGTTAGAAAAACAACTCAAGGACATAGAAACTAGTCCTAAGGATAATAACCTATTATTAGAAAATCAAGACCTCATCAATGAAAATAATAAATTGATTGAGGAAAATGATAGTCTAAAAATAGAAATTTCTGATTTAAAGACTAAGATGAATACTATAGAAAAAGAAATTGCATGTCTTAGGGAAAGCTCTAACAAACTAATCAACAAAGTAGATGATTTTTATAGCCCTAAGGTTGAGAAAGGATCTCCATCAAGGAGACCCGCTAACAAATCCGGATCCAAGCCCACTTGGATACCAAAGAAAAAATTAGAATCTTGTTTTGTAGGGTTCAGGGATGACTACAACATAAAGGACTGGACCTACAAGCTCAAGGCTGGTCAACTTAAGTTGGGAGAACCAATGAGTAGACCAAGGAGGAGAAGAAGAAGACCGACGAGACGGCGAACAAACGACGGACCCGCCGCACGTCGACCACCAGATTGGAGACCGGCGCCGATGCCCGGGCCTCCAAGCTACGGATGGGAGCCCCATCCGATGTGGCATCCACCACCACCATTTGGCCCATTTTATTGGCCATGGTAGGTGAGGTAAAACCCTTTACCCTATCTTTTTATCATAATCATTTAGATAGGGGGAGTTAAAAATGATGAGCTTATTGTCAATTTTTAAGGGGGAGATACAAGTTAGCTAAATTTCCTTTAGTAAGGGGGAGAAAAATAATAGCTATCTTGTTGTTACAAAAAGGGGAGAATATTACCTTTATTAAAATAAATTCATAGAAGAGCATGTTTTAAGGGGGAGTTATAAGAAATGTAAAATCAATTAAACCTTTTTGATAATGTCAAAAAGGGGGAGAATTTTATGCATTATTATTTACGGTTTTGTCATCATCAAAAAGGGGGAGATTGTTGGTGCTAGAGCACCACGATCATTTGTTTTGATGATAACAAAACACGTGTTATTTAACATTTGCAATTTGAGTCCTAGATTTCAGGTCAATTGCAAATGTGGACGTGTTTAGACGGAGTTCGAGCTCGCATCCAGGACGGATTGGAGGAGCTTGACGGAAAACAGAGGAGGTTCGCGTGGAGCGAAAGATTGGAGATGGAAGACAAGAAGAATAGGATAGATTCTTTTTTATCCTTTCATGTATCTCTTGTATTTATTTTCTTGCTCTTTTTGATTCCTTAGAACATTATGTTAAAGAGCCTCAAAGTACCCTAAAAGTAGTCCTAGGAACACCTGCACAACCCTAGGATACTTAGGTTTTCTGTAGAATACTTAGAAAACCAATATAGGGTTCAAACAGCATTTCCAGACGTCTAATCCCAAAATCAGACGTCTGATAAAGTATTTTAAGACGTCTGACTGTTGTTTCAGACGTCTGATAACTGTTAGGCTGGACTTAGTTTTCTGTCTGATGAAATCAGACGTCCAGACCTTAGACCAGACGTCTTAGAAGACGTCTGATGGATTTGCCAGACGTCCAGATAGTGGACCGTTGGCTAACTTAGCAAGCACGGCAGTATATGACCGTTAGAGCCTTATCAGACGTCCATAGGTCTTCCCAGACGTCTGATAAATGACCGTTTTGCCTCGGCTGACCCAAAATCTCTTCTCAGAGATTTTCTAGCCGTTGCAACGTTTGGAAATCAATTCCCACGGTAAAAGTAGGTTTCCAGACGTCCAGACTTAGTGCCAGACGTCCTCTATGTCGTCTGATGGACTTGTACAAAAACCCTGTTTAGATCTGATTCAAGCCAGGGAGAAACCCGCATAGAATCAGACGTCTGACCTTGGAATCAGACGTCTTAAAGTGGCCTTCCAGACGTCTGATGCCAGAGTTAGACGTCTGATAACCCTGTGAAGTGTAATCATTGTCCTGATTTCGGCCTGATTCTCTTGGACTTTGTTCCCAACGGCTATAGAACCCTTTCCAAGCCTTCCAAAGCCTTCCTAAGGCCTCTATAAATAGAGGGGAACCTTTGTAAACAAAAACACACAAGATACACACTAAGAAAAATAAGAGACACACCTAAGCAACTTAGTTCCACTCTTTTATGTCCAATTGAGGCCCTTGCTCTCCAAGCTCTAGTTTCATTCTCTTGAGAGCATCAAGCCTTCGCGCGCCCGCTCTCCCGCTGTTGATAACGAGAGCGACGTAGCGCCATCGCGTGGCACACGCACCGCGTCATCGTCGACGCACTCCTTGCAAAGGGGAGTTTCCTATTTCCTATAGAAGCTAGGTTTAATTTTGTTGGCTCTATAGGACTGTTGTTTAATTTATCTTTGTATTTTGGTTGGGTATTCGCTTTGCGAATTCCCGTCTCCTTCGTGGGACAAAATCCTTCTCGTGGAGAGAAGGGGTTGAGGAACGCTACCCTCGTACTTGTAGCGTGGTTGTATTGAGGTTGAATCACCCTCGTTTTAAGTGATTCGGTTTAGTGGATTTGATCAACTAGGTTGATCGGAAAATCCTAACTCAAGAGGGTTAGGTGGTGGTTTTCACCCGGTTTGGGTTTCCACCTAAAAATACCTGTGTACATTTTGTGATTGCCTATTTTGTGATATTGTTTATATTTATTTCCGCAATTATTACGTCACCCCCTCCTAGTAGGGACCTTCACCCAAATCCAGGACACGCACACATGATTTATCCGGCCCCTTCTGTTCCATCACCCAACGGGATGGAAGCTTCGCATCTTACACGAGATTTCAACAGCAGCCACCTAATTTACCAACCCCAAGCTACTGCCAGGCAGGACTAAACTCTGTAACAACCCGTAGTGGTAAAGCAGCTCAAGACCCACCTTATCCAAACCACTCCATGCCTGGTAGTAATTCGAGCCCCAGGATATTTCTCTAGGATATCCCTATCCCAAATCAAGAACCTGGACCTATTCTAGAGGAACCAACCAAGGTTCCATTTCCCGAGGCCATGACCAAGGGAAACAGGATAACCAAACCCGTGGCTCTTGAGGAGGATCGGGTCAAGCTCTTTGAACAGGTCCATATAAACATCCTTTTGATGGATGCAATCCGCCACATACCAGCTTAAACACGATTTCTAAAAGACTTGTGTACACCCAAGCGTAAGCCGCGAACCAAAAGTGCGAGTCCAATCGTACTGTCAGAGCAAGCCAGCTCTGTAATATTGAGCAAACTCCCACCAAAGGATAAAGACCCAAGTACTCCCTTGATTTCATGTACTATTGGTGATATCCAATTCCCCAGAGCCTTATTAGATCTAGGTGCCTCCATAAACCTAATACAGACATCCCTCCTTGACCACCTGGAAACCCAAGGGTACACCGATTATACTAGGGTGACCTTTTTTGGTCACTGCTAGGGCCAATATAAACTGTGAGGAGGGCCAAATAGAACTAAAATTTTGAAACCAAACACTAAAGATTGACATCTTGAAGGCCGAACAAGGGAGTAATTGCGGTGTTATAGAAAAAATATGTATATCAAAGTCGTGGTTGACGAATCGTATTTCGAGGACAACCTGATTATTCCCGAACAACCACCAGAAGATCAAAACCCGCAAACAGAGTCTGACCCTGATCTAGATGCACCCATAACTCCTTCCCTTGCTCCTGACACACACCTGGAACCGCCCGCTACTGCTGATAACCCTGTCTTGGAACTCAAGCCTCTTCCCGACCATCTGAAATATGTCTTTTTGGGTTCCAATCAAATGTTTCTTGTGATTATCAAGTCCAAACTCACATCTGACTAGGAATCCCGTTTGATTACTGTGCTCCAGCAACATCATAGAGCCATTAGATGGACTCTCGATGATTTTACTGGCATTAGTCCCTCTTATTGCACACACCAAATCTACACCAAAGAGGGTGCACGACCTTGGTGAGAAATGCAGAGACGTTTGAATCCTAATCTGCAGGAGCTCGTGAAAAAGGAGATCATTAAGTGGTTTGATTCAGGGATCATCTACCTGATCTCCGACAGTCGGTAGGTTAGTTCAATCTAGGTTGTACCTAAGAAGTCAGGACTCACTGTCATTACAATTGAAACTGGAGAGGTCATACCAACCCATGTGGCAAACTCGTGGAGAGTCTGCATTGAAGACTCAATTCCTCCACAAAGAAGGATCATTTCCCACTACCATTTATTGATCAAATCCTTGAGAAACTAGAGGGAAATAGGCTCTTCTACTTTCTTAATAGCTACTTCGGTTATAACCAAGTGGCAATCCACCCTGAGGACCAAGAAAAGACCACGTTCACCTACCCCTTCGGGACGTACGCATTCCAAAGGATGTCGTTTGGTCTCTGCAATGCACCCGTGACTTTTCAGCGGTGCATGCTTGTCATATTCTCAGATATTGTAGGTGATTATCTGGAAGTCTTCATGGATGACTTTTCAGTATTCAGAGCATCATTTGACGATTACCTATTTTACTTGGTCCAAATCCTCATGTGGTGCATTGAAGTGAATCTGGTTCTTTCCTTGGAAAAGAGCCATTTCATGGTGCCTGAAGGAATTGTCCTGGGACATCTGATTTCAAAGAAAGGCATCCAAGTCTATCGGGCCAAGGTGAACTTAATTTCAAAACTCCCTATGCCTAGCTTGATCAAGGACATCCGATCTTTTCTGGGCCACGTCAGTTTTAATGTCGATTTATCCCTAATTTTTTGAAAATTGTGCACCCCTTGACCACTACTCTCTCCAAGGGTGTACCATTCGGAATCTCCAAGGAATGCACTCAAGCATTTGAGATCCCCCATGACCGAGTTACCCAAACCCCGATCCTACAGTCCCTTGATTGGTCTCAACCCTTTGAGATCATGTGCAATGCATCTGATTTTGCTATAGGAGCACTATTGGGGCAAAAAATTGACGGGAAACTTGTGGTCATTTACTATGCTCGCAAAACACTTGACGAAGCTTAACATAACTACATGGTTACTGAGAAAGAGTTGCTAGCTGTAGTATTTGCCCTGGAAAAATTTAGATCTTATCTCTTGGGTTCCCGGGTTATTATCTACTCGGATCACATAGCTGTGAGGCATCTCCTTGCAAAGGACTCGAAACCTTGATTAATTCACTGGATCTTGCTGTTGCAAGAATTTGACCTCGAGATTCACGACAAAGTGGTAAAATAGAATGTGGTAGTTGTTCACTTGTCCCGCCTTCCTTCTGAGATCATCGACCCTTCTGGACCCATCACGGAACATTTTCCTAATGAGCACCTTCTGACTGTCAATACAGGCCTTCCATGGTTTGCTGATATAGTAAACTACATGTCATCACATCAGATCCCGTCTGATTAGCCGAAGGCCAAGAAGGGCAAATTGCTTTCCGATGCGAAGTATTACTTTTGGGAAGACCCGTATCTTTTCTGCATCGGTGCTGATCAAATTATTCGATGATGTGTCACAGAAGCAGAAATCCAAGACATACTCTAGTTCTGCCTTGACAAGGCATGCGGTGGACAAAAGTCCTCCAGTGTGGCTTCTACTAGCCCACAATTTTCAAGGATGCATACAATCACTATAAGGCATGTACCCGTTGCCAGATCTTGGGCAACATGAGCCATCGAGATATGATGCCTTCACAGTCGATTATGGTATGCGAAATTTTTGACATTTGGAGGATTGATTTTATAGGACCCTTCCTTATCTTGGACGACTTCGAATACATTTTACTCGCTATTGACTATGTGCCCAAATGGATCGAAGCCATTCCAACCTAAGCCAATGATCATAAAGTTATCAAATTCATTCAGCAAAACATCTTCTCACAGTTCAGGATTCCACATGCGATAATTTCCAATGGTGGGACCCATTTCACAAATGCTCAGTTCAAGTCACTGATGACCAAATACGGGGTGTCACACCAAATCTCTACTCCTTACCACCCCGAAACTAATGGTCAAGCTGAACTATCAAACTGGGAGATTAAGAAAATCCTCCAGTTTATGGTTCGACCAGACAGGAAGGATTGGTCATCCCAGCCTCCGGAAGCTTTGTGGGCTTATAGGACCGCCCAGATGACCCAATTTGGTATGTCTCCCTTCAGATTAGTGTATGGGAAGGCGTGTCACCTCCCCGTCGAATTGGAGCATAATGCCTGTTGGGCAATATGGAACTGCAACCTAGATCCTTCCAAGGCTAGAACCCATAGAAAGCTTCAAATGAGCGAGATCGATGAATATGCCACCACGCGTATTAGAACTCGGGAATTTACAAAGAGCGGGTTAAAGCCTTTCATGACAAAGACATATATAGAAAGATCTTTCATCCTAGTCAAAAGGTCCTACTCTTCGATGCTAGACTCAAACTGTTCGCAGGAAAACTATAATTAAAATGGATCGGACCCTACTTGGTCCGACGAATCTTTGGTAATGGAGCCATTGAAATCAGTCCACTCAGCCTTGAGTTCAAACCCTTTGTCGTGCATGGTCAGGGACTTAAACCATTCATTGACATGACTGATAAAATTTGGCTATATCCTTTACCTCCATTCTCCATGAGCTCATTGCGCTTAGCTGATGGCATAAAACTCAACGCTCAACGGGAGGCAACCCGTCATTTTTGAAAAACCCAAAACCTTTGTTGACATTCCTATGCTGAATTCATATTGCACTTTACGATTCATCCATTAGAATAGCCGACTCCGCCTTAGGTACCCGTACCTGAGTCAAGAAATCGTTCGCAATAGTCACCTCAACCAGTTCGCCCACCCAAAACCTGTCCTAATGAATGAACTAAGCTGAATTTGAACCCCCCTAATTTACAATGGGGACATTGCAAATCGTAGGCATGGGCAGGTATGAAAGTGCAAAACTTCATGAAAACTCATCTCACATGAAAAGGTTGCAACAAAAAAATCACACATCACAAAAAATACCAAAAAAATGAAAAGATCTTGAAAAAGAACAAACATTGAGGGGTGAAAAAATTTTTGAGGCCATAAAAACCATAAGGAAGAAAAGAACAAAATGACAAAAAAGGAGCACAAAATGAAAAAGAAAAAGAAGTCATTAGTAAGAGATTAAGGGATTAACCGAAGTTCTGGATGACATCAAGGAAAAATATAGGAAAATGTGCTAATGAGACACAAAAGAGATTAGTAGGACTGTTGATCTTAGGCCTTTTGGTCTAGACTCTTAGGCTTAAAAAATTAAGTACTTGCTAAGATCTCGATAATCCTCAAGAGGTTGGGGAAAATGCAAAGCTTAAGTATTAGATCTAGGGCTTAGGGAGTATTCAGCCTCGTTAACTGACCTTCAGTTTGCAGGACTCGGAAACCTAAGCACCCCAATCCACACACAGTCTGGTTCAGTGCGCATAACTATCAAAATCACGTCAAGCATTTAAATGTTCCGAAAAAAGTTGCCTAGATTAGGAGCGACCGATAAACACAAGTTGATTTGGACAAGTTCCCAGCGCGAAGAGGTAGGAAATTCCGCTCGAAGATGCGTAACAACATATCATCTCCTCGTTGCTTGTCTTTTGGGATATTTACATATCATACTGGGGGCATGTAAGCACCCTGTTGGTTTAGTTGCCATGGGTGGTATTATCACGAAATGTCGATTACCAGGGTCTGGATTTGGCTACAGAATGCCATGGGCGGGATTATCTCAAAATCTTGAAAGCCAGGGTTCTGGGGGTTGCCATGGGCGATGCTATCATGAAGCATCGATTGCTAGGGACCTTTGTGGATTGATGATGGGGACGAGGAATCCGATACAGACCCTGTTGAGAAGCCAATCCGAAGCTAGAAATATAATGAAAAGAGAGAGAAAACTCTCCAAGCAAATAAATCCTTTGTCTCTCTCACAAAAAATGCACTGTAAACTAAACCAAGGCTAAAATATGTCTCAAGCATGTGTTCTTTAACAACGGAGTCAACGAACCTTAGGATAGTTCCTGTGGGCCTTAAAAACCTTCGCAGAGGATCGAGGCTAGAGCTGATCAGGTACGAATCTTGGTTGGTACTTCAGTACCTCTAGGCCTACTGTCAGCATTCTAACCTAATCAAAAAGAAAAAGCACTCATCATAAATTGTGAACGGAACTCATGGTCTAGAACATAAGTTAAAACCTTGAAATTTTGCTAATGGACTAGTAGAAGCTAGGTATGGGGCTATGATGGGAACGCCATCATAAGCCCTAACTAGCTCATTTTGAAATAGAAAAGAGAACAAAAGCTCCTACATAACCAAGTGAAGGGCCTAATTTAAGGAATAACTGTTTTGAGAGAAAAGCAAGAAACAAAGGGTAAAATTGCAATTTTACCATTGTAACGCAACAAGGGTATTTCTTAGGGGCTAAACATAGGTCAAATGGTCTTAACAAGATAAAAAGTTGGTTGGTCCAGTTAGAAAAGGATTAATGTGAAATCTGGGAATTAAATGACTTCTTGTAACCCTAAAACAGACCCACTTAATTTATCAACGTCCTGGTCAGGACAAAATTTAACTAAACCATCTGAAAATCATGGAAAAATATCCCCTAGGGTTTATAACCTTCAATTTGGCCTTTAGAACCTATTTTGACCTAAATAAGTGTCTTAGTCAAACATTTGCCCTAAATTAGGCTTTTATGCAAAATATCCAGTCAAACATGGTCAAACTTAAAATCCAACTTCACCATTGGATTCCTTGGGTCAAAAATTAGGTTTATGCCAAAATTTAGACATAAGGGGAGTTCACCTTGACCTACTTTGCAAAACAGTCCAACCCAATTACATTTAGACCTCTAGCTTTTGTAAACCATTGCAAATACCACACTAGCTTCCTCATCATTTTTTGCAATTTGGTCCCTCTGCCATTACAACAGAGGAATCCGACTCCGGTGAGGATTCAAGAAGGATATCTCCTTGATTCCTCAAAGAATCCCTCTCAAATTTGAAAGGGAGATTCTCTAAGAAATTCCTGATCATGTGAACCAAATCTCAAGCTCTGATTGCTACCTAATAACTCATGTGAATGCATGAGAGATTTGCGTATCTCTCGACCTTCCAAGTCTGGCGAGGTTGCCGTGCTTGGAAGCTTGCCTTCCAAGCGTAAGGCCCTCTGCCCACGACTATAAAAGAGGCCCCAGATCCCCTTGGTGAATTCAAGCTTGTTTTGGCCTGAGATTCCCTCAAATTCCTCTTTTCCTCCTCTGGCCAAAAACCCAACAAGCTCCGATGACTTCTCCTCCTTCTTTCCATCGCTCTACCACCGTACCAGTGGAAGAGTTACCTCCTTCTTCCACATCGTGCCATACCTGCACCCGCGCCTATCTCCCTCTCGTCGTTGCCACCTCTCTTTCTCGTGCCCTTCATCTCCGGTGATGGCAGATAAGTGCCATCTGCCCCTTTGCTCCCTCTTTGTCCAACCACTCACAGATAAGTCTCTTTCCCCTACTCTTTCTTTTCGCCTTATCAATTTCTACTTTCATGCCCCGATAACCACAGACCACCACCGTCTTCTCCACCTCTGGCAGACCACTGGCGAGGAGCTTCCGTCATTCCATGCACCCATCCACCATGCTAAACCCCTCAGAGGCTCCGCCACCTTCCACTGATCATTTTCCCCCTCTCCATCGACCGCCACACATTCCACACTCTTCGCCCGAACAAACCCATCTCCATGGACACAAAACAACCTTGGCACGCACGCCCTGGCCACCCCGTGCCATGCCAACCACCGAGACAACTTCGCCATGTCACGGTGAAGCTTTCTGCTTGTTCTAATGAGGTCGCAAGGCTTTGTTGCTTGAACACGTGTTCTAACCTCTGCCGCCATTAGAGCAGGCTTGAAGATGCTCACAACCTTCACCTACTGCCCCAGGCTTTAGGAAGCAGGGTCGCAGGTGCACGAGTGATGGGTCGGCCCAAATAGGTTGTTAATATGATATTTTTATTGTTGAAATGTGTATAGTGGTTAACCTAATTCAGACCTAACCATCTCTTTACAAAAATTTTAACCTGGCCTAATTGATTTTATCTTGTCACTTTTAGGCCCAGGGTCGAACTCAGGGAAGTGGGGTTCAAGTCGAATTTCTACGTTTTCCTTAAAACGCGTCTCTTCCGTTCGTTTATTGTGTTTTTGGTATTTTTCTTATTTAGGTTTTTTTTCTGGTAATCCTTGTTTTTGAGGCACACCCTCAAAATTGTGTCCTTGGCTTTTAGCCAAAACAGAGTTTCAAAACACGCCTTGCTACTTGCAAGACGGGGTACCTGCAAATCAAAGATTATCTTTTCACTTTTATACCTTTTTTTTTTATCTTCTTACTAAGAAGGAAGCTAACAGATAGAAAGTGAATATAGTAGCTATAGATATATATTTATATGTAGTATATATATAAAGGGGTGGGGGTGGAGGTGACGATGGAGTGTAGCACTATGTCGAGTCAGTCGACGTCTAGAGAGATGCAACCGACACGACTAGGTGCCGCATGGAGTGTGGATGGAGGATGGATGATGTATGGGATCACGCTTCTTTGTACGCGTGTATCAGGGAATATCAGCAACTGGTGCAGATATTCCCACGATACAGCGTATAGTAAATAACGTGAAAATATATGTACATATGTATGTATATAAGTAAATATATCTATATATATATAAATGTATAGTTATATATGTATAGATATATATATAGATATATATGTGTTTATATATATAGGTGTATAGATATATATATATATATAAGTATATATATATATTACTATATAGATATGTATATATGTATATTTGTGTACATATATGTATATAGATATGTATCTATATATGTATATAAGTATATATATATATTACTATATAGATATATATATATGTATATTTGTGTATATATATGTATATAGATATGTATCTATATATGTATATAAGTATATATATTATATATATATGTATGTATATATATATATATTTATATATATCTTACTATAAGTGTGTGAGTGTGTGTGTGTGTGTTGGTATAGGTGTGTGTGCTGCTGTAAGTAAAAAAAAAAGAGAGAGAGCGGGCGGCAGAGAGGGCGGACGCGCGCGGGAGAGATCAGCAGAGAGAGAGCGGGCGAGAGAGCTGGTGATGGCGTGCTCGAAGAGGGCGGCGGGGAGTCTGCAGTCGATCGCGGAGGGTTGCAGAGGTTGGCAGGGGGCGGCTAGAGGGCCTGGCCGGCCGCTGCAGTGCGCGCAGCGGCCGGTCGCGGGTGGAATGGCAGAGGCGACAGAGCAGAGGCGGAGGCGGGGAATGGGCCTGCAGGCGCGGGCGGAGGGTTGCGCGCCTGCAGGGAAGGTCGCGGAGGAGGCGGGGGGTGCTGCTGCTACTGCTGTTGCCGCGGTTTAGCTACTGCTGCTGCTGCTTCAAGCTTCGGACCTTGAAGCGGCAGCAATGGCGTGGAGATGAAAACGAAGAGAAAAGAAAACACCACGCCCACCTGCTCGTTGAAGAGCTGGGCGGTGGTGTTCCCACTGTGGTGGTGAGCACCACAGTGGGTTCTCCTGCTCGTCGGGTGCCTCCTCGACGGAGGGCCGACGTATGGGAGGGGAGAACGGGCAAGGAAGGTGGTGCACTGCAGGGTGGCGTTTTTCAGCAACTGCCCCTCTTCTCTGTCGCGAGGAAGAGCTGCGGCTTTATAGAGGAGGAGAGCATGGCGGGGAGGCATGGCAGCAGCAGGGAGAGGTGTTGGAGAGTGGCAGCTGCAGGGAGAGTCGCGGGAAGGACAGCAGGGAGAGGCGCATGGCGTGGACGAAATTCAGCCGTGGGAAGTAGAAGAACCACGGGAAGAAGAAAGGAAGATGAAAATAAAATATGGAGAGGGGACTTTTGCAAAGAGACACTTGAAGAAAAATGTAAAAATGCAAACCATTATTTTATTCTCTTCTCTTCTCAATTAAATGCATGAATGCAATTGTTTTTACGAATGTGACTACAGGATCCTAATATGCAATGTTAATGCTAGGAAATAGCATAAGAAGGCATTATTACAGGCGTGTTTTGAGGTGCAAACATATACCCCCATGCCTATCTTTTGCTAGTCCCTAGCAAAACTGTATTTAGAAATAATCTTAAGCTGAAGATTTTCTTCTGAGGTGATATAGGTGTGTTTATTATCGAATATTGTGAGAACCAATTGTAAAGAAGACTACCAGTACTTTAAGTCTCACATGACATAGATCATCTCTCACCTAACCAGGACTCTTGATATTTAAACCTTAAGTACGATTTCCAGGACCCAGGAGGTTTTTGCCGTACTCGAGAGCTCAAGAGGTTATGGTTTGTGCATAGTGAAGGATCAAGACTGACCAGATGAACATTAAGACTCAATCCCAGGGTTTCATGAATTTTTAAGTACAGGTTGGTCCCAGTTTCAGCTCATGTCTTCGAATTGACCCTTAAGATGATGACGGAAAACTCAACTCCCATTTTCTGATTTTTTTTTTTTTTTTTTTTTGGCTTACCGAAAAACAAAGTATACAGACATTTATGAGATATACTGACTCTTTTAAAACATCTTTTTTTTTTTTTTTTTTGGTGGGAGAGTTTCTTTTTGGTGGAAAGAGTCGCTCCTAAACACAAGACTAAAGCCTGGGATAAAAAGTCTACCTGCGCGCACAGGTAAGGACTCCACCTTCCCTAATGAACACTAGGGTTGGATCTTATGTTCACCTGGTCTTTCCTGATATGTGTAGTGTGAACCAACTTTACTTAAGCTCTCAAGAAAAAGCAAACCAATGGATCCTGTACTGGTGTCTCAGGTACAAGAATACATCCTTAGTTAGGAGAGATCTTGATCTATTTTGTCAATGCTTTAAGTGAATTAAGCCGAGCCTGAGCGAATCAAGCTTCTGTGGCCTGGAAATTCTTCAAAACAGAGGTTGAATATCCATAAACACTTATTGTATTTTTTTTATTTCAGCTTTTAGATCATTACTAAAAACCATTTATTATAATATATATATATATATATTTTTTTGCATATTTATAAATAGGTGGGAACTGTATGATACCATAACATACTCGGATCCTATGGATGCCTATCCACCCCCCCATGCCAAACAGTGCTATGTCCTCATATGCATGCAGGGAAAGGCAGAGGAAGGATGGAAGATCGGGTAACAAGAGCTGAGGTTCAGGGTATAGATCAGGGTGGAAGGGTGGGTGGATGGTGGGTGGTGAAGAGAAAAGTGAAGTGATTGCGATAGAGGTGTGAAAAGTGATGGTGGATGGTGAGTGCTGTTAGGGTGCCTCCCAACAAGCGCTGAATTTAATGTCCCCAGCTGGACTCAGAATGAGGCAAAGAATTAGTTACCCTCCAGCAGGGCAACGGTTTCTCCAACGGGGGCAGGTTCATGAGTCAGATAGGGTTTCAAACGCTGCCCGTTGACCGTAAATTTACGCCCAGATTTGGGATCTTCGATTTCGACGGCCCCATTGGGGAATGGTCTTGAGACCAGAAAAGGACCAGTCCATTTGGACTTTAATTTCCCAGGAATGAATTTGAGTCGGGCATTATAGAGCCAAACTTGCTGAGATGGCTCAAATTCCTTCCGCCGAACATGGCTGTCGTGAAAAGCCTTAGTGCGCTGTTTAAAGGTTAGAGCAGAATCATAGGCTTCACGACGGAGCTCTTCCAGCTCTTGGAGTTGGAGTTTCCTTTCTCGTTCACACAAGTCTGGGTCGAGGTTACATTGGCGAACCGCCCAATAAGCGCGGTGCTCCAACTCCACAGGCAAATGACAAGGCTTCCCGTAAATGATTCTATAAGGAGACATACCAAGGGGAGCCTTGAAGGCGGTCCGATACGCCCAAAGTGCGTCAGTCAGCTTGTTGGACCAATCCTTACGGTCAAGCCGAACCATTTTCTGGAGAATCTGCTTGATTTGCCGGTTCGACACTTCCGCCTGGCCGTTCGTCTGAGGATGATACGGGGATGCGATACGATGGTGGACTCCGTACCTCCTCAGAAGTGCCCGAAAAGAAGCATGGGTAAAGTGGCTTCCTCCATCCGAGATAATGGCCCGAGGGATCCCAAAACGCGCAAAGATATGGTCCTTGACGAATCGGGTGGAGATAACATGGTCAGCACGGCGCGCGGGAATAGCCTCGATCCATTTTGAAACAAAGTCGACGGCCACGAGGATGAATTCGAAGCCGTTGGATGGAGGAAAGGGACCCATGAAGTCAATTCCCCAGATGTCGAAGATTTCCGCAGCTAGGATGTGTTGCAAGGGCATCATGTCACGATGTGCCATTGACCCTAATGACTGGCACCTAGTGCAATGTTTGGCATAATTGTGCGCGTCCTGGTGAAGGGAGGGCCAAAAGAAACTGCACTGCAACACCTTGGCTGCAGTTTTCCTCCCAGAGAAATGGCCTCCACAGGCCTGATCGTGGCAGAAGGATAGCACACTGGGGAACTCACTGTCTGGAATACAGCGACGGATGATTTGATCAGCACCTATCCGAAAAAGAAGTGGATTATCCCAGAAATAATACTTTGCTTCTGCCATGAGACGCTCGCGCTGGTTTTTAGGCCAGCCACGTGGAAGAGATCCAGAAGCAAGGTAATTGGCAATGTCGGCATACCACGGTCCACTTGCCACATTTATTGCCAATAGGTGCTCATCAGGAAAAACTTCATTAATTGGCAGAGTAAGTCCAATATGGTCAGGGTCCAGTCTGGAAAGGTGATCAGCCACAACATTCTGGGCTCCGACCTTATCACGAATCTCAATGTCAAATTCCTGGAGCAGAAGGATCCAACGAATCAGTCTAGGCTTGGCATCCTTCTTGTGCATGAGATGGCGAATGGCCGCGTGATCAGTGAAAATAATAACGTGAGAGCCTAGAAGGTAAGAACGAAATTTTTCCAGCCCAAAGACGACTGCCAGTAGTTCCTTTTCAGTGGTAGTATAATTACGCTGGGCCTCGTCCAACGTCTTACTGGCGTAGTATACCACGAAGGGGTGTCTATCGCGTCTTTGTCCCAGGATGGCTCCGACTGTAAGGTCTGAAGCGTCACACATAAGTTCAAAGTCGAGGGACCAATCAGGCGGCTGGAGAACAGGGGCCTTGGTGACAGCATTACGCAGCTGCGTAATGCTGTCACCAAGGGCTGCGTGAATGCTTGTATACAGTCAGGGCCCATGTCGAAGGGCACGTCGGTTGATAGGAGGTGAGTTAAGGGTCGAGAAATTTTGGAGAAGTCTTTGATGAACCTCCTATAGAAACCGACGTGTCCCAAGAAGGAGCGGATTTGTTTGACAGAACCGGGCACAGGTAAATCAGCAATGATATCGAGCTTAGCTCTGTCAACCTCGATACCCCTATCGGAGATGATATGTCCAAGAACAATTCCCTCGTGCACCATAAAATGACTTTTTTCCCAGGAAAGCATGAGGTTTACATCAATACATCTCTTAAGGATGTGAGTCAGGTTGGCAAGACATTCGTCGAAAGATGGTCCAAGGACTGAAAAGTCATCCATGAAGACCTCGAGAAAGTCACCCACCATGTCATGAAATATCGCCAGCATGCATCTCTGGAAAGTTGCTGGCGCGTTACAAAGTCCGAACGGCATCCTTCTAAAGGTGAAGGTGCCGAAAGGGCAGGTAAAAGTGGTTTTCTCTTGGTCTTGGGGGTCTATTGCCACCTGGTTATATCCTGAGAATCCATCCAGGAAGCAGAAAAATTTATTTCCCGCTAACCGCTCCAGGATTTGGTCAATAAATGGTAGCGGGAAGTGATCTTTCTTGGTTGCAGCATTGAGTTTCCTATAATCTACACACACTCTCCAAGATGTAGGAGTGCGTGTAGGGATGGATTCGCCCCTGTCATTGACACGGATGGTGAGTCCTGCCTTTTTGGGCAAAACGTGAATCGGACTCAGCCAGGGGCTATCGCTGATCGGGTAGATTATACCCGCATCCAGCCACTTAATGATTTCATTCTTAACGACCTCCCGCATGTTAGGGTAGAGACGTCGCTGCATCTCGCGAGAAGGTCGAGCCTCCTCCTCCGTATATATACGATGAGTGCAGTAGGAGGGGCTAATACCAGATAAGTCTGATAAAGACCATCCAATAGCTGCCTTGTGTTCTAGGAGGACCTTAGTTAGTTTGCACTCCTGCTCCATGGTTAATTTTGAACTGATGATTACAGGGAGCGTTTCATTTGGTCCCAGGAAAACATACTTGATGTATTAGGCAGCACTTTTAGCTCGGGAGTGGATGGGGAAGGATCTGGCATTTCTTGGGACGAGAGTGTCCCAGACGGGTAGGAGAACAAGTTAGGAGGAAGAAACTGGCCTTCAGATTGGCCAAGAAGAGGGGCTTCTTGGATAGATGGATCCAAAAATGAATAGCCCCAGTGAGAAGTATATGGGCTCAAGGTCCCAGTGTGGATTTGTAAATCTGCCTGATTTGGCGGGGAAGAAAGGGCAATTCGATCTTCATGAGTGTGGACCGACAGTGAGTAGCCCAGATATGACTCAGACCACGAGGTATGGGAAGCGGAGAAAACCTCGTCAGAAGTCTGGCCAGGAGAAGGTACTGGACAAGGGAGGGATTGGGGAACGTCACAGTATGCGTTGGTCAGGCAGTTATCAGTGTTTATAGGTAATCCGCAGCAGTCCGAATAGGTCCCAATTAGTCCGATACATGCGCTGACGGCCATGTCCTCGTCAGACGTGTCATCCTCAATGCAATCGCAATCAAAGTTCTTGCTGCCTTGAATATGTTAAGCTTGAGCTTCTCAGATCCAACGGCAATCTCAATACAGCCCGACTCGCAGTCGATGTGGGCGCGGGCTGTGGCCAGGAAAGGTCGACCGAGGATGATCGGACAATCAGAAAGTGAACTAGGAACTTCCATATCTAAAACAAGAAAGTCAACAGGAAAACAGAGACTGTTGACCCTAACCACCACGTCTTCCACCACACCCTTCGGGATTTTGACAGAACGATCTGCCAACTGTAACGTGACAGGGGTGGGTTTCAGATTTCCCAAGGAAAATTTTTTGAGCATGATGGTCGGTATGAGATTGATGGAAGATCCTAGATCAAGCAAGGCACGGTTAAAACTGCAGCCTTGGATGCTACAGGAAATCAGTGGTGTGCCCGGATCTTTCTGCTTCGGTGGTAAGTTTGACAGTATAGCACAACTCGCATGAGGCGAGAGAACCACCGGATTCTTAGTCTTCTTTGACTGTCGCCTGGGTGTTGTGTAGTCTTTGAAAAATCGAGCGACAGTAGGTATGTGGTCGATTGCCTCGAGCAGGGGTACCTTGATTTCTACATCCCTGAACAAATTACGTAGGTTGTCAAAGGCCTACGTATTTTTATTTTTGCCTTTTGGCTCCCTTAGTAGAGCCTCAGGGAATGGGACTAATTCTGGCACAAGTTTTGGTGCATCATCCTCTCGCGAATGCGGTATGCATCCCGAATGAGAGGGCGAAGAAGAAGATGGGCCAGGATCAGGTCGAGGCGGATCGACGGTCTGCTTACCGCTCCTTGTAGTGATAGCATTGGACAATGCGGGTCCAGTGGGATCATACGGTGGAGGAGGGTTTGCAATGGGGATATAAGAGTGTGGTACTGCAGCAGGATTAGCCTGAAATCCCGGTGGAATGCTCGGAGCTTGCAGAACTTGATTAACCTATCCCTATGAAGGTCATACCTGTGGTTGAGAACCACGGGGCACGAAATTTCGTGGGTTTGGAACAGGTTGGGCGGGAAGAGTGCCCTGAGATCGAGTCGCCATGCATAGTTGACTGATCTCGACGTTCTGCTACGCCAATTGGTGCTGAAGAGAGGTTATGTTCTCTTCATGGCGCTTTGACTTTTCCGTCATCATTCGCATCAATTTGTCAAGAGGGCTTGATGCGTGTTCAGTTTGTGGTACGCAAGGGCCTGATGGCGGATTTGCCATAGGATTAAACTGGACCCTTGGGATGACGGGTGCGGACGGTCGCATTGGTCCACTCGCGGGGTTTTGGCGCTGCGGGTTGTTGGACCATGCGAAGTTCGGATGATTACGCCACCCTGGGTTATAAGTGGCAGAGAACGGGTTGTTCCCCAGGGCGCAAGCATCTTCTATGCCAGAAGACGCGTTCGCATGTAGATATGCGTCTGAGCACACGGAGGCTTGGTCCTCCGTGTCGAAATACTGGCTTGCAGAAGCCAGTTCCACATGACTTACCGAGTCGCTTGGCGCGACACTCGGTAAGGAAGGTCTAACGGGGTTTCTCGGGATAAGCCTGGTATTAGAAGAACTTGGATTGTGACGAAGTGGTGAAGAGGTGGTGTTTGCCATAGATCGGGCGGGGTTGGCCAGAAGCTCGTCCAGCTTCTAGTGCACGACGGAGACTTCATCCAGTTTTTGTGCAATAAGGCTTAGATCAGTGGATGAATGGGAGGGTCCCGTGTCAACTTCGTGGACATTTCCGGGCTGGCTGGTACGATTAAAGGTGACAATGGAAGCATTGTTCATCGAGTTTTCACTCATATTTTCAAACAGCTCGAATGCTCCATTCTCGTCTTTATTCATAAAGTTCCCTCCGCAGGAAGCGTCTGCAATCTGCTTCAAAGTCTCATTTAGCCCATAGTAGAAAATCTGGGCTATATGCCACTTAGGCAGACCATGGTGCGGACACTTCCTGAGGAGGTCGTTATACCTCTCCCATGCCTCATGAAATTGTTCGCCGTTTTGTTGCGTAAATGAAGTGATAGCACGGCGAAGCGCATTGGTCCACCCGATTGGGAAGAACTTCTTGAGAAACGCTGTTCGCATCTCTTCCCAAGAGTGGATGGTTCTCCCAAGGGTGCGTAACCATTGCGACGCTTTATCCCATAATGAAAACGGGAACATCTTCATGAGGACTGTAGATAACCCAACATTTCTTGGTTTAACGGTTTCAGCAAGTCGGGTTAGGTCTTCCAAGTGGAGAAATGGGTCTTCACTTGCAAGACCATGAAAGTGAAAATTGATTAGGCCAATTATGTTTGGTTTTAATTCAAAGTCGTCCCCGCCCATGGGGACCCGAATTTGTCCTATGGTCTCTGTAGCAGCGGGATTCTGATAAGAGCTAAGAGACCTAGGCTCCTCCCGTTCGGGAGGGTTCTGCATTTCCTCCAATGTTTCTCGAATGGCTTCGATTTGCTCATTATACATTTCCATTTGGGCTTGGAGGCAGGTTATGGGATCTAAGGCTCCACCACCTGGTGGGTTCTGAGGGCGGTTTCCTCCCTCGGGATTTGGGGGTGGGCGTGCAGCCATGTTTGTGGAGGAGGAGGACGATTCGACTTGTTTTCTAGATTTATCAGTCAATTCAAATAGTTCAGGGCTTTGTGACCTCCTCCCAAACATGCACTACCGCAGGAAGAATTGGGGAGATGAGAAGGGAAAAGGGATGAGAGAAATGACGCCGCAAAGGTACACTTGATTACAAATCAATACAGTCAAGTTCCTAACCTCTACAGTGTGCCCTTAGACCTAAAGATCTAAGTTACCTACTATCACGAACTACGGAACCGAATGCGAGCACCGCGGAACCACCGGGCCAGATTGAAAGGCCGTTTGCCCCAGTCTTAGACACCCGATAGCACGCGGGAACTCTCACCAGCACGTAGTCGCTACACACAGGTAGTTAGACCTCCAATCCTTAAAAAGGGTCAAGTTACTACCAATTTTAATTAGAGGCTTAGGGTCAAGTGCTTTTGGAATGTGAAGGGCGTTGTTTACGGGTAATGCCCAAGTGATTGATTTTAAGAGTGTGTAAGAACAAGCATGCAACGGGGAAATCTCCCCGAATTGAAGTTTTTATTGGCCAATGGTTTTTAGAGTTCAGCCTTAAGTAGTATGAATTTTAGGGTTTTGCTGAATTACCAATTCAACCAATCTCCGGGTTTTGCAAGAATACAGGTTTTCTTTCTAAAGGCCAAGAAACCCTTCTTCAATTATCAGTTAGTTAATGCATGCTAAAATGCAATGGGCTACCCTAAATGGAGATTTCTATGTGTGGATGCGCGAATCAATTTTATACCAATGTGAAAGGGAGCCAAAGCACTTCAATTCAAGTGCTCCCAATCACCAGAAAGATATCCACACACAAGGCTTCAACCAACAGATAAAGAAACTAAAATTGTTGGGGTTGAAGTATTCAGGATCGAATCACAAGCAAGTTTGAAAAGTCGTGGTGGGGTTGGAATCAACTCAATTCCAAATCTCCCCACCAAAAATGTGATCCTGAATTAAAGATAAGTGAGGCAAAAGAGGGATACAAGCAATCTTTTTCTTTGCCTCAAAGAATACTTCCCACGGCGAAAAATCTAAGAATCAAGATTCTCAGATTTTCGCTATGCGAAGTAAGGCGGGAAATCCCGGAGCAGTGGGAGTGAAGACAAACAATCAATCAAGTGAATTTTAATCCACTTGCCCTCAAGAAATCCCAAGAAGTTTTTCTAGTTTTTAGTTAAATTTTTTTTTTTTTTTTATTGTGGTTGCAAGTTAACCCTAATTTGATGAGAAAAGAAAACCTACTTGTTCGGCAACGTATGCGAAGCTCCAATGCGATGTCGGCGTCTTCACGCTCTCGTTCCCGCCTTGGATCTGCTCACGTCCTCGACTTCGTCAGCCTTCTTCTCCTTCCACCAGGTTCACCTGCACACCAAAAACAACAATACCTGTGAAGAGAGAAGAGACAAATTTAAAGGAATTGGATAGAAACTTACTCGAAAGTGCACTTCCCCGGCAACGGCGCCAGAAAAGTTATGATGGGTCGGCCCAAATAGGTTGTTAATATGATATTTTTATCGTTGAAATGTGTATAGTGGTTAACCTAATTCAGACCTAACCATCTCTTTACAAAATTTTTAACCTGGCCTAATTGATTTTATCTTGTCACTTTTAGGCCCAGGGTCGAACTCAGGGAAGTGGGGTTCAAGTCGAATTTCTACGTTTTCCTTAAAACGCGTCTCTTCCGTTCGTTTATTGTGTTTTTGGTATTTTTCTTATTTAGGTTTTTCTTCTGGTAATCCTTGTTTTTGAGGCACACCCTCAAAATTGTGTCCTTGGCTTTTAGCCAAAACAGAGTTTCAAAACACGCCTTGCTACTTGCAAGACGGGGTACCTGCAAATCAAAGATTATCTTTTCACTTTTATACCCTTTTTTTTCATCTTCTTACTAAGAAGGAAGCTAACAGATAGAAAGTGAATATAGTAGCTATAGATATATATTTATATGCAGTATATATATAAAGGGGTGCGGGTGGAGGTGACGATGGAGTGTAGCACTATGTCGAGTCAGTCGACGTCTAGAGAGACGCAACCAACACGACTAGTTGCCGCGTGGAGTGTGGATGGAGGATGGATGATGTATGGGATCACGCTTCCTTGTACGCGTGTATCAGGGAATATCAGCAACTGGTGTAGATATTCCCACGATACAGCGTATAGTAAATAACGTGAAAATATATGTACATATGTATGTATATAAGTAAATATATCTATATATATATATAAATGTATAGTTATATATGTATAGATATATATATAGATATATATGTGTTTATATATATATATATATATATAAGTATATATATATGTATATATATATTTATATATGTATATAAGTATATATATATATTACTATATAGATATATATATATGTATATTTGTGTATATATATGTATATAGATATGTATCTATATATGTATACAAGTATATATATATATTACTATATAGATATATATACATGTATATTTGTGTATATATATGTATATAGATATGTATCTATATATGTATATAAGTAAATATATTATATATATATGTATGTATATATATATATTTATATATATGTTACTATAAGTGTGTGAGTGTGTGTCTGTGTGTTGGTATAGGTGTGTGTGCTGCTGTAAGTAAAAAAAAAAGAGAGAGAGCGGGCGGCAGAGAGGGCGGACGCGCGCGGGAGAGATCAGCAGAGAGAGAGCGGGCGAGAGAGCTGGTGATGGCGTGCTCGGAGAGGGCGGCGGGGAGTCGGCAGTCGGTCGTGGAGGGTTGCAGAGGTTGGCAGGGGGCGGCGAGAGGGCCTGCCCGGCCGCTGCAGTGCGCGCAGCGGCCGGTCGCGGGTGGAATGGCAGAGGCAACAGAGCAGAGGCGGAGGCGGGGAACGGGCCTGCAGGCACGCGCGGAGGGTTGCGCGCCTGCAGGGAAGGTCGCGGAGGAGGCGGGGGGTGCTGCTGCTGCTGCTGTTGCCGCGGTTTAGCTGCTGCTGCTGCTGCTTCAAGCTTCGGACCTTGAAGCGGCAGCAATGGCGTGGAGATGAAAACGAAGAGAAAAGAAAACACCACGCCCACCTGCTCGTTGAAGAGCTGGGCGGTGGTGTTCCCACTGTGGTGGTGAGCACCACAGTGGGTTCTCCTGCTCGTCGGGTGCCTCCTCGACGGAGGGCCGGCGTATGGGAGGGGAGAACGGGCGAGGAAGGTGGTGGACTGCAGGGTGGCATTTTTCAGCAACTGCCCCTCTTCTCCGTCGCGAGGAAGAGCTGCGGCTTTATAGAGGAGGAGAGCATGGTAGGGAGGCATGGCAGCAGCAGGGAGAGGCGTTGGAGAGTGGCAGTTGCAGGGAGAGGCGCAGGAAGGACAGTAGGGAGAGGCGCATGGCGTGGACGAAATTCAGCCGCGGGAAGTAGAAGAACCGCGGGAAGAAGAAAGAAAGATGAAAATAAAATATGGAGAGGGGACTTTTGCAAAGAGACACTTGAAGAAAAATGTAAAAATGCAAACCATTATTTTATTCTCTTCTCTTCTCAATTAAATGCATGAATGCAATTGTTTTTACGAATGTGACTACAGGATCCTAATATGCAATGTTAATGCTAGGAAATAGCATAAGAAGGCATTATTACAGGCGTGTTTTGAGGTGCAAACAATGGGCTCCCTTCGTGAACCCCTCACGCCTAGCAATTGAAGACCTAGCACTCTACTGCAGCAGCAATTGAGGGTGACACTCCCTGCGGGTGCATGCGAGGCGGGTGGGACTTTTAGTCCAACCTTGGTAAGTTTAGAGCGAGTGGAGTGGTATAAATTATAAAAGTGTCTGGGGCTTATCGCCTCTTGACATGGGGTGAGGTCCCACTCGCCTCCCCACACCTCGTCCGCAATGCACTCCTCCGCGGACCTTGTAGCCTAACTCGATAACCCGTGCACTACTTGCACATTACCAACATTGGTGCGCTTGGTCTCGGGCATGCTAAGCTAACCCATTTACCCGAGATGGCTCTGGGAGAGCGAGCCTAAGAGAGAAAATAGAGAGAGTTCATGGGGGAGGGTAGTGGTAGGTTTTGCACTTGCAGGGAAAGGAAGAAGAGAGCTAAAGTGGAAGGAGGAAGCTGAAGGCAGAAGACACGGCAAGGACTGAAGAAGGAAGTAGTGGCTAAGGGTGAAGTCACTAAGGAAGAAGGAAGGAGAGGAAAGCTTCAGCAAGCAAAGCTAAGGAAGAAGAAGGCTCGAAGCAGAGAAAGAGAAATCAAAAAGAAAAAGAAGCCATTGCCAGCAAGCAGAGGAAAGGAAGAAGAAGAAGAAGAGAGGAAGAAGAAGTCAAGGCCAGAATCAGAGAGATAGAAGAAGAGACGGATCAGATGAATTAGAGAAAGAAGAAGAAAGAAGAAGAGAAAGAGAAAGGTCAAGCCAGAAGCAAAGCAAAGAGAATTATCTGATTTTTACATTCATCTTCATATTTTTGAGCTTCTATATACATTGGAACCCATTTTATTGCTTCATAAATTGATTGACCATTACATTTTCATCAAGTTGAAAGTTGTGTTCTTAGCTTTCAAATCCCTATTTGCTCCCCGTGTTCGACCTCAGATTCATAGTTTTTCGAGTAAATAAACTTTCATTTGTTCTTCGAAGTGATTTCAACTATACTGCGACACATTTGTTTTTTAAACCCGATTTTGCTTTCGACGAACAATAGGTTGCCCCCTTGATGTTCTTTTCTTCTTCTTTCTTGGCCTTAGGTGTAGGTGGATATGGTTGGAAATTAAACTAAGGGAGGATGATTGTAATGTGATGGTAGATGGGGTAAATAAAGGAGTGGAGAGGTTGATGGTTGGTGCCAACCATGGTGGTATTTAAATTAGGTGGCATGGGATGAGTTCAAGGGTTAGGATTAAGGCTTAGGATGGTGGTTAATGGATGGAGGGTAGATTAGTGTCAGCACCATTTGTAGGGGTGTGTTGAGTGGTAGTTATGGTTGGGTTAGATGGGGCTGGTGCCAACAATTGGAGGGCTATGATTGGATCATTGGAAGGGTGGTTATGGAGTTAACGGCTAGGATAAGGTGGCAGGGGTTGCTTAGGTTGTTTGCCACCACTTTTAGTGATGGTTATGTGGTGGTTATGCTAGTGAAGAGGTAAGTATAATTGGTGCCAAAATATGGTTTCTAGAAGGAGGGTTTTTGGATGGAAAAGGGATGGTGGTGATGGGTTGGAAGGAGATGTGTAGGGTGGGGATGGCTTGGTGTTTGGTGCCAGTTGGAGGGTGCTTAAAGGATGCGATGGCACCAAAATGGAGGTGCCTTTTGGAGGTAGAAATGGGTTGAGGCGATGCTTCCATGGTGGCACCACGTTGGAGTAGGTGTAGGTGAATGTAGGTGGCATGTTTGGTGGAGCTAAGTAGGTTGAAATTAGGGATAGGTTTTGGTGGCCAAGGAAGTGGACTAGCTATGATAGAAGATGAGTAGTGGACAGAGGAGGCAGAGTTAGGGTTTTGGAGGAGTTAAGGAGGAGCTACATCTGAGCTGTACTGAATTTGATCGTTGCTAACGAGAGCTCCATGGAGCTCTTTAGCTAGCTTGGCTAGCTAGTTCCTTGCTAACTACTAAGCCAAGCTAAGATGAGTTGGCTTCTACTATTGTGAGCTGAGGTGGGCTAGGTCTGGTCTTCCTGGAGATTTCTTTTCTATCTGGAGTAGCGAGCTTAGGTTAGCTAGCTAAGCTCAACTAAGTTTAGCTTGGTTGAGTTTCCGAGAGTTGAACTTGACCTAATCTGAGCTAGTTGGGGACTTCTTCAACTGACTAGGCCAAGCAAGTTGGTGGCAATTGCTTGTCCTAGTCTGGTAGAGCTTCCAGTGAACTGTTTTAAGCTGGAGGAGTTGGAATGGAGCTAGAATCAATTATCTTAAGCTAGTTTGAGCTGCCATCCAACTAAGGTGAGCTGAATGGAGCTGAGGTGAACTAGCTTGAGTTGCCATTCAGCTAAGATGAGCTGAATGGAGTTAAGGATGAGTTGATCCAACTAGAAGGAGTTGGGATCTGACTGGGATGAGCTAGATATAGTTGAGATCCAGCTGATGTGAGCTTTTCCTTCATCTTCTTCCTTCTTGAGTGCCAAGGTTTATGGGATTTGGCTCTTTGTCTATCCTTGGCACTCAAGTAATTGCATCAAAAACACAACAAAATGCAGTGCATACCTATCCTAGGTGAATGCCTAAGTGCATCCTGAAAATCCATTTGTGGATTTAAAATCCTAAGAGCTGGATCTATTTTAGGGCATAAGAATGATGATAAACTGGCATTTATGACTCCCCCGATGTGGTGATGGGCCTCCCTATGGTTCTAAACAAATGACTAGCTTTTTCTTTCAGGGAAAAGGGGAAGATTTTCATTTACATCAAATCATCTTGGAGGTTAGGAATTTTAATGGTCTCATTAATTGACATAAACTCTTCTATAAATTGAAAGGGATCTTCATTATTGTTGCCTTTAAAGTGAGGTGGGAGTTGTATAGTAGAGTGCTTTGATCTCAAAGTGGGCATCTATAGGTAGGACCCTAAGATATGGTTGGTTTCTATACTAGGTAGGGTTGTAAAATTCCCTCAAGGGTCTATCTTGCGGGTTTTGGATATGTAGAATCTCAACAAGCTCCTGAATCTGAGTCTGATGATTCTATTGAAATTGGTTCAACTGAAGTTGTAGATTTTGGATCTAAGCTTATGGATCCATCTAATTCGAATACTGATTTGGGTTGGCATGGTCAGCCATCAGGTCAAGATCAGATTCTGAGTCAAATGTAGAACTGGATTCACCGAAAATCAGTCTCGTCCTTGGTTCTGCTTGCAGAGGTGGTACCAACTACGGATTTTGTGATCTAGTTTCATGCGTACACTTGGAAGAGATTTAGAGATGCAGTGAGAAGAGGAGAAAGAAGTGTGTACACAATACAAGTAATCAAGTCTAGCCCTAAAGTGTTGCACCTATTGGGCTTTGTGCAAATTTCATTGACCCTAGTTAATTGTTCTGATCCTTGAATTAATTGGCTGGCCAGAAGAGTGGGACCCCTAGGACACCCCTCATAATGGAATACCATTAGAGGTTAATGCAGTTACTATGAGTGCATACGGAGCTTGTAAGATCTAATGTATACACTAGATGGGGGTGAATAGTGTGTTCATATGAAAATGTATAATTTAAAGAACATTCACCACAAGTCAAAATATGTAGCAAACTAGAAAAATCACACTTGTATTTTAGCGTTGAAACCCTTCTAGGTAAAAACCACTACCTAAGCCTCTTAATTTAGGATTTTATGACTAGTCGACACTAGTCCAATTCAGTAACGCACCACTTCAACAAGGATGGCACAACTTTACAAAAAGACTTCTGCTCTTTTACACCTTACTAAGAGAAGAAACAACAGGACTCCCAAAGCAACTTGTATTCCAAATCAAAATAGCAAGAATATAAGATGTAATAATGAATCCTATGGAACCTCTGGAAAATAAACAAACCGAGTTATTTTGAGATTGCATAGGAGCATTCTTTAAAATGCAATGGTTCCATGCATAGAAGCATGAGAGCACGAGAAGGAATGAGAGAGTTTTTCTTTCTGAAAGCTCCTTGAGGTGTGTTTAGAGGTGGGGTTGTCATGCCAGGGAATTGCAATTTTGAATACTTTCATCATAGTATAGTGTGAAAACATGTCGATAACTAAATATAGCAAAACTTTGTTAAGTCCTGATCGAACTTGGGGAGGTAGAGATATGCGACTTGATTTAATACCGATCTAATCTAACTAGAACTAAAATACTAAGCAAGATCAATATAAGATATAAAGCAAATCAGCTCCATTCAGATAATAATCAGGCAAGTTTCCATCTAGTTGAATGCTTGACAAGAAGAATAGCTAAAACTAAATTAGAATAAGAATAAAAGCTACTAGAAGAATAAAAAAAAAAAATTATCTATTCTACTAGAACAAGGGCATCAAGGGTGGCCCTTGGTGGCCTCTAGAGAGGCATGGGGGAGCAGTGATTACTCTACAATTATGAATGTTAATATAATCAATTAGAGTCAATTTCGAGGGTACTTGTGCGATAATGTCATATTATAGTAGGCTTGGGAGCATTGCATGCATATTGCATTATCTTTACATTTAAATTGCTTAGAATCAATGTTTAATGACCTCATGTACAAGACCATTTTGGAGCAGGTCTTAGATGAGCAAGCTGACTATATAGATGGATCCAGATAGACGAATGGAGTCCAATGGACTCAAAATCACCTCAATTTGACTTTCGTAACTCCCACAACAAGTTCGAGGAAGGCCAATGGCCAGGGGTCAATATGACATTCCTACGAGCTTTGGATGAAAAATTCGATCATGCGGATGGATCCGGAGTGACGATCGCAATCTGAAAATGCGGGAATCATCTCCACCCGAGCACCGTGGCATCCTCTACAATAGAAGGAAGATGGATGGCCCAGATGGCACCACATGGTGCCATCCTAGCCGCCCAACACCACCCATCAGTGACTACAAGAGCACCATCATCTTGCACCATAGCCATTGGATCAAGATCCAACGGCTGAGGTTCTCCTGCACCCACAACTCCCATACCATCTTCCCGAGACTTCGGGCGGCAAGGCACAATGGTGGAGGTTTTAGCTTCCAAGGGAGGGGCGTGGGTTCGAATCCCCACATCTCCCCCAAATTTGCAATTAGGAAATGGCTCAGTAGCAGCGGCAGTGCATGCATAGTGTGTGCGTGTGCATGAAGCAGCTGCGCAGTGCCAGCACACACGTGCGGCATGCATGCATGACACGCCGCGAGGGGCATGCGAGCTAGCATGTGCATTGAAGGTACAAGGGTAGGGGCTATGGTGACCCTTGCAACGGGTCTATAGATATGTTTTGAATGTCACTATTGCCCCGAGGATGAATTTTGGCCCTCTCCTCAACTATGAAAAGGGACCTACCCCCACCTATTTGTGTTATCTTCTACCTAAGCAATTCCACCACTCCATAAAGCTCCCGAGAAAGGTTGTGAAGACACCGAGCCAATGAGCAATGTCCTGCCACCGTCGTGGCTATCTCGACGCCATCCACCGCCTTACATTTAGTTTTAATTCTTTGTTAGTTGTAGTCATTCCTTAGATTCAAGCATTCATCTATATTTGGTTGAACATGACATTTGATAATTGTTCTCAACGATTTTGTGCGGATTTAAAGCGTATTACATTGTAGTATAACCGACAAAACGTTTAAACAAATATAATGAATTTTATTACTCGAACAACTAGAGTATCCGAGGTCGAACACGGGGAGCAATCTCAGTACTTTGTAAAACCAAAGAATACAACTGTTAAATGCAAATATAATTGATTCAAAGAGAGAATTTTAAAAAGGATTTGTGAAAAAAAAAGTAGAATTGGACGTCTAATTTCTGTATCAGACGTCTTAAATGTGATCTCTCTTTCTCTCTTCTTCTCCTTTCTGCTTCTGTATCTTCCTTCTTCTCCTTCCTTGCCTTTCTTCTTTCTTCTTCTTTTTCTTCTGATCTCTTTGCAGTCTTCACTTGGCCTCTTCTTTGTTCTTCTCTCTCTTCTGCCTTGTCTTCCTTCTTCTTCTTCTTCTTCTCGGCGAAGACTTCTCCTTTCACTGCTACATCGCCTCTTCTTTCTTCTCTTCCTGTTCTTCAGCTGCTAAGTGTTCGCTGCCTCGGTCACTTCTTCCTTCCTGCACACACCACACAGTAGCAAAAACCTACCCCCATCCCTCTACCCAAGCGTCTCTCTTTTTCTCAAGCAGTTCACTCAAGCACACTCTCCCAGAGCCACACGGGTATCGGGTCGGATTCGCACCTGGGACCAGGCGCACCGGCAAGTGGTGATGTGCGAGGAGTGTGTAGGTTTAGGTCGGGTCGGATCCGCCAGATCCACGATGTCAAGCCACGAACGAGGCGTGTGGGGGCAGTGAGGGACCTCACCCCTGTGCTTACGGAGGCAGTAAGAAGAAAACACAAAAACAATTTATAGGATACCTGAGTTTTGCAATCCCACGATGATGGACTATCTGGTCGGTCTTGCCTTCACGCGCGCCCGCAGAGCTTTCGTCACTCGATTGCCCAAGTTGATGGCTCCTCTGCGCGACTGGCTGGCCTCGTTCGCTACGCGAGCTTCGCGAGAGTCTGCTGCACCTGCAGCCTCGGAAGCCTGATGCCTGAAGCTGCTCCAAGGTCCCTGCTGCTTCGGCTGTAAATGGCGGCTGGAGCGTACACCTGACATCCAGCAGAATAGCCTATAGGCCCAATCAGAATAGCTGGAAACCTTCGCCGTAGCACGACGAAGGCGGTGGGCGATGCTGCAGGTTGCAGGTCGGCCTAGGCATGCGTGCCTAGGTCAACCTGTGGCCGAAGAGGGTGGGTTGGTCGGGGGGTGCTTATGGAGGTCTAGAGTGGCAGTGATGGGGTGGAATGGGTTCCTGGTGGTGAGGCGAAGCTCACAAGGGGGTTGGCGAGCCGTGTGGAGGGGCGGAGTGGTGTGGGCAACTCGCCGGAGGGTAGTCGGAGGCGAGAACGATGGAGGTGGTTAGGTACTGTCGAGGGGTAATCAAGTAGAATAGTAGGGGGAAAAGAGAGAGGAGAGGATGGAGAATATATATGGGGTTGTCTGGAAGGAAGGGAGGCGGTGGAGAGGATGGCTCGTAACTGCCGTCGTCGAGGAAGAAAGACCCTGAGGGAGGAAGCAACGACGAAGATGAGGTCAGGAGCACGCGCGCGGGGTACAGCGCGATGCTGGAGGAAGAGGCAGAGAGGACTCTACTGCTGGTATGGCAGCAGAGCGACGAGAAGGAGGGGAGGAGGTCGTCGGAGCTTGTGGGTCGTTTGGCCGGAGATGGGAGAGAGGGAATTTGGAGGGGATCTCCGTCGAAATCACGCTTGGGTCCTACGACAGGGTCTGGGGGGTGTTTTATAGGTGCTGGCCACTCCTATCAGTGCGTGGAGAATGCGCAATTAGGTCTGCCGGCTCACCGGAGTTGGAAGGAAGGTGGATACCCAAATCCCTCGTGCATTCGCATGAGAGATTGGGTTCACACCAGTGATTGTAATTGGCTTTATAAGGAAGGGAATTCCTCAGAGACTCCCCTTCCATTTCTGGGAGGGAATCTCTGAGGGATTAGAGAGAAATCCCTCTCTGAACCTCGTCGAAGCTCGGTTCTACCCTAACAATGGCGGCAGGACCGGATTGCAAAGGGGGCAAAGAACTTGGGGGGCTCTTTGCAAGGATATTCAAAAGATAGGGACCTATTTGTGATTTGGGTGTACTAAATTGTAAAGTAGGTCAGGATGACCTCTCCTTAGGTCCAAATTTTGGTATAAACCTAATTTGGACCTAAGGAATCCAATGGTGAAGTTGGATTTCAGGTTTGACCTCGTTTGACTGGACATTTTGCGTAAAAAGCCAAATTTGGTTAATTGAGGAGCTAGGACCCTAATCTAGGTCAGACTAGGTTCCAAAGGCCAAATTAAGTGTTCTAAACCCTAGAGGATGTTTTTCCATGATTTTTAGAGGGTTTACTCGATTTTTATCCAGACCGGAACCTTGTTAATTTAAGCGGGTCTGTTTTAGGGTTACCAAGTGTCATTTAGTTCTTAGATTGCACATAAACCCATTTCTGATTGACTCAACCCTCTTTTTATCTTATTTGGACCATTTGACCTATGTTTTGCTTCTGAGAAATCCCGTTTATGTACTGCAATGGTAAAATTGCAGTTCAAACCTTTATTTCATGTTTTCTTCTCAGAGCACTTGTTCCTTCAGTTAAGCCTTCTTCTAGGTTATGTAGGAGCTTTTATCTTCTTTATTGGGTCAAAATGAGCTAGTTATGGCTCATGATGAGGCTCTCATCATACCCCCATGCCTAGCTTTTGCTAGTCCCTTAGCAAAATTTCAAGGTTTTAACTTCCGTTCTAGACCCTGAATGTCTGTCAATAATGATAAGTGCTTCTTCTTTTGTGATTAGGTAGGAATGCCGACAATAGGTCTGGAGGTATTCAAGTACCAACCAAAATCCGGACCTGTTCTGCTTTGGCCTCAGTCCTCCGCAAAGGTTTCTACGGCCCACAGAAACTATCCTAGGGTTTGTTGGACTCCGTGGTTAAAGCACCCGTGCTTGAGACATTTTTAGCCTAAGTTCAGTTTGCAGTGTGTTTTTTTTGTAAGAGAGAGATAGAAGATTTATTTTTTTGGAGAGCTTTTCTCACTCTTTTCTTTTTATTTCTAGCTTCGGATTAGCTTCTCAACATGGTCTGTATCGGATTCCTCGTCCCCATCATCAATCCTCAAGGGTCCCTGGCTTTCGAGATTTCCAGATAATCCCGCCCATGGCGTTCGGTGGTCGAATCCAGACCCTGGCGATCGACATTTCGTGATAATGCCGCCCATGGTATTTGAACCAATAGAGTGCTTACGTGCCCCCAGTAGGATATTTAAATATCCTAAGAGACAAGCACCGAGGAGACGATATGTTGTTACGCATCTTCGAGGGGAATTTCCCGCCTCTCCACGCTGGGAACTTGTCCAAATCAATTTGTGTTGATTGACCGCTCCTAATCTAGGTGACTTTTTCATAACATTAAACGCTTTTTGCGTGAATTGGATGTTTATGCGCACTGAAACAGACTATGTGTGAATTTGGGTGCTTAGGTTACCGAATCCCGCAAACCGGAGGTTAGTTAACGACGCCGAATACTTCCTAAGCCTTAGACCTAATACTTAAGTTTCGCATTTTCCTCAACCTCTTGAGGATTATCCAGATTTTAACAGATACGCGAATTTTTAAGCTAACAAATCTAGCCCGAGAGGTCTAAGACCAACGTTCCCGCTAATCTCTTGTTATGTCTCCATAGCACTTTTCTTTTCCTTTTTTCTTTTTCTTTTTTTTTTTCTAGAAGTTCAGTTAACCCCTTAACCTTTTACTAATGACTATTTCTTTTTATTTTCATTTTGTGCTCTTTTTTGTCATTTTTCTTTCTTTTCCTCCTCTCATTTGTATGACCCTGAATTGTTCTTCCCCTCTATCAAGTCTCTTTTTTTTTTTTTTGTGAAACCCTTTCTTGATATGAATTTTCTGACATTTTGCACTTTCGTATCCCCCCCATGCCTAAGATTTGCAATGTCCCCATTGTAAATTAGATGGGTTCGAATTTAGCTTAGTTCATGTATTAGGATAGGTGTGTGGTGAGTGAATGGGTCGAAGTGACTTGTTGCGAACGATTTCTAATCTCGGGTAGGTATACCTGAGGTGAAGCCGGCTGTTTTAATGGATGAACCCTAAAGTGCAATATGAGTTCCGCATAGAGATGTCAGAAACGATTTTGGGTTTTTCAAAGAATGACGGGTTGCCTCCCGTTAAGCGCTGAGTTTTACGCCATCAGCTGGGCGCAATGAGCTCAAGAGGAATGGAGGGTAAAGGATGACTCAGCCAAATCTATATCGGTCATGTCAATGAACGGCTTGAGTCTCTGATCGTTCACGACAAAGGGTTCAGAATCGTGGCTGAGTGGGCTGATTTCAATGGCTCCATTTCCAAAGATTTGTCGGACTAGGTAAGGTCCGACCCACTTGGATCTTAGCTTTCCTGGGAATAATTTGAGTCGGGCATCAAAGAGTAAAACTTTTTGACCAGGATGAAAGACCTTTCTAGAAATGTGTTTGTCGTGAAAAGCTTTAACCCGTTCTTTGTAAATTCGCGAGTTCTCATACGCGTCATGGCGTAATTCATCGATCTCGCTCATTTGAAGTCTTCTGTGGGTTCCAGCCTTAGAAAGGTCGAGATTACAGGTCCGTACTGCCCAATAGGCTTTATGCTCCAATTCGACGGGGAGGTGACATGCCTTCCCGTACACTAGTCTGAAGGGACACAATCCTAATTGGGTCTTGTGGGCGGTCCTATAGGCCCACAATGCTTCCGGAAGCTGAGAAGACCAATCTTTTCTATCAGGTCGAACAGTAACCTGAAGGATCTTCTTGATCTCTCGGTTAGATAGATCAGCTAGACCATTAGTTTGGGGGTGGTAAGGAGTAGAGATTCGGTGTGACACCCCGTATTTGGTCATCAGTGACCTGAACTGAGCATTTGTAAAATGGGTCCCTCCATCGAAAATTATAGCACGCAGAATCCCGAACCTCGAGAAAATGTTTTGATGAAGGAATTTTATAACGACTTTATGATTGTTAGTTCAGGTCGGAATGGCTTCTATCCACTTTGAAACATAGTCAACTGCGAGTAAAATTATTCGAAGCCATCCGAGGTCAGAAAGGGTCCCATGAAATCAATCCCCCAAATATCACAAATTTCACATACGAAGATCGGCTGTAGAGGCATCATGTCTCTATGGCTCATGTTGCCCAGAGTCTGGCAACGGGAACATGCCTTACAGTGATCGTATGCATCCTTGAAAATTGTGGGCCAGTAAAAGCCACACTGGAGGACTTTCGATGCGGTTTTATGTCCAGAAAAATGTCCACCGCATGCCTTGTCATGGCAGAATGAGAGTATGTCTTTGATTTCCACTTCCGTGATGCATCGTCGGACTATCTGACCAGCACCAATGCGGAATAGATACGGGTCTTCCCATAGGTAACACTTGGCATCGGAGCGCAATTTGTCCTTTTTGGCCTTCGACCAATCGGGCGGAATCTGATGTGATGCCAGGTAATTAACTATATCGGCGAACCATGGAAGACTTGTACTGATAGTCAGGAGGTGCTCATCAGGGAAATGTTCTGTAATAGGTCCGGAAGGATCAATAATTTCAGAAGGAAGGCGGGACAAGTGATCAGCTACCACATTGTGCTTTCCTGCCTTGTCGCGAATCTCGAGGTCAAATTCTTACAACAGCAAGATCCATCGGATTAATCGAGGTTTCGCGTCCTTCTTTGCAAGGAGATGCCTCACAGCTATGTGATCCGAGTATATGATAACACGGGAACCCATAAGGTATGATCTGAATTTTTCCAGGGCAAATACTACGGCCAGCAGCTCTTTCTCAGTAACCGTATAGTTAGGCCGAGCCTCATCCAGTGTTTTGCTGGCGTAGTAAATGACCACAGGTTTCCCGTCAATTTTCTACCCCAAAACCGCTCCTACAGCGAAGTCAGATGCATCGCACATGATCTCAAAGGGTTGAGACCAATCAGGGGACTGTCGGATTGGGGCTTAGGTGACTCGGTCACGTACGATCTCAAATGCTTGAGTGCATTCCTTGGAAATCTCGAAAGGCACATCCCTGGAGAGGAGATTGGTCAGGCGACGCGCGATTTTTGAGAAATCAGGGATGAATCGACGGTAGAAACCGACGTGCCCCAAAAAAGATCGGATGTCCTTAATCGAGCTAGGCATAGGGAGCTTGGAAATCAGGTTAACCTTAGCTCGATCCACTTGGATGCCTTTCTCCGAGATTAAATGTCCCAAGACAATTCCCTCAGGCACCATGAAATGGCTCTTTTCCCAAGAAAGAACCAAATTCACCTCGATGCACCGCCTGAGTATATGGACCAAGTGTTGGAGGTAATCGTCAAATGATTGTCCAAAAACTGAAAAGTCATCCATGAAGACTTCCAGATAATCACCTATCATATCTGAGAATATGGCAAGCATGCACCGCTGAAAAGTTGCAGGTGCATTGCAGAGACCGAATGGCATCCTTCGAAACACGTACGTCCCGAAGGGGCAGGTGAATGTGGTCTTTTCTTGGTCCTCTGGATGGATTGCCACCTGATTTTAACCGGAGTACCCGTCCAGAAAGCAGAAGAATCTATTCCCCGCTAGTTTCTCGAGGATCTAATCAATAAATGGTAGTGGGAAATGATCCTTCTTCGTGGAGGAATTTAGTCTTCTGTAATCAATGCAGATTCTCCACGAATTAGCTATTCGGGTAGGAATGACTTCTCCGATTTTAGTCGTGATGATGGTAAGTCCTGCCTTCTTGGGCACCACTTGTACTGGACTCACCCAATGACTGTCGGAGATCGGGTAGATGATCCCTGCATCTAACCACTTTATGATCTCCTTTTTCACAACCTCCTGTAGGTTAGGGTTTAGGCGTCTTTGCATTTCTCTTGAAGGTCGTGAGCCTTCTTCTGTGTAGATTCGATGTGTGCAGTATGAAGGGCTTATACCAATCCAATCATCTAGAGTCCATCCAATGGCTCTACGATGTTGCAGGGGAACAGAAATCAAACGGAGTTCCTGATTAAGTGTGAGTCGAGAATTGATAATCACAGGAAATGTCTGATTTGAATCCAAAAAGACGTATTTCAGATGTTCGGGAAGGGGCTTGAGTTCCATGATAGGATTGTCAGCAGCAGCGGGTGGTTCGGGGTTTGTATCGGGAGCAATGGTAGGAGTCATAGGTGTGTCTAGATCATGTTCGCACTCCTTTGTTAGCGGTTTTTGATTCTCTAGTGGTTGATCAGGAATAATCAGGTTGTCCTCTATATGCAGTTCATCAACCACGGCTTCGACATCACAAATTTACTCTATAACCCTGCAATTAATCCCTTGTTGGGCCTTGAAAATGTCAATCTTCAGATTTTGATTCCCAAATTTTAATTCTATCTGGCCCTCTTCGCAATTTATATTGGCCCTAGCAGTGGCCAAAAAGGGTCTCCCTAATATGATTGGTGTCCCCTTGGGTTCTTAGGTGCATCCATGTCCAGTACTATGAAGTCCACTGGGAAATAAAAATCTCGTACCCTAACAATGACATCCTTGAGTATTCCTTTGGGTGACTTGATGGATCGATCGGCTAACGGCAATGTCACCTCAGTGGGTTTAAGTTCACATTCTTCAAGGTGGTCAAGGAGGGATGTAGGTATTAAATTTATGGAGGCACCTAGGTCTAGTAGGGCTCTATCAAGTTGGGTTTCACCAATTTTACAAGAAATCAAGGGAGTTCCTAGGTCTTTAGGCTTGGGTGGGAGTTTGCTCAAGATGACAGAGCTAGCTTGCTCTGACAGTACGATCGGATTCCCATCCTTGGTTCGCGGCTTACGTTTAGGTGTACATATGTCTCCCAAGAATCTTGCGTAAGCTGGTATGTGGCGAATTGCATCCATCAACGGGATGTTTATCTGGACCTGTTCAAAGATCTTGACCAGATCCTCCTCAAGAGCCGCAGGTTTGGTTGTCCTTTTTCCTTTGTCAAGGCCTCAGGAAATGGGATCCTAGCTGGTTCCTCTAGGATAGGTCCAGGTTCTTGATCTGGGACAGTAGTATCTTGGATGACTACCCTAGGGTCTTGGCGATTATTAGGCTTGGAGTGGTTCGGATAATGTGGGTCTTGTGTTGTTTTACCACTACGTGTTACAGAGTTTAATCCGGCATGATTTTGGTTTGGGTTAGGTAGGAGGGGTGGCTGCTGCTGAAATCCTGCATAAGATGTTGAAGCCTCCATCCCGTCTGGTGATGGAGTAGCAGGGGCCTGATAAATCAAATGTGCGTGGCCTGGATTTGGATTCATAACGCGCCTCTAGGTCAACACGTTATTTGGGTTGGGCAGAGGTTGCGAAGGAAGGGTGCCAGGTTGGCGGGAATTTGCTATCTGGGCCAATTGGTTGCGAACCTCTGTGATCTCGTCCTTGTGCTATTTTTGCATTGCCGTATTCGTCTTTTGAATGTCAGCCAGTGTTTGAAGGATAGGAGTCAGTTGATCCTGATTTTTCCTGGATTGGTAGGTGGGATTGGGCCGAGGCTGAGGCGGCTGATATGGATGAGGAGCTTGTGGACGGGGTTGATATGGTTGTCTTTGAGAATTTCCAGCCCACTGAAAGTTAGGATGATTTCGCCATCCAGGGTTGTAGGTATTGGAGTATGAGACATTCTGGATGGCGTTGAGGTCCTCGCAGTTCTGAGGAACCTCAGGAAAGTCAGAATACGAGGGTTCAGAGTTCCCCCAACTCGAGTAGAAGGGATCGGAGGTCACTCCGGTCTGAGAGGCAGACGGGGGTGGATATGGGCCCATCCCCATGGCAGGTTGGTGGTATATGTTTTGCACTGTTTCCCTTGCCAGAGGAGGTCGTGCAAAAGAGTTTTGCGCAGAGGTGGCTTGCTGCAAATGTCGAGTTAGCTCGTCCACCTTCTTTTCTTTAATAGAGACCTTGTCCAACCGACTGGCCATCAGTTCCAAGTCGACAGAAGTGGACAGGTCCTGCATCTCATGTGTCCCTCTTAGATTCGTCGATGCGCGGGCATTCGTCCTGTCGAATAAGCCCAAGGAATCATTATTTATGGAGTTCTCGCACATGTTTTCGAGAATCTCCCACACTGTGTTCTCGTGTTGGCCCATGATGTTTCCTCCGCATGTTGCATTGACGAATAGACGAATATCCTCATGGAGTCCCTGGTAAAAAGACTGGACTTGTTCCCACTTAGGAACTCCGTGATGGGGGCACTTTCGCATGAGATCTAGGAATCGATCCAAAGCTTCGTGAAGAGGTTCTCCCGGTTGTTGAGTGAAATGAGTGATCTGGTAGTGCAAGGCATTCGTCCGGCCAACATGGAAGAATTTTTTCAAAAATTCGGTCTGTAATTCCTCCCATGTGTTGATCGGGCGCGTCTGAGTCTGATACCAGTCTGCAGGCTTGTCCAAGAGGGAGAACGAAAACATTTTCATGAGTAGGATATCCTGGTTTTGTACATCTGACCCGAAGGTCTGGGCCAGATGCTTGAGTTGTTTAATGTGTTGGA
Organism: Thalassia testudinum; assembly: GCA_037157565.1. Classification (NCBI taxonomy): domain Eukaryota; kingdom Viridiplantae; phylum Streptophyta; class Magnoliopsida; order Alismatales; family Hydrocharitaceae; genus Thalassia; species Thalassia testudinum. Next base: position 91,622,281 of record JAZHRO010000014.1, on the reverse strand, counting down.
ATGGATCCTCAGAGTTAAGCCCATGGAACATCGGTATGGCATGAATCATATTGAGCTTCAGTTCAGAGTCAGGTCCTCCAATTGGGATTCGTACTCGGGGTTCGATTGCCACCGCAGCGGGATTATAGTGATCTCGCATCATAGGTCATTGCGGTGGGTTTACAAAGTTTTGAAAGAGATCGTTCAAGCATTGAAGTTGGTGTTCAAGGTTATTCTCCTCTTCAATGGGTTGTGCCATGATGGGAGAAGAAGGAGAATCAGGGTCTAAATCAGATGAAAGATTTATGTGGTGGGGTTGCTACACAAACAAGGGCGTCGAGACTTGGCCTCGACGAGAATGAATTTCTAAAGGAGGTCTTAAAGGTGGTCTTAAGGACCTCCTACCAAACTTGCACCGAAAGATGTGATGAGATTAGAAGGTGCTGGACCCAATCAAGACACCCAAGAATTGTTGGGTGACTATAGAGGTTCGGGGCAGATGGACCCCTGAATCAGAAGATAGTCCACCTGAGAAATACCTGGGCAGCCAGAGAGGGACAGTCCCGCAAAGACCCCTACACGGTAGAGCGTCCCCACGGGTTACAGGGTTTCCACCACCCGACCTCTCTTGTCACTGCGGTTCCAGGTAGACCAGAATGGAGACCTTGACCTCTTAAGTCTACCTTTTTTTATTTTAAGATCAAGGTGCTTAATATTCCACTTGAACTTTTAAGTATTTTGAGTGCAAAAGTGACCTAATATTAAGGTTGGTTGACCTAAGGGATCAACTTCACCTCTTGTTCCTTTGAGAGCTTTTAGGTCCTTCCTTTTATGGTTCAAATGGATTATCAGCCTGATTTGCTTAGGGTTCCTCTTGTCTAAATCGTTTCAAACACGGTTTAGGCACACCTCTTTTTCGAAAGTTTGTTTCTTTGTTTTAGAGAAGATGTGTCTCTAAAAACCCTAGCTTTGCAATCCCTAACTTGGCTCTAGTGGGTCCAATTTAGTTGCCTTAGAAATTTGCACCTAGGGCTCAATCAAGAAAGTTTTAGCCCTAGTTGCCTTAGTTGGATGAAGAGACAAAAATATGTTGAAATGAAAATCAGGCAACTTGATGAGTTACTAAATATGAAACAGGTAGCCCTAAGTTGATTTTTCTCTTTTTTTCCTTTTTAGATTGCGAGAGGGTTAAGAGAGAGGGCTTATGGAGATTACCTATTCCTTGGAGAGTCTGTTGTGCAGTTATTGTTCTTTCCTTTTTGTTTTGCTTTCCCTGCTTGAACACAACAAAAGAGAGATGTTAAGTCAGATATTAGATAGAAAAGTTGTAATCAAAAGCTTTAAAAGTGCCTGTTGCTCCCCGGCAATGGTGCCAAAATGTTCTCAACGATTTTGTGCGGATTTAAAGCATATTGCGTTGTAGTATAACCGACAAAACGTTTAAACAAATATAAAGAATTTTATTACTCGAACAACTAGAGTATCCGAGGTCGAACACGGGGAGCAATCTCAGTACTTTGTAAAACCAAAGAATACAACTGTTAAATGCAAATATAATTGATTCAAAGAGAGAATTTTAAAAGGGATTTGTGAAAAAAAAAGTAGAATTGGACGTCTGATTTCTGTATCAGACATCTTAAATGTGATCTCTCTTTCTCTCTTCTTCTCCTTTCTGCTTCTGTATCTTCCTTCTTCTCCTGCCTTGCCTTTCTTCTTTCTTCTTCTTTTTCTTCTGATCTCTTTGCAGTCTTCACTTGGCCTCTTCTTTGTTCTTCTCTCTCTTCTGCCTTGTCTTCCTTCTTCTTCTTCTTCTCGGCGAAGACTTCTCCTTTCACTGCTACACAGCCTCTTCTTTCTTCTCTTCCTGTTCTTCAGCTGCTAAGTGTTCACTGCCTCGGTCACTTCTTCCTTCCTGCACACACCACACAGTAGCAAAAACCTACCCCCGTCCCTCTACCCAAGCGTCTCTCCTTTTCTCAAGCAGTTCACTCAAGCATGCTCTCCCAGAGCCACATGGGTAGTCAGGTCGGATTCGCACCCAGGACGAGGCGCACCGGCAAGTGGTGATGCGCAAGGAGTGCGTAGGTTTAGGTCGGGTCAGATCCGCCAGATCCGCGACGTCATGCCGCGAACGAGGCATGTGGGGGCAGTGAGGGACCTCACCCCTGTGCTGACGGAGGCAGTAAGAAGAAAACACAAAAATAATTTATAGGATACCTGAGTTTTGCAATCCCACGATGTGGGACTATCTGGTCGGTCTTGCCTTCACGCGCACCCGCAGAGCTTTCGTCACTCGATTGCCCAAGCTGATGGCTCCTCTGTGCGACTGGCTGGCCTCGTTCGCTTCGCGACCTTCGCGAGAGTTTGCTGCACCTGCAGCCTGGGAAGCCTGATGCCCGAAGCTGCTCCAAGCTCCCTGTTGCTTCGGCTGTTAATGGCGGCCGGAGCGTACACCTGACATCCAACAGAATGGCCTATTGGCCCAATCAGAATAGCTGGAAACCTTTGCCGTAGCACGGCGAAGGCGGTGGCCAATGCTGCAGGTTGCAGGTCAGCCTAGGCATGCGTGCCTAGGTCAACCTGTGGCCGGAGATGGTGGGTTGGTCGGGGGGTGCTTGTGGAGGTCTGGAGTGGCAGTGATGGGGTGGAATGGGTTCCTGGTGGTGAGGCGAAGCTCACGAGGGGGTCGGCGAGCCGTGTGGAGGGGCGGAGTGGTGTGGGCAGCTCGTCGGAGGGCGGTCGGAGGCGAGAGCGATGGAGGTGGTTAGGTACTGTCGACGGGTAATCAAGTAAAATAGTAGGGGGAAAAGAGAGAGAGGAGAGGATGGAGAATGTATCTGGGGTTGTCTGGAAGGAAGGGAGGTGGTGGAAAGGACGGCTCATAACTGCCGTCGTCGGGGAAGAAAGACCATGAGGGTGGAAGCGGCGACGAAGATGAGGTCAGGAGCACGCGCTCGGGGTACAGCGCGACGCGGGAGGAAGAGGCGGAGAGGACTCTGCTGCTGGTATGGTAGCAGAGCGACGAGAAGGAGGGGAGGAGGTCTTCGGAGCTTGTGGGTCGTTTGGCCGGAGATGGGAGAGGGAATTTGGAGGGGATCTCCGTCAAAATCAAGCTTCGGTCCTGTGGCAGGGTCTGGGGTGTGTTTTATAGGTGCTGGCCACTCCTATCAGCGCGTGGAGAGCACGCAATTAGGTCTGCCGGCTCGTCGGAGTTGGAAGGAAGGTGGATACCCAAATCTCTCGTGCGTTTGCACGAGAGATTGGGTTCACACCAGCGATTGTAATTGGCTTTATAAGGAAGGGAATTCCTTAGAGACTCCCCCTTCCATTTCTGGGAGGGAATCTATGAGGGATTAGAGAGCAATCCCTCTCTAAACATCGCCGAAGCTCGGTTCTTCCCTAACAATGGCGGCAGGACCGGATTGCAAAGGGGGCGAGGAACTTGGGGGGTTCTTTGCAAAGATATTCAACAGATAGGGACCTATTTGTGATTTGGGTGTACTAAATTGTAAAGTAGGTTAAGATGACCTCTCCTTAGGTCCAAATTTTGGTATAAACCTAATTTGGACCTAAGGAATCCAATGGAGAAGTTGGATTTCAGGTTTGATCTCGTTTGACAGGATATTTGTGTAAAAACTGAAATTTGGTTAATTGAGGAGCTAGGACCCTAATCTAGGTCAAACTAGGTTCTAAAGGCCAAATTAAGTGTTCTAAACCATAGAGGATGTTTTTCCATGATTTTTAGAGGGTTTACTCGATTTTTATCCTGACCGGAACCTTGTTAATTTAAGCGGATCTGTTTTAGGGTTACCAAGTGTCATTTAATTCTTAGATTGCACATAAACCCATTTCTGATTGACTCAACCCTCTTTTTATCTTATTTGGACCATTTGACCTATGTTTTGCTTCTGAGAAATCCCATTTATGTACTGCAATGGTAAAATTGCAGTTTTAACCTTTATTTCATGTTTTCTTCTCAGAGCACTTGTTCCTTCAGTTAAGACTTCTTCTACGTTATGTAGGAGCTTTTATCTTCTTTATTGGGTCAAAATGAGCTAGTTATGGCTCATGATGAGGCTCTCATCAATAATCGATTGAATATGTTTTTGATATCTAATCCTTGCAACGAGTTATTGTGATTCTCTGACCTATCTCGCCCTCTCTCTCTTCTCTCCTTCCTTACCTCTCTCCTTCTCCATTCATTTTGCATGTGAACAAATCGGCATATTTTTGTGACATTGAAGCGAGTAAATGATTCAGAATCTTGCCTCCCTGCGTTTGACACTCAGATTCACGTTTGATAACTTTTATTTAAAATTAACATCGTAAAATGTGCTGCAACGAGCGATTTACACAAATGCATCTCACGATGGTCGGACAGCAGCAGTGCACTAAATGTGGCCTTGGTGGACGTCTCGGAGGAAGAGGTTTCCTCGGAGCAAAAGGGAGTCGGAGATGTGTGTGATAACACTGCATCGTGGGGTGATAAATATGTCAATTGGGGTCTATCCTAAGAGCAAAATGTATAGATAATACATTATAAATAGGAATAGGAGCATCGCTTGCATTGCACATCAAGATTGCTTATAATGTATTATTAACAGCCATGTGTATAAGGACATGTCAAAACAGGCCTTAGATGAGCAATCGGACTACACAGAGAGATTCAGAGTGACGAATGGAGTCCAACAGACTCGAAATCAGCCAAATCTGACATCCGGAGCTCCAGTAATGGGCTCAAGAAATCGTGACCATTGATCTGATGATCAACGGCTCACAGCGCGCCACGTGGTGCCCGCTCACCGCATCTCCATCGTCGCCCACTTCTGTCTTCACCAAGAGGATGAATCTCAATTGTGGATCTTCGATCGAACGGCTGAGAGTCGCCTACGCGCTCGCCCTTGCTGCAACAATGCAGCGAGTGCAGCGTAGCAGTCGAACGCCTCACGCTTGCACAGTCGGTGCGAGTTCGAATCGAGTTGCGCTGAAATGCGAAGGCGAAGGCACGCACCAAGGAAATTAAGCTACCTGATCAGCAGCGGATGGTGCGGATGGAGCAACGTGGTGCGATATCGCACGTCTAAGGCTGATGCCCGCAATGATGTGGGGAGCATGGGCACGATCTAGGTGTGCGCCCCATGAGAGACATCAAGCGTTCGATCCGTGATCGGACGACTCTCAAGCTGTGCACACGGATTGTGCGCGAGGAAGCACGCACGCGAGCGACTGCCAGGCAGGGGGCTTCACCGACGTTTTAAGAAGGGTTTTAGCGACATCCTGGATGTCGCTAAAACCCCTTCTTCATTTGGCAAGACCTTCTCCCTATTTAAACTCCTTCCAACCACCCATGGAAGGCATTCAATCCATTTGCAGGTGCTCTACCCCACTCTTAGCCGCCATTAGCTCTCTTTGTAATCATCGGAGATGATGAGCCACTGACGGAGCCCCCCTCCACTGCCGTGGCTACCTCGCATCTTCTTTCTCTCTCTTTTCTTCTTTATGTTAAGCTTTACTTTACCTGTGTTTACGCATTTAGCTAGTGTTGTAATTATAAACTAAAGTTGCATGTCAAGTGGAGTTGTTTTCTATCTAGTTACTTGCCCTCTTTTATGTTAAAGTTGCTTGTGTGAATGAAGAAATTCTAATCCTATTCTCTCTCTTTCTCTCTCTCTCTCTTTCTCCCTCTCTCACTCGCTTTTCACCACATATTTTCACAAGCAAAACCCCATGATTTTCGTGACATTAAGTGACAAGAAAAATCTAGTTTTCGCGCCTCCCTGAGATCGACACTCGGACTCACATCCGTTTCTTCATTTTAAAATCGATGTTGGGAGCGCAATCTATAACGACCCTTCTAAACATACGCATCCCGTGCAACGTCAGTTTTTAGCACCGTTGCCGTGGAGGCAACGAATTTATTTTGTCACTTCCATTTTACATCCATGCTCACATCGTCTAATGCCTTGTCTCCTTCTACTTGATGGTTGCAGGAATTCGACTCTTCGGCAGCGAGGCAGTGCAACTCGTGACGATAACAAGGGAGTAAGTGCAGCAAGGACCAGTCGTGAGTATTTCTTCACTCATGGTTGTTTGCTTGCTTAAAAATCTAAAAAAATTGTAAAACTGAAAAAAATTGGCGTGGTGCATGATTGCCTGACCCACACCCTTAACACATCACCCAACAAAAAAAAAATACACTCTAACATTCTGAATAAATTCTTGGTGTGTTCTTTCTTTTTGAGTGGTGTTTGCGAAGCCACCTTGAATTGACATGGGCCGCACCACTCAACCCTAAAATCGACTCATCTAATAGATGTTGCATGATCACTAGGATGAGTACATTAGGGTTTTAGAGCCTCTACACAACAAAAGGAAATCTACTTCCACCGAATTGTGTGCAAAACTTGATGTGCCCACTGAAACTTGTCTGAAAATATTAAGACACGTCAATCCTAAAAGACACAAAAGTAAGGATGAAACATTAAAAGACACCACATCTTTAAAAAAATTCCTTGCTTGAAAACCATGTTTTGGTAGGAGCACACACACTGAAATTGGAAAACTAAGAGGCACTACCCCAATCAATGCCTCATCACATAACCCTAGCACAAGCATTGTCCTAGCCCGTTTAAAATAGAGTAGACGTGCCCTAGGCAAAACTAGGTTAAGTCTCGAGAGGCGGGGTTTTATTCGCTGGGCACTTGGCTTTCATTCCCTTTGTAGAATTTGGTGACTAGGCTGCGGGGCAGTGTCAAACGATCGCGGTTGTGGGGTCTATGGAACCGACAACACAGGCCAAAGGAATAACCTTCCCTGCAATTCCCTCATAATCAACCTGGCCAAATTAGCTTTTGGAAGGGGAGTCCAGTGCTTATGGACTTAATCACCCTTTTGGAGATTTCTAGGTCCCCTAAGGAATACACCATAAGGACTAGGCTTGTTTGCTTGGTTGTACACACATCGCATCTGTCTCTCTTTGCATCCCCTCTTGTTCAACTTTAGTGTATGCACGGGAGGCGATCACTGCATCCTGAGTTGTTTGTTTTGGAACGAGAATCCAGGCGACTTGATTCTGCTAGAAACATGGCTGAACCTAGGGTAGATGAGGTTGTGGACCAACCCCCACCAGACACAATGGCCATCATCCAAGTCCAGAAAAATGCAAACCACCAGCTTCAGCAGCAACAGATCCACACTATCATGCAAGCGATACACTGGTTGTAGAACCCACAAGGGCAACCACCACCACCTTTCCAAGGCCCACAAGCGTAACTGCCACCTGATCTACCACCATTCCAGGGCCAACCTAGGCCCCTCCGTGACTTCTACAGTCCTTCCGCTATTCGAGTCGAGCCACACCTTAGGATCCCTGAAGGGGGAGATGATTTTGAGCTAAAACCAAATGTCTTGAGTCTGATTCAGTGCCACTTCCATGGAAGCTCAAATGAGAACCCCTTCCAGCACCTAGAGGATCTTGACCGGATAGCCTGAACTATGAAACCTAGGAACATTAGCCTTGACATTGTTTTGATTAAGATGTTCCCTTCTTGCTGAGAGACAAGGCATCTCGCTGGCTTAGAACCCTAGGTAGACCCATCACAACCTGGGAAGAACTAAGGCATGCATTCTTAAAGAAATTCTTCCCAATAGGAAAGACCAATACCCTCAGAGGAGCCATTACTACCTTTACACTCCAGGGTGAGGCATGGGAAAGATTTAATGAACTATTAAGGAAATGCCCACACCATGAAGTACCAAGGTGGAAATTGGCCCAGATCTTCTACCATGGTCTAGACAGCAACCTACAAAACTTCGTCGATGCCTCATGCGGGGGGAGCTTCCTGAACAAAGATGAGGAGAGCGTGTTTGAGCTCTTTGAGTCTATGAGCAAAAATTCGCTCAACAATGCCTCCATGACCCAGTTTAACCGATTTAGTCAACCTCATGGTGGGATTTATGAGGTACAAGCAAATTCTGGAATGGTTGACATGGATATCATTGCCAAGAAATTAGATCGAGTGGAATTGGTGGATAAAAAGGTAGATGAGATATTGAACCAGACTAGGAACACGTTACAGACCTTCTCCCTAGCAAAGGGAGCTCACAATGTTGACTTGGTCTAGCCCTTAAGCCAATTGAACCTGGAACAACCCTTGACCACGTTCCAGGGAGGGACCTTTGCTCCCTCAACCCTTGATTACTCTCTTCCCTCCCCATCGACATCTACTATACTTGAAGATGTATAGGCTATCCAAGGTTATGCTAAACCTGATCCTTTCTCCAACACTTATAAGACTGGTTGGCATAATCACCCCAACTTTGGTTGGACAAACCAGAAACCACCTCAATTCCAGAACCAGCCCAGGCCAAACCAGCAACCAAACTTGCCCCCTATCAGCAAGGACCACCAGTTAGACCCCCATATAATCGGAATAGGACGGTCCCTCCCCTGCAGAACCAAATGGACACCCTGATAAAGATGATGGCCGAAATGAACCAAAAACATCAGGAGGAAATGGCCTTAGTAAAGGGACAGTTAAGCCAACTATTGGACTATAGACAATAAGTATCCCTACCTTCCCATCCACAACCGAACCCATGAAACATGATTAACAGAGGCCCCAATTCGCAAGGGTTCCAGGGCAATCCCGGGCAGGCTCACGTGGTCCAACTAGCCTCGCAAACACCCCATGGGTTTGGTGCTTCTTCATCCTCGCTTCTCAAGGATCAACCCATGGTCCCAATGCCTCTCCAAATGCGGTAACCTTGAGAAGCGGCACGAAAACCCAGGATCCCAAATGGTTGACTCTTCTCGAGACTTCACCAGCTGAAACACCTGACTCAGAAGAGGCACTGGAAAAACCCAAGGACCCAGAAATAGATCCTATCCATGTTCAGACACCCTACCCCGAGGCCTTGGAAACAATCAAGAAGAAGAAAAGTGTTGTGGAAACTGAGGAGCTTTTGCAGATCTTTAAGCAGGTTCAGATTAATATTCCGCTCCTTGAAGCCGTTAAGCACATCCCGACTTACGCCAAGTTTTTAAAGAATGCCTGTACACCCAAACGTAAGCCAAGGCCTCAAGCACTTAGGAAGGTTGTACTCTCCGAGCAAGCAAGTTCTGTAATATCAAGCAACCTTCCGCTCAAGCGAACTGACCCAGGAGCACCTTTGATATCCTGCAATATCGGGGACATGACATTTGATAGAGTGCTCCAGAACTTAGGTGCTTCCATCAATCTGATTCCAACAACCCTATACCACCAATTTGGTTTTGGAGAGTTGACACCCACACCTGTCACCATCCAATTGGCTGATAGATTTGTGAAGACCCCGAAGGGGGTTGTGGACGACGTGATTGTGTGGGTCAAGGACTTCTATTTTCCAGTTGGCTTCTTGGTGCTCGACATGGAAGTCCTTGAAAAACTACAGAATGCACCCATAATCTTTGGTAGACCTTTCTTAGCTATGGTTAAGGCAAACATCGATTGTGACATGGGATGTATGGAAATCACCTTCGGAGACAAGAAAATGTAGTTGTATATCTTTCAAGCAACCAAGTCTTTTGATTGCAACTGTGTTGAGGAACAAGATCCCATGTGGCCTTTGGTTGAGGAATGCCCTACCCTTAGTTCTATCTTGGACCACCAATCCTGTAACGACTGTCCTGACCTGTCACCATCGCTGCCCATGGACCTCTGTAAGGCTGATTACCATCAAACAACACCATTTGAGGAGATTGATGTTGATCAACTCCCACCTTTCCCTTTCCCTTCGACTGTTGTTCCCCCCGAATCTGAACTTAAGCCACTACTTGAAAATCTCAAGTATGTCTTCCTGGGACCTGACCAGACCTTCCCTGTGATTATTGACTCTCATCTAACCAAGGATCAAGAACTCAGGTTGACCGCGATCCTTTTAGAACATCGAGCTGCCATTGGATGGACCATTTCAGACTTAAGAGGAATTAGCCTCGCCTATTGCACTCATAAGATTTACCTGGAAGACGGGGCATGACCCTCCCACCAGATGCAGAGACGATTAAACCCAAATACGCGGGAGGTCGTTACGAAAGAAATTATCAAGTGGCTTGATGCTGACATCATTTATCCCATCTCCGATAGTCCGTGGGTGAGCCCCACTCAAGTGGTTCTGAGGAAAACCAGGCTCACTGTTGTTACCAATGAGCATGGCGAGTCCATCCCCACCTGCACCACCACCGCATAATGGGTGTGTATTGATTATAGAAAACTCAATGAAGCAACCAAGAAAATTAATTCCCCTTGCCATTCATTGACCAGATCCTTGAAAGATTGGCAGGGCAAAAGTATTTTTGCTTCCTGGATGGATATTCAGGATATAACCAAGTCGCAATTGCTCCTGAAGATCAAGAGAAGACCACATTCACTTGCCTGTATGGCACATTTGCATTCCGTCCTATGCCGTTCGAACTATGCAATGCACCCGCTACCTTTCAACGTTGCATGCTAGACATTTTTTTTGAAATGGTGGGTGAATACTTGGAGGTCTTTATGGATGATTTCTCTGTATTTGGGAATTCATTCAACCATTATTTGGGCAACTTGGAAAAAATCCTGAAGCGATGTATCGAGGTTAATTTGGTGTTAAGTTGGGAAAAGAGCCATTTTATGGTTCAAGAAGGAAGCGTCCTTGGTCACATCGTATCGCATAAGGGCATTGAGGTGGATCGGGGCAAAGTTGATTTGATTTCGAAACTTCCTCCGCCTAGCTCAGTCAGGTAGATCCGTTCTTTCTTGGGACATGTTGGCTTCTACTGAAGGTTCATCAAAGACTTCTCCAAGCTTTTCAAACCCTTAACCGACCTTCTGGCCAACGATGCCATATTTCGCATGATCTCTGATTGCAGCCAGGCTTACCGCACCCTCCAGGACCTAGTTTCCACAGCACCTGTACTTCAACCCCCGGATTGGTCCCAGGACTTTGAGATTATGTGTGATGCATCAGATTTTGCCATAGGCCCTGTCCTGGGACAAAGACAAGACAAGAAACCCATGGTGATCTACTTCGTGAGCAAGACGTTGGACGAGGCCCAACGAAATTATACAGTCACAGAGAAAGAATTGCTCGCTGTAGTTTTTTGACTTGAGAAGTTCTGACCTTACTTGCTGGGATCCCACGTGACCATCTATATTAACCATTCAGCCATCCGACACCTATTGGCTAAAAATGATGCGAAGCCTAGGCTCATCAGATGGATCCTGCTCTTGCAGGAATTTGACTTGGAAATCCGTGACAAAGCCAGATCAAAAAATGTCATGGCTGACCACTTATCCAGACTTCACATAGACCACATTGGACCCTCCCTGCCTTTATCCGACACTTTCCTCAATGACAACATTTTGGTTGTGTAAGACAAGAAACTACCTTGGTATGCTGATTATATCAACTACCTGGTTGTAAGACAGACGCCGCACAACTGGTCCAGACTGCAACGGGACAAGTTCTTGGCAGAGGCCAAGTACTATTTCTGGGATGATCGCATGCTATTTCGTCTCTATGCTGACCAGATCATTAGGAGGTGTATCCCTGAGATCAAAGTTCAAAGTGTGCTATCATTTTATCATGACCAAGCTTATTGTGGCCACTTCCCAGGATAGAAAATGGCTGTGAAGGTTCTGCAGTCTGGATTTTATTGGCCTTCCTTATTTAAGGATGCACACAACTTTGCCAAGACTTGCTCTCGCTGCCAAACACTGGGGAGCATGACCAGAAAAGATATGATGCCCCTCCAGCCCATTTTGTTTGTCGAGATCTTCGACGTTTGGGGTATTGATTTTATGGGCCCCTTCCCACCATCCAATGGCTTCAAATACATCCTAGTCTCGGTAGACTCTATCTCTAAATGGATTGAAGCCGTTGCCACCTGCCGATGCGATCATAAGACTGTCATGGACTTTGTTAGGCAGAATGTCTTTTCCCAGTTTGGAATACCAAAGTCCATGAGCAGTGATGCTGGAAGTCATTTTATTCACTCCCAATTCCGTGCCCTAATTAGAAAATACGGGGTTAACCACCACATCGCTACCCCGTATCTTCCACAAACAAATGGCCAGACTGAGGTCTCAAATAGACAAATGAAGAACATTCTACAGAAAACTGTGAGACTTGACAGGAAAGACTGGTCCACATGACTGGATGATGCCCTGTGAACATACAATACCACTTTCAAGACCACGATAGGCATGTTGCCTTACCACCTAGTCTTTGGCAAAGCCTGCCACCTTCTTGTTGAATTGGAACACCAGGCTTACTGGGCTGTCAAGTAGTGTAACATGGATTCCCAATTAACCGGTGCGTAGAGGATGCTCCAACTCTCTAAGCTCGAAGAAATTCGTTGGGACGCTTTTGAGAATAGTCGACTGTGTAAGGAGAAAATGAAAGCCATCCACGACCGACTCATCCATAGAAAGACCTTTGAGCCTAACCAGTAAGTCTAGCTTTTTGATGCCCGTTTGAAATCCTTTCCATGGAAGCTCTGGTCCAAGTGGATAGGACCATTTAGGATGGTCAAGCCCCACTCCAATGGGACGGCTGAAATCGCTGATCCAAACACTGGGCACACATTCATAGTCAATGGCTAGAGATTGAAACACTTCCTAGCCCAGGTTCCCCCAATGGAGAGTGTCGCCCTCAATGAGGGTTGACACGAAGCACTACCCAGCTAGAGGCGTTAAACTCAGCGCTCCTTGGAAGGCAACCCAGAAGATTTAGACTGATCAGGTATTCTACGTCACTCAGGTAATATCTTTTCGAACCCCTGTTGCATCCATGTATTTGTCAATGAGGACATTATCAAACTTAAGCAAGGGGGGGTGGTAAATTGCATGATTCTGAGCTCATTTAATCAGTCTGAATAGAATAAAATAAAAAAAAAAAGAAAGAAAAAGAAGAGAATTTAGGAAGAAAAACTTAGGCATTAAAAATTTGTCAATAGTGGGAAATAATATGGAAAGAACTTGAACACTTCGACTTTTTAGGCCTTCAGGCTTAATCAGCCCTGGTGTCCGTTAAAATATGGATTTAGCTTCAAATCCTTGCAATCTTAAGCTACTCTAATCCACTAACGAAATAAGGTGATAAGTATACGACTTATCAACTCACCCTCTAACTTGGAAGGACTTTTAGTCTAAGCATCTGCATACATTTTTGCACAAACTCACTCCTCGGAGATTTTGACAGAAATTGGGTAGCTAAGGAACTCTCTAGGGTGGTATGGCTGGCAAGTTGTCGTGGGTAACAGCCCATTGGCAGGTTGTCCAAAGCCCAACCACGGGACCACCTCTTCTTCATTGCCTCTAGGTAAATTTGAGATCAGGGAAGCCACCTACCAAATAAAAAAAAAAAGAGAAGGAGAAAAAAAGAGAAAAAAATAAACCACACTTCCCCGCATGAGTATGGCTGGCAAGTGATCGTGAGTAACAGCCCATTGGTTGGTTGTCCAGAGCCCAGCTCAGTAAATGCACAAAAAGAACCAAAACACTTAAGGAAGAAGCAGGGAAGTAGAGCAAGTCGGGGAGATATACACTGGAAAAATCCTTGTGTTGACCCCAATTAAAACAAACGTAGGGAGAAAGCTACCGATCGAACAAATACACCTTCAGGCAAAACACATCCTCTTCCGGTCACCTAGGGGCATAGAAACCCGAAGTCTGTCTAAATTACCGTTGAGTGAGTCTATCATAATCTTCACACCAAGAATCTTAGCACTTAGAGTTTTGTCTGAGTTTTGGGTGGGTTGGGTTGCCGTAAAATGTTACCAACACACTCTTAACTCCAAAAAAAAAATCTAACAATAAGAAAAAAGAAATACATATATATACATACATTAATGCAAGGATTCAGGTGATTTATATTTTGGTAGAAAATCGGGTGCTGCTTAGCCTTTGTAGATTAAGATCCTAGTATATTTCCTCTTATTGACAAGTGACGAAGTGTCCAAGTAATTACTTCTTAAATTCTAACTGGAAATAAAGGCTAGAATAAACCTTGCCAGGGACTAGCAAGGAGTAAGAATGGGGGTCTGATAACATTGCATCGTGGGGTGATAAATTTGTTAATTGGGGTTTATCTTAAGAGCAAAATGTACAGATAATACATCATAAATAGGAATAGGAGCATCGCATGCATTACACATCAAGGTTGCTTATAATGTATTATTAACGGCCATGTATATAAGGACATGTCAAAATAGGCCTCAGATGAGCAATCAGATAGCGCGGATGGATTCAGAGCAATGAATGGAGTCTAACAGACTCAAAATCAGCCAAATCCGACATCTGGAGCTCCTGTAATGGGCCCAAGAAGTCCTGACCATTGATCTGATGATCAACGGCCCACAGCGCACCATGTGGCGCCTGCTCACCACATCTCCTCCTTCGCCCGCTTCTGCCTTCACCCAAAGGATGATTCTCCGCTGTTGATATTTGATCGAACGGCTGAGAGCCGCCTGCGCACCCGCCCTCACCACGACAAAGCAGCGGGTGTAGTGCAGCTATCGAATGCCTTACTCCCACGCAGTTGATGTTGGTTTGAATCACGTTGCACTGAAATGTGAAGGCAAAGGTGTGCACCAAGGAAATTGAGCCTCCTGATCAGCAACGGACGATGCAGATGGAGCGACGCGGCGTGATCTCGCTCGTCCAAGGCCGATGCCCGCGATGACGCGGGGAGCATGGGCACGATCTAGGTGCGTGCCCCATGAGCAACATCAACCGTCTGATCCGTGATCGAATGACTATCAAGCCGTGCACACGGATTGTGCATGAGGAAGCACATGCGCGCACGAGCGACCAACGGGCAGGGGGCTTCACCGACATTTTGGGAAGGGTTTTAGGGACGTCCCAGACCACCCTATTTAAACCCCTTCCTCATTTGGAAAGACCTTCTCCCTATTTAAACCCCTTCCAACCACCCATGGAAGGCATTTAATCAACTTGCAAGTGCTCTACCCTACTCATAGCCACCATTGGCTCTCTTTGCAATCACCGGAGACAACAAGCTACCGACGGAGCCCCCCTCCACTACCGTGGCTGCCTCGCCATTTTCTCTCTCTCTCTTTCCTTCTTTATCTTAAGCTTTACTTTACTTGTGTTTAAGCATTTACTTGGTGTTGTAATTATAAACTAAAGTTGCATGTCAAATGAAGTTGTTTTCTATCCAGTTGCTTGCCCTCTTTTATGTTAAAGTTGCATGTGTGAATGAAGAAATTCTAACCCTATTCTCTGTCTCTCTCTTTCTCCCTCTCTCACTCGCTTTTCACCACATCTTTTCGCAAGCAAAACCCCGTGATTTTCGTGACATTACGTGATAAGAAAAATCTGGTTTTCACGCCTCCCTAAGATCGACACTTGGACTCACATCCGTTTCTTCTTTTTAAAATCGACATTGCAAGCGCAAGCTAGAATGACTCTTCTAAACATACGCATCCAGCGCACGTCAGTGCGGAGATGGAATTGGATCTTAAAAGGGGGTTTGGGGTCCTTTTTATAACCAAAGTGAGGGGCAAAATGAGTTTTTTAGAGCCCCAATCCAAGCAATTGATCTGGAGCACAACAAGAGCCATCGATCTAGCGATCAATGCCTCATATCGCATCAAAAATGCACATCCATGCACCTCCCTTGTGCGCCCCACGCATGCACGCACCAGATCACACCATGTGGTGCCTCCAACACTGCTTAATCCATCGCCACTGCGCTCATCGTGCGCACATGTGCATTCAAATCCAGGCATTCGATTGCAACGATCTATGGTTGAGATTGCATGCACTACTACCCTAATATCCTTTCATGCAACCATGAGTCCAGCAACTTTGATCTGACGCTCCACCACACGCCACACATCTCACCCCACACTGCTAGATCTTGATTGTGCAACTCAATTTCACATGCGCGCATCACCGCCTCAATTTATAATGTTTCGCGACTTGATTGCTTGTACTACGCTCTCATGCGAGGGCACTGACCAATGTGCTATGCACATGGATGGTCGCACTCTTAAATTCTTGTTCGCATGCTCTTAGTTGTTGGATGACTATCCAATAGCCGAGGTAAGGCCTCCTTTGTTGAAAAGCACAGGGGGTTTGACGATGTGGCACATTTATGGCCATTGGATGACTATCCCATGACATAGAAAGTGCGTGGAATGTTCTTCAGTTGATTGGGGGTGGCGGTAGGCTATTGGGATGGCGCCACGTGGTGCCATCCTGACCATCCATCTTCCCGCCTTTATAGTTGGTGCTACAAGGCTTTGATTGAGGTGATTTTTGTGACATCAGACTGTGATCATCGCTCTAAGTTCATTTGTTTGGTCGGATTTATCATCAGTGGCCTTGAACCATCTTCAATTATCACTGCCCATCAATTAGAATATAAAATAGCATTATTATTTGCATAGCTAAACAAATCAACTATAATGCAAAATATGCTACTTATGCTTGCATTATTCCTAAGTTAAGCTAGGATCTAACTTAATTTTGGTAAATTAGGTCCTATGATTACTGCGCAATCATACTCCCATGCCTAAATTTTTCTAGTCCCTAGAAAATGCAAGACCAAATGCATTCTATTAGGAGTTTGACTAGAGATTTATTTGTTTTATTTTCATCCAAAAATTTCAAAATCTAGATAATAGTTAATGTGCTTGGCTGTAGCCTATGGAACAGATCCAAGTGAAAAGCTAATCCACAACTAAGGCTCATACTCAACCCCTAGTAAAACCCTATTTAGATAGGCAAAATTCTTCCCTTGGGGGTATAAAATAATATGTAATTTCAGCCTTAGCTTTTGGCTTAGGTAGCAGATGTCTGAGTCAAGTAGGTTTGTATTTGGTGGCTCACACTCCTCTGGTGCTACATGTAGACTAGTACTACAGAACCCAGATTTCCAAACTATCAAATAAATCAACACAAGGAGGTGGAGAAACTATGCTCTCTTAAGTCCCTTTGTACTCTCTCTCTTTTTCCCATTTTTTTCATTCCTTTTTTTTTTCTTTTCTTGTCTTTTTTTTGTTCTTTTCTTTTCGAGCTCACAATCTCACCAGATTTACAGACATATTTGGTTGTCTCACAAGGCGTTAACACTTTAATTATGTTCTGATTACCCTATAACTACATTAGAAAT
This sequence comes from Thalassia testudinum, assembly GCA_037157565.1. NCBI lineage: Eukaryota > Viridiplantae > Streptophyta > Magnoliopsida > Alismatales > Hydrocharitaceae > Thalassia > Thalassia testudinum. Next base: position 91,605,142 of record JAZHRO010000014.1, on the reverse strand, counting down.
CTTCAGCCAGTATTTAGGTAGTTAGAAATATAGAAGAGTAGGTCAAGTTTGTATTTGATGGATCGTAGTAGTAGTAGGTATTATTGCCTCAATGTACCTGACACAAAATAAACATAACTCAACACTTTTTTTTTGAGCCTTTTTCTTTTCTCTCCCTTTCTTTTCTATTTCTTTTCTTTTTCCTTTTATTTTTTCATATCTACCAACACAATGCAATGCAACACACATACGCACATTTTTATTCATGAGTTATCATTAGGGATTGGTGATGTTTAAGAGGATATCGAGTGGCTTATTTGGTGGAAGTGCCTACTCTCAGCACTAGGAAAGGAATGGATGGGACAACATATTTTCTGACCTTTGACACTAATACCCTTACTCAGCTAAATATTCTGTAAGGGACGGTCGTTGTATTATACTTAGAGCATTAGTAGACATTCTACTCACACCTCACAGTTGTTTGGTGGATCTAATAGAAGATGATTTGCCTAACTCCCTAATTACTATCCAAGGGTTCAGGAAAAGAAGCAATGTTCTTCTGAACAAACTAAAGATGTCTATCGGCCTTCACAGTGGATCCATTGCAAATTCTATGTGCAAGTGTGAAATTGTACTGGATTTTAAATTTAGGAATCACTAAAGAATAAATTCCTAATAAAACCTCTTAATAAAAATCTATTTTATAAGGTGTTGGTAGGAAAATTTTTTAGTTTATGTGTACTACCCCCCCATGCCTAAGTTCTTGCATGTCTACATGCATGAATAAAATTAAAATGAATTAAGATAGGGGGTCAGTGTAGAAATCACCTGAAATTGCTCCTGATTTTTCATTCAGCATATGCCAACATAAACATGATAATCGCAATATGCAGAATAATATGCCCCCAGTGGGTGGTTCAGCTGGTAAGGCCCTTATACCACTATTAGGGGAATGGGGTTGCCTATTCGAGTCTTGCCAATGCTGAATTTACCTAAAGGTTGTGAAGTTGGGGTGCTCGCGGTCTTCGAGGGACTACCTTGCAAGTGGGAACCTCATCATCGAAAAGAAAAAGAACAATATGCATCAAATGAAATATGCTATGCATAAAAAATATGGACATAAATGCTGAGCTTAATGCTTCCAGCTAGGTGAAACTCAATCATATGGATCTATTACTGCAGAAGACATGGCAATCAAAATGATAGGGACTTTGAGTTTCGTTGCCAGTAGCAGGCTATAAATGCTGATCATTTGCCCATGAATACCAACCCATAAGGTCAAAAAAATACAATAACGAGACATAGAGTGGGTTGTAGCTAGGTGCTACATGAGAAATAAAGATAAATCTTGGCGCCCTACAGAATGATGTACATGTAATGCAAATGAAGGGGATACAGAGACAAAAATGGGAAACAAGTCATACGGGTCCTCAAAGTGGTGAGAAATAAATGCAGGGAACTGAGTGGTGCAATCTGAATTGGTATAAGGAACCCTTCCATGAGTGAGTCTAGGTGTGGGTGGGTGCATAGTAAGTGTGTCAAATAAGACCCCGTGCTCCATCACAACAGCTCCCGATTTGCCCAAATCAATCTCATCCCTGGGTTGATCAGAATCTCGTACAAATCACCCAAATTCTATTCATGGCTCAAATCCTCAAGTATAATGAGCAACTCATTATCCCCAAGGTGTGGAAAATTAGAATCTAGATGCAATAAAGACTCAAATTCTTTCATTTTCAGTTATGTGGCTTCTGTGCAATCCTCAATGTCAGAATCCAAGAGTGAAGATGTGAAAGAAGATGCCATAGATTCATCCAACCCCAAATCCAAAAATGCCTTAAGATTTTTTCGATTTTCCTCATAATCAAAAATGGGGTTTTTATTAGATTCTTCCTCAACTGAGATTGGATTCTTTAACAATTCAAATTTAATCACATGAATATATGGAATCTCATGAAAATTTGGGTTATCAAAGTATTTATCATTTAAGCTTTTCCTGGGGTTTTTAGGCAATTCAACTCCTGATTTCACAAATTCAAGGTTATGCTCTACATCAATCACCATATTTGAATCAAGAGTATCCAACCAAGTCTTAGAATCAGAATGTACTGAATCTTCGGTGTTAGGATCCTCCATCCCTATCTCCCAAGATTTAGGATCTCTAGATTGAGAATCAATCTTGGGATTGCCAACACTTTCCTCATCACTTTCTTGGATGGGGCTCTTAAATGATTCCATCTCAGATGTGCCAAGAACATTTCCCCTAACCACATCAGATGTCTCACCTTTCACTTCAAAATCACCTATTGAGACATTAGCATCATCTACTTTGGGTGTGTGACCCAAAGAAACCCTAAAAATAGTCTTTGGTACAACCATGTCAAGTTCCCTAAAATCCTCCAGGCTAGTCTGGACTTGGTACTACAGAAGGGGTATGTCTTGAAGTGTGCGAGTTTGTTAAGCCATCCTAGCCAACGATTCTAGTTCTTTAAGGGCTATCTTTAGAGATTCTTGGGTTGCAATAAAAGTTTGCATCTGCCTTGGATTAGTAGTGATCTGGACTTGATGTAGATACTTCATAATTGTGTCCTTATAGTTAGCCACTATTTGTGCTAGTCTGAAAAGTTGTTGCGAGTCCAGAGGTGGCTCCTTGGTGGTGATCTGTGCGGATGTTACTCCAAAATATGAGTCAGATGTGAAAGATATGGGGCTGACTGAAGATGATTTCTGCCTCTTAAGCTAACCTGTCCAGTTTGTTACGAGGGGACTAAAATGAAGGTTCTTCCATCAACTTTTGCCTCTGGGTCCTTAATACCCCTTAGATGTGGTCGTTTGACACTACCCTTTGATCGAATTATTCCTCAACATAGTTAATTATGTTATTTAGGATTAATTAATCACATGAGAAAGGAATATAGGTTAACTTGAATTAATGTTGGTTGTGTAGTATATGGTCAAGTTAACCTAACATTTTAGATTTTAAATTCTTTATAACTGGTTGACTCCAAGTCGTTCATTGGGAGGCATAACTTAATTTTAAATCACCATTAATTCCTAGGCATAAATTACTAATTACTTAATCAATCAGATTATAATTAAATTACTTTAAGTACATGAATCCTGCATAAGAGATATTCAAATAAAAGCATGCAACATTCCATTATGAAACAACATATTACACATGTGACTTTTCATTAAGAATCAAGTAAACATGTTTATTACACCAATTACAACTTACTACAAAAGAATAAGGCAAGAAAAGTTATACAAATGAATACAAATGCCTTATTAGATCAATTAAGCTCAAAAGGAAACATGTTATTGCAATATAAGCATAAAAGTAAAAAGCAACAAGAGACTCTTTTCTCCTTAATCTTCAGCCCTCTCTTCTCTTCTTTTCTTCCCTGTCGTTACTGTCTCTCTTTTATTCATTTTTTTCTCTTCTTCTTCTTCCTTTTCCTCTTCCAAACCCTCTATATTCTTTTTACTTAGCCTTTTCTTTAGGTTCTCTCTCTTCTAAATTTCCCTTAGTATTATGCATATATGCTCACACTTAACCAAAAAAAATTTTGGTTTTTATAGTTGGCGGCTCAGATCGGTCGGGGTTACACAGCACCCCTTAGTGGGTGTGACCAGACACTACTGGGTCTGAGCCTAGTTTATATTAGGTGTTTTATTTCCAATTCAAGTCCTTGCACAATCTCCGCCCTCCCGGGCCCACACATGCCCTCTCAGGCCCACGCACACACCCAGAGGTGCACACACACACAAATGTGTAGGCACGTGCAACGCATGCACCTGCACCCAAGCTCATTTCATTCGTGCCCTACGTTGACTACCGGCAAGGCTCTAACAATTTTTCATATTATACTAGTGCAGTGCTTCAATAATTCCTGAGGTGGGACTATATATAAGACCACTCCTGGTCAAACTTCGAGCGATGATTCCGGCCGACTTACTGGGTGATTTCAATCGAGCAAAGGCTCGATCGTGAGTCCTTTGTATGCTCTTCAAGTATGTTGCACCAATTTTGCATTCGAGTCAGATCTAGCCCTTTGATTTAAAGGGTGAAGGTGGAAGGTTTTCACGGCCATTATAGCCTGCAGAGGGTAATATCAGGTCATTCGACCTGCAGGGAAGCTTCTAACCTCTAGATGAGGTCTGAACCATCTTCAGTAGATGATTTTGCATCTAATGATGAAGAAAGGGAACTCAATATGGCCTCCAGAAGAGGACTAAGCCTCAAAGCTTCATACTGAAGCTCTAATGCTTCAATTCAAATATTGAATTGACCATGGGAGAGCTAATGACCAGCAGCAGTTGATCAAACAACCTCTAGAGGTTTTTACAATCTCATCTAGATAGAATTGATCGTTGAAACTCGCCAAGAACACCATGAACTTAGTTTGGGTTAAAAAATGACCCAACCTGAGTAGAAATCTAATTTGGCCTAAAACTCAATAACACAACTTTTGATCGATTCTAACAACCTCAGAATCATCTTAACAATAGATTCAACTCATCAAACCTCAATTTTAACCAAAAATTCTCTAAATTGGACCTGGGATTGACTATAAAGCCCCAGTAGTTGACTTTTTGAATTAGAGCTTCTCTTATCAAATTACATATTTGGAGGGACTCTAATTCACCTCAGAAAACATTTCAGACCTTAAAACTAAGTTTCGAAGCTCTTAAAGGCCCTCTCAAACACTATCGCCTGAGTTCAAAAGTGCAGGTGTTCAGTGGAATTGTCTAAGGGATTTCAGACCCATCAAAGATCAAATATGACCCCTACAGGTTCTGCTTGAGCTCACTGACCTATTTCCATACCTAATTGGTCAGCTTCTCCAACTATGTTGGACTTGGAGAAGAAAGAGGTTGTCTACAAGCTCCAAGCATCAAAACATAAAATCAACAGTAGATACATAGTCCTTACGTCCTAAGTAATCTATTCGGAGCTCCACATGAAGTTCTATGGGCTGTAATGGAAAATTGACTCGCCGGAGCTCCGACGAGTCCAAGTAATGCCTGATAGTGTACAAAATTCCATCAAACTGACCATTTAAGTTCTTAAGAGCTTCCTGAGGTTACAAGGAACCTCAAGAACTCATAAATTTATCCAATTGATGATCTAATTAAGGTTTCATCAAGGAATTTAGCAATCCTAATCTCTGAGTTTATACGAACTAAGAGTCAGCTATCTCACTCAATTGAGTGAGGATTAAGATTCAATAGAACCTTGCGATGCTATATGAGGGATTAATTAGGCGGGATAACTCTTTCAAGCTCTCCATTGACAGAGAGCTAGAAAGTTGAAATGGAATCAAGCATTTATTTTCAATGAGTTAATTATACTAATTTGGTATAGGATCGGGGCCCTTAGATTATGAAGAGGTGATTGATGGCCACAGTGAGTGTGTTCTAACCTCGGAGACCTCCATCGTGGACAGCGGAGGTCACCGGTGAACGTGAAATGAACTAGGCGATTTAGCTGCTAAGAGTGAGGGAAAATAGTTCTATTAAATCTTGGTAAAGTGATGAAAGTGATCGGTACATAAAAATGATAAAATAGTGGCTTAGACAAGCTCAAAGAGCTCAACAGAGATAAGGGAGATGGCATACAATTTGAAAATTTAAACCTAATTAACTACCTAATCTACTAAACTAAGCTGCACTGCTCTTACCCTAACCTAATCATACTGTTACCTGGACGAAGGAGGTTGAGGAGCCTCCGTTGAAGGTTCTTAACGGAGGATGAATCCTGAAGGTTGGAGGAAGAACTTCGACGGGTGGTTTTGTGGTGTGGAAGCAGAGTCCGACGTCAGCGCCTTGTCAGAGGACGCAACGAACGATGGCGGAGATCGGAAGTAAGTGGAGACAAACGAAGGAATAGGATGGAGATGAAGATTGGTCATTGGAGAAGGAAGAATAGCCTATTAGTTAATTGCGGTTGGGGAAGAGGGTAGGGTGCTAACTGCCCAAATCGAAGGGATTAAGGGGCATTTGTAGGGTTCAGCGATGGCTAAGGAGCTTGAATCCGAATGGGTTTGCATCTTGGTGCAACCTAACTTCCAGCATCGTCTCCAAAGCCGGTGAGATTAACACCGTGACCTAATTAGGATTTAGGACAAATCCAGATAGATGGATGGATTTGAGGTGGTGAGCTCAAGCGTCGGAGGCTTGGCAAGGATGAAATGGCGTCACATGGAAGGTGATCGTGAGATGACACCACCGCCGAACGTCAGCCGTTCAAGCGGCTGAAGAAGTGATGAAGAAGATGCCCATAGGGACCTATATGCAAGGAAAGATAAGGACCTAGGTGAAATGAAAGGACTCGAATGCAATAAATTATAGGGACCGAATTGCAAACAGAGGCTTTTAAGGTTAATTTAAATGATTCTCTTTTCTAACTTTTTAGGTATATTTATAATTTAGCTAAATATTATATTAAAGCCTTGTATTCACATTTTTGACCCTTTTATTTACATTTATTTACTTATTAATTTTCTTATGTTATTTAAGACTTAGATCGTAAGTTATATTTAAGTTAAATAATATATTAATTAGGTAATTAATTAGTGGTACTTTGAGCCCATTTATTAATTAAGTTATTAATAATATTAATTGTCTTATAATTTATCATTTTAGCTTATTTTAATGTCCTTTATTGATTTGTCCTTTATTACATAATTGATCCTTATATATACATATTCCTAGCTAATTAATTAGGGAAACTAGTTAGTTAGGGGTAATTAAAAGCCATGATGAGCCTCTCATCATACTCCCAAGCCAAAGTTTTGCTAGTCCCTAGCAAAATTAACCAGAAATATGTTGATTTAAACACCAGGGTTTAAATTATTATAAATAAAAACTTTTGTAGAGGAATGCTTAGGTCAAAATCTTGAACACTCAATTTTCTTAAATTTTTATGTTATATGTAAATAAGTATCCCTAAATATGCTAAGCATCCTACAAAAATCTCTTTACTTAGACTTAAAAACTCAAATAACCTTCTCAAAACACACTCTATTGAAAATAGAGTTTGATGCGAATTTTATCAAAAATCAGAATCCCAAAAACCCAATTATTCTCTGTAATCACTCTAAAACCGAGAAACTCATAATTCAAAGTGTTTTAGGAAAACAAAACTCAAGAGTTGAAAATTGAATTTTAACTCAAAAACTCAATAGACTTAAGTTGACCCTTAAGTTTATGAAGTCTGACTTTTATCAATCAGAGTTTTAGCAAATTAGCCAGACACCCATTATTAACCAAACTCAGAGTAGTAAAACCCTAATCTACCAGCCCACAGCACCAAGGACAGACTTCTAGACCTAGGGTTTTGCAATTTTTCTCCTTTAGGCCTCAACTGCAAGTCCTCAAAACCTGATTTCTTAGGCTTCACTGCCTAATACAAAGGTTCAGTAGCTATGATTTTAAAGCATCTGTGCATGTGAAGAGAATTGTCCTAATGGCATCCAAAGTTGTAATAATCCAGATCTGAAGACAACAATTTCCAACCCAGGTTATTCCAATTCAGGCCTTCGGCTTGGCTTTACTCAGATTTGGTTGCTTTCTCGTCACCATTTTTCTATCTCGAGGTCAACACATTTTGTGTATATCTTCCTGGTGGACCACTAGGCCACTTATTCCTAATTTTTATCTCCATATTTTTTTTTCAACTCTTCCCTATAGGATAGAACAACCATATGTAGTGAGGTGCTCTTTTATTTGATGGAAGGGAAGGGTAGCATCCATTTGTACTGAGATGCTTTATTTAGTGGATAAACTACATAAGCACCCATTTATAGAGAGGTGCTTAACTGCAAGGTGTTTTATTCTTTTTTTTATTTTGTTTTCTTTTCCCCTCCTCATTTTTCTTACTATCATAATACTCCAATTCTTTTCTCTAGGTGAGTGGCACATCCTTCACCCTTTCAAGAGCAGCCTCACAGAAATCCTTGGAATAAAGAGGATTTAGAAATGATCTCTTAACCTCTATGTTTTCACGATATCAAATGCCAACAAGACAACTCTCTGTGTGTTAATTTTGGATGCTTAGGTTACTTAGCTCTCAAACCAGAGCTTAGACAGCAAAGCCATTCACTCTCAGGTCCTTTCAACTCTTAGTTTCCTCTCACAGGACCTGTCAAGACACAACTCGCCAAGTCTAGATGAATGTCCTCAGTTGATTAAGCTAACAATAGCCTTATAGACCTTAAGACTAGGATTCTACCAACTCTTTATTTAATTAGCTTTGAATATCTCACCTTTTTCCTTAACTTGATGGTAAAAATAAATGTTTAGAAAGCGAATGGACATACTTAGTCTAATTGACAAAGAAAGTTACAATTTAATTCTAAAACTCGAGTTTTAAACCTAATACACCTTAGTTACGTTATTTCAGGGTAAAGAGCAGAAAAATAGATCCTTAGGGTTCAGATTCTAGCTTAAACAAAATCCCATTCAAAATTTTTGCAAAATAGATGCGTGTTTTGAAAAGATTATTTAAGTAAAAATCTAAATAATAATTCAAAGCTCTTATAAAATACTACTTGCAAATATATATATATTTTTGGTTTTTGACCAAAAAGAAAAATTAAGCTCTTAATTACTAGTATAATTAAATTTAAATACATTTTTGGTGTCTTCTTATTCTTCTTTATTATGAAATGCTTTATTATTTTTATGATTTTGTAATTTTTTAATTTTTATATTTATATATTTTATTTTTATGTTTTATAAAATTTTCAAAAATTTTTCAAATTTTTAGGTTATTTTGTATTTTTCTAATTTTTTAATTTTTTGGTATTTCATTTTTTTTGTGTTTTTATATTTTTACTTCTATTTACAAATACACTTGAAGTGAAAATTGTCACTTCACACCCCCAAGCCAAAATATTACATTGTCCTCATTTTAAGGAGGGTGGAAAAGATATTACACTTCACTTAGTGTAGGGTGATGGAAGGAGTCGGATAGAGGAGATCAAAGATCTCTCTACGGATGATTTCTATTCTGACCAAAGGTTAGAGTGGTATGTCAGACTAAGTGAAGGTAACCAGTGTAAAATAAGTGACAATTCAGGTACAGATTCAAGTGTATGTGTAGAGAAAAGTGTAGAAAATAGGAAATAACTATATACAGAGTGAGTGGAATGATAGATGTAAACCCTAGTGGAGCATGTAATAATTTCCAACAGGACCCAAACCATGTGGTTCCAAGAAAGTTTTTAAATGCGGACCATTAGCTTTGAAGGGTAGATCTTTGTTGGGTTCGGTGATTTCGACAGCTCCATTATCGAAGACTCTAACTACAATAAATGGACCTTGCCATTTAGACCTAAGTTTCCCAGGAAAGAGCTTTAGATGGGCATCAAAGAGAAACACCTTCTGACTAGGTGTGAAAGATTTGAGGGAAATGTGTTTATCATGGAAGGCTTTAAGTTTTCCTTATACAGCTTTGAACTCTCATAAGAATCATGACGTAATTCCTCAAGTTCACTAAGCTACAATCTACGGTGATCAACAGCCTTCGCGAGGTCCAAATTAGGGGCTTTATTTGCCCAATAGGCATTGTGTTCAATTTCTACAGGAAGATGACTGGGTTTCCCGTAAACAAGTCTACATGGTGACATGCCTATTGGTGTTTTGTGGGCAATCCTATAAGCCCACCAAGCCTCGTCTAAACAAGAAGACCAATCCGTCCTATCGGGTCGGATTGTCATTTGAAGGATCTTTTCGATCTTCTGATTAGAGACCATGGTTTGCCCATTGATTTGGGGATGATAAGGTGTAGAAATACGATGTGTAACCCCATATTTTCTAATTAGGTTCCTAAATTGGGCACTTTTAAAATTTGATCTGTCGTCTTAAATGATAGTAAGAGGTAGCCTAAAACGAGCGATAGTATGACTTTGTATGAAAGGAATGACAACTTGGTGATCATTTATGCTATGGGTACGACTTCGATCCAATGAGATACGTAATCAATTGCGACTAAAATATACTTGAAGCCAGAAGAAGATGAAAACAAACCCATGAAATCTATGCCCCAGATATCTAAGATCTCACAGACTACAGTCAGGTTCAAAGGCATCATGTGTTTTCGGGACATTCTACAAAGAGTTTGGCAACAACTACATGCCTTGCAAAATGTCTGTGAATCTGCAAATAAAGTGGGCCAATAAAACCCGCATTGAAAAAATTTTGCAATGGTCTTACAACCAGAAAAATGACCACCACAAGCCTGGTCATGACAAAAGGAAAGAATAGAATCAATCTCAAAAGAGGAAACACAACGCCTGATGATTTGATCATTACAAAGTCGAAACAGATACGGATCTTCCTAGAAATAATATTTGGCTTCTAATCTGAGTCGTGATTTTCTATTCCCATCCCAATTAGGCGGGAATTGATGTGTAACAAAATAATTAACAATGTCTGCATACCAAGGAAGATCTGATGATATAGGAAAAAGATGTTCATCATGAAAGTGCTCAGTGATTGGAGAAGATTCAAAAATCTTAGAAGGAAGATGGGAAAGGTGATGGACAACATTCTATCATCTCGCCTTATCACGAATTCCTAGGCTGAATTCTTGCAAAAGCAAGATCCATCTGATCAACCTAGGTTTCGTGTCCATTTTGGATAGGAGTCTAGTAGCAGAGTGATCAGAGTACACAATGATTTGAGATCTGAGTATATAAGATCTAAACTTTTCTAATCCAAATACTATCGCTAGTAATTCTTTTTCTATAACCGTGTTGTTCCTTTGTGCCTCATTCAAACTCTTAGTAGCATAGTAAATCACTACCAGATTTTTCTCAATTTTATGTCTTAAATCAGCTCCAACTGCGTAATCTGATGCATCACACATGATTTCAAATGGTAAATCCCAATTAGGTGGTTTAAAGATCGGAGCCTGTGTAACTCTGTCTCCTAATGTCTTAAATGCAGATATACACTCCTCACTCATCTCAAAAGTCGTATCCTTTGCGAGGAGGTTTGTGAGTGGTCAGGAAATCTTCCAAAAGTCAAGTATAAATCTTCTATAGAAACCCACATGCCCGAGAAAAGATCTAATGCCCTCGATCGAGTCAAGAATTGAAAATTTGAGATTTGATTGATCTCGGCTCAATCTACTTGGATACCTCACTCAGAAATAAGGTGGCCAAGTACAATGCCCTCTGGAACCATAAAATGGCTCTTCTCCCAGCTGAGGACAAGATTCACTTTTATACATCTCTAAAGAAACTTTGACAAATTATCCAGACAAATATCAAATGTTTCCCCGAAGATTGAAAAATCATCCATGAATACTTCCATTCATTCACCCACCATCTCAGTAAAAATAGCTAACATGCAATGCTGAAAAGTCATGGGTGCATTGCAAAGCCCAAATGGCATTCTTTGGAAAGCAAGGGTTTCGAAGAGGCTGGTGAAAGTCAATTTCTCTTGATCTTCGAGATAAATTGCAACCTGATTGTATCCAAAGTAACCATCCAAGAAGCAGAAGAACCTATTGCTAATTAATGTCTCTATGATCTGATCAATAAATGGCAAGGGAAAATGGTCCTTCTTTGTAATCGTGTTGAGCTTGAGATAATCGATGCAAACCCACCACGAATTCGCAATTCATGTGGGAATGGTTTCTCCAGATTCAGTCTTGATTATGGTGAGCCTTGCCTTTTTAGGTACCACTTGGATTGGACTCACCCAAGGGCTATCAGATATAGGATATATAATGTCAGCATCTAGCCACTTGATTATTTCCTTCTTAACAACCTCTTTCATATTCATATTTAAACATCTTTGAGCTTCTCTTGAAGGTCATGCCCTATCTTCTATATATATCCAAAGAGTACAATAATTGGGGTTAATCCTAGCGAGATCATGTAGAGTCCACCCAATTACCTTCTTATAATCTCATAAAACTTTCATCAATTTTGATTCTTGTTGTTCAGATAGATTTGAATTGATGAGTCCAGGATATGTTTTATTAGCTTCGAGATAGACATATTTAAGAGTATTAGGCAATGGCTTCAATTCTAGTGGAGTCGAATCAACAGTAGAATTTAGGGCAGTATTTTCAATTGCACAAAGTGGCTGAAATGAGTCTTGTGATTCAAAATCAAGATCGAGTATAGATTTTGAAAGTGGATTTTCAACTAGAGGGTATAAGATATCAAAAGATTTGTTTTCTAGTTCTAAGGAAATGGGGTCATCCTCAGAAATAGAAATAGATCTAATTTCCTCAATCCATTTGCAATCTAATCCTCGAGAAACTCCAAATATATCTAATTTTATTGCCTTCTCCCCAAATTTCAGCTCAATCTTTCTAGACTCACAATCTATGTTGGCCTTTGCAATGGCCAAAAAGGGTCTCCATAAGATAATTGGGGTATCTCTAATGTGTTCAGGTACTTCCATATTAAGTACAATAAAATCCACATGAAAATAAAAGTCTCGAACTCTTTCAATAATATCCTCCAACATTCCCTTAGGTGATTGAATAGATTTGTTGGCTAATTCTAAAGTCACATTGGTAGACTTAAGATTTTCTATTTGCAAATGGTCTACTAAGGATGAAGGAATGAGATTAATACATGCTCCTAAATCTAGGAGAGCTCTATCAAAACACTGGTCCCCAATTATATAGGAAATAAATGGAGAACCTGGGTCTTTCTTTTTCAAAGGTAGTGTACTCGAAATAATAGAGCTCACTTACTCTGAGAGTACCACAGTGCCTCCTTTCCTCGGCTTACGCTTAGGAGTACACAACGCTTTGAGAAATCTCGCGTAAGTTGGAATGTGTTTGATAGCATCTAAGAGTGGGATATTAACATGTACCTGTTCAAAAATTTTAACTAAATCCTCATGTAATCCAACAAGTTGCTTTTGTTTCCTAGTCTTCTTCAAAGCTTCTAGGAATGGACTTGGATTTCCTGTTCCACTGCAGTATTACCCTAATCTCGCAAATAAGCAGGAATTGCAGTATCGAGTGCATCACCTCTTACAGGTGTAGAAACAGGGGTCGTTCTAGATGTACTAGGGTCATGGGATAAGTTTGTGGATCTACTAGATCCTTGGTGGAAGTTCCCCGGCAGGTTGCAACAGGGCTAATACCCGCATGCGAAGAAGAGGCTAGTGAAGAAGATTCCTGATTGTAGAAAGATGGATTAGAGAGTAGAGGCTGGTCGCCTTGAGTCAAAAAGGATTACTGCTGATTTTGATACTCGTAATCATGAGTAGAAGAAGGTGGATTCTAATTCAGATCTTGGTTCAGGGGTATTTGATTAAGGAAATGGGCTTGTCCCTAATTCGGATGTTGAAATCCCTAGTGTGGGCTCGGCTGGATATTCCTAGGGTTTGTAACTGGCTGGAATGGAAGGGCCCCTAGCTAACGAGACTTAGCTAACTGTGCTATTTGACCCCTGAGATCAGCCAATTCTACCGAACATTGCTGATAAGATAGTTTCAGTTTCGAATAATGTGATTAAGATGATTTGTCATTTTAGTTACAAAGTGGTGGAAAATCACTTAACAAAACAATTACAATAGAAATTACCACTCACAAAAGAATGGGTCGTGTCCACAGGGAGGCAATGATGCAATAAAATCTCGATTATTTCGTATTCTTTCAATCAAGTGCGAAATCCATAGTCAAATCTGACATGAAATGCGATGGAAAGTAGATGCACAATAACTCGAAAATATAATGGTAGTTGTGCAATTTTTCCTTACTGAAATATTCAATAAATATATGATGATTTTATGTAATTTCCAATTGATAAATATTAGAGAAAATTTGTGCACACTTTAATCCCAAAACCAATGTTAAAACATGTGAATAATAATAACCTCACAATTATCAGAAAGCATGAGTATGCAGTCATAATTTCACCACAACAAAATAATCATGAATTAAAATTGATTTTGGTGGCAATGCCATTCAAATGTAAATACTAATTAACATAAAAATAGAGCATTTTACCTCTCTCCTTCTTACGCATGGGAGAGAGGTTAAATCATGGAGTTACTCCTACAAGATGTTGGCTGAAGTGAGGCCTTCGCTGTGGTGGCAGTGGTGCGTCGTGTGATGGCTGGAGCCGGCCTGCCGAAGGAGAGGAGTGGCGGTGGTGGAGGAACCAGCTGCTGCTGTACTTGCTGGTGAAGGCTTACGCGGGTGCAGAGGGCGTTGCAGGCGCGCGGAGGCATGAAAGCATGGGTGCTGGGCACTCTATAGAGCGCGTAGGCACGTGCGGGCGTGGTGGTGGCACAGGCTGCAGGTGCTACGTAGGGTGATGGCGCAAGCGCATGTAGTGCCTGAGGCACTACAGGGTGCACGCGGGTGCTGCAGCACGGGCTGGTGGAGGTACGGGTTCTGCAGAGTCTGAGGTGTGCAGGGTGCATGCGGGTGGCCCTATTGGTGCCTCTGCAGGTGCTGCAGAGGGCACTGCAAATGATGGTGCAGGTGCATGTAGGCACTAAGGCGAGGAGATGCGAGTGTGTGGTGGCTGGGCTGGAGACAGGGTGCACGGGAGAAGTTGAGGAGGCATGGGTTCCGCAAGCTGGGCTGGAAGCACGTGTGGGTCTGATGGAGCAGGGACAGGCATTGCTGGCGCGTGCATTGGCTGTGGTAAGGCCACACGCGTAGGTGGCTGGTGCTACAGGGATGAAGTGAGGGCATGCGTTGGCTGAGTTGAGGGCACAGTTGGCATATGGTTGTTGGATGGAACTGAAGTGAGAGAGTGCACAGTGGTGTCAGATGGAGCGGTGGCTGGAGGAGTTGTAGAGACTCTTTGGCGGTGGGGGCTGTCACCCCACACGCCCACGGTGGTGAGTCGTTCTGCCGCGGTGAGGCCGGTGGTATGGAATGGAAGAGGAGCAGGTTCCTCTCAACATAGTGATGGACAAGAGGTGGTGGCCTCCGGAGCATGGCAGCTCTCCCTCCTTTTGTAGCCACGGTCAGCATTTCAAATTCAAAATACTGTAGCATAAATGCGGTGCGTAGGAGGAGGAGGCGGAGCCGAAGTTGGAGGAGTTACATGTGCAAAGGAGAAAAAAGAATAAAAGAAAAATATTATGGTTATTTATACATAAGCCCTTAACTTCTATGTTGAATTAAAATAATGCTTGCAATGCACCTAATTGGTTAACAAATTAAATGAATGCAATTCTAAGTTAATTCTAAATGCATTTAGTTATGAATATAATGCATGAATTATGTAATTAAATCAGAAATATGAATTAATCTATTTACATCCTAATGCATGCTAAATAAATGTTAGAATTAACTTATTGTCTAAGCACTTGAATACTTAAATAGCCCACAAATATGTGCTAATCAAATACCCCCATGCCTAGTTTTCGCTAGTCCCAAGCAAATCCAAGCAAAACCTAGCACTCCAGGTAGACTAGCCAACCCAATTGGTCTTCCTTTAGAAACATATTACGTTCAGACTTTTGACCTAAGGTTCTCAAGTAATTGCTAAGTTACAGACTAGGTCGGCTAAAGACAGGTTGCAGGCACAAGTTTCCCTGATTTCTGACTCTACCCTAAGGTTTATTGATCCCTGAGATTAAAGCATCCATGCATGTGCGTTGGTCGGAGTTATTTAAGTTAAAGGAAAAAGGATTTTCTTTTTTTTAATTCCTCTAAGTCTATCCTCGGATTAGCTACCAACACAGTCTGTGTCGGATTCATTGTCCCCATCATCGTACCTGGAAGGGTGCCTGGCTTTCGATGGTTCGAGATAGCACCACCCATAATGACCCCAAGAACTCCTGGCAATCGACACTTTGAGATAGTATCGCCCATGGATTTCTTAAGCGAATTTAGGCCTGTGGCAATCGGCACTTCCAGATAGGGCTGCCCATGGTACCTGAACCGCACAATGTGCTTACAAGCCCCCAATAGGATGGATATCCTAAGAGATAAGTGCCGAGGAGGTAATATGTTATCATCTCATCATCAAGGTGAGTATATACTCCACCTCTCTTGTAGTGGGAACTCTTCCAATCAAATTGTGTTTTCAAGCCTCTCCTAAGTCAAAACTAAGAGAACCAAATCTCTTTTAAGAAAGGAATTAAGTTGATTACTTACACCATACCAAGTGTGTGATTTGGATGCTTAGGTTACAAGGACCCGTAAACCAAAAGGTAGAACAAGCCTCCAGGTACCACCCCACCTTTTAACACAACCCTAGCTTTCCTTCCTCAACCTCTTGAGGAATGGTCAGCAACGTAACTCCTACTTAAGTTTTTAAGTCCCCAAAAGACCCTAAAGGTCTAAAACTAGTAGCTCACTTAGCTTCTAAAGTTCGACCGTAGAATCAACTTAGTCTAACCTAGAGTTCTGATTTGCTTAAGAATGCAGGACCTAGCAAGTTAAGCTCAAAACTCTTTTTTTTTTCATTTTATTTTATTATATTTAAAAAAATGCAATATGCATGAATGAATGCAAAATGTAGACATGCTATAAAAAAAATGCCTCAGGTCCTCTCCCCCATGCCTGGTCCAAACAATATCCTCATTGGAAACAAAAATAGTTAAAGGAAGATATTACTTGAGGCGGAGAATGGTAGGAGCTAATGCTCCTCAAGAGTGACCTCGTCAACCAGATGGCCATCCAAAGTAATGTATGGTTTTAACTGTTGACCGTTGATGATAAAGGGAGTTGCTGAAGTGGAAGGGCTTTTAATCTCCACAGCTCCATGCGGAAACACTTTAGTGATTATGTAAGGCCCATCCCAACGAGATTTTAACTTCCTAGGAAAAAGCTTAAGTCTGGAATTGAAAAGCCAGACTTGTTGGTTGGGCTCAAAGGTCTTTTGAAGTATATACTTATCATGCAACCTTAGTTCCTCCTTTATAAGCTTGAGAGTTGTCATAAGCATCATTCCTTAGCTCCTCAAGCTCGCTTAATTCCAGAAGTCGTGCCTTACCCGCCTTCTCTAAATCCATGTTAACACTTCGAATAGCCCAAAGTGCCATACATAATTTGAAAGGGAGAAGTACCCAAAGGGGTCTTATAGGCCGTTCGATATGCCCACAAAGCATCATCGAGCTTTTGGAACTAGTCTTTCCTATCCGGTCTAACAGTCATTTCCAAAGTATTTTTTATCTCCCTATTCAACACTTCAACCTAGCCACTCTTCTGAGGATGGTAAGGGGTAGCGACCTTGTGAGTCACTCCCAGACTCCTAATTAGCCGATTGAAGTGGTGGTTTCAGAAATGAGGTCCCCCATCACTTATAATGGTCTTGGGGCAGCCAAAATGAGATATGATATTGGCCTTCACAAATTTCAAAACCATAAGTGGTCATTTGTGCGTTGTTGAAGCTCTGAGTTGCTACGTTAACGTGTTTGGTTTTGAAGAACTTGTCGTTGTAGTTTGAAAGCGAAGAACTCGTGTTCAACAAATAAAATTTATACCGGAATAGAAATCTCGGGTCGAACTTAGGGAGGCGGACATTTGATTTGAAAATACGTATTTATTTTATTTGTCACGAAGTAATTTAAATGGCTAGAAACTATTTATCTATTTACACTAAATAGAAGAGAGAGGGAGAATGAGAGAGAGAGAGAGAATATTACAAACAAAAATCAAAAAGAGTTGTAGAATGAACATGGAATTCATTATCAGAAGAATTATTCGTTACACTAAACATTACGACTAGAAAGTGGGAAAATGATTACACTAGAAAGCAGTAAATCTATTCTAGAAAGTAGTAAAAAGAATGGGGAGAGAGATATCCTCCTCGACGGTCGCTTGGAGGATGAGCCAGATGGGACGATGCCTGGATGATGGGGAATGGAGCAAGACAAAGGAGGACAAAGTGGGAAGAACGGGAATGAGGCAGCACGTCATCGTCGTCGTGGGATCCGCTTTTGAAAGGGGGACGAAAATTTGAGTTTATCTCACAAGAAGCATCTCGGGTGTGGGACAAGCTTCTCTTGAGCTTTGGAGAGGGAGAGAAGAGAAGGAAGGGATGGCAATTTCGTGTGGAGGGGGTCTCCTTTTATAGTTGCAAGGAGTGAGGGCAATGTGGTCATTTTAAATTGAAAAACATTAAATCAGGGG
The DNA here is from genome assembly GCA_037157565.1 of Thalassia testudinum. Classification (NCBI taxonomy): domain Eukaryota; kingdom Viridiplantae; phylum Streptophyta; class Magnoliopsida; order Alismatales; family Hydrocharitaceae; genus Thalassia; species Thalassia testudinum. The sequence continues at coordinate 91,587,078 of JAZHRO010000014.1, read as the reverse complement.
TCTTTAGTGACGGATAAAACTGTCGCTAAAGCTGCATCATGGGCGTAGTAGGGTGCCGCCAGCACGACCGCTCGCCTCGTCGCGTGTAACACATGCTCCATGTTCAACTGATCGTGAGATCGGACGGCTTATCTCGCGCCTCACAGTGCCTCCTCTACGCATAACGCCTGTGTCTGATCTCACATGAGGCGCGAGCGTGCGATAGCGCATGGGTGCTATTGAGCGCTCACGACCGCTTGATCGTGATCCGACGCTCCTCGCTCCCACTCACCCACGTCTGCTTACCCGCTCATCGCGATTCGAACATGCTCCTCGCCTTCTGGCAAGCGCATTCACCCGCTACGCCACAGTGGCGCTTTTGTCGCGGAGATGAATTCAGGCGTGCGCATCCATAGCCATTGGATGCGCATCCAATGGCGGAGAAGTGATTAAGAAGAGAGGGTGTGGTAAGTGCCGCGGCCAGTTGGGCAGCTGAGATGGCACCATGTGGCACCATCTTGGCCATCCATCTTTTGGATGATGTAGATGGTGCCATGGTTGTCGGATTGAGTCCATTTTCATGCTGTTAGGCTGCGATCGTCGATTCGAGTCCATCCATGCAGTCAAATTTGTTGTTTGAAGTGTGTATTCACACCATCTTGGCCGTTGATCTTCTAGGGTTCCTAAGTCTCTATCTGATGCTATAGATGTCTAATTAGGGCGATCTTGGAGTCGTTGAACTCCAATCGTCACCCTAATCACATCTGTACGGTTGGATCTTCGATCCAAGACCCCAGGAAAAAGATTTCCCTATCCATGAATATAAAAGAAGACAATTAAGCTTCATTTTATTCAAACTAATCTAAATGCAAGATAGTGCACGTTATGCAATATTTATAGTATGCAATGCAATTCTATACTTAAGAACTTGCATAAATAGACATCTTATGCAATGTAAACATGATTACATCATGCACGTAGGAATGGCCTCTATCCATTTAGAGACATAATCAACTGCCACCAAGATATATTCATAACCATGGGACGATGGGAAGAGGCCCATAAAGTCAATTCCCTACACATCAAAAATTTCAACAGATCGAATAGGGTGTTGGGGCATTTCATTCCTCTTCCCAATCGTTCCAGTCTATTGACATCTAATACAGGCCTTAACAAAATTATGAGAATCCTTAAATAAGGAAGGCCACCAAAAATCAAATTGGAGAACCCTAAAAGCAGTTTTCTTAGCACCAAAGTGCCCTCCACAATGAAGTTCATGGTAAAACCTCAACAGGATGCAGAGGCACGGAGGTGTGGGCGTTGGGCGCTCTGCAGAGTGCGTAGGCACGTGCGAGCGTGGTGGTGGCATCGGCTGCAGGTGCTGCGCGGGGTGATGGCGCGGGCAAATGTAGTGGCTGAGGTACTACAAGGTGCGTGCGGGTGCTGCAGCGAGGGCGGGTGGAGGTGCGTGTTCTGCAGAGTTTGAGGTGCTGTAGGGTTTGTGCGGGTGGCTCTGTTGGCACCACTGCAGGTGTTGCAGAGGGCACTGCAGATGATGGCGTGGGCGCATGCAGGCGCTAAGGCAAGGAGACACGGGCGTGAAGTTTCTTGGCTAGAGGCAGGGTCTACTGGAGAAGTTGAGGAGGTGTGGGTTCTGCAGGCTGGGATGGAAGTGCGTGTGGGTCTAATGGAGAGAGGACAGGCGTTGCTGACGCGTGCGCTAGCTGTGGTGAGGGCCCGTGCGTAGGTGGCTGGTGCTGCAGAGATGAAGTGAGGGCATGCATTGGCTGAGTTGAGGGCGCGGTTGGCAGATGGCTGATGGCTGGAATAGAAGTGAGAGTGCGCACGGTGGTGTCTGATGGAGTGGTGGCAAGAAGAGTTGCAGAGACTCTTTGGTGGTATGGGCTGTCACCCCACATGCCCACAGTGGTGAGTCGTTCTGCCGCGGTGAGGCCGGTGGTATGGAATGGAAGAGGAGCAATGTCCTCTCAACACAATGATGGACTTGGGGTGGTGGCCTCCAGAGCATGGCAGCTCTCCCTCCTCCTTTTGTAGCCACAGCCATCTTTTCAAATTCAAAATTCCATAGCATAAATGTAATGCACAAGAGGAGGAGGCAGAGCCAAAGCCAGAGGAGTTACCTATACAAAGGAGAAAAAAGAATAAAAGAAAAATATTATGGTTATTTGTACATATGCCCTTAACTTCTATGTTAAATTAAAATAATGCATCCAATTCACCTAATTGGTTAACTAATTAAATGAATGCAATTGTAAGTTAATTCTAAATGCATTTAGTTATGAATGCAATGCATGAATTATGTAATTAAATAATAGATATGAATTAATCTATTTACATCCTAATGCATGCTAAATAAATGTTAGAATTAACTTAATGTCTAAGCACTTAAATACTTTAATAGCCCACAAATATGGGCTAATCAATTGCCGTTGTACCTCAGCAAGAGCTTTAGCATTCTGTCACTCGCTCTCAGTCACAGCTCGCAAAATCTGATTGAGCTACATGTCTCTATTTGGCCCCATGAAGTTCTACTAACCTGTGTAAAATGGCCTTGCATTTGGTTGCTGAAAAAGCAACGTAGGCAGGTTTTGCCTAGTCTGAGTTGGATATTATGGTCTTTGTGAATGGTCAAACCAAAAGAAATTAGGGTGATTACAGCATCTAGGATTATAGGTATTAGAATATGGGTTTGATCTCGGTGCATATCCCTGAATGGCATTCAAATCAAAAGGATAAGGCATGTTTTTTGCAAAAGCAGGAAGTGGGGACAGAGGAGGGAAAGATTGTGGGACAAAGGTCCCACCTTGTGTTGGTGGAAGAGTAGATAGAAAATCCAAGGAAGTTGGATCTCTCGAATCCAGATTATTCACAAACTCCCTCCTTGCAAGAATTTATGAAACAAGTAACCACACAGGATTCTACGTAGCGAGAAGAGGCGTAAGAGTCTTCATCGCATTTTGAACCTTGTCGAGATGCTTCGCTACGATATTGACTTTGTCCAATTTCTCTGCTATGATCTATAAATCCTTGGAATTGGATAGATTCCTAATCTCATGAATGCCCTTCTATGGGTTTTGATGTGCTGTATTGGTGCCCTGCGTGAATTGCGACATTGATGCGTTGTTGATTGAGTTTTCCGCCATCCCTTCAAACAGCTCTGAGGTGGATTCTGCATCGCGATTCAAGAAATTCCCTCCACAAGAGGCATCAACTAGATTGCGAATGCCCTCTTGCAATCCATAGTAGAAGATGTGCAATAGTTGCCAGTGAGGGATGTCATGATTTGGGCATTTCCTTTGTAATTCATGGAAGTGTTCCCACGCATCATGACTTGGTTCTCCTTGATTTTGAGTAAATGTGGTGATGGCTTGGCTTAAAGCATTGGTGCGACTGATAGGGAAAAATTTCTTCAAAAATGCAGATTTAAGTTCAGCTCAAGTCGAGATTGGTTGTGCTATAGTTCTATAACAGTAGGAAGCCTTGTCCTTAACATTGAAGAAGAGCATCTTCATCAATAGGATTTCCCGACTTTGATTTCGAGGGCTAAGAGTCTGAGATAGATTTTTTAGATCTTCAATGTGTTGGAATGGATCCTCAGATGCAAATCTATGAAAGTGTGGGATTAGACCTATAATGTTTGGCTTTAATTTTGTGTTGTTTTCCCCAATGGGAATCCCAACATTAGGCTCTACTTGTGCATTAGATGGATTATAGTAGTAGCAGAGTAGAGGCCTAGGGTAAGGGATCGGTAAATCAGGGTTTTCAAAACCTGCCTCAAGTCTAGGTGGGGGACGGGTTTGTAGGTTCTGCAAATTCTAAAGAGCAGCCGTCAACAGATTGATTTGATGATTCTACTCGAGAATCTGAAAATTCTGGTTCAAGAGCTCCTCATGAACACAAAAGGCGGCATCTCCCCCTGACCAGAAAAAGGGATCTTGGGATTCTGATTCTGCATTTGGTTCATAAGATCAAATGCAGAAAAAGCAGATGTATCAGACAGGAAAATTATTGGTTGCTTTAGTACAACCGGCATAGGAATACCTATCAACAGAGATACGAGGGGCGGTTTTAGGGATCGCCTCCCGTGCATAAACCAAAAGAATGTAAAGGCACACTCACACCACTGAAAATAGTGGAAAACAAGACCCGAAAATAATGCAAAAAATGGGTTTTTCTATTCTTTCAAAGGAAACAAGAGAGTCCTAGAATACGCAAAGATAGTTTTGACACAAACAAGTATAATATCAGTATCAAGATAGCATCCTAAACCCATGTCTATGCAAGTGCGTATCCTTAAGGCTAAAAAGTCCAAGGTCTAGGATCGAGACCGCTCACTACAAGCTCCCAAGGGCTTAGTAGTGAGACAGACTTGTTGATCTTCAACCAAAGCCCTAAGATGTGCAAAGAGGAGAGGTAGAAAAATTAGACACGTGTGACTCTAGTGACCATGTTGTGCATGCTATAGCATGCAACAGGCATGAGCAAAAAGAACTAGCATGTATTCTGCAAACAGATTGAGTCACAAATTTTAATTATCCTCTTTTTACTTAACCTTTTCACAAAAAATGATAGAAAGAAGTAGGGTGACTGCTTTTTAGGGAATTTCAAAAAAAAATATGGTCTTGTTTATTATCTAATGACAAGGATCTATGTGGGTTTTGTGCATGTTTTCCTGCTAATGCGAGAAAAATGGTAGAAGAATTCCCGAGTTAGATTTTGCAAATATGCTGGGAAGTATGAGCACTCCTAAGAGTGTATGACTAAAACATGTTGCTGCTAGTCAAGAAGGTATGCATATTTTTGTATTTTTTAATTTTTCTAACTAAACGTAAAAATACAAACTACACTAAAGACTAAGTAAGAAATACTCACAATGGTATGAATAGTGGAAAAATAGAAAAACAAAAAACCTGCCTCCTTTCCTGAGAATACCTGCAAAGGTAACCCCGAGAAGAAGACGGAAAATAGAACAAAACAAAGCCAATTAGTAAAAGGAAATTATATACAAAGCAAAACAGTAATGGTGAATATAACAATACAGTTACCTCCCAAGCAACGGCGCCATTAAAATGATCATTTTATTCCTCAACAAAGTTAATTAAGTATTTAGGCTTAATTAATCGCATTAGAAAGTAACTTAGGTTAACTTGAATTAATGTCGGTTGGGTAGTATAGGGTCAATTAACCTAACATTTTAGATTTTAAATTCTTTTTCACTAGTTGAGTCCAGATCTTTCACTGGGAGGCATAACTTAATTTTATTTCACCATTAATTCCTAGGCATAAATTACTAATTACTTACTTAATCAAATTATAATTAAATTACTTTAAGTACATGAATCTTGCATAAGAGATATTCACTATAAAGCATGCAACATTCCATTAAGAAAGAACATATTTACACGTGATTTTTCATTAAGAATCAAGTAAACATGTTTATTACACCCATTAGAACTTATTACAAAAGATTAAGGCAAGAAAAAGTTTTACAAATGAATGCAAATGCCTTATTACATCAATTAAGCTCAAAAGGAAACATGTTATTGCAATATAAGCACAAAAGTACAAAACAACAAGTGACTCTTTTCTCCTTAATCTTCAGCCCTCTCTTCTCTTCTTTTCTTCTCTATTGTTACTCTCTCTCTCTCTTTTAATATTTTTCTCTTCTTCATTCTTTTCCTCTTCCAAACCCTCTCTATTCTCTTTACTTAGCCTTTTCTTTAGGTTCCCTCGCTTCGAAATTTCCCTTAGTATTGTGCATATATGCTCACACTTAACCAAACAAAAATTTGGCTTTTATAGTTGGTGGCTCAGATCGGTTGGGGATACACAACACCCCCTAGGGGGTGGGATCAGACCCTACTGGGTCTGAGCCTAGTTTATATTAGGCATTTTATTTTCAATTCAAGTCCATGCACAATCTCCGGCCTCCCAATCCCACACACACCTACTCGGGGCCACGCTCACACCTACAGGCACACACACACATGCACAGGCATGTGCAACGCACTCACCCGCACCCAAGCTAATTTCATTTCATGCTTTGCATTGGCAACCAGTAAGGCTCTAACACTTTTTCATATTACACCAGTGCGACACTTCAATAATTCCCGAGGTGGGACTATCTAAGTACACTCCATGTTGAACTTCAGCTGATGATTCCAGCCGACTTATTAGATGATTTCAGTCAAGCAAAGGCTCGATCGAGAGCCCTTTGCATGCTTTACAGGTATGTGTCACCAATTTGGTGTTCAAGTCAGATCTAGCCCTTCGACTTGAAGGGCTAAGGTGGTAGGTTTTCACGGCCATTATAGCCTGCATAGGGTAATATCAAGTCTTTTGACCTGCAGGGAAGCTTCTAACCTCCAGATAAGGTCTGAACCATCTTCAGTAGATGATTCCACATCTAGTGATGAGGAAGGGGAACTCAGTATCGCTTCTAGAAGAGGACTAAGCCTCAAAGTTTCGTATCGAAGATCTAAAGCTTGAATTCAAATACTCATTTCACCATTGTAGATTTAATGACCAGCAACAACTAATCAAACAACCTCTGAAGGTTCTTACAATCTCATCTAGATTGAACTGATGATTACAACTCACCAAAAACACCATGAACTCAGTTTGTGTTCAAAAATGACCCAACCTTAGCAAAAATCTAATTTGACCTAAGGCCTCAATAACAAAACCTCTGATCAATTCTAACAACCTCAGAATCATCCTAATAACATATTCAACTCATCAAACCTCAATTTTGACTAAAAATTCTCTAATCTGACCTGAGATTGACTACAAAGCCCTAGAAGTTGACCTTTTGAATTAGAGCTTCTTTGATCAAATTACAAACTTTGAGGGACTCTAATTCACCTCAGAAATCATTTCAGACCTTAAAACTAAGTATTAAAGCTCTTAAAGGCCCTCTCAGACACTATTGCCTGAGATCAAAAGTGGAGGTGTTTGATGGAATAGTCTAAGGGATTTCAGAGCCATCAAAAATCAAATATGACCCCTACAGGTTGTGCTTGAGCCTTCTGATCTATTTCCATAGCCTAAAACCTAATGCGTCAGCTTCTCCAACTCTGCCGAAGTTAAAGAAGATAGAGGTTGCCTACAAGCTCCAAGCATCAAAACAGAAAATCAACAGTAGATACACAATCCTTAGGTCATAAGTAATCAGTCCGGAGCTCCACACAAAGTTCTATCGGTTGTAATGGGAAATTGATTCGTCGAAGCTCACCGAAGCTCCGGTGAGTCCAAGTAATGCCTGACAGTGTACAAAATTCCATCAAACTGACCATTAAAGGTCTTAAGAGCTTCCAGAGGTCACAAGGAACCTCAGGAACTCATTAATTTGTCCAATTGATGATCTAATTAAGGATTCATTAGGGAATTTGGAAATCCTAATCTCTGAGTTTATATGAATTCAGAGTTAGCTATCTCATTCAATTGAGTGTGGATTAAGGTTCAACGGAACCTTGCAATGCTATATGAGGGATTAATTAGGAGGGATAACTCTTTCGAGCTCTCCATTGACAGAGAGCTAGAAAGTTGAAATGGAATTAGGTGTTTATTATCTATGAGTTAATTATTCTAATTAGGTATAGGATCGGGGCCCTTAGACTATGAAATGGTCATGGAGGCCCCCAATGATTGTGTTCTAATCTCGAAGACCTCCACCATGGATGGTGGAGGTCGCTGGTGAATGTGAACTGAACTAGGTGATTCAGCTACTAAGAGTAAAGGAAAACAATGCTATGAAATTATGGTAAAGTGAAGAAAGTGATCGATGCGTAAAAATGATAAAATAGTGGCTCAAATGAGCTCAAAGAGCTCGTCGGAGCTAAGGAAGATGACATACAATTTGAAAATTTAAACCTAATTAAATACCTAATCTACTGAACTAAGTTACACTACACCTACCTTAATCTAATCCTACTGTTACTTGGATAAAGGAGGTTGAGGAGTCTCCATCTAAGGTTCTTAATAGATTATGAAACCAAAAGGTTGGAGGAAGAACTTCGATGGGTGGCTTTGTGGTGTGGAAGCAGAGTCCGGCGTTGGCACTTCATGAGAGGATGCAGCGGACGAAGGTGGACATTGGAAGGGAGTGGAGACAAATGGAGGAATAGGATGTAGATGGAGATTGGTTGCCGGAGAAGGAAGAATATCCTATCATTTAGCTGCGGTTGGGGAAGAGGGTTGGGAGCTAACTGCCCAAATCGAAGGGTTCAAGGGGTATTTATAGGGTTCGGCGATGGCTAAGGAGCTTTAATCCGGACGAGTTTGCATCTAGGTGTGGCTTAACTTTTGACATCATCTATAACGTTGGTGGGATTAACAACGTAACCTAATTAGGATTTAGGACAAATCCGAACCGATGGATGGATTTGAGGTGGTGAGTGCAAGCTTCAGAGGCTTGGCGAGAATGAAATGGCATCAAATGGAAGGTGATCGTGAGATGACATCACCGCCAAACGTCTGCCGTTCAAGCCGCTGAAGAATAAATGAAGAAGATGTTCGTAGGGACCTATATGTAAGGAAAGGTGAGGACCTAGGTGAATGGAAAGGACTCAAATGTAATAAATTATAGGTATCGAAATGCAAACTGAGGCTTTTATGGTTAATTTAAATTATTTTCTTTTCTGACCTTTTATATATATTTATAATTTAGCTAAATATTATATTAGAGCGTTATATTCACATTTTTGACCCATTAATTTATAGTTATTTACTTATTAATTTACTTAAGTTATTTAAGACTTAGATATTAAGTTATACTTAGGTTAAATAATATATTAATTACGTAATTAATTAATGGTATTTTGAGTCCATTTATTAATTAAGTTATTAATAATATTAATTGGCTTATAATTTATCTTTTTTAACTTATTTTAAGGTCCTTTACTGATTTGTCCCTTATTACATAATTAACCTTATATATACATATTCCTAGCTAATTAACTAGGGAAACTAGTTAATTAGGGGTAATTAGAAGCCATGATGATCCTCTCATCACCCACAGGACACCAAGTTTGGCCAAAGAGGTTGAGACCACCCAGTAGTTAAAATATGAATGCAGGTTATTAAGATATTATTTACAATTTTTAACCTTTTCTTTAGATTGGGTGTATGGTGAGTGGTCCGCAAGGTGACCTGATGCACTAACTAGTCACTAGACTCAATTGAGTCTAGGCCAATTGATCATGGAAGGCATGATTTGTAAATTAGGGTTTGTATCATTGTAACACACACTTACGATCTCTTTCGAAATTTGTAAAGGTTGAGTACTTGGAAAGTATTCTAGTCATCCAAGGGAGGTAGGAATGCAATTTGAAATCACTCAGTTGAAAATTGGAAATCAACTTTCCTTTTGTGTTTTGAAATATACATTTTTTCAAATAAGGGAAAAAGCAAATGCAAACAGAACGAGATTTAAAACTACTAGAAGTGAAGCAACAAGTGACTTGTTTCTCCAACTCACTCGAAGAATAAGAGGCTTGGAGTAATGGAGGAACAACACATAACAAGAATCACAAGCTATCCTAACAAAAGGTAGAGGAGTGCCTCTTGAAATAAAAATTATTTTACAACGAGGTTGGAGAACTCACAAATGAGAGGGATTCCCACTTGTAATCTCCAACAAAATTTGAACACTACACTACCATGCAAAAATACACGAAAAAGAATGTAGAAGAAAGCTTAGGAAGAAGGTGATGCTACTGCAGAACTCCTGCTCCAATTCAGGTTGCCCTTGAATAAAGGAAGCTTGCTCCTAGATCTCCTTTGCTTAGCAAACATTGGGTAGGGTGTGCCTGGCTCCTCCAAGGCTGGAAGGTTTCTACTCTTAAAGTCCTCCTTAGGGTAGCATGGGCTACCCTTCTTGATCCACCTTTGGATGTCCTCCTTGCTTGGCTTTTCCTTCATGGCTAGGTGAAGCCACTAGGTAGAAGAAGGAAGAAGTTGAAGGCACCAAGGAGACAGAGTGTCCCCTTAATCTCCTTCTTCTCCTCTTCTCCTTGGTTGTTGGGATCGTGGAGTGAAGGTGGAAGAATATGAATATGTGTAGCCAAGGATGGTTGGAAATGGGTGGTTAGTGGTCCTTTTATAGAGTGGAAGGGGGGGTAGGTAAGGTTAAGATTGGACGGCTAGGATGAGATGCAGATGGTGGTTGTAGGATCCTAAGGTGTAGGATAGGTGGGGACAAAATGGTGCCATAGCTAGGTGTTAGGGTTAAGGTTGGTGTGATGTGTTGTAGGGTTAGGATTGGTCTTGATGATGATGGTTATAAGATGGAGGGACATGGAGGTTTGGCGCCAAATTAAAGGGCACATAAAGGTGGAGTTAAGGGTGGTTAGCATGGTTTATAGGTTGTTGTGAGGTTGGTTGTTTGGTGCCAATTAGTTGAGGGTGGAGATAGGTTGGATGGGTTATGTGTAAGGTGGAGATGGCCTTAAAGGTCGAAGCAAAGGTGAAGGTGTTTTGGCACCAACTAAGGGTGGATAATGGGTGGTGGTTATGGTCGAGAGGTGTTCTAAGTTGGCGCCAAGTTACGTTCCTAGAAGGGGGTTAGGTGTAGGGTTAAGATGGTTTTTGGGGTGATGTGTAGGGTTAGGATGAGGTGCATTTTGGCACCAATATGAAGGGATGTGGTTAGGTGTTTTTGGCGACAAAATGATGTGCCCATTGGTGTTGGTGGTTGGTTTAAGGGTTGTGTGTGTGTGTTGGTGCCAAAGTTGATTAGGAGTTGGTTAGCTAGGTGGACTAAAGGTTGTGTGTTTTTCGTGGAGTTAGCTAGGTAGGCTTTTGGGTGGTGGAGGATGGCCATGGAGTGGAGAGGAGCTAGGGTTAGCTTGCTAAGATAGGTTAGCTAGTTGGAGAGTAGTGGAGATTAGGATTTAGCTTGGAGAGAGTAGCCAAAATCTATTTGAAGTAGATCTAGAGTTGATGATAGCTAAAAAGGTCTTTTTAGGAGCTCAACTACTTAGCTTAGCTAACTAGTTCTTTTGCTAGTAGCTAGGCTTGAGTAGTGGAGCTGAGTTGAGATGGTTTCAATCTATCTGAAGCTAAGTTGAGCTAAATCTTCCTCTGATGAGAACTCCCGACCAAGCTTAGCTACTAAGTAGACAAGTAGTAGCTAATTTGGAGAGAGTTCAGCTGCTGTGAGCCGAGTGGAGCAAGGGAGAGCTGGACCTGAGCTAAAGTAAATTTCTATCGACTAAGTTGAGCTACCTAGAGCTCCTAGTGAACTACTTGGAGCTAGGATGTGCTAGACTCAACTAAGTTGAGCAGAGTTGAGGTGAGTTGAGCAACCTTGAGCTACCACCCAGCTATGATGAGCTAAATGGAGGTGGAGAGAGCTAAACCTAACTCAAGTATGCTAATATTTAGTTGAGATGAGCTAGATCTAGCTAGGGTTCAGTTGATTTGATCTTCTTCTTCACTTTTTGCCTTCTTGAGTGCTAGGATTTTAGAGGTCTAATCATCTGCTTGTCCTTAACACTCAAGTAAATATGTTAAAAGCACAAAAACTATGCAATGCATAACTAACCTAGGTAATGCCTAAATGCAACTTGAAAATCCATTTGTGGAGTTAAAAACCTAAGAGATAGATCTATTTCAGTGCTTAAAAATGATGATAAACTTTCATTTATCACTAATGCAATGTGGTCTCTAAATGTGACCCTAAAGATTAAACCAAGGGTTCATGCAATTTAACTACAAATCAGGCTGCAGACCACAAATCAAATTTAAAATACTCTCTAATATGCAATTGGAATCCAAATGATACAAAAATTGGGAAGAAGTTTCCTTTTTTAATAATATTTTCAAGGAATATTTTTTCAGAATTTTACTGCTCCAAATAAACAATATAAATTTTTAACTAGCAGGGGGTCAAATTTGGAATTTTGACCCCGTGTTGGTTTTTCTTTCTGAAATAGTATAAACGTGGTCTAAAAATTTAGGAAACATATGGAAATGAAAGCTAACTTGGTTATCCTTCAAACCCCACCATTTTTGGGTCAATCAGATTCTTACACTGCTCGGAATTAGTTTTTAAAGTTTAGAAAAATCCTGATTTCAGCCCATTTGATCATTGTGCACTCCGTGAATTTTGAAAATTTCCACAAGTTGAATTTCTTTTGGAATGGCCGCATTTGAAAGATAATTTGAAAACCTAGCACCTGCCCAAATTTCAAAGTTTTTGGATCACTAGAAACGTGGCAAATGATCTTTCAAATCCCTATATAAATCCTAGCCGAATTCCTAAAAATAGAAATAAGGCTTTTTAAAGAGTTTTCAGTTCAAACTATGCCTTTTCACCAAAAACATATTTTTTTCAAAATTTTCGCATTTTTTTTCTCAATGAAAAATGAATCCTAATCTAAGTGATGGTGTGCAATTGAATTTCTTCAACTCCACTTGATGCGTGCATAGAATCTACGTTTCATACCTACACACCAAAGACATTACACTAAATTAGATATCAAAGCAAGAGTGCTTGCCTCCTCGGCAATGGGGCCATTTTTGTTGTGTCATGGAATTGTGATAAACACCAGTTTATCATCATTCTAATGTCCTAAAATAGATCTAGCTCATATTTTTAACTCTGCAAATGGGTTTTTAGGTTGCATTTAGGCATAACTTAGGTTAGGCATGCATTTCTTTCCTTTTGTGTTTTTTAGCATGTTTAATCGAGTGTTAAGGATAAGCAAATGATCAAATCTCTAAAACCCCAGCATTCATAAAGAAGGCAAAAAGTGAAAGAGAAGATCAAATCTGCTATGCTTTAGTTGCATTTAGCTCATCTCAATTGGATGCCAGCTCACATCGGTTAGGTTTAGCTATCTCTAGCTCCATTCAGCTCATCTTAGCTGGATGTTTGCTCAAGGTAGCTCAACTTAGCTCAACTCACTTAACTCTGCTCAGATCCAGCAAAACATGGTTAAGTCTAGCTCGGCATAGCACTAATCAGTTCACTGAAGGCTATAACTTAGTTGACAGGAGTTCATTCGAGCTCCAACTCAGCTCATCCTAGCTCATCCTAGCTTTACTTAGCCCACCAGAGCTCTAGTCAACTTGGCTTAGCCACAAGTCTTCAACTAGCTAAGCTAAGTCAGCAAAGAAGTCCACAGCCAACTTCCCCCAACTCTAGAATAGTTGAGACCAGCTTAACTCAGCTCAACCTATTCAACTTAGCAGCTAGCAAGGAACTAGCTAGCTAAAGTTGAGCCGCTAAGCTCCCAAGAAGACTTGTTCACTAGCTGTCAACTCCCGCATGCTTCAGAGTAGCTCAAGGCTACCTCCTTTGAGTTAAACCCTAGCTCCTCCACTAGTATCCTACTAGCAAAGCTAGCTTAGCTTACCTTATCTCAACCTAAGCTCCCCACTCATGGCCAACCAGCTAACCCTAAAATCCACCCTAAAGTTGGTCCATCTTAACTCCAACCTAAGCTACCACCTATTCTACCCTTTTGGTGCCAACCTTAATGCACCCTTTTGCCCCACTAACCACCAAAAGCCACCTATTTTCCCCTCCAAAACCATCTATTAACTAGCCCTTTTTTGGTGCCAAAACAAAAAGACACCACCACCATACACCCTTTCATTTTGGTTCCAAAAGTGTACCTCATCCTAACCCTACACATCAACCCCAAGCCATCATAACCATACACTTAAGACCCCTTCTAGAAACCCTTAGTTGGAGCCAAAATAGCCTAACCACACCCCTCCATATTGGCTCCAACTTTACCCTATATCTCCAATCTACATGCCACCAAGCAACCACCATTCAACCAATCCGCACCCTCCATATGTTGGCGCCAAACAATCAACCCGACAACCACCTATAAACCCATGATAACCACCCTTAACTCCACCTCCATATGCCCTTTAACTTGGCACCAAACCTCCATGTCCCTGCATCATATAACCACCATCAACAAAACACATCCTAACCCTACAACACATCACACAAACCTTAACCCTAGCACCTACCTAGAGTTGGCACCAAATCCATTGGTGCCTCTCCTTTTTGGCACCATTAAACATTAACCCTAGGATCCCGTAACCACCCTCTATAGGCCATCTTAGTCATCCATCCTTTAGCCATACCTACCTCCCTACCCATCCTATGAAAAGGTCATTAACTACCCATTTCAAACCATCCTTGGTTACACATATTTACATCAATCTTCTCCCTTAGTTTCATTCCACCATAGCCACCTAGAACCTACGGCCATGGAGAAGAAGAGAAGAAGATTACGGGGGCAACCACCCACCCCCTAGGTGCCATCTTTCTATATCTTCCTCTCTCTTATGCCACACCAAGGAGGAGGTCTTCACACTTGAAGGGATGGCCAGGCAAGAGGAGGAACAAGGTGGTTGGCGTGCACCTTGAGGAGAGAGCTTGGAGGAGGACTACATCAAGAATAAGACAGGGAGAACCATTTTCAAATGCAGGGCAACTGCAGTTGGAGCAAGGGCCATCCCAACTTCAACTAGAGGACCCCCCTTTCTTCTTCTTTATCCCTATATCTTATATTAGCTAGTGTGTTTTTATTTTCATGTAACAAACATTCTGCTACATTCCTTCTAGTTGCTAGTAATACAAGTTGCAAATTGCCTTCCAAGTTCAGTATTTATCTTAGTATATTTTCCATGCTTTTAGCAGTTTAGTGCACCACATCCCTTCTCTTCTAATTACCCTAGGCGCACTTGCTTTGGGTGAGCTTAGAAGAGAGGGCTCCATTCTTGTCACTTACGGTTAGTTGAAAGGTGTAGCATAATCATCACCTTTTATTCCATTCTCGACTATTTCTAAAACCCTAAAAAAATAACAAAATGAAAAAATAAAATAGAAAAGTGTGGATTTAAGAGGGGGGAAGAGAACCACTTCATGTGATTAACGAATTGGCCTCCATGAACGACCCTAGTACTCCACAATCTAGGTTTTATAAATTGTAAAAGTTGATTGCGAATTTACGCGTTGCAATGTTACTATTTTGCATCTTTAACAAAATGCATATTTCCTGTATCAAATCATGATTTTGAATACTTTTGTCATAGTATAATGTGAAAACACATCAATAAACAAATATAATGAAACTTTGGTAAGTCCCGATCAAACTCAAGGAGGTAGAAATATGCCACTTCATTTAATGCCTATATAATCTAACTAGAACTAAAATACAAAGCAAGATAAATATAAGATATAAAGCAAATAAACTCCATTCAGATAATAATCAGGCAAGTTTCCATTTAATTGAATGCTTTACAAGAAGAATAACTAAAGCTAAACTAGAACAACTAAAATAAAAGCTACTAGAACTAGATCTACTAGGAGAATAAAAAAATAATAATCTATTCTACTAGAATAAGGGCACCAAGAGTGGTCCTTGGTGGCCTTTGGAGAGGCATGGAGAAGTAGCAACGGTGCACCAAGGGTGGCCTTGGTTGATGCCTAGGAGGAAGAGGGCTCTTTGGAGCAGAAGGGAGAGGGAGATGTGCGGAGACAGAATTGCATCTCAAATGGAGGGTCTGGGGCCCTTTGTATAACCAAAGTGAGGCGCAAAATGGGTTGTTTTAGAGCCCCAATTTGCGAAACTGATCAGGAGCGCAACAAGAGTCGTCGATTTGGAGATCAACAGCTTAGATCATGTCAAAAGCACACGTCCATGTGCCTCCCTTGCACACCTAACGTACGCAGGAACCAGATCATGCCACGTGGCACCTCTAATGCCACTCGATCCATCACCATCATGCTCATTGCATGTGCACGTTCAAATCCAGCAATTCGATCATGATGATCAATGGCAAAGATCGCATGCACTATTGCCTTGACATCCCCACATGCAACCATGCACCTAGCTGCTTCGATTTGACAGTCCATTGTGTGCCACGTGTCTTGCCCCACGCTGCTTGATCATGATCGTGCAGTTCAATTTCACGTGCACGCACCACCACCTAAATTTCCAATGTTTTGTGTCTCAATCGCTCACCACATGCTCTCATGTAAGGGTGCTAACCAGCGTGCTACATGCGTGGATGGTAGCACTCTTGAATTCTTGTTCGCATGCTCTCAACCATTGGATGACGATCCAACGACTGAGATGAGGCCTTCTTTGATGTAGAACATGGGGGGGTCTGGTGATGTGGCCCGTTTGTGGCTATTGGATGACGATCCAAAGGCCCACAAAGCAAGTGTAATGTTCTTTAGTGGATGGGGGGCCAGCAGTAGGCTATTGGGATGGTGCCACGTGGTGCCATCCTGACCGTCCATCTTCTTGCCTTTGTAGTGGGTGCTACAGGACTCTGATTGAGGTGATTTTTATGCAATCGGACTTCGATTGTTGCTCTAAGTCCATCTGTATGGTCGGATTTATCATCTGTGGCCCTAAACCATCTGCATTTACCATTGCCTATCAATTAGAACGCAAAATAGCATTACATTTGCATAGCTAAACAAATCGACTACAATGAAAAGTATGCTGCTTGTGCATGCATTATTCCTAAGTTAATTTAGGATCTAACTTAATTTAGTTAGATTAGATTCTATGATTGCTGTGCAATTAGGTGTCGAGGATCCTATTTATAGGTGTTTTCCAATCTGATTTTGAAAGTTTACAATGATGGCTTTTGCCAATCAAAACTAAGTGTTGGTCAATCAAAATAATCTTTGGTTGATTAAAATAAAGTTTTGATTGATTCCATGTTGATCGATTAAATTAGAAAATTGATTGACTTATAGCAAAATTTAGGATTTGACCGTTATATGCTTTTAATCAATTAAGAATATAGGCTTGGTCGATCAAAGTGGGTTCGATCTTTCAAAGTTAGAAAGCTGATCATTGAACATAAATAAAAACTTAGTGTTTAGCCTAGGTTTGAAATCTATCAAAGTTAAAAAGCAAATCAGTTGTTATTTTTGAGGTTCCTTACAAAATTCTATACATAATAAAAGTAAAAAGAGGCAACATTAAACTACAAGATCTTCTCCATGAGAATGAACATCCTTGGAGTATAATTATTTCTTAATATTTTGTCCTTATGTAACCTGAAATGATTACTTTGCAATAAAACATAATTTTTTTACATTAAAACAAGGGTATCAATATTCTCCCCCTTTTTTATAATAACAAAATTATAATTATATATGCATGAACATTAAAGTGCATGATATGCTACTCTTGTTAATTAGAGGCATATAGAAAAGTTTTGCTGCCTTTGTTATTAATCAAAAGTTTATGATAAAGTCTAAAATCAAATATAAGCTGCCCGTTATTTTTTGTCCCATGCAATTCATGACATGCTACTGCTAATAAAGAAGGATATAACCAGAATAGAAAAAGACAACATTGTATATAAAGAAAAAGGATGTTTGTCAAAATATAGTACTACAAACATAAGCATGAATAAAAGATACCAATCAAGCTAGTAAATAATGTACTATAACCCAAGGTTCTACAGAGAAAATAAAAACTATAAGAAATTGTGAAAAGATCTTTGTTTGAAGGGAACTCTACATCCATATCAAAGTTAAGGGAGTAGTTGGTAGTGTTGGGTCCGACAGAGGAAGATGCATGGAATATATCATAGTTGACATCTCGATATTGCTGATAACTGAGTAATCTCTGGTGTGGCGCAAAATGGAGTGATAATGGTGCTCGTCTAATGCTATCGGGGAGGTGCTGTGGGAGTAGCTTGGTCATGAGGAGAAGGTGCTACCGCTGCCGCTAGAGCTCGTCTGGATGTGGGAGGCCGCTGGTCACAGAACTGTAGGGCCTGAATTTACTCTCCCAGTTGATCTAAGAACTACCCCTACATACTCAAGTAGTCAGATGCCTGAGTCCCGTGTTTCAACATCATTGTGGCGGTCTCTCTCTATCAGTGCATGATATACAACTACCTTACATAGCTAATTAGTCGTTGTTAAGTTATATTATAGGGAATAAGGTAATTGCCGCATTTTATAAATTTATACTGGTTAAGTCCAGGTCATTCACTGGGAGGTTAAGTTAGTTTAAGATTCACCATTTATTCCTAATTTAATTCTTATTAATAATTATTATAATTAACTAGCTATTATATAATTAACTTATATAGATAGTACCTATATAACTTAATTACTTAATATGTACTTACTAGTTTTAACTTAATAACAAAAATATTACTACTTTATGTAATTATAGTTACCTAATTAGCACATATATAATATACTTATAATTCACTTCCATACTTAAGTTATATAACTAATTAATACTTAATTTAATTAATTAGCCTAATAAGTACTAGATTTAATTAATTAAACTATAAACATGTTACTAGTCTAATTACTACATTAATTACATTGTAATTACTAAGTTACTTAAGATTACTACTTATCTTATACTTCTACTTAGTACTTACTCAATATGGGTAGATTTAGTTATAGTATAAGTTAACCATAACAATTAACTATATAATGAACTAGCTACTTAATTAACTAATTAATTACTACAATATGTAATCCACATGAATAATTGCATAAAAATGAACAATAATAGCATCGCAATCATTCCAAAATGAAAAGAAAAAGATTTGCATTGAATTCTAAAATGAAATTTATATAAAAATGTTGTTTTAGAACAACCCATCTAATCACATTTATTTATGAACAACTTAGGCTTTCTATTATTTAACATTTAGGCACCAAAGCCTTCAAAGAGCCCTCACAAATCATACTAAGTGTTCTAACCACTTAGCCAAATTCTCGCAAGTTCAAGCCTTTCACACAACAAAAGGAGAGATGGATCCACATGACTTTCGTAGGATCAACAACTAGGATGGCCTGATTAGTACCACTACTAGCCATGTGTCGCCATCTCAGCCTTCCACCTAGCACCAGAAGGCCGCTCTCCCAGGACACATGATCAAATATATCAAGAGCAACACACACGAGTGCGCTACTTGGGTAGCCCACCTCCATTTGGGTGATAAGCTTGCAGAGGCAATTCATTATATATGCCTTCAACTGTTCAACAATTATCGATGTGGAGCTAAAGAGCCCTCTTCTATTCTTTGTGCAATTCCTATCTCTAGTGCTATCTTCAATGTTTGATTCCCAGTATCATGAGGCTTCAATTACTGTTCTTAAGGTCCAGATTAAGAACTCTATAGTTCTTCTTTTGATTCCAATCATCAATTTAATGATTGGACTATTGGAACTACTTCAAATCGAGCTTCAAAGATGGTTGTGAACCATATCTTTTCTATAGTGGCTTTGCACCTACAGAGCTTTACTCTAACCCTTAATCTCTCTCTCTCATTCCCAATAGAGTCACACAGTGACTAAGTGTTCTAGATCAGTAAAGAAGCTTAGAAGAAAGCTTTTAAACATTCCAAAGCACCAGGAGACTTATTTCAAGATAAAAAATGATAGAGAAAGGATACATAACCTAAAATTTCCTTGTCATAGAGTTTAAAGTTTCTAATCCTATTAAAAATACCTTTAGAGGATTAAAATCGACTCAAATAAGCTCTGTAAAGCTTGGAATTTCAACTTGAGCACAAAGCAGCTCAACTGTAGGTCACTTGAACCCAAATAGATCAGAAATTGTTAATAGACATATGTGACTTTAGTACTTCAAAGAATCTATTCTAACAAGCTCCCTTTGTCATAAAGATCATTTCACATCCATCAAAAGTGAGATGAGAAGCTCTAAGCTTCAATGTAGCTTCGAGTTAACCAGTGTTAGACTGAAAGTTGACTTTTAGATCCTGAATAATTCCAAGCACACTAATGACCCAGTGTTTATCAAAGCGGGATCAATGTTTTAAATAGTTGCATTGCAGTATAGTCGAAATTGCTTTGAAAACAAATATAATTTTATTACTCAAAAAGTTTTCCGAGGTCGAACACAGGGAGCAAATTGGTACTTAGAAATCAAGATCACAATTCATAATTAAAAGAGTATGCAATAATATCAGTATCAAAGTGAAAAAATATGGGAGTAAAATGGTGATTTAGATCACCAAATACTCCTACAATATCACCAAGGAACTCAATATATGAATATGTAATGTAAGCTAGAATATATCAACTGATGAAGGAGTCAGATGACTTAAAGCGTCTGATCCTTCCTTCTCTTTCTCTGCCTTTTCTTCTTCTCTTTCTTCTTCTTCTACTTTGGTTTCTACTCCTCTTCTTCTTCGATCCTTCTCTTTTTCTTTCTCTGACTTTGACTTTTCCTTCTCTGAGGTCCTTCACTTTATCTTCTTTTCTTCTTCCTGACCTCCTGTTTTTCTTCTGAATTGGTTAAGTGTTGGAGCCAATCCTCTCAAACCAAAAACCCCCCTAACCCTGCACAGCTCTCCTTTCTCTTTCTCACTTTCTATTTCAGTCTTGCTCTCCCAGAGCCTTAGCCGATTGGGTTATTGGACCTATCGCATACCCAGGTCCAGGCTGATTAGCATGTGTGGTGAGCAAGGAGTGAAGTCAGACGAGTAGTCGAGTCGGCCAGGCCCACGTGGGCAGTGCCGCGGACGAGTCCGGTGACGAGGGAGGAGGACCACACCCTCAGTGCTGGAGGCGAATAGCCGATGGCACAAAATCAACTTATACACATGGAACTGCCTCTTCACGTCGGAGGTGGGACTAAATGTCTTAACTGTCTTCCACGCAATGCAGCAGTAGCTACCTAGCCAAATTGGCGAGGCTGCAAAGGCACACGACTTCAACTGAGGGCTTGGAACCATGCGCAAGGTGATTCCGCACGTCCTGAAACTTAAACC
This sequence comes from Thalassia testudinum, assembly GCA_037157565.1. Lineage (NCBI taxonomy): Eukaryota > Viridiplantae > Streptophyta > Magnoliopsida > Alismatales > Hydrocharitaceae > Thalassia > Thalassia testudinum. Next base: position 91,566,312 of record JAZHRO010000014.1, on the reverse strand, counting down.
TGGGCCTAGCATGAAGCTTGCTTCAAGCTCAACAGCAACGGCGAACAAGGCTTGATACCTGAAATCAAGAGAATGACCCTTTGGCCACATCAAATCACTTAGGGATCATCGTTGAAGCATGACGGATGTGCTGGGAATACTGGCATGGCGTGACAGTGCCTACGAGTGTGTGCCTAGGGCACATTGTGTGATAGTGAGTGGGTGTGCTCAGGGAGGTGTTTGGGCAAGTGGTGCAGTAAGTGAAGTGAGGGGAAGTGATTAGTGAAGTGAGTCAGAGGTTGTGGGCTTGTTGGCGAGGGTTGTGGTGGCTTGCGGAGGTAGGATGGCCTCCCTGGAGTTAGTGGTCGGAGATGAAGGAGATGATGGTGCGACGGGTGTCAGCAGTAGATTTTGGAAAATAAAGAGAGGGGAAGTAGAGGAGACAGGGAACTTAGGTAGGGCATTAAGGGACGAAGGGGGTGAGCGAAGGTGTCGTGTCAGGTGTGGCTGACGCCGAAGATGAAGACAGCTCTGGTGAGGTGGGATCAGTGAGGACGAAGAGAGAGTAGTGCCTGCTGGTACGGCGAGGTGCAGATGAAGTCAGGGAGGATGGATCCTCTATAGGTATGGCAGTCAGACGACGACGAGGAGCAAGGAATGTCGCCGGACGTTGAGGAGGCTACGACCGTGAGGAGAAGAGATGAATTAACGGTATTCGCAACTGAAATCTAGCGTGAAGGAGTTGGGGCGATCTGGAATTCTTTAAATAGGTCTCTGAAGGTCAGTTAGAGGTCATTGGAGAAGGAAGTCATTGGAATACCCACATCTCTCATGCATTTGTATGAGAGCTGGGGAAGGAATCAAAGCTCATTAATGGGTTCATACTGACGGGAATTTCTTTCATGATCTTCCATCCAATTTCGGAAGAGATCCTCCAAGCAATCAAGGAGAACTTCAAAGTTAAAGATCGTCGGAGTAGGTTTCCTCCGCGATAATGGTGGAGGGACCTACTTGTGAGGACAGCGAGAAAGTTAGGGGGCTGATAGCAAGGGTTTATGAAATTTAGGGGTGGAAATGTAATCAGACTGCACCTTTTTGCAAACTAGGTCAAGGCACACTCATTTTGGGTCCAAGTTTTGGTGCAAACCTAATTGGGACCAAAGGAATCCAATGGTGAAGTTGGATTTTGTGTTTGACCATGTTTGACTAGGAAATTTATGAAAAGCCCCAATGTAGGGCAAATATCTGTCTGAGACCCCATTTTAGGTCAAGATGGGTTTTAATGGCCAAATTGAAGGTACTAAACCCTAAAGAATATTTTTCTATGATTTATAGAGTGTTTAAGTGAATTTTATCCTAACCAGAACCTTGGTTAATCAAGCAGATCTGTTTTCAGGGTTTTAAGAAGTCATTTAATTCACAGAACACATACAAACACTTTTCTGTCAAATCCAACCCACTTGTTATCTTGTTAAGACCATTTAACCTTTGTTTAGCCCTTGATAAAACCCGTGGTTGTACTGCATTAGTAAAATTACAGTTTTACCCCTTGTTTCTTATGTTTCTCTCTAAAAGGTTACGTAGTGAATTATAACCTTCAATTGGTTATGTAGGAGCATTTATTCTCTTCATTGGGTCAAAATGAGCTAGTTAGTGCTCATGATGGTGTTCCCATCATATCCTCATGCCTAACTTTTGCTTGTCCCTTAGCAAAATTTTAAGGTTTTAACTTTGATTCTAGACCATGCAATCTTTTGATGCTAAAAAGCTATGATGTGTGCTTTCTTCTATAGATTAGCTTAGAATGCTGATAGTAGGCCAAGAGGGTACTCAAGTACCAACCAAGATTGAGACCTAACCAGCCCTAGCCTTAGTCTACCGTAATGGTTTTTATGGCCCACGGGAACTATCCTAAGGTTCATTGAACTCTGCAGTTAAAGCACCCATACATGTAACAAGTTTTAGCCTCGGTTGCATTTGCAGTGCATTTTTGTTGAGAGACAGAGGAATTTTCTTTATTTTTGGAGAGTTTTCTCTCGCTTTTCTTTTTATTTCTAGCTTCGGATAGGCTTCATAATACGATCTGTATCGAATTCCTAATCCCCATCATCAATCCTCGAAGGGTCCCTAGCAACCGATGCTTCAAGATAGCACAGGCCATGGCAACCCTTAGAACCCTGGCTTTTGAGATTTCGAGATAATCCTGCCCAAGGTGTTCTGCAGCTAAATCCAAACCCTAGCAATCAACATTTCATGATAATGCCGCCCATGGCATCTGAACTAGCATAGGTGGTAGGTCGACTTTTCACTTTAACGTTATAGTATTTAAGTGGTGGAAAAATCGACTAATAACAAACAATGAAAATAACCACTCGCAGAAGAGCGGGTCGCGTCCACAGGGAGGCAATGATGCAATCAATACTTAATTATTCAATGTTATTTCGGATAGTGCGAAATTCCTTTTCAAATTGGACTTAAAATGTGAAGGAAAGTAGGTTTGTGATAACCTAAAAGGTTAAGGGTGTAAGTGAAGTTTTCCCTCACAGAAATCCTCAATAAATTTATGATGAATTAATGCAATTTTCATGTGATGTGTACTATGGACAATTAGTACTTAAATCTTGTCCAAAATCAACGTTTAAACTAGCCAATATTAATATCATGTAATTAAAAAGAACTGTGAGTGCGTGAATGCAATTCTACCAGAATATAATATTAATAAAAAAAATGAAATTTCCTGCAATGGCATTGAATGTAATTTCTAATTCAAACAAAAACAGAGCTTTTCCTCTCTCTCTTCCTCGCGAGAATGAGAGCACCGGCGGGGTAGTTACAAGGCTCAGGAGGACGGCGAGGACGGGGCTTTCCGATGGTGGCAGCAGCGGTGGCGGAGGTGGCCGGAGATGAAGAACGCCAGTCTGCTGGAGGGCGGCTGCTTCTTCGGCTGATCGAGTGGGCGCGCGCCCGTGCTAGTGCCCGGAGACGCAGCGCCTGCTGTGGCGCTTGGAGGCACTGCAGGGCGAAGATGCAGTGCCTGCTGTGGCGCTTGGAGGCACTGTAGGGAGAGGACACAGCGCCTGCTGTGGCGCTTGGAGGCAGGAAAGCACACACACTCGCGTGCGGACTACAGGGATGCCAAGAGGGTGCTGGGGTGCGCGGTTGCCTTCAGCGCGAGCAGGCGGAGGCGCTGCAGGGACGTGCGGTTGTGTGTTAGGGCGCGGCTGCAGGCTTGGTGGGGTGTCAACGGGCGCACTTGCAGGGGCATTTGCAGGCAGTGCGGTGCGGCTGCAGGCAATGGCGAAGGCGTGCAACGCCTTTAGGCGTGGCTGGAAGGATGTTGTGAAGAACTTGGTGCTGGCGGGTGCGGGTAGCAGTGGGGTTGGAGAGTTGAAGCGGATGAAATAGGGAGAGGTGAGGGCACGAGCAGTGCTTGCAGCTGCAGGAGGGGTTTGGTGTGCTTGGTGCTGAAGATGGGCTCCTGGTGGTGAAGGAGCGGGCATGAGCACAGTGCATGCGGTGGAGTTTTTCCCCGCAAGGGGGAAGATTGCCCTTGTGCACGTCGCCTCTTCACTTTTAAATCCTCTCTCTCCCTCAGTGTGCCAATCCAGGGATTTGCAAATCCCTTTCTATTTTTGGCCGGCCACCATAGGAGAAGATAGCCCCAATGTCCGGTGGGGGAGGGGGAGAAGAATCGGCTGTTTGGGGAAATTATCCCCCCACCCTTGTTCTTTCTGGTTTTATTACCTACACACAAAAATAACAAATAATTAAGTTATAGAATGTTATAAACTCAAATTATAAGGCGTACAAATATTCTATAAGTTAATTGCCATTATTAATACACTTAAACTATACGATTAAATATACTTAGGCTTAATATTAGTCCATTTTAATGGACTCATCAATAGGGTGCTTACATGCTCCTGGTAGGATATGTAGATATCCTCAGAGACAAGCACCGACGAGATGATATGTTATTATGCATCTTCGAGGGGAAATTCCCGCCTCTCTACACTGGAAACTCATCCAAATCAACTTGTGTTGATCAGCCACTCGTAATCTAGGCAACTTTTTAGAACAACTTAAATGCATTTGCGTGATTTAGATACGTAAGCTCATTGAACTAGACTATGTGGAGAATGGGGTGCTTAGGTTATCGAGTCCTGCAAACCAGAGGTTAGTTAACGAGGACGAATACTCCCTAAGCCTTAGACCTAATACTTGAGCTTTGCATTTTCCTCAACCTCTTCAGAACTATCCAGATCTTAGCGGGTACTTGAATTTTTAAGCCTATGATAATAGCCCAAAAGGTCAAAAATTAGCATTCCTACTAATCTCTTCTTTTTTTCTTAGCACCTTTTGCCTTTCATTTTCTTTTTCTTGATATGGTCGAGAACTAAGTTAGTTCCTTAATTTCCTACTAATGACTATCTCTTTTTCTTTTCTTTTAAACTTGTGCTCCTTTTTTGGCATTTTTAACTTCTCCCCTTTTTCTCCTCAGAACTGATATGCCCTCAAAATATTCTCATTTTTTTTGTTCTTTTTCAAGAAATTTTTTCATTTTTTTGGTATTTTTGGGTTATGTGATTTTTATGATGAAACCTTTTCTTGTGAGATGATTTTTCACGACATTTTGCACTTTCATACCCCTCCATGCCTATGATTTGCAATGTCCTCAAAGTAAATTAGGTGGGTACGAGTTCAGCTTAGATCATTCATTAGAATAGGCTTTTGGGTGGGTGAATGGTTTAGAATGACTGTTGCGAGCGATTTCAAGCTCAGGTACATGTACCAGAGGTGGAGTCGGCTGTTCTAATCGATGAACCCTAAAGTGCAATATGAATTCAGCATAGGAATGTCAAGAAAGGTTTCAAGTTTTTCAAAATGACAGGTTGACTCCTGTTAGGCACTGAGTTTAACGCCATCGACCGGGTGCAATTAGCACAAGGAGAATGGAGGGCAAAAGATGTCTCAGCCAAGTTTGTATCGGCAAGTTGAATAAGTGATTTGAGTCTCTAACCATTCACGACAAAAGGTTCTAAATCGTGGCTGAGTTGATTGATTTCGATGGCTCCATTTCCAAAGATTAGTTAGACAAGGTTTGGTCTGATCCACTTTGATCTAAGTTTTCCTGGGAATAGTTTGAGTTTGGCATTAAGGAGTAGGGCTTTTTGACTAGGGTGAAAGATCTTTTTAGATATGTGCTTGTCGTGAAAGGCTTTAACCTGCTCCTTGTAAATTCGTGAGTTCTCATACACATCATGGCGTAATTCATCGATCTCTCTCATTTGAAGCTTTCTGTGGTTTCTTGCCTTAGAAAGATCGAGATTGCAGTTCCATGCTGCCCAATAGGCATTGTGCTGCAATTCGATAAGGAGGTGACATGCCTTCCAATACACTAATATGAAGGGAGACATACCTAATTGGGTTTTGTTGGCGGTCTTATAAGCCCACAAAGCTTCCGGAAGTCAAGATGACCAGTCTTTTCTGACAGGTCAAACAGTGACCTGTAGAATTTTCTTGATCTCCCTATTCGATAGCTCAGCTAGACCATTGGTTTGGGGGTGATATGGAGTAGAGATTCAGTGTGACACCCCATATTTCATCATCAGTGACCTGAAATGAGCATTAGTGAAATGGGTCCCTCCATCAGAGATTATAGCATGAGGAATCCTAAACCGAGAAAAGATGTTCTGATGAATAAATTTGATAACCAACTTATGATCATTGGTTTGGCTCAGAATGGCTTCGATCCATTTGGACACGTTGTCAACAACGAGTAGAATGTACTCGAAGACATCCGAAATAGGAAAGGATCCCATAAAATCAATCCCCCAAACATCGAAGATTTTGCATACGAGAATTGACTGTAAGGGCATCATATCACAGTGGCTCATGTTGCCTAAGTTCTAATAATGAGTGCATGCCTTACAGTGATTATATGTGTCTTTGAAAATCGTAGCCTAATAGAAGCTGCACTGGAGGACTTTCCCTGCAGTTTTATGACCATAGAAGTGTCCACCGCATGCCTAGTCATGGCAGAAGGACAAGATGTCCTGAATTCTCGCTTTCGGGACACATCGTTGGATGATTTGATCAACACTGATGCAGAAGAGATACAGGTCTTCCCAAAAGTAGTACTTGGCATTAGAAAGTAATGTCTTTCTTGGCCTTTGGCCAATCTGACGGAATATGATGTGATGCCAGGTAGTTTACTAGATCAGCAAACCATGGAAGCCCTATACTGATAGTTAGAAGGTGCTCATCAGGAAAATGTTTCGTAATGGGTCCAGAAGGGTCAATAATATCAGAAGGAAGGAGGGACAAGTGATCAGGTACCACGTTCTATTTTCCAGCCTTGTCACGAATCTCGAGGTCAAACTCTTGTAATCACAAGATCCATCAAATTAATCGAGGTTTCGCATCCTTTTTTGGATGGAGATGCCTCACAGCTGTGTGATCAGAGTAAATGATAACACAAGAACCCAGAGGATATGATCTGAATTTTTCCATGGCAAATACTACTGCTAGCAGCTCTTTCTCAGTAATTGTGTAGTTACGCTGAGCCTTGCCAAGTGTCTTGCTAGCATAGTAGATGACTACAGGTTTCCCGTCAATTTTCTGCCGAAGTATCGCTCCTACAACGTAATCAGAAGCATTGCACATGATCTCAAAGGGTTGAGACCAATCAGGGGACTGTAGGATCGGAGCTTAGGTAACTCGATCACATAGGATTTCAAATGCTTGAGTGCATTCCTTGGAGATTTCAAAAGGAACATCCTTAGGGAGGAATATTGCTATAATGTACTTGTTCAATGAGCGAGTTGCTACGCTAACGTGTTTGGTTTTGAAAAACCTATCATCGTAGTATGAAAGCAAAGAACTCGTGCTCAACAAATAAAATTTATATCGGAATGGAAATCTGGGTCGAACACAGGGAGGTGATGGGTCGACCGTATAGGTTGTTAATATGAAGATTTTATCGTTGAAATGTGTATAGTTAACCTAATTCAGACCTAACCATCTCTTTACAAAATTTTTAACTTGGCTTACTTGATTTTATCTTGTCACTTTTAGGCCCAGGGTCGAACTCAGGGATGTGGGGTTCAAGTCAAGTTTCTATGCTTTTCCTAAAATGCATCTCTTCCGTTCGTTTATTATGCTTTTGGTGTTTTTCTTATTCAAATTTTTTTCTGGTAATACTTGTTCTTGAGACACACCCTCAAAATTGTGTCCTTGGCTTTTAGCCAAAACAGAGTTCCAAAACACGCCTTGCTACTCGCAAGATGGGGTACCTGCAAATCAAAGATTATCTTTTCTCTTTTATATTTTTTTATCTTTTTACTAAGAAGGAAGCTAACAGATAGAAAGTAAATATAGTATCTATATATATATATATCTATATGTAGTATATATATAAAGGGGTGGGGGTGGAGGTGGCGATGGAGTGTAGCACCGTGTCAGGTCGGTCGTCGTCTAGAGAGACACAACCAACTCGACTATGTGCCGCGTGGAGTGAGGATGGATGATGAAAGATGTATATGTCCACGCTTTTTGTACGCATGTATCGGGGAATATCAGCAACTGGTGCAGATATTCCCGCGATACAGCATATAGTAAATAACGTGAAAATATATGTACAAATGTATAGATATATATGTATATAAGTATATGTGTCTAGATATATATATATATAGGTGTAGATGTATGTATATATATATATGTATGTTTATATGTATATAGCTACGTATATATTTATATAAGTCTATATATATAGTACTGTATAGATGCATATATATATGTATACAAGTATATGTATCCAGATATATATATATGTATATAGATATGTATATATATATATGTATATAAGTATATGTATAAGTATATAGATATATATCTAAGTAGATATATATATATATAATATATATATGTATATATATTAAATATGTATTTATGTATACATAACTATATAGATATACTATGTATATAAGTATATATATATATATATAGATATATGTATGTATATATATTTATGTATGTATATATATGTTACTATATATAACTATACTTGTGTAAGTGTGTGTGTGCGCGTAAGTGTGAGTGTAGGTGTGTGCACGTTGGTGAAGGTGTGTGTGTGTGTTGCTGTAGTGTGTGATGTGAGTAAAGAAAGAGCGAGAGAAAGAGAGGGAGAGAGAGAGAGAGCGGGAGAGAGAGCTGAGAGAGTGGAGCAGGGAGGACGCAGAAGGGATGAGTTAAGTCGTCGGTGGATGGCGGCAGGCGTCCTGAGCCGCGTCATCTGCAGGCGGAGGCGGACGTCTGGAAATGGCATCCGCAGATGGAGGTGATGCGTCTACAGGCCAAGTGCGAGGGCGAAGAGCGGGCGATGGCATGGGGAAGCGAATGCGGAGGAGGTTTGCAGGTGGTCGCAGAGGGGCGCGGGGGCTGTCAGGCGACTATGAGAGGGCCTAGCCAGGCACTGCAGTGAGTGCAGCGGCTGGTTGCGGGTGCACGGCGGAGGCGACAGAACGGAGAACATTGTGGAGGAGGCCCTGCAGGCACACGCGGAGGGCTGAGCACCTGCGGGGAAGGTCGCGGAGGAGGTGGGGGCTGCTGCTGCGACCGCCGCTGGGCTACTGCTGCTACTTCAAGCTTCGGAGCTTGGAGAGACAGCAATGGCGTGGAGATCAAAATGAAATGAAAAGAAAACACCACGCCCACCGGCTCGTTGAAGAGCTAGGCGGGTGTCTCCTCGAAGGAGGGCCAGCGTATGGGAGGGGAGAACGGTGGAGAGGAAGGTGGTGGTGCTCGCCGGTTCTTGCTTGGTGCAGCAGCCTCTATGTCGCGAGGAAGAGGCTGCGGCTTTAAATAGGGGAGGAGAGCGTGGCCATGCACCATGCTGGGAATGGGGGAGATGGCCACTGTAGGGAATGGTGCGGGAAGGACAGCAGGGAGTGGCGTTGGCAGGACGTGCAGCTGCAGCATGGCGTGGAGTGCATGCAGCCGCAGGAAGAAGAACGGCGGGAAGAGAAAAGAAAGAAAGATGAAATAAAAAATAGAGAGGGGACTTTTTTGCAAGGAGGCACTTGAGAAAAAATTTAAATTATGGAGCCATTTATTTCAATCTTCCCTCCTCTTAATTAAATGCATGAATGCAAGTGCTTTTACAAATGCGACTATAGGATCCTAATATGCATAGCTAATGCTAGGAAATAGCACAAGAAGGCATTATTATAGGCGTGTTTTGAGGTGCAATCATATACCCCGATGCCTATCTTTTGCTAGTCCCTAGAAAAACCGTGTTTAGAAATGTTCTTAAGCTGAAGATTTTCTTCTGAGGTGATATAGGTGTGTTTATTATCGGATATTTTGAGAACCAATTGTAGAAAAGATTACCAGTACTTTAAGTCTTACTTGACAAAGATCATCTCTCAACTAACCAGGACTCTTGATATTTAAACCTTTAGTGCGATTTCCAGGACCCAGGAGGTTTTGCCGTACTCGAGAGCTCAAGAGGTTATGGTTTGTGCATAGTGAAGGCTCAAGACTGACCAGATGAACATTAAGACTCAATCCCAGGGTTTCATGAATTTTTAAGTACAGGTTGGTCCCAGTTTCAGCTCATGTCTTCGGATTGACCCTTAAGATGATGACGGAAAACTCAACTCCCATTTTCTGATTTTTTGTGGCTCACAGAAAACAAAGGATACAGACATTTATCAGATATACTAACTCTTTTGCAACATCTCTCTCTTTTTTCCTTTATTTATTTTTTTTTTTGACAACTTTTTTTTTTGTTTTTGTTTTTTTTTTCTAGAAACACGTGTCAGTATATCTCTTACAACACATTTTGAAAGAGCACACTTTTTTTCTTTTTGGTGGGAGAGTTCCTTTTTGGTGGAAAGAGTCACTCCTAAACACAAGACTAAAGCTTGGGATAAAAAGCCTACCTGCACGCACAGGTAAGGACTCCACCTTCCCTATTGTACACTAGGGTCGGATCTTATGTTCACCTGGTCTTTCCTGATATGTGTAGTGTGAACCAAGTTTACTTACGTTCTCAAGTAAAAGTAAACCAACGGATCTTGTACTGGTGTCTTAGGTACAAGAATACGTCCTTAGTTAGGAGAGATCTTGATCTATTTTGTCAATGCCTCAAGTGAATTAAGCCGAGCCTAAGCGAATCAAGCTTTTGTCGCCTGGAAATTCTTCAAAACAGAGGTTGAATATCCATAAACACTTATTGTATTTTTGATTCAGCTTTTAAATCATTACTAAACATCATTTATTATTATTATATATATATATTTTTATTATTATTTTTTTCTTCTTTTTTTCTTTTTCTTGCATATTTATAAATAGGTGGGAATTGTATGATACCATAAAATACCCGAATCCTATGGATGCTTATCCACCCCCCCATGCAAAACAATACTATGTCCTCATATGCATGCAGGGAAAGGCAAAGAAAGGACGAAAGATCGGGTAACAAGAGCTGAGGTTCAGGGTATAGATCAGGGTGGTAGGGTGGGTGGATGGTGGGTGGTGAAGAGAAAAGTGACATGATCGCAATAGAGGTGTGAAAAGTGATGGTGGATGGTCAGAGATTTGGCATTTTCTGGGACGAGAGTGTCCCAGGCGGATCAGAAAACAGATCAGGAAGAAGAAGTTGGCCCTTAGATTGGCCAAGAAGAGGGGCATTTTTGATAGATGGATCCAAAAGGGAATAGCCCCAGTGAGTAAGGTGTGGGCTCAAGGTCCCAGTGTGGAGTTGCAAATCCGCCTGATTTGGCAGGAAAGAAAGGGCAATCCGATCTTCAGGAGTGTGGATCGGCGGTGAGTAGCCCAGAGATGACTCAGACCATGAGGTATGGGAAGCGGAGAAAGCCTCGTCTGAAGTCTGGTCAATAGAAGGTACAGGAATAGGGAGGGATTGGGGAACGTCACAATTTGTGTTGGTCAGGCAGTCATCAGGTAATTCGTCGTAGTATGAATAAGTCCCAAATAGTCCGATACACGCACTGACGGTCATGTCCTCGTCAAACGTGTCATCCTCGATGCAATTGCAATCAAAGTTCTTGGCTGCCTTGAAGATATTCAACTTGATCTTTTCAGGACCAACGGCAATCTCAATACAGCCCGACTCGCAGTCGATAAGGGTGTGGGCTGTGGCCAAGAAAGGTCAACCGAGGATGATCGGACAATCAGAAAGTGAACTAGGAGCTTCCATATCTAAAACACGAAAGTCAACAGGAAAACATAGACTGTTGACCCTAACCACCACGTCTTCCACCACACCCTTCGGGATTTTGACAGAATGATCTGCCAATTGTAACGTGACAGGGGTGGGTTTTAGATTTCCTAAGGAAAATTTTTCGAGCATGATGGTCGGTATGAGATTTATGGAAGATCCTAGATCAAGCAGGGCACGGTTAAAATTGCATCCTTGGATGCTACAGGAAATCAACGATGTGCCAGGATCTTTCTGCTTCGGTGGTAGGTTTGACAGTATAGCACAACTCGCATAAGGCGAGAGAACCACTGGATTTTTAGTTTTCTTTGACTGTCGCCTGGGTGTTGTGTACTCTTTGAAAAATCGGGCGACAGTAGCTATGTGGTCGATAGCCTCGAGCAGGGGTACCTTGATTTCTACATCCCTGAACAAATTACGCTGGTTGTCAAAGGCCTGCATACCTTTCTTTTTGCCTTTTGGCTCCTTCAGTAGACCTTCAGGGAATGGAACTGATTCTGGCAACAATTTTGGTGCATCATCCTCTCGCGAATGCGGTATGCATCCTGGATGAGAGGGCGAGCAAGAAGATGGGCCAGGATAAGGTCGAGGCGGATCGACAATCTGCTTACCGCTCCTTGTAGTGATAGCATTGGACGATGCAGGTCCAGTGGGATCATACGGTGGAGGAGGGTTTGCAATGAGGACATAAGAGTGTGGTGCTGCAGCGGGATTAGCCTGAAATCCCGGTGGACTGCTTGGAGCCTGCAGAACTTGATTAACCTATCCCTGAGAACGTCGTAAATATGGTTGAGAATCACGGGGTACGAAACATTGCTGGTTTGGAACAGGTTGGGCGGGAAGAGTGCCCTGAGATCGAGTTGCCATGCGTAGTTGACTGATCTCGACATTCTGCTGCGCCAATTGGTGCTGAAGAGAGGTCATGTTCTCTTCATGGCACTTTGACATTTCCGTCATCATTCGCATCAATTTGTCAAGAGGGCTTGATGCGTGTTCAGCTTGTGGTACGCAAGGGCTTGATGGCAGATTTGCCATAGGATTAAACTGAGCCCTTGGGATGACGGGTGCAGACGGTCGCATTGGTCCACCTGCAGGGTTTTGGCACTGTGGGTTGTTGGACCATGCGAAGTTCGGATGATTACTCCACCCTGGGTTATAAGTGGCAGAGAACGGGTTGTTCCCCAGGACGCAAGCGTCTTCTATGCCAGAAGATGTATCCGCATGTAGATATGCGTCCGAGCACACGGAAGCTTGGTCCTCTGTGTCGAAATACTGGCTAGCAGAAGCCAGTTCCACATGACTTACCGAATCGCTTGGCGCGACACTCGGTAAGGAAGGTTTAATGGGGTTTCTCGGGATAAGCCTGGTGTTTGAAGAATTTGGATTGTGACGAAGTGGTGAAGAGGTGGTGTTCGCCGGAGATCGGGCAGGGTTTGCCAGAAGCTCGTCCAGCTTCTTGTGCACGACGGAGACTTCATCCAATTTTTGTGCAATAAGGCTTAGATCAGTGGATGAATGGGAGGGTCCCGTGTCAACTTTGTGGACATTTCGGGGCTGCCTGGTATGATTAAAGGCGACAATGGAGGCATTGTTTATTGAGTTTTCACTCATATTTTCAAATAGTTCGAATGCTCCATTCTCGTCTTTATTCATAAAATTCCCTCCGCAGGAAGCGTCTGCAATCTGCTTCAAAGTCTCATTTAGCTCGTAGTGGAAAATCTGGGCTATATGCCACTTAGGCAGACCGTGGTGGGGACACTTCTTGAGGAGGTCGTCATACCTCTCCCATGCCTTATGAAATTGCTCGCCGTTTTGTTGCATAAAAGAGGTGATAGCACAGCGAAGCGCATTGGTTCGCCTGATTGGGAAGAACTTCTTGAGAAACATTGTTCGCATCTCTTCCCAAGAATGGATGGTTCTCCCAAGGGTGCGTAACCATTGCGACGCTTTATCTCGCAATGAAAATGGGAACATCTTCATGAGGACTATAGATAACCCGACATTTCTTGGTTTAACGGTTTCAGCAAGTCGGGTTAGGTCTTCCAAGTGGAGAAATGGGTCTTCACTTGCAAGACCATGAAAGTGAAAATTGATTAGGCCAATTATGTTTGGTTTTAATTCAAAGTCATCCCCGCCCATGGGGACCCGAATTTGTCCTATGGTCTCCGTAGCAGTGGGATTCTGTTAAGAGCTAAGAGACCTAGGCTCCTCCCATTCGGGAGGGTTCTGCATTTCCTCCAATGTTTCCCGAATGGCTTCGATTTTCTCATTATACATTTCCATTTGGGCTTGGAGGTGGGTTATGGGATCAACTGCTCCACCACCTGGTGGATTCTGAGGCCAGTTTCCTCCCTCGGGATTTGTAGGTGGGCGTGCAGCCATGTTTGTGGAGGAGGACTATTCGGCTTCTTTTCTAGATTTATGAGTCAATTCAAACAATTCAGGGTTTTGTGACCTCCTCCCAAACATGCACTACCAGAGGAAGAGTTGGGGAGATGAGAAGGGAAAAGAGATGAGAGAAATGACACCGCAAAGGTACACTTGATTACAAATCAATACAGTCAAGTTCCTAACCTCTACAATGTGCCCTTAGACCTAAAGATCTAAGTTACCTACTACCACGAATTACGGAATCGAATGCGGGCACCGCGGAACCACCGGGCCAGGTTGAAAGCCCGTTTGCCCCAGTCTTAGACACCCGATAGCACGCAGGAACTCTCACCAGCACGTAGCCACTACACGCAGCTAGTTAGACCTCCAATCCTTAGCAATGGTCAAGTTACTACCAATTTTATCTAGAGGCTTAGGATCAAGTGTTTCTGGAATGTGAAGGGCATTATTTACGGGTAATGCCCAAGTGATTGATTTTCAGAGTGTGTAAAACAAGCATGCAACGGGGAAATCGCCCCGAATTGAAGTTTTTATCGGTGAATGATTTTTAAAGTTCAGCCTTAAGTAGTATGAATTTTAGGGTTTTGTTGAATTACCAATTCAACCAATCTCCGGGTTTTTGCAAAAATACAGGTTTTCTTTCTAAACCCAAGTAACCCTTCTTTAATATCAGTTAGTTAATGCCTGCTAAAATGCAATGGAATACCCTAAATGGAGATTTCTATGTGTGGATGCACAAGTCAATTTTATATCAATGTGAAAGGGAGCCAAAGAACTTCAATTTAAGTGCTCCCAATCACCAGAAATGATTTCCACACACAAGCCTTCAACCAAAAGATAAAGAAAATCAAATTGTTGGGGTTGAAGTATTCAGGATCGAATCTCAGGCAAGTTGAAAACTCGTGGTGGGGTTGGAATCAACTCAATTCCAAGTCTCCCCACCAAAAATGTGATCCTGAATTAAAGATAAGTGAGGCAAAAGAGGGATGCAAATAATCTTTTTATTTTCCTCAAAGAATACTTCCCACGGCGAAAAATCCAAGAATCAAGATTCTCGAATTTTCGCCATGCGAAGTGTGGCGAGAAATCCTGGGGCAGTGGGAGTGAAGACAACCAATCAAACAAGTTAATTTTAATCCACTTGCCCCAAGAAATCCCAAGAAGTTTTTGTAGCTTTTTTTTTATTTTATTGAGGTGGCAAGTTAATCCTAGTTTGCTAAGAAAAGAAAGCCTACTTGTTTGGCAACGTGTGCGAAGCTCCAATGCGGTGTCGGAATCTTGACACTCTCATTCCCGCCATGGATCTGTCCTCGTTCCCCACTTTGTCTGCTTGTCTTCTCCTTGCAACCAAGTTCACCTGCACACCAAAAACAAAAATACCCGTGAAGAGAGAAGAGAAAAATTGAAAGGAATTGAATAGAAACTTACTTGAAGGTGCACTTCCCGGGCAACGGCGCCAGAAAAGAGATGATGGGTCGACTGTATAGGTTGTTAATATGAAGATTTTATAATTGAAATGTGTATAGTGGTTAACATAATTCAGACCTAACCATCTCTTTACAAAATTTTTAACCTGGCTTACTTGACTTTATCTTGTCACTTTTAGGCCCAGGGTCGAACTCAGGGAAGTGCGGTTCAAGTCAAGTTTCTACGCTTTTCCTAAAACGCGTCTCTTCCGTTAGTTTATTATGTTTTTGCTGTTTTTCTTATTTAAATTTTTTTCTGGTAATCCTTGTTCATCAGACACACCCTCAAAATTGTGTCCTTGGCTTTTAGCCAAAATACAGTTCCAAAACACGCCTTTCTACTCGCAAGATGGGGTACCTGCAAATCAAAGATTATCTTTTCTCTTTTATATTTTTTATCTTTTTACTAAGAAGGAAGCTAACAGACAGAAAGTAAATATAGTATCTATAGATATATATATCTATATGTAGTATATATATAAAGGGGTGGGGTTGGAGGTGGCGATGGAGCGTAGCACCCTGTCGGGTCGGTCGTCGTCTAGAGAGACACAACCAACACGACTATGTGCCGCATGGAGTGAGGATGGATGATGGAAGATGTATATGTCCACGCTTTTTGTACGCGTGTATAGGGGAATATCAGCAACTGGTGCAGATATTCCCGTAATACAACATATAGTAAATAACGTGAAAATATATGTACATATGTATAGATATATATAGATATATATGTATATATATATAGGTGTAGATGTATGTATATATATATATGTACGTTTATATGTATATAGCTATGTATATATTTATATAAGTATATATATATAATACTATATAGATGTACATATATATGTATATAGATATGTATAAGTATATATGTATATATAAATAAGTATATTTATAAGTACATAGATATATATATAAGTAGATATATATATATATTATATATATATGTATATATATTATATATATATGTATGTATACATAACTATATAGATATACTATGTATATAAGTATATATATATATATAGATATATGTATGTATATATATGTTACTATATATAACTATACTTGTGTAAGTGTGTGTGTGTGCGTAAGTGTTAGTGTAGGTGTGTGTACGTTGGTGAAGGTGTGTGTTGCTGTAGTGTGTGCTGAGTAAAAAAAAGAGAGAGAAAGAGAGAGAGAGAGCGGGAGAGAGAGCGGGAGAGAGCAGAGCAGGGAGGATGCAGAAGGGACGAGTTAAGTCATTGGTGGATGGCGGAAGACGTCTGGAGCCGCGTCATCTGCAGGCGGAGGCGGACGTCTGGAAATGGCATCTACAGATGGAGGTGATGCGTTTGCAGGCCAAGTCAGAGGGGGAAGAGCGGGCGATGGCGTGGGGAAGTGAACGCCGAGGAGGTCTGCAGGTGGTCGCGGAGGGGCGCGGGGCCTGTCAGGGGACGGCAAGAGGGCCTGGCCGGCCACTGCAGTGAGTGCAGCGGCCTGTTGCGGGTGCACGGCGGAGGCGATAGAACCAAGAATGGAGTGGAGGAGGCCTTGCAGGCGTGCGCGGAGGGCTGAGCACCTGCGGGGAAGGTCGCGGAGGAGGCGGGGGCTGCTGCTACTGCTGCGACCGCCGCTGGGCTGCTGCTGCTGCTTCAAGCTTCGGAGCTTGGAGTGGCAGCAATGGCGTGGAGATGAAAACGAAAGGAAAAGAAAACACCACACCCACCGGCTCGTTGAAGAGCTGGGCGGTGGTGCTCCCACTGTGGTGGTGTGTACCACAGTGGGCTCTCTTGCTCGCCAGGTGTCTCCTCGAAGGAGGGCCGGCGTATGGGAGGGGAGAACGGTGGAGAGGAAGGTGGTAGAGCTCGCCGGTTCTTGCTTGGTGCAGCAGCCTCTGTGTCGTGAGGAAGAGGCTGCGGCTTTAAATAGAGGAGGAGAGTGTGGCCATGCGGCATGTGGGGAGTGGGGGAGATGGCCACTGCAGGGAATGGTGCGGGAAGGACAGCAGGGAGTGGTGTTGGTAGGACGTGCAGCTGCAGCATGGCGTGGAGTGCATGCAGCCGCAGGAAGAAGAACCGCGGCAAGAGAAAAGAAAGAAAGAGGAAATAAAAAATAGAGAGGGGACTTTTTTGCAAAGTGGCACTTGAGAAAAAATGTAAATTATGGAGCCATTTATTTCAATCTTCCCTCCTCTTAATTAAATGCATGAATGCAAGTGTTTTTACAAATGCAACTATAGGATCCTAATATGCATAGCTAATGGTAGGAAATAGCAGAAGAAGGCATTAGTACAGGCGTGTTTTGAGGTGCAATCAGGAGGCGGACGTTTGAATTAAAAATATGCATTTGATTTATTTGTCACGAAGTAAATTAATTGATTAGAACTATCTAACTATTTACAATAAATAGAAGAGAGAGAGAGAAAGAGAGAGAGAATATTACAAACAAAAATAAAAAAGAGATGTAGTATGAACATGGAATTTCATCTTTAGAAAGATTGTTCAATACACTAGAAAGTAGGAAAATGATTACATTAGGAAGCAGTAAATCTACTCTAGAAAGTAGTAAATCTATTCTAAAATGCAGTAAAAGGAATGGGGAGAGAGATATCCTCCTCGACGGTCGCTTGGAGGTTGAGCCGGAAGGGACGATGCCTGGACGAAGGAGGATGGAGTAGGACAAAGGAGGGTGAAGTAGAAGAACGGGAATGGGGTAGCACATCATCGTCGTCACAGGATCCACTTCCGAAAAGGGACGAAAAATTGCCTATCTCGTGAGAAGCATCCTGGGTGTGTGACAAGCTTCTCTTAAGCTTTGGAGAGGGAGAGAAGAGAAGGAAGGTGAGAATTTTGTATGGTGGGGGTCTCCTTTTATAGTTGCAAGGAGTGGGGGCAATTTTGTCATTACAACTCAAAAAACATTAATTCAGGACCTTCAGTAACGGATAAATCCATCTCTAAAGGTTCGAACGTGGCCTTCGTGGGCTACGCACGCGTGACCACTCGCCTTCTACTCCTTAACACACGTTCACGTACTTTAAATCTCAGTCGTTCAATCGCGAGATCGAACGTCTGAGATGCGTCCATCGCCTGCCTCAGCCGCGTGCCTCATCGCTTGTGATGCTGCATCTTCACCACATGTCTAATGGCGCGTGAGCGCTATCAGCAACGCACAGCCGTTAGATGATGATCCGAAGCTCCTCACGCCCGCTCTCCTGCGCCCTTAAATTCGAACGCTCGCCCCTCCTTCACGCAGGTGCTCTCACCCACTGCAGTGTGGTGGGGAAAAGGGTGCGCTGTTGAATTGCGGTGCGGCTGCCCATGGCCGTTGGATGGTAATCCAATGGCCATGATTCAATGCGTGGTTGGCTCCAAAATCAGCTGGGCTAGTTTGGGCGGCCGAGATGGCGCTACGTGGCACCATCTTGGCCACCCATCTTCTGGATGATGTAGATGGTGCCACGGTTGTCGGATTGAGACAATTTTCACACCGTTAGGCTGCGATCGCCGATCCAAATCCATCCATATAGTTGGATTTGTCGTTTGAAGTGCAAATTTATACCATCTTGGCCCTTGAACTTCTAGGGTTCCCTAATCTCTATCTGATGCTACAGGTGTCTAATTAGGGTGATCTTGGAGTCGTTGAACTCCAATCATCGCCCTGATCACATCCATATGGTTGGATCTTTAATCCAAGGCCCTGATAAAATGTTTCCCCTGTCCCTCAACATAAAAGGAGATAATTAACCTCCATTTTATTCAAACTAATCTAAATGCAAGATGATGCATGTTAAGAATACTTATAATATGTAATGAGATTCTAGCTTAAAACATGCATAAATTGACATCTTATGCAATGTAAACATGTTTACATCACACCCCCATGCCAAATTTTTGCTAGCCCCTAGCAAAAGCTATATTCTATTTATAAAAGAATTTGGTTGGATTATTTGGGTTTGAGTTATTTTCGATCACTAAGAAAATGTCTACTTAGGATCTGAACTTTCAAAGACACAACAGTGCCTGAGTATCTGCCAAAATGCAAACTGCCTCAAGCCCTCCCCTTATTCAAAGAAAAATTTCTTTTTCTCTTTTTCCTCTTTACTAATTTTTTTTGTATTTTCAAGTTTTAGGGTTTAGGAGTGGCTTTCTGCGGCCATTCAACTCACCCAAGATTTAATGAGAACCCTAAGTTCTAAGCATCTTATTATGAATGTGATAGACTTGTTGACCGGCAGTTAAAATGGACTTTGAATTTCTACGCCTCTAGGTGACCTTAAAAAGAGAATTCTGCCTAAAGGTGTATCATTACAACTAGTATCTTTCTCCGTACTTTTATTTTTACGGGGTCAACACAAGGGTGCATCTAGTTTATATCTCCTCGATTTATTCTACTTCTCCGCTTCATCCTAAGTGTTTTGGGAATTTTCAGTGCATTTATTGAGTTGGGTTCTGGACAACCGGTCGATGAGCTGTTACCACCGACAACTTGCCAGTCATACTCGTGCGGCGAAGTGTGGCTTATTTTTCTTTTTCTCTTTTCTCCTTTTTTTTTAATTTTTAAGTAGGTGGCTTCCCTGGTCTAAGATTTACCTAAAGGCAGCAAAAAGAGAAAGGTCTAGTGACTGGGCTCTGGACAACCAACCTATGGGCTGTTACCCATGACAACTTGCTAGCCATATCACCCTAGAAGGTTCATTAGCTACACAATTTTCGTTAAAATCATCGAACAACGAGTTAGTGACAAGATAGTGTGTAGATGCTTAAAACTTAAAGTTCCCTCAAATCAGAGGGCAAGTTGATAAGTCGTGTACTTATCACCCAAAGTTACTTACTCCAATTAAAATAGAATTTAGGTTGGTGAGGACTCGAAAAACAAATTCACGTTTTAATGGATACACGGGCTGATTAAGTCTTTTTGTTCAAATCATAATGTAGTATTTCCTAAGATTGAAAATTTTCTTAAACCCAAGTTCTCTTTCCTAATTCCATAAATTTTATTTTTTAATAAAAGAAAACAAATCTGCGGAGCTGACGAATAAATTCAGAGATGAATATCCACCTGCCCATGCCTATCTAATGCAATGTCCTCATTGTATTGAAAAGACAAAACGGAGTGGAATAGCATAGAAAGCACCTGAATTGCGTGAATGTCTGGTCCGCTCCGAGATGAAAACTAAAAAGAACTGTATACATGCTGAATTTAGTGTCTTCAGCTAGGCACACTATACAAAGAAGAGAAATAAAGAATTCACAGGTGCATGTTAAAATCAGAATAAACATAAGAATCTTCTAACCTATCAGTAGATGTCCACAAATGTGGACCAGATTGTGGTGTAGACCCATACCCCATAATCGAGAATATCTTAGGTTCTGGATAGAAATTACCCAAAACCTAAAGTCAGTATGTAAGTGGGGTCGGGCCTGTAATTTATGAGGATGCAACCCAAGACCAAAAAGTCAGGTTACAGAGAATTCAAGCTCAAAAGGATAATCATTGAATGTGTGCTTGGGTTTGACATCCTTAGATCAAATGTCGTAAGGGTCCTGGTTTGATGGTTTCAGCTTAATAGGAACCCTTCGACTTAGTCTTCTACTTCCTCCAGAACTTGCATCCCAAATCAATGTTTCCTGACTCCTATCCTCCTCATTCAGCATGTCAAATTCCAGGACCTCTTGCATATTAATCACCCCATATGAAATCTCCAAGTCTAAATGATGTGGTAAATCAGAATTGACTTGGGTCTAATTATCTCAGAAACAAAATCATCGATAAGCTCAACGGGGTGTAACTGACAATCAGGGCATTGAATTGAATCCTCCAGAAAATGCGATTCTCGATCCGTTATGTGAGCCCCAATAAGTTCAGTTTCCTCAATTATTAGCCTATCAAATGATCTATTAGATTCCTCAGGCCCAATCGTCTTACAAAAATCATTTTCTATAAACTCGTGTGAGACTTCGCAACTTCAATCCTCACCATCAGTATCAAAGAAATCAAGATACGTATTAATGTATGTCCCAAAGTCCTCTGTCACTTTCTGTTCCAAGGAGACATACGCTTCCTCGTACCCTGGCTCAAGGATCTTAGGTGAAGAAATCAGATCATCCTTAATTGGTTACTCTAATTCAATCTTGTTAGCCTCGTAACACGTGTTCACCCCAACAGGTGCCTGAGCGAGTTCTGTCATTAGCTCTTTTGAAGGGAGTTCGTCCTGGGAATCATCCCACGACTGAACTAAAGCAACCACAAATCTCATCCTCAATTTCGCTAACTTCCCAAGTAGAAACTCACCCGGGTTCTTATCCTTAACATTCTGGAGCCAATCCAACAAATGCTTGTTCAAATCATCAATCATTTCAATCAGAGGCTCCAATCTTTCAATGGAAGGTATTGGCTGAACTTCTAAAGATTGTATGATATTCCTCAAGTTAACTAAAACCTTATCTTGAACCTGGTTACCCTGAACCAAATGAGTAGGTTCAGGGTTGGGCAGGTTTGGGATCAATGCAGAGGAGTTAACGAATTTTAATTCGTTATACCCTTCCTGATAATAGGTCATTTCGGATTGTTCAAAAGGTGGTGATGACCTAAAGGCAATGTAATCAGAGGATGGGTAAGGATCACCATATCCTTCTTGATTGTAGATCGTATTAGGTTGTTCATGAAAGGTTGACGATTTATAATCGATGTGGCCCTGAGAAGGATAGAAATCACAATCATAGTGTTCAAGGTTAGACCCTAAACACAGAGGTCCGGAACTATATCCCCAATCCGAGTTATCCCAACTAACTGATCGTTGATTACAGTACGAGTTAGGATAATCATCATGTTGAGGATAATTCAGAACAGGAGGGAAAGAGCGGGAATGCGTATAATATGTGGAAGGATTCACGATAGATGGGACGAAAAAAGGCGCCTTGCAGTGCAAGCAATCAAGCCTGTCCTTAAGTAGGCTTTCCTAAAGACCTACAGACTTCCAAAACCTGTCTTGAGATAAAGGAATGATTTGATCTACTTCTGTCTGTTCAATGCAACTAGTTAGAAGGAGGGACTGGGGAGAAGGTTCTTCCTTCAGCTTGTGCCTCTGGTTCCTAGTGTACCCCCCTATTGCGATCGTCTTATTCTACTCCCCTAGCTAAGCATCAGATTGAATAGTAGAAATAGACTAATCGAAAATAATCTCGTTCTGGGCTCTGAAGAGCGAGTCGAATCCTTAAGCCCAATGTCTACACTATTTTATTTAGGGCTAGGTTTGAATGTGCTTTGGAATGTGATGGGCCCTTTATATGGGTTGTGCCCTTAATGATTGATTGATTTGTGCATGCGTGCACAATCAGTGGTTTTCAAGCAAGATTATTTTCTTGATGTGGTGAATTTTAGAGTTCAAATCTTGCTTAGTAGGTTTTAGGATTCAACTTTAGGTATTTTCAAACAAGTTTTGTTGGCACACTAAGTTTTGCAAGCACAGGTGAAGATGTTTTCCTTTAAAACTTAAAAGAATGTGGAGTGCCTGGTAAATCCCTAAGAGTTGAACCTAAGTGGCAGCTACTTGATGAGTTGATTTTAATTGAAGCGGTGCGACCCAATCAACTCAAACAATTGGCCTGTTGCACCACTTAATTAGGCACACAAGTGATTTCCTAATCTGATTTTTACTCAATTGCATGTTTGAATGTGTGTAGCGGCTCGAAAGGATGGTTTACCGGTCGAGTTTGAAAATCAGATTAAGTTATGTACCTCTATGAGATTTTTTTTTTCTTTTTAAATGTGGAGGTTGAGACGAGTGAAGGTGACAAACACCAAATAATCTAACCATAGAGTTTATAAGAACACCTAGGTTGATTGATGTTTGTGTTATTATGTGGTGAAATGAAATCTAATGGGTGGGAGGTGAGGGATAACTCACAGAACCATTAACGGCACTTTTCTCCAATCTACAGGCCTTTGCTCATCTCGAAAGACTACCTGTAATTATAATAAGAAATGAGAGAAGTGAGGTAAATGATTCGTAAGTTGTAAAAAATGTGAAGAAAAATCAAAGATCATCGCCTCCCCAGCAGCAGCGCCAAAAAGTTGAACGAGCGAGTTGCTACGCTAATGTGTTTGGTTTTGAAAAACCTGTCGTCGCAGTATGAAAGCGAAGAACTCATGTTTAGCAAATAAAATTTATACCGGAATGAAAATCCCGAGTCGAACACAGGGAGGCGGACGTTTGATTTAAAAATACGCGTTTGATTTATTTGTCACGAAGTAAATTAATTGATTAGAACTATCTAACTATTTACAATAAATAGAAGAGAGTGAGAGAGAAAGAGAGAGAGAATATTACAAACAAAAATAAAAAAGAGATGTAGTATGAACATGGAATTTCATCATTGGAAAGATTGTTCACTACACTAGAAAGCGGGAAAATGATTACACTAAGAAGTAGTAAATCTACTCTAGAAAGCAGCAAATCTATTCTAGAAAGCAATAAAAGGAATGGGGAGAGAGATATCCTCCTCGACGGTCTCTTGGAGGATGAGTCGGATGGGACGATGCCTGGACGAAGTAGGACGGAGCAGGACGAAGGATGGCGAAGCAGAAGAATGGGAATGGGGCAGCACGTCATCGTTGTCATGGGATCCACTTCCAAAAGGAGACGAAATATTGACTTTATATTGCGAGAAGCATCCCGGGTGTGGGACAGGCTTCTCTTGAGCTTTGGAGAGGGAAAGAAGAGAAGGAAGGGATGAGAATTTCGTATGGAGGGGTCTCCCTTTATAGTTGCAAGGAGTGGGAGCAATTTCATCATTACAACTGTAAAAACATTAATTTAGGACCTTTAGTGATAGATAAAACTGTCGCTAAAGGTCCGAACATGGCCTTCGTGGGTGTTATGCGTGCGCCCACTCGCCTTCTCCTCCTTAACACGTGTTCATGTACTTTAAATCTCGGTTGTTCGATCGCGAGATCGAACGGTTGAGATGCGTCCATCGCCCGCCACACCCGCGCACCTCATTGCGTGTGATGCCGCATCTTAGCCGTGCATCTAATGGCGTCTGAGTGCTATTGGGCACATGCAGCTGTTCGATGATGATCTGATGCTCCTCGCACCCGCTTGCCCGCGTCATGCAATTCGAACGCTCGTCCCTCCTTCAAGTAGGTGCTCTCACCCACTACGCTACAGAGGGGAAGAGGGCACGCTGCTGAATTGCGGTGCGGCTGCCCATGGCTGTTGGATGGCAATCCAACAGCCATGATTCAACGAGCGGTTTGTTCCAAATTCAGCTGGGCTAGTTTGGGCGGCCGAGATGGCACCACATGGCATGCCATCTTGGCCGCCCATCTTCTTGATGATGTAGATGGTGCCACGGTTATCGGATTGGGTCAATTTTGGCATCGTTAGGCTACAATCGTCGATATGAATCCATTTGTGCGGTCGGATTTGTCGTTTGAAGTGCACATTCACACCATCTTGGCCCTTGATCTTCTAAGGTTCCCTAATCTCTATCTAATGCCACAGGTGTCTGATTAGGGCGATCTTGGAGTCGTTGAACTCCAATCATCGCCCTGATCACATCCATATGGTTGGATCTTTGATCCAAGGCCCCGATAAAATGTTTCCCCTGTCCCTTAACATAAAAGGAGATAATTAACCTCCATTTTATTAAAACTAATCTAAATGCAAGATGATGCATGTTATAGTATGTAATGCAATCCTATGCTTAAGAACATGCATAAATAGACATCTTATGCAATGTAAGCATGCTTACATCAGTACTGATTAGGTGCATTATATCAATTGCAGGTAATAAACCGATCAGAAGCTAGATCTGAAGCTCATTCTAAAGCTGAATATGAAGAATAAAGAATAACTGATGTTGTAGCAGAGCTGGAGCGGAAGACCTAGAATAGATGTATTAGATAATAATGTAAGGGAGTTAAGGTATGCTATTCTATTAAGTAGGAATAAAGTAATAAATTGTGAAGAACTTAGGTCCATCCTAGCCATAGGACAGCCTAGAAGCTTTTCTAAGCCTATGCCATCCTTAGATTAGGTTACCGCGCCCTAGGAAACCTTAAAACCCTAAATCTAGCCTCTATCTGGATGTCCAGACAAGTTATGGAATGTCCATAACCCTTAGCCAACTCTCGCACACATTAAACCAACTTCTATAGTGTTATTAGACTTCCAGACACTTGGTCAAACGTCGAATTTCTGCAGAATGCCCAACACAGAACCTAGAATCCCTCCTGACTCTGATTGGACATCAAGACAATAAGTATGGACTTCTAATTTTTCACTATAATATGTCTGACACTATTATTGGATGTCCAGAACTGCCCTCCAGACCCTGTTTTGAGATTCAAGCCTTGATCTTGGATGTCTAGGTCCCTAAACCCAATTCCAACCCCATAGGAACCTAAATGAAGGTGCCCTAACCCTAGTACATATCCTCTAGACCTCCCTAAGGACCTAATTAGGTCCTCACTATACCTAATTGACTTGGATCTTAGTTAATTCCATCAGCCTATTCAATTGGATTCATTGAGCCCAATTGAGCCCTGATCTCTGCACACACTATCCAATTAAATGTAGTGAGAGTCCAATTGACCTAGACCTGGCTTAATTGAGTTATTTTACTCTCAATTAAGTTTTCACACACCCAATTAAACTAGTATTAATTTTAATTGCACTTTACCTTAGTGAATTAGGATTTACAACCCTAATTTGAGACCTACCTTGACCTATACTTGTTAGCACCTAACCTAATCAACCTAGCCACCTAAGTTTCGACCCACACACACCCACACACACCATCCAAATGAGAATACCTATCCTAGAGCTCTGTAAAACTCTCTACCATGTGTTGTTGCCTTGGTTGCTAAAATTAGCAACCAAGAGCCATTCAATTGTTAGATCCACATTTAGTGGATCTAAAAACCACCATCCATCCTCTCTCTCTCTCACTCTCACATGAGCTCCCACCAAAGGCCTCTCTAGAGAATTCCATAATTCTCGAGAGAGCTTCCCCTAGGTCTATAAAAAGACCTAAGTGGTGGCCATTTGCACCCATTCTCTCTTGGCTTCCATTTAGCATAGCTACATTCCACCTCCACTCCACATTCACGAGTTGCTTCACCAGGGCCACCACCATCTTCGCGCCAAGATGTTGGATCACCTCCTCAACCTCTCTCCAAGGGCCGACCTAAGCACCATTGGTAGCCCTCCTCCTCTCAACCACTCATAGGCCATCGGAGACCACCTCCGAATGCCCATATTTCTTCTAGATTAGTATCTTAGTTCTTCATAGTTACATGCTTTTATTATTGCTTAGTAGTGTAGCTCTTTATTCTCCCCCAATGATGCATGCAAATCCCCCCATAGATTCATGTATGCGATCATTTTCTGTTAGTTAGATTTATGTTTTCATGCTTTCCTCTATAAACTTTCCTCTAGTTCCTTGTTGCAAACACCCACCTAAATGAATGAAAGAAATTTTTTTTATATATATCTCTGTGTTGAGAATCACCATGATCTTATTGATTGCAATATATTTTGTGTGATTAAATTTGCCTACTTTTAATTATTATCTATTGCAATCAGCATGTTGGTACCAGAAAATATTGAGGATTTAACTATTACTGCATTTTCTGTAAATAGCCGCAATATAACTAGAATCGTTCGTACTGAAACTCACACTTTCACATTTGTCATTTAACTAACACATGTGCACGTAATCAGGGTTCATAATGAAAGTGGCAAAACATTGATCCGACAATTATAAATCGACGTGCGATATTAGACAAATAGAGCAAAAAAGATCGATTCAGATTTGCATAAATACCTCTCAGAGACGAACGACTGGGACTCAAGTCTCGTTATCTTTACAAAATCATTTTTTTGACGAACGTTTTAGCCCGACTATACTACTATTTTCGACGATTTCAAAATGTGCGAAAAATGGGATTGTCTATTACCATACAACTTGTACAAAATAACCTAAATGGGTGATGATGCATGTTGTGGAATATTTATAATGCATGATGCTTCTATGACACTAAGAATATGTATAAATAGACATTTTTGGCTAATTAGATGTATGCACATCACTTTTCAATGCATAATTACATAGTTTTCCTGGACAACAAAAATCCAAGTGGACCAACCCATATATTGTCCTAAAAACTTATCCCTATAGCATAGTTGACTTTTTGGACCCAAAAACAAATACTTCCTTTTAGGACAAAGGACAGAGATTAAAGCCCTATTTGGATAACTCCCAAAATCTCCTCTAAGAATCACTCGATTTAAGTGACTTACCTGACCATGACCATTGATGTGCTTCACTTTTAGCTAAATGAAGTTAACGACAACACTAGATGGGAGGTAACCCATCATTTTTTTCATTTCCTTTTTCTCTTTCTTTATAGAGGTTTTGACTATCCTAAGCATGACTACCTTCACACGGTGTTATCTTTTCCCTTCTTAATGCATGCGAGCAAGTCATATCTTAAGCATTGGGGGGATGTTTTAAATTTTGACAGTCGTTTTAGGATTTTCAAAAGCTAAAAACATTCAAAAAATTTTCATTTTGCATGCATCTAGAAAAAAATTAGAATCATTTCAAAACACTTTTTGAGGAAAATTTGAAAATCGGGATTAAGGTTGAAGGTTCACTTCAAGGTACAATGGGATTTAAACTTTAACAAACTACGATTAGGATGTGGATCTAAGTGTTAGAACTTTTGGGTCTACTTTAGACTAGATCAAGTATCTTTTAATAAATTCCTCTTGAACTCTTGATGATTCAGGTAACTTAATCTCATTCTGCAACCTAAAAATTATTGTCTTAGTGTCCGACACAAAAACTTGCATCTCTTTCGGAATCTTTATGTCAAAAGTTTCATGCACAAAGCCAACATTACCCAAGCCCAAAAACATCTAGAAAACTTAGAAAAGCCCCTTGTTTAGTCTTAGTGAAAATTTAAGGCAAATGATTGGTGTTTGTTCCTACCACTGAGAAGGAGGAAAATGCCGCCTTCGAGGATGTGATGTCAACATGCTACTACCTCAGTGTTGCTCCATATCTTTAGATGAAGCACTGAAAAGATGTGGTGTAGAACCGGACAGGTTGTGTTAATATGGTGATTTTATCATTGAAATGCGTATAGTTGTCAACCTAAATCGAGCCTAACCATCTCTTTAGAAAATTTTTTTACCTGACCTACTTAATTTTAGCTTGGTCACTTTTAGGCCCAGGGTCGAACTCAGGGAAGTGGGATTAGAAGAAGTTTCTACGCCTTTCCTACAACGAATCTCTTCCGTTAGCTTATTATGTTTTTGGTGTTTTTCTATTTAAGATTTTTTTCTGATAATGTTTGTCCTTGAGGTACACCCTCAAAATCAGGTTCTTGGCTTTGAGCCAAATTAGGGTTCCAAAACTGGTCTTATTATTTGCAAGACTGAGTGCCTACAAGTCAAGGATTATCTTTTCTCTTTTATATACTTTTTTTATCTTTTTACTGGCAGAAAAGAGAAACAGAAATAAAGTAAATATGGCATATATGTATATGTATATATTATATATGTATAAAGGGGTGGGGGGTGGAGGCAGAGATGGCATGTAGCATGGTGTCGAGTCGGTCATCGTCTAGGAGGATGCAACCAACAAGACGAAGTGCCATGTGGAGTGTAGGATGGATGGTTGAAGATGAGTGTGAACACGCTTTCTGTACGCGTGTATCGGGGAATATCAGCAACTGGTGCAGATATTCCCGTGATATAACGTATGGTAGGTGACATGAAAAAATATATATATGTATGTATATATGTAAATATATATCTAGATGTATATATATAGATATGGTTATAATTATGTATATGTAGTTGTATATTTATATAGATATGTAAATATATGTATAGATATATATATATATATATATGTATATGTATGTATATATAACAATATAGATGTATATATATATGTGTATGTATATATATAGTAATATATGTATATAGATATATGTAGATAGATATGTATATATATATATATATGTGTATATATAGTTGTAGATATATATGTATGTATATTTGTATATATATATATATATATGTATAAGTATATGAGTATATATGTATATATATATATATATATGTATATATCTATACTTATACTTAGTTATATAGGTAATAATATATACATAAAGATAGATATATATATATATATATTTGTACGTATAATAATATACGTAAATATAAAAGTATATATATATATAAGTATAGATATATATATATGTATGTATGTATATTAATACTTAGGTATATAGGTACTAATATATGTATAGATATAAGTAT
The DNA here is from genome assembly GCA_037157565.1 of Thalassia testudinum. Classification (NCBI taxonomy): domain Eukaryota; kingdom Viridiplantae; phylum Streptophyta; class Magnoliopsida; order Alismatales; family Hydrocharitaceae; genus Thalassia; species Thalassia testudinum. The sequence continues at coordinate 91,536,902 of JAZHRO010000014.1, read as the reverse complement.
ATATGATATATATATGTATATAAATATATATATATATATAAATATATATATGTATGTATATATATAAGTATATATTACTGTATAAGTGAGTGGGTGTGTGTACGAGAGAGAGTGTGTGTGTGTGTATGTCTATCTGCAGAGAGAGAGGGAGAGAGTGCTGTGAGAGAGAGAGAGAAAGAGAGGGAGAGAGAGCACCTGCTATGTGAAGAGGCGCTTTAAGTTGTCCGGAGCAGCGGGGCGTCGTCTGATGATTCACGTGCGCGTGTAGGCGCGTAGGCACGTGAAGAGGCGTGCGCTGGGAGGGAGTGAGTGCGAGGGAAAGAGGCCACAGTGCACCGCGCTGCACGGTGAGGCGGGTGTGGGCGAAGGTAGACGCGGGCAGGTGCAGGGGAAGGCAGATGCAGGCGGGTGCAGGCGCTGGCAGATGCAGGCACTGGAGTAGGCTCGGGGAGGACGCAGCCGTGGGCTGAAACCGGTTGCGACGCGTTAGGTGACCGCTTAAGTGAGAAACTTACCGGTCACCGTACTGTAGCCACAGTGTTCCGCTGATTAGCGTGAACAGTGGCTACAGTGCCACTCTACTCCGCGTGACTGGGTGTGCCCAGTGCTGTGAGTGTGGGAGCCACTGCATGAGCTGGCACGTGTGTGGAAGGTTTGCATCGGCTGGGCTGCAGGCAGAACTCGCAATAGGGCGCACGGGGAGGGGGCGGGTGGCCTGCTGGCGTGCACGGTGGAGCTTCGCCGGTTGCTACAGGGGAGCGCGTTGGCCTGCGCGCGGGAAAGCGACGGCCGGTTCCTTGCTACAGCTACGTGGAGCTTCAGACCTTGACTCTACGGCAATGGTAGAGATGCTTGGAATGATGAATTCAGAGCGGGGAACCACCACGCCAATCGGCTCTTTGACGAGCTGGGCAGTGGTGGGACTCACAGTGGTGGTTGTGCACCACTATGAGGTGCTCCTGCCCGCAGCGTGGCTCCTCAAGGAGGAGAGGCTACGTATGGAGGGGAGAGGGGAGGAGATGGCCTGGAAGGAGGGAAGCTGCTATGTGTTGGTTTTTCTTTTGGCGTGGACCAGGCTCCCGTAGGGAAGAGTGTTGAGCTCTTTTTAAAGAGCAAAGAGGCATGCACAGCCATGCCCTGGCTGTGCATGGCTCTGCTTGGCTGGCAGGGAGAGCAGGTTGCAGTGAATGGCGCAAGGAAGGCCAGCCATGCCATGTAGCCATGGAGAAGAAAGTCAAATAAAAAATAGAAATAAAAATAAAGGTGGTGAATTTTGAAAAGCAACACTTGAGGAAAAATGTAAATTTCAAGGTCAATTTATTTCACTCTCCTCCCCTCTCAAATAGATGCATGCTTGCATGTATTTTTACAAATGCGACTATGGATTCCTAATATGCACTGGTAATGCTAGGAAATAGCAGGAGACGACACAATTGTCAGTGTATTTTTGCTATGCAATCATACCCCCATGCCTATCTTTTGCTTGTCCCTAGCAAAACATTTTTTTGCATTGTATTTAGAAATGATCTTAAGCTGAAGATTTTCTTCTGAGGCGACATGGGTGTGTTTATTGTTGGATATTGTGATAACCAATTGCAGAGAAGACTACCAGTACTTTAAGTCTCACATGCCATAAATCATCTCTTAACTAACCAGAACTTTTGATATTTAAACCTTAAGTACGATTTCTAGGACCCAGGAGATTTTTGCCGTACTCGAGAGCTCAAGTGATTATGGCTTGTGCTTAGTGAAGGATCAAAACTGACCAGATGAACATTAAGACTCAAGCCCAGGGTTTCACGAATTTTTAAGTACAGGTTGGTCCCAGTTTCAACTCGTGTCTTCGGATTGACCCTTAAAAAGATGATGGAAAACTCAACTCCCATTTTCTGACATTTGTGGCACAAAGAAAATAGGGTATTTGTAATTTTCCCTGAAGAATTTTTGTACGAAAAAGACTTTACAGATATGTGCTAGATATATTAACTTATTTGCATCTTCTTTTTTTTTTTGAAACACATGTCAGTATATCTCTTACAACATTATTTGGAGGAGCACACTTTTCTTTTTGGTGGGAGAGTTTCTTTTTGGTGGAAAGAGTCTCTCCTAAACACAAGACTAAAGCCTGGGATAAAAAGTCTACTTGCGCGCATAGGTAAGGACTCCACCTTCCCTAATGAACACTAGGGTTGGATCTTATGTTCATCTGGTCTTTCTTGATACGTGTAGTGTGAACCAAGATTACTTAGGCTCTCGAGTAGAAGCAAACCAACGGATCTTGTACTGATATCTCAGGTACAAGAATACGTCCTTAGTTAGGAGTGATTCCGATCTATCTTCTCAATGCTCAAGTGAATTAAGTGGAGCCTGAGCGAATCAAGCTTCTGTGGCATGGAAAGTCTTCAAAACAGTGGTTGAACACTTATTGTATTTTTGTTTCTGCCTTCAGATCATTACTAAGCACCATTTTTTTTCTTTTATATACATATAGAAACTGCATGATACCCTATAATACACAGATCCTACGGATTCCTATCCACCCCCCTTGCCAAATTATGCTATGTCCTCATATGCATGCAGGGAAGGGTAGAGAAAGGACGAAAGTCAGGTAACGAGGCTGAGGTGCAGGGTATATAGCAGGGTGGTAGGGTAGGTGGATGGTGGGTGGTGAAGTGAAAAGTGAAGTGATCGTGACAGTGGTGTGAAAAGTGATGGTGGATAGTGAGTGTTGTTGGGGTGCCTCCCAACGGGCACTAAATTTAAGGTCCCCAGCTGGACTCAAGATGAGGCACAAAATTAGTTACCCTCTAGCAGGGTAATAGTTTCTCGAATGGGGGTAGGTTCATGAGTAAGATAGGGTTTCAAATGCTGCCCATTGACCATAAATTTATGCCAATATTTGGGATCTTCAATCTCAATGGCCCCGTTGGGAAATGGTCTCAAGACCAGAAAAGGGCCAGTCCATTTGGACTTCAATTTCTCAGGAAAGAATTTGAGAAAGGCATTGTAGAGCCAAACTTGCTGAGATGGCTCAAATTCCTTCCGCCGAATACGGCTATCATGAAAAGCCTTAGTGTGTTGTTTGAAAGTTAAAGCAGAATCAGAGGCTTCACAACAGAGCTCTTCCAGCTCCTGGAGTTGCAGTTTCTTTTCTTGACCACACAGGTCTGGGCCGAGGTTACATTGGCGAACCGCCCAATAAGCGCGGTGCTCCAACTCCACGAGCAAATGACAAGGCTTCCCGTAAATGATTCTATACAGAGACATACCAAGGGGAGCCTTGAAGGCAGTCCGATACGCCCAAAGTGCGTCAATCAGCTTGTCGGACCAATCCTTACGGTCGAGCCGAACCATTTTCTGGAGAATTTGCTTGATTTGTCGGTTCGACACCTCTGCCTGCCCAGTCGTCTGAGGATGATACAGGGATGCGATACGATGGTGGACTCCGTATTTCCTCAGAAGTGCCCGAAAAGAAGCATGGGTAAAGTGGCTTCCTCCATCCAAGATAATGGCTCGAGGGATCCCAAAACACGCAAAGATGGGGTCTTTGACAAATCGAGTGGATATAACATGGTCAGCACAGTGCGTGAGAATAGCCTCGATCCATTTCGAAACATAATCAATAGCTACGAGAATGAATTCGAAGCCGTTGGAAGGAGGAAAGGGACCCATGAAATCAATTCCCAAAATGTCAAAGATTTCTGTAGCTAGGATGGGTTGAAAAGGCATCATGTCATGTCTTGACATTGACCCTAACGACTGGCACCTAGTGCAATGTTTGGCATAATTGTGTGCATCCTGGTGAAGGGAAGGCCGAAAGAAATCGCACTGCAACACCTTGGCTGTAGTTTTCCTCCTAAAGAAATGGCCTCCGCAGGCCTGATTGTGGCAGAAGGATAGCACACTGGGGAATTCGCTGTCAGGAACACAGCAACGGATGATTTGATCGGCACCTATCCGAAAAAGAAGTGGATTATCCCAGAAGTAATACTTTGCTTCTACCATGAGACACTCCGCTAGTTTTTAGGCCAGCCACGTGGAGGGATCCAGAAGCAAGGTAATTGGCAATGTCGGCATACCAAGGTCCACTTGCTACATTAAATGCCAATAGGTGCTCATCAGGAAAAATCTAATTGATCGACAGAGTAAGTCCAATATGGTCAGGGTCCAGTCTAGAAAGATGATCAGCCACAACATTCTGGGCTCCGGCCTTATTGCGGATCTCAATGTCAAATTCTTGGAGCAGAAGGATCCAACGAATCAGTCTAGGCTTGGCATCCTTCTTATGCATGAGATGGCGAATGGCTGCGTGATCAGTGAAAACAATAACATGTGAGCCCAGAAGGTAAGAGCGGAATTTCTCCAGCCCAAACACGACTGCCAGTAGTTCTTTTTTAGTGGTAGTATAATTACGTTGGGCCTCGTCCAACGTCTTACTGGCGTAGTACACCACAAAGGGGCGTCTATCACGTCTTTGTCCCAGGATGGCTCCGACTGCAAGGTCGGAAGCGTCACACATGAGTTCAAAGTCGAGGGACCAGTCAGGTGGCTGGAGAACAGGGGCTTTGGTGACAGGATTACGCAGGTGCGTGAATGCTCGTATGCAATCGGGGCCCATATCGAAGGGTACGTCGGTCGATAGGAGATGAGTTAAAGGTCGAGAAATCTTGGAGAAATCTTTGATAAATCTCCTATAGAAACCGATGTATCCCAGGAAGGAGCGAATTTGTTTCACAGAGCCAGGCACAGGTAAATCAGCAATTACATCAAGCTTAGCTCTGTCAACCTCAATACCCCTATTGGAGATGATGTTTCCGAGAACAATTCCCTTGTGCACGATAAAATGACTTTTTTCCCAGGAAAGCACGAGGTTTACATCAATACATCTCCTAAGGATTTGGGTCAGGTTGGCAAGACATTCATCAAAAGATGGTCCAAAGACCGAGAAGTTATCCATGAAGACCTCGAGAAAGCCACCCACCATGTCATGAAATATCGCCAACATACATCTCTAGAAAGTTGCTAGCGCGTTACAAAGTCCGAACGGCATCCTTCTAAATGCAAAAGTACCAAAGGGGCAGGTAAAGGTGGTTTTCTCTTGGTCCCGGGGGTCAATTGCCACCTGGTTATATCCTAAGAATCCATCCAGGAAACAGAAAAATTTATTTCCCGCTAATCGCTCCAGGATTTAGTCAATGAAAGGTAGTGGAAAGTGATCTTTTTTAGTTGCAGCATTGAGTTTCCTATAATCTACACACACTCTCCAAGATGTAGGAGTGCGTGTAGGGTTGGATTCACCCCTGTCATTGACACGGATGGTGAGTCCCGCCTTTTTGGGGTACAACGTGAATAGGACTCACCCAGGGGCTATCGCTGATCGGGTAGATTTTACCCACATCTAGCCACTTAATAATTTCCTTCTTAATGGCCTCCAGCATGTTAGGGTTGAGACGTCACTGCATCTCGCAGGAAGGTCGAGCCTCCTCCTCCGTATATATACGGTGAGTGCAGTAGGTGGGGATAATGCCAGATAAGTCTGATAAAGACCATCCAAAAGCTACCTTGTGTTCTATGAGGACCTTCGTTAGTTTGTACTCTTGCTCCCTAGTCAATTTTGAACTGATGATTACGGGGAGCATTTCATTTGGTCCCAAGAAAACATACTTAAGTATGCTAGGCAGCTCTTTCAGCTCAGGAGTGGATGGTGAGAGATCTGGCATTTCATGTGACGTGAGTGTCCCAGGCGAATCGGAGAACAAGTCAGGAGAAAGAAATTGGCCCTCAGATTGGCCAAGAAGAAGGGCTTCATGGATAGATGGATCCAAAAAGGAATAGCCCCAGTGAGAAGTATATGGGCTCAATGTCCTAGTGTGGAGTTGCAACTCCGCCTGATTTGGCAGGAAAGAAAAGGCAATCCGATCTTTAAGTGTGTGGACCGACGGTGAGTAGCCCGGATATGACTCAGACCACAAGGTTTGGGAAGCAGAGAAAACCTCGTCAGAAGTCTTGTCAGGAGAAAGTACGGGAATAGGGAGGGATAGGGGAACGTCACAATATGTGTTGGTTAGGCAATCTTCAATGTTTAAAGGTAGTCTGCAGCAGTTAGAATAGGTCCCAATTAGTCTGATACACTTGTTGATAGCCATGTCCTCATCAGACGTGTCATCCTCGATGGAATCGCAATCAAAGTTCTTGGCTGCCTTGAAGATGTTAAGCTTGAGCTTTTCAAATCCAACGGCAATCTCAATATAGCCCGACTCGCAGTCGATATGGGCGCGGGCTGTGGCCAAGAAAGGTCGACCAAGGATGATCGGACAATTAGAAAGTGAACTAGGAACTTCCATATCTAAAACAAGAAAGTCAATAGGAAAATAGAGACTGTTGACCCTAACCACCACGTCTTCCACCACATCCTTTGGGATTTTAACAGAACGATCTGCCAACTGTAACCTAATAGAGGTGGGTTTCAGATTTCCCAAGGAAAATTTTTTGAGCATGATGGTTGGTATGAGATTGATGGAAGATCCTAGATCAAGTAGTGCACGGTTAAAATTGCAGCCTTGGATGCTACAGGAAATAAGCGGTGTGCCCAGATCTTTCTGCTTCGGTGGTAGATTTGACAGTATAGCATAAATCGCATGAGGCGAGAGAACCACCAGATTCTTGGTTTTCTTTGACTGTCACCTAGGTGTTGTGTAGTCTTTGAAAAATCGGGCGACAGTAGGTATGTGGTCGATAGCCTCGAGCAAGGGTACCTTGATTTCTACATCCCTGAAGAAATTACGCAGGTTACCAAAGGCCTGCGTATCTTTCTTCTTGCCTTTTGGCTCCCTCAGTAGAGCCTCAGGGAATGGAATTGATTCTAGCACCAATTTGGGTGTATCATCCTCTCGCGAATGCGGTGCGCATCCCAAATGAGAGGGTGATGAAGAAGACGAGCCAGGATCAGGTCGAGGGGGATCAACGGTCTGCTTGCCGCTCCTCGTAGTGATAACATTCGATGATGCGGGTCCAGTGGGATCATACGGCGGAGGAGGGTTCGCAATGGGGACATAAGAATGAGGTGCCGCAGTGAGATCAGCCTGAAATCCCAATGGAATGCTCGGAGCTTGCAGAATCTAATGAACCTACCCCTCAGAAGGTCGTACCTGTGGTTGAGGACCACGGGGTACAAAATTTTGCGGGTTGGGAACAGGTTGGGTGGGAAGAGTGCCCTGAGATCGAGTTGCCAAGCGTAGTTGACTGATCTCAGCATTCTACTGTGCCAATTGGTTGTGAAGAGAGGTCATGTTCTCTTCATGGCGCTTTGACATTTCTGTCATCACTCGCATCAATTTGTCAAGAGGACTTGATGCGTGTTCGGTTTGCGGTAAGCAAGGGCTTGATGGCTGATTCACCATAGGATTAGACTGGGCCCCTGGGATGACAGGTGCGGACGGTCGCATTGGTCCACCCACGGGGTTTTGGCGTTGTGGGTTGTTGGACCATGCGACATTTGGATGATTTCGCCACCCAGGGTTATAAGTGGCAGAGGACGGGTTGTTCCCCAGGGCGCAAATGTCTTCTATGCCAGAAGACGCGTCTGCATGTAAATATGCGTCCAAGCACGCAGAGGCTTGGTCCTCCATGTCAAAATACTGGCGCGTAGAGGCCAGATCCACATGACTTACCGAATCACTCGGTGCGACACTCAGTAAGGAAGGTCTTACGGGGTTTCTCGGGATAAGCCTGTTGTTGGAAGAATTGGAATTTGTGACGAAGTGGTGAGGTGGGGGTGTTTGCCATGGAATTAGCGGGGTTGGACAGAAGCTCGTCTAGCTTCTTGTGCATGATGGAGACTTCATCCAATTTCTGTGCGATAAGGCTGAGATCAGTGGATGAATGGGAGGGTCCCATGTCAACTTCATGGACATTTCGGGGCAGGCTAGTACAATTAAAGGCGACAATGGAAGCAATGTTCATTGAGTTTTCGCTCATATTTTCAAATAATTCGAATGCTCCATTCTCGTCTTTATTCATAAAATTCCCTCTGCAGGAAGCATCTGCAATCTGCTTCAAAGTCTTATTTAGCCCATAATAGAAAATCTGGGCTATATGCCACTTAGGTAGACTGTGGTGCGGACACTTCCTGAGGAGGACATTATATCTCTCCCATGCCTCGTGAAATTATTCGCCGTTTTGTTGCGTAAATGAAGTGATAGCACGGTGAAGCGCATTGGTTCGCCCGATTGGGAAGAACTTCTTGAGAAACGTTGTTCGCATCTCTTCCCAAGAGTGGAAGGTTCTCCCAAGGATGCGTAACCACTACGACGCTTTATCCCGCAATGAAAATGGGAACATTTTCATGAGGACTATAGGTAACTTGATATTTATCGATTTAACTATTTCAGCCAATCGGGTTGGGTCTTCCAAGTGGAGAAAAGGATCTTCACTTGCAAGACCATGGAAGTTAAAATTTATTAGGCCAATTATATTAGGTTTTAATTCAAGGTCGTCCCTACCCATGGGGACCCGAATTTGTCCTATGGTCTCTGTAGCAGCGAGATTCTGATAGGAGCTAAGAGACCTATGCTCCTCCCCTTCGGGAGGGTTCTACAATTCCTCCAATGTTTCCCTACTGGCATCAATTTGTTCGTTATACATTTTCATTTAGGCTTGGAAGCGGGTTATGGATCTAAGGTTCCACCACCTGGTGGGTTTTGAGGGTGGTTTCCTCCCTCGGGATTTGGGGGTTGGCGTGCAACCAAGTTTGTGGAGGAGGAGGATGGTGTCGGACCTGAATAGGTTGTTAATATGATGATTTTATCGTTGAAGTGTGCATAGTGGTTAACCTAATTCGGACCTAACCATCTCTTTACAAAAATTTTTAACCTGGCCTATTTGATTGTATCTTGGTCACTTTTAGGCCAAGGGTCAAACTCAGGGAAGTGGAGTTACAAGTGAAGTTTCTACGCCTATCCTACAATGAGTCTCTTCCGTTCGTTTATTGTGTTTTTGCTGTTTTTCTATTTAGATTTTTTTTTTCTGGTAATCTTTCTCCTTGAGGCACACCCTGAAAATTGGGTTCTTGGCTTTGAGTCAAATCAGGGTTCAAAAACTGGTCTTGCTATTCGCAAGACGGAGTACCTGCAAGTCAAAGATTATCTTTTCTCTTTTATATATATATGTTTTTATCTTTTTTACAAATAGGAAAGCAAAACAGAAATAAAGTAAATACAGTATATATATATAGGTATATATTATGTATATAAAGGGGTGGGGGTGGAGGCGGAGATGGAGTGTAGCACGGTGTCGAGTCGGTCGTCATCTAGAAAGATGCAACCAACAGGATGAAGTGCCGTGTGTAAGGTGTAGGATGGATGGTGGAAGATGAATGCGAACACGCTTTTTGTACGCATGTATCGAGGAATATTAGCAACTGGTGCAGATATTCCTGCGATACAGCGTATGGCAAATAATGTGAAAATATATATAAATGTCCATAAATATATCTATATATAAATATATAGTTATAAATATATACATAGGTATATATATGTATATAAATGTATGCATATATATCAGTATATATATGTAAATATATAAGTATATATATATATATATGTATGTATACTAATGCATAAGTATATAGGTGCTACTATATGTATAAATATAAGTATATATATATATATGTATATAAATATATGTATATATATATCAATATATATTTGTATACGTATATATATATGTATATAATAGTGTATAGGTGTGTGTGTGGGTGTGTGGAAGTGTTAGTGCATGTGTGTGTGAGCGTCGGTGAAGAGAGTGAGAGAGTGTTGTGAGAGAGAGAGAGAAAGAGCGAGAGAGTGTGTCAGAGAGAGCATCCGCTCTGCTGTGAAGAAGAGGCAGATAAGTCGTCCGCGAGCCCAATGCGTTGTCTGAAGGTCCTCAAGCACACACGCAGCTGCGTATGCACGCAGGGACGTGCGTACTGTGCTGCGAGGGGCGCGGAGTGGAGACGCAGTGCACTGTACTGCGCAAAGGCTGGAGAGGGTGCTGGCGCTCGCAGGTGCACATGGTGAAGGAAGCGGGCGAAGGCAGGGGTTGGGAGATGGCTGGCAGACGCACGGGCGATGAAGATGCATAGGCGTGTGTGGGCGACGTGCGCGTGGGCTGCCGTCGGTTGTGGCACGCCGGGTGACCTTTTAAGTGAGAAGCTCATCGGTCACAGCACTGTAGCCACAGTGTCGCGTGGACTGGCGTGAACAGTGGCTACAGTTGTCATCGGCGCTGCGCAACCGGGAGCTGCAGGTGGTGTGAGTGCTGACGGCTCAGCGCGCATGGCGGAGTGGCTTCTGCTGGTGGCTTGCAGGCGGAACCTCGCGACAGAGCACGCAGAGTGGTGTTGGGTCACAAGCGAAGGGGCGCGACAGGGCGTGCGGAGGTCTGTGGGTACTGCTGGGGTGCTTGGCCGGTTGCTGCAGAGGCATGCAGAGGCCGGTTGCAGGCGGAAGAGAGCGCGACAAGGCGGAGAAAGGGGAAGGCGGAGAGGTCTACAGGCATGCGTGGAGGGGGCTGGGGCGCCTGCTGCTACCGCCGAGCTTTAGACCTTCAAGTTTGCGGCCATGGCTGAAGGTGCTGGAATGGAAAAAAAGACTAGAAAAGAGCCACAACACCCACCGGTTCTTTGAAGAGCTAGCCGATGGTGGTCTCACTATGGTGGTGTGCACCACAATGAGGGCTCCTACCCGCCAGCTGTGTTGAACGCTCGAATTGCTACACTAATGTGTTTGGTTTTGGAAGCGAAGAATTTGTGTTCAACAAATAAAATTTATACTGAAATGAAAATTCCGGGTCGAACACAGGGAGGCGGACGTTTGATTTAAAAACTACACGTTTCTTTTTATTTGTCACGAAGTAATTCAATTTAAAACTATCTAATTATTTACAATAAATAGAAGAGAGAGAGAATAAGAGAGAGAGAATATTATACACAGAAATCAAAATGAGATATAGAATAAATAGAGAATTTATCATTAAGGAAATTGTTCATTACAACTAGAAAGCATAAAACAATTGCACTAGAAAGCGATAAATTTACTCTAGAAAGCATTAAAAGAATGGAGGGAGAAATGTCCTCCTCGACGAATGCTTGGAGGACGAGCAGAACTACACTAGAAGGCAGTAAATCTATATTAGAAAGCAGTAAAAAGAATAGGGAGAGAGATATCATCCTTGATGGTCACTTGGAGGACGAGCCGAACGGGAGGATGCCTGGACGAAGGAGGACGAAGCAGGACGAAGGACGACGAAGTAGAAGAACAGGAACGGAGCAGCACGCTGTCGTTATTGTGGGATCCACTTCGAAAGGGGGACGAAAATTTGGAATTTATCTTGCGTGAAGCATCCCGGGTGTGGGACAAGCTTCTCTTGAGCTTTGGAGAGGTAGAGAAGAGAAGGAAGGGATGAAATTTCGTATGGAGGGGGTCTCCTTTTATAGTTTCGAGGAGTAGGGGCAAAGTGGTCATTACATCTTTAAAACAAATGAGGGGTCTTAAGTGACGGATAAAACTGTCGCTAAAGCCCCAACATGGGTGTAGTGCCCGCTGCCCACGCGCACCCGCTCAGTTGCCCTCTCTCTCAACACTCGCCCACGTTCTTTCATCCACAGCCTTCCGATCGCGAGATCGGACTACTTAAGATGCACCTAACCCGCTCGCTATGCACCTACCCCAACGCGTACGATGTCGCGTGAGGCGCGGGTGTGCAATAACGCGTCATCGCTATTGAGCGCAGACGGCCATCCGATCAAGATCCGACGCATGCCCGCACCCGCTTGCCCGCGCCCTTTGCCTCCTCGCTGCGGCTCGAACGCGCGTCCATTGCTCGCGATAGCGCCTTTGACCGCTGTGCTACGAGGCGCGGATTGTCGAGCGAATGCTTTTAGGTGCGACTGTCCACAGCTATTGGATCGAGATCCAACGGCGGAGAGGGAGCTGGTGCAGAAGCTTCACTGGATGCATGCGGTCGTTTGGGCGGCCGAGATGGTGCCACGTGATGCCATCTTGGCTGTCCATCTTCTGAATGTTGTAGATGGTACCACGGATGTCGGCTTGACTCGATTTTTGCGTCGTTGGGTTGCGATCGTCGATCCGAATTCATCTGTGCGGTCGGGTTTGTCATTTCAAGTGCAGATTTACACCATCCTAGCCCTTGATCTTCTAGGGTTTCCCGATCACTATCTGATGCTACGGATGCTTGATTAGGGTGATCTTGGAGTCGTTGAACTCCAATCGTCGTCCTGATCACATCCATACGTTTGGATCTTCGATCTGAGGCCACGATAAATTGTTTATCCTGTCCAAGCATATAAAAGGAGATAATTAACCTCCATTTTATTAAACTACTCTAAATGCAAGATGATGCATGTTATGCAATATTTATATCATGAAATGCAATCCTATGCTTAAGAACATGCATAAATAGACATCTTAAGTTGTGTAAATGTGTTTACATCATACCCCCGTGCCTATCTTTTGCTAGTCCTTAGCAAAAACTATATGTTATTTATAAAAGAATTAGGTTTGATTATTTGGGCTTGAGTTGTTTTCAATCATTAAGAAATTGTCTACATAGGAACTGAACTTTCAAGGACACAACAGTGCCTGAGTATCTGCTAAAATGCAGACCACCTCAAACCCTCACCTTATTAAAAGAAAAATTTCTTTTTCTCTTTTTCCTTTTTTCCAATTTTTTTGGATTTTCAAATTTTAGGGTTTAAGAGTGGCTTTCTACGGCCATTCAACTCACCCAAGATTTGATGAGAACCCTAAGTTTTAAGCATCTTATTGTGAATGTGATAGACTCATTGACCGATAGTTAAAATGGACTTCGGGTTTGTACGCCTCTAGGTGACCTCAAAAAGAATTCTGCCTAAAGGTGTATCTTTGCAACTAGTAGCTTTCTCCCTACTTTTATTTTTAACGGGTTCAACACAAGGGTGAATCCACTGTATATCTCCCCTATTTATTCTACTTCTCCTCTTCTTCCTAAGTGTTTTGGGAATTTTTTAGTGCATTTACTGAGCTGGGTTCTGGACAACCGGTCGATGAGCTGTTACCACCGGCAACTTGCCAGCCATACTCGTGCGGGAAGTGTGGTTTATTTCTTTTTTTTCTTTTCTCCTTTTTTTTTGATTTTTTTTTTTTTTTAGGCAGGTGGCTTCCCTGGTCTAAGATTTACCGAAGGGCAGGAAAAAAGAAAAAGGTCCAGTGATTGGGCTCTGGACAACCTACCTATGGGCTGTTACCCATGATAACTTGCCAGCCATATCACCCTAAAAGGTTCATTAGTTACCCAATTTCCATTAAAATCATCGAACAATTAGTCAGTGATAAAATAGTGTGTAGATGCTAAAAACTCAAAATTCCCTTAAATCAGAGGGCAGGTTGATAAGTCATGTACTTATCACCCAAAATTATTTACTCCAATTAAAATAAAATTCAGGTTGGCGAGAACTTGAAAAACAAATCCACATTTTAGTGGATACACGGGTTGATTAAGTCCAAAGACCTGAAGGATCTTTGTGTTAAAATCATAATGTAATATTTCCTAAGATTGAAAATTTTCTTAAACCCAAATTCTCTTTCCTAATTTTAGAATTTTTTTTTTATAAAAGAAAATAAAACAAATCTACGGAGCTGACGAATGAATTCAGAGATGAATATCCACCCCCCAAGCCTATCTAATGCATTGTCCTCATTATATTAAAAAGACATAAAATAGAGTGGAAAAGCATAGAAAGCACCTGACTTGCATGAATGTCAGGTTCGCTTCGAGATGAAAACTAAAAAGAACTGTATATGTGCTGAGTTTAGTTCCTTCAGCTAGGCACACTATACAAAGAAAAGAAATGAAGAATTCACAAGTGCAGGTCAGAATCAGAATAAACAGAAGAATCCTCAAACCTATCAACAGAGGTCCACAGATGTGGACCAGATTGTGGTGCAGACCCATCCCCCATAATCTAGGATATCTTAGGTTCTGGATAAAAATTATCCAAAACCTAAAATCAGAATGCAAGTGGGGTCGGGCCTGAGATTTATGAGGATGCAACCCAAGACAAAAAAGTTGGGTTACAGAGAAATTAAGCTCAAAAGGATAATCGTTGAATGTGTGCTTGGGTTTGACATCCTTAGAACAAATGTCGTAAGGATTCTGATTTGATGGTTTCAGCTTAAAAGGAACCCTTCGACTCAATCTTCCATTTCTCCGAAATTAACTTCCCAAATCAGAACTTCCTAGCTCCTATCCTCCTCATTCCGAATGTTAAATTCGGAGACCTCTTGCATGTTAATCACCCCATCTGAAATCTCCAAGTCTAAATGATGTGGCAGAATTAGAATTGACTTGGGTCTAATTATCTCAAAAACAGAATTATCGATAAGCTCAACGAGGTGTAACAGATAATCAGGGCATTGAATTGATTACTCCAGAAAATAAGATTCTGGATCCGTAATGTGTACCCAAATAAGATCAGTTTCCTCAGTTATTGGGCTATCAAATGATCTATCAGATTCCTCAGGCCCAATCGTCTCACAGAAAACGTGTTCAGAAAACTCGCGTGAGACTTTGCAACTTGAATCTTCACTATCAAAGAAATTAGGATCTGTATCAATGTATGTCTCAAAATCATTTCACTTTCTATTCCAAGGAGATATACGTTTCCTCGTAACCCGACTTAGGGATCTCAGGTGAAGAAATCAGATATTCCTTAATTGGTTGCTTTAATTCAATCTGGTTAGCCTCGTAACACGTGTCCCCCCAATAGGTGCCTGAGCGAGTTCTGTCATTGGTTTTCCTGAAGGGAGTTCATCCTAGGAATCATCCCATGATTGAATCAAAGCAACCATGAATCTCATCCTCAATTTCGCTAATTTCCCAAGTAGAAACTCACCCGGGATCTTATCCTTAACATTTTGAAGCCAATCCAACAAAGACTTATTCAAATCATCAATCATCTGAATCAGGGGCTCCAATCTTTCAATGGAAGGTGTTGGCTGAACTTCTAAAGATTGTATGATATTCCTCAAGTTAGCCAGAACCTTATCTTGAACCTGGTTAACCTGAACTAAATGAGTTGGTTCAAGATAGGGCAGGTTTAGTATGAAGGCAGAGGAATTAACAAATTGAGATTCGTTATACCCTTCCTGATAATAGGTCATTTCAGACTATTCAAAATATGTTGATGACTTAAAGGCAGTGAAATCAGAGGATGGGTAAGGATCGGTACATCCTTCTTGATTGTAGATCATATTAGGTTTATCATGAAAGGAAGACGATCTATAATCGATGTAGCTCTGAGAAGGATAGAAATCAGAATCAAAGTGTTCAGGGTTAGACCCTAAACACGGAGGTCCGGAACTATATCCCCAATCCAAGTTATCCCAACTAACTGATGGTTGCTTACAGTACGAGTCGGAATAATTGTCATGCTGAGGATAATTCACAACAGGAGGGAAAGAGTGGGAATGAATGTAATATGTGGAAAGATTCATGAGACATGGGAGGAAGAAAGGCACCCTGGAATACAAATAATCAAACCTATCCTTAAGTGGGTTAGCCAACAGACCTACAAACTCCCAAAACCAATCTTGAGATAAAAAAAATGATTTGATCTACTTCCGTTTGTTCAATCCAACCAGTTAGAAGGAGGGACTGGGGAGAAGGTTCTTCCTTCGGCTTGCGCCTCCAGGTCCTAGTGTACCCCCCAGCAGCGATCATTTGATTCTGCTCCCCTAGCTAGACATCAGATTTAATAGTAGAAACAGACTAATCGAAAATAATCTCATTCTGGGTTCTGAAGAGCAAGTCCAACCCTTAAGGCCAATGTCTACTCTGTTTTATTTAGGGCTAGGTTTGAATGTGCTTTGGAATGTGATGGGCCCTTTAAATGGGTTGTGCCCTTAATGATTGATTGATTTATGTGTGCGTGCACAACCAATGGTTTTCAAGCAAGATTATTTTTGATGTGGTGAATTTTAAGGTTCAAATCTTGCTTAGTAGCATTTAGGATTCAACTTTAGGTATTTTCAAACAAGTTTTGTTGGCACACCAGGTTTTGCAAGCACAAGTGAAGATGTTTTCCTTTAAAGCGTAAAAAGAATGTGGAGTGCCTGGTAAATTCCTAAGAGTTAAACCTAAAATCAATGCTCGTAACATATGCTCAAAAGGAATAATGGGTAATGATTTCTTTGAACCCAATGTATGTCGACTGATAAGGACAAATAACAAAAACAATAAAGGCACCCCAAGTGCTCTTGCATCCACGATGTAGCACTATGTGCACTGCTTCTTAGCATTGGAATTCTAGCACACAAGTTCTAATTTCATGCCTTTAGCCCTAGATTTGATGGACATTAACTATTAAAATTAAAAATTAAATTATATGATATGAAAGTATTTACATAGTACTACAAAATTGTATAATTTATTTACAAAATTAATTGTGTTTACTATATAAATAAATTAGTCAAAGTTTACAGTTTATTCATACTGTTTATTAGGTTTTATTTCTTAATTACGTATAAATTAGTTAATGAATGGTCTAATTGACCCTGTACAGTATTAATGTAAATATTTAAGTATTTAATGCTTATTTTTATTATATTTCACAACATTTATTTTGATTTATTTACATTTAAATAGGTGGATTCAGGCTAATATACATATAAATTATGTATAACTAATATAATACATTATAAATATAGTTATTAGTTCAGTTATAACTTAAATTACTAATTTATTTTAATTTAATGGAGTAACTTACCTAGTAACTTAATAAATTAATTATTTATTCTATACGCAATGAAACGCTGTCGGCAACCGAGTTTTATTGTTATAGCGTTGTAGTATAGCCAGTTATTGCCAACATTTCAAATATATAAATTTTTTACTCGGAAAATAAAAGAGTTCCCGAGGTCGAACTCAGGGAGCAAGTTGTATTTTAGAGATATACATGTTTCTTTTACAAAAATAAAGAAAGAGAGAGAAAGAAATTGTTGTCTTTTCTTCTTTTCTCTTTGCTTCTCCTCGTCTCAGATCTTCTGTTATCTTCTTCTTCTTTATCTGCAGTGGTGATGTTCTTCTTCTTCTTTCAGCTATTCCTGCTCTTCCTTTTTCTTCTGCAGAGCGGATCCTGTTCTTCTTCTTTTTCCTTTCTTTCTTCTTTTTCTTTCTTTAGATCATCTTCTCGTGCTCTTCTTCTTTCAGTTCTTCCCTTGTTCTTTTGTGTTCTCCTCTGCCTCGCCTTCTTCTGTTGTTCTTCAGATCTCCTTCTTTCATCTTTTCTTTTTCCTGTCAGGACGTCGTCTGATTTTTCAATCAGACGACTTAAACTGCTTGTTGCTACAGTGTCTCCCTCAGCTTCCTTCTTCTTCCGCGGTCCTTCTTCTTCACCTGTGCCTGCACACTTCAGAGTTTACGTCAGAGGACAAAACCTACTCTACCCTCCCCCCCCCCGCGTCTCTCTCTCTCAGAAACCGCTCATGGGATAGCTCTCCCAGAGCTGCCGGGTAGTCGGGTACGGGTCGCGCCCGGGTCCAGGCCCACCGGCGTGCGTGGTGGGCGAGGAGTGCAGGTCAGTCTAAGTCGGGTCTGGTCAGGTCCGCGGGGCGTGAGCGCGGACGAGACCGGGTAACCGGGCGGGTGAAGGGGACCTCACCCCGTGTGCTGAGGCAGTAAGGCTTATTCACAAAATCAATTTAAACGGTGAAAGAGTTGTGAGGCTTAACGATGTGGGACTAAACGGAGGCCTCTCCTCGCGTGCGCCTGCTGGAAGACCGCGGCCTTGCTTCTGCAGCTGCAGCTTCGATTTGCGTCGGTTGCTGGCTGGCTGCCTTCGCAGGAATCCCCGTAATCCGCAGCAGCTGGAGACCTGGAGTCCTCAAGCCTGGAGCGCGGGAGAAGCTACTTCAATGTGGCGTTAATGGCAGTCGAGCCTCAGAACCTGTCGGACACGAATATGGCCTCTCGGCCTGATCAAACTACTGGGGAACCTTCGCCGTGGCACGGCGAAGGTGTGGAGCTGTGCGGCAAGCCGCAAGGTGGTGTCTGGCGGCAGCCCTAGGTTGGACTGCAACCGGAGAAATGGGTTTGTTTGGGGGAGCGTTACGGAGGTGTGGAGTGGCAGTGGAGGGGTGGGGGGTGCTCAGTGTGATGAGGCGGAGGTTCGGTGAGGGTCGGCGAGGCGTGTGAGGCTGTGGAGCGATGGGAGCATCTCGCCGGAGGGTGGCTGGAGACGAAGGGGGTGACGATGGTCAGGGTCGGTCGAGGGCTTAATTGAACAAATTGAAACCGGGGAAAGAAAGAGGAGAGGAAGGGAAGTAGTTCTAACTTACTTGCAGGGACGAAGGGGGAGCAGCAGGGCGACAGTCGTATTGACTGTCGCCGGAGAAGAAGATGCCCAGGGGAAGGGGCGGCGGCGAGCAGAGAGCCGGAGAAACGCCAGCTGGGTACGGCGTGGCGCGGGAAGAGCAGGGGAAGAAGTCTCTGCTGCTGGTAATGTGGCAGAGCGAAGAGGAGGAGGAGGAGGAACCGCCGAAGCTGGTGGGCGTCTGCCGGAGTGAGAGGAGAGGAAAGTTGGGGGTTTTCTCCGTCAGATCCGAGCTCGGAAGAACAGTGGAGCGACGGGGGTATTTATAGGGACCGAATCAGGGAGGAAGACGGAGGGAG
The DNA here is from genome assembly GCA_037157565.1 of Thalassia testudinum. Taxonomy (NCBI): domain Eukaryota; kingdom Viridiplantae; phylum Streptophyta; class Magnoliopsida; order Alismatales; family Hydrocharitaceae; genus Thalassia; species Thalassia testudinum. The sequence continues at coordinate 91,518,191 of JAZHRO010000014.1, read as the reverse complement.
ACGTCGTGTCTCCCTCGTCGGAGGACGCCGGAGATGGAACCCATACCGTCCGTGCATTCGCACGGCCGGTATGGCGGGTTACCGCGACCAGGGGGGTGTCCCTGCGACGGCTGACGACGCAGGGCACCCCCGGTTTACTTGCCAGGCTCTCCCCCTCACCCTGCGCGGCGCCATGCTCCGCGCAAGGTCGCCGGAGCATGGTGCTGGCAGGTTTTGCAGGGGGACCTGAACGCAAAGAACGAAGGAGAGTTAGGGGCCAAAATGCGAGGCTTCAAAAGTTGAGGGCCAAAAAGTAAATATATGGGGACCAAAGTGTAAAGTTGGTCAAGGAGGTTTCTTCTTAGGCTCAAGTTTTTATACATGACTAATTAGGACCTAACGAATCTGATGGTGAATTTCATTTCTATATTAAACCTTGTTTGACCGGTCAATTTACGCGAAAACCCAAATTAAGTTATTAATTGGGCATGGTTCTCAATGTAGGTCAAAATGGGTTCTGAAGGCCAAATTGAAGGTTCTAAACCCTAGAGATTATTTTTCTATGAATTTTAGAGGGTTTATTCTATTTTTACTTTTCCTCGAACCTCGTGAATTGAAGTGGATTGTTTTAGGGTTACAGATTATCATTTAGTTCCTTGGAATTGCTGTAGCCCTTGCTAGATCATCTCATCCCACTTTTATTCTTATTAAGTTGCTTTGACCTATGTTTTGACCCTGAATTACCCTGTATGCAGATTATACTGGTAAAATTGCATTTTTACCCCTTATGACTTGTTTTCTCCTTAAACTCAGAATTCTCTGAGTTAAGCCTTTCCTTGAGTTATGTAGGAGCTTTTATCCTTTGTATTAGGTCAAAATGAGCTAGTTATGGCTCATGATGAGGTTCTCATCATACCCCCATGCCTAGCTTTTGCTAGTCCCTTAGCAAAAACTTAAGGTTTCAACCCTTGTTCTAGACCATGAAGTTTTTAATAGCTTTGGATAAGTGCTTTTTTATTTGAGCTCAGATTAGGTTAGAATGCTGACCATAGGCCTAAAAGGTACTTTAGTACCAATCAAGATCCAAATCTGTCTAGCCTTAGCCTCAGTCCTTAGCAAAGGTTTTTAAGGCCCACAAGAACTAACCTAAGGTTTATTGGACTTTGTGATTAAAGCACCTGTGCTTGAAATGATTTTAGCCCTGGCTCAGTTCGCAGTGCATTTTGTAAGAGAGAGATAGAAAGTTTTTCTGTTTGGAGAGTTTTCTCTCTCTTTTTCTTTTTAGTTCTAGCCTAGGATTGGCTATTCAACACGGTCTGTATCAGATTCCTTGCTCCCATCATCAATCCTCAAGGGTTCCTGGCGATCGATGCTTCGAGATAGCACCGCCCATGGCAACCCCCGGAACCCTGGCTATTGAGATTTCGAGATAATCCCATCCATGGTGTTCCGTGGCCGAATCCAGACCCTGGCAATTGACACTTCGAGATAATGCCATCCATGGAATCTGAACCAGCAGAGTGCTTACATGCCCCCAGTAGGATATGTAAATATCCTAAGAGACAAGCACCGAGGAGATGATATTTTGTTACGCATCTTCGAGGGGATTTCCCGCCTCTCCGCGCTGGGAACTCGTCCAAATCAACTTGTGTTGATCGGCCACTCCTATTCTAGGTGTTCTTTTCAGAATTTTGCGACGCTTCTGCGTGATTCTGAATTTTACGCTTACTGAACCAGGCTGTGTGTGAGGTTAGGGTGCTTAGGTTACTGAGTCCCGTAAACCAAAAATTAGTTAACGAGGCCAAATACTCCCTAAGCCTTAGACCTAATACTTCAGCTTTTCATTTTCCTCAACCTCTTGAGGAGTGTCCAGATCTTAATGGGTACTAAGAGTCTATTCAAGAATGCCTAAGGTTTGCATTCTTACTAATCTCATTGTGCACTTTTCAGTTATTTTCTTGAATGAGGTCTAGAACTTAGGTTAATTCCTTAGTTCCTTACTAATGACTATCACCTCTTCTCATAATTTTGTGCTCCTTTTTCATTTTGTTTCTTTTCTTCTTCACAAAATTTCCTTCTCCTCTTTTCCTCTTATTCTTTTTCGAAAAATTTTTAATTTTTATGGTGTTTTTGGCATATGTGAATTTTTTTGTTTGAAACCTTTTCTTACAAGTTTTGCACTTCCATACCCCCCCCATGCCTAAGATTTGCAATGTCCTCATTGTAACCTAGGGGGTTTTTATTTAACTTAGTTCATTCCTTAAGACAGAAATTTGGATGAGTGGATGGGTCGGGTTGAATTTTTGCGGATGATTTCTAATTCCAGATGCAAGCATCTGAGGTGGGGTCGGCTATCTACAAGGGTGAACTTCGAGTGCAAAAAGGTGTCAGAACAAGTTTCAGGTTTTCAAAGAGAATGACGGGCTGCCTCCCGTTAAGCGCTGAGTTTTACGCCATCGGCTGGGCACAATAAGCTCAAGGGGAAAGGAGGATGTAAGATGCCTCAGCCAAATCAGTAGAAGTTACATCAATGAACGGCTTGAGTCTCTGACCGTTCACGATGAAAGGTTCAGAATCGTGGCTGAGTGGACTGATTTCGATTGCTCCATTTCCAAAAACCTGTCGGACCAAATATGGTCCGACCCACTTGGATCTCAGTTTTCCTGGGAAGAGTTTTAGTCCGGCATCAAAGAGTAGGACCTTTTGACCAGGATGAAAGATCTTTCTCGAGATGTGTTTGTCGTGGAAGGCTTTAACCCGCTCCTTGTAGATTTACGAGTTCTCGTACGCGTCTAGGCGTAATTCATCGATCTCGCTGATTTGGAGTTTTCTGTGGGTCCCAGCCTTGGAAAGATCTAGATTACAGTTCCGTACTGCCCAATAGGCTTTATGCTCCAGTTCTACGGGAAGGTGGCATGCCTTTCCGTACACCAGTCTAAAGGGAGACATGCCCAATTGGGTCTTGTGGGCGGTCCTATAGGCCCACAATGCTTCCGGAAGTCGGGACGACCAGTCCTTCCTGTCAGGTCGAACAGTGGCTTGCAGGATCTTCTTGATCTCCCGATTAGACAGCTTAGCTAGACCATTAGTTTGGGGGTGGTAAGGAGTAGAGATTCGGTGAGACACCCCGTATTTGGTCATCAGTGACCTAAACTGAGCATTTGTGAAATGGGTCCCCCCATTAGAGATTATTGCACGAGGAATCCCGAACCTTGAGAAAATGTGTTGATGAATGAATTTGAGAACGATTTTGTGGTCACAGGTTCTGGTCGGTATGGCTTCGATCCATTTGGACACGTAGTCCACAGCCAACAGAATGTATTCGAAACCATCCGAAACAGGAAAGGGGCCCATAAAATCAATCCCCCAAACATCAAAGATTTCTCATACTAGAATCGGTTGCATAGGCATCATGTTGCGATGGCTCATGTTGCCCAAAGTCTGGCAACGACTGCATGCCTTGCAGTGATTGTATGCGTCTTTGAACAGTGTGGGCTAGTAAAAGCCGCACTGGAGGACTTTGATGCGGTTTTATGCCCGGCGAAATGGCCACCGCATGCCTGGTCATGGCAGAAAGAGAGGATTTTGTTGAATTCCCCTTCCGGGACACATCTCCGGATGATCTGATCGGCACCTATGCGGAAGAGGTACGGGTCTTCCCAAATGTAATACTTGGCATCGGAGCGTAATTTGTCTTTCTTGGCCTTCGGCCAATCGGACGGGATCTGATGAGATGCCAAGTAATTTACTACATTAGCAAACCATGGAAGGCTAGTACCAATAGTCAGCAGGTGCTCATCGGGAAAATGCTCAGTGATGGGTCCGGAAGGGTCAATTATTTCAGAAGGAAGACGGGACAAGTGATCAGCTACCACATTTTGCTTTCCCGCTTTGTCGCGAATCTCAAGCTCAAATTCTTGCAACAGCAAGATCCATCGGATTAATCGAGGTTTCGCGTCCTTCTTTGCAAGGAGATGCCTCACAGCTGTGTGATCCGAGTATATGATGACACGGGAACCCAGAAGGTACGATCTGAACTTTTCTAGGGCAAATACTACAGCTAGCAACTCTTTCTCAGTAACCGTATAGTTACGCTGAGCCTCATCGAGTGTTTTGCTGGCGTAGTAAATGACCACAGGTTTCCTGTCAATTTTCTGCCCCAAAACCGCTCCTACAGCGAAGTCGGATGCATCGCACATGATCGCAAAGGGTTGAGACCAATCAGGGGACTGTAGGATGGGGCTTGGGTGACTCGGTCACGCAGGATTTCAAATGCTTGAGTGCATTCCTTGGAAATTTCAAAAGGAACATCCATGGAGAGAAGAGTGGTCAGGGGGCGCGCGATTTTTGAAAAATCAGGGATAAATCGTCGATAAAAACTGACATGCCCTAAAAAGGAACGGATGTCCCTGATCGAGCTAGGCATAGGAAGGTGAGAAATCAGATTAACCTTAGCTCGATCCACTTGGATACCTTTCTCCGAAACTGAGTGTCCCAGGACAATTCCCTCAGGCACCATGAAATGGCTCTTTTCCCAGGAAAGAACCAAATTCACATCGATGCACCGCCTGAGTATCTGGACCAAGTGTTGGAGGCAATCGTCGAATGATGCTCCGAAAACTAAAAAGTCATCCATGAAGACTTCCAGATAATCACCTACCATATCTGAGAATATGGCAAGCATGCATCGCTGAAAAGTAGCGGGTGCATTGCAAAGACCGAAAGGCATCCTTCGGAAAGCGTATGTTCCGAAGGGGCAGGTGAACGTGGTCTTTTCTTGGTCCTCAGGATGGATTGCCACCTGGTTATAACCGGAGTACCCGTCAAGAAAGCAGAAGAACCTATTTCCCGCAAGTTTTTCGAGAATTTGATCAATGAAGGGTAGTGGGAAATGATCCTTCTTCGTGGAGGAATTTAGTCGGCGGTAATCTATACAGACTCTCCACGAGTTGGCTAATCGGGTAGGAATGATTTCTCCGGTCTCATTCGTTATAGTGGTGAGTCCTGCCTTCTTGGGCACGACCTGAATTGGGCTCACCCAACGACTATCGGAGATCGGGTAGATGATCCCGGCATCTAACCACTTGATGATCTCCTTTTTCACGACCTCCTGCAGATTGGGGTTTAAGCGTCTCTGCATTTCACGAGAAGGTCGTGTGCCCTCTTCTGAATAGATATGATGAGTACAATAAGAGGGACTTATTCCAGTCAAATCATCGAGAGTCCATCCGATGGCTCTGCGATGTTGCTGGAGGACAACAATCAGACGGGATTCCTGTTCACGACTGAGGTTGGAATTGATAATCACAGGAAGGGTCTGATTAGAACCCAAAAAGACGTATTTCAAGTGAGCAGGAAGGGGTTTCAGTTCGAGGATGGGGTTTTCAGCAGCAGCGGGTGGTTCAGTATAGATGTGAGGTTCAAGGGTGGGAGTTACTGGGTTGTTCATATCTGGATTCGACTCCTCTGTTTGCGGGTCAAGATCCTTCTGTGGTTGATGAGGCATAATCGAGTCATTCTGGAGGTGTGATTCATCAACCAAAGTCTTGATGTCACAAATTTGTTCGATGACGCCGCAATTAATTCCTTGTTGGGCCTTAAATATATCAATTTGCAATGTTTGATCTCCAAACTTAAGCTCTATTTGGCCCTCCTCACAGCTGATGTTGGCTCTAGCAGTAGCCAAGAAAGGTCTCCCTAGAATGATTGGTGTATCCCTAGGGTTCTCAGGTGCATCCATATCTAAGACTATAAAGTGCACAGGAAAATAGAAATCCCGCACTCTTACGATAACATCCTCGAGAATCCCTTTTGGTGACTTTATAGATCGATCTGCTAATTGTAATGTCACCTCGGTTGGTTTTAGCTCAGATTCTTCTAGATGGTCAAGTAAGGATGTGGGTATCAGGTTTATGGATGCACCCAAGTCTAACAATGCTCTATCAAATTGGGTACCACCTATCTTACAAGAAATCAGGGGAGTCCCAGGATCTTTTGCCTTGGGTGGGAGTCTACTAAGGATTACAGAGCTGGCTTGCTCTGACAGAACAATTGGGCTCCCTCCCTTGGTTCGCGGCTTATGCTGGGGTGTACATATATTCTTTAGAAATCGTGCGTAAGCTGGTACGTGGCAGATTGCATCCATCAAGGGGATGTTTATGTGGACCTGCTCAAAGAGCTTGACCAGGTCCTCCTCAGGGGCCACGGGTTTGGTGGTCTTCTTTCCCTTGGTCAGGGCCTCGGGAAACGGGATCTTGGTTGGTTCTTCTAGGATAGGTCCAGGTTGTGGGTCCGAAACAGCGGTATCTTGGATAACTATCCTAGGGTCATGGTTATCAGGCTTGGAGTGGTTTGGATAATGCGGGTCTTGAGTTGTTTTACCACTACGTGTTGTTACAGAATTTAATCCGGCCTGATTCTGGTTTGGGTTTGGTAAGAGGGGTGGCTGCTGCTGAAATCCCGCATAAGAAGTTGAGGCTTCCATCTCGTCTGGAGATGGAGCAGTAGGGGCCTGATAAATCCATTGAGCGTGGCCTAAATTTGGATTCATAACGCGCTTCTGGGTTGGCACGTTATTTGGGTTAGGAAGAGGTTGGGAAGGGAGTGTGCCTGGCTGGCGAGAATTTGCCAACTGGGCCAGTTGAGTTTTAACTTCGGTAAGCTCGTCCTTGTGCTATTTTTGAATAGCCGCATTCGTTTTTTGAATGTCAGCCAGAGTCTGAAGGATTAAGGACATTTGATCCTGATTTGGCCCTGATGGATAAGTAGGGTTGGGCCGAGGCTGAGGCGGCTGGTAATGACGAGAGGGCTGTGGGCGGGACTGAAAAGGTGGTCTTTGGGTTTGGGAATTTCCCGCCCACTGAAAATTGGGATGGTTTCGCCATCCAGGGTTGTAAGTGTTGGAGAATGGGTCGTTCTGGATGGTGTTGAGGTCCTCGCAGGTCTGAGGAACCTCCTGAGAATCAGGGAAAGGGGGAATGGAGTTCCCCTGGCTGGTGTAGAAAGGATCGGATGATCCTCCGATCCAAGAATCAGATGGGGATGGATATGGATCCATCCCAGGGGAAGATCGGTGGAGGATGTTTTGCACAGTTTCCTGTGTGGAAGGAGGTTGTGCAAAGGAGTTACGCGCGGAGGTGGCTCGCTGCAAGTGCTGAGTCAGCTCATCCACCTTCTTTTCAATGATTGAGACCTTGTCCAATCGACTGGCCATTAATTCCAGGTCGACTGATGCGGACAGGCCCTGCGTCTCATGTGCTCCCTTAAGATTCGTCGCTGCGCGGGTATTCGTCCTGTCGAATAATCCCATGGAGTCATTGTTGATGGAGTTCTCGCACATGTTTTCGAGAATCTCCCATACGGTGTCTTCATGTTGACCCATGATGTTTCCTCCGCAAGTTGCATTGACGAAAAGGCGGATGTCCTCACGGAGTCCCTGGTAAAAAGATTGGACTTGTTCCCATTTAGGAACTCCGTGATGGGGGCACTTTCTCATGAGATCCTGAAAGCGATCCCATGCCTCATGGAGAGGTTCTCCTGATTGTTGAGTGAAGTGTGTAATCTGATGGCGCAAGGCGTTGGTCCGACCAACGGGAAAAAACTTTTTCAAAAACTCGGATTGAAGTTCTTCCCAAGTGTTGATCGGCCGGGTCTGAGTTTGATACCAATGGGCGGCCTTGTCCATAAGAGAAAAGGAGAACATCTTCATGAGAAGAATATCCCGATTTTGCGCATCTGATCCAAAAGTGTGGGCTAGATGCTTTAGCTGTTTGATGTGCTGGAAGGGATCTTCAGAATTAAGCCCATGGAATTTAGGTATAGCATGAATCATGTTGGGCTTTAATTCGGAATCAGGTCCTCCAGTCGGGATTCTGACTCGAGGCTCAATGGCCACCGCAGCAGGATTGTAGTGGTCCCGCATCATAGGACGCTGTGGTGGGTGCACGAAGTTTTGGAAGAGGTCATTGAGTCGCTGGAGCTGGTGTTCCAGATTATTTTCTTCCTCAACTGGCTGAGCCATGATGGGGGAAGAAGAAGAACTTGGTTCTGAATCAGAAGAGAGAATGTGAGGGTGTTGCTGCACAAACACGGGCATCGAGGCTTGGCCTTGACGAGAGCGAATTTCTAAAGGTCTTAAGGGTGGTCTTAGGGACCTCCTTCCGTACATGCACTGTTGGAAGAGGTAAGTTTAGAAGGTGCTGGACCCAATCAAGACACCCAAAAATGTGTTGGGTGACTATAGAGGTGCGGGGCAGATGGACCCCTTGATCAGAAAGATCGTCCACCTGAGAATTACCTGGGCAGCCAGAGAGGGAGAGTCCCGTGAAGACCCCTACACGGTAGAGCGTCCCCACGGGTTACAGGGTTTCCCCCACCTGACCTCTCTTGTCACTGCGGTTCCAGGTAGACCAGAATGGGGATCTTGACCTCTTAAGTCTACCAATTTTAAGATCAGGGTGCTTAAGGTTTCACTTGAACTTTAGTCTTTTAAGTGCAAAGAGTGACCTAATTTAAGGTTGGTTGACCCAAGGGGTCAACTTTACCTCTTGTTTTCTTTGAGAGCTTTTAGGTCTTGTCTTTTAGGGTTCAAGTGTTTAGAGAGCCAATTGTTTTAGGTTTTCTTTTGAATAGGTATTTTCAATCAATGGTTTAGGCATACTTCTTTTGGATTTTCTCCATTCTTGATTTAAGTAGTGTGTCTCTAAAACCCTAATGTTGAATCTTATGTTGGCTCTACTTGGTCCAGTTAGTTCTTTGTTGGGTAATTAGGGCTCAAGCAAGAATGTGTTAGCCCTTAAATACCCTTAATAGTGTGCAGGACTAATGAGTTGAAAACATGCAACTCTTTATGGTTACTAAGTATGGAAAACAGGTTAGCCCTATATTGCTTGTTCTTTTCTTTTCTTCCTCTTTAGAGTTTAGGGGTTAATAGCGAGAGGAAAAATTTACCTGTCCTCGGAGTGGTCGTCGTGCGGTTGCTTGTCTTCTTGATTTCCTGTAGTTTTCTGCACAAAAGAGAGGAGATTATCAAAAATTAAAAAGAAACAGGAATGTTTACCTCTAGAATAGCTGTTGCTCCCCGGCAGCGGCGCCAAAAAAATGAAACGCTGTCGGCAACCGGGTTTTATTGTTATAGCGTTGTAGTATAGCCAGTTATTGCCAACATTTCAAATATATAAATTTTTTACTCGGAAAATAAAAGAGTTCCCGAGGTCGAACTCAGGGAGCAAGTTGTATTCTAGAGATATACATGTTTCTTTTACAAAAATAAAGAAAGAGAGAGAGAAATTGTTGTCTTTTCTTCTTTTCTCTTTGCTTCTCCTCGTCTCAGATCTTCTGTTATCTTCTTCTTCTTTATCTGCAGTGGTGATGTTCTTCTTCTTCTTTCAGCTATTCCTGCTCTTCCTTTTTCTTCTGCAGAGCGGGTCCTGTTCTTCTTCTTTTTCCTTTCTTTCTTCTTTTTCTTTCTTTAGATCTTCTTCTCGTGCTCTTCTTCTTTCAGTTCTTCCCTTGTTCTTTTGTGTTCTCCTCTGCCTCACCTTCTTCTGTTGTTCTTCAGATCTCCTTCTTTCTTCTTTTCTTTTTCCTGTCAGGACGTCGTCTGATTTTTCAATCAGACGACTTAAACTGCTTGTTGCTACAGTGTCTCCCTCAGCTTCCTTCTTCTTCCGCGGTCCTTCTTCTTCACCTGTGCCTGCACACTTCAGAGTTTACGTCAGAGGACAAAACCTACTCTACCCTCCCCCCCCGCGTCTCTCTCTCTCAGAAACCGCTCATGGGATAGCTCTCCCAGAGCTGCCGGGTAGTCGGGTACGGGTCGCGCCCGGGTCCAGGCCCACCGGCGTGCGTGGTGGGCGAGGAGTGCAGGTTAGTCTAAGTCGGGTCGGGTCAGGTTCGCGGGGCGTGAGCGCGGACGAGACCGGGTAACCGGGCGGGTGAAGGGGACCTCACCCTGTGTGTCGAGGCAGTAAGGCTTATTCACAAAATCAATTTAAACGGTGAAAGAGTTGTGAGGCTTACCGATGTGGGACTAAACGGAGGCCTCTCCTCGCGTGCGCCTGCTGGAAGACCGCGGCCTTGCTTCTGCAGCTGCAGCTTCGATTTGCGTCGGTTGCTGGCTGGCTGCCTTCGCAGGAATCCCCGTAATCCGCAGCAGCTGGAGACCTGGAGTCCTCAAGCCTGGAGCGCGGGAGAAGCTGCTTCAATGTGGCGTTAATGGCGGTCGAGCCTCAGAACCTGTCGGACACGAATATGGCCTCTCGGCCTGATCAAACTACTGGGAAACCTTCGCCGTGGCACGGCGAAGGTGTGGAGCTGTGCGGCAAGCCGCAAGGTGGTGTCTGGTGGCAGCCCTAGGTTGGACTGCAACCGGAGAAATGGGTTTGTTTGGGGGAGCGTTACGGAGGTGTGGAGTGGCAGTGGAGGGGTGGGGGGTGCTCAGTGTGATGAGGCGGAGGTTCGGTGAGGGTCGGCGAGGCGTGTGAGGCTGTGGAGCGATGGGAGCATCTCGCCGGAGGGTGGCCGGAGACGAAGGGGGTGACGATGGTCAGGGTCGGTCGAGGGCTTAATTGAACAAATTGAAACCAGGGAAAGAAAGAGGAGAGGAAGGGAAGTAGTTCTAACTTACTTGCAGGGACGAAGGGGGAGCAGCAGGGCGACAGTTGTATTGATTGTCGCCGGAGAAGAAGATGCCCAGGGGAAGGGGCGGCGGCGAGCAGAGAGCCGGAGAAACGCCAGCTGGGTACGGCGTGGCGCGGGAAGAGCAGGGAAAGAAGTCTCTGCTGCTGGTATTGCGGCAGAGCGAAGAGGTGGAGGAGGAGGAACCGCCAGAGCTGGTGGGCGTCTGCCGGAGTGAGAGGAGAGGAAAGTTGGGGGTTTTCTCCGTCAGATCCGAGCTCGGAAGAACGGTGGAGCGACGGGGGTATTTATAGGGACCGAATCAGGGAGGAAGACGGAGGGAGACGTCGTGTCTCCCTCGCCGGAGGACGCCGGAGATGGAACCCATACCGTCCGTGCGTTCGCACGGCCGGTATGGCGGGTTACCGCGACCAGGGGGGTGTCCCTGCGACGGCTGACGACGCAGGGCACCCCCGGTTTACTTGCCAGGCTCTCCCCCTCACCCTGCGCGGCGCCATGCTCCGCGCAAGGTCGCCGGAGCATGGTGCTGGCAGGTTTTGCAGGGGGGACCTGAACGCAAAGAACGAAGGAGAGTTAGGGGCCAAAATGCGAGGCTTCAAAAGTTGAGGGCCAAAAAGTAAATATATGAGGACCAAAGTGTAAAGTTGGTCAAGGAGGTTTCTTCTTGGGCTCAATTTTTTATACATGACTAATTAGGACCTAAGGAATCTGATGGTGAATTTCATTTCTATATTAAACCTTGTTTGACCGGTCAATTTATGCGAAAACCCAAATTAAGTTATTAATTGGGCATGGTTCTCGATGTAGGTCAAAATGGGTTCTGAAGGCCAAATTGAAGGTTCTAAACCCTAGAGATTATTTTTCTATGAATTTTAGAGGGTTTATTCTATTTTTACTTTTCCTCGAACCTCGTGAATTGAAGTGGGTTGTTTTAGGGTTACAGATTATCATTTAGTTCCTTGGAATTGCTGTAGCCCTTGCTAGATCATCTCATCCCACTTTTATTCTTATTAAGTTGCTTTGACCTATGTTTGGACCCTGAATTACCCTGTATGCAGATTATACTGTTTAAATTGCATTTTTACCCCTTATGACTTGTTTTCTCCTTAAACTCAGAATTCTCTGAGTTAAGCCTTTCCTTGAGTTATGTAGGAGCTTTTATCCTTTGTATTAGGTCAAAATGAGCTAGTTATGACTCATGATGAGGTTCTCATCACGCAACATTAAATTATGGTACACGATTCCTTATGTACATAATATACATATAATTACGTATGTAAAATATCAAAAGTAAATATGTTTATTTCAGGGTTTTATTAATTTACTTAGAGTATAATATGGATAGGTTGGTATAATTATAAATAATTATATAAATAAGTTATACATAATTTAAGTTATCTTAAATATTTAAGTTACATTATATAGTATATACGTAAGTTATATATACACATTATGCACATATTTTACATTATTTGCCAAGATAGCTTAATGTATACCTTATATTTACATGTATATAACTAGTATACATAGTGTTTTTGGGTATTTTTTTGGTTTTTGTGATTTTTATGGGTTTTATATATTTTGTAGAGGTAGGAGATGAGAAAGAAAGAGAGAGATGAGAAGAAAAGACTATTTTTGGTGCTTTTATGTATTAAGGTCTTCTAATTAGTTTCAAGGTAGACTGAATTGTCGGCTGGTATGTTCTACCAAGCCGCGGATTCAAAATGCCTTGCATCTTGTCATGCTCTTAAAAGTTTACCTAATATTCACCAAGACAGGTTTATTTTATTTTTTTGGATTTTTTATATCATTTTTATTTAATTACAAAGTTGACACAATCTAGGCCTAAGAAGGTTTTTTAATGTGAATTCATGGACTAGAAATGAACTATATTTGCTGAACATGAAATGCAAACATTCAGATATAACCTTCAAGACATATAGAAGATGTTCATGCACTTAAACATGGTTTTCAATGAACTTTGACATTCATTTCCATCATTTAGACAGTTAAGCATAAATTCAACTGACAATGAGATTTAAATAAAATCACAAGCAATCTAAATGCAATTATGAAACCTTCATCAGTATAGGAATGCTTGTACACAATCTACACAACATATGAAACATATCAGCTATTTTTAAAAAAAAAGACTATTCCTAGCCTCAACTGCCCAATATCTCGGATCACAACAGCAATAACAAATGCAATAGTGGCAACTGCAGTAGCAGTAACTGCAACAGCAACTACAGTAGTGCATCAGCCATCTAGGGCAAGGCCTAGATGTCTTAAAGTCATTCTCAAAGGCTATTGCAATGCATCAGAAAGAAACATTCCAGCAGCTGCAACAAGTCTGGATCCTCAATTCAGTAGATTAGACTTTAAATTTAGTATGAATTATCCTAGATCAGACTTAAGTCTAGTCAAGGATACTTCATTTCCAAATTCAAGTCATGATCTGCATTAAACACTAATTTGCATCAAATTTGGGGTTGAAACATTCATGGAAATGTGGCTGCTGAAGCAGCACCTTAATGTAATTAATTGGGATTCAAAACACAACAGAAAACCTTCAACAGTTCTGACAAGGCTTGGAATTCGCACAAAAATCTTTCTCAGATGTCAAACACTGAATCAAAGCCCCTTGTCAACATCCACGTTTCAAATTAGAAGAAAAATCACTGATCTAACACTTTCCTAATGCTATAGTCAGCATGTAGGAAGTGTTCGAATTAGTCCATTAACTTTGGCTAAATCCCAATGTGTTGAAAAGTTTAAGGGATATTAAGAATCCCACAGGTTAAAAATTAAAATCCCAAAACAAATTCGGACAAAAATCCTTGGTAGAGCCTCCAATCAACAAGGCTGATTCTCCTTAGCCCTACCATTATATTCAGGACCATGGAATTCCCAATAATGACAAATCTGATCAAGGGTCATTTGAGGAAAAATCATCACTAGCATAATCTTAGATTCATGGCCATGCTTATCCACTCAAGAATAAATTGATTTACTTGATAAAAAATCCTTGAAAATCTAAATGATTCAAAATCTCACAATCTTGATTTAAAATCCAAATCAAAACTTAATCAAGCAAACCAGTTTCATTTCACATTAGATCAGGGGTCTTTGTGAACAAAATGAAATGGGTGTAGAGACCCCTAGGTGAATTTGAGCGCAAATCCTCATCTCAAAGCACAAAAGCAATGGGATGAGGATTTGACTCTAAACGGATGGGTGGATTGTGCATCAAAACATGAGGAAATTAGAAAGTGAAATGGACACATGTAGGAGGAGAAAAGAGTGATCTGTGAATGGGGGAATACGTCTCCTCTGATCTGAAATGGTCAGAGTAGTTGAAAATGTGAATTTCTATACTAACTCTACTCCTAAGCTACACTACGGTCATGCATCAGATTAGAACTAATCTACATCTAATTTCTATTGCTAAACTACTCTAATTATCACTACAATTAATCTAGAAAGCAGTAAACCTAATCTAAGGAAGCAGTGGAAACCTCACTATCAGAGGAAGGGGACTCTGTTGGATCCAAAGCCGGAGGATAAGGACGATGAAATTAGAGAAGACCTCCACAGGATGATGGTGACTCAGATGGGCCAGTAGATGGTGGCTAAAGGTGATGAAATTGGGGAGGAAAGTGGCCTCTATCACCGACCATCGATGTAAAGGGTAGAGCTACTAGAGGGATAGACGAAGGGATCACTCAGGTGGGAAGGGAGCGATCCCCCGCATGAGTGGCTACGGAGCTCCTTAAGTAGAGGATCAGAGTGAAACTCCTCACTGCACGGTGCAATTAGGCTCCAAGGGCGTGGGAGGTGGGGATTTGAGGAGAGAGCACGCACGATTTCAAATCAAAATGTGGCCATTGGATGGGATCTGTGTGAGGTGTTGATCGCATGCACGGAGTTGCACGAAGCTTCTAATCAAGGTGAGTAGAGATCATGAGGTGAGGGAGGATCAACAGGCAGGATGCATGGGGTTCTTGTGTGCTATAGTGTGTGCGGAGCTACAAGTGGCACCAAGTTCTTTTCAAGAAATTGCAGGGAAGGCCCCTGAGCAAAGGGGCAGAGAAATTGTACCGCAGCCCATAAGTGGTAAAAAGATATAATAGAATAGTCCTTATAGGCCTGCAAATAGGTCCCTACATCCTTCAAGTAGGTCCTTGGCTGGTTTTCTATGAATGAAATGTAATGTACTAAGGACCTAAATGTAAGTCCTTAATTGCAAGGTCCTAATGATGTCCAAATGCAATCAAGTTTTTATAGAAGCTTAATTGAACAATTGGGAACTTAATTACACTTTTGATTTGAACTTCTAAACTCATTTGTGTGTTCAATTTGTACTTGGATCACCATTTAACCATATTCAAAAGAATATCACATTCAATGACCTAATTATGCATTTTTGACACAAAATTGATGTTTTAGGTCTTTTTCTTTAATTCCCACACCCATTTTATAGGTTAACTTGATAGTGTTTAACCTATTTTTTGGCTTAACATAGGTGATTTAGCTATGATGAGTCGCAACTCATCATACCACCATGCTTAGGTTTTGCTAGTCCCTTAGTAAACAACTCAATAAAGTTCATAGCAATTTAACTATCAACATGGTAATGTGATGAGATATCTTTACTTCTTTCTTTTCTCAAAAAGTTAAGTGTTAAAGATGATCTTTACGATGAAAGATTTTCTAATAAACCAACTGTGTTTATGTCTAGACATTTTGAGAACCTGTTGCTTATGAAGACTAACAAGAACTCAAGTTTGATATGATATTGACCATCTCTTGGCTAATAAGGACTCTTGATATTTAAGCCTTGAGTCAAATTCCAGGACTCAGGGGGTTTTATAGAGACTCAGTATGCTAAGATGTTATGGCTGTGCTTAGTGATAAGTCAGGACTAACCAAGTGAATTTTAAAACTCAATCCCGGGGTTTCACTTCTTTTTATGTCTAGGTTGGTCCTGGCTTCAGCCCATGTTTTTGGATCGACTCTCAAGAAACGAGGAATACTCAAGCCCAACTCTTATTGCATTTGTGTCTCAAATAATATTTGGTGGAACTGGGTATTCGTACTGAACCCTGAAAACATTTCTGGTAGAATTTTGTATTTACAAGACTTAGAGAACATACTTGACTTATTCCAACGAATTTCTTTTTGAAAATTTTTTTCTTGTCAGTATGTCTCCATCAAATTTATTTGGTGGAGTGCACCTTATTTGGTGGGTGAGTTCTTTGGTGGAAGGAGCTTCTCCTAGACACAAGACTGAAGACTAGGACAAAGAGTCTACCTGCATGCACAGGTAAGGACTCCACCTTCCTTAATGAACACTAGGGTTGAATTTCATATTCACAAGGTTTTTCATGGAATTGTGTCATGTAAACTAGGGTTACATAGACTCCTAACTCAAAGCAAACCAATGAATCCTATACTGGTGGCTCAGGTATAAGAATATGTTCGAAAGTTAGGAGAGATTGTGGTCTATCTTCTCAAAGCTCAAAGTGTATTAAGCTAAAGTCTAAGTGAATGAGGCTACAGTGCCCTGGAAAGTCAAACCAGCAAAGGTTGAATGTCCATAAACACTTATTATTTTTTCATTTTTAGCTAGAAGATCATAGTTAAACACTTATATTTCTTTTCAAAATTCTTTTCTCTCCACAGAATGGAGTTCTCCCTTAACAATAGGTACAGGTCCCTTATTGTATTTTTTGGAATTTGTGTTTTTTCATTTTTTTGTATTTTTGGCTTTGTAATTTTTTTCAAAATTCTTCGAAATTTTCAATTTTTTTGGTATTTTTGAGAATACTATTCTATATATAATATAGTTGTGTCTAGAAATGCATTTCAGTAAATGATTCACCATTTACACCCCACCATGCTTAAATAATGCAATGTCCTCATTGAATGAATAGGGTGGATGCAAATGCATGCTCTGCTTTTCATTATCTTAAGCTGGGTGACGGAAGGAAGTCAGAAAGAGGAGATAAAAATCTCTATGTGAACAATTTCAAGTTTGATACAAGATTAGAGTGCAAAGTCGGGCTAGGAAATGAAATGCATGACATATGTGACAATGACATGTATGCTTAAAATGCAAGGGTAGACACCTAATATAGGAAAGGTGAAAATAAGAAAGGTGAAAACAGTTATATACAAGGATAGGTTTGCTAAGTTTGACACCTTCAGCTAGGCGTAAACCCAGTAGATGTCAAAAATGTAGGAGCAGGAAGATAGGTGAGAATTGACAAGTCAATGAAGCTCAATGAAAGGTTCAGATCATGATGTAGAAGAAATGTAGGTTGTCAATCTCAAGGGTAAAGAAAATGGCTCCATAGTCAATATGAATCAGAATTAGATACTTGGTACAAGGTCAAAGTAAAAAGTGGGTATCAAATCAAAGATACTTGGCTCAAGGTCCAAGTAGATAGGATCATCAGAATTACTTGGCTCAAGGTCCAAGAAAATAGAAATAGAGTATCCAGAATAATCAACAGCTTCCACCTCTTCAATCAATTAATGCAGAATCAAGATGAAGAGGATGAAATTGGGTTGGGAAGAAGAGGTGGTTGCTGATCTGAGTAAAGTCTGGATGGATCAGAATTTCGAGGAACAAAGGCTCCTACAGGATGGTAGTGCCACCAAAGGATCATTCACAATTCCTTCCTTGGAGGAAACTGTGAGGAGGAAGAGTAAGTGACTTGGGCATCAATACCCAACAGAAGTGTTGGTGGTTGGTGTCCAGAATATCTACCGTCCATGGGTTTGATTTTTGAAAAACATTTTACGAAGTACTCACAAACTCATTGCAAAATCACTCCAACCAAACAAAATCTCAATCTCAGAATCAAGACCACAACATTCAAGTGAGACAATAGTCCTAAATTTTCCTATTGGTCTGCTACAAAAAATATAGTGCACAAACAGATATTATCAATGCAATCGTACACATCCTAAGAGAAACCTAATGATGTGCAAACCTCTAATTCCACCCATAACATGGATAAGACTAGCGTGCAAATCCAAGTTCCTGTGGGTGCATAGAGAGATGAGATAGAAAAGTGTGTTTTTGTGTACCTTATGTGATCCTGTAGTGTGCACATGATAGGATCACTGAACAGAGTCTTGATGAAAAACCACACAAGGTATCAAGGAATTTAATTTTGTCACATTTTGATTTAGGTTCTCTTTAAGAGTGAATTTCATGCAGCTAGTCTCACTTTTTTAATCTTTTGCAAACAAGTGGTGGTCTTTCATAATTATGTCCAATGCAAAGATGGCAGGAGCTTGAGAAGGCTAGAAATCATACCTAAATCCAGCATTCAACATTTAATGCACATTGATATAAAGTAAATCTAGCAGAAATTGATGTAATCCTAAGATGGCATGCCTATGTCAAGCTACTGCTAGGTAAGTAGAGATGATTTTTTTTTGGCATTTTCAATTTTGTAGATTTTTTTGTATTTTTTAGTGCAAAAAATCAAAATCAAATTGAAAAATCAAATTGAAAAATGAAAAAGAATAAAAGAATAAGTGAATGTCCAAAGTCCACATTATTATATCACATGTGTGAGAACATGCTCTCACAACTTTTGACCATACAAAGAATCCTAAAATAAACATAATATCTAAACCTAAATCCTATTGTCTAAACTAATCTAAAACACGATCCCGTCGAAGAAGTCATAAAGTTGATGAAAAACTGGGAAGCGAGTCCACCGGGAAGTAGCAATTCTCCTCCAGCTCCTCCTCAGGTACCATGAAAACAAAAACAAAAAATGATTAGTCAAACAAGTATACAAAAGAATTAAAGAATATGTGTATACAAAAAATAAAAGAATGCCTGTACAACAAAGAATACAACTAAAAGAATCTATATACAATGAAAATTTTGAATGAATGAACGTTTATTTACAAATAATGAATGAATTTTATATACAAAAAAAAAATTATTTGCAAATTAGAACTAAAGAATAATTTTAGCGTATAAAAAGTTGCCTCCCAGGCAATAGCACCAAAAATATGAAGTGATCGACCACAATTCCTATAAATATCGTCGTTGTTGTAGTATATGTCACAAATACAAACTGTTATAGTGTCAATTTTATTTAATTACATAATTTTTACTGATTTATTCCAGGTCGTTAACTAGGAGGCAGTTATTGATATACATCACTCTCTA
The DNA here is from genome assembly GCA_037157565.1 of Thalassia testudinum. Classification (NCBI taxonomy): domain Eukaryota; kingdom Viridiplantae; phylum Streptophyta; class Magnoliopsida; order Alismatales; family Hydrocharitaceae; genus Thalassia; species Thalassia testudinum. Next base: position 91,499,371 of record JAZHRO010000014.1, on the reverse strand, counting down.
AGTCCAATATCATTCTTGAATTCCAAAAAGATCAATTTTATGTACAATGGTGAATGAATTAATTAATGAATAAATAGCTTAATTATGTACAAGAGAATGAATTTTAATGCTTGCAAATAGATATTTACAAACAAGCATCAAACACTATAAATGAATACTATATACTATCTATTTATAACTTATAATAACAATACTTGTATATATACACAATAGTAAGTAACAACATATCCTATACTAACTTAACTTAATATACTAACATATACAGTAACATATAAAATATGTACAATGCCACATATAAACGTTGCTAAACCTTAGAAAAACTTCGTATAAGAGCTAAAGTAAAAATAGGGTCTATAGTGACACTTATTCTACCTACAGTGATGGATAATTCTGTCAATAAGCTATACTGTTATTTATAAACATATAAAGCTCAAACATTACTTATACTACGTATACTTCTTATGCATACTATTTATTTACAGTATACTATATACACATGTTATATTTATACTATATGCATATATATACCTACGTACATATACACTTAACTTATTCTTTTTCTTCTTTGTTTTCTCGTAGTTAACCCCATAATAATTAACCATGGTTACTTTTCATTAATAAAAAATTAGGTTCTTAATTGGTGAGCAGCCTTTTCGAGGGATACACAGCACCCTTACGAGTGGGACTAGACCTCTACTAAGGCCATCCTGATTTGCTTAATTAGCCTCTTAATTTCGATTAACGCTCAATACTAGGCCCACATAGGCCCACGCAAAGTGCCAGGCCCCCGACCCACACTACACACTAATATTGACTGGTGAGGGGATAATGGGTAATGGTTTCTAGACGCCTAACGCATGTCGACTGATTGGCACAAAAAACAGAAACAATAAAAGGCAGCCCAAGTGCTCCTACATCCACGATGGGGTGCTTTGTGTGCCACTTCTCAATGCTGGAATTCCAATGGACAAGTTTTGATTTCATGAATTTGGGCATCGATTTGAGGGCCATTAATTATTACAATTAAAAATTAAATTATATGATATTAAAGTTTTTACATAGTACAACATAATTGTACAATTTATTTACAAAAATTATGTTTGCTATATAAATAAATTAGTCAAAGATTATAGTTTATTCATACTATTTATTAGGTTTTATTTCTTAATTACCAATAAATAGTTAATGTCTTGTCGAATTGACCATGTACAATATTAATGTACATATTTAAGTATTTAATATAGATTTTTACTGTATTTTACAACATTTATTTTGATTTATGTACATTTAAATAGGTGGATTCAGGCTAATATACATATAAATTATGTATAACTAATATAATACATTATAAATATAGTTAAATTAGCATAATTTACTTAAAATACATTAACATAAATTTACAGTATAAGTTAGTTCGGTTATAAATTAAATTACTAATTTATTATAACTTAATCTAATAACATCGCTAGTAACTTAATAAATTAATTATTTACTCTATGTACATGATTAAATTATGGTACAGGGTTCTTTATGTACATAATATACACATAATTATGTATGTACAATATCAGTAGTAAATATATTTATTTTCAAGGTTTTATTAATTTACTTAGAGTATAATACATATAAGTTAGTATAATTAATAAATAATTATATAAATAAGTTATATATAATTTAAGTTATCTTAAATATTTAAGTTACATTATATAGTATATACATAAGTTATATATACACATTATGTACATATTTTATATTATTTACCCAGATTGCTTAATATATACCTTACATTTACATGTATATACATAGTATACATGGTGCTTTTAGGTATTTTTGTAGTTTTTCTAATTTTTATATTTTTTATATATTTTGTAGAGGTAGGGGATGAAAAAGAAAGAGTGAGATGAGAAGAATAGATTATTTTTGATGTTTCTATATGTTAAGGTCTTTTATTTTGTTTTAAGGTAGATTGGATCGTCAACTGGTGTGTTCTACAAAACCGAGAATTCAGAATGCCTTGAATCTTGGCATGTACTTAAAAGTATACCTAATATTCACGAAGATAGGTATATTTTATTTTTTTGGATATTTTATATCATTTTTATTTAATTACAAAGTTGACACAGTCTATGTCTATGAAGGCTATGAAGGGTTTTTAATGTGAATTCATGGCCTAGAAATAAACTTTATGTGCTAAACATGAAATGCAAATATTCAGATATAACCATCAATACATATAGAAGATGTTCATGCACTTACACATGGTTTTCAATGAATTTTGACATTCATTTCCTTCATTTGGACAGTTTCGCATAAATTCAACTAACAAAGAGATTACAGTGAAATTACAAGTAATTTTAAAGCAATAATAAAACCTACATTAGTTTAGGAATGCTTGTACACAATATACAGAACATATGAAACATATCAGCTATTTTTAAAAAAAAAACTATTTCTAGCCTCTACTGCCCTATATCTCAAATAACAGCATTAATAACAACTACAGTAGTGGCAACTACAGTAGCAGTAACTGCAGCAGCAACTACAGTAGTGCATCAGCCATCTAGGGTAAAGCCCAGATGTCTTAAAGTCATTTTCAAAGGCTATAGCAATGCATCAAAAAAAAACATTCCAGCAGCTGTTTGAAGTCTGGATCCTCAATTCAGCAGATCAGACTTTAAATTCAGTATGAATTATCCCAGATCAGACTTAAGATAGTCTGGTCAGGGATACTTCATATCCAAATTCAAGTCATGATTTGCATTAAATACTAATTTGCATCAAATTTGGGGTTGAAATATTCACGGAAATTTAGCTGCTGAAGCAGCACCATAATGTAATTAAATGGGATTCAAGACACAATAGAAAACCTTCAACAATTCTGATAAGGCCTAAAAATCACGTAAAAATCTTTCTCAGATGTTAAACTCAATCAAAATCCCTTGCCAACATCCACGTTTCAAATGAGAAGAAAAATCACTAATCTAACTCTTTCTTAATGCTATAGATAGCATGTAGGAAGTGTTGGAATCTGTCCAATAACTTTGACTAAATCCCAATGTGTTGGAAACCATAAGGGATATTAAGAATCCCATAGGTTAAAAGTAAAGATCTCAAAACAAATTTACACAAAAATCCTTGGTAGAGCCTCCAATCAACAAGGTTGATTCTTCTTGGCTATACCATACATTCATGACCATGGAATTCCCAATAATGACAAATCAGATCATGGCTCATCTGAGAAAAATTCATCATTAGCATAATCTCAGATTCACAGCCATGCTGATCCACTCAAGAACAAATCGATTTACTTAATAAAAAATCCTTGCAAACCCAAATATTGAAAATCTCACGACCTTGCTTTAAAATTCAAATAAAAAATTGATCAACCAAACCAATTCCATTTCACATCAGATTAAGGGTCTTTGTGAACTAAATGAAATGAGTGTAGAGACCCCTAGGTCAATTTGAGCACAAATCCTCATCTGAAGGCTCAAAAGCAATGGGATGGGGATTTGACTCCAAATGGATGGGTGGATTGTGGATTAAAACATGAGGAAATTAGAAAGCAAAATGGAAACATGTAGGGGGAGAAAACAGAGATCAATGAATGGGGAATTCATCACCTCTGGTTTGAAATAATCAGAGGAGGTGAAAATGTGGATTTCTCTACTAACTCTACTCCTAAGCTACACTACGGTCATGCATCAGATCAGAACTAATCTACATCTAATTTCTACTGCTAAACTACGCTAATTGTCACTACAATTAATCTAGAAAGTAGTAAACCTAATCTAAGAAAGCAATAAAAACCTAACTATCAGAGGAAGGGGACTCTCCTGGATCCAAAGCCAGAGGCTAAGGAGGACGAAATGGGAGAAGACCTCCAGCGGATGAAGGTGACTCACATGGGCCAGTAGCTAGCGGTTAAAGGTGACAAAATTGGGGAGGAAAGTGGCCTCTCTCATCAACCACTGAGGAAAAGGGGGGAGCTGCTAGAGGGATAGACGAAGGGATCACTAAGGTGGGAAGGGAGCAATCCCATGCGCGTGCAGCTGTGGAGCTCCTTAAGTAGAGGATCAGAGTGAAACTCGTCACCGTGCAGTGCGATTAGGCTCCAAGGGTGTGGGCAGTGGGGATTTGAGAAGAGAGCGCGTGCGATTTCAAATCAAAAAGTGACCGTTGGATGGGATCTGGATGAGGTGGTGATCGCATGCATGGAGTCGCGCGAAGCATCTAATCATGGTGAACCACAGATCATGAGGTGAGGGAGGATCAACGGACATGATGCACGGTGTTCGTGTGTGCTACAATGTGTACGGAACTGCAGGTGTTGCCATGTTCTTTTGGAGAAATTGCAGGGAAGACACCTCAGTGAAGGGGTAGAGAAAATATACCGCAGCCCATAAGTGGTAAAAAGATATAACAGAACGGTCCTTTAAGGCTTGAAAATAGGTCCCTGCAGCCTTCAAGTAGGTCCTTGGCTGGTTTTCTATGAAACAAATGTAATGTACTATGGACCTAAACATAAATCCTTAATTGCAAGGTCCTAATGATTTCTAAATGCAATCAAGTTTTTATAGAAGCTTAATTGAACATTTGGGAAGTTAATTACACTTTCAATTTGAACTTTCAAACTCATTTGTGTGTTCCATTTTCACTTGGATCACCATTTAACCTTATTCAAAAGAATATCTCATTTAATAACCTAATTAAGCATTTTTAAAAAAAAATTGATGTTTTAGGTCTTTTTCTTTAATTCCCACACTTAATCAATTTTATATGTTAACTTGATAGCTTTTAACATAGTTTTTACCTTAACTTAGGCAATTTAGCTATGGTGAGTCGTAACTCATTAACCTCCCACTTGTTTTACCCTCCACCATGCTTCAATCATTTCACGAAAGCTTGGTTCTCTCACTATGACCTTCTAAACTTGAAGTAGGAACCTACATGTGCTTGCTCACCACTATCCCAATCCAAAGGTGTATGGTCTGAGAAGGGGCATTGTAGACCAACAATAGATAACAATTGAAACTTCTCGAAGAGGTTGCATTCCCAAAGAATCTATCTAACTTTGACATCACACTATTTCCATTTTTCCAACTATACTTTGCTCCAGAAGAGGGAAATTCATTCAAACCCAAAGTTTGTATTGTCAATTGAAAGCCAAGTGAGGCACTGTCTACCAAGCCATTTGACCTTTCCATCCCTGTCAAAACATAATTGATATCATCGCCCACTAGCCATGGAATCCCCTGTGCTTGAATTGCAACTTTTGACAGGTCTTCCCACAGCTTAGCCCGAAAATTCACTACACAAGGCCCATAAACTCCTGTAATGAGCTACTCCATCTCCCCCTGCACCATCTTGCATTTACAAGTTATCATATGCCTGGATTTAAAGATCTCCATGACTTGTAGACATGCCTTTCTCCACCAGAAAGCTATACCACCAGAACTCCCATGTGAGCTGAGCACCACACATTCAGCTCTCCCTAACTACTTCAAATCATTCCACAGTTGACTATTTTCATCCTCAATATGCATTTCCTAAATGAGCACACGATCAATCTCCCATTCCCTCAGATATCTTGATAAGGAGGTCCTTCAAACTCTGTCGTGCAACCCATGCACATTCTAAGAAAGAAATCTCATCTCTGTTCTTGAGATCCCCTCTTATTGGATTGTTGTATCCTTCCAACTCGAAGAACAATTGCAATAGAATTTTTGTCCATCTTCATTGCGTTCACGTATCTTCTTTGTCTTAGCTTGTACAGGGACCTCCCAATCCCAGATTTAGATGTTGAACCTACCCAAAATTTTAGCCCTTCTATAGCCTGAATTGAAGAGTAGAGTTCTAGAGTGTTAATTGGAATCTCCTAAAGCACCCCCACAGCTACTTCCTCATCAACTATAGGCCAATCATTCTTCATATCATCCATGTCATCCTCATCCACCCTTATATGCCTTTCTCTTCTTCGGCTCAGTTGCCTCCTCCGATGTATCATGGCCCACCTACACTAGACTTGGATCCTCTCTCACAACTTTTGCAAAGCTCTTCTTCTCTTCCTATTCCAGAAATATTGTGTCCTCACATCAAAACCGCAGCCGCAAAAGCCACAAACTATCTCCACACCGAAGGGTAATTCTCTCTGAAATTGATCCCCCCTAAAGACATCCACCTTCATACTCATACTCTAAATAATGCATAGCATGCATCATTCTAAATTTAGAATAGTTTGTATAAAGTTTAGGTTAATTCATGTCCTCTTATGGCCAAGAGAGAAGGAGATTTATTTCAGGGCCATGGATTAACGATATGATAATACAGATCTAATCAGGATGATGACTAGAGTCCAACACCTCTGAAATTGCTTTGATCGGAGTCCCATAACACACTATGTAGTCCAAGGAATATCAAAGGCCAAGGGTAAAGGTTGTGCCAATCAAACCTTAGATGCCAAATGCAACTGCATCGATGGATCCGGATAGATGATCGTAGCCCAATGGCGTAGAAATTGACTTAATTAGACATCCATGGAAACACCTACAAAGCAAAGAAGATGGAAGGCCAGAATGGCACCATGTGGAGCCATCCCAACCGCCCAAATCAACCCTTAGCAGCTGCCCCTCCTCAAAGGTGTTTCCACCGTGAGATTAGGATCATTTAATCAACATCCAATGGCCCTAAGCTTGTCACATCATTGGTCTCAACACTCTCATTAGAGAAGCCTTAATCTTGGCTGTTGGATTCCATCCAATGACTGGGATCAACTCCTTGCCATGCCTGCAAAAACATCCTCTCAACACAAAAGCTCCTGTAGTGCATTGGTCACGAGAGGCATCCACAACTCACAAGCGCGAATTCAAGACTTGCAGCCGTCTCCAATTTCCAACGTGGCGTGAAAGCGCTAAATTCGCCTGCTTGACCTCCATCAGACGATCCCAGAGCTCCTACATGGCACATCCTCACACACCAGATGACAGCGACGCGTGCACATTATTGATAATGCATGAACTCACACCCAATTTGGTGCATGTTTGAGGTACGATCTCAAGCGCGATCATTGCATGTTCTTAGCCCTCCAATACACGATCAATAGCCACAATTCATTGACCGCTCACCCCAACTATGGGTGCGTGAGTGCCAGCGTGGGTGCATGAGCTGGGGCTTTAGCAATGCTTGCGAGGGATCTTCGGCGATGCCTTTAATGTTACTAAATGTCCCATCCATGAAACTTCTTCTCTCCTTTACTATAAAAGGAACCCTACCCATCCCATTTCTCATCATCTCCTTTCTCACCCTCATCACCTTAAAGGCTTTAGAGAGAGCTTGTCCAAAGCTCGAGATGCCCCTCTAGAGTAGAAAATCAAATATTTTTCTTGATTCTCACCTCTCTTCGTGGAGCATCCCATGGCCTTCCTCTCACCACCTTCGAGAAGTAGATCCTCATTTTGACGCCGTCCCACCCAATCCTCCTTCCTCCGATGCCGTTCTTCTTTGTCCAGCTTCTCGCCACATTCGTCCTAGTGGACATCAAAGCGAGTCATCCTCTGTAACGACCCGGTTCCCGAGTCCCTAGGAGACACGAGAACCGGACCGACTCGACTAATCCCAAGACCTAGTCGTCCAACGAGGAAGTAACCAAAAGACAGTAAAATAAACCACATTCAGCATGAATATAACTAACAGTAAGAAAGTACAGCAGTAAGGAAAGAAACTACTACAGTAGGTACCACCACAACAGCAAAGCAGCATTTATCATATAACAAGAACTGCAGGTAAAGAAGGTACAGCGGAAACAAAAACTACTCACTAGAACAGAAACAAAAGGGGTACAAAAAGGCTGTGGTACTCTACTGGACCCTACTCGGCCGAGCGTCCTCTGCAGCCGCCGACCCTGGCTGCTCAACACCTGGTCCTGAAAAAGGTAACGAGTGTAACACGTCAGCAAAACGCTGAGTAGAGTGGGAAACTAACTAAAGGCAACAGTAGAGTGTACAGTAGCTGTTATGTTCTATTACTTCTTTTTTTCACATCTTTCAATTTTTCTCACTATTTCTTTTATTTCTCAGATCCTTTACTTGATCTCGAATGTCCTCGTGGGAACGATCTTGATTGCAGTCTTTTCCAAAAGTAGAAGTAGCACGTGGTGCTCTCCTGGCCGGGAGAGTCCCCCGTGGTGATCCTACCCTCAGTTAACCACCCCAAGGTCACTGACTGACGTAACGGTGACTACGGCACGCGCGATAGACGCACAGGTAGCTAGCCCGCACTGGCACGCGGTCAGTCGTTTCCGTTAACGGGTGCGCCCAAAGCACAGCACGGAACCAGGGCAGAGCCCTCTCAGTAACAGGGGTCCAACCCCTCCACAGTAACCAAACCGGGGCCTTTCCCCTCCACAGTCCGCGCACCCTTGCCTGACTACCCTGGTTTGCCCTAATGGGCCTAACAAGTCGGTGAAGGAGGCTAGCAGAACCCCGGGGCCCGTGGGGTAGCTAGTACTCTCCTAACACTAGTAGCTCTCCTCGGTACTACGTACACGAGGGCCAACAAGTCGGTACAGAGCGGCCAATCGTAACCCCGGGTCCCTGGGGCGGCTGGCCCCACTCTGCACTAAACAGGTACAGGTACTTCCCTTGGTACTGCGTACCCAAGAGACAGTACAAACTACATCTCAGCTCCATTCCTTTTTCTTTCCAGGAGTTCCACTCCTAATTCCCCGTAGGGTTCCAGCTCTTTATCTCAGAACATCATATGTTTCACTTTCCAGATTCACATTCTCAAAATCCATGATCTCAAACATGTTTCTTTATTCATAACAGGCAGCTGTTAATTAAATTTACAAGCAGCTTTATATATATTCCTTTCCATTTTCCCAAGACTGCAGTAATATACATTCCACTAGTTTTTCCACCCTAGGATTCATGCCATATCCTAGGATCTATCATACAATCTAGTTTTCCGGCCCTAGGATTCACGCAATACCTAGGAGCTATCATTCCATATATTTCTCATTCCTAGGATTCTTGCAATGCCCTAGGTTCTAGTTATGGTTCCATACTTTAACAGATTTTATTAATACTTAAAGCCACTCTACCAGGTACAACGGGAGTAGTGGGGGCGTGATCGGGAATCCCGCGTGCCTCCGCGACTCTCAAGACTGCAACCGAACGAGGTCCTATCACAAGGATCAAACACAAGGAGTGTCTCAGAACAGTGTATAGCTACTGTAGACGGGTAGAGGAATTAATTCTGTAAAGAACGCAACTCGAATCGCGGAAAACGGAGCCCAAACGGGCCCTAAACGGGTCGAAAAAGACGATACTGTGTAAAATCAGACGTCTGGAACTCCTTCCAGACGTCTTAAACGGTGGATCAGAGAATTACCTGTTCAGCTTGGTTCCCCGGACGTCCAGAAGTCTGCGGGGACGTCTGTCCTATACCCCAGACGTCCGATGGTCCACACGGACGTCTGTAGATCACTCCCGCCGTCTGTTACAACTTCCAGACGTCTGATTCGCAAAGGATGGCGAATCAGCGAACCTGCGCACGGCCAACCCCCCTCCCTCAGTACGGTCAGTCGAGAAGAAGGAAGAAGGAAGCAGAAACTTACCTTTCAGACGTCTGTATGATCTTACAGACGTCGACCTTGCTGTCTGGCTATCAACCCAGACGTCTGATTCTGGAAATTTTTCCAGAATCAGAACCCTGCTCGGCCTCCGCTCGCGACGCCGCCCGCGTCGCACCTCGCGCGTCTGCTGCTCAGCCCGCAGCAGGTCCCACTCCGTGTCGCTCCGCGCCCCCTGCGCCCTCCGCCGGCCGGCCAAGCCGCTCCGGCGAGCTCGCCCTCACGGCAGAGCCCCGCCCTCGCACGCCGCACCTCCTCCGCGCTCACTGCGGCTGCCGCTGCCGCCCTCGCGCTCGCTCGCCCTCGTGCTCAGGAAGGAGAAGAAGGAGGAGACGGTGGAGACGGGAGGGGAGGCGCGCCCTTTTAAGGCCGCGCGAGGAGGAGAGAGAAGGTGGTCGCAGCGCGCCTGCAGCCGCAGAGGGAGAGAGAGAGGAATCGCAGGTCTGTGCGCACAGGCGCGCAGACGAATCTCCCGTGCGAACATAACTATTTTCCAGACGTCTGTAAACGATCCCGGACGTCTGGTCAGACGTCTGCATGTGATCCAAGATGTCTGGTCCGACGTCTGGGCCACCTCCCAAACGTCTTAAAAGGCGTCTGGGGCACGCGTTCGTTACAATATAACAAACTCAAAGGAAGTTTCGTCCCCGAAACTTGCGCCAACTAGGGTGCGGGAAAAAGATGTCCAAATAACCATAACAAACTCAAAGAGGACCGAAGCCGGTTCGAAAAGACGTACCCGCGAAAAGCTCCGGGTACCGCTCCCGCATTGCCGCCTCAGGCTCCCAGGTAGCCTCCTCGTACCGCTGGCTCCTCCACAAAACCTTTACCAGGGGTACTTGCTTTCGTCTCAACCTGCGGACGGCTCGGTCTAGGATCTGCACTGGCCGCTCGGGGTAGGTCAGGTCGTCGCTCACCTCGACGCTCTCGTGACTCAGTACGTGGCTGGGATCGGCTACGTACTTCCTGAGGTTGGACACGTGGAACATGCCGTGCACACCAGAAAGCTGCGGGGGAAGTGCAAGTCTGTAAGCAACGGGTCCAACCCACTCCAGGACCTCAAAGGGCCCCACGAACCTCGGCGCGAGCTTCCCTCTCACCCCAAACCGCTGTAAGCCCTTCATGGGCGAAACACGAAGGAAGACGTGGTCCCCAACCTCGAACTGCACCTCTCTGCGTCTGCGATCTGCGTAGCTCTTCTGTCTGCTCCTGACAGTGCGGAGTCGTCTGTGGATCTACTCGACTACCTCCTGACTCTGCCGGATCAACCTGGGGCCAACCTCCCACTTGGTCCCCACCTCAACCCAACTCAAGGGTGCCGTGCATTTCCGTCCGTACAGAGCCTCGTAGGGAGCCATGCCGATGCTCGAGTGATAACTGTTGTTGTATGCAAACTCCGCCAGGGGCAGGTGCTCCTCCCAAGAGCCCCTCCAGTCTAGTACACAGGCACGCAAAAGGTCCTCAAGTGTCTGTATCGTGCGTTCCGACTGTCCGTCCGTCTGGGGGTGGTAAGCCGTGCTAAACCTCAACCTCGTCCCCAAAGCCTGCTGAAACTCAGCCCAAAACTGGGACGTAAAGCGGGTATCCCGGTCGGATACGATCTCCCGCGGAACTCCGTGTAGTCGTACCACATCACGGATATACCTCTCTGCCAACTGTGCTGGTCCCAAAGTGACTCGGATCGGCAAGAATCGTGCCGTCTTCGTCAATCTATCCACTATTACCCAGACTGCGTCGTGTCCTCGCTGGGTAACTGGTAAGCCCACCACCAAGTCCATGGTGATGCTCTCCCACTTCCACTCTGGCACTGGAAGCGGCTGAAGCGGCCCTGCAGGCCTCTGATGCTCGGCTTTCACCTGCTGGCACACTAAGCACTGCTGCACGAACTCACCCACATCCCGCTTCATCCCTCTCCAGCAGAACTCGCGTCTCAAGTCATGGTACATTTTCGTGTTTCCGGGATGTATGGTGAATCTGGAACCGTGTGCCTCAGTCAGGAGCTCTCTCAACAGCTCCTCATCTCTGGGGACGCACAACCGTCCCCTCAAGCGTAACACCTGGTCTGTGAAAGAGAAGTCCCCTGGGTCCCCTGATAGTACTCTGTCGCGCAAAGACTGCAAGTACGGATCGGCCATCTGTCCCGTGATGATGCGGTCTATCAACTCTGGCCTGGTCTGCCGTGTCACCGTCACTGCCCCACAGTACCCTCGTAACTCTAGAGGTCGCCAACTGCCCACCTCCTCCAAAAGGCTCCAACTCTGTAACTGTAGACTGGCCAAGCGTGCGGGCGCCTTACGGCTCAAGGCGTCAGCCACCACATTGGCCTTTCCCGGGTGGTAGGAGATGCTGCAGTCGTAGTCCTTCAGGAGCTCCAACCAACGTCTCTGTCTCATGTTGAGCTCCTTCTGGTCAAAAAGATATCTGAGGCTCTTGTGATCTGTAAAAATCTCGAAGGTCTCACCGTACTAGTGCCTCCATGTCTTCAGCGCGAAGACAACAGCTGCCAACTCTAGATCGTGGGTAGGGTAGGTATGCTCATGGGGCTTCAGTTGCCGCGAAGCGTAAGCGACCACGTGACCCCTCTGCATGAGCACACCTCCTAACCCCTGCAAGGAAGCGTCCGTGTACACAACGAACCCGCCACTACTGTCAGGGATGGTGAGCACGGGAGCCGAGGTCAACCTCTCCTTCAGCTCTAGAAAACACGCCTCACAGGCGTCTGTCCAAGCGAAAGGCACGTCCTTCCGGGTCAACTGTGTCATAGGACGCGCAATCTGTGAAAATCCTCTGATGAATCGTCTGTAGTAACCTGCCAGTCCCAGGAAACTGCGAATCTCAGTGACTGAACGCGGTCTCTCCCACCTGAGCACTGCCTCGACCTTGGCGGGGTCCACCGCCAGGCCGTCTCCAGAGATCACATGACCCAAAAAGGTCACCTCCCTCAACCAGAACTCGCACTTGCTGTATTTGGCGTACAGCCTGCGTCGTCTCAGAGTGTCCAGAACCATCCGCAAGTGCTGTCCGTGCTGCGTCCGATCTCTAGAATAGATGAGTACATCATCTATGAAAACAACCACAAACTGGTCCAAGTACGGTCTAAACACCCGGTTCATCAGGTCCATGAAAGCAGTGGGGGCATTGGTCAGCCCAAACGGCATGACCAAAAACTCGTAGTGTCCGTACCGAGTGCGGAAAGCTGTCTTGGAGACGTCGGTCTCCCTGATCCTCAACTGGTGGTATCCAGACCTCAAGTCGATCTTGGAAAACACCGTGGCACCCCGCAACTGGTCAAACAAATCGTCGATCCTCGGCAGCGGATATCTGTTCTTGATGGTGACCCTATTCAGCTGTCGGTAGTCCACACAAAGGCGTAGGGTCCCATCCTTCTTCTTCACAAACAGTACCGGGGCTCCCCAGGGAGACGCACTGGGCCTCACGAAACCTTTCTCCAAAAGGTCCTGCAACTGGGACTTGAGCTCTCGCAGCTCAAGCGGTGCCATTCTGTATGGCGCGGTGGAGATGGGGCTGGTCCCTGGTACTAGTGAGATCTCAAACTCGATCTCACGCTCGGGCGGTAGTCCTGGTAACTCGTCCGGAAACACGTCGGGGTACTCTCTGACCACCGGGATGCTCTGGAAGTCTGCCACGGGGCTGTGCTCTGCCACCACACAAGCTAGGAAGCCCTCACACCCCTGGCTCAAAAGTCTTGCCGCCCGAAGTGCCGAAATGCACCTGAAACCTCCGTCCACTGGCTGCCCGTGAAACTCGAAAGAAGGCAACTCCGGAATGGAGAAGACAATCTTCCTCTCAAAACAGTCTACCAAGGCGTGGTAAGCGGACAGCCAATCCATCCCCAGAATCACTCCAAAGTCCTCCATCTGTATCATAATCAGGTCAGCTGGCAGGATATGTCCCCCGATGCTGACCCCGTAACCCGTGTACACCTCCTCAGCTACAAACAGCTAACCACTCGGACCTCTGATTACGAACGGATTCTCTAACAGTGTATAATCCTGTTCCAAATTAACTGCGAAACTGGCTGCGACAAACGAGTGCGTAGCGCCGGAATCGAAAAGCGTGTAAACGAGTCTGCCAGAAACTGAAACCATACCTGCTACCACGGATCCCGATGCTCTGGCGTCCCTGTGTGTTAGGGCGTTGATACGCCCCTCAGCTCTAGGTGCGGACGAAGCAGCCACACTCTGCGTCGGACGGGTAGGTGCTGGCCGGTACCCTCCTCGCGACTGCTGTCCTCCTCCTCGTGCCTGGGAACCGCTGCCTCCTGCACGCCCTCCAGTGCTTTGCACGGGAAGTATCTGCTGACCTCCTGCCCTAGATGGGCAGTCATTCCTGACGTGGCCCGGCTGGCCACATTGGTAGCAGAGGGGAACCCGACTCCCGCCCTCAGTGAGTCCCTGCTGTCGGCTAGGCGGGGGTCCGGTGCTGGCGACTGGCCCCTGTCGAGGGCCCCCAAAGGCCACTGATGGCCCTGCACAGCGTGACAGCTCTCCTGCGGATGTCACGTGTCTCCGTTCTCGCCGGCCCTGTGAGAAGTCTGGCTGAAAGGGCCTCTTCCTCCCGCCGTCGGTCTCTCGCGCGGACGGGTTGGTCTCCTCATAAGTCATAGCTGCCTCTACCACCCTCGAAAACGTCGGCAGCTTCAGGGGTTTGACATACCCCCGGATTGCAGGCCGGAGCCCCTCGGTGAACCTCCAAAGGCGCTCCTCCTCAGTGGCTACCGCTGTCGCTGCAAAGCGGGACAGCTCCAAGAAACGCGTGTGGTACGCGCTCACGGTCATCGTCCCTTGGCGGAGAGTGTGGAACTCCCGCCTCCTCTGGTCCTGCCACGTCTGGGGAAAGTACTGCTCGCAGAAGAGGGTGACGAACTGGTCCCACGTCGGCTCGTCCCTCTCCTGTCCCCGGACCGCCCTCCACCACCGGTGTGCCGCACTCTCCAGCTGGTACGTGGCAAAGGACACGCGGCACTCCACCGGGGGGCAAAGGGTGTCGAAGATCTTCTCCAGTTGCTCAAGCCAGTCCTCTGCCTCGGTCGGGTCCTCATCCCCCTTGAAGGAGGGGGGCTTCAGCTTCCGGAACTGTCCGAAAAGCTCGAAGTGGCGCTGTAGGGGAGGTGCTGGTGCACCTCCAGGCGAAGGTGCCTCGTGTACAGAAGTGTCGGAGGAAGGTGGGGGCGGCAGGGGCCCATCCCCTCCCTCGTGTCCAGCGCCGCGTCTGTCGCGTGGTCCCACAGAGGACTCCCCCTCTGCAACCCCAGGAGGAGGTGCTCGGGGCGGTGGGTGGAGCTCCTCTCGTACAATATCCCGTATCAGTCTGGCGAGGTCCTGGGCTTGGGCGCCAGGGAGTGGTGGCTGGTCCACCGAGACGTCAACGACAGCACGTCCACCTCGCCGACCTCGCCCTCGGCCGCGCCCGCGGCTAGTCTCGCCAGTCCCGCGACGAGGCATCTCCTGCAAGGAGACGCAAAACGAAATGGAAACGTCAAAACAGACGGTACCTAACAAAACTTCTAAGAGCTCATGTCAAGAGATATGTTGTGGTGGCTACTCTAGCTATAAACATGTGAATTGGTTATTTTCCAGTCAGTTGATTCACTTCTCGGGACGACCTTGCTCTGATACCATCTTGTAACGACCCGGTTCCCGAGTCCCTACGAGACACGAGAACCGGACCGACTCGACTAATCCCAAGACCTAGTCGTCCAACGAGGAAGTAACCAAAAGACAGTAAAATAAACCACATTCAGCATGAATATAACTAACAGTAAGAAAGTACAGCAGTAAGGAAAGAAACTACTACAGTAGGTACCACCACAACAGTAAAACAACATTTATCATATAACAAGAACTGCAGGTAAAGAAGGTACAGCGGAAACAAAAACTACTCACTAGAACAGAAACAAAAGGGGTACAAAAAGGCTGTGGTACTCTACTGGACCCTACTCGGCCCAGCGTCCTCTGCAGCCGCCGACCCTGGCTGCTCAACACCTGGTCCTGAAAAAGGTAACGAGTGTAACACGTCAGCAAAACGCTGAGTAGAGTGGCAAACTAACTAAAGGCAACAGTAGAGTGTACAGTAGCTGTTATGTTCTATTACTTCTTTTTTTCACATCTTTCAATTTTTCTCACTATTTCTTTTATTTCTCAGATCCTTTACTTGATCTCGAATGTCCTCGTGGGAACGATCTTGATTGCAGTCTTTTCCAAAAGTAGAAGTAGCACGTGGTGCTCTCCTGGTCGGGAGAGTCCCCCGTGGTGATCCTACCCTCAGTCAACCACCCCAAGGTCACTGACAGACGTAACGGTGACTACGGCACGCACGATAGACGCACAGGTAGCTAGCCCGCACTGGCACGCGGTCAGTCGTTTCCGTTAACGGGTGCGCCCAAAGCACAGCACGGAACCAGGGCAGAGCCCTCTCAGTAACAGGGGTCCAACCCCTCCACAGTAACCAAACCGGGGCCTTGCCCCTCCACAGTCCGCGCACCCTCGCCTGACTACTCTGGTTTGCCATAATGGGCCTAACAAGTCGGTGAAGGAGGCTAGCAGAACCCCGGGGCCCGTGGGGTAGCTAGTACTCTCCTAACACTAGTAGCTCTCCTCGGTACTACGTACACGAGGGCCAACAAGTCGGTACAGAGCGGCCAATCCTAACCCCGGGTCCCTGGGGCGGCTGGCCCCACTCTGCACTAAACCGGTACAGGTACTTCCCTTGGTACTGCGTACCCAAGAGACAGTACAAACTACATCTCAGCTCCATTCCTTTTTCTTTCCAGGAGTTCCACTCCTAATTCCCCGTAGGGTTCCAGCTCTTTATCTCAGAACATCATATGTTTCACTTTCCAGATTCACGTTCTCAAAATCCATGATCTCAAACATGTTTCTTTATTCATAACAGGTAGCTCTTAATTAAATTTACAAGCAGCTTTATATATATTCCTTTCCATTTTCCCAAGACTGCAGTAATATACATTCCACTAGTTTTTCCACCCTAGGATTCATGCCATATCCTAGGATCTATCATACAATCTAGTTTTCCGGCCCTAGGATTCATGCAATACCTAGGAGCTATCATTCCATATATTTCTCATTCCTAGGATTCATGCAATGCCCTAGGTTCTAGTTATGGTTCCATACTTTAACAGATTTTATTAATACTTAAAGCCACTCTACCAGGTACAACGGGAGTAGTGGGGGCGTGATCGGGAATCCCGCGTGCCTCCACGACTCTCAAGACTACAACCGAACGAGGTCCTATCACAAGGATCAAACACAAGGAGTGTCTCAGAATAGTGTGTAGCTACTGTACACTCTACTGTTGCCTTTAGTTAGTTTACCACTCTACTCAGCGTTTTGCTGACGTGTTACACTCGTTACCTTTTTCAGGACCAGGTGTTGAGCAGCCAGGGTCGGCGGCTACAGAGGACGCTGGGCCGAGTAGGGTCCAGTAGAGTACCACAGCCTTTTTGTACCCCTTTTGTTTCTGTTCTAGTGAGTAGTTTTTGTTTCCGCTGTACCTTCTTTACCTGCAGTTCTTGTTATATGATAAATGCTGTTTTACTGTTGTGGTGGTACCTACTGTAGTAGTTTCTTTCCTTACTGCTGTACTTTCTTACTGTTAGTTATATTCATGCTGAATGTGGTTTATTTTACTGTCTTTTGGTTACTTCCTCGTTGGACGACTAGGTCTTGGGATTAGTCGAGTCGGTCCGGTTCTCGTGTCTCGTAGGGACTCGGGAACCGGGTCGTTACATCCTCCAAGCGACTGTTGAGGGGGATTCTTCTCACCACTCTCTATCATTTTGCTTTCTAGTGTAGTTTTTGCTTTCTTATATGTAGCAAACTCTTTGAGATATGTATTGATGCTCTCTCTCTCTCCTTATCTTATTTTGCAACTAGATTAGTTAGATTTCATCAATCTGATCTCTTACTGTATAAATTATCAAAAAAATTACAAAAGATAAAAATAGCAAAAACAAATAAAATTGAAGTGCAGATTTCAAAAAACAAAATGTTTGCCTCCCTGTGTTCGACCTGGGACTCACATCAACTTTCGATATAAATTTTATCTGGTAGCAATATTTTGCGACTACGTTGATGGGTTCTCCGAAACCATGAATTTTCATCGTGAAAATACGCTCACCATTTTGGCATTGTTGCTGGGGAGGTAATGCTCTTTGGTTCTTTCGTGTTTCCCTCCTTAACTTTTATCTCACATTTTCTTTGATCTTACTGTGATTATAAATACTCCTCTGAGGCAGGCCAAAGTGGTTAGATTGGAGAAAGTACTGAGGAAGGTTTTGTAATCCTTCCCCCTCCACCCACCCATTAGATTTCCATTCCATCACCTAATAACTCAAACTCCAATCAACCTAGGTGTTTTTATAAACCCTAGGATAGATCTGATTGTTTGATTATAAATTCACCTCACCTCACCCCCCATATACAAATAAAAAATTAAAAAAAAAAATTATGATTGTGGGACATTACGGAAAGTTACACACATTAACACCCATAAATTCTCATCCTAAGGCACACAGTCACTTTTATTCTACCACTTAACTGGGGTCAGACCTATGGGCTCAATACACTTCAACTCAATATACATGAGTAAGTAGAAATCTGAATAGGTTAAACATTCCTGTGTGCCTTAACTATGTGGTGCAACAGGCGAATTGATTAAGCTATTTGGGTCACACCACTTAAGATAAAAGTGATTAATTAGTAGCTTGCACCATAGGGTTGATTTTTAGGGCTGAACCAGACACTCAAGATTATTTTTGAGTTTTTAAGGAATATATCTACACCTATGTTTACAAAAACTTGGAGTATTCTACTAAACCTGATTGAATGAACCTAAAGATTAAACCCTAAAAGCTACTAAACAAGATTAAACTCTAAAAGGCACATCATCAGGGCACAACCCACCTAAAGTGGCCATCACATTCCAAAAGCACAATCATCCCAAGCCTTAACTACAATTGAGTATACATTGGCCCTAGGACTCATTGAGTCTATTTTAGGGTGTTCTTTTGAATGAATTTCAAATTAGGGACGTCTACTTGCTTGAAAAGGTGTTAAATTAGGGTGCTCGATTGTCAAATGACTTAAGTAAGCAGGGGTTTGGCATAATTAGTGGCCCTCGGGACATGCTCTTGCTTCTTTGCCTGCCCAACTTTACCACCTTCAAGAGTAAGGACAACAACAAATTCGTTGTGTGGTCAGAGTTCATTTCTAAAGCATAGGTCCTTAAGCTAGCCAATTTAAGGATGGGTTTGACTGATTGAACTGTAGGACACCTTTCTTTCTTCTATTTTCCCTCCTACTTCACCATGTATGCTTCCACATCCTACACACATTTTCAATCCTACCCTCCTAACACTACTTATCCTCAAGGCAATAACTATCCTAACTCGACTTATGATTACACATCCATTAGTAAGGATAACTTTGATTGGGGATATGATTCTGGACCTTAATGTCCAGGACCTAACTGTAATTCCCTACTTGGAGGGGGTGAGATTAGCGTGACATAAAAATAATGCGGAATTATAAATGGAACAATCTCACAAAATAACAATCACATAATGTACACAATGACTTTTAGGTGGAAACCCAACCCGGGTTAAAACCACCACCTAACCCTCTCAAGTTAGGATTTTTTGATTAACCAAGTTGATCAAATCCACTAACGTACTACTTAAACAAGGGTAGTAAACCTCAATTACAACCACGCTACTTTATGCGAGGGTAGCGTACCTCAAACCCTTTCTCTTCACGAGAAGGATTTTGTCTCACGAAGGAGACGGGAATTTGCAACGCGAATACCCAACCAAATAATAAAGTAAAACACAAATAGTCCTATAGAGCCAACAAAGATATTCTCAAACTAAGCTTCTCTAGGAGTTAGGATGCTTCCCTTTACAAGAAGTGCATCGATGATGCGGATGCGTGAACCATGCGACAGAGCTTCGTCGCTCTCGTAATCACGGAGGGAGAGTGGGTGTGCAATAGGAATCAAGCTCTCTAGGTGTAGAACTAAGTTGGAGATCAAGAGCTTTCTTCTATGTGATCTTCTTCTTCGTTTAGACACTAAAGAGTGGAAAGTATGTAGCTTGGATGTGTCATGGTGTGTATTTGAGTGGCAAGGGTTCTCCTTTATTTATAGAGTCCCTAGGATGGCTTTGGAAGGCCTTGGAAGGCTTCCATAGCTGTTGGGTGCAAGCTCCAAGAAAATTAGTCCGAAATCAGGGTTAATCATTACACTGACAGGGTTGGCAGATATCTGATCCTAGCATCGGACATCTGGAAAACTAGTTTAAGATGTCTGGGAACAAATTCAGATGTCTGATTTTAGATAGGTTTCCCTCCTGACTTGAATCAGATTTAAACAGGGTTCTAGTGAATTTTCATCAGACGACATACAGGACGTCTAGAATGATGTATAGACGTTTGGAAACCTACTTTTCTAAGGAAATGGATTCCCAAGGGAGTCCAACAACTATAAAAACTCTGAGAAGAGATTTTGGGTCAACCATGGCAAAACAGTCATGTATTAGACATCTGGTGTCCTCTACGGACGTCTGATACGAGCCAACAGTCATATCCTTCAGTGTTTGCTAAGGCAACCAACGGTCCACTAATTGGACGTCTGGCAAAAACTTCAGATGTCTTCTAAGACATCTGATTTCATCAGATGGAACTAAGTCCAGCCAAATCATAATCGGACATCTGAGTCAATAGTCAGACGTCTTAAAAGTATTTATCAGACGTCTGATTTTCAGATTAGACATCTGAGAAGGCTGTTTGAACCCTAGTTTGGTTTTCTAAGTTCTTTACTTAAAACCTAAGTATCCTTGGTTTGTGCAGGTGTTCCTAGGACTACTGTAAGAGTTCTTTGAGGCTCTTTAACACGAATCTAAGTAACAAAAATAAAGAGCAACAAAAGAAACAAAAGTACAAAGAGTTCATTTGGCCATCGCTCCTCGCGAAGCTCCTCTGTTCTCTGTCAAGCTCCTCCAATCTGCGATGGATGCGAGCTCAAACTCTGTCTAACCATGTCTCCATTTGCAATTAACCTGAAATCTAAGATTTGAAGTGTAAATGTTAAATGACACGTGTTTTGTTATCATCAAAATAAACGATCGCAGTGCTCTAGCACCAACAATCTCCCCCTTTTTGCTGATGACAAAACCATAAATAGTAATGCAAAAAATCTTCCCCCTTTTTGACATTATCAAAAAGGTTTAATTGATTTTAAATTACCTATAACTCCCCCTTAAAACATGTTCTTCTATGAATTTTTTTTTTTAACAAGAGTAATGTTCTCCCCCCTTTTTGTAACAACAAGATAGCTATTATTTTTCTCTCCCCCTTACTAAAGGAATTATAGCCAACTTACATCTCCCCCGTAATAATTGACAATAAGCTCATAATTTAAACTCCCACTATCTATATGCTTAATGATAAAAGGATAGGGTAAATGGTTTTACCTCACCTACCGTGGCCAATAAAATGGCCCAAATGGAGGTGGTCGATGCCACATCGGATGGGGCTCCCATCCGTAGCTTGGAGGCCCTGGCATAAGCACCGGTCTCCAGTCTGGCAGTTGACGTGTAGTGAGTTGTTCGGTTGTTTGTCATCTCATCGGTCTTCTTGTCCTTCTACTTGGTCTATTGTTTGGTCCTCCCAACTCGAGTTGACTAGCCTTGAGCTTGTAGGTCCAGTCCTTTGTGTTGTAGTCACCCTCGAAACCTACAAAACAAGATTCCAAATCTTTCTTCGGTATCCAAGTGAGCTTGGATCCGGATCTGCTAGCAGGTCTCCTTGACGGGGATCCTTTCTCAATCTTAAGGCTATGCAAATTTTCTACTTTGTTGATTAATTTGTTAGAATTTTCCCTAGGACATGAGATTTTTTTTTCTATAATATTTATCTTAGCCCTTAAATCAGATAATTCTAATTTTAGACTAGCATTTTCCTCAATCAATTTAGTATTTTCATTGATTAAGTCATCATTTTTAGGACTACGTTCTATATCCTTAAGTTATTTTTCTAACCTTTCATTTTCATTTTTAAGAAAACTAAGGTTCTTTTTAATATTTTTATTCTCTATCTTAAGTGATTTACTAACTTCAAAAAGCTCATTAAATGCATTTTGTAAATCGAAATTTACCTTGATATCGGAGTCACTTCCACTTTTGCTGTCGCTTTCTCCTAAGGCCATGAAACCAAAGCAAGTGATTTCATTCTTCTCAGGATTTTCTTCTTCCTCTTCCTCCAAGCTTCAGTCATCCCACGTTGGTTCAAACTCCTTAGATTTCTCCTCCTTTTCCTTTTTCTTCTCCTTCTTGAGAAGTGAGCATTCTGGTCGCAGATGCCCTTTCTCGTTGTAGTGGTAGCAATGTCTCCGGCTTTCCTTCTTCTCCTCTTTCTTTGATTCCCTACAAAACTTGGAAAACTTTTTAACTAAAATTTTAAAGTCTTCATCATTGGAACTTACCTCGTTATCCAACGCAACTCTAAATGCAAGGGTCTTCATCAGCTTTGGCTCTGGTGTATCCTTCTTCTTCTGATTCAGCTTTGTCTCGTAGGCCATTAGGTTGCCTAGGAGATCTTCCACGTTAAGCTCCTCCACCTCATTTGCTTCCTCAATCGTGGTGACCTTCTGCTCCCATTCTGGTCCAAGGGAATGGAGTAGCTTTCCTTGAAGCTCCCCCTTAATGATGGTTTTCCCTAAAGCTTTCAAATTATTTACTATGAGAGTGAACCTAGTGTTCATCTCACTTAAATATTCATTAGACTTCATAGAAAAAGATTAAAATTCTTGAGAAAGTAAATTTATTTTAGATGCTTTTACCTTAGAAGTACCTACATGAGTTACGTCAAGTGTGTGCCAGATCTCATATGCAGTGGTGCACTGCAAGATTCTCTTAAACTCCTTCGGGCTGAGCGCACAGTAGAAAGCGTTCATGGTCTTCATGTTCAAGGAGAGCTTACAAATTTGTTGTTGCGAGTAGCCTCTCGCGGGTTTCTCTGGGATGTCAAACGGCATCTCGCAACCGTCCCATAATGCGAAGTCAGTGGCTTGAAGCCACATCTTCATCCATAACTTCTAGTAGGAGTAGTTGCTCCCATTGAAGAATGGCGGATAGGTCGTGGACTGCCCCTCAGATATCTGGATTGCAGAACTACTCCCCTCCATGATCTTCTTGCCGGGTGTTACTCCAATTTTGCAAGAATTTGCCCCGATACCAATTGTAATTCCCTACTTGGAGTGGGTGAGATAAGTGTGATGTAAAAATAATGCAGAATTATAAATGGAACAATCTCACAAAATAACAATCACATAATGTACACAATGATTTTTAGGTGGAAACCCAACCCGAGTGAAAACCACCACCTAACCCTCTCGAGTTAGGATTTTCCGATCAACCAAGTTGATCAAATCCACTAGCGTACTACTTAAATGAGGGTAGTACAACCTCAATTACAACCACGCTACTTTATACGATGGTAGCGTACCTCAAACCCCTTCTCTTCATGAGATGGATTTTGTCTCACGAAGGAGACGGGAATTTGCAACGCGAATACCCAACCAAATAATAAAGTAAAATACAAATAGTCCTATAGAGCCAACAAAGATATTCTTAAACTAAGCTTCTATAGGAGTTAGGATGCTTCCCTTTGCAAGAAGTGCGTCGACGATGCTGATGCGTGAACCGTGCGGCAGCGCTTCGTCGCTCTCGTAATCACGGAGGGAGAGTCAGTGTGCAACAGGAATCAAGCTCTCTAGGTGTAGAACTAAGCTTGGAGATCAAGAGCTTTCTTCTATGTGATCTTCCTCTTCATTTAGACACTAAAGAGTGGAAAGTATGTAGCTTGGATGTGTCTTGGTGTGTATTTGAGTGGCAAGGGTTCTTCTTTATTTATAGGGGCCCTAGGAGGGCTTTGGAAGGCCTTGGAAGGCTTCCATAGCCATTGGGTGCAAGCTCCAAGAAAATCAGGCCGAAATCAGGGTTAATCATTACACTGACAGGGTTGTCAGGCATCTGATCCAGGCATTAGACGTCTCGAAAACTACTTTAAGACATCTGGGAACAAAGTCAGACGTCTGATTTTAGGTGGATTTCCTTCTTAACTTGAATCAGATCTAAACAGGGTTCTAGTGAATTATCATCAGACGACATACAGGACATCTAGAATGATGTCTAGACGTCTGGAAACCTACTTTTCTGCAGAAATGGATTCCCAAGGGAGTGCAACGGCTATAAAATCTGAGAAGAGATTTTGGGTCAGCCGAGGCAAACCGATCATGTATCAAACATTTGGTGTCCTCTACAGACGTCTGATACGAGCCAACGGTCATATCCTTCAGTGTTTACTAAGGCAGCCAACGGTCCACTAATTGGACGTCTGGCAAAAACATCAGACATCTTCTAAGATTTCTGGACTAAGGTCTGGCCGTCTGATTTCATCAGACAGAACTAACTAAGTCCAGCCTAATCATAATCTGACGTCTGAGTCAATTGTCAGATGTCTTAATAGTATTTATCAGATGTCTATTTTTCAGATTAGATGTCTGAAAAGGCTGTTTGAACCCTAATTTGGTTTTGTAGGTTCTTTACATAAAACCTAGGTATCCTAGGTTTGTGCAGGTGTTCCTAAGACTATTGTAAGGGTTCTTTGAGGCTCTTTAACACGAATCTAAGTAACAAAAATATAGAGAAACAAAAGAAACAAAAGTACATAAAGTATAAGGAAAGGAAACCTATCCTATTCTTCATCTCCTTCCTTCATCAAGCCATCGCTCATCGTGAAGCTCCTTTGTTCTCCATCAAGCTCCTCCAATCCGCCATGGATGCAAGCTCGAACTCCATCTAACCACATCTCCATTTGCAATTAACCTGAAATCTAAGACTTCAAGTGCAAATGTTAAATGACACATGTTTTGTTATCATCAAAATAAACGATTACGGTGCTCTAGCACTAACACTAACCCTAGACATCATGATCATGATTATTATCCTTCCTAGAGCTACACTGATTATAGATCACTGCCCTCTTATGAACAAACCAACTCGATCAACAATCAAGAAGGATATGATGATTATAACACCAACCCTCCCCAAGATTATACTGAATATAGGTCATCACCCTTCTTTGAACAACCCGAAATGACCTATTATTAGGGAGGACATCAATTTCTTGACACCCCTAGATTAAATCCAACCCACCCATCCCTAAACCGAACCATCTGATTCAGGTGAACTTGGTCGAAGATAGGGTGTTGGCTAATTTGAGGAACACTATACGTTCTTTAGAAATCTAGCCAACACCCCGCAATGAAGACTTGGAGCCCCTGATTCAAATGATCGATGATCTGAATAGTTCATTATTGGATTGGCTCCATGATATCGAGGAAAAGGGCCTAGGAGACTTTTTGCTGTGGAAATTGTCGAGATTGAGGTTGAAATTTGTGGTTGTCCTAGTCCAATCTTGGGATGATTCTCAAGATGAACCCCCTTTAGGAGAGCCAATGTCAGAACTCGCTCAGGCACTTGTCGGAGGGAAATTTTTTATGAAACTGGGGATGACTAGGTTGGTTTAGAGCAACCTATTAAGGATGAACCGATTTTCTCACTCAAGATCACTGAGCCAGGGAGTGAGGAAAAATGTCTCCATGGACCAGGAAATGATAAATGATTTTAAGGCATATATAATGAGGATCATGAATTCTTTTATTTTGAGGGTGATGAATCTCTTAGTGAAGTCCACTTGAGCTTAACGAAGATGATTTTAGTGAAACAAATAGGTCAAAGGAATCTAATCAACCATTTGATGGCCCAGTAATTGAGGAATTTGATTCAATTGGGGTTAACTTGGAGGATAAAATTCTTCATTTGATGGAAGATTGAATTAGTAGCCACACTCCTCAACCACACCTCGTTGGGCATAATGATGATTTTATTCTTGAGATTACTAAACCCAAGTCAATTTTGATTCATTCTTACTTGTTGGACTTGGATGGGGTCTATAACAACCTAGAGGTCCCAAAAACTTTGATTTTAGAGGGTTAAAATTCAAAAACGAAAATCTGGGAGTCTAATTCTAAGGGAAACACAATTTTAGATCTAAGGGTTCCTAATGACCTAAAACCCCTAACCTTTTTCCAGGACCCTTACGATATCTTTAATGTGCAACTCAAGTACAAAACAATTGACTATCTTTCCAAGTTGAACTGTAAGTGGACATCCGAATCTAATGAACCAGATCTACCTATTGTCCACCAGTTTAGACTTGGGATGCACAGCACAAAACCACAGGCTTGACCCTGCAAGCTCAACAATCTTAGGTTCTTGATGATTTTCATCAAAAACCTTAGAACTACCCGACCATGCGGTATGGGCTTGTAGCATAATCTGGTCCACATCTGTTGACATCTCCTGGTGGCGAGTTTGAAAATCAATCTTCTTATTTTGTTCCTAACCTACATTTGTAAATTCTTAATTTCTTCCTTGTTTGTATATTATGCCTAGCTACAAGGAATAAACTTAGCACATGTGTATACTCCTTTCTCTCTGCGGACCTGACAAGATTTTCATGAAATTTAAGTGATATTCTATTTTTCCACCCTTTTCATGTCTTTATTTTTATAATGACGATGTTGCATCATTTAGGCTTGGGGGGTGAATAATTAATTATGAAATTATTTTGATAGTGACAAGCATAGAAATCATGAGTTTTCGGAAAACAACGTCGTAGTATAGTCGCGAAATCCCCTTGAAAGAAACATTTATAATATCGAAACTCGATGGATTTTATTCCTTTGAGAAGTTGAGTCCCGGTCGTTCATCTTTGGGAGGCATGAAAATAAGTTGAGATTTGGATCGGCTTAATCTAACCTAAATCTAATCTAACCAATTTTCTTTTTTTGTCTTTTTGTGCTTTTGATTTTTATTTTGAAAAGCAATAGGCAAACAGACTTGAAGACAATCACAAAAGTGATGATCACACAATATTATTCACGCATAGAATACTCAAAAATTGTCACACAATGTCTATATAAGAAAGCATTTAAATAGAAGAATTCCCTCACACTGGGAAGGTACCACTAGGGCCATTGGCCTTGTGTGAGGGTGTAGGCTAGACTTGGTGTTGACGCTTTGTGAACGGCTACGCTAACGAGTTCGGGTTTGGAAAACCTGTCGTTGTAGTTCGAAAGCAAAGAATTCGTGTTCAACAAATAAAATTTATATCGAAATTAAAATTTCGGGTCGAACAATGAGAGGCGGATGTTTGATTTAAAAACTACACAATTCTTTTTATTTGTCACAGAATAATTCAATTTAGAACTATCTAATTATTTAAAATAAATAGAAGAGAGAGAGAATAAGAGAGAAAGAGAATATTACACAGAGAAATCAAAATGAGATGTAGAATAAACAATGAATTTTTCATTGAGGAGATTGTTCATTACAACTAGAAAGCATAAAACAATTACTTTAGAAAGCGATAAATTTACTCTAGAAAGCATTAAAAGAATGGAGGGAGAAATGTCCTCCTCGATGATTGCTTGGAGGACGAACAAAACTACACTAGAAAGTAGTAAATTTATACTAGAAAGCAGTAAAAAGAATAGGGAGAGAGAAATCCTCCTTGACGGTTGCTTGGAGGACGAGCCGGACGGGACGACGCATGGACGAAGGAGAACGAAGCAGGACGAAGGAGGACGAAGCAGAAGAACGGGAACGAAGCAGCACGCCGTCGTCGTCGCGGGATCCACTTCCAAAGGGGAACGAAAATTGGACTTTATCCCTCGAGAAGCATCCTGGGTGTGGGACAAGCTTCTCTTGAGCTTTGGAGGGGTAGAGAGGAGAAGGAAGGGATGACAATTTTGTATTGAGGGGGTCTCCTTTTATAGTTGCAAGGAGTGGGGGCAAAATGGACATTACAACTTCAAAACAATAATTGAGGGGTCTGTAGTGACGGATAAAACCGTCACTAAAGCCCCCAACTTGGGTGTACCTTCTACGCCCACGCGAGTTGCTTCAGCTACCAGTGCACTCAACGCTATCGCACGCACAACGATCCTCAGCCATCCGATCGCAAGATCGGACAGCTTAAGATGTGTCTCCGCCGGCCTACGTGCGATCGATCGTCCGCGCCGCGGGTTCAATCGCGCATGGACACTATCGGGCGCACGCGGCCATCCGATCTCCATCTGACTCTCCACCCGCGCCCAATCGCCCGTGCCTCCAGCCCTCTGCTGTGGCTCGAACCCTCGCCCGCTGGTCGCGTAAGCGCGCTCGACTGCTGCGCTACGGGGTGCGGATGGTCGAGTGGACGCTTTTAAGCGCGGCCGACCACAACCGTTGGATCAAGATCCAACGGCGGAGAGCAAGCTGGTACGGGGCCTTCATAGAATGCGTGCGGCCATTTGGGCGGCCGAGATGGTGCCACGTGGCGCCATCTTGGCCGTCCATCTTCTGGAAGTTGTAGATGGTGCCACGGATGTCAGATTGACTTGATTTTTGCGTCGTTGGGCTGCAATCATCGATCCGAATTCATCTGTGCGGTCGGATTTGTCATCTGAAGTATGGATTTTCACCATCCTAGCCCTTGATCTTCTAGGGTTCCCCGGTCACTATCTGATGCTACGGATCTCTGATTAGGGTAATCTTGGAGTCGTTGAACTCCAATCGTCGCCCTGATCACATCCATACAGTTGGATCTTTGATCCGAGGCCCCGATAAAATGGTTGCCCTGTCCAAGCACATAAAAGGAGACAATTAACCTCCATTTTATTCAAACTACTCTAAATGCAAGATGATGCATGTTATGCAATATTTATATCATGAAATGCTATCCTATGCTTAGGAACATGCATAAATAGACATTTTAAGTAGTGTAAATGTATTTACATCATACCCCCATGCCTATCTTTTGCTAGTCTCTAGCAAAAACTATATGCTATTTATAAAAAAATTAGGTTGGATTATTTGGACCTAAGTTATTTTCAATCATTAATAAATTGTCTACTTAGGAACTGAACTTTCAAAGACACAACAGTGCCCGGGTATCAGCCAAAAGGCAGACCGCCTCAAGCCCTAGCCTTACTCAAAGAAAAATTTCTTTTTCTCTTTTTACTCTTTTCTAATTTTTTTGGATTTCCAGATTTTAGGGTTTAAGAGTGGCTTTCTACGGCCATTCAACTCACCCAAGATTTGCTGAGAACCCTAAGTTTTAAGCATCTTATTGTCATTGCGATAGACTCGTTGACAGGCAATTAAAATGGATTTTGGATTTCTACGCCTTTAGGTGACCTCAAAATGACTTCTGCATAAAGGTGTATCTTTACAACCGGTAGCTTTCTCCTTACTTTTATTTTTTATGGGGTCAACACAAGGGTGAATCCAATGTATATCTCCCCGGTTTATTCTACTTGTCCGCTTCTTCCTAAGTGTTTTGGAAATTTTTAGTGCATTTTCTGAGCTGGGTTCTGGACAACCGGTCGATGAGCTGTTGCACCGACAACTTGCCAGCCATATTCGTGCGGCGAAGTGTGGTTTATTTCTTTTTGTTCTTTTCTCCTTTTCCTTTTGATTTTTTTTTTTTTTTAAGTAGGTGGCTTCCCTGGTTTAAGATTTACCTAAAGGCAGGAAAAAGAGAAAGGTCCAATGACTGGGCTCTGGACAACCTACCTATGGGCTGTTACCCACGATAACTTGCCAGCCATATCACCCTAGAAGGTTCATTAGCTACCCAATTTTTGTTAAAATCGTCGAACAACGAGTTAGTGCAAAGTGTGTAGATGCTTAAGACTCAAAATTCCCTCAAATCAGAGGGCAGGTTGATAAGTTGTGTACTTATCACCCAAACTTATTTATTCCAATTATAATAGAATTAAGATGGCGAGGACTCAAAGACAAATCCACATTTTAGTGGATACACAGGCTAATTAAGTCCAATGACCTGAAGGGTCTTTGTGTTCAGATCTTAATGTAGTATTTCCTAAGATTGAAATTTTTCTTAAACCCAAATTCTCTTTCCTAATTTCGATATATATATATATTTTTAATAAAAGAAAACAAATCTACGGAGCTGACGAATGAATTCAGAGATAAATATCCACCCCCCCATGCCTATCTAATGCTATGTCCTCATTGTATTAAAAAGACATAAAACAGAGTGGAAAACTGAAGAAAGCACCTGAATTGCGTGAATGTCAGGTCCGCTCCGAGATGAAAAATTAAAAAGAACTGTATATGTGCTGAGTTTAGTGTCTTCAGCTAGGCACACTATAAAAAGAAAAGAAATGAAGAATTCACAAGTGCAGGTCAGAATCAGAATGAACAGAAAATCCTCCGACCTGTCAACAGAGGTCCACAGATGTGGACCAGATTGTGGTGCTGACCCACACCCCATAATCGAGAATATCTTAGGTTCTGGATAAAAATTACCCAAAACCTAAAATCAGAATGCAAGCGAGGTCAGGCCTGCAATTTATGAGGATGCAACCCAAGACCAAAAAGTCGGGTTATAAAGAATTGAAGCTCAAAAGGATAATCATTGAATGTGTGCTTGAGTTTGACATCCTCAAAACAAATGTCGTAAGGGTTCTGATTTGATGGTTTCAGCTTAAAAGGAACCCTTTGACTCAATCTTCTATTTCCTCCAAAATTAACTTCCCAAATCATAACTTCCCAACTCCTAGCCTCCTCATTCAGCATATCAAATTCCAGGACCTCTTGTATATTCATCACCCCGTCTGAAATCTTCAAGTCTAAATGATGTGGCAGAATCAAAATTGACTTGGGTCTAATTATCTCAGAATTAGAATCATCAATAAGCTTAATAGGGTGTAATTGATAATCAGGGCATTGAATTGATTCCTCCAGAAAATGCGATTCTGGATCCGTAATGTGTGCCCTAATAAGATCAGTTTCCTCAGTTATTGGGCTATCAAATGGTCTATTAGATTCTTCGGGCCCAATCGTCTCACAGAAATAGTGTTTAGAAAACTCGCGTGAGACTTCGCAACTTGAATCTTCACCATCAGGATCCGTATCAATGTATGTCCCAAATCAGTTGTCACTTTGTGTTCCCCAAAGACATACATTTCCTCGTAACCCGGCTCAGGGATCTCAGGTGAAGAAATCAGATCATCCTTAATTGATTGCTTTAATTCAATCTGGTCAGCCTCATAACACGTGCTCCCCCCAACAGGTGCCTGAGCAGGTTCTGTCATTGGCTTTCCTGAAGAGGGTTCATCTTGGGAATTATTCCAATATTGAATCAAAGCAACCACGAATCTCATCCTCAATTTCGCTAATTTCCCAAGTAGAAACTCACCCTGGTTCTTACCCTTAACATCCTAGAGCCAATCCAACAAAGACTTGTTTAAATCATCAATCATTTCAATTAGGGGCTCCAATCTCTCAGTGAAGGTATTGGCTGAACCTTTAAAGATTGAATGATATTCCTCAGGTTAGCCAGAACCTTATCTTAAACCTGGTTAACCGGAACCAAATGAGTCGGTTCAGGGTTGGGTGGGTTTGGGCTTAATGTAGGGGAATTAACGAATTGAGATTCGTTATACCCTTCCTGATAATAGGTCATTTCAGATTGTTCAAAAGATGGTGATGACCTAAAGACAGTGAAATTAGAGGATGGGTAAGGATCGGTGTATCCTTCTTGATTGTAGATCGTATTAGGCTGTTCATGAAAGGAAGACGATCTATAATCGATGTAACTCTGAGAAGGATAGAAATCAGAATGAAAGTGTTTAGGGTTAGACCCTAAACACGGAGGTCTGGAATTGTATCCCCAATCATAATTATCCCAACTAACTTATGGTTGATTACAATATGAGTTGGGATAATCATCATGTTGAGGATAATTCACAACAGGAGGGAAAGAGCAGGAATGCGTGAAATATGTGGAAGGATTCATGAGACACGGGAGGAAGAAAGGCGCCCTGCAATACAAACAATCAAACCTGTCCTTAAATGGGTTAGCCTAAAGACCTACAGACTCTCAAAACCCATCTTGAGATAACGGAACGATTTGATCTACTTTCATCTGTTCAATCCAACCAGTTAGAAGGAGGGACTGGGGAGAAGGTTCTTCCTTCGGCTTGCGCCTCCGGTTCGTAGTGTACCCCCCAGCCGCGATCGTTTGACTCTACTCCCCTAGCTAGACATCAGATTGAACAGTAGAAACAGACTAATCGAAAATAATCTCGTTCTGAGTTCTGAAGAACGAGTTCACTCCTTAAGGCCAACGTCTACTCTATTTTATTTAGGGCTAGGTTTGAATGTGCTTTGGAATGTGATGGGCCCTTTAAATGGGTTGTGCCCTTAATGATTGATTGATTTGTGTGTGCGTGCACAACCAGTGGTTTTCAAGCAAAATTATTTTTGATGTGGTGAATTTTAAGGTTCAAATCTTGCTTAGTAGCTTTTAGGATTCAACTTTAGGTGTTTTCAAATAGGTTTCGTTGGCACACCAGGTTTTGCAAGCACAGGTGAAGATGTTTTCCTTTAAAGTTTAAAAAGGATGTGGAGTGCTTGGTAAATCCCTAAGAGTTGAACCTAATTGGCAGCTACTTGATGAGTTGATTTTAATTGAAGTGGTGTAGCCCAAACAACTCAAACAACTGGCCACAAATGCACCACTAAGTTAGGCACACAAAGATGGTTAACCTAGAATGATTTCTACTCTTTTATGTGTTGCTTTATGTGTACTGGTTCCACATATCAGAACCCGGTTTAGTAGAAACAAATCAATTAGGTTAAATGCCTTTGAATGTGGGTGTATGTTGTGTGTTTGTTGAAAATTGCCCCACAGAATTATCTTTTTTTTTTTATATAAATGAAGGTGGAATGAATGTGAGTGAGAATCCAAACAACCAAACTATTCCTAGGATTTATGCAAACACCTAGGTTAATTGGAATTTGGATTCAATGTGGCGAATGAAATCTATGGAGGGGGAAAGAATGGGGGATAACTTACAAAACCTTCCACAGCACTTTACTCCAATCTACCGCTTTTGCTCGTCTCAAAAGAGTACCTGCAATTACAATAAGGAAGGAGAAAAGTGAGGTAAATGATTTGTAAGTTACAAAACGCGAAAAGAAATCAAAGAGCGTCGCCTCCCCGGCAACGGTGCCAAAATGTTTAACGCTTTGCGAACAGCTACGCTAACGTGTCGATTTTGGAAAACCTGTCGTTGTAGTTCGAAAGCGAAGAATTTGTGTTCAACAAATAAAATTTATACCGAAAGTAAAATTCCGGGTCGAACACAGGGAGGATGACATTTGATTTAAAAACTATGCATTTCTTTTTGTTTGTCATAGAATAATTCAATTTAAAACTATCTAATTATTTACAATAAATAGAAGAGAGAAAGAGAGTAAGAGAGAAAGAGAATATTGCACAGAGAAATCAAAATAAGATGTAGAATAAACAAGGAATTTTTCATTGAGGAGATTGTTCATTACAATTCGAAAGCATAAAACAATTACTCTAGAAAGTGATAAATTTACTCTAGAAAGCATTAAAAGAATGGAGGGAGAAATGTCCTCCTCGACGATTGCTTGGAGGACGAACAAAATACACTAGAAAGCAGTAAATTTATACTAGAAAGCAGTAAAAAAAATAGGGAGAGAGAAATCCTCCTCGACGGTTGCTTGGATGACGAGCCAGACGGGACGACGCCTGGATGAAGGAGAATGAAGCAGGACAAAGGAGGACGAAGCAGAAGAACAGGAACAAAGCAGCATGTCGTCATCGTCGTAGGATCCACTTCCGAAGGGGAACGAAAATTGGACTTTATCTCGCAAGAAGCATCCCGGTTGTGGGACAAGCTTCTCTTGAGCTATGGAGGGGTAGAGAGGAGAAGGAAGGGATGAAAATTTCGTATGGAGGGGGTCTCCTTTTATAGTTGCAAGGAGTGGGGGAAAAATGGACATGACAACTTCAAAACAATAAATGAGGGATCTTTAGTGACCGATAAATCCGTCACTAAAGACCCGATGTGGGTGTACCTTCCACGCCCACGCGTGCCACTTCAGCTGCCCGCACGCCCAACATACACGCACGTCCAGCTGCTTAAGTCGCGCCTTCTCCCGCTGCGTTGCGCGCCTGCCCACGTGCGATCGCGCGTCCACTCCGCGCGTTCAATCTCGCGTTGACGCTATCGGGCGTACGCGGCCATCCGATCTCCATCTGACGCTCCACCCACGCCCAATCACCTGTGCCTCCAGCCCTCTGTTGCGGCTTGAACCCGCTCCCACTGGTTGTGTAAGCGCGCTCGACCGCTGCTCTACGGGGCGTGAATGGTCGAGCGGACGCTTTTAAGCGTGGCCGACCACAATCGTTGGATCAAGATCCAATGGCGGAGAGCGAGCGGGTGCGGGGCCTTCGTAAAATGCCTACGGCCGTTTGGGCGGTCAAGATGGATCCACGTGGTGCCATCTTGGCCGTCCATCTTCTGGAAGTTGTAGATGGTGCCACGGATGTCGGATTGACTTGATTTTTGCATCGTTGGGCTGCGATCGTCGATCCGAATTCATCCGTGTAGTTGGATTTGTCATCTGAGGTGCGAATTTTCACCATCTTGGCCCTTGATCTTCTAGGGTTCCCCAGTCACTATCTTATGCTACAGATGTCTGATTAGGGCAATCTTGGAGTCGTTGAACTCCAATCGTCGCCTTGATCACATCCATACGGTTCGATCTTTGATCCGAGGCACCGATAAAATGTTTGCCTTGTCCAAGCACATAAAAGGAGACAATTAACCTCCATTTTATTCAAACTACTCTAAATGCAAGATGATGCATGTTATGCAATATTTATATCATGAAATGCAATCCTATGCTTAAGAACATGCATAAATAGACATTTTAAGCAATGTAAATGTGTTTACATCACTTGGGTATGCAAACCCATCCACATGCCTACCAACAAGAGATGGCTGGCCACAAGAGGCTATGGGTGAGCCTTCATGGCCATCCAAAAAGAAAAAGAAAAAGAGGGTGCATCCTCTCTACGGAGAAGAAAGGACACGCTCAAGTGAAGAGAGGAGAAGAGGGTGTTGCACCCTAGTTCTCTCCTTCTTGCCGCCCACATGAAGATGCCTTAGATGAACTTCTTCTTTAGCCATCCATGGAGGGGGCCTTGGAGGAGGAGGATGACCCTAGGGTTTTGGAGGGTGGAAGGGTGTAGCAAGTGGGAGGAGAATGGATGGGAGAGTGAATGAATTTCATGGCTCTCTTCTCTCGGCTTTTATGGGAAGGGCTCTCCATTTCATATGGGTCACCACTTTTGGTGGCTCCCAAAATAGCAAGTGCACAAATGTAGGATCTAGGTTGGTGACAAACAAATGAGGGCTAGAATGGGCAAGTGGGATTTAGAAAAGTGTATGTATGTGTAGGTGTAATTTTTGTGGAGTAGGGTAGTGGGTTTGGTGAATCTAGGTTGGGTTAACCTACAATATGTGGGTGTGGACCTAATTCGGCTTAGGAAAGTTTAATTGGATAGGAGTGAACCTAATTAGGTCTAGGTCAAGTCTAATTGGATGTGTGCATGTGATTAGGCTAGGGTACCCTAATAGGTATAAGTCAATTAGATCCTAGGTGGATTTAATTGGGCTCAGGTGCACCCAATCAACTATAGATGCACCTAATTAGGCTTGGGATGGTTCAATTGGGTTATGGATAGGATAAGCAAGGCTATGGATAGTGGACTAGACTTAGAAGGTCTCTAATTAGGTTTCCTAGGGTGTAAGTTGGGGTTCCTAGGTCAAAATAGGCAAGATTAGGCTTCTAGCACCAAAATCAGGAACCAAACAGTAGTATCAGATGCCCATAATAGTGGTCATACGTCATATACTACAAAATCGAATTTCTGGACAATAAATTGGATGTCCAATTTTGTGTCAGTATGAGTTTTTGCTTCTTGGATTGTTATTCTGCAAAAATTAGACGTCCAGCCAGATGTCTAGACTTCTTAAAAGGTGCTGGAGAGATGTCTAGACTTCTTAAAAGGTGCTGGAGAGTGGATTTTAGGTTTTCTAAAGAGGGTTTTGGTTCCTAAGTGTTTGGGAGAGGGATAGGGTGGATAAGAACATGGATAGTGCTATGTATATTTGGGTTTTGAGGCTAGGATGCCCTAATGGAGGTCGTTTTGGGTTTGGGAAGGCTATCCTAGGGTTTATAAGGGTAGGGATAAGGTTATCCTCAATCCTCTTATTTGGATCAATCTTCTTCTTCCTTTATTGCTTTATTCCACTATCTCCTACATCCTAGATCACTTTATTGCCTACAAATAGTAATAAAAACCTTTAAATTGCAGGATATCTCATCTTATTCTAAATAGACTAATGCAATGCTTGCTATGCAAGATATGAGTGCAATATTCACAAATTAAGCTTGGTTCAAACATTATTTAGGTTGATTAGGACCCATGATTGCTGTGCAATCATTTAGCTCCATGGAATTTCTTTTATTTTCTTTAAAAAAAATTACTAGACATAGGAGAAGGGAACTTAGGCATTAGGAGTTGTTAACTTTAGGAAATGATACTTTAGGACCTGAACACTTATAGCCTTCAAGTCTTCAAGATTAATCAGCTTATGTGCCCACTAAATTATGGACTTGTTCTCGAGTCCTCACCACATTAATTTTATTTTAATTTGGTTAATAAATTGGGGTGATAAGTGCACGACTTATCAACCTGCCCTCTAATTTGAGGGGACTTCAACTCTATAGCATCTACACACTATTTGCAATAACTCACTTTTTCATAGTTTTTACGGAAGTTAGGTAGTTAATGAACTTTCTAAGGTAGTATGGCTAACAAGTTGGCATTGGTAACAACCCATTGACTGATTGTCCAGATCCCAGCTACATGGCCATACTCATTCTAATGTTTTAGGTAATTCTTATATCAGGGAAGCCACCTACTCAAAGAAAGAAACAAATATATACTCAAACAATAATAATAATAATAATAATAATAAAATAGAAAATAAAAAGGAGAAAAAAATTAAAATAAAAAAATAAATAAGCCACACTTCACCACACGAGTATGGCTGGCAAGTTGTTGTGTGTAACAACCCATTGGCTGATTATCCTGAGCCCACCTCACAAAAATGAATAAATAATTCCCAAAACACTAGGGGAAGAAGCGGAGAAGTAGAATAAATCGAGGAGATATACATTAGGTTCGCCCTTGTGTTGACTACATAAAAGAATAAAAACATAGGGAGAAAGCTACTAGTTGAATAGATAAACCTTTACGTAGAAACTTTTAGGTGACCTAGGGTTGTAGAAACTTGAAGTCCATTGTAAATATTGCATAACATGCAAAATCATGCATTTAGGTCAAGTTGTATAAATTTTATAGCAATTGTCTCCTTTATGGTCAGGGATAGGGCGACTTTTAATCGGGGCCTTGGATCTATCCAACCGTACGGATCTGTCAGGGTGACGATTGGAGTTCAACGACTCCAAGTTTTCCCGGATCGGACATCTGTAGCACCAGATATAGAACGAGGAAGCCTAATGATCAAGGTCCAAGATGGTTCCAATCAGCACTTTAGACGAGAAATCCAACCGCACGGATGGGTTCGGATTGATGATCGCAGCCTAACGATGCGAGAATCGATCCAATCATACATTCGTGGTACCATCTGCAACACACAGAAGATGGATAGCCAAGATGGCACCATGTGGCACCATCCCAATCAACCAATCAACCCAAAGAACTGCCGCTGCATCTCCAAAGGATTTCCATCGCTTTATCCTAGCCGTTGGATCTTGATCCAATGGCCAGGAATGACTCTGATGCACCGCTCACATTATCTTAAGGCGTAAGGCACGTGCGATCTGGGCCATTGGATCTTGATCCAATGGCCGTGAGCTCACGTGCCTAAAACAAAAGTGTGACAAAGAAGGTGAGGTAGTGCAGTGATTACGTCACTCCTTCGTGAGTGCGAGGAATGTATTCGAAATGCAACAAGCCTCAAATCTGACGATGGTAGGTTAGCGGGCGTAATCCAGCCATCAGATGGTGATCGAGCTGGTGAGGGGCGGAGATGTGGCGTGCGGAGGAAACCTGGATCGCCACGTGCATGATGTCGTTCTTGCGCACGCCCGATCACATGTGGGCGCATGATTAAGCGTAGATGAAGGCACATGCGAGGAGTAATCGGAGCCATTCAATCTTGCGATCGGACAGCTAAGATTTCGAGAACGTGGGCATGTGTTTTGTGCCCACGATCAGACCTTTAGTGATGGATAAATCCATCACTAAAAACCTGATTTTAATGCTTTAAGCTAGAAATGACAATTTCACCCTCAATTCCTACAACTATAAAAAAAGACCCGACCTCCACTTCTTCTTCATCCCTTCCTTCACTTCTCTCCCTCTCCAAAACCCAAGGGAAGCTTGTCCCAGACCGGGGATGCTATTCTAAAACTAAATCCAATTTTCTCACCCATGTTCCAGAAGTGGATCCCGCGACAACGACGATGTGCTGCCTTGTTCCTGCTTCCTCCTGCTTCCTCCTTCTTCATCCCCCTTCTTCCCACTTTATCCTTCATCATCTAGGTGTTACTTCGTCTGACTCATCCTCAAAGCATTCATCGAGGAGGATAACATCTCTCTCCCTTTTCTTTAATCGCTTTCTAAAATAGAATTTTCTACTTTCTAGTTGTAATCATTTTTCGCTTTCTAGTTATAAAAGCATTCTAATTATATCAAGTGATTATTCTCTCTCTCTCTCTCTCTCTTCCTCTCTCTCTCTTTGTTGTTTATATCATTTCCATTGTAATTATTTCATTTTCAAATAAAAAGTCAAAAAAATATAAGCTGTGGATTTTAGATTGACATAGCCTCCCTATGTTCGACCTGGAATTCATAGAATTTTGGTATAAATTTACCTGTTGATAGCTTTCTTAACAAATTGAACTACAACGACAGGTTTTTCAAAAC
This sequence comes from Thalassia testudinum, assembly GCA_037157565.1. Lineage (NCBI taxonomy): Eukaryota > Viridiplantae > Streptophyta > Magnoliopsida > Alismatales > Hydrocharitaceae > Thalassia > Thalassia testudinum. Next base: position 91,460,722 of record JAZHRO010000014.1, on the reverse strand, counting down.
CAACTTCGATCGCATACTTTTCCATGCTCAACATTTTGGTGCCATTGCAGGGAGGTAACGATTTTAGATTTTCTCTCTGCATTTTGTGCACTTTGTTATTTTCTAACTTTATTTCTTGTCTATTGTTTTGCAGGAACATTCACATGGATTCTTCAAGTGGTAGATTAGAGTAATGTAAAATTGAAGACAACTGTAAGTGCTCCCCATTCTTCCCCCACCATAGATTGCATTTCACCACAATAATTCAAACTCAAATTAACCTAGGTGCTTGCATAAATCCAAGGGTTAGTTTAGTTTCTTAGATTTCTACTCACATTCATTTTACCCTCCTATATTACAAAATCTGCAGAAAGATATTTCTTGTAGGGTAAATCAACATGCACACTACATACACCCACATTCAAGGCACTTAACCTAATTGATTTTCATCTACTCATCTGGATTCTGATCTATGGAATCGGTACATGCAAATCAACATATAAAAGAGTGGAAATCAGTCTAGGTTAATCATTTCTTGTGCCTAACACAATGGTGTAATCTTGGCCAATTGTTTGAGTTGTTTGGGTCGCACCACTTAACCTAAAGTCAACTCACCAAGTAGCTTCCCCTTAGGGTTTTCAATTTAGGTTAATACCAGGTACTCCACTTTAATTTTGATTTTGAAAGGAAAGAGATCTTCACCTGTGCTTGAAAACCTGGTTTGCCTCAAAATTGATTGAATTAAACCTAATTCTAAACCCTAAAAGCTACTTAAGCAAGAATTAAACCTTAAAATCTACTCATCGCAAATAATCTTGCTTAAAAACCCTAGTTGTTCACACACTTGCACATACTCAATTGATCTTTAAGGGCACAACCCATCTTAAGAGCCCACCACATTCCATAAGCACTAAAATCCTAGGACTAAATAAAATCAAGTAGATGTTGGCCTTAAGGACTGATTCACTCTTTAGGGCCCAGTCTGAGATTGCTTATGATTAACCTACTTGTACTAATCAATCTGATGTCAAGCTAGGGGAGCAGCGTCAAATGACCATGGCTTGGGGGTACACTAGAAACTGGAGGCGTAAGCCGAAGGAAGAACCTTCTCCCCAGTCCCTCCTTCCAACTGGTTGGATTGATTGGACGCAAGTAGAGTAAATCGTCTATTATCTTAAAGCGGATTCTGAGAGTCTGTAGATCCTTAGGCTACCCCACTTGACAACAAGCTTGTTTTGTTGTGCTACAGGGTTCTTATCTGCAGTCCTTAGGATGTCTTCCTAGTTTATGCTAGGAAGAAGGTCATTGAATCCCAGATTGGAAGGACCACTAGAGTTTTCTAGGAGGCGTAGATTGGATTCCGGCCAAATTGATCCCATGGCCGATCAACAGCCTCCTCTGCATCAAAATCCATAGGAGGTATTTCAATGGTAGCTGGAACAAATGTGGAGAATGCAAGAATGGTTCCAGAGAATGCAGGGCGCTTAGCCCTTGAAGGACTTTTATGATCCTTCAAATTACAGGGAATGCCCCGGTGTCCAGATTCTTGCCGGAGATGCAGAAATTAAGCCCCAGTTGTTAAGCCTGATCAAACATTTCCATGGGCTTGGTTCTGAAGACCCATTTCAGCACTTGGAGGACTTAACCACTTTGGTCCAGACCACCAAGGCACGAAACGTGAATGAGGAATAGATGATCATGATGCTCTTCCCCTACTCTCTTAGGGATAAAGCTACTCATTGGTACAAGACTATAGGAAGGCTAATTGCAACTTGGAATGATTTGAAATTAGCTTTCCTGAAGAAATTCTTCCTTGTCGGACATACTAATGCTCTGAGACAGGCGATTACTACCTTCACCGAGCGGTCGGTGGAGTAGTTTCATGTTGCTTGGGAGTGATTCCAGGACTTATTGCGGAGGTGTCCACACCACGAGGTGCCGAAATGGCAGCTTATGCAGATCTTCTACCACGGGTTGACTAGGCAACTCAGAAATCATGTGGACGCTTCTTGCGAAGGCAATTTCCAGAACAAAGACGTAGATAGTGCGCACGATTTATTTAAGGAGATGAGTGGGAATTCGATCAACCATGCCACCATGGATACTTTTTACTGGTCCCAACAACCCAGATCGAATGTTAATGAAGTCCATGACTCTCATTCATTCGATATGGAATTGATTTGCAAGAAACCAGGTATGGTGGACTTGGTTACTAAAAGGATGGAGGAGTGGATGGATGGAAATTCAATGAACAATTCTCGATCCACTCAATACCAAAATTCAGGATTCCATTTGGTGCAAGCTCCATCTAGACAAGAGTTCGTGAATCAACATGATGTGACTCAACCTGAGTCAACATTATTCGGAACCCCACGGGTTCCAAACTGGGGCCTTTTATCCTAGTTTCTATGATCCCTCCCTTTCTTTCTCTCTATCATCACCTTATGAGGATGTCTATGCTGTATAGGAGAACGTTAGGTCCAACCCTTACTCCAATGCTTACAATGCAGGTTGGAGGAACCACCCTAACTTCTCTTGGAAAAACCTAGGGTAGCAGACCCAATTTCGACCCAGCAACTATGCTCCGCAAAGACCAATAGGTCTGTGCCATGTTTACACTTAGCTACCCCCGAATCAGGTCAATCAGCCATCTTGGAATGCCCGTCAACCTGTAGGGCAGGCTGATTTGAGCTGATAGATGGTAGAAATGCATGGATCTATGCTCCAGCTCATGCAGCAAATGAGAACTTCATTGGACAACTTGAAAACTGGGTTCATTACTAATTCTCGTCAACCCAGATCTTTGCCATCTCAACCCGTACCCAACCCACGTAATATCCAGAATCTGGTCAATCAAGCCCAAGGGTACAGGAATCGGAGGGACCTACACGCACATGCTTAGGTGGTTGAGCAGGGTCCTTCCACTTCTATTTCTTCTTCAAATCAAAGATTTTTGGCTAATGAAGCCCCACCAATCTTTCCTAACCCTCCCCAAGACCCAAACCTGTATGCATCTGCTAATTCTGTTACTTTGAGTAGTGGAAAACAAACTCAGGATCCACAACTGCACTGTTCTGATCTACCAAATCTTGGAAAGTCTAAGGAGGTAAAGGAGAACTCCAAAGAAGAAATCAAGGCTCAGGAACCTGATTATGAAGATTTGACTCATGTTCCTTTTCTTGAGGCCCTGATTAAACCTTGGAAGAAGCCTGTTAATGGTAACAAGGAGCTCTTGTATATATTCAAGAATGTCGAGATCAATATCTCGCTCCTTGACGCTATCAAACACATACTAGCTTATGCTAAATTTTTGAAGAATTTATGCACACAGGAGCATAAGTCGAGGGATTCTGTGTTGAGGAAGGTGGTACTCTACGAGCAGGCTAGTTCTGTTATTCTGCATCACCTTCCTTAGAAAAGGAGAGATCTAGGTGCTGCTTTGATTTCTTGTGTCATCAGAGATTACACTTTTGATGGAGCACTTCTAGATCGAGGTGCATCTATTAACCTAATTCCGACTTCACTTTACGAGAAGTTCAAATTTGGCCAACTTCGACCGACTTCAGTAATGCTGCAGTTAACGAATTGTTCGATCACAAATCAGCGAGGCGTTACTGAAGATGATATTGTTAAGGTTAAGGATTTCTATTTTCCTATAGATTTCCTTGTCCTTGACATGGATGTACCTGAAAATTTAAGGAACACGCCCATCATTCAGGGGCGTCCGTTCCTGGCTACCTCTAAGGACAATATCAACTATGAAAATGAAGTATGGAAATCACCTTTGGGGATCAGAAATTGAAATTGGATATTTTTAAGGTGATTAACAAATTCGAGGATTGTGGATTTATAGATGAACTTGAGGATGATAACTTGAATATTGAAACTTGTATGGTAGCTTCTACGATTTAAAGTTCTTCCTGTTCTAATGGATCTAACCTACAACCCTCTATGGCAAACTCACCACATTCTGAAGAGGTTATTGATTTTATTCACTTTCAACCTCTTCCGCTTGATGAATCTTCTTCAGCATCATCTTTACCCTCAATCCAAAACCCACCCCAGCTCGAAATGAAACCATTACCTGAGAATTTAAAATATCAATTTTTGGGACCTCAATTAACTGAGCAGGAGATTAAATCGATCAAGGTCCTAAAGGAACACAAGGAGGCAATTGGTTGGACCATTCATGACGTTAGGGGGTCGAGCCATCTTACTGCAATCAAAGAATATTTTTGTAAGATGGATCCCACCCTTCTTGCTAAATGCAGAGGAGATTAAACCCTAATATGAGAGAAGTGGTCAAGAAGGAAATTATCAAGTGGCTCGATGCAGGAATCATTTATCCGATCTGTGAAAGAACTTGGGTAAGTCCCATGCAAATTGTTCCCAAGAAAGTTGGGACTACTGGTGTGACTAACGAGAAAGGAGAATCTGTCACAACTTGTTCAGCTTCCTCTTGGATAGTTTGTATTGATTACAGGAAGCTCAACATAGCCATGAAAAAGGATCATTTTCCTTTGCCCTTTATTGATCAAATCCTTGAAAGACTAGCTAGGCAGAAGTACTTCTTTTTCCTAGATGGTTACTCATGATACAATCAAGTCCCTATCCATCCCGAGGGTCAGGAAAAAATGACTTTCAATTGTTCCTATGGAACCTTTGCTTTCCATAGGATGCCTTTCGGCTTATGCAATGCACCCGAGACTTTTCAAAGGTATATGCTAGCCATATTCTTTGACATGGTGGGAGAGTTTATGGAAGTCTTCATGGATGATTTCTTTATCTTTGGAGAATTGTTAGATTCTTATTTGGCTAATCTTGAAATGATTCTTAAAAGATGCTTCAAAACAAGACTAGTCCTTAGCTGGGAAAAGAGTCATTTCATGACACAAGAAGGCATCGTCTTGGGTCATGTAATCTCTTAACGGGGTATCAAAGTTGACAAAGCTAAGGTTGATGCTATCTTTAAACTTCCACCTCCCACATCTGTCAAAAAAATTCGATCATTTCTTGGTCATGTGGGAATCTATAGGAGGTTCATCAAGGACTTCTCTAAGGTTGCTTGCCCTATGAGAAACCTTCTTGCCAAAGATATGCCATTTGATTTAAACAAATCATGCCGTAAGGCATTTCATTTTCTTAAAATGGCAGTCACTTGTGCTCTAGTGTTGCAACCACCAGTTTGGATAGCGCCATTTGAGATCATGACCGATGCTATTGATTACGCTGTCAGGGCTATTTTGGGTTAGATGGTTGACAGGAAGCCCTCTGTCAGCTACTATGCTAGTAAAACTTTGGATGAGGCCCAGAAGAATTACACTGTTACTGAGAAGGAATTACTAGCTATAGTATTTGCTTTGGAGAAATTCAGGACTTATCTCTTAGGGTCTCACATCATCATATATACTGACAACTCGGCCTTGAGACATCTCTTGGCCAAAAAGGATTCCAAACCCTGGCTTATTCGATGTATTCTTCTACTTAAAGAATTTGATCTTGAAATCAAATATAAATCCGGGCGTAGAATGTTGTGGCAGATCATCTTTTGAGACTTTTGAGTGATTCTTCTCTTTCGGATATTTTAATTGTTGATACTTTTCTAGATGAGACTATACTTACAGTTTTAGGTGTCCAAACCCCATGGTTTTCTAACAATGTAAATTATTTAGCAGTTGGTCAAATCCCCCAAAATTGGACCAAGCAACAATGAGATAGACTTAAATCCGAGGCTAAATATTACTTTTGGGAGGACCCTAAATGGTATCGCATCGGCTTTGATCAAATTATTTACCGATGTGTTTCAGAGATTGAATTCAAAAGTATACTCGACTTCTACCATGCATCTACATGTGGTGGACATTTATTCAGGAAAAGGATGGCTGCAAAAATTTTGCAATCTAGATTCTTTTGGCTATCTTTATTCAAGGATGCCCAGGAATTCTTGAGGTCATGTTCCCAATACCAGGCACTTGGGAGCAAAACCAAGAGAGACATGATGCCCCTAAACTTGATTCTTCCCATCGAAATCTCCAACGTTTGGGGCATCGATTTCATGGGACCCTTCCTCCCTTCATTTGGACACTAGTACATTCTCGTCATTGTTGATTACGTGTCCAAGTGGATCGAGGCCATTCCTACCCGAACCAATGACCACAAGGTGATTAATTTCCTCAAGAAGAACATTTTTAGTCGGTTCGGGATTCCGAGGGCCACCATCAGCGATGGTGGTTCTCATTTCACTAATGCTCAGTTCCGTAATTTACTGGCAAAATATGGGGTAAAACATAGAATCTCCAGACCTTACCATCCCCAGACGAATGAATAGGCCGAGATCTCCAATCGAGAGATCAAGAATATTCTTTAGATGACGGTTAGGCCTAATCATAAAGGGTGGACTTAAAAGCTTGAGGATGCACTTTGGGCCTACTGTACGACGTACAAAACGCCTATTGGTATGTCACCATTTTGTCAGGTGTATGGAAAGGCATGTCATTTACCTGTAGAAATTGAACATAGGGCATTTTGGGCAATCAAGCAATGCAATCTGGATTTGAGTTTAGCCAAAAAGAGTAGGAAACTCCAACTATCTGAGTTGGAGGAGCTTAGAAATGATGCGTATGAGAATGCCAAGATCTACAAGGCTCGGACCAAAGCTCTTCATGACCAATTAATATCCTGCAAGAGCTTTGAGCCATAACAGAAGGTTTGGCTCTTTGATTCTCGACATAAGCTCTTTCCCAGCAAACTTAGGCTGAAATGGAATGACCCGTTCATCATTGATCTGATTTTTCCAAATGGGGTCATTCAGATTTCTGACCTAGAGACAGGTAATTCATTCAAAGTCAACGATCAATGTCTGAAGCCTTATTTTTACCCAGAACCCATCTTAAACACGGTTGCCCTCATCATGTTGTGATTTCTTTAGCTGGACTTCGCCTAGCTAATGGCAATAAACTCAGCAGTTGTATAGTCTGACTCAAAGCTGACCCGAGCATAATATTCAGGTGATATATTATACATTCTACCTTCCTTTCATGTCTTTTATTCTCAATGCTGACATTGCATCAGCTAGACATGGGGGGGTGGATTCATTTCTGAATCAATTTTTTAGCTTTGTGGAGTTCTTGTAAATTCTACTTATTTCCTTATATATATATATAATTTAAATTAGGAAAGAATACTTGGGCATTAGGACTTTCCAATCTTGGGAAATATTACAGTAGTATCTGAACACTAAGACCCTTCAGGTCTCTACGCTTAATTAGCCCAGGTATCCACTTAATTTTATTTCAATTTTATTAAATAAGTTTTGGTGATAAGTATACGACTTATCAACCTGCCCTCTGATTTGAGGGAACTTTAAGTCTATGTATCTACCCCCTATTTGCACTGACTTGTTGTTCGGCAGTTTTAACGGAAATTGGGTAGCTATTGAACCTTTTAGGGTGGTATGGCAGACAAGTTATCATGGGTAACAACCCATAGGTAGGTTGTCCACAGCCCAACCACTAGACCATTCTTTTCTTGCTTCCCTTAGGTAAATCTTAGACTAGGGAAGACACCTACTTAAAAAAAAAATGGAAAAAAAAGTTCAAAAAGAAAAGAAAGAGCGAAAAGAAAAAGAGAAAGAGAAAACAAAAGAAATAAGCCACACTTCACCGCATGAGTATGGCTGGCAAGTTATCGTAGGTAGTAGCCCATTGGTAGGTTGTCCAGAACCTAGCTCAAGAAATGCAAGTCAAATTCCTAAAACACTTAGGAAGAAGCAGAGAAGTAGAATAAGCCAGGGAGATACACACTGGATTCACCCTTATGTTGACCCCATAAAAAGAAAAAGTAGGGAGAAAGCTATCAGTCATATAGATACACCTTTAGGCAGAATTCTTTTTAAGGTCACCTAGGGGCGTAGAAACCCAAAGTCCGTTCTGATTGCCGATCAATGTGTCTATCACTTTCACAAAAAGATGCTTAGAACTTAGGGTTCTCATCAAGTATTGGGTGAGTTGAGTGGCCATAGAAAGCCACTCTGTAACCCTAAACTCAAAAATCCAAAAAAATTAGAAAAGAAAAAAAAGAGAAAAATAAATCCTTCTTTAAATAAGGCGAGGGGTTGAGAAGATATGCATTTTGGCAGATACTCGGTTGCTATTATGTCTTTGAAAGTTCAAGTCCTAAGTAAAAATTTCTTAATGTTGAAAATGACTTGTGCCTGAGTAATCCAACCTAATTCTTTTGTAAATAGCATGTAGTTTTTGCTAGGGACTAACAATGGATAGGCATGGGGGTGTGACGTCCATACATCTAAATAGCCAAAAATGTCTATTAATGCATGTTCTTAGTGTCATAGTAGCATCATGCATTGTGAATATTGCCTAACATGTATAATCATGCATTTAGGTCAAGTTGTATAAATTGTACAGTAGCTGTCTCCTTTTATGGATAGGGATAGGGTGACTTTTAATCAGGGCCTTGGATCAAAGATCCAACCGTATGGATCTGATCAAGGCGACGATTGGAGTTCAACGACTACAAGATCACCCTGATCGGACATCCATAGCACCAGCTATAGACTGAGGAAGCCTAAAGATCAAGGCCCAAGATGGTACCAATCCATATTTCAGATGACAAACTTGATTGCACAGATGGGTTCGGATCGATGATCGCAACCTAATGGCATGAAAATTGATCCAATCCGACATCCGTGGTACCATCTACAACACACAGAAGATGGACAACCAAGATAGTGCCACGTGGTGCCATCCCTACCGCCCAATCAGCCCTAGTAACCGTTGTTACATCTACAAAGGATTTCCATCGCTTTATCCTAGCTGTTGGATCTTGATTCAATAACCAAGAATGACTCTGATGCATCGCTCACACCACTTATGGCATAAGGCGTGTGCGATATGGAAGAAACAAAAGTGTGACAAAGGAGGTGATGCAACATAGTGGTTGCACTATTCTTTCGCAAGTGCGAGGCGTGCGTTCGAAATGCAGTGCACCTCAAATTAGATGTTGACGTGGGAGCGGCCACAATCCAGCTGTCAGGTGGTGATCCGGTGGGCGAGGGGCAGAGATGTGGCATGCGGGAGCCTTGGATCACCACATGCACGATGACGCACTTGTGCACGCCCGATCGCATGCGGGTACGTGGTTAAGTGCAAATGAAGGTGCGCGCAAGGAACAATCTGAGCCATCCGATCTAGCAATCGAATTGCTGAGATTTTGAGAACGTGGACGTGCATTTTGTGCGCGACAGAGGAGGAGGCATGCGCGGTAGGCTCATGTTGGCCACGATCAAACCTTTCGTGATAGATAAATCCGTCACTAAAGACCTGGTTTCAATGCTTTAAGCTTGAAATGACAATTTTGCCCTCAATTCCTATAACTATAAAAGGAGACCCGACCTCCACTTCATCCCTTCCATCACTTATCTCCCTCTCCAAAGCTTAAGAGAAGCTTGTCCCACACTGGAGATGCTATTCTAGAGCTAAATCCAATTTTCTCGCAACTATTCCGGAAGTGGATCCCATGAAGACGATGACGTGTTACCTCATTCTCTCTTCTTCCTACTTCGTCCTCCTTCTTCTCGCTCCATCCTCAGTCTTCCAAGCATCACTCCGTCCGGCTGATCCTCCAAGCATTCGTCAAGGAGGATAACATCTCTCTCTCTTCCTTTTAATCACTTTATAGAATAGAATTTTCTGCTTTATAGTTCTAATCATTTTTCGCTTTCTGCTTGTAAAAACATTCTGATTATATCAAGTGATTATTCTCTCTTTCTCTCTCTTTCTCTCTCTATATTCTTTATGTCAATTCCACTATAATCATTTCATTTTCAAATAAGAACACAATGAAATATAAATCATGGATTTTAGATCAACGTAGCCTCTTGTGTTCAACCCGAAATTCTAAGAATTTTGGTATAAATTTATCTGTTGATGGATTTCTTCATAAATCAAACTACAACGATGGATTTTTCAAAACCAACTTCGATCGCATAGTTTTCCTTGCTAAACACCAGGAGAGGAGATTTATTTTAGGGCCTCGGATTGACGATTTGACCATATGGACCTACTAAAGAAAATGATCAAAGTCCAACACCTCTGAAATTGCCTTGATTAGAGTCCTGTAGAATATTATGCGGTCCGAGGAAGATCAAAGGGCAAGGGACAAGGTGACACCAATCTGAACCACAAATCTGACGGCATAAATGGATCTAGATCGACGATTGTAGCCCAACAATGCGGAAATCGACCCAATTCGACGTCTGTGGAGCCACCTACAAAGAAAAAGAAGATGAACGGCCAGAATGGAGCCACGTGGTACCATCCCAGCCACGCAAATCCACCCTCAACAGTCACCCCTCGTCAAAGGCATTTCCACCATGAGATCCGGACCACTGGATCAGCATCCAACATCCCTAACCTCGCCACATTGTCTATCTCAAAACTCTCATCAGAGTAGCTGATGAGACACTCATCATGATCTCTAATTACCCCTAATTAACTAGTCTTCCTAGTTAATTAGCTAAGGTTATGAATATATAACGGTTAATTATAAAATAAGGGATATTTAGTCAAGGACCTTAAAATAAGTTAAAAATGAAATTTTATCATTCAATTAACATTATTAATAAAATAATTAATAATTGGACTCAAAATCCTATTAATCATTCCCTTAATTAATAAGTTAAGTAACTTAAACTTAATGTATACTAAAGATATAATAACTTAAGTGATTTTAGTTAATGTAATAAATTAATCTAAAAAGGTCAAAAATGTAAATTCAAGGTGTAAACATAATATTTACCTTATTTACTAACATATATAAAAAGTTGAAAAAGATCCAAATTAAAATAAACCTTCAAAACCTGAGTTTACATTTTGGTCCTTAAAATTCATTATAATCGGGTCCTTATTTCTCACAAAGGTCATTAAGTTTCATTTCATTTAAGTCCCTCTTCGTCTTCTTCTTCTTCTTCTTCTTCAGCCGAATGAACGGCTGGCGGCAGAGAGTCACCCCACCGCGCGATTACCGCCCTGCCGACATCATCCTTCTTTGTCCAAGCTCTTGCAGCTTGTGCTCACCACCTCCACTTCGTCCACCGGCTTGGATTAGCCAGGATCCTATTTTTCAGTGGGAGATAACCTCACCATCGTCGGAGACGACGATGGAGGTTAAGCTCCTCAAGCTCCTTCTTCGGCCAGACCCCGCCATTCTCTTCGTTGCCAAGTGCTATAAATACCCACTCACCCCTCGGATTTTACTTACGTTGGCTCCCTTCCCTCTTCCAACATTGCAGCTGACCCAATAGGCTATTCGTCCAAAACTCCAGTGACTTCCAATTCCACTTTCCGACTTCCTCCATTCATCTTAATCAGCCGAGGAGATCCGCCATGGTCTTCTACGTCTCTGACACAGGCGCCGACCAAAGGAACCCTCCGCTCCACCTCAAATCTGCTCACTGGAGATCTTTCTTCCACCCTCTGATTTCATCGTCTGCTATGAACCTTCGGTGAAACCCTATTGAGTCCTTCATCCAGGTAACAGTAGATTAGGAGTAGGAGTAGGAGTAGGCTAGCTTAGTTAGTTAGTTTGGGTAGTTAGATTAAAGTAATTTTAGAATTTTAGTTTCTTCTTCTCCGACTCTGGCAAGCTCCTTGAGCTTGTCAGAGCTTTAATCTTGTCTTTTTAATTCACTGTACACCTTCCTTTAACTTCCATGATCATTTCTAAATCACTTAATCACTAATTGAATCACCTAATCGCCTAATCAACATTTCACCTCCACCGACTACTATCACTGTCCATGGTGATAGTAATCGACCTAATTTCACCTCCACCGGGTTCTTCATCATCTATTCACCACTTATGAACCCTAATTGATACTATAATGCATATAAATACCACATATAAATTAAATGCCCAAATATAATTAAGTTCCTGAGCTCGCTGTCCATGGCGGCTCAGGAATAGTTCAAATCTTAAATGAAATATATATTTATGAATATAAACATCTGTTGACTTGTTTTAACTGCTCAATTGAGTGGTTAAACAACTCTTGAGGTTTAACCACTCAGATCCTTTAAGAAACAAACTCACTGTCAAATATTACATTTAAAGAGACAAATGAAGAATTAAATGCGATACTGAGGTTCCTTGCAACCTCAGCATCCTTTCTAAATCAAAAATGGTAAGTTTTGACAATCTGTACACAGATTACATATTTTCTGGACTCACTGGAGCTCTGGTGAGGTCCGGCGAGCTAAATTTGTGCTTCAACCTGTGAAACTTGCTGAGTGGCTCCAAAATGGTATAATGTGGATCACTGATTATTTTGAAGATGTTTAATTGGGATTTTAATGTATGGAGCTGTAGATTTGACTTCATCTTCTCCAACTCTGGCAGAGTTGGCGAAGTCTATAAGAGAGATATAAAAAGCATTGAAGGAACTCAGAAGTTCATTGCAATGCACTAAAGCTGTTTAAACCTTTAGAACACTGTAACGACCTCTGAATGGCTCTAACGAACTAACACCTTTTTAACCTCAGGCCGCGAGCCTGAAACCCTAGAAATGTTTGTCAGAACATCTACCTGAAGATCTGAATAAGTTCTGGGTGTTGAGAAGACTTTATTTGAGGCTTTAATTTCTTGGGAGAAGGCCTTGAACAGAAAGTGAATTTTTGTGCCTCTACAGTCAAACTGAGCCTGATAATGGAGTTCTGAGCTCGAATTGAGGTATTGAGGAGTGTAAACTATTTCTGAGAATTTGTTGAATGTTCTGAGAGAGAATAAAGTGAGCTCTGATGATTTATTTTGTGAGAATTTGGATCCTGTCAATTTGGGTTACTTTCGAACCCAAACCAACAACAGTGCCATTTTTTTTGAAATATAAACTTGAATCCTGCCCAGATGAGTTAATTACAACCCTGAGAATTAGTTTCAATCAGTTAGAAACATTCTTTTGTGTCTGTTGCATATATCAAAGTCTGAAATTCAAACTTTGAAGCTTTCAGAGAAGCTTCAAACTTTTGTACGCTGTCTGAAGGTCTTAAGAGCTTAAAGACTGCTCTAACATATGTGGAATCACAAGTTGAACTTGTACAAACCTTTAAATAAGAAAGAAAAGTCCATCTGAGGTCTCTGTGACATTAAAATCATTTCCAGGCATTAAATAACCTATAGGAACCCCTGATTTTACTTTTTAAATTGAAGAGGAAAACATCTTCAAAACCTTAAATTGACCATGCAATTGCGTAGATCTATCTTAGAGCTTTCTAACAAACTTGAAATCACTGGATTTGGAGCTCTGGGTAGAAAGTTATGATCATTTGATGTTGGGTCTCGAACGGGTTATTTTAGTCCCACATTGCTAGTTTCTGAGCGCGCGCATAGTAATGAAAGCAATTTGTTGTATGCCCTCTTCAGTCGTCAGCGCTCGGCGCACCGATTACCGATCTGATCCAATCTGAGCATGTGCATGTGTGCGTATGTGCGGGCTTGTGTGCCTGCGGGTGTGCATCCTTGGGGCATGAGCGAATGTGCCCTGGGAGGGCGAGAGGCCTGGGAGGCCGAGTTGAGCCGAATTATCTCAAGACTATGAACTGATATGAAATAAATCGAAAATGAACCTAATTGAGATTAGGCGAGGACCGAGTAGGGTCTGGTCCCACTTTGGTCTCAGGGTGCTGTGTATCCTCGAAAGGACCTTGCCGCAAATAAAATAAATTTTGGTTAAAAAGATAAAAAAAACCCAGCTCAGCCGAAAGTATAAGGGAATTGAAAGAGAAGTGTTGAAGCTGAAGGCTAGGTAAATAATGGAGCACAAGCACTAAGGAAGGAAAAGAGATTAAGGAACAAAAGGAGAAGACTAAGTGAAGAAAAGAAGGTAGGAGAAGACAGGAACAGAAGAAAGGTAGGAAAGAACTCGAGAGAGGATAAAGATATAGGAAAAGAAGAGAGAAAAGGAGAAGATGAGAGGCTGAAGAAAATAAATGAAGAAAATCTTTTCTTGCATCATTTTTAATTACTTTTTGAATTTGTTTTAATTGTAAAAAGGCATGTTTTAATAGAATAACTTTTAATTGCCTTAATTCCTTTTGAAATAAAATTGGAAAACAAACATCATTTTAAGTAAATATGTTTTTCATATGGAATTTTGTATATTCTTTATAGTTTAAATATTTTGGAAAAATTCATGTTTTAAAAAAATCAACCTAGCTATACCTCCTGAACTTTTAGAGAGATAAAAGAAAATTGATGAATTTGGAAAATTATTATACCTCCCATTGAATGACCTGGACTCAACCAATAAAAATTTCTAAAATGTTAGGTTAATTCGACCCTATACTACACAACTGACACAATTTCGAGTTAACCTAAGTAACTTCTACTCTTAATTAAGTGAAATTAACTTAACTACTGAGTTGAGTGAAAGCACGCTACCATTTTAATGGCGCCATTGCCGGGGAGGTAATATTTTGAATCATTAATGAAAATATTCCCAGGCATTACTTCGTCTAACAACCATTTTAATGGCACCATTGCTGGGAGGTAATCTCTTAATTCACTAAAATTTAAAAGGATTAATTGTTTAATTACAAGGTATTTTGTAAATATATTTTTGTTTTTACTAACTTTTGTTCAAATTAGTGTGTTTTGTTTTTTTTTATTTTTTTATTTTTGTTTTCTGTCTTCTTTTCGGGCTTACCTTTGTGGGTGATCTCAGGAGAAGGCAAGAATCAGTTTTTACTATTTTTATTTTTGTAAGTATTTCTTAATCTTTTGTTTTGTTGCATTTAAAAAAATAAAAAAATAAAAAAATACATCTTTATCTGACTAGCAGCAGCATATACATAGGCATACACTCTTAGGAGTGCATTATTCTGCTAGTATTAGAGCAATCTGACTTGGGAATTTTTAAATTATTTTTCTCACATCAGCGGAAAAACACGAGAAAACCTGTGTAGATCCCTGTCCTCTGAGATTTAAAAAGACCATATATTTTTGTTTGAAAATATATAAAAAGAGGCCATTGTAGTTTTAATTGATATATTTTTTTGAAAAAAATTAACTAAAAAGAGGAAGTAAAATTGGTGACTTAAATCTATTTGCAGAATGCATGTGGGTTTTTATATCGCTATCGTCTGTTGCATGCTATTGCACACATAGCGCGATCACTAGGTCACACGAGTCTATTTTTCTATCTCTCCTCTTTGCACCTCTTAGGGCTTTGGCCGAAGATCAACAAGTCTGTCTCATTACTAGAGCCCTGGGGAGCCAGTAGTGAGCGGTCTAGATCCTAGACCTTAGACCTTTGAGCTTTAAGGTACGCACCTGCGTAGTCAAGAATTAGGATGCATATTTTGATACTGTTACTCTATTTGTTTGCGTCAAATTATTTTGCGTACCTTAGGAATTTCTTCTTTCCTTTGAAAGAAGAGTAAAACCCACGTCTTTTGTGTTGTTTTGTGGGTTTTTTGTGCTGTTATTTTCTTATCGGTGGTGTGTGTGTGCATTTGCATATTATTTTCCGTTTATGGACGGGAGGCGATCCTTGCATCCGCCTCTTGCACCATCGTTGACAGGTGATCCTAGGCCGGTTGCAGATAAGCAACCAATGGTTTTCCCATCTGATCCATCTACTTCTATGGATTAAATGCAAAATCTTAATCCTGAGATCCCTTCTTCTGGTCAAGGGGAGATGCTGCCTTTTGATGTTCATGAGGCGCTCCAGAACCAGAGCCTTAGGATGCTAGAGCAAACAAGACAAATCAATTTATTAACAGCAGCCTTAAATTATTTACAGACTCTTCAAACCCGTTCTTCACCTCGACTAGAGGCGGGTTTTGAAAATCTTGATTTACCAATCAGTCATCCAAGGCCTTTACTTAGACGTTATTATATCCCATCCAATGCACAAGTAGGGCCTAATGTTAGGATTCCAATTGGGGAGAATGATCCAGAATTAAAGCCAAATATTATAGGTTTAATCCCTCACTTTCACGGATTTGCATCCGAGGATCCATTTCAACATATTGAAGATCTTAAAAATCTATCTCAAACTCTTGGTCCTCAAAATCAAAATAGGGAAATCCTACTAATGAGAATGTTCCCTTTTAGCCTTAAAGATAAAGTAGCTTATTGGCATAGAACTATAGCAAGACCAATCTCAACTTGGGCTAAACTTGAATCCACATTTTTAAAGAAATTCTTTCCTATTGGTCGAACCAATGCTTTAAGGCGATCTATTACTACTTTCAATCAAAATCAAGGAGAACAAATTCATGAAGCATGGGAACGTTTTCATGAATTGCAAAGGAAATGCCCACATCATGACATCCCTCGTTGGCAACTCATGCATATATTTTATTATGATTTATAAGAGGGCATTCACAATCTAGTCGATACCTCTTGTGGAGGGAATTTTCTAAATCACGACGCAGAATCCGCTTCAGAATTATTTGAAGGGATGGCGGAAACTTAATCAATAATGCATCAATGTCTCAATTTTCGCGAGGAGTGAATACGAATCATCAAAATCTGCATAAGGGCATTCACGAGATCGGTAATCCATCCAGTTCAAAGGATTTAGAGATTATTGCAGAAAAACTAGACAAAGTTGATATCGTAGCAAAGCATCTCGATGAGGTTAGAAACACAATGAAAACTCTTACGCCTCTACTTGCTATGAATCCTGCGTATTCACCTATTTTGCAAATTCCCATTCGGAGGGAATTTGTGAATAATCTGGATTCTAGAGATCCATCTTCCTTGGGTTTTCTATCTACACCAACCCAAAGGGGGACCCTTGTCCCACAATCTTACCCACCCTTTTCCCCACCCTTAACTGTTGCAGAAAACACGCCATATCTTTTAGGTTTACACGCCATCCAGGAAAATATTCCAAGATCAAACCTTTATTCAAATACCTATAATCCTGGATGAAGAAGCCACCCAAATTTTTCTTGGGCTGATCTAAATCAAAATCAAAGACCAAATTATCCGAATTAGACCCATTTTAACCCACCTCCATTGCCCCCTCAGCAATCAAATTTAGGGCCTAGCCCGATGAGTATGCAGAATTACTTTAGGCCTATTAGAGATACACAGCTAGACTAGATTTTAAGAGCTGTGTCAGAGAGTTAGCGACAAAATGATGAAGCTCTTGCTGAGATCCATAGGCAATGTAAGGTAGAATTTGCTAATTTATGAAATCAAATCATGCTTTTGGCTGAATCTCTTCAGCTAGGTACTCTTCCACCTCAGCCAATTCCAAATCCTAGGAATCTGCCAAATCCTAAGCAAAATCAAGGCCAAGTCAATTTCATTAATCATGCCTTTGATTCTAATCATAACCCGCCCTCTGTATTACCTGAAAATAACCCATCAAACCCGCATCACCAACCCATTTTGTGTCAAAATGACCCACCTATTATTGAGAACCAAAACTGATTTTGCTGATCTTTTGAACTTGGTGGAATCATCTTTTAAATTGCCTCAATCTTTGACATTTTACATCTCAACCTAAATCAGATCTAATCTTCACATGATTTTCACTCTGATCTTTTTGAAATTTTCATGAGAATCTGATTCTAGGATCTGCGAGATTTATTCTAGGCAATTTCAGGACGAGTTTTGATTGGGTGTTTTTAATCTGTTTCCTATTTTCTTTGATCTAATTCTTTCATAACTCCTCTACTTTTTATCGTATACCTATTCTTTTTAGGAGTTCTTTACCAGGGTTTACGCCTAGCTGAAGGCGTAAAACTTAGCACTTGTATATAGTTGTTTCCTGTTTTTACCTTTTTTGATTTTATACACTTACTTTAAAATTTCACTTCATATAGTATTGATTACCTTTATTTAGTCCAACTGACCACTCTGACCTTTGGTCAGACTTGAAATCATCTGCACTAAGCTTTTTAATCTCCTCTATTCGACTCCTTCCATCACCTTATACTAAATGAAGTGTAATATCTTTTCACCCTTCTTACAATGAGGACATTGTAAAATTTTGGCTTGGGGAGTGTTGAAGTGAAATTTTCACTTTAAGTGTGGGTTAAAAAATAAAAACACATAAAAATTAAATATCCACGAAATTTAAAAAAATAAAAACTCCAAAAATGGTAAAAATTTTAAAAAATAAAAAATTTCAGAAAAATTTGAAAATTTTTTTAAAAATTCATAAAAAAATTTGAAAATCTTATATACATAAAAAATAAAAATATATAAATACAAAAATTTGAAAATAAAATTCATAAAAATAACAAAAGGGGTATATTCATTATTAATAAAGAAGAAAAGAAGAAGAAAAAAAAATATATATATAATAATTAAGGCCTTAATTTTCTTTTAGGATAGAAGTTTAAAATGTATATAGAATATATTTAGAGTATTTAAGAGCATTCAATTCTTAATTAGATTTTACTTAAACATTTTGTAAAAACACACTTTTGTGCAAAAAGTTTTAAAATAAGATTTTATTTGAATTAGGAATCTTTCAAATTTTTTAAGATTTATTTTTCTATTCTTACTTGAATTAAGAAACTAAGTGTGTTAAGATTTAAACTTAAGTTTTGGAATTGAATTATAACTTTTTAATCAATTAGATTAAGTAATCCTTTTGCTTTTTGGAAATTTGATTTTATCATAAAGTTAAGTAAAAGGCCAGATATTCGGAGTTAATTAAATAAAGAGTTGGTAGAATTTTAGTTTACAAAAGTTACAAGCTAGAGATAAATAACTAGACTTGGTAAATTTTGTCTTGACGGATCCTATAGGAGGAAACTAAGAATTTGAAGAACCTGATAGTAATGGGCTTTGTTGTCCAAGCTCTGGTTTGAGAGCTAAGTAACCTAAACATCTAAATTCACTCACATAGAATTGTCTTGTTGACATCTGAGACCGTGAAAACACAGAGGTTAGGAGATCAATTCTGAATCCTCTTTACTCCAAGGATTTCCACGGGGCGGTTCGTGGAAGGGTGAAGGATGTGCCACTCACCTAGAAAAAGGATTTGGAGAATAATGTTAGTAAGAAAAATGAGAAGAGGGAAAAGAAAAAAAAAGAAAAAGAAAGCTAAATAAAACACCCTGCAGTTAAGTGCCTTATTAAAAAATGGGTACTTATGCAGTTTTTCCATAATAAATAAAAGCATCTCGTTACAAATGGATGCTACCCTTCCTTCCATCAAATAAAAAGAACACCTCGCTACAAATGGGTGTTTTAACCTATAGAAAAAGTGAAAAAAATTATGGAGAAAAAAATATTAGGAATAGGAGACCCAGTGGTCCACCGGGGAGATATACACAAAAAGTGTTGACCTCGAGATAGAAGACTAGCGAGGAAAAAGCAACCAAACCTGAGTAAGGCCAAGCAAAAGGCTTGAATTGGAATAATTGGGATTGGAAAATGTTGTCTTAAGATATAGATTTTTGCAACTTTGGATGTCTTTAGGATAATTCTCTTCACTAAGCACAGATGTTTTAAAATCATAGCTACTGAACCTTTGTATTGGGCAATGAAGCCTAAGAAATTGGGTTTTGAAGATTTTAAGTTGAGACCTAAAGGAGAAGAATTGACAGAATCCTAGGTCTAGAAGTTAATCTTTAGTGTTGTAGGTTAGTAAATTAGAGTTTTACTACTCTAAGTTTGATTAATAATGATTATCTGGTTAATTTGCTTAAACTTATATTGATAAAAGTCAAATATCATAAACAAGGGATTAACTTAAATCTATTTGAGTTTTTGAGTTAAAATTTAATTCTCAATTCTTAACTTTTATATTTCTTAAAACACTTTGTATTTTAATTTGAGTTAAGAATAGTTGCAAAGATTAAGAAATTTTTGAAGAATTCTAATTCAGAGTAAAATTCTTATTTACAAATTGTTTTAAGTGTGTTTTGAAAATGTTATAAGTATAAGCCTAAGTAAGAAAATTTTCACATATGCTCTATACTTTAATCATTTATATTTAACCTTAAAAATTTCTGACCTAAGCTTCCTCTACATAGTTACTATTTATAATAATTTAAACCCAAGCGCTTTAAATCATCATAGTCTTAGTTAATTTTGCTAGGCACTAGCAAAACTTTGGCTTGGGGGTATGATGAGACACTCATCATGATTTCTAATTACCCCTAATTAACTAGTCATCTTAGTTAATTAGCTAAGGTTATGAATATATAAGGGTTAATTATAAAATAAGGGATATTTAGTCAAGGACCTTAAAATAAGTTAAAAATGACATTTTATCATTCAATTAACATTATTAACAACATAGTTAATAATTGGACTCGAAATCCTATTAATCATTCCCTTAATTAATAAGTTAAGTAACTTAAACTTAATGTATACCTAAGTATATAATAACTTAAGTGATTTTACTTAATATAATAAACTAATCTAAAAAGGTCAAAAATGTAAATTCAAGTTGTAAACATAATATTTACCATATTTACTAACATATATAAAAAGTTGAAAAAGATCTAAATTAAAATAAACCTTGAAAACCTGTGTTTACATTTTGGTCCTTAAAATTTAATACAATCAGGTCCTTCTTTCTCACAAAGGTCCATAAGTTTTATTTCATTTATGTCCCTCTTCGTCTTCTTCTTCTTCTTCTTTAGTCGAATGAACGGCTGGCGGCAGAGAGTTACCCCACCGTGCGATTACCACCCTGCCGACATCATCCTTCTTTGTCCAAGCTCTTGCAGCTTGCGCTCACCACCTCCACTTCATCCACCGGTTTGGATTAACCGGGAATCCTATTTTTTAGTGGGAGATAACCTCACCATCGTTAGAGACGACGATGGAGGTTAAGCTCCTCAAGCTCCTTCTTCGGCCAGACCCCGCCATTCACTTCACCGCCAAGTGATATAAATACCCCCTCACCCCTCGGATTTTACTTAAGTTGGCTCCCTTCCCTCTTCTAACACTGCAGCCGAACCAATAGGCTATTCGTCCAAAACTCCGGTGACTTCCCATTCCACTTTCTGACTTCCTCCGTTCATCTTAATCAGCTGAGGAGATCCGCCGTGGTCTTCCGTGTCTCTGACACAGGCACCGACCAAAGGAACCCTCCGCTCCACCTCAAATCCGCTCGTCGGAGATCTTTCTTCCACCCTCTGATTTCATCGTTCGCTATGAACCTTCGGTGGAACCCTATTGATCCCTTCATCCAGGTAACAGTAGATTAGGAGTAGGAGTAGGAGTAGGCTAGCTTAGTTTGTTAGTTTAGGTAGTTAGATTAGAGTAATTTTAGAATTTTAGTTTCAACTTCTCCGACTCCGACGAGCTCTTGAGCTCGCTAGAGCTTTAACCTTGTCTTTTTAATTGACTGTACACCTTCCTTTAACTTCCACTATCATTTCTAAATCACTTAATCACTAATTGAATCACCAAGTTGCCTAATTCACATTTCACCTCCATCGACTACTATCACTGTCCATGGTGACAGTAATCGACTTAATTTCACCTCCACTGGGTACTTTATCATCTATTCATCACTTATGAACAATAATTGACACTATAATGCACATAAATACCACATATAAATTAGATAACCTAAATATAATTAAGTTCCTGAGCTCGCTGTCCATGGCGGCTCAGGAACAATTCAAATCTTAAATTAAATACATATTTACGAATATAAACATCTGTTGACTTGTTTTAATTGCTCAATCGAGTGGTAAAACAACTCTTGTGCTTTAACCACTTAGATCCTTTAAGAAACAAACTCACTGTCAAATATTACATTTAAAGAGATAAATGAAGAATTAAATGTGATACTGAGGTTCCTTGCAACCTCAAGATCCTTTCTAAATAAAAAATGGTAAGTTTTAACAATCTGTACACAGATTACATATTTTCTGGACTCAGCGGAGCTCCGGCGAGCTCTGGCGAGCGAAATTTGTGCTTCAGCCTATGAAACATGTTGAGTAGCTCTAGAATGGTATAATGTGGATCACTGATTGTTTTAAGGATGTTGAATTGAGATTTTAATGTATGGAGCTATAGATTTGACTTCATCTTCTCCAACTCCGGCAGAGTTGGAGAAGTCTATTAGAGAGATCTAAAAAGCATTGAAGGAACTCAGAAGTTCAGTGCAATGCACTAAAGCTGTTTAAACCTTTAGAACACTGTAACATCCTTCGAATGGTTCTAATGAACACACACCTTTTCAACCTCAGGCGGCGAGCCTGAAATCCAAGAAATGTTGGTCAGAACATCTACCTGAAGATCTGAATAAGTTCTGGGTATTGAGAAGACTTTATTCGAGGCTTTAATTTCTTGGGAGAAGGCTTTGAACAGAAAGTCAATTTTTGTGCCTCTACAGTCAAACTAAGTTGGATAATGGAGTTCTGAGCTTGAAATGAGGTATTGAGGAGTGTAAACTATTTCTGATAATTTTTTGAATGGTCTGAGAGAGAATAAAGTGAGTTTTGATGATTTATTTAGTGAGAATTTGAATCCAGTCAATTTGGGTTACTTTCGAACCCAAACCAACAACAGTGCCATTTTTTTTGAAATATAAACTTGAATCCTACCCAGATGAGTTAATTACAACCCTTAGAATTAGTTTACATCAATTAGAAACATTCTTTTGTCTCTGTTGCATATATCAAAGTCTGAAATTCAAACTCTGAAGCTTTCAGAGAAGCTTCAAGCTTTTGTACACTGTCTGAAGGTCTTAAGAGCCTAAAGACTACTCTAACAGTTGCGGAGTAACATGTCGAACTTGTATAGACCTTTAAATAAGAAAGAAAAGTCCATCTGAGGACTCTATGACATTAAAACATTTCCAAGCATTAATTAACCCATAGGAACCCCTGATTTTACTTTTTAAATTGAAGAGGAAAACAACTTCAAAACCTTAAATTGACCCTGCAATTGCATAGATCTATCTTAAAGCTTTCTAACAAACTTGGAATCACTCGATTTGGAGCTCTAGGTAGAAAGTTATGATCATTTGAAGTTTGGTTTGAAAGGGGTCATGTTAGTCCCACATCGCTAGTTTTTGAGTGCGCACATGATAATAAAAGCAATTTGTTGTATGCCCTCTTCAGTCGTCAGCGCTCAGTGCACTGGTTACTGATCTGATCCTATCTGAGCAGGTGCATGTGTGTGTGTGTGCGGGCTTGTGTGCCTGCAGGTGTGCGCACTTGGGGCGTGAGCGAATGTGCCCTGGGAGGGCGAGAGCCCTGGAAGGCCGGGTTGAGCCGAATTGGCTCGAGACTATGAACCGATATGAAATAAACCGAAACGAACCTAGTTGAGATTAGGCGAGGATCGAGTAGGATCTGGTCCCACACTGGTCTCAGGGTGCTGTGCATCCTAGAAAGGACCTCGCCGCAAAGTAAATAAATTTTGGTTAAAAAAATAAAAGAAACCTGGTTCAGCTGAAATTGCAAGGGAATTGAAAAAGAAGTGTTGAAGCTGAAGGCTACGTAAACAAAGGAGCACAAGCACTAAGGAAGGAAAAGAGATTAAGGAATAAAAGGAGAAGACTAAGGGAAGAAAAGAAGGTAAGAGAATACAGGAACAACGGAAGAAAGGTAAGAAAGAACTCGAGAGGGAATAAATATAAAGGAAAAGAAGAGAAAGTAAAGGAGAAGAAGATGAGAGGCAGAAGAAAGAAAATGAAGGAAATCTTTTCTTGCATCATTTTTAATTACTTTTTGAATTTGTTTTAATTGTAAAAAGGCATGTTTTAATAGAATAACTTTTAATTGCCTTAATTTCTTTTGAAATAAAATTGGAAAACAAACATCATTTTAAGTAAATATGTTTTTCATATGGAATTTTGTATATTCTTTATAGTTTAAATATTTTGGCAACATTCATGTTTTAAAAAAATCAACCTAGTTATACCTCCTGAACTTATAGAGAAATAAAAGAAAATTGGTAAATTTGGAAAATTATTATACCTTGCAGTGAATGACCTGGACTCAATCAGTAAAATTTTCTAAAATGTTAGGTTAATTCGACCCTATACTACACAACCGACACAATTTCGAGTTAACCTAAGTGACTTCTTCTACTCTTAATTAAGTGAAATTAACTTAATTACAGAGTTGAGTGAAAGCATGTTACAATTGTCAATCTCAAAACTCTCATTAGAGTAGCCTTAACCTTAGCCATTCGATTTCCATCCAATGGCTGATATCAACTCCCCACCATGCAAACAAAAACATCCTCTCGACACAAAAGTGCTCGCAGCACATTAATCGCGAGAGGCATCCACAACCCATGAACGCGAGTTTGTAACCCACGGCCATCTCCAATTTTCTGCATTGGGCATGAGTGCTAAATCACTCACTTGATCTCCATCTTATGGTCCCAGAGCTCACACATGGCATATCCTTGCAGATCGGATGAGTGTGGCGTGTGCACGCGATTGATAACGTGTGAATGCATGCCTGATTCGACCTACGTTTGAGGCGTGATCATTGCGCATTCTTGGCCATCCGATGTGAGGTCGATGGCTAGGATTCATCGATCGTGCTTGGTAGCTATTGATGCATGAGTGCCTGCGTGGGTGCGTGAGCTGAGCCATTAGCAATGCTTGCGGCGGATCTTCAACGATGGCTTTGATGTTACTAAATGTCCCATCCATGAATGTCTTCTCTCCGCCACTATAAAAGGATCCCTAACCCAACCATTTCTCTTCATCTCTTCCTTTCTCTCCCTCAAGGCTCCAGAGAGAGCTTGTCCTAAGCTTGGGATGCTCATTTAGAGTAGAAAATCAAGTATTTTTCCCGCTACTCACCTCCTCTGCGGGGAATCCTGTGGCCGTCAACTCATGACCTTCGGGAAATAGATCCTCACTGTGATGCCATCCTACGTCATCCTCCTTCCTTCGAGCGTCTCTCTTCTTTATCCAACTTCTCACCACTTTCGTCCGAGGCGTCGTCAAAGCGAGTCTTCTTGCAAGCGACCATTGAGGGGGATTCTTCTCACCTCTCTCTATCTTTTTTCTTTCTAGTGTAGTTTTCCGCTTTCTTATCGGTAGCAAACTCTTTGAGATATATATTGATGCTCTCTCTCTATGTCTTATTTTGCAAGTAGATTAGTTAGATTTCATCTATCTGATCTCTTGCTGTATAATATATCAAAAAAATTGCAAAAGATAAAAACAACAAAAAGAAATAAAATTGAAGCACTATTTTCAAGAAACCAAACGTTCGCTTCCCTGTGTTCGACCCAATGCTCACATCGAGTTTCAGTATAAATTTTATCTACTAGCAATATTTTGCGACTACGACAATCGGTTCTTTGAAACCCTGATTTTTCATTGTGAAAATACTCTCACCAGTCTCTGGGTTGGTATTTAAATGTTCTCCCTGCAAGATGGTCTAGCTTATTGCTAGAGTTTTTGTTGGTAAGGCTATCTTCAGATTATAGGTGCTGGTGGTTAAGTGTGGGTTATTAGGGTTGAGTGGCAAAAGTAAGTGTGGTGTTGTTTCCACCGTAAGAAAAATTTGGGTGTTGAGCCCAACCCAGGTAATATGTTTCGGAATACGGGTTGTTATGCCCATATCTCTACACAACATTTACATCTTCAGAGGTTGAAGGTCTAATTGATGCGGTATCATTGATTGAATACGCATCATACTTAGAGATTTGTGCATAACTCTGCTCAATTAGGACTAACTCTAAGTTGTTCACAGGCTCCTGAAAAGATATATCTCTTGAAGAAGTAGATGTAGATGATCAAGTGGGGTTTTAAGCCAGCACCATAGAATTGGATGGTTGAGCTTGAGAGAAAATGGAGGGTGAAGATGTAACTCCTTTAGTTGGGGTAGATCGGCTCTAAATCATTTGTCCAATTTCTTGTAAAGTAGGTCAACCTTGTCCAACTTTCAGGTGATGAGGTTCATATAAGCTTTCATAGATTCAAGGTGAATCTCATGAGCAGTGGCCATAAGATGAGAGGACTTGTTGAACTGACTCATGGAAGCAGCATTTTGGGACATTTCTACCAAGGCCTCGAAGAGTTTGAAAGTACTCTCCTCATCTTTAGTGAGAAAATTCTCACCACTTGAGTCATCTGCAAGATACCTATGGGTGTCATCGAAGCCATGGTAAAAGATTTGTGCTAAGTGCCATTTGGGGACATCATGTTGTGGGCATTTCCTTAATAAATCTTGAAATCTTTTCCAAGCATCATGTAGTCTCTCTCCCAGTGTTTGGGTAAAGGTGGTGATGGCACACCTTATGGTGTTGGTTCGACTAATTGGGAAGAATTTCTGTAAGAAATCAGATCAGAGTTCCTCTGAAGTGTTGATTGGTCATCTTATGGTCATAATCTTGTATGAAGCCTTATCCCTTAAAGAAAAGGGAAAGAACTTCATGAGGACTACGTGAAGATCCACATCACAGGGCAGATTGTTTTAGCAATACACCCCAGGTCTTCCAGGTGTTGGAATGGGTCCTCGTAAGAGTTCCCTTAAACTCGCAGTGCTTGGTTTAGGCTGGGGCTTCTACTTTTTTGGCCTATTTAGGTCCTCAAGGAAAGAAATGGGGATCTCTTGGTCCATTGAGTTGATTTCAGGTTCCTTAGCAATTCAACTATACCATGACCTTTAGGGATCGAGTCAGAGGTCCAAGCAAGGCCCTGGGTAGTCTTCCCACTTCTTTGGGTGATTGAGTTAGCAGTAGCAAGTGGGTATTGATTTGGATCTTAAGATGAACTAGGCACAAAATACATATCTTATCGAGGAGTTTGATTGCCTTTACATCCAAGATTAGCCAAATATGGAGGAAGATTAAAACCTGATGGAATCAAGGGAGCATATTGAATTAAATGACCTTGGTTTTGCGGCTCCTGATTTTGATTAAACAATAGAGGGAAAGTTCCTCTATTAGGTGCATTTCTAGGATTTAGGATAGGTTGTGAAGGTATGGCACCAATGGGTGTATCATTAGGTTTAGACCCTAACTGATTCTTCAGATCCTTGATGGGATGAGTCAGCTATTGCATAGCTTGCAACATATAAGTGTTTGCGTCCATTAGTTGCTGGTTCTGATTTAGGATAACCAATTTAGTTTGGTCAGGTTGGTTAGGTGGCAAGGGTTGATAGGTCTGACATTGGTTATAAGTATTTAGCAAACTAGGGTTCATTTGGTAGGGTCTAGGTTGTAAAATCTATTGGTTCTCTCAAGCTTGGCTTCTTTAAGAGAAATTCGGGTGGTTTCTACAAGCAGGATTATAGGAGTTGGAGAAAGGATTATTTCTGTTGTTCCCTTGGATAGCAGACACATCGTCATCTCTAGGTGATGATGTGGAATCAAGATAACAAGGATCAAGGGTCACTACTTGGGTACCGTTAAAAGGCCCTAGGTCATCTGGCATTCATCTTGAGCCATGTGCAGCTTATCCACAAACTCCCTCCCTAAGGGAGCTTGGAAAGCAGGTGATGGTAGGGATGCTCCTTTCCTATTTTGGTTCATCAGTTCAATCAGTTTCTTAGATACAACCTCAACTTTGTCCAATTTTTCACAAACCAGATTCATATCCACATTACTTGAATTTCCTTGGACCTCATAAATTCCACTTTTAGATTTCATGGATTTCCCATAAGTTTCCATGGAGGCATTATTCAGGGAATTTGCACTTATGATTTCAGCTAATTCAAAAGCACTGATAAAGTTGCCTCCACAGAATGCGTCTACTAGGCTTCTCATTTGATCATTAAGACCATGATAGAAGATTTGCACTAATTACCATCTAGGCACCTCATGGTGTAGGCTTTTTTCACTAAATCCATGAATCTCTCCCAAGCTTCATGTAATGGTTCTATTGGGTGTTGGGAGAAAGTGGTGATAGCACTTCTAAGTGCATTGCTTTTCCCAATTGGGAAAATTTTCTTAGGAAAGTCACTTCTTAGCTCCCTGATGCGAGATACAAGTGTTTTGTTAAATATACGAAGCACTGTCGTTGTACGTGTAAATCTGCAATCAACTCATAAATTTGTAAACCTAGACAGTGGAGTATCTAGGGTCATCCAAGGAGGCCAATTTGTTAATCACAAAAATTGGATCTCTCTGTCACCTCTCAAATCTGCACTTTGTATTTTTGTATTTTTGATTTTGTTATTTTTAGGGTTTTCAAAATAACGAGCAATTGAAAAATCAAATATGAGTATGCTAAACCTACACCTATCAACTACTTAAAAGTGACAAGAATGTTCTCTCTTCTAAAGTCACCCGAAGCAAGTGTGCCTAGGGTAATTAGAAGAGAGTTGTGATGCACTACAAAGATAATAAGAAAGCACACTAACTAGAAAGAAACAAATTGGAAGGCAATAGAAGTGCTTTGTATTACTAACAAATAGAGTACATGTAGAGGAATGCTTCTTGCAAAAATATTAAACCACTAGCTAATACAACAGATAAAGTAAAAGATAAAGGAAAGAGAAAGTAATCCTCCAAATGAAGCTCGGCAAAATCTTCACTCCAAGCTCAGTAGTTCCTGGGCTTGAAGAAGATGTTTCCTTGCTACTTCCTTCAATTAGTTCTCCCTAGACTACTCCTCAATAGCTGGCCATCCTCCTTGGATGAAATCTTCCCTTCCTCCTTGGTGTGGCACAAGGGAGAGGAAGAGAGAGGAAGACGGCACCACGGGGTTGGGTAGGTGATTGTAACACCATCATGAGCCCTAACTATCTCATTTTGACCTAGAAAAGAGAACAAAAGCTCCTACATAACCAAGCGAAGGGCCTAATTCAAGGAATAACTATTTTGAGAGAAAAGCAAGAAACAAAGGGTAAAATTATAATTTTACCATTGCAATGCAACTAGGGGATTTCTCAGGAGCTAAACATAGGTCGAAAGGTCTTAACAAGATAAAAAGTGGGTTGGTCCAGTCAGAAAAGGGTTAATGTGAAATCTGGGAATTAAATGACTTCTCGTAACCCTAAAATAGACCCACTTGATTTAACAAGGTTCTGGATAAAATTCAACTAAACCCTCTAAAAATCGTGGAATAATATCCCCTATGATTTATAACCTTCAATTTGGCCTTTAGAACCTATTTTGACCTAAATAGCGATCTTAGTCAAACATTTGCCCTAAATTGAGTTTTTATGCAAAATGTCCAGCCAACGTGGTCAAACATAAAATCCAACTTCACCATTGGATTCCTTGCATCAAAATTATGTTTATACCAAAATTTGAACCTAAGGGGAGTTCACCTTGGCCTACTTTGTAAAAAAGTCCAACCCAATTACATTTAGACCCCTAGCTTTTGAAAACCATTGCAAATACCCCCTAGCTTCCTCATAATTCTTTGCAATTAGGTCCCACCACCATTACAGTGGAGGAATCCTACTCCAGCGAGGATTCAAGAAGGATATCTCCTTGATTCCTCAGAGAATCCCTCTTAAATTTGAAAGGGAGATTCTTTGAGGAATTCCTGATCGGATGAACAAAATCTCAAGCTCTGATTGCCAGCCAATCTCTCATGCAAACGCATGAGAGATTTGGGTATCTCTCAACCTTGCAAGTCCAGCGAGGTTGCCGTGCTTGGAAGCTTGCCTTCCAAGCACAAGGTCCTCTACCCGCGACTATAAATGAGGCCTTAGATCCCCCTGGTGAATTCAAGCTTGTTTTGGCTTGAGATTCCCTCAAATTCCACTTTTCCTCCTCCACTTGACAAGCTTCGGCGACTCCTCCTTCTTTCCGTCACTTTGCCACCATACCAGTGCCAGAGTTACCTCGGCCTCCTTCTTCTACGTTGTGCCACACCTGCGCCCACACCTATCTCCCTCTCGTCATCGCCGCCTCTCTATCTCAGGGTCTTCGTCTCTGACGACGGCATATACGCACCATCTGTCCCTCTACTCCCCCTTCATCGAGCCACTCACCGATAAGTCACTTTCCCCTACTCTTTCTTTTACCCTTGTCAATTTCTACTTTCACGCCTCGACAACCACAGACCACCACCGTCTTCTCCAACTCTGGAAGACCACTGGTGAGGTGCTTCCGTCATTCCACTTACCCATCCACCTCGCCAAACACCTTAGAAGCTCCGCCACCTTCCACTGAACATTTTCTCCCTCTCCATCGACCACCTCATGATCCACACTCTTCCCCCAAACAAACCCATCTACACGACCACAGAATGACCTAGGAATGCACGCCCAAGCCACCCCGCGCCACACCAACCACCGAGACACCTTCATCGTGCCACGATGAAGCTTCCTGCATATTCTAATGAGGCCGCAAGGCCATGTTGCTTGAATGCAGGTTCTGACCTCCGCCGCCATTAGTGCAAGATTGAAGCAGCTCGTAACCTTCACCTACTGCCCTAGGCTTTTGGAAGCAGGGTCCCAGGTGCACGGGCTCCCTTCGCGAACCCCTCATGCCTAGCAATTGAAGTCCCAGCACTCTGCAGTAGCAGCAATTGAGGGTGACACTCCTTGCTGGCACATACAAGGCGGGTGGGACGTTTTGTCCCACCTTGGTAAGTTTAGAGCGAGTGGAGTGGTATAAATTACAAAAGTGTTAGGGGCTCATCACCTCCTGACACGGGGTGAGGTCCCACTCGCCTCCCCACGCCTTATCCACGATACACTCCTCCACAGATCTGGTAGCCTGACCCAATAACCCGTGGACTCCTCGCGCACTAGCCACGCCAGTGCACCTGGTCCCGGGTGCGCTAAACCAACCCGTTTACCTATGAAGTGTCTGGTAGAGCGAGCCTATGAGAGAAAAGAGAGAGAGTCCACAGGGGAGGGTAGGTGTAGGTTTTGCACTTGCTGGGAAAGGATGAAGAGAGCTAAAGAAGAAGGAGGAAGCGGAAGGTAGAAGGCACAGCAAGGACTGAAGAAGGAAGCTAAGGAAGAAGAGGAAGCAACAGGTAAGGGTGAAGTTGCTAAGGAAGAAGGAAGGAGAGGAAAGCTTCAGCAAGCAAAGCTAAGGATGAAGAAGGATTGAAGCAAAGAATGAGAAATCAAAAAGAAAGAGAAGCCAATGCCAGGAAGCAGAGGAAAGGACGAAGAAGAAGAGAGGAAGAAGTCAAGGCCAGAATCAGAGAGATAGAAGAAGAGATGAAACATAAGAATCAAAGAAAGAAGAAAGAAGAAGAGAAAGAGAAATCTCAAGCCAGAAGCAAAGCAAGGAGAATTATCTGATTTTTACACTCATCTTCATATTTTTGAGCTTCTATATACATTGGAAACCTTTTTGTTGCTTCAGAAATTGATTGATCATTACATTTTCATCAAGTTGAAAGTTGTGTCCTTAGTTTTCAAATCCCTATTTGCTCCCCATGTTCAACCTCGGATTCATAGCTTTTCGAGTAATAAACTTTCATTTGTTCTTCGAAGTGATTTCAACTATACTGCGACGCATTTGTTTTATAAGCACGATTTTGCTTTCAACGAACATTTTGGTGCCATTGCCGGGAACCAACGAGAAATTTAGAAACTTTGATCACAACTTCTGATTCAGTACTAACTTAATCTATTTCTTTTGTTGTGATTGTTTCAGGGGAAGAAAAGATGACAGCCGCATAACAACCACACCAGGGGTAGGTAATTTCTTATTAGTCCTCTCTATTAATACCCTCAACTCTGAAAAGGAAGACAAAAGGGAAATCAATTTAGGGCTACCTGCTTTCCATATCTAGTAATTCACCAAATTTGCCTGATTTTATTTTCAACACATTTTGAATTGTGCATCCATTTAGGTAACTAGGGATAGCACCTTCAAGATTGAGCCCTGGATATCATTTTTGTGGCAACTAAATTGGACCATGTAGAGCCAACTTAAGGATTCCAACCAAGGGTTTTTAGAGACACATCTTCTCTAAGTGAAGAATCAAATTTTCCAAAGAAGTGTGCCTAAGCCTTGATTGAAGAGTTTTATCCAAGAGAAACCGTAAGAAAATCAAGCTCTTAAGTCACTTAAACCCTAAAAGAAAGGACCTAAGGGATCTCAAAGGACAAAAGAGTTGACCCCATGGGTCAACCAACCTTGAAATTAGGTCACTTTTTGCACTCAAAATATCTAAAGTTCAAGTGGAACCCTAAGCACCTTGATCTTAATTAAAAGTGGTAGACTTATGAGGTCAAGGTCCCCATTCTAGTCTACCTGGAATCTCAGTGACAAGATACGTCCTGTGGGGGAAACCCTGTAACTCGTGGGGACGCTCTACGGTGTAGTTGTCTTTGCAGGATTCTCCCACTCTGGCTACCCAAGTATTTCTTAGGTGGACGGCTTTTTTTGACTAAGGGGTATCATCCGCCCCGAACCTCTATAGTCATCCAAATTTTTTGGGTGTCTAAGTTGGGTCCAGCACATTCTACTCTTGTCTAATCCTTAGGTGCATGTATGGAAGGAGGTCCTTAAGACCATCCTTAAGACCTCCTTTAGAAATCCACTCCCACCAAGGCCAAGCCTCGACACCCGTGTTTGTGCAGCAACCCCACCACATAGATCTCTCCTTTGATTCATTAGAACCAAGTTCTCCTTCTTCCATCATGGCACAACCAATTGAAGAAGAGAACAACGTTGAACACCATCTTTAGCACTTGAATGATCTATTCCAAAACTTTGTAAACCCGCCGCAGCATCCTATGATGTGAGATCACTATAATCCCACTGTGGTAGCAATCGAGCCTCGAGTCCAAATCTCGGCTGGAGGTCCTGATTCTGAACTCAAGCCCAACATGATTCATGCCATAACAAAATTCCATGGGCTTAACTCCGAGGATCCCTTCCAGCACATCAAACATCTGGCCCAGACCTTCGGGTCAGATGTATAAAATTAGGATATTTTGCTCATGAAGATGTTTTCCTTCTCCTTCATGGACAAGGCTGCTCATTGGTATCAGACTCAAACACATCCGATCAACACATGGGTTGAACTCCTGTCTGAATTTTTGAAAAAGTTCTCCATTGATAAGACGAATTCCTTATGCCACCAGATTACTCACTTCACTCAACAATCAGGAGAACCTCTTAATGAGGCATGGGACCGATTCTTGGATCTCATGAGAAAGTGCCCCCATCACGAAGTTCTTAAATGGGAGCAAGTCCAGTCTTTTTACCAGGGACTCTGTGAAGACATTCGATTGTCCATCAATGCAACCTGCGGAGGAAACATCATGGGTCAACACGAGGACACAGTGTGGGAGATTCTCAAGAATATGTGTGAGAACTCCATCAATAATGACTCCAGGGACTTATTCGACAAGACGAATGCCTGCGCATCGACGAGTCCTAAGGGAGCACATGAGACGTTGGGCTTGTTCGCATCCATCAACTTGGAATTGATGACCAGTCTGTTGGACAAGGTCTCTATCATAGAGAAGAAGGTGGATGAGCTGACTCAGCATCTGCAGCGAGCCACCTTTGCGCAAAACTCGTTTGCACAACCACCTTTCACAAGGGAAACTATGCAGAATATCTATCACTGATCTTCTCATGGGATGGACCCATATCCACCCGCGGCTGACCCCAAGACCGGAGGGACCTCCGATCCAATCTATTCTATTTGGGGGAACTCTGAACCCTCATACTTTGATTTTTCTGAGGCTCCTCGGACCTGCGAGGACCTCAACGCCATCCAGAATCGCCCATTCTCCAATACTTATAACCCTGGATGGCGGAATCACCAGAACTTCCTGTGGGTAGGAAATTCTCAGAATCAAAGACAACCTTATCAACCCCGTCCACAAGCTCCTCATCCATATCAGCTACCTCAGCCTCGGCCCAACCCCACCTATCAATCTGGGCCAAACCAAGCAGATCAAATGACTCTTATCCCTCAAACTCTGGCAAACATTTAGAAAACGATTGCGGCAATACAAAAATAGCTCAAGGATGAGATCACAGAGGTTTGCAATGAACTCGCCCAGATGGCGAATTCATGCCAACCAGGCACACTCCCTTCGCAACCTCTGCCAAATACAAATAACGTACCGACCAAGAGGCGTGTTATGAACCCAAATCCATGCCACGCACACATGATTTATTAGGCCCCTTCTATTCCATCACCCAACGGGATGGAAGCTTCGACATCTTACGCGAGATTTCAACAGAAGCCACGTATTTTACCAACCCCAAGCTACTGCCAGGCAGAACTAAACTCCGTAACAACCCATAGTGGTAAAGCAGCTCAAGACCCACCTTATCGAAACCACTCCAAGCCTGGTAGTAACCCAAGCCCCAGGATAGTTATCCAGGATACCCCTATCCCAAATCAAGAACCTGGACCTTGATTGTGATTAGCCCATAGTTGTTGGCTATTTAAGTATTTAAGTGCCTAGACATTAGGTTAATTCTAACATTTATTTAGCATAAATTAGGATGTAAATAGATTAATTCATATTTTTAATTTAATTACATAATCCGTGCATTGCATTCATATTTTAAATGCATTTAGAATTAGCTTAGAATGGCATTCATTTAATTAGTTAACCAATTAGGTACATTACTTTAGTTAACATAAAAGTTGAGGGTTTGTATATAATAATTATAATATTTTAATAATATCCTTTATTCTTCTTCTCAGCAACGGCTCGGCTGCCGCTGCAACGCCTCTTGCGGCACTAAAGCCACATTCATGGATCAACGGAGAAGGTGGATCTGCTCCCGACTCTCCATTCAAATTATTGCAGGTAGCTACAAAAGGTGGAGAGAGGCTATCGAGCGGGGTAGGCCTCCACCACCTACCCACCACTGTGCAAGGAGTTCTTCTCTCCTCCATTCCACACTGCCGGCCTCAACCGTGGCGACGACCCTCCTCCACCGTGGGCATGTGGTGTGACAGGCCACACCGCCATTCGGAGGTCGTCCGCATTACCATGAGCACCTTGCCATGCACCTCCCTCGCCATCGTCATAACAACCACCGTCGTTGCAGTCAGCCCTCAGCCAGTTAAGACGTCCGGGAAGATTCCCAGACATCTGAACCCCAACCCCCACTCCATCAACAACCACCCTCGCCCACTTCACGTCTAGCACCTGAACTGCAGCCCTTGCCTGCTCACTCCACGTCCGCCCGCATGCCCTCCAGCCGCACGCAAGGCGGGCACAGCCTGCAACCGCACTCGCTCCATCTGTGCCTCACTGCTCACACCTGCATCACACCATCCGCTCACACAGCAGCGGGACTGGCTGCTCCAGCAGCACCCCTGCGCCTGCAGCCTTCTTCCGTATGGCCTCCAGCCTTCGTGCGCTCCCGCGCCCACCGCCAACAGTGTGTGCACCTGCCTGCGCACCTACCCCAGCGTGCAGCACCGACTGCAGTACTCAACCGCATGAAGCAGTAGAGCTGCCCACCTCCAGTGCACTTGCACCTCCCGCACGCAGCAGCAGAGCCACCCTCCTCCAGCGCGCGCACCCGCCTGCTGCGCCTCCCGCCAACAGGCCGCACGCACCACCTTCCAACAGCAGCTGCAGCATCGTTTGTAGCCACCTTCGCTGGAGCTCATCCGGCCGGCTCCGGCCATCGTGCGACATGCTGCCACCACCGCTTCGAAGCCCTCGGTCCAAAGAACTTCCTCCGAGCTTCCCGCATTCGACCATCTACTTTCCTTCTCACACAGCTAAGGGGAATAAATCCCCTATTTTTCTGTAGTAACATTGCCATTAATAATTACATTTTCTTCCATCGTCAATTTTTGATGATATTTTATTGATTCTGCATTGCAACAAATATCCTTTAGTTATTAGGAATTGTTATTTCAGCATGATTTCTTGATTCAACCTTAATCTGAAGGCAATTTTGGCTTGATTCTTATCTAAACTAACTACGAACAAATGTTTTTAACTGGTGCGAATTTAAATACGTCATTGCCTCCCTGTGGATACGACCTACTCTTTTGCGAGTGGTTATTTCTTTTTAAATATTGATTTTTCGATTTTTCCACCACATGAAACTACAAACGACTTTAAAGAGAACAGTCGACTCGTCAAATGGCGCCGTTGCCGGGGAGGCAACAGACGCAATAATTTCACTTGATTTTATTTTGATTATTTTTCAATTGCATAGTGATTTGACCATTTATTTTTTTTTTTCTGTGCAAGAAATTTGTGCAAGAATCAGCCATTGTGAGAGGCGACCCTTGACATCGCCAGAGGAGAATTGGACGAGCTATTTTGAGGAGGAGAAGGATGAGGATGCGAAGGACATCAATGTATATTTAGTCGCTAATTTTATTAGAATAGAATTAATACTTTAGATTTAATTTTTCATTGTATTTTGTTTGAAACCCTTGTTCTGGGGTATATTTTGAGGGGTTTGTTCCCTGATTTTGTTTTGGGCTCGTGCTGGGTAATTTTTGGGAGCCTGTTCCCTTTTATTTACATTTAGGTTCTCAGTTTATTGATTACTATTATTTTCTTTTGCATAAGTAGTTTAAAAAAAATAATAAAATAAAACAAATGAGCTACCTGCTAGAAGCTGCCTGCCCCTAGGACAAACCATTTAGGTCTGTTTGAGCAGCCACTAGATTTATTTCTTTGCATTGAATACATTCTCGCATCATTGATTGCTGGAAACATGGTACGCATTTTCTTACTTTGCATCCTATTCTTGATCACGCATTGCATTTGGACTTAATGCGAAGACCACCTAATCTGTATTGAATAAATTAAACAACTGGTAACATATTTTCTAGAAAAAGGACTAATTAAAGGAGGGACATTTTAAAAACCAAGGATTTGATTTTCAAACTTGGCGTGTGATTCAAAATTCAAAATCTTTTACGGTGCATGCACACTTATTTCACTTGCACCATGGCACGCTTCTAGACACTCCTTAGGTTTGGAAATACCAGGACAAGAGCCCTCCTATCATTGGATTCCGAAGTGTTCGGAACTTGAGATCAAAGGTATTGTAAATCCAAAGAGGGGGATACCCTATCACGGATTTTTGGGGGTAGTGGAGAAGCACAGCGAAAGCATAGCTTCAAAGGAAGGCTTAGGCCTACTTGCATCCCTCGATCTTCAGTCTTTGGAGTTGCTCTACCATTTGAGATTTAGGGAAGAACACCTAAGCTCCAACTAGGTCTTCTTAGGCGAGCTGTAGGTCGACAATAGGCATGTAAATTGATTGAACAAATTGTATTGTCACCTGCAATCTGACTTAAAATCAAAAGCCTAAATTGGGAAAGACCTAAAAGGTCCTTTTTGAATTGTGTTTTGCTTGGGGAATTTTGATTGAGGTGTGAGTTAGAATGGACCACATTGATTTTCATCTTTTTCACATCTTGCCCACACCCTCACCCCCACTCTACATCCTTCGATCCCAGACGCCGAGGTGGTCCATCCATTGATGGACATAATGACAATCATTGGGATCCGTTTTACTCCTATTATAGGAGTATTGGCCTGGTTAAGCCCCAAATCAGTGAGCAGAACCTAGGAGCAGGATTTGCTTTGCCCAATATCCCACATACCATAGAAATACCCAACCCACCCTCCCTGAAAAATTATAATGGTTAGACAAACACTCCTGGGTACTATAAGCCTGAGCCTGACTTCTCTCATGACAGAAATGACCTCTCCTCTTTGAAGATGGAAATACAGAAAATGCAAAATGAAATGATTGAATTGTTAGGAGAATCTTCGACAGCAGGCCAACAAGAAAGAGATGAAATTAGCCACCCAATCTACCCCATTGAGGATGACATACACCCCTCTACAATAGATGCATCTCCCGTGGGAGAGCTACACTTTAAGTTGGAGGGAAATTCTGGGGAGAATAGCTACTTTTCGAGGATCGATTTTGAAACCTCCCCATTAGATGACACTTCCTTGAGAGATCCAAACCTTAGGTGGGAGGAAGATACACATGAAAGTAGCTATGCATTGGATGAAGAAAGTTGGTAACCCGAGGAAGATGATGATAAGGTTGAGTATCCACCTGAATTATATTGGAGTCAAAAGAAGGGAATGATGGTACCATTGGAAGACCTCGACCCAGATGATAGTATTTTCGTGACATTTGATGAAGTGGGTCGAAGTCAAGTTGTTAATCCTACCCTCCCTTCTGATCATGATATGGAACTCAAGCCCACCCTTAGGGAACCTAACCCTAAATAAATTGACCTATCTGAGGAGTCTGATGTTACCAATGTAAACCATTTACCTCAGATAGAGCACCCTAGGGGATATGCTGAGATATTAAATGATTCTAGAACTCAGGTACATGATGAATTGTGTGATGAGGAGAAAGATGAATTATATGAGGAACCTACATTCAAGATTTGGAGTGACACTAAGGGTGATTATGTCTTATTTGAAGAGTTAGCCCCTGAGGATGTCACAAATTTGACCAAATTAGGTTTCCTTAGCACAACTATTGATGATATTTCTCCTCATGATGAAATGATGGAAAATTTCGAAGCAATTTCTAAGATTTATGTGGATTCACATATAGACTCCGGGGAAGATTTGAGTAAAGAACAAAAACCCAGGGATGACATTGATAGAATAATCCCTAGATATGTTGCTTCCAACCTACCTTCATTCATTTCGAAGTCACCCTCTGATTCGCTTATATCTGAAAGCGAAATTGTGACTCCTGATGAAGAGCAGGAAGATACATGTGATGGTGCAAGGAATGCTAGGGATGAAATTGAGGATTTAGAAAGAGTGTTTGGGATGGACACCGAGCTGATTAAACCCAACATAGATCTTATGGCCATCCCACAACATTGTAACTTGGACACCCTAGATGATCCTTGCCTTAGAGAATTGCTCACTTTTGTTCTGACCAGGGGGCTTAACAGACCAATATTTCCTGTAATGAAGTATCGGGTATGGATTGATGAATTCTTTAGTCAGTCCATTACCCTAGGGGTTTATCTCTACACCATTCCTTCCCCATTCTTTTTGGAGGATTCATCTTATCCTCCCCCTACCCCTTTAGAGGTTGTTATACCTGTTTATCCTTTAGAACCTCTTCTAGTGACCTGGGAAGATTTCATTCCCATTTTAGTTGGGTGAGCATTTGCTATCGGGATTCATCAGCAGCTCGCCAACAACCTAGGTTACCTATTTTCTAGGCCAACATTGCTTTGCTCATTTTTAGGGCCTATTTCTGTAATTCTTGAACCTGATTTGCAGGTCCTTTGGCTATTTAGCCTAGCTCTGACCTAGGTAATATCCTTCTATGCAATGAGGACGTTGTAGATTTTAGGCATGGGGGGGTGTACTTGGGGATATACATAGCATAGTGCATTCATTGCATACATTTGCATAAAAAAAAAAAAAGTTTTGAGCTTAACTGGCTAAGTCCTGCATTCTTAAGCAAATTAGAACTCTATGGTAGACTAAATTAATTCTAGGGTCAAACTTTAGAAGCTAAATGAGCTGCTAGCTTTAGACCTTTTGGGTCCTTTGTGGACTTAAAAATTTAAGTAGGAGTTAAGTTGCGGACCATTCCTCAAGAGGTTGAGGAAGGGAAGCTAGGGTTTGATTTAAAAGGTGGGGTAGTACCCAGAATCTTGTTCTACCTTTTGGTTTATGGGCCCTTGTAACCCAAGCATCCAAATTTCACACACTTGGTCTGGTAATTAACTTAATTTCTTTCTTTCTGAAAAGAGATTTGGTTCTCTTAGTTTTGACTTAGGAAAGGCTTGAAAACACATTTTGATTGGAAGAGTTCCCGCCACAGGAGAGGTGGAGTATATACTCACCTTGAGGATGCGATAATAACATATTACCTCCTTGGCGCTTGTCTCTTAGGGTATCCATCCTACTGGGGGCATGTAAGTGCATTGCGCGGTTCAGGTACCATGGGTGGCCCTATCTCGAAGTGCCAATTGCCATAGGCCTGAATTCGCTTAAGAAATCCATGCGCGAACTATCTCGAAGTGTCGATTGCCAGGAGTTCTTGGGGTTGTTATGGGCGGTGCTATTTCGAAGCATCGAAAGCCAGACACCCTTCGAGGTATGGTAATGGGGACAATGAATCCGACACAGACCGTGTTGATAGCTGATTTGAGGTTAGAATTAGAAGAATCAAACAAAAAAAAAAAAAAAATATATATATATATATAAAAAAAAACTTTTTCCTTTAACTCAAATAACTCAGACCAATGCATAGGCACGGATGCTTTAATCTCAGGGATTAATAAACCTTAGGGTAGAGTCAGAAATCAGGGAAACTTGTGCCTGCAACTCGTCTTTAGCCACCTAGTCCGTAACTTAGCAACTACTTAGGAACCTTGGGTCTAGAGTCTAAACTTAATATGCTTCTGAAGGAAGACCAAGTGAGTTAACTAGTCTACTTGGAGTGCTAGGTTTCGCTTAATTTTGCTACGGACTAGCAAAAACTAGGCATGGGGGTATTTGATTAGCCCATAGTTGTGGGCTATTTAAGTATTTAAGTGCCTATACATTAGGTTAATTCTAACATTTATTTAGCATAAATTAGTATGTAAATAGATTAATTCATATTTTTAATTTAATTACATAATCCATGCTTTGCATTCATATTTTAAATGCATTTAGAATTAGCTTAGAATGGCATTCATTTAATTAGTTAACCAATTAGGTACATTATTTTAGTTAACATAAAAGTTGAGGGTTTGTATATAAATAATCATAATATTTTAATAATATCCTTTATTCTTCTTCTTCTCAGCAACGACTTGGCCGCCGTTGCAACGCCTCTTGCTGCACTAAAGCCACATTCATGGATCAGTGGAGAAGGTGGATATGCTATCGCCTCTCCATTCAAATTCTTGCAGGCAGCTACAAAAGGAGGAGAGAGGCTATTGAGAGGGGTAGGCCTCCACCACCGACCCACCAATGTGCAGAGAGTTCTTCTCTCTTCCATTCCACACCGCCGGCCTCAGCTGCAGCGACGACCCTCCACCACCATGGGCGTGTGGTGTGACAGGTCACACCGCCATCCGGAGGTTGTCTGCATTACCGCGAGCACCTCACCGTGCACCTCCCTAGCCATCGCCATCAACAACCACCGTCGCTGCAATCACCCGACAACCAGTTAAGACGTCCAGGAAGTTTCCCGGACGTCTGAAGCCCACCCGCCACTCCAGCAGCAACCACCCTGGCCCACTTCATGTCCAGCACCTGAACCGCTACCCTTGCCCGCTCACTCCACATCCGCCCGCATGCCCTCCAGCTGCACGCAAGGCGGGAACAGCTAGCAGCCACACCCACTCCTTCTGCGCCTCACCGCTCACGACCACATCACACCATCCGTGCACAGAGCTGCGGGACCGGCTGCTCCAGCACCACCCCCACGCCTAGAGCCTTCGTCCACATGCTCTCCAGCCTTTGTGCGCACCTGCACCCACCGCCAACAGTGCGTGCACCCGCCGGCGCACCCACGCCAGCGTGCAGCACCGGTTGCGGCGCTCAACCGCACGCAGCAGCAGAGTCGCCCACCTCCAGCACACCCGCGCCTCCCGCACGCCTGCAGCGCCTCCCGCCTGTGCACGCAACAACAAGCCGCACGCATCCACACCACCCGCACACAATAGCAGAGCTGCCCTCCTCTAGAGAGCACACCCACCTGCAGTGCCTTCCACCAACAGGCCGCGCGCATCGCCCGCCAACAGTAGCTGCAGCACCGGTTGCAGCCACCTCCCCTGAAGCTCGTCCAGCCGGCTCCGGCCACCACGCAACATGCCGCCACCACCACTTCGAAGCTCTCGGTCCAAAGAACTTCCTCCGAGCTTCCCGCGTCTGACCGTCCACTCTCCTTTGCACACGGCCAAGGGAAATAAATCCCCTATTTTGCTACAGTAACATTGCCATTAATAATTACATTTTCTGCCATTGTCAATTTTTAATGATATTTTATTGATTCTGCATTGCAACAAATAACCTTTAGTTATTAAGAATTGCTATTTCGGCATGATTTCTTGATTCAACCATAATCTGAAGGCAATTTTGGCTTGATTCTTGTCTAAACTAACTACGAACAAATGTTTTTAACCGATGCGAATTTAAATATGTCATTGCCTCCCTATGGATATGACCCGCTCTTCTACGAGTGGTTATTTCTTTTCAAATATTGATTAGTCGATTTTTCCACCACATAAAACTGCAAACGACTTTAAAGTGAGCAGTCGACTTGTCAGATTGCACAGCAAAAATACACCAACAATTGTGCCATCTTGTGCCATATCCTAGCATTGCCAGTGCATAATTGGCAACCATAGTCGCATTTGCGAAAATACATGCATGCATGCATTTAATTGAGAGGGGAGGAGAGTGAATAAAATGGCATTGTAATTAACAAATTCTTGAAGTGCTGCATGACAAAATTTCCATCTTTATTTTTTATTTCTATTTGACTTTGAACTTCTCCACATGGCTGCAAGGCATGGCCTCTTCTTCCTCTTCGCGCCATGCTCAGCAACAAGCTTGCCCTGCAGCTGCATGCACAGCCATGCACAGCCAGGGCATGGCTGTGCATGCCTTCTTCCTCTTTGAAAGGGCATGGCTTCTTCTTTGCAAAGGGAGCCTCGTCCACCACCACACAGACAACACCTTCTTCTCCAGGCCATCTCCTCCCCTCTCCCCTCCATACGCAGCCTCTCCTCCTTCTGAGGAGCCACGCTGCGGGCAGGAGCAGCTCACAGTGGTGCACAACCACCACTGTGAGTCCCACCACTGCCCAGCTCATCAAAGAGCCGGTGGGTGTGGTGGTTCTCTCTCTGTTTCGACATTTAGCCATTTCCGCCAATGCCACAGGAGCTTCAAGATTTGAAGCTCAAGCTCCACAGCAGCAAGAGCAAGGCTGCAGTAGCAGCGCATGCCTGCATGCCGCCCTCGCCTCCAGTGCACGCCTGCAGGTTGCCCTCGCCCCTCTCCGCATGCCCTGTCGCGAAGCTCCAACCGCAAGCCAGCAGCCGGCGCAACATCTTTAGCACGCGTGCCAGCCGCTCCACACCGCCCACACTCACGGAACCGCTGGCACCTGGTCACGCGAGCCAAGCGGCACTGTTGCCACTGTTCACACTAGTCAGCGGAACACTATGGCTACAGTGCGGTGACCAGTAAGTTTCTCACTTATCCAGTCACCTGGCGCACCGCGTTCGTCTGCTGCCCATCCACGCATGCCCTCGCCCGCTCCTGCGTACACCTGTGCCTGCTCCTTCGCCCAGCACCCGCTCTCTTGTACGCCTGCACGCTTCAGCGTCTGCGTCTGCCCGCACTCGCCTCACCACACAGTGCAGTGCACTGCGGTCTCTCCCCCATGCCCGCTCCTCCCAGCGCATGCCTCTTCACGCGCCTATGTGCCTGCGCATGCGTTGGGCATCAGATGTCGGCCACTGCATGCGGACGACTTAACTCCTAGCACTCTCTCTCTCTCTCTCTCACAACACTCTCTCACTCTCTCTGCAGACACATACACACACACACTCACACTCTCGTACGCACACCCACTCACTTATACTCTACTATGTACATATTTATATACGTACATATATATATTTATATATTTATAAACATATATATATATGCTTATATCTTTACATTTAGTAGTACTTATATAGCTAAGTATTAGTATACATACATACATATATATATATATATAGATCTATATACTTATATATATATATACACATATATATTTACATATATACATATATTTATATACGTATAAATATATAAATATATATATGTATATCTATATATATATTATTACCTATATAACTAAGTACAAGCATAGATACATATATATATATACATATATATGCCCATATACTTATACATATATATAACTATACATATATCTATCTATACATATATTTACATATCTATATATATATACATATATCTATATATATATATTCACGTATAACTACATATGGACCTATATATTTATAACCATATATATATTTATATATAGATATATA
Organism: Thalassia testudinum; assembly: GCA_037157565.1. Taxonomy (NCBI): domain Eukaryota; kingdom Viridiplantae; phylum Streptophyta; class Magnoliopsida; order Alismatales; family Hydrocharitaceae; genus Thalassia; species Thalassia testudinum. The sequence goes on along the minus strand of JAZHRO010000014.1, from coordinate 91,416,876 downwards.
TTTACAAATATATATATATATTTTTTCATATCACCTACCATAAGTTGTATCCCAGGAATATCTGCATCAGTTGCTAATATTCCCCGATACACACGTATAGAAAGCATTTTCGCACACATCTTCCACCATCCATCGTACACTCCACGCGACACTTCGTCTTGTTGGTTGCATCTTTCTAGACGACGACCGACTCGACACCGTGCTACACGCCATCTCAACCTCCACCCCCAACCCTTTATACATATATAATATATTCATATATATATATATACTATATTTACGTTATTTTTGTTTCCCTTTCCTGCCAGTAAAAAGATAAAAAAAATATATAAAAGAGAAAGATAATCCTTGACTTGCAGGTACTCAATCTTGCGAATAGAAAGGCTAGTTTTGGAACCCTAAATTGGCTCAAAGCCAAGAACCTAATTTTGAGGGTGTACCTCAAGGACAAAAATTATCAGAAAAAAATCTTAAATAGAAAAAGACCAAAACCACAATAAACGAATGGAAGAGATTCGTTGTAGGAAAGGCGTAGAAACTTCTTCTAATCCCACTTCCCTGAGTTCGACCCAAGACCTAAAAGTGACCAAGTTAAAATCAAGTAGGCCAGGTTAAAAATTTTTCTAAAGAGATGGTAAGGCTCGAATTAGGTTAACCACTATACGCATTTCAATGATAAAATCACCATATTAGCACAACCTATCCGAGGCCAACCACACTCTTTTCTGGCACCGTTGCCGGGGAAGTGCACATTCAAGTAAGTGTCTACTCCATTCCTTTAATTTTTCTCTTCTCACACCCTTCTCTTCACGGGTGTTTTTGTTTGTTGCTGTGCAGGTGAACCTGTTGCAAGGAGAAGGCAGGCAAACGAAGTCGGAGATGTGGGCAGATCCAAGGCAAGAACGAGAGCGTGAAGTCGCCGACACCGCACTGGAGCTTCGCACACGTTGTTGAACAAGTAGGTCTTTCTTTCTTAGCAACTTAGGCTAACTTGTCACCTTAATAATAAAAAAAGAAAACTAAAAAAAACTTCTTTGGATCTCTTGGGGCAAGTGGATTAAAAATCACTTGTTTGATTGTTTGTCATCACTCCCACCGCCTTAGGATTTCCCGCCAAATTTCGCATAGCGAAGATCCAAGAATCTTGATTCTTAATCTTTCACCGTGTGAAGTATTCTTTGAGGCAAAAATAAAAAGATTGATTGCCACCCCACTTTGCCTCATTTATCTGCAATTCGGGATCACCTTTTTGGTGGGGAGACTTGGAATTGAGTTGATTCCAACCCCACCACGACCTTTCACATGCCTAAGATTCTATCTCGAATACTTCAACCCAAACAATTTGATTTTCTTTATCTTATGGTTGAGCCTTGTGTGTGGACATCAATCTGGAGATTGGGAACACTTGAATTGAAGTGCTTTGGCTCCCTTTCACACTAATCTAAAATTGATTCGTGCATCCACACATAGAAATCTCCATCTATGGAAGCCCATTGCATTTTAGCATGCATTAACCAACTGACAATGAAGAAGGGTTTGTTGGGCTTAGAAGAAAACTTGTATTCTCTCAAAACCCGGAGATTGGTTGAATTGGTAATTCAGCGAAATCCTAAATCCATACTACTTAAGGCTAAATTCTGAAAACTATTCACAAAGTAAAACTTCAATTCGAGGAGATTTCCCCATTACATGCTTGGTTTACACACTCTAAAAATCAATCACTTGGCATTACCAATAAATAACGCCCTTCACATTCCAGAGGCACTTGATCCTAAGCCTCTAACTAAAATTGGTAGCAACTTGACCCTTATTAAGGATTGGAGGTTTAACTACCTGTTTGTAGTGCCTACGTGCAGGTGAGGGTTCCCGCATGCTATCAGGTGTCGAAGACTGGGGCAAATGGCCTTTCAATCTGGCCTGACGGTTCCGCGGTGCTCGCATTTGGTTTCGTAGTTCGTGATAGTAGGTAACTTAGTTCTTTAGGTCTAAGGGCACACTGTAGAGGTTAGGAATTTGATTATATTGATTTGTCATCAAGTGTACCTTTGCGGCGTCATTTCTCTCATCTCTTTTCCCTTCTTATCCCCCCAATTCTTCCAGTGGTAGTGCATGTTTGGGAGGAGGTCGCTGATTAGCCCATATTTGTGGGCTATTTAAGTATTTAAGTGCCAAGACATTATGTTAATTATAACATTTATTTAGCATAAATTAGGATGTAAATAGATTAATTCATATTTCTAATTTAATTACATAATTCATGCATCTTATTTATATTCAAATGCATTTAGAATTAACTTAGAATTTCATTAGTTAATTAGGTACATTGCATGCATTAATTTAGGACAACATAAAAGTTGAGGGTTTGTATATAAATAACCATAATATTTTATTATTATTATCTTTATTCTTCCTCTACGTGCAACGGCTGCATTTCTTCGTCCAGCTGCCGCAGTGAAGAACCCAATCAAGGAGGAGCGGATGTGTTAGATCTGGTCAGGCAGCTAATTGCAAAAGAGAGGAGGAGGCAGTCGAGCTCAGAAGGCCTCCACCCCTAACCCACCACTATGCAGAGAGTTCGTCTCTCTTCCATTCCACACAGCCGGCCTCAACAGTGGTGACGAGTCTCCACCACCGTGGGCGTGTGGTGTGACAGGCCACACCGTCAGCCGGAGCTTGTCCGCATTACCGTGAGCACCTCAGTGTGCACCTCCCTCGCCGTTGTCACCAACAACCACCGCCGCAGTGACGGCAATTTCACTCCTCAGTCAGTTAGGACGTTCGGGAAGTTTCCCGCACGTCTGAAGCTTCGACCCACACTCCAGCAGCAACCGGCCGCTCACTCCACGCCCGCGCCCCTCCGGTTGCACGCTTGAACCATCTCCTACAGCATCTATTCCAGCACCAACCACCAGCCCACCCTCGCCACTTCATCATCTCCAACCTGCAGGAGCAACTACCCTTGCTGCACTTCACCTCCAACGCCAACCGCTAGCCCTCGCCCACATCACCTCTAGCACCGACCACCAGCCCACGCACGTGCATCACCTCGAGCTTCCAGCGCTCGCCCGCCAGTACCATGCACCAACTGCGGGCGTACGCACCTCCTGCAGAAGTGCACCCCTACGGCTGCAGTGCCAGCCTACACAACTGCAGCAGAGCTGCACCTCCTACAGCATTCCCCCGCACGCCCTCCAGCCACGTGTAAGGCGGGCATGGCCAGCAGCATCCAGCAACTACTGCAGCTAGCCGCGTGCAAGGCGGGCACGGCCAGCAGCATCCAGCAGCAGCTGCAGCCTTCCCACGCCTCACGCGCTCGCTAGCGTGCAGCACCGGCTACCAGATCCTCACCAGCATGCCTGTAGCAAAGCCGCCCTCCCCCAACGCACCTCCAACTCACTGCAGAATGCACGCCACCGCCATGTGCACCCTGCAGCAACAGCAGCCGCATATGCCAGCAGCACCGCCTCCGCGCACGTAGTCCCGTGCGCATGCCTCCTCACCAGGACACCAGCCGCGCCTGCCCACGCCACACGGCCTGTGGCACTTCCGCCCCCCACCGGAACCCACCAACGCCGTTCCTCCGTCCGGCCGTCTCCGGCCACCTCGCGACTTGTCGCCGCCACCGCTGCGAAGCCCTCGGTCCAAAGAACTTCCTTCGAGCTTCCCGCCTCTGGCCATCCACTCCTCTTCATGCACAGCCAAGGGGAATAAATCCCCTGCTTGCTACAGTATTCATCGCATTAATAATTACATTTTCTAGCATTGTCAGCTTTTAATGATATTTTATTGAATCTGCATTGCAAGAAATATCCTCTAGTTATTAAGAATTGCTATTTCAGCATGATTTCTTGATTAAGCCTTAATCTAAAGGCAAATTTGGCTTAATTCTCATCTAAACTAACTAGGAACAATTGTTTTTAACTGGTGCAAATTTAAATACGTCATCGTCTCCCTATGGATACGACTTGCTCTTCTGCGAGTGGTTACTTTTTTTAAAAATATTGATTAGTTGATTTTTCCACCACATAAAACAACAAACAACTTTAAAGCGAACAATCGACTCATCAGTCACAAAATCCTTAACTGTATGAATTTCCTGATAATTTTAGAAAAGAAGCCGAATCGTCCTCCTCCACCACAAACATGGTTGCACACCCACCCCCAAATCCCGAGGGAGGAAATCGCCCTCAAAACCCACCAGGTGGTGGAGCCTTGGATCCCATAACCCGCCTCCAAGCCCAAATGGAAATGTATATGAACAAATTGAGGCCATTAGGAAAACATTGGAGGAAATGCAGAACCCTCCCGAACAGGAGGAGCCTAGTTCTCTTAGCTCTTATCAGAATCCACCTGCTACAGAGACCATAGGACAAATTTGGGTCCCCATGGGCGGGGACGACTTTGAACTGAAACCTAACATAATTGGCCCGATAAATTTTCACTTCCATGGTCTTGCAAGTGAAGATCCTTTTCTCCACTTGGAAGACCTAACCCGATTGGCTGAAACTATTAACCAAGAAATATCGGGTTACCTATAGTCCTCATCAAAATGTTCCCATTTTCATTGTGGGATAAAGCATCGCAGTGGTTGCGCACCCTTGGGAGAACCATCCACTCTTGGGAAGAGATGCGAACAGCGTTTCTCAAGAAGTTCTTTCCAATCGAGCAAACCAATGTGATTCGCCGTGCTATTACCTCCTTTACGCAACAAAATGGTGAGCAGTTTCATGAGGCATGGGAGGGATATAATGACCTCCTCAGGAAGTGTCTACATCACAGTCTGCCGAAGTGGCATATAGCCCAGATTTTCTACTATGGGCTAAGTGAGACTTTGAAGTAGATTTCAGATGCTTCCTGTGGAGGGAATTTCATGAATAAAGATGGGAATGGAGCATTCGAATTATTTGAAAATATGAGTGAAAAATCAATGAACAATGCCTCCAATGTAGCCTTGAATCATACCAGCCTGCCCCGTAATGTCCACGAAGTTGACATGGGACCCTCCCATTCATCCACTGATCTCAGCCTTATCGCACAAAAATTGGATGAAGTCTTCGTCGTGCACAAGAAGCTGGATGAGTTTCTGGCCAACCCTACCCGTTCTACGGCAAGCACCCCCACCACACCACTTCGTCACAATCCCAATTCTTCCAACACCAGGCTTATCCTGAGAAACCCCATAAGACCTTCCTTACCGAGTGTCGCACCAAGCGATTCGGTAAGTCATGTGGATCTGGCCTCTGTGAGCCAGTATTTTGACACGGAGGACCAACCCTCCGTGTGCTCGGATGCGTATTTACATGCGGATGCATCTTCTGGCATAGAAGATGCTTACGCCCTGGGGAACAACCCGTTCTCTGCCACTTATAACCCAGGGTGGCGAAATCATCCAAAGTTCGCATGGTCCAACAACCTGCAGCTCCAAAACCCTGCAGGTGGACCAATGAGACCGTCCGCACCCGTCATCCCAAGGGCCCAGGCTAATCCTATGGCGAATCTGCCATCAGGCCCTTGTGTACCACAAATCGAACATGCATCAAGTCCTCTTGATAAATTGATGCGAATGATGATGGAAACGTCAAAGCGCCATGGAGACAATATGACCTCTCTTCCGCATCAATTGGCACAGCAGAATGCTGAGATCATTCAACTACGCATGGCGACTCGATCTCAGGGCACTCTTCCAGCCCAACCTATTCCAAACCCGCGAAATTTCGTACCCTATGGTCCTCAACCATAGGTACGACCTTCTCAGTGGTAGGTTCATCAAATTTTGCAGGCTCCGAGCGTTCCACTGGGATTTCAGACTAATCCCGTTGTAGCACCTCACTCATATGTCCCTATTGTGAACCCTCCTCCACCGTATGATCCCACTGGACCCGCATCGTCCAATGCGATCACTACGAGGAGCGGCAAGCAAACCGTTGATTTGCCTCGACCAGATCCTGGCCTGTCTTCTTCATCGCCCTCTCATTCGAGATGCGCACCGCATTTGCGAGAGGACGATACACCCAAATTGGTGCTAGAATCAGTCCAATTCCCTGAGGCTCTACTGAGGGAGCCAAAAGGCAAGAAGAAGGTTACGCAGGCCTTTGATAACCTGCGTAATTTGTTCAGGGATGTTGAAATCAAGGTACCCCTGCTATCGACGACATACCTATTGTCGCCCGATTTTTCAAAGACTACACAACACCCAAGTGACAGTCAAAGAAAACTAAGAATCCAGTGGTTCTCTCGCGTCATGCGAGTTGTGCTATACTGTTAAATCTACCACCAAAGCAGAATGATCCGGGCACACCAATTATTCCCTGTAGCATCCAAGGCTGCAATTTTAACCGCGCCCTGCTTGATCTAGGATCTTCCATCAATCTCATGCCAACCATCATGCTCGAAATATTTTCTTTGGGAAATCTGAAACTCACCCCTGTCACATTACAGTTGGCAGATCGTTCTATCAAAATTCCGATGGGTGTGGTGGAAGACGTGGTGGTTAGGGTTAACAGTCTCTGTTTTCCTGTTGACTTTCTTGCTTTTGATATGGAAGTTCCTAGCTCACTTTCTGATTGTCCAATCACCCTTGGTTGACCTTTCTTGGCCACAGCCCACGGCCATATCGACTGCGAGTCGAGTTGTATTGAGATTGTCGTTGGATCTGAAAAGCTCAAGCTTAACATCTTCAAGGCAGCCAAGAACTTTGATTGTGATTGCATCATGGATGACACGTCTGACGAGGACATGGCCGTCAGCGTGTGTGTCAGACTAATTGGGACCTATTCTGACTGCTGCGAATTACCTGTCAACACTGACGATTGCTTGACCAACACATATTGTGACATTCCCCCATCCCTCTCTTGTCTCGTACTTTCTCTTGACCAGACTTCTGACGAGGTTTTCTCCGCTTCCCATGCCTCGTGGTATGAGTCATATCCGGGCTACTCACCGCCGATCCACACTCTTGAAGACCGGATTGCCCTTTCTTTCTCACTAAATCAAGCGGAGTTGCAAATCCACACTGGGACCTTGAGCCCATATACTTCTCACTGGGGCTATTCCTTTTTGGATCCATCCATCCAAGAAGCCAATCTTCTTGGCCAATCTGAAGGCCAACTTCTTCATCCTGACTTATTCTCCGATCCTCCTGGGACACTATCGTCCCAAGAAATGCCAGACCTTTCACCATCCACTCCCGAGCTGAAAGAGCTGCCTAGTACACTTAAGTATGTTTTCTTAGGACCAAATGAAACGCTCCCTGTATCATCAGTTCAAAATTGACTAGGGAGCAAGAGTGCAAACTAACTAAGGTCCTTATGGAACACAAGGCAGCCATTGGATGGCCTTTATCAGACTTATCTAGCATTAGCCCCTCCTACTGCACTCGCCATATATATATGGAGGAGGAGGCTCGACCTTCCCGTGAGATGTAGCGACGTCTCAACCCTATCATGTGGGAGGTCATTAAGAAGGAAATTATTAAGTGGCTGGATGCGAGTATAATCTACCCAATCAGCGATAGCCCCTGGGTGAGTTCGATTCACGTTGTGCCCAAAAAGGCTGGACTCACCATCTGTGTCAATGACAGGGGCGAATCCATCCTTACAAGCACTCCTACATCTTGGAGAGTGTGTGTAGATTATTGGAAACTCAATGCTGCAACTAAGAAAGATCACTTTCCACTACCTTTCATTGACCAAAACCTTGAGCGGTTAGCGGGAAATAAATTTTTCTGTTTCTTGGATGGATTCTCAGGATATAACCAGGTGGCAATTGACCCCCGAGACCAAGAGAAAACCACTTTTACCTACCCCTTTGACAACTTTGCATTTAGAAGAATGTCGTTTGGACATTGTAACGCGCCAGAAACTTTCCAGAGATGTATGCTGGCGATATTTCATGACATGGTGGGTGACTTTCTTAAGGTCTTCATGGATGACTTTTCGGTCATTGGACCATCTTTCGATGACTGTCTTGCCAAGCTGACCCGTATCCTTAGGAGATATATTGATGTGAACCTCGTGCTTTCTTGGGAAAAAAGTCATTTTGTGGTACACGAGGGAATTGTTCTCGGGCATATCATCTCCGATAGGGGTATCGACGTTAATAGAGCTAAGCTTGATGTAATTGCTGATTTACCTGTGCTTGCCTTTATCAAACAAATTCGCTCCTTCCTGGGACACGGTGGTTTTTAAAGGAGATTTATCAAAGACTTCTCGACCTTTAACTCTTCTCCTATCGACAGACGTACCCTTTGATATGGGCCCCGACTGCATATGATTATTCACGCAGCTGCGTAATGCTATCACCAAGGCCCTTGTTCTCCGGCCACCTGATTGGTTCCTCGACTTTGAATTCATGTGTGACGCTTTCGACCTTACAGTTGGAGCCATCCTGGGATAAAGACGTGATAGACAACCCTTCGTGGTGTACTATGCCAATAAGACATTGGACGAGGCCCAGCGTAATTATACCACCACTGAGAAAGAACTATTGGCGGTCATCTTTGGGCTGGAGAAACTCCTCTCTTACCTTCTGGGCTCACATGTTATTATTTTCACTGATTGATAAGAGCCTCATCATGAGCCATAACTAGCTCATTTTGACCCAATAAAGAAGATGAAAGCTCCTACATAACATAGAGAAAGGCCTAAATAAAGGAATAAGTGCTCTAAGAAGAAAACATGAAATAAAGGTTAAAACTGCAATTTTACCATTGCAGTACATAAACGGGATTTCTCAGAGGAAAAACATAGGTCAAATGGTCTAAATGAGATAAAAAGTTAGTTGAGTCAATCAGAAATGGGTTTATGTGCAATCTAGGAATTAAATGACACTTGGTAACCCTAAAGTAGACCCACTTAAATTAACAAGGTTCCGGTGAGGATAAAAATCAAGTAAATCCTCTAAAAACCATGGAAAAATATCATCTAGGGTTCAGAACACTCAATTTGGCCCTTGGAACCCAGTTTGACCTAGATTGGGGTCCTAGCTCTTCAAGTAACATAATTTGGGTTTCTACGCAAAATGTCCAGTCAAACGAGGTCAAACCTAAAATCCAACTTCACCATTGGATTCCTTAGGTCAAAATTAGGTTTGTAGCAAAATTTGGACCTAAGGGGAGGTCATCTTGGCCTACTTTGCAATTTAGTACACCCAAATCATAATTTGGTCCCTATCTTTTGAATATCTTTGCTGAGAGCCCCCTAAGTTCCTCGCCACCTTTGTAATCAGGTCCTACCGCCATTGTTAGGGTAGAACCGATCTCCGGCAAGGTTTAGAGAGGGATTCCTCTCCAATCCCTCAGAGATTCCCTCCCAGAAATGGAAGGGAGATTCTCTGAGGAATTCCCATCCATTTAAGGCCAATCACAACCTCTGGTGTGAACCCAATCTCTCGTGCGAACGCACGAGGGATTTGGGTATCTTAACCTCTTTCCTACTCCAGTGAGCAATCAGAGGCAATGGCGTGCCCCCCACGCCCTGAATGACTAACCAGTGCCTATATAAGAACCCACACCTCCGACCGCTCATCTTCAGCTTGATTTGGCCGAGTTTCCACCTCCAATTCATCTCCTCCTGCCCAGCCAAAGTTCCCAGCAAGCTCCGGTGAGCCCCCCTCCCCTCCCTCTTCGCTCTGCCACAAAACGAGTGGCAAAGTTATCTTCCTGACTCTCCTCCGCGTCATGCAGTACCCGCGCATGCCGCCTTAACCCCGTCGTCACCGCCGTTCTCCCCCACTGGGTAGCGTCTTCTCACGCGACAGTAGGTACAGCTGTCCCCCCTCTGTCCTCCTTCGTCCCTACAATTAGGTTAGAACTATTCCCCATAGTCCCCTCTCTCTTTTCCCCCTGTTATCTCATCTAATCGACCCTCGACCAACACCTACCATCTCGTAAGCTCCGCCTCACCACCAGGAACACATTCCACCCCTCCACGGCCACTCCGCACATCCACAGTAGCCCCCGAACAACCCCACACATCCTGCCACAGGTTGACCTAGGCACGCACGCCTAGGCCGACCTGCGGCCTGCAGCACCGTCCACCGCCTTCACCGTGCCACGGCGAAGGTGTCCAGCTAGTCTGATTGGGCCAATAGGCCGTGTTTGTGTCTGACAGTGTCGACGCTCCAGCCTCCATGGGAGACATTTGAAGAAGCTCCAACGCAGCTTCAGGCACCAGGGCTCCCAGGCTGCAGCAGGTTCACGCGAGTGTTGCAAAGTGCTTCGAGTCCAGCCAAGGGTGCTGAGAAGCCAGCAGCTGTGGGGATGGCACGTAAATCTGCAGGCACACGTGAAATCAGGGCAGAACCTTTAGTCCCACATCATGGATAGACGAGGCGCCGCTACGCCATAAATTGAATTTGTGTTTTATTCTTAATGCCTCAGAAAGCACAGGGGTGAGGTCCCTTACTTGCCCTCATGCCCGCCTCGTCCGCGGTTTCATCTCGCGGATCTGGCGGGATCCGACCCGACCCAAACCCACGCACTCCTCGCTCATCACCACCTGCTGGTGCGCCGGGTCCCGGGTGCGAATCCGACCCCATTACCCTTGTGGCTCTGGGAGAGCGTGGTTGAGTGAATTGCTGAGAGAGAGACGTGCGGGTAGAGGGAAAGGGATAGGTTTTGCTTTGTGTAGGCACAGGCTGAACGTTGAGGAAGAAAGAGTTGGCCGAGAGAAAGAAGAAGGAAGGCAAGGCAGAAAAGAGAACAAAGGAGAAGGTGGACGAAAGAAGCCTTCGCAGGAGAAGAAATAAGAGAAAAGAAACGAAGGCAGGAAGAAGAAGCCTTCGCAAGAAAAGAAGCAAAGCAGAAAGAGAGAAGAGAAAGAAGAAGAGAAGCCAAGACAGAAGACGAAGAAGAAAAAGTGTCTACAGAAGAAGAAAGAAAAAGCAAGATCAGAAGAAGAAGAATAATCAAAAGGAAAAGGGAAACACTTTTAAGACGTCTGATCCCAAGATCAGACATCCAATTTGACTCTTTTGTCTGAATTACTTTTTAGATACCTTTGAATTCTAGTTTTGAGTAAATTAGAGTGTTCAATTACATTTTGATTAGTAGTAAATTCCATTTTCTCCCTGTGTTCGACCTCGGATACTCCGATTTTCGAGTAATAAAATTCTCTATTTGTTTGAACGCTTTGTCGGCTATACTACAACGTCATATTCTCTTTAAAACCCGCACAAAAGCGTGAGAACATTTTGGCACCGTTGCCAAGGATAAACGCGCAATTTACCACTAGTCTCTACATTCTTTTTATCATATTGAACACTAACTTGCCCTACTTTGCTGTGATGTGATCTTGCAGGTACTTCACGAGAAAATCTCTCCCGCAAGTCAACCACTCCAGGGCAGGTAATTTCTTTTCTTCCTTAATCATCCCCTAATCTTTGAAAGACAAAAGGAAGAAAATCAATTTAGGAATCAATTACCTTCTTTATATAGTAATCACCATCTCTAAGGCAAAACATTTCCTGATTTTGCGAAAATTCTGCAAATATTCTTGAAGTTGGAGTGATTTTTTTTAGATTCCATCCCACAAGTTCTTGTGCCTAATTGAAATAACGCTTAATCTCGGCGGACCACACACTTCTTTGTTATAAGTCCAAAGAGAACTTTTGTGGAAAAGAAAAAGAGGATTGGAAATAGAACCAAATTAGGGTTTCCACATTAGGGTCTTGAAGCGCTAGTCACACATGCCTGTATAAAAGGAAATAAACCCTCCCGCATCAGTGTGCTACCCAAGCCCTTGATTGAAGAGAGCTAAATAAGACAAACCCTAAAATTGAGCTCCAAAATCACTTGAATCTTAAAATTTTTGGACCTAATAACCTGGGAGTCAAATCAGGGTGATCTCTAGGCTCCAAACATAGAATCATTCTGCCATCTATAGGACAGGTCAGGTGAAGTTGACCCCTTGGGTCAACCAACCTCTAAATTAGGTCACAATACCAAAAACATCTAAAGTTCAAGTGAGAACCCTAAAAGCACCTTTGAAATAAAAAGTGATAGACTTAAGAGGTCAAGGTCCCCATTCTGGTCTACCTGGAATCTCAGTGACAAGAGAGGTCAGGTGGGGGAAACCCTGTAACCCGTAGGGATGCTCTACCGTGTAGGGGTCTTTGCGGGACTCTCCCTCTCTGGCTACCCAGGTAATTCTCAGGTGGACGATCTTTTGATCTAGGGGTCCATCCGCCCCGAACCTCCATAGTCATCCAAACATCTTTGGGTGTCTTGATTGGGTCAAGAACATCTCCAGTCCCTCATCTTTTCTCTTTAGAGCACACATACACATTTTCAGTGGGACTCGTTATTCAGATCTGATCGCTTCATAACACATCGTGATTCATAACTTGATTCTACATCCTGACTCCACCACCTGATCTAAATATGGAGCCAAACCACCTAGGACTACCATTCAAGAAACCTGAATATCAGAGATCCATGAGAGATAAAATGATTGAGGATGCCATGAAATTCTATGAAAATGAAGAAACCTCAACAGCAGTAGGAAACATTCAAGTTGACGTCCCAACAACCACAACCTTTGTCATAACTTGTGCCCAAGTACTATTAGTAGAAGCCAACAAAGGATCAACCCGTGACTTGCTCATTACTGCATACATTGAGATAGAAAAATTACACAATAGTGAATACCTTCAATGTATGACAAATCCTCGACTTTGGAAGCAACACTAAGATAGTCTTGAAAAATGGGAAGAGATAATGAGATTAATAAAACAAGTGATTGATCAGAAATACCCGTACATACCATTGATAGAGGATGAACTATCCTCGGACAACATCAAGGATAAATCTGATCTCGGGTTTGAGGCACAAAATGGTTGTGGATTCCCAACCCAGATGGACTATAATGCACCTGATATTGAAGAAGGTTGGGAAGCTCCAAATGCAGGAAAAGACCATGATGAGCCCATTTTAGAATCCCAAGACTCCTGCAAGTATGAGAGTAGAACTGAACCTCTCGAGGGTGTAAATTCCGTCCCTTATTCTGATAAGGTGACCCTCGAAGGTTATTCATACCTAAATTCTAGTAATTCAACATACATCCTAAGCCTAGAACCTAGATCTGAAACATATTTTGAAGATTTCAAGGCCCCAGATGAAGAAGATCAATCTTTTAATGAAGAATATGATTTTGGGCCTCGATTTGATCAATATCCCTCATCAACCTCCTCAGAGGAACGAATCAATTTTTGAGAAGTCATGACAATCTACGACACAGAAACCGAGGAGTTGGACGAGCAGGGTTTCAATTGGGTCTGCCCTACTAGCTTAGAATCTAAGCCTCTACCAGATAAGGATACCCTTTTAAGCTCAGAATTAACATTTAGGCTAGATCCCAGTCAGGTTGCTGAATATACAACAAATGATTTATTCTATGGTGGAACTCATGATCTGGAATCTCATTCAAACTTTGATTTTCGCAAACTCTCCGACGATCTCGAATCTGACCATAACATCGGAGAAAATCTGCCTCCTGATTATAACATGTCAATCTTCTTTGAAGCCACCTTCTCCACATATACAGAACCAATCAAATCCCGTTCCCCACCCCAACCCGCAACTGAACTCAATTTCTATTCCGATTCACCTCTCATTGAGCCGTTTGTAGATGATTCAACTCTATATCTAGATCGGGTATCGGGTACTGAACAGACCACAAATCAGGAGCCTCCATCCTTTGATCACCCCTGTAGGGATTCCACACCTTACATGGACAATTTTTCGGAACCCTACTTTGACCAGGCTGATTCCACTCAGCCTGAACCTGAGTTTTCACTTCCATATCCATCAGAACTTCACTACATATGGTGGGTTCCACATTTGTTGATCTACATCTATCAACCCACCAGACTTATCGGGTTTGGGCTGCATCATCAGCCCACTGATCTTAACAAGCACCTGGTTGGACCAACCAGGCTCTTAATCAAGGTGCTTGTTTTACAAAATTTCGCTGATTTGACCACTCCCTCTCCACCCCATTTTCTGCTCAGCTGAAGGCATTAAATTTAGCGCTTAACGGGAGGCAACCCGTCATCCCAAAAATAGAGACCCGTCTGATTATCCGTCTGAACTCCACGTCTATTGCACCTTGAGTTCAGCCTTAGACAGTTGATCCCACCTCTGGTACACGTATCAGAGCTTAAAATCATCTGCATCAGTCATTTTCGACTCATTCACCCACCCGATGTATCCTGTTCTAAGTCCCTGACCTCAACACTAATTCACACCCTCTGGATATAATGAGGACATTGCAAAACTTAGGCATGGGGGGTTGATAAAGTGCATACATACAGAACCAAGAAAAAAGTTAGGAGTCTCACACACAAAAAATTTGCATATGTCAAAAACACAAAAAAATTGAAAAAATTAAGAAAAAAAGTGGGGGGAGGGAGGAAATTTTGTGAGCCACATATTCATAAGGGGGAAAAAAGAGCAAAAATGAAGAAAGGAGCACAAAATGAGAAAGAAAAAAAGTAGTCATTAGTAAAAGAGTAAGGAATTAACTGAAGTTCTAGACCAGATCAAGAAAAGAAATAAAAGAAAAAGTGCTAAGGAGACACAACAAGAGATTAGCGGGAATGTTGGTCTTAGGCCTCTTGGGCTAGAATCTTTAGCCTAAAAATTCATGTATCCATTAAAATCTGGATAATCCTCAAGAGGTTGAGGAAAATGCGAAGCTTAAGTATTAGGGCTAAGGCTTAGGAAGTATTCGGCCTCGTTAACTGACTTCCGGTTTGCGGGATTCGGTAACCTAAGCACCCCACATTAACACACAGTCTGGTTCAGTGCGCATAAACATCCAAATCACGCGAAAAGCGTTTAATGTTCTGAAAGTGTCACCTAGATTAGGAGCGACCAATCAGCACAAGTTGATTTGGACAAGTTCCCACCACGGAGAGGCTGGAAATCCCCCTTGAAGATGCGTAACAACATATCGTCTCCTCGGTGCTTGTCTCTTAGCATATTTAAATATCCTATTGGGGGCATGTAAGCACTCTGCTGGTTCAGATACCATGGGTGGCGTTATCCCGAAATGTCGATCGCCAGGGTTTGAATTCTGCCACGGAACGCCATGGGCGGGATTACCTCGAAATCTCGAAAGCCAGGGTTCTGGGGGTTGCCATGGGCAGGATTATCTCAAAATCTCGAAAGCCAGGGACCCTTGAGGATTGATGATGGGGACGAGAAATCCGATACAGATCATGTTGAGAAGCTAATCCGAAGCTAGAAATAAAAAGAAAAGAGAGAGAAAAGCTCTCCAAACAAATAAATCTTCTATCTCTCTCTCTTACAAAAAAACGCACTGCAAACTGAACTTAGGCTAAAAATGTCTCAAGCACGGGTGCTTTAACCGCGGAGTCCGACAAACCCTAGGTTTGTTTCTATGGGCCGTAGAAAACTTTGCGAGGGACTGAGGCTAAAGCGGAATAGGTCTGGATTTTGGTTGGTACTTGAGTACCTCTAGGCCTATTATTGGCATTCTGACCAGATCACAAAAGAGGCACTTATCATAACTGAGGACACTCTAGGTCTAGAACGGAAGTTAAAACCTTGAAATTTTGCTAAGGGACTAGCAAAAGCTAGGCATGGTGGTATGATGAGAGCCACATCATAAGTCATAACTAGCTCATTTTGACCCAATAAAGAAGATAAAAGCTCCTACATAAACTAGAGGAAGGCGTAAATAAAGGAATAAGTGCTCTGAGAAGAAAATATGAAATAAAGATTAAAACTGCAATTTTACCATTGCAGAACATAAACAGGAATTCTCAGAGCAAAACATAGGTCAAATGGTCTAAATGGGATAAAAAGTGGGTTGAGTCAATCAGAAATGAGTTTATGTGCAATCTAGGAATTAAATGACACTTGGTAACCCTAAAACAGACCCACTTAAATGAACAAGGTTCCGGTCAGGGTAAAAATCAAGTAAACCCTCTAAAAATCATGGAAAAATATCCTCTAGGGTTCAAAACACTCAATTTAGCCCTTGGAACCCAGTTTGACCTAGATTAGGGTCCCAGCTCTTCAAGTAACATAATTTTGGTTTTTACGCAAAATGTCCAATCAAACGAGGTCAAACCTAATATCCAACTTCACCATTGGATTCCTTAGGTCAAAATTAGTTTTTTACCAAAATTTGGACCTAAGGGGAGGTCATCTTGGCCTACTTTACAATTTAGTACACCCAAATCATAATTTGGTCCCTATCTTTTGAATATCTTTGCAGAGAGCCCCCTAAGTTCTTCACCACCTTTGCAATCAGGTCCTATCGCCATTGCTCGGGCAGAACCGATCTCCGGCGAGGTTTAGAGAGGGATTCCTCTCCAATCCCTCAGAGATTCCCTCCCAGAAATGGAAGGGAGATTCTCTGAGGAATTTGCTTCCATTTAAGGCCAATCACAACCTCTGGTGTGAACCCAATCTCTCGTGCGAACGCACGAGGGATTTGGGTATCTTAACCTCTTTCCTACTCCGGCGAGCAATCAGAGGCAATGGCGTGCCCCCCACGCCGTGAACGACTGGCCCAGTGCCTATATAAGAACCCACACCTCCGACCGCTCATCTTCAGCTTGATTTGGCCGAGTTTCCACCTCCAATTCATCTCCGCCTGCCCGGCCAAAGTTTCCAGCAAGCTTTGGTGAGCCCCCCTGCCCTCCATCTCACTCTGCCACAAAACGAGTGGCAAAGTTATCTTCCTGACTCTCCTCAGCATCGCGCAGTACCCGCGCACGCCGCCTCAGCCCCGTCTTCGCCGCCGTTCTCCCCCATTGGGCAGCATCTTCTCCGGCGACAGCAGGTACAGCTGTCCGCCCTCCGTCCTCCTTCATCCCTACAATTAGGTTAGAACTATTCCCCATAGTCCCCTCTCTCTTTTACCCCTGTTATCTCATCTAATCGACCCTCGACCGACGCCGACCACCCTCATCTTCCACATCACCGACCGACCTCCGACGAGCCGCTCCCACCATTCCGCCCCTCCACACGGCTCGCCGACCATCTTGTAAGCTCCGCCTCACCACCAGGAACACATTCCACCCCTCCACGGCCACTCCACACATCCATAGTATCCCCCCGAAGAACCCCACACATCTGGCCACAGGTTGACCTAGGCACGCACGCCTAGGCCGACCTGCGTCCTGCAGCACCATCCACCGCCTTCGCCGTGCCACGGCGAAGTTGTCTAGCTAGTCTGACTGGGCCAATAGGCCGTGTTTGTGTCTGACAGTGTCGACGCTCCAGCCGCCATGGGTGACATTTGAAGAAGCTCCAACGCAGCTCCAGGCGCTAGGGCTCCCAGGTTGCAGCAGCTTCACACGAGTGTTGCGAAGTGCTTCGAGTCCAGCCAGGGGTACTGAGAAGCCAGCAGCTGTGGGGATGGCACGCAAATCTACAGGCACGCACGAAATCAAGGCAGAACCTTTAGTCCCACAATGTGGAGAGACGAGGTGCTGCTGCGCCATAAATTGAATTTGTGTTTTATTCTTAACGCCTCAGAAAGCACAGGGGTGAGGTCCCTCACTTGCCCTCATGCCTGCCTCGTCTGCGGTTTCATCTCGCGGATCTGGCGGGATCCGACCCAACCCAAACCCACGCACCCTCACGCATCACCACCTGCTGGTGTGCCTGGTCCCGGGTGCGTATCCGACCCCATTACCCTTGTGGCTCTGGGAGAGCGTGGTTGAGTGAATTGCTGAGAGAGAGACGTGCGGGTAGAGGGAAAGGGATAGGTTTTGCTCTGTGTAGGCATAGGCTGAACGTTGAGGAAGAAAGACTTGGCCGAGAGAAAGAAGGAAGGCAAGGAAAAAAAGAGAACAAAGGAGGAGGAGGAAAGAAGCCTTCGCAGGAGAAGAAACAAGAGAAAAGAAACGAAGGTAGGAAGAAGAAGCCTTCGCAAGAAAAGAAGCAAAGCAGAAAGAGAGAAGTGAAAGAAGAAGAGAAGCCAAGACAGAAGACGAAGAAGAAAAAGAGTCTGCAGAAGAAGAAAGAAAAAGCAAGATCAGAAGAAGAAGAATAATCAAAAGGAAAAGGGAAAACACTTTTAAGATGTCTGATCCCAAGATCAGACGTCCAATTTGACTCTTTTGTCTGAATTACTTTTTAGATACCTTTGAATTCTAGTTTTGAGTAAATTAGAGTGTTCAATTACATTTTGATTAGTAGTAAATTCCATTTGCTCCCTGTGTTCGACCTCGGATACTCCGATTTTCAAGTAATAAAATTCTCTATTTGTTTGAACGCTTTGTCGGCTATACTACAACGTCATATTCTCTTTAAAACCCGCACAAAAGTGTGAGAGCACTGATCACACGGCCATTCACCATCTCATGCACAAGAAGGATGCCAAGCCTTGACTGATTCGTTGGATCCTTCTGCTCCAAGAATTTGACATTGAGATCCGCAATACGGCCGAAGCCCAGAATGTTATGGCTGATCATCTTTCCAGACTGGACCCTGGCCATATTGGACTTACTCTGCTGATCAATGAGATTTTTCCTGATAAGCACCTATTGGCAATTAATGTGGCAAGTGGACCGTGGTATGCCGACATTGCCAATTCCCTGCTTCTGGAACCCTTCCATGTGTCTGGCCTAAAATCCTGCACGAGCGTCTCATGGCAGAAGCAAAGTATTACTTCTGGGATAATCCACTTCCTTTTTGGATAGGTGCTGATCAAATCATTCGTCGCTGTGTTCCTGACAATGAATTCCCTAGTGTGCTATCCTTCTTCTACGATCAGGCCTGTGGAGGCCATTTCTCTAGGAGGAAAACTACAACCAAGGTGTTGCAGTGTGGTTTCTTTTGGCCCTCCCTTCACCAGGATGCACACAATTATGCCAAGCATTGCACTAGGTGTCAGTTGTTAGGGTCAATGTCACGTCGTGACATGATGCCCTTACAACCCATTCTAACTGCAGAAATCTTCGACATTTGGGGAATTGATTTCATGGGTCCCTTTCCTCCTTCCGACGGCTTCGAATTTATCCTCGTGGTTGTTGATTATGTTTCGAAATGGATCGAGGCTATTCCCGCACACCGTGCTGACCATATTATATCCACTTGATTTGTCAAAGACCACATCTTTGCGTGCTTTGGGATCCCTCGTTCCATTATCTCGGATGGAGGAAGCCACTTTACCCAGCCATCTTTTCGGACACTTCTAAGGAAATATGGAGTCCACCATCATATCGCATCCCCGTATCATCCTTAAATGAACGGCTAGGCAGAGGTGTCAAACCGGCAAATCAAGCAAATTCTCCAGAAGACGGTTCGGCCTGAACGTAAGGACTGGTCCGACAAGCTGATTGATGCACTTTGGGCATATCGGACAACCTTCAAGGCTCCCCTTGGTATGTCTCCTTATAGAATCATTTACAGGAAGCCTTATCATTTTCCCGTGGAGTTGGAGCACCGCGCTTATTGGGCGGTTCACCAATGTAACCTCAACCCAGACCTGTGTGGTCGAGAAAGGAAACTCCAACTCCAGGAGCTGGAAGAGCTTCGTCGTGAAGCCTATGATTCTGCCTTAACTTTCAAGCAACGCACTAAGGCTTTTCACGACAGCCATATTCGGCAGAAGGAATTTGAGCCATCTCAGCAAGTTTGGCTCTACAATGCCCAGCTCAAATTCGTTCCTGGGAAACTGAAGTTCAAATGGACTGGTCCTTTTCTGGTCTCGAGACCATTTCCCAACAGGGCCGTTGAGATTGAAGATCCCAAATCTGGGCATAAATTTATGGTCAATGGGTAGCATTTGAAACCCTATCTTACTCATGAACCTACCCCTATTGGAGAAACTGTTGCCCTACTGGAGGGTAACTAATGTTGTGCCTCATTCTGAGTCCAGCTGGGGATGTTAAATTCAGAGCTCGTTGGGAGGCACCCCAACAGCACTCACCATCCACCATCACTTTTCACGCCACTATCACGATCACTTCACTTTTCACCTCACCACCCACCATCTACCCACCCTTCCACCCTGCTGTATGCCCTGTACCTCAGCTCTCGTTACCCGATCTTTCGTCCTTTCTCTACCCTACCCTGCTTGCATATGAGGACATAGCATCATTTGGCATGGGGGGGTGGATAGGCATCCTTAGGATCTGGGTATTTTAGGGTATCATGTGGTTTTCATCTATCTATATATATATTAAAAGAAAAAGGGTGTTTAGTAATGATCTGAAGGCTGAAACAAAAATACAATAAGTGTTTATGGATATTCAACCTCTGTTTTGAAGACTTTCCAGGCCACAAAAGCTTGATTCGCTCAGTCTTGGCTTAATTCACTTGAGCATTGACAAGATATATCGGAATCTCTCCTAACTAAGGACGTATTCTTGTACCTGAGACACCAGTACAGGATCCGTTGGTTTGCTTCTACTCGAGAGCCTAAGTAATCTTGGTTCACACAACACATGTCAAGAAAGACCAGGTGAACATACGATCCAACACTAGTGTTCATTAGGGAAGGTGGAGTCCTTACTTGTGCGTAGAGTTAGACTTTTTATCCCAGGCTTTAGTCTTGTGTTTAGGAGAGACTCTTTCCACCAAAAAAGAACTCTCCCACCAAAAAGAAAAGTGTGCTCCTCCAAATAATGCAGTAAGAGATATACTGACACGTGTTTCAAAAAAAAAAAAGATGCAAATAAGTTAGTATATTTCACAAATGTCTGTAAAATCTTCCTACAAAAAAAAAAAGTTCTTCAGGGCAAATACCCTATTTTCTTTGAGCGACAAATGTCAGAAAATGGCAGTTGAGTTTTCCGTCAATCCGAAGACACGAGTTGAAACTGGGACGAACCTGTACTTAAAAATTTGTGAAACCCTAGGCTTAAGTCTTAATGTTCATCTGGTCAGTCTTGATCCTTCACTATGCACAAGCCATAATCTCTTGAGCTCTCGAGTATGGCAGAAACCTCCTGGGTCCTGGAAATCGTACGTAAGGTTTAAATATCAAGTGTCCTAGTTAGTCGAGAAATGATCTATGTCAGGTGAGACTTAAAGTACTGGTAGTCTTCTTTGCAATTGGTTCTCACAATATCCGACAATAAACACACCAATGTCGCCTCAGCAGAAAATCTTCAGCCGAAGATTATTTCTAAATACAATACAAAAATGTTTTGCTAGGGACTAGAAAAAGATAGTCATGGGGGTATGATTGCACAGCAAAAATACACCAATAATTGTGCCATCTTGTGCTATTTCCTAGCATTGCCAGTGCATAATAGGCAACCATAGTCGCATTTGCGAAAATACACCCATGCATGCATTTAATTGAGAGGGGGGGAGAGTGAATAAAATGGCCTTGTAATTAACAAATTCTTCAAGTGCTTCCTCGTAAAATTTCCATCTTTATTTTTTATTTCTATTTGACTTTGAATTTCTTCGAATAGCTGCAAGGCATGGCCTCTTCTTCCTCTTCGTGCCATGCTCTACAGCAAGCTTGCCCTGCAGCTGCATGCACAGCCATGCATAGCCAGGGCATGGCTGTGCATGCCTTCTTCCTCTTTAAAAGGGCTCATCTTCTTCTTTGCAAAGGGAGCCTAGTCCACCACCACACAGACAGCACCTTCTTCTCCAGACCATCTCCTCCCTTGTCCCATCCATACGCAGCCTCTTCCTTTTTCTGAGGAGCCACGCTGCGGGCAGGAGCAGCTGACAGTGGCGCATAACCACCACTGTGAGTCCCACCACCGCCCAGCTCATCAAAGAGCCGGTGGGCGTGGTGGTTCTCTCTTTGTTTCGACATTTAGCCATTTTCGCCATTGCCACAAGAGCTTCAAGCTTTGAAGCTCAAGCTCCGCAGCAGCAACAGCAAGGTGGCTGCAGCAGCGCACACCTCCAGTGCGTGCCTGCAGGCCGCCCTCGCCTCCAGTGTGCGCCTGCAGGCCGCCCTCGCCCCTCTCCGCACGCCCTGTCGCAAAGCTCCAACCGCAAGCCAGCAGCCGGTGTAGCATCTTCAGTGCACGTGCCAGCCGCTCCACACCGCCTGCACTCACGGAACCGTTGGCACCCGGTCGCGCGAGCCGAGTGGCACTGTAGCCACTGTTAACGCTAGTTAGCAGAACACTGTGGCTACAGTGCGGTGATCGGTAAGTTTCTCACTTATCTGGTCAGTCGGCGTGCCGCGACCGTTTATTGCCCATCCACGCACGCCTGCGCCCGCTCTCGCGTACGCTCGCCCGCTTTAGCGTCTACGTCTGCCTGCACCCGCCTCACCGCGCAGCGCAGTGCACTGCGGTCTCTCCCCCATGCCCGCTCCTCCCAGCACGTGCCTCTTCGGGCACCTACGCACCTGCACGTGCGCTTGGCATCAGACATCGGCCACTACATGCGGATGACTTAACTCCCAGCGCCAACTCTAGCAGAACCGAGCTCTCTCTCTCTCTCTCTCTCATAGCACTCTCTCACTCTCTCTGCAGACACATACACACACACTCACAATCTCATACACACACCCACTCACTTATACTCTACTATATACATATATATATACATACATATATATTTTATATATATATATATTTTATATATATATATTTATATACATATATAGATATATATATATACTTATATCTATACATATAGCAGTACTTATATAGCTTTGTATTAGTATACATGCATATATATATATATATATATATATATATATATATATATAGATGTATATGCTTATATATATATATACACATATATATTTAGATATATACATATATTTATATACATATAAATATATAGATATATATATATATATCTATATATATATTATTACCTATATAACTAAGTATAAGTATGGATACATTTATATATATATGCATATATATACACATATACTTATACATATATATATATATACAAATATACATACATATATATATATCTATACAAATATCTATCTATACTTATATTTACATATCTATATATATATGTATATCTATATATATATATACACGTATAACTACATATATACCAATATATTTATAACCATATATATATTTACATATATATATATATTAACAGATATATATATATATTTTCATATCACCTACCATAAGTTGTATCGCAGGAATATCTGCACCAGTTGCTGATATTCCCTGATACACGCATATAGAAAGCGTTTTTGCACACATCTTCCAACATCCATCCTACACTCCATGCAGCACTTCGTCCTATTGGTTGCATCTTTCTAGACGATGACCAACTCGACACCGTGCTACACGCCATCTCCACCTCCACCCACACCCCTTTATATATATATACTATATTTACGTTATTTCTATTTCTCTTTCCTACTAGTAAAAAGATAAAAATATATAAAGGAGAAAAGATAATCCTTGACTTGCAGGTACTGAATCTTGCGAATAGCAAGACTAGTTTTTGAACCTTAATTTGGCTCAAAGCCAAGAAACTGATTTTGAGGGTGTACCTCAAGGACAAAAATTATCATAAAAAAATCTTAAATAGAAAAACACCAAAACCACAATAAATGAACGAAAGAGATTCGTTGTAGGAAAGGTGTAGAAACTTCTTCTAATCCCACTTCCCTGAGTTCGACCCTGGGCCTAAAAGTGACCAAGATAAAATCAAGTAGGCCACGTTAAAAATTTTTGTAAAGAGATGGTTAGGCTCGAATTAGGTTAACCACTCTACGCATTTCAATGATAAAATTACCATATTAACACAACCTATCCGGGCCCGACCAGACCTATTCTAGAGGAACCAACCAAGGATCCATTTCCCAAGGCCTTGACCAAGCGAAAGAGGATAACCAAACCCGTGGCTCCTAAGGAGGATCTGGTCAAGCTCTTTGAATAGGTCCATATAAACATCCTTTTGATGGATGCAATCTGCCATATACCGACTTACACACGATTTCTAAAAGATGTGTGTACACCCAAGCGTAAGCCACGAACCAAAAGTGTGAGTCTAATTGTACTGTCGGAGCAAGCCAGCTCTGTAATCTTGAGCGAACTCCCACCTAAGGCTAAAGACCTAGGTACTCCCTTGATTTCATGTACTATTGGTGATACCCAATTCGCCAGAGCCTTATTAGATCTAAGTGCCTCCATAAACCTAACACCTACATCCCTCCTTGACCACCTTGAAGAATCTGAGTTTAAACCAACAGAGGTGACATTGCAGTTAGCCTATCTATCCATCAAGTCACCTAAAGGAATACTCAAGGATGTCATTGTTAGGGTACGGGATTTCTACTTCCCAGTGGATTTCATAGTCTTGGACATGGATGCACCTAGAAACCCAAGGGATACACCGATTATACTAGGGAGACCTTTTCTGTCCACTGCTAGGGCCAATATAAACTATTAGGAGGGCCAAATAGAACTAAAATTTCGAAACCAAACACTGAAGATAGGCATCTTGAAGGCCCAACAAGGGATTAATTGCGGCGTTATAGAACAAATATGTTTATCAAAGCTGTGGTTGATGAATTGTATATCGAGGACAACCTGATTATTCCCAAACAACCACCAGAAGATCAAAACCCGCAAACATAGTTTGACCCTGATCTAGATGCACCCATAGCTCCTTCCCTTGCTCCTAACACACACCCAGAATCGCCCGCTGCTGCTGATAACCCTATCTTGGAACTCAAGCCTCTTCCTGACCATCTGAAATGTCTTTTTGGGTTCCAATCAAATGTTTCTTGTGATTATCAACTCCAGACTCACATCTGACCAGGAATCCCGTCTGATTACTATGCACCAGCAACATCATAGAGCCATTGGATGGACTCTCGATGATTTGAACGGCATTAGTCGCTCTTATTGCTCACACCAAATCTACACCAAAGAGGGTGCATGACCTTGGTGAGAAATACAGAGACGTTTGAATCCTAATCTGCAGGAGGTCGTGAAAAAGGAGATCATTAAGTGGTTAGATGTAGGGATCATCTACCCGATCTCTGACTGTCGGTAGGTGAGTTCAATCCAAGTTGTACCTAAGAAGGCAGGACTCACCGTCATTACAATTTAAACTGGAGAGGTCATACCAACTCATGTAGCAGACTCGTGGAGAGTTTGCATTGAAGACTCAATTCCTCCACGAAGAAGATCATTTCCCACTACCATTTATTGATCAAATCCTTGAGAAACTAGAGGGAAATAGGTTCTTCTGCTTTCTTAACAGCTACATCGGTTATAACCAAGTGGCAATCCACCTTGAGGACCAAGAAAAGACCACGTTCACCTACCCCTTCGGTACGTACGCATTCTAATGGATGTCGTTTGGTCTCTGTAATGCACCCGTGACTTTTCAGTGGTGCATGCTTCCCATATTCTCAGATATGGTAGGTGATTATCTGGAAGTCTTCATGGATGACTTTTCAGTATTCAGAGCATCATTTGATGATTGCCTCTTGCACTTTGTCCAAATCCTCAGGTGGTGCATTGAAGTGAATCTAGTTCTTTCCTTGGAAAAGAGCCATTTCATGGTGCCGGAAGGAATTATCCTGGGATATCTGATTTCAGAGAAAGGCATCCAAGTCTATCGAGCCAAGGTGAACTTAATTTCAAAACTCCCTAAGCCTAGATCGATCAAGGACATCCGATCTTTTCTGGGCCATGTCGATTTTTAACATCGATTTATCCCTGATTTTTTGAAAATCGCATGCCCCTTGACGACTCTTCTTTCCAAGGATGTACCATTCAAAATCTCCAAGGAATGCACTCAAACATTTGAGATCCTCCTTGACTGAGTTACCCAAACCCCGATCCTATAGTCCCCTGATTGGTCTCAACCCTTTGAGATCATGTGCGACGCACCCGATTTTGCTATAGGAGCAGTACTGGGGCAAAAAATTGATAGGAAACCCATGGTCATTTACTATGCTACCAAAACACTTGACGAGGCTTAGCATAACTACACGATTACTGAGAAAGAGCTGCTAGCCGTGGTATTTACCCTGGAAAAATTCAGATCTTATCTCTTGGGTTCCTGGGTTATTATCTACTCGGATCACATAGTTGTGAGGCATCTCCTTGCAAAGAAGGACTCGAAACCTCGATTAATTCACTGAATCTTGCTGTTGCAGTAATTTGACCTCGAGATTCGTGACAAAGTGGTAAAATAGAACGTGGTAGTTGATCACTTGTCCCGCCTTCCTTCTGAGATCATCGACCATTCCAGACCCATCACGGAACATTTTCCTGATGAGCACCTTCTGACTGTCAATACTGACCTTCCATGGTTTGCTGATATAGTAAACTACTTGGCATCACATTAGATCCCATCTGATTGGCCGAAGGCCAAGAAGGACAAATTGCTTTCCGATGCCAAGTATTACTTTTGTGAAGACCTGTATCTTTTCTGCATTGGTACTGATAAAATTATTCGACGATGTGTCACAGAAGCAGAAATGCAAGACATACTCTCTTTCTAACAAGACCAGGCTTGCGGTGGACACTTTTTTGGACATAAAACTGCAGCAAAAGTCCTCCATTGTGGCTTCTACTGGCCCGCAATTTTCAAGGATGCATACAATCACTGTAAGGCATGTACCCGTTGCCAAACCTTGGGCAACATGAGCCATCGAGATATGATGCCTTTACAGTCGATTCTGATATGCGAAATTTTTGACATTTGGAGGATTGATTTTATAGGACCCTTCCCTATCTCGGACGGCTTCGAATACATTTTACTCGCTGTTGACTATGCGTCCAAATGGATTGAAGCCATTCCGACTTGAACCAATGATCATAAAGTTGTTATCAAATTCATTCAGCAGAACATCTTCTCACGGTTCGGGATTCCACATGCGATAATTTTCGATGGAGGGACCCATTTCACAAATGCTCAGTTCAGGTCATTCATGACCAAATATGGGGTGTCACACCGAATCTCTACTCCTTACCACCCCTAAACTAATGGTCTAGCTAAGCTATCAAATCGGGAGATCAAGAAAATCCTCCAGTTTATGGTTCAACCTGACAGGAAGGATTGGTCATCCTAGCTACCGGAAGCTTTGTGGGCTTATAGGACCACCCAGAAGACCCAATTAGGCATGTCTCCCTTCAGATTAGTGTATGGGAAGGCATTTCACCTCCCCATCGAATTAGAGCATAATGCCTATTGGGCAATACGGAACTGTAACCTAGATCTTTCCAAAGCTGGAAACCATAGAAAGCTTCAAATGAGCGAGATCGATGAATTATGCCACCACGCGTATGAGAACTCGCGAATTTACAAAGAGTGGGTTAAAGCCTTCCATGACAAACACATATATAGAAAGATCTTTCATCTTGGTCAAAAGGTCCTACTCTTCGATGCCAGACTCAAACTATTCCCAGGAAAACTATAATTAAAATGGATTGGACCCTACTTGGTTCGACGAATCTTAGGTAATTGAGCCATTGAAATCAGTCCACTCAGCCATGATTTTTAACCCTTCATCATGTACGGTCAAGGACTTAAACCGTTCTTTGACAAGACCGATAAAATTTGGCTATGATATCCTTTACCCTTCATTCTCCCTGAGCTCATTGCACCTAGCCGATGGCATAAAACTCAGCGCTTAACAGGAGGCAACCCGTCATTCTTGAAAAACCTGAAAACTTTGTTGACATTCCTATGCTGAATTCATATTACACTTTAGGGTTCATCCATTAGAATAGCTGACTCTACCTTAGGTACCCGTACTTGAGTCAAGAAATCGTTCGCAACAGTCACCTCGACCCGTTTGCCCACCCAAAACCTTCCTAATGAATGAACTAAGCTGAATTTGAACCCACCTAATTTACAATGGGGACATTGCAAATTGTAGGCATGGGCAGGTATGAAAGTGCAAAACTTCATGAAAACTCATCTCACAAGAAAAGGTTTCAACAAAAAAATCACATATCACAAAAAATACCAGAAAAATGGAAAGATCTTGAAGAAGAGCAAAAATTGAGGGGAGAGAAAAATTTTGAGGCCATACAAACCATAAGGGGGAAAAGAGCAAAATGACAAAAAAGGAGCACAAAATGAAAAAGAAAAAGAAAAAGTCATTAGTAAGAGATTAAGGGATTAACCGAAGTTCTAGACCACATCAAGGAAAAATATAGGAAAAAGTGCTAATGAGACACAAAAGATATTAGTAGGAACGTTGATCTTAGGTCGTTTGAGCTAGACTCTTAGGCTTAAAAATTCAAGTACTTACTAAGATCAGGATAATCCTCAAGAGGTTGGGGAAAATGCGAAGCTTAAGTTTTAGTTCTAGGGCTTAGGGAGTATTCAACCTCGTTAACTGACATTCAGTTTGCGGGACTCGGAAACCTAAGCACCCCAATCCACACACAGTCTGGTTCAGTGCACATGACTATCAAAATCACGTAAAAGCGTTTAAATGTTCCGAAAAAGGTTGCCTAGATTAGGAGTGGCTGATCAACACAAATTGATTTAGACAAGTTCCCAGCGCGAAGAGGCAGGAAATTCCCCTCGAAGATGCATAGCAACATATCGTCTCCTCGGTGCTTATCTTTTAGGATATTTACATATCCTACTGGGGGCACGTAAGCACCCTGCTGGTTTAGATGCCATGGGTGGCATTATCACAAAATGTCAATTGCCAGGGTCTAGATTTGGCTATAGAATGCCATGGGCGGGATTATGTCGAAATGTCGAAAGCCAGGGTTCTAGGGGTTGCCATGGGCAGTGCTATCATGAATCATCGATTGCTTGGGACCATTTAGGATTGATGATGGGGATGAGGAATCTGATACAGACTGTGTTGAGAAGCCAATTTGAAGCTAGAAATAAAATGAAAAGAGAGAGAAAACTCTCCAAACAAATAAATCCTGTGTCTCACAAAAAACACACTACAAACTGAACCAAGGCTAAAATATGTCTCAAGCATGGGTGCTTTAACAGCGTAGTACAACGAACCTTAGGATAGTTCCTGTGGGCCTTAAAAACCTTCGCGGAGGATCGAGGCTAGAGCTGATCAGTTCCGGATCTTGGTTGGTACTTGAGTACCTCTAGGCCTACTGTCAGCATTCTAACCTAATCAAAAAGAAAAAGCACTCATCATAAATTGTGAACGGAACTTATGGTCCAGAACAAAACTTGAAACCTTGAAATTTTGCTAAGGGACTAGCAGAAGCTAGGCATGGGGCAATGATGCGAATGCCATCATAAGCCCTAACTAGATCATTTTGAAATAGAAAAGAGAACAAAAGCTCCTACATAACCAAGTGAAGGGCCTAATTTAAGGAATAACTATTTTGAGAGAAAAGTAAGAAATAAAGGGTAAAACTGTAATTTTACCATTGTAGCGCAACAAGAGGATTTCTCAGGGGCCAAACATAGGTCAAAAGGTCTTAACAAGATAAAAAGTTGGTTGGTCCAGTAAGAAAAGGATTAATGTGAAATCTGGGAATTAAATGACTTCTTGTAACCCTAAAATAGACCCACTAAATTTAACAAGGTTCTAGTCAGGATAAAATTTAAATAAACCCTCTAAAAATCATGGAAAAGTATCCCCTAGGGTTTATAACCTTCAATTTGGCCTTTAGAACATATTTTGATTTAACTAGGGGTCCTAGTCAAACATTTATCCTAAATTAGGTTTTTATGCAAAATGTCCAGCCAAACATGGTCAAACTTAAAATCCAACTTCACCATTGGATTCCTTAGGTCCAAAATAAGGTTTATACTAAAATTTGGACCTAGGTGGAGTTCACCTTGACCTACTTTGCAAAACAATTCAACCCAATTACATTTAGACCTCTAGCTTTTGAAAACCATTGCAAATACCCCACTAGCTTCCTCATCGTTCTTTGCAATTAGGTCCCTCTGCCATTACAGTAGAGGAATCCTACTCCGGTGAGGATTCAAGAAGGATATCTCCTTGATTCCTCAAAGAACCCCTCTCAAATTTGAAAGGGAGATTCTCTAAGGAATTCCTGATCGTGTGAACCAAATCTCAATCTCTGATTGCCACCCAATATCTCATGTGAATGCATGAGAGATTTGTGCATCTCTTGACCTTCTAAATCCGACGAGGTTGCTGTGCTTGGAAGCTTTCCTTCCAAGCACAAGGCCCTCTACCCACGACTATAAAAGAGGCCCCAGATCCCCTCGGTGAATTCAAGCTTGTTTTGGCCTGAGATTCCCTCAAATTCCTCTTTTCCTCCTCTAGACAAAAACCCGACAAGCTCCGGTGACTTCTCCTCCTTCTTTCCATCGCACTGCCACCATACCAGTGGCAGAGTTACCTCTGCCTCCTTCTTCTGCATCGTGCCACACCTGCGCCCGTGCCTATCTCCCTCTAGTCGTTGCCACGTCTCTATCTCAGGGTCTTCGTCTCCAATGACGGCAAATATGTGCCATCTGCCGCTTTGCTCCCTCCTTGTCCAACCACTCACAGATAAGTCTCTTTCCCCTACTCTTTCATTTCACGATATCAATTTCTACTTTCATGCCCCGACAACCACAGACCACAACCGTCTTCTCTACTTCCGACAGACCACCGGCGAGGAGCTTCCGTCATTCCTTGCACCCATCTACCATGCCAAACACCTCAGAAGCTCCGCCACCTTCCACTGATCATTTTCCCCCTCTCCATCGACCGCCACACGTTCCACATTCTTGTCCCGAACAAACCCATCTCCATGGACACCAAACAACCTAGGCATGCACTCCCAGGCCGCCCCGTGCCATGCTAACCACCGAGAAAACTTCGCCATGCCACGGTGAAGCTTCCTACTTGTTCTAATGAGGCCACAAGACTGTGTTGCTTGAACACATGTTCTAACCTCTACCACCATTAGAGCAGGCTTGAAGCTGCTCGCAACCTTCACCTACTGCCCCAAGCTTCAGGAAGCAGGGTTGCAGGTGCACGGGCTCCCTTCGTGAATGCCTCACGCCTAGCAATTGAAGTCCTAGCACTCTACAACAGTAGCAATTGAGGGTGACACTCCCTGCCAGTGCATGTGAGGCAGGTGGGACTTTTAGTCCCACCTCGATAAGTTTAGAGTGAGTGGAGTGGTATAAATTGTAAAAGTGTCTAGGGCTTATCACCTCTTGACATGGGGTGAGGTCCCACTCGCCTCCCCACACCTCGTCTGCAATGCACTCGTCCGCGGACCTTGTAGCCTGACCCGATAACCTGTGCAATACTTGCACACTACCAACACCGGTGCGGTTGGTCTCGGGCATGCTAACCTAACCCGTTTACCCGAGATGGCTCTAGGAGAGCGAGCCTAAGAGAGAAAAGAGAGAGAGTTCATGGGGAAGGGTAGGGGTAGGTTTTGCACTTGTAGGGAAAGGAAGAAGAGAGCTAAAGTGGAAGGAGGAAGTTGAAGGCAGAAGTCATGGCAAGGACTGAAGAAGGAAGCCATGAAAAGGAAGCAGTGGCTAAGGGTGAAGTCACTAAGGAAGAAGGAAGGAGAGGAAAGCTTCAGCAAGCAAAGCTAAGGAAGAAGAAGGCTCAAAGCAGAGATAGAGAAATCAAAAAGAAAAAGAAGCCAATGCCAGCAAGCAGAGGAAAGGGAGAAGAAGAAGAAGAGTGGAAGAAGAAGTCAAGGCCAGAATCAAAGAGATAGAAGAGACAGATCAAATGAATCAAAGAAAGAAGAAGAAAGAAGAAAAGAAAGAGAAAGCTCAAGCCAGAAGCAAAGCAAAGAAAATTATATGATTTTTACATTCATCTTCATATTTTTGAGCCTCTATATACATTTGAACCCATTTTATTGCTTCATAAATTGATTGATCATTACATTTTCATCAAGTTGAAAGTTGTGTTCTTAGTTTTCAAATCCCTATTTGCTCCCCGTGTTCAACCACAGATTCATAGTTTTTCGAGTAATAAGCTTTCATTTGTTCTTCGAAGTGATTTCAACTATACTGCGACGCATTTGTTTTCTAAACCCGATTTGCTTTCGACGAGCAATAGGTTGCCCCCTGATTGCACTGCAAAAATACACCTACAATTGTGCCATCTTGTGCTATTTCCTAGCATTACCAATGCATATTAGGTCTCCATAGTCGCATTGTAAAAGTGCACGCATGCATGCATTTAATTAAGAGGGGAGGAGAGTGAAATAAAATGGCCTTGCGATTACATTTTTCCTCAAGTGCTGCTTCGCAAAATTTCCATTTTCTATTTCTATTTGACTTTGAAATTCTTCTTCCTGCGGCTGCAATGCATGGCAACACCTTCCTCCTCGCGCCATTCCCTACACCAGCCTCTCCCTGCCATGAGCTGTGCATGGCTTCCTCTTCTTTAAAAAGACCACGGTTTCTTCCTTTGCAGCCAGTGGGGTCCTCCACGAAAGGAACCCGCAGCTCCACTTCCTTCCATGCCACCCTCTCCTCCCTCTCCCTGCATATGCCAGCCCTCCTCCTCTGAGGAGACACCCGGCGGATAGGAGCACCTCACGGTGCTGCACAACCACCACCGTGAGACCACCACTGCCCAGCTCACCATAGAGCCGGTGGGTGTGGTGGCTCTTCCCTGACTTCTTCACTTTCCAACCACTTCACCCATTCCCGTAGGCTTCAAGGTCTGAAGCTCAAACCTCCGCTCGCAGTAGCAGCTGCCCAGCCCATTCCATGCATGCCTGCAGGCCGCCCTCGCCTCCAGTGCGTGCCTGCAGGCACCAAAGCCGCAACCGTTGTTTGCCCTAGCATGCGTCTCACCTCGCATTCTGCCAGTACCGACCCGCACGTCTGCCAGCCCCTGCACCCGCCTGCATCGCCTGCTCTCTTCGCCCACGTGCGCCTACCAGCGCTTGCCCTAGCCCTTTGCGTAGCGCGGTGCACTACGATCTTCTCTTTGCGCCCATCGCCCTTTAGCGTGCGCTTCTCTGTGCGCATGTGCACTGTGCGTGAGCTTGAATCACCAGATGATGCCTCTTCGCACGCAGATGGCTTAAACACCCTTTCCTTCCTCTGCAGGCGCTCTCTCTCTCTCTCTCTCAGCACACTCTCCCTCTCTCTCTGCAAATACACAAATGCACACACACTCATGATGAGTCCATCAAAATGGACTAATATTAAGCCTAAGAATATTTAATCGTATAGTTTAGGTGTGTTAATAATGGCACTTAAGTTATTAAATATTTGTACGCCTGATAATTTGAGTTTATAACATTCTATAAATTAATTATTTTATTATTTTTATGTGCTGGTAATAAAATCTAGAAAGAACAAGGGTGGGGGGATAATTTCCCCAAACAGCTGATTCTTTCCCCCTCCCCTGCCGGACATTGGGGCAATCTTCTCCAACACTCGCCGACCAAAAACAGAAAGGGATTTGCAAATACCTGGATTGGTGCACGGAGGAAGAGAGAGGACTTAAAATGAGAAGAGACGGTGTGCACAAAGGAATCTTTGCCCCCCTACGGGGAATGGCTCTCTCTTCTCCACTGTGGAGAGGGCGAGCAGAGCACCTGCCCTCTTCTTCTCTACCTCAAGCAGTAGCACCTGCGCACCGCACCTGCCTTACTGCACGCCTACCTTCCATCCACTGCTCCAGCTTGCCCTGCAGCGCAAGTGCAGGCCCGCATGCCAACTTCAAGCACCTGCAGTCGTGAGCCTTCACCGACTGCCCGCACCAGCAGTCCCTGCAGCACCGTACCATCAGCCCGCGCTTCCTCCTTCCAGCGCCTACCGCTCCGCCTTCAAGCACCCGCAGGCGCTGTGTCTTCACCCGGACAGGCAGCGCCCGCATCCTCCCTTCCAGCCGCCCTCGCAACACGCCTCAACGTTGCGCGCCCGCACCAGCAGGCGCTGCATAGCAGCTTCACGCACATCCCTGCAGAGCGCCATCACAACACCCTTGCCGGCGCGCCTTCCTCCTGCCGCTCCAGCTCCCTACAGAGTGCCATCCCGCCTTCGCAACCGCCCGCAGGCGCTCTCAACCGCGTGCCACTCCTCCCTGCAGAAGGTGCTCATACGCTCTCTGCCCGCACGCCTGCAAGTGCACTCCACCGCCCATTTGTGACCGCAGCTTGCAACCGCCTGCCCACGCACCAGTGCATGGGCGCAAGCCCGCACGCCACAGCCGCAGGCAGCATTGCAGCGGCTACGCCTTCTTTGTCAACAGACCGGAGCTCCGGCCACCTCCGCCGGCCAGCTCCGGCCACTTCCGCCGCCGCCACTGCCACCATCGGAAAGCTCTCGACCTCGCTGTCCTCTTGAGCCCGGCATCGACCCCCGTGGTTCTCTCTCTCTCTCTCGCCAGTAAAAGAGAGAGGAAGAAAGCTCTGTTTCCATCTTAATTAGAAATTACATTCAATGCCATTGCCACCGATTTCATTTTTTTATTATTATTATATTATGGCAGAATTGCATTCAAGCACTTACAGTTCTTTCTAATTGCATGGCATTAATATTGGCTAGTTTAAAGATTGATTTTGGACTTGATTTAAGTACTAATTATCTTTAATACACATCACATGAAAATTGCACTAATTCATCCTCAACTTATTGAGGATTTTTTTGAGGGAAAACTGCACTTACACCCTTAACTTTTTAGGTTATTACAAATCTACTTTCCTGCACATGTTAAGTCCAATTTGAAAGGAAATTTCACACTATCCGAAATAACATTAAATAATTAAGTATTGATTGCATCATTGCCTCCTTGTGGATAAGATCTGCTCTTCTGCGAGTGGTTATTTTCATTATTTTTTATTAGTCGATTTTTCCACCACTTAAATACTATAACGCTATGCGAAAAGTCGATCGTCAAAATTGGCACCGTTGCCGGGGAGGCAACAGACATAATAGATTTACTTTATTGTTTTTGAATATTCTGAGTTGCGAAATTATCTGATCATTTTATTATTGTGCGAGGAATCTTACACGGCGACGAGGCGTAGCAAAGCGATGACATTGAACCTAAACGACGCGTATGGTGGAGATGATCTTTTTGGTGGACCTTGACGGCACCTAGAGGGCAGAAACAGGAACACGTGGGCCTTGATCCCATGCACATCGGCTTACTAAGAAGCCTATTTCTGATTTGGTCAGTAGATCTTAGTTAGATTTAGTTAGATAGACATTTTAGTTAGATTTAGTCAGATAGACATTAGAAGTTAATTACTGTCTTTTGGACCCTTGTTGGCTACTTTTTGGGAATGTGTTCCCAGTGCCATTTCATTTCTTATCGCTCTTGTATGCAGGAGCATATTTTTGGGAGCGTGTTCCCATTTATTTAGATTCTAGGATTATTTGAACTGCACGTTTGTTAGTTAGTTAGATTAGGTGTGTTTGTTATTATAAAAAAAAAAAAATCGAACTACCTGCTAGAAGCTGCATATCTATAGGGCGATCATCTAGGACTGAATGAGTAGCATCTAGTTTATTTTTATTGCATTGCATTCATTACTGCACAAAGAAAGCTAGAGTAAGTTACGTCTTCTCTTGGGCATTAATTATTTGTCATGCATATGCATTGAACCTAAATCTAAGACCACTAAATTGCTTGAATAAAATTAATTCAGTGGTCACTTTAAAAAAAAAATTAGGACTGTTAAGAGCTTGGGCTTTAAAATCTGAGACTAAAAATTGTGTGCAAAAGGATCCTATTTGCGGAATTTCAAAAAAAATCAAAACACGATCGTATGCTTGCACACTTGAAAGACTGTGCACCTCACACATAAGGTCACTAGATAATTTCTACCTCACCTCTTTAGCACCACAAGGGAAGTTAGTCGGAAATCAACAAGCCTATCCACCAAATTACTTCGGTTCCTCGTGTGTGGGCTCGATTCGAGACTTCCATCTCTTGCGAGTAGGTTATAGGCACCAGCGAAGAATGTCCTAGGATGCGTAATTTTTGCAAAACTTATTTGGCCACCAATTAAACATATAACTCTAAGACCTGCAATCTACTAAAAATAGATCCCGTTGAAATTGCGTTTGCTTTGACAATAGAACTCTCTAGAAAGTTTTCTACTTATATTCTGAATTTTGCTAAATCCTAAGAGAGTTAAAATTGTTTTGCTTAAAGAAATGGATTACTCTTACTCCTGTCATTCAGATTATCAGAGTCAATACTTCCCATCTTTTAATCAGGATCCCATGCTCCGAGCATATCCATCCTTTGATGGGTACATTGATAATTCATGGGATCATTCTCATTCTTACACTGGGAGTATTGGCTTGATCTCCAACTTTTTAGCAGAGCCTAGGAGAGGGATTTTCCAATCCTGAAATCCCTACTTCCATGCAAACACCCAACCCTCCAACCCTTCATAATTTTCCGTATCGAGGTTGGACCGATACCCCTAGGCAATCAGAGCCTGAAATTGACTATCCTCCCCAACCTGATAATAGTAGCCTCTCCTCTTTTATGATAGAAATGCAAAAACAAGAAAAGGAAATAATGGAATCAATGGGAGAGATGTTGAGGAATAGTCAACAATTAAATAAAGAAATAAGACAACTTAGCTACACGGTTCCCAATAACCCTGGTCCCTACCTATCCGATCATGATCATGAAAATAATTCTGAGGTACTTAATGACAATAGGGATCTAATTTCATGTAGCGATCACTTAGACTCTCCCAATGAGCCGCGGCCACTAGAGGACAACAATCATAGTGATTATCCACCTGAACTATATTGGAGTCAAAAGCAAGAGAAAATTATTGTTCCTATCACTTCCCCTCTTGCTTATTTGGTGGATTCCCATTATACTCTTAGTGAGCCTACTCTTGACCCTCCACTTAGGGAATCAACACCTATCATTCAATATCCTGAGGATTCAAATGTACATAATGAAGGTGACCCTAAGGGAATGGAGGATGATCAATTCTGGTCTCAGGGTGTAAGGAACGCATGCCCTAGACATCTTTTAAGACGTCTGGGAGGTGGCCCAGACGTTGGACCAGACGTCTGGGATCGTTTCCGGATGTCTAGAAATCCGTTATCTTCCACACACGCAGGTCGTCTGCGCGCCTGAGCACGCAGACCCTCATATTCGTTTATTCCCTGCGGCTGCAGATGCCCTGCCGCATCCTCTCTCCTCCTCGCACGGCCTTAAAAGGCCACGCCTCCCCTCACTTCCGTCACCACCATCTCCTCCCTCTTCTCCTTCAGCCAGTGAGCGTGAGCGCGAGCGCGAGGGCGGCAGCGGCGGCTGCAGTGACCGCGGAGGAGGTGCTGCGTGCGAGAGCGGAGCTCTGCCGTGAGGGCGAGCTCGCCGGGGCTGCTAGGGCTAGCCGGCGGAGGGTGCAAGGGGCGCGGAGCGACGCGGAGGGGGGACTGCTGCGGTCTAAGCAGTAGGCACCCGAGGTGCGACGCGGGCGTCGTCGCGAGCGAAGGTCGAGTGGTGCCCTGATTCTGGAAAAATTTCCAGAATCAGACATCTGGGTTGATAGCCAGACGGCGAGGGCGACGTCTTGAAGACCATCCAGACGTCTGAAAGGTGAGTTTTCCGTCTCCTTCTTCCTTCCTGCCGACTGACGGTACTGAGGGAGGGAGATGGGTGTGCGCAGAGTCGGTGATTCGCCATCCATCGCGAATCAGACATCCGGTAGTAGTACCAGATGGCGGAAGCAACCTCCAGACATCCCCGGTGACCATCGGACGTTTGGGAGCTAGGCCAGACGTCCCCGCAGACTTCTGGACGTCGGGGAAACCACGCTGAACAAGGTAATTCTCTGATCCACTTTTTAAGACATCTGGAAGAAGTTCCAGACGTCTGATTTTGCACAGTGTCATCGTTTTTGACCCGTTTAGGGCCCGTTCAGGTTCCGTTTTCCGCGATTCGAGTTGCGTTCTTTTCAGAATTAATTCCTCTACCCGTCTACAGTATCTATACACTATTTTGAGACACTCCTTGTGTTTGATCCTTGTGTTATGACCCCATTCTGTTGCAGTCTCGGGGGTCGCAGAGGCACGCAGGATTCCCAACCACGCCCCCATTTCTCCTGTTGTACCAGGTAGAGTGGCTTTAAGTTATTAATAAAATCTGTTAAATTATGGAACCATAAATAGAACCTAGGACATTGCATGAATCCTAGGAATGAGAAATAGAAGGAATGATAGCTCCTAGGTGTTGCATGAATCCTAGGGCTGGAAAACTAGATTGTATGATAGATCCTAGGATATGGCATGAATCCTAGGATGGGAAAACTAGTGGAATGTATAATACTACAGTCTTGGAAAATGGAAAGAGATATAAAGCTTCCTGTAATTTGAATTAACAGCTACCTGTTGTGAATAAATAACGTGGTTGAGAACATGGATTGTAAGAATGTGAAACTGGAAAGTGAAACCTGGATGTTTGAGTAAAAAGGATGGAACCCTACGGGGAAGTAGGAGTAGAACTCCTGGAAAGTGAATGGAATAGTATTGGGGAAGTGAGCTAGCCCTTGAGTACGGAGTACCAAGGAGAGCGACTGTCCCCTGTTTAGTGTAGAGCGGAGCCAGCCGCCCCAGGGACCCGGGGTTAGGACTGGCCACTCTGTACCGACTTGCTGGCCCTCGCATACGTAGTACCGAGGAGAGCTACTAGTGTAGGGAGGTACTAGCTACCCCATGGGCCCCGGGGTTCTCCTAGCCTCCCACACCGACTTGTTAGGCCTGCTAGGGCAAACCAGGGTAGCCAGGCGAGGGTGCGCGGACTGTGGAGGGGCAAGGCCCCGGTTTGGTTACTGTGGAGGGGTTGGACCCCTGTTACTGAGAGGGCTCCGCCCTGGACTGGTTCCGTGCTGTGCTTTGGACGCACCCGTTAACGGAAACGACTGACCGCGTGCCAGTACGGGTTAGCTACCTGTGCATTTATCGCGCGTGCCATAGTCACCGTTATGTCTGTCAGTGACCTTGGGGTGGTTGACTGAGGGTAGGATCACCACGGGGGACTCTCCCAGCCAGGAGAGCACCACGTGCTACTTCTACTTTTTGGAAAAGACTGCAATCAAGATCGTTCCCACGAGGGACATTCGAGATCAAGAAAAAGATCTGGGGAATAAATGAAATAGTGAGACAATTGAAAGATGTGAATAAAGAAAGTAATCGAACATAACAGCTACTGTACACTCAACTGTTGTTTTTAGTTTAGTTGCCACTCTACTCAGCGTTTTGCTGACGTGTTACACTCGTTACCTTTTTTAGGACCAGGTGTTGAGCAGCCAGGGTCAGCAGTTGCAGAGGACGTTGGGCCGAGTAGGGTCCAGTAGAGTTACCACTGTCTCTTGTACCTCTTTTTGTTACGTTGTAGTGAGTAGTTCTTGTTTCCACTGTACTTTCTTTACCTGCAGTTCAAATTATATTATGAATGTTGTTCTACTGTTGTGGTGGTACATACTTTGGTAGTTTCTTTCCTTACTGCTGTACTTTCTTACTGTTGGTTATATTCATGCTGAATGTGGTTTTTACTGCTCTTTTGATTACTTCCTCGTTGGATGACTAGGTCTTGGGATTAGTTGAGTCGATCCGGTTCTTGTGTCTCGTAGGGACTCGGGAACCGGGTCGTTACACAGGGATATGAAGAGTCCAATTCAGAGGATGAGGATGCCCCAAAAGAGGAACCTGGACTGAAAATTTGGAGTGAATCACAGGAGAATTATTTATCATTTGAGGATTTAGCTCCAGACGATAGAAATAATATGATTAAATCCGGATTCCTACTTTCTTTTGAGAGTCATCCTCCATCAAAGCAGGAGTTGATATTAGAGGAGGACAAGCAAAATAATGAGAAGTCTATGGGAGACTCTCGGGGGC
Organism: Thalassia testudinum; assembly: GCA_037157565.1. Taxonomy (NCBI): domain Eukaryota; kingdom Viridiplantae; phylum Streptophyta; class Magnoliopsida; order Alismatales; family Hydrocharitaceae; genus Thalassia; species Thalassia testudinum. The sequence continues at coordinate 91,377,185 of JAZHRO010000014.1, read as the reverse complement.
AAAACATGTCATTTGAGGATTTATCCCTCTACAACAATAACGAATTCAATGATATAGGCTTCCTCCAAAATATTAAGACTGATCCTCCGTTGGAAATAATTGAAAAAACTGATCCAACTCCTAATGAATCACATATAAACCCCGACAAATATTTGAGTGAACCAAACAAATTTGGGGATGGGCAGAATGATAATGATTTTGACATTTTGACCCTACCATCAAAAAGTTGTAGTTTGGAGTCTACCCTTGATTCAAATATGACTCCGATCATTAATGCTAGGCAGGATAACTTGAAGTTGTCTACTACTGTTAGGGAGTGTACATAATTCGAATCATTATTGGAATTGGACCTAACACCTACTAAGCCCTCATTGGACTTAACCATTACCTTCCAACACTATAAACAACCCTTATACTCCCTAACCGATCCTTGGCTCAGATCTCTGCTCATGTACATTCTTTTTGGAGACTATATCAGGCCAGTACATCCTAGAGTAGAATGGTGAGTATGGATTGATGCTTGTACTTTTACTCTCACCATTCAAGGGTTTGAACTAATAATGTGTATATCTTTTAAAACCCGTCCTGCTCTGGAGGATCCTTGTTATCCTCCACCTATTCCGTTTCAGGAGGTCCCTTTTCATATTCCGTTTATTATCCCTACACCTCCCAAGGTAGCCAACGAGGTTTTTCGCTTTCATATCTTCTGGCAAGCATTTGGAATTACATTGCATCATCAGCTCGCCAACATCTGTGGTTACCTATTTTCTAGGCCTGCACTGTTACACATATCTTTAGGGCCTAACTTTGTTTGTTTGGAACCAGACTTATAGGTTCCTTCTTAGTCTGGCTGCTGACAGAAAGTGCAGTGCTTGTTGGGAGGCAACCCAGCGGTCATCAGGTGATTTCTTTCCTTTCTCCTCCTGTTTTAATTTTACAATGGGGACATTGTAGGATTTAGTCATGTGGGAGTGCATTTGCATTTTAGGTGCATTCATGCATTTAGGTTAGCATATAAAAAAAAAAAATCTCTTTTCTTGAGCTGATTGGGTTAGTCCCTAGTAGAATACCTTTGTCATTGGAGGTTTTTCTTCTTGAATTATTTCTTAAGTTTAGAATCCAGTACATTTATTTCACATGCACGTAGACTTGGTAATGGATCCTTGAGGAAAAGCAATGAGCATTTGTAGTCTATGGAACCCTTGGATAGCTCATAGAGAGTCAGGCATACTATTTTCTACTAAATCCACCTCATATTTGTGACAAGAAATAGAGAGATTACTGGTGCGCTAAGTCTAGTGCAAGGACTCTTAAGTTCTGGATAATTAGATGATGATACTTTAGAGTTAGGCGTAGTTTTCACTCTCTGTTCCTGGGTGTGTACTTTGAGTGAATTCCTGAGAGTCACCAAATAAGGCAGATACACAGAGATTGAGTCTTAATAAAGCTATAACTATGGTGGATGGTTACGACAGTCCTTCATAGAGTCCTCAGCTGAAGGAGGGTAATAGTGTCAAAGGTCAGAAATACGCCAATCCTATCCATTCTTTCCCGGTGCCGAGAATAGGCACTTCCACCAAATAAGCCACACAACTTCCTCTTTACCGTCATCATCCCTAATAATGCCTCGTAAATAAAAGTATGTATTGTGTTGTGCTGATTGAAAGAGAAACAAAAACAAGAGGAAATAAAATTAAAAAAAAAAAGAGAGAGAAAAGAAGAAGAAAAAGAAGATACTGAAAGAAGAAAAAGAAAAAAATAGTTATATTACAAAAAAAAAAAAGGTCAAAGTTTCTGAGGCAACAAAACACCTATTACGTTCCACCAAATATGACCCATACCTACCTTCTTCTATTTCTGATCGCCTGAATACTGGTTGAGGACTCTAACTTAGTTGTAGAGTTATTAGGACTTTAATTGAAGTGTGGATGCCATTGGAGGCCACCAAATAGTGGGTATAATTTCTAATTCTGGCGAGATTCATGATCTCAGAAAGAAAGAAAAGAGAGAGTGCCCAGGAACATTAAGAGAGCACAGTGGTGTAGTCTCTCTCATAGTTGACTTGTCTAATAGTCTAGAGAGCTAGAATCTGCAGTACTAGGCTATATGCAGCACCAGTTGAGTGTGTGCCACCAAATACAAATCCATTCAATTTGATATCTCCTACATAAGCCAAACGCTGGGGGTCAAATTACAGATTATCGTTTGCTTTATCCCCGAAGGAAGTGGTTTCCTATCTCGACAGAAATTTTTGCTAAGGGTGATGTATGAAATCCCAATGCGAATCGGCTCTTTCACTTGGATCTGTTACCTAGGTTATCAGCACTTCACATTTTTCTGGATTTCTAAAATTTTGAAATAAGAAAACAAGAAGTCTTCTGCTTACTTCTATTATTCATTTTTGCTAGGGACTAGCAAATCCTAGGCATGGCGGTATTTGATGAGTCCATCAAAATGGACTAATATTAAGCCTAAGAATATTTAATCATATACTTTAGGTGTGTTAATAATGGCAATTAAGTTATAGAATATTTGTACGCCTTATAATTTGAGTTTATAACATACTATAAATTAATTATTTTGTTATTTTTATGTGTAGGTAATAAAATCAAGAAAGAACAAGGGTGGGGGGATAATTTCCCCAAACAGCTGATTCTTTCCCCCTCCCCCGCCGGACATTGGGGCAATCTTCTCCAATGCTCGCCGGCCAAAAATAGAAAGGGATTTGCAAATCCCTGGATTGGCGCACGGAGGGAGAGAGAGGACTTAAAAAGAGAAGAGGCGGCGTGCGCAAAGGAATCTTCCCCCTGCGGGGAACGAGTCTCTCTTCTCCACTGTGGAGAGGGCGAGCACTGTGCCGCTCCTTCTCTACCTCAAGTAGTAGCACCCGCACACCGCACCTGCCCTACCGCACGCCTATCTTCCAGCCACCGCTCCAGCTTGCCCTGCAGCGCAAGCGCAGGCCCGCATGCCAACTTCTAGCCCCTGTGGCCGCGCGCCTTCACCAACTGCCCGCACAAGCAGTCCCTGCAGCACCGCACCATCAGCCCGCGCTTCCTCCTTCCAGCGCCTATCGCTCAACCTTTAAGCACCCGCAGGCACTGCGTCTTCACCCTGGCAAGCCACGCCCGCATCCTCCCTTCCAGCCGTCCTTGCAGCACGCCTCAACGCTGCGCGCCTGCACCCGCAGGTGCTACACAGCAGCTTCACGCACCTCCCTGCAGAGCACCATCACTCCACCCCTGCCCGCGCGCCTTCCTCCTGCCGCTCTAGCTCCCTGCAGAGCGCCATCTCGCCTTCGCAACCGCCCGCAGGCGCTCTCAACCGCGCGCCACTCCTCCCTGCAGAAGGCGCTCACGCACTCTCTGCCCGCACGCCTGCAAGCGTGCTCCACCGCCCATCTGCGACCGCACCTGCAAGCACCGGCTCGCACACCAACACGCGCACGCAAGCCCGCACACCATAGCCGCAGGCAGCACTGCAGCAGCTACGCCTTCTTTGTCAACAGGCCGGAGCTCGGACCACCTCCACCGACCAGCTCCGGCCACCTTCGCCGCCTCCACTGCCACCGTCGGAAAGCTCTCGACCTCACCGTCCTCTTGAGCCCTACATCGACCACCGCGGTTCTCTCTCACTCTCGCGAGGAAGAGAGAGGAAGAAAGCTCTATTTCCATCTTAATTAGAAATTACATTCTATGCCACTGTCACCGATTTAATTTTTTTATTATTATTATTTTGTGGCAGAATTGCATTCAAGCACTCACAATTCTTTCTAATTGCATGGTATTAATATTGGCTAGATTAAAGACTGATTTTGGACTTGATTTAAGTACAAATTGTCTTTAGTACACATCACGTGAAAATTGCACTAACTCATCCTAAACTTATTGAGGATTTTTGTGAGGGAAAATTGCACTTACACCCTTAACTTGTTAAGTTATTGCAAATCTACTTTCCTTCAAATTTTAAGTCCACTTTGAAAAGGAATTTCGCACTATCCGAAATAACATTAAATAATTAAGTATTGATTGTATCATTGCCTCCCTATGGATACGACCCGCTCTTCTACAAGTGGTTATTTTCATTATTTTTTTTTAGTCGATTTTTCTGGCACTTAAATACTATAACGCTAAGCGAAAAGTCGACCGTCAACTCACACTTTCATACATGCACACACATACCTGTACACTATTATATACTTATATATATATATAGATACATATATATTTATATACATATATACACACATATATATGTATACTTATATCTATACATATAATAGTACCTATGTACTTATTTATTAGTATACATATATACATAAATATATATATCTATATACTTGTATATATATATACATATATATATATTTACATGTATACATATACTTATATACATATACATATATACACACCTACTAATAGATATATATATATATATATAAATATACATAAATATATACATATATATCTATATAACTATATATGCATATATACATATATATACATATCTAGCTACATATATCTATATATACATATATTACTATATATATATATACATATATATATATACATCTATATAGTATTATATACTTACATACATATATACATATACTTATATATATATATACTTATATATTTATAACCATATATACATATAGATATATTTACATATATACATACATATATATATATATTCACGTTACTTACCATACGTGGTATCGTGGGAATATCTACACCAGTTGCTGATATTCCCCGATACACGCGTACAAAAAGCGTGTTCACATTCATCTTCCACCATTCATCCTACACCTTACACGTAGCACTTCGTCCTGTTGGTTGCATCTTTCAAGATGACGACCGACTGGACACCGTGCTACACTCCATTTCCGCCTCCACCCCCACCCCTTTATACATATATAGTATATACATATATATCTATACTATATTTACTTTATTTCTATTTCTCTTGCATGCTAGTAAAAAGATAAAAAAATATATAAATAAAAGGGAAAAGATAACCCTTGAATTGCAGGTAATCCGTCTTGCGAGTAGCAAGACACGTTTTGGAACCCTGTTTTGGCTCAAAGCCAAGAACCCAATTTTGATGGTGTGCCTCAAGGACAAAGATTACCAGAAAAAATCTAAATAGAAAAAAACACCAAAAACACAATAAACAAACAGAAGAGATTCGTTGTAGGAAAGGCATAGAAACTTGACTCGTAACCCCACTTCCCTGAGTTCGACCCTAGGCCTAAAAGTGACCAAGATAAAATCAATTAGGCTAGGTTAAAAATTTCATAAGGAGATGGTTAGGTTCGATTTAGGTTAACCACTATACACACTTCAACGATAAAATCACCATATTAACAACCTATCCGGGTCCGACAACACCCCCTTGATGTTCTTTTCCTCTTCTTCTTTCTTGGCCTGAGGTGTAGGTGGATATGGTCGGAAATTAAACTAAGGGAGGATGATCCTAATGTGATGGTTGATGGGGTAAATAAAGGAGTGGAGAGGTTGATGGTTGGTGCAAACCATGGTGGTATTTAGGTTAGGTGGCATGGGATGAGTTCAAGGGTTCGGATTAAGGCTTAGGATGGTGGTTAATGGATGGAACGTAGATTGGTGTCGGCACCATTTGTAGGGGTGTGTTGAGTGGTAGTTATGGTTGGGTTAGATGGGGTTGGTGCCAACAATTGGAGGGCTATGATTGGATCTTTGAAAGGGTGGTTATGGAGTTAGCAGCTAGGATAAGGTGGCAGGGGTTACTTAGGTAGTTTGGCACCACTTTTAAAGATGGTTATGTGGTGGTTATGGTGGTGAAGAGGTGGGTATAATTGGCACCAAAAGAGGGTTTCTAGACGGAGGGTCTTTGGAGGGAAAAGGGATGGTGGTGATGGGTTGGAAGGTGATGTGTAGGGTGGAGATGTCTTGGTGTTTGGTGCTAGTTGGAGGGTGCTTAAAGGATGCGATGGCACCAAAATGGAGGTCCCTTTTGGAGGTAGAAATGGGTTGAGGCGATGCTTCCCTGGTGGCACCATGTTGGAGTAGGAGTAGGTGAATGTAGGTGGCTTATTTGGTGGAGCTAAGTAGGTGGAAATTAGGGCTAGGTTTTGGTGGCCAAGGAAGTGGACTAGCTATGCTAGTAGATGAGTAGTGGATAGAGGAGGCAGAGTTAGGGTTTTGGAGGAGCTAAGGAGGAGCTGCATCTGAGCTGTATTGGAGTTGATTGTTGTTAAAGAGAGCTCCATGGAGCTCTTTGGCTAGCTTAGCTAGCTAGTTCCTTGCTAACTACTAAGCCAAGCTAAGATGAGTTGGCTTCTACTATTGTGAGCTGAGGTGGGCTTCGTCTGGTCTTCCTGGAGATTTCTTATCTAGCTAGAGTAGCAAGCTTAGTTCAACTAGCTAAGCTCAACTAAGTTTAGGTGGGTTGACTTTCCGAGAGTTGAACTTGAGCTAGTCTAAGCTAGTTGGGGACTTCTTCAACTGACTAGGCCAAGCTAGTTGATGGCAATTGCTAGTCCTAGTCTGGTAGAGCTTCCAGTGAACTGTTTTAAGCTAGAGGAGCTGGAATCAATTATCTTAAGCTAGTTTGAGCTGCCATCCAGCTAAGGTGAGCTGAATGGAGTTTAGGTGAACTAGCTTGAGAAGCCATTCAGCTAAGATGAGCTGAATGGAGCTAAGGATGAGTTGATCCAACTAGAAGGAGTTGGGATCTGACTAGGATGAGCTGGATATAGTTGAGATCCAGCTAATGTGAGCTTCTCCTTCATCTTCTACCTTCTTGAGTGCCTAGGTTTGTGCGATTTGACTCTTTGTCTATCCTTGGCACTCAAGTAATTGCATCAAAGCGGACAACAAAAGGAAGTGCATGCCTATCCTAGGTGAATGCCTAAATGCATCCCGAAAATCCATTTGTGGATTTAAAATCCTAAGAGCTGGATCTATTTTATGGCATAAGAATGATGATAAACTAGCATTTATCACTCCCCCCATGTGGTGATGGGCCTCCCTATGGTTCTAAACAATTGACTAGCTTTTTCTTTCACAGAAAAGGGGAAGATTTTCATTTACAACAAATCATGATGGAGGTTAGGAATTTTAATGGTCTCACTAATTGCTATAAACTCTTCTATAAATTGAAAGGGATCTTCATTATTGTTGCCTTTAAAGTGAGGTGGGAGTTGTATAGTAGAGTGCTTGATCTCAAAGTGGGCATCTATAGGTAGGATCCTAACATATGGTTGGTTTCTATACTAGGCAGGGTTGTAAAATTCCCTCAAGGGTCTACCTTGCTGGTTTTGGATATGTAGAATCTCAACCAGCTCCTGAATCTGAGTCTGATGATTCTATTGAAATTGGTTCAACTAAAGCTGTAGATTTTGGATCTGAGCTTGCGAGTCCATCTAATTCGATTGATGATTTGGGTTGGCTTGGTCAGCCATCAGGTCAAGATCAGATTCTGAGTTAGATGTAGAACTGGATTCACCGATAATCAGTCTCCTCCTTGGTTCTGCTTGCAGAGGTGTTACCAACTATGGATTTTGTGGTCTAGTTTCATGCGTACACTTGGAAGAGATCTACAGATGCAGAGAGAAGAGGAGAAAGAAGTGTGTACACAATACAAGCAATCAAGTCTAGCCCTAAAGTGTTGCACCTATTTGTCCAAATCTCATTGACCCTAGTTAACTGTTCTGATCCTTGAATTAATTATCTAGCCAGAAGAGTGGGACCCCTAGGACACCCGTCATAATGGAACACCACTAGAGGTTAATGCAGTTACTATGAGTGCATACGGAGCTTGTAAGATCTAATGTATACACTAGATGGGGGTGAATAGTGTGTTCATATGAAAATGTATAATTTAAAGAACATTCATCACAGATCAAAATATGTAGCAAACCAGAAAAATCACACTTGTATTTTAGTGTTGAAACCCTTCTGGGTAAAAACCACTACCTAAGCCTCTTAATTTAGGATTTTATGACTAGTCAACACTAGTCCAATTCACTAACGCACCACTTCAACATGGATGGCACAACTTCTTTACAAAAAGACTTCTCTTTTACACACTACCAAGATAAGAAACAACAGGACTCCCAAAGCAACTTGGATCCCAAATCAAAATAGCAAGAATATAAGATTTAATAACGAATCCTATGGAACCTCAGGAAAATAAACAAACCGAGTTATTTCGAGATTGCATAGGAGCATTATTTAAAATGCAATGTTCCATGCGGAGATGCGTGAGAGCATGAGAAGGAATGAGAGAGTTTTTCTTTTTGAATGCTCTTTGAGGCGTGTTTAGAGGTGGGGTAGTTGTGTCATGGAATTGCGATTTTGAATACTTTCATTGTAGTATAGTGCGAAAACGTGTCGATAAATAAATATAACAAAACTTTGTTAAGTCCCGATCGAACTTGGGGAGGCAGAGATATGCGACTTGGTTTAATATCGATCTAATCTAAATAGAACTAAAACACTAAGCAAGATAAACATAAAATATAAAGCAAATCAACTCCATTCAGATAATAATCAGGCAAGTTTCCATCTAGTTGAATGCTTGACAAGAAGAATAACTAAAACTAAATTTGAACAAGAATAAAAGCTACTAGAAGAATAAAAAAAAATAATTATCTATTCTACTAGAACAAGGGCATCAAGGGTGGTCCTTGGTGGCCTCTAGAGAGGCATGGAGGAGTAGTGATTACTCTACAATTATGAATGTTAATATCATCAATTAGAGTCAATTTCGAGGGTACTTGTGCAATAATGTCATATTATAGTAGGCTTGGGAGCATTGCATGCATATTGAATTATCTTTACATTTAAATTGCTTAGAATCAATGTTTAATTACCTTGTGTACAAGACCATATTGGAGCAGGTCTTAGATGAGCAAGCAAACTGTATAGATGGATCAGGATCGACGAATGGAGTCCAACGGACTCAAAATCACCTCAATTTAACTTTCGTAGCTCCCACAAGAAGTTTGAGGAAGATCAATGGCCAGGGATCAATGTGACAATCCTACAAGATTTGGATGAAAAATTCGATTGTACGGATGGATCCAGAGTGACGATCACAGTCTAAAAATGCAAGAATCATCTCCATCCGAGCACCGTGGCATCCTCTATAATAGAAGGAAGATGGATGGCCCAGATGGCACCACATGGTGCCATCTTAGCTGCCCAACACTTGCCATCAGTGACTACAGGAGCACCATCATCTTGCACCACAGCCATTGGATCAAGATCCAACGGCTGATGTTCTCCTGCACCCACAACTCCCATTCCATCTTCTCGAGACTTCGGGCAGCATGGCACAATGGTGGACGTTCTAGCTTCCAAGGTAGGGGCGCGGGTTCGAATCCACACATCTCCCCCAAATTTGCAATTAGGGAATGGCTCAGCAGCGGTGGCAGTGCATGCATAGCACGTGCGTGTGCGTGAAGCAGCAGCGCAGCGCTAGCACACGCGTGCGGCTTGCGTGCACGACACGCCGCGAGGGGCGCACGAGCTAGCATGCGCATTGAAGGTACGAGGGTAGGGGCTATGGAGACCCTTGCAATAGGTCTATAGCGACGTTTTGAATGTCGCTATTGACCCGAGGATGAATTTTAGCCTTCTCCTCGACTATGAAAAGGGGCCTACCCCCTCCTATTTGTGTTATCTTCTACCTAAGCAATTCCACCACTCCATAGAGCTCCCAAGAAAGGTTGTGAAGACATCGAGCTAACGACCAAAGTCCTGCCACCGTCGTGGCTGTCTCGACGCCATCCACCACCTTACATTTAGTTTTAATTCTTTGATAGTTGTAGTCATTCCTTATATTCAAGCATTCATCTATATTTGGTTGAACATGACATTTGATAATCAATTTAATATGTTTTTGATATCTTATCCTTGCAACGAGTTATTGTGATTCTCTAACCCTATCTCCCCCTCTCTCTCTTCTCTCCTTCCCTATCTCTCTTTCTTTCTCCATTCATTTTGCAAGTGAACAAATCGACATATTTTTGTGACATTGAAGCGAGTAAATGATTCAGAATCTTGCCCCCTACGTTCAACACTCGGATTCACATTCGATAACTTTTATTTAAAATTGACATCATAAAACATGCTACAACGAGCGATTTACACAACGGTCGGATAGCAGCGGTGCACTAAATCTGGCCTTGCTGGACGTCTTGGAGGAAGAGGTTTCCTCAGAGCAAAAGGATGTCAGAGATGTGTGTGATAACACTGCATCATGGGGTGATAAATCTGTCAATTCGGGTCTATCTTAAGAGAAAAATGTACATGTAATACATTATAAATAGGAATAGGAGCATCGCATGCATTGCACATCAAGATTGCTTATAATGTATTATTAATGGGCATGTGTTTAAGGACATGTCAAAACAGACCTTAGATGAGCAATCAGACTACACGAATGGATTTAGAGTGACGAATGGAGTTCAACGGACTTGAAATCGGCCAAATCCGACATCCGGAGCTCCTATAATGGGCTCAAGAAGTCCTTACCGTTGATCTGATGATCAACGGCTCATAGCGTGCCATGGGGTGCCCGCTCACCGCATCTCCACCGCCGCCCACTTCTGCCTTCACCCAGAGGATGAATCTCAGCTATTGATCTTTGATCGAACAGCTGAGAGCTGCCCGTGCACCCACCCTCGCCGCGATAAAGCAACTGGCGCAGCGCAGCGGTCGAATGCCTCATGCCTGCACAGCCGGTGCGAGTTCAAATCGAGTTACGCTGAAATGAGGAGGCCAAGGTGTGCACCAAGGAAATTGAGCCACCCGATCAGCAGCGGACGGCATGGATGGAGCGACGTGGCGCGATCTTGCACGTCCAAGGCTGACGCCCACGATGACGTCGGAAGAATGGGCACGATCCAGGCATGCGCCCCACGAGCGACATCAACCATTCGATCCACGATCAGACGGCTCTCGAGCCGCGCACACAGATTGTGCGCGAGGAAGCACGCACGCGCGTGAGCGACTGCCAGGCAGGGGGCTTCACCGATGTTTTGAGAAGGGTTTTAGCGACATCCCAAAATTCGCTAAAACCCCTTCTTCATTTGGAAAGACCTTCTCCCTATTTAAACCCCTTCCAACCACCCATGGAAGGCATTCAATCGACTTGCAAGTGCTCTACCCCACTCCTAACCACTATTAGCTCTCTTTGTAAAGGCCGGAGAGGACGAGCCACCGACGGAGCCCCCCTACACTGCCGTGGCTGCCTCGCGTCTTCTCTCTCTCTTTCCTTCTTTATCTTAAGCTTTACTTTACTTGTGTTTACGCATTTAGCTAGTGTAGTAATTATAAACTAAACTTGCATGTCAAATGAAGTTGTTTTCTATTTAGTTACTTGCCCTCTTTTATGTTAATGTTGCATGCTTGAATGAAGAAATTCTAACCCTATTCTCTTTCTTTCTCTCTCTCTCTTTCTCCCTCTCTCACTCGCTTTTCACCACGTCTTTTCGTAAGCAAAACCCCATGATTTTCGTGACATTAAGTGACAATAAAAATCTGGTTTTCGCGCCTCCCTGGGATTAACACTCAAACTCACATCTGTTTCTTCATTTTAAAATCGATGTTGCAAGCACAAGCTATAATGACTCTTCTAATCAAACGCGTCCCGTGCAACGTCATTTTTTGGCGCCGTTGCCGGGGAGGCAACGAATTTATTTTGTCACTTCCATTTTACATCCATGCTCACATCGTCTAATGCCTTGTCTCCTTCTAATTGATTCTTGCAGGAATTTGACACTTGGATAGCGAGGCAGTGCAACTCGTGACGGTAACAAGGGAGTAAGCGCAACAAGGACCGGTCGTGAGTATTTCTTCACCCATGGTTGTTTGCTTGCTTAAAAATCTAAAAAAATTGTAAAATTGTAAAAAATTGGCATTGTGCATGATTGCCTGACCCACACCCTTAACACATAACCCAACAAAAAAAAAATACACTCTAACATTCTGAATAAATTCTTGGAGTGTTCTTTCTTTTTGAGTGGTGTTTGCGAAGCCACCTTGAATTGACATGGGCTGCACCACTCAACCCTAAAATCGACTCATCTAATAGAAGCTGCATGATCACTAGGATGAGTACATTTGGGTTTTAGAGCCTCTACACAACAAAAGGAAATCTACTTTCACTGAAATGTGTGCAAAACTTGATGTGCCCACTGAAACTTGTCTAAAAATATTAAGACACGTCAATCCTAAAAGACACAAAAGTAAGGATGAAACATTAAAAGACACCACAACTTAAAAAAAAAAATCCTTGCTTGAAAACCATGTTTTGGTAGGAGCACACGCACTGAAATTGGAAAACTAAGAGGCACTACCCCAATCAACGCATCATCACATAACCCTAGCACAAGCATTGTCCTAGCCCTTTTAAAACAAAGTAGACGTGCCCTAGGTAGGACTGCGTTAAGTCTCGAGAGGTGGGGTTTTGTTCGCTGGGAACTTGGCTTTCATTCCCTTAGTAGAATCTAGTGACTAGGCTGCGGGGCAGTGTCAAACGACTAGGGTTGTAGGGTCTATGGAACCGACGGTGCAAGCCAAAGGAAGAGCCTTCCCTGCAATGCCCTCATAATCAACCTGGCCAGATTAGCTTTGGGAAGGGGAGTCCAGTGCTTATGGACTTAATCACCCTTTTGGAGATTTCTAGGTCCCCTAAGGAATACACCATAAGGACTAGGCTTGTTTGCTTGGATGTACACACATCGCATCTGTCGCTCTCCACATCCCCTCTTGTTCATCTCTAGTGTATGCACGTGAGACACTCACTACATCCTGAGTTGTTTGTTTTGGAACGGGAATCCAGGTGACTTGATTCTGCTAGAAACATGGTTGAGCCTAGGGTAGATGAGGTTGAGGACCAACCCCCACCAGACATAATGGCCATCATCCAAGTCCAGATTAACGCAAACCATCGGCTTCAACAGCAACAGATCCGCACTATCATGCAAGCCATACACCGGTTGTAGAACCCACAAGGGCAACCACCACCACCTTTCCAAGGCCCACAAGGGTAACCTCCACCAGATCTACCACCATTCCAGGACCAACCTAGGCCCCTCTGCGACTTCTACAGTTCTTTTGCTATTCGAGTCGAGCCACACCTTAGGATGCCCGAAGGGGGAGATGATTTTGAGCAAAAACCAAATTTCTTGAGTTTGATTCAGAGCCACTTCCATGGAAGCTCAAATGAGGACACCTTCCAGCACCTAGAGGATCCTGACCGGATAGTCGGAATTGTGAAGCCTAGGAACATTAGCCTTGACATTGTTTTGATTAAGATGTTCCCCTTCTTACTGAGAGACAAGGCATCTCACTGGCATAGAACCCTAGGTAGACCCATCACCACCTGGGAAGAATTGAGGCATGCATTCTTAAAGAAATTCTTCCCCATAGGAAAGACCAATGCCCTCAGAAGAGCCATTACAACCTTTACACTCCAGGGTGGGGAACAGTTCCATGAGGCATGGGAAAGATTTAATGAACTATTATGGAAATGCCCACACCATGAACTACCAAGGTGGTAATTGGCCCAGATCTTCTACCATGGTCTCGACAGCAACCTACGAAACTTCGTCGATGCCTCATGCGGGGGAACTTCCTGAACAAAGATGAGGAGAGCACGTTTGAGCTCTTTGAGTCTATGAGTGAAAATTCGCTCAACAATGCCTCCATGACCCAGTTTAACCGATCCAGTCAACCCTGTGGTGGGATTTATGAGGTACAAGCAAATTCTGAAATGGTTGACAAGGATATCATTGCCAAGAAATTAGATCGAGTGGAATTGGTGGTTAAAAAGATAGATGAGCTACTGAACCAGACTAGGAACACATTACAGACCTTCTCCCTAGCAAAGGGAGCTCACAATGTTGACTTCGTCCAGCCCTTAAGCCAATTGAACCTGGAACAACCCTTGACCACTTTCCAGGGAGGGACCTTTGCTCCCTCAACCCTTGATTACTCTTTTCCCTCCGCATCGACATCTGCTATACTTGAAGATGTACAGGCTATCCAAGGTTATGCTAAACCTGACTCTTTCTCCAACACTTACAACACTGGCTGGTGTAATCACCCCAACTTTGGTTGGACAAACCAGAAACCACCTCAATTCCATAACCAGCCCAGGCCAAACCAGTAGCCAAACTTGCCCCCTATCAGCAAGGACCACCAGTTAGACCCCCATATAATCGGAATAGGGCGGCCCCTCCCCCGCAGAACCAAATGGGCACCCTGATAATGATGATGGCTAAAACAAACCAGAAACATCAGGAGGAAATGGCCTTCCTAAAGGGACAGTTAAGCCAACTATTGGACTGTAAACAATAAGGATCCCTACCTTCTCATCCACAATCGAACCCATGAAACGTGATTAACAGAGTTCCCAACTCGCAAGGGTTCCAGGGCAATCCTAGGAAGGGTCACGTGGTCCAACCAGCCCCACAAGCACCCCATGGGTTTGGTGCTTCTTCATCCTTGCTTCTCAAGGATCAACCCATGGTCCCAATGCCTCTGCGAATGTGGTAACCTTGAGAAGCGACACCAAAACCCAGGATCCCAAATGGCCGACTCTTCTCAAGACTTCTCCAACTGAAACACTTGACTCAAAAGTGGCACTAGAAAAACCCAAGGACCTAGAAATAGATCCTATCCATGTTCAGACACCCTACCCCGAGGCCTTGGAAATAATCAAGAAGAAGAAAAGTGTTGTGGAAGCTGAGGAGCTTTTGGAGATCTTTAAGCAGGTTCAGATTAATATTCTGCTCCTCAAAGCCATTAAGCACATCCCGACTTACGCCAAGTTTTTAAAGGATGCCTGTACACCCAAACGTAAGCCAAGACCTCAAGCACTTAGGAAGGTTGTGCTCTCCGAGCAAGCAAGTTCCGTAATATCAAGCAACCTTTCGCTCAAGCAAACTAACCCAGGAGCACCTCTGATATCCTGCAATATCGGGGACATGACATTTAATGGAATACCCCTGGACTTAGGTGTTTCCATCAATCTGATTCCAACAACCCTGTACCACCAATTTGGTTTTGGAGAGCTGACACCCACACCTGTCACCATCCAGTTGGCTGATAGATCTGTGAATACCCCGAAGGGGGTTGTCGAGGACGTGATTGTGCAGGTCAAGGACTACTATTTTCCAGTTGACTTGTTGGTGCTCGACATGGAAGTCCCTAAGAAACTACAGAACGCACACATAATCTTAGGTAGACCTTTCTTAGCTACGGCTAAGGCAAACATTGATTGTGACACGGGATGTATGGCAATCACCTTCGGAGACAAGAAAATGCAGTTGGATATCTTCCAGGCGACCAAGTCTTTTGATTGAGAATGTGTCAAGGAACATGATCCCATGGAACCTTTGGTCGAGGAAAGCCTTACCCTTAGTTCTGTCTCAGACCACCAATCCTGTAACGGATGTTCTGACCCGTCACCATCGCTGCCCATGGACCCCTGTAAGGCTGATTACCATCAAATAACACCATTTGAGGAGATTGATGTTGATCAACTCCCACCTTTCCCTTTCCCTTAGACTATTGTTCCCCCAGAACCCAAATTTAAGCCACTACCTGAGAATCTCAAGTATGTCTTCCTGGGACCTGACCAAACCTTCCCTGTGATTATTAACTCTCATCTAACCAAGGATTAGGAACTCAGGTTGACCGTGATCCTTTTGGAACATCGGGCTGCCATTGGATGGACCATTTCATACTTAAGAGGAATTAGCCTCGCCGATTGCACTCATAAGATTTACTTGGAAGACGGGGCACGACCCTCCTGCCAGATGCAGAGACGGTTAAACCCAAATATGCTGGAGGTCATTAAGAAAGAAATTATCAAATGGCTTGACGCCGACATCATCTATCCCATCTCTGATAGCCCCTAGGTGAGCCCCACTCAAGTGGTTCCGAAGAAAACCAGGCTCACCATTGTTAGCAATGAGCATGGCGAATCCATCCCCACCTGCACCACCATCACATGGCAGGTGTCTATTGATTATAGAAAACTCAATGAAGCAACAAAGAAAGATCATTTCCCCTTGCCATTCATTGACTAGACCCTTGGATATTCAGGATATAACCAAGTTGCAATTGCTCCTGAAGATTAAGAGAAGACCACATTCACTTGCCCATATGACACATTTGCATTATGTCCTATGCCGTTCGGGCTATGCAATGCACCCGCTACCTTTCAGCATTGCATGCTAGCCATTTTTTCCGAAATGGTGGGTGAATACTTGGAGGTCTTTACGGATGATTTCTCTGTATTTGGGAATTCATTCGACCATTGTTTGAGCAACTTGGAAAAAATTCTGAAGCGATGTATCAACGTTAATTTGGTGTTAAGTTGGGAAAAGATCCATTTTATGGTTCAAGAAGGAATCATCCTCGGTCACATCGTATCGCATGGGGGCATCTCAGTCCAGCAGATCCGTTCATTCTTGGGACATGTTGGCTTCTACCGAAGGTTCATCAAAGACTTCTCCAAGCGTTCCAAACCCTTAATCGACCTTCTAGCCAACGAGGCCATATTTCACATGACCTTTGATTGCATCCAGGCTTACCACACCCTCCGAGACTTAGTTTCCACAATACCTGTACTTTAGCCCCCAGATTGTGGTACGTGTTTTTCAACTCAATAATTAAGTTAATTTCACTTAATTAAGAGTAGAAGAAATCACTTAGGTTAACTCAAAGTTGTGTCGGTTGTGTAGTATAGGGTCGAATTAACCTAACATTTTAGAAATTTTTACTGGTTGAGTCCAGGTTATTCACTGGGAGGCATAATAATTTTCTCCAAATTCACCAATTTTCTTTTATCTCTTTAAGTTTAGGAGGTAGAACTAGTTTCATTTTCAAACCATGAATTTTGTCAAAATATTTAACTATAAAGAACATACAAAATTCCATATGAAACATATTTACCCAAAATGTTGTACTTTATTAACAAGTAAACATGCTAGTTTTTCAATTTTATTTCATTCTAAGAAATTAAGGCAATTAAAAAGTTATCTAATTAAAGCATGCCTTTTTACTTTTAAGAACAAAGAGTAATTATGCAAGAGAAAATTCATTTATCTCTTCATCTCTCTACAGCCTCTAATCTTCTTCTTTCTTTTCTTCCTTCTCTCTTTTATTTTCTTCTCTCGAGCTCTCTTTCTTCTTTCCTTTCTTGTGTTGTTTCTACCTTCTTATCTTCCTTCTCTTCTTTTTTTCCCTTTAGTCTTCTCCTGCCTTCTCTTCTTTTTTTTTTCCTTTAATCTTCTCCTGCCTTCTCTTCTTCCCGTAGTTTTTCTCCTTTGTTCCTTAGTTTTTCCTTAACACTCCTTAACCTGTGCCTTCTTCTTTAACACTTAGCATCCTTCAGTGCTTAGCTTCCTTTAGCAGCTTCTCTTTCGTAAAGCTTTCAGTTAAATAGGGTTTTTTTTTTTACCTTCTTTAACCAAAATTTTTTTTTTATTTGCAATGAGGTTCTTTCGAGGATACATAGCACCCTGAGACCAGTGTGGAACCAGACCCTACTTGGTCCTTGTCTAATCTCAGTTAGGTTCATTTCGGTTCATTTGTTAATCAGTTCATAGTATCGAGCCACATCGGCTCAACCTGGCCTCCCAGGCCACACTCACCCTCCCAGGGCACATTCATATCCGCATGCCCCCAAGGGCACACACACTCGCAGGCATATTGCCGCACACTCAGAACAGTGCTCAGATCAGATCAGAAGGAATCGGAACTGGTGCGCCGAGCGCTGGCAACTGCATAGCCATAGGAACAAATCAGTTTTACTCCTAGGCGCACGCTCGTGAATATCCAAGGTGGGACAAAGCTACCCCTTCCAGACACGAATTCAAACAACCGTATCTTTTTACCTAAAGCTCCAAATTGATTGATTTAAAGTTCGTTGGAAAGCTCTAAGGGTAATCTACACAATTTTAGGGTCAATTTAATGTTTTAATGATGTTTTGCTCTTCAATTTAAGAGTTGAAATCAGGGATTCAACAGGTTTTAAAAAGCCTAGAAAGTAATTTTAAATCAGGAGAGTCCTCAGATGGACTTCTCTCATCTATTTAAAGGTCTGTATATGTTATATGAATAATTCTGCTTCTATTAGGATAGGTTTTAAACTCTTAAGACCTACAGAACCTGCAGAGAAGCTTTTCTCTTTTCTATAAACTTCAGAGGTTGATTTACAGATTTAAACAAGTGCAACAGACACTTAAAAGTGCTCCTAATCTATTTAGATTAATTATAAGGGTTATAGCAAATCAATCTGGGTAGGTTTTAAGTTTGAATTTCATTAAAATAATGCTTCTGTTGGTTTGGGTTCGAAAGTAACCTAACTTGACAGAAACAAAATTTTCACTAAATACATCATCTGAGTTTACTTTATTCTTTCTAAAAACATCAAACAGAATCTCAAAAACAATTTCCACATCTCAATTCCTCAATTCAAGCTCAAAACACCATTATCTAACTCAGGTTTGACTCTGGAAGCTTGAAAATTGATTTTCTGTTTAAAGCTTCCTCCAAAAAAATTAATGCCTCAATCAGAGTCTCCTCAACATCAGAAACTCAATTAGATCTTTAAATTTGTGTTTTGTCCTTAATTTCTAGGGTTTCAGGCTCGCTGCCTGAACTAAAATAGATATGTGTTTGACAGAATTAATCAGAGTTCGTTACAATGTTTTGAGAGATAAAATAGCTTCAGTGCATTGCACTGAAGCTTCTGAGCTCCTTAAGTGTTTCTCAAGTCCTTCATAACAGATTTCTCGAACTCGCTGGAGATGGGGAAGATGAAGTTACATCTAAAGCTCCAGTGGTTGAAACCTCAAACAAATATCTTTAAAATAACCAGTAATCCTTATTTTATTGTTCTGGAGCCACTTAGCAAGTTTAAGAGGCTGCTACACAAAAATGGCTCGCCGGAGCTCATTGGAGCTTCGATGAGTCCAGAAAATGTAAATTTGTATGAACAGACTGACAAAATTTACCATTTTTGATCCAGAAATGATCCTGAGGTTACAAGGAACCTCTTTATCACATTAAGTTCTTCATTTGTTCATTAAAATGCGAGATTTAACAGTAAGTTTGTTTCTTAAAAATTTGAGTGGTTTAAGATCAGGACTTGATTTGACTACTTTATTGAGAAGTTAAATCAAGTCAACTGATGTTATTATTCATAAATATATATTTAATTTATAGTTTGAATTGTTCTTGAGCTACCGTGGACAACGAGCTCAGGAGCTTAATTAAGATTTAGGTGTTTAATTATAGATGATAATAATAGGTAATATAATGTCGATTTGGGTTCATTAGTGGTGATAGGTGATGTAAGAACCAAATGAAGTTGGAATTAGGCCGAGTACTGTCACCATAGATGGTGAAGTAGTCGGTGAAGGTGGGGTTTGAATTAGGCATTTAGGAGATTTAATTAGTGATTAAGTGGATTAGAAGTGAACATGGAAGATATAGGAAGGTGTAAAGTGAATTAAAGACAAAATTGAAGTCTCTGGCGAGCTCAAGGAACTCGTCGGAGTTGGAGGAGATGAAACTAAAATCTAAAATTACTCTAACCTAACTAATTAAACTAAATAACTAAGCTAGCCTACTCCTACTCCTACTCCTAGTCTACTGTTACCTGGAAGAAGGGGTCAATAGGGCTCCGTTGAAGGTTCATAGCGGACGACGAAATCAGAGTGTGGAAGAAAGATCTCCGGCGGGTGCATTTGAGGTGGAGCGGAGGAATTCTTACGTCGGCGCCTTTGTCAGAGGTGCGGAAGACCACAACGAATCTCCTTGGATACTTAAGATGGACGGAGGAAGCCGGAAGATGGAATGGGGAATCACCGGAGGTTTGGAAGAATAGCCTATCGAATTTGGCTACAGTGTAAGAAGAGGCAAGGGTGCCAACTTGCCTAAAATCAGAGGTGTGAGGGGGTATTTATAGCAGTTTGCGGCAAAGAGAGAGGTGGGGTCTGGCCCAAGAAGGAGCTTGAGGAGCTTAACCTCCATCGTCGTCTCCGACGATGGTGAAGTTATCTCCCACTGAAAAATAGGATTCTTGGTTAATCCAGACTGATGGATGAAGTGTACGTGGTAAGTGCAAGCTACAAGAGCTTGGGCAAAGAGGAATGATGTTGACAGGGCGGTGATCGTGCGGTGAGGTGACTCTCTGCCGCCAGCCATTCATTTGGTTGGAGAAGAAGAAGAAGATGAAGAGGGAATTAGAAGTAATAAAACTTAAGGACCTATGAGAGAAGTAAGGACTCGACTATAATGAAAAGTAAGGACCAAAATGTAAACCTTGGTTTTGAAGGTTTATTTTAACTTAAATCTTTTTCAACTTTTTATATATGTTAGTAAATAAGGTAAATATTATGTTTACACCTTCAATTTACATTTTTGACCTTTTTAGGTTAATTTATTAGATTAAGTAAAATCACTTAAGTTATTACATATTTAGCTATACAATATATTTAAGTTACTTATGTTATTAATTAAGGAAATGATTAGTAGGATTTTGAGTCCAATTATTATCTGAATTATTAATAATGTTAATTGAATGATAAAATGTCATTTTTAACTTATTTTAAGGTCCTTAACTAAATATCCCTTATTTTATAATTAACCCTTATATATTCATAACCCTAGCTAATTAACTAGGAAGACTAGTTAATTAGGGGTAATTAGAGATCATGATGAGTGTCTCATCATACCTCCAGGCCAATGTTTTGCTAGTCCCTAGCAAAATTAACTAAGACTATGATGATTTAAAGCACTTGGGTCTAAATTATTATAAATAGTAACTATGTAGTGGTAAGCTTAGGTCAGAAATTTTTAAATTTAATATAAATTATTAATGTATAGGGCATGTGTGAAAATTTTCTTACTTAGACTTATACTTATAACATTTTCAAAACACACTTAAAACAATTTGTAAACAAGAATTTTATTCTGAATTAGAATTGTTCAAAAATCTCTTCAACTTTGTAACTATTCTTAACTCAAATCAGAATACAAAGTGTTTTAAGAGAAACAAAACTTAAGGTTTGAGAATTAAATTTTAACTCAAAAAGTCAAATAGATTTAAGTTAATCCCCTGTTTATGATATTTGACTTTTATCAATATAAGTTTAAGCAAATTAACCAGATACTCATTATTAATCAAACTTAGAGTAGTAAAACTCTAATTTACTAGCCTACAACACTAAAGATTAACATCTAGACCTAGGATTCTGTCAATTCTTCTCCTTTAGGTCTGAACTTAAAATCTTCAAAACCCAATTTCTTGGGCTTCATTGCCCAATACCAAGGTTCAGTAGCTATGATTTTAAA
Organism: Thalassia testudinum; assembly: GCA_037157565.1. NCBI lineage: Eukaryota > Viridiplantae > Streptophyta > Magnoliopsida > Alismatales > Hydrocharitaceae > Thalassia > Thalassia testudinum. Next base: position 91,355,817 of record JAZHRO010000014.1, on the reverse strand, counting down.
ACATCTGTGCTTAGTGAAGAGAATTGTCCTAAAGACATCCAAAGTTGCAAAAATCCAGATCTTAAGACATCACTTTCCAATCCCAATTATTCCAATTCAAGCCTTTGGCTTGGCCTTACTCAGGTTTTGTTGCTTTCTCCTTACTAGTTTTCTATCCCAAGGTCAACACTTTTTGTGTATATCTCCTTGGTGGACCACTGGGTGTCTTATTTTTAATTTTTTTTTCTCCATATTTTTTTTTTCTATAGGTTAGAACACCCATTTATAGCAAGGTGTTCTTTTTATTTTTGATGGAAGGAAGGGTAGCCTCCATTTGTAACGAGATGCTTTAATTTATTTATGGAAAACTGCATAAGTACCCATTTATAGCGAGGCACTTAACTGCAGGGTGTTTTATTTATTTTTTTCTTTCCCCCCCTTCTCATTTTTCTTACTAACATTATTCTCCAAATAATTTTTCTAGGTGAGTGCCACATCCTTCACCCTTTCAAGAACCGGCCCGCAAAAATCCTTGGACTAAAGAGGATTCAGAATTGATCTCTTAACCTCTGTGTTTTTGCGGTCTCAGATGTCAACAAGATAATTCAATGTGATCGAATTTTAGATGTTTAGGTTACTCAGCTCTCAAACCAGAGCTTGGATTACTTAATCTAATTGATTAAAAAGTTATAATTCAATTCCAAAACTTAAGTTTAAAATTTTAACACACTTAGTTTCTTAATTCAAGTAAGAATAGAAAAACAAATCTTTAAAAGATTTAAAAGATCCCTTAATTAAAATAAAATCTTGTTTTAAAAATTTTAAACACAAAAGTGTGTGTTTACAAAATGTTTAAAGTAAAATCTAATTAAAAATTGAATGCTCTTAAATACTTATATATATTCTATATACATTTTATACTTCTGACCTAAAAGAAAATTAAGCTCTTAATTATATATATACATTCTTCTTCTTTTCTTCTTTATTACTATTGAATAAACCCCTCTTATTATTTTTATGAATTTTCTTTTAAAATTTTTGTATTTATATATTTTTATTTTTATGTATATAAGATTTTTTTAATTTTTCTATGATTTTTTTCAAACTTTTTTTTAAAATTTTATGAAATTTTTGAATTTTTAAAATTTTATCATTTTTAAAATTTTTACTTTATAAAATTTCATGGATATTTGATTTTTATGTGTTTTTATTTTTTAAACCAACACTTAAAGTGAAAATTTCACTTCAACACCCCACCAAGCGAAAATTTTATAATGTCCTCATTGTATGAAGGGTGAAAAATATTACACTTCATTTAGCATAGGGTGATGGAAGGAGTCGAATAGAGGAGATTAAAAATATCTGTACGGATGATTTCAAGTCTAACGAAAGGTCAGAGTGATCAATCGGACTAAATAAAGGTAATCAATATAATATGGGGTTAAATTTTAAAAGTAAGTGTATAAGAAAATCAAGAAGGATGAAAACATGAAACAACTATGTACAAGTGTGGTGGATGGACAGAAAACCCTAGTGGAGCCAGTAACATTCTGCAACAAGACACAAAGGATGTGATTCCAAGAAAGGTTTAAGACATTGGCCATTGACTTTGAAGGGTTGATCCTTGTTGGGTTCGGTGATTTCGACAGCTCTGTTGTCGAAGACTCTAACTAGAATAAATGGCCCTTGCCATTTAGACCTAAGTTTACCTGGAAAGAGCTTCAAGCAGGCATCAAATAACAACACCTTCTGACCAGGTGCAAAGGATTTGCGGGAAATGAATTTGTCATGGAAGGCTTTAAGTTTCTCCTTATACAGCTTTGAACTTTAATAGGAATCATGACGTAATTCCTCTAGTTCACTAAGCTGCAACCTACGATTTTCACCAGCCTTTAAGAGGTCTAAATTACAGGCTTTAATTGCCAAATAGGCCTTGTGTTCAATTTCTACGGGAAGATGACAGGGTTTCCCGTAAACAAGTCTGTATGGTGACATGCCTATTGGTGTTTTGTGGGTAGTCCTATAAGCCCACAAAGCCTCGTCTAAATGGGAAGACCAATCTTTCCTATCGTGTCGGATTGTCATTTGAAGGATCTTTTTGATCTCCCGATTAGAGACCTTAGTTTGCCCATTAGTCTGGGGATGGTAAGGTGTAGAAATACGATGTGTAACCCCATATTTTTTAAGTAAATGTTTGCACTGGGCGTTAATAAAATGGGAACCGTGGTCAGAAATAATAGCGCGAGGTACCCCAAAATGAGCGAAAATGTGACTCTGTATAAAAGGAATGACAACTCGATGGTCGTTTGTGAGTGTGGGTATGGCTTCAATCTAAGGAGAAACGTAGTCAACAGCAAGCAAAATATAATGGAAGCCAAAAGAGGACGAAAACAGACCCATAAAATCTATGTCCCAAATGTCAAAGATTTCACAGAGTAGAAATGGGTTCAAAGGCATCATGTCTTTCCGAGACATACCACCAAGTGTTTGGCAGTGACTACATGCCTTACAATAAGTTTGAGAATCAGCAAATAACGTGGGCCAACAAAACCTGCATTGCAAAACTTTTTCAACGGTCTTTCTACCAAAAAAGTGACCACCACAGGCCTGGTCATGACAAAAATATGGGATAGAATCAATCTCGGAAGAGGTGACACAACGCCTGATGATTTGATCATTATAGAGTATAAAAAGATATGGATCTTCCCAAAAATAGTATTTGGCTTTTGCTTTGAGTCATGATTTGCGATTCCCATCCCAATATGGCAGGAATTGATGTGTAACCAAATAATTAACAATATCTTCATACCAAGGAAGATCTATGGATATAGTCAAAAGATGTTCATCAGGGAAGTGTTCTATAATTGGTGGAGATGATTCAATTGTATCAGAAGGAAGATGGGAAAGATGATCTGCAACAACATTTTTCCTACCTGCCTTATCACGAATTTCTAGGTGAAATTCATGCAAAAGCAAGATCCATCTGATTAACGTGTCTTTCTTAGATAGATGGTGTCGAATAGCTGAGTGATCAGAGTACACTATGATTTGAGATCCGAGTATGTATGATCTAAATTTTTCTAATCCAAATACTATTGCTAGTAACTCCTCTGTAACTGTGTAATTTCTTTGTGTCTCATTCAATGTTTTACTAACATAGTAAATTACCACCGGATTCTTCTCAAATTTCTATCCTAAAACAACTCCTATTGCATAATCTGATGCATTACACATGATTTCAAATGGTAAATCCCAATTAGGTGGTTGCAAAATTGGAGCCTGTGTAACTCTGTCTCTCAAAGTTTTAAATGCTAGAATACATTCCTCATCCATCTCAAAAATTGCATCCTTTGTGAGGAGGTTTGTGAGTGGTTGGGCAATTTTTGAAAAATCAAGGATGAATCTTCTATAAAATCCTACATGCCCGAGAAATGATCTAATGCCTTTGATCGAGTCAGGAATTGGAAGATTTGCAATTTGATTGATCTTGGCTCGATCTACTTGGATACCCCACTCAGATACGAGATGACCAAGTACTATGCCCTCAGGAATCATAAAATGGCTCTTCTCCCAACTAAGGACAAGGTTAACCTCAATACATCTTTTTAGAACCTTCGACAAATTATCCAAGCAAATATCAAATGTCTCCCCGAAGACTGAAAAATCATCCATAAAAACCTCCATATATTCACCCACCATTTTGGTAAAAATGGCTAACATGCAACGCTGAAAAGTCGCGGGTGTGTTGCAAAGCCTAAATGCCATTCTTCGGAAAGCAAAGGTTCCGAAGGGGCAGGTGAAAGTCATTTTCTCTTAATCTTAGGGATAAATTGCAACTTGATTATATCCAGAGTAACCATCTAAAAAGCAGAAGAACCTATTACTAGCTAATCTCTCAAAGATCTGATCAATGAATGGTAAAGGAAAATGGTCCTTCTTTGTAACAAATTTAGTTTTCGATAATCTATACAAACCCACCATGAATTCGCAATTCGTGTGGGAATGGTTTCTCCAGATTCAGTTTTGATTATAGTGAATCCTACCATTTTGGGTACCACTTGAATTGGACTCACCCAAGGGCTATCAGATATAGGATAAATAATATCAGCATCAAGCCACTTAATTATTTCTTTCTTAACAACCTCCTTTAGATTAGGATTTAGACGTCTTTGAGCTTCTCTTGAAGGTCGTGCCCCATCTTCAATATAGATGCAATGAGTACAAAAATTGGGGCTAATCCTGGTGAGATCATGTGAAGTCCACCCAATTGCTTTCTTGTGATCTTGAAGTACTTTGATCAATTTGAATTCTTGTGATTCAGAGAGATGAGAATTTATTATGATGGGATATGTTTGATCAGATTCGAGATATACAAATATAAGATTATCAAGCATTGGTTTCAATTCAAGCATATGAGTTGAATCAACAGTAGGATTTGGGGTGGGATTCTCAATTGTGAAGAGTGATTCAGATTCGAAGTCAAATTTAGGATTGAGTAGAGATTCCAATAATGTTTCATTGCTTTGAGGGTATAGGATATCAAAAGATGTGTCTTCTAAATCTAGAGAACTAATGTCATCCTCAAAAACTTCTATTGATTTTATTTCCTCAATCCATTCACAATCAAATCCACTAGAAGCTCTAAATATATCTAACTTAATTATATTCTCCCCAAATTTCAATTCAATCTTTCGTGATTCACAATCAATGTTGGCTTCTGCAGTAGCCAAAAAGGGTCTCCCTAGGATAATAGGGGTGTCTTTAATGTATTCGGGTACTTCCATATCAAGAACAATAAAATCTACAGGGAAATAAAAATCCCGAGCTCTTACAATAATATCCTCCAACATTCCTTTTGGTGACTTAATGGATCTATCAACTAATCGTAAAGTCACATTAGTAGGCTTAAGCTTTTCTATTTGAAAATGTTTTACCAAGGAGAAAGGAATGAGGTTAATAGAAGCTCCTAAATCTAGGAGGACTCTATTAAAACACTGACCCCCAATTATGCAGGAAATAAATGGAGATCCTGGGTCTTTCTTTTTTAAAGGAAGCGTACTTGAAGTAATAGAGCTCACATGCTCTGAAAGTACAATAGTGTTTCCTTTCTTCGACTTACGCTTAGGAGTACATAATTCCTTATGAAATCTTGCGTAAGTCGGAATGCGTTTGATAGCATCTAGGAGTGGGATATTAATACGTACCTGTTCAAAAATCTTAATCAAATCTTCATCTAATGTAACAGGTCATTTTTGTTTCCTAGTCTTCCTCAAAGCTTCTGGGAATGGGACGTGGGTTTCCTGTTCTACTGAGGTATTTTCCTAATCTTGCAAATTGGTAGGAATTGCGGGATTAGGTTCTGCACCTCTTCTAGATGTAGAAACAGGGGTTAATCTAGATGTACTAAGGTCTTGGGATAGGTTCCTTGGAAATACTAGATCCCTAGTGGAAGTTCCACGGCCGGTTGTAACAGAGTTAATACCTGCATGAGAAGAAGAAGCAGCTGAAGAAGAAGATGCTTGTGAATTTTGGAAAGATAGATCATTAATTATTGGTTGATTCACAACTGATTGCTGTCGATTTAGATATTCAAAATCAAGATTAGAAATAGGTGGATCCAGATTTTGATTTTGATTTGGATTCAGGGGTAACTGATTAAGGAGATGGCCATGTCCTTGATTCGGATTTTGAACTCTCGGTGTTGTCTTTGCTGGATATTCCTAGGGTTTGGAATTGCTAGGATGGAAGGGTCCCTAGCTGACGAGATTCAACTAATTGCATGATTTAACCCCTAAGATCAGCCAATTCTGCCGAACATTGTCGTTGGACTTCAGCAAGAGCCTCAGCATTTTTTCGCTGGCTCTCTGTCACAGCTCTTAAAATCTGGTCCAGCTGTGAATCTCTATTTGGCCCTACGGGGTTTTGTGAACCCACGTAAAATGGCCTCGCATTGTGTTGCTGAAACGACAATGTAGGCGGGTTTTGTCTAGTCTGAGTCGAATATGATGGTCTTTGTGTATGGTCAGACCAAGAAAAATTAGGGTGATTACGCCATCCAGGATTATAGGAATTTGAATATTGGTTTGATCTTGGTGTGTATCTCTGAATGATGTTTAAATCAAGAGGATATGGCGTGTTTTCTACAATAGTAAAGGGTGGGGAAACGGGTTGGTAAGATTGTGGGACAAAGGTCCCTCCTTGGGTTGGTGGAGTAGATAGAAAACCCAAGGAAGATGGATCTGTAGAATCCATATTATTCACAAATTCCTTCCCCGTGGGAATTTGGGAAACAGGTAAATACGCGGGATTCGTAGCAAGTAGAGGCGTAAGATTCTTCATTGTGTTTCTAACCTCATCGAGATGCTTTGCTACGATGTCAACTTTGTCCAGTTTTTCTGGAATAATCTCTAAATACTTTGAACTGGACGGATTACTGATCTCATGAATGCCCTTATGCGGATTTTGGTGATTTGTATTCGTGCCCCGCAAAAATTACGACATAGATGCATTGTTGATTGAGTTTTCCGCCATCCCTTCAAATAATTCTGAAGCAGATTCTGTGTCGCGATTTATAAAATTCCCTCCACAAGAGGCATCGACTAGATTGTGAATGCCCTCTTGTAAACCATAATAAAAGATATTCATGAGTTGCCAATGGGGGATGTCATGATGTGGGCATTTCCTTTGCAATTCATAAAAATGTTCCCACGCTTCATGAATTGGTTCTCCTTGATTTTGATTAAAAGTAGTAATAGCTCTCCTTAAAGCATTGGTTCAACCAATTGGAAAGAATTTCTTCAAAAATGTGGATTCACGTTCAGCCCAAGTCGAGATTGGTCTTGCTATAGTTCTATACCAATAAGCTGCTTTATCTTTAAGGATAAAAGAGAACATTTTCATAGGATTTCCCTATTTTGATTTCGAGGACCAAGAGTTTGAGATAAATTTTTAAGATCTTCAATGTGTTGAAATGGATCCTCGGATGTAAATCCGTGAAAGTGGGGTATTAAACCTATAATGTTTGGCTTTAATTCTACATCCTTTTCCATAATAGGAATCCTAACATTAGGCTCTACTTGTGCATTAGATGGGTTATAATAATCTCTAAGTAGAGGCCTTGGATGATTGATCGGCAAATCATGATTTTCAAAACTTGCCTCAGGCCGAGGCGAAGAACGGGTTTGCAAAGTTTGTAAATTATTTAAGGCTGCTGTTAATAAATTGATTTGTCTTGTTTGCTCTAGCATCCTAAGGTTCTGGTTCAGAAGCGCCTCATGAACATCAAAAAGTGGCATCTCCCCTTGACCAGAAGAAGAAGGGATCTCGAGATTAAGATCTGCATTTGATCCAAAGAAGTAGATCGATCAGATGGGAAAACCATTGGTTGCTTATCTGCAACCAGCCTAGGATCACCTGTCAACGGTGGTGCAAGAGGCGAATGCAAGGATTGCCTCCATAAATGGAAAATAAATGTGCAAAGGCACACGCACACCACCGATACAAAAAACAGATGCACAAGAAACCTGCAAAACAGCACAAAAGACGCAGGTTTTGCTCTTCTTTCAAAGGAAAGAAGAAATTCCTAAAGTATGCAAAGTAATTTGACACAAACAAATAGAGTAACAGTATCAAAATACGCATCCTAATTCGTGACTACGCAGGTGCGTACCTTAAAGCTCAAAGGTCTAAGGTCTAGGATCGAGACCGCTCACTACTGGCTCCCCAGGGCTCTAGTAGTGAGACAGAATTGTTGATCATCTGCCAAAGCCCTAAGAGGTGCAAAGAGGAGAGATAGAAAAATAGACTCATGTGACTCTAGTGGTCGCGCTGTGTGCACGATAGCATGCAACAGACAATATCGATATAAAACCCTGCATGCATTCTACAAACAGATTTAACTCACCAATTCTACTTCCACTTTTTAGTTAGTCTTTTTCAAAAATATATAAATTAAACTACAATGACCGCTTTTTATATCTTTTCAAACAAAAATATGTGGTCTTTCTTTAATTCTCAAAGGTAGGGATCTATGCGAGTTTTCTCATGTTTTCTCACTGATGCGAGAAAAATAATTTAAAATTTTCCCGAGTCAGATCGTACTTAATACTAGTAGGAAATGCACTCCTAAGAGTTTATGCCTATGTTATGCTGCTAGTCAGAAAAAATGTATTTTTTTGTATTTTTTATTTTAAAATGCAACAAACAAAATATTAAGAAATACTCGCAAAGAATGAAAATAGCAAAACTAAATCCCACCTTCTCCTGAGATTACCCACAAAGGTAAACCCGAAAAGAAGACAGAAAATAAAACAAAAACAAAACATACTAATCAGAACAAAAGTTAGTAAAAACAAAACTATTTACAAAATACCTTCTAATTAAACAATTAATCTTTTTTTAAATTTTAGTGAATCAAAATATTGCCTCCCCAGCAACGGCGCCATTAAAATGCTAGTTAGACGAACTAATGCCAAGGAATATTTTGATAAGTGAATGAGTCAAAATATTGCATCCCCGGCAATGGCGCCATTAAAATGTTACGAGTTTTTCAACTCAGTAATTAAGTTAATTTCACTTAATTAAGAGTATAAGAAACCAATTAGGTTAACTCGAGGTTGTGTCGGTTGTTTAGTATAGGGTCTAATTAACCTAACATTTTAGAAATTCTTACAGGCTGAGTCCAGGTCGTTCACTAGGAGGCATAATAATTTTCTCCAAATTCACCAATTTTCTTTTATCTCTTTAAGTTTAGGAGGTAAAATTAGTTTCATTTTCAAAACATGAATTTTGTCAAAATATTTAACTATAAAGAACATACAAAATTCCATATGAAACATATTTACTCAAAAGTAAATATTAACAAGTAAACATGTCAGTTTTTCAATTTTATTTCATTGTAAGAAATTAAGGCAATTAAAAAGTTATCCAATTAAAACATGCTGTTTTACATTTAAGAACAAAACATAATTATGCAAGAGAAAATTCATTTATCTCTTCATCTCTGTACAGCCTCTAATCTTCTTCTTTCTTTTCTTCTCTCTCTTTTATTTTCTTCTCTCGAGATCTCTTTCTTCTTTCCGTTCTTGTGTTGTTTCTGCCTTCTTATCTTCCTTCTCTTCTTTTTTTCCCTTTAATCTTCTCCTGCCTTCTCTTCTTTATTTTTTCCTTTAAACTTCTCCTGCCTTCTCCTCTTCCCTTACTTTTTCTCCTTTGTTCCTTAGTTTTCCCTTAACACTCCTTAGCATGTGCCTTCTTCCTTAACACTTAGCATCCTTCAGCACTTAGCTTCCTTTAGCGGCTTCTCTTTTCTTAAGCTTTCAGCTGAATCGAGTTTTTTTTTTACTTTTTTTAACCAAAAGTTTTTTTTTATTTATGGCGAGGTCCTTTCGAGGATACATAGCACCCTGAGACCAGGGTGGGACTTGACCCTACTTGATCCTTGCTTAATCTCAGTTAGGTTCGTTTCGGTTCATTTGTTAATCGGTTCATAGTATCGAGCCACATCGGCTCAACTCAGCCTCCCAGGCCACACTCGCCCTCCTAGGGCACATTCACATCCGCACGCCCCCGAGGGTGCACACACCCGCAGGCATATGGCCGCACACTTAGAACAATGCTCAGATCAGATTAGAAGGAATCGGAACCGATGCGTCGAGCGCTGACGACTACATAGCCATAGGAACAACTCAATTTTATTCCCAGGTGTGCGCTCGTGAATATCCGAGGTGGGACAAAGCTATCCCTTCAGACCCAAATTCAAACAATCATATCTTTTTACCCAGAGCTCCAAATTGAATGATTTAAAGTTCGTTGGAATGCTCTAGGGGTAATCTACACAATTTTAGGGTCAATTTAATGTTTTAATGATGTTTTGCTCTTCAATTTAAGAGATGAAATCAGGGGTTCTACGGGTTTTAAAAAGCCTGGAAAGTAATTTTAAATCAAGAGAGTCGTCAGATGGACTTCTCTCATCTATTTAAAGGTCTGTATATGTTATATAAACAATTCTACTTCTGTTAGGATAGGTTTTAAACTCATAAGACCTACAGAACCTGCAGAGAAGCTTTTCTCTTTTCTGAAAACTTCAGAGGTTGATTTACTTTAAATTTGTGTTCTGTCCTTAATTTCTAGGGTTTTAGGCTCGACGCCTGAACTAAAATAGCTATGTGCTTGACAGAATTAATCAAAGTTTGTTACAATGTTTTGAGAGTTAAAATAGCTTCAGTGCATCACATTGAAGCTTCTGAGCTCCTTAAGTGTTTCCTAAATCCTTCATAACTATTTTCTCCAACTCGCTGGAGTTGGGGAAGATGAAGTTACATCTAAAGCTCCTGTGGTTGAAACCTCAAACAAATATCTTTAAAATAATCAGTAATCCTTATTTTATTTTTCTGGAGCCACTTAGCAAGTTTAAGAGGCTGCTACACAAAAATGGCTTGCTGAAGCTCACCGGAGCTCCGGTGACTCCAGAAAATGTAAATTTGTATGAACAGATTGACAAAATTAACCATTTTTGATCCAGAAATGATCCTGATGTTACAAGGAACCTCTTTATCACATTAAATTCTTCATTTTTCATTAAAATGTGAGATTTTATAGTAAGTTTGTTTCTTAAAAATTTGAGTGGTTTAAGCTCAGGACTTGATTTAACTACTCGATTGACAAGTTAAATCAAGTCAACAGATGTTATTATTCATAAATATACATTTAATTTATAGTTTGAATGTTCCTGAGCCACCATGGATTGCGAACTCAGGAGCTTAATTAAGATTTAGGCGTTTAATTATTGATGATAATAATAGGTAATATAATATCAATTAGGGTTCGTTAGTGGTAATAGGTGATGTAAGAATCCAGTGAAGGTGGAAATAGGCCGAGTACTGTCACCATAGACAATGAAGTACTCCGTGAAGGTGAGGTTTGAATTAGGTGTTTAGGAGATTTAATTAATGATTAAGTGGATTAGAAGTGAACATGGAAGATATAGGAAGGTGTAAAGTGAATTAAAAGACAAAATTGAAGTCTCTGGCGAGCTCAAGGAACTCATCGGAGTTGGAGGAGATGAAACTAAAATCTAAAATTACTCTAACCTATCTAACTAAACTAACTAACTAAGCTAGCCTACTCCTACTCCTACTCCTAGTCTACTGCTACCTGGATGAAGGGGTCAATAGGGTTCCGCCGAAGGTTCATAGCGGACGACGAAATTAGATGGTGGAAGAAAGATCTCCGGCGGGTGGATTTGTGGTGGAGCGAAGGAATCCTTAGGTCCGTGCCTTTGTCAGAGGTGCGGAAGACCACGGCGAATTTCCTCGGCTACTTAAGATGAACGGAGGAAGTCAGAAGATGGAATGGGGAATCGCCGGAGGTTTGGAAGAATAGGCTATCGAAGTCGGCTACAGTGTTAGAAGAGGGAAGGGAGCCAACTTGCCTAAAATCGGAGGTGCGAGGGGGTATTTATAGCAGTTTGCGGCGAAGAGAATGGCGGGGCCTGGCTGAAGAAGGAGCTTGAGGTGCTAAACCTCCATCATCGTCTCCGACGATGGTAAGGTTGTCTCCCACTGAAAAATAGGATTCTCAGTTAATCCAGACTGATGGATGAAGTGTAGGTGGTGAGTGCAACTTGCAAGAGCTTGGGCAAAGAGGAATGATGTCGGCAGGGCGGTGATCGCGCGGTGAGGTGACTCTCTGCCGCCAGCCGTTCATTCGGATGGAGAAGAAGAAGAAGATGAAGAGGGACTTAGAAGTGATAAAACTTAAGGACCTATGTAAGAAGTAAGGACTCAACTGTAATGAAAAGTAAGGACCAAAATGTAAACCCAGGTTTTGAAGGTTTATTTTAACTTAAATCTTTTTCAACTTTTTATATATGTTAGTAAATATGGTAAATATTTTGTTTACACCTTGAATTTAAAATTTTGACCATTTTAGGTTAATTTATTAGATTAAGTAAAATCACTTAAGTTATTAAATATTTAGGTATACATTATATTTAAGTTACTTATCTTATTAATTAAGGAAATGATTAGTAGGATTTCGAGTCCAACTATTATCTGAATTATTAATAATGTTAATTGTGTGATAAAATGTAATTTTGAACTTATTTTAAGGTCCTTAACTAAATATCCCTTATTCTATAATTAACCCTGATATATTCATAACCCTAGCTAATTAACTAGGAAGACTAGTTAATTAGGGGTAATTAGAGATCATGATGAGTGTCTCATCAGATTGGTCCTAAGACTTTGAGATTATGTGTGATGCATCAGGTTTTGCCATAAGCGTTGTCTTGCGTCAAAGACAAGACAAGAAACCCATGGTGATCTACTACGCGAGCAAGACGTTGGACGAGGCCCAACGAAATTATACAGTCACAGAGAAAGAATTGCTCGTTGTAGTTTTCAGACTTGAGAAGTTCTGACCTTACCTACTGGGATCCCACGTGACCATCTATGCTAACCATTCAGCCATCCAGCACCTATTGAGTAAAAAGGACGCGAAGCCCAGGCTCATCAGATGGATCCTGCTCTTGGAGGAATTTGACTTGGAAATCTATGACAAAGCCAGATCAAAAAATGTGGTGGTTGACCACTTATCCAGACTTCACCCAGACCACATTGGACCCTCCCTGCTTTTATCCGACACCTTCCTCAATGAACACATTTTGGCTGTGCAAGACAAGAAACTGCCTTGGTATGCTGACTATGTCAACTACCTGGTTGTAAGACAAACCCTGCACAACTGGTCCAGACAGCAACGGGACAAGTTCTCGGCAGAGGCCAAGTACTATTTCTGGGATGATCCCATGTTGTTTCATCTCTGTGCCGACCAGATCATTAGGAGGTGTATCCCTGAGAATGAAGTTCAAAGTGTGTTAACTTTTTGTCATGACCAAGCTTATGGTGGCTACTTCCTAGGAAAGAAAATGGTTGCGAAGGTTCTGCAGTCCGGATTTTATTGGCCTTCCTTATTTAAGGATGCACACAACTTTGCCAAGACTTGCTCTCGCTACCAAACACTGGGGACCATGACTAGAAAAGATATGATGCCCCTCCAGCCCATTTTGTTTGTCTAGATCTTCGATGTTTGGGGTATTGATTTTATGGGCCCCTTCCCACCATCCAACGTCTTCAAATACATCCTAGTCTCGGTAGACTATGTCGCTAAATGGATTGAAGCCATCGCCACCCGCTGATGCGATCATAAGACTATCATGGACTTCGTTAAGCAGAATATATTTTCCCAGTTTGAAATACTAAAGGCCATGATCAGTGATGGTGGAAGTCATTTTATTCACTCCCAATTCCATGCCCTAATTAGAAAATATGGGGTTAACCACCGCATCGCTACCCCGTATCTTCCACGAACAAATGGGTAGACCGAGGTCTCAAATAGACAAATCAAGAACAATCTACAGAAAACTGTGAGACCAGACAGGAAAGACTGGTCCACACGACTGGATGATGCCCTGTGGGCATACAGGACCACTTTCAAGACCCCGATAGGCATGTTGCCTTACGATCTGGTCTTTGGCAAAGCTTGCCGCCTTCTTATCAAATTGGAACACCAGGCTTACTGGGCTGTCAAGTAGTGTAACATGGATTCCCAGTTAGTCGGTGCGTAGAGGATGCTCCAACTCTCTAAGCTCGAAGAAATTCATTGGGATGCTTTTGAGAATAGTCGAATGTATAAGGAGAAAATGAAAGCCATCCATGACTGACTCATCCATAGAAAGACCTTTGAGCCTAACCAGTAAGTCTGGCTTTTTGATGCCCGTTTGAAACTCTTTCCAGGGAAGCTCAGGTCCAAGTGGACAGGACCATTTAGGGTGGTCAAGCCCCACTCCAATGGGGCGGCTGAAATTGTTGATCTGAACACTGGGCACATTTCACAGTCAATGGCCAGAGATTGAAACACTTCCTAGCCCAGGTTCCCCCAAAGGAGAGTGTCACCCTCATTGAGGGTTGACACGAAGCACCGCCCAGCTGGAGGCGTTAAACTCAGCGCTCCCTGGGAGGTAACCCAGAAGATTTAGATTGATCAAGTATTCTACGTCACTCAGGTAATATCTTTTCGAACCCCTGTTGCATCCATGTATTTGTCAATGAGGACATTGTCCAACTTAAGCATGGGGGGTGGTAAATTGCATGATTCTGAGCTCATTTAATCAGTCTGAATAGAATAAAATTAAAAAAAAAAAGACAGAAAAAAAAGAGAATTTAGGAAGAAAAACTTAGGCATTAGAAATTTGTTTATAGTGGGAAATAATATGGAAAGATGTTGAATACTTAGACTTTTCAGGCCTTCAGGCTTAATCTGCCCTGGTGTCCGTTAAAATATGGATTTAGCTTCAAATCCTTGTAACCTTAAGCTACTCTAATCCACTAACTAAATAAGGTGATAAGTATACGACTTATCAACGCACCCTCTAACTCGGAAGGACTTTTAGTCTAAGCATCTGCACACATTTTTGCATAAACTCACTCCTTGGAGATTCTGACAGAAATTGGGTAGCTAATGAATTCTCTAGGTTGGTATGGCTGGCAAGTTGTCATGGGTAACAGCCCATTGCTGGTTGTCCAGAGCCCAGCCATGGGACCACCTCTTCTTCATTGCCTCTAGGTGAACTTGAGATTAGGGAAGCCACCTACCAAATAAGAAAAAAATAAAAAAAAAGAGAAGGAGAAAAAAGGAGAACAAAATAAACCACACTTCACCGTACGAGTATGGCTAGCAAGTGATCATGAGTAACAGCCCATTGGTCGGTTGTCCAAAGCCCAGCTCAGTAAATGCACAAAAGGAACCAAAACACTTAAGGAAGAAGTGGGGAAGTAGAGCAAGACAGGGAGATATACATTGGAAAAATCCTTGTGTTGACCCCAATTAAAACAAACGTAGGGAGAAAGCTACTGATCGAACAAATACACCTTCCGGCGAAACACTTCCTCTTCTGATCACCTAGGGGTGTAGAAACCCGAAGTCTGTCTAAATTACCGTTGAGTGAGCCTATCATAATCTTCACGCCAAGAATCTTAGCACTTAGAGTTTTGTCCGAGTTTTGGGTGGGTTGGGTAGCCATAAAATGTTACCAATGCACTCTTAACTCCAAAAAAAAATCTAAAAATAAGAAAAAAGAAAAAAGAAAAAATATATATATACATACATTAAAGCAAGGATTCAGGTGATTTATATTTTGGCAGACAACCGGGCACTGCTTAGTCTTTGTAGATTAAGATCCTAGTATATTTCCTCCTATTGACAAGTGACAAAGTGTCCAAGTAATTACTTCTTAAATTCTTACTGGATATAAAAGCTAGAATAAACCTTGCTTGTGACTAGCAAGGCGTAAGCGTGGGGGTATGATAACACTACATCGTAGGGTGATAAATCTGTCAATTGGGGTCTATCTTAAGAGCAAAATGTACAGATAATACATCATAAATCGGAATAGGAGCATCGCATGCATTGCACATCAAGATTGCTTGTAATGTATTATTAATGGCCATGTGTATAAGGACATGTCAAAATAGGCCTTCGATGAGCAATCGAACCACACAGATGGATTCAAAGCGACGAACGGAGTCCAACGGTCTCAAAATCTGCCAAATCCGACATCCAGAGCTCCTGCAAAGGGCCCAAGAAGTCCTGACCATTGATCTGATGATCAATGGCGCACAGCGCACCATGTGGCACCCACTCACCGCATCTCCACCGCCACCTGCTTTTGCCTTCACCCAGAGGATGAATCTCAGCAGTCGATCTTCGATCGAACGGCTGAGAGCCACCTGCGCGCCTGCCCTCGCAGCGACAAAACAATGGGCACAGTGCAGCGGTCAAATGCCTCATGCCTGCGCAGCCGGTGCAGGTTTGAATCGCATTGCGCCGAAATGCGAAGGCAAAGGCGTGCACCAAGGAAATTGAACTGCCCGATCAACAGCGGACGATGTAGATGGAGAGACACGGTGCGATCTCGCATGTCCAAGTCCAACGCCCACGATGACGTAGGGAGCGCGGGCGTGATCCAAACGTGCACCCCATGAGCGACATCAACTGCCCTATCCGCAATCGAACGGCTCTCAAGCTACGCACATGGATTGTGTGCGAGGAAGCACGCGTGCGCGCGCGAGCGACCGTCGGGTAGGGGGCTTCACCGACATTATGGGAAGGGTTTTAGCGACGTTCCAGACATCGCTAAAACCCCTTCTTCATTTGGAAAGACCTTCTCCCTATTTAAACCCCTTCCAACCACCCATGGAAGCCATTCAATCCACTTGCAAGTGCTCTACCCTACTCCTAATCACCATTAGCTCTCTTTGTAATCACCGGAGACAATGAGCTGCCAACAGAGCCCCCCTCCACCGCCGTGGCTGCCTTGCCATCTTCGCTCTCTCTCTTTCCTTCTTTATCTTGAGCTTTACTTTACTTGTGTTTACTCATTTAGCTGGTGTTGTAATTATACACTAAAGTTGTATGTCAAATGAAGTTGTTTTCTATGTAGTTACTTGCCCTCTTTTATGTTAAAGCTGCATGTGTGAATGAAGAAATTCTAACCCTATTCTCTCTCTCTCTCTCTTTCTCCCTCTCTCACTCGCTTTTCACCACGTCTTTTCGCAAGTAAAACCCGGTGATTTCGTGACATTAAGTGACAAGAAAAATCTGGTCTTCACGCCTCCCTGAGATCGACACTCGGACTCACTTCCGTTTCTTCATTTCAAAATCGACATTGCGAGTGCAAGCTAGAACGACTCTTCTAAACATACACGTCTTGCGCACGTTAGTGCGGAGATGGAATTGGCTCTTAAATGGGGGTTTGGGGTCCTTTTCATAACCAAAGTGAGGGGCAAAATGAGTTTTTTAGACGCCCAATCCAAGCAATTGATCTGGAGCACAACAAGAGGCATCGATCTGGCGATCCATGCCTCATATCGCATAAACAATGCACATCCATGCACCTCCCTTGTACGCCCCATGCATGCACGCACCAGATCACACCACGTGGTGCCTCCAGCACTGCTCGATCCTCCTCCACAGCACTCATCGTGCGCGCATGCGCATTCAAATTCAGGCATTCGATTGCAATGATCTATGGTTGGGATTGCATGCGGTACTACCTTAACATCCTCTCATGCAACCACGAGTCTAGAAACTTTGATCTAACGCTCCACCACACACCACGCATCTCACCCCACACCGCTCGATCTTGATTGTGCAACTCAATTTCACATGCTTCCATCACCGCGCCAATTTATATTGTTTCGCGACTTGACTGCTTGTCCTACGCTCTCGTGTGAGGGCGCTGACCAATGCGCTATGCACATGGATGGTCGCACTCTTAAATTCTTGTTCGCGTGCCCTTAGCCGTTGGATGACGATCCAACGGCCCAGGTAAGGCCTCCTTTGGTGAAGAGCACAGTGGGTTCTACGATGTGGCGCATTTATGGCCATTGGATGACTATCCCATGGCATAGAAAGTGCGTGGAATGTTCTTCAGTTGATTGGGGGCGGTAGTAGGCTATTGGGATGGCGCCACGTGGTGCCATCCTGACCATCCATATTCCCGCCTTTATAGTTGGTGCTACAGGGCTCTGATTGAGGTGATTTTTGTGACATCAGACTGCGATAGTCGCTCTGAGTTCATTCGTTTGGTCGGATTTATCATCAGTGGCCTTGAACCATCTGCAATTATCACTGCCTATCAATTAGAATATAAAATAGCATTATTATTTGCATAGCTAAACAAATCAGCTATAATGCAAAATATGCTGCTTATGCATGCATTATTCCTAAGTTAAGCTAGGATCTAACTTAATTTTGGTAAATTAGCTCCTATGATTACTGCGCAATCATACTCCCATGCCTAAATTTTTCTAGTCCCTAGAAAATGCAAGACAAATGCATTCTATTAAGAGTTTGACTAGAGATTTATTTGTTTTATTTTCATCCAAAAATTTAGAAATCTAGATAATAGTGAATGTGCTTGGTTGTAGCTTATCGAATAGATCCAAGTGAAAAGCTAATCCACAACTAAGGCTCATACTCGACCCCTAGTAAAACCTATTCGGATAGGCAAAATTCTTCCCTTGGGGGTATAAAATAATCTATAATTTCAGCCCTAACTTTTGGCTTAGGTAGCAGATGTCTAAGTCAAGTAGGTTTGTATTTGGTGGCTCACACTCCTCTGGTGCTACATATAGACTAGTACTACAGAACCTAGATTTCCAAACTATCAAATAAATCAACTCAAGGAGGTGGAGAAACTATGCTCTCTTAAGTCCCTTTGTACTCTCTCTCTTTTTTCCCTTTTTTTCATTCCTTTCTTTTTCTTTTCTTCTCTTTTTTTGTTCTTTTCTTTTCAAGCTCACAATCTCACCAGATTTATAGATACATTTGGTGGTCTCACAAGGCATTAACACTTTAATTAAGTTCTGATAACCCTATAACTATGTTAGAAATCTTCAGCCAGTTTTTAGGTAGTTAGAAATATAGAAGAGTAGGTCAAGTTTGTATTTGATGGATTGTAGTAGTAGTAGGTATTATTACCTCAATGTACCTGACACAAAATAAGCATAACTCAACACTTTTTTTCCAACCTTTTTCTTTTCTCTCTCTTTCTTTTCTATTTCTTTTCTTTTTCCTTTTATTTTTTCATATCTACCAACACAACACAATGCAACACACATACGCACATTTTTATTCACGAGTTATCATTAGGGATTGGTGATGTTCAAGAGGATATCAAGTGGCTTATTTAGTGGAAGTGCCTACTCTCGGCACTAGGAAAGGAATGGATGGGACAACATATTTTCTGACCTTCGACACAAATACCCTTCCTCAGCTAAGTATTCTATAAGGGATGGTCGTAACCATCTACCTTAGTCCTAATTTTATTAGAACCCTCTCCCTGTGTATTTGCCTTATTTAGTGGCTTTTAAAATTTTACACAAAGAATTTGGACACAGTAACCGAGAGCAAAGCTATACCTAACTCCTGAGTATCCTTATCCAATTATCCAGAAACTAAGATTCCTTGTATTATACTTAGAGCACTAGTAGACATTCTACTCACACCTCACAGTTGTTTGGTGGATCTAATAGAAGACGATTTGCCTGATTCCTAATTACTATCCAAGGGTTCAGGAAACGAAGCAATGTTCTTCTCAACAAACAAAAGATGTCTATTGGTCTTCACAGTGGATCCATTGCAAATTGTATGTGCAAGTGTGAAATTGTACTGGATTCTAAATTCAGGAATCACTAAAGAATAAATTCCTAATAAAACCACTTAATGAAAATCTATTTTATAAGGTGTTGGTAGGAAAATTTTTCAGTTTATGTGTACTACCCCCCCATGCCTAAATTCTTGCATGTCCACATGCATGAATAAAATGAAAATGAATTAAGATAGGGGGTCAGTGTAGAAATCACCTAGAATTGCTCCTGATTCTTCATTCAGCATATGCCAACATAAACATGATAATCACAATATGCAGAATAATATGCCCCCAGCTGGTGGCTCAGCTGGTAAGGCCCTTATACCACTATTAGGTGAATGGGGCTGCCTATTCGAGTCTTGCCAATGCTGAATTTACCCAAAGGTTGTGAAGTTGGGGTGCTTGCAGTCTCCCAGGGACTACCTCGCAAGTGGGAACCTCATCATTGAAAAGAAAAAGAACAATATGCATCAAATGAAATATGCTATGTATAAAAAGTATGAACATAAATGCTGAGCTTAATGCTTCCAGCTAGGTGAAACTCAATCATATGGATCTATTACTGCAGAAGACATGGCAATCAAAATGATAGGGACTTTGAGTTTCGTTGCCAGTAGCGGGCTATAAATGCTGATCATTTGCCCATGAATACCAAGCCCATAAGGTCGAAAAAATATAATAACAGGACTTAGAGTGGGTTATAGCTAGGTGCTACATGAGAAATAAAGATAAATCTTGGTGCCACGGTGAAAGGTAGAGAATGGCAACCCTACAGGATGATGTACATGTAATGCAAATGAGGGGGATACAGAGACAGAAATGGGAAACAAGTCGTACGAGTCCTCAAAGTGGTGAGAAATAAATGGAGGGAACTGAGTGGTGCAATCTGAATTGGTATAAGGAGCCCTTCCATGAGTGAGTCTGGGTGTGGGTGGGTGCATAGTAAGCGTGTCAAGTAAGACCCAGTGTTCCATCACAACAACTCCCGATTTGCCCAAATCAATCTCATCCCTGGGTTGATCAGAATCTCGTACAAATCACCCAAATTCTGTTCATGGCTCAAATGCTCAAGCATAATGAGCGACAACTCATTATCCCCAAGGTGTGGAAAATCAGAATCTAGATGCAATAAAGACTCAAATTCTTTCATTTTCAGTTATGTGGCTTCTGTGCAATCCTCAATGTCGGAATCCAAGAGTGAAGATGTGAAAGAAGATGGAATAGATTCATCCAACCCCAAATCAAAAAAATGCCTTAAGATTTTTTCGATTTTCCTCATAATCAGAACTGGGGTTTTTGTTAGATTCTTCCTCAACTGAGATGGGATTCTTTAACAATTCAAATTTAATCACATGAATATATGGAATCTCATGAAAATTTAGGTTATCAATGTATTTATCATTTAAGCTTTTCCTGGGGTTTTTAGGCAATTCAACTCCTGATTTCACAAATTGAAGGTTATGCTCTACATCAATCACCCTATTTGAATCAAAAGTATCCACCCAAGTCTTAGAATCAGAATGTACTGAATCTTGGGTGTTAGGATCCTCCATCCGTATCTCCCAAGATTCAGGATCTTTAGATTGAGAATCAATCTTGGGACTGCCAACACTTTCCTCATCATTTTCTTGAATGGGGCTCTCAAATGATTCCATCTCAGATGTGCCAAGAATATTTCCCCTAACCACATCAGATGTCTCACCTTTCACTTCAAGATCACCTATTGAGACATTAGCATCATCTACTTTGGGTGTGCAACCCAAAGAATCCCAAAAAATAGTCTTTGGTACAACCATGTCAAGTTCCCTAAAATCCTCCAGGCTAGTCTGGACTTGGTACTGTAGAAGGGGTATGTCTTGAAGTTTGCAAGTTTGTTAAGCCATTCTAGCCAACGATTCTAGTTCTTTAAGGGCTATCTTTAGAGATTCTTGGGTTGCAATCAAAGTTTGCATCTACCTTGGATTAGTAGTGATCTGGACTTGATGTAGATACTTCATAATTGTGTCCTTATACTTAGCCACTGTTTGTGCTAGTCTAAAAAGTTGTTGCGAGTCTAGAGGTGGCTCCTTGGTGGTGATCTCTGTGGATGTTACCCCAAAATATGAGTCAGATGTGAAAGATATGGGGCCGACTGAAGGTGATTTCTGCCTCTTAAGCTAACCCGTCTAGCTTGTTACGAGGGGACTAAAATGAAGGTTCTTCCATCAGCTTTTGCCTCTGGGTCCTTAATACCCCTTAGATGTGGTCGTTTGACACTACCCTCTAATCGATTTATTCCTCAACACAGTTAATTATGTCATTTAGGCTTAATTAATCGCATGAGAAAGTAACTTAAGTTAACTTGAATTAATGTCGGTTGTGTAGTATAGGGTCAAGTTAACCTAACATTTTAGATTTTAAATTCTTTATAACTGGTTGACTCCAGGTACATTCAGTGGGAGGCATAACTTAATTTTAATTCACCATTAATTCCTAGTCATAAATTACTAATTACTTAATCAATCAGATTATAATTAAATTACTTTAAGTACATGAATCTTGCATAAGAGATATTCAAATAGAAGCATGCAACATTCCACTAAGAAAGAGCATATTACACATGTGACTTTTCATTAAGAAACAAGTAAACATGTTTATTACACCAATTACAACTTATTACAAAAGAATAAAGCAAGAAAAAGTTATACAAATGAATACGAATGCCTTATTACATCAATTAAGCTCAAAAGGAAACATGTTATTGCAATATAAGCACAAAAGTAAAAAACAAGAGACTCTTTTCTCCTTAATCTTCAGCCCTCTCTTCTCTTCTTTTCTTCCCTGTCGTAACTCTCTCTCTCTCTTTTATTCATTTTTTTCTCTTCTTCTTCTTCCTTTTCCTCTTCCAAACCCTCTATATTCTCTTTACTTAGCCTTTTCTTTAAGTTCTCTCTCTTCTAAATTTCCCTTAGTATTGTGCATATATGCTCATAATTAACCAAACAAAATTTTGGTTTTTATAGTTGGTAGCTCAGATCGATCGGGGATACACAGCACCCCTTAGAGGGTGTGACCAGACCGTACTGGGTCAGAGCCTAGTTTATATTAGGTGTTTTATTTCCAATTCAAGTCCTTGCACAATCTCCAACCTCCCAGGCCCACACATGCCCTCTCGGGCCCACGCACATACCCACAGGCCCACACACACACATGTGTAGGTACGTGCAACGCACGCACCCGCACCCAAGCTCATTTCATTTCGTGCCCTACGTTGACTACCGGCAAGGCTCTAACACTTTTTCATAATATACTTGTGCGGCGCTTCAATAATTCCCTAGGTGGGACTATCTAAGACCACTCCTGGTCGAACTTCGATCAATGATTCTGGCCGACTTACTGGGTGATTTCAATCCAGCAAAGGCTTGATCATGACTCCTTTGTATGCTCTACAAGTATGTTGCACCAATTTAGTGTTCGAGTTAGATCTAGCCCTTTGATTTGATGGGCGAAGGTAGAAGGTTTTCACAGCCATTATAGCCTGCAGAGGGTAATATCAGGTCATTCGACCTGCAGGGAAGCTTCTAACCTCCAGATGAGGTCTGAACCATCTTCAGTAAGTGATTCTGCATCTAGTTATGAAGAAAGGGAACTCAATATGGCCTATGGAAGAGGACTAAGCCTCAAAGCTTCATACTGAAGCTCTAATGCTTCAATTCAAATATTGAATTGACCATGGGAGAGCTAATGACCAGTAGCAGTTGATCAAACAACCTCTGGAGGTTGTTACAATCTCATCTAGGCAGAATTGACGATTGAAACTCGCCAAGAACAACATGAACTTAGTTTGGGTTCAAAAATGACCCAACCTGAGCAGAAATCTAATTTGGCCTAAAACTCAATAACACATCTTTTGATCGATTCTAACAACCTCATAATCATCTTGACAATAGATTCAACTCATCAAACCTCAATTTTAAACAAAATTCTCTAAATCAGACCTGGGATTGACTATAAAGCCCCGGTAGTTGACTTTTTGAATTAGAGCTTCTCTAAACAAATTACAGATCTGGAGGGACTCCAATTCACCTCAGAAAACATTTCAAACCTTAAAACTAAGTTTTGAAGCTCTTAAAGGCCCTATTAGACACTATCGCCTAAGCTCAAAAGTGGAGGTGTTCGGTGGAATAGTCTAAAGGATTTCAGAGCCATCAAAGATCAAATATGACCGCTACAGGTTCTGCTTGAGCTCACTGTCCTATTTCCATAGCCTAAAACCTAACTGGTCAGCTTCTCCAACTATGTTGGAGTTGTAGAAGAAAGAGGTTGTCTACAAGCTCCAAGCATTAAAACATAAAATCAACAGTAGATACATAGTCCTTATGTCCTAAGTAATCAGTTTGCAGCTCCACAGGAAGTTTTATGGGCTGTAATGGAAAATTGACTCGCCGAAGCTCCGGTGAGTCCAAGTAATGCCTGAAAGCATACAAAATTCCATCAAACAAACCATTTAAGGTCTTAGGAGCTTCATGAGGTTACAAGGAACCTCAAAAACTCATCAATTTGTCCAATTAATGATCTAATTGAGGTTTCATCAAGGAATTTAGCAATCCTAATCTCTGAGTTTATACGAACTCAGAGTCAGCTATCTCACTCAATTGAGTGAGGATTACGGTTCAACAGAACCTTGCAATGCTATATGAGGGATTAATTAGGTGAGATAACTCTTTCGAGCTCTCCATTGACAGAGAGCTAGAAAGTTGAAATGAAATCAAGCATTTATTTTCAATGAGTTAATTATACTAATTAGGTATAGGATCGGGGCCATTAGATTATGAAGAGGTGATTGAGGGCCCCAGTGAGTGTGTTCTAACCTCGGAGACCTCCATCTTGGATAGCGGAGGTCACTGGTGAATGTGAAATGAAGTAGGCGATTCAGCTACTAAGAGTGAGGGAAGATAGTGCTATTAAATCTTGGTAAAGTGATGAAAGTGATCAGTACATAAAAATGATAAAGCAGTGGCTCAGACATGCTCAAAGAGCTCACCAGAGATAAAGGAGATGGCATACAATTTGAAAATTTAAACCGAATCTCCTAACCTGCACTACTCTTACCTTAAACTAATCCTACTGTTACCTAGACGAAGGAGGTTGAGGAGCTTTCGTTGAAGGTTCTTAATGGAGGATGAATCCAGAAGGTTGGAGGAAGAACTCCGGCAGGTGGTTTTGTGGTGTGGAAGTAGAGTCCGGTGTCGGCGCTTTGTCAGAGGACGTAGCGAACGATGGAGGAGATCGGAAGTAAGTGGAGACAAACGAAGGAATAGGATGGAGATGAAGATTGGTCACTGGAGAAGGAAGAATAGCCTATTAGTTAGCTATGGTTGGCGAAGAGGGTAGGGTGCTAACTACCCAAATCGAAAGGTTTAAGGGGTATTTGTAGGGTTCGGCGATGGCTGAGCTTGAATCCGAATGGGTTTGCATCTTGGTGCAACCTAACTTCCAACATCATCTCTAAAGACGGTGAGATTAACACCGTGACATAATTAGGATTTAGGACAAATCCAGACGGATCGATGGATTTGAGGTGGTAAGCTCAAGCTTCGGAGGCTTGGTGAGGATGAAATGGTGTCAGATGGAAGGTGATTGTGAGATGACATCACCGCCAAACGTCAGCCATTCAAGCGGCTGAAGTGATGAAGAAGATGCTGATAGGGACCTATATGCAAGGAAACATAAGGACCTAGGTTAAGGGAAAGGACTCAAATGCAATAAATTATAGGGACCGAAATGCAACTAGAGGCTTTTAAGGTTAATTTAAATGATTCTCTTTTCTAACTTTTTAGGTATATTTACAATTTTGATAAATATTATATTAAAGCCTCGTATTCACATTTTTGACCCTTTTATTTATATTTATTTACTTATTAATTTTCTTAAGTTATTTAAGACTTGGATCTTAAGTTATACTTAAGTTAAATAATATATTAATTAGTGGTATTTTGAGTCCATTTATTAATTAAGTTATTAATAATATTAATTGGCTTATAATTTATCATTTTAACTTATTTTAAGGTCCTTTATTGATTTGTCCTTTATTACATAATTAATCCTTATATATAAATATTCCTAGCCAATTAACTAGGGAAACTGGTTAATTAGGGGTAATTAAAAGCAATGATGAGCCTCTCATCATACTCCCAAGCCAAAGTTTTGCTAGTCCCTAGCAAAATTAACCAGAAATATGTTGATTTAAACACCAGGGTTTAAATTATTATAAATAAAAACTTATGTAGAGGAATGCAAAGGTCAAAATCTTGAATACTCAATTTTTTTAAATTTTTATTTTATATGTAAATAAGTATCCATAAATATGCTGAGCATCCTACAAAAATCTCTTTACTTAGACTTAAAAACTCAAATACCCTTCTCAAAACACACTCTATTCAAAATAGAGTTTGACGTGAATTTTATCAAAAATCAGAATCCCAAAAACCCAATTATTCTCTTTAATCACTCTAAACCCGAGAAAGTCAGAATTCAAAGTGTTTTAGGAAAACAAAAATCAAGAGTTGAAAATTGAATTTTAACTCAAAAACTTAATAGACATAAGTTAACCCTTAAGTTTATGAAATCTGACTTTTATCAATCTGAGTTTTAGTAAATTAGCCAGACACTCGTTATTAACAAAACTTAGAGTAGTAAAACCCTAATCTTCCAGCCCACAGCACTAAGGACAAACTTCTAGACCTAGGGTTTGTAATTTTTCTCCTTTAGGCCTCAACTGCAAGTCCTCAAAACCTGATTTCTTAGGCTTCACTGCCTAATTTAAAGGTTCAGTAGCTATGATTTTAAAGCGTCTGTGCTTGTGAAGAGAATTGTCCTAATGGCATCCAAAGTTGTAATAATCCAGATCTAAAGACATCAATTTCCAATCTAGGTTATTCCAATTCAAGCCTTTGGCTTGGCTTTACTCAGATTTGGTTGCTTTCTCCTCACCATTTTTCTATCTCAAGGTCAACACATTTTGTGTATATCTTCCTAGTGGACCACTGGGCCTCTTATTCCTAATTTTTATCTCCATATATTTTTTTCAACTCTTCCCTATAGGATAGAACACCCATATGTAGTGAGGTGCTCTTTTATTTGATGGAAGGGAAGGGTAGCATCCATTTGTACTGAGATGATTTATTTAGTGGATAAACGGCATAAGCACCCATTTATAGAGAGGTGCTTAACTGCAAGGTGTTTTATTCTTTTTTTTATTTTTTTTCTTTTCCCCTCCTCATTTTTCTTACTATCATAATACTCCAATTCTTTTTTCTAGGTGAGTGGCACATCCTTCACCCTTTCAAGAGTAGCCTTGTGGAAATCCTTGGAATAAAGAGGATTTAGAATCGATCTCTTAACCTCTGTGTTTTCGCGGTATCAACTGCCAACAAGACAACTCTATGTGTGTTAATTTTGGATGCTTAGGTTACTTAGCTCTCAAACCAGAGCTTAGACAGCAAAGCCATTCACTCTTAGGTCCTTTAAACTCTTAGTTTCCTCTCATAAGATCTATCAAGACACAACTCACGAAGTCTAGATGAATGTCCTTAGTTGATTAAGATAACTATAGCCTGGTAGACCTTAAGACTATGATTCTACCAACTCTTTGCTTAATAAACTTTGAATATCTCACCTTTTTACTTAACTTGATGGCAAAAACAAATGTTCAGAAGGCAAAAGGACATACTTAGTCTAATTGACAAAGAAAGTTACAATTTAATTCTAAAACTCAAGTTTTAAACTTAATACACCTTAGTTACTTTATTTCAGGGTAAAGAGTGAAAAAGTAGATCCTTAGGGTTCAGATTCTAACTTAAACAAAATTCCATTCAAAATTTTCGCAAAACAGACATGTGTTTTGAAAAGATTATTTAAGTAAAAATCTAAATAAGAATTCAATGCTCTTATAAAATACTACTTGCAAATATATATGTTTTTTTGGTTTTTGACCAAAAAGAAAAATTAAGCTCTTAATTACTAATATAATTAAATTTAAATATATTTTTGGTGTCTTCTTTTTCTTCTTTATTATGAAATGTTTATTATTTTTTTGATTTTGTAATTTTTTAATTTTTATATTTATATATTTTTATTTTTATGTTTTATAAAATTTTAAAAAATTTATAAAATTTTTAGGTTATTTTTTATTTTTCTAATTTTTTCATTTTTTGGTGTTTCTATTTTAAAAATTTTGCAGGTATTTCAATTTTTTTGTATTTTTATATTTTTAGTTCTATTTACAAATACACTTGAAGTGAAAATTATCAGTTCACACCCCCAAGCCAAAATATTACATTGTCTTCATTGTAAAGAGGGTGGAAAAGATATACACTTCACTTAGTGTAGGGTGATGGAAGGAGTCGGATAGACGAGATCAAAGATCTCTCTACGGATGATTTCTGTTCTAACCAAAGGTTAGAGTGGTCTATCAAACTAAGTGAAGGTAATCAGTGTAAAATAAATGACAATTCAGGTACAGATTCAGGTGTATGTGTAGAGAAAGGTGTAGAAAAGAGGAAGCAACTATATATAGAGTGTGGAATGATAGATGTAAACCCTAGTGGAGCATTTAACAATCCCCAATAGGACCCAAAACATGTGGTTTCAAGAAAGGTTTTAAATGTTGACCATTAACTTTGAACGGTAGATCCTTGTTGGGTTCGGTGATTTCGACAGCTCCATTATCGAAGACTCTAACTACAATAAATGGACCTTGCCATTTTGACCTAAGTTTCCCAGGAAAGAGCTTTAGATGGGCATTAAAGAGAAACACCTTCTGACTAGGTGTGAAAGATTTGAGGGAAATGTGTTTATCATGGAAGGCTTTAAGTTTTCCTTATACAGCTTTGAACTCTCATAAGAATCATGACGTAATTCCTCAAGTTCACTAAGCTGTAATCTACGGTGATCAACAGCCTTCGCGAGGTCCAAATTACAGGCTTTAATTGCCCAATAGGCCTTGTGTTCAATTTCTACAGGAAGATGACTGGGTTTCCCGTAAACAAGTCTACATGGTGACATGCCTATTGGTGTTTTGTGGGCAGTCCTATAAGCCCACAAAGCCTCCTCTAAATAGGAAGACCAATCCTTCCTATCAGGTTGGATTGTCATTTGAAAGATCTTTTTGATCTTCTGATTAGAGACCTCGGTTTGCCCATTGATTTGGGGATGATAAGGTGTAGAAATACAATGTGTAACCTCATATTTTCTAGGTAGGTTCCTAAATTGGGTACTTTTAAAATTTGCTCCGTCATGTGAAATGATAGCAAGAGGTACCCCAAAATGAGAGAAAGTACGACTTTGTACGAAAGGAATGACAACTCGGTGATCATTTGTGCTGTGAGTACGACTTCGATTCAAAGAGATGCATAATCAATTGCGAGTAAAATATACTTGAGGCCAGAAGAAGATGAAAACGAACCCATGAAATCTATGGCCTAGATATCAAAGATCTTACAGACTACAATCAGGTTCAAAGGCATCATGTCTTTTCAGGACATTCTACAAAGAGTTTGGCAACAACTACATGCCTTGCAAAATGTCTGTGAATCTGCAAAAAATGCGGGCCAATAAAACCAGCATTGCAAAACTTTTGCAGGGGTCTTACAACCAGAAAATTGACCACCACAAGCCTGGTCATGACAAAAGGAAAGAATAGATCAATCTCAGAAGAGGAAACACAACGCCTGATGATTTGATAGTTGCAAAGTCGAAACAGATACGGATCTTCCTAGAAATAATATTTGGCTTCTGATTTGAGTCGTGATTTTCGATTCCCATCCCAATCACGTGGGAATTGATGTGTAACAAAGTAATTAACAATGTCTGCATACCAAGGAAGATCTGATGATATAGGCAGAAGATGTTCATCATGAAAGTGCTCAGTGATTGGAGAAGATTCAAAAATCTTTGAAGGAAAATGGGAAAGGTGATAGACAACATTCTATCATCTCTCCTTATCACGAATTCCTAGGTCGAATTCTTGCAAAAGCAAGATCCATCTGATCAACCTAGGTTTCATGTCCTTTTTGGATAGGTGTCTAGTAGCAGAGTGATCAGAGTACACAATGATTTGAGATCTGAGTATATAAGATCTAAACTTTTCTAATCCAAATACTATCGCTAGTAATTCTTCTTCTATAACCGTGTAGTTCCTCTGTGCCTCATTCAAACTCTTAGTAGCGTAGTAAATCACTACCGGATTTTTCTCACTTTTATGTCCCAAATCAGCTCCAACTGTGTAATCTGATGCATCACACATGATTTCAAATGGTAAATCCCAATTAGGTGGTTGCAAGATCAGAGCCTGTGTAACTCTATCTCCTAATGTCTCAAATGCAGATATACACTCCTCACTCATCTCAAAAGTTGTATCCTTTGTGAGGAGGTTTATGAGTGGTCGGGAAATCTTCGAAAAGTCAAGTATAAATCTTTTATAGAAACCCACATGCCTGAGAAAAGATCTAATGCCCTCGATTGAGTCATGAATTGAAAATTTGAGATTTAATTGATCTCAGCTCAATCTTCTTGGATACCTCACTCAAATACAAGTTGGCCAAGTATAATGCCCTCTGGAACCATAAAATGGCTCTTCTCCCAACTGAGGACAAGATTCACTTTTATACATCTCTAAAGAATCTTTGACAAATTATCCAGACAAATATCAAATGTTTCCCCGAAGACTGAAAAATCATCCATGAATACTTCCATACATTCATCGACCATCTCAGTAAAAGTAGCTAACATGCAATGCTGAAAAGTCGTGGGTGCATTGCAAAGCCCAAATGGCATTCTTTGGAAAGAAAAGGTTTCGAAGGGGCAGGTGAAAGTCATTTTCTCTTGATCTTTGAGATAAATTGCAACTTGATTGTATCCAGAGTAACCATCCAAGAAGCAGAAGAATCTATTACCAGTTAATCTATCTATGATCTGATCAATAAATGGCAAGGGAAAATGGTCCTTCTTTGTAACCATGTTGAGCTTGCGATAATCGATGCAAACCCACCACGAATTTGCAATTCGTGTGGGAATGGTTTCTCCAGATTCAGTCTTTATTATGGTAAGCCCTGCCTTTTTAGGTACCACTTGGATTGGACTCACCCAAGGGCTATCAGATATAGGATATATAATGTCACCATCTAGCCACTTGATTATTTCCTTCATAACAACCTCTTTCAGATTCATATTTAAACATCTTTGAGCTTCTCTTGAAGGTCGTGCCCCATCTTCTATATAGATCCAAAGAGTACAATAATTGGGGTTAATCCCAGCGAGATCATATAGAGTCCACCCAATTACCTTCTTATAATCTCATAAAAGCTTGATTAATTTGGATTCGTGTGATTCAGATAGATTGGAATTGATGATTACAGGATATGTTTTATTAGGTTCGAGATAGACATATTTAAGAGTATTAGGCAATGGCTTCAATTCTAGTGGAGTCGAATCAACAGTAGAATTTATGGCGGTATTTTTGATTACACAAAGTGGCTGAAATGAGTCTTGTGATT
This sequence comes from Thalassia testudinum, assembly GCA_037157565.1. NCBI lineage: Eukaryota > Viridiplantae > Streptophyta > Magnoliopsida > Alismatales > Hydrocharitaceae > Thalassia > Thalassia testudinum. The sequence continues at coordinate 91,325,094 of JAZHRO010000014.1, read as the reverse complement.
CAAATTCTGGATCGAGTATAGATTCTGAAAGTGGATTTTCAACTAGAGGGTATAAGATATCAAAAGATGTGTTTTCTAGTTCTAAGGAACTAGGGTCATCCTCAGAAACTGAAATAGATCTAATTTCTTGAATCCATTTGCAATCTAATCCTCAAGAAGCTCCAAATATATCTAATTTTATTACCTTCTCCCCAAATATTAACTCAATCATTCTAAACTCACAATCTATGTTGGCCTTTGCAGTGGCCAAAAAGGGTCTCCATAAGATAATTGGGGTATCTCTAATGTGTTCAGGTACTTCCATGTTAAGTACAATAAAATCCACAAGAAAATAAAAGTCTCGAACTCTTACAATAATATCCTCCAACATTCCCTTAGGTGATTGAATAGATCTATCAGCTAATTCTAAAGTCACATTGGTAGACTTAAGATTTTCTATTTGGAAATGGTCTACTAAGGATGAAGGAATGAGATTAATAGATGCTCCTAAATCTAGGAGAGCTCTATCAAAACACTGGTCCCCAATTATACAGGAAATAAATGGAGAACCTGCGTCTTTCTTTTTCAAAGGTAGCGCACTCGAAATAATAGAGCTCACTTGCTCTGAGAGTACCATAGTGCTTCCTTTCCTCAGCTTATGCTTAGGAGTACACAATGCTTTGAGAAATCTCGCATACGTCGGAATGTGTTTGATAGCATCTAGGAGTGGAATATTAATATGTACCTATTCAAAAATTTTAACTAAATCCTCATCTAATGTAACAAGTTACTTTTGTTTCCTAGTCTTCTTCAAAGCTTCTAGGAATGGGACTTGGATTTCCTATTCTACTGCAGTATTACCCTAATCTCGCAAATAAGTGGGAATTGCAGTATCGGGTGCATCACCTCTTACATGTGTAGAAACAGGGGCTGTTCTAGATGTACTAGGGTCTTGGGATAGGTTTCATGGATCTACTAGATCTCTAGTGGAAGTTCCCTGGCAGGTTGCAACAGAGTTAATACCCGCATGCAAAGAAGAGGCTGTTGAAGAACAAGATGCCTAATTCTCGAAAGATGGATTAGAGAGTAGAGGCTGGTCGCCTTGAGTCACAAAGGATTGCTGCTGATTTTGATACTCGTAATCATGAGTAGCAAAAGGTGGATTCTGATTCAAATCTTGATTCAGGGGTATTTAATTAAGGAAATGGGCTTGTCCCTAATTCGGATGTTGAAATCCCTAGTGTGGTCTTGGCTGGATATTCCTATGGTTTGGAACTGGCTGGAATGGAAGGGCCCCTAGCTAATGAGACTCAGCTAACGGTGCAATTTGACCCTTGAGATTAGCTAGTTTTACCGAACATTGCTGATAAGACAGTTTTCGATTTCGAATAGTGTGATTAAGATGATTTGTCGTTTTAGTAACAAAATGGTGGAAAATCACTTAACAAAACAATTACAATAAAAATTACCACTCACAGAAGAGCGGGTTGTGCCCACAGGGAGGAAATGATGCAATAAAATCTTGATTATTTTGTATTCCTTCAATCAAGTGCAAAATCCGTAGTCAAATATGACATGAAATGCGATGGAAAGAAGATGCACAATAACTCAAAAATATAAGGGTAGATGTGCAATATTTCCTCACTGAAATATTCAATAAATATATGATGATTTTATGTAATTTCCAATTGACAAGTATTAGAGAAAATTTATGCACATTTTAATCCCAAAACCAATGTTAAAACATGTGAATAATAATAACCTCACAATTATCAGAAAGCATAAGTATGCAATCACAATTTCACCATAATAAAATAACCATAAATTAAAATTTATTTTGGTGGCAATGGAATTCAAATGTAAATACTAATTAACATAAAAACAGAGCATTTTACCTCACTCCTTGTGTAAGGGAGAGAGGTTAAATCGAGGAGTTACTCCTACAAGAGGTTGGCTGATGTGAGGTCTTCGCTGTGGTGGCAGTGGTGCATCATGAGATGGCTGGAGCCGGCCTGCCGGAGGAGAGTGGCTGCTGCGCTTGCTGGTGAAGGCTCATGCGGGTGCAGAGGGCGCTGCAGGCGTGCGAAGGCACGGAGGCGTGGGCACTGGGCACTCTGCAGTGCGTAGGCACGTACGGGCCTGGTGGCGGCACCGGTTGTAGGTGCTGCGTAGGGTGATGGTGTGAGAGCATGCAGTGGAAGAGGTGCTGCAGGGTGCGTGCGGGTGGTCCTGTTGGTGCCTCTACAGGTGCTGCAAAGGGCGCTGTAGATGATGGCACGGGTGCGTGCAGGCGCTAAGGCGAGGAGACGCGGCCATGCAGTGGCTGGGCTGGAGGCAGGGTGCGCTGGAGAAGTTGAGGAGGCACGGGTTCTGTAGGCTGGGTTGGAAGCAAGTGTGGGTCTGATGGAGTGGGGACAGGCACTCCTGGCGCGTGTTCTGCCTGTGGTGAGGGTGTGCGTGCAGGTGGCTGGTGCTGTAGGGATGAAGTGAGGGTGTGTGTTGGCTGAGTTGAGGGTGCAGTTGGTAGATGGCTGATGGCTGGTACTGAAGTGAGAGCGTGCACGGTGGTGTCCGATGGAGCGATGGTAGGTAGAGTTGCAGAGACTCTTTGGCGGTGTGGGCTATAACACCATACGCCCACGGTGGTGAGTCATTCTACTGTGGTGAGGCTGGTGGTATGGAATGGAAGAGGAGCAAGGTCCTCTCAACACAGTGATGGACAAGGGGTGGTGGCCTCCGGAGCATGGCAACTCTCCCTCCTCCTTTTGCAGCCACGGCTATCATTTCAAATTCAAAATGCCATAGAACAAATGCAATGCATAGGAGGAGGAGGCAGAGCCGAAGCTGGAGGAGTTACCTGTGCAAAGGAGAAAAAAGAATAAAAGAAAAATATTATGGTTATTTATACATAAGCCCTTAACTTCTATGTTAAATTAAAATAATGCTTGCAATGCACCTAATTGGTTAACTATTTAAATGAATGCAATTGTAAGTTAATTCTAAATGCATTTAGTTATGAATGCAATGCATGAATTATGTAATTAAATGAGAAATATGAATTAATCTATTTACATCCTAATGCATGCTAAATAAATGTTAGAATTAACTTAATGTCTAAGCACTTAAATACTTAAATAGCCCACAAATATGTGCTAATCAAATACCCCTATGCTTAGTTTTTGCTAGTCCCTAGCAAATCCAAGCAAAACCTGGCACTCCAAGTAGACTAGCCAACCTAATCGGTCTTCCTTTAGAAACTTAGTAAGTTCAGACTTTTGACCTAAGGTTGTCAAGTAGTTGCTAAGTTACAGACTAGGCCGGCTAAAGATAGGTTGCAGGCACAAGTTTCCCTGATTTCTGACTCTACCCTAAGGTTTATTGATCCCTGAGATTAAAGCATCCGTGCATGTGTGTTGGTCTGAGTTATTTGAGTTAAAGGAAAAAGGATTTTTTTTTTTTAATTCCTCTAAGTCTATCCTCGAATCAGGTATCAACACGGTCTGTGTCGGATTCATTGTCCCCATCATCGTACCTCAAATGGTGCCTAGCTTTCGATGCTACGAGATAGCACCACCCATAGCGACCCCAAGAACTCTTGGCAATCGACACTTTGAGATTGTATCACCCATGGATTTCTTAAGCAAATTCAGGCCTGTGGCAATCAACACTTCGAGATAGCGCTGCCCATGGTACCTGAACCGCACAATGCACTTACATGCCCCCAATAGGATGGATATCCTAAGAGACAAGCGTTGAGGAGGTAATATGTTATCATCGCATCCTCAAGGATAGTATATACTCCGCCTCTCTTGCGGCGGGAACTCTTCCAATCAAATTATGTTTTCAATCCTCTCCTAAGTCAAAACTAAGAGAACCAAATCTCTTTTAAGAAAGGAATTAAGTTGATTACTTACACTAGACCAAGTGTGTGAAATTTGGATGCTTCGGTAACATGGACCCGTAAACCAAAAGGTAGAACAAGCCTCCAAGTACCACCCCACATTTTAACTCAACCCTAGCTTTCTTTCCTCAACCTCTTGAGGAATGGTCTGCAACTTAACTCCTACTTAAGTTTTTAAGTCCCCAAAGGACACTAAAGGTATAAAACTAGTAGCTTACTTAGCTTCTAAAGTTCGACCGTAGAATCAACTTAGTCTAACCTAGAGTTCTGATTTGCTTAAGAATGTAGGACCTAGCCAGTTAAGCTCAAAACTCTCTTTTTTTTCATTTTATTTTATTATATTTAAAAAAAATGCAATATGCATGAATGAATGCAAAATGCTGACATGCTATAACCAAAATGCCTCAGGTCCTCTCCCCCATGCCTAGTCCAAACAATATCCTCATTGGAAACAAAAATAGTTAAAGGAAGATATTACTTGAGGCGGAGAATGGTAGGAGCTAAGGCTCCTCAAGAGTGACCTCATCAACCAGATGGCCATCTAAAGTAATGTATGGTTTTAACTGTTGACCGTTGACGATAAAGGGAGTTGCTGAATAGGAAGGGCTTTTAATCTCCACATCTCCATGCGGAAACACTTTAGTGATTATGTAAGGCCCATCCCAATGAGATTTTAACTTCCTAGGAAAAAGCTTAAGTCTGGAATTGAAAAGCCAGACTTGTTGGTTGGGCTCAAAGGACTTTCGAAGTATATACTTATCATGCAACCTTAGTTCTTCCTTTGTAAGCTTGAGAGGTGTCATAAGCATCATTCCTTAGCTCCTCAAGCTCACTTAATTCCAGAAGTCGTGCCTTACTCGCCTTCTCTAAATCCATGTTAACACTTCGAATAACCCAAAGTGCCCTATGTTCCAACTCAGCAGGTAAATGGCATGCTTTCCCATACATAATTTGAAAGGGAGAAGTACCTAAAGGGGTCTTATAGGCTGTTCGATATGCTTACAAAGCATCATCGAGCTTTTGGGACCAGTCTTTCCTATATGGTCTAACAGTCTTTTCCAAAATATTTTTTATTTCCCTATTCGACACTTCAACCTGGCCACTCGTCTGTGGATGCTAAGGGGTAGCGACCTTGTGAGTAACTCCCAGACTCCTGATTAGCCGATTGAAGTGGTGGTTTCGGAAATGAGGTCCCCCATCACTTATAATGATCTTGGGGCAGCCAAAATGAGATATGATATTGGCTTTCACAAATTTCAAAACCACGAAGTGGTCATTTGTGCATTGTTGAAGCTACGAGTTGCTACGCTAACGTGTTCGTTTTTGAAGAACCTGTTGTTGTAGTTTGAAAGCGAAGAACTCGTGTTCAACAAAAAAATTTATACCTGAATAGAAATCCTGGGTCGAACTCAGGGAGGCTAACATTTGATTTAAAATTATGCGTTTATTTTATTTGTCACGAAGTAATTTAATTGACTAGAAACTTTCTATCTATTTACAATAAATAGAAGAGAGAGAGAGAGAATATTACAAACAAAAATAAAAAAGAGATGTAGAATGAACATGGAATTCATTATCAGAAGGATTATTTGTTACACTAAACATTATGACTAGAAAGCGGGAAAATGATTACACTAGAAAGTAGTAAATCTATTCTAGAAAGTAGTAAAAAGAATGAGGAGAGAGATATCCTCCTCGACGGTCGCTTGGAGGATGAGCCAGATGGGATGACGCCTGGACGGTGGGGAATGGAATAGGACGAAGGAGGACGAAGCAGGAAGAATGGGAATGAGGCAGCACGTCGTCGTCGTCGCGGGATCCACTTCCGAAAGGGGGACGAAAATTTGACTTTATCTCGGAAGAAGCATCTCGGGTGTGGGATAAGCTTCTCTTGAGCTTTGGAGAGGGAGAGAAGAGAAGGAAGGGATGAGAATTTCATGTGGAGGGGGTCTCCCTTTATAGTTGCAGGGAGTGAGGGCACTTTGGTCATTTTAATTTGAAAAAGATTAAATTTGGGGTCTTTAGTGATGGATAAAATCGTCACTAAAGCTGCATCATGGGCGTAGTAGGGTGCCGCCTACACGGCCACTCACCTCCTCATGCGTAACGCATGCTCCACATTTAGCTGATCACGATCGGATGGCTTATCTCACACCTCGCAGCGCCTCCTCTACCCGCAACGCCCGCATCTGATCTCTCGTGAGGCGCGGGCATGCGATAACACATGGGCGCTATTGAGCGCTCATGACCGCTCGATTGCGATCTGACACTCCTCGTGGCCGCTCACACAGGCCCGCTTGCCAGCTCACCATGATTCGAACGTGCGCCTCGCCTTCTCGCAAGCGCATTCACATGCTGCACTACAACGGCGCTTGTGTCGCGGAGATGACTTCAGACGTGCGCATCCACAGCTGTTGGATGTGCATCCAACGGTGGAGAAGTGACGAAGAAGAAAGGGTGCGGCGAGTGCCGTGGTCGGTTGGGTAGCTGAGATGGCACCACTTGGAACCATCTTGGCTGTCCATCTTTTGGATGATGTAGATTGTGCCACGGTTGTCGGATTGAGTCAATTTTTATGCTGTTAGGCAGCGATCGTCGATTCGAATCCATCTATGCGGTCAAATTTGTCATTTGAAGTGCGATTCACACCATCTTGGCCATTGATATTCTACGGTTCCTCGGTCTCTATCTGATGCTACAAATGTCTAATTAGGGAGATCGTGGAGTCGTTGAACTCTAATCGTCGCCTTGATCACATCTGTACGGTTGGATCTTCGATCCAAGGCCCCAATAAAAACTTTGCCCTATCCATGAACATAAAAGGAGACAATTAACCTCCATTTTATTCAAAGTAATCTAAATGCAAGATGATGCATGTCATGGAATATTTATAGTATGCAATGCAATTCTTTGCTTAAGAACTTGCATAAATAGACATCTTATGCAATGTGAACATGTTTACATCATGCACGTAGGAATGGCCTCTATCCATTTAGAGACATGCATAACTGCCACCAAGATATATTCATAACCATGGGACGACAGGAAGGGGCCCATAAAGTCAATTCCCTACTCATCAAAAATTTCAATAGATCGAATAGGGTGTTGAGGCATTTCATTCCTCTTCCCAATCGTTCTAGTCCATTGACATCTAATACAGGACTTAACAAAATTATGAGAATCCTTAAATAAGGAAGGCCACCAAAAATCAGACTGGAGAATCTTAAAAGCAGTTTTCTTAACACCAAAGTGCCCTCCACAATGAAGTTCATGGCAAAAACTCAGTAGTGTGCGGAGACGCGGAGGCAAGGGCGCTGGGCGCTCTGCAGAGTGCATAGGTGTACGTGGGCGTGGTGGTGGCATCAGCTGCAGGTGTTGCACAGGGTGATGGTGCAGGCGAATGTAGTGGCTGAGGCACTACAGGGTGCGTGCAGGTGCTGCAGTAGGGGTGGGTGGACGTGCGGGTTCTGCAGAGTCTGAGGCACTACAAGGTTCACGTGGGTGGTTCTGTTGGCGTTGCTGCAGGTACTGTAGAGGGAACTGCATATGATGGCGTGGGTGCGTGCAGGCGCTAAGGCAAGGAGACGCTGGCGTGAGGTGGCTAGGCCAGAGGTAGGGTGTGTTGGAGAAGTTGAGGAGGCATGGGTTCTGTAGGCTGGGCTGGAAGTGCGTGTGGGTCTAATGGAGAGGGGACAGGCGTTGCTGGCGCGTGTGCTGGCTGTGGTGAGGGCACATGCACAGGTGGCTGGTGCTGCAGAGATGAAGTGAGGGCGTGCATTGGCTGAGTTGAGGGCGCGGTTGGCAGATGGCTGATGGCTAGAACAGAAGTTAGAGTGTGCACGTGGTGTCTGATGTAGCGATGGCAGGAAGAGTTGCAGAGACTCTTTGGCGGTATGGGCTGTCACCCCACACGCCCACGGTGGTGAGTCGCTCTGCTGCAGTGAGGCTGGTGGTATGGAATGGAAGAGGAGCAAGGTCCTCTCAACACAGTGATGGACAAGGGGTGGTGCCCTCCGTAGCATGGCAGCTCTCCCTCCTCCTTTTGTAGCCACGGCAATCTTTTCAAATTCAAAATGCCATAGAACAAATGCAATGCATAGGAGGAGGAGGCGGAGCCGAAGCTGGAGGAGTTACCTGTGCAAAGGAGAAAAAAGAATAAAAGAAAAATATTATGGTTATTTATACAGAAGCCCTTAACTTCTATGTTAAATTAAAATAATGCTTGCAATGCACCTAATTGGTTAACTAATTAAATGAATGCAATTCTAAGTTAGTTCTAAATGCATTTAGTTATGAATGCAATGCATGAATTATGTAATTAAATCATAAATATGAATTAATCTATTTACATCCTAATGCATGCTAAATAAATGTTAGAATTAACTTAATGTCTAAGCACTCAAATACTTAAATAGCCCACAAATATGGGCTAATCAATTGCCGTTGTACCCCAGCAAGAGCTTTAGCATTCTGTCGCTGGCGCTTAGTCACAGCTGGCAAAATCCAATTGAGCTATGTGTCTCTATTTGGCCCCGTGAAGTTCTACTAACCCGTGTAAAATGGTCTCGCATTTGGTTGCTGAAAAAGCAACATAGGCAGGTTTTGCCTGGTCTGAGTTGGATATGATGGTCTTTATGAATGGTCAGACCAAAAGAAATTAGGGTGATTACACCATCTAGGATTATAAGTATTAGAATATGGGTTTGATCTCGGTGCATATCCCTGAATGGCATTCAAATCAGAAGGATAAGGCATGTTTTCTGCAAAAGCAGGAAGTGGGGACAAAGGATGGAAAGATTGTGGGACAAAGGTCCCACCTTGTGTTAGTGGAAGAGTAGATAGAAAATCCATGGAAGATGGATCTCTCGAATCCAGATTATTCACAAACTCCCTCCCTGCGAGAATTTATGAAACAAGTAACCACACATGATTCTGCATAGCGAGAAGAGGCATAAGAGTCTTCATCGTGTTTAGAACCTTGTCGAGATGCTTTGCTACGATATCGTCTTTGTCCAATTTCTCTGCTATGATCTCTAAATCCTTGGAATAGGATAGATTCCTAATCTCGTGAATGCCCTTCTATGGGTTTTGATGTGCTGTATTGGTGCCCTACGTGAATTGCAACATTGATGCGTTGTTGATTGAGTTTTTCGCCATCCCTTCAAACAGCTCTGAGGTGGATTCTGCGCAGTGATTCAAGAAATTCCCTCCACAAGCGGCATCAACTAGATTGCGAATGCCCTCTTGCAATCCATAGTAAAAGATGTGCAATAGTTGCCAGCGAGGGATGTCATGATGTGGGCATTTCCTTTGTAATTCACGGAAGTGTTCCCACGCATCATGAATTGGTTCTCCTTGATTCTGAGTAAATGTGGTGATGGCTTGCCTTAAAGCATTAGTGCGACTGATAGGGAAAAATTTCTTCAAATATGCAGATTTGAGTTCAGCCCAAGTCGAGATTGGTCGTGCTATAGTTCTATACCAGTAGGAAGCCTTGTCCTTAACATTGAAGAAGAGCATCTTCATCAATAGGATTTCCTGACTTTGATTTCGAGGGCTAAGAGTCTGAGATAGATTTTTAGATCTTCAGTGTGTTGGAATGGATCCTTAGATGCAAATCTGTGAAAGTGTGGGATTAGACCTATAATGTTTGGCTTTAATTCTGGGTTGTTTTCCCCAATGGGAATCCTAACATTAGGCTCTACTTGTGCATTAGATGGATTATAATAGTCACGGAGTAGAGGCCTAGGATGAGGGATCGGTAAATCAGGGTTTTCAAAACCTGCCTCAAGTCTAGGTAGAGGACGGGTTTGTAGGTTCTGCAAATTCTAAAGAGTAGCTGTCAACAGATTGATTTGACTGTTCTGCTCGAGCATCTGAAGATTCTTGTTCAGGAGTGCCTCATGAACATCAAAAGGCGGCATCTCCCCCTGACCAGAAGAAGGGATATTGGGATTTTGATTCTGCATTTGGTTAACAAGATCAAATGTAGAAAAACAGATGTATCAGGCGGGAAAATTATTGGTTACTTTAGTACAACCGACTTAGGAATACCTATCAACGGAGATACGAGGGGCGGTTTCAGGGATCACCTCCCGTGCATAAACCAAAAGAATGTGCAAAGGCACACTCACACCCCTGAAAACAACGGCAAACAAGACCCAAAAATAATGCAAAAAATGGGTTTTTCTCTTCTATCAAAGGAAACAAGAGAGTCCAAGAATATGCAAAGATAGTTTGGACACAAACAAGTATAATATCAGTATCAAGATAGGCATCCTAAACCCATGTCTATGCAAGTGCGTATCCTTAAGGCTAAAGAGTATAAGGTCTAGTATCGAGACCACTCACTACAAGCTCCCAAGGGCTTAGTAGTGAGACAGACTTGTTGATCTTCGACCAAAGGCCTAAGATGCGCAAAGAGGAGAGGAAGAAAATTAGACTCGTGTGACTCTAGTGATCATGTTGTGCATGCTATAACATGCAACAAACAAGAACAAAAAAAACCAGCATGTATTTTGCAAACAGATTGAGTCACAAATTTTATTTATCGTCTTTTTACTTAATCTTTTCACAAAAAATGATAGAAAGAAGTAAGGTGACTGCTTTTTAGGGAACTTCAAACAAAAATATGGTCTTGTTTATTATCTGATGACAAGGATCTATGTCGGTTTTGTGCATGTTTTCCCTCTAATGTGAGAAAAATGGTAGAAAAATTATCGAGTCATATTTTGCAAACATACTAGCAGGTATGAGCACTACTAATAGTGTATGACTAAAACATGTTCTGCTAGTCAAGAAGGTATGCATATTTTTGTATTTTTTAATTTTTCTAACTAAATGCAAAAATAGAAACTACACTAGAGACTAAGTAAGAAATACTCACAATGGTATGAATAGTGGAAAAATAGAAAAACAAAAAACCTGCCTCCTTTCCTGAGAATACCTACAAAGGTAACCTTGAGAAGAAGACAAAAAATAGAACAAAACAGAGCCAATTAGTAAAAGGAAATTACATAGAAAGCAAAATAGTAATGGTGAATATAACAATACAGTTACCTCCCAGGCAACGGCGCCATTAAAATGATCGTTTTATTCCTCAACAAAGATAATTAACTATTTAGGCTTAATTAATTGCATGAGAAATTAACTTAGGTTAACTTGAATTAACGTTGGTTGGGTAGTATAGGGTCAAGTTAACCTAACATTTTAGATTTTAAATTCTTTTTAACTAGTTAAGTCTAGATCTTTCACTGGGAGGCATAACTTAATTTTAATTCACCATTAATTCCTAGGCATAAATTACTAATTACTTAATTAATCAGATTATAATTAAATTACTTTAAGTACATGAATCTTGCATAAGAGATATTCACAATAAAGCATGCAACATTCCATTAAGAAAGAACATATTTACACGTGATTTTTCATTAGGAATCAAGTTAACATGTTTATTATACCCATTACAACTTATTACAAAATATTAAGGCAAGAAAAAGTTATACAAACGAATGCAAATGCCTTATTACATCAATTAAGCTTAAAAGGAAACATGTTATTGTAATATAAGCACAAAAGTAAAAAACAACAGGTGACTCTTTTCTCCTTAATCTTCAGCCCTCTCTTCTCTTCTTTTCTTCTCTATTGTTACTCTCTCTCTCTCTTTTATTCATCTTTTTCTCTTTTTCTTATTCCTCTTCCTCTTTCAAACCCTCTCTATTCTCTTTACTTATCCCTTTCTTTAGGTTCCCTCACTTCTAAATTTCCATTAGTATTGTGCATATATGCTCACACTTAACCAAACAAAAATTTGGTTTTTATAGTCGGTGGCTCAGATCGGTCTGGGATACACAACACCCCCTAGAGGGTGGTATCAGACCCTACTAGGTCCGAGCCTAGTTTATATTAGGCATTTTATTTCCAATTCAAGTCCATGCATAATCTCCTACCTCCCAAGCCCACACATGCCTACTCAGGGCCATGCTCACACCTACAGGCACACACACACACATGCGCAGGCACGTGCAACGCACTCACCCGCACCCAAGCTCATTTCATTTCACGCTTTGAATTGGCAACCAGTAAGGCTCTAACACTTTTTCATATCACACCAGTGCGGCACTTCAGTAATTCCAGAGGTGGGACTATCTAAGTCCACTCCAAGCCGAACTTCGGCCAATGATTCTGATCGACTTACTAGATGATTTCAATCGAGCAAAGGCTCGATCGAGAGCCCTTTGTATGCTTTACAAGTATGTATCACCAATTTGGTGTTCAAGTCAGATCTAGCCCTTTGACTTGAAGGGCTAAGGTGGTAGGTTTCCACGGCCATTATAGCCTGCATAGGGTAATATCAGGTCTTTCGACCTGTAGGGAAGCTTCTGACCTCCAGATGAGATCTGAACCATCTTCAGTAGATGATTTCGCATCTAGTGATGAGGAAGGGGAACTCAGTATGGCTTCTGGAAGAGGACTAAGCCTCAAAGCTTTTTACTGAAGCTCTAAAGCTTCAATTCAAATACTCAATTCACCATTATAGATTTAATGACCAGCAACAACTAATCAAACAACCTCTGAAGGTTCTTACAATCTCATCGCCAAAAACACCACAAACTCAGTTTGTGTTCAAAAGTGACCCAACCTTAGCAGAAATCTAGTTTGGCCTAAAACCTCAATAACAAAACTTCTGATCAATTCTAACAACCTTAGAATCATCCTAATAATAGATTCAGCACATCAAACCTGAATTTTAACCAAAAATTCTCTAATCTGACTTGAGGTTGACTATAAAGCCCCAGAAGTTGACCTTTTGAATTAGAGCTTCTTTAATCAAATTACAGACTTTGAGGGACTCTAATTCACCTTAGAAATCATTTCATACCTTAAAACTAAGTATTAAAGCTCTTAAAGGCCCTCTCAGACACTATTGCCTGAGATCAAAAGTGGAGGTGTTTGATGGATAGTCTAAGGGATTTCAGAGCCATCAAAAATCAAATATGACACCTACAGGTTGTGCTTGAGCCTTTTGATCCATTTCCATAGCCTAAAATCTAAATGGTCAGCTTCTCCAACTCCATCGAAGTTGAAGAAGGCAGGGGTTGCCTACAAGCTCCAAGCATCAAAACATAAAATCAACAGTAGATACACAATCCTTAGGTCCTAAGTAATCAGTCTGGAGCTCCACATGAAGTTCTATGGGTTGTAATGGGAAATTGATTCGTCGGAGCTCGCCGGAGCTCTGCTGAGTCCAAGTAATGCCTGACAGTGTACAAAATTCCATCAAATAGACCATTAAATGTCTTAAGAGCTTCCTGAGGTCACAAGGAACCTCAAGAACTCATCAATTTGTCCAATTGATTATCTAATTAAGGATTCATCAAGGAATTTGCCAATCCTAATCTCTGAGTTTATATGAATTCAGAGTTAGCTATCTAACTCAATTGAGTGTGGATTAAGGTTCAACAGAACCTTGCGATGCTATATGAGGGATTAATTAGGTGGGATAACTCTTTCGAGCTCTCCATTGACAGAGAGCTAGAAAGTTGAAATGGAATTAGGCATTTATTTTCTATGAGTTAATTATACTAATTAGGTATAGGATCGGGGCCCTTAGACTATGAAATGGTGATGGAGGCCCCCAATGATTGTGTTCTAATCTCGGAGACCTCCACCATGGAGAGTGGAGGTCGCTGGTGAATGTGAAATGAACTAGGTGATTCAGCTACTAAGAGTAAGGGAAAACAATGCTATGAAGTTATGGTAAAGTAAAGAAAGTGATCGATGCATAAAACTGATAAAATAGTGGCTAAAACAAGCTCAAAGAGCTCGTCGGAGCTAAGGAAGATGACATACAATTTGAAAATTTAAACCTAATTAAATACCTAATCTACTGAACTAAGTTACACTACTCTTACCTTAATCTAATCCTACTGTTACTTGGATGAAGGAGGTTGAGGAGTCTCCATCGAAGGTTCTTAACATATTATGAAACCAAAAGGTTGGATGAAGAACTTCGATGGGTGGTTTGTGGTGTGGAAGTAGAGTCCTGCGTCGGTGCTTCGTGAGAGGATGCAGCGGACAAAGGTGGACATCGGAAGTGAGTGGAGACAAATGGAGGAATAGGATGGAGATGGAGATTGGTTGCCGGGGAAGGAAGAATATCCTATCAGTTAGCTACAGTTGGGGAAGAGGGTTGGGAGCTAACTGCCTAAATCGAAGGGTTCAAGGGGTATTTATAGGGTTCGGTGATGGCTAAGGAGCTTGAATCCAGACGGGTTTGCGTCTAGGTGTGGCCTAACTTCTGACATCGTCTTTAACATCGGTGGGATTAACACCGTGGCCTAATTAGGATTTAGGACAAATCTCGACCGATGGATGGATTTGAGGTTGTGAGTGCAAGCTTCAGAGGCTTGGCAAGGATGAAATGGCGTTAGATGGAAGGTGATCATGAGATGACATCAACGCCAAACGTCTGCCATTCAAGTGGCTGAAGAACAAATGAAGATGTTTGTAGGGACCTATATGCAAGGAAAGGTAAGGACCTAGGTGAAATGAAAGGACTCAAATGCAATAAATTATACGGACGGAAATGCAAACTGAGGCTTTTAAGGTTAATTTAAATTATTTTCTTTTCTAACTTTTTATATATATTTATAATTCAGCTATATATTATATTAGAGCCTTATATTCACATTTTTGACCCATTTATTTATAGTTATTTACTTATTAATTTACTTAAGTTATTTAAGACTTAGATCTTAAGTTATACTTAAGTTAAATAATATATTAATTACGTGATTTATTAATGGTATTTTGAGTCCATTTATTAATTAAGTTATTAATAATATTAATTAGCTTATAATTTATCTTTTTTAACTTATTTTAAGGTCCTTTATTGATTTATCCCTTATTACATAATTAACCCTTATATATACATATTCCTAGCTAATTAACTAGGGAAACTAGTTAATTAGGGGTAATTAGAAGCCATGATGAGCCTCTCATCACCCACAGGACACCAGGTTTGGCTAAAGAGGTTGAGACCACCCAGTAGATAAAAGACGAATGCAGGTTATTACGATATTATTTACAATTTTTAACCTTTTCTCTAGATTGGGTGTATGGTGAGTGGTCCACAAGGTGACTTGACGCACTAACTGATTAGGCTAATTGATATGGAAGGCATGATTTGTAAATTAGGGTTTGTATCATTGTAACACACACTTGTGATCGCTTTCGAAATTTGTAGAGATTGAGTACTTGGAAAGTATTCGAGTCCTCCAAGGGAGGTAGAAATGCAATTTGAAATCACTCACTTGAAATTTGGAAATCAACTTTCTTTTGTGTTTTGAAATATATATTTTTTAGGTTTTCAAATAAGGAAAAAAGAAAATGCAAACAGAACAAGATTTAAAACTACCAGAAGTGAAGCAACAAGTGACTTGTTTCTCCAACTCACTCAAAGAATAAGAGGCTTAGAGTAATGGAGGAACAACACATAACAAGAATCACAAGATATCCTAACAAAAGGTAGAGGAATGCATCTTGAAATAAAAATTATTTTACAACGAGGTTGGAGAACTCACAAATGAGAGGGATTCCCACTTGTAATCTCCAACAAAATTCGAACACTACACTACCATGAAAAAATACACGAAGAAAAATGTAGAAGAAAGCTTAGGAAGAAGGTGATGCAACTACAGAACTCCCACTCCAATTCAGGTTGCCCTTGAATAAAGGAAGCTTGCTCCTAGATCTCCTTTGCTTAGCAAACATTGGGTGGGGTGTGCCTGGCTCCTCCAAGACTGGAAGGTTTCTACTCTTGAAGTCCTCCTTAGGGTAGCATGGGCAACCCTTCTTGATCCTCCTCTAGATGTCCTCCTTGCCTGGCTTTTCCTTTGTGGCTAGGTGAAGCCACTGGGTCGAAGAAGGGAAGAAGTTGAAGGCACCAAGTAGATAGAGTGTCCCCTTAATCTCCTTCTTCTCCTCTTCTCCTTGGTTGTTGGGATTGTGGAGTAAAGTTGGAAGAATATGAATTTGTGTAGACAAGGATGGTTGGAAATGGGTGGTTAGTGGTCTTTTCATAGAGTGGAAGGGGGGGTAGGTATGGTTAAGATTGGACAGCTAGGATGAGATGTAGATGGTGGTTATAGGATCCTAAGGTGTAGGATAGGTGGGGACAAAATTGAGCCATAGGTGGGTGTTAGGGTTAAGGTTGGTGTGATGAGTTGTAGGGTTAGGATTGGTTTTGATGATGGTGGTTATAAGATGGAGGCACATGGAGGTTTGGCGCCAAATTAAAGCGCACATAAAGGTGGAGTTAAGGGTGGTTAGCATGGTTTATATGTTGTTGTGAGGTTGGTTGTTTGGCGCCAATTAGTTGAGGGTGGAGATAGGTTGGATGGGTTATGTGTATGGTGGAGATGGCCTTAAAAGTCAGCACAAAGGTGAAGGGGTATGGGTAGGTGTTTTGGCACCAACTAAGGGTGGATAATGGGTGGTGGTTATGGTCGAGAGGTGTTCTAAGTTGGCACCAAGTTACGTTTCTAGAAGGTGGTTAGGTGTAGGGTTAAGATGGTTTGTGGGGTGATGTGTTGGGTTAGGATGAGGTGCATTTTGGCACCAAAATGAAGGGATGTGGTTAGGTGTTTTTGGCGCCAAAATGATGTGCCCCTTGGTGTTGGTGGTGGGTTTAAGGGTTGTGTGTGTGTTGATGCCAAAGTTGATTAAGAGTTGGTTAGATAGGTGGACTAAAGGTTGTGTGTTTTTGGTGGAGTTAGCTAGGTAGGCTTTGGGTGGTGGTGGATGGCCATGGAGTGGAGAGGAGCTAGGGTTAGCTTGCTAAGATAGCTTAGCTGGTTGGAGAGTAAAAGAGATTAGGATTTAGCTTGGAGAGAGTAGCCAAAAACTATTTGAAGTAGATCTAGAGTTGATGATAGTTGAAAAGGTCTTCTTAGGAGCTCAACTACTTAGCTTAGCAAACTAGTTCTTTTGCTAGTAGCTAGGCTTGAGTAGTGGAGTTGAGTTGAGCTGGTTTCAACCTATCTGAAGCTAAGTTGAGCTAAATCTTCCACTGATGAGAACTCTCGACCAAGCTTAGCTACTAAGTAGACAAGTAGCAGCTAAGTTGGAGGGAGTTCAGCTGCTGTGAGCTGAGTGGAGCAAGGGAGAGCTGGACCTGAGCTAAAGTGAACTTCTATCGACTAAGTTGAGCTACGTAGAGCTCCTAATGAATGACTTGGAGTTAGGATGAGCTAGACTCAACTAAGTTGAGCTGACTTGAGGTGAGTTGAGCTACCTTGAGCTACCACCCAGCTATGACGAGCTGAATGGAGGTGGAGAGAGCTAAACCTAACTCAAGTAAGCTAATATTTAGCTAAGATGAGCTAGATCCAGCTAGGGTTCAGTTGATTTGATCTTCCTCTTCACCTTTTGCCTTTTTGAGTGCTAGGATTTTAGAGGTCTGATCATCTGCTTGTCCTTAACACTCAAGTAAATATGTTAAAAACATAAAAACTATGCAATGCATAACTAACCTAGGTAATGCCTAAATGCAACGTGAAAACCCATTTGCAGAGTTAAAAACCTAAGAGCTAGATCTATTTTAGGGCTTAAAAATGATGATAAACTTTCATTTATCACTAATCCAATGTGGTCTCTAAATGTGACCCTAAAGATTAAACCAAGGGTTCATGCAATTTAACTACAAATCAGGCTGCAGACCACAAATCAAATTTAAAATGCTCTCTAATATGCAATTGGAATCCAAATGATACAAAAATTGGTGGGAAGATTCCTTTTTTAATAATATTTTCAAAGAATATTTTTTCATAATTTTACTGCTTCAAATAAATAAGTATAATTTTTTAACTAACAGGGGGTCAAATTTGGAATTTTGACCCCGTGTTGGTTTTTCTTTCTGAAATAGTATAAACGTGATCTAAAAATTTAGGAAACATATGGAAATGAAAGCTAACTTGGTTATCCTTCAAACCCCACCATTTTTGGGTCAATCAGATTCGTATGCTACTCGAAATAAGTTTTTAAAGGTTAGAAAAATCCTGATTTCAGCCTATTTGATCCTTGTGCACTCCATGAATTTTGAAAAATTCCACAAATTGAATTTCTTAGGGAATGGCCGTATTTGAAAGATAATTTGAAAACCTAGCACCTGCCCAAATTTCAAAGTTTTTGGATGACTAGAACTGTGGCAAATGATTTTTCAAATCCCTATATAAATCCTAGTTGAATTCCGAAAAATAGCAGTAAGGCCTTTTAAAGTGTTTTCAATTCGAACTAAGCCTTTTCACCAAAAACATATTTTTTTCGAAATTTTTGCATTTTTTTTTCTCAATGAAAAATGAATCCTAAACTAAGTGATGGTGTGTACTTGAATTTCTTCAACTCCACTTGATGCATGCATAGAATCCACGTTTCAAACCAGCACACCAAAGACATTACACTAAACTAGATATCAAAGAAAGAGTTGCCTTGCCTCCTCGGCAATGGGGCCATTTTTGTTGTGTCGTGGAATTGTGATAAACACCAGTTTATCATCATTCTTATGTCCTAAAATAGATCTTGCTCTTATATTTTTATCTTCGCAAATGGGTTTTTGGGTTGCATTTAGGCATAGCTTAGGTTAGGGATGCATTTCTTTCCTTTTGTGTTTTCTAGCATGTTTAGTCGAGTGTTAAGGATAAGCAAATTATAAATCTCTAAAACCCTAGCACTCATAAAGAAGGCAAAAATTGAAAGAGAAGATCAAATCAGCTATGCTTTAGTTGGATTTAGCTCATCTCAGTTGGATGTCAGCTCACATCGGTTAGGTTTAGCTATCTCTAGCTCCATTCAGCTCATCTTAGCTGGATTTTTGCTCAAGGTAGCTCAACTTAGCTCAACTCACCTCAACTCTGCTCAGATCCGGTAAAACATGGTTGAGTCTAGCTCAGCATAGTGCTAATCAGTTCATTGAAGTCTCTAACTTAGTTGACAGAAGTTCATTCCAGCTCCAACTCAACTCATCCTAGCTCATCCTAGCTTTACTTAGCCCACTGGAGCTCCAGTCAACTTGGCTTAGCCAGAAGTCTTCAGCTAGCTAAGCTAAGTCAGCAAAGAAGTCCATAGCTAGCTTCCCCCAACTCTAGAATAGTTGAGACTAGCTTAACACAGCTCAACCTATTCAACTTAGCAGCTAGCAAGGAACTAGCTAGCTAAAGTTGAGTTGCTAACCTCCCAAGAAGACTTCTTCACCAGCTGTCAACTCCCGCATGCTTCAGTGTAGCTCAAGGCTACCTCCTCTTAGTTAAACCTTAGCTCCTCCACTACTATCCTACTAGCTAAGCTAGCATAGCTTAGCTTAGCTTAGCTACACCTAAGCTCCCCACTCATGGCCATCCACCTAACCATAAAATCCACCCTAAAGTAGCTCCATCTTAACTCCAACCTAAGCTACCACCTAGTCCTACCCTTTTGGTGCCAACCCTAATGCACCCTTTCACCCCACTAACCACCAAAAGCCACCTATTTTCCCCTCCAAAACCATCTATTAACTGCCCTTTTTTGGTGCCAAAACAAAAAGACACCACCACCATAGACCCTGTCAGTTTGGTTCCAAAAGTTTACCTCATCCTAACCCTACACATCAATCGGAAGACATCATAACCCTACACTTAAGCCCCCTTCTAGAAACCCTTAGTTGGAGCCAAAATAGCCTAACCACACCTCTCCATGTTGGCACCAACTCTACCCTATATCTCCAATCTACATGCCACCAAGCAACCACCATTCAACCAATCCTCACCCTCCATATGTTGGCGCCAAACAATCAACCCGACAACCACCTATAAACCCATGATAACCACCCTTAACTCCACCTCCATATGCCCTTTAACTTGGCATCAAACCTTCTTGCCCTCCATCATATAACCACCATCAACAAAACACACCCTAACCCTACAACACATCACACAAACCTTATCCCTAGCACCTACCTAGAGTTGGCACCAAATCCATTGGTGCCTCTCCTTTTTGGTACCACTAAACATTAACCCTAGGATCCCGTAACCACCCTCAATAGGCCATCCTAGTCGTCCATCCTTTAGCCATACCTACCTCCCTACCCATCGTATAAAAGGGCCATTAACTGCCCATTTCAAACCATCCTTCGTTACACATATTTACATCAATCTTCTCCCTTAGTTTCATTCCACCATAGCCACCTAGAACCTACAGCCAAGCAGAAGAAGAAGAGAAGAAGATTAAGGGGGCAACCACCCACCCCTTAGGTGCCATCTTTCTGTATCTTCCTCTCTCTTATGCCACACCAAGGAGGAGGTCTTCACACTTTAAGGGATGGCCAGGCAAGAGGAGGAACAAGGTGGTTGACGCGCACCTTCAGGAGATAGCTTGGAAGAGGACTACATCAAGAATAAGACAGGGAGAACCATTTTCAAATGCAAGGCAACTGCACTTGGAGCAAGGGCCATCCTGACTTCAACTAGAGGATCCCCCTTTCTTCTTCTTTATCCTTATATCTTATATTAGCTAGTGTGTTTTTATTTTCATGTAACAAACATTCTGCTACATTCCTTCTAGTTGCTAGTAATACAAGTTGCAAATTGCCTTCCAAGTTCAGTCTTTATCTTAGTATGTTTTTCATGCTATTAGCAGTATAGTGCACCACATCCCTTCTCTTCCAATTACCCTAGGCACACTTGCTTTGGGTGAGCTTAGAAGAGAGGGCTTCATTCTTGTCACTTAGGGTTAGTTGAAAGGTGTAGCATAATCATCACCTTTTATTCCATTCTTGACTATTCCTAAAACCCTTAAAAAATGACAAAATCAAAAAATACAAACAGATAAGTGTGGATTTAAGAGGGGGGATAAAACCACTTCATGTGATTAACGAATTGGCCTCCTTGAATGACCTTGGTACTCAACAATCTAAGTTTTATAAATTGTAAAAGTTGATTGTGAATTTACGCGTTGCAATGTTACTATTTCACATCTTTAAGAAAATGCATATTTCCTGTATCAAATCATGATTTCGAATACTTTCGCCATAGTATAATGTGAAAACACATCAATAAACAAATATAATGAAACTTTGGTAAGTCCCAGTCAAACTCAAGGAGGCAGAAATATGCCATTTGATTTAATACCTATATAATCTAACTAGAACTAAAATACAAAGCAAGATAAATATAAGATATAAAGCAAATAAACTCCATTCAGGTAATAATCAGGCAAGTTTCCATTTAATTGAATGCTTTACAAGAAGAATAACTAAAGCTAAACTAGAACAACTACAATAAAAGCTACTAGAACTAGATCTACTAGGAGAATAAAAAAATAATTATCTATTCTACTAGAATAAGGGCACCAAGGGTGGTCCTTGGTGGCCTTTGGAGAGGCATGGAGAAGCAGTAACGGTGCACCAACGGTTGCCTTGGTTGATGTCTGGGAGGAAGAGGGCTCTTTGGAGCAGAAGGGAAAGGGAGATGTGCGGAGACAGAATTGCATCTCAAATGGAGGGTCTGGGGTCCTTTTTATAACCAAAGTGAGGGGAAAAATGGGTTATTTTAGAGCACCAATTTATGAAATTGATCTGAAGTGCAACAAGAGTCGTTGATTTGGAAATCAACAGCTTAGATCGTGTCAAAAGCACATGTCCAGATGCCTCCATCGCATAGCTAACGTACGCAGGCACCAGATCACATCGCCATTGTGCTCATTGCATGTGCACGTTCAAATCCAGCAATTTGATCACGATGATCAATGTCTAAGATCACATGCACTATTGCCTCAACTTCCCCACGTGCAACCACACACCTAGCTGCTTCGATTTGACAGTCCATTATGCGCCACGTGTCTTGCCCCACGCCGCTCAATGTTGATCGTGCAACTCAATTTCACATGCGCGCACCACCGCCTAAATTTCCAATGTTTTGCATCTCAATCGCTCACCACATGCTCTCATGTGAGGTTGCTAACCAACGTGCTACATGCTTGGATGGTAGCACTCTTGAATTCTTGTTCACATGCTCTCAACCATTGGATGACGATCCAACAACTGAGATGAGGCCTTCTTTGATGTATAACGTGGGGGGGTCTGGCGATGTGGCCCGTTTGTGGCTATTGAATGACAATCCAAAGGCCCATAAAGCAAGTGGAATGTTCTTTAGTGGATGGGGTGCCAGCAGTAGGCTATTAGGATGGCGCCATGTGGTGCCATCCTGACCGTCCTTCTTCTCGCCTTTGTAGTTGGTGCTACAAGGCTCTGATTGAGGTGATATTTATGCAATCAGACTTCAATTGTCACTCTAAGTCCATCTGTATGGTCGGATTTATCATCCGTGGCCCTAAACCATCTGCATTTACCATTGCCTATCAATTAGAACTCAAAATAGCATTACTATTTGCATAGCTAAACAAATTGACTACAAAGAAAAATATGCTGCTTATGCATGCATTATTCATAAGTTAATTTAGTATCTAACTTAATTTAGTTAGATTAGATTCTATGATTGCTGTGCAATTAGGTGTCGAGGGTCCTATTTATAGGTGTTTTCCAATCTGATTTAGAAAGTTTACAATGATGGCTTTTGTCGATCAAAACTAAGTGTTGGTGAATCAAAATAATCTTTGGTTGATTAAAATAAAGCTTTGATCGATTCCATGTTGATTGATTAAATTAGAAAATTGATTGACTTATAGCAAAATTTAGGATTTGAAAGTTATATGCTTTTAATTAATTAAGCAAATTGGCTTGGTCAATCAAAGTGGGTTCGATCTTTCAAAGTTAGAAAATTGATCATTCAACATAAATAAAAACTTAGGGTTTAGCCTAAGCTTGAATCTATCAAAGATAAAAAGCAAATTCGTTGTTATTTTTGAGGTTCCTTACAAAATTCTATACTTAATAAAAGTAAAAAGAGGCAACATTAAACTAGAAGATCTTCTCCATGGGAACGAACATCCTTGGAGTATGATTATTTCTTAATATTTTGTCCTTATGTAACCTAAATTGATTACTTTGGAATAAAACATAATTTTGTTACATTAAAAACAAGGGTATCAATATTCTCCCTCCTTTTTATAATAATAAAATTATAATTATATATGCATGAACATTAAAATGCATGACATGCTACTCTTGTTAATTAGAGGCATATAGAAAAGTTTTGCTGCCTTTATAATTAATCAAAAGCTTATGATAAAGTCTAAAATCAAATATAAGCTCCCTGTTATTATATGTCCCATGAAATTCATGACATGCTACTGGTAATAAAGGAGGATATAACCAGAATAGAAAAAGACAACATTCCATATAAAGAAAAAGGATGTTTGTCATAATATAGTACTACAAACATAAGCACGAATAAAAGATACCAATCAAGCCAATAAATAATATACTATAACCCAAGGTGCTATAGAGAAAATAAAAACGACAAGAACTTGTGAAAGGCATCTTTGTTTGAAGGGAACTCTGCATCAGTATCAAAGTTCAGGGAGTAGTTGGTAGTGTTGGGTTCGATAGAGGAAGATGCATGGAATGTATCATAGTTGACATCTCGATATTGCTAATAACTGAGTCATCTATGGTGTGGTGCAAAATGGAGTGATAATGGTGCCCGTCTCATGCTATCGGGGAGGTGCTGTGGGAGTAGCTTGGTCATGAGGAGAAGGTGCTATCGCTGCCACTATAGCTCATCTGGATGTGGGAGGCCGCTGGTTGCAGAACTGTAGGGCTTGAATTTACACTCCCAATTGATCTAAGAACTACCCCTACCTACTCAAGTAGTCGGATACCTGAGTCCCGTGTTTCAACATCATTGTGGCGGTCTCTCTCTATCAGTGCATGATATACAACTACCTTATATAGCTAATTAGTCGTTGTTAAGTTATAGTATAGGGAATAAGGTAATTGCTGCATTTTATAAATTTATACTGGTTAAGTCCAGGTCATTCACTGGGAGGTTAAATTAGTGTAAGATTCACCATTTATTCCTAATTTAATTCTTATTAATAATTATTATAATTAACTAGCTACTATGTAATTAACTTATATAGATAGTACCTATATAACTTAATTACTTAATATGTACTTACTAGTTTTAACTTAATAACAAAAATATTACTACTTTATGTAATTATAGTTACCTAATTAGCACATACTTAATATACTTATAATTTACTTCCATACTTAAGTTATATAACTAATTAATACCTAATTCAATTAATTAGCCTAATAAGTACTGGATTTAATTATTTAAACTATAAACATGTTACTAATCTTATTACTACAATAAGTACATTATAATTACTAAGTTACTTAAGATTACTACTTATCTTATACTACTACTTAATACTTACTCAATATGGATAGATTTAGTTGTAGTATAAGTTAACCATAATAATTAACTATATAATGAACTAACTACTTAATTAACTAATTAATTACTACAATATGTAATCCACATGAATAATTGCATAAAAATGAACAATAATAGCACCGCAATCATTCCAAAATGAAAAGAAAAAGATTTGCATTGAATTCTAAAATGAAATTTATATAAAATGTTGTTTTAGAACAACCTATCTAATCACATTTATTTATGAACAACTTAGGCTTTCAATTATTTAACACTTAGCCACCAAAGCCTTCAAAGAGCCCTCATAAATCATACTAAGTGTTCTAACCACTTAGCCAAATTCTCGCAAGTTCAAGCTTTTCACACAACAAACGGAGAGATGGATCCACGTGACTTTCGTAGGATCAACAACTAGGATGGCCGGATTAGTACCACTATTAGCCATGTGTCACCATCTCAGCCTTCCACCAAGCACCAGAAGGTTGCTCTCCCAAGACTCATGATCAAATATATGAAGAGCAACACACACGAGCATGCTACTTAGGTAGCCCACATCTGTTTGGGTGATAAGCCTGCAGAGGTAATTCATTATATATGCCTTCAACTGTTCAACAATTATCGATGTGGAGCTAAAGAGCCCTCTTCTGTTCTCTGTGCAATGCCTATCTCTAGTGCTATCTTCAATCTTTGATTCCCAGTATCTTGAGGCTTCAATTACTGATCTTCAGGTCCAGATTAAGAACTCTATAGTTCTTCTTTTGATTCCAATCATCAATTTGATGATTGGACTATTGGAACTACTTCAAATCGAGCTTCAAAGATGGTTGCGAACCATATCTTTTCTACAGTGGCTTCACACCTACAGAGCTTTACTCTAACCATTAATCTCTCTCTCTCATTCCCAATAGAGTCACACAATGGCTAAGTGTTCCAGGTCTGTAAAGAAGCTTAGAAGAAAGCTTTTAAACCTTCCAAAGCACCAGGAGACTTATTTCTAGATAAAAAATGACAGAGAAAGGATACAAAACCTAAAATTTCCTTATCATAGAGTTTAAAGTTTCTAATCCTATTCAAAATACCTTGAGAGGATTAAAATCGACTCAGATAAGCTCTGTAAAGCTTGGAATTTCAACCTAAGCACAAAGCAGCTCAACTTTAGGTCACTTGAACCGAATAAATCAGAAATTGTTAATAGATATATGTTACTTTAGAACTTCAGAGAATCTATTCTAACAAGCTCCCTTTGTCCTAAAGATCACTTCACATCCATCAGAAGTTAGATGAGAAGCATTAAGCTTCATTGCAGCTTCGAGTTAACCAGTGTTGGATTGAAAGTTGACCTTTAGATCCTGAATAATTCCAATCACACTAATGACCGAGTGTTTATCGAAAGCGAGATCAATGTTTTAAATAGTCACGTTGCAGTACATTCGAAATCACTTTGAAAACAAATATAATTTTATCACTCGAAAAGTTTTCCGAGGTCTAACACAGGGAGCAAATTGGTACTTAGAAATCAAGAACACAATTCATAATTAAAAGAGTATGCAATAATATCGGTATCAAAGTGAAAAAATATGGGAGTAAAATGGTGATTTAGATCACCAAATACTCCAACAATATCACCAAGGAACTCAATATATGTATATGCAATGTAAGCTAGAATCTATCGTCTGATGGAATCAGATGACTTAAAGTGTCTGATCCTTCGTTCTCTTTCTCTACCTTTGCTTCTTCACTTTCTTCTTCTTCTGATGAGAGCCTCATCATGAGCCATAACTAGCTCATTTTGACCCAATGAAGAGAATAAAAGCTCCTACATAACCTAGAAGAATGCCTAAATGAAGGAATAAGTATTCTGAGAAGAAAACATGAAATAAAGGTTAAAATTGCAATTTTACCATTGCAGTACATAAATGGGATTTCTCAGAGGCAAAACATAGGTCAAATGGTCTAAATGAAATAAAAAGTTGGTTGAATCAATCAGAAATGGGTTCATGTGCAATCTAGGAATTAAATGACATTCGGTAACCCTAAAACAGACTCGCTTAAAGAAACAAGGTTTTGGTCAGGATAAAAATCAATTAAACCCTCTAAAATTCATGTAAAAATATCCTCTAGGGTTTAGAACATTTAATTTGGCCTTTGGAACCCAGTTTGACCTAGATTAGTGTCCTAGCTCATCAATTGACCTAATTTGGGTTTTTACGCAAAATGTCTAGTCAAACGTGGTCAAACCTAAAATCCAACTTCACCATTGGATTCCTTAGGTCAAATTAGGTTTGTGCGAAAATTTGGACCTATGGGGAGTTCATCTTGACCTACTTTCCAATTTAGTACACCCAAATCATAATTTGGTCCCTAACTTTTGAAAATCATCACAGAGAGCCCCCAAACTTCCTCGCCAACCTTGCAATCAGGTCCTTCCACCATTATTGGGGTGGAATCCTTCTTCGGCAAGGATTAGAGAGGGAATACTCTCTGATTCCTCAGAGATCCCCTCCCAGAAATGGAAGGGAGATTCTCTGAGGAATTCCCTTCCATCTGAGGCCAATCTTGATCCCTTGTGTGAACCCAATCTCTCGTGAGAACGCACGAGAGATGTGGGTTTCTACCCACTTTCCTTCTCCAGCGAGCCGTCGGAGACGAAGGCGTTCCCTCCAAGCTCTGAACACATGGCTTGTGCCTATAAAAGAACCCCCAAACCCGGCCGCTCAATTTCAGCTCGACCTGGCCGGGGTTTCACCTCAGATTCGTCTCTTCCTTCCCGGCCAGGGAACCCAGCAAGCTCCGGCAAGCTTTCTCTCCTTTCCTCTTCACTCTGCCACAAAACCAGTGGCAGAGACTTCTTCCTGATTCTCCACCGCGTCGCGCAATACCCGCGCACGCTGCTCAAACCTGTCGTCGCCTCCATCCTCCCCCACTGGGCATCTTCTTCTCTGACGACAACAGGTATAGCTGTCCGCCTCTCCGTCCCCTCTGTCCCTGTAGTTAGGTTTAAACTATTCTCCTCTATCCCCTCTTTCATTCCCCTCACCTTATTTCATCAATCGACCCTCGACCATCGCTGACCACCGCCATCTTCCTAGCCTCCGACCAACCTCCGACGAGTCACTCCCGTTGCTCCACACTTCCGCACGACTTACCGACCGTCTCATAAGCTCCGCCTCACCTCACCGAGCAACCTCCGCCCATCCACCATTCCTCTACGCCTGCACAACAGCCCCCCGAACACGCCCACACCTCTGGTCACAGCACGCCTAGGCCACCCCACAACCTGCTGCACGTCGCACCACCTTCGCCGTGCCACGGCGAAGGTTTACAGGTGGTTTGATTAGGCCAATGGGCCGTATTCATGCATGACAGGATCGGAGCTGCAGCCGCCATTGACAATGGTTGAAGCAGCTTCCAAGCACGCTTAGGCTCCATTGCTTCCGGATTTCAGCTGCTGTGGAGTGGAGTGAGTTGTGTGCAAGCAGCCAGTTATCCTGTGAAGAGAGTTGAGGCTGCAACTGAGCGGAGCGTGAAGAGCATTCTGCAGGTGCACGCAAGAGTAGGGCGGGACTAATAGTCCCACATCGGCAAAATACGAAGTGCAGGTATGATCTAAATTGATTTTGTGTTACCATCTCTTCGCCTCCGAACGCACAGGGGTGAGGCCCCTCACCTTACCCACACTCGCCTTGTCCGCAGTTTCACCATGCAGATCTGGTCGGATCCGACCCGACCTTATCTGAGCACACCTCGCGCATCACCCACACACCGTTGCGCCTGGTCTCGGGTGCGAAATCTGACCCAATTACCCGCAGCTCTGAGAGAGCATCCTGTAAGTGATATGTAGAGAGAGAGAGACGTGCAGGTAGAGGGACAGGGTAGGTTTTGCTCCTTGTGCAGGTAGGCTGAGAGTTGAAGAGAAGAGACTTAGCCGTAGAAAGGAGAAGAGGAGTAGAAGAAGAAGAAACTATGAAGAAGAGGCTAAGCAAGGCAGAGAAGAAGAAGAAGATGCAAGGCTGCAAAGAAGAAACAGAAGACCAAGGAAGAAGAAGAAGCCTTCGCAGAAGAGAGAAGAGAAGGAAGAAGAGAGACTGCAGAGAAAGAAGAAGAAAGGCCAAGACAGAAGACCAAGGAAGAAGAAGAAGACAGAAGTGAAAGAAGCAAAGTGAGGGCTGCAGAAGAAAGAAAGCAAGATCAGAACAAGAAGAATAATCAAAGAAGGGAAAACACTTTTAGGACGTCTGATCTTGTGATCAGACGTCCAATTTTACTCTTTTGCCTGGATTACTTTTTAAATGCATTTGAACTAAACTTTTGAGTAAATTAGAGTGTTCAATTACATTTGAGATTAGTAGTAAATTCCAATTGCTCCCTGTGTTCGACCTAGGATGCTCCAGTTTTCAAGTAATAAAAACTTTTATTTGTTGACGACGCTTGATCACCTATACTACGATGTAATAACTGTTAAAACACGATCGAGCCAGTCGCTTCAACATTTTGGCGCCATTGCCGGGGACCAACATGCAATTTATCACTAGTCTCTACATACTTTTTATCATATTGAACACTTACTTGCCCTACTTTGCTTTGTTCTGATCTTGCAGGTATTTCACGAGAAAATCCCTCCTGCAAGTCAACCACTCCAGGGCAGGTAATTTCTTTTCTTCCTTAAACCATTCCCTAAATCCTGAAAAGACAAAAGGAAAAAAATTAATTAGGAATCAATTGCCTTATTTATATTGTAATCACCATCTTTAAGGCAAACATTTCCTAATTTTGCAAAAAATTTTTTAATTCTTCTTGAAGTTGGAGCGATTTTTTAGATTCTATCCAACAAATTCATGTGCCTAATAGAAATAACGCTTAATCTCTATGGACAACACATTTCTTGCCTTTAAAGTCCAAGGAGAATTTTTGTGAAAAAGAAAAAAAGATTGGAAATAGAACCAAATTAGGGTTTCTACAGTAGGATCTTGGAGTGTTAGTCACACATGCCCGCATAAAAGGAAATAAACCTTCCCGCATCAGTGTGTCACCCAAGACCTTGATTGAAGAGATCTAAACAAGACAAACCCTAAGAAAAATTGAGTTCTAAAATCACTTGAATCTTAAAATTTTTGGACCTAATAACCTGGGAGTCAAACCAGGGTGAACTCTAGGCTCCAAACCTAGAATCATTCTGCCATCTATAGGACAAGTCAGGTGAAGTTGACCCCTTGGGTTAACCAACCTCTAAATTAGGTCACAATATCAAACTATCTAAAGTTTAAGTGAGAACCCTAAAGCACCTTTCAAATAAAAGTGGTATACTTAAGGGGTCAAGGTCCCCATTCTGGTCTACCTGGAATCTCAGTGACAAGAGAGGTCGGGTGGGGGAAACCCTGTAACTCGTGGGGACACTCTATCGTGTAGGGGTCCTTGCGGGACTCTCCCTCTTTGGCTGCCCAGGTAATTCTCAGGTGGACGATCTTCTGATCCAGGGGTCCATCCGCCCCGAACCTCCATAGTCATCCAAACGCCTTTGGGTGTCTTGATTGGGTCAAAAACATCTCCAGTCCCTCATCTTTTCTCTTTAGAGCACACATACACATTTTCAGTGGGACTTGTTATTCAGATCTGGTTGCTTCATAACTTGATCTTAACTCTGATTCTACATCTTGATTCCACCACCTGATCCAAATATGCAGCCAAACCACTTAGGACCACCATTCAAGAAACCTGAATATCAGAGATCCATGAGAGATAAAATGATTGAGGATGCCATGAAATTCTATGAAAATGAAGAAACCTCCACACCAGTAGGAAACATTCAGGTTGATGTCCCAACAACCACAACCTTTATCATAACTTGTGTCCAAGTATTATTAGCAGAAGCCACAAAAGGATCAACCCGTGACTTGATGAGTACTGCATACATTGAGATAGAAAAACTGCACAATCTTGAATACCTTCAATGTATGACAAATCCTCGACTTTGGAAGCAACACCAAGATAGTCTTGAAAAATGGGAAGAGATAATGAGATTAGTAAAACAAGTTATTTACCAGAAATGCCCGTATATACCACAAATAGAGGATGAACTATCTTGGGACAACATCGAGGATAAATCTGATCTCTGGTATGAGGCACAAAATGGTTGTGGATTCCCAACCCAAATATAATACAATGTGCCTAATATTGAAGAAGGTTGGGAAGCTCCAAATGCAGGAAAATACCATGATGAACCCATTCTAGAATCCTAAAACTCCTGCAAGTATGAGAGTAGAACTGAACCTCTCGAGGGTATAAATTTCGTCCCTTATTCTGATAAGGTGACCCTTGAAGGTTATTCAGACCTAGATTCTAGTAATTCAACCCACATCCAAAGCCTAGAGCATAGATCTGAAACCTATTTTGAGGATTTCAAGGCCCCATATGAAGAAGATCAATCTTTCAATGAAGTATATGATTTTGGGCCTCGATTTGATGAATATCCCTCGCCAACATCCTCAGAGGAACTAATCGATTTTTCGGAAGTCATGCCAATCTACGATATAGAAATCGAGGAGTTGGACAAGTGGGGTTTCGATTGGGTCTGCCCTACTAACTTTGAACCTGAGCCTCTACCAAATAGGGACACCCTTTTAAGCTCAGAATTAACATTTAGGCTAGACCCCAGTGAGGCTGCTGAGTATACAACATATGATTTATTCTATGGTGGAACTCATGATCTTGAATCTCATTCAAATTTTGATTTTCACAAACTCTCCGACGATTTCGAATCTGACCATAATATCAAAGAAAATCTGCTTCCTGATTATAACAAGCCAATTTTCTTTGAAGCCACCTGCTCTACATAAACAGAACCAATCAAAACCCATTCCCTACCCCGACCTGCAACCGGACTCAATTTCTATTCCGATTCACCTCTCACTGAGCCATTTGCAGATCATTCAACTCCATATCTATACTGGGTATCGGGCATTGATCAGATCGAAAAACGGGAGCCGTCATTCTGTGATCACCCCTATAGGGATTCCACACCTTACATTGATTATTTTTCGGAACCCTACTTTGACCAGGCTGAGTCGACTCAGCCTAAACCCGAGTTTTCACTTCCATATTAATTTGAACTTCACTACGTATGGTGGGTTCCGCATCTGTTGATCTACATCTATCAACCACTAGATTTATTGGGTTTGGGCTGCATCATCAACCGCCTGATCTTAACAAGCACCTGGTTGGATCAACCAGGCTCTTAATCAAGGTGCTTGTTTTACAAAATTCCACTGATTTGACCACTACCTCTCTACTCCATTTTCCGCTCGGCTGAAGGCATTGAATTTAGAGCTTAACGGGAGGCAACCCATCATCCCAAAAACAGAGACCCATCTGATTATCCATCTGTACTCCACGTCCATTGCACCTTGAGTTCAACCTTACACCGTTGATCCCACCTCTAGTACATGTATCAGAGCTTGAAATCATCCGCATCAGTCATTTTCGACCCATTCACCCACCCGATGTATCCTGTTCTAAGTCCCTGACCTCAACACTATTTCACACCCTCCGTTTACAATGAGGACATTGTAAAACTTAGGCATGGGGGGTGATAAAGTGCATACATACAGAACCAAGAAAAAATTCAGGAGTCTCATACACAAAAAAATTTTTACATATGTCAAAAACACAAAAAAATTGAAAAAATATGAAAAAGAACAAAAAAAGGGGGAGGGAGGAAATTTTGTGAGCCACATAAACATAAGGAGGAGAAAAAGGGCAAAAATGACAAAGGGAGCACAAAATGAAAAAAGAAAAAGAAATAGTCATTAGTAAAAGATTAAGGAATTAACTGAAGTTCTAGACCAGATCAAGAAAAGAAATAAAAGAAAAGTGCCAAGGAGACATAACAAGAGATTAGCGGGAACGCTGGTCTTAGGCCTCTTGGGCTAGATTCTTTAGCTTAAAAATTCACGTATCTGCTAAAATCTGGATAATCCTCAAGAGGTTGAGGAAAATGCGAAGCTTAAGTATTAGGTCTAGGGCTTAGGAAGTATTCGGCCTCGTTAACTGACCTCCGATTTGCGGGATTCGATAACCTAAGCACCCCAAATTCACACACTGTTTGGTTCAGCACGCATAAACATCCAAATCACGCAAAATCGTTTAATGTTCTGAAAAAGTCACCTAGATTAGGAGCAGCCAATCAACACAAGTTGATTTGGATGAGTTCTCGGCGTGGAGAGGCGGGAAATTCCCCTCGAAGATGCGTAACAACATATCGTCTCCTCGGTGCTTGTCTCTTAGGATATTTAAATATCCTACTGGGGGCATGTAAGCACTCTGCTGGTTCAGATACCATGGACGGCATTATCATGAAATGTCGATCGCCAGGGTCTGAATTCGGCCACGGAACGCCATGGGCGGGATTATCTCGAAATGTCGAAAGCCAGGGTTCTGGGGGTTGCCATGGGCGGAATTATCTCGAAATCTCGAAAGCCAGGGACCCTTGAGGATTTATGATGGGGACGAGGAATCTGATACAGGCCGTGTTGAGAAGCTAATCCGAAGCTAGAAATAAAAAGAAAAAGAGAGAGAAAAGTTCTCCAAACAAATAAATCCTCTATCTCGCACAAAAATCCACTGCAAACTGAACCTAGGCTAAAAATGTCTCAAGCACGGGTGCTTTAACCGCAGAGTCCAACAAACACTAGGTTAGTTTCTGTGGGCCTTAGAAACCTTTGCGGATGACTGAGGCTAAAGCGAAACAGGTCCGGATTTTGGTTGGTACTTGAATACCTCTTAGCCTATTGTCGGCATTCCTACCTAATCACAAAAGAAAAAGAAAAGCACAGACACTCAGGGTCTAGAACAGAAGTTTAAACCTTGAAATTTTGCTAAGGGACTAGCAAAAGCTAAGCATGGGGGTATGATGAGAGCCTCATCATGAGCCATAACTAGCTCATTTTGACCCAATAAAGAGAATAAAAGCTCCTACATAACCTAGAAGAAGGCCTAAATGAAGGAATAAGTATTCGGAGAAGAAAATATGAAATAAAGGTTAAAACTATAATTTTACCATTGCAGTACATAAACGGGATTTCACAGAGGCAAAACATAGGTCAAATGGTCTAAATGAAATAAAAAGTGGGTTGAATCAATTAGAAATGGGTTCATGTGCAATATAGGAATTAAATGACATTTGGTAACCCTAAAACACACCCGCTTAAAGCAACAAGGTTTCGGTCAGGATAAAAATCAAGTAAACCTTCTAAAATTCATGGAAAAATATCCTCTAGGGTTTAGAACATTCAATTTGGCCTTTGGAACCCAGTTTGACCTAGATTAGGGTCCTAACTCATCAATTGACCTAATTTGGGTTTTTATGCAAAATGTCCAATCAAACGTGGTCAAACCTAAAATCCAACTTCACCATTGGATTCCTTAAGTCCAAATTAGGTTTGTACCAAAATTTGGTCCTAATGGGAGGTCATCTTGACCTACTTTGCAATTTAGTACACCGAAATCAGAATTTGGTCCCTAACTTTTGAAAATCATCACAGAGAGCCCCCTAACTTCCTCGCCAACCTTGCAATCAGGTCCTTCCACCATTATTGGGGAAGAATCTTGCTCCGGCGAGGATTAGAGAGGGAATACTCTCTGATTCCTCAGAGATCCCCTCCCACAAATGGAAGGGAGATTCTTTAAGGAATTCCCTTCCATCTGAGGCCAGTCTTGATCCCTGGTGTGAACCCAATCTCTCGTGCGAACGCACGAGAGATGTGGGTATCTACCCACTTTCCTTCTCTGGCGAGCCATCGGAGATGAAGGCGTGCCCTCCAAGCTCTGAACACATGGCCTCTGCCTATAAAAGAACCCCCAAACCCAGCCGCTCAATTTTAGCTCGACCTGGCCGGGGTTTCACCTCAGATTCGTCTCTTCCTTCCCGGTCAGGGTACCCAGCAAGCTCCGGCAAGCTTTCTCTCCTTTCCTCTTCGCTCTGCCACAAAACCAGTGGCAGAGACTTCTTCCTAATTCTCCTCCGCGTCGCGCAATACCCGCGCACGCTGCCTCAGACCCGTCGTCGCTGCCGTCCTCGCCCATTGGGCATCTTCTCCGGCGACAGCTGGTACAACTGTCCGCCTCTCCGTCCCCTTTGTCCCTGTAGTTAGGTTTAAACTATTCTCCTCTATCCCCTCTTTCATTCCCCTCACCTTATTTCATCAATCGACCCTCGACCGTCGCTGACCACCGCCATCTTCCTAGCCTCTGACCAACCTCCGGCGAGTTGCCCCCGTCGCTCCACACTTCTGCACGACTCGCCGACCGTCTCATAAGCTCCACCTCACCTCACCAAGCAACCTCTGCCCATCCACCATCCCTCTACGCCTCCACAATAGCCCCCCGAACACACCCACACCTCCGGTCATAGGATGACCTAGGCTCGCACGCCTAGGCCGCCCCACGACCTGCTGCACGTCGCACCACCTTCGTCGTGGCACGGCGAAGGTCTGCAAGTGGTTTGATTAGGACAATGGGACGTATTCATGCATGACAGGATTGGAGCTTCAGTCGCCATTGACAACGGTTGAAGCAGCTTCCAAGAACGCTTAGGCTCCGTGGCTTCAGGACTTCAGCTGCTGTGGAGTGGAGTGAGTTGTGTGCAAGCAGCCAGTTATCCAGTGAAGAGAGTTGAGGCTGCAACTGAGCGGAGTACGAAGAGCGTCTTGTGGGCACGCACGAGAGCAGGGCGGGGCTAATAGTCCCAGATCGGCAAAATACGAAGCGCAGGTATGATTTAAATTGATTTTTTGTTACCATCTCTTTGCCTCCGAACGCAGAGGGGTGAGGTCCCTCACCATACCCACACTGGCCTCGTCCGCAGTTTCACCACGTGAATCTGGTGGGATCCGACCCGACCTTATCTGAGCACACCTCGCGCATCACCCACACACCGGTGCGCCTGGTCCCGGGTGCGAAATCCGACCTGATTACCCATAGCTCTGAGAGAGCGTCCTGTGAGCAATTTGCAGAGAGAGAGAGACATGCGGGTAGAGGGACAGGGTAGGTTTTGCTCCTTGTGCAGGTAGGCTGAGAGTTGAAGAGAAGAGACTTAGCCGCAGAAAGGAGAAGAGGAGCAGAAGAAGAAGAAACTCTGAAGAAGAGGCTGAACAAGGCAGAGAAGAAGAAGAAGCAGGTTGCAGAGAAGAAGCAGAAGACCAAGGAAGAGGAAGAAGCCTTCGTAGAAGAGAGAAGAGAAGGAAGAAGAGAGACTGCAGAGAAAGAAGAAGAAAGGCCAAGACAGAAGACCAAGGAAGAAGAAGATAGAAGAGAAAGAAGCAAAGTGAAGACTGCAGAAGAAAGAAAGCAAGAACAGAACAAGAAGAATAATCAAAGAAGGGAAAACACTTTTAAGACGTCTGATCTTGTGATCAGACGTCGAATTTTACTTTTTTGCCTGGATTACTTTTTAAATGCATTTGAATTAAACTTTTGAGTAAATTAGAGTGTTCAATTACATTTGAGATTAGTAGTAAATTCTGATTGCTCCCTGTGTTCGACCTCGGATACTCCAGTTTTCGAGTAATAAAAACTTTTATTTGTTGACGACGCTTGATCACCTATACTACGATGCAATAACTGTTGAAACACGATCGAGCCAGCCGCTTCAACATCTTCTACTTTGGTTTCTACTCCTCTTCTTCTTCGATCCTTCTCTTTTTCTTTCTCTGCCTTTGCCTTTTCCTTCTCTGAGGTCCTTCTCTTTCTCTTCTTTTCTTCTACCTGACCACCTCTTCTTCCTCTGAATTGACTAAGTGTTGGAGCCAATCCTCTCAAAGAAAAAACCCCCTAACCTAGCACAGCTCTCCTTTCTCTTTCTCTCTTTCTATTTCAGTCATGCTCTCCCAGAGCCTTAGCTGATTGGGTTATCGGACCTATCGCATACCCAGGTCCAGGCTCACTAGCATGTGTGGTGAGCGAGGAGTGAAGTTAGGCGAGTGGTCGGGTTAGCCAAGTCCACGTGGGCAGTGCCGCGGATGAGTCCGATGATGAGGGAGGAGGACCTGACCCTCAGTGTTGGAGGTGAATAACCGATGGCACAAAATCAACTTATACGCATGAAAGTGCCTCTTCACTTCAGAGGTGGGACTAAATGTCTCACCTGTCTTCCGCACAATGCAGCAGCAGGCTGCCTGGCCAAATTGGCGAGGATACAGAGGCACACGACTTCAACTGAGGGCTTGGAACCATGCGCAAGGTGATTCCGCACGTCCTGGAACTTAAACCTGGGCCTAGCTTGAAGCTTTCTTCAAGCTCGACAGCAATGGTGAACAAGGCTTGATACCTGAAATCAAGAGAATGACCCTTTGGCCACATCAAATCGCTTAGGGATCGTCGTCGAAGCACGGCGGATGTGCTGGGAGTACTGGCATGGCATGATAGTGCCTGTGAGTGTGTGCCTAGGGCACATTGTGTGAGAGTGAGTGGGTGTGTTCGGGGAGGTGTTTGGGTGAGTGGTACAGTAAGTGAAGTGTGGTAGAGGTTGTGGTCTTGTTGGCGAGGGTTGAGGTGGCCTGTGGAGGTGGGATGGCCTCCCCAGAGTTAGTGGTCGGAGATGAAGGAGATGGTGGTGCGACGGGTGTCAGCAGTAGATTTTCGGAAATAAAGAGAGGGGAAGTAGATAGAGGAGACAGGGAACTTAGGTAGGGCATTAAGGGATGACGAGGTGAGCGAAGGAGTCATGTCAGGTGTGGCCAACGCCGAAGACGAAGACGGCTCTGGTGAGGTGGGGTCAGTGAGGACAAAGAGAGAGTAGTGCCTGCTGGTATGGCGAGGTGCTGATGAAGTCAGGGAGGATGGATCCTCTATGGGTATGGCGGTCAGACGACGAGGGGGAGCAGGGAAGGTCACTAGACGTATAGGAGGCTACGACCGTGAGGAGAAGAGATGAATTAGGGGTATTCGCGATCGAAATCGAGCGTGAAGGAGTTGGGACAATCTGGGATTCTTTAAATAGGTCACTGAAGGTCAGTTAGGGCTTGGGAAGCAAGCTTCCCAAGCTTGGAAGGACACTGGAGAAGGAAGTCGTTGGGATGCCCACATCTCTCATGCATTTGCATGAGAGTTGGGGAAGGAATCAAAGCTCATTAATGGGTTCATACTGACAGGAATTTCTCTGATGATCTTCCTTCCAATTTCGGAAGAGATCCATCAAGCAATCAAGGAGAACTTCAAAGTTAAAGGTCGTCAAAGTCGGTTTCCTCCGCGATAATGGTGGAGGGACCTACTTGTGAAGATAGCGAGAAAGTTAGGTGGCTGATAGCAAGGGTTTTTGAACGTTATGGGTGGAAATGTAGTCAGACTGGACCTTTTTGCAAACTAGGTCAAGGCACACTCATTTTGGGTCCAAGTTTTGGTACAAACCTAATTTGGAGCAAAGGAATCCAATGGTGAAGTTGGATTTTTTGTTTGTCCACGTTTGATCAGGAAATTTATGAAAAAACTCAATGTATGGTAAATATATGTCTTAGACCCTATTCTAGGTCAAGATGGGTTCTAATGGCCAAATTGAAGGTACTAAACCCTAGAGAATATTTTTCTATGATTTCTAGAGTGTTTAAGTGAATTTTATCCAGACCAGAACCTTGGTTAATCAAGTGGATCTATTTTTAGGGTTTTAAGAATTCATTTAATTCACAGAACACATACAAACACTTTTCTATGAAATACAACCAACTTGTTATCTTATTAATACCATTTGACCTTTGTTTAGCCCTTGATAAAACCCGTGGTTGTACTGCATTGGTAAAATTATAGTTTTACCCCTTGTTTCTTGTGTTTCTCTCTGAAAGGTTATGTAGTGAATTATGACCTTCAGTTGGTTATGTAGGAGCATTTGTTATTTTCATTGGGTCAAAATGAGCTAGTTAGTGCGCATGATGGCGTTCCCATCATACCCTCATCCCTAACTTTTGCTAGTCCCTTAACAAAATTTTAAAGTTTTAACTTTGATTCTAGACCATGCAATCTTTTGAGGCTAAAAAACTATTATGTGTGCTTTCTTCTATAGATTAGGTTAGAATGCCGATAGTAGGCCTAGCAGTACTCAAGTACCAAGCAAGATCCAGACCTGACCAGCTGATGTAAACACATTTACACTACTTAAAATGTCTATTTATGCATGTTCTTAAGCATAGGATTGCATTTCATGATATAAATATTGCATTACATGCATCATCTTGCATTTAGAGTAGTTTGAATAAAATGGAGGTTAATTGTCTCCTTTTATGTGCTTGGACAGGGCAAATATTTTATCGAGGCCTCGGATCAAAGATCCAACCGTATGGATATGATCAGGGCGACGATTGGAGTTCAACGACTCCAAGATCGCCCTAATCAGGCATCCGTCGCATCAGATAGAGATCGGGGAACCCTAGAAGATCAAGGGCCAGGATGGTGTAAATCCGCACTTCAGATGGAAAATCCGACCACACGGATGAATTCGGATCGACGATCGCAGCCGAACGACACAAAAATCGAGTCAATCTGACATCCGTGGCACCATCTACAACTTCCAGAAGATGGACGGCCAAGATGGCGCCACGTGGCGCCATCCCAGCCGCCCAATCGGCCGCAGGAGTCCTGTGAAGACCGCGCAACGTCTCCTCTCCGCCGTTGGATCTCGATCCAACGGCTGCGGTCGCTCGCGTTTAAAAACGCCCGCGCGACCATTTCGCCCGCGTAGCGCAGCGACGACGCAGCTGCGGGCGAAGCGGAGGTCGCGGGTTCGAGCCGCGGTGAGGGGGTCGAAGGCGCGGGCGAGCGGGTGCGCACGAGCGTCGGATGAAGATCCAACGGCCGCGCGCGCCCGATAGCGCCGACGCGCAATTGGACGCTCTGGTGGACGCTCGATCGCACGCGGGCGGGCGCGCTACGCAGCGGGCGCGGACGCGATCTAAGCCGTCCGATCTCGCGATCGGACGGCTGAGACGACGCGGACGTGCGTATGCGTTATGCGCGCAGGCCAGCCGAGTGGGCGCGCGTGGGCGCGGCGGCGACGGCAACGGCGGGGCTTTAGCGACGGTTTTATCCGTCACTAAAGACCCCTTATTTATTATTTTGAAGATGTAATGTCCATTTTGCCCCCACTCCTTGCAACTATAAAAGGAGACCCCCTCCATACGAAATTTTCATCCCTTCCTTCTCCTCTCTACCTCTCCAAAGCTCAAGAGAAGCTTGTCCCACACCCGGGATGCTTCTCGCGAGATAAAGTCCAAATTTTCGTCCCCCTTCGGAAGTGGATCCCGCGACGACGACGGCGTGCTGCTTCGTTCCCGTTCTTCTGCTTCGTCCTCCTTCGTCCCGCTTCGTTCTCCTTCGTCCTGGCGTTGTCCCGTCCGGCTCGTCCTCCAAGCGACCGTCGCGGAGGATTTCTCTCTCCCTATTCTTTTTACTGCTTTCTAGTATAGATTTACTGCTTTCTAGAGTAGTCTATTCGTCCTCCGAGCGATCGTCGAGGAGGACATTTCTCCCTCCATTCTTTTAGTGCTTTCTAGAGTAATTGTTTTATGTTTTCTAGCTGTAACGAAAGAACTCTTTTATGATAAATTCCTTGTCTATTCTACATCTCATTTTGATTTCCATGTATAGTATTCCTTCTCTCTCTCTTACTCCCTCCCTCTCTCTTATTTGTTGTAGATACTTAGATAGTTTAAATTGAATTTCTTTTTGACAAAATAAAAAGAAACGCGGAGTTTTTAAATCAAACGTTCGCCTCCCTGTGTTCGACCCGGAATTCTTATTTCGGTATAAATTTTATTTGTTGAACACGAATCCTTCGCTTTCGAACTACAACGACGGGTTTTCCAAAACCAAACACGTTAGCGTAGATTCTCGTTCAACATTTTGGCACCGTTGCCGGGGA
The DNA here is from genome assembly GCA_037157565.1 of Thalassia testudinum. Lineage (NCBI taxonomy): Eukaryota > Viridiplantae > Streptophyta > Magnoliopsida > Alismatales > Hydrocharitaceae > Thalassia > Thalassia testudinum. The sequence goes on along the minus strand of JAZHRO010000014.1, from coordinate 91,284,941 downwards.
GGCAACGCTCTTTGATTCTCTTCGCGTTTTGTAACTTACAAATCATTTACCTCACTTTTCTCCTTTCTTATTGTAATTGCAGGTACTCTTTCGAGACAGGCAAAAGCGGTAGATCGGAGTAAAGTGCTGTGGAAGGTTTTGTAAGTTATCCCCCACCTCCCACCCATTAGATTTCATTTCATCACATAATAATTCAAACATCAATCAACCTAGGTGTTCTTATAAACTCTAAGGTTAGATTGTTTGTTGTTTGACATCCATACTCACTCCAACGCCCACATTAAAAAAAATAATAATAATAAAAAAAAAATCTCACAGAGGTACACAACCTCATCTGATTTTCTAACTCAACCGGTAAACCAATCTTAGGAGCCGGTACACACATCCAAACACATAATCGAGTAGAAATCAGATTGGGTAATCATTTGTGTGCCTAATTAGGTTGTGCATCAGGCCAGTTGTTTGAGTTGTTTGGGCCGCACCACTTCAAATAAAATCAACTCATCAAGTAGCTGCCAATTAGGATCAACTCTTAGGGATCTACCAGGCACTCCACATTCTTTTTAAACTTTAAAGGAAAATATCTTCACCTGTGCTTGCAAAACCTGGTGTGCCAATGAAACTTGATTGAAAACACCTAAAGTTGAATCCTAAAAGCTACTAAGCAAGATTTGAACCTTAAAATTCACCACATCAAAAATAATCTTGCTTGAAAACCACTGGTTGTGCACGCACACACAAAGCAATCAATCATTAAGGGCACAACCCATTTAAAGGGCCCATCACATTCCAAAGCACATTCAAACCTAGCCCTAAATAAAACAGAGTAGACGTTGGCCTTAAGGATTGGACTCGCTCTTCGGAACTCAGAACGAGATTATTTTCGATTAGTCTGTTTCTACTATTCAATCTGATGTCTAGCTAGGGGAGCAGAGTCAAACGATCGCGGCTGGGGGGTACACTAGGAACCGGAGGCGCAAGCCGAAGGAAGAACCTTCTCCCCAGTCCCTCCTTCTAACTGGTTGGATTGAACAGACAGAAGTAGATCAAATCGTTCCTTTATCTCAAGACGGGTTTTGAGAGTCTGTAGGTCTGTAGGCTAACCCATTTAAGGACAGGTTTGATTGTTTGTATTGCAGGGCACCTTTCTTCCTCCCGTGTCTCATGAATCCTTCCACATATTTCACGCATTCCCGCTCTTTCCCTCCTGTTGTAAATTATCCTCAACATGACGATTATCCCAACTCGTATTGTAATCGACCATCAGTTAGTTGGGATAATTCGGATTGGGGATACAATTCCGGACCCCCGTGTTTAGGGTCTAACCCTGAACACTTTGATTCTCAATTCTATCCTTCTCAGAGTTGCATCGATTATAGATCGTCCTCCTTTCATGAACAACCTAATGCGATCTACAATCAAGAAGGATACACTGATCCTTACCCATCCTCTGATTTCACTGCCTTTAGGTCATCTCCATCTTTTGAACAATCTGAAATGACCTATTATCAGGATGGGTATAACGAATCTCAATTCGTTAATTCCTCTACATTGATGTCAAACCCGCCCAACCCTGAACCAACTCATTTGGTTCAGGTTAATCAGGTTCAAGATAAGGTTCTGGCTAACTTAAGGAATATCATTCAATCTTTAGAAGTTCAGCCAATACCTTGCATTGAGAGATTGGAGCCCCTGATTGAAATGATTGATGATTTAAACAAGTCTTTGTTGGATTGGCTCCAGGATGTTAAGGATAAGAACCCGGGTGAGTTTCTACTTGGGAAATTAGCGAAATTGAGGATGAGATTCGTGGTTGCTTTGATTCAATCTTGGAATAATTCCCAGGATGAACTCTCTTCAGGAAAGCCAATGACAGAACCCGCTCAGGCACCTGTTTGGGGGGACACGTGTTACGAAGCTGACCAGATTGAATTAAAGCAACCAATTAAGGATGATCTGATTTCTTCACCTGAGATCCCTGAGCCGGGTTACGAGAAAACGTATGTCTCCTGGGAACACAAAGTGACAACTGATTTTGGGACATACATTGATACGGATCCTGATTTCTTTGATGGTGAAGATTCAAGTTGCGAAGTCTCACACGAGTTTTCAAATCACGATTTTTGTGAGACGATTAGGCCTGAGGAATCTGATAGATCATTTGATAGCCCAATAACTAAGGAAACTGATCTTATTAGGGCACACGATACAGATCCAGAATCGCATTTTCTGGAGGAATCAATTCAATGCCCTGATTATCAGTTACACCCTGTTGAGCTTATTGATGATTTTAATTCTGAGATAATTAGACCCAAGTCAATTTTGATTATGCCACATCATTTACACTTGGAGATTCCAGACGGGGTGATGAATACACAAGATGTCCTGGAATTTGATACACTTAATGAGGAGGATAGGAGCAAGGAAGTTCTAATTTGGGAAGTTAATTTTGGAGGAAATGGAAGATTGAGTCGAAGGGTTCCTTTTAAGCTGAAACCATCAAATCAGAACCCTTACGACATTTGTTTCGAGGATGTCAAACTCAAGCACACATTTAACGATTATCCTTTTGAGCTTCAATTCTTTGTAACCCGACATTTTGGCCTTGGGTTGCATCCTCACAAATCGCAGGCCCGACCCCGCTTGCATTCTGATTTTAGGTTTTGGGTAATTTTTATCCAGAACCTAAGATATTCTCGATTATGGGGTGTGGGTCTGCACCACAATCTGGTCCACATCTGTGGACCTCTGCTGATAGGTCAGAGGATTCTTCTGTTCATTCTAATTCTGACCTGCACATGTGAATTCTTCATTTCTTTTCTTTGTATAGTGTGCCTAGCTGAAGGCACTAAACTCAGCACATATACAGTTCTTTTTCATTTTCATCTCGGAGCGGACCCGATATCCATGCAATTCAGGTGCTTTCTACGCTTTTCCACTCTGTTTTATGTATTTTTAATACAATGAGGACATTGCATTAGATAGGCATGGGGGGATGGATATTTATCTTTGAATTCATTTGTCAGCTCCGTAGATTTGTTTTATTTTATATAAAAAAAATAAAAAAAAAAATCAAAATTAGGAAAGAGAATTTGGGTTTAAGAAAATTTTCGATCTTAAGAAATACTATATTATGTTCTGAACACAAAGACCCTTCAGGTCTTTGGACTTAATCAGCCTATGTATCCACTAAAATGTGGATTTGTTTTTCGAGTTCTCGCCAACCTGAATTTTATTATAATTGGAATAAATAAGTTTGGGTGATAAGTACACGACTTGTCAACCCGCCCTCTAATTTAAGGGAATTTTGAGTTTTAAGCATCTACACACTTTCTTTGCACTGACTCGTTGTTTGATGATTTTAACGGAAATTGGGTAGCTAATGAACCTTCTAGGGTGATATGGCTGGCAAGTTATCGTGGGTAACAGCCCATAGGTAGGTTGTCCAGAGCCCAGTCACTGGACCTTTCTCTTTTTGCTGCCTTTAGGTAAATCTTAGACCAGGGAAGCCACCTAATTAAAAAAAAAAAAAAAAAAAATCAGAAAGGAGAAAAGAACAAAAAGAAATAAGCCACACTTCGCCGCACGAGTATGGCTGGCAAGTTGTCGGTGGTAACAGCTCATCGACCGGTTGTCCAGAACCCAGCTCAGAAAATGCACTAAAAATTCCCAAAACACTTAGGAAGAAGCGGAGAAGTAGAATAAACCGGGGAGATATACACTGGATTCACCCTTGTGTTGACCCCGTTAAAAAATAAAAGTAGGGAGAAAGCTACCGGTTGTAAAGATACACCTTTAGGCAGAATTCTATTTGAGGTCACCTAGAGGCGTAGAAATCCGAAGTCCGTTTTAATTGCCGGTCAATGAGTCTATCACAATCACAATAAGATGCTTAAAACTTAGGGTTCTCATCAAATCTTGGGTGAGTTGAATGGCCGTAGAAAGCCACTCTTAAACCCTAAAATTTGAAAATCCAAAAAAAAAAAAAAAAAAAAGTAAAAACAGAAAAAGAAATTTTTCTTTGAATAAGGCGAGGCTTGAGGTGGTCTGCATTTTGGCTGATACCCGGGCACTGTTGTGTCTTTGAAAGTTCAGTTCTTAAGTAGACAATTTCTTAATGATTGAAAATAACTCAGGTCCAAATAATCTAACCTAATTCTTTTATAAATAGCATATAGTTTTTGCTAGGGACTAGCAAAAGATAGGCATGGGGGTATGATGTAAACACATTTACACTACTTAAAATGTCTATTTATGCATGTTCTTAAGCATAGGATTGCATTTCATGATATAAATATTGCATTACATGCATCATCTTGCATTTAGAGTAGTTTGAATAAAATGGAGGTTAATTGTCTCCTTTTATGTGCTTGGACAGGGCAAATATTTTATCGGGGCCTCGGATCAAAGATCCAACCGTATGGATATGATCAGGGCGACGATTGGAGTTCAACGACTCCAAGATCGCCCTAATCAGGCATTCGTAGCATCAGATAGAGACCGGGGAACCCTAGAAGATCAAGGGCCAGGATGGTGTAAATCCGCACTTCAGATGGAAAATCCGACCACACGGATGAATTCGGATCGACGATCGCAGCCGAACGACACAAAAATCGAGTCAATCCGACATCCGTGGCACCATCTACAACTTCCAGAAGATGGACGGCCAAGATGGCGCCACGTGGCGCCATCCCAGCTGCCCAATCGGCCGCAGGAGTCCTGTGAAGACCGCGCAACGTCTCCTCTCCGCCGTTGGATCTCGATCCAACGGCTGTGGTCGCTCGCGTTTAAAAACGCCCGCGCAACCATTTCGCCCGCGTAGCGCAGCGGCGACGCAGCTGCGGGAGAAGCGGAGGTCGCGTGTTCGAGCCGCGGTGAGGGGGTCGAAGGCGTGGGCGAGCGGGCGCGCACGAGCGTCGGATGAAGATCAAACGGCCGCGCGCGCCCGATAGCGCCGACGCGCAATTGGACGCTCGATCGCACGCGGGCGGGCGCGCTACGCAGCGGGCGCGGACGCGATCTAAGCCGTCCGATCTCGCGATCGGACGGCTGAGACGACACGGACGTGCGTATGCGTTATGCGCGCAGGCCAGCCGAGCGGGCGCGCGTGGGCGCGGCGGCGACGGCAACGGCGGGGCTTTAGCGACGGTTTTATCCGTCACTAAAGACCCCTTATTTATTATTTTGAAGATGTAATGTCCATTTTGCCCCCACTCCTTGCAACTATAAAAGGAGACCCCCTCCATACGAAATTTTCATCCCTTCCTTCTCCTCTCTACCTCTCCAAAGCTCAAGAGAAGCTTGTCCCACACCCGGGATGCTTCTCGCGAGATAAAGTCCAAATTTTCGTCCCCCTTCGGAAGTGGATCCCGCGACGACGACGGCGTGCTGCTTCATTCCCGTTCTTCTGCTTCGTCCTCCTTCGTCCCGCTTCGTTCTCCTTCGTCCAGGCGTTGTCCCGTCCGGCTCGTCCTCCAAGCGACCGTCGAGGAGGATTTCTCTCTCCCTATTCTTTTTACTGCTTTCTAGTATAGATTTACTGCTTTCTAGAGTAGTCTATCCGTCCTCCGAGCGATCGTCGAGGAGGACATTTCTCCCTCCATTCTTTTAATGCTTTCTAGAGTAATTGTTTTATGTTTTCTAGCTGTAACGAAAGAACTCTTTTATGATAAATTCCTTGTCTATTCTACATCTCATTTTGATTTCCATGTATAGTATTCCTTCTCCCTCTCTTACTCCCTCTCTCTCTCTTATTTGTTGTAGATACTTAGATAGTTTAAATTGAATTTCTTTGTGACAAAATAAAAAGAAATGCGGAGTTTTTAAATCAAACGTTCGCCTCCCTGTGTTCGACCCGGAATTCTTATTTCGGTATAAATTTTATTTGTTGAACACGAATCCTTCGCTTTCGAACTACAACGACGGGTTTTCCAAAACCAAACACGTTAGCGTAGATTCTCGTTCAACACCAGCCCTAGCCTTAGTCTACCGCAATGGTTTTTATGGCCCACGGGAACTATCCTAAGGTTCATTGAACTCCACAGTTAAAGCACCGTGCTTGTAACATGTTTTAGCCTCGGTTCCATTTGCAGTGCATTTTTGTAGAGAGATAGAGAAATTTTCTTTATTTTTGGAGGGTTTTCTCTCCCTCTTTTTTTTTAATTCTAGCTTCGGATTGGCTTCACAATCTGATCTGTATCGGATTCCTAGTCCCCATCATCAATCCTCGAAGGGTCCCTGGCAATCAATGCTTCGAGATAGCACCGACAATGGAAACCCTGAGCACCATGGCTTTCAAGATTTTGAGATAATCCTGCCCATGGTGTTCTGCAGCTAAATCCAGACCCTAGCAATCAATATTTCGGGATAATGCCGCCTATGGCATCTGAACTAGCACAGGGTGCTTACATGCTCCCAGTAGGATATGTAGATATCCTAGGAGACAAGGACTGACGAGATATGTTATTGCGCATCTTCGAGGGGAATTTCCCGCCTCTTTACACCAGAGACTCATCCAAATCAACTTGTGTTGATCAACCGCTCCTAATCTAGGAAACTTTTTAGAACAACTTAAACGCATTTGCGTGATTTTGATACGTAAGCTCACTGAACTAGACTGTGTGGAGATTTGGGTGCTTAGGTTATCGAGTCCTGCAAACCAGAGGTCAATTAATGAGCCCGAATTCTCCCTAAGCCTTAGACCTAATACTTGAGCTTCACATTTTCCTCAACCTGTTGAGAACTATCCAGATCTTAGCAGGTACTTAATTTTTAACCCTATGATAATAGCCCAAAAGGCCTAAAATTAGCGTTCCTACTAATCTCTTCTTTATTTTTAGCACCATTTGCCTTTCATTTTCATTTTCTTGATATGGTCGAGAACTAACTTAATTCCTTAAGTTCTTACTAATGACTATCTCTTTTTCTTTTCTTTTAAACTTGTGCTCCTTTTTGGCATTTTTAACTTCTCCCCTTTTTCTCCTCAGAACTGATATGCCCTCAAAATTTTCTTATTTTTCTTATTCTTTTTCAAGAATTTTTTTCATTTTTTTGGTATTTTTGGGATATGTGATTTTTTTGATGAAACCTTTTCTTGTGAGATGATTTTTAACGAGGTTTTGCACTTTCATACCCCTCCATGCCTGTGATTTGCAATGTCCTCAAAGTAAATTAGGTGGGTCCAATTTCAGCTTAGATCATTCATTAGAACAGGTTTTTCTGTGGGTGATGGTTCGAAATGTCTGTTGCGAGCGATTTCAAGCTCGGGTACATCTACCAGAGCTGGAGTCAGCTATTCTAATGGATGAACCCTAAAGTGCAATATGAATTCAGCATAGGAATGTCAAGAAAGGTATCAAGTTTTTCGAAATGATAGGTTGACACCCATTAGGCGCTAAGTTTAATGCCATTAGCCGGGTGCAATTAGCTCAAGGAGAATGGAGGGTAAAAGATGTCTCAGCCAAGTTTGTGTCGGCAAGTTAAATGAGCGATTTGTGTCTCTAACCATTCATGACAAAAGGTTCTAAATCATGGCTGATTTGACTGATTTTGATGGCTCCATTTCCAAAGATTCGTCAAACATGGTATGGTCCGATCCACATTGATGTAAGTTTTCCTAGGAATAGTTCGAGTTTGGCATTAAAGAGTAGGACTTTTTGACCAGGGTGAAAGATCTTTTTGGATATGTGTTTGTCGTGAAAGGCTTTAACCCGCTCTTTGTAAATTCGTGAGTTCTCATACACGTCATGATGTAATTCATCGATCTCAATCATTTGAAGCTTTCTGTGGTTTCTTTCCTTAGAAAGATCGAGATTGCAGTTCCGTACGGGCCAATAGGCTTTGTGCTCCAATTAGACGAGGAGGTGACATGACTTCCCATACACTAATATGAAGGGAGACATACCTAATTGGGTTTTGTGGGTGGTCCTATAAGACCACAAAGCTTTCAGAAGTTGGGATTACCAGTCTTTTCTGATAGGTCGAATAGTGACCTATAGAATTTTCTTGATCTCCCTATTCGATAGCTCAGCTGCACCAATGGTTTGGGGGTGATAAGGAGTACAGATTCGGTGTGACACCCCATATTTCGTCATCAGTGACCTGAAATGAGCATTAGTGAAATGGGTCCCTCCATCAGAGATTATAGCATGCGTAATCCTGAACCGAGAAAAGATGTTCTGATGAATAAATTTGATAACCACCTTATGATCATTGGTTTGGCAAGGAATGGCTTCGATCCATTTGGACACGTAGTCAACAATGAGTAGAATGTACTCGAAGACATCAGAAATAGGAAAGAGTCCCATAAAATCAATCCCCCAAACATCGAAGATTTTGCATACGAGAATTGGCTGTAAGCGCATCATATCATGGTGGCTCCTGTTGCCCAAGGTCTAACAATGAGTGCATGCCTTACAGTGATTGTATGCGTCTTTGAAAATCGTAGCCTAATAGAAGCTGCACTGGAGGACTTTTGCTGTAGTTTTATGACCATATAAGTGTCCACCGCATGCCTAGTCATGGAAGAAGGACAAGATGTCCTGAATTTTTGCTTCCGGGACACATCATTGGATGGTTTGATCAACCCTGATGCGAAAGAGATACGGGTCTTCCCAAAAGTAGTACTTGGCATCAGAAAGTAATGTTTTTCTTGGCCTTCAGCCAAGCAGACAGAATATGATGTGATGCCAGGTAGTTTACTAGATCAGCAAACCATGGAAGCCCTATACTGATAGTTAGAAGGTGCTCATCAGGAAAATGTTTCGTAATGGGTCTAGAAGGGTCGATAATATCAGAAGGAAGGCGGGACAAGTGATCAGGCACCACATTCTATTTTTCAGCCTTGTTGTGAATCTTGAGGTCAAACTCTTGTAATAGCAGGATCCATCAAATTAATCGAGGTTTCGCATCCTTTTTTGTAAGGAGATGGCTTACAGCTATGTGATCAAAGTAAATGATAACACAAGAACCCAGAAGGTACGATCTGAATTTTTCCAGGGCAAATACTACTGCTAGCAGCTCTTCCTCAAAAATTATGTAGTTACACTGAGCCTCGTCAAGTGTCGTGGTAGCATAGTAGATGACCACGGGTTTCCCATCAATTTTCTACCGAAGTATCGCTCCTACAGGGAAATCAGAAGCATTGCACATGATCTCAAAGGGTTGAGACCAATCAGGGGACTGTAGGATCGGAGCTTGGGTAACTCGATCACATAGGATTTCAAAAGCTCGAGTGCATTCCTTGGAGATTTCAAAAGGAACATCCTTAGGTAGTAGAGTAGTCAGGGTGTGCAAGATTTTTGAGAAATCAGGAATGAATGGACGGTAAAAACCAACGTGCCCTAGGAAAGATCGGATGTCCTTGATCGAACTTGGTATAGGGAGTTTGAAAATCAGATTCACCTTGGCTTGATCAACCTAGATGCCTTTTTCTGAGATGAGATGTCCCAGGACAATTCCTTCAGGCACCATGAAGTGGCTTTTTTCCCAAGAAAAAACCAGATTCACGTCATTGCACTGCCTGAGGATCTGGACCAAGTTAAGGAGGCAATCGTCAAATGATTCGCCAAACACTGAGAAGTCATCCTTGAAGACTTCCAGATAATCACCAACCATATCTGAGAATATGGCAAGCATGCACCATTGAAAAGTAGCGGGTGCATTGCAGAGACCGAAAGGCATCCTTCGGAACACGTTCATCCCAAAGGGGTAGGTGAAAGTGGTCTTCTTTTGGTCCTCAGGATGGATTGCCACCTGGTTATAATTGGAGTGCCCGTCCAAAAAGTAGAAGAATCTATTTCCCGCTAGTTTCTCGAGGATCTGATCAATAAATGGTAGTGGGAAATGTTCCTTCTTTGTGGAGGTATTGAGTCTTCTGTAATGAATGCAGACTCTGCACGAATTACCATATGGGTCGGTATGATTTCTCCGATTTCAGTTGTGATCATGGTGAGTCCTTCCTTCTTAGACACAACTTGGATTGGACTCACCCACCGACTATCGGAGACCAGGTAGATGATCCCAGCATCTAATCACTTGATGATCTCCTTTTTCACAACTTCCTACAAATTAGGATTCAGATGCCTCTGCATTTCATGGGAAGGTTGTGTGCCCTCTCCAGTATAGATGAGGTGTGTGCATTAAGAGGGGCTAATGCCAGTCAAATCATCAAGAGTCCATCCAATGACTCTTCGATGTTGCTGGAGAATCGAAATCAGACAGGATTCCTGATCAAGTGAGAGTCTTGAGTTGATAATCACAAGTAACGTCTGATTGGAACCCAAAAAGACATACTTTATATACTCGGGAAAAGGTTTTAGTTCTAAAATAGGGTTATCAATAGCAGCGAGTGGTTCAGGGTGTGTGTCAGGAGTAAACGAAGGAGTGATGTGTGTGTCTAGGTTACGTTTGGACTCCTTTGATTGCGAGTTCTGATCATCTTGCGGTTGATCAGAAGTAGTCAGGTTTTCCTCAATATACAGATCGTCAACCACAGCCTAGATATCACATATCTGTTCTATAACTCCACAATTAATCCCTTGTTGGGCCTTAAAGATGTCAATCTTTAATATCTGGTTCCCAAATTTTAGTTCAATTTGGCCCTCCTCACAATTAATGTTGTCACTAGTTGTGGCCAGAAAGGGTCTCTCTAGTATGATTTCTGTGTTCTTCGGGTTTTCTAGAGCATCCATATCCAAGACTACGATATCCACCGGGAAATAGAAATCCCAAACCCTAACAATGACATCCTCAAGAACTCCTTTAGGTCACTTAATAGATCGATCTACCAACTGTAATGTCACCTCTGTGGCTTTGAGCTCAAATTCCTCAAGAAGGTCAAGTAGGGATGTAGGTATTAGGTTCATGGAGGCTCCTAGATCCAATAAATCTCTATCAAATTGGACATCACCAGTTGTATAGGAAATCAGGGGAGTACCTGGGTCTTTTTCATTAGGTGGGATTTTGCTCAAAATTACAAAGCTGGCTTGCTCTGACGATATGATTGGGCTCCCGCTCTTGGTTTGTGGCTTACGTTTAGGTGTACACACATCTTTCAAAAATTGTGTGTAAGCTAGTACGTGGCGAATCGCATCCATCAAGGGGATGTTTATATGGACCTACTCAAAGAGCATGACCAGGTCCTCCTCAAGTGCCACGGGTTTGGTTGCTCTCTTTCCCTTAGTCAGGGCCATGGGAAATGGAACCTTGGATGGTTCCTTTAGAATAGGTCTAGATACTTGATCTGGGACAGGGGTATCCTGGATGACTATCCTAGGGTTTGGGTTACTACCAGGCTATAAGTGGCTTGGGTAAGGTGGGTCTTATGTTGATTTGCCACTACAAGCTGTTACTGGATTTAGTCCTGCTTGTTCATGTTTGGTGTGGGTAAAATAGGTGGCTGCTGCGGAAATCCTGAGTATGATGTCGAAGCTTCCATCCCGTCAGATATGGAGCAGAAGGGGCCTGATAAATCATGTGGGCTTGGCAAGGATTTGGGTTCATAACATGCCTCTAGTTCGGCACGTTATTCAGATTCGGCAGAGGTTGTGAAGGGAGTGTGCCAAGTTGGCGAGAATTTGCCATCTGGGTGAGTTGATTGCGAACCTCTGTGATCTCGTCCTTGTGCTTTTTTTACATAGCCACATTCATCTTTTGAATGTCAGCTAGAGTCTAAAGGATAAGAGTCGTTTGGTCTATCTAATTTGGCACAGATTGATAGGTGGGGTTGGGCCGGGGTTGAGGTAGCTAATATGGACAAGGAGCTTGTGGACAGGGTAGATATGGTGGTCTTTGATTCTAATTGTTTCCCGTCAACAGGAAATTAGGATGATTCCGCCATCCAAGGATATAGGCATTAGAGAATGGGTCATTTTAGATGGTGTTGAGGTCTTTGCAGGTCTGAGGAACCTCAGAAAAGTCAGAGTACGAGGGTTCAAAGTTCCCCCAACTAGAGTAGGTAGGGTCGCAGTTTCCTCCAGCCCTAGAGTTGATGGGGGTGGATACAGGTCCATCCCTTGAGAAGATCGGTGATAGATGTTGTGCACAACTTCCCTCCCAAAGGGCGGCTATGCGAACGGGTTTTGTGCAGTGGTAGCTCACTACAGATGTCAAGTTAGCTCAACCACCTTCTTCTCAAACCTAGAGACCTTGTCCCAATTGCTAGCCATCAATTCCAAGTTGACAGATGAGGATAGGCCCTACATCTCATGAGCTCCCCTTGGATTCGTCGATGCACGGGCATTCATCCGGTCAAACAAGCCCATGGAGTCAATATTGATGGAGTACTCACACATATTCTCAAGAATCTCCCACACAATGTCTTTGTGTTGACCCATGATATTTCCTCCGCAAGTTGCATTAATGAACAAATGGATATCTTCACGAAGTCCTTGGTAAAAGGACTGACTTGTTCCCATTTAGGAACTTCGTGATGGGGGCACTTATACATGAGATCTTGGAAATGATCCCATGCTTCATGAAGTGGTTCTCCAGGCTACTGGGTGAAGTACGTAAAGCATTCGTCCAACCAACTGGGAAGAACTTTTTCAGAAACTCGAATTCTACTTCAACCCATGTGTTGATTGGATGTGTTTGAGTCTGATACCAATAAGCTACTTTGTCAATTAGAAGGATGGAGTACATTTTCATTAGAAGAATGTCCCGATTTTGGACATCTGACCTGAAGGTCTGGGCTCGATGCTTGAGTTATTTGATGTGGTAGAAAGGATTCTCGGAATTGAGCCCATGAAATTTTGGAATAGCAAGAAACATGTTTGGCTTGGGTTCATAATCAGGACCTTCAACTAGGATTTGGACTCGAGGTTTGATCACCACAGCAACGGGATTGTAATGATCTCGCATCATAGGACATTGTGGTGGATTCAGAAAGGCTTGGAATAAATCATTAAGGCGCTGAAGTTGGTTCTTAAGGTTATTCTCTTCTTCTGCAGGTTGTGCCATGATGATGAATGAAGGAGAATTAGGTTCAGATGAATCAGAGGAGATGTCTATGTGATGGGGTCGCTGCATAAACACGAAAGTCAAGGCTTGACCTCAACGAGAGTGAATGACTAAAGGAGGCCTCAGGGATGGCCTTAATTACCTCTTACCGAACATGCACTGATGGTCTGGATGAGGATAGAATGTGATGGACCCAATCAAGACACCCAAAAAATTTGGATGACTATAGAGGTTCGAGGCGGTTGATACCCCTTAGTTAGAAAGCCCATCCACCTGAGAAATACCAAGGCAGGCAGAGAGGGAGAGTACTGCAAAGACCCCTACATCGTAGAGCACCCCCATGGGTTACAGGGTTTCCCCCACCTGACCTCTCTTGTCATTGATGTTCCAGGTAGACCAGAATGGGGACTTAACCTCTTAAGTCTACCAGTTTTATTAAGAGCAAGGGTGCTTAGGATTTCACTTGAACTTTAGATGTATTGAGTGCAGAAAGTGACCTAATTTCAAGATTGGTTGACCCAACAAGGTGGGCCAACTTCACCTATTTGTCCTTTGAGAAGTTTAGGTCTATCTTTTAGGATTCAAGTGAGATAAAGAGCCTGATTTTTAGGGTTTTCTTGAATAGATCAATTCAAGCAAGGATAAAGCACACATCATTTTGGAAAGTTGATTCTTGCTTATATAAGTGTGTCTCTCAAACCCTAACATGAAATTCTTAATTGGCTCTATTTTTTGTCAATTTAGTTGCCCAAATGTGGTATCTAGGGCTGAAATAAGAATGTGGTAGCCCTAGTTAGCTTAAGAGGGTGCACAAATCAGGTTTTGTTGTTGAAATCAAATCAGGCAACTTGATGAATTATCAAAGAATGGAAAGTGATAAATGACAGTTTATCATTATTCTTATGCATTAAAACATACCTAGCTCTTAGGATTATGCTCCGCAAACAAGTTTTTGGGTTGCATTTAGGCATAAATTAGGTTAGGCATGCATTGTATTTTTTTTCTATTTTTAATGTATTTTTGTGAGTGTTAGGGATAAACAGATGGCCAGATCCCTAGAACCCTAGCACTCAGGAAGGAAACTGGTGAAGGAGAAGCTCTCACCACCTGAAACTCAGCTTGATCTAGCTCACCTGAACTAGGGTTAGCTCATCCTAGCTTCATTTAGCTTATGTCTGCTAAATGGTAGCTCAAGAGAGCTCATCCTACCTCACCCTAGCTCAAGTCAGCTCTGATCTAGCTCAACTTAACTGAGTTTAGCTCATCTCAACTCCCATTAGTCCACAGGGACCTCTAGCTAGCTCAACTGAGTTGAGTTGAGTTCACCCCAGCTCAAGTCCAGCTACATCCAACTCCACACAACTTCAACGAGCTGAAGATGAATTCATTCCTGCCTAGGAAGCTCAAGTCCAGCTCCCGAGGACACATCTTATCTCAACTTAGTTGAGCTAAGCTACCATAGCAACCTCAACCAGCTCAATCATCCCCGGGTGCACCAGACCCAACTCACCTCAACTCAATTCAGCAAAAGCTAGCTCACTTTAGCTTGGCTTAGCAGCTAGCAAAAAACTAGCAAGCTAAGCCACCTAGAGGAGCTCCATGCTAACCTCTTCAGCAGCTACCAGCTCCAATTCAACTCTAGGTGTCTTCTACTTAGCTCCTCTCCACAAACCCTAGCTCCAATACCTCCTCCGTTACACCAAAGCAAGCTAAGTTAGCTTAGCCTAACTTAGCTTAGCTAGCAACTAGCTCCTTGGCCATCCACCACCTTCAACTCAACCCTTGCTACCTCCACCAGCTTAAGCCCTACTTAAGCTCACCTAGGCTAGCTATCCTACTCCAAGTTGGCACCACCACCTAGCCGCCTCTTCACCCCATCATCACCACCAAAAGCCAACAATTTTGGCACCAAAACCTAACCCTAACTACCCTACCTTTTGGTGCCAACATCCACCTCCATATCCACCATACACCTAACCCCACAACCACATCTAGCCAACCACCTAACCCCCATTATAGAAGCCAAAAGTGGCGCCAGCTCTAGGTGCCCTTTGGCTACCATAACCACCCCATTAACACCATTTAATGTGGCGCCAAATAGCCCCTCCCTTGGATCATGATAACCACCCATAACCACCATATCAGTCCATCGTAGCCCTACATGTGTCCATGCCTACCCCTCCCCACCTAGGTCCTGTAAAAACCCATCACCTACAGCCATTTTGATCATCCTCCATTAGTGTTTTTTTACACCGTAGACCCACCATAATTCAAGGCCAAGGAAGAAGAAGAAGAAAAGAAGATTAAGGGGGCATCCTACCTGCCCCCTTGGTGCCTTCTTCCCCTTTTTCTTCTCCCTTGTCCCACGCCAAGGAGGAGGAGCACTCCCCCACTAGGACGACGGCTAGGCAAGGAGGAGCAAGGGTGGTGTGCGCCCACCCTTGGAGGAGCAAAGTTAAGGTAGAAGCTTCCACCTTGGAGGACACCATCTTGGTGGATGATTAGAGCCTCACCATGAGCCCTAACTATCTCATTTTTACCTAAGAAAGAGAGTAAGTGCTCCTACATAACCTGGAGAAGGACCTAATTCAAGGAATAAGTGTTCTGAGAAGAAAACATGAAACAAAGGTTAAAACTGCAATTTTACCATTGCAGTACATAAATGGGATTTCTTAGAGGCAAAAAATAGGTCAAATGCTCTGAATAAGCTAAAAAGTGGGTTGGATCAGTCAGAAATGGGTGAATGTACAGTCTATGACTTAAATGACATTCTGTAACCCTAAAATAGACCTGCTTAATTCAACAAGGTTATGGTCAGGATAAAAATCAACTAAACCCTGTAAAATTCGTCGAAAAATATCCCCTAGGGTTTAGAACCTTCAAATTGGCCTTTGGAACCTATTTTGACCTAGATAGGTGTCCTAGCTCATTAGTTAACCCAATTTTGATTTTTGTGCAAATTGTCAAGTCAAACATGGTCAAACCAAAAATCCAACTTCGCCATTGGACTCCTTAGGTCCAAATTAGGTTTGTACCAAAATTTGGACCTAAGGGAAGGTCATCTTGACCTACTTTGCAAAATAGTACACCTAATTACATCTTGGCCCTTATCTTCTAAAAACCATTACACAGACCCCCCTAACTTCCTCACCACTCTTACAAGCAGGCCCCTCCACCATTAATGGGGAGAAATCCCACTCCGGCGAGGAATGGAGGGGAGTACTCCGTGATTTGTCAGAGATCTCCCAGATTTGTAAGGGAGATTCTCTGAGGAATTCCCCTCCATCTGAGTTTGATCCTAATCTATGATTTACACCCAATCTCTCGTGCGAATGCACGAGAAATTTGGGTCTCTAACTGATTCCTTCTCCGGTGAGGACTCGCGCGCTTGGAAGCTTGTCTTCCAAGCAGAGGAACCCCTGCTAGCATCTATTAAAGGATCCTCAACCCCGACCGCATCTCTGAAGCTCAACTTGGATGGAGATCCACCCCAATTTCATCCTCTTCTCCTTCGGTCAAGTAGTCCAGCAAGCTCCAGCGAGCTTCCCTCCTCTTTCTTGTCACTCTGCAACAATACCAATGGCAAAGCCGCTGATTTCACTACAAAAATACACCTGCAATTGTGCCGTCATGTGCTATTTCCTAGCATTACCTATGCATATTAGGTCTCCATAGCCGCATTGTAAAAATACATGCATGCATGCATTTAATTGAGAGGGGTGGAGAGTGAATAAAATGGCCTTGCAATTCACATTTTCTTCAAGTGCTGCTTCGCTGTATTTCCATCTCCATTTTTATTTCTTTTTGATTTTGAAATCGCTCTTCCAGTGCCTGCTATGCATGGCCTCACCATCCTCCTCGTGCCATGCTCTATAGCAAGCCCTTCCCTGCGGCATCCTCTCCTTGCCATGAGCCATGCATGAGCCATGCACAGCCAGGGCAAGGCTGTGCATGGCTTCCTTCTTCTATAAAAAGAGGGCGGCTTCTTCTTCATGCGCAGCCTGGTCCTCCACAAAAAAAACCCATCCACTTCTCCTTCCAGGCCACCGTCCTCTCCTCCCTCTCCCTCCATAAACAGGACCTCCTCCTCTGAGGAGACACCCTGCGGAAAGAAGCCACCCAGCTCAACCACCACCGTGAGTCCACCACCACCCATCTCAACAGAGAGCAGGTGGGCGTGGTGGTATTCCCTATTTCATCGTTCCAGCACCTCCGCCATTGCTGTAGGCTTCAAGGATTGAAGCTCCGCGGCAGCCGCATGCAGTAGCAGCATGCAGCAGTAGCTGCTCAACCCCTTCCGCAAGCGCCTGCAGGCGCCCTTGCCTCCAGCTTCTTCAGACAAGTACCCTGTCGCGCTCTCTCTTCCACCCGCAAGTGGCCTCCGTGTGCCCCTGCAGCAACCGGCCAAGCCTCACCGCGCACCCCAGCCAACACCCACAAGCCACCACACAAGCTGCAGGTCGCCCTCGCCCTCCACTGCGCACACCAGTAGCCCTCTCCGCATGCTCTGTCGCGACCTTCCGCCTGCAAGCCACCGGCTGGCGCAACCCTTCCATGCGTGCGCCAGCTGCAAGCCGCCTGCACTCACACCACCTGCAGCAGGCGTTTGCGCGGCTCACTTGGCCACTGTAGCCACTGGTCACGCGTTTCTACGGAACACTGTGGCTACAGTGGGGTGACCGGTGAGTTTCTCACTTAACCGGTCACCCGACGCACCGCTACCGGCCACTGCCCGCGCGCGCATCTCGCCCCGCATTCTGCCAGCACCCGCCTGCGCGTTTGCCAGTGCCCACACCTGCCTGCATCGCCCGCTCTCTTCGCCCATGCGCACCTGCCAGTGCCCACTCCAGCCCATTCGCGCAGCGTTGTACGCTGCGGTCCTCTCCATGTCCATCGCCCTCCAGCGAGTGCCTCTCTCTGCGCATACGTGCCTGTGCACGCGTGAAGCCATCAGACGTTTCCCTGAAGCTGCAGATGCCTTAAAACCTTCGGCCTTCACTCCAGCAGCGCCATCTCTCTCTCTCTCTCTCACAGCACACACTCTCTCTCTCTCTGCAAATACACATATGCACACACACTCACACTTTCATACGCGCACACACACACCTATACAGTATTATATATTTATATATATATACATATATATATTTATATCTTTATATGTTTATATACATATATATATATATATACTTTTATCTTTACATATAATAGTATCTATATACTTAATCATTAGTATACATACATATATTTATATATATATGCTTATATAAATATATATATATACATATATATCTACATATATACATATACTTATATACGTATACATATATATATACATGTATATACACATATACTTATATACATATATACAAATATACATACATATATATACATATATATATCTATAACTATATATACATACACACATATATATATATACTTATCTACATATATTACTATATACAAAAACATATATATATATATATACATCTATATAGTATCATATACAAATATGTACATATATATATATATGTAGATCTATACATATATCTTTGTGTACATATACTTATATGTATATATTTACATACCTATATATATATACATATACATATATTTTCACATTATTTACCATACGTGGTATTGCCGGAATATCTGCACCAGTTGCTGATATTCCCCGATACACACATACAAAAAGCGTGTTCGCATTCGTCTTCCACCAATCCACCTTACACGCGGCACTTTGTCCTGTTGGTTGCGTCTTTTTAGATGACGACCGACTCGACACTGTGCTACACTCTATCTCCACCTCCACCCCCACCCCTTTATACATATATAATATATACCTATATACATATACTATATTTACTTTATTTCTGCTTCTCTTTCATGCCAATAAAAAGATAAAAAAGTATATAAAAGAGAAAAGATAATCCTTGACTTGTAGGTAGTCCGTCTTATGAATAGCAAGACCCATTTTGGAACCCTGATTTGGCTCAAAGCCAAGAACTTAATTTTGAGGGTGTGCCTCAAGGACCAAGATTATCAGAAAAAAAAAATCTACATAGAACAACACCGAAAACATAATAAATGAACGAAAGAGATCCGTTGTAGGAAAGGCGTAGAAACTT
This sequence comes from Thalassia testudinum, assembly GCA_037157565.1. Lineage (NCBI taxonomy): Eukaryota > Viridiplantae > Streptophyta > Magnoliopsida > Alismatales > Hydrocharitaceae > Thalassia > Thalassia testudinum. The sequence goes on along the minus strand of JAZHRO010000014.1, from coordinate 91,265,853 downwards.
GACTTGTAACCCCACTTCCCTGAGTTCGACCCTGGCCCTAAAAGTGACCAAGATAAAATCAAGTAGGACAGGTTAAAAATTTTGTAAAGAGATGGTTAGGACTGATTTAGGTTAACAACTATACACACTTCAATGATAAAATCACCATATTAACAACCTAACCGGCTCCGACACCATACCTTTTCTGGTGCCATTGCCGAGGAAGTGCGCCTTCAAGTAAGTTTTTACTCCATTCCTGTAATTTTTCTCTTCACACACCCTTCTCTTCATGGGTGTCTCTACTTTTGGTGTGCAGGTGAACCTGTTGCAAGGAGAAGGTAGGCATCCGAAGTCAAAGACGTGAGCAGATCCAAGGCGGGAACGAGAGCGTGAGGACACCGACACCGCATTGGAGCTTCGCACACGTTGCCGAACAAGTAGGTCTTCTTTTCTTATCAACTTAGGTTAACTTGTCACCTTAATAAAAAAAAAACTAAAAAACTAAAAGACTAGAAAAACTTCGGGGGATCTCTTGGGGTAAGTGGATTAAAATTCACCTGTTTGATTGATTGTCTTTACTCCCACCACCCTGGGATTTCTCGCCTTACTTCGCATAGCGAAAATCGAAGAATCTTGATTCTTGAATTTTTCACCGTGGGAAGTATTTCTTGAGGTAAACACAAAAAGATTGATTGCATTCCTCTTTGCCTCATTTACCTGCAAATTCGGGATCACATTTTGTTGTGGGGAGACTTAGAATTGAGTTGATTCCAACCCTACCACGACTTCCCAACTTGCCTAAGATTCGATCCCGAATAATTCAACCCCAACAAATTGATTTTCTTCATCTTTTGGTTGAGCCTTGTGTGTCGACATCTTTTTGGTGATTGGGAGCACTTGAATTGAAGTGCTTTGGCTCCCTTTCACACTAATATAAAACTGATTCGTGCTTCCACACATAGAAATCTCCATTTAGGAAGCCCATTGCATTGTAGCAAGCATTAACCAACTGATATTGAAGGTCTTGTTGGGCTTAGAAGAAAACTTGTATTCTTGTAAAACCCGGAGATTGGTTGAATTGGTATTTCAGCGAAATCCTAAAATCCATACTACTTAAGGCTGAACTCTAAAAACCATTCACCAATTAAAACTTCAATTCGAAGAGATTTCCCCATTGCATGCTTGTTTTACACACTCTGCAAATCAATCACTTGGGCATTACCCGTAAGCAATGCCCTTCACATTCTAGAAGCACTTGATCCTAAGCCTCTAACTAAAATTGGTAGCAACTTGACCCTTATTAAGGATTGGAGGTCTAACTACCTGCGTGTACTGCCTACGTGCTGGTGAGGGTTCCCGCGTGCTATCGGGTGTCTAAGATTGGGGCAAACGGCCTTTCAATTTGGCCCGGTGGTTCCGCGGTGCTCGCATTCGGTTCCGTAGCCCGTGATAGTAGGTAACTTAGATCTTTAGTACTAAGGGCACAATGTAGAGGTTAGGAATTTGATCGAATTGATTTGTCATCAAGTGTAGCTTTGCAGTATTATTTTCTCTCATCTCCTTTCCCTTCTTATCTCCCCAATTCTTCCTGTGGTAGTGCATGTTTCGGAGGAGGTCACAAAACCCTGAACTGTTTGAATTGCCTGATAAATCTAGAAGAGAAACCGAATTATCCTCCTCCTCCACAAACATGGCTACATGCCTACCCCCAAATCCTGAGGGTGGAAACCGCCCTCAGAACCCACCAGGTGGTGGAGCCTTAGATCCCATAACCTGCCTCCAAGCCCAAATGGAAATTTATATTGAGCAAATCGAAGCCATTTAGGAAACATTGGAGGAAATGTAGAACCCTCACGAATGGAAGGAACCTAGGTCTCTTAGCTCTTATCAGAATCCCACTATTACAGAGACCATAGGTCAAATTCGGGTACCCATGGGTGGGGACGACTTTGAACGGAAACCGAACATAATTAGCCTAATAAATTTTCACTTCCATGGCCTTGCAAGTGAAGATCCTTTTCTCCACTTGGAAGACCTAATCCGATTAGCTGAAACTGTTAAACCAAGAAATATTGGGTGACCTATAGTCCTCAAGAAAATCTTCCCATTTTCATTGTGGGATAAAGCGTTGCAGTGGCTACTCACCCTTGGGAGAACCATCCACTCTTGGGAAGAGATGCAAACAGCATTTCTCAAGAAGTTCTTCCCAATCGGGTGAACCAATACGCTTTGCCGTGCTATCACTTCATTTACGCAACAAAACAGCGAACAATTTCATGAGGCTTGGGAGAGGTATAATGACCTCCTCAGGAAGTGTCCACACCATGGTCTGCCTAAGTGGCATATAGCCCAGATTTTCTACTACGAGCTAAATGAGACTTTGAAGCAGATTGTAGACACTTTCTGCGGAGAGAATGTTATGAATAAAGATGAGAATGGAGCATTCGAACTGTTTGAAAATATGAGCGAAAACTCAATGAACAATGCCTCCATTGTCACCTTTAATCTTACCAGCCAGCCCCAAAATGTCCACGAAGTTGACATGGCACCCTCCCATTCATCCACTGATGTAAGCCTTATCACACAAAAATTGGATGAAGTCTCCGTTGTGCACAAGAAGTTGGACGAACTTCTAGCCAACCTTGCCCGTTATATGGCAAACACCCCCACTTCACCACTTCGTCACAAACCAAATTCTTCCAACACCAGACTTATCCCGAGAAACCCCGTAAGACCTTCCTTACCGAGTGTCGTGACAAGCGACTCGGTAAGTCATGAGGAACTGGCTTCTACGAGCCAGTATTTCGACACGGAGGACCAAGCCTTCGTGTGCTCGGATGCATAGTTACATGCGGACGCATCTTTTGGCATAGAAGATGCTTGCGCCTTGGGGAACAACCCGTTCTCTGCCACATATAACCCAGGGTGCCGTAATCATCCGAACTCCACATCGTCCAACAACTCGCAGCGCCGAAACCCTGTAGGTGGACCAATGCGACCATCCGCACCCGTCATCCCAAGGGCGCAGTCTAATCCTATGGCAAATCCGCCATCAGGCCCTTGCGTACTGCAAATCGAACATGCATCAAGTCCTCTTGACAAATTGATGTGAATGATGATGGAAATGTCAAAGCGCCATGAAGAGAACATGACCTCTCTTCATCACCAATTAGCGCAGCAGAATGCTGAGATCAGTCAACTACGCTTGGCGACAAGATCTTAGGGCAGTTTTCCCGCACAACCTATTCCAAACCCGCTAAACTTCGTACCCCGTGGTCCTCAACCACAGGTACGACCTCTCAGGGCCAGGTTAATCAAATGCTGTAAGCTCCGAGCATTCCATCGGGATTTCAGGCTAATCCCGCTGCAGCACCGCACTCTTATGTCCCTATTGCAAACCCTCCTCCGTCGTATAATCCCGCTGGACTCGCATCGTCCAATGCTATCACTACGAGGAGCGGTAAGCAGAACGTCGATCCGCCTTGACCTGATCCTGGCCCATCTTCTTCATCGCCCTCTCATTCGGGATGCACACCGCTTTCACGAGAAGACGATAAACCCAAATTGGTGCCAGAATTAGTTCCATTCCCTGAGGCTCTATTGAGGGAGCCAAAAGGCAAAAAGAAAGATACGCAGGCATTTGATAACCTGCGTAATTTGTTCTGGGATGTAGAAATCAAGGTACCCCTGCTCGAGGCTATTGATCATATACCTACTATCGCCCGATTTTTCAAAGACTACACAACACCTAGGCGACAGTCAAAGGAAACCAAGAATCTGGTGGCTCTCTCGCCTCATGCGAGTTGTGCTATACTGTCAAATCTACCACTGAAGCAGGAAGATCCGGGCACACCACTTATCTCCTGTAGCATCCAAGGTTGCAATTTTAGTCGTGCTCTACTTGATCTAGGATCTTTCATAAATCTTATACCGACCATCATGCTCGAAAAATTTTCCATGGGAAATCTGAAACCCACCCCTGTCATGTTACAATTGGCAGATCGTTCTGTCAAGATCCCAAAGGGTCTGGTGGAAGACGTGGTGGTTATGGTCAACAATCTCTATTTTCCTGTTGACTTTCTTGTTTTAGATATGGAAGTTCCTAGTTCACTTTCTGATTGTCCGACCAACCTCGGTCGACCTTTCTTGGCCACAGCCCGAGCCCATATCAGCTGTATTGAGATTGCCGTTGGAACTGAAAAGCTCAAGCTTAACATCTTCAAGGCAGCCAAGAACTTTGATTGCGATTGCATCGAGGATGACACGTTTGATGAGGACATGACCGTCAGCGCATGTATTAGACTAATTGGGACTTATTCTGACTGCTGTTGATTGCCTATAAACACCGATGACTGCCTGACCAACACATATTGTGATGTTCCCCCATCCCTCCCTTGTCCCGTACCCTCTCCTGGCCAGACTTCTGATGAGGTTTTCTTCGCTTCCCATACCTCATGGTCTGAGTCATATTCGGGCTACTCACCGTCAGTCTACACTCTTGAAGACTGGATTGCCCATTCTTTCCCGCTAAATCAGGCAGATTTGCAAATCCACACTGGGACCTTGAGCCCATATAATTCTCACTAGGGCTATTCCCTTTTGGATCCATCTATCCAAGAAGCCCCTCTTCTTGGCCAATCTGAGGGCCAACTTCTTCTCCCTGACTTGCTTTCTAATCCACCTGGGACACTCTCATCCCAAGAAATGCCAGACCTTTCACCATCCACTCCCGAGCTGAAAGAGCTGCATAATACACTTAAGTATGTTTTCCTAGGACCAAATGAAATGCTCCCTATAATCATCAGTTCAAAATTGTCCAGGGAGCAAGAGCGCAAACTAACTGAGGTCCTCATAGAACATAAGGCAGCCATTGGATGGTCATTATCAGACTTCTCTAGCATTAGCCCCTCCTACTGCACTCACCATATATATACGGAGGAGGAGGCTCGACCTTCCCGTGAGATGCAGTGACGTCTCAACCCTAACATGTGGGTGGTCGTTAAGAAAGAAATCATTAAGTGGCTGGATGCAGGTATAATCTACCCGATCAGCGATAGCCCCTGGGTGAGTCCGATTCGCATTGTGCCGAAGAAGGCAGGACTCACCCTCCGTGTCAATGACACGGGCGAATCCATCCCTACATGCACTCCTACATCTTGGAGGGTGTGTGTGGATTATAGGAAACTCAATGCTGCAACTAAGAAAGATCACTTTCCGCTACCATCCACTGACCAAATCCTAGAGTGGTTAGCGGGAAATAAATTTTTTTTGTTTCCTGGATGGATTCTCAGGATATTACCAGGTGGCAATTGACCCCCGGGACCAAGAGAAAACCACCTTTACCTACCTCTTCAGCACCTTTGCATTTAGAAGGATGCCGTTTGGACTTTGCAACGCGCCAGCAACTTTCCAGAGATGTATGTTGGCGATATGTCATGACATGGTGGGTGACTTTCTCGAGGTCTACATGGATGACTTCTCGATCTTTGGACCATCTTTCAATGACTGTCTTGCCAACCTGACCCGTATCCTTAGGAGATGTATTGATGTAAACCTCGTGCTTTCCTGAGAAAAAAGTCATTTTATGGTGCATGAGGGAATTGTTCTTCGACATATCATATCCAATAGGGGTATCGAGGTTGACAGAGCTAAGCTCGATGTCATTGATAATTTACCTGTGCCTGGCTCTATCAAACAAATCCTCTCCTTCATGGGACACGTCGGTTTCTATAGGAGATTCATCGAAGACTTCTCCAAAATTTCTTGACCTTTAACCCATCTCCTATTGACCGACATACCCTTTAATATGGGCCCTGACTACATACAAGCATTCACACAGCTGCGTAATGCCGTCACCAAGGCTCCTGTTCTCCAGCCGCCCGATTGGTCCCTCGACTTTGAACTCATGTGTGACACTTCTGACCTTGTAGTCGGAGCCATCTTGGGACAAAGACACGATAGACACCCCTTCGTGGTGTACTATGCCAGTAAGACGTTAGATGAGGCCCAGTGTAATTATACTACCACTGAAAAGGAACTACAGGAGGTCGTCTTTGGGCTGGAGAAATTTCGCTCTTACCTTCTGGGCTCTCACGTTAATGTTTTCACTGATCATGCAACCATTCGCCATCATATGCACAAGAAGGATGCCAAGCCTAGACTGATTCATTGGATCCTTCCACTCCAGGAATTTGACACTGAGATTCGCGATAAGGTCAGAGCCCAGAGTGTTGTAGCTGATCACCTTTCCAGACTAGTCCCTGACCATATTATACTTACTCTGCTGATCAATGAAATTTTTCATGATGAGAACCTATTGGCAATTAATGTGGCAAGTGGATCGTGGTATGCCGACATTGCTAATTATCGTGCTTCTGGATCCCTTCCACGTGGCTGGCCTAAAAACTAGCGAGAGCATCTTATGGCAGAAGCAAAGTATTATTTCTGGGATAATCCACTTCTTTTCGGATAGGTGCTGATCAAATCATCCATTACCTTATTCCTGACAGCGAGTTCCCCAGTGTGCTATCCTTCTGCCACGATCAGGCCTGCGGAGGCCATTTCTCTGGGAGGAAAATTTTAGCCAAGGTGTTGTAGTGTGGTTTCTTTTGGCCTTCCCTTCACCAGGATGCACACAATTATGCCAAGCATTACACTAGGTGCCAGTCATTAGGGTCAATGTCACGTCGTTACATGATGCCCTTGCAACCCATCCTAGCTGCGGAAATCTTCGACATTTGGGGAGTTGATTTCATGGGTCCCTTTCCTCCTTCCAACAGCTTTGAATTCATCCTCGTAGCCGTTGACTATGTTTCAAAATGGATCGAGGCTATTCCCGCACGCCGTGCTGACCATGTTATATCCACCCGATTTGTCAAAGACCACATCTTTGCGCGCTTTGGGATCCCTCGAGCCATTATCTCAGTTGGAGGAAGCCACTTTACCCATGCTTCTTTTCGGGCACTTCTGAGGAAATACGGAGTCCACCATCGTATAGCATCCCCATATCACCCTCAGATGAACGGCCAGGCAGAGGTGTCGAATCGGCAAATCAAGCAAATTCTCCAGAAAACGGTTCGGCCCGACCGTAAGGATTTGTCCGACAAGCTGATTGATGCACTTTGGGCATATCGGATAGCCTTCAAGGCTCCCCTTGGTATGTCTCCATATAGAATTGTTTACCGGAAGCCTTGTCATTTGCTCGTGGAGTTGGAGCATCACGTGTATTGGGCAGTTCGCCAATGTAACCTTGACCAAGACCTGTGTGGTCGAGAAAGGAAACTCCAACTCTAGGAACTGGAAGAGCTCCGTCGTGAAGCCTATGATTCTACTTTAACTTTCAAACAACGCACTACGGCTTTTCATGGCAGCCATATTCGGCAAAAAGAATTTGAGCCAACTCAGCAAGTTTGGCTCTACAATGCCTGACTCAAATTCTTTCCTAGGAAATTGAAGTCCAAATGGACTGGTCCTTTCATGGTCTCACGACCATTCTCCAACGGGGCCATCGAAATCGAAGATCCCAAATCTCGTCATAAATTTACGGTCAACGGGTAGCGTTTGAAACCCTATCTAACTCAGGAACCTACCCCCGTTGGTGAAACCATTGCACTTCTGGAGGGTAACTAATTCTTTGCATCATTCTGAGTCTAGCTGGGGACATTAAATTCAGCGCTCGTTGGGAGGCACCCCAACAACACTCACCGTCCACCATCACTTTTCACTTCACTGTCATGATCACTTCACTTTTCACTTCACCACCCACCATCCACCCACCCTACCACCCTGCTGTATACCCTACACTTCAGCTCTCGTTACTCGATCTTTCATCCTTTCTCTACCCTTCCCTGCATGCATATGAGGACATAGCATCGTTTGGCATGGGGGGGCGGATAGGCATCCTTAGGATCTGGGTATTTTAGGGTATCATGCAGTTTCTATATATACATATATATATAAATGAGAATGTTATTTGGTAATGATCTAAAGGCTGAAACAAAAATACAATAAGTGTTTATGGATATTCAACCTCTATTTTGAAGACTTTCCAGGCCAAAGAAGCTTGATTCGCTCAGGCTTGGGCTTACTTCACTTGAGCATTGACAAAATAGATCGGAATCTCTCCTAACCAAGGACGTATTCTTTTACCTAAGACACCAGTACAGGATCCGTTGGTTTGCATTTACTTGAGAGCTTAAGTAAACTTGGTTCACACCACAGATATCAGGAAAGACCAGGTGAACATAAGATCCAACCCTAGTGTTCGTTAGGGAGGGTGGAGTCCTTACTTGTGCGTGCAGGTAGACTTTTTATCCCAGCCTTTAGTCTTGTGTTTAGGAGCCACTCTTTCCACCAAGAAAAAGCTCTCCCACCAAAAAGAAAAGTTGCTCCTCCAAATAATGTTGTAAGAGATATACTAACAAGTGTTTCAAAAAAAAAAAAAATACAGAGATGCAAATAAGTCAATATATCTCACAAATGTTTGCAAAGTCTCTACCCTAAAAAAAAGTTCTTCAGGGCAAGTAGAAAATATCCAGTGAGCCACAAATGTCAGAAAATGGGAGTTAGGTTTTCCGTCATCTTTTTAAGGGTCAATCCAAAGACATGAGCTGAAACTGGGACCAACCTGTACTTAAAAATTCATGAAACCCTAGGCTTGAGTCTTAATGTTCCTCTGGTCAGTCTTGATCCTTCACTAAGCACAGGCCATAATCTCTTGAGCTCTCGAGTATAGCAAAAACCTCCTGGGTCTAAGAAATCGTACTTAAGGTTTAAATATCAGGAGTCATGGTTAGTTGAGAGATGATCTATGTCATGTGAGACTTAAAGTACTGGTAGTCTTCTCTGCAATTGCTTCTCAGAATATCAAACAATAAGCACACCTTTGACTCCTCAGAAGAAAATCTTCAGCTTAAGATCATTTCTAAATACTATTTTGCTGGGGACTTGCAAAAGATAGGCATGGGGGGTATGATTGCACCGCAAAAATACACCTGCAATTGTGCAGTCTTGTGCTATTTCCTAGCATTACCTATGAATATTAGGTCTCCGTAGTCGCATTGTAAAAATAAACGCATGCAAGCATTTAATTGAGAGGGGAGGAGAGTGAATAAAATGGCCTCGCAATTCACATTTTCTTCAAGTGCTGCTTCGCAATATTTCCATCTCCATTTTTATTTCTTTTTTATTTTGAAATCTTTCTTCCAGCAGCCACTATGCATGGCCTCACCATCCTCCTCGCGCCATGCTCTACAGCAGGCCCTTCCCTGCGATAGCCTCTCCCAGCCATGAGCCGTGCATGAGCCATGCACAGCTAGGGCATGGCTGTGCATGGCTTTCCTCCTCTATAAAAAGAGGGTGGCTTCTTCTTCATGGGCAGCCTGGTCCTCCAGAAGAAAAACCCATCCACTTCTCCTTCAAGGCCACCATCCTCTCCTCCCTCTCCCTCCATACGTAGGACCTCCTCCTCTGAGGAGACACCCTGAGGATAGGAGCACCTCACGGTAGTGCACAACCACCACCGTGAGTCCACCATCCCATAGCTCAACTGAGAGCCGGTGGGCGTGGTGGTATTCCCTGTTTTGTCATTCCAGTACCTCCGCCATTGTTGCAGGCTTCATGTACTGAAGCTCCGCTGTAGCAGCACGCAGTAGCAGCCGCCCAACCCCTTCCACATGAGCCTGCAGGCGCCCTCGCCTCCAGCTTCTTCGCGCAAGGGCACTGTCGTGCTCTCTCTTCCTCCCACAACCGGCCTTTGTACACCCCTGTAGCGGCCGGCCAAGCCTCACCGCACACCCCAGCCAACACCGGCAAGCCACCGTGCAAGCTGCAGGTCGTGCTCGCCCTCCACCGTGCACGCTAGCAGCCCTCTCCGTCCGCTCTGTCGCGACATTCCGCCTGCAAGCCACCGGTCGGCGCAACCCTTCCACGCACGCTAGCCCACGCACACCAGCCGCAAGTTGCCCGCACTCACAGCACCTGCAGCAGGCGGTTGCGCAGCTCGCCCGGCCACTGTAGTCACTGTTCATGCGTTTCTGCGGAACACTGTGGCTACAGTAGGGTGACCGGTGAGTTTCTCACTTAACCAGTCACCCGGCGTGCTGCTTCCAGCCACTGCCTGCGTGAACGTCTCGTCCCGCTTTCTGCCAGCGCCCGCTCGCGCGTCTGCCAGCACGCACACCCGCCTGCATCACCTGCTCTCTTCGCCCACGTGCGCCTGCCGTCGCCCGCTCTAGCCCTTCCGCACAGCACTTTGCGCTGTGGTCCTCTACACATCCATTGCCCTCCAGCACGCTCCTCTATGCACACATACGCGCCTGCGCACGTGTGAAGCCATCAAACGTTGCCCTAAAGCCACAGATGCCCTAAAACCTTCGGCCTTCACTCTAGTAGTGCCATCTCTCTCTCTCTCTCTCGCTCTCTCTCTCACAGTACACTCTCCCTCTCTCTCTGCAAATACACATACGCACACACACTCACACTTTCATACACTCCTGCGGACACCTATACATTATTATATATTTATATATATATACTTATATCTGTACATATAATAGTATCTATATACTTAAGTATTAGTATACATACATATATATATATAAATATATATATAGACATATATATACACATATACTTATATATATATATATATATACAAATATACATACATATATATACATATATATATCTATAACTATATATACATACATACATATATATATACTTATCAACATATATCTATATATACATATATGACTATATACACACACACATATATATATATACATCTATATAGTACCATATACATACATAGACATATAAATATACACATATATATATATATATAGATCTATACATATATCTATCTATACATATACTTATATATATATATTTACATACCTACGTATATATACACATACATATATACATATATAACTACAAATATATACCTATATGTATATAACCATATATATATAGATATATTTACATATATACTTATATATATATTTTCACATTATTTACCATACGTGGTATCTCAGGAATATCTGCACCAGTTGCTGATATTCCCCGATACACGCATACAAAAAGCGTTTTCGCATTCATCTTCCACCAATCCACCTTACACGCGGCACTTCATCCTGTTGGTTGCGTCTTTCTAGATGACAACTGACTCGACACCGTGCTACACTCCATCTCCGCCTCCACCCCCACCCCTTTATACATATATAATATATACCTATATACATATACTATATTTACTTTATTTTTGCTTCTCCTTCAAGCCAATAAAAAGATAAAAAAATATATAAAACAGAAAAGATAATCCTTGACTTGTAGGTACTCCATCTTGCGAATAGGAAGACCCGTTTTGGAACCCAGATTTGGCTCAAAGCCGAGAACTTAATTTTGAGGTTGTGCCTCAAGGACCAAGATTATTAGAAAAAAAATCTAAATAGAAAAACACCAAAAACATAATAAACGAACGGAAGAGTTTCGTTGTAGGAAAGGCGTAGAAACTTGTCTTGTAACCCCACTTCCCTGAGTTCAACCCTGGGCCTAAAAGTGACCAAGATAAAATCAAGTAGGCCAGGTTAAAAATTTTGTAAAGAGATGGTTAGGTCCAATTTAGGTTAACCACTATACACACTTCAATGATAAAATCACCATATTAACAACCTAACCTGGTCCGACACTAGCTGCCCTCACCATCTTCCTTTGCATTGTGCAACACCCGCACGAGCATCTCTAGCCCTGTCGTCCCTGCCGTCTCCCTCTACTAGACACCTTTTCGAAGATAGCAGGTACTACCGGTCGCCATCTCTTCCCCTTCATCCACTTAATTAGGTTAGACTTACTCCTCTCTATCCTCTCTTGAACTCCCCTCAATATATTTCGTAAATTACCCCTCGACTGCCACTGTCCACCGCCATCTTCCCCATCTCCAACCAACCTCTGGCGAGATGCACCCATCACTCCACACCTCCACACGTCTCGCCACCAACCTCTTCACCTCCCCCATCGACCACTGAACATCTTCCACCCATCCATCAACCGCCTACACCTCCCTAAACACCCCCCAACCTAACCCATTAGCATGGCCACAGGGTGACCTAGGCATGCACACCTAGGCCACTCCACAGCTTGCCACCTACCGTCCCACCTTCGTTGTGAGACGGCGAAGCTTCCCATGTGTTTTAATGAGGCCACCAGGTCGTATTCGTGTGTGAAAGATCTGAGCACCCACCACAATTAGCGACGGCTCGAAGGAGCTCACAAGCTTGCTCCATGCTGAAGCACTCCAAGGTCCGTGGTCCAGAAGGCACGAGTTGGTCTCGCGCATTCATCTGTCCAGGCAATTAGCTTTGCGAGGTGCCCAGCTGCAGCAATTGGAAGAAGAACCTCACTTGCGGGCACAAGCAAAGTGGGTGGGACTTTTAGTCCCACCTCGGAAAAGCAGGAGTGAGGTGCGTTGCTTATACTGATTTTGTGTTTGGCTCTGTTGATTTTGAGGTCCCTCACCCTCACTTACCACGCCTCGTCCGTGAGACTCCCCTGTGGACCTAGCACCCAGATCAGACTAACCTATCCGTGAACTCGAGCACCACACCCACACCGGTGCACCTAGACCAGGGTACGCGACCGACCTGATTACCCGACTTTGGGAGAGCGTCCCGAAGAGAGATATACAGAGAGAGAGAGATGAGGGGGAGGGCAGGGGTCGATTTTGCTCTTCGGTGGTGTGTGCAAGGAAGAAGGAAGAGGAAGGCGTACCTGAAAAGCTAAGGCAATGTAAAGGAAGAACTTAGTCGCAGAGGAAGAAGAAGGAGAAAGGCACTGTGCAAGAGAAGAAGGAAGAAAGGAAAGAAACCAAAGGGAAGAAAGCTAGAGGAGGCTGAAGGAAACAAAGGCAAGGTGAAGCTGAACTTAGTCGCAAACAGACAGCAGAAAATAGAAGACTGAAGAAGGAAGGGTAGAAGACAGAGGAAAATAAGAAGGAAGAACAAAGGGAAGGCTAGAAAGGAGCTACACAGAAGAGACAAGGAAGAAGAAGCAGATGGCCAAAGCCAAAGAAGAATAGTAGAAAAAGAAAATTAGAGAAAGAAAGAAAGAATGAATGAAGAAGAGAAAGCAGAAAGGAGAAGGAAATAAGGTAAACGCTTAAAGAGAATATCTTTTTAAGACGTATGATTCCATGATCTGACGTCCAATTTCTCTATTTTTGCCACAATTGACTCTTAAATTCTTGCATTTTATATTGTGGATTAAGTTTTGAGTAATTCTAAGTGTTAAATTACGTTATTGAGATTACTGAAAAAATTCCATTTGCTCCCTATGTTCGACCTCTGATAGCGAGGTTTTCGAGTAATAATTTTTTATTTGTTGTCAATGCTTGGTCACTTTGTTGTGATCTTGCAAGGTATTTCACGAGAAGATCCCTCCCGCAAGTCAACTACTCCAGGGTAGGTAATCTCTTTTCTTCCTTAAACCATCCCCTAATCCTTGAAAGACAAAAGGAAGCAATTAATTTAGGAATTAATTGCCTTCTTTCTATAGTAATCACCATCTTTAAGGCAAATGTTTCTTCATTTTGCGAAAAGTTTTCAAAACATATTGAAGTTGGATCGATTTTCTTTTAGATCCTATCCCACATATTCCTGTGCATAATAGAAATCACGCTTAATCTCTGCGGACAACACACTTCTTGTTTTCGAGTCCAAAGATAATATTTGTGAAAAAGAGCATTGGAAATAGAACCAAATTAGGGTTTCTACAGTAGGGTTTTGGAGTGCTAATTCACACATGCCTGTGTAAAAGGAAATAAATCGTTTCGCATCAATGTGAGACCCAAGCCTTTGATTGAAGAGATCTAAACAAGATGAACCCTAAAAATTGAGCTCTAATTGCAATTAAATCTTAACATCTTGGACCTAATAAACTGGGAGTCAAATCAGGGTGGTCACTAGGTAGCAAGCCTAGAGTCATTCTGCCATCTTTAGGACAAGTTAGGTGAAGTTGACCCCTTGTGTCAACCAACCTCTAAATTAGGTCGCAACATCAAAACATCTAAAGTTCAAGTGAGAACCCTAAAGCACCTTTGAAATAAAAGCAGTAGACTTAAGAGGTCAAGGTCCCCATTCTGGTCTACCTGAAATCTCAGTGACAAGAGAGGTCGGGTGGGGGAAACCCTGTAACTCGAGGAGAAACTCTACCGTGTAGGAGTCTTTGTGGGACTCTCCCTCTCTAGCTACCCAGGTAATTCTCAGCTGGACGACCTTCTGATCCAGGGGTATCATCCACCCCGAACCCCACAGTCATCCAAACATTTTTGGGTGCCTTGATTGGGTCGAAAACATCTCCAGTTCCTCGTCTTTTCTCTTTAGAGCACACACATACATTATTAGTGGGACTCTTTATTCATATTTAATTGCTTCATAACTTGATTCTACATCTTGATTCAAACTCTGATTCTACATCTTGGTTCCACCACCTGATCCAAATATGCAGCCAAACCACTTAGGACTACCATTCAAGAGACTTGAATATCGGAGATCCATGAGGGATAGGATGATTTAGGATGCCCTGAAATTCTATGAAAAAGAAGACATAACCTCAACACCAGTAGAAAACATTCAAGTTGATGTCCCAACAACCACAACCTTCATCATAACCTGTGCCCAAGTACTATTGGCAAAAGCCACAAAGGATCAACCCGAGAGTTGCTCATCTCAAGATACATTGAGATTTAAAAACTGAACAATCTTGAATACCTTCAATGCATGACAAATCCTCTACTTTGGGAGCAACACCAAGATGATCTTGAAAAATGGGAAGAGATAATGAGATTATTAAAATAAATTATCGACCAGAAATACCTGTATATGCTACAAACAAGGATGAACTATCTTGGGACAACATCGAGGATCAATATGATCTCGGGTTTGAGGCACAAAATGGTTGTGGATTCCCGACCTAGATGGAGTACAATGTGCCTGATATTGAAGAAGGTTGGGAAGCTGCAATTGCAAGAGAACACAATGATGAGCCCACTCTAGACCATGAATCACCAGGCTTATAATCCCAAAACTCCTGTAATAATGAGAGTTGAACTGAACCTCTCAAGGATGTAAATTCCACCCCTTATTCTGATAAGGTGACCCTCGAAGGTTATTCAGACCTTGATTCTAGTGATTCAACCCACATCCTAAGCCCAGAATCTAGATCTAAAACCTATTGGGAAGATTTCAAGGCCCCATATGAGGAAGATCAATTTTTCAATGAAGAATATGATTTTGGGCCTCTATTTGATTAATATCCCTAGCCAACATCAACAGAGGAACCAATCGATTTTTCGAAAGTCATGCCAATTTACGATACAGAAATTAAGTTGGACGATTAGGGTTTTAATCGGGTCTATCTTGCCTGCTTGGATCTTAACCCTCTACCAGATAAGGACACCTTTCTAAGCTCAGAATTGACATCTAGGTTAGACACCAGTTAGGCTACTGAATCTACAACATATGATTTATTCTATGGTGGAACTCATGATCTTGAATCTCATTCAGATTTTGATTTTCGCAAACTCTCCGACGATGTTGAATCTGGCCAAAATATGGGAGAAAATCTTCTTCCTGATTATGACAAGCCAATCTACGACCTCAGCTCACATGACTCATTCTATAACTTCAATTTTGAAAGTTACTATGAGGAGTCTCTACATGAGACCACTTGTCATTCCTTTCTAAAAGAGCCCTCATACACGATTCTCATTGAAGCCACCTCTTCCACACATACAGAACCAATCAAAACCAGTTCTGTACTCCGACCCGCAACCGGACTCAATTTCTATTCTGATTCACCTCTCACTGAGCCATTTGCAGATGATTCAACTCCACATCTATACTAGGCATCGGGTATCAATCAGACTGAAAAACATGATCCATCAATCTCTGATCACCCTTCTAGGGTTTCCACACCATGCACTGATTATTTTTCGGAACCCTACCTTGACTAGGCTGATTCGACTCAGCCTAAACCTGAGTTTTCACTTCCATAGCCATCCGAGCCACATTGCATATGGTGGGTTTCGCATCTGTTGATCTACTTCTATCAACCCACCAAACTGATTGGGTTTGGGCTGCAACATTAGCCTGTTGATCTTAACAAGCACCTGGTCGGACCAACCAAGCTCTTAATCAAGGTGCTTGTTTTAGAAAATTCCGATGATTTAACCACTCCCTCTCCAACCAACGTTCCGCTCGGCTGAAGGTGTTGAATTTAGTGCTTAATGGGAGGCAACCCATCATTCCAAAAATAGAGACTCGTCTGATTATCTGGTTGTACTCCACGTCCATTTCACCTTGAGTTCAGCCTTAGACAATTGAGCCCACTTCTGGTACACGTACGAGAGGTTGAAATCATCTACATCAGTCATTTTCGACCCATCCACCAACCTGATGTATCCTGTTCTAAGTCCCTGACCTCAACACTTTGACACCCTCTGTTTACAATGAGGACATTACAAAACTTAGGCATAGGGTGGTGATAAAGTGCATACATACAGAACCAAGAAAAAGTCAGAAGGATTCTCACAAAAAAATTTGAAAAATTATGAAAAAAGAACAAAAAATGGAGGGAGTAAATTTTGTGAGCCACATAATTATAAGGAGGAGAAAAAGAGCAAAAATGACACAAAGGAGAACAAAATGAAAAAGAAAGAGATAGTCATTAGTAAGAGATTAAAGAATTAACCAAAGTTCTAGACCACATCAAGAAAAGAGAAAAATGAAGGAAAAGTGCTAAGGAGACACAAAAAGAGATTAGCAGGAACGCTAATCTTAGGCCTTCTGGGCTAGACTCTTAGGCTTAAAAATTCACGTACCCACTAAGATCTGGATAATCCTCAAGAGGTTAGGGAAAATGTGAAGCCTAAGTATTAGGTCTAAGGCTTAGGAAGTATTCGGCCTTGTTAAATAACCTTCGATTTGTGGGATTCGATAACCTAAGCACCTCAATCCACACACTGTCTGGTTCAATGCGCATAACTATCAAAATCTTGCAAAAGTGTCTTAATGCTCAGAAAAAAAAGTTGCCTAGATTAGGAGTGACCGATCAATACAAGTTGATTTGGACGAGTTCCCGATGCGGAGAGGTAGGAAATTTCCCTCGAAGATGCGCAACAACATATCGTCTCCTCAGTGTTTGTCTCCTAGGATATTTAAATATCCTTCTAGGGGCATGTAAGCACTCTGCTGGTTCAGATGCCATGGGCAGCATTATCACGAAATGTCAATTGCCAGGGTCTGGATTCAGCCACGGAACACCATGGGCGGGATTATCTCGAAAGCCACGGTTCTTGGGGTTACCATGGGCGGTGCTATCATAAAGCATCAATTGCCAGGGACCTTTGAGGATTGATGATGGGGACAAGGAATCTAATACAGACTATGATGAGAAGGCAATCCGAAGCTAGAAATAAAAGGAAAAGAGAGAGAAAACTCTCCAAACAAATAAATCTTCTATCTCACTCTTACGTAAACACACTGCAAACTGAACCTAGGCTAAGAATGTCCCAAGCACGCGTGCTTTAACTGTGGAGTCCAACAAACCCTAGGATTGTTTTTGCAAGCCTTGCAAACCTTCATGGAGGACTAAGGCTAAAGCGGATCTGGTCCAGATTTTGGTTGGTACTTGAGTACCTCTAGGCCTATTGTCGGCATTCTGACCTAATCACAAGAAGAAGAAAAGCACTTATCATAACTAGTAACAGACACTAAGTGTCTAGAACAGAAGTTAAAACCTTGAAATTTTGCTAAAGGACTAGCAGAAGCTAGGCATGGGGGTATGATGAGAGCCTCATCATCAGCCCTAACTAGATCATTTTGACCTAGGAAAGAGAATAAGAGCACCTACATAACCTGGAGAAGGACCTAATTCAAGGAATAAGTGTTTTGAGAAAAAAACACGAAACAAAGGTTAAAGCTACAATTTTACCATTGCAGTACATACACAGGATTTCTCAGAGGCAAAACATAGGTCAAATGGTCTGAATAAGATAAAAACTAGGTTGGATCATTTAGAAATGGATTAATGTACAGTCAACAAATTAAATGACATTCTGTAACCCTAAAATAGATCAACTTAATTTAACAAGGTTCTGTCAGGATAGAAATCAACTAAACCCACTAAAATTCGTGAAAAAATGTCCCCTAGTGTTTAGACCCTTCAAACTGGCCTTTGGAACCTATTTTGACATAGATTGGGGTCCTAGCTTAATAATTGACGTAATTTGGTTTTTGGTCAAATTGTTGTGTCAAACATGGTCAAAACTAAAATCCAACTTCACCATTGGATTCCTTAGCTCTAAATTAGGTTTGTACCAAAATTTGGACCTAAGGGGAGGTCATCTTGACCTACTTTGTAGAATGGTACAACCAATTACATTTTGGCCCCAATCTTTTGAAAACCATTGCACAGACCCCCCTAACTTCCTCACCACTCTTACAAACAGGTTCGTCCACCATTAATGGGGAGAAATCCCACTCTGGGGAGGAATGGAAAGGGAGTACTCCCTGATTACTCAGAGATCTCCTCCCAGATTTGGAAGGGAGATTCTCTGAGGAATTCCCTTCCATCTAAGCTCCATCCTAATCTCTGATTTGCACCCAATCTCTCATGCGAACGCATGAGAGATTTTGGTCTCTAAATGATTCCTTCTCCGATGAGGACTCATGCTCTTGGAAGCTTGTCTTCCAAGCACAGGAACCCCTGCTAGCATCAATAAATGGATTCTCAACCGTGGTCGCATCTCTGAAGCTCAACTTGGCCGGAGATCCACCCCAATTTCATCGTCTTCTCCTCCGGTCAAGTAGTCTAGCGAGCTCCGGCAAGCCTCCCTCTCGTTTCTCGTCGCTCTACCATAATACTAGTGGCAGAGCCGCCCACACCAGCTTCCTTCTTATTGCGCAACACCCGTGCAAGCATCTCTAGCCCCGTCGTCGCTGCCGTCTCCCACCACTGGACACCTTCTTCTCCGGCGACTGCAGGTACTACCAGTCGCCATCTCTTCCCCTTCATCCACATAATTTGGTTAGACTTACTCCTCTCTATCCCCTCTTCAATTCCCCTTAATCTATTTCATAAATTACCCCTAGACTGCCACTGTCCACCGCCATCTTCCCCTTCTCCGGCCAACCTCCAGCAAGATGCACCCATCACTCCACACCTCCACACATCTCGCAACCAACCTCTTCACCTCCGCCATTGACCACTGAACATCTTCCACCAATCCATCGACCGCCTACACCTCCCTAAACACCCCTCGACCTAACCCATAAGCACGGCCACAGGGTGACCTAGGCACGCATGCCTAGGTCACTCGATGGCCTGTGAGACGGCGAAGCTTCCCATGTGTTTTAATGGGGCCACCAGGCTGTATTCGTGCGTGACAGATCTGAGCACCCGCCGTCATCAGCGATTGCTCGAAGGAGCACGTAAGCTTGCTCTAGGCTGAAACACTCCAAGGTCCCAGGTCCAGACAGTGCAGGTTGGTCTCGCGCATTCATCTGTCCAGGCAATTAGCTTTGCGAGGCACCCAGCTACAGCAATTGGAAGAAGAACCTCACCTGCGGGCACGAGCGAAGCGAGTGGGACTTTTAGTTCCACCTCAGAAAAGCAGGAGTGAGGTGCATTGCTTATATTGATTTTGTGTTTAGCTCTATTCGCCTTGAGACACACAGGGGTGAGGTCCCTCGCCCTCAATTACCATGCCTCATCTGTGACACTCCCTCGCAGACCTAGCACCTGGATCTGACTAACCTATTCGTGCACTCCTCTCGCACCACACCCACATCGGTGCACCTAGACCCAGGCACGCGACCAACCCGACTACCCGGCTCTAGGAGAGCGTACCGAAGAGAGATATACAGAGAGAGAGATGCAGAGGAGGGTAGGGCTCGGTTTTGCTCTTCGGTGGTGTGTGTACGGAAGAAGAAGGAAGAGGAAGGCATAGCTAAAAAGCTAAGGCAAGGTGAAGGAAGAACTTAGTCGCAGAGGAAGAAGAAGGAGAAAGGCACTGTGCAAGAGAAGAAGGAAGGAAGAAAGGAAAGAAGCCAAAGAGAAGAAAGCCAGAGGTGGCTGAAGGAAACAAAGGCAAGGTGAAGCTGACACTTAGCCGTAGACAGACAGCATAAAATAGAAGACTCAAGAAGGAAGGGTAGAAGACAGACGAAAATAAAAAGGAAAGAAGAAAGGAAAGGCTAGAAAGGAGCTATGCAGAAGAGACAAGGAAGAAGTAGATGGCCAAAGCCACAAAAGAATAGAAGAAAAAGAAAATCAGAGAAAGAGAGAAAGAAAGAAAGAAAGAAAGAAAGAAGAGAAAGCAGAAAGGAGAAGGAAATAAGATAAAAGCTTGAAGGCAATATCTTTTTAAGATGTCTGATTCCATGATCAGATGTCCAATTTCTCTATTTTTTCCACAATTGACTTAAATTCTTGCATTTTATATTCTGAATTAAGTTTTGAGTAATTCTAAGTGTTCAATTACATTATTGAGATTAGTGTATAAATTCCATTTGCTCCCTGTGTTCAACTTCGGATACTTAGGTTTTCGAGTAATAAATTTTTATTTGTTGTCAACGCTTGGTCACCAATACTACAAAGCAACTGAGTTACAAGCCCAACAAAGCATTGCAAACAGTGGAGCATAGAAAGGAAGGAGTTGGAGTAATCTTTGCATGCTCGGGAGCTACCAAGCTTAGATCAAGAAGCCATCATCTTCTTCACCATTTTATTTAGAGGATTTATGTTTTTATATTCTTGTATTTCAAGTAGACTAGAATCTTTCCTCTATGTGTTTTGTGTAGAACAAGTTCAATTCAATTGAAGTTGCCTTCTTTAAAATTCTTGTCGCATTTGTTTTTTTTTTAACTTGATCTAGCACTTTTTCACTCCCTCTCCCTAATTACTCTAGGCCCCCACATGCATAAGGTGAGCTTAGGAAGAGGTTTTTCTTGTCACTCTAGCAATAGTTTAGTGGATTAGGTTTAGATAGCCTTTTTCTTTGTCAACAACTTTGCGAATGCTCGTTATTTCAAAACCGTAGAAAGAATGATATAGTTGATAAGATCAAAAAGAAAGGTGATTTCTTTTTCCAAGCAAGAGAGTTGAATTTTGCAAACATATTGCCTCCTTGGATGACCCTACATACCCCACTATATAGGTTATAAATTTTAAAAGCGTTTGCGTTTTGGCTTGTTATAATGACTTAAAATCCCACTTCCGCAAATCACGCAAAATTTCGCATCACTTTTTGGCGCCGTTTCCAGGGAGGCATGGCTTTCCTTGTTTAATTCTCTTGCTTGAAGTGGATCTCATCCCCTTGTCTCTCTCTTCCCTTATGTGTGCAAGAATCAGTCGCAAAAAGAAAGTGGGAAATTTTGAGAAGCTTAAAGTATCTTTTCTTTCTGTGGAATTTCAGGTTGGTTCTCCCTTTCTTGTCACATTTATCCTTAAAAACTACCAAAAAAAATTAAACTTGGCTTTCAGGATCTCAAATATCTTAATTAACTGGAGTGGTGCAATTTGAAACTCATTGTTTGCTTGCTTGCACCACTAAACACCACTCCATTTCAAGTCCAGGTGTTGTATATTTTAGAACCAGACTTCTGTCTGGATTTGAAAAATCAATTACGAACACTACAAGGCTCTTAAAACCTTGTAATTTCACCTAGTGATTCCAAATCAAGTTGGAAGCAACTATTCCAAACTTCAGACCAATTGACTTTGTATTTAATTTTTAAAAATTTGTGGACTACAGAGAGGTCACACCCTTTATTCTTCTTATTTTGTTATTGTCCACGAATTTTTATATTTTTTTGACTTAGCCAATCATTTTGAAATTTAGCTCTCTGGAATCCTTGTGAAGTCATATACGTTACATAAATTCAAAAAAAAATTTTGGAGGCCGGTGGTGGTACAAAAAGTCCAAAATACCCACTGGTATCATTTCTGAACTTTGACACAAGCACAGAGAAAAATTCAAAACAAATATCAAACAAATTACTAAAATATTAAAAAATCTTTTCTGGAATCCTTATTTGTTTTTCTTGAACGTAGTGGTGTTGTTTGGCTTGGTTGGACCACTACTTAATACAGAAAGCCTAAAAATAATTTGTTGGTAGTAATTTTTTGTCTTATGGTCAATTGGGTTAGGGTTTCTTCCTTTCATTTAGGGACTCTCATTAAAGGAAAATAACCATCACCAATGCAACTTATTTTTCCTCTGATTGTGGAGTTTCAAACTTGTTTGAAAATTTAAAAATAGAAATCCTAAAACACATTGAATTAAATCAAATCTTAAAAGACACAAATACAAGAAATTGTGTGACAACTTACTTTTTAATTGGAACTACTTTCCAATTCTTGCACAGACACAAAAAAATTTAAATAACAGGGCAATAACCCAAATTAATGCCCTCCACATTCCGTGTGCACTATAGTGTCCTAGACATAACTAAAATCTGTAGCAACTTAACCCCTAAGGTTTCATCAACTTAGGCATGCTATATAGGTCTTAAGTTTTCTCTATTTAATACCAATTCTGCCATCTACATCTGGTGTTCAGGTTGAGGGGCCGTGTCAAACAACCAAGAGGAGGTTTGTAGAAGCACCTGCGGATTTTCCTGGGAAACGCTTGGGCCAAAACCTCCCCTTAAGCAACTTGCCTAGATTTGTTGACAGAACGGGTATTTACTATTGATTACTTATTTCCTAGGTAGACGAAGTCTTAGGTTAAATTCTAGGGAGTCACAATTTAGTTAGGTCTAGAATTTGATTGCTTGTGTGCACACTTCTCTCCTCTTCATCTCTTCTCCTCCCCTACCATTTCTTCCATTTTATGCACAGGCGACGATCTCAAAATCCGCACTTGGAAGGACCATTTGATTTCACCCCCTGCGCAAGAAGACCACTTTTTCTGTCTTCTTCATCTAAAAATATGGAAAATAAAAAAAATTGGTCCATTAACCCTTCTACATCCACCTCTAATCCCACCTCTAAACCCACTAATAACCCTAATTTTGACCCTTCTACCCACAACCCCCCCACCTTTGACTTCCCACATTTGGTGCTCCATAATATTGATTTTCCTCAATCACATCAACAAGACCCCCTACCTGTTCTCTTAACAATGATGGCTGAGAAGATTGGTAAATTAAATTCCAATCAACAAACATTAATTAGGAACATCAAAAACCTTGCCAAGTAAAGGCCAAACCCACCACCTTGTCAGCAGCCTGTTATTCCTCTAAAAGATTTTTATGATCTGTCTTATTATGAGGAACAACCAAGGGTTGTCATACCAGAGTGGGACTTTGAGATCAAGCCAGCAGTCCTGAACCTGATCAAGCACTTCCATGGCCTTCCTAGGGAAGACCCTTTCAGCCACCTGGAAGAGCTGACTCTTCTTGCACAAATAACCATTTTCCAAAATGTGCAAGAAGACTTATGGCTGATGCGGCTATTTCCATTATCTCTTAAAGATAAGGTCGCTGATAGATGACTTTTCGCTAAGCGTTATAGTATTTAAGTGCTGGAAAAATTGACTAATAAAAAACAATGAAAATAATCACTCGCAGAAGAGCGGGTCGTGTCCACAAGGAGGCAATGATGCAATCAATACTTAATTATTTCTGTTATTTCGGATAATGCGAAATCCCTTTTCAAAACAGACTTAAAATGTGAAGGAAAGTAGATTTTCAATAACATAAAAAGTTAAGGGTATAAGTGTAATCTTCCCTAACAGAAATCATCAATAAATTTAGGATAAATTCATGCAGTTTTCACGTGATGTGTACTAAAGACCATTAATACTTAAGTTAAGCTTAAAATCAATCTTTAAGCTAGTTAATATCAATACCATGCAATTATAAAGAACTATGAGTGCTTGAATGCAATTCTTCCATAATATAATAATAATAAAAAAAATCAAATTGGTGGCAATGGCATTGAATGTAATTTTTAATTAAGATGAACACAGAGCTTTCTTCCTCTCTCCTCGCGAAAGAAAGAGAGAACTGCGAGGGTCGATGCAAGGCTCAAGAGGACGGCGAGGTTGAGAGCTTTCCGATGGTGGTAGCAGCGGCGACGGAGGTGGCCGGAGGCGGTCAGCGGCGGTGGCCGAAGCTCCGGCCTATGGAGCAAGAGGGCGTAGCTGCTGCTGCGGCTGTTTGAGCGTGCCCGCGGGCGCGCTGATGTGCGGGTAGGCGCTTGCAGGCTGCGGTCTGCAGGTGGGTGGAGGCATGCAGGCTGAGAAGACATGCGGCCAGAGAGGGTGCGGCATCTGCTGTGCGGTGCATGAGCGCCTTCTGCAGGGAGGAGCGGTGCGGCGTGGATGCGTGCAGGGTGGAGTGTGCCTGCAGCAGGGCTGGAGATGGCGCGCAGTTGAGAGCGCCTGCAAATGGTGGTGGGGCACGGTGGTGCACGCGCTGGAAGATGGCGAGCGGGCAAGCGCTTGCGGAGGGAAGCTGCAGGGGCGCATGTGCGCGCAGGGCTGGAGAACTGCCTGCAGCAGGAGGCACTGATGATGGCATGCGGTTGCCAGCAGTGGCCGAGGGAGAGGCGCACAGGCTTGGTGGATGCAGCAAGGAGGCGCAGCAAGGGAGAGGCACGCTGGCTTCGTGGATGCGCCTGCTGTGTTTGGAGATGGCGTGCGGGCAGGTGCTTGCGCTGCAGGGTGAGCTAGAGCGGTGGCTGGAAGGTAGATGCACGGTAGGGCAGGTGCGGTGGAACCAAGGTCGGCTGGAGATGGCACCCGCCTACGGGCACGCAAGGTGGAGCGGTGTACGCCTGTGGACACAGTGCATGTGGTGGAGAAGGAGCGGTGGAGAAGATGGAGTTTTTCCCAGTAAGGGGGTGAAAATTTTTTTTTCCTTTGCTCCCCTCCTCTTCCTTTTTAAGTTGTCCCTTGCGCTTGAGTTCAGGGATTTTCCCAAATCCCCGGTCACAGTTGTTGAGAGAGGCGGCGGAAGAGAAGATTACCCCAATGTCCGGCGGGGGAGGGGGGAAAGAGTTGCGGCTGTTTGGGGAAATTTATCCCCCCACCCTTGCTCTTTGTGCATTTTATTACCTGCACATAAAAACACTAAAATCATTAAGTTATAGAATGTTATAACTTCAATCATGAGGTACAATTATTCTATAACTTAATTTCCATTATTAACACACCTAAACTATACGATTAAATATTCTTAGGCTTAATATTAGTCCATTTTAATGGACTCATCAGTCGCTTATTGGTTAACGACCATTGGCCGACCCATCAAAACTTAGCCTCAGCTCAAGAGCCCCTTCCTCAAGAAATTCTTTCACATAGGTTGTACTAATTCATTACAAAGATTCATTATGACCTTCCAACAGAAATCTGGCGAAAGTTTCCACGACTCTTGGGGGAGATTCCTAGATCTTTTAAGAAGTTGCCTGCACCACGAGATTCCTTTTTGGTAGCTCGTGTAGGCCTTCTAGAATGGTTTAGATGATCAACTTCGACACTTTGTCAACGCCTCATGTAGCGGAAACTTCTTGAATAAGGATGCTGAGAGTGCCTATGATCTTTTTGAAGAAATGAGTGAAAACTCATTTAATCAAGCTTCCATGAATACATTTGGTAGAACTCAAAACCCACAGTTTGGTGTTCATGAAGTAGGCACTTAATCTATCCCTATCACCCAAGACGATCTTCAAATGATCGCTCAAAAACATGACCAGATGCATATTAATCAAAAGAAAATTGAGGAAAGACTTGCCACATCAACCCAAGCTCCACACAATCCATAGCTAACCCAACCTAACCTTCCACGAAGAGAAAATTTGCACAATCTCACCACTACCCCTGCTGATTATTACCAATATTCGGAGACTGTCTATGATTCTTTGGGGAATTATAACTATCCAAATCTTAACTCCACTCAAAATATTTCTACCATCCAGGAGCCCTTTAAAAATTCTTCCAATTGGAAAAATTACCAGAATAATGAGGTTCCTTCTCAACCAAATCATTTTAATGGGTATGGGTCGAATCCAACCTTTTATCCTCGGCCATCCCAACAAGACATCAATGCCCAAATGATGAGAACCCTACAGGACATGCAGACAAAAATGACAGAAGTAACCCGCACCATCACAAATCTGAACAATCAGATTGGGGTTACTCCCACTCAAAGACCTGTAGGACATCTTCCGTCCCAACCCATGCCCAACCCTAATCACCAAAGGAGCCAATATCCAGGTAGAAATCCATACTACACGAATCAGCCTCCTGCTAATCCACCACCTCAATAGCCTCCCAGGTTTCCACAACCATAGGCCCCTCCACCTCCTCGAAATAATAATCCGATTGCACATGCAGTTACGCTGAGGAGTGGGAGACCACCACTGATCCTGGGCCTTCACACAAACCTAGTGAAATCCCCACCACTATGCAAATTGACTCCTTACCTCCCCATCAGGAAGAAAAAGAAATGCAAAAATCTCAAGACACGATTCCTATCCCTTTTCCGCAAGCTCTCCACCCCACCACCAATAGAAAAAATAAATCTAAGCCCAGCACAGAAGAACTCGTGGATCTATTTGGGCAAGTCGAAGTGAATGTTCCTCTCCAAGATGCCATTAAATATATACCTGCCTACGCCAAATCTTTGATGGAGATCTATACTACTAAAAGGAAGGCCAAAAATCTTGGATGGGTACATCCTTCGGAGACAGTAAGCTCTGTCATACAGAGCAACCTACCTCCTGAGATGAAAGATCCAGCGGTGCGATTAATTTCGGTGATTATTGATGATACTACCTTTGATCACACCCTCCTAGATCTTGGTGCCACAGTTAATATCATTCCCACAATTTTATTTGAAGAGTTTTAGATCGGTGAATTAAAACCCATCGAGGTTACCCTGTAATTAGCTGACCGATCTACAATCAAACCTCGTAGGATTGTCGAGGATGTTTTGGTCAAGGTCCAGAATTGTGTCTTCCATGCATACTTTCTAGTCCTTGACATTAAGGTACCTGAATCATTACTGGACGGCCCAATAATCCTTGGATGACCTTTTTTTGCCACTGCAAAGGCAAATATCAATTGCCACACAGGCAAAATGGATATCACTTGTGCTGGCCAAACGATCACTTTAGATATTTTCAAATCCTCCAAGAGATTCCATGATGATAACTTTTTTAAGGACTCAGATATGAAAATTTCCAAAATGGTGGAGACAATGTTGATAGATGCCCTTACCGACCACAATCTTTTTGAGGACTCCGATTTAAAATCAGTGGTCAGCGAATTCTATGATATGGAAACTTGTCTTGACCGAAAAGCCCTTCCTGATGAATGCCTTGATTACCCTGGCCCTCCTACTCTTCCATCACCCCAACCTTCCACACTAACTTCACCAAATCCTCCCCATCCCTTCCCCGACCCCTTTCCCATGGACCAACCACCAGACCCGCCCGAGTTTGGCATCTTACATGATTTCAAACCATGGCCAGACTCGAGCTACACTTATCATTTTCCATCCAACCTTGATCCAAATATTGCTTCTAATCAATTCTCTATGGATCTAGATGAAGACATATTTTATGCTGGCATCCAAGTGTCCAATTATTTACATGATTTTCTATCTTCCCAGCATGCCTTCACGCCCGGCTGAATGACATAAAAGATAGCACTGGATGGGAGGTAACCCATCATTTTTCTGCTTCCTTTCTTTTTCCAGGTTTTGACCATCATAAACCCGACAGCTCTTCACTAAGGTAATCACTTTTTCCTCCTAATGCATGAAGGCAATGCATATCTTAAGCATGGGGGGGTGCTTTTAAAATTTGATCATCAATTTCAGATTTTCAAAACCTAAAAACATGCATTCTTCTTTAGTTATTTTATTCTCGTGCTTGCATACCAAAAAAAATAAAAATGCTCAAAATTTTTTGAGGAAAAATTTTGAAATCGTGACTAAGGTTAAAAAACTCACTTTTGGTACAATGAGATTTAATCTTTAACAAACTTGGGATGAGGATGCAGATCTGATCATTAGAATTTTAGGGTCTATTTTTAGACTAGATCAAATATCCTTCTCTAAAATTTCACTTGAACTCATGATAATTCAGGTGACTTGATCCTCTTTGTAATATGGAAAGTATCTGACTTAGTTTCTGATTCAAAAACTTGCATTTCTTGCGGAACTTTCTATGTCAAATTTCACACACAAGACAAACTTAAAAATAACTAAAAATTAGAAAAGCTCCCTTGTTTGGACTTAGTAAAAGTCTGAAGCAGATCATTGGTTTGAGTTCCCACTGTAGAGGAGGAAAATGCCTCCTTTGAGGATGCGATGTCAGCATGTTACCGCCTCGTCGCTACTCCATATCTATATTTCATATCTTTAGATGGATCATTAAAGCGCATTTTAGCATCTCAAGTGTCTTGGACGATGCTCTACCTATAGTGTTGGAGCAAGAGCTTGAGTTTGCTTGGAGCACCCTTTTACACCACATTGTGTTTTGGGGTTGTGAGCTCCTAGGTGGTGTCATGGACAGTGCTATCCTGAAGCATTGCCGCCAGAGCTTCCTTGAGGATTGGTAACGGGAATGATGATCCCGACACATCTATTGTAAGACTATGCTAAAAATAAGCATTCGGGAGAAAAAAAAAAGATTTAAACCAAAAACATGCCCTTATAAATGTTGGCTTTTCACAAGCACGGACACAAGGTTTTAAAGGATATTGCAAGTTGCGAATCAGATTCAAAAGCCAGAAAAATCCTAAAAATAGAAATTTCAAGTCATCTAAGCAAAAAGGGGGTTAATCTGTCAATTTTCTGGAGAATATATTGATCCCGTTTTGTCTAACTTTTTGATCCAAAAATAAATCCCGATGTTTATCCTTAAGAAATCCCATGCCTCCTATGTTTAGATCAACCAAGGTCCGTCAATGTTTTTCTCCTCAAAAGTAAAAAAATTAGATTACCCAAAAATTTCGTTTTCCAAAAAATTAAAGTTTGGCTAAGAGACTAGCAAAAGATAAGCATGAGTTTGTGAAAAACACCAGTTTATCACTATTCTTATGTATTAAAACAAAACTAGCTCTTAGGATTATGCTCTGCAAATGGGTTTTTGGGTTGCATTTAGGCATAAATTAGGTTAGAAGTGCATGGCATTTTTTATTATGTTTTTAACGTATTTTTGTGAGAGTTAGGGATAAACAGATGGCCAGATCCCTAGAACCCTAGCACTCTGGAAGGCAACTAGACAAGGAGAAGCACTCACCAGCTGGGACTCAGCTTGATTCAGCTAACCATAGCTGGGATTCAGCTCTCCTAAACAAGGGTTAGCCCATCCTAGCTCCATTCAGCTCATCTCAGGTGAATGGCAACTCAAGAGAGCTCATCTTCACTCACCCTAGCTCAGGTCAGCTCTGATCCAGCTCAACTTAGCTAAGTCTAGCTCATTTCAACTCCCATTAGTCCACAGGGAGCTCTAGCAAGCTTAGTTGAGTTGACTGGAGTTCACCCCAGCTCAGAACTAGCTACATCCAGCTCCACTAAACTCCAGCTGGCTGAAGATGAATTCATTCCAGCTCAGGAAGCTCAAGTGTAGATCTCGGGAGCTCAGCTTAGCTCAACTTAGTTGAGCTAAGCTACCTTAGCTTCCTCAACCAGCTCAGTCCTCCCTAGGTGCATTAGACCCACCTTACCTCAGCTAAATTTAGCAAAAGCCAGCTCACTTTAACATGGCCTAGTAGCTAGCAAGGAACTAGTAAGCTAAGCCAGTTAGAGTAGCTCCATGCTAACCTCTTCAATAGCTGCCAGCTCCAATACAGCTCCAGATGTCTTCTGCCCAGCTCCTCTCCACATGCCCTAGCTCCAATACCTCCTCCTCTACTCAGTACCAAGCTAATCTAGCTTAACTTTTCTTATCTTAGCCAGCAACTAGCTCCTTGGCCATCAACCACCTTCTACTCAACCCTAGCTAGCTCCACCAACTTAAGCCCTACCTAAGTTAATCTAAGCTAGCCACCCTACTACAAGTTGGCACCACCACCTAGCCACCTCTTCACCCCATCATCACCACCAAAATGCACCAATTATGGTGCCAAAACCTAACCCTAATTAGCCCGCTTTTTGGAACCAACATCCACCCCCATATCCACCATACACCTAACTCTACAACCACATCTAGTCATCCACTTAAACCCCCCTTCTAGAAGCCAAAAGTGGCCCCAACTCTAGGTGCCCTTTGGCCACCATAACCACCCCTTTAACACCCTTCAAGGTGGTGCCAAATAGCCCCCTCCGTTTGATCATGATAACCACCCATAACCACCCTATAAGTCCATCCTAGCCCTACATGTGTCCACGCCAACCCCTCCCCTCCTAAACAATATAAAAACCTATCACCTACCACCATTTTTACCATCCTCAATTAGTGTTTTATTCCACCTTAGACCCACCAAAATTCAAGGCCAAGGAAGATAAAGAAGAAAAGAAGATTAAGGGGGCATCCTACTCGCCCCCTTGGTGCCATCTTCCCCTTTTTCTTCTCCCTTGTGCCACACTAAGGAGGAGGAGCACTCCCCACTAGGAGGATTGCCAGGCAGGGAGGAGCAAGGGTGGTGCAGACCTACCCTTGGAGGCGGAAAGTTAAGGTGGAAGCTTCCACCTTGGAGGACACCATCTTGGAGGAGCATAGCAAGGAAGGAGTTGGAGGACTCTTTTCATGCTCGGGAGCTACCAAGCTTGGAGTAAGAAGCCATCATCTTCACCCTTTCTTTTAGGGGATTTGTGTTTTTATCTTCTTGCATTTCAGGTAGATTAGAAGCTTTCCTTTATGTGTTTTGTGTAGAACAAGTTCAATTCAATTCAAGTTGCCTTCTTTTAAATTCTTGTCGCATTTGTTTCTTTTTATCTTCATCTAGCACATTTTCGCTCGCTCTCCCTAATTAGTCTAGGCCCCCACGTGCCTAAAATGAGTTTAGGGAGAGGCCTTTCTTGTCACTCTAGCAATAGTTTAGTGGATTAGGTTCAGATCACCTTTTTCTTTGTCAACAACTTTGCGAATGCTCGTTATTTCAAAACCCTAAACGAAATGATATAGTTGAAAAGATCAAAAAGAAAAATGATTTTTGTTTCCAAGCAAGAGACCTGAATTTTGCAAACATGTTTGTCTCCTTGGAAGACCCTAGATAGCCCACTATCAAGGTTATAAATTTTAAAAGCATTTGCGATTTGGATTGCTACAATGACTTAAACACCCGCTTCTACAAATCACACCAAATTTTGCATCAGAACGCAAGTAACCCTAATTGATTTTATCCTTCTTTTTTTTTCCTTCTCAGAATGAGGGGCTTAAGAGAGAGAGTAATTAGAAGTTACCTGCCCATGATGTGTTTGTTGTGCGGTTGCCTTTCTTCAATGTTTCTTCTCCCTGAAGCAGCTACCGCAAAAGAGATATAGCAAGTTAGAATCTATATTAGAGATTGTAATTAAGAATTCTAAATTGCCCGTTGCTCCCTGGCAACGATGCCAAAATGTTTATTGAAAGCAAGATCGATGTTTTAAAAAGTTGCATTGAAGTATAGTCGAAATCGCTTTGAAAACAATTATAATTTTACTGCTTGAAAAGATTTATGAGGTCAAACAGAGGGAGCAAATTGGTATTTAGAAATCAAGATCACAATTTAGAATTAAAAGAGTATGACATAATATCAGTATGAGAGTAAAAAAATAAAAAAATATGGGAGTAAAATGGTAATTTAGATCACCAAATACTCCAACAATATCACCAAGGAACTCAATATATGAATATGCAATGTACGCTAGAATATGTCGTCTGATGAAGGAATCAGATGACTTAAAGTGTCTAATCCTTCCTTCTCTTTCTATGCCTTTGCTTCTTCTCTTTCTTCCTCTTCTACTTTGGCTTCCGCTCTTCTTCTTCTTTGATCCTTCTCTTTTTCTTTCTCTACCTTTGCCTTTTCCTTCTCCGAGGTCCTTCTCTTTCACTTCTTTCTTTCCTCTTCCTGACCTCTACTTCCTCCTCTAAATTGGCTAAGTGTTGGAACCAATCCTCTCAGAGCAAAAACCCCCCTAACCCCATGCAACTCTCCTCTCACTTTCTCGCTTTCTTTTTCTATCTCTCACTCTCAGAGCCGTAGTCAATCGGGTAATTAGACCTATCGCATAACCAGGTCCAGGATCACCGGCTTGTGTGGTGAGTAAGGAGTAAAGTTAGGAAGGTAGTCGAGTTGGCCAGGTCCGCGTGGGCAGTGCCACGAACGAGTCTGGTGATAGGGGAGGAGGACCTCACCCTCAGTGTCAAAAGCGAATAGTTGGTGGCACAAAATCAACTTATGCACATGAAAGTGCCTCTTTACTTCCAAGGTGGACTAAATGTCCCACTTGTCCTCCGTGCAATGCAGCAAAAGGTTGCCTAGCCAAATTGGTGAGGCTACAAAGGCACACGACTTCAACTGAGGGCCTAGAACCATGCGCGAGGTGATTCCACGCATCTAGGAAATGAAGCCTGGGCATAGCAAGTCTTGGGTGTAGCTTCAAGCTTGCTTGAAGCTTAGCAGCAATGGTGGAAAAGGCTTGGTACCTGAAATCAAGCAAATGGCCTTTCAGCCAAGTCAAATTGTTCCGGGATTATTGCTCGAGCATGATGGATGTGCTAGGAGTAGTGGCATGGCATGACAGTGCCTGTGAGTGCATGCCTAGGGTATACTGTGTGCTAGTGAGTGGGTGTGTTCAGGAAGGTGTTTGGGTGAGTGGCGCAGTGAGTGAAGTGAGGCAGAGGTTGTGGGCTTGTCGGTGAGGGTTGTGGTGGCCCGTGGAGGTAGGATGGCCTCGCCAGAGTTAGTGGTCGAAGATGAAGGAGACGAAGGTGGGACAGGCATCAGTGGCAGATTTTCGGAAAGAAAGAGAGGGGAAGTAGATAGAGGAGACAAGGAACTTAGCTAGGGCATTATGGGATGAAGGGGGTGAGCAAAGGCGTCAGATTTGGTGTGGCCGACATCGAAAACGAAGATGGCTCCGGTGAGGTGGGATCGGCGAGGATAAAGAGAGGTAGCACCTACTCATACAGGGAGACACGGACGAAGTCAGGGAGGATGGATCCGCCGTAGGTATGGCAGTCGGATGACGAGGAGGAGCAGGGAAGGTCGCCGGATGTCGAGGTGCCTATGGCCATGAGGATAAGAGAGGAATAGGGGTATTCGTGGCAGAAATCGAGTGTAAAGGAGTCGGAGCGATCTGCGCTTCTTTAAATAGGCCTTTAAAGGTCGGTTATGTCTTGGGAAGTGATGCGAAAATATGCGATTTGTTAATTAGGCAATTTAGTGTCGTTGTAATGCGTAAATCCGCTTTCGCTTTTAAATTTATATCCTAGATAGTGGAGTATCCAGGGTCATCCAAGGAGGCCAAATGTTTGCAAAATTCATTCTCTTGCTTACAAAATAGATCTCAACTTTCTTTTTGGTATTTTAAATATGTAATTTTTTTGTTTTGAAAGGATGAGGGCAAAATGCGAATTGTGGCCGAAAGTACTAACACCTATACTTACTTAACTAAAACTTAACAAATAGATATATCCTCTTCCTAAGCTCACTCTAGGCAAGTGGAGGCTTAGAGTAATTAGGAAGAAGAGGTGAAACAAGTGCTAGAACAAAAACAACAACTGCAATAGAAAGTAAAAAGAAGGCAATTTGATTAACAAGAATTTGTGTTCTTCTCCAAGTAGAGGAACGCTTCTACTAGAAATGAAAAAATCTAAAGCAATAAAAGAAACACAAATCCTCTTGCAAAATTTGGTGAAGAAGGGAGCCTTCTTGCTCCAAGCCTAGCTGCTCCTTGGCTTGAAAAGAGGGCCTCCTTCTTCTCCTTCCTTGAGAGCTCCTCCAAGGTGGATGCTACCACCTTCAATGCTCTCCTCCAAGGGGTGGGCGTGCATCACCCTAAAAAGCTCCTCCAAGGTGGCGTGGACCACCTTCAAGATCTCCTCCAAAGATCTTCCTTGCCTGGCTTCTCCTTTGGCTAGCGTGGCTCAAGAGAGAAGGGAAGAGGGGAAGGCACCAAAGGGATAGAATATCCCCTTAATCTTCCTCTTCTTCTTCTCTCTTGGGTGTGGGCTCTAGGTAGAATATGAGAGTGAATTTGCTAGCCAAGGGTGGTTTGAAAGGTGGTGGGTAGTGGTCTTTTAATGGGGTAGGATGAGGGGTTAAGGTGCCTCTTGAAATGGAGGGCTAAGCTGAAAGGATGGAGGTGGTTAGATGATCCTAGGGTTAAGGATGGTTGGTGCCACCTAAGGGGTGTAAGGGGGGTAGTTAGGGTTGGTCAAGAGGCAACTGAAAGTGGCACCAACCATGGAGAGGTTCCATGGGTTGGTGCTAGCTTTGAGGTTTCTGGAAGGTGGGATTATGTGGAGGGTGGAGATGGGTTTAAGGGGAGATGTGTGGTAGAGATGAAGGGGATTTTTTGAGGGAAAAGTGGAGCCAACAATGGGGTAGTTAGGGTGATTTTGGCACCACTTTTAGGTGTCTTTTGGAGGTGGTGGGTAGGCTAGATTGGCACCAAGTAGGGTTAGCTCAAGTGGAGCTTAGGTAGAGCTAGTTGGTGGAGTTGTTAGGTAGGGTTTTTTTTTGTGGTACAAGCCAAGAAAGCTGGAGCATAGCTAAGCTAAGCTAAGCTAAGCTAGCTTAGCTAATGGTCGAGTAGAGGAGGTGGTGTTGGAGCTAGGGTTTGGAGGGAGGAGCTGGTTCTGAAGAGTCCAGAGCTGAAGTCGAGTTGGCAGCTGCTGAAGAGGTCAACTTGGGGCTACTCCAGCAGGCTTAGCTTGCTAGTTCTTTGCTAGCTGCTAAGCCAAGCTAAAGTGAGCTAGCTTCTGTTGAATGGAGCTGAGGTGAGCTGGGTCTGGTGCTCTCGGGGTGGATTGAGCTGGTTGAGACAACTAAGGTAGCTTAGCTCAATTAGCTTGAGCTAAGCTGGGTCCCTGGGAGTTGGACTTGAGCTTCCTAAGCTGGGATGAGTTCTTCTTCAGCTGGTTGGAGTTGACTGGAGCTGGATGTAGCTGGATCTGTGCTGGGGTGAACTCCGATCAACTCAATTGAGTTAGCTAGAGCTCCCTATGGACTAGTGAGAGCTAAATTGAGCTTGACTCAACTAGGTTGAGATGGATCTAAGATAACTTGAACTAGGGTGAGCTAAGATGAACTCTCTTGAGTTTCCATTCAGTTGAGATTAGCTGAACGGAGCTGGGATGAGCTAACCCTAGTTCAAGTGAGCTAGGTTCTAGCTGTGGTGAGCTGGATCAAGCTAAGTTCCAACTAGTCTGAGCTCCTCCATCACCATTTGTCGTCTTAAGTGCTAGGGTTTTAGGGATATGTATATCTGTTCTTCCCTAACACTCACAAAAACACATTAAAGCAAAAAAAGAAAATGCAATGCATGCCTAACCTAGTTAATGCCTAAATGCAGCCTAAAAACTCGTTTGCAGAGTAAAATCCTAAGAGCAAGGTTTGTTTTAATGTATAAGAATGATGATAAACTGGCATTTGTTTGGAAGCAAACTTCCCAAGCTTGGAATGTCGCCAGAGATGGAAGTTGTTGAGAATCCCACATCTCTCATGCATTCTCATGAGACATGGGGAAGGAATTGGAGCTCATTAATGGGTTCATACTGACAGGAATTTCTCAGAGGATCTTCCTTTCAATTTTGGAAGAGATCCTCCAAGCAATCATGGAGAACTTCAAAGTTAAAGGTCGTCGGAGTAGGTTTCCTCTACGATAATGGTGGAGGGACCTACCTGTGAAGACGATGGGAAAGCTAGGGGGCTGTTGGCAAGGGATTATGAAAGTTAGGGGTATAAATGTAATTAGATTAGATCATTCTGCAAACTCATTTTGCGTCCAAGTTTTGGTACAAACCTAATTTGGACCAAAGGAATCCAATGGTGAAGTTAGATTTTGTGTTGACCACGTTTGACTGGGAAATTTATGAAAAAGTGTATTTTATGGTAAATATCTGTCTACGATCCCATTCTAGGTCAAGATGGGTTCTAATGGCCAAATTGAAGGTACTAAACCCTAGAGAATATTTTTCTATGATTTTTAGAGGGTTTAAGTGAATTTTATCCTGACCAGAACCCTGGTTAATCAAGCAGATCTATTTTTAGGGTTTTAAGAAGTCATTTAATTCACAGAACACATACAAACCCTTTGCTGTCAAATCCAACTCATTTGTTATCTTATTAAGACCATTTGACCTTTGTTTAGCCCTTAATAAAATCCGTGGTTTTACTGCATTGGTAAAATTGTAGTTTTAACCCTTATTTCTTGTGTTTCTCTCAGAAAGGTCATGCAATGAATTATGACCTTCAGATGGTTATGTAGGAGCATTTATTCTCTTCATTGGATCAAAATGAGCTAGTTAGGACTCATGATGGTGTTCCCATCACCTAGATGGACCTTCTAGAACCTTAAGAACTCGTTGGATTATTAAAAATCAAATTTTAACTAATGGAAGCCTAGACTTCAGGCCTTTCGCCTTAGATAAAAAATTGAGTTTGTCGGTGTCCAATCTAAGGATCTAACTATCCATATAAGAATAGATCTGAACTCTATAGGTTCTAAGGAAGCTTCTAGACTTAGTGCAGCTATCTTAAATCATCTAAAGTTACTTCCTCAACTCTGCTAGAAACGATGACAGAGCTTAGAGGAATGCTTCAGTGAATAGAACAAGAGATTAATGAATGAATTATGAACAGGGGATCAAGAAATGCTGATCTGGAGCTTCTTTGGTAGTTTTAAAATTTATAACTAGCAGTTGATATCGTTGGAGCTCGCTAGAGCTCCGGTGACCTCTAGAATTGACCATCAAATATCAAAACTCCTCAAAACTAGTCAAGAATAGATTCAAAATCTTCTTGAGGTTCTCATGAAGCTCAAGAATGCATCAATTTCATAAATGGAAGCTTGAATCACATCTTTGATCTTAAATCAATTCAGAAGACAACCTAAGTTTGCTAGAACTCAAGGGGCAATAAATCTTTACATTAGTTGAGGTAAATTGTTTTTTATGATATGGTGAAGGTGTGAGATGGTTTAGTTAGATGGAGATACTATCTTGACCTCTGCCATTGACAATGGAGTT
This sequence comes from Thalassia testudinum, assembly GCA_037157565.1. Taxonomy (NCBI): domain Eukaryota; kingdom Viridiplantae; phylum Streptophyta; class Magnoliopsida; order Alismatales; family Hydrocharitaceae; genus Thalassia; species Thalassia testudinum. The sequence continues at coordinate 91,228,680 of JAZHRO010000014.1, read as the reverse complement.
TAGGAGTTGAGATGAATTAGGCATTTTGTTTATGAGTAATTGATGAAATTAAAGTGTGGATTGGGGCCATATTAGTTTGATGAAGGTGTTGGATGGCCTAATTAAGGGTGAGAGGCATTCTAAGACTCTGCCACGGATAGTGGAACTCCAAGGTGAAGGTGCTAGTGAATTAGGCATTAGAAGGAAATAAGAAGTGAGAGGTGATCATGGAAGAGAAAGGAAGGTGATTGGAGTGTGATTGAAGTGAATGGAGTTCCGGTGAGGCTGGAAATGGCTTGTCGAGGATAGAGAAGAAACTCTGAGTAATGCTAAATTACTCCTACTCCTGACTACTTAAAAGCCTAGAATTGATCTAAACCTATGCCTAATGCTACATAACTGTTACTTGGATAAATTAGGGTAGAGGACACCAGCGATGCTTTGCCAGAGTTGGAAGAAATCAAATTTGGTAAAGAAGAACCTTCGGTGACAAAGGAAGGCGAATATGAAGTGATGAGTGCTTCTAAGCCTTGCCATAGCACTGGAGTGGAAGAGGAAGTGTGGGAGGTGATCAACTCTGTCGGAGCTGGTCTGAGGGAGAGGTGAGAGGTCATTAGAATTGTGGAAGAATAGCCTATCATCAGCTCAGTATAGGGAAGAGGGAAAGGGACCTGACATTTGTAATTGGAGGGGTCAACGGGTATTTATAACTGTAGGCAGAGGTCTAGGGGGATGTATCTGGTCCTGACATATATATATTTATATCTTTATATGTTTATATACATATATATATATATATACTTTTATCTATACATATAATAGTATCTATATACTTAAGTATTAGTATACATACATATATATATATACACTTATATAAATATATATCTATACATATATATCTACATATATACATATACTTATATACGTATACATATATATACATGTATATACACATATACTTATATATATATACAAATATACATACATATATATACATATATATATCTATAACTATATATACATACATATTTATACATATATACTTATCTACATATATCTATATATATATATTACTATATACAAACACATATATATATATACATCTATATAGTATCATATACATATATATACATATAATTATATACATATATATATATGTAGATCTATACATATATCTTTCTATACATATACTTATATATATATATTTACATACCTATATATATATACATATACATATATACATATATAACTACATATATATACCAATATGTTTATAACCATATTTATATAGATATATTTACATATATACATATATATATATTTTTTTTTACATTATTTACCATACCTGGTATCGTAGGAATATCTGCACCAGTTGCTGATATTCCCCGATACACACGTACAAAAAGCATGTTCGCATTCATCTTCCACCAATCCACCTTACACACGGCACTTCGTCTTGTTGGTTGCATCTTTTTAGATGATGACCAACTCGACACTGTGCTACACTCTATCTCCGCCTCCACCCCCACCCCTTTATACATATAATATATTTACTTTATTTCTGCTTCTCTTTCATGCCAATAAAAAGATAAAAAAGTACATAAAAGAAAAAGATAATCCTTGACTTGCAGGTAGTCCGTCTTGCGAATAGCAAGACCCATTTTGGAACCCTGATTTGGCTCAAAGCCAAGAACTTAATTTTGTGGGTGTGCCTCAAGGACCAAGATTATTAGAAAAAAAAAAATCTAAATAGAAAAACATCGAAAACATAATAAACGAACGAAAGAGATTCATTGTAGGAAAGGCGTAGAAACTTGACTTGTAACCCCACTTCCCTGAGTTCGACCCAGGGCCTAAAAGTTACCAAGATAAAATCAAGTAGGCCAGGTTAAAAATTTTGTAAAGAGATGGTTAGGACCGATTTAGGTTAACCACTATACACACTTCAATGATAAAACCACCATATTAACAACCTAACCGGGTCCGACACCATACCTTTTCTGGCACCATTGCCGGGGAAGTGCGCTTCAAGTAAGTTTTTGCTCCATTCCTGTAATTTTTCTCTTCTCACACCCTTCTCTTCATGGGTGTCTCCGTTTTTGGTGTGCAGGTAAACCTGTTGCAAGGAGAAGGCAGGCATACGAAGTCAAAGACGTGAGCAGATCTAAGGCAGGACGAGAGCGTGAAGACACCGATACCGCATTGGAGCTTCACACACATTGCCGAACAAGTAGGTCTTCTTTTCTTAGCAACTTAGGTTAACTTGTCACCTTAATAAAAAAAAACTAAAAAACTAAAAAACTAGAAAAACTTCGGGGGATCCCTTGGGACAAGTGGATTAAAATTCACTTATTTGATTGGTTGTCTTTACTCCCACCGCCTCGGGATTTCCCGCCTTACTTCGCATAGCGAAAATCCAAGAATCTTGATTCTTGAATTTTTCGCCGTGGGAAGTATTCTCTGAGGCAAAAATAAAAAGATTGATTGCACTCCTCTTTGCCTCATTTACCTGCAAATTCGAGATCACATTTTGTGGTGGGGAGACTTGGAATTGAGTTGATTCCAACCCCACCATGACTTCTCAACTTGCCTAAGATTCGATCCCGAATAATTCAACCCCAACAAATTGATTTTCTTCATCTTTTGGTTGAGCCTTGTGTGTCGACATCTTTTTGGTGATTGTGAGCACTTGAATTGAAGTGCTTTGGCTCCCTTTCACACTAATATAAAACTGATTCATGATTCCACACATAGAAATCTCCATTTAGGGAAGCCCATTTCATTGTAGCATGCATTAACCAACTGACATTGAAGAAGTTCTTGTTGGGCTTAGAAGAAAACTTGTATTCTTGCAAAACGCGGAGATTGGTTGAATTGGTATTTCAGCGAAATCCTAAAATCCATACTACTTAAGGCTGAATTCTAAAAACCATTCACCAATTAAAACATCAATTCGGTGAGATTTCCCCATTGCATGCTTGTTTTACACACTCTGCAAATCAATCACTTGGGCATTACCCGTAAACAACACCCTTCACATTCTAGAAGCACTTGATCCTAATCCTCTAACTAAAATTGGTAGCAACTTGACCCTTATTAAGGATTGGAGGTCTAACTACCTGCGTGTATTGCCTACGTGCTGGTGAGGGTTCCCGCGTGCTATCGGGTGTCTAAGATTGGGGCAAACAGCCTTTCAATTTGGCCCGATGGTTCCGCGGTGCTCGCATTCAGTTTCGTAGTCCGTGATAGCAGGTAACTTAGATCTTTAGGTCTAAGGGCACAATGTAGAGGTTAGGAATTTGATTGAATTGATTTGTCATCAAGTGTACCTTTGCAGTGTCATTTTCTCTCATCTCCTTTCCCTTCTTATCTACCCAATTCTTCCTGTGGTAGTGCATGTTTGGGAGGAGGTCACAAAACCCTGAACTGTTTGAATTGCCTAATAAATCTAGAAGAGAAACCGAATTGTCCTCCTCCTCCGCAAACATGGCGACATGCCCACCCCCAAATCCAGAGGAAGGAAACTACCCTAAGAACCCACTAGGTGGTGGAGCCTTAGATCCCATAACCTGCCTCCAAGCCCCAATGGAAATTTATATTGAGCAAATCGAAGCCATTTGGGAAACATTGGAGGAAATGCAGAACCCTCACTAATGGAAGGAACCTAGGTCTCTTAGCTCTTATCAGAATCCCACTATTACAGAGACCACAGGACAAATTCGGGTAGCCATGGGTGGGGACGACTTTGAACGGAAACCGAACATAATTGGCCTAATAAATTTTCACTTCCATGGCCTTGCAAGTGAAGATCCTTTTCTCCACATGGAAGACCTAATCCGATTAGCTGAAACTGTTAAACCAAGAAATATTGGGTTACCTATAGTCCTCAGGAAAATCTTCCCATTTTCATTGTGGGATAAAGCGTTGCAGTGGCTACTCACCCTTGGGAGAACCATCTACTCTTGGGAAGAGATGCAAACAGCATTTCTCAAGAAGTTCTTCCCAATCGGGTTAACCAATACGCTTTGCTGTGCTATCACTTCATTTACGCAACAAAACGGCGAACAATTTCATGAGGCTAGGGCGAGGTATAATGACCTCCTCCAGAAGTGTCCACACCATGGTCTGCCTAAGTGGCATATAGCCCAGATTTTCTACTACGGGCTAAGTGACACTTTGAAGCAGATTGCAGACACTTTCTGCGGAGAGAATTTTATGAATAAAGATGAGAATGGAGCATTCGAACTGTTTGAAAATATGAGCGAAAACTCAATGAACAATGCCTGCATTGTCACCTTTAATCGTACTAGCCAGCCCCAAAATGTCCACAAAGTTGACATGGGACCCTCCCATTCATCCACTGATCTAAGCCTTATCACACAAAAACTGGATGAAGTCTCCGTCGTGCATAAGAAGTTGGATGAACTTCTAGCCAACCTTGCCCGTTCTATGGCAGACACCCCCACTTCACCACTTCGTCACAAACCAAATTCTTCCAACACCAGACTTATCACGAGAAACCCCGTAAGACCTTCCTTACCGAGTGTAGCGGCAAGCGACTCGGTAAGTCATGAGGAACTGGCTTCTGCGAGCTAGTATTTCGACACGGAGGACCAAGCCTCCGTGTGCTCGGATGCATAGTTACATGAGGACGCATCTTCTGGCATAGAAGATGGTTGCACCCTAGGGAACAACCCGTTCTCTGCCACATATAACCCAGGGTGCCGTAATCATCCGAACTCCACATGGTCCAACAACCCACAGCGTCGAAACCCTGCGGGTGGACCAATGCGACCATCCGCACCTGTCATCCCAAGGGCCCAGTCTAATCCTATGGCAAATCCGCCATTAGGCCCTTGCGTACTGCAAACTGAACATGCATCAAGTCCTCTTGACAAATTGATGCGAATGATGATGGAAATGTCAAAGCGCCATGAAGAGAACATGACCTCTCTTCAGCACAAATTGGCGCAGCAGAATGCTGAGATCAGTCAACTACGCATGGCGACTTGATCTTAGGGCACTTTTCCCGCCCAACCTATTCCAAACCCGCAAAACTTCGTACCCCATGGTCCTCAACCACAGGTACGACCTCTCAGGGGCAGGTTAATCAAATGCTGTAAGCTCCGAGCATTCCACCGGGATTTCAGGCTAATCCCGCTGCAGCACCGCACTCTTATGTCCCTATTGCAAACCCTCGTCCGTCGTATAATCCCATTAGACCCGCATCGTCCAATGCTATCACTACGAGGAGCGGTAAGCAGAACGTCGATCCGCCTCGACCTGATCCTGGCCCATCTTCTTCATCGCCCTCTCATTCGGGATGCGCACCGCTTTCACGAGATGACGATAAACCCAAATTGGTGCCAGAATTAGTTCCATTCCCTGAGGCTCTTTTGAGGGAGCCAAAAGGCAAAAAGAAAGATACGCAGGCATTTGATAACCTGCGTAATTTGTTCTGGGATGTAGAAATCAAGGTACCCCTGCTCGAGGCTATTGATCATATACCCACTATCGCCCGATTTTTCAAAGACTACACAACACCCAGGCGACAGTCAAAGGAAACCAAGAATCCGGTGCTGGTGAGGGTTCCCACGTGCTATCGGGTGTCTAAGATTGGGGCAAATGGCCTTTCAATTTGTCCTGGTGGTTCCGCGGTGCTCGCATTCGGTTCCGTAGTCCGTGATAGCAGGTAACTTAGATATTTAGGTCTAAGGGCACATTCTGGAGGTCAGGAATTTAATTGAATTGATTTTTCATCAAGTGTACCTTTGCAGCGTCATTTCTCTCATCTCTTTTCCCTTCTTATCTCCCCAATTCTTCCTGTGGTAGTGCATGTTTGGGAGGAGGTCACAAAATCGTGAACTATTTGAATTGCCTGATAAATCTAGAAGAGAAGCCGAATTGTCCTCCTCCTCCACAAACATGGCTACACGCCCTTCCCCAAATCCTAAGGGAGGAAACCGCCCTCAGAACCCACTAGGTGGTGGAGCCTTAGATCCCATAACCTGCCTCCAAGCCCAAATGGAAATTTATGTTGAGCAAATTGAAGCCATTTGGGAAACATTAGAGGAAATGCAGAACCCTCACGAACGGAAGGAACCTAGGTCTCTTAGCTCTTATCAGAATCCCACTACTACAGAGACCATAGGACAAATTCAGGTCCACATGGGCGGGGATGACTTTGAACTGATACCAAACATAATTAGCCTAATAAATTTTCACTTCCATGGCCTTGCAAGTGAAGATCCTTTTCTCCACTTGGAAGACCTAACCCGATTAGCTGAAACTGTTAAAATAAGAAATATTGGGTTACCTACAGTCCTTAGGAAATTCTTCCCATTTTCATTGTGGTGGCTACGCATCCTTGGGAGAACCATCCACTCTTGGGAAGAGATGCGAACAACATTTCTCAAGAAGTTCTTCCCAATCGGGCGAACCAATACACTTTGCCAAGCTATCACTTCATTTACGCAACAAAATGGTGAACAATTTCATGAGGCTTGGGAGAGGTATAATGACCTCCTCAGGAAGTGTCCGCACCATGGTCTGCCTAAGTGGCATATAGCCCAGATTTTCTACTACAGGCTAAATGAGACTTTGGAGCAGATTGCAGATGCTTCCTGCGGAGAGAATTTTATGAATAAAGATGAGAATGGAGCATTCGAACTGTTTGAAAATATGAGCGAAAACTCAATGAACAATGCCTCCATTGTCACATTTAATCGTACCAGCCAACCCCGAAATGTCCACGAAGTTGACACGGGACCCTCCCATTCATCCACTGATCTAAGCCGTATCGCACAAAAAATGGATGAAGTCTCCGTCGTACACGAGAAGCTGGACGAACTTCTAGCCAACCTCGCCTGTTCTATGGTAAACACCCCCACTTCACCACTTCGTCACAATCCAAATTCTTCCAACACCAAACTTATCTCGAGAAACCCCGTAAGACCTTCCTTACGAGTGTCGCGGAAAGCGGTTCGGTAAGTCATGAGGAACTGGCTTCTGCGAGCCAGTATTTCAACACAGAGGACAAAGCCTCCGTGTGCTCGGATGCAGAGTTACATGCAGACGCATCTTCTGGCATAGAAGATTGTTGCGCACTGGGGAACAGCCCGTTCTCTGCCACATATAACCCAGGGTGGCGCAATCGTCCGAACTTCACATGGTCCAACAACCCGCAGCGCCAAAACCCCACAGGTGGACCAATGCGACTGTCCACACCCGTCATCCCAAGGGCCCAGTCTAATCCTATGGCAAATCCGCCATCAGGCCCTTGCGTACTGCAAACCGAACATGCATCAAGTCCTCTTGACAAATTGATGCGAATGATGATGGAAATGTCAAAGCGCCATGAAGAGAACATGACCTCTCTTCAGTACCAATTAGCGCAGCAGAATGTTGAGATCAGTCAACTACTCAAGGCGACTCGATCTCATGCACTTTTCCCGCCCAACCTATTCCAAACCTGCAAAACTTCGTACCTCGTGGTCCTCAACCACAGGTACAACCTCTCAGGGGCAGGTTAATCAAATTCTGTAAGCTCCGAGCATTCCATTGGGATTTCAGGCTAATCCCACTGCAGCACCGCACTCTTATGTCCCTATTGCAAACCCTCCTCCGTCGTATAATCCCACTGGACCCGCACTGTCCAAAGCTATCACTACGAGGAGCAGTAAGTAGAACGTCGATTTGCCTTGACCTGATCCTTGCCCGTCTTCGTCATCGTCATCTCATTCGGGATGTACACCGCTTTCGCGAGAGGACGATACACCCAAATTGGTTCCAGAATTAGTTCCATTCCCTGAGGCTCTATTGAGGGAGCCAAAAGGCAAAAAGAAGGATATGCAGGCATTTGATAACCTGCGTAATTTGTTCAGGGATGTAGAAATCAAGGTACCCCTACTCGAGGCTATCGATCATATACCTACTATCGCCCGATTTTTGAAAGACTACACAACACCCAGGTGATAGTCAAAGGAAACCAAGAATCCAGTGGTTCTCTCGCCTCATGCGAGTTGTGCTATACTGTCAAATCTACCACCGAAGCAGAAAGATCTGGGCACACTGCTTATCTCCTGTAGCATCCAAGGCTGCAATTTTAGTCGTGCCCTGCTTGATCTAGGATCTTCCATAAATCTTATACCGACCATCATGCTCGAAAAATTTTCCTTAGGAAATTTGAAACCCACCCCTGTCATGTTACAATTGGCAGATCGTTCTGTCAAGATCCCAAAGGGTATGGTGGAAGACGTGGTGGTTAGGGTCAACAGTCTCTGTTTTCCTGTTGACTTTCTTGTTTTAGAAATGGAAGTCCCTAGTTCACTTTCTGATTGTCCGACCATCCTCGGTCGACCTTTCTTGGCCGTAGCCCGAACCCATATCGACTATGAGTCGAGCTGTATTGAGATTGTTGTTGGAACTGAAAAGCTCAAGCTTAACATCTTCAAGGCAACCAAGAACTTTGATTGCGATTGCATCGAGGATGACCCGTCTGACGAGGACATGGCCATCAGCACGTGTATTAGACTAATTGGGACTTATTCTGACTGCTGCTGATTACCAATAAACTCTTATGACTGCCCGACCAACACATATTGTGACGTTCCCCCATCCCTCCCTTGTCCCGTACCCTCTCCTGGCCAGACTTCTGACGAGGTTTTCTCCGCTTCCCATACCTCATGGTCTGAGTCATATTCGGGCTACTCACCGTCGGTCTACACTCTTGAAGACCGGATTGCCCTTTCTTTCCCGCCAAATCAGACAAATTTGCAAATCCACACTGGGACCTTGAGCCCATATACTTCTCACTAGGGCTATTCATTTTGGATCCATCTATCCATGAAGCCCCTCTTCTTGGCCAATCTAAGGGCCAACTTCTTCTCCCAGATTTGCTTTCTAATCCACCTGGGACACTCTCGTCCCAAGAAATTCCAGACCTTTCACCATCCACTCCCGAGCTGAAAGAGCTGCCTAATACACTTAAGTATGTTTTCCTAGGACCAAATGAAACGCTCCCTGTAATCATCAGTTCAAAATTGCCCAGGGAGCAAGAGTGCAAACTAACTGAGGTCCTCATAGAACACAAGGCAGCCATTGGATGGTCATTATCAGACTTCTCTGCCATTAGCCCCTCCTACTGCACTCACCATATATATACGGAGGAGGAGGCTCGAACTTCCCGTGAGATGCAGCGACGTCTCAACCCTAACATGCGGGAGGTCGTTAAGAAAGAAATCATTAAGTGGCTAGATGCAGGTATAATCTACCTGATCAGCGATAGCACCTAGGTGAGTCCGATTCGCGTTGTGCCCAAGAAGGTAGGACTCACCATCCGTGTCAATGACAAGGGCGAATCCATCCCTACACGCACTCCTACATCTTGGAGAGTGTGTGTAGATTATAGGAAACTCAATGCTGCAACTAAGAAAGATCACTTTCCGCTACCATTCATTGACCAAATCCTGGAGCGGTTAGCGGGAAATAAATATTTTTGTTTCCTGGATGGATTCTCAGGATATAACCAGGTGGCAATTGACCCCCAAGACCAAGAGAAAACCACCTTTACCTGGCTCTTCAGCACCTTTGCATTTAGAAGGATGCCGTTCGGACTTTGCATCGCGCCAGCAACTTTCCAGAGATGTATGTTGGCGATATTTCATGACATGGTGGGTGACTTTCTCGAGGTGCTCATGGATGACTTCTCGGTCTTTGGACCATCTTTTAATGACTGTTTTGCCAACCTGACTTGTATCCTTAGGAGATGTATTGATGTAAACCTCGTGCTTTCCTGGGAAAAAGGTCATTTTATGGTGCACGAGGGAATTGTTCTCGGTCATATCATCTCCAATAGGGGTATCGAGGTTGACAGAGCTAAGCTCGATGTCATTGCTGATTTACCTGTGCCTGGCTCTGTCAAACAAATCCGCTCCTTCCTGGGACACGTCGATTTCTATATGAGATTCATCAAAGACTTCTCCAAAATTTCTTGACCTTTAACTCATCTCCTATCGACCGACGTACCCTTCAATATGGGCCCTGACTACATACAAGCATTCACACAGCTGTGTAATGCTGTCACCAAGGCTCCTATTCTCCAGCCGCCTGATTGGTCCCTCGACTTTGAACTAATGTGTGACACTTCTGACCTTGCAGTCAGAGCCATCTTGGGACAAAGACGCGATAGACAACCCTTCGTGGTGTACTACTCCAGTAAGACGTTGGACGAGGCCCAGCGTGATTATACTACCACTGAAAAAGAACTACTGGTGGTCGTCTTTGGGCTGGAGAAATTCCGCTCTTACCTTCTGGGCTCTCACGTTATTGTTTTCACTGATCATGCGACCATTCGCTATCTCATGCACAAGAAGGATGCCATGCCTAGACTGATTCGTTGGATCTTTCTACTGCAGGAATTTGACATTGAGATTCACGATAAGGTCAGAGCCTAGAATGTTGTAGCTGATCACCTTTCCAGACTGGACCCTGACCATATTGTACTTACTCTGCTGATCAATGAAATTTTTCCTGATGAGCACCTATTGGAAATTAATGTGGCAAGTGGACCATAGTATGCCGACATTGCTAATTATCTTGCTTCTGGATCCCTTCCACGTGGCTGGCCTAAAAACCAGCAAGAGCATCTCATGGCAGAAGCAAAGTATTATTTCTGGGATAATCCACTTCTTTTTTGGATAGGTGCTGATCAAATCATCCGTCGCTGTATTCCTGACAGCGAGTTCCCCAGTATGCTATCCTTCTGCCATGATCAGGCCTACGAAGGCCTTTTCTCTAGGAGGAAAACTGCAACCAAGGTGTTGCAGTACGGTTTCTTTTGGCCCTCCCTTCACCAAGATGCACACAATTATGCTAAGCATTGCACTAGGTGCCAGTCGTTATGGTCAATGTCACGTCATGACATGATGCCCTTGCAACCCATCCTAGCTGCGGAAATCTTCGACATTTGGGGAATTGATTTCATGGGTCCCTTTCCTCCTTCCAACGGCTTCGAATTCATCCTCGTAGACATTGACTATGTTTTGAAATGGATCGAGGCTATTCCCGCACGCCGTGCTAACCATGTTATATCCACCCGATTTGTCAAAGACCACATCTTTGCGTGCTTTGGGATACCTCGAGCCATTATCTCGGTTGGAGGAAGCCACTTTACCCATGCTTGTTTTTGGGCACATCTGAGGAAATATGGAGTCCATCATCGTATCGCATCCCTGTATCACCCTCAGACGAACGGCCAGTCAGAGGTGTCGAATCAGCAAATCAAGCAAATTCTCCAGAAAACGATCCAACCTAACCCTAAGGATTGGTCCGACAAGTTGATTGATGCACTTTGGGCGTATCGAATAGCCTTCAAGGCTCCCCTTGGTATGTCTCCGTGTAGAATCTTTTACTGGAAGCCTTGTCATTTGCCTGTTGAGTTGGAGCATCGCGCTTATTGGGTGGTTCGCCAATGTTACCTTGACCCAAAACTGTGTGGCCAAGAAAGGAAACTCTAACTACAGGAGCTAGAAGAGCTCCGTCGTGAAGCCTATGATTCTACTTTAACTTTCAAACAACGCATTAATGCTTTTCATGACAGCCGTATTCGGTAGAAAGAATTTGAGCCATCTCAGCAAGTTTGGCTCTACAATGCCTGACTCAAATTCTTTCCTGGGAAATTGAAGTCCAAATGGACTGGTCCTTTCATGGTCTCAAGACCATTCCCCAACGGGGCCGTCAAAATCGAAGATCCCAAATCTGGGCGTAAATTTACGGTCAGCGGGTATCATTTGAAACCCTATTTAACTCAGGAACCTACCCCCGTTGGTGAAACCATTGCACTGATGGAGGGTAACTAATTCTTTGCCTTATTCTCAGTCCAGGTGGGGAGATTAAATTCAGCGCTCGTTGGGAGGCACCCCAACAACACTCACCATCCACCATCACTTTTCACTTCACTGTCACGATCACTTTACTTTTCACTTCACCACCCACCATCCACCCACCCTACCACCCTGCTGTATAACCTACACTTCAACTCTCATTACCTGATCTTTCGTTCTTTCTCTACCATTCCCTGCATGCATATGAGGACATAGCATCGTTTGGCATGGGGGGGTGGATAGGCATCCTTAGGATCTGGGTATTTTAGGGTATCATGCAGTTTCTATATATATATATATATAAATGAAAATGTTATTTAGTAATGATCTAAAGGCTGAAACAAAAATACAATAAGTGTATGGATATTCAACCTCTATTTTGAAGACTTTCCAGGCCACAGAAGTTTGATTCACTCAGGCTCGGGCTTAATTCACTTGAGCATTGACAAAATAGATCGGAATCTCTCCTAAGTAAGGACATATTCTTTTACCGGAGACAGCAGTATAGGATCCGTTGGTTTGCTTTTACTTGAGAGCTTAAGTAAACTCAGTTCACACCACAGATATCAGGAAAGACCAGATGAACATAAGATCCAACCCTAGTGTTCATTAGGGAGGGTGGAGTCCTTACCTGTGTGCGCAGGTAGACTTTTTATCCCAACCTTTAGTCTTGTGTTTAGGAGCGACTCTTTCCACCAAGAAAAAGCTCTCCCACCAAAAAGAAAAGTTGCTCCTCCAAATGATGTTGTAAGAGATATACTGACACGTGTTTCAAAAAAAAAAATACAGTGATGCAAATAAGTCAGTATATCTCACAAATGTCTGTAAAGTGTCTGCCCTAAAAAAAAGTTCTTCAGGGCAAGTAGGAAATATCCAGTGAGCCACAAATGTCAGAAAATGGGAGTTAAGTTTTCTGTCATCTTTTTAAGGGTCAATCCAAATACATGAGCTGAAACTGGGACCAACCTGTACTTAAAAATTTGTGAAACCCTGGGCTTGAGTCTTAATGTTTGTCTGGTCATCTTGATCCGTAACTAAGCACAGGCCATAATCTCTTGAGCTCTCGAGTACGGCAAAAACCTCCTGGGTCCAGGGAATCGTACTTAAGGTTTAAATATCCAAAGTCCTGGTTAGTTGAGAGATGATCAATGTCATGTGAGACTTAAAGTACTGGTAGTCTTCTCTGCAATTGCTTCTCACAATATCCAACAATAAGCACACCTTTGACGCCGCAGAAGAAAATCTTCAGCTAAAGATCATTTCTTAACACTGTTTTGGTAGGGACTAGCAAAAGATAGGTAAGGGGGTATGATTGCACTGCAAAAATACACCTGTAATTGTGCAGTCTTGTGCTATTTCCTAGCATTACCTACGAATATTATGTCTCCATAGTCGCATTGTAAAAATAACCGCATGCATGCATTTAATTGAGATGGGAGGAGAGTGAATAAAATGCCCTCGCAATTCACATTTTCTTCAAGTGTTGCTTCGCAATATTTCCATCTCCATTTTTATTTCTTTTTGATTTTGAAATCTTTCTTCCAGCAGCCGCTATGCATGGCCTCACCTTCCTCCTCGTGCCATGCTCTACAGCAGGCCCTTCCCTACAACAGCCTCTCCCTGCCATGAGCCGTGCACAGCCAAGGCATGGCTATGCATGGTTTTCATCTTCTATAAAAAGAGGGCGGCTTCTTCTTCATGGGCAGCCTGGTCCTCCACAAAAAAAACCCATCCACTTCTCCTTCCAGGCCACCGTCCTCTCCTCCCTCTCCCACCATACGCCGGACCTCCTCCTCTGAGGAGACACCCTGCGGATAGGAGCACCTCACGGTGGTACACAACCACCACCGTGAGTCCACCACCGCCCAGCTCAATTGAAAGTCTGGGGGCGTGGTGGAATTCCCTGTTTTGTCGTTCCAGCACCTCCACCATTGCTGCAGGCTTCATGGACTGAAGCTCCTCTGCAGCATCACGCAGCAGCAGCCGCCCAGCCCCTTCCGAATGAGCCTGCAGGCGCCCTCGCCTCAAGCTTCTTTGCGCAAGGGCCCTGTCGCGCTCTCTCTTCCGCCCACAGCCGGCCTTGGCGCACCCCTGCAGTGGCCGGCCAAGCCTCACCACGCACCCTAGCCAACACCCGCAAGCCACCGTGCAAGCTGCAGGTCATGCTCGCCCTCCACCGCGCACGCCAGCAGCCCTCTCCGTGTGCTATGTCACGACATTCCACATGCAAGCCATCGGTCGACGCAACCCTTCCACGCACGCCAGCCCACGGGCACCAGCTGCAAGCTGCCCACACTCACAGCACTTGCAGCAGGTGATTGCGCAGCTCGCTCAACCATTGTAGCCACTGTTCACGCGTTTCTGCGGAACACTGTGGCTACAGTAGGGTGACCGGTGAGTTTCTCACTTAACCAGTCACCCGGCGTGCCGCTACCGGCAACTGCCTGCGTGCGCGTCTCGTCCCACGTTCTGCCAGTGCCCGCCTACGCGTCTGCCAGTGCCCACACCCGCCTGCATCGCCCGCTCTCTTCGCCCTCGTGTGCCTGCCAATGCCCGCTCCAGCCCTTCCGTGCATCACTGTGCGCTGCGGTCCGCTCCGCATCCATCGCCCTCCAACACGCGCCTCTCGGCGTGCATACGTGCTTGCGCATGTGTGAAGCCATCAGACGTTGCCCTAAAGCTGCAGATGCCTTAAAACCTTCGGCCTTCACTCCAGTAGTGCCATCTCTCTCTTTCTCTCTCTCTCTCTCTCTCTCACAGCACACTGTCCCTCTCTTTATGCAAATACACATACGCACACACACTCACACTTTCATACACGCATGCTAACACCTATACATTATTATATATTTATATATATATATATACATATATATATATATATACTTATATGTGTACATATAATAGTATCTACATACTTAAGTATTAGTATACATACATATATATATATATATCCATATACTTATATAAATATATATATAGACATATATATACACATATACTTATATATATGTATATACAAATATACATACATATATATACATATATATATCTATAACTGTATATACATACATATATATATATATACTTATCAACATATATCTATATATACATATATGACTATATACACACACACATATATATATACATCTATATAGTATTATATACATACATATACATATAAATATATACATATATATACATATAGATCTATACATATATCTATCTATACATATACTTATATATATATATTTACATACCTATGTATATATACATATACATATATACATATATAACTACAAATATATACCTATATGTATATAACCATATATATATATATTTTTTCACATTATTTACCATATGTGGTATCGCGGGAATATCTGCACCAGTTGCTGATATTCCCCGATACACACATACAAAAAGCATGTTCACATTAATCTTCCACCAATCCACCTTACACGTGGCACTTCATCCTGTTGGTTGCATCTTTCTAAATGACAACCAACTCGACACCGGGCTACACTCCATCTCCGCCTCCACCCCCACCGCTTTATACATATATAATATATACCTATATACATATACTATATTTACTTTATTTCTGCTTCTCTTTCTTGGCAATAAAAAGGTAAAAAAATATATAAAATAGAAAAGATAATCCTTGACTTGCAGGTACTCCATCTTGCAAATAGGAAGACCCGTTTTGGAACCCTGATTTGGCTCAAAGCCGAGAACTTAATTTTGAGGGTGTGCCTCAAGGACCAAGATTATCAGAAAAAAAAAATGTAAATAGAAAAACACCAAAGACATAATAAACGAACGGAAGAGTTTCGTTGTAGGAAAGGCGTAGAAACTTGACTTGTCACCCCACTTCCCTGAGTTCAACCCTAGGCCTAAAAGTGACCAAGATAAAATCAAGTAGGCCCAGTTAAAAATTTTGTAAAGAGATGGTTGGGTCCAATTTAGGTTAACCACTATACACACTTCAACGATAAAATCACCATATTAACAACCTAACTGGGTCCGACACTAGCCCCCCTCACCATCTTCCTCCGCATTGCGCAACACCCGCACGAGCATCTTTAGCCCTGTTTCCCTGCCGTCTCCCTCTACTGGACACCTTCTTTTCCGAAGATAGTAGGGACTGCCAGTCGCCATCTCTTCCCCTTCATCCACTTAATTAGGATAGACTTACTCCTCTCTATCCTCTCTTGAACTCCCCTCAATCTATTTCTCAAATTACCCCTTGACTGCCACTGTCCACCGCCATCTTCCCCATCTCCGGCCAACCTCCGGCGAGATGCACCCATCACTCCACACCTGCACACGTCTCACCACCAACCTCTTCACCTCCGCCATCGACCACTGAACATCTTCCACCCATCCATCAAACGCCTACACCTCCCTAAACACCCCCCAACGTAACCTATTAGCATGGCCACAGGGTGACCTAGGCATGCACACCTAGGCCACTCCACAGCTTGCCACCTACCGTCCCACCTTCGTTGTGAGACGTCGAAGCTTCCCATGTGTTTTAATGAGGCCACTAGGCCGTATTCGTGTGTGACAGATCTGAGCACCCGCCGCCATTCGCGATGGCTTGAAGGAGCTCGCAAGCTTGCTCCAGGCTAAAGCACTCCAGGGCCCTTGGTCCAGAAGGCGCGGGCTGGTCTCGCGCATTCATCTGTCCAGGCAATTAGCTCTGCGAGGTGCCCAGCTGCAGCAATTGGAAGAAGAACCTCACCTGCGGGCACAAGCGAAGTGGGTGGGACTTTTAGTCCCACCTCGGAAAAGCAGGAGTGAGGTGCGTCTCTTATATTGATTTTGTGTTTGGCTCTATTGATTTTGAGGTCCCTCACCCTTACTTACCATGCATCATCCGTGACACTCCCCTGTGGGCCTGGCACCCAGATCCGACTAACCTATCCATGAACTCGAGCACCACACCCACACTGGTGCGCCTGGACTAGGGCACGTGACCGACCCGATTACTCGGCTTGGGAGACCATACCGAAGAGAGATATATGGAGAGAGAGATGCGAGGGAGGGTAGGGGTTGATTTTGCTCTTCAGTGGTGTGTGCAGGGAAGAAGAAGGAAGAGGAAGGCGTAGCTGAAAAGCTAAGGCAATGTAAATGAAGAACTTAGTCGCAGAGGATGAAGGAGAAATGTACTGTGCAGGAGAAGAAGGAAGAAAGGAAAGAAGCCAAAGGGAAGAAAGCAAGAGGAGGCTAAAGGAAACAAAGGCAGGTGAAGCTGACACTTAGCTGCAAACAGAGAGTAGAAAATAGAAGACTGAAGAAGGAAGGGTAGAAAACAGAGGAAAATAAGAAGGAAGAAGAAAGGGAAGGCTAGAAAGGAGCTACATAGAAGAGACAAGGAAGAAGAAGCAGATGTTCAAACCCAAAGAAGAATAGTAGAAAAAGAAAATCAGATAAAGAAAGAAACAATGAATGAAGAAGAGAAAGCAGAAAGGAGAAGGATATAAGATAAAAGCCTAAAGAGAATATCTTTTTAAGACATATGATTCCATGATCGGACATCCAATTTCTCTATTTTTGCCACAATTCACTCTTAAATTCTGGCATTTTATATTCTGAATTAAGTTTTGAGTAATTCTAAGTGTTCAATTACATTATTGAGATTAGTGAATAAATTCCATTTGCTCCCTATGTTCGACCTCTGATAGTAAGGTTTTCGAGTAATAAATTTTTATTTGTTGTCAACGCTTGGTCACTTTGTTGTGATCTTGAAAGGTATTTCACGAGAAGATCCCTCCCGCAAGTCAACTACTCCAGGGTAGGTAATCTCTTTTCTTCCTTAAACCATCCCCTAATCCTTGAAAGACAAAAGGAAGCAATTAATTTAGGAATTAATTGCCTTCTTTCTATAGTAATCACCATCTTTACGGCAAATGTTTCCTGATTTTGCGAAAAGTTTTCAAAACATATTGAAGTTGGAGCGAGTTTTTTTTAGTTCCTATCCCACAAATTCCTGTGCCTAATAGAAATCACGCTTAATCTCTGCAGACAACACACTTCTTATTTTTTAGTCCAAAGATAATTTTTGTGAAAAAGAGCATTGGAAATAGAACCAAATTAGGGTTTCTATAGTAGGGTTTTGGAGTGCTAATTCACACATGCCTGTGTAAAAGGAAATAAATCATCTCGCATCAGTGTGAGACCCAAGCCTTTGATTGAAGAGATCTAAACAAGATGAACCCTAAAATTGAGCTCTAATAGTAATTAAATCTTAACATGTTGGACCTAATAAATTGGGAGTCAAATCAGGGTGGTCACTAGGTTCCAAGCCTCGAGTCATTCTGCCATCTTTAGGACAGGTTAGGTGAAGTTGACCCCTTGTGTCAACCAACCTCTAAATTAGGTCGCAACATCAAAACATCTAAAGTTCAAGTGAGAACCCTAAAGCACCTTTGAAATAAAAGCGGTAGACTTAAGAGGTCAAGGTCCCCATTCTGGCCTACCTGAAATCTCAGTGACAAGAGAGGCCGGGTGGGGGAAACCCTGTAACCCGAGGGGACACTCTACCTTGTAGGAGTCTTTGTGGGACTCTCCCTCTCTGGCAACCTAGGTAATTCTTAGCTGGACGACCTTCTGATCCAGGAGTATCATCCGCCCCAAACCTCCATAGTCTTCCAAACATTTTTGGGTGCCTTGATTGGGTCGAAAACATCTCCAGTCCCTCGTCTTTTCTCTTTAGAGCACACACATACATTATCAGTGGGACTCTTTATTCATATTTAATTGCTTCATAACTTGATTCTACATCTTGATTCAAACTCTGATTCTACATCTTGGTTCCACCACCTGATCCAAATATGCAGCCAAACCACTTAGGACTACCATTCAAGAGACCTGAATATCGGAGATCCATGAGGGATAGGATGATTTAGGATGCCCTGAAATTCTATGAAAAAGAAGACATAACCTCAACACCAGTAGAAAACATTCAAGTTGATGTCCCAACAACCACAACCTTCATCATAACCTGTGCCCAAGTACTATTGGCAAAAGCCACAAAGGATCAACCCGAGACTTGCTCATCTCAAGATACATTGAGATAGAAAAACTGCACAATCTTGAATACCTTCAATGCATGACAAATCCTCTACTTTGGGAGCAACACCAAGATGATCTTGAAAAATGGGAAAAGATAACGAGATTATTAAAATAACTTATCGACCAGAAATACCCGTATATGCTACAAACAGGGATGAACTATCTTGGGACAACATCGAGGAACAATATGATCTCGTGTTTGAGGCACAAAATGGCTGTGGATTCCCAACCCAGATGGAGTAAAATGTGCCTGATATTGAAGAAGGTTGGGAAGCTCCAATTGCAGGAGAACACGATGATGAGCCCACTCTAGACCATGAATCACCAGGCTTATAATCCCAAAACTCCTGCAATAATGAGAGTAGAACTGAACCTCTCGAGGATGTAAATTCCACCCGTTATTCTAATAAGGTGACCCTCGAAGGTTATTTAGACCTAGATTCTAGTGATTCAACCCACATCCTAAGCCCAGAATCTAGATCTAAAACCTATTGGGAAGATTTCAAGGCCCCATATGAGGAAGATCAATTTTTCAATGAAGAATATGATTTTGGGCCTCTATTTGATTAACATCCCTGGCCAACATCAACAGAGGAACCAATCGATTTTTTGGAAGTCATGCCAATTTACGATACATAAATTGAGTTGGACGAGTGGGGTTTTAATTGGGTCTGTCTTGCCAGCTTGGATCCTAACCCTCTACCAGATAAGGACACCTTTTTAAGCTCAGAATTGTCATCTAGGTTAGACACCAGTCAGGTTGCTGAATCGACAACATATGATTTATTCCATGGTGGAACTCCTGATCTTGAATCTCATTCAGATTTTGATTTTCGCAAACTCTTCAACGATTTTGAATCTGAACATAATATTGGAGAAAATCTGCTTCCTGATTATAACAAGCTAATCTACGACCTCAGCTTAAATGACTCATTCTCTAACTTCGATTTTGAAAGTTACTATGATGAGTCTCTACATGAGACCACTTGTCATTCCTTTCTAAAAGAGCCCACATACACGGTTCTCATTGAAGCCACCTCTTCCACACATACAGAACCAATCAAAACCCGTTCTCTACTCCGACCTGCAACCGGACACAATTTCTATTCTGATTCACCTCTCACTGAGCTGTTTGCAGATGATTCAACTCCACACCTATACCGGGCATCAGGTATCAATCAGATTGAAAAACATGATCCATCAATCTCTGATCACCCTTGTAGGGTTTCCACACCATGCAGTGATTATTTTTCGGAACCCTACCTTGACTAGGCTAATTCGACTAAGCCTAAACCTAAGTTTTCACTTCCATATCCATCCGAGCCACATTGCATATGGTGGGTTTCGCATCTGTTGATCTACTTCTATCAACCCACCAAACTGATTGGGTTTGGGCTGCATCATCAGCCTGTTGATCTTAACAAGCACCTGGTTGGACCAACCAAGCTCTTAATCAAGGTGCTTGTTTTACAAAATTCCGATGATTTAACCACTCCCTCTCCACCCCATGTTCCGCTCGGCTGAAGGTGTTGAATTTAGTGCTTAATGGGAGGCAACCCATCATTCCAAAAACAGAGACTCATCTGATTATTTGGTTGTACTCCACGTCCATTTCACCTTGAGTTCAGCTTTAGACAGTTAAGCCCACTTCTGTTACACGTACGAGAGCTTGAAATCGTCTGCATCAGTCATTTTCGGCCCATCCACCAACCTGATGTATCCTGTTCTAAGTCCCTGACCTCAACACTTTGACACCCTCTGTTTATAATGAGGACATTACAAAACTTAGGCATAGGGTGGTGATAAAGTGCATACATACACAACCAAGAAAAAGTCAGAAGGATTCTCACAAAAAAATTCACATATGTCATAAACACAAAAAAAATTTGAAAAATTATGAAAAAAGAACAAAAAATGGAGGGAGTAAATTTTGTGAGCCACATAATTATAAGGAGGAGAAAAAGAGAAAAAATGACACAAAGGAGCGCAAAATGAAAAGGAAAGAGATAGTCATTAGTAGGAGATTAAAGAATTAACCAAAGTTCTAGACCACATCAAGAAAAGAGAAAAATGAAGGAAAAGTGCTAAGGAGACACAAAAAGAGATTAGCAGGAATGCTAATCTTAGGTCTTCTGGGCTAGACTCTTAGGCTTAAAAATTCACGTACCCGCTAAGATCTGGATAATCCTCAAGAGGTTAGTGAAAATGCGAAGCCTAAGTATTAGGTCTAAGGCTTATGAAGTATTCGGCCTTGTTAACTAACCTTCAATTTGCGGGATTCGGTAACCTAAGCACCTCAATCCACACATAGTCTGGTTCAATGCGCATAACTACCAAAATCATGCAAAAGTGTCTTAATGCTCTGAAAAAAAAGTTGCCTAGATTAGGAGTGACCGATCAACACAAGTTGATTTGGACGAGTTCCTGATGCGGAGAGGTAGGAAATTCCCCTCGAAGATGCGCAACAACATATCATCTCCTCAGTGTTTGTCTCCTAGGATATTTAAATATCTTACCAGGGGCATGTAAGCACTCTGCTGGTTCAGATGCCATGGGCAGCATTATCACGAAATGTCGATTGCTAGGGTCTGGATTCAGCCACGGAATACCATGGGCGGGATTATCTCGAAAGCCAAGGTTCTTGGGGTTACCATGGGTGGTGCTATCATGAAGCATCAATTGCCAGGGACCTTTGAGGATTGATGATGGGGACAAGGAATCTGATACAGACTGTGTTGAGAAGCCAATCCGAAGCTAGAAATAAAAAGGAAAGAGAGAGAAAACTCTCCAAACAAATAAATCTTCTATCTCTCTCTTACATAAACACACTGCAAACTGAACCTAGGCTAAGAATGTCCAAAGCACGCGTGCTTTAACTGCGGAGTCCAACAAACCCTAGGATAGTTTCTGCAAGTCTTACAGACCTTCATGGAGGACTAAGGCTAAAGCGGGTCAGGTCCAGATTTTGGTTGGTACTTGAGTACCTCTAGGCCTATTGTCGTCATTCTGACCTAATCACAAGAAGAAGAAAAGCACTTATCATAACTAGTAACAGACACTAAGTGTCTAGAACAAAAGTTAAAACCTTGAAATTTTGCTAACGAACTAGAAGAAGCTAGGAATGGGGGTATGATGAGAGCCTCATCATGAGCCCTAACTAGATCATTTTGACCTAGGAAAGAGAATAAGAGCACCTACATAACCTGGAGAAGGACCTAATTCAAGGAATAAGTGTTCTGAGAAAAAAACATGAAACAAAGGTTGAAGCTGCAATTTTACCATTGTAGCACATAAACAGGATTTCTCAGAGGCAAAACATAGGTCAAATGGTCTGAATAAGATAAAAACTGGGTTGGATCATTCAGAAATGGATTAATGTACAGTCTACGAATTAAATGGCATTCTGTAACCCTAAAACAGACTCGCTTAATTTAACAAGGTTTTGTCAAGATAAAAATCAACTAAACCCGCTAAAATTCATGGAAAATTATCCCCTAGGGCTTAGACCCTTCAAACTGGCCTTTGGAACCTATTTTGACATAGATTGGGGTCCTAGCTTAATAATTGACACAATTTTGGTTTTTAGTCAAATTGTTAAGTCAAACAAGGTCAAACCTAAAATCCAACTTCACCATTGGATTCCTTAGCTCCAAATTAGGTTTGTATCAAAATTTGGACCTAAGGGGTGGTCATCCTCACCTACTTTGCAGAATGGTACAGCCAATTACATTTTGGCCCCAATCTTTTGAAAACCATTGCACAGATCCCCCTAACTTCCTCACCACTCTTACAAACAGGTTCGTCCACCATTAATGGGGAGAAATCCCACTCTGGGGAGGAATGGAAGGGGAGTACTCCCTGATTACTCATAGATCTCCTCCCAGATTTGGAAGGGAGATTCTCTGAGGAATTCCCTTCCATCTGAGCTCGATCCTAATCTCTGATTTGCACCCAATCTCTCATGCGAACGCATGAGAGATTTTGGTCTCTAACTGATTCCTTCTCCGATGAGGACTCATGCACTTGGAAGCTTGTCTTCCAAGCACAGGAACCCCTGCTAGCATCTATAAATGGATCCTCAACCCTGGTCCCATCTCTGAAGCTCGACTTGGCCGGAGATCCACCCCAATTTCATCCTCTTCTCCTCCGGTCAAGTAGTCCAACGAGCTCCGGTGAGCCTCCCTCCTGTTTCTCGTCGCTCTACCATTATACTAGTGGCAGAGCCGCCCACACCATCTTCCTTCACATCGTGCAACACCCGCTCAAGCATCGCTAGCCCCGTCGTCGCTGCCGTCTCCCACCACTGGACACCTTCTTCTCCGGCGACTGTAGGTACTACCAGTCGCCATCTCTTCCCCTTCATCCACTTAATTAGGTTAGACTTACTCCTCTCTATCCCCTCTTCAATTCCCCTCAATCTATTGCATAAATTAACCCTAGACTGCCACTGTCCACCGCCATCTTCCCCTTCTCCGGCCAACCTCCGGCAAGACGCACCCATCACTCCACACCTCCACACATCTCGCAACCAACCTCTTCACCTCCGCCATCGACCACTGAACATCTTCCACCAATCCATCGACCGCCTACACCTCCCTAAACACGCCCCGACCTAACCCGTAAGCGTGGTGATAACACCACGCAAGGGGGTAGTAATTAGGTTGAATATGGCCCATCTTTAGAATAAAAGGCACTACATAAAGTAGAATAGGAGCGTTGCATGCATCAAGTACCAAGATTGCTTATAAATCGTATTAATGGCCATTTGTGTAAAGTATTTGTCAAAGCAGGCCTCAGATGAGCAATCGGACCGCACGGATGGATTCAGGACGACGAACGGAGTCCAACGGACTCAAGATCAGCCAAATCCGACATTCGGAGCTCCCACAATGGGCCCAAGAAATCATGACCGTTGATCTGGAGATCAACGGCCCAGAACGCGCCACGTCGCCCCACCCCCACCACTCTCTCGCCCTCAAGCCAGCCAAGAACGAATCTCGGCCGTTGATCTTCGATTGAACGGCCGAAATCCGCGCGCTCGCCCGCGGTCGCCGCGACAAAGCGCGGGAGTGGCGCAAAGGTTAGCGCGCACGCCCGCGTCGCAGCGACGCGCATTCGAATTGCGCGGAGCGGAAATCAAGGGCGAGTGAAGGGCACGGCTAAATTGAGCCGCCCAATCAGCAGCGGGCGGTCAGGATTGCGCCACGTGGCGCGACGACAGCGCTCGAGGGCCCACGCCCGCGCGCACGCCGGTCGGAAACTCGCGCCAGGTTCTTAAAGGATACCTGTACACCCAAGCGTAAGCCGAGACCTCAAGCACCTAGGAAGGTTGTACTCTCTGAGCAAGCCAGTTCCGTGATATCAAGCAACCTTCCACTCAAACGAACTAACCCAGGAGCACCTCTATTTTCCTGCAACATCGGGGACATGACATTTGATAGAGCGCTCCTGGACCTAGCTGCTTCTATCAACCTAATTCCCACAACCTTGTACCACCAATTTGGTTTTGGGGAGCTGGCACCAACCCCTGTCACCATCCAGCTGGCGGATAGATCAGTGAAAACCCCGAAGGGGGTTGTCGAGGACGTGATTGTACGGGTCAAGGACTTCTATTTCCCAGTCGACTTTTTGGTGCTCGACATGGAAGTCCCTGAAAAATTACAGAATGCACCCATAATCTTAGACAGACCTTTCTTAGCTACAGCTAAAGCAAACATCGATTGCGACACGGGATGTATGGAAATCGCCTTCGGAGACAGGAAAATGCAATTGGATATCTTCCGGGCAACAAAGTCTTTTGATTGTGATTACATTGAGGAACATGATCCCGTGGAAACTTTAATCGAGGAATGCCTTACCCTCAGTTCTGTCTCAGACCACCAAACCTGTAGTTCTGACTCGTCACCATCGTTACCTGTGGACCTCTGTAAGGCTGAGTATCACCACATGACACCATTTGAAGAAATCGATGTTGATCAACTACCGCCCTTTCCATTCCCATCGACTGTGGCCCCACCTGCACCTGAACTTAAACCATTGCCCGAGAATCTCAAGTACGTCTTCTTGGGACCTGGCCAGACCTTCCCAGTGATTATTAATTCCCATCTAACCAAGGATCAGGAACTAAGGTTGACTGCAACTCTTTCAGAACATCGGGCCGCCATTGGTTGGACCATCTCAGATCTAAGAGGAATTAGCCCCACCTATTGCACCCACAAGATTTACCTGGAAGACGGGGCCCGACCTTCCCGCCAGATGCAGAGACGGTTAAACCGTAACATGCGGGAGGTCGTTAAAAAAGAAATTATCAAGTGGCTCGACGCCGACATCATCTACCCTATCTCTGATAGCCCCTGGGTGAGCCCCACTCAAGTGGTTCCAAAGAAGGCTGGGCTCACCGTTGTCACTAATGATCATGGCGAATCCACTCCCACCCGCACCACCACCGCATGGCGGGTGTCTATTGATTATAGGAAGCTTAATGAAGCCACTAAGAAGGACCACTTCCCCTTGCCATTCATTGACCAAATCCTTGAAAGATTGGCAGGGCAGAAGTATTTTTGCTTCCTGGATGGATATTCAGGATATAACCAAGTCGCAATTGCTCCGGAAGATCAGGAAAAGACCACATTCACTTGCCCGTATGGCACGTTTGCATTCCGTCGAATGCCGTTCGGGTTATACAACGCACCCGCGACCTTCCAGCGTTGCATGCTGGCCATTTTTTCAGAAATGGTGGGTGAATACTTAGAGGTCTTTATGGATGATTTCTCTGTATTCGGGAATTCATTCGACCATTGTTTGAGCAACTTGGAGAAAATCCTGAAACGATGTATCGAGGTTAACTTGGTGTTAAGTTGGGAAAAGAGCCATTTTATGGTTCAAGAAGGAATTGTCCTCGGACACATCATTTCGCATAGGGGCATCGAGGTAGAACGAGCTAAGGTTGATTTAATTTCCAAACTTCCTCCACCTAGTTCGGTCCGACAGATTCGCTCTTTCCTAGGACATGTTGGCTTCTACCGAAGGTTCATCAAACACTTTTCCAAACTTTCCAAACCCTTGACCGACCTTCTAGCCAACGACGCCACTTTCCACATGTCTCCTGATTGCACCCAGGCTTATCATACCCTCCGGGACTTAGTCTCCACCGCACCTGTACTTCAACCCCCAGACTGGTCCCAGGATTTTTAGATTTTGTGTGACGCATCAGATTTTGCCATAGGCGCTGTCCTAGGACAAAGGGAAGACAAGAAGCCCGTGGTGATCTACTACGCAAGCAAAACGTTCGACGAGGCCCAACGTAATTATACGGTCACAGAAAAAGAGTTGCTTGCTGTAGCCTTTGGACTGGAAAAATTCCGATCATGCTTGCTGGGATCCCACGTGACTATCTACAACGACCATTCAGCCATCCGGCACCTGTTGGCCAAAAAGGACGCAAAACCCAGGCTCATCAGATGGATCCTGCTTTTGCAGGAATTTGACCTGGAAATCCGAGACAAGGCCGGATCGAAAAATGTGGTGGCTGACCACCTGTCAAGACTTCATCCAGACCACATTGGACCCTCCCTAGCTCTATCTGATACCTTCCCTGATGAACACATCCTAGCCGTGCAAGACAAGAAAATGCCATGGTATGCTGACTATGTCAACTACCTGGTTATAGGACAAACCCCGCACAGCTGGTCCAGACAGCAACGGGACAGGTTCTTGGCTGAGGCCAAGCACTATTTCTGGGATGATCCCATGTTGTTTCGCCTCTGTGCTGATCAGATCATCAGGAGGTGCCTCCCCGAAGACGAAGTTCAGAGTGTGCTTTCCTTTTGTCATGACCAAGCGTGTGGCGGCCATTTCTCTGGCAAGAAAACAGCTGCAAAAGTTTTGCAGTCTGGATTTTATTGGCTGTCCCTATTCAAGGATGCACACATCTTTGCCAAGACTCGCTCACGATGCCAAACACTAGGGACAATGACCAAAAAAGATATGATGCCCCTTCAGCCCATTTTGATTGTCGAAATTTTCGACGTTTGGGGTATCGATTTTATGGGCCCCTTTCCACCATCCAACGGCTTCGAGTATATCCTGGTCTCGGTAGACTATGTTTCCAAATGGATTGAAGCCGTCGCCACCCGACGATGCGATCACAAGACGGTCATGGACTTTGTAAAGAAGAACATCTTTTCCCGGTTTGGAATACCCAAGGCCATGATCAGTGATGGTGGAAGCCATTTTATCCATTCCCAGTTCCGTGCCCTACTTAGAAAATACGGGGTAAACCACCGCATTGCCACCCCGTATCATCCACAAACAAATGGGCAGACTGAGGTCTCAAACAGACAAATCAAGAACATTTTACAGAAGACTGTGAGACCTGACAGGAAAGACTGGTCCACACGACTTGATGATGCCCTGTGGGCATACAGGACCGCTTTTAAGACCCCGATAGGCATGTCACCTTACCGCTTGGTCGTTGGCAAAGCTTGCCATCTCCCTGTCGAATTGGAACACCAGGCTTACTGGGCTGTTAAGCAATGTAACATGGATCCCCAGTTAGCTGGTGCGCAAAGGACTCTTCAATTATCTGAGCTTGAAGAAATTCGTCGGGACGCCTTTGACAATAGTCCGCTATATAAGGAAAAAATGAAAGCCGCCCACGACCGACTCATTCATAGGAAAACCTTTGAGCCAAACCAACAAGTCTGGCCATTTGATGCACGCCTGAAACTCTTCCCAGGGAAACTTAGGTCCAAATGGACAGGACCATTTTGGGTGGTCAAGCCCTATTCCAATGGGGCAGTCAAAATCGCCAATCTTAATACCGGGCACACCTTTACAGTCAATGGTCAAAGATTGAAGCATTTCCTGGCCCAGGTACCCCCCAAGGAAAGTGTCACCCTTGTTGAGGGCTGACACCAAGCACCGCACAGCTGGAGGCGTTAAACTCAGTGCTTCCTGGGAGGCAACCCAGCGGATTCAGACTGATCTGGTAGTTTACGTCACTCTGGTACTATCTTTTTGAACCCTTCTGCATCCATGCATCTGCCAATGAGGACATTGTCCAACTTAAGCTTGGGGGGGATGGTAAATTGCATAATCCTGAGCTTAATTAATCAGTCTGAATGAATAAATTAATTGATTAAAAAAAAAAAAATTTTGAATTTAGGAAGAAAAACTTAGGCATTAGAAACTTGTCAATAGTGGGAAATAATACAAAAAGAACTTAAACGCTTAGACTTTTCAGGCCTTCAGGCTTAATCAACCCTAGTGTCCATTAAAATATGGATTTAGCGGCGAATCCTTGCAACTTTAAGCTATTCTAATCCACCTAATAAATAAGGTAATAAGTATACGACTTATCAACTCACCCTCTAACTCAGGAAAACTTTGAGTCTAATCATCTACACACATTTTTGCACAGACTCACTTCTTGGAGATTTTGACAGAAATTGGGTAGCTAATGAACTCTCTAGGGTGGTATGGCTGGCAAGTTGTCGTGGGTAACAGCCCATTGGCAGGTTGTCCAGAACCCAGCCACAGGCCATTTTCTTTTTCGCTGCCTCTAGGTACATTTGAGATTAGGGAAGCCACCTACGAAAAAAAAAAAAAAAATAATAATAATAATAAACCACACTTCACCGCACAAGTATGGCTGGCAAGTGATCATGGGTAACAACCCATTGGTCGGTTGTCCAGAGCCCAGCTCAATAATTGCACAAAAAAGACCAAAATACCTAAGGACGAAGCGGGGAAGTACTACAAGCCGGGGAGATATACACTGGAAAATCCTTGTGTTGACCCCAAGTAAAATGAACGTAGGGAGAAAGCTACCAGTCGAACAAATACACACCTTCAGGCAAAAATTTATTTTCCTTTCCGGACACCTAGAGGCGTAGAAACTCGAAGTCTGTCTCAATTACCGTTAAGTGAGTCTATCACAACATTCACACCAAGATGCTTAGCACTTAGGGTTTTGACCGAGTTTTGGGTGGGTTGGGTAGCCGTAAAAAGTTACCAACCCACACTGAATTCCGAAAATTCTAAAAAGACATATATAGATATATACGTATACATATGTATAGTTATATATACAAAGCAAGGATTCAGGAGATTCGTATTTTGGAAGACACCCGGGCGCTGCTTAGTCTTTGTAGATTAAGATCTTCGTATATTTCCTCTTATTGACGAGTAACGAAGTGCCGAAGCAATTACTTCTTGAATTCTCCAAAGAAATAAAGGCTAGAATAAATCTTGCTAGGGACTATCAAGCAGTAAGCATGGGGGTATGATAACACCACGCAAGGGGGTAGTAATTAGGTTGAATATGGCCATCTTTAGAATAAAAGGCACTACATAAAGTAGAATAGGAGAGTTGCATGCATCAAGTACCAAGATTGCTTATAAACCGTATTAATGGCCATTTGTGTAAAGTATTTGTCAAAGCAGGCCTCAGATGAGCAATCGGACCGCACGGATGGATTCAGGACGACGAACGGAGTCCAACGGACTCAAGATCAGCCAAATCCGACATCCGGAGCTCCCACAATGGGCCCAAGAAATCATGACCGTTGATCTGGAGATCAACAGCCCAGAACGCGCCACGTCGCCCCGCCCACGCCGCTCTCTCGCCCTCAAGCCAGCCAAGAACGAATCTCGACCGTTGATCTTCGATCGAACGGCCGAAATCCGCACGCTCGCCCGCAGTCGCCGCGACAAAGCGCGGGTGTGGCGCAACGGTTAGCACGCACGCCCGCGTCACAGCGACGCGCGTTCGAATCGCGCGGAGCGGAAATCAAGCACGAGCGAAGGGCGCGGCAAAATTGAGCCGCCCGATCAGCAGCGGGAGGTCAGGATTGCGCCACGCGGCGCGACGACCGCGCCCGAGCGCCCACGCGCGCGCGCACGCCGGGCGGAAACTCGCGCGCGCACGCGCGCCCGAAGCGCGATCTCAGCACGGGCGCGGGAGGCTCTCAGCCGTCCGATCTTCGATTGGACGGCTCTCGTTCATCATCCACGGATCGCGCTTGGAGAGAGAGAGGGGGCGGGCGGCTGACCGGCGGCAGAAGGCCTTCACCGACGTATATGGAAGCGGTTTTAGCGACGTTTCGGATGTCACTAAAGCACATTCTTCTTCTAGGAGGCCCTTAACTCTATTTAAACCCCCTTCTACCACCATTCAAGGCATCCTCTCCCACTTGCAACTACTCCACTCCTCTCCTAGCTAGTCTTAGGCACTCTTGTAATCGTCGAAGATGACGAGCCGCCGACGGAGCCTCCTCCACTGCCGTGGCTGCCTCGTCGCTCTCCACTCTCTCTCTACCTCTCTCTCTCTCTCTTTTAAGCTTTCATTTACTTTTGTTGAAGCATGTATTTAATATTGTAAACCATGAACTATGAATGCATGTTTAATGAAATTATTTTCCATTTAGTTGCCATTTTAATTTCTGTTTAAAGTGCATGATCAAAACCAAGAGCTTTCTAACCCTAAACTCTCTCTATCTCTCACTTTTCAAAACCGTTTCTTTCGCAAGCAAAACTCCGCCTTCATCGTGACAACAAGTGGTAAACAAAATCTGATTTCCACGCCTCCCTGAGATCGACACTCGGACTCACCTCCGTTTACTTCTTTTAAAACCGACGTATCAAGTGCAACTATAACGACACCTCTTAACACACACGCACGAAGGCACGTCAGTTTTTGGCGCCGTTGCCGGGGAGGCAACGGATTTGTTTTATCACCTCCATTCCACCTTCATTCTCATAACGTCTAATGCCCTATTTTCCTTTTTACTTGATGGTTGCAGGAATTCGGCGCATATACGGCGAAGCGACGCTTTCCACTATGGTAGCAAGGAAGTAGACGCCTCGAGGACCGATAGTGAGTACTCTCTCTCTCATTGTTTGCTTGCGTGAAAAAGCTAAAAAAATCATAAAAACTGAAAAAAATTGGCGTGGTGAATGATTGCTTGACCCACATTCTTAACATACCACCCTACAAAAAAATGTACACTCTAATATGCTGGACAAATTCTTGGAGTGTTCTTTTCTTTCTCTCTTTAGTGGTGTTTGCGAAGCCACCGTGAGTTGACCTGGGCCGCACCACTCAACTCTAAAAACTAACTCATCTAATAGAAGCTGCACGATCTTTAGGATGAGTACACTAGGGTTTTTAGAGCCTCTACAAGATAAAAAGGAAATCTACTTTCACCAAGTTGTGTGTAGAACTTGACGTGCCCATTGAAACTTGTCTGAAAGCATTAAGACACGTCAACCCTAAAAAACACTAAAGTAAGGATGAAACATTAAAAGACACCACACCCTACAAATCCTTGCTTGAAAATCATGTTTTGCTATAAGCACACACTTTGAAAGTGGAAAATTAAGAGGCACCACCCCAATCAACGCCTCATCACATCACCCTAAGCACAAGCACTATCCTAGCCCTTTAAAACTAAGTAGACGTGCCCTAGGCAGGACTGAGTTAAGTCTCAAAAGGTGAGGTTTTGTCTGCTAGGCACTTGGCTTTCATTCCCTTGGTAGAATCTGGTGACTAGGCTGCGGGGCAGTGTCAAACGACCGTGGTTGTGGGGTCTATGGAACCGGAGGCACAAGCCAAAGGAAGAACCTTCCCTGCAATCCCCTCGTAATCAACCTGGCCAGATTAGCCTTGAGAAGGGGAGTCCAGTGCTTACGGAGTTAATCACCCTTTGTGAGATTTCTAGGTCTCCTAAGGAATACACCATAAGGATTAGGCTTGCGTGCTTGATTGAAACACATTTCTCGCATCTGTCGCCCTCCGCATCCCCTCCTGTTCTTCTCTAGTGTATGCACGGGAGGTGCTCACTGCATCCCGAATTGTGTGTTTTGGGGCAGGAATCTAGGCAACGTAATTCTGTTGAAAACATGGCTTAACCTAGGGTAGATGAGGCTGAAGATCAACCCCCACCAGATGCTATGGCTGTCGTCCAGGCTCAAATCAATGCTAACCATCGGCTTCAGCAACAACAAATCCACACCATCATGCATGCCATACAACGGTTACAGAACCCGCAAGAACAACCACCACCTTTCAATGACATACCAGGACAACCACCACTTGATTTACCACCATTTCAGGACCAGCCAAGACCCCTCCGTGATTTCTATAACCCTTCTGCCATTAGAGTAAAGCCACACCTTAGGATCCCCGAAGGGGGAGACGATTTTTAGCTAAAACCTAATGTATTAAGTCTAATCCAGAGCCACTTTCATGGAAGCTCAAATGAAGACCCCTTTCAGCACCTAGAAGATCTCGACCGCATAGCAAGAACAGTAAAACCTAGGAACATTAGCCTTGACATTGTTCTAATCAAGATGTTCCCTTTCTCATTAAGAGACAAGGCTTCTCATTGGCTTAGAACCCTAGGTAGACCCATCACCACCTGGGAGTAACTAAGGCATGCATTTTTAAAGAAATTCTTCCCCATAGGAAAGACCAATTCCCTCAGAAGAGCTATCACTACCTTCACACTCTAGGGTGGGGAACAATTTCATGAGGCGTGGGAAAGATTCAATGAACTTTTGAGGAAATGCCCACACCACGAAGTTCCAAGGTGGCAATTGGCCCAGATCTTCTACCACGGTCTGGATAGCAACCTACGGAACTTCGTCGATGCCTCATGCGGGGGAAACTTCCTAAACAAAGATGAGGAGAGCGTGTTTGAGCTCTTTGAGTCTATGAGCGAGAATTCGCTCAACAATGCCTCCATGAACGGGTTTAACAGGTCCAGTCAACCCTATGGTGGGATTTATGAGGTGCAAGCAAATTCTGGAATGGTTGATATGGACATCATTGCCAAAAAGTTGGATCGAGTGGAATTGGTGGACAAGAAGATTGATGAGCTTCTAAACCAGACCAGGAACCCCTTGCAGACTTTCACCCTAGCAAAGGGAGCACATAATGTTGACCTGGTCCAACCCTTCACCCAACTGAACCTGGAACAACCCCCAACCATGTTCCAAGGAGGGACCTTTGCTCCCTCGACCCTTGATTACTCCCTTCCTTCTTCATCAACATCGGCTATTCTAGAAGATGTGCAAGCCGTCCAAGGATATGCAAAACCTGACCCTTTCTCCAACACTTACAACACCGGCTGGCGTAATCACCCCAACTTTGGTTGGACAAACTAGAAACTACCGCAATTCCAAAACCAGCCCAGGCCAAACCAACAGCCACACTTGCCCCCCTATCAGCAAGGACCACCAGTTAGACCCCAATATAACCAAAATAGGGCAGTCCCTCCCCCACAAAACCAAATGGACACCCTAATAAAGATGATGGCTGACACGAACCAAAAACATCAGGAAGAAATGGCCTTGGTAAAGGGACAGTTAAGCCAACTCTTGGACTGTAAACAGCAAGGATCTCTACCTTCCCAACCGCAAACAAACCCGCGAAACATAATTAACAGAGGCCCCAATTCGCAAGGGTTCCAAGGCAACCCCGGGCAGGCTCATATGGTCCAACCAGCCCCACAAACACCTCCTGGGTTTGGCGCTTCTTCATCCTCGTCTCCTCAAGGATCACCCCATGGCCCCAACGCCTCTGTGAATGCGGTGACCTTGAGAAGCGGCACCAAAACCCAGGATCCCAAATGGCCGACTCTCCCCGAGACTTTACCTAACTTAGAAGAAACACCAACCAAGGACCCAAACATGGAACCAACTCAGACACCTTATCCTGAGGCCTTGGAAACAATCAAGAGAAAAAAGAATACTGTGGAAACTGAGGTGCTGATGGAAATTTTTAAACAAGTACAGATTAATATTCCGCTTCTAGAAGCTGTCAAACACATCCCCGCTTACGCCAAGTTCTTAAAGGATGCCTGTACACCCAAGCGTAAGCCGAGACCTCAAGCACCTAGGAAGGTTGTACTCTCTGAGCAAGCCAGTTCCGTGATATCAAGCAACCTTCCACTCAAACAAACTGACCCAGGAGCACCTCTGATTTCCTGCAACATCGGGGACATGACATTTGATAGAGCGCTCCTTGACCTAGGTGCTTCTATCAACCTAATTCCCACAACCTTGTACCACCAATTTGGTTTTGGGGAGCTGGCACCAACCCCTGTCACCATCCAGCTGGCAGATAGATCAGTGAAAACCCCGAAGGGGGTTGTCGAGGACGTGATTGTACAGGTCAAGGACTTCTATTTCCCAGTCGACTTTTTGGTGCTCGACATGGAAGTCCCTGAAAAATTACAGAATGCACCCATAATCTTAGGCAGACCTTTCTTAGCTACGGCTAAAGCAAACATCGATTGCGACACGGGATGTATGGAAATCGCCTTCGGAGACAGGAAAATGCAATTGGATATCTTCCGGGCAACAAAGTCTTTTGATTGTGATTACATTGAGGAACATGATCCCGTGGAAACTTTAATCGAGGAATGCCTTACCCTCAGTTCTGTCTCAGACCACCAAACCCGTAGTTCTGACCCGTCACCATCATTACCTGTGGACCTCTGTAAGGCTGAGTATCATCACATGACACCATTTGAAGAAATCGATGTTGATCAACTACCGCCCTTTCCATTCCCATCGACTGTGGTCCCACCCGCACCTGAACTTAAACCATTGCCCGAGAATCTCAAGTACGTCTTCTTGGACCTGGCCAGACCTTCCCAGTGATTATTAATTCCCATCTAACCAAGGATCAGGAACTAAGGTTGACTGCAACTCTTTCAGAACATCGGGCCGCCATTGGTTGGACCATCTCAGATCTAAGAGGAATTAGCCCCACCTATTGCACCCACAAGATTTACCTGGAAGACGGGGCCCGACCTTCCCGCCAGATGCAGAGACGGCTAAACCCTAACATGCGGGAGGTCGTTAAAAAAGAAATTATCAAGTGGCTCGACGCCGACATCGTCTACCCTATCTCTGATAGCCCCTGGGTGAGCCCTACTCAAGTGGTTCCAAAGAAGGCTGGGCTCACCGTTGTCAATAATGATCACGGCGAATCCATTCCCACCTGCACCACCACCGCATGGCGGGTGTGTATTGATTATAGGAAGCTTAATGAAGCCACTAAGAAGGACCACTTCCCCTTGCCATTCATTGACCAAATCCTTGAAAGATTGGCAGGGCAGAAGTATTTTTGCTTCCTGGATGGATATTCAGGATATAACCAAGTCGCAATTGCTCCGGAAGATCAGGAAAAGACCACATTCACTTGCCCGTATGGCACGTTTGCATTCCGTCGAATGCCGTTCGGGTTATGCAACGCACCCGCGACCTTCCAGTGTTGCATGCTAGCCATTTTTTCAGAAATGGTGGGTGAATACTTGGAGGTCTTTATGGATGATTTCTCTGTATTCGGGAATTCATTCGACCATTGTTTGAGCAACTTGGAGAAAATCCTGAAACGATGTATCGAGGTTAACTTGGTGTTAAGTTGGGAAAAGAGCCATTTTATGGTTCAAGAAGGAATTGTCCTCGGACACATCGTTTCGCATAGGGTCATCGAGGTAGATCGAGCTAAGGTTGATTTAATTTCCAAACTTCCTCCACCTAGTTCGGTCCGACAGATTCGCTCTTTCCTAGGACATGTTGGCTTCTACCGAAGGTTCATCAAAGACTTTTCCAAACTTTCCAAACCCTTGACCGACCTTCTAGCCAACGACGCCACTTTCCACTTGTCTCCTGATTGCACCCAGGCTTATGATACCCTCCGGGACTTAGTCTCCACCGCACCTGTACTTCAACCCCCAGACTGGTCCCAGGATTTTGAGATTATGTGTGACGCACCAGATTTTGCCATAGGCGCTGTCCTAGGACAAAGGCAAGACAAGAAGCCCGTGGTGATCTACTACGCAAGCAAAACGTTGGACGAGGCCCAACGTAATTATACGGCCACAGAAAAAGAGTTGCTTGCTGTAGTCTTTGGACTGGAAAAATTCCAATCATACTTGCTGGGATCCCACGTGACTATCTACACCGACCATTCAGCCATCTGGCACCTGTTGGCCAAAAAGGACGCAAAACCCAGGCTCATCAGATGGATCCTGCTTTTGCAGGAATTTGACCTGGAAATCCGAGACAAGGCCGGATCGAAAAATGTGGTGGCTGACCACCTGTCAAGACTTCATCCAGACCACATTGGACCCTCCCTACCTCTATCTGATACCTTCCCTGATGAACACATCCTAGCCGTGCAAGACAAGAAAATGCCATGGTATGCTGACTATGTCAACTACCTGGTTATAGGACAAACCCCGCACAGCTGGTCCAGACAGCAACGGGACAGGTTCTTGGCTGAGGCCAAGCACTATTTCTGGGATGATCCCATGCTGTTTTGCCTCTGTGCTGATCAGATCATCAGGAGGTGCCTCCCCGAAGACGAAGTTCAGAGTGTGCTTTCCTTTTGTCATGACCAAACGTGTGGCGGCCATTTCTTTGGCAAGAAAACAGCTGCAAAAGTTTTGCAGTCTGGATTTTATTGGCCGTCCCTATTCAAGGATGCACACATCATTTCCAAGACTTACTCACGATGCCAAACACTAGGGACAATGACCAAAAAAGATATGATGCCCCTTCAGCCCATTTTGATTGTCGAAATTTTCGACGTTTGGGGTATCGATTTTATGGGCCCCTTTCCACCTTCCAACGGCTTCGAGTATATCCTGGTCTCGGTAGACTATGTTTCCAAGTGGATTGAAGCCGTCGCCACCCGACGATGCGATCACAAGACGGTCATGGACTTTGTAAAGAAGAACATCTTTTCCCGGTTTGGAATACCCAAGGCCATGATCAGTGATGGTGGAAGCCATTTTATCCATTCCCAGTTCCGTGCCCTACGTAGAAAATACTGGGTAAACCACCGCATTGCCACCCCGTATCATCCACAAACAAATGGGCAAACTTAGGTCTCAAACAGACAAATCAAGAACATTTTACAGAAGACTGTGAGACCTGACAGGAAAGACTGGTCCACACGACTTGATGATGCCCTGTAGGCATACAGGACAGCTTTTAAGACCCCGATAGGCATGTCACCTTACCGCTTGGTCTTTGGCAAAGCTTGCCATCTCCCTGTCGAATTGGAACACTGGGCTTACTGGGCTGTTAAGCAATGTAACGTGGATCCCCAGTTAGCTGGTGCGCAAAGGACTCTTCAATTATCTGAGCTTGAAGAAATTCGTCGGGACGCCTTTGACAATAGTCCGCTATATAAGGAAAAAATGAAAGCCGCCCACGACCGACTCATTCATAGGAAAACCTTTGAGCCAAACCAACAAGTCTGGCTATTTGATGCACGCCTGAAACTCTTCCCAGGGAAACTTAGGTCCAAATGGACAGGACCATTTCGGGTGGTCAAGCCCTATTCCAATGGGGCAGTCGAAATCGCCGATCTTAATACCGGGCACACCTTTATAGTCAATGGTCAAAGATTGAAGCATTTCCTGGCCCAGGTACCCCCCAAGGAAAGTGTCACCCTTGTTGAGGGCTGACACCAAGCACCGCCCAGCTGGAGGCGTTAAACTCAGCGCTTCCTGGGAGGCAACCCAGCGGATTCAGACTGATCTGGTAGTTTATGTCACTCAGGTACTATCTTTTTGAACCCTTCTGCATCCATGCATCTTCCAATGAGGACATTGTCCAACTTAAGCATGGGGGCGATGGTAAATTGCATAATCCTGAGCTTAATTAATCAGTCTGAATGAATAAATTAATTGATTAAAAAAAAAAAATTTGAATTTAGGAAGAAAAACTTAGGCATTAGAAACTTGTCAATAGTGGGAAATAATACAAAAAGAACTTAAACGCTTAGACTTTTCAGGCCTTCAGGCTTAATCAGCCCTAGTGTCCATTAAAATATGGATTTAGCGGCGAATCCTTGCAACTTTATGCTATTCTAATCCACCTAATAAATAAGGTAATAAGTATACGACTTATCAACTCACCCTCTAACTCAGGAAAACTTTGAGTCTAAGCATCTACACACATTTTTGCACAGACTCACTTCTTGGAGATTTTGACAGAAATTGGGTAGCTAATGAACTCTCTAGGGTGGTATGGCTGGCAAGTTGTCGTGGGTAACAGCCCATTGGCAGGTTGTCCAGAACCCAGTCACAGGACATTTTCTTTTTCGCTGCCTCTAGGTACATTTGAGATTAGGGAAGCCACCTACGAAAAAAAAAATAAAAATAATAATAATAATAAACCACACTTCACCGTACAAGTATGGCTGGCAAGTGATCCTGGGTAACAGCCCATTGGTCTGTTGTCCAGAGCCCAGCTCAATAATTGCACAAAAAAGACCAAAACACCTAAGGACGAAGCGGGGAAGTAGTACAAGCCGGGGAGATATACACTGGAAAATCTTTGTGTTGACCCCATGTAAAATGAACGTAGGGAGAAAGCTACCAGTCGAACAAATACACACCTTCAGGCAAAACTTTATTTTCTTTTCAGGACACCTAGAGGCGTAGAAACTCGAAGTCTGTCTCAATTACCGTTAAGTGAGTCTATCACAACATTCACACCAAGATGCTTAGCACTTAGGGTTTTGACCGAGTTTTGGGTGGGTTGTGTAGCCGTAAAAAGTTACCAACCCACACTGAATTCCGAAAATTCTAAAAAGACAAATATAGATATATACGTATACATATGTATAGTTATATATACAAAGCAAGGATTCAGGCGATTCGTATTTTGGAAGACACCCGGGCGCTGCTTAGTCTTTGTAGATTAAGATCTTCGTATATTTCCTCTTATTGACGAGTAACGAAGTGCCGAAGCAATTACTTCTTGAATTCTCCGAAGAAATAAAGGCTAGAATAAATCTTGCTAGGGACTATCAAGGAGTAAGCATGGGGGTATGATAACACCACGCAAGGGGGTAGTAATTAGGTTGAATATGGCCCATCTTTAGAATAAAAGGCACTACATAAAGTAGAATAGGAGCGTTGCATGCATCAAGTACCAAGATTGCTTATAAACCGTATTAATGGCCATTTGTGTAAAGTATTTTTCAAAGCAGGCCTCAGATGAGCAATCGGACCGCACGGATGGATTCAGGACGACGAACGGAGTCCAACGGACTCAAGATCAGCCAAATCCGACATCCGGAGCTCCCACAATGGGCCCAAGAAATCATGACTGTTGATCTGGAGATCAACGGCCCAGAACGCGCCACGTCGCCCCGCCCCCGCCGCTCTCTCGCCCTCAAGCCAGCCAAGAATGAATCTCGGCCGTTGATCTTCGATCAAACGGCCGAAATCCGCGCGCTCGGCCGCAGTCTCTACGACAAAGCGCAGGCGTGGCGCAACGGTTAGCGCGCACGGCCTCGTCGCAGCGACGCGCGTTCGAATCACGCGGAGCGGAAATCAAGTGCGAGCGAAGGGCGCGGCGAAATTGAGCCGCCCGATCAGCAGCGGGCGGTCAGGATTGCGCCACGTGGCGCGACGACAGCACCCGAGCGCCCACGCGTGCGTGCACGCCGGGCGGAAACTCGCGCGCGCACGCGCGCCCGAAGCGCGATCTCAGCATGGGTGCGGGAGGCTCTCAGCCGTCCGATCTTCGATCTGACGGCTCTCGTTCATCATCCACGGATCGCGCTTGGAGAGAGAGAGGGGGCGGGCGGCTAACCGGCGGCAGAAGGCCTTCACCGACGTATATGGAAGCGGTTTTAGTGACATTCCGGATGTCGCTAAAGGACATTCTTCTTCTAGGAGGCCCTTGACTCTATTTAGACCCCCTTCTACCACCATTCAAGGCATCCTCTCCCACTTGCAACTACTCCACTCCTCTCCTAGCTAGTCTTAGGCACTCTTGTAATCGCCGGAGACGACGAGCCGCCGACGGAGCCTCCTCCACTGCCGTGGCTGCCTCGTCGCTCTCCACTCTCTCTCTACCTCAATCTCTCTCTCTTTTAAGCTTTCATTTACTTTTGTTGAAGCATGTATTTAATATTGTAAAGCATGAACTATGAATGCATGTTTAATGAAATTATTTTCCATTTAGTTGCCATTTTAATTTCTGTTTAAAGTGCATGATCAAAACCAAGAGCTTTCTAACCCTAAACTCTCTCTATCTCTCGCTTTTCAAAACTGTCTCTTTCGCAAGCAAAACTCCGCCTTTTTCGTGACAACAAGTGGTAAACAAAATCTGATTTCCACGCCTCCCTGAGATTGACACTCGGACTCACCTCCGTTTACTTCTTTTAAAACCGACGTATCAAGTGCAACTATAACGACACCTCTTAACACACACGCACGAAGGCACGTCACATGGCCACAGGGTGACCTAGGCACGCATGCCTAGGCCGCTCGACGGCCTGGCACCTACCGTCCCACCATCGCTGTGAGATGGTGAAGCTTCCCATGTGTTTTAATGGGGCCACCAGGCCGTATTCGTGTGTGACAGATCTAAGCACCCGCCGTCATTAGCGATGGCTCGAAGGAGCTCGTAAGCTTGCTCTAGGCTGAAACACTCTAAGGTCCCAGGTCCAGAGGGTGCGGGTTGGTCTCGTGCATTCATCTGTCTAGGCAATTAGCTTTGCGAGGCACCCAGCTACAGCAATTGGAAGAAGAACCTCACCTGCGGGAGCAAGCGAAGCGAGTGGGACTTTTAGTCCCACCTCAGAAAAGCAGGAGTGAGGTGCGTTGCTTATATTGATTTTGTGTTTAGCTTTGTTCACCTTGAGACACACAGGGGTGAGGTCCCTCACCCTCAATTACCATGCCTCATCTGTGACACTCCCCCGCGATCCTAGCACCTGGATCTGACTAACCTATTCATGCACTCCTCAAGCACCACACCCACACCGGTGCACCTGGACCCAGGCACGCGACCAACCCGATTACCCGGCTCTAGGAGAGCGTATCAAAGAGAGATTTAGAGAGAGAGAGATATGTAGAGGAGGGTAGGGGTAGGTTTTGCTCTTCGGTGGTGTGTGCAGGGAAGAAGAAGGAAGAGGAAGGCATAGCTGAAAAGCTAAGGCAAGGTGAAGGAAGAACTTAGTCGTAGAGGAAGAAGAAGGAGAAAGGCACTATGCAAGAGAAGGAAGAAAGAAAGGAAAGAAGCCAAAGAGAAGAAAGCCAGAGGAGGCTGAAGTAAACAAAGGCAAGGTGAAGCTGACACTTAGCTGTAGACAGACAGCAGAAAATAGAAGACTGAAGAAGGAAGGGTAGAAGACAGACGAAAATAAGAAGGAAAGAAGAAAGGAAAGGCTAGAAAGGAGCTATGCAGAAGAGACAAGGAAGAAGAAGTAGATGGCCAAAGCCACAGAAGAATAGAAGAAAAAGAAAATTAGGGAAAGAAAGAAAGAAAGAAAGAAGAGAAAGCAGAAAGGAGAAGGAAATAAGATAAAAGCTTGAAGAGAATATCTTTTTAAGATGTCTGATTCCATGATCAGAGGTCCAATTTCTCTATTTTTTCCACAATTGACTTAAATTCTTGCATTTTATATTTTGAATTAAGTTTTGAGTAACTCTAAGTGTTCAATTACATTATTGAGATTAGTGAATAAATTCCATTTGCTCCCTGTGTTCAACTTCAGATACTTAGGTTTTCGAGTAATAAATTTTTATTTGTTGTCAACGCTTGGTCACCTATACTACAAAGTGACTGAGTTACAAGCCCAACAAAGCATTGCAAACAGTGGAGCATAGAAAGGAAGGAGTTGGAGTACTCTTTGCATGCTCGG
Source organism: Thalassia testudinum (assembly GCA_037157565.1). Lineage (NCBI taxonomy): Eukaryota > Viridiplantae > Streptophyta > Magnoliopsida > Alismatales > Hydrocharitaceae > Thalassia > Thalassia testudinum. The sequence goes on along the minus strand of JAZHRO010000014.1, from coordinate 91,187,052 downwards.
GAGCTACCAAGCTTAGATCAAGAAGCCATCATCTTCTTCACCATTTTATTTAGAGGATTTGTGTTTTTATATTCTTGCATTTCAAGTATATTAGAAGCTTTCCTCTATGTGTTTTGTGTAGAACAAGTTCAATTCAATTGAAGTTTCCTTCTTTTAAATTCTTGTCGCATTTTTTTTTTTTAACTTGTCTAGCACTTTTTCACACCTTCTCCCTAATTACTCTAGGCCCCCACATGCATAAGGTGAGCTTAGGAAGAGGTTTTTCTTGTTACTCTAGCAATAGTTTAGTGGATTAGGTTTAGATAGCCTTTTTCTTTGTGAACAACTTTGCGAATGCTCGTTATTTCAAAACCGTAAAAAGAAAGGTGATTTCTTTTTCAAAGCAAGAGAGTTGAATTTTGCAAACATATTGCCTCCTTGGACAACCCTACATACCCCACTGTCTAGGTTATAAATTTTAAAAGCATTTGCGTTTTGGCTTGTTACAATGACTTAAAATCCTGCTTTCGCAAATCACGCAAAATTTCGCATCACTTTTTGCGTCGTTTCCAAGGAGGCACGGCTTTCCTTGTTTAAGTCTCTTGCTTGAAGTGGATCTCATCCCCTTGTCTCTCTCTTCCCTTGTGTGTGCAAGAATCAGTTGCAAAAAGAAACTGGGAAATTTTGAGAAGCTTAAAGTATCTTTTCTTTCCGTGGAATTTCGGGTTGGTTCTCCCTTTCTTGTCACATTTATCCTTAGAAAATACCAAAAAAATATTAAACTTGGCTTTTAGGATCTTGAATATCTTAATTAACTGGAGTGGTGCTATTTGAAACTCATTGTTTGCTTTACACCACTCCATTTCAAGTCCAGGAGTTGTATATTTTAAAACCAGACTTCTGTCTGGATTTGAAAAATCAATTACGAACACCACAGGACTCTTAAAACCTTGTAATTTCACCTAGTGATTCCAAATCAAGTTGGAAGCATCTATTCCAAATTTTAGACCAATTGACTTTGTATTTAATTTTTAAAAATTTGTGGACTACAGAGAGGTCACACCCTTTATTCTTCCTATTTTGTTATTGTCCACGAATTTTTATATTTTTTTGACTTAGGCAATTTTTTGAAATTTAGCTTTCTAGAATCCTTGTGAAGTCATATACGTTACATAAATTCAAAAAAAATTTTTGGAAGCCGGTGGTGGTACAAAACGTCCAAAATACCCATTGGTATCATTTCTGAACTTTGACACCAGCACAAAGAAAAATTCAAAACAAATACCAAGCAAATTACTAAGATATTAAAAAATCTTTTTCGAAATCCTTACTTGATTTTCTTCAACGTAGTGGTGTTGTTTGACTTGGTTGGACCACTACTTAATACAGAAAGCCTAAAAATAATTCATTGATAGTAATTTTCTATCTTATGGACAATTGGCTTAGGGTTTCTTTCTTTCATTTTAGAGACTCTCATTAAAGGAAATTAACCATCACTAATGCAACTTATTTTTCCTCTGATTGTGGAGTTTCAAACTTGTTTGAAAATTTAAAAATAGAAATCCTAAAACACATTGAAGTAAATCAAATCTTAAAAGACAAAAATACAAGAAATTGTGTGACAACTTGCTTTTTAATTGGAACTACTTTCCAATTCTTGTACACACACAAAAAAATTGAAATAACAGGGCAATAACCCAAATTAATGCCCTCCACATTCCGTGTGCACTATAGTATCCTAGACTTAACTAAAATCCGTAGCAACTTAACCTCTAAGGTTTCATCAAATTAGGCTTGCTATATAGGTCTTAAGTTTTCTCTATTTAATACCAATTCTACCATCTTTATCTGGTGTTCAGGCTGAGGGGCTGTGTCATATGGCCAGGAGCGGGTTTGTACAAGCACTTCGGGATTTTCCTGGGAAACGCTTGGGCCCAAACCTCCCCTTAAGCAACTTGGCTTGATTTGTTGACAGAACGGGTATTCACTGTTGATTACTTATTTCCTAGGTAGACCAAGTCTTAGGTTAAATTCTAGGGAGTCCCAATTAAGTTAGGTCTAGAATTTGATTGCTTGTGTGCACACTTCTCTCTTCTTCATCGCTTCTCCTCCCCTACCATTTCTTTCGTTTTATGCACAGGCGACAGTCTCAAAATCCGCACTTGGAAGGACCATTTGATTTCACCCCCAGCGCAAGAAGACCACTTTTTCTGTCTTCTTCATCTAAAAATATGGAAAATAAAAAAAATTGGTCCATTAACCCTTCCACATCCACCTCTAATCCCACCTTTAAGCCCACTAATAACCCTAATTTTCACCCTTCTACCCACAACCCCCCCACCTTTGACTTCCGACATTTGGTGCTCCATAATATTGATTTGCCTCAATCACAACAACAAGACCCCCTACCTGATCTCTTAACAATGATGGCTTAGCAGATTGGTAAATTAAATTCCAATCAACAAACATTCATTTGGAACATCAAAAACCTAGCCAATTAAAGGCCAAACCCACCACCTTTTCACCAGCCTGTTATTCCTCTAAAAGATTTTTATGATCCGTCTTATTATGAGGAACAACCAAGGGTTGTCATACCAGAGGGGGACTTTGAGATCAAACCAGCAGTCCCGAACCTGATCAAGCACTTCCATGGCCTTCCTAGGGAAGACCCTTACAGCCACCTTGAAGAGCTGACTCTTCTTGCACAAATAACCATTTCCAGAAATGTGCAAGAAGACTTATGGCTGATGTGGCTATTTCCATTATCTCTTAAAGATAGGGTCGTCGATAGACAACTTTTTGCTGAGCGTTATAGTATTTAAGTGGTGGAAAAATCGACTAATCAAAAATAATGAAAATAACCACTCACAGAAGAGCGGGACGTGTCCATAGGGAGGCAATGATGCAATCAATACCTAATTATTTACTGTTATTTTGGATAATGCGAAATCCCTTTTCAAAACGGACTTAAAATGTGAAGGAAAGTAGATTTTCAATAACCTAAAAAGTTAAGGGTATAAGTGTAACTTTCCTTAACAGAAATCCATAATAAATTTCGGATGAATTCATGTAGTTTTCACGTGATGTGTACTAAAGACTATTAGTACTTAAGTTAAGCTTAAAATCAATCTTTAAGATGGTTAATATCAATACCATGCAATTATAAAGAATTTTGAGTGCTTGAATGCAATTCTGCCATAATATAATAATAATAAAAAAAATTAAATTTGTGGCAATGGCATTGAATGTAATTTTTAATTAAGATGAAAACAGAGCTTTCTTCCTCTCTCCTCCTCGCGAAAGAGAGAGAGAACTGCGGGGGTCGATGCAAGGCTCAAGAGGACGGCGAGGTCGAGAGCTTTCCGACGGTGGCAGTAGCGGCGACAGAGGTGGCCGGAGGCGGACGGCGGCAGTGGCTGGAGCTCCGGCCTATAGACCAAGAGGGCGTAGCTGCTGCTGCGGCTGTGCGAGCGTGCGCGCGCGAGCGCTGATGTGCGGGCAGGTGCTTGCATGCTGCGGTCTGCAGGTGGGTGGTGCTATGCAGGCGGAGAAGACTTGCAGCCAGAGAGGGTGCAGCGTCTGCTGTGTGTTGCGTGGGTGCCTTCTGCAGGGAGGAGTGGCGTGGATGCGTGTAGGGTGGAGTGCGCCTACAGCAGGGCTGGAGATGGCACGCAGTTGAGAGCGCTTGCAAATGGTGGTGGGGTGCGCTGGTGAGCGCGCTGGAAGATGGCAAGCAGGCAAGCACTTGCAGAGGGAAGCTACAGGGGTGCGTGTGCACGCAGGGTTGGAGAACTACCTACAGCAGGAGGCAATGGTGATGGCATGCGATTGCCTGCAGTGGCTGTGGGAGAGGCGCGGTGGCTTGGTCGATGCAGCAAGGAGGTGCAGCAAGGGAGAGCCACGCTGGATTGGTGTATGCACCTGCTGTGTCTGGAGATGGCGCGCAGTCAGGCGCTTGCGCTGCAGGGCGAGTTGAAGTGGTGGCTGGAAGGTAGGTGCGCGGTAGGGCAGGTGCGGTGGAACCAAGGCCGACTGGAGATGGCACCCACCTGCGGGCACGCAAGGAGGACCGGTGTACGCCTGTGGACACAGTGCATGTGGTGGAGAAGGAGTGGAGGAGAACATGGAGTATTTCCCCTCAAGGGGGGGAAAAATTTCTTTTCCTTTGCTCCCCTCCTCTTCCTTTTTATGTTCTCCCTTGATCATGAGTTGAGGGATTTTCCCAAATCCCCGGTCACAGTTGTTGAGAGAGGTGGAGGAAGAGAAGATTACCCCAATGTCCGGCGGGGGAGGGGGGAAAGAGTTGCGGCTGTTTGAGGAAATTTATCCCCCCACCCTTGCTCTTTGTGCATTTTATTACCTGCACATAAAAACAATAAAATCATTAAGTTATAGAATATTATAACTTCAATCATGAGGTGTACAATTATTCTATAACTTAATTGCCATTAGTAACACACCTAAACTATACGATTAAATATTCTTAGGCTTAATATTAGTCCATTTTAATGGACTCATCAGTCGCTTATTGTTTCACGACCATTGGCCGACCCATCAAAACTTAGCCTCAGCTCAAGAGCCCCTTCCTCAAGAAATTCTTTCCCATAGGTCGTACTACTTCATTACAAAGATTCATTATGACCTTCCAACAGAAATCTGGCGAAAGTTTCCACGACTCTTGGGGGAGATTCCTAGATCTTTTAAGAAGTTGACTACACCACGAGATTCCTTTATGGTAGCTCGTGCAGGCCTTCTAGAATGGTTTAGAAGATCAACTTTGACACTTTGTCAATGCCTTATGTAGCGGAAACTTCTTGAATAAGGATGCTGAGAGTGCCTATGATCTTTTTGAAGAAATGAGTGAAAACTCATTTAATCAAGCTTCCATGAAAACATTTGGTAGAACTCAGAACCCACAGTTTGGTGTTCATGAAGTAGGCACTCAATCTATCCCTATCACCCAAGACGATCTTCAAATGATCGCTCAAAAACATGACCAGATGCATATTAATCAAAAGAAAATTGAGGAACGACTTGCCACATCAACCCAAGCTCCACACAATCCACACCTAACCCAACCTAACCTTCCACGAAGAGAAAATTTGCACAATCTCACCACTACCCCTGCTGATTATTACCAATATTCGGAGAATGTCTATGATTCTTTGGGGAATTACAACTATCCAAATCTTAACTCCACTCAAAATATTTCTACCATCCCGGAGCCCTTTAAAAATTCTTCCAATTGGAAAAATTACCAGAATAATCAAGTTCCTTCAAAACCAAATCATTTTAATGGGTATGGGTCGAATCCAACCTTTCATCCTAGGCCATCCCAACAAGACATCAATGCCCAGATGATGAGAACCCTACAGGACATGCAGACAAAAACGACAGAAGTAAACCGCACCATCACAAATCTGAATAATCAGATTGGGGTTACTCCCACTCAAAGACCTGTAGGACATCTTTCGTCCCAACCCATGCCCAACCCTAATCACCAAAGGAGCCAATATCCAGGTAGAAATCCATACTACATGAATCAGCCTCCTGTTAATCCACCACCTCAGCAGCCTCCTAGGTTTCCACAACCGCAGGCCCCTCCACCTCCTCGAAATAATAATCCGACTACACATGTGGTTATGCTGAGGAGTGGGAGACCACCACTGATCCCGGGCCTTCACACAAACCTGGTGAAATCCCCACCACTATGCAAATTGACTCCCTACCTCCCCATTAGGAAGAAAAAAAAATGCAAAAATCTCAAGACACGATTCCTATCCCTTTTCCACAAGCTCTCCACCCCACCACCAATAGAAAAAAGAAATCTAAGCCCGGCACAGAAGAACACGTGGATCTATTTGGGCAAGTTGAAATCAATATTCCTCTCCTAGATGCCATTAAATATATACCTGCCCACGCCAAATCTTTGTTGGAGATCTGTACTACTAAAAGGAAGGCCAAAAATCTAGGATGGGTACATCCTTCGGAGACAGTAAGCTCTGTCATACAGACCAACCTGCCTCCTAAGATGAAAGATCTAGCGGTGCCATTAATTTCGGTGATTATTGATGATACTACCTTTGATCGCGCCCTCCTAGATCTTGGTGCCACAGTTAATATCATTCCCACAATTTTATTTGAAGAGTTTTAGATCGGTGAATTAAAACCAATCGAGGTTACCCTGTAATTAGCTGACCGATCTACAATCAAACATCGTAGGATTGTCGAGGATATTTTGGTCAAGGTCCAGAATTGTGTCTTCCTTGCATACTTTCTAGTCCTTGACATTAAGGTACCTGAATCATTACTAGACGGCCCAATAATCCTTGGATGACCTTTTTTTGCCACTACAAAGGCAAATATCAATTGCCACACAGGCAAAATGGATATCACTTGTGCTGGCCAAACTATCACTTTAGATATTTTCAAATCCTTCAAGAGATTCCATGATGATAACTTTTTTAAGGACTCAGATATGAAAATTTCCAAAATGGTGGAGACAATGTTGATAGATACCCTTACCAACCACAATCTTTTTGAGGACTCCGATTTAAAATCAGTGGTCAGCGAAATCTCTGATATGGAAACTTGTCGTGAATGAAAAACCCTTCCTGCTGAATGCCTTGATTACCCTGGCCCTCCCACTCTTCCATCACCCCACCCTTCCACACTAACTTCACGAAATCCTCCCCATCCATTCCCCGACCCCTTTCCCATGGACCAACCACCAGACCCGCTCGAGTTTGGCATCTTACCTGATTTCAAACCATGGCTAGACTCGGGCTACACTTTTCATTTTCCATCCAACCTTGATCCAAATATTGCTTCTAATCAATTCTCTAGGGATCCAGATGAAGACATATTTTATTCTGGCATCCAAGTGTCCAGTTATTTACATGATTTTCTATCTTCCCTGCATACCTTCACACCCAGCTGAATGACATAAAAGATAGCACTGGATGGGCGGTAACCCATCATTTTTCTGCTTCCTCTCTTTTTCCAGGTTTTGACCATCATAAACCCGACAGCTCTTCACTAAGGTAATCACTTTTTCCTCCTAATGCATGAGGACATCGCATATCTTAAGCATGGGGGGGTGCTTTTAAAATTTGATCATCAATTTAGTATTTTCAAAACTTAAAAACATGCATTCTTCTTTAGTTATTTTATTCTCCTGCTTGCATACCAAATAAAAATAAAAATGCTGAAAATTTTTTGAGGAAAAATTTTGAAATCGTGACTAAGGTTAAAAAACTCACTTTTGGTACAATGGGATTTAATCTTTAACAAACTAGGCATGAGGATGCAGATCTGATCATTAGAATTTTAGGGTCTATTTTTAGACTAGATTAAATATCCTTCTCTAAAATTCCACCTGAACTCGTGATAGTTCAGGTGACTTGATCCTCTTTTGTAATATGGAAAGTATCTGACTTAGTTTTTGATTCAAAAACTTGTATTTCTTGCAAAACTTTCTATGCCAAATTTCGCACACAAGCGAAACTTAAAAACAACTAAAAATTAGAAAAACTCCCTTATTTGGACTTAGTAAAAGTCTGAAGCAGATCATTGGTTTGAGTTCCCACCGTAGAGGAGGAAAATTCCTACTTTGAGGATGTGATGTCAACATGTTACCGCCTCGTCGCTGCTCCATATCTATATTTCATATCTTTAGATGGATCATAAAAGCGCATTTTAGCATCTCAAGTATCTTGGACGATGCTCTACCTATAGTGTTGGAGCAAGAGCTTGAGTTTGCTTGGAGCACCTTTTACACCACATTGTGTTTTGGGGTTGTGAGCTCCTAGGTGGTGTCATGGACAGTGCTATCCCGAAGTACTGCCGCCAGAGCTTCCTTGAGGATTGGTAACGGGAATGATGATCCCGACACATCTATTATAAGACTAAGCTAAAAATAAGCATCGGGGAGAAAATAAAAGATTTAAACCAAAAACATGCCCTTATAAATGTTGGCTTTTCACAAGCACAGACACAAGGTTTTAAAGGATATTGCAAGTTGCGAATCAGATTCAAGAGCTAGAAAAATCCTAAAAATAGAAATTTCACGTCATCTAAACAAACAGGGGGTTAATCTGTGAATTTTCTGGAGGATATACTGATCTCGTTTTGTCTAATTTTTTGATCCAAAAAGAAATCTCGATGTTTATCCTTAACAAATCCCGTGCCTCCTATGTTTAGATCAACCAAGGTCCCTTAATGTTTTTCTCCTCAAAAGTAAAAAAATTAGATTACCCAAAAATTTTGTTTTCCAAAAAATTAAAGTTTGGCTAAGAGACTAGTAAAAGATAAGCATAGGTTTGTGATAAACACCAATTTATCATTATTCTTATGCATTAAAACAAACCTAGCTCTTAGGATTATGCTCTGCAAATGGGTTTTTGGGTTGCATTTAGGCATAAATTAGGTTAGGCGTGCATGGCATTTTTTTTGTGTTTTTAACGTATTTTTGTGAGAGGTAGGGATAAATAGATGGCCAGATCCCTAGAACCCTAGCACTCAGGAAGGCAACTAGAGAAGGAGAAGCACTCACCAGCTGGGACTCAGCTTGATTCAGCTCACCATTGCTGGGATTCAGCTCACCTAAACAAGGGTTATCTCATCCTAGCTCCATTCAACTCATCTCAGGTGAATGGCAACTCAAGAGAGCTCATCTTCGCTCACCCTAGCTCAGGTCAGCTCTGATCCAGCTCAACTTAGCTAAGTCTAGCTCATTTCAGCTCCCATTAGTCAACAGGGAGCTCTAGCAAGCTCAGTTGAGTTGAGTAGAGTTCACCCCAGCTCAGAACCAGCTACATCTAGCTCCACTAAACTCCAGCCAGCTGAAGATGAATTCATTCCAGCTCAGGAAGCTGAAGTGCAGATCTCGGGAATTCAGCTTAGCTCAACTTAGTTGAGCTAAGCTACCTTAGCTGCCTCAACCAGCTCAGTCCTCCCTGGGTGCATTAGACCCAGCTCACCTCAGTTAAATTCAGCAAAAGCCAGCTCACTTTAGCATGGCTTAGTAGCTAGAAAATAACTATCAAGCTAAGCCAGTTAGAGTTGCTCCATGCTAACCTCTTCAGCAGCTGCCAGCTCCAATATAGCTCCAGATCTCTTCTGCCCAACTCCTCTCCACATACCCTAACTCCAATACCTCCTCCTCTACTCAGTAGCAAGCCAAGCTAGCTTAGCTTTGCTTATCTTAGCCAGCAACTAGCTCCTTGGCCATCCACCACCTTCTACTCAACCTTAGCTAGCTCCACCAACTTAAGCCCTACCTAAGTTAACCTAAGCTTGCCACCCTACTACAAGTTGGTACCACCACCTATCCACCTCTTCACCCAATCATCACCACCAAAATGCACCAATTCTGGTGCCAAAACCAAACCCTAATTAGCCCCCTTTTTGCAACCAACATCCATCCCCATATCCGCCGTACACCTGACCCTACAACCACATCTAGCCATCAACCTAAAGCCCCCTTCTAGAAGCCAAAAGTGGCTGCAACTGTAGGTGCCCTTTGGCCACCATAACCACCCCTTTAACACCCTTTAAGGTGGTGCCAAATAGCCCCCTCCCTTGGATCATCATAACCACCCATAACCACCTTATAAGTCCATCCTAGCCCTACATGTGTCCACGCCAACCCCTCCCCTCCTAAACCCTATAAAGACCCATCACCTACCACCATTTTTATCATCCTCAGTTAGTGTTTTATTCCACCATAGACCCACCAAAATTCAAGGCCAAGGAAGAAGAAGAAGAAAAGAAGATTAAGGGGGCATCCAACCCGCCCCCTTGGTGCCTTCTTCCCCTTTTTCTTGTCCCTTGTGCCATGCTAAGGAGGAGGAGCACTCCCCCACTAGGAGGATGGCCAGGAAGGGAGGAGCAAGGGTGGTGCACACCCACCCTTGGAGGAGGAAAGTTAAGGTGGAAGCTTCCACCTTGGAGGACACCATCTTGGAGAAGCATAGCAAGGAAGGAGTTGGAGGACTCCTTTCATGCTCGGGAGCTACCAAGCTTGGAGCAAGAAGCCATCATCCTCACCCTTTCTTTTTGGGGATTTGTGTTTTTATCTTCTTGCATTTCAAGTAGATTAGAAGCTTTCCTTTATGTGTTTTGTGTAGAACAAGTTCAATTCAATTCAACTTGCCTTCTTTTAAATTCTTGTCGCATTTGTTTTTTTTATCTTGATCTAGCACATTTTCACTCGCTCTCCCTAATTAGTCTAGGCCCCCACGTGCCTAAAGTGAGCTTAGGGAGAGGCCTTTCTTGTCACTCTAGCAATAGTTTAGTGGATTAGGTTTAGATCACCTTTTTCTTTGTCAACAACTTTGCGAATGCTCGTTATTTCAAAACCATAAAAAAAATGATATAGTTGAATAGATCAAAAAGAAAGATGATTTCTGTTTCCAAGCAAGAGACCTGAATTTTGCAAACATGTTGCCACCTTGGACGACCCTAGATACCCCACTATCTAGGTTATAAATTTTAAAAGCATTTGCGATTTGGCTTGTTACAATGACTTAAACACCCGCTTCTACAAATCACACCAAATTTTGCATCAAAATGCAAGTAGCCCTAATTGATTTTATCCTCATTTTTTTTTCCTTTTCAGAATGAGGGGCTTAAGATAGAGAGTAATTAGAAGTTACCTACCCATGATGTGTTTGTTGTGCGGCTGCCTTTCTTCAATGCTTACTCTCCTTGAAACAGCCACAGCAAAAGAGATATAGCAAGTTAGAATCTATATTAGAGATTGTAATTAAGAATTCTAAATTGCCCGTTGCTCCCTGGCAACGATGCCAAAATGTTTATCGAAAGCAAGGTCAATGGTTTAAATAGTCGTATTGAAGTATAGTCGAAATCACTTTGAAAACAATTATAATTTTACTGCTTGAAAAGATTTCTGAGGTCGAACAGAGGGAGCAAATTAGTATTTAGAAATCAAGATCACAATTTAGAATTAAAAGAGTATGACATAATATCAGTATGAGAGTAAAAAAATAAAAAAATATGGGAGTAAAATGGTAATTTAGATCACCAAATACTTCAACAATATCACCAAGGAACTCAATATATGAATATGCAATGTAAGCTAGAATCTGTCGTCTGATGAAGGAATCAGATGACTTAAAGTGTCTAATCCTTCCTTCTCTTTCTATGCCTTTGCTTCTTCTCTTTCTTCTTCTTCTACTTTGGCTTCCACTCTTCTTCTTTGATCCTTCTCTTTTTCTTTCTCTACCTTTGCCTTTTCCTTCCCCGAGGTCCTTCTCTTTCTCTTCTTTCTTTCCTCTGCCTGACCTCTACTTCTTCCTCTTAATTGGCTAAGTGTTGGAGCCAATCCTCTCAGAGCAAAAACCCCCCTAACCCCACGCAACTCTCCTCTCTCTTTCTCGCTTTCTTTTCTATCTCTCACTCCCAGAGCCATAGTCAGTCGGGTAATTGGACCTATCGCATACCCAGGTCCAGGATCACCAGCGTGTGTGGTGAGAAAGGAGTGAATTTAGGCAGGTAGTCGAGTTGGCTAGGTCCGCGTGGGCAGTGCCACGGACGAGTCTGGTGACGGGGGAGGAGGACCTCACCCTCAGTGTTAGAAGCAAATAGTTGGTGGCACAAAATCAACTTATGCGCATGAAAGTGCCTCTTCACTTCCAAGGTGGGACTAAATGTCCCACCTGTCCTCCGTGCAATGCAGCAAAAGGTTGCCTGGCCAAATTGGTGAGGCTGCAAAGGCACACGACTTCAACTGAGGGCCTGGAACCATGCGCAAGGTGATTCCACGCATCTAGGAAATGAAGCCTGGGCATAGCTTCAAGCTTCCTTGAAGCTTAGCAGCAATGGTGGAAAAGGCTTGATACCTGAAATCAATCGAACGGACTTTCAGCCAAGTTAAATTGTTCAGGGATTGCTACTGGAGCACGATGGATGTGCTAGGAGTAGTGGCGTGGCATGACAGTGCCTGTGAGTGCATGCCTAGGGTATACTGTGTGCTAGTGAGTGGGTGTGTTCAGGGAGGTGTTTGGGTGAGTGGCGCGGTGAGTGAAGTGAGGGGAAGTGATAAGTGAAGTAAGGCAAAGGTTGTGGGCTTGTCGGTGAGGGTTGTGGTGGCCCGTGGTGGTGGGATGGCCTCGCCAAAGTTAGTGGTCGAAGATGAAGGAGACGAAGGTGGGATAGGTGTCAGTGGCAGATTTTGGGAAAGAAAGAGAGGGGAAGTAGATAGAGGAGGCAAGGAACTTAGCTAGGGCATTAAGGGATGAAGGGGGTGAGCGAAGGCGTCAGATCTGGTGTGGCCGACACCAAAAATGAAGATGGCTCCGGTGAGGTGGGATCGGTGAGGATAAAGAGAGTGTAGCACCTACTCATACAGGGAGACACGGACGAAGTCAGGGAGGATGGATCCGCCGTAGGTATGGCAGTCGGATGATAAGGAGGAGCAGGGAAGGTCACCGGATGTCGAGGTGCCTATGGCCGTGAGGATAAGAGAGGAATTAGGGGTATTCGTGGCCAAAATCGAGTGTAAAGGAGTCAGAGCAATCTGCGCTTCTTTAAATAGGCCTTTGAAGGTCGGTTAGGGCTTGGGAAGTGATGCGAAAATATGTGATTTTTTAATTAGGCAATCTAGTGTCATTACAATGCATAAATCCGCTTTCGCTTTTAAATTTATGTCCTAGATAGTGGAGTATCCAGGGTCGTCCAAGGAGGCCAAATGTTTGCAAAATTCATTCTCTTGCTTACAAAACAAATCTCAACTTTCTTTTTGGTATTTTAAATATGTAATTTTTTTGTTTCGAAAGGATGAGGGCAAAATGCAAATTGTGGCCAAAAGTACTAACACCTATAATTACTTAACTAAAACTTAAGAAATAGATATATCCTCTTCCTAAGCTCACTCTAGGCAAGTGGAGGCTTAGAGTAATTAGGAAGAAGAGGTGAAACAAGTGCTAGAACAAAAACAACAATTGCAATAGAAAGTAAAAAGAAGGTAATTTGATTAACTAGAATTTGTGTTCTTCACCAAGTAGAGGAACGCTTCTACTAGAAATGAAAAAATCTAAAAGCAATGAAAGAAACACAAATCCTCTTGCAAAATTTGCTGAAGAAAGGAGTCTTCTTGCTCCAAGCCTAGCTGCTCCTTAGCTTGTAAAGAGGGCCTCCTTCTTCTCCTTCCTTGAGAGCTCCTCTAAGGTGGATGCTACCACCTTCAATGCTCTCCTCAAAGGGGTGGGCATGCATCACCCTAAAAAGATCCTCTCAAGTGGCGTGGACCACCTTCAAGATCTCCTCCAAAGATCTTCCTTGCCTGGCTTCTCCTTTGGCTAGCGTGGCTCAAGAGAGAAGGGAAGAGGGGAAGGCACCAAAGGGATAGAATATCCCCTTAATCTTTTTCTTCTTCTTCTCTCTTGGGCGTGGGCTCTAGGTAGAATATGAGAGTGAATTTGCTAGCCAAGGATGGTTTGAATGGTGGTGGGTAGTGGTCTTTTAATGGGGTAGGATGAGGGGTTAAAGTGCCTCTTGAAATTGAGGGCTAAGATGAAAGGATGGAGGTGGTTAGATGATCCTAGGGTTAAGGATGGTTGGCGCCACCAAAGGGGTGTAAGGGGGGTAGTTAGGGTTGGTCAAGAGGCAACTAAAAGTGGCACCAACCATGGAGAGGTGCCATGGGTTGGTGCCAACTTTGAGGATTCTAGAAGGTGGGATTATGTGGAGGGTGGAGATGGGTTTAAGGGGAGATGTGTGGTAGAGATGAAGGGTATTTTTGGAGGGAAAAGTGGAGCCAACAATGGGGTAGTTAGGGTGGTTTTGGCACCACTTTTAGGTGTCTTTTGGAGGTGGTTGGTAGGCTAGATTGGCACCAAGTATGGTTAGCTCATGTGGAGCTTAGGTAGGGCTAGTTGGTGGAGTTGTTAGGTAGGGTTTTTTTTTGTGGTACAAGCCAAGGAAGCTGGAGCATAGCTAGGCTAAGCTAAGCTAAGCTAAGCTATGCTAGCTTAGCTAATGGTGGAGTAGAGGAGGAGATGTTGGAGCTTGGGTTTGGAGGGAGGAGCTGGTTCTGAAGAGTCCAGAGCTGAAGTGGAGCTAGCAGCTGCTGAAGAGGTAAACTTGGGGCTACTCCAGCAGGCTTAGCTTGCTAGTTCTTTGCTAGCTATTGAGCCAAGCTAAAGTGAGCTAGCTTCTGTTGAATGGAGCTGAGGTGAGCTCAGTCTGGTGCTCCCAGGGAGGATTGAGCTGGTTGAGACAACTAAGGTAGCTTAGCTCAATTAGCTTGAGCTAAGCTGGGTCCCTGGGAGCTGGACTTGAGCTTCCTAAGCTGGGATGAGTTCTTCTTCAGCTGGCTGGAGTTGACTGGAACTGGATGTAGCTTAATCTGAGCTGGAGTGAACTCCGATCAACTCAATTGAGCTAGCTAGAGCTCCCTATGGACTAGTGGGAGCTAAAATGGGCTTGACTCAACTAGGTTGAGATGGATCTAAGCTAACTTGAGCTAGGGTGAGCTAAGATGAACTCTCTTGAGTTTCCATTCAGCTGAGATTAGCTAAATGGAGCTGGGATGAGCTAAACCTTGTTCAAGTGAGCTAGGTTCTAGCTGTGGTGTGCTGGATCAAGCTAAGTTCCAGCTAGTCTAAGCTCCTCCATCACCATTTGCCTTCTTAAGTGCTAGGGTTTTAGGGATCTATATATCTGTTCATCCCTAACACTCACAAAAACACATTAAAGTAAAAGAAGAAAATGCAATGCATGCCCAACCTAGTTAATGACTAAATGCAGCCTAAAAACCCGTTTGCGGAGTAAAATCCTAAGAGCTAGGTTCGTTTTAAAGCATAAGAATGATGATAAACTGGCATTTATTGGGAAGCAAACTTCCCAAGCTTGGAAGGTCGCCAGAGATGGAAGTTGTTGAGATACCCACATCTCTCATTCATTCTCATGAGAGATGGGGAAGGAATTAGAGCTCATTAATGGGTTCATACTGACGGAAATTTCGCAGAGGATCTTCCTTTCAATTTTGGAAGAGATCCTCCAAGTAATCAAGGAGAACTTCAAAGATAAAGGTCACCGGAGTAGGTTTCCTCTTGGATAATGGTGGAGGGACCTACCTGTGAAGATGATGGGAAAGCTAGGGGGCTGTTGGCAAGGGATTATGAAAGTTAGGGGTATAAATGTAATTAGATTAGATCATTCTGCAAACTCATTTTTGGTCCAAGTTTTGGTACAAACCTAATTTGGACCAAAGGAATCCAATGGTGAAGTTGGATTTTGTGTTTGACCATGTTTGACTGGGAAATTTATGAAAAAATGTAATTTAGGGTAAATATCTGTCTGAGACCCCATTTTAGGTCAAGATGGGTTCTAATGGCCAAATTGAAGGTACTAAACCCTAGAGAATATTTTTCTATGATTTTTAGAGGGTTTAAGTGAATTTTATCCTGACCAGAACCCTAGTTAATCAAGCAGATCTATTTTTAGGGTTTTAAGAAGTCATTTAATTCACGGAACAGATACAAACCCTTTGTTGTCAAATCCAACCCACTTGTTATCTTATTAAGACCATTTGACCTTTGTTTAGCCCTTAATAAAACCTGTGGTTGTACTGCATTGGTAAAATTGTAGTTTTACCCCTTATTTCTTGTGTTTCTCTCAGAAAGGTCATGCAATGAATTATGACCTTTAGATGGTTATGTAGGAGCATTTATTCTCCTCATTGGGTCAAAATGAGCTAGTTAGGACTCATGATGGTGTTCCCATCACCTAGATGGACCTTCTAGAACCTTAAGAACTCATTGGATTATTAAAAATCAAATTTTAACTATTAGAAGCCTAGACTTCAGGCCTTTCGCCTTAGATAAAAAATTGAGTTTGTTGGTGACCAATCTAAGGATCTAACAATCCATATAAGAATAGATCGGAACAATATAGGTCCTAAGGAAGCTTCTAGACCTAGTGCAGCTATCATAAATCATCTAAAGTTACTTCCTCAACTCTGCTGGAGATGAAGAAAGAGCTTAGAGGAATGCTTCAGTGAATAGAACAAGAGATTAATGAATGAATTATGATCATGGGGTCAAGAAATTCTAATCTGGAGCTTATCTGGTAGTTTGAAAATTTATAACTAGTAGTTGATATCGTTGGAGCTCGCTAAAGCTCTGGTGACCTCTAGAATTGACCATCAAATATCAAAACTCCTCAAAACTACTCAAGAATAGATTCAAAATCTTCTTGAGGTTCTCATGAAGCTCAAGATTGCATCAATTTCATAAATGGAAGCTTGAATCACATCTTTGATCTTAAATCAATTCAGAAGACAGCCTAAGTTTGCTAGAACTCAAGGGGCAATAAATCTTTACATTAGTTGAGGTAAATTGTTTTTTATGATATGGTGAAGGTGCGAGATGGTTTAGTTAGATGGAGATACTATCTTGACCTCTGCCATTGACAACGGAGCTTAGGAGTTGAGATGAATTAGGCATTTAATTTATTAGTAATTGATGAAATTAAAGTGTGGATTGGGGCCCTATTAGTTTGATGAAGGTGTTGGATGGCATAATTAAGGGTGAGAGGCATTCTAAGACTCTGCCATGGATAGTGGAACTCCCAGGTGAAGGTGCTAATGGATTAGGCATTAGAAGGAAATAAGAAGTGAGAGGTGATCATGGAAGAGAAAGGAAGGTGATCGGAGTGTGATTGAAGTGAATGGAGTTCCGGTGAGGCTGGAAATGGCTTGTCGAGGATAGAGAAGAAACTCTGAGTAATGCTAAATTACTCCTACTCCTAACTATTTAAATGCCTAGAATTGATCTAAACCTACGCCTAATGCTACATAATTGTTACTTGGATAAATTGGGGTAGAGGACACCAGCGATGCTTTGCCAAAGTTGGAAGAAATCAAATTTGGTAAAGAAGAACCTTCGGTGACAAAGGAAGGCGAATAAGAAGTGATGAGCGCTTCCAAGCCTTGCCATAGCACTGGAGTGGAAGAGGGAGTGTGGGAGGTGATCAACTCTGTCGGAGCTGGTCTGAGGGAGAGGTGAGAGGTCACTAGAATTGTGGAAGAATAGCCTATCATCAACTCAGCATAGGGAAGAGGGAAAGGGACTTGACATTTGTAATTGGAGGGGTCAACGGGTATTTATAGGTGTAGGCGGAGGTCTAGGGGGATGTATCTGGTCTAGAATTTGCCTAGGTTGAAGGTAACCACCATCTGTCTTTGGTGATGGTGAGGTTATCTACCTAGGGAAAATAGGATTAAAGGTCTACTTGGGGCATTGGATTTAGAGAGGGGGATGAGAAGAACATGAGCAGTAATGGCGATGCTGGTGCGACGTTGATTGGGTAATGATCCAAGGTTCTCGCCACCAGTCAATCGTGGGGAAGAGGAGAGGTGAAGAAGTGATTATACATAGGGACCCAAAAGCAATATTGAACAACCTAGATGTAATAAAAAGGACTCATATGTCATGGAAGTTAGGGACTAAAATGCAAACAGTGAGTTTCAAGGTTTAAATTAAATAATTTATTTTCTAAATTTATATATATAATTATAAACACTGTAAATAATATATCTATGACAAGAATTTACATTTTTACTCCTAATTTATGTACTTAACATTATTAAGTTAACTAATAACTTAAGTGTTAGAAATAGTATAAGTTATATATAGTACTTATATATAGCTAAATGCGTGGGTTTGAGTCTTAATTATTAATTAAAAATTAATAATTTTTATTAAACCTTAATTTACGTATTTTAACATATAAATAAGGTCCTTGCTATTATTACCTTAAATATATAATTATCCCTAATATATTGCTATTCACTAGTAATTTAACTGGAAAAACTAGCTAATAATGATGAATTAGGAGCCAAGATGAGTCTCCCATCATTGCATCATGAGAGAGATGGCATCGATGACATCCTAAACACCTATGCAGTCATGCCTAGTAAACTGCCTACCAAGGTTGGACCACTCATCGTCGAAGAAGGACATAATGCATCTAATTGGGGGTGGACAGCAGGCTTGGAAGTGCTACTAGGGTGTGTATGAGGGTGGAGCAACAGAAGGTCCAGCCGAAGAGGGTGGAGGCTGAGAGGAAGTAGAAGTAGCAGCTGCCTGGGTGGGGGAGGATCCTATTGCCTTAGACGCTCCTACTCCATCTTGGAGTAGGTGAGCCCTCCAAAGATATTGACCTAGGTGATGAATTGCTTATGGTTGATGTCCATTTGGACAATGAAATGAAGGAAAATATGGCAGGGAACGGTGCCAAAGGGAAAGATGCTTGTCGGTTTCCTCTCCTTGAAGGTGAGGAAGAAGTGGTTCAAGTTAACTGCTTTGTTGGTCATGAAGGCATAAATAGCCACAAGCATGGCACTAGGATAGTTCTCAAAAGACATAGATTTGGACATGAAGTTCCAAAGAAATACGCGGTAGAGCAATCACGGGAGAGGATGGAAGTAAGGAGACATGGTTGGCATGCCCAAGTCATAAAATTCAAGAGTCATCAAGTTCTCCTAAATGATCTTAGAGGAGGTGTCGTGTTGGAGCTCAAGATAGGTGGGTTCAGAGGAAGGACCACCAAGGATCTACATAAGTATGCTAGCATTGACCAAAAACTCAATGTCGTAGCAATTCGACGTAAGTTGAATATCAAAACCCTCGTCAATGTTGCGGAGGTTCTCATAGAAGAGATGACAAGCCATGGGGTCTACGCCCTTAATCGTACTACCCTTGGCGGTCGCATAAAAATTACAATCAAAGAGACAACTGATTTTGTGAAAAATGAGTCTATCTCTAAGGTTGGGAAAGATGCTCTCGTAGTAGTTAAGGTTCATAGGGCAACCCATGTGTGTAGAGAATTTAGAATAAAGGGAGAAGTTATACCTTCATTGTCACTAATAAGCGATAAAAAGTGCTGTCACAAGGTGTGGAAGAGGAGGCTTGTCGAGAGTGTTTTAGTGACAAAAGTAGGTTACTGTAATAATTCGGTCGATCAAAAAGTAAGGTTGATCGATGAAAATAGGAAGTTGGTCAATTAAACTGAAATAATTGATTGATCAAAATTTAGACAAAACAAGTTGTAATGGCATGATTGTTCAATTGATCAAGAAAGAAATTTTGATCGTTCAGAAAGGAATCATTTGGTCAATCAAGAATACCAAAGAATAAGTTTTTAAGGCAATATTTTTGGTTGATCAAAGGTGAATTTTTGGTCGATAGTAAATAGACAGTGGCAAAAACAATAAGATTAGAATAGATTAAATGCGAAGAATGTGAAGAACGTGAAGAACATGAATTGCAACTAACAAATAAAAAGCCATAATACACACAATAGAATCAATAATAAGCATAAAAACAAGATTCGTATCAAATAGAAAAGATTCAAAGAAGGAGAGGAGTTATAAAGATTGAGTAGGGTAGATCTAAAGGGTATCGCGAGGGAGGGCGAGTGGCCAGATGGAGGGAGGTTGGAGAAGGAGATTAGCAACGTAGAGAGGTCATCAGCAGGGTAGGTGGAACAGCCTTGGCCGATGAAGTCGTGGTCAGTAGTGGTGGGTTTAATTGAAGGAAGGAGTCTTCATTAGTGGAGTGTCTAGTGACGGGGGGTGTCCACGGTGGGGCCTTGGGAGAGGAGTAGGGTCGGTGGGACGAAGGCGGTGATGTTTTGTGAGAGAGGTAAGGTAAAAATAATTTTGATTGAGTGAAAAAGGTTATAAAAAGTTATATTTTTGTAGAGAATTGGTTGACTAAATAAGGTACGAACTAATTAGGATGGAATATCGAGGATTAGAAGAGTATTTAATATCAAATCCAAGCGATTGGATTTGAAAAATATAAATCATGGTGAGGTAAATTCACCAAGATTTGGCAAATCAAATATTTGGTTTGATTCACCAAATTCCAATTTTATCGATTAGGAATGTAGATTGATTGATAAAATTGAATTTCCACTAGAGGGAAATTTCCTACCCAGAAATTGATCGATCAGCATTGCAGTTGGTCTATCAACCTTTTAATGTTTTGGAGGGAATTTTCCCACTCAAAATTTGATCAGTCAAAATGATGGTTTGGTCGATCAATGAGTTGATTGATCAAAGGAAACTTTTGACTGATCAATGGCTAACAAGATAAAGAATTAGAGAAAAGAATCAAAGGCCATTAAGTCTTGTTAGTCCTAATTCTATTCTAATGGTTATAAACCTATCTTTGGCTAGTGGTTTAGTGAAGATATCTACCAATTGTTTTTATGTTTGTATAAACTCTAAGGTTATTTCCTTTTCTAGTGAATAATGCCTTAGAAAATGATGTCTGATGTCTATATGTTTTGTTGTAAAGTGTTGGATAGAATTTTTGGATAGATTAATGGAACTAGTGTTATCACAAAGAATCCAAATGTTTTCGAAATTAACTCCAAAATGTCTAGGTGTTTGCTTCATCCAAAAAATTTATGAACACACTGGAGAAGAGGCAATCTATTCAATGTTAGTTATGGAAAGCAAAACATGATTTTGTTTCTTGCTGATTTAAGAGACTAGTGAATTTCTTAGAAACTAGCACATTCCACTAGTACTCTTGTGATCTGTCTGGCTACCAACATAGTTAGCATCACAGTAGAAGAGTAAGTCATGTGTGGCTGACTTAGGATAGAACAAACCAAGATAACAGAGCTTCGAAGGTACTTAAGTATGTGTTTTAAGGCATTATGGTGTGACTCCTTTTTACTTGAGGATTGGTCTGATGGAGTTTCTATTTTGCATGTAACATGCATTGTTTACTACCTCAACCAAAAAATACTAATAACAGCCTAATTTATTACCCTAATTGGCTCAATCTAGGTCTAACTCCTTAGTGAAATCCTGCATTTAGAATGTAAATATTGCATTTAGGGCATGCATGAATGTTTAGGCTTTATGTTTGTTTTTATGCCTAATTATCTAATTTTACACTTTTTTGAATAATGTTGGTACAAGATGTAGAGAAAAACATAGAATTATGAGTGGAATGGAAAATAAAGCTACAAAGCTAGGAATTGGTTGAAGGCCAAAACATGATTGAAGAAGAAATGAAGACTTTAATAAACAAGAAGAGAAGGACTAGGATAACCTTACCCTACTGATGTAAACATATTTGCACTACTTAAGATGTCTATTTATGCATGTTCTTAAGCATAAGATTGCATTGCATTGTATAAATACTGCATAACATGCATCATCTTGCATTTAGAGTAGTTTGAATAAAATAGAGGTTAATTGTCTCTTTTTTTGTTCATGGACAGAGCAAACTTTTTATCGGGGGCTCGGATCAAAGATTCAACCATACAGATGTGATCAGGGCGCCGATTGGAGTTCAACGACTCCAAGATCACCCTAATCAGACATCTATAGCATCAGATAGAGATCGGGGAACCCTAGAAGATCAAGGGCCAAGATGGTGCGAATCCACGGTTCAAACAACAAATCTGACCGTACAGATGGATTCGGATCGACGATCGCAGCCTAACGGTGTGAAAATCAACCCAATCCGACACCCGTGGCACCATCTACATCAACTAGAAGATGGACGGGTCAGATGGTGCCATGTGGCACCATCTCAGCCACCCAACCGACCAAAGCATCCTCCGCACCTTCTCTTCTTCAATAAGAGCACCGCTTCTCCACTGTTGGATGCACATCCAACAGCTGTGGATGCACGTGCCTGAATTCGTCTCTGCGACCAACTCCCCTCCATAGCGTAGTGGATAAGGCGCTCTGCCACACTCGACTCGCAGGCCATGGGCGAGCAAGCACGAGGAGTGTCAGATCATCATCAAACGGCTATGCACTCCTGATAGCTCTCACGCGCTATTAGACGTGCGGTGAAGATGTGGCATCACACACAATGGGCTACGTAGAGGAGGCGGTGGAGGTGCGATCTAAGCCATCTGATCTTGCGATCAGATGGCTGAGATCAGCTGGACGTGCGTGTGCGTTAAGCGCACGATAGGCGAAGAGGCACACACGCGCCGCCTACTACACCCACGTTTTGAGCTTTAGCGACGGTTTTATCTACATTAAAGGTCCTGAATTAATGTTTTTAAAATTGGAATGACCAAAATGCCCCCACTCCTTGCAACTATAAAGGGAGACCCCCTCCACACGAAATTCTCATCCCTTCCTTCTCTTCTCTCCCTCTCCAAAGCTCAAGACAAGCTTGTCCCACACCCAAGATGCTTCTCGCGAGATGAAGCCAATTTTTCGTCCCCTTTCGGAAGCGGATCCCAGGACGACGTTGACGTGCTGCCTCATTCCCATTCTTTCGCTTCGTCCTCCTTCATCCTACTCTGTCCTCCTTCATCCAGGTGTCGTCCCGTCTGGCTCGTCCTCCAAATGACCGTCGAGGAGGATATCTCTCTCCCCATTCCTTTTACTGCTTTCTAGAATAGATTTACTGCCTTACAGAGTAAATTTACTACTTTCTAGTGTAATAATTTTCTCGCTTTCAAGTTGTAATATTTAGTGTAATGAACAATCCTTTCGATAATGAATTCCATGTGCATTCTAAATCTCTTTTGATTTTTGTATTATTCTCTCTCTTATTCTCTCTCTCTTCTATTTATTGTATGTAGTTAGATAGTTCTAATCAATTAATTTACTTCGTGACAAATAAAATAAACATGTGTTTTTAAATCAAACGTCTGCCTCCCTGTGTTTGAGTCGGGAATTCCATTCCGGTATAAATTTTATTTGTTGAGCATGAGTTGTTCGCTTTTGAACTAAAATGATAAGTTTTCAAAACCAAACACGTTAGCGTAGCAACTCATAACATTCAACATTTTGGTGCCGTTGCCGGGGAGGCGACACTCTTTGATTTTTCTTTGCATTTTTTCTAACTTAAAAATCATTTACCTCACTTCTCTCCTTTCTTATTGTGATTGCAGGTACTCTTTTGAGATGAGAAAAAGCGGTAGATTGGAGTAAAGTGCTGTGGAAGATTTTCTAAGTTATCCCCCACCTCCCACCCATTAGATTTCATTCCACCACATAATAACACAAACATCAATCAACCTAGGTGTTCTTATAAACTCTAAGGTTAGATTGTTTGTTGTTTGACACCCATACTCATCCCAACCTCCACATTAAAAAAAATAAAATAAAAATCTCACAGAGGCACACAACCTCATCTGATTTTCAAACTCAACCGGTAAACCAATCTTTGGAGTTGGTATACACATCCAAACACATAATTGAGTAGAAATCTGATTAGGAAATCACTTGTGTGCCTAATTAAGTGGTGCAACAAGCCAATTGTTTGAGTTGATTGGGTCGCACCACTTCAATTAAAATCAACTCGTCAAGTAGCTGCCACTTAGGCTCAACTATTGGGAATTTACGAAGCACTCCACATTCTTTTAAGTTTTAAAAGAAAACATCTCCACTTGCACTTTCAAAACCTGGTGTGCCAACTAAACTTGTTTGAAAACACATAAAGTTGAATCCTAAAAGCTACTAAGCAAGATTTGAACTCTAAAATTCACCACATCAAAAGTAATCTACTTGAAAACTGCTGGTTGTGCACACATACACAAATCAATCAATCATTAAGGGCACAACCCAGATAAAGGGCCCATCACATTCCAAAGCACATTCAAACCTAGCCCTAAATAAAATAGTGTAGACGTTGACCTTAAGGATTCGACTCACTCTTCAGAGCCAAGAACGAGATTATTTTCGATTAGTCTATTTTTACTATTCAATCTGATGTCTAGCTAGGGGAGCAGAATCAAACGATCGTGGCTGGGGGGTACGCTAGGAACTGGAGGCACAATCCGAAGGAAGAACCTTCTCCCCAGTCCCTCCTTCTAACTTGTTGGATTGAATAGACAGAAGTAGATTAAATTGTTCCCTTATCTCAAGACGGGTTTTGGGATTCTATAGGTCTTTAGGCTAGCCCACTTAACGACAGGTTTGATTGTTTGTATTGCAGGGCACCTTTCTTCCTCCCGTCTCTCATGAATCCTTCCACATATTACACGCATTCCCACTCTTTCCCTCCTGTTTTGAATTATCCTCAACATGATGATTATTTCGACTCGTACTGTAATCAACCATCAGTTAGTTGGGATAACTCAGATTGGGGATACAGTTCTGGACCTCCGTATATAGGGCCTAACCCTGAACACTATGATTGTGATTTCTATCCTTCTCAGAGCTACATCGATTATAGATCATCAACCTTTCATGAACAACCTAATACGATCTACAATCAAGAAGGATACATTGGTCCTTACCCATCCTCTGATTACACTGCCTTTAGGTCATCACCACCTTTTGAACAATCTGAAATGACCTCTTATCAGGAAGGGTATAACCAATCTCAATTCGTTAATTCCCTTGCATTGATCCCAAACCCACCCAAACATGAACCAACTCATTTGGTTCAGTGTAATCAGGTTCAAGATAAGGTTCTGGCTAACTTAAGGAATATCATACAATCTTTAGAAGTTCAGCCAATACCTTGCATTAAGAGATTGGAGCCCCTGATTCAGATGATTGATGATTTGAATATGTATATGTTCGGTTGGCTCCAGGATGTTAAGGATAAGAACCCGAGTGAGTTTCTACTTGGGAAGTTAGCGAAATTGAGGATGGGATTTGTGGTTGCTTTAGTTCAGTCATGGGATGATTCCCAAGATGAACTCCCTTTAGTAAAGCAATGTCAGAACCTGTTCAGGCACCTGTTGGGGGGACACGTGTTACGAGGCTGACTAGATTGAATTAGAGCAACCAATTAAGGATGATCTAATTTCTTCACCTAAGATCCCTAAGCCAAGGTTTGAGGAAACGTATGTCTCCTTGGAATAGAAAATGACAGATGATTTTGAGACATATATTAATACGGATTTTGATTTCTTTGGTTACGATGGTGAAGATTTAAGTTGCGAAGTCTCACGCGAGTTTACAAAATATGATTTTTGTGAGATGATTGGGCCTGAGGAATCTGAAAGATCATTTGATAGCCCAAGAACTAAGAAAACTGATCTTATTGGGGCTCACATTATGGATCCAGAATCACATTTTCTGGAGGATTCAATCAAATGCCCTGATTTTCAGTTACACCCCATTGAGCTTATCGATGATTCTATTTCTGAGATAACTAGACCCAAGTCAATTCTGATTCAGCCACATCTTTTAGGCTTGGAAATTTCAGATGGGGTGATTAATATGCAAGAGGTCCCGAAATTTAATATTCTGAATGAGGATAGAAGCTGGGAAGTTCTGATTTAGGAAGCAGGTTTCAGAGGAAGTAGAAGACTGAGTCGAAGGGTTCTTAGTAAGCTGAAACCATCAAACTAGAACCCTTACGACATTTGTTCTGAGGATGTCAAACCCAAGCACACATTCAATGATTATTCTTTTGAGCTTGGATTCTCTGTAACCTGACTTTTTGGTCTTGGGTTGCATCCTAAAAAATCGCAGGCTCGACCTCGATTGTATACAGATTTTAGGTTTTGGGTAATTTTTATCCAGAACCTAAGATATTCTCGATTATGGGGTATGGGTCTGCACCACGATCTGGTCCACATCTGTGGACCTCTGCTGATAGGTCAGAGGTTTCTTCTATTTATTCTGATTCTGATCTACACCTATGAATTCTTTATTTCTCTTCTTTTTATAGTGTGCCTAGCTGAAGGCATTAAATTCAGCATGTATACAGTACTTTTTAGTTTTCATCTCAAAGTGGACATGACATTTACGCAATTCAGGTGCTTTCTACGCTATTCCACTCTGTTATATGTCTTTTTAATACAATGAGGACATTGCATTAGATAGGCATGGGGGGGTGGATATTCATCTGTGAATTTATTAGTCAGCTCCATAGATTTATTTTTTTTTTAAAAAAAATTATGGAATTAGGAAAGAGAACTTGGGTTTAAGAAAATTTTCAATCGTAGGAAATAATACATTATGATTTGAACACAATCACCGTTTAGATCTTTTGACTTAATCAGCTCGTGTATCCAATAAATTGTAGATTTATTTTTTGAGTCCTCACGAACCTAAATTCTATTTTAATTGGAGTAAATAAATTTGGGTGATAAGTACACGACTTATCAACCCACCCTCTGATTTGAGGGAATTTTGAGTTTTAAGCATCTACACACTATCTTGTCACTGATTCGTTGTTTGGTGATTCTAACGGAAATTAGGTAGCTAATGAACCTTCTACGGTGATATGGCTGGCAAGTTATCGTGGGTAACAGCCCATAGGTAGGTTGTCTAGAGCCCAGTCACTGGACCTTCCTCTTTTTGTTGCTTTTAGGTAAATATTAGACCAGGGAAGCCACCTACTTAAAAAAAAAAAAATCAAAAAGAAAAAGAGAAGAAAAAAAGAAATAAGCTACACTTTGCCGCATGATTATGGTAGCCAAGTTGTCGGTGGTAACAGCTCATCGACCGGTTGTCCATAACCCAGCTCAACAAATTCATAGAAAAATCCCAAAACACTTAGGAAGAAGCGGAGAAGTAGAATAAATCGGGGAAATATACACTGGATTCACCCTTGTGTTGACCTTGTAAAAATATAAAAATAGGGAGAAAGCTACTGGTTGTAAAGATACACCTTTTGGTAGAATTCTTTTTTAGGTCACCTAGAGGAGTAGAAATCCGAGGTCCATTTTAACTGCTGGTCAACGAGTCTATCACATTCACAATAAGATCTTTAGAACTTAGGGTTCTCATCAAATCTTGGGTTAGTTGAATGGCCGTAGAAAGCCACTCTTAAACCCTATAACTTAAATCCAAAAAAATTAGAAAAGAAGAAAAAGAGAAAAATAAATTCTTGTTTGAATAAGGCGAGCTCTTGAGGTGGCCAACATTTTGGCAGATACTCGGGCACTGTTGTGTCTTTGAATGTTCCGATCCTAAGTAGACATTTTTTTAGTGATTGAAAATAACTCAAGCCCAAATAATCCAACCTGATTGTTTTATAAATAGCATATAGTTCTTGCTAGGGACTAGCAAAAGATAGGCACAGGGTTATGATGTAAACATGTTTACACTGCTTAAGATGTCTATTTATGCATATTCTTAAGCATAGGATTGCATTGCATGCTATAAATATGGCATAACATGCATCACCTTGCATTTAGAGTTGTTTGAATAAAATGGAGATTAATTGTCTCCTTTTATGTTCATGGACAGGGAAAACTTTTTACCAGGGCCTTGGATCGAAGATCCAACCATACAAATGTGATCAGGGCACCGATTGGAGTTCAACGACTCCAAGATCGCCCTAATCAAACATCTATGGCATCAGATGTAGATTGAGAAACCCTAGAAGATCAAGGGCCAAGATGGCATGAATCCACACTTCAAACGACAAATCCGACCGCACGAATGGATTCGGGTTGACGATCGCAGCATAATAGTGCGAAAATCGACTCAATCCGACACCCGTGGCACCATCTACATTATCTAGAAGATGGACAGCTCAGATGGTGCGACGTGGCGCCATCTCAGCGGCCCAACCAGCCGAAGCATCCGCCGCACCTTCTCTTCTTCGATCAGATCGCCGCTTCTCCACCGTTGGATGCGCATCCAATGATTGTGGATGCACGCACCTGAATTCGTCTCCGCGGCTAGCTCCGCTCCATAGCGTAGTGGATAAGGCGCTCGACCGTCTTCAGACATGTGTTCGATTCGCAGGGTGCGGGTGAGCGGGCGTGAGGAGTGTTGGGTCGTCATCCAATGGCTATGCGCGCTCGATAGTGCTCATACGCTATTAGATGCGCAGCGAAGACGCGGCATCACACGTGATGGGGCCCGTAGAGGAGGCAGATGGAGGTGCGATCTAAGCCATCCGATCTCGCAATAGGATGGCTAAGATCGGCTGGACGTATGCGTGCGTTAAGTGCATGACAGGCGAAGAGGTGTGGCACGCCACCCACTACGCCCACATTTGGACCTTTAGCGACAGTTTTATCTGTCACTAAAGGTCCTGAATTAATGTTTTTAAAATTGGAATGACCAAAATTCCCCCACTCCTTGCAACTATAAAAGGAGACCCCCTCCAGATGAAATTCCCATCCCTTCCTTCTCTTCTCTCCCTTTCCAAAGCTCAAGAGAAGCTTGTCCCACACCCAAGATGCTTCTGGCAAGATAAAGCCAATTTTTCGTCCCCTTTCGGAAGCAGATCCCGCAACGACGACGACGTGCTGCCCCGTTCCCGTTCTTCCACTTCATCCTCCTTCGTCCAGGCGTCCTCCCATCCGACACGTCCTCCAAGCAACCATCGAGGAGGATATCTCTCTCCCTATTCATTTTACTGCTTCCTAGAATAGATTTACTACTTTCTAGTGTAATCATTTTCCCGCTTTCTAGTTGTAATATTTAGTGTAATGAACAATCCTTTCGATAATGAATTCCATGTTCATTCTATATCTCTTTTGATTTTTGTATTATTCACTCTCTCTTATTCTCTCCCTCTCTATCTCTCTATCTCTCTTCTATTTATTGTAAATTGTTAGATAGTTCTAAACAATTAATTTACTTCGTGACAAATAAAATAAACGCATCTTTTTAAATCAAATGTTCGCCTCCCTGTGTTCGACCTAGGATTTCCATTCCGGTATAGATTTTATTTGTTGAACACGAGTTCTTCGCTTTCAAACTACAATGACAGGTTTTCAAAACCAAACACGTTAGCGTAGCAACTCGTAACGTTCAACACCTACCCTTAGAACCCTAGGATTCCCTTATCCCAAAACCTACCCAACCTATTCATGATCCAATCCCTAACCTAGAACCTTGTTAGGATTCCCTTACCCTATTTAGAAGCTTCTCCAACCCAATTACAGACTCATACACATTTAAACTTGGACCAACACTCAAGCTCTCTCTCTCTCTACTCTTCGATCTTCTTCCTAGTGCCTTGGATCTGAAGCTTTGCTAAGTTTCACACATGCATCCCTCAAGTGGTTTTGCAATCTCTCTCTCTCTACTCTTTCACTCTTTTATTACTATGTGTTTATGTTATTTGTAAGCTTTTCTCTGGACTTCATGTGTAAAACTTTACGTGATTAACAATAAAGAGCATTATTCAATGGAAATCTTCTCTCTCTTTATGTGCTTTCATTAAAGTAGAATAGTTAGTGCAGAAGGTTTTAAGAATCTCGTTTTGCCTTCTTCTGAACGATTTAGGACGTACCAATTTATTATCTATAAATTTATTTGATTCAATGAGTTTTACAACTACAACGATAATGTAAAATCTCCTTATGCAATTCACGTCAAATAAATTAGTGTCGTTGCCAAGGAGGCAATGGAGTTATTCTTGAAGCTTTTTCTCTCTGTACTTACTTGAGATTTCTTACTCTATTTTCGTTTGATTGCATGTGTGCAAGAAGCAAGAAATTTGAGAAGAAATGTGAGAATAGATGAATTGTGGGTACTTCATCGTAGGTAAGTACTCATATCTTAGGTTAGTTCTCCTTCCAGAAAAAAGATTCCAAAAAAATTGGGTGCTTTGCTTGATGGCTAGGATTAGAAGTGCTGTGTGGTTTCTTCATAAAATAAAATAAAATAAATTTATCTTGTTGGTGAGCATTCTCTTTAGAATAATTGAAACCACCTCCCTGAAATTTGGACTACGACTACTTACGAGATTCAAAAATCATTTTTCAAATTTTTATATGTTCAAAAATTCTGAAATTTCTCTTAGACATATCCATTGAAGTCAGGAATATCATCTCCAAATTTTACTCACATCTGATCAGTATACAATTTACAAAAATTCATGAACTATAGTGCTACCAGATCTATTATCTTTCCTGATTTTAAGAAATGCATACATCACTAGAATATTTATATAACTCCAAATTAACTAAATTTTTGTCGTTGAATTGCTGTGGTAATATTAAATTTTGAAAAAATATGAAATAAATATTTCATGCATGTTTGATTTCATGACAAATTCGATCGCTAATTTAGGGTCAAAACAGACTACTGAACCCCCAGTGCACTTTAAATATGAAGAAAATAGAAAACATGCATTAAAATTATTGAAAAAATATTTTCCAAGTGCCTAGTTGGTGGTGCGACAGTACCAATTGGTTTCATTGACCAGGTTGCACCACCATTCTTATTTTTGGACATAATTGGAACATTTAGCACTATCTAATTTTTGGGTTTCAAAAATATGATACAGCACATTTGCATCTCATATCCCTAAAGAAAATTAATTTGACAAACTGGGACTTGCAAAACATTTTTGTGTGCTCCATCATAATATTGCTTCAATTTATTTGAATGCGAAATCCTAAAATACACTTATACAAGTAATTGAACCTTAAAATTCACTTCACCATAAAATTTGCTTATGGACCGCTTTCTTGTGCACTTCACACCTTTCAAATCTATCTTAAGGGCAACACCGCCTAATGCCCATCTTATTCCAAAAGAACTTCGAGCCTAAGCTTAAAAATGAGTAGACTTGTCCTAGGGACGACTAATATACTTGGTAACTTGAAGTTAGATTGGGCTAAGATTAAGGCCTTGTCTACTTGGGCCAACTAGTGACAAGAAAGGTTGATGTGATAACCACGTTAACCTCTAGTGATGTCCCGCCGTGCAAGGTGTCCTATGGGGTTCCACCCTTCTGGCCAGCCAAGAAATTCAAGGGTTGGTTAAACCCAGTTGTATTTTAGGGTTGAATTAGGTCTAATTAGGGTTTACACTCTAATGACTAGCTTGATTACTTGTATTGTGAGGGTGGGTATTTTCTCATATGCCTTCATTCTCTCATCTACTTTAATTCTTCTGGTGCATGCAAGGTAGAATATCTTTGAACCTTGATTTGATACCACCTTTAGAGAGAAACAATAGGAGAAGATTGTTTTTTCTGAATCCTTTCCCACGGGCAATCACCGTGAGGAAGAACTAATTGAGGAGAACTTGAACCCATACTCTTTTGCTTCCCACTATTCCTCCTTTTCTCCCTATCACAACCTATCCCTTACTCCAACTTCTTTAGGATGGGAGAACTCTCCTCAACACTCGGGGATTGATTCCCTTACCTACACCTCACCTCATGTTATCCTGGAATAGCTAGGCCTACATCATCCTTATGGAATTCCACATAAATTTCTGGATATCAAGGATCTCTACAATCTCAAGAGACACTCTCCATATAAGACTAGCACCTGATCGGCATGACCAACACTCTTGACCGGTTTAACTAGACTCATCTCCCCCCTGGTCACAGATATGCCTCAGAATCATAATACTAAGGATATCAATCCTATCACGAAAGTCACTTTGCAGATTATCCCAATTTCACCCAACCCACTCCACATTCTTGTTTGGTTAACCGTACACCACCCAACCAAGGATATGATCCTTACCTTAGGAATTAAAATCTTGATATTCGATATTCTGATTGGAGTGAGGTTAGAGATCCTAGAAATTATTATCCTCAGCCCACTCAAACCCCTGCCCATGGTTGTCATCCCGAGGTTACCCAATTACTCCAAGTACTCTAAGAGATGAGAGAAGCTAATGAAATATTGATAACCTGCTAAAGGAGCTTAATAGAATCTAGGAAGCACAACATGATAAACCTAGTTCGTGTGTGCAACAAGTTGGTGTTGAGCTACTCAGGGTTGAGGATCCGACCCTAAGTATGCGACCTTATTCAGTCCCAATCTCTACTTACATCAAGCCCATCCACCAGCCTTGTGATTATCTAGAATAGATCTTACTCAGTCTTACATCTGAAGTAATAGGAAATTCTGATGTCCCAAGGACTAACTCTGAAATTAATGACAAATCTATCGATGGGACATCTGATGGGGTCCTTGGAACTGATTATTACAAATCTGGAGTTGAATCATTTAGAAACCCCATACTGGAAAATGATGAGGAAAATGTTGGCATCCCTAAGATCGATTCTCAATCTAAAAATCCTAAATCTTGGGAGAAAACGTATGTTCATGGAATGCAATTTACATTATTTGATAACCGTGTTGAGATTGAGGAGGAAGACTCATTTGAAGATTTAAATCTTGATACAGGCCCTAAATTATAATCATTTTATTTTTAGGAAGAAATCTTTGGTGGGCCTGAGTACGAGTCCTTTATGTTAGAAGATGCATAATTGGACCATGTAGATGATTTGGATTTAGATATCTCAAAAAGTTTGGGAGAATCTGAAGAAGACAAAGATTGTAAACAAGCAAGAGAGAACCCTCAGGAGGATAGAGGGGTTGAGGATAGTGACACTCCCAGCCAAGCACATTTACATGGTTCTGATAAGATTTTGTTTGAGGTTTCTAATGATCATATGCATTTGGATGATTCGATTATGATGTTTAGAGTTTATTATACTAATCATTCTATGATACCCTAGATAGAAGCTGAATCTATCTTCACTTCTATATCAGCTGATTCTCACACTTCTCATCCCATCCACCAGTGTCCTGACAAAAATCTTGATTCTACATTCCCTTCTCCTGACTCTAATTACCAACATCATGAGATTGAGCAAGACAGACAATCTCCCTATGAAAGAGATGTTCAAGAGATTGCATAATTATTGGGGATGACTTATGATGATCTACCAGAAGAAGCAATGAATTTGATTTGATTGATAAGGTAAAGGAAGACACTACCTTAGTGCACGGGTCTAACTTATAATCCGAGTAACTCTAATGGATGGATCAATTTTGACATTGAGAAATTCAAAGAAGCCACAGAACTAAAAATGAAAGAATTTGATGCTTTGATTAATCTAGATTTCGATCTTACACCCCCTGGGGAAATGATTATGAGGAATAATGAATATTCTCCCATTTCATTTGAGTATTTGCATCAAGAATTAAGATAGGATTTAGGTAACTCGTATGAGATTTTTTATCACCCCAGGGATGAGCTTGAGGATTCTGATTTGGATAGCCAGCATGATTTGGGTGAATCTAGAACTGTTGAGATGGATCACTGGATTTTAATTGACTCGTCTACTCGACATCCATCCACACCTAACTTGACTCACGAAGTGGTTCCTTATACCATTTCAAACTACACCACTCGGGTTCCTCCTTTCATTTTCCATTACTTTTAGGTCCCATATGATTTATTCCGCACTAATCACTCTTTATTCACCTCATCTAGGTTACTTATGCATCACCTCTTATGGTTTCCACTATCTACTTTCCACTCTAACACCCACACTTATTTTTCTCTCTTTTGTAGCACCTGGCTGCAAATAATTCCAAGCCTGGTTATTTTATTTTTCCGATCTTTTGGGCTTGGTATTCACCATTAGTTGGTCCACATATGTGAATCATTGATTTCCAGGCTGCATGATTATATCTTGATATTAATCTAGATTCTCAGCAATAATTATTTCTCCTCCTTTTGACCCACAGTAATGAAATATATATTTATTTTGGGTTTTGGTTTGTCAAATGATATAAACTTAACGCTAGCAGGGTGGCAACCTAGTATTCTGCACAGGTACATAGATCTTTATAAGCTAACTTGGAATACAAGCTCAGTCAGGTGATAT
The DNA here is from genome assembly GCA_037157565.1 of Thalassia testudinum. Classification (NCBI taxonomy): domain Eukaryota; kingdom Viridiplantae; phylum Streptophyta; class Magnoliopsida; order Alismatales; family Hydrocharitaceae; genus Thalassia; species Thalassia testudinum. The sequence goes on along the minus strand of JAZHRO010000014.1, from coordinate 91,153,534 downwards.
CTCCTCTTTTTGCTTATTACATTTTAATTGTTCTTCATGCATTTCAATGAGGACATTGTAATTAATAGGCAGAGGGGTTGGACATTACATGTCTTATTTTTTGTTGGCTAATCCTGTCAGTACTCTTGTATATAGATTGCATTTAAAAAAAGGCATTTGCATTTGCATCCTTGCATAAGCTTTCCCATGGTATTTCTTTTAAATAATAGTGTACCTCCTAAGATTCAAGCTAGGTAGAGTCATGAATTCTCAATTTAAGAATTTACTGACTTTAGGAAATGTGAAACAAAGTCTTTTTTCCTAGACTCTTCAAGTTGTATGTTGACTTAATTATCTGAATTATTTACCTAAATCTGGATTGATTTTCCCTAGACTTTGAAAGCAATCCGAAAAAGCAAGAAGTATTGAGTCAAAACGGGTGATGAGTGAATGACTTATCATTCCACCCTTTGGTTCAGATAGTCTTTGAGTTCCAAGCATCTTCATTTGCACATTGCATTAACTCATCTTTTGGATGATTTTTTTGAGTCCTTAGTGGTCAATAAGATTTAGTGTTAGGCCTACAGATCTAAATGACCTTGTTGTGCTTCTAGCTCTTAGAATTATTCCAGTTTGTATGGGCAAGCATTTAGAATGGATGAAGGAGAGCCATTGACATAGAAAAATGAGTTGGAAATGAAAAATATTTATATTCAGTAGAAAAAAATTATAAGGAAAAAAATATATATAGAAAAATAGAAAAAAAATTATTTTCCACCAAATAAAAGCGTCTCACTACATATGGACCCTTCCATTTTCAAACTAAAACACCTCACTATAAATGGGTGTTTATCTTATAAAAAAAAAAGAAAAAAAATGCTGATCAAAATATTAGGAATAAGAGACCTAGAGGTCCAGCCTGGGAAATATACACCTAGTGTGTTGACCTCGGAGTAGAAAAGCAGTGAAGAGAAAGCTGCTAAGTCCTAGTATGGCCTAATCGTAGATAGGTTGTCTCAGAGAGAGTTAGAAATATTCCAAGTCTTATTGAATACTAGGAATCAACTTAGTTATCCATCTGATGACTCACATAAAAATCACACACAAGATGCTCATTTCACACATTCAATTCGAATCTTGGGTCAGTCGACTTAGTCATAGAAACTGACTTTGGCGACCCAAGTCTAATGGCTAATAAGATTTTTTGACTTGGTTTGGGAGGTCCAGATTTGAGTTGGTACTTTAGGACTGTTGAGTTATTGTTGTTAAGTATTTCTCCACAATTTTCTTTTGTTAGTGAAAAATCTTATTGGGATTCTTGATTTAAACTAGCTTGATTCTTTGAGAACATCTTTATACAAAAGAACCAACACATTGTTATTTTCACATGATTTTTGTAGGTTTTTTGCATGTTGATTTTGCTAGAGACTGGCAAAAGATAGGCATAGAGCTGTGATAACAGCTTAATTTATTATCCTAAATGGCTTAATTTAGGGCTAAATCCTTAGTAAAATCCTGCATTTAGAATGTAAATATTGCATTTAGAGCATGCACCAATACTTAGGCTTTGTACATATTTTATGCCTAACTATCTAATTTTACATTTTTGTAAATAATGTAGGTACAAATGTAGAGAATCACAAAGAATCATGAGCAGAATGGAAGATAAAGCTACAAATCTAGGAGTTGGTTGAAGGACAAGACATGCTTGAAGAAAAAATAAACACTTAAGTAAAGAGGAAGAGAGAGAGGGACTAGGATAACCTTGCCTTAACCTTAGAACCCTAGGATACCCTTATCCCAAAACCTAGCCAACCTATTCTAGATCCAATCCATAACCTAGAACATAATTAGGATCCCTTAAACCTATTTAGAAGCTTCCCCAACCCAATTACACACACACATATTTAAACTTGGACCAGCACTCAAATTGGACGTCCAGACACCTCTTGGACATCTAATTTGAATAAACCCAATATCAAAATCCATCCCAGATGCACCCATAACCCATAACTCTACTCTAAACATCTAGAACACCCTCTGGAAATTTGTCTTTGTAGTATAAGATGTCTAGACACCTTCTTGGACATCCAGAGAACCCTTCTTCAGTGAGCGAAATCAGCTGAACATGGGCTTATCTCATCGAAACAATCCAAAACACCACTCGAACTCTATCCCTAATCTTAGAACCTATCCTTTCCAAAAAACTGCACCTAAGAACATATCTCTTAGGCTTTAGATCCTAGCCTTTCAACCTAGGTTGCCTATTTTTAGAAAACCACCATCCTATCTTAGCCTTACAACCTAGATTTTATGGTCCTTATTTAACCAATCCTAGGCATCACTCTTGATGGAATCTAAGCCATCCAAATTTGTGATCCTAGGCACCTTAGATTGACCAATTCGGAGTGACCAACTTTTTTATAGAAGGACCTAACCTCCAACCCTTAGAGACCAATTAGCCTTAGTATAGTTTAGGCCACCATAGCCCATGCCCTCTCTCTCTAAGCTCTTTCTCTGATCTTCTTCCTAGCAACCTAAATCTAATGCTCTACTGAGTTTCACACAGCATCCCTCAAGCAGCTCTACAATCTCTCTCTCTCGTAATACTCTTTCACTCTTTTATTACTATGTTTTTATTCTATTTGTAAGCTTTTTTTAGAGTTCATGTGTAAAACTTCTCATGATTAGTAATAAAGAGCCTTATTGAATGGAAATCTTGTCTCTCCTTCTGTACTTTCTGATGTATACACATTCATTTAGATTAAAATGCCTATTTATGTATATTCCTAGACTTAGAGATGCATTCCATATTATAAATTTTGCATAGCATGCATCATTATGCATTTAGAATAGTTTATATAAATTTTGGGTTAATGTGCATTTTTCTATGGCCAAAAGAGGAGATTTTTATCATGGGCCTTGGATTGACGAACCAACTGTATAGATCTGATCAGGACGACAATCGGAGTCTAATGCCTCTGAAATTGGCTTGATTGGAGTCTTGTAGCACACTATGCAATTCGAGGAAGATCAAAGGCCAAGGGGCTAGGTGATGCAATTTAGAGCTTCAAATAACAAATCCAACCACACGGATGGATTCAGATCGATGATCGTACCCCTACAGTGTGAAAATCAATCCAATCCAACATCCATGAAGTCAACTACAAAGCAAAGATGATGGACGACCATGATGGTGACATGTGGCACCATCACAGCTGCCCAAACCCACTCATGCCCCTCCACTCACCTTCATCAAGGAATCCCAGCCATTGGATCTCAATCCAACTACTGAGATTCATTCATGTGCATGCCATTCAAACTCAAAGGAGAGGCGAAGATATCAACTTGACCGTTGGATCGATATCCAACGATCAAGAGAACTTGCACATGATTCCATCTACACGACAATCCATGCCAGTGGCGCATTGGTTTGCACCTTGGTTCACAACATACGGATACATGTTCAAGACTCCCTACATGCCCCTCAACATGTCCAAATGAAATTGGAGTGTCCAATGGCGATCGGGCAGCAAAGAGAGTGGTGTCATGGAGCTATGAGCACCGCGTGACTTGCACACCTGAGATAACGCACAAATAGATGCGTGATCATATTCGCAGGCGAGCATAATCTCAAGCACGCAATGTGTGCGAGATCTGGAGTATCCATCAGAGATCCGACGATGACGATTCATCCACGCCTAATTCTGCTTGCACACACGTGCAAACGCCAGTAGTGGAGAGTAAAGGCCTCTAGCAATGCTTGTGGCAGATCTTCAACGACGTCTTTACTATTGCTATAGCCCATGGATGGATTTTTTCCTGTTCCGCTCTACTATAAAAGGACCTACACCCCTCCATCCATCATTATCTCATCCTTTCTCTCCCTCACCACCTTTGATGCACTAGAGAGAGCTTGTCCCAAGCCCGATGAGTAGAAAGTCAAATTATTTTCCCACTTCTCACCCCCATTTGTGCAGCATCCCGTGGCTATCCTCTCACCACCTTCTGGAAGGAGATCCTCGCCATGACGATGTCTTGCCCTGTCCTCCTTCCTGAGACACCGTTCTTCTTCGTCCAGCTTCTCGCCACATTCATTCAGGGCATCAACAAAGCGAGTTGTCCTCCAAGCGATCGTCGAGGGGGATTCATCTCACCTTTATCTTTTATTGCTTTCTAGTCTAGTTGTAATTTCTCGATTATCTATAGAAAACTTTGTTTGAACATATGTGTTGATTATTTCTCTCTTTCTTTCTTATTATGTTGGAGTAGAATAGACTGGATCACAATTCACATGATATTTTCCATATAAAATACCAAAAAAATTGCAAATGATAAAAATAACAAAAACAAATAAAGTCAAAGCACGGATTTCAAAACCAAACATTCGCCCCCTGTGTTCAACATGGGACTCACTTCGAGTTATTGTGCAAATTTTATCTGGTAGTAATTTTTACGACTATTTAGACTGTCGTAGAGTGTGTTTTGAAATGAAAATGCATCGTAGTATAGTGCGCAATACGATCAAACAAAAAAGTGTTTTGTAAAGAAAACAAGACTTCGAGTCCTGATCGTTCGTCTCTGGGAGGCATTTGTTTCACTTTTGAATTTGATCTTTTACCACTGTACTCTGTTTAAAATTGCACGTCGGTTTCCAATCTTCGGATTAAGATTTCACCACTTCTATTACAAACCATAATTACGTGTGCGTGTGTTCAATAGATCACAAAGGGGAAAGTGTGAGTTTCTGTGCGCACAATTCTACTGAGGTGGTCGTTGTTTACAGAAAATGCATCTATAGTTAGATTTTCTATATTTTCTGGAAACAACATGCTTGCTGCAAAATATAAGTGAAAAATAGGCAACTTGAATCACACAAAAAGCATGCCAACCAATAAGCTCATGGTTGTTTTTGAAATTACAATTTCAAGAGAGTTCTAGAGAACACATTCACGTGTGTAAGAGGTCATGTGTGTGCCACCTCTAAAGTTCTCCTCTAGGCACCATTTCAAGAGAGTTCTAGAGAACTCTAGAGGAGTGTGTGTGTGTGAATGTGTGTGTGTGTGTGTGTGTGTGTGGTCATGCCCTAGGTGTCTAAGAGGTGAAGGTTAGGTCCTAAGAGGTTTGGGTAGGTGTATGCCTTGAATTAGGGTTGCAAACCCTAATTGCTAAGGGGAAATTGCAATTAAACTTAACCTAAGTTTAATTGAGTGAGTGTGAACCTAACTGAGAGTGAAATAACTCAATTAGGTTGGGCTTAGGTCAATTAGACTCTCACTAAGTCCAATTGGACTTGTGTGGGTTGAGATCTGGGCTCAATTGGACTCAATGAGTCCAAATGGCTTAGGTGATGGTAATTGACTTTGATCTAAGTCAATTGGGTTTGGTGAGGACCTAATTGGGTCCTTAGGTAGGTTTAGAGGTAATGTACTATGGTTTAGACACCTTAATTTAGGTTCCTATGCGGTTGGGATTAGGTTTAGGGAGATAGAGATCCAAGATCAAGGCTTGAATCACAAAAGAGGGATTGGAGACCAGTTCCAATGTCCAAAAATATGATTAGATGACTTATACTAAAAAATCAGAACTCCAGACTTTAGTTCTGGACATCCAATCTGAGTTAGGGGGAAATCTAGGTTCTGTTTTGGGTATTCTAGAGAAATTGGATGTCTGACAAAGTGTCTGGATGCCCAATAACACTACAGAAGTGGGTTTGAGGTGTGCGGGAGATGGCTAAGGGTTCTGGACGTCCTATAACTTATCATGACATGCACATAAGGGTTGGAACTAGGGTTTTAGGGCTTCCTAGGGTGCTGTGACCTAATCTAAGGGTGGCTAAGGCTTGGTGGATTCTCTAGGCTGTCCTAGGGCTAGGATGGACCTAAGATCTTCACATTTTACTACTTTATTCGTACTTAATAGAATAGAAAACCTTAGCTCCTTTACATCATTATTCTGTACGTCTAATCTAAGTCTTCTACTCGAGTCCTACTGCAACACTCATTATTCCTAATCCAGCTTTAGATCCAGCTTCTGATCAACTTATTGCCTGCAATTGACATAATGCATTTAATCAGCACATTGTGACATTATTTTATGCATACCTAAAGTAAAGTAGTAAAGATGCAGATAATGCTTATGCATGTATGAATTACCCTAACTTATGCTAAGTCCTAGCCTAATTTAGGTCAATTAAGAACTATGATTGCTGTGTAATCAACAACTACAACGATGGGTTCTCCAAAACCCTAACTTTTACACGCGAGATGCATGCTCACCACTTACATTATAGTAGAATAGTTAACGCAAAAGGTTTTAAGAAATTTATTTTACCAATTTCTAATCTATAAATTTATTTGATTCAACATGTTTTGTGATTGTAATGATAACGTAAAATCTCTTTATGCAATTCGCGTTGAACAATACCAAGGTAGCTTTCACTTGCACAACATCATGCGTGGACACTCTTACAGTGTTCTATTCTTTCTTTCTACAACACCATTTTTTGGAGCTGGTGTAGGAAAGGCAAGTTCTTTTAAAGCATAAGTTAAGCAAAATTCTTGGAAGTTTTGGTTATTAAATTCTCCTCTATGATCACTTCTTATTTTAGTAATGCAGTAACCTTCCACAGTCGAGATTCCTTTAGCTAATTTTCTAAATATCTCAAAAGTAGAATATTTAGATCTTAAGAATAGTACCCAAGTAAATCAAGAAAAGTCATCAACAATAACAAGACAATATATGTTTTCTGGTTTGAAAGAAGTTTCACGAAGTTTACCTAATTCACAAGAATTACAGATATTTTCCTCTTTAAAGGATATCTTAGGTAATCCTCGTGCTAAGTCATGTTTCACAAGCTTGTTTATGTTTCACATGTGAACATGGCCCAATTGACGATGCCATAATATTGACTCATCATCTGCTACAACCAAACAGTTTACCTTGTTGCAATTGTCAAAGTCAATAGTGTAGATATCTTTTGATATTTTTCTAGTCAAAAGAATTTCCTTTGTTTTCTTGTCTTTAATCATAAAACCTTTCGAGGTGAAATTTACTTTATAACCTTTATCATAAGTTTGACTTATACTAAGTAAGTATTGTTTTAAACCTTCGACAAGAAGAACATCATAAAAAGAGGTTTTAGAGTTTCCAATTTGGCCAGTACCAATTATATGGCCCTTGTTGTTGTCGCTAAAAGTGACTGAACCACATACCTTGCAGTCTAGCTTTAAGAACAGGTCTTCTTCTCCCATCATGTGCTTTGAGCATCCTCTGTCCATGACCCATCCTCTGCTGGTTTGGACCTGTCATTGGTTTAGGCCTGTGAGGCCCAGTGTTCCTTCCAACTGCTACAAGATGTCCATCTATTTCTTTGTAAATCCAATCTATGTATTTTATGATTCCTTCAATTTGGAGTCCAACAAAATAGGATTGCAGATTTTTCTTTGGCGCCCATTTTCTTTTAGGTCGAGATTTGTTAGTTGGTTCCTATTTAGGCATGAACCTATTCTTGACCTATTTAGGCTAGAATAATTGTGTGTTGGTTTGTGAGCTACATGCTTCATGATCATTACTGGGAGTATATCCTAACACAAATTTAGTTGTGGTTTGGGTATATGTGGTTAGTAGCTTCTCTAGGTTTGCTCTACCTTTAGTAAAGCTAGCTAAATCATTTACAAGAGTGATGGGCTTTTGCTTAAGCTTATCTAATTCTATTTGAAGTGAATCTAGTTGTGTTTTTATTGAGGTAATCTCTTGTGAGAGTTGATGATTTTTTGAAGCAAATTTGTGTTTCAACTTTACTTCATGTAGGCCTTTAGTTAACATTTTGCTAGCTACTTTTTATGCTTTAGCGAAATCATGTAACTCATAGAAAGCATCTAAAAGTTCATCAAAAGAAAATGAGGATACCTCATCTTCTATCTCCATGAGTTCGCAAAGAGCTTCCTCAGTTGATGTGTCTTCTTCTCTTCTAATGAGCTTGAATCATTGCCATCCCATGTGACTTGTTGGGCTTTCTTCTTTCCTTCTTGCCTAGGTTGTTTCTTGACCTTTTTCTTTCCAATTTCCTTTATTGATGTCATTCTTTTCTTATGTGCCCCTTCTTCTTGCAGATGTAGTAGATAACTTGATCATCCTTAGGTTCTTCCTTCTTTTTCTAGCTCTTCTTGTTCTTTAGAAATCTTCTAAACTTTCCTAAGAGTAAAGCTATGTCATCCTCCTCTTCTTCATTTGATTCCTCTAAATCTGTGTTGACCTTTAAAGTAATGCCTTTCTTTTTCTTTCCTTTGCCTTTGTGCTCTTTCATATGCTTTAGCTAAACTTCATAGGCCATTAGACTACATATGAGGTCATCCAATTGTAGCACGGAAAAATCCTTGGATTCCTGGATAGCTACTGCATTTGTTCCTGTTGTGTACACATTTATTTGGCATAAAATGCCTATTTATACATGTTACTAGGCTTGTAGATGTATTCAGCATTATAAAATAATGCATAGCTTGCATCATAGTACATTCAGAGTATATTATACAAATTGTATATTAATTATCATATTTTAATGTCCATGGAACACAACGATAAATTTTCTGGGCCTTATATTCAAGATCTAACCATGCTGACATGATTAAGGCAACGATCGAAGTCCAACTCCTTTGAAATCACCCTGATTGGACCTCCACAGCATCATCCATAATCCAAAGAATATCAAAGTCCACGAGACAAGTTGACGAGAATCGAGGCTTCAAACAACAAGTCCAACCACACGGACCAATTTGGGTCAACAATTGCAACCTAGCAGCATGGAAATCACCCTGATCCGACATTCGTAGCATCACCTACGAAGAGAAGAAGATGGATGGTCCAAATGGCTCCACGTGGTGTCATCCAGACCCTCCAAACTACCCATAGCCACTGCTAACGGCCTATTGAGGAGTTTTAAGTCATTTCGTTGTAGCGAAGCCTCAATCACTTGAAAATAATTAAATTTATATGCACAGAATCAAAGAAGAGTCTGAAGTAGAGCACAGGGAGAAGTAATAGCAATTAAATCTCACAATCACAAGAAATATAAGCAATATTTAAGATCAAAAATTTATTTAGAACTACTCAAAATGATGTATATATGAAATCTAGTAGCAAAGTGCAAAAATAATGAGTTAAAATGGTGATTTTGATCACTAATTAACCCTTTGAAGTTAAACTCAAGTATCTCAAATATTTAAACAGTAATTCTCAATCAAATATCCCACATCAACCAATATCTCAGCAGTATTCAAAACTAAGGCACCAACAGAGGTCAAACAAATGCACAAGGCATCAGATGCCTTAAGTACTTAGGGCTCAGCTTCAATAGAAGAGGCAAAGGCCTCTTCTCTCTTCTTCCTTCATGCCTCAATGAAGAAGAAACTACAGTACCATAGCATAAAGGCAAACGCCTCAGGATAGGCTAAGAGGAGAGAGATCTGAAGGGAAGAAACCCCCCTCTCTCTCTTTCTTTTTCTTCTTCTTTCTCTTAGAAACAATCAGATCAGACCTAGGTAACTGGGTAGTTGGATCAAAGCAAAGGACCAGACCCACCAGCATGGAGGTGGGTGAGGACTGCACAGAAGTGAGTGAGGGACTCGACCCTTGTGTTCATGGGCGAACAGTGGGGATCAGGTATTCCCTTTATGTGTTGTCAGGGCCTCTATTGTCTACAATGTGGGACTAGTCCACAACTCTTCATCGTTGTGCAGTAGCAACTGTTGAAGTTTCCAATTGATGTAGTAGCTGCGAATGAGGGCATTGATTGAGGACCTGAAGATGTGCCTGGAGCTGGGCCACTTCACCTGGGTATGGAAGTGAAGATGAACTTGGTTGGAGAAGAGCGACTAGGGCCGGAGAAGAAGGCAGCGGCCGTGGTTGTCTGATCAGTCACTTGAAATCAAAAACATGGACTTGCAGCCACATCAAATGTGCTCCAAAGCTTTTCCGTGAAGTGGCGAGTGCAATGGTCGTAGTTGTGTGGCGTATGGTTTTCTGAGGAGGACTGAGGGTGACGGAGATGACGAGCAAAGAAGGCGGTGTTCAGGGAGGAGTTTCAATGGGTGCAAGGTGAAATTGTTTGGGGGCTTTTGTAGAAGGTGGTGTGGCGAAGCTCGTGAAGGTGGCTCAAGGATGTTTGGAGGTGTGTGGCATCGGGGATGTTTCACCAGAGTGTCACCGAAGTGGACGACGAAGGTGATGTGGCAAGAGATACTGTGGTTGTGAGGGTGTTGTGAGCATGGGGAAAGGAAATAGAGGGAGAGAGGAAAGGATAGTGTGACTTAGGGCGGAAGAGGCAGATGGAGAGCATCGACGTTGGCAAGCCAGAGCCGAAGAAGATGTAGTTTGGTGAGTTGGCGATGACAATGAAGAGGTAGAGAGCAATCTCTCTTTGGCTGGAGAGATGTGGAAGAGATGGAGGAAGGCAGAGGGCCATCCAATTTGATTGTTGGACGGCCGGACGAGGAGAGTGGAGAGGGTCATCGAAACAATGTGTAAGACAGCCGTAGAGGGAAGGAGGAAGGGTTTCTCTGGCCAAAACTTGCTCAAGAGCACGGTTATGCATTGAGGAAGCTTTTATAGAGCTTCAAGCAAACTTCCAAGCTTTCAAACAAGCTTAAGAAAGTCATATTTTTAGGAAGAAGATCCTTGAAATCCAAGGATTCGCATAGGTTTGTTGAGGGGATTTGGCATCTAGAATTAGGTTTAGATGAATTAGGAGTTCCTCAGATCATCCCTTCCAATTTTGGAAGGGATTAACCAAGCAATCTAGGAGGAATCACTAATTGGAAGCTTGAGTTCATGGGTTCACACCAGCCATGGCAGTAGGGACGCATTTGATTAAAATGAAGAGAAGTTGGGGGGTTAAATTCAAGGATTTTGAAAGTTAGGGGCATAAATGAGAGAAAGAGTTAGACTAGACCAAAATGCAACCTAGGTCAGGATAGACTTTAATTGGGACCAAATTTTGGTATAAACTTAACTTTGACCCAAAAAATCTGATGATGAAGTCGTATTTTAGTTTTGACCAATTTTGACTTGGTAATTTGCGTAGAAACCCAAATTAGGGTAACTTTCCGTACGAGACATTTTTTGAGGTCAAAATGGGTTCCAAAGGTCAAATAGAGGATACTAAATCATAAGGAATACTTTTATATGAATTTTAGAAGGTTTAGATGAATTTTATCCTGATTAGATCCTCAATAATTTATTTTGGGCGTTGTATTAGTTCTCGAAATGCGTGAAACCCCATTTCTGTCAGCATAGACACACTAATTAGACTTTAATGCTCATTTGATGTTTAATTCACCCCTTTGTTGTTCTTTGTTTATGATATGTTGTTTCAATTACAGAATTAACCGTGGTTTCTTGTTCCCTTCTCGAAACATAATAAGGTGGAGATATAACCCTTAGATGAATATGTAAGAGATTTTATCTTCTATTCCAAACTAAAATGGGCTAGTTTGGGCTCATGATGGTGTTTCCATCATACCCCCATGCCTAGCTTTTGCTAATCCCAAAGCAAAACATCCTATCGATCAAACTAGGTATCTTGGTCAGATGTAAAGGTCAAAGTACCTTACTAAGCTGCATCTCTTGAAATCAGATCAGAAAATCAACAATAGACCTAGAGGTACTCAAGTATTAGCTAAGATCCAATCATGCCAAACTTCAGCTTGAGTCTACTGCGAAGGTTTCTAAGGCCTGCAAAAACTTCCCAGAGGTTCGTTGACCCCAGCGGTTAAATCACCTATGCAAAGATGTAACATGTCCAAGTTCAATTTTCTAGTGCATTTTTGTAAGAAAGTGATAAACAAGGATTTTTAATTTGGTGAGCTTTCTCTCTTTTGTTTTTATTTTTACTTAAATCCTGCCTTGAAATGGCCCTAAACACGGTCTATATCTGATTCCTTATCCCCACCATCAGTCCTAGAAGGGTCCTTGGCAATTGATGCTTTAAGATATCACTACCTATGGAAACTCCTAGAACCCTAGCTTTCAACACTTCAGGATAGTGCCACCCATGCCATTCTTTGGTTAAATTCAGGCCCTAGTAGTCGACATTTCGGGATAATCCCGCCCATGGCACTTGAACTAGCACAAGGTGCTTACATGCCCTCGGTAGGATATTTAGATATCCCTAGAGACAGGCACCGAGGAGATGGTATGTTATTACACATCTTTGGGGGGAATTTCCCACCTCTCTGCATGGGGAACTCATCTAATCAACTTGTGTTGTCGACGTTCTCCTAAGATAGACCTTTGAGTTGGCTTTTGAGAACAAAACACTTTTGGCGGATTTTTCTTTATTAAGAGCACTGAACCAAACTATGTCTGTGATTTTGGGTGCTTATGTTACCAAGTCCCACAAACCAAAGGGCAGGCAACTGGGCCAAAGACTCCCTAAGCCTTAGACCTACTACATTAGGGTCGCACTTTCCTTAACCTCTTGTGGATTAATCTGGATCTTAATAAATACTTGAGTGTTTAAACCTTAGAATAGATCCAAGAGGCCTAAGGTTGGTATCCACAACTAATTTGCTAAGTTTTAGCCTTCCAGGTCTTAATTCATCATTCGATCTAACCTAGATGTTAGGTAGGTTCCATATTAAACTTCAAAGGGCTAATTCATTTTCTTTTCTTTTTGTTTGCTCCATTTTTTTTAACAGATGAGGAGTGCTATCGAAAACGATAGCAGACTGGGAACATTTTTTTATGGAATTTTTAAAAAGTATGAGTTACTCAACTCCTTTACAAACCCCCAACATTCCCTAACGATGTTCCCTACATTTATTGAGCCCCCTCTAAATAATCGCTCATTATGAGCACGCCACACTCCACATAACACCAGCCATCTTCACATGAGGCTTTCCTTTCATCAAGAGATTTCTCCATAAGTTGTCCCATGTGGATATAGATTCCCTAAAAAAGGCCTCAAAATCTGATCAGTCACTAAGCAAGATGAAAATACATGCACCCTACTATCCGTAGGGAAGTCACACAAGGGACAATTTTGAGCAAGAGCTCCTGATCTTCTACATCTCATTTCACCAATAATAACTTCATCACGTGGACATAGCCACAGGAAGAACTTTATTTTTAATGGAGTATTCAAAAGCCATATTTTTGTCTAATCCCTATCATCCCTTAATGGGTCTACATTCATCGATCCAACCAACCGCTTATACGACTTTGCCAGAGTGAAGATTTCATGCTTCCACCTGAAATAGTCCACATCACTCATCGGCTAGAAAGCTTCCACGTCTACCAGTAGACGCTCCTACTGAACCTGCGTTCTGCCTCCCTCATGCAAACCAACACCAGCAATATCCCATCTGCAGTTCACGCTATCCCAGCAATCGTTAACTGAAGCCCTACTATCCGGAGCTGTAGCAAAGGTCCTTGGATATGTCTTGCTTAGATTGACCAAGCTCGACCACCTATCTATCCAGAAAGAAAAGTGTCTCCCATCTACCAAAATAGGAGCAAATTTAACCCAATTGTCTTGTATTGCTTTCCACACAGACTTCTAGAACAGTGAGGGAAATTGAGAAGGAGATGTCCATAGCTGCACCTACGAGAAACCATGAGCCCCCTTGACTAACTGCAACCAGACAAACCCATCATCCTCGACCAGCATCACTACCCATTTCAATAGCAGGGCATCATTTAATTCCTTCAGAGATCTGATCCCCAACCCTCCCTGTGAGCGAGAACTACACAGCTGCTACCACTTTGAAGAATGCAAGAATCTACCTACAACCTTTGCACCCTTCCAAAAAAAGTGCTTCCTCATCACATCCAACCTTTTCTAGACTGCCTTCGGAGATCTAAACACAGAGAATAAGAAAACTGGTATCGAGGTGATGACCGAATTGAGAAGAATGCATCTTCCTCCGTTGGATAAAAAACTACCACTCCAACACTCTAACATAGCAGCCACCTTTTCAAATAGAATGGCCCAATTACTCTTCTTCAGTTTATTATCTCGAAGTCCTTACTGGTAGTGTGGCAATTGAAATATGTCGGACGGATAATATTGCTTCACACTCCTGACCTCTTTTTTTTCTTTCTTTTCTTTTCCTTCCCTTCTCTATTTTCATTCAGCTCAAAATGACCTCTCCTTTCCTCTTTTCTCTTGATTTTTTTTTATTTAGATGAAACCCTTCCATGCATTAATTTCATAGCATTTTTCACTTTTAATACCCCCCATGCCAAATATTTGCAATGTCCTCATTGTAAATTAGGTGGGTTCGAGTTGAAATCAGATTGTACAGTAGAATAGGTGGGTGGTGAACGGGTCAGAATAATTGTTGTAGATGATTTCTACCTCTGATACAAGTATCAAAGGTGAAGTTGGCTATTCTAATGGGGGAACCCTAAAGTACAATATGAATTCAGCAAAATGGATATGTCAGGAAGGTTTTAGGCTTTTCAAAAGATGATGGGTTGCCTCCCGTTAAGTGCTAAGTTTAACACCATCAGCTAGGCCAAATGAAGCTTAAGGAGAATGGAGATCAAAAGATACTACAGCCAAATTTGTGTTAGTAAGTTCGACGAATGGTTTAAGTCTCTGATTGTTCATGACAAAAGGTTCAGAATCAAGGCTAAGTTCACTGATTTCGGCATCTCCATTTCTGAATACTCGTCTCACCATAAATGGTCCAATCCATTTAGATATGAGTTTTCTTGGGAAGTGCTTGAGTTTTGCATGAAAGAGTAATACTTTCTGAGCAGGATGGAAGGATTTTCTTGAAATGTGCCTGTCATGGAAGGCTTTCACACGCTATTTGTAGATTAGCAAGTTCTCATACACATCATTGTGGAGTTCCTCGATCTCGCTTAATTGCAACAAGCAGTGTATTCTAGCCTTCACAAGATCTAGATTGCACTTCCGTACTGCCCAGAAGCTTTATGCAGCAATTCTACAGGGAGGTGACATGCCTTCCCATTCACGAGTCTAAAGGGAGATATGCCTAACTAGGTCTTAAGGGTGATCTTATATGTCCACAAGGCTTCCAGAAGGTGGGTAGACCAATCCTTCTCGTCAGGCTGAATAGTGACCTGAAGGATCTTCTTGATCTCCTGATTTGATAGTTTTGCCAATCCATTAGTTTGGGGATGATAAGTAGTCGAGATACAATGTGACACCCCATACATTTTCACTAGGGACTGGAAGTGCACATTGGCAAAATGTGGCCCGCCATCGGTTATGATGGCTTTTGGAACACCAAATCTGGAAAAGATATTCCCCTGAATGAACCAAAGAACTTTATGGTCACTTGTACTGGTGGGGATGGCTTCGATCCATTTAGAGATGAAATCAATGATGAGTAAGATATATTCGAAGCCGTTAGACACTGGAAAGGGTCCCATAAAATCAATTCCCTAAATGTCAGAGATTTCTCACACAATGATTGGATTCAAGGGCATCATATCACGTAGGTCCATGTTGCCTAAGGTTTGACAATGAGTGCATGCCATACAATAAGTTTGTGCATCTTTGAACATCGTGGGCCAGAAGAACCCACACTGGAGGATCTTCCCTCTAGCTTTCTGATTAGAGAAATGGCCACTGTAGTCCTGGTCATGATAGAATGAGATGACGTTATTGACCTCATTGTCAGGAATGCATCTCCAGATTACCTAATCATTGCCAATATGAAAAAGATACAATTCTTCCAAAATGTAGTACTTGGCATCAGAAATCAACTTGTCCTACCTGGAAGTCACCCAATTTGACGGGACTTTCCCCATAACCAAGTAGTATACCATGTCAGCAAACTAGGGAAGTCCATTAATGGCCAGCAGATGTTCATCCGAAAAATGCTTAGTAATAGGTCTGGATGGGTCAATGATAGAAAAAGGAAGCTGAGACAAATGGTCAGCTACCATGTTTTGCTTTCCCACCTTGTCCCAATTTCAGAATCAAATTCTTGCAGTAGCATGATCCATTGGATTAATCTAGGTTCGCATCCTTCTTCATGAGTAAGTGCCTCACTGTGGTGTGATCCGAGTATATAATGGCATGGGAACCAAAGAGGTATGATCTGAATTTTTCCAGGCCAAATACGATAGCCAGCGGCCCTTTCTCCATAATTGTGTAGTTACACTATGCCTCATCTAATATCATGCTGGCGTAATATATGATCACAGGTTTCCCATCTATTTTCTACCCTAACGCTGCTCCCACTGCATAGTGAGACGCATCATGTTGGTGCAAGGGCACCACGATCGGTAATTTTCATGATAATACTTGTTATTTAACATTTGCTTTTGACTCCAAATGGATACAAGTTTAAAGGATTGTGAAGAGCTTGCGTCAATTATAGATTGAAGGAGCTCGTTGGAGGAGTAGGGGCTTCGCTTGGAGCGAGAGCTTGAAGAAGACATGAAGAATAAGATAGATGTTTATTTTATTCATGTACTTTATATTTTTGTTATTTGCTCTTTCTTTCTTAGAGTATTTGCTAAAGAGCCTCAAAGTAACAATATAGTCCTAGGAACACTTACAAAAACCTTGGACACTCAAACATTTCCTAGAGAACTTAAAAAACCAAAGTAGGCATCAGACAGCCTAATCAGATGTCTAATATGGACATCAAACATCTGATCTTGACTCTAAAGACGTTTGACTATTTGATAAGACGTCTAAAACACCTAGGCTAGAAAACCACTTACTATTAGCCAGATTTAGACATCCAGCCCTTAGTCCAGACATCTTATTAGACGTCTGATGTTTTTGCCAGACGTTCAATTAGTGAAACGTTGGCTTAGAAATATAATCGTTGAAATTTAACCTTAAATGTTCTATCAGACGTTTGTAGAGTACCCCAAACATCTGATAAATAAACATTAGCTGTCGATTAAATTAAAATCACCTTTCATCACTAATCTAGACATTTGTGCCTTGGGAAATCCATTCCCACAGTTATTTAGGTTTCTAGACATCTAGACCTGGTGCTAGTCATCCAATATGTCATCTGACTGATTTTCACTAGAACCCTATTTAGGTCAGAACGAAGTCAGTAAGGAAACCCATCTTGGATTAGACGTTTGATTTAGTTTCCAGATGTCTCAAGAGTTGTTTTCAAATGTCAAATACTTTTCCCAGACGTCTCATAGCTCTATCAGAATCACTAAAGACCCTAATTCTGGCCCAATCTACCTTGGGTTTGTTCCCAACAGCTACGTGAGGCTTTTATAGCCTTCCTAAGCCTTCCTAAGCCATCAATAAATACGAGAGGCCCCTTCCTTTATTAGACATACCTTGAGAATTCATTTCCATATCTTTTGTGTCATAGAGAAGAAGATTATCTAGAAATGTTGTTGATCTCCAAGATCCTTTAGCCCACTTTAGAGAGCACCACTTTTGCCTTGCACCTGCTCTCCAGTTGTTGCATATGAGAGCGACATTGTGCCATCGCGTGGATCGTGCACCCGCGTCACTTGCCAACGCACTTACATCAAAGGGAAGTCTTCTTTGCCTATAGAAGCTAGATTTATTCACTTTACTTTGTGGCTCTATAGGATATTTTGTATTTGCCTTTTGTTGGGTATTCACTTTGAGCATTCCTGTCTCCTTTGTGAGACAAAAACCTTCTCATGAAGAGAAGAGGTTTTGAGGCATGCTACTGTCGTTCAAAGTAGTGTCGGTTGTATTAAGGTTTAGTCACCCTTAGTTTAATTGACTTGTTAGTGGATTTGATTGACTTGGTCTATCGGAAAATCCTAGGTCAAGAGACTTAGGTAGTGGTTTTTACCTGGGTTTGGGTTTCCACCTAAAAATTCTTGTGTACTTGTGATTGCATGATTTTGTGAGATTGTCTATATAATTTCAACATTACTTTTTGTATCACGCATATCTCAACCCCTCCCATAGGGAAAGTACACATCACACATGATCTCAAGGGCTGAGACCAGTTAGGGGATTGCAAGATTGGTGCTTGGGTGACTCAATCACGCAGGATCTCAAATGCATAAATACACTTACTCGTTATCTCAAAAGGCTTGTCTTTTAAGAGGAGGTGTGTCAAGGGGAGCACATGATAAATGCCAGTTTATCATCATTCATATGCATTAAAACAAAACTAGCTCTTAGGATTTTACTCCGCAAACGGGTTTTTGGGCTGCATTTAAGCATAAAATAGGTTAGGCATGCATTGCATTTTTTTATTGTCTTTTTAATATGTTTTTGTGAGTGTTAGGGATGAACAGATATACAGATCCCTAAAACCCTAGCACTCAGGAAGGCAAATTGTGAAGGAGAAGCTCAGACTAGCTGGAACTTAGCTTGATCCAGCTCACCACAACTGGAACCTAGCTCACTTGAACTAGGGTTAGCTCATCCTAGCATCATTCAGCTAATCTCAGCTGAATGGCAGCTCAAGAGAGTTCATCTTAGATCACCCTAGCTCAAGTCAGCTCAGATCCAGCTCAACTTAGCTGAGTCTAGCTCATCTCAGCTCCCACTAGTCCACAGGGTGCTTTAGCTAGCTCAGCTGAGTTGACAGGAGTTCACCCCAGCTCAGATCCAGCTACATCCAGCTCCACTCAACTCCAGCCAGTTGAAGAAGAACTCATCCCAGCTCAGGAAGCTCAAGTCCAGCTCCTGGGGACTTAGCGTAGCTCAACTCAGTTGAGTTAAGCTACCTTAGCTGCCTCAACCAGCTTGATTCTCCCCGGGAGCACCAGACCTAGCTCACCTCAGCTTATTATGGTAGAAACTAGCTTACTTTAGCTTGGCTTAGCAACTAGCAAAGAACAAGCAAGCTAATCCAGCTAGAGTAGCCCCATGCCAGCCTCTTCAGCAGCAGCCAGCTCCAGCTCCAGCTCCAGACTTCTCCTCAGCTCCACCCTCCAAACACTAGCTCCAACACCTTCTCCTCTACTCCACCTTTAGCTAAGCTATCTTATCTTAGCTTAGCTTATCTTATCTTAGCTAGCAACCAGCTCCTTGGCCATCCACCACCTTCAAATTCAACCCTAGCTAGCTCCACCAACTTAAGCCTACCTAAGCTAGCTACCCTACTCAAGTTGGCACCACATCCTAGCCATCCCTTCACCCCATTATCACCACCAAAAGGCACCATAAGTTGGCGCCAAAAGCTACCCCTAACCACCTCTATATTGGCACCAACTTTCAGCCCTTAATCCACCCTACACCTACCCACATAATCCATCCTAGCCATCCACCTACCCCACCTTCTAGAACCCTTCTTGGTGCCAACTTAGACACCCTTCAAGAAGCCATTTTGTCACCAATATCAAGGGATGTCAACACCCATAACCACCCCCTAGGTGTCCCTTAAGGTGGCACCAATTGACCTTGGCCATTGGATCCTTAACCACCTCCATCTCTTCATCTTTGCCCTCCATTCCAAGAGTCACCTTAGCCCCCTTCCTATTCTATGAAAACCCACCACCTACCACCCTTTTGGGGCATCCTCCATTAGTGTATTTGCTACCTATACCACCTATACCTACAGCCAAGAAGAAGGAGTAGAGGAGATTAAAGGGGCACATCACCAACCGTTTTGCTGCCTTCTTCTCCCAACTCTCTTCAACTTGGGCCACGCCAAGGAGGAGGACTCTTCCACTTCAAGGAGGACAGCCAGGTAAAGGAGAAGGACCTAGGGTGGATGACCACCCTTGGAGAGAAGCATAGGGCATGCCCCCTTAGGGCTTGCCTTGGAGGACATCACCTTGGCGGAGCACAGCAAGGAAGGAGTTGGAGGATTCTTTTCAAGATTGGATTCCACCAAACTTGGAGCAAGAAGCCCTCTTCTTCAGCATCTATCTAGAGGATTTGTGTTTTCTTTTCTTATTTGCAATTTTCTAGTAGTAGAAGCAATCCTCTACTAGGCCTTTTTGTAAAACACTTTTTCATTTATCTAGTTTCCTTCTTTGCAATTTCTTATTTGCATTTCTACTTGCTTTGTTTTTAGCATTCTTCACTCCCTCTCCCTAATTGTTCTAGGCCTCTACTTGCCTAGAGTGAGCTCAGGGAGAGGCTCTACTTGCCACATAGAAGTAGTATTTGAATTTGAAGTGTAAATCACTTTCCCGCCACCATTTCACATGTTATCTTAATTCAAAAACAAAAAAAAATGACATATTGAAAAATACCAAAAAGAAAGTTGAGATCTATTTGTAAGCAAGAGGATTAATTTTGCAAACATTTGGCCTCCTTGGATGACCCTAGATACTTCCCCTATCTAGGATATAAATTTAAAAGCGAAAGCGGATTTACGCATTACAACGACACTAAATTACCTAATTAACAAACATCATTTTTCGCTATCACTTTTTGGCGCCATTGCCTGGGAGGCACGGCTTTGTATTAGTTATTTTTCTCTTGCTTGAAGTGGATCTCATCCCCTTCTCCTTCTTTCTTTTGTGTGTGAGGAATTACAGTGGGAAGGTGGGAATCTAGAAGCGAGAGCTCAAAGATCCTTTTCTTCCAGTGAAATTCAGGTTAGTTCCTCTTTCCGGTCACATTATTAATTAAAACTACCAAAAACATATTAATCTAGGCTTTCAGGATCCCAAACAACTTGATTAAGTGGAGTGGTGCATTATAAAATCTATTATTTGCTTGAATACTTCTTTAGCACCACTCCATTGCAAGTATTGGTGTTCTATTTTTCGGGTCCAGATTTCTGTCCAGACTTGAAAATTTGATTCCTAACACAACAAGCCTCCTAAAATCATACAATATCATACAAAGATTCCCAATTAAGTTAGGAACATCTGTTCCAAATTTCAGATCAATTGGAGTTTTAGTTAATTTTTAAAAATTCTTGGACTACAGAGGGGCCACACCCTCTAATCTTCCTATTTTGGTATTGTCCATGAATTTTTAGAATTTTTATACTAATCCAATTTTTGCGAAATTTACCTTGCTGGAATCCTTGTGAAATTTTACACATCATATAAAATCACAAGAATTTTCTGTGGCCGATGGTAATACTAAAAAGTCTAAAATGCCCACAGGTATCATTTCTGGACTTTAACACCAGTACAATTAAAAATTCAAAATAATTATCAAAGAAATTCCTAAAATCTTACGAAAATCTTTTTTGGAATCCTTGTTTGATTTTATTCAAAGTAGTGTTATTTTTTAATTTGTTTGGACCACTACTTAATTCAGAAAGCCTAAAATTAATTCATTGGTAGTAATTTTCTGTCTTAGGGATAATTGGCTTAGGGTTTCTTTCTTTCCTTTTAGAGTCTGACATTAAAGGAAATTAACCATCACCAATACAAATTGTCTTTCCTTTGATTGTGAAGTTTCAAACTTGTTTGAAAATTTAAAGAGAAAAACCCTAAAACACATTTAATTAAATCAAATCCTAAAAGATTAAAATACAAAAAAATTTGTGTGACAACTTGATTTTCATTGGAGCCACTCTGCAATTCCTGCACACACACAAAAAAATCAAAATAACAGGGCAACAACCCAATAAACGCCCTCCACATTCCATGTCCACTATAGCATCCTAGACCTAATTAAAATTTGTAGCAACTTGACTCCTAAGGCTTTATCAACTTAGGCATGCTATTTAGGTCTTAAGTTTTCTTTAGTTAGTACCAATTCTGTCATCTATATCTGGTGTTCAGGCTGAGGGGCCGTGTCAAACGACCAGGCACGGGTTTGTACAAGCACCTGGGGTTTTCCCTGGGAAACGTTTGGGCCCAAACCTCCCCTTAAACAACTTGGCTAGATTTCTTGATAGAACGGGTATTCACTATTGACTACTTATTTCCTATATAGACCAAGTCTTAGGTTATTATTAGGGAGTCGCATTTTAGTTAGGTCTAGTTCTGTTTGTTTGAATTGCACACTTTCTCTCATCTCTTTCTCTTCTCCTCCCCTCCCGTTCTTCCATTTTATGCACAGGCGACGGTCTCAAAATCCACACTTGGAAGGACCATTTGATTTCGCCCCCACGCAAAAAGACCACTTTTTCTGTCTTCTTCTCCTGAAAAAATGGAAACACAACAAAATAGGTCCACTGACCCTTCCACTTCCACCTCCAACCTTACCTCTAACCCCATCTTAACCCTAATTCTAACCCTTCCTCCCAAAACCCACCCACCATTAACTTCCCACACTTGGAGCTTCCTAATCTTGAGTTGCCCCACACACAACATCAAGACCCCCTACCTAATCTTTTAAAATAGATGGCCGATCAGATTAATAAATTAAATTTCAACTAACAAACATTGACTAGGAACATCCAAAACCTAGCCAATCCAAGGCCAAGCCCACCACCCCGTCAGCAGCCTGTTGTTCCTCTAAAAGATTTCTATGATATGTGTTATTATGAGGAACGACCAAGGGTGGTCATACCAGAGGGGGACTTTCAGATCAAGCCTGCTGTCCTGAACCTAATTAAACACTTTCATGGCCTTCCTAGGGAAGACCCTTTCAGCCACCTTGAAGAGCTAACTCTTCTTGCACAGACAACCCATTCCCGAAATGTGCAAGAAGACATATGGTTGATGCAGCTTTTTCCATTATCTCTTAAAGATAAGGCCGCTTATTGGTTCAGGACCATTGGCCGACCCATCACAACTTGGCCTCAGATCAAGAGCGCCTTCCTTAAGAAATTCTTTCCCATAGGTCGTACCAATTCCTTGCGAAGATCTATTACGACCTTTCACCAAAAATCTGGTGAGACTTTCCATGATTCTTGGGAAAGATTTCAAGATCTTTTAAGAAGTTGCCTGCACCACGAGATTCCTTTATGGCAGCTCGTGCAAATCTTCTATCATGGATTAGAAGATCAAATCCGACATTTTGTCAACGCCTCGTGTGGCGGCAACTTCTTAAATAAAGATGCTGAAAGTGCCTATGACCTGTTTGAAGAAATGAGTGAAAACTCATTTAATTAAGCTTCCATGAACACATTTTGCAGAACCCAAAACCCGCAGTTCGATGTTCATGAAATAGGCACTCAACCTATCCCTATCACCCAAGACGATCATCAATTGATCTCTCAAAAACTCGACCAGATGCATATTAATCAAAAGAAAATTGATGAAAGACTGGCCACATCAACTTAAGCTCCACACCCACATCTAACCCAACCTAACTTTCCACGGAGAGAAAATTTGCACAATCTCAACACTACTCCTACTGATTATTCTGAGGTTGCCCATGATTCACTGGGAAATTACAACTATCCTGATCTTAACCCCACTCAAAACATTTCTGCCATCCTGGAGCCCTTTAAAAATTCTTCCAATTGGAAAAATTACCCGAACTACTCCTCGAATAATCAAGTTTCCTCCCAACCATATCATTTTAATGGGTATGGGCCGAATCCAAACTTCCATCCTAGGCCATCCCAACAAGACATTAATGCCCAGATGATGCGAACCCTACAGGAAATGCAAACAAAAATGATGGAAGTAACCCGCACCATCACAAATCTGAACAATCAGATTGGGATTACTCCCACGCAAAGAGCTGCAGGACATCTTCCGTCCCAACCCATGCCCAACCCTAATCACCAAGGGAACCATTATAAGGGCAGAACTCCACACTATTCGAATCAGCCTCCTCCTAATCCACCACCTCAGTAGCTGCCCAGGTTTCTACAATCACAGGCCCCCCACCTCCTCCAAATAATAATCCGACTGCACATGCAGTTACTTTGAGGAGTGGGAAAACCACCACTGATCCCGGGCCTTCACACAAACCTGGTGATATACCTGTGCAAATTGACTCCCCACCTCCCCATCTAGAAGGAAAAGAAATACAAAAATCTCAAGACAAGATTCCTATCCCTTTCCCACAAGCTCTCTACCCCACCACCAACAAAAAAAAAAATCTGAGCCCACTACAGAAGAACTCATGGATCTTTTTGGGCAAGTTCATATCAATATTCCTCTCCTAGATGCCATCAAATATATACCTGCCTATGCTAAATTTTTGAAGGAGATTTGTACTCCTAAAAGGGAGGCCAAAAATCTAGGACAAGTGCATCTTTCGGAGGCAGTAAGCTCAGTCATACAGAGTAAGCTGCCTCCTAAGATGAAAGATCTGGGGGTGATAAACGGCAGTTTACCATCATTCTTATGCTTTAAAACTAACATAGCTCTTAGGATTTTACTCCGCAAATGGGTTTTTGGGCTGCATTTAGGCATAAATTAGGTTAGGCATGCATTGCATTTTTATTGTCTTTTTAATGTGTTTTTGTGAGTGTTAGGGATGTACAGATACATAGATCCCTAAAACCCTAGCACTAAAGAAGGCAAATGGTGAAGGAGAAGCCCGGACTAGCTGGAACTCGGCTTGATCCAGCTCACCACAGCTGGAACCTAGCTTACTTGAACTAGGGTTAGCTCATCCCAGCTCCATTCAGCTAATCTCTGATGAATGGCAGCTCAAGAGAGTTCATCTTAGCTCGCCCTAGCTCAAGTCAGCTTAGATCTTGCTCAACTTAGCTGATTCTAGCTCATCTCAGCTCCCACTAGTCCACAGGGAGCTCTAGCTAGCTTAGCTGAGTTGACAGGAGTTCACCCCAGCTCAGATCCAGCTCAGATCCAGCTACATCCAGCTCCACTCAACTCCAGCCAGCTGAAGAAGAACTCATCCCAGCTCAGGAAGCCCAAGTCCAGCTCCCAGGGACTCAGCTTAGCTCAACTCAGTTGAGCTAAGCTACTTTAGCTACCTCAACCAGCTTGATTCTCCCCGGGAGCACCAGACCTAGCTCACCTCAGCTCATTTTGGTAGAATCTAGCTCACATTAGCTTGGCTTAGCAACTAGCAAAGTACTAGCAAGCTAAGCCAGCTAGAGTAGCTCCATGCCAGCCTCTTCAGCAGCAGCCAGCTCCAATTTCAGCTCTACACTTCTGCTCCTCAGCTCCTCCCTCCAAACCCTTGCTCCAACACCTTCTCCTCTACTGCCCCATTAGCTAAGCTAGCTTAGCTTAAGCTTAGCTTAGCTTAGCTTAGCTAGCAACTAGTTCCTTGGCCATCCACCACCTTCAAAGTCAACCCTAGCTAGCTCCACCAACTTAAGCCTACCTAAGCTAGCTACCCTACTCGAGCTGGTGCCACCTCTTAGCCATCCCTTCACCCCATTATGACCACCAAAAGACACCTTAAGTTGGCGCCAAAAACTACCCCTAACCACCTCTATATTGGAGGCAACTTTCAGCCCTTAATCCACCCTACACCTACCCATATAAGCCATCCTAGCCATCCACCTAACCCCCCCTTCTAGAATCCTTCTTGGCGACAACTTAGACCCTCTTCTAGAAGCCATTTTGGCGCCAATATCAAGGGGTGACAACACGCATAACCACCCCGTAGGTGTCCCTTAAGGTGGCGCCAAACACCCTTGGCCATTGGATCTTCAACCACCTCCATCTCTTCATCTTGGCCCTTCATTTCAAGGGACACTTTAGCCCCCTTCCTATTCTATAAAAACCCACCACCTACCACCATTTTAGGGCATCCTCCATTAGTGTAATTTGCTACCTAAACCACCTACACCTACAGCCAAGAAGAAGGAGTAGAGAAGGAGATTAAAGGGGCACATCACCAGCCCTTTTGGTGCCTTCTTCTCCCCACTCTCTTCAACTTGAGCCACGCCAAGGAGGAGGACTCTTCCACTTCAAGGAGGATGGCCAGGCAAGGGAGAAGGACCTAGGGTGCCCTAAGCTTCTCTCCAAGGGTGGACTTCCACCCTTGGAGAGAAGCTTAGGGCACCCTAGGAGAGAAGCTTAGGGCACACCCCCTTAGGGCTTGCCTTGGAGGACATCACCTTGGCAGAGCACTGCAAGGAAGGCGTTGAAGGATTCTTTTCAAGCTTGGGAGCCACCAACCTTGGAGCAAGAAGCCCTCTTCTTCACCATCTATCTAGAGGATTTGTGTTTTCTCTTCTTATTTGCATTTTTGTAGTAGTAGAAGCTTTCCTCTACTAGGCCTTTTTGTAAAACACCTTTTCAGTTATCAAGTTGCCTTCTTTGCAAGTTTTCTTGTTTGCATTTCTATTTGCTTATTTTCAGCATTCTTCACTCCCTCTCCCTAATTATTCTAGGCTTCCACTTGCCTAGAGTGAGCTTAGGGAGAGGCTCTACTTGCCACATAGAAGTAGTATTTAAATTAAAGTGTAAATCACCTTTTCCGCCACCAGTTCGCATGTTGCCTTAGCTTAAAAAAAAAAAAATGATATATTGAAAAAAATACCAAAAAGAAAGTTGAGATTTATTCCAAGCAAGAGAATCACTATTGCAAACATATTACCTCCTTGGACGACCCTAGATACTCTCCTATCTAGGAATATAAATTTAAGAGCGAAAGCGGATTTACGCATTACAACGACCTAATTAAGAAATAGCGTGAAATCGCTTTCAGGGGGCACCTTTAATTTCTGTAATTATTGATGACACTACCTTTAATCGCACCCCCCTTGATCTTGGTGCCTCAGTTAATATTATTCCCACTAGTTATTTGAAGAATTTCAGATAGGTGAATTAAAACCCGTCGAGGTTACCCTGCAATTAGCCGACTGATCTACAATCAAACCTCGTGGGATTGTCGAGGATGTTTTGGTCAATGTCCAAAATTGTGTCTTCCCTGCAGACTTTATGGTTCTTGACATTGAGGTACCTGAATCATTACTGGACTCCCCAATAATCCTTGGACGCCCTTTTTTGGCCACTACAAAGGCAAATATCAATTGCCACAAAAGCAAAATGGATATCAACTGTGCTGGCCAAACTATCACTTTTGATATTTTTTAATCCTCCAGGAGATTCCATGATGATAACTTCTTTGAGGACTCAGACACTAAAATTTCCAATATGGTGGAGGAGACAATGTTAATAGATACCCTTACCGACCATAATTTTTTTGAGGACTCTGATTCAGAATCAGTGGTCGGCGAAATCTGTGATCCGGAAACTTGTCTTGACCACAAATTTATTCCTGATACCCCCCATAAGCACCCTAACCCACCCACTATTCACGCACCTAATTTTTCCACACTAACTTCACCCAATCCTGACCATTCCTTCCCCAACTCCTTTCGTACGGACTTGCCACCAACCCCGCCCGAGTTTGGCATCCAACCTGATTTAAAACTATGGCCAGACTCGGGCTACACTTATCATTTTCCATACAACTTTGATCCCAATATTGCTTCTAATCAATTTTCTAGGGATCTAGAAGAAGACACCTTTTTTCGGGCATCCAGATGTCCAATTATTTACATGATTTCACGTCTTCCATGCATACCTTCACGCTTGACTGAATGGCGTAAAAAATAGCACTGGTAACCCATCATTTTTTCTTGCTTTCCTTTTTTCTTTTTTTTCCAGGTTTGTTCATCCTAAACCCCACCGTTCTTCACTAAGGTGATCCCATTTCCCTCCTAATGGATGAGGACATGGCATATCTTGAGCATGGGGGGGTGTTTTTAAATTTGACAATTGATTTAGGATTTTCAAAACCTAAAAACATGCAATTTCCTTTAATTTATTTCCTGCCTGCATACCCAAAAATAAAAAAATAGAAATGTTGAAAACTTTTTGTGGAAAAATTTTGAAATCGAGACTAAGGTCGAAAAATTCACTTTTGCTACAATGGGATTTAATCTTTAACAAACTAAGGATGAGGACATGGATCTGATCATTAGAATTCTAGGGTATATTTTAGACTAGATAAGATATCCTTCTCTAAAATTCCACCTGAACTCATGATAGTTCAGGTGACTTGATACTATTTTGTAATACGGAAAGTATTTGACTTAGTTTCTGATTCAAAAACTTGCATGTCTTCAGAAACTTCTTGTGTCAATTTTCACACAAGCCAACACTTAAAAACAACTAAAAATTTGAAAAACTCCCTTGTTTGGACTTAGTAAAAGTCAGAAGTAGATCATTGGTTTGAGTTCCCACCGCCGAGAAGGAGGAAAATGCCTCCTTTGAGGACGCGATGTCAACATGTTACCGCCTCGGCGCTGCTCCAAATCTATATTTCATATCTTTAGATGGAGGATTAAAGCGCATTTTAGCAGCTCAAGTGTCTTGGACGGTTCTCTATCTATAGTGTCGAAGTAAGAGCTTGAGTTTGCTTAGAGCACCCCTTTTCACCGCATCGTGTTTTGGGGTTGTGAGCTCCTGGGTGGTGTCATGGATAGTGCTATCCCGAAGTACTGGGGCCAGAGCCCTCTCGAGGAATGGTAATGGGAATGATGATCCCGACACATCTGTTGTAAGACTAAGCTAAAAATAAGAATGGGGGAGAGAAAAAAAAAGTCATAATAAATAAATTAACACGCCCTTATAAATGTTGCCTTTTCACAAGCACAGACACAAGATTTTAAAGGATTTTGCAAGTTGCGAATCAGATTCATGAGCCAGAAAAATCCTAAAATCAAACATTTCAAGTCATCTTAATTAACAAGGGGTTAATTTGTGAATTTTTTGGAGGATATATTGATCCCGTTCTGTTTAATGATTGAATCCAAAAATAAATCCCGATGTTTATCATTAAAAAATCCCGTACCTCCTGTGTTTTAATCCAACAAGGTCCCTTATTCTCTTTCTCTCCTCAAATGTCAAAAAAAAATTAGATTTCCTAAAAAATTCTATTTTCCAAAAGAATTAAAGTTTCGCTAAGAGACTAACAAAACATAAGCATGGGGGTGTGATAAACGCCAGTTTATCATCATTCCTATGCATTAAAACAAACCTAGCTCTTAGGATTTTACTCCGCAATTGGGTTTTGGGCTGCATTTAGGCATAAAATAGGTTAGGCATGCATTGCATTTTTTATTGTCTTTTTAATATGTTTTTGTGAGCGTTAGGGATGAACAGATATACAGATCCCTAAAACCCTACCACTCAGGAAGGCAAATGGTGAAGGAGAAGCTCAGAGTAGCTGGAACTCAGCTTGACCCAGCTCACCACAATTGGAACCTAGCTCACTTGAACTAGGGTTAGCTCATCCTAGCTCCATTCAGCTAATCTCAGCTAAATGGTAGCTCAAGAGAGTTCATCTTAGCTCACCCTAGCTCAAGTCAGCTCAAATCCAGGTCAACTTAGCTGAGTCTAGCTAATCTCAGGTCCCACTAGTCCACAGGGAGCTCTAGCTAGCTCATCTGAGTTGACAGGAGTTCACCCCAGCTCAGATCCAGCTACATCCAGCTCCATTCAAGTCCAGCCAGCTGAAGAAGAACTCATCCCAGCTCAGGAAGCTCAAGTCCAGCTCCTAGGGACTTAGCTTAGCTCAACTCAGTTGAGCTAAGCAACCTTAGCTGCCTCAACCAGCTTGATTCTCCTCGGGAGCACCAAACCTAGCTCACCTCAGCTCATTATGGCAGAAGCTAGCTTACTTTAGCTTGGCTTAGCAACTAGCAAAGAACTAGCAAGCTAAGCTAGCTAGAGTAGCCCCATGCCAGCCTCCTCATCAGTAGCCAGCTCCAACTCCAGCTCCAGACTTCTCCTGCTCAGCTCCTCCCTCCAAACCCTATCTCCAACACCTTCTCCTCTACTCCACCCTAACCTAGGCAAGCTTAGCTTAGCTAGCAACCAGCTCCTTGGCCATCCACCACCTTCAAATTCAACCCTAGCTAGCTCCACCAACTTAAGCCTACCTAAGCTAGCTACCCTACTCAAGTTGGCGCCACATCCTAGCCATCCCTTCGCCCCATTATCACCACCAAAAGACACCATAAGTTGGTGCCAAAAACTACCCTTAACCACCTCTATATTGGCGCCAACTTTGAGCCCTTAATCCACCCTACACCTACCCACATAATCCATCCTAGCCATCCACCTACCCCTCCTTCTAGAACCCTTCTTGGTGCCAACTTAGAACCCCTTCTAGAAGCCATTTTGGCACCAATATCAAGGGATGTCAACACCCATAACCACCCCCTAGGTGTCCCTTAAGGTGGCGCCAATTCACCTTGGCTATTGGATCCTTAACCACCTCTATCTCTTCATCTTAGCCCTCCATTCCAAGAGTCACCTTAGCCCCCTTCCTATTCTATGAAAACCCACCACCTACCACCATTTTGGGGCATCCTCCATTAGTGTATTTTGCTACCTATACCACCTATACCTACAGCCAAGAAGAAGGAGTAGAGAAGGAGATTAAAGGGGCACATCACCCGCCCTTTTGGTGACTTCTTCTCCTCACTCTCTTCAACTTGGGCCACACCAAGGAGGAGGACTCTTCCACTTCAAGGAGGATGGCCAGGCAAAGGAGAAGGACCTTGGGTGGACGTCCACCGCTGGAGAGAAACTTAGGGCACGCCCCCTTAGGGCTTGCTTTGGAGGACATCACCTTGTCCGAGCACAGCAAGGAAGGAGTTGGAGGATTCTTTCCAAGATTGGAATCCACCAACCTTGGAGCAAGAAGCCCTCTTCTTCACCATCTATCTAGAGGATTTGTGTTTGCTTTTCTTATTTGCAATTTTCTAGTAGTGGAAGCATTCCTCTACTAGGCCTTTTTGTAAAACACTTTTTCATTTATCTAGTTGCCTTCTTTGCAATTTCTTGTTTGCATTTCTACTTGCTTTGCTTTTAGCATTCTTTACTCCCTCTCCCTAATTATTCTAGGCCTCCACTTGCCTAGAGTGAGCTTAGGGAGAGGCTCTACTTGCCACTTAGAAGTAGTATTTGAATTTAAAGTGTAAATCACTTTCCCGCCACAATTTCGCATGTCTTAATTCAAAAACAAAAAAAAAAATGGTATATTGAAAAATACCAAAAAGAAAGTTGAGATCTATTTGTAAGCAAGAGGATTAATTTTGCAAACATTTAGCCTCCTTGGACGACCCTAGATACTTCCCCTATCTAGGATATAAATTTAAAAGTGAAAGTGGATTTATGCATTGCAACGACACTAAACTACCTAATTAACAAACTGCGTATTTTCGCTATCAGCATGATCTTCGAGAAATTAGATAAGAATCTATGATCAAATCCAACATACCCTAGGAATGATCTGATATCTTTGACTGAGTTAGGTACAGGAAGTTTGGAAATCGAATTCACCTTGTCTCGGTTGACTTGAATACCCCTCTCATAAACAAGATGTCCTAGGGTGATGCCTATTTGAATCATAAAGTGTCTCTTTTCCCAGGAGAGCGCTAGGTTCACATCAATGCATCTTTTGTGGATTTGGACCAGATGCAGGAGGCACTCATCAAAAGATTCACCAAACATTGAGAAGTCATCCATGAATACTTCAAGATATTTACCTACCATGTCAGAGAATATGTCCATCATGCACTGCTGAAAGGTGGTAGGTGCATTGCATAGCCCAAAAGGCATCCTACAGAACATGTACGTACTGTAGGGGTAGGTAAAGGTGGATTTTCCTGATCCTATGGATGAATTTCCACCTGATTATACCCAGAGTAACCATCCAAGAAGCAGAAGAATTGATTTCTTGCCAATTTCTCAAGAATTCGATAACAAATGGTAGTGGGAAATGATCTTTCATCGTGGAGGCATTCAGTCTTTAGTAATCAATGCAGACTCTACATGAATTCGTGATGCAGGTCGGGATGCTTTCTTCAGATTCATTCATGATAACGGTGAGCCCTACCTTCTTAGGCACATCCTAGATTGGGCTCACTCAGTGGTTGTCAGAGATTGGGTAGATGATCCCAACATCTAACCACTTGAGGATCTCTTTCTTCACGACTTCCTGCAGATTTGGATAGAGTCTTCTTTGCATCTCTTAGGATGTTCGTGATCCCTCTTTAGTGTAGGTACGGTGTGTGCAATAGGAGGGATTGATGCCATTCAGATCATCGAGATTCCATCCAATGGCTCTCTGATGCTACTGGAGGATAGAAATCAGCTTTATTTCCTAATCAGATGTTAGTCGAGAATTGTTGATCATAGGAAACATTTGATTAGAACCCAAGAAGACATATTCAAATGATCAGGAAGAGGTTTCAACTCCATAATAGGGTTTTCCGTAGTGGAAGGAGGTTTGAGATGGGCCTCAGTAGATAAGGCAGGAGCTATGGGTGAATCTAGATCAGTTCTAGGCTACTCTATTTGTGGGGCATGATTTGCTTGGGATTGAGGATCAGGGGTATTCAGGTTCTCTTCTAGAAGTGGGTCCTCAATCATTGAATCGATGTCACAATCTTGCTCGATAGCCCCACAATTAATTCCTCCACTGGCCTTGATTATATCAATCTTCAGTGTTTTCTTCCCAAATTTTAATTTGATTTCACCCTCTTCACAGTTTTTATTTTTCCTACCTGTGGCTAGGAATGGTCTTCCTAGAATAATTGGTGTATTCATTAGATTCCCAGGAGTATCCATATCTAATACAATAAAGTCTACTGGGAAGTAGAAATCATGAATCTGAACTAGAACATCCTCGAGAATTCCTCTAGGTTACTTGATCAATTGGTCTACTAACTACAAAGTCACCTTTGTTGGTTTGAGCTCAATTTCCTTGAAATGGTCAAGTAGGGATGTAGGTATCAAGTTTATGGAGGCTCCTAAATTCAATAATGCTCAATCAAATTCTCAGTCACCAATTTTACAAGAAATCAAAGGGCTGCCAGGATCTTTTGCTTTTTGTGGGAGCTTGCTTAATATAATTGAGCTAACTTACTCAGATAGTATGATCGGACTCCCATCTTCAGAAACCTTAAGTAAGTCGGTACGTGATGGATCGCATCCATCAAGGGGATGTTTATTTGGACTTACTCAAAGGACTTGGTGAAATCTTCCACAAGTGCCATGGGTTTAGGTTTCCTCTTTCCTTTGGAAAAGGCCTCAGGAAATGAAACCTCTGTAGGTTCCTCTAGAATTGGTTCAGGTTCTGGATCTAGGATAGGTGTGTCCTGGATAACAAATCTGTGGTCAGACTCTGAACTACCAAGCTGAGAGTGGCTTGGATAGGGTGAATCCAAAGTTTTCTTGCCACTACGGGTTGTAACAGAATTTAGTCCTGCCTGGTTTTGGTTTGGAGTTGGTAGAAGTGGTGGTTGCTGCTGATATCTTGAGTATGATGTCGAAGCCTCCATTTCGTTAGGTGATGGAGCAGAAGGGGCCTTGTAAACAAAGTGAGCTTGGCCCTGATTTGGGCTCATAACACACCTCTGGTTCAGCACATTATTCAGATTTGGTAGAGGTTGTGAAGGAAGATCAATAGGCTTTCGAGAATTCCCCATCTATGGGTGCTGATTACGTACCTCTGTAATCTCTTCCTTGTGTTGTTTCTGCATGGCCCCATTCATCTTTTGAGTGTCAGCTAGGGTTTGAAGGATTAGAGACATTTGATCTTTCTTTGTTGGCCCAGATTGATAATTTGATTGGGCCTAGGCTAAACAAGCGGATATGGGCATGGAGCCTGTGGTTGGGGCAAGAATTAAGAACTTGGATTTTTATTATTCCCAGACCACACAAAATTGGGATGATTACACCATCCAAAGTTACAAGTGCTTGGGAATGGATCGTTTTGAATGATGTTGAGGCCCTCGTAGATCTAAGGAACCCTAAAAAGGTCAGAATATGAGGGTTTGGAGTTCCCCCAAGTAGAGTAGGTTGGTCAGGAGTTTCCTTTACAACTAGAATCAGACAGGGGTGGATATGGGTCCATCCCCTGGGAAGAGTGGTGATAGATGTTATGCATAGCATCCCTACCAGAGGGCAGTTGTGTAAATAGGTTTTGCTAAGCGGAGGTGGCTCTCTACAAGTGTCAAGTCAATTTGTCCACCTTCTTGATAATCGAGACCTTGTCTAGGTGACTGGCCACTGGTTCCAGATTGACGGGTGCATACAGGCCTTGGGTTTCATGTGGCCCTCGGGTGTTTGTCCATGCATGGCCAGTCATCCGATCGAACATGCCCATGGATTCATTATTGGTGGAGTTCTTGCACATATTCTCTTGGATCTCCCACATGGTGTCCTCATGTTGACCCATGATGTTGCCACCACAAGTCTCATTGGCGAATAATCTGATATCTCCATAGAGTCCCTGGTAAAATATTGGACTTGTTCCAATTTAGGAAATCCGTGATGGGGGCATTTTTGCATGTGATCCAGAAAGTGATCCCATGACTCATGTAGTTGTTCTCCGGCATTCTGAGTAAAGTGATGATCTTGTGCATCAAAGCGTTTGCTCGACCAATGACAAAAAACTTCCTTAGAAATTCGGGCTAAAGTTCAACCCATGTGTTGATCGGATGAGTTAGGGTTTGGTACCAGTGGGTAGCCTTGTCCATGATGGAGACGGGGAACTTCTTCATGAGCAGGATGTCTCGATCTTGAGCAGCTAGCCCAAAGGTCTGGGCCAGATGCTTGAGTTGTTTGATATGCTGGAATGGATCCTCAAAGTTTAGCCCATGAAATTTAGGGATAGTATGAATCATGTTGGGCTTAAGTTCAGTATCAGGCCCTCCAGCTAAGATTTGAACTCTAGGTTCGATTGCTACCGTAGTAGGATTGTAATGATCTTGCATCATAGGACACTGCAGTAGATTCATGAATGCCTGGAATAGATTGTTGAGGTGCTGAAGCTAGTTCTAGAGATTATTTTCTTCTTTTGCTTGGTGTTCCATGGATATGGATGGAGATCTAGGCTCAGATAATTCAGAAGAGATATCGATCTAGTCGGTAGGTAGCACAAACAAATGAGTCGAGGCTTGACCTCGACAGGAAGGAATAGCTAAAGGAGGCCTCAAGGGTGGTCCTAAGGGCCTCTTCCCGAACATGCACTAGGGAGCTAGATAAGGGACAAAATATGTAATGGACCGAATCGGGGAACCCAAAAAATCTTTGGATGACTAAGGATGTTCGAGGCAGATGATACCTCTTGGTCAGAAAGTCATCCACTCGACAAATACTTAGGCAACTGGGAAGGGAGAGTCCTGCAAAGACCCCTATATAGTAGAGCATCACACAGGCTATAGGGTTTCCCACACCCGACCTTGTAACCGTATATCCAAGTAGACCGAAATGAATAACTTGACCCGTTAAGTCTACAAAATTTTAAACCTGAATAAAGGTGCTTAGAATTTCACTTGAACTTTAGATTTGGTTTGTAACTGGTGGCCTAAGTTGACGGTTGGGTGACCCACAAGGTGGATCAACTTCACCTAACCTACCATAAGGTTGAGGATCAGTTGGGTAATGAGCCCAAAATCACCCTATGTGATTTGCAAACAGGTTATTAAGTACCACGTTTTATGATTCAAGTGGTTGATTAGAGCCTTCTTTTAGGATTCCCTTGATTAGGTAAATTCAAGCAAGGGTTTGGGTGACACACAATGCAGGAAAATCAATTCTCTTTATTTCAGGCAAGTGTGTGTTCTCAACCCTAAGATGGAAATCCTAATTTCGCTCTTTTTGGTCCAATATTTTCCAAATGTGGCACCTAGGTCTCAATCAAGAGGGTGAATAGCCCTAAATACCTTAAGTCCATAATTGGTGCAGAAATCTAGAAGGGGATCTCTAGAGAATCAAATCAGGCAACTTGGGTGATTAATTGTAAGGAAATAATGCAAGTTTGATCTTAATTGATTTCCCTTTTTTACTTCTTTCCAGAAATATGGGCTTAAGACGATGGAAATGAGATTATCAACCCCTGGAGTGGCTGTCATGCAGCCGATCTTCTAAAATGTACCTCGCACAATCACAACAAAAGTAGATAAGGCAAGTTAGTATCAGATCAGAAATTTTAACTAGAGAAATCAAATTGCACGTTGCTCCCCAGCAGTGGTACTAAAATGTTAACGATCTATTGAGTGGTTTTAAGTCGTTTCATTGTAGCAAAGCCTCAATCACTCGAAAATAAATAAATTTATATGCTCAAAATCAAAGAGTCCGAGGTCGAACACAGGGAGCAAGTAATAGCAATTCAGTCTCACTAATCACAAGAAATATAAGCAATTATGATGAAACCATTATTTAGAACAACTCAAAATGATGTATATATCAAATCCAGTTGCAAAGTGCAAAAAGAATGGGTTAAAATGGTGATTTGAATCACCAATTAACCCTTCGAAGTTAAGCTCAAGTATCTTAAATATTTGAACAGTAATTCTCAATCAAATATCCCACGTCAACCAATATCTCGATCGTATTCAGAACTAAGGCACTAGAAGAGGTCAGATGAATGCACAAAGCATCAGATGCCTTAAGTACTCAGGCCTTAGCTTCAACAAAAGAGGCAAAGGTCTCCTCTCTCTTCTTCCTTCCTATCTCAGAGAAGAGGCAACTACAATACCACAACATAGAGGCAAAGGCCTCAAGATCGGCTAAGGGAGAGAGATCAGAAGGACAAAACCACCCTCTCTCTCTTTCCTTTTCTTCTTCTTTCTCTCAGAAACAGCTAGATTGGACACGGGTAACTGGGAAGTTGGATCAAAGCAAAGGACCAGACCCATTGGTGTGGTGGTGGGTGAGGAGTGCACAGAACTGAGTGAGGGACCCGACCCCTGTGTTTGTGGACGAATAGCAAGGATTAGGAATTCCCTTGATATGCTGTCGAGGCCTCTGTCGTCCATGATGTGGGACTGTGCTGCACCTCTTTGTCGCAGCACAGCAGCAAGTGTTGAAGGTTCCAATTGAGGCAGCAGCTACAGATGGGGGATTTGATTGAGGACTTGAAGAATGCACCTATAGTTGGGCTGCCTCACCTGGGCATGGAAGTGAAGACAAACTCTATCTGAGAAGAGTGACTGGGTTCGAAGAAGAAGGCAGCGGTGGTGCTTTTTCGGTCAATCACCTAAAATCAAGAATACCACCTTACGGCCATGTCAATGTGCTCAAAAGCTTCGTTATGAAGTGGCAAGTGCAGTGGTGGTAGTTGTGTGGTGTATGGTGGTCTGAAAAGGGCTGACGATGACGAAGATGACTAGCAGAGAAGGCGATGTTCAGGGAGGAGTTTCAGTGGGTGGAAGGTGAAATTGTTTGAAGGCTTTTGCAGAGAGTGGTGTGGCAAAGCTCGAGCAGGAGGCTCATGGATGTTTGGAGGTGTGTTGCGTCAAGGATGCTTCATCGGAGTGTCGATGGAGTAGAGGATGAAGGTGATGTAGCAGGCAATACGGTGGTTGTAAGGGTGTTATGAGTGTGGGGAAACGAAGTAAAGGGAGAGAGGAAGGGATAGAGTGACTTAGGAGGAAAGAGGCTGATGGGAACACCATCATGAGGCATAACTAGCCCAATTTGGTCTTATATTGTCAATAAAAGCTCCCACAAATCAGTCAAATGGTCTCTTGAGTAGGATGAATTATTTTGAGAAGAAAAGATGAAAATAGGGTTATCTCTACAATTTTACCATCTTATCACAAATACAAACTAACCACGGGATATGCTAAAGGTTTATTAAAGGTTATTTAGTCATTAATGCCTAATAAGTAGCTCCATGCAGGCAGAAATGGGTTTCCACACATTTGAAGAATTAATGGACATCTGACACCCAAAAAATAGATTTGCTTAATTAACTGAGGTTTTGGTCAAGATAAAATTCACATAAACCCTCTAAAATTTATATAAAAATATTCTCTAAGGTTTAGCATCTTTGATTGACCATCAGAACTTGTTTCGACCCAAAATATAGTCACAGACGGACTATTGCTCTAATTTGTGTCTTTACATAAATTACCCAGTCAAACGAGGTCAAAACCAAAATCTAACTTTACCATTGCATTCCTTGGATTCAAATTAGGTTTGTATAAAAAATTGAGCCTAATATGAGATTATTTCGACCTAGTTAGTATTTTAGTCCAAGTCTGACTCTAATTCTCACGAATAACCCCTCAACTTTTCAAATTATTACAAAAACCACCCTAACTTCTTCTTGTTCTCCACATAAATGCCCCTACCACCATTACTGTGTGAGCCCATGAACCTCCGAACTTCAATAAATAGATTCCCCCTTATTTCACGACGAATTCCTTCCAAATTTGGAAGGAGGATTCTTGAGGAGTTGCTCTTCAATCTGAGGCATGTCTTGCCTTCCAAATCTTGTCCAAGAGTTCATGCAAACACTTGGAAATCCTAAACCTATTTCATGGTTTTCGAGCTTTCAAAGCTTGGTTTCCAAGCATTGAAGCTCGCTCTTTGGCCTATAAAAGACCTCCTTGGCATTCCCTCTTCCTTCAGCAACTTTTTAGGCCCTAGTCCTCTTCTCTTCTCCCTCTCCGGCCTACTTCAAAGTTTGACCTAGCAACCTTCTTCCTATACCTTCTTTGCCCACTACCATGTACAATAGGCGGTGGGATACTCTTCCTCATGTTCTTCCGTGCCTTGCAATACCAGCAGGCATCACTGTCCTACGTTGTCCGCACCGATCTCCCACACCGGAGCCTTCTCCTTCTCTGGCATCGGCCTATCATAACCAACGTTTCCTCCACCTTCTCCTCATCCTCTAGGCACTCCATTCGACTTCTCATCATCTACTGATTCCATCCACACTTCCAAACTTCAGCTTTGACCTCCGACTTTCCCTCTCTGTCATCGTCTCCCATGTCTCTGACATACCTTCGGCGACCTCGACAGCCCGCTACACTCCACCATTCACCATGCCGCATCTCCCTACAACTTCGCCTCAACCCCATGAACCAAACCCCTATGCCTATTAGCCCTTCCACCCACACAAGCGTGCCACCGAACAACCATCAATTTTCGACATCCTTCTCCAGCCATCTCCAACCCCCTCGCACCACGCCACCGCCACCAATGCCTTTGCTACATCTTCGCGATTCTACTAAGCTTCTCTGACAAGGCCATAAGGCTATACTCTGTGTTTCAAGGTTCCAACCATTGTCGCCATTATTGAAGTAGCTCCAAGTAAGCTCCAGCCGTGAGATACCAGCTCCAGATACGAGTCCTAGGTGACGTGGAATCGAAGCACAAACACCTTCCCTTGGTCAATTGGAGTCATTGACCACGGCTCCTATGTGAATTGGACAAAGACACCTCAAGTTACTCGCGGCCATGCGTAAGGAGAA
This sequence comes from Thalassia testudinum, assembly GCA_037157565.1. Taxonomy (NCBI): domain Eukaryota; kingdom Viridiplantae; phylum Streptophyta; class Magnoliopsida; order Alismatales; family Hydrocharitaceae; genus Thalassia; species Thalassia testudinum. The sequence goes on along the minus strand of JAZHRO010000014.1, from coordinate 91,114,568 downwards.
CAGCTATGGGATTAGTCCCACATCGTATGTGGGTGAAGCACTGAGGTCGAATAAGTTGAATTCGTGTTCTAGGCTTAGTGCCTCTGAACACAACGGTGAGTCCTCCTTACCCTTCTCACCCAACCCGTATACCTACGTTCTCTCCTCAGCTGCGACCCATGCTCGTAGCCCTGGACCCAGGTACGCACTTGGCCCGAATACCCAATCCAATTACCTGGTTTCAGTGAAAGAGAAGAGGAGGAAGGGAGAAAAGAGAGAGAGAGTGGGGGAGGGTGGGTTTTGCTCCTCTATGCGTTGGCTAAACACTTAGCTGTGAGGAAGGAGGGAAACCTAAGGAATAAAGAAGAGAAGGAAAAGCAGAAGAAGAAGAGAAAGAAAAGGAAGAAGAAGAGTGCTCTCGTGGCACTGTAGCAAAGAAGAGTTAAAGCCATTTGATTGAAAGGTCGATCGTATGATCTGTCTGACACAGTGCACTATGGACTTGGCTTGCGTGGATTAAATTTGGTTGATACTGTTGAGACATTTGCTATTATTGTAATTAGGATAATTGGAGATTTAGATCACCATTTCACCGTAATATTTTTGTACTATTGACATTTGTTATTATCTTTACATTATTACTGCTTGAATTTCTCATTAAATATTGTTATCTTGTGCTTAAATTGTGATCTTGAGATTAATTGCAACACTTGTTCCCTGTGTTCAACCTCATATTTATATTCGAGTTATAAATTATATTTGTTCACATGATATTTTTGGCTATATTGCAACGACGTGATTTGAAAACCCCGATTTGGCACATAAACATTTTGGTGCCGTTACTGGGGACCAACGTGCTATTTGATCTCTGGATTGCAATATCCGACTTGATACTAACTTGCCCTATCTATTTTGTTGTGATCTGTGCCAAGGGAATCCAATCAGGGAGAGTCAGGCATGCACCAAACACTCCAGGGGCAGTTAAACTCCATCCCTTTTTCCTTAAAAGACCCTAATTCTGAGAAGAGAAAAAAAGGGAAGCAAATCAATTAGGGACAACTTGCTTTTCATTCTTAGAATCAATCCTCACAAGTTGCCTAATTTGATTCTTTTGTAGAAAAACTGTAACCCTGATTTTTGCACCTACTTAGGGTTTAAGGTGTCTAGGGCTATCAACTTCTTGCTTGAGTCCTAGGTACTAAATTTGGACAGAAATAATTGGATCAATCAGAGCCAAAATAGGATTTCTCTTCTAGGGTTGAGGACTCCACTTGCTTATTCAAGAATATATTCTCCCAACTTATGTGTGTCCCAAGCCTTGTTTGAATTGACCTAATTAGGCAAACCCTAAAATCAGGCTCTATATATCCACTTGAATTTTAAAAAAATTTTTGGGACCTAGGAATCTCAAAGGACAAATAGGTGAAGTTGACCCACCTTGTTGGGTCAACCAATCTTCTAATTAGGTCTCCTTGCGCAGAAATATCTTAAAGCTCAAGTGGAATCATAAGGACCTTGCTCTAAAAAAAAAATTGGTAGACTTAAGAGGTCAAGTTATCAATCCTGATCTACCTAGACCCTCAGTGACAAGGATGGTCGGGTGGGGGAAACCCTGTAACCCATGGAGATGCTCTACCATGTAGCGGTCTTTTTGGGACTCTCCCTTCCTGGCTTCCTAGGTAATTTTTAGATGGATGACTTTCTGATTCAGGGCTATCATCTGCCCTGAACCTCTATAGTCATCCAAAAATCTTTGTGCAACTTGATTGGGTTCATTTAACATTCTATCTCTCATCTTCTCCATCGGTGCATGTTTGGGAGGTGGTCCTTAAGATAAGCCTTGAGGCTTCCATTAGTTGTTCGCTCTGATTGAGGCTAAGCCTCGACCTCCATGTTTATGCAACAACCTGATCATATTGATATTTCCTCTAATTCTAAGCCTGAACCTCTAATCGGAACCATGGATAAGCCAGAACGACCTTACTTTGAACCACAACAATTCTTTGATTTCAGAGATCAGATCAATGGCTTCATCAACCCACCTCCGCATCCTCAAATGTGAGATCACTACAATGCCATGGCAGTGGAGATTGAACCAGGAATTAATATCCTTGCGGGAGGACCCGAGGTGGAACTCAAGCCTAGTATGCTTCACATGACTCCAAAATTCCATGGCTTGAACTCTGAGGATCCTTTCCAACACATCAAGAATTTGAAGCATCTAGCCCACACCTCTGGGGCAGACATGCAGAATCGAGATGGCTTTCTCTTAAAAATCTTCTTCTACCCTCTGGCTGACAAAGCCATCTATTGATTTCAAACTTATCCACACATGATCAACACATGGGAAGAAGTGCAAATCGCCTTCCTGCAAAAATTCTATCCCATTAGTTGCTTGAATGCTATGCGGCACCAAATCACGCACTTCTCCCAAGGAGTGGGAGAATCTCTACATGAGGTATGGGATCATTTTTTGGATCTCATGCACAAATGCCCCCATCACGGAGTCCCGAAGTGGGAACAAGTCCAATCCTTTTATCATGAGCTCCGTGATAACATCAAGCTATTTGTCAATGCATCCTGTGGTGGCAGCATCAGGGGTCAGCATGAAGACAAGATTTAGGGAATTATTGAGAACATGTGTGAGAGCTCATTGAATAATGAGTCACTGGGTGCATACGATTGGACGTCTACCCGTGCATTGACAAACAAGCAGGAGGTACACGAATCTTGAGGTCTTTCCGCATCCATTGACTTGAAGTTGGTGGCCAGTCAATTGGATAAGTTCTCCATCATTGAGAATAAGGTGGACAACATCACTCGACATCTACACAAGGCCACGTCTACTCCACAAAGCACATATACAGCACCACCCTCAGGTAGGGAAATTGTACACAATATCTACTACTCTCCGAGGATGGATGCATATCCACCCCTATCTGATTATGGCTTCGGAGGAAACTCCTGGCCAGCCTGCCACAGTTGGGGGAACTCTGAACCCTCGTACCCTGATTATTCTAAGGATCCTTAGAACTGTAAGGCTCTCCACACCATCCAGAATAATCCTTTCTCCAATACCTACAACCCTTGATGACGTAATCATCCAAACTTTTCATGGTCAGGAAATAATCCATATCCAAAACCTCAATTCCAACCCTGACCACAAAACTCGCGTTCCTATCAACCTACTCAACCAAGGACCTATTAAAATTTCTAATTTGTACCACCAAAGGAAGATCATACATCTTTGATTCTCTAGATCGTGGTTGACATACAAAAACAACATAAAGAAGAGATCTCCGAGCTATGTAATCAATTGGCCTAGTTGGCAAGTGCTTGCTAGCCAAGTGCACTCCCTTCTCAGCCTCTTTCAAATCCAAATAATGTGCCAAGCATGAAGGGTGCCATCCTTTATGAATCCAAATTAGGGTCAAGCCTACTTTGTCTATCAAGCCCATTCTGCTCCATCCCCTTAAGGGGTGGGTGCTTCAACCTTTTATTCTTGATTTCAGCAGCAGACACCTATCCTCCCTAGCCCAAACCATAATCAGGCAGGATTAAATTTCGTTGCCACCCGTTGTGGCAAAGCAACACAAGAACCACCTTCTCCTAACCACAACTCACTTGAGATTGTAGACCCCAACCCTAGATTGGTCATCTAGGACACCCCGATCCCTGATAAAGAACCTGAGCCAATTCTTGAGGTACCAATTGAGGTTCCATTTCCTGAGGCCTTGACCAAGAGAAAGAAGAAGCCCTAACCCGTGGCTCTCGAGGAGGACCTGGTCAATCTCTTTGAGTAGGTCCAAATAAACATCCCATTGATGGATGCAATTTGCCACATATCGGCTTACACAAGATTCCTAAAAGAAATATGTACATCGAAATATAAGCCGCGAACCAAAGGTAGGTACCCAATCGTATTGTCGGAGTAATCCAACTCCATCATTTTGAGCAAACTCCTGCCTAAGGCAAATGACTTAGGCACCCCTCTGATCAATTGTGCTATCGGTGATATACAGTTTGCCAGAGCCTTATTAGATCTAGTGATTAGCCCATAGTTGTGGGGTATTTAAGTATTTAAGTGCCTAGACATTAGGTTAATTCTAACATTTATTTAGCATAAATTAGGATGTAAATAGATTAATTCATATTTTTAATTTAATTACATAATCCATGCATTGCATTCATATTTTAAGTGCATTAAGAATTAGCTTAGAATGACATTCATTTAATTAGTTAACCAATTAGGTACATTATTTTCATTAACATAAAAGTTGAGGGTCTGTATATAAATGACCATAATATTTTAACATTATTTTGTTTATTCTTCTTCTTTCAGGAATGGCTGGCTGCCGCTCCAACACCACTTGGTGCCACAGTGAAGAACCCATTCAAGGAGGAGCGGATATGTTGGATCTGGTCGGGCAGCTAATTTCAAATTTGTCTAGGCCACTACAAAAGGAGGGAGGCAGCCGAGCTCGAGAGGCCTCCACCACCGACCCACCACTGTGCAGAGAGATCTCCTCTCTTCCATTCCACACCGCCAGCCTCAACCGTGGCAACGAGTCTCCACCACCGTGGGCGTGTGGTGTGACAGGCCACACCCCAATCCGGAGCTCGTCCGCATTACCGTAAGCACCTTAGTGTGCATCTCCCTCACCGTCGTCACCAACAACCACTGCCGCAGCTACTGTGCAATCACCCTTTCAGTCAGTTAAGATGTCCGGGAAATTTCCCAGACGTCTGAAGTCCACCCCCCCACTCTAGCAGCAATCTCCGTCCTCTCACTTCACTTCCACCACCCATGCCGCAGCAACCACCCGCTTATCTCCAGCCACACGCAAGGCATGCATAGCCTCCAGCCCTCATGCCCGCTCACTCCACCTTCGCTACGCTTGCAGCCTTCGCCATCTCCACGCGCAACCGCCGATGCACCCATCTGAAGTCCACCCGCTCACCTTCAGCCTGCACCTCACCGCTCACTCGCGAGCATCAGCGTGCGCACATGTCTGAAGCCACCCCCACCATTCCGGCATTGCCCAACAGTCCGCACATGCCCTCCTCCCGCGCCTGCAGCACCTTCCCCGCACTGACTGCAGTGCGCGCCCACGCCAGCTGCAGCCGCACCTGCAAGATCACCCGCCTACGCCCTCCCACCAGCAGTCTCGCACGCACCTCATCGCCAACAGAGCGCGCAGCAGTCCACCCACGCCTCCAGCAGCGCGCGCCACACCCAACAACAGCAGCTGCAGCACCGGCTGCAGCCACCTCTGCCGGAGGTCGTCTGGCCGCCTCTGGCCACCGCGTGACACGCCGCCAACACCGTTTCGAAGCCCTCGGTCCAAGGGACTTCCTCCGAGCTTCCCGTGTCCGGCCATCCACTCCTCTTCGCACACGGCCAAGGGGAAGAAATCCCTTGTTTTGTTACAGTAAAAGGGCCATCAATATTTACATTTTCTGCCATTAGCAACTTTTATTGATATTTTATTGAATTACAATGCAAAAAATATCCTCCAGTTGTTAAAAATTACCATTTCAGCATGTTTTCCTGATATTACCTTAATCTGAAGGCAGATTTGGCTCGATTCTCATCTAAAATAACTACGAACATATGTTTTTAGTTGGTGCGAACTTAAATACGTCATTGCCTCCCTGTGGATACGACCCGCTTCTCTACGAGTAGATATTTTAATTGTTGATTAGTCGATTTTTTCCACCACATCAAACTACAAACGACTTTTAAAGTGAATAATCGACTTGTCAAATGGCACCACTGCCGGGGAGGCAACAGACGCAATAATTTCGCCTGATTTTATTTTGATTATTTGTCAATTGCACAGTGATTTGACCATTAATTATTTTCTCTTCTGTGCAAGAAATTTGGGCAAGAATCAGCCTGTGTGAGAGGCGACCCTTGATGTCGCCAGAGGAGAATTGGACGAGCTATTTTTTAAAGGAGAAGGACGAGGATGCGGAGGGCAGCATTGTATATTTAGTGGCTAGTTTGATAGAATTAAGACTTTAGATTTAATTTTTTATTGCATTTTGTTTGAAACCCTTGTTCTGGGGTATATTTTGAGGGTTTTGTTCCCCAATTTTGTTTTGGGCCCATGTTGGGTAATTTTTGGTAGCCTATTCCCTTTTCTTTAGATTTAGGTTTTTAGTTTATTGATTACTTTTATTTGCTTGTGCATAAGTAGTTTAAAAATTAAAAAATAAAAAAATGAGCTGCTCGCTAGAAGCTGCTTGCCCTAAGTTGAACCATTTAGGTCTGTATGAGCAGCCTCTAGATTTATTTCTCTACATTGCGTGAATTCTTGCATCGTTGATTGCTGGAACAAGGTACACATTTTCTTACTTTGCATCCTATTCTTCATCACGCATTGCATTTGGGATTTAATTCAAAGACCACAAAGTTTGTCTTCAAGCGATTTAACAAGTGGTCACATATATTCAAAAAAACAAAAAAAGGACTAATTAAAGGAGGGACATGTAAAAATCAAGGACTTGATTGTAAAACGTGGTGTGCGATTCAAAATTCAAAATCCTTTTGTGGCGAATGCACACTTATATCTGTTGCACCACAGCACTCATTTAGACACTCCTTAGTCTTGAAACGACTAGGACAAGAGCCCTCCTACTGTTGGATTCTGAAGTATTCGGAACTTGAGATCAAAGGTTTTGTAAGTCCAAAGAGGGGGATACCCTGTCACGGATTTTTTGGGGTTTTTGAGAAGCACCGTGAAAGCACAGCTTCAGAGGAAGGCTTAGGCCTACTTGCATCCCTCGATCTTCCGTCTTTGGATTTACTTGACCATTTGAGAATTAGGGAAGAACACCTAAGCACCAACTAGGTCTTCTTAGGCGAGTCTTAGGTTGACAATAGGCACGTAAAATGATCGAACAAATTGTATTGCCACCTACAATCTGACTTAAAATCAAAAGCCTAAATTAGGAAAGACCTAAAAGGTCCTTTTTCAATTGTGTTTTTCTTGGGGAATTCTGATTGAGGTGTGAGTTAGAATGGACCACATTGATTTTCATCCTTTCACATCTTGCCCACACCCTCACCCTCACTCTGCATCCTTCGATCCCAGACGCCGAGATGGTCCATTCCTTGATGGACATAATGACAATCATTGGGATCTATTTTACTCCTATTATAGGAATATTGGCCTAGTTAAGCCCCAAATCAGTGAGCAGAACCTAAGAGCAGGATTTACTTTGCCCAATATCCCACATACCATAGAAATACCCAACCCACCCTCCCTGAAAAATTATAATGGTTGGACAAACACTCCTGGGTACTATAAGTTTGAGCATGACTTCTCTCATTATAGAAATGACCTCTCCTCTTTGAAGATGGAAGTACAGAAGATGCAAAACAAAATGATTGAATTGTTAGGAGAATCTTCGAGAGCATGCCAACAAGAAAGAGATAAAATTAGCCACCCAATCTGCCCCATTGAGGATGACGTACACCCCTCTACAATAGATGCATCTCCCACGGTAGAGCTACACTTTAAGTGGGAGGGAAATTCTGGGGAGAATAGCTACTTATCGAGGATCGATTTTGAAACCTTCCCATTAGATGACACTTCCTTGAGAGATCCACACTTTAGGTGGGAGGAAAATTCACATGAAAGTAGCTATGCATTGGATGAAGAGAGGTGGCAACCCGAGGAAGATGATGGTAAGGTTGAGTATCCATCTGAATTATATTGGAGTCAAAAGAAGGGAATGATGGTACCATTGGAAGACCTCGACCCAGATGATAGTATATTCGTGACATTTGATGAAGTGGGTCAAAGTCAAGTTGTTAATCCTACCCTCCCTTCTGATCGTGATATGGAACTCAAACCCACCCTTAGGGAACCTAACCCTAAAGAAATTGACCTATCTGAGGAGTCTGATGTTACCAGTGTAAACCATTTACCTCAGATAGAGCACCCTAGGGGATCTGCTGAGATATTAAATGATTCTAGACCTCGGGTACATGATGAATTGTGTGATGAGGAGAAAGATGAATTATATGAGGAACCTACATTCAAGATTTGGAGTGACACTAAGGGTGATTATGTCTTATTTGAAGAGTTAGCCACTGAGGATGTCACAAATTTGACCAAGTTAGGTTTCCTTAGCACACCCATTGATGATATTTCTCCTCATGATGAAATGATGGAAAATTTGGAAGCAATTTCTGAGATTTATGTGGATTCACATATAGACTCCGGGGAAGATTTGAGTAAAGAATAAAAACCCAAGGATAACATTGATTGGATAATCCCTAGATCTGTTGTTCCCAACCTGCCTTCATTCATTTCGAAGTCACCCTCTGATTCACTTATATCTAAAAGTGAAATTGTGACTCCTGATGATGAGCAGGAAGATACATCTGATGGTGAAAGGAATGCTAGGGATGAAATTGAGGATTTAGGAAGAGTGTTACGGATGGACACCGAGCTGATTAAACCCAACCTAGATCTTATGGCCATCTCGCAACCTCGTAACTTGGACACCCTAGATGATCCTTGCCTTAGAAAATTGCTCACTTTTGTTCTGACCAGGGGGCCTAATAAACCAATATTTCCCGTAATGCAGTACAAGGTATGGATTGATGATTTCTTTAGTCAGTCCATTACCTTGGGGGTTTTTCTCTGCACCATTCCTTCCCCATTCTTGTTGGAGGATCCTTGTCATCCTCCCCCTACCCCTTTGGAGGTTGTTATACCTGTTTATCCTTTAGAACCTCCTTTGGTGACCTAGGAAGATTTCATTCCCATTTTAGTTGGGCTAGCATTTGCTATCGGGATTCATCATCAGCTCGCCAACATCCTAGGTTACCTATTTTCTAGGCCAACACTGCTTTGCTCATTTTTAGGGCCTATTTCTGTAATTCTTGAACCTGATTTGCAGGTTGTTTGGCTATTCGGCCCAGCTCTGACCCAGGTAATATCCTTCTATGCAGTGAGGACATTGCAGATTTTAGGCATGGGGGGGTGTACTTGGGGATATACATAGCATAGTGCATTCATTGCATACATTTGCATTAAAAAAAATAATAATAATAATAAATAAATAATAAAAAAAAAAGAAAAGTTTTGAGCTTAACTGGCTAAGTTCTGCAGTCTTAAGCAAATTAGAACTCTAGGGTAGACTAAGTTAATTCTAGGGTCAAACTTTAGAAGCTAAATGAGCTACTAGCTTTAGACCATTAGGGTCCTTTGTGGACTTAAAAACTAAAGTAGGAGTTAAGTTGCGGACCATTACTCAAGAGGTTGAGGAAGGGAAGCTAAGGTTTGAGTTAAAAGGTAGGGTAGTACCTGGAGTCTTATTCTACCTTTTGGTTTACGGGTGCTTGTAACCCAAGCATCCAAATTTCACACACTTGGTCTGGTAATTAACTTAATTTATGTCTTTCTGAAAAGAGATTTGGTTCTCTTAGTTTTGACTTAGGAGAGGCTTGAAAACACATTTTGATTGGAAGAGTTCCCACCGCAGGAGAGGGGACTATATACTCACCTTGAGGATGAGATGATAACATATTACCTCGGTGCTTGTCTCTTAGGATATCCACCCTACTGGGGGCATGTAAGCACATTGTGCGGTTCAGGTACCATGGGTGGCCCTATCTCGAAGTGCCGATTGCCATAGGCCTAAATTCGCTTAAGAAATCCATGGGTGATACTATCTCGAAGTGGCGATTGCCAAGAGTTCTTGGGGTCGTTATGGGCCAGGCTATCTCGAAGCATCGAAAGCCAGGCACCCTTCGAGGTATGGTAATGGGGACAATGAATCCGACACAGACCGTGTTGATAGCTAATCTGAGGTTGGACATAGAAGAATCAATATATATATATATATATATAACAAAAAAAAAATTATTTTAACTCAAATGACTCACACCAATGCAAAGGCACGGTTGCTTTAATCTCAGGGATAAATAAACTTTAGGGTAGAGTAAGAAATCAGGGAAACTTGTGCCTGCAACTCGTCTTTAGCCGACCTAGTCTGTAACTTAGCAACTACTTAGGAACCTTGGGTCTAGAGTCTGAACTTGATATGCTTCTGAAGGAAGACTAAGTGAGTTGACAATGTTCTAATTAATCATTTCCTACAAAATAAAAAAAAATGAGCTACTTACTAGAAGCTGCCTGCCCTAGGACGAACCATTTAGGTCTGTATGAGCAGCCTCTAGATTTATTTCTCTACATTGTTGATTGCTGGAAGCAAGGTACGCATTTTCTTACTTTGCATCCTATTCTTGATCACGCATTGCATTTGGACTTAATGCGAAGACCACCTAATCTGTATTGAATAAATTAAACAAGTGGTCACATATTTTCTAGAAAAAGGACTAATTAAAGGAGGGACATTTTAAAAACCAAGGATTTAATTTTCAAACTTGGTGTGCGATTCAAAATTCAAAATCTTTTCCGGTGTACGCACACTTATTTCACTTGCACCACGGCACACTTCTAGACATTCCTTAGGTTTGGAAATACTAGGACAAGAGCCCTCCTATCGTTGGATTCTGAAGTGTTTGGAACTTGAGATCAAAGGGTTTGTAAATCCAAAGAGGGGGATACCTGTCACAGATTGTTGGGGGTAGTTGAGAAGCACAGCGAAAGCACAGCTTCAAAGGAAGGCTTAGGCCTACTTGCATCCCTAAATCTTCCATCTTTGTAGTTGCTCTACCATTTGAGATTTAGGGAAGAACACCTAAGCTCCAAGTAGGCCTTTTTAGGCGAGCCGTAGGTCGACAATAGGTGCGTAAATTGATTGAACAAATTGTATTGTCACCTGCAATCTGACTTAAAATCAAAAGCCTAAATTGGGAAAGACCTAAAAGGTCCTTTTTGAATTGTGTTTTGCTTGGGGAATTCTGATTGAGTTGTGAGTTAGAATGGACAACATCGATTTTCATCCTTTCACGTCCTGCCCACACCCTCACCCCCACTTTGCATCCTTCGATCCCAGATGCTAAGATGGTCCATTCCTTGATGGACCTAATGACAATCATTGGGATCTGTTTTACTCCTAGTATAGGAGTATTGGCCTGGTTAAGCCCCAAATTAGTGAGCAGAACCTAGGAGCGGGATTTGCTATGCCCAATATCCCACACACCATAGAAATACCCAACCCACCGTAGAAATGCCCAACCCACCGTCCCTGAAAAATTATTATGGTTGGACAGACACTCCTCGGTACTGTAAGCCTGAGCCTGACTTCTCTCATGATAGAAATGACCTCTCCTCTTTGAAGATGGAAATACAGAAAATGCAAAACAAAATGATTAAATTGTTAGGAGAATCTTCGAGAGCAGGCCAATAAGAAAGAGATGAAATTAGCCACCCAATCTACCCCATTAAGGATGATGTACACCCCTCTACAATAGGTGCGTCTCCCGTGGGAGATCTACACTTTAAGTTGGAGGGAAATTCTGGAGAGAATAGGTACTTTTCGAGGATCAATTTTGAAACCTCCCCATTAGATGACACTTCCTTGAGAGATCCACACCTTAGGTGGGAGGAAGATACACATGAAAGTAGCTATGCATTCGATGAAGAAAGGTGGAAACCCGAGGAAGATGATGATAAGGTTGACTGTCCACCTTAATTATATTGGAGTCAAAAGAAGGGAATGATGGTACCATTGGAAGACCTCGACCCAGATGATTGTATTTTCGTGACATTTGATGAAGTGAGTCAAAGTCAAGTTATTAATCCTACCCTCCCTTTTGATCACGATATGGAACTCAAGCCCACCATTAGGAAACCTAACCCTAAAGAAATTGACCTATCTGAGGAGTCTGATGTTACGAGTGTAAACCATTTACCTCAGATAGGGCACCCTAGGGGATCTGCGGAGATATTAAATGATTCTAGACCTCGGGTACATGATGAATTGTGTGATGAGGAGAAAGATGAATTATTTGAGGAACCTACATTTAAGATTTTGAGTGACACTAAGGGTGATTATGCCTTATTTGAAGAGTTAGCGCCGGAGGATGTCACAAATTTGACCAAATTAGGTTTCCTTAGCACAACCATTGATGATATTTCTCCTCATGATGAAATGATAGAAAATTTGGAAGCAACTTCTAAGATTTATGTGGATTCACATATAGACTCTGGGGAAGATTTGAGTAAAGAAAAAAAAACCCAGGGATGACATTGATAGGATAATCCGTAGATCTGTTCCTTCCAACCTGCCTTCATTAATTTCGAAGTCACCCTCTGTTTCGCCTATATCTGAAAGTGAAATTGTGACTCCTGATGAAGAGCAGGAAGATACATGTGATGGTGCAAGGAATGCTAGGGATGAAATTGAGGATTTAGAAAGAGTGTTAGGGATGGACACTAAGTTGATTAAAGCTAACCTAGATCTTATGGCTATCCTGCAACCTCATAACTTGGACACCCTAGACGATCCTTGCCTTAGAGAATTGCTCACTTTTGTTCTGACCAAGGGCCTTAACAGACCAATATTTCCAGTAATGGAGTATCGGGTATGGATTGATGATTTCTTTAGTCAGTCCAATACCCTGGGGGTTTATCTTTGCACTATTCCTTCCCTATACCTTTTGGAGGATCCTTGTTGTCCTCCCCCTCCCCCTTTGTAGGTTGTTATGCCTGTTTATCCATTAGAACCTCTTATGGTGACCTGGGAAGATTTCATTCCCATTTTAGTTGGGTGAGCATTTGCTATCGGGATTCATCATCAGCTCGCCAACATCCTAGGTTACCTATTTTCTGGGCCAACATTGCTTTGCTCATTTTTAGGGCCTATTTCTGCAATTCTTAAACCTAGTTTGCAGGTTCTTTGGCTATTCAACCCAGGTCTGACCCAGGTAATATCTTTCTATGCAATGAGGACATTGCAGATTTTAGGCATGGGGGGGTGTACTTGGGGACATACATAGCATAATGCATTCATTGCATACATTTGCACCCAAAAAAAACAAAAAGAGTTTTGAGCTTAACTGGATAGATCTTACAGTCTTAAGCAAATCAGAACTCTAGGGTACACTAAATTAATTCTAAGGTCAAACTTTAGAAGCTAAATCAGCTACTAGCTTTAGACCTTTAGGGTCCTTTGTGGACTTAAAAACTTAAGTAGGAGTTAAGTTGTGGACCATTCCTCAAGAGGTTGAGGAAGGGAAGCTAGGGTTTGAGTTAAAAGGTTGGGTAGTACCTGGAGTCATGTTCTACCTTTTGGTTTACGGGTCAATGTAACCCAAGCATCCAAATTTCACACACTTGGTCTGGTAATTAACTCAATTTCTTTCTTTCTAAAAAGAGATTTGATTCTCTTAGTTTTGACTTTGGAGAGGCTTGAAAACACATTTTGATTGGAAGAGTTCCCGCCGCAGGAGAGGGGAGTATATACTCACCTTGAGGATGCGATGATAACATATTACCTCCTCGGCGCTTGTCTCTTAGGATATCCATCCTACTGGGGGCATGTAAGTGCATTGTGCGGTTCAGGTACCATGGGTGGCCCTATCTCGAAGTGCCGATTGCCATAGGCCTGAATTCGCTTAAGAAATCCATGCGCGATACTATCTCGAAGTGTTGATTGCCAGGAGTTCTTGGGGTCGTTATGGGCGGTGCTATCTCGAAGCATCGAAAGCCAGGCACCCTTCGAGGTATGGTAATGGGGACAATGAATCCGACACAGACCATGTTGATAGCTGGTCTGAGGTTAGACTTAGAAGAATAAAACAAACAAGAAAAAATATATATATATATAAAAAAAACATTTCCTTTAACTCAAATAACTCAGACCAATGCACAGGCATGGATGCTTTAATCTCAGGTATCAATAAACTTTACGGTAGAGTCAGAAATCAGGGAAACTTGTGCTTGCAACTCGTCCTTAGCCGACCTAGTTTGTAACTTAGCAACTACTTAGGAACCTTGGGTCTAGAGTCTAAACTTAATATGCTTTTGAAGGAAGACTAAGTGAGTTGACTAGTCTACTTGGAGTGCTAGGTTTCTATTAATTTTTCTAGGGACTAGGAAAAACTAGGCATGGGGGTATTTGATTAGCCCATAGTTGTTGGCTATTTAAGTATTTAAGTGCTTAGACATTAGGTTAATTCTAACATTTATCTAGCAAAAATTAGGATGTAAAAAGATTAATTCATATTTTTAATTTAATTACATAATCCATCCATTGCATTCATGTTTTAAATGCATTTAGAATTAGCTTAGAATGGCAATCATTTAATTAGTTAACCAATTAGGTACATTATTTTAGTTAACATAAAAGTTGAGGGCTTGTATATAAATAACTATAATATTTTAATAATATCCTTTATTCTTCTTCTTCTCAGCAATGGCTCGACTGTCACTGCAATGCCTTCGGCTGCACTAAAGCACATTCATGGATCAGCAGAGAAGGTGGATCTGCTCCCGCCTCTCCATCCAAATTCGTGAAGTCAGCTACAAAAAGAGGAGAGAGGCTGCCGAGCGGGACAGGCCTCCACCCCCATCCCACACTATGCAGAGTCCATCTCTTCCATTTCACACCGTCGGCCTCATCCGCGGTGACGACCCTCCACCACTGTGGGAGTGTGGTGTGACAAGCCACACCGCCATCCTGAGGTCGTCTGCATTACCGTGAGCACCTCGCCGTGCACCTGCCTCACCATCGTCATCAACAACCACCGTCGCTGCAATCACCCCTTAGCCAGTTAAGACGTCCGGGAACTTTCCCGGATGCTTGAAGATTCGACCTCCCACTCCTGCAACAGCCATACTCGCCCGCTCACCTTACGCCTGCAACCTCACCCACTCACTCCACGCCCTCCAGCCGCAAGCAAGGCAGGCACGACCAGCAATCTTCCCGCGCCTCCATCCTTCGTGAGCACCTGCACCCACCGCCAACAGGCCGCGTGCACTCGCCTGCAGCGCCTTCCGCCAACAGGCCACGCGCACCGCCCGCCAACAGCAGCTGCAGCACCGTTTGCAGCCACCTCCGCTGGAGCTCCGTCCGGCCGGCTCTAGCCACCGCGCGACATGCCGCCACCACCGCTGCAAAGCCCTCAGTCCAAGGAACTTCCTTTGAGCTTCCCGCGTCCGACCATCCACTCCTCGTCGCGCATGGCCAAAGGGAATAAATCCCCTGTTTTGCTACAGTAACATTGCCATTAATAATTACATTTTCTGCCATTGTCAATTTCTAATGATATTTTATTGATTCTGCATTGCAACAAATATCCTCTAGTTATTCAGAATTGCTATTTCAGCATGATTTCTTCATTCAACCTTAATCTGAAGGCAATTTTGGCTTGATTCTTGTGCAAACTAACTACGAACAAACATTTTTAACCGGTACGAATTTAAATATGTCATTGCCTCCCGGTGGATACGACCCTCTCTTCTACGAGTGGTTATTTCTTTTTAAATATTGATTAGTCGATTTTTCCACCACATAAAACTGTAAACGACTTTAAAGCAAATAATCGACTCATCAGGAATCAATTCTTCTACTTCCTCTTGGATGGGTACTCCGGTTATAACCAGGTGGCAATCCATCCTGAGGACCAAGAGAACACTACCTTCACCTTCCCCATTGGGACATATGCATTCCGTAGGATGCCATTCAGTCTCTGCAATGCACCTGCTACTTTTCAGAGATGCATGCTGGCCATATTCTCAGATATGGTAGGTGATTTCCTTTAAGTCTTTATGGATGACTACTTGGTATTTAGGGAATCATTTCATGATTGCCTCCTGCACTTGGTGCAAATCCATAGGCGTTGTATCGACGTGAAATTGGATCTCTCCTAGGAAAGGAGCCACTTCATGGTACCTTAGGGAATTGTCCTGCGTCACCTCATCTCTAAAAAAGGCATCCAGGTTGATCGAGGTAAGGTTAATTTGATCTCCAAACTACCCATGCCTGGCTCAGTCAGGGACATCCGCTCTTTTCTAGGGCATGTTGGTTTTTACCATCGATTCATTCCCGATTTGTCGAAAATCACATGCCCCTTAACTAATCTGTTGTCAAAGGATGTCCCCTTCGAAATCACCGAGGAGTGCACTCATGCATTTGAGAGCCTTTGCGACCGAGTCACCCAAGCACCAATCCTGCAATCCCCTGACTAGTCTCTACCATTTGAGATCATATGCGATGCGTCTGACTATGTAGTGGGTGTGGTACTTGGGCAGAAAATAGATGGGAACCCATGGTCATGTACTACGCCAGCATGACACATAACAAGGCTCAGCGTAACTACACAGTTACTAAGAAAGAGATACAACCTGTAGTCTTTGGCCTCGAAAAATTTTGATCATATCTTTTTGGTTCCCGTGCTATCATATACTTGGATCACACCGCAAAGAATCACCTCCTTGCAAAGAAGGATGCGAAACCTCGACTAATCCACTCGATCTTGCTATTGCAAGAATTCAAGCTTGAGATTTGCGACAAGGTGGGAAAGTAAAATGTGGAGCTGGTCACTTGTCCTGCCTTCCTTCTGATATCATCAACCTTTCCGAACCAACCACAGAGCACTTTCCTGATGAGCACCTCCTGACTATTGGTGCTGGACTTCCCTAGTACGCTGATTTATTTAACTACTTGGCATCACATCACAGTACACTGATTAGCTGAAGGCCAAGAAGGACAAGTTGCTTTCTAATGCCAAGTACTGCATCTGGGAAGACCCATACCTCTTTTGCATTAGTGCTGATTAGATCATCAGATGATGCATCCCGGAAGTGGAAATTTAGGACATTATGTCCTTTTGCCATGACCAGGCTTGCGGCGAACACTTCTCCGAACATAAGACCATAGCTAAAATCCTCTAGTGTGTCTTTTATTGGCCCACGATCTTCAATGATGCATATGACTATTATAAGGCATGCACTCATTGCCAGAACTTGGGCAACATAACCCACCATGGTATGATGCCTTTAAAGCCGATTCTCGTATGTGAAATCTACGATATATGGGGGATTGATCATATGGGACCCTTCCCTAAATTGGATAGCTTTTAATACATTCTCCTTGCTGTAGACTATGTGTCTAAATGGATCGCAGCTATCCCGACCCGAACCAATGATCATAAAGTAGTAATCAAGTTCATTCATCAGCACATCTTTTCTTGGTTTGGTGTCTCGCACGACATTATCTCTGATGGAGGGACCCATTTTACAAATGCGCAGTTCTGATTCCTGATGCCCAAATATGGGGTGTCACATCGAATCTCGACTCCTTACCACCCCCAAACCAATGGATTGGCTGAATTGTCTAATTGGGAGATCAAGAAAATCCTCCATGTCACAATTCAGCCTGACAAGAAGGACTGGTCGGCCCAACTTCCGGAATCTTTATGGGTATATAGGACCACCCAAGAAACCCAATTAGGCATGTCTCTATTCAAATTGGTGTACAGGAAGGCATGTCCCCTCCTCGTCAAGATGGAGCACAAAGCCTATTGGGAAGTACCGAAGTGCAATCTAGATCTGCTTAATGTTGGAACCCACCGTCAGCATCAAATGAGAGAGATCTAGCAACTACGCAATGATGCGTATGAGAACTCACGAATTTACAAGCAGCGTGTGAAGGCTTTTCATGAAAAACACATTTCTACAAAAATGTTCCATCCTTGTTAGAAGGTCCTACTCTTTGATGCCAAGGTAAAACTTTTCCCAAGCAAACTCAGATCTAAATGGATTGGACCATTCTTTGTGAGACGAATCTTTGGAAATGGAGCTATCAAAATTGATTAGTCCATATTTGTGGGCTATTTAGGTATTTGAATGCCTAGACATTAAGGTAACTTTAACATGTATTTAGCATGCATTAGGATATAAAAACATTAATTATAGATTTGTTTCATGCATCGCATTTTTATGTAAATTAGGTCTTAGCATGCATGGTTTTTAATTTAGTTTGCATTTAGTTGGAATCATACATAATACATGCAATTAGATATTTTATAATGATTTATCTATAAATATGCCAATGTCTATATTTCTCATCTTCTTTTTCATAGGAACGGCTCTGTCCCTCCTCCTCCAGCCATACCACCTTAATGGCTATGAAAAGCTGATCTGCTCCTACCTCTCCATTTCAAACCCATGCACAGAGTTGCAAGAGAGGGGCAGCTACTACCATGCTTGGGGAGACACCGCTCCACTCCACCACCCCGTACTCCATTACACCGCCGTGGTCTCCAAGGTCGAGGTCCACCACACCGTGGGCCAGCAAGGAGAAAGCTCGCCGCATAAATCCAGTGAGCTTGGTAATCACCGTGCACGTGCGTCTTCGACAGCCACGCAACCATCATCGTGCAACAACCATATAACCTTCCCTGTCCACTCACCACCAACACCATCTTCTTCTTCTTCTTTCTTCTCATCCTCTATTTCTCTTCACCTCAAAAACAAACCCAACACATGCCATCCCCACGCGTAGCAGTTGCCACCTCCTACTACCCGAGTGCATCTTCCCTTCAATGCATAGCCCATGCGACCACCCTCTGGCTCCACTGCTCACAAGCACGCGACTCCTCGCTACGTTCCCTTGCCATTACCGCGCACACATAGCCCACAGATGTAGCAGTGCGTGTGTGCCCCTGTGCTCTCGCTCGCCTCTAGTGCATGCATCCCCCTCACCGTGCCTCAGCCACACCTGTAGCAACACATGTGTGGCTGCTCGTCCTCCAGTAGTGCCTCTCCGCGCTTGCACCCTCCTCTACCGTGCACATCATCAAGCACCAGCATGCCACTCGCGCGTGGCTGGCCTCCATCTTCTTCTTCTTCTTCGTCTTCTCCTTTGACAGACCGAAGGAAACCCAAAGTCATCGTGGTCCTCCTCTAGCCTCGAAGCTTCATGCCACAAACGTTATTGAACTCGCCTCGACCTCAGGAGCTTGGCCACACCCTTTGAAGGTCGACAGCAACCTGCTGGCACCGACGAGCCACCGCCACCGTTGCCCGCCTTCCCCGTAGTTGGTGAGACCACCGGTGGCTATTCAACATGCCATCACCGCAAACACATAGCCCTCATCGTGGCCAACCACCTTCGAGCTCTGAACACATGATCGCAACCTCCTCATCATGTAGGCATAAAGGAAGCAAATGCTCTATTTCATGTTATATTAATATTTACATTCACATGCCATTGCGACTCTTTTTATTTTGAATTTGCTAATTAAATATTATGGTTAACTTATGCAAGTGGCCTTCCTCTTTCTCATAAATGCCACTTCAACATGATCACTTAGTGTTTTCTTGACGAAATCAATCATGAACATCTATTTCTAACCTATGCAACTTTAAATAGGCCATTGAATCCCTGTGGACATGACCCGCTCTCTTTTGAGTGGTTTAATTTTAATTCTAATTATTTTGATTAGTCGATTTTCCACCACTTAGAAATACAGTGACAAATCATCTTAATCATAATTTTTGAAAGTGAAAATTGACCCATCAATTGGTACCATTCGCTGGGAAGTAATAAGCTTGTTAAACTCACATTCGTTTATTTATTGATTCACACCTTTTATTTTTGGCACATTTCAAAATAATTATCTGTTTAGTGCGAGGTACGCATATTTGGAGACATCTTGTCACCCCAGCCTCTACAATGCCTCTGGGAGAAGGAGCATCACATCTGCCTCTACAATGCCTTGGTGGACCTTGTTTCCATCGCTGGAGGAGATATTCGAAGGACCACATCTTCATCTCACCCATTTAGCTGTAGGTAGTTTTTACTTTTTTTCTTCTCTTTATTTTAGTACATTCATTCGAAAAACCCTTGTTCTGGGGTACATTTTTAGGGGTTTGTTCCCTGATTTTGTTTTAGGCCCGTGTTGGGTAATATTTTTTGGAAGCCTGTTCCCTTTTCTTTAGATCTAGGTTTTCTTTTGTGGGTTTTTTATCCATTACTTGTTTGTGCATAAGTAGCTAAAAGAAAAAAAGCATGAACTACCTGCTAGAAGCTACATGCCCCAAGGTCGAACCATATAGGTGTGTATGACAGCACCTAGATTTCATTTTGCATTGCATGCATCTTGCATTGCTGATTGCTGGAGGGAAGGTACATCCTCTTTCTTTGCATTCTATATTTTTCATGCATGTGCATCTGGATTTAATTACATGACCACCTAATTGAATCGAATAGATCAAACAAGTGGTTATGTTTAATTTTTTTGAAAAAGGACTAATTAGCGAAAGGACATTTAAAAACCAAGGACTTGAATTTCAAACTTGGCGTGCAATTCAATATTGAAAATCTTTTACGGTGTATGCACACTTACGTCTCTTGCACCACGGCATGCATTTAGGCAGTCCTTAGGTTTCGAACTGCTAGGACTAGAGCCTCCTGTTACTGGGGTTTAAAGTGACCTGAGCATTAGTTTAGAGGTAAAGTTGCCTCCAAACCTTGCAGATTGAGCGTAGTTAAGAAGCACCACGAAAGCAACGCTTCAAAGGAAGGGCTTGACCCTACTTGCATCCCTCTTTGCCATGTTTGGTGGTGACTAAACTTTTTGGGCTTTAGGGAGGATCACCTATGTCCCAGTTAGGTCTTCTTAGGCATATCATAGGTGGACAAGTAGGCGCATAACTATTTTGATAGCTTGATTTATGACCTACAAGTGGACTTAAAATCTCAAAAGCCTAACTGATTAGAGACCTAAAAAGTCCTCTGATATGTGTTTTCTTGGGGAATCTAATTATGCTGTGAGTTAGAATGGACCACGTTCACTTTAATCCTTTCACATCTTACCCACAACCTTACCCCCACTCTGCGATCTTTGATCCCATACACCAAGATGGTCCATCCTTTGTGGGACAAAATGACAATCATTAGCATCCTTTGTACTCCTACTATAGGAGTATTGGCCTGGTTAAGCCCAAATCAGTGAGCAGAACCTAGGAGCGGGATTTGCCTTGCGAAATATCCTACGCATCAAAGAAACACCCAACCCACCCTCCTTGATTGATTGTAATGGTTGGACAGACACTCCTAGGTACTATAAGCCTAAGCTGTACTTCTCTTCTGATAGAAATGATGACCTCTCCTCCTTGAAGATGCAAATACAAAAAATGCAAGATGAAATGATTGAATTATTAGGAGAATCTTCGAGAGTAGGCCAACAAGAAAAAGAGGAAATTAGCCACCCAATCTACCCCATTGAGGATGAAATGCACTCCTCTATGCTAGATGCATTTCTCGTTGGTGAGCCACACCCGAAGTTGGAGGGAAATTTTAGGGATTATGTAAGGGAGAATAGCTACTTTTCAAGGATTGATTTTGAACCCTACCCACTAGATGAGACTTCCTTAAGGGGTCCACGCCTTAAGTTGGAGGAGGATATGTATGAAAGTATCTATACGTTAGATGAAGAAAGGTAGCAACCCGAGGAAGATGATGATTAGGTTGAGTATCCACCTGAATTATATTTAAGTCAAAAGAAGGGAATGATGGTACCATTGGAAAACCTAGACCCAGATGATAGTATTTTCATCACATTTGATGAAGTGGGCCGAAGTCAAGTTGTCAATCCCGCCCTCCCTACTGATCACGAGATGGAACTCAAGCCAACCCTTAGGGAACCTAATCCTGAAGAAATTCACCTCTTTGAAGAGTCTAATGATACAATTAGGAATAGTTTACCCCAGATAGAGTGCCCCAAGGGATCTGCTAAAATGTTAGATGAATTTAAACCTTGGGTGAATAATGAATTAACGATTGAGGAGGATGAATTATGTAAGGAACCCGAACTTAGGATTTGGAATGACATTAAGAGTGATTATGTGTTACTTGAAGAATTAGCCATTGAGGATGTCACAAATTTGACCAAATTAGGTTTCCCTAGCACAACCATTGATGATATCTCTCCTCATCATGAAATAATGGAAAACATGGAAGCAACTTCTGAGATTTATGTGGATTCACATATAGACTCCGTGGAGGATTTAAGTAAAGAACAAGAACCTGGGGATGACATTGATAGGATAATCCCTTGATTTGTTGCTTCCAACCTGCCTTCATTTGATTCGAAGTCATCCTCTGATTCGCCTATGTCTGAAGGCGAAATGTTGAATCCATATGTTGAAATGATCATTGATGAAGTGTAGGCAGATTCTTCTAACAGTGCAAGGAAATTCTAGAAATGCAATTGACGAATTGGAAAGATTGTTAGGGATGGACACCGAGCTAACTAAACCCAACTTAGATCTTATGACCATCCCACAACCTCGAAACCTACACACCCTAGACAATCCTTGGTTTAAAGGTATGCTTACTACTATTTTGACTAGTGGTCTTAACAGATCAATATCTCATGTAATGGGGTACCAAGTTTGGGTTGATGCTTTCTATGGTCAGTCCATCACCTTGGGGTTTTATTTCTGCACCATTCCTTCCCCATTCCTTTTGGAGGATCCATGTCATCCTCTCCCTACCCCTTTGGAGGTTGTTATGCCAGTTAATCCTTTAGAACCTCCTCTGGTGTCCTGGGACGATTTCATTCCCATCCCCTGGTTGGGCGAGCATTTGCTATCGAGGTTCATCATCAGCTCGCCAACATCCTAGGTTTCCTGTTTTCTAGGCCAACATTACTTTTCTCATTTTTGGGGCTTATTTCTTTGGTTTTGGAACCTAACTTTTAGGTTCTTTGGCTACTTAGCTGCCAACAAAATAATGGTAGCCCAACTTTGACCTAGGTAATAGTCTTTAATGCAATGAGGATATTGCAGATTTTAAGCATCGGGGGGTGCACTTGGGGATATACATAGAATTTATACATAGTTCATTCATGCATTTAGTGAAAGTATTCTGCATTGCATACATTTGCATTGAAAAAAAATAAAAAAAAACTTTGCACTGAGCTTAACTGGATGGACCCTGCATTCTTAGGTAAACCAGAGCATTTGGTTAGACCAAGTTGAATCTAAGTGTCTAAATTTAGAAGCTAAGTTGAGATACTTCTTTTAGACCCTTAGGGTCCTTTGTGGACTTAAAAACTTAAGTAGGAGCTAAGTTGTGGACCATTCCTCAAGAGGTTGAGGAAGGAATGCTAGGGATTGAGTTAAAGGTTGGGTAGTACCTGATGTCTTTATCTACATTTTGGCTTACGGGTCCTCGTAACCTAAGCATCCACAATTCACACACACTTGGTCTTGTGTAAATAGTGGTCACCCTAATTCATTTCTTAAAGAAAATTTGGTTCTCTTAGTTTTGTCTCAAGAGAAGCTTGAAAGGATAATTTGATTGGAAGAGTTCCTGCCGCAGGAGAGGTGGAGTACATACTTACCTCGAGGATGCGATAATAACGTGCCACCTCCTTGGTGCTCGTTTCTTACGATATCCATCCTACTGGGGGCATGTAAGCGCATTGTGCGGTTCAGGTAACATGGGCGACACTATCTCGAAGTGCCGATTGCCACAAGCTTGAATTTGCTTAAGAAATCCATGGGTGCTACTATCTCAAAGTGTCAATTGCCAAGAGTTCTTGGGGTCACTATGGGCGGTGCTATCTTGAAGAATCGAAAGCCAGGCACCCTTCGAGGCTTGGTGATAGGGACAATGAATCTGCACATGCACGGATGCTTTAACCTCTGGGACCAACAAACCCTAGGGTAGTGTTAGAAATCAGGGAAACCTATGCCAGCAACTCGTCTTTAGCTGACCTACTCTGTAACTTAGCAACTACTGGTGAACCTTAGGTCTAAAGTCTGAACTTAACTTGTTTGTAAAGGAAGACCATGTAGGTTGGCTAGCCAGCTTGAATAGCTGAGTTAATGCTCGAATTTTCTAAGGACTAGCAAAAACTTGGCATGGGTGCATTGATTAGCCCATGTTTGTGCGCCATTTAGGTATTTAAATGGCTAGACATTAAGTTAACTTTAACATGTATTTAGCATGCACTAGGATATAAATACATTAATTATAGATTTGTTTCACGCATCGCATTTTTATGTAAATTAGGTCGTACCATTCATGGTTTTTAATTTAGTTTCCATTTAGTGGGAATTATACATAATACATGCAATTAGATATTTTATAAGGATTTGTCTATAAATAAGCTAATGTTTATTATATTTCTCATCTTCTTTTTCACAAGAATGGCTCCGTCTCTCCTCTAGCCAAACCTCCTTAATGGCTGTGAGAAGTAGATCTGCTCCAGCCTCTCCATTTCAAACCCATGCATACGATTACAAGAGAGGGGCAGTTGCAACCGTGCTTAGGGAGACATCGCCCCACTCCACCACCGTGTACTCGACTCCACCACCATGGTCTCCAAGGTAGAGCTCCACCAAACTGTGGGACGGTGCGGTGACAGCTCGCTGTGCTAATCTGGCGACCTCAGCCATCATCGTGCGCATGCGTCATCGACGATCACGCAACCATCACCGTGCTACCACTAGATCACCTTCCCTGTCCACACGCCACCAACACCATCTTCTTCCTCTTCTTCTTCTTTCTTCTTCTTCCTCTATTTCTCTTCACCTCAAAAATAAACCCAATGCACACCATCCCCATATGCAGCCACCTCCGACTGCCCGAGCGCATCTTCCATTCCATGCACAACCTGCGCGACCGCCCTCCGGCTCCACCGCATGCAGGCATGCGACACCTCGCTGCGCTTCTTCGCCATTCTTACCCACACACAACCTTCAGACGTAGCAACATGCTTTTTAACCTACGCTCTCCCTCGCCTCTAGCACGTGTATCCCCCTTGCTATGCCTCTGCCATGCTCGCAGCAACAAGCGCCCGACCGCGCATCCTCTAGCAGTGCCACCATGCACTCGCGCCCTCTTCTGCCATGCACACTGTCTAGCACCAGTGCACCACTCGGGTGTAGCTGGCCTCCCTCTTCTTCGTCTTTCTCTTCTCGTCCAACTGGCCAAAGGAAACCCAAAGTCATTGTGGTCCACTTCCACGCAGTCACCTCATCAATTCTCGAAGCTTCGTGCCATCAACATCAATGAACTCGCCTCGACCTAGGAGCTCGGCCACACCCTCTGAAGGCCAACAGCAACCCACCTACGTTGGCGAGCTACCACCACCATTGCCAGCCTTCCTCGTCACTGGTGAGACCACTGGTGGCCGTTCGATGCGTTGTCACCGCACATGCGTTGCCCTCATCATGCCCAACCACCTCTAAGCTCCACATACCTGACCGCAGCCTCCTCATCGCACATGCACAAAGGAAGAAAATGCTCTATTTCATGTTATGTTAATATTTACATTCACATGCCATTGCCACTCCTTTTATTTTGAATCTATTAATTAAATATTATGGCTAATTTATGCAAGTGACCTCCCTCTTTCCCATAAATGCCATTTCAGCATGGTCTCTTATTGTTTTCTTAATATGAAGTTGGATTTGGCTCGATTTCTTGACGAAATCAATCGTGAACATCTGTTTTTAACCTATGCAAGTTTAAATTGGCCATTGCCTCCTTGTGGACATGACCCGCTGTCTTTTAGTGGTCTAATTTTAATTCTAATTATTTTGATTAGTCGATTTTCCACCACTTAGAAATACAATGACAAATCATCTTAATCATCATTTTCAAAAGTGAAAATCGACTTGTCAAAAATCAATCAACCCAGTGTTGATTCTAAACCTTCCATCGTGAATGGCTAGGGACTAAGCCATTCATTTAACTCACCGATACAAACTTGGCTGAGGTATCTTTTGATCTCCATTCTCCATGGGCTTATTACGCCAGACTAATGGACTTAAACTTATTGCTTAACGAGAGGTAACCCATCATTTTCTTGAAAAACCTGAAACCCTTTTGACACATCTCTTTGCTGAACTCATTTTGCAGTTTATGGTTCATCCATTAGAACACCTGACACCACCTCTCATACTCGTACAAGAGCTTGAAATCTTCCGCAATAGTCATCCCAACTCATCTACCTACCCTTTGAACCTATTCAAATGTACGATTTAAGCTGAACTCGAACCCATATAATTTACAATGAGGACATTGCAAATCATAAGCATCGGGGGTATTAAAGTGCAAAATGCCGTGAGGCTCAATTCACAATAAGGGTTTAAAAAAAAAAAGAAGAGGAGATTGAGGAAAAAGGAAAGCCATCTTTGAGAAAAATGAGGAAAGGAGGGAAGAGAAATTGAAAAGTGAAGAATGGAGTAAAAAGATAAAGAAAGAAATTGAGTCCCTTCAAAGTAATATGAAACTTACCTAACTTCTAGGTTGGATCGAATGATTAATAAAGACCCAAAAGGCTAAAACTTAAGGGATTAGTGGCGAATATCGACCCTAGGCTTCTTAGATGTAATTGGATTTAAACACTCACGTACTTGTCATGATCCGGATTAGTCCTCAAGCGGTTGTGGAAAATGCAAAGCTTATGTATTAGGTCTAAGGTGTAGGTAGTATTTGGCCTCATTAATTGACCTCTGGTTTGTGAGACTCGGTAACTTAAGCACTCTAAATCACACACAGTCTGGTTCAGTGTGCTTTAAATAATGAAATCATGCCAAAGGGCATTTCTTCTTTTCAGAAAATGGTCCTAAGATCTCGATTAGGAGTGACTCGAAAAAATAAATTGATTTGGACGAGTTCCTAGCATGGAGAGGTAGGGAATTCCCCTCGAAGATGCACAATAACATATCATCTCCTCGGTACTTGTCTCCTAGGATATCTAAATATCCTACTGGGGGAATGTAAGCACCTTGTGCTGGTTCAGATGCCATGGGCAGCATTATCACAAAATGTTGATTGCTAGGGTTTGGATTTAACTACAGAATGCCATGGGTAGGATTATCTTGAAATCTCAAAAGCCAGGGTTTTGGGGGTTGCCATGGGTGATGTTATATCGAAGGATTGATTGCAAGGGACCCTATGAGGATTGATGGTAGGGACAAAGAATCCGATACAGACCGTGTTTAGAGCCAGTCTAAAAATAAATCTATGGAAAAATATAATGGAAAGAAAAATAGAGAGAAAGCTCTCCACAAATCAAATTCTCCTTCTATATCTCTCTCTTACAAAATGTACTGGCAAACTGAACCTAGACTAACCATGTTTCAAGCACGGGTGCTTTAACCGATGGGTTTAACGAACCTTAGGTAAGTTCCTGCGGGCCTTAGCAACCTTTGTGGTAGATTGAGGTGAAAGCTAGTTAGGTAGGGATCTGGGCTAGTACTTGAGTACCTCTAAGCCTATTGTTGGTATTAAGATTTGATCCCTAGAGATGTGGCTTAGTAGGGCATCCTGACGGTTACATCCGACCACTATAACTAGATTGATTCATAGAATTTTACTATGGGACTAGCAAAAGCTAGGCATGGGGGTATGATGGGAACACCATCATGAGCCATAACTTACTCAATTTGGTCTTATAAAGTCAATAAAAGCTCCAACATATCTGTCAGAAGGTCTCTTGAGTAGGATCAATTGTTTTGAGAAGAAAAGATGAAAATAGGTTTATTTCTGCAATTTTACCATCTTATGACAACTATATAATAACCATGAGGTGTGCCAAGGGCTTATTAAAGGTCATTTAGTCACTAATGCCTAATAAGTTGGTCTATGCAGACAAAAATGAGTTTTCATGCATCTTTAGAATTATTGGACGTCTGAAACCCTAAAAATAGACCCGCTTAATTAATTGAAGTTCTGGTCAATATAAAATTCACATAAACCCTCTAAAATTTATATAAAAATATTATCTAAGGTTTAGCATCTTTCAATTGACCATCATAACTCGTTTTGACCCAAAACAGAGTTATAAACAGACTATTACTCTAATTTAGCTCTTTACATAAATTACCTAGTCAACCGAGGTCAAAACAAAAATCAAAATTCACCATTGAATTTATTGGGTTCAAATTACATTTGTATCATAATTTTGACGCCAATCTGAGATTATTTCGATGTAGTGTGCATTTTAGTCCAAGTCTGACTCTTATTATATCAAATAACCCCTCCACTTTGGAAATTATTACAAAAACCCCCTAACTACTACGTCTTCTTCACAAAAATGCCCCTACCACCATTATTGTGTGAACTCATGAACCGCCGACCTTCAATTAAGAGATTCTCCCTGATTTCACGATGAAATCATTCCAAATTTGGAAGGAAGATTCTTGAGGAGTTGCTCCTCAATCTAAGGCAGATCCTACATTCCAAATCTCATCTAAGAGTTCATGCGAACTCTTGGAAATCCTAAACCTATACCATGATTTTTGAACTTTCAAAGCTTGGTTTCTAAGCTTTGAAGCTCACCCTTTAGCCTATGAAAGAACTCCTTGCCATCCCCTTTTCATTTAGTAACCTTTTATGCCCAATTCTTTTCTCCTCCCTCTCTGGCTTGCTTCGAAGTTTGCTTCAGTGACCTTCTTCCTCTGCCCTCTTTTCCCACTGGCACATACAATAGGAGGTGGGATCGTCTTCCTCAAGTTCTTCCGCACCTTGTAATACCAGCAGGCGTCTCCATCCTCCGTCGTCCTTGCGGATCACCCTCACCAGAGCCTTCTCTAACAAGGTAGCAAGGCTATACTTTGTGTTTCAGGGTTCTGACCATTGTCGCCACTACTGAAGTAGCTCCAAGCAAGCTCTGGCTATGTTCCTAAGATCCCAGCTCCAGGTACAAGTCCCAGGTGATGCGGAATCAAAGCGCAAACACCTTCGTCTGGTTAATTGGAGTGATTGACCATAACTCCTATGCGAATTGGATGAAGCCACCTCAAGTAGCTCACGGTTGTGCGCGAGGAGAAAAGTTGTGGGATTAGTCCTACGTCATAAGTGGATGAATCGTTGAGGCCGGATATGTTGAATTCGTGTTCTAGGAATATTACCTCATAACATGAGGGTGACGTCCTCCTTACCATTCTCACTTAACCCATATACTTGCCTTCACTCCTTGGCTATGACCCACACCCTTAGCCCTGGACCAGGGTATGTGCTTGACTTGGATACTAGATCTGATTACCTGGTTTCAGTGAAAGAGAAGAGGAGGAATTTAGAAAAGAGAGAGAGAGTAGGGGATGGTGGGTTTTTCTTCTCTATGCTTTGGTTGAACACTTAACTTTGAGGAAGGAAGGAAGGAAACCTTGTTGGAACCTTGTTCCACATCTTGTTTTGGTGTTAACAAAATTATTATGGATTAATGTTTGCAATTGAGTTCTTTCAGATTTAGGTGAAGATCAAGGAAAAAAGGAAATGATGGAGGCTTGATGAAAAGGAGAAGATCATGATAAGGAGGCAAGACGACAAGGAAGAATCAAGCAGGAGAAAATCTTCTTTGACCTTTAGTTTCTCTAGTTTAGATTTTATATTTATATATTGTATATGCCTCTTAATAAAGAATCATAACTTAGATCATAAAATCAATTAGAGATAAATTAGGATTTATATTGCGAACATTTTCGAAGTACGTAATGAATTAAAACACTTAAAACTGGTACTTGTAAGCAAGTACCGGTACTATTCATCAGTACTGGTATTTGCAAGGCACAGGTTTGAGAATTCATGTCAAACTGTGAACAACAAGTATCGGTACCAACCATTAGTACTGGTACATGTTGGCCATAGGTTGAAGTCCTATTTCTGGCCTGATCCTTACAAGTACCGGTACCCATGATGAGTATCGGCATAGGAAGCTTACTATGGCCAAGGAATTTCAAACCTGGGAGTCACAAGTACCAGTACCAATGATGAGTATCGATACCAAGACTCATGTACTGGTAGCAGTGAGCTGGTAGTACCGGTACAAGTACTTTAGTACCAGTACCTACTAGCTGTTGGCTCAAAACAGAATGGCTAGAAAATTTATTTTGGCTATGTGAACGTTGGGAATTAAATCCCAATGTCTAGTAGACGAATTCATGAGATCCTAAACTCTATAAAATGACCCTAGGACTCTTTGTTTATACACTTGAGATTCAAGAGAAATAGAGAAGAAAAATTCTATAGCTATATTTCAAATTTCTACCATATTTTCAAGAGAGAAAGAAGAAGCTTGTCATTTATTTTCTCTACGCTTCTGCAAACACTTCGACGTGATTTCTTCACGCATTGTCAAGACATTCACACTCATTCTAAGCTCTCAAATCGATAACTTTTTATTTACATTTGTTGAGAGGCATAGGAACTTAGTTGTAAGATCTTTCTTTCTTACAGCTGTATTTCATTTGTTCTTGAGCATTTTCTCATTGGGTTGTAACAAACCAATTTTTGTACTTAGGTTGAGGTAACCCATTAATTACCTCGGTTTAATAAATTGACTCTCTTGGGGTTGAGAGAATCAGCTTAAAAACCCTAAGCTGGGAGGCATAGGTAGTGGAGTACCCAAGAGAGGGGAACCACTATACAAATTGTGCCAATTTTCTATGTTTTGATTGATTGTGCAAATTGTCTTGTTATTAATGATTTTGTGTTTGAGTTTTTGTGCACGTAGCCATATATTCCATATCTTTAGATCCTATCAAACCTAAGGAAGAAAGAAGAAAAAGAAGTGTAGAAGAAGTGAAAGTAAAGGAAGAAGAAGAGTGCTCTCTTACCACTATAGCAAAGAAGAGTTAAAGCCATCTGATTGAATGCTCCAATGTTTGATCTGTCTAACATAGTGTACTGTGCACTTGACCAGTGTGGATTAAATTTGGTTGATACTGTTGAGATATTTGCTATTATTGTTATTAGGGTAATTGGTGATTTAAATCACCATCTTACCCTAATCTTTTTGCACTATCGACATTTTCTATTATCTATACATTATTATTGCTTGAATTTCTCATTAAATGTTATTATCTTGTGCTTAAATTATGATCTTGAGATTAATTGCAACACTTTCTCCCTGTGTTCGACCTCGGATTTATATTCAAGTTATAAATTATATTCTTTCACATGCTATTTTCAGCTATGTTGGAATGAAGTGATTTTAAAACCCCAATTTAGCCCGTAAATAGAGGTGAATGGAGAGCACTGGCATTGGTGAGCTGAAGCCAAAGAAGATGGAGCTTCGTGAGTTGTCGACGACGATGAAGAGGCGGAGAGCAATCTCTCTTTAGCCAGAGAGATGCGGAAGAGATGGAGGAAGGCAGAGGGCCATCCAATTTGATTGTTGGATGGCCGAATGAGAACACCGGAGAGGGTCACCGAAGCAAGGTGCAAAGGTGGCCTGAGAGGGAAGGAAGGGTTTCTCTAGCCAAAACTTGCTCAGGAGCATGGTTATGTATTGGGGAAGCTTTTATAGAGTTTCAAGCAATCTTCTAAGAAGCTCAGATTTTTAGGAAGAAGATCCTTGAAATCGAAGGATTTGCACGGGTTTGTTGAGGGGATTTGGAGTCTAGAATTAGGTTTAGATGAAGGTCCAGTGAAATTTGAATTCTCCTTTGGGCAGGATGCTCCGGCAAGGATGGCCAGCCGCTTGAGGGGGCCCAACGCCCGTGCTGATGGCTCTGATGGATGGGCGGTATGGTGCTCGTGGTCTTGGCGCAGGAATACGCTTGGCGCCTGGGTGTCTGATGGAGTTAGGACTGTGGATAGGAGGGGCTATCAAGGTGGCTAGGGCCGAAGTCGAAGGGAGGTGATTCATTTTAGATGTCGGCTTCGGGGGCACCTGGCGGTGACCTATCGGTGGCCATTACTTTGTCTTGCTTGTGGAGGCTTTGGCGACAAGCGGGACGCCTGTCTGGCGACTTGCGGTGGTTCTAGGGGTAGCTATGCACTGCACCTTCGCTTCCTAGGGGGTCATCGCAGATGCCTCGTCCTCCCCCCCCCTTCAACTCTAGGGGGCACACTACGGATTTGGAGATTCCCGTGACCGAGGATGTTAAGGTAGCGGAGATGGTATTGCATGGTGCTTTGATTGGGGAAGTGATGTTGGGTAGTCTTTCGCTGGACAGAGTTTGGCAATTGGTGAGATCTCTTCCCTTATCTACTGATGCTTAGAAAATTGCGGTTATCTCTCCATCGCAATTTGTGCTTTTTGGTATGGGTGCAGTAGATGTAGAGAAGTGCTATTTTCAGACAAGCAAATTGGGTGGGTTATCAGTGATCTGGCAGCTGATATCCCCCTTTGATTGTTCTTTGCCTGAGCGTCCCCCTCAAAGAGCAGCTTCCAGGTCTGGTTCTCTTGAGATCAAAGGTCTGCCTTTGCATCTTAGGTCTAGGAAGGTGGTGGAAAATATGGTCACCGGGTTCACGTCTGTAGCTGAGGATGCTGATGTTGGTCTGACTGAAGGAGATGCTAGTGCTCTGAAGTGAAGGTGAATGTCTTCAGGGCTGGCTCCATCATGGATAAACTGATTCTCAGATGTGGGGGCAACTCTCGGATGCTCTTGCTAAACTTTCATGTGGCAAACAGGGCGGTGGAGTCAAGTCATCACCCCCCCTCTTATTCTGAGGTGCTGAAAACTAAAGCTCCTTCCTTGCAACCAAACTGTGTTAGTCAGGTGGTGATGGCAGAACACACTAAAAGTATGGAATTGGTAGATGAGGTGGGGAGCTTGAGAGTTGAGGAGATGAGGACTAAAATGCTGGAGGATGTGGATGGAGTACCTCTGATCCAAGAGGGAGCTGTAGTGGTGGCTAAAGAAGGGGTGGAAGTAAATGTGATTAATGAAGCAATGGCTAAGGACCTGAAATCGCTTCCTAGTGATCCTGCTGAGTCTGTTGTGATGGATTCCTCTGTGAATTCCTTTGACTTGCAGAATTACTCCCTTGTGGCTGATGTAGTGCACTTGTAGTCTAAGACTCGTTCTACTGCTAGGATTGGGAAACCCCCATACAAGTTGAGGCTAAGAAGGCACACTCCTACACAAAAAGTTGATAAATCTATCGTTGCAATTGTGATGAAGGTTGGCAGAGCATCTACAGCTAAGAAGGGGACAGACCAACTCCCAAATGAGGATTCTTACCTAGAATGTGTGTGGGCTGCGTGATAGAAGTATGAGGGGGTCTTTACTTAGATATCTGCGAGAATGGGAGATTGACTGTGCCATCCTCCAAGAGACACACATTGGTAGCGATTCTGACAGGGCATGGGTGGAGATGAGAGCTGGTCTTGCAAATGACCTTGTGTTGATCAATTCCAATGGCAGATCTGGGGGAATTGACATCTGGTGGAAGAAGCATCTGCTGTGTTTGGAGGAGGTTTCTGTGGCCAGGCATCTTTTGACTTGTAGATTCAAGAAAGACCAGGGGGATAGTATTTTCTTTCTGACAAGTGTGTATGGTCCAAATGACCCTAGCAGGAGGCAGGAGTTGTAGGAGTATTGGAGCTTGGCTGCAGATTTTGTAAATGGGGGGGTTTGGCTTGTTGGAGGGGACTTGAATTGTACTTTGGTAGGGAGTGACCGACCCAATGGGGTGGTGGACAGCTCTGCCACTGGTTTCCAATTGATGGTCCAGGCCTTGGGACTGTGTGAGTTCCCCTCTTCAAGTGCTGAATTCACTTGGAGGAATGGTAATGGGCTCATGTCCAAGATTGACAGGTTTTTTGGCAATGCAGAGCTGATGAATCTCTTCCAGATGTCCTTTGTTTCTGGTCTTGAATGTCCCTTCTCTGACCATACACCCTTAGTATGAGACAATGGTGAACAGGTGTTGGCTGGTTCCTATTTCAAATTTAGGAAGTCTTGGCTGAGGGAGCCAGGCTTCAGAGACATGTTTGCTAGTTGGTGGAGGACACAACAGTGAGAAGGCATGGCTACCTTCAGATTCGCTTCCAAGATTGTGGCTTTGAAAGGTATGCTGATGGAATTTGGGAATATTGTCTCTGTCCTCAGACATCAGAAGCATCGGAAGCTTTGCTGAAGATTCAAGAACTGGATACCAAGGAAGCTGTGGCTCAGCTGTCTGAGCTAGACATTGCAGATAGAAAGAGGTGGTGATTGAAGAAGACCTGAAATTGGAGATGGATTGGAGGGAACGATAGAGGCAACTATGGCTAAGTGTAGGGGATGCAAACACTAAATTTTTTCACTTGGCTGCCAGTTCTAGGAGAAGAACTAATCTGATCTCTTCAATTGTTAGAGAGAGGTAGAGAATTACCTCCATCTCCGATATTAGAGCTGAGGCTATCAGGTATTTCAAGGAATCTTCAAGAGCTGCAAGTAGGGGCAGTTGGAGGATGGCAGCCAGTGATTTACCCAAAATCACTGAGGTTCAGAGCTCCAACCTGATTGAACCCATGTCTGAAGCTGAAGTCTTGAAGGCCATTAAGGATCTCAATTGCGAAGGATCGCCTGGTCCTGATGGAATCCAAGTTTTCTTCTACAAAGAATTATGGGACATTGTGGGCAATGAGGTTAAGGAAATGATTAGAGAGTTTGAGAGTGGAAATTTTGGCTTTGAAAGAATAAATAGATCGTGTCTGTTTCCATTGCCAAAGACCTCGGGTGCTGAATCTTTTCAGGAGTTTTTCCCTCTCTAATTCTTTGTACTTGGTGATTGGCAACGTCCCAGCCAATAGATTGAGGCCTGTTTTGCAAGATTTGATCCATCCTTCTCAATCAGCCTTCCTCCCTAGCAAAGTTCTACAAGAATCTTTTATCATGGCCCGAGAGATTGTTTGTGGTTGGCATAAGAGAAAATGCAAGGCCTTCCTTTGGAAGGTTGACTTTTGTAAAGCTTATGACTCAATCAGCTGGCCTTATCTGTGAGAGGTGCTCAAAAGAAGGGGCTTTCCTTCTACATGGATCCGTTGGGTGAAAAGATGTATCACCATTGCCTCCTTCACTCGTCTGATAAATGGAAAGCCTTGTGGTTCGTGGATTCAACCCCAATGTGGTATCAAGCAAGGATGCCCCCTGGCTCCCCTGATTTTCAATTTCGTTGTTGACAGCTTGGCTTGGTATGCTTGTAAGCTTGCTGAAGCTGGTCTTATTAGAGGATATTACTTCTCGTGCAGGAGTAATCTGGCCCCCATTCTTCAGTATGCAGATGATACTATTTTTTTTGTTGAAGGGTCTATGGATGAAGCATTGGCTCTGCATCATATGATTAATATCTTTGGTTAGCTCTCTGGCTTGAGGTTGAATAGGGATAAGTCTTGTTTGGTCTGCTTTGGCTTACCTGATGAGGAGCAAGGTGCTTTAGCAGCTATTTTGATGACTCCTCACATCAGTCTTCCTATCAGATATCTAGGGCTGCCTTTGATATGTTCCAAGATGAAGAAGAGTGATTGGAGCTGCCTTCTTGAAAAGATTTCAGTGAAATTAGATGGATGGCATAGCAGTTTCCTTTCTAAAGGTGGAAGACTTATGTTGCTTAACTCGGTGATCACCTCCATCCCTGTTTTCTACTTTTCCATATTTAGAGCACCTAACTCCATTTGGAAAAGGTTGGATGTGATGAGGAAGAGGTTCTTTTGGAAGGGAGCTAGACATGAGGGCAGATTCTTGTAGCCACACAATGGGGATCAAATTTGTTATCCAAAAGAGATGGGTGGTCTAGAGATTAAATCCCCGAAACACTTTAATGATGCCTTGCTACTTAAATGGGCTGTTAAACTTTTGCAAGGAGATTTGAAGCCATGGACTGTCCAGATCAGAGACAGATATGGTGCATCCAACAGCATGCTATCCAGAATTCAGCCCAGCTGTCCTCCTTTTTGGAAGTCAGTGACAATGGCATTGGCTGATCATTTCCATCTGCTGCAGCCGTCACTTGGAGATGGCAGGTCCTTCAGTTTCTGGAAGAAGGGGTGGTCTGGACTAGGTGTCATGAGGGAGCTCTATCCAAGAGCTTATGCTGTAGCATCTGACAAGGATGCAACTGTCAGCAGAATCTGGTCTTGCAGCAGCAGCAGCTGGAATCTGACCGATGAGGAATCGAGCAGGAGAGCTACCTGACTGGGGGAAGAAAGGAGAAGGCTAACTTCAGACCTTGAGAGCTTCAAACCTAGTCCTGGAGTGGAGGACAAATACCTTTGGGAGGGGATTTATAATGTCCAATCTGGCTATAACAGAATGTTGAGCCTTGAAGATGGTTGGAGATGTGATTCCATTGACAAGAAGATCTGGTTGTTAAAAATTCCTCTCAAGGTACAGATATTTCTCTGGCTATGTAGGGGAGATGGATTGATCACAAGTGACCTATGCCACAGAAGGTTGGGAACTGATCACCATGTCTTTTTTTTGTGTGAGATGAATACTGATAATGTAAATCACCTCTTTTCTTCTTGCCTTGTCACTGACGCTATTTGGAGAAAGACATGGCAGGAGCCATTACCAGAGTGGGATTCTATCTCTCATGGGTTTGGTGTGAGAGGGAATCCACATGTTCACATGGCTACCACTATGTGGTGTATTTGGAAGGCAAGAAATGAGAGACTTTTTCAGGAGAGGCAGGTATGCTGTGAAAGTATTGTAAGAGAGTGCTGGTCCCTCATACACTTTTGGGGATCTCTTTTGTAATTTCTCTTACATGTTTATATAATATACTTCTCCGGATTGCTATCGTAAGTTGATAGCTTTCCCTTCTGTCTCAAAAAAAAAGAATTAGGTTTAGATGAATTAGGACTTCGTTAGGATCATCCCTTCCAATTTTGGAATGGATTCACCAAGCAATCAGGGAGGAATCCTTGATTTGAAGCTTGGGTTCATGGGTTCACACCTACCTTGGTGGTAGGGACCCATTTGAAGAAAACAAAGAGAAGTTGCAGGGATAAATGAAAGGATTTCAAAAGTTAGTGGCATGAATGTGAGTGAAAGTGTTAGACTGGATCAAAATGAAAACTAGGTCAAGATGGACTCCGAATGGGCATAAATTTTGGGAAAAAACTAATTTAGACCGAAAGAATTTTATGGTATGGTTGAATTTCAGTTTCGACCAAGTTTGGTTGGGTAATTTTCAAAGAAACCCAAATTAGGGCAAGTTTCTATCTAAGAATCTATTTG
The DNA here is from genome assembly GCA_037157565.1 of Thalassia testudinum. Classification (NCBI taxonomy): domain Eukaryota; kingdom Viridiplantae; phylum Streptophyta; class Magnoliopsida; order Alismatales; family Hydrocharitaceae; genus Thalassia; species Thalassia testudinum. The sequence continues at coordinate 91,077,729 of JAZHRO010000014.1, read as the reverse complement.
AGGTCAAAATGGGTTCCAAAGGTTAAATCAAGGATACCAAACCTTAAGGAATATTTCGATATGAATTTTATCTTGACCAGAACCTTAGTAATTTAAGTGGATCTGAAATTAGGGTTTTGGGTGCTGTATTAGTTCTCAAAATTGACGAAACCCAGTTTCTGTCCGCATCGACCCACTTATTAGACTTAAATGCTCATTTGACCTTTAATTCACCCCTAGAAAATAACCTAGTTATTCTATGTTTATGATATGGTGTTAAAATTACAGAATTAACCCTAGTTTCTTGTTCTCTTCTCAAACCATAATAAGGTGGAGATATAACCCTCAGATGAATATGTAGGAGCTTTTATCTTTTATTCCAGACTAAAATGGGCTAGTTAGGGCTCATGATGGTGTTCCCATCGGCCACCTACCCTTCCTCTCCTTACCCTCTCCATTAATCCTTAGATGCTGTTGAGGAGGGCCTGCACTTATGCCTTATGTTTTCTAAAGGGTATGGTTGCAAGTAATTTCGACTATTAGATTCCCATCGAACAGTTGAGATGTGTGTACGAGCGACCCTTCTATAGTCATTTAACGGTGAAAGAACGAACATAGTGCAGTGGTGCTACACGCCTCTCGCAAAGAGATGATGCAGGTTCTAGACCTATGGAGGTTCACTCCTCAAGGTGCTCCAAATTGAAATTGGAGTGTTGGATTGCTAACAGACAATAGTGGTGAAGCCGTGTCAGCACCCTCACATTCCTCACAGGCTCACCAAGCGGTGGGTATGCAATCAATGTCATTGGTTCTCAATCATGTGACGTAGAATCTACCATGCAGAAAGAGGAGATTCAATCGCGCGATACATGCAGATGCTTGAGCTATTGTACATAGGGAGCATGCGATCTAAAGTGCAAATGCAAGTGCATTTGTACCCTACAATCTTTGATGTAGATACATTTATGTAAGCTAAAATGCCTATTTATGCATGTTCCTAAGCTTAGAGATGCATTGCATATTATAGATATTGCATAGCATGCATCATTTTGCATTTAGATTAATTTGCATCCTTTTATGGCTAGGGGAGAAGGAGATTTATTTAAAGGCCTCGGATTGACAATCTGACCATACAGATCTGATTAGGACGATGATCGGAGTCCAAAGGCTCCGAAATCATCTTAATCAAAGTCCTATAGCACATTGTGCAGCTCGAGGAAGATTAAAGGCCAAGGGGTAATGCGACATCTTTACAGGCTTCAGATGAAAATTTTGACCATATGGATGGATCCGATGCAATGATCATAGTTCATCAACGTGAAAATCTTGATTTGAGTATCGTGGCATCCTCTGCAAGCAAAAGAACATGTACGGTCCAGATGGTGGCATCATCCAGATCACACAACGTCACCCATCTTTCCTCCAAGGTGCCTCTAATGAGCGATCTCAATCATTGGATTAAAATCCAACAGCTGAGATCAACTCTTCGCCGCGACCACAAAGACATCGTCTTGACTCAAATGCGCTCGTAGTGCATTGATCAACATATGCACTCCCAAAGAGAGGGCATAAGCTCGGAACCAGTCTTGCCACCTCTCAGCATAGCATGTGTTGAGCAGCAAAATAGGGCCGCTTTATTTGGATCTAGCGGTGACGAAACGACAACATGGCAGCTTGGATGAGCACGGATATGCTTGCAGGCACATGCACGATTGCACGCATGGTCCAATGCCCTATCTGACACACTAGCTGACCGTGCGATCTTTGCGCAATCCCAGCAGTCCATCTTGAATTGAATGGTGTACCATCGAGCGTGCGCAATAGCTATGCAAGAGTGAGCGGGTGTGTAAGCTAGAGTCTTTAGAAATTCTTGCGATGGATCTTCAGTGATGACTCGAATGTCGCTATATCCAATGACTGGATTTCTGCCCCTTCTCCACCACTATAAAAGGACCTACACCCCTCCATCCATCTTTATGTCTTCGTTTCTCTCCCTCACCACCTCCAAGGCTCTAGAGAGAGCTTGTCCCAAGCTCAGGATGCACTTCTAAAGTAGAAAATTAAATATTTTTCCCGCTTAACATCCCCCTACATGGAGCATCCCGTGGTCGTCTTCTCACCACCTTCTGGAAGAAGATCCTCGCTGTGGCACCGCCCTGCCCCATCCTTCCTTTGACGTTGTTCTCTTTCCTCCCATCTCTCACCATCTTCATCCAAGTGCCGTCAAAGTGAGTCATCCTCCAAGCGACCATCGAGGGGGATTCTTCTCACCTCTCTCTATCTTTTATTTACTTTCTAGCGTAGTTTCAATTAGCTGTACTATACATTGATCAATTTTATGAAATGTTTCTCCCTTTCTCTCTCTCTTCTCAAGTAGATTAGTTAGATAATTATGTTGTCGTTCTGATCTCTTGCTTATTAAACTACCAAAAAAAATTGCAAAAGATAAAAACAACAAAAACAAATAAAATTGAAGTGTGGATTTCAAAACCAAACAATCACCTCCTTGTGTTTGACTTGGGACTCACCGTGAGATTCGGTATAACTTTTATCTGGTAGCGATATTTTGCGACTACGTTGACGGATTCTCCAAAACCTTGATTCTACTGGCAAAAGATACACCCATCATTCTTCATTCAACGATCATCTTCAGCGCACGCCCCATTTGCATGATGATATGCACACTACATGCAAGCGTTGTGTGTAATGCTTGTGTTGCATAACCATTATGGCTTTGCCATGACAAATCATTTGGCAAACACCTCCACCTACCTATAAATAGCCCTATGACCTCCTCCTTCATCCCTTCCAACTCTCTCCTCTCCCTCTCTAGCACTCAAGAAACCATCTTTAGTTTATCCTAAGCTTCTGATGCTCCACTAGAGAAACATAAAAATAATTTTCCCACTTCATCCCCAATCATGGAGCACCTACGACCATCCTCTCACCATCATTCCAGAAGCAAATCCCACAATGATGATGCCCTACCTCATCCTCCCTTCCTCCGAGCTTCATCCTCCTTCCACCGCTTCTGTCCTAGCTTCTTCTAGGTGTCATCAGAGTGGGTTGTCCCCCAAGTAGTCGTTAGGGGGAATCTTTGGCCTCTTTCTATATTTTGTGATATGAAATACGCGTGATTTGCAAAGGCGGGTTTTTAATGTTGTTGTAACACGCGAATTCGCATACGCTTTTAAATTTATATTCCTAGATAGGGGAGTATCTAGGGTCATCCAAGGAGGCCAAATGTTTGCAAAATTAATTCTCTTGCTTACAAAATAGATCTCAACTTTCTTTTTGGTATTTTAAATATATATATATTTTTTGTGTTTTGAAATAATACGGGCAAAGTGCGAATTGTAGCGGAAAGTACTAGCACCTATAATAACTTAACTAAAACTTAGGATATAGATATATCCTCTTCCTAAGCTCACTTTAGGCAAGTGGAGGCCTAGAGTAATTAGGAAGAAGAGGTGAAACAAGTGCTAGAACCAAAACAATAATTGCAATAGAAAGTAAAAAGAAGGCAATTTGATTAACTAGAATTTGTGTTTTGTTTCCAAGGCAAGTAGAGGAATGCTTCCACTAGAAATGAAAAAATCTAAAAGCAATAAAAGAAACACAAATCCTCATGCAAAAATTAGTGAAGAAGGGAGTCTTCTTGCTCCAAGCCTAGCTGCTCATTGGCTTGGAAAGAGGGCCTCCTTCTTCTCCTTCCTTTAGAGCTCCTCCAAGGTGGATGCTACCACCTTCAATGCTCTCCTCCAAGGGGTGGGCGTGCACCACCTTCAAAAGCTCCTCCAAGGAGGCGTGGAACACCCTCAAAAGCTCCTCCAAGGTAGCATGGACCACCTTCAAGATCTCGTCCAAAGATCTTCCTTGCCTGGTTTCTCATTTGGCTGGCGTGGCTCAAGAGAGAAGGGAAGAGGGGAAGGGACCAAGGGGACAGAATATCCCCTTAATCTTCTTCTTCTTCTTCTCTCTTCTGCATGGGCTCTAAGTGGAATAAGAGAGTTAATTTGCTAGCCAAGGATGGGTTGAATGGTGGTGGGTAGTGGTCTCTTTATAGGGTAGGATGGGGGGTTAAGATGGAAAGACGGAGGTGGTTGGGGATCCTATGGCTAAGAGTATTTGGCGCCAACCCAAGGGGTGCCATGGGGTGGTTAAGGTGGTGAAAGGGCACCTATATTTAGTGCCAACTATGGGGCTTCTAGAAAGTAGGTGTGGTGGATGGTGGAGATGGGTTTAAGGGGAGATGTGTGGTGGAGATGAAGGGGATTTTTGGAGGGAAAAGTGGCGCCAAGGGGGTACTTAGGGTGGTTTTGGCGCAACTTTTAGGTGTCTTTTGGTGGTTGTGGGTAGGCTAGGTTGGTGCCAAGTAGGTTTATGTGGAGCTTAGGTGGAGCTAGTTGGAGTTGTTAGGCAGGGTTTTTGGGTGGTACAAGCCAAGGAAGTTGGAGCATAGCTAAGCTAAGCTAGCTTAGCTAATGGTGGAGTACAGGAGGAGGTGTTGGAGCTAGGGTTTCGAGGGAAGAGCTGATTCTGAAGAGTCCAGAGCTGAAGTGGAGCTGGCAACTGTTGAAGAGGTCAACATGGGCTAGTCCAGCTAGCTTAGCTTGCTAGTTCTTTGCTAGCTACCAAGACAAGCTAAAGTGAATTGGCTTCTGTTGAATGGAGCTGAGGTGAGCTGGGTCTGGTTCTCCTGGGGAGGATAGAGCTGGTTGAGACAGCTAACATAGCTTAGCTCAATTAGCTTGGGCTAAGCTGGTTCCCCGAGAGCTAGACTTGAGCTTCCTGAGCTGGGATGAGTACTTCTTCAGCTGGCTGGAGTTGAGTGGAGCTAGATGTAGCTGGATCTGAGCTGGGGTGAACTCCAGTAAACTCAACTAAGTTAACTAGAGCTTCCTGTGGAATAGTGGGAGCTAAGATGAGCTAGACTCAATTAAGTTGAGCTGGATCTGAGTTGACTTGAGCTAGGGTGAGCTAAGATGAGCTCTCTTGAGCTGCCATTCAGCTGAGATTAGCAGAACGGAGCTGGGATGAGCTAACCCTAGTCCACGTGAGCTAGGTTCCAGCTATGGTGAGCTAGATCAAGCAGAGTTCCAACTAGTCTGAGCTCCTTCTTCACCAATTTCCTTCTTGAGTGCTATGGTTTTAGGGATCTGTATATCTATTCTTCCCTAACACTCACAAAAACACATTAAAACAACAAAAGAAAGTGCAATGCATGGCTAACCTAGTTAATGCCTAAATGCAGCCCAAAAACCCGTTTGTAGAGTTAAATCCTAAGAGCTAGGTTTGTTTTAGTGTATAAGAATGATGATAAACTGGTGTTTATCACACCCCCATGCTTATCTTTTGCTAGTCTCTTAGCAAACCTTCAAAATTTTTGGAAAATTGAATTTTTGGGAAATCTAATTTTTTTCTAGTTTTGAGGAGAAAGAGATTAAGGGACCTTAGTTGATCTAAACACTGGAGGTACGGGATTTGTTAAAGAAAAACATCGGGATTTATTTTGGATCCAACCATTTGAAAAAATGGGATCAATATATCCTCCAGAAAATTCACAAATTAACCCCTTGTTAATTCAGATGACTTGAAATTTTTGTTTTTAGGATTTTTCTTGCTCATAATTCTGATTCGCAACTTGCAAAATCCTTTAAAACCTTGTGTCCGTGCCTGTGAAAAGCTAACATTTATAAGGACATGTTAAGTTATTTATTATTACTTTTTTTTTTCTCCACCATGCTTATTTTTAGCTTAGTCTTACAACAGATGTGTCGGGATCATTATTCCCGTTACCAATCCTCGAGGGGGCTCTGGCACTAGTACTTTATGATAGCACTGTCCATGACACCACCGAGGAGCTCACAACACTAAAACACAATGTGGTGAAAAGGGGTGCTCCAAGCAAACTCAAGCTCTTGCTCCGACACTATAAGTAGAGCACCGTCCATGACACTTGAGCTGCTAAAATGCCCTTTAATGCTCCATCTAAAGATATGAAATATAGATATGGAGTAGCGCCGAGGCGGTAACATGTTGACATCGCATCCTTAAAGGAGGCATTTTCCTCCTTCTCAGCGGTGGGAACTCAAACCAATGATCTGCTTCAGACTTTTACTAAGTCCAAACAAGGGAGTTTTTCAAATTTTTAATTATTTTTAAGTTTTGACTTGTGTGTGAAAATTGACAGAGGAAGTTCCTCAAGAAATACAAGTTTTTGAATCAGAAACTAAGCCAAATACTTTCCCCATTATAAAATAGGATCAAGTCACTTGAACTATCATGAGTTCAGGTGGAATTTTAGAGAAGGATATCTGATCTAGTCTAAAAATAGACCTTGAAATTCTAATGATCAAATTCGCATCCTCATCCCTAGTTTGTTAAAGATTAAATCCCATTGTACCCAAAAGTGAATTTTTTTCAACCTTAGTCCTGAAAAAAAATTTTCCTCAAAAAGTTTTCAACATTTTTATTTATTTATTTATTACTATTATTATTGGGTATTAAGTTTTGAAAATCCTAAATCGATTGTCAAATTTTAAAAACACCACCCCCATGCTTAAGATATGCCATGTCCTCATGCATTAGGAGGGAAAAGGGATCACCTTAGTGAAGAATGGTTGGGTTTAGGATGATCAAAACCTGGAAAAAGAAGAAAAAAGGAAAGCAAGAAAAAATGATGGGTTACCTCCCATCCAGTGCTATCTTTTACGCCATTAAGTCGGGGGTGAAGGTATGCACGGAAGATGGAAAATCATGTAAATAGTTGGACACTTGGATGCCCGCAAAAGAGGTGTCTTCTTCTAGATCCATAAAAGGATGAGTGGTAAAGATAAAGGGATCAAAATGAAATAGAGAATTGGAAAAATGATCCGAATCTGGCCATGGTTTAAGTGCTTGCAAAATGCCATACTCTAGTGGGTCGGGTGATAGGTCCAATGGAAAGAGATGGGGAATGGAGTCAATGAGATGTATGGTGGGTGAAGTTAGTGTGGATGCTTTTGGTGAAAAATCAGGAAGATGAAAAGGGGGAAAGTCAAACCGTAGTTGATCTGGAAAGTCTTGGACCACAAAATTATCCTTAGAATAAGAATCAATAAAATCTAGACCAATAGTGGTCAAAGATGAATGAGATTGGATCAACATAGATGTCTCAAATATTGCTTCCATTTTATTATTAGTGTCCTCAAAAATTTTGTGATCAATGGACCTCTTGGAAGCTTGAAATAAATCTTATGAGAAGGTCTGGTTACTGCAACTTATATTCATTTTCTCAGAATGAGAATTGATATTAGCTGCTGGCATAATTAGAAAAGGTCTTCCATGGATGGCATTAATGAGAGCCTAGGGTACCTCTATTTCAAGGACCAGAAAATTTACTGGAAATAAACAATTCTGGACCTTGATAATACTATCCTCAACAACTCCCCGCAGTTGAACGGCAGATCGATCTTCCAATTGAAATTTAACCTTAGTAGGTTTTAAATCACTGAATCAAAATTCCCCAAATAAGACAAGGGGGATGAGATTACTAGAGGTACCTAAGTCGAGAGGGGCACGAAAAACAATGGTTTCAGTTATAACAACTGAGATGAGTGATGTGCCCTGGTCCTTTTTTGTGAAAGGCAGCTTGCTCTGAAAAACTAAGTTGGCTACCTTTGAAAGGACCAACCTTTCTAGATTCTGATCATGCCCTTTTGCAGTAAATTTTTTAGAGGCATGGGGAGAATCTAGGAAGGGAATATTCCTCTCAACTTGCTCAAATAAGTCCAAAGGATTGTGGTCAGAGGGCTCTGATTTTGGATTGTTGGATTGCAGTTTTTTAGAGGGGAAATAGGGTTTGAATCAACTATTTTTGGGATTTCTTTTTCTTCTTCCGTATTGAGGTTAGGGGTGTCAATCTGCATTGGTTGAGAATCAGTTTCATCATTTGAATGTGAAGGCCTCAAATCCATGGTGGTTTCCTTACTCCTAAAAGTCTCTGCATACGCAGCTTGGTGATGACTAGGAGGTAGGGGGCATGATGCTGATAGAAACTAGGTTGGTGCTGGGATATTGGGTTAATAGGAGGCTGAACCATGTGGCTCTGATGTTGGTAGCCACCCGGTTGTTGGTTCCTATGATTAATAAAGTTTGGTGTGGGTTGGGATGGCGAGTGTCCTGTATGTCTTTGAGTCATAATATCCCCAATTTGATCATTGAGATTGTTAATAAGACCGGTTGTTTCCTTTGTCTTTCATTGTAACTCCTGCAAGGTTTTCAACATCTGGGCGTTAATGTCTTCTTGAGATTGCCCAGATTGATAAGTCTGATTTGAACCACACCCTCCAAATAGGTTCTGTTGTTGGTGTGAAACTGGATTAGTCTAGGAGTGAGCCAGATAATTCCCCCCATTAGTGGAATTTTTCAATTTCTCCTGGATAGTAGGGACATTTTGGGTGGGGTGATGATTGGGATAAACATAATTCCCTATTGAACCATAGAAAGCCTCAGAATAATAATTATACTCAGCACGGGATTTATGCAGATTTTCTCTCTTGCAAGTGTTAAAAGGGGTGAGATGTGGAATGTGTGGAGCTTGGGCAGGTGTGGCAGGACTCCCTTGGTTGGCTAGGTTTGTTAAATCCTTATGCAACTGTTGTTGCGTAACTTGTAGCTGAGCCATGATAGAGTAGAGATTAGGTGGAGGTGACTGATTAAGTAGGTCCTGGGTGGAAAAATAGGGGAAAGAAAATTTAGCATGTGGGTTAGAGGGCCAATTTTGATTTTCCATTATGAAAGAAGCGGAAGAATGCAGGAAAAGTCTTTTTGGGGAGGCAAAATCAAGTGGTCCCTCCAAGTGTTGAGTTTTGGACCGCTGCCCATGCAAAAAGGAAGAAACGGGAGGGGAAAAGAGATGGAGATGAGAGAAGTGTGCACACAAGCAATCAAATTATAGACCTAACTTAATTGTGACTCCCTAGAAATTGACCTAAGGCTTGGTCTACTTAGGAAATAAGTAATCAACAGTGAATACCTGTTCTGTCAATAAATCTAGCGAAGTTGCTTATGGGGAGGTTTGGGCCCAAGCGTTTCTCAGGGAAAACCCCAGGTGCTTGTACAAGCCTGCACGTAGTTGTTTGACATGGCCGGTCAGCCTAAACACCAGATGTAGATGACAGAATTGGTATTAACTAAAGAAAGCTTAAGATCTATATGGCAAGCCTAAGTTGATGAAGCCTTAGGCGTCAAGTTGTTACGGATTTTAGTTAGGTCTGGGATACTATAGTGCACACGAAATGTGGAGGGCATTTATTGGGTTGTTGCCTTGTTATTTCAATTTTTCTTTTTTTGTGTGTGCAAGAATTGGAGAGTGGCTCCAATGAAAAGCAAGCTGTCACACAATTATTGTATTTCTGTCTTTTAGGATTGGATTTAACTTAGTGTATTTTTAAGGTTTTACTTTTAAGTTTTTAAATAAGTTTGAGATTCCACAAACAAGAGGAAATCAAGTTGTATGGGTGAAGATATGCTTCCTTTTGTTGTTTGTTTCTAAAAATGAAAAAAGAAACCCTAATCCAGTTGGTCCTAAGATAGAAATTTAACTACCAATGAGATGTTTTTAGGCTTTCTGTACTAAGTAGTTGTCCAAGAATTCAAACAACAGCACTACTTTGAAGAGAATCAAACAAAGATTCTAGAAAAGATTATTTTATGATTTTAAGAATTTATTTGGTAATTTTTTTTGAATTTTTAATTGTACTGGTGGGTATTTTGAATTTAAAACTCCAGAAATGATACTTGTGGGTATTTTAGACTTTTCAGTGTTACCACTGACCTCAGAAAATTTTGATCATTTTATATAATGTGCAATATTTCAGAAGCATTCTAGAAAGCAAAATATTACAAAAATTGGATGAGTACAAAAATTCCAAAAATTCACGGACTGTAGCAAAATAGGAAGATTGGAGGGTATGACCCCTCTGCAGTCCATAAATTTTTAAAAATTAAATATAAATTCAATTGATCTGAAATTTGGAACAGATGTTCCCAACTTAGTTCAGAATCACTACAATTTTACGATTTTAGAAGGCTTGTGGTGTTAGGAATTGATTTTTCAAGTCTAGACAGAAATCTGGAAACGAAAAACAGAACACCAATACTTGAAATGAAGTGATGTTAAATGGAGCAAACAAGTAATCAATGAGTTTTAAAATGCACCACTCCACTTATTTAAGTTGTTTAGTGTCCTGAAAGCCAAGTTTAGTGTATTTTGGTAGTTTTTTAGGCTAAATGTGACAAGAAATGGGGAACCAACCTGAAATCCGTGGGAAGAAAAGGAACTTTGAGCTTTTGCTTCTCAATTCCCGCTTTCCCTCTGTATTTCCAGCACACACTAGAGAAAAGAAAGAGAAGGGGATGAGATCCACTTCAAGCAAGAGAAAACCAAGATTAAGCAAAGCCGTGCCACCCCAGCAACGGCGCCAGAAAGTGAAACGAAATACGCGTGATTTGGAAAGGTGGGTTTTTAATGTCGTGGTAACACGCGAATTTGCATACGCTTTTAAATTTATATTCCTAGATAGGGGAGTATCTATGGTCATCCAAGGAGGCCAAATGTTTGAAAAATTAATTCCCTTGCTTACAAAATAGATCTCAACTTTCTTTTTGGTATTTTAAATATATATATTTTTTGTGTTTTGAAATAATACGGGCAAAGTGCAAATTGTAGCGGAAAGTACTAACACCTATATTACTTAACTAAAACTTAAGAGATAGATATATCCTCTTCCTAAGTGCACTTTAGGCAAGTGGAGGCCTAGAGTAATTAGGAAGAAGAGGTGAAACAAGTGCTAGAACCAAAACAACAATTGCAATAGAAAGTAAAAAGAAGCCAATTTGATTAACTAGAATTTGTGTTCTTTTTCCAAGACAAGTAGAGGAATGCTTCTATTAGAAATGAAAAAATCTAAAAGCAATAAAAGAAACACAAATCCTCCTTCAAAAATTAGTGGAGAAGGGAGTCTTCTTTCTCCAAGCCTAGCTGCTCCTTGGCTTGAAAAGAGGGCCTCCTTCTTCTCCTTCCTTTAGAGCTCCTCCAAGGTGGATGCTTCCACCTTCAATGCTCTCCTCCTAGGGGTGGGCATGCACCACTGTCAAAATCTCCTCCAAGGTGGCATGGACCACCTTCAAGATCTCCTCCAAAGATCTTCCTTGCCTGGCTTCTCCTTTGGCTGGCGTGGCTCAAGAGAGATGGAAAAGGGGAAGGCACCAAGGGGAAAGAATATCCCCTTAATCTTGTTCTTCTTCTCTCTTGGGCATGGACTCTAAGTGGAATATGAGAGCGAATTTGCTAGCCAAGGATGGATTGAATGGTGGCGGGTAGTGGTCTTTTTATATGGTTGGGTGGGGGGTTAAGGTGTCTCTTGAAATGGAAGGCTAAGATGGGAAGATGGAGGTGGTTGGGGATTCTATGGCTAACGGTAATTGGCGCCAACCCAAGAGGTGCCATGGGGTGGTTATGATGGTGAAAGGTTACCTGTAATTGGCGCCAACTATGGGGCATGTAGAAAGTAGGTGAGGTGAATGGTGGTGATGGGTTTAAGGGGAGATGTGCGGTGGAGATGAAGGGGATTTTTGGAGGGAAAAGTGGCACCAACAAGGGGGTAGTTAGGGTGGTTTTGGCGCCACTTTTAGGTGTCTTTCGGAAATGGGGGTTAGGCTAGGTTGGCGCCAAGTAGGTTTGTCATATGTGGAGCTTAGGTGGAGCTAGTTGGTGGAGATTTTAGGTAGGGTTTTTGGGTGGTACAAGCCAAGGAGGTTGGAGCATAGCTAAGCTAAGCTAAGTTAGTTTAGCTAATGGTGGAGTAGAGGATGAGGTGTTGGAGCTAGTGTTTGGAGGGAGGAGCTAATTCTGGAGAGCCCAGAGCTGAAGTGGAGCTAGCAGCTGCTGAAGTGGTCAACATGGGGCTACTCCAGCTGGCTTAGCTTGCTAGTTCTTTGCTAGCTACTAAGCCAACCTAAAGTGAGCTGGCTTCTGTTGAATGGAGCTGATGTGTGCTTGGTCTGGTGCTCCCGGGGAGGATTGAGCTGGTTGAGATGGCTAAGGTAGCTTAGCTCAATTAGCTTGGGCTAAGGTAGGTCCTCGGGAGCTGGACTTGAGCTTCCTGAGCTGGGATGAGTTCTTCATCAGCTGGCTGGAGTTGAGTGGAGTTGGATGTAGCTGGATCTGAGCTGAGGTGAACTCCAATCAACTCAGTTGAGCTAGCAGAGCTCCCTGTGGAATAGTGAGAGCTGAGATGAGCTAGACTCAGCTAAGTTGAGCTGGATCTGAGTTGACCTGAGCTAGGGTGAGTTAAGATGAGCTCTCTTGAGCTTCCATTCAGCCTAGATTAGTTGAATGGAGTTGGGATGAGCTAACCCTAGTCAACGTGAGCTAGGTCCAGCTGTGGTGAGCTGGATCAAGCTGAGTTCCAGCTAGTCTGAGCTCCTTCTTCACCAATTGCCTTCTTGAGTGCTATGGTTTTAGGGATCTGTATATCTGTTCATCCCTAACACTCACAAAAACACATTAAAACAAAAAAAGAAAATGCAACGCATGCCTAACTTAGTTAATGCTAAATGCTCGCCAAAAACCCATTTGCAGAGTAAAATCCTAAGGGCTAGGTTTGTTTTAGTGCATCAGAATGATGATAAACTGGCGTTTATCAGCTGCTTTCGTAGTTAGATTTAATTTCATTCATGTTTTTGTAGCAAACATTTGTTAAATCTTTTATATAGAAGTGATTTTACTCTCTCTCTATTTATGCATGTTGCTAGTGTCGTAGAAGCATTATGCATTGTAAATATTGCATAACATGCATCATCATGCATTTAGGTCAAAGTGTATAAATTTTATAATAATTTACTCATTTTGGTGGTCAGGGACAGGCGACATTTAATCGCGACCTCAGATTGAATATCTAACCGTACGAATCTGATCAGGGCGACGATTGGAGCTTAACAACTCCAAGATTGCCCTGATCGGACTTCCGAAGCATCAGATGCAGTCTAAGAAAGGTTAGAGGTCAAGGGCCAAGATGGTGTAAATCCACACTTTAAATGACAAATCTGACCGCATGGATGGGTTCAGATTGACGATTGCAGCCAATGACGTGAAAATCAATCTAATCCGACATCCATGGCGCCAACTACAAGCATGTGAAGATGGACGGTCGAGATGGTGCCATTCCATCTCGGCAGCCCAAATCAGCCCAGCTAAAATGGCGAGGACCCGCCACGTCCTCTCTCTCCTCACACACTTGATTAGATCTAGGCCGTTGGATCTTGATCTAACGGCCATGAGTGTGCGCACTTCGGTTGGAAACGTGACAAAGTCTCAGCCTTGGCGAATTGGTTGGATGCTCCACATACGAGATGAGGGTGTAGGTTCGAAGCTCGCCATGCGCCTTAATTCAGCGTAGCTCAAGGCACGACCGATTTCGACCATTGATGCGATGCGGATGGAGGATGGAGCAACGATGTGGCATAACCAGAGCACATGGATCCTTTACATGTGATCCAACGTGCAGTTAACTCTCGACCTCACGCGTAAGCTCTCATTGAAGGCACTGGTGAGATTGAGTTTAGGTCGTTCGATCTCAAGATCGGGCAGCTGATATTGCGCAGACGTGATTATGCATTGAAGCAAAGGAAGAGGAGGGGCAGCGCATGCGCATTAGCTATGGCCACGTTCATAGTCTTTAGTGATGCTTAATTCCATCTAAAGACCCCTACATTAATGTTTTAAGGTTAAAATGACCTGTTTGTCCCCAACCTCTACACCTATAAAAAGGCCTACACCCCCAAAATTTCATTCATCCCTTCCTCTCTTCTCTCACCCCTTAAAAGGTCCAAGAGCTTGTCCCAAACCCAGGATGCTCCTCAAGAGTTGAAAATATAATTTTCCACCTTCACATCCCATTCGTGGAGCATTTTTCAGTTGTCTTCTCATTGCCGTTTGGGAAGCGTATCCCGTTGCAATGTCGCCCTGCCTCGTTCACCGTAGTCAGTCTTCGTTCACCCTCGTCTCGCATCTCGCCTTCTTCATCCTGGTGCTCTGTCAACGTGGCTCGTCCTCCCAGCAACTATTGAGGAGGATAACTTCTATTCACCTTCTCTTTACTGCTTTCTAGAGTAGATATACCTCCTTCTATTTGTAATCTTTCCACCATTCTAATGTAATGATTAGTTGTAATGAGCATCACTTGATTATGAAATCCATGTTTATTCTATCTCTTTTTTGTCTTTATTTGTAGTATTCTCTCTCTTTTCTATTCAATAGATAGCTAGTTTAGAATTAATTTGACCAGTTAATATGCTTCATGACAATAAAACAAACGTGACTTTTAATCAAACGTCCACCTCCCTATGTTCGACCAGGAATTCTTTTCGAGTTCCGGTTAAATTATCTATTGGCAGTTTTTCTCGAAAAACATGCTACAATGATAGGTTTTCAAAACTCAAATCCTTCTTCATAGATTATTTGTTCAACAACCTTCTTGATGGTTTCTCCTTTCTTCATGTGAAGAAACTCATATTTCTACAGTAGAAGATTATCCAAGTTTCCTTCACCTTTGAAGTTCCTTTATGGGTAATTTCAGGAGTATTCCAGATCTCAGAAGCTATTTTGCTGGAAAATACTCAGTTGAACTCCTCCCTTGATAATCTACAGAAGAAGGCATTCATGGCTTTTTCATTGTGAGTTGCCATCTTCTTTTGGTTTGTGGTGGTAGTGACACCTTCCTTTTTCTCCAGCCATGTATACTTGGAGCCTATCACATCCTAGACTTCATAATCCATGGATGCAAGAAATATTTGCATTCCGATCTTCAAATATCCATAGTTTGTGCCATCGAAAAGAGGTGGTGTAATCATTGATTGCCCCTTAGCATATACTTCAAAGGAATTTAACATCCCTACTGAAAATAACTAGGCTCTGATACCAAATGTGAGTGCACATGGAGCCTATAAGATCTAATGTATACGCTAGAGGGGGGTGAATAGTGTATGCTGTAGTGGATAATCTACATAATGGAGCTGAGTTTTGAAAACTCGCCGATGTAGTATGATTTGCGAAGAAATCCACAAATAGATAAATTTACCGAGACTCGAAAAGAATTCCAGGTCGAACACAGGGAGGCGACGTCGATTTGAAATCCGCAGTTTTTTTTTTTGTTGTTTTTGTCTAGAAAGTGGGATAATTACAAGGAACTTGATATAAACAATAAGAGAGAGAAAATAATCACTTTAATAAGCTTAGAAAATGTCTTTACAACTAGAAAGTGGAAAATTCTACAACTAGAAAGTGGGAAAATATTATAGCTAGAAAGTGGGAAAATCTACTCTAGAAAGCAATAAAAAGATGGTGGAGAGAAGTTATCCTCCTCGACGGCTTCTCAGAGGACGACTCGAATGGGGAGATGCCTTGAAGATGGAGGACGAAGATGGAAGAAGAAGAATGGAGTGGGAAGAACCAGGGACGAGGCAGGGTGTCGTCGTCGTCACGGAATCCAGTTTCGAAATCGAGGCAAGAAAACTTTAAATTTGACTCTAGAGGAGCATCCTGGGTTTGGGACAAGCCACTTTAGAGCTTTTGAGAGGGAGAGAACTGAAGGGATGAAGAAGAAGTGGAGGGCTTAGGTCCTTTTATAGATGTGGTTTGAGGGGGCAAATCGGTCATTTTAGCATCAAAACATTAATGTCAAGTCCTTAGTGACGAATAAAACCATCTCTAAAGACTAAATCATGGGCGGCGTGTGCGTGCACGCCGCGTGCCTCTTCCTCGCCCCACACGCAACGCATGTCCATATTCTTTTCATTACAATCAGACAAATTAAATGCACTGTTCCTATGCTTTGTCATGTGCTTGCACGTGCGATGTCTCCACTCCACGTCATCATGCCCGTACATGATACAAAGAACCTCCACGCACCTTGTCTCCACTTCTCACTGTGCGATCACTATCTGACAACTGAATTTCATCTATGCCTCCTTCTCGTGGATTGAGTCTGGTCACTGTGCCTCGATCGTGTGCCTCTGCCATTGCGTAGCACCTCTGCTCAATTCTCTATGCTTGCGTTTGAGGCACGCGGATGAATTCAGGTGCAAGCTCCCTCAGCCATTGGATCTAGATCCAGCAGCTGAGATCGTCTGCTCAGTTGAGGAGAGAGAGGGCAACAGTGGTTCCTTAGGCCAGTTGGGTAGCTGGGATGAAAAAAAAATCTTGGCTGTCCATATTTTGTGTTGCAGATGGTGCCACGGATGTCGAATTGAACCGATTTTCATGTTGTTAGGCTATGATCATCGATCCAAACCCATCTGTGCGATTGGATTTGTCATCTAAAGTGCGGATTGACACCATCTTGGTTGTTGATCTCTGATTTTCCTTAGGTTATATTTGATGGTACAAAAATCTGATCAGGGCAACTTGGAGTCATTGAACCTCGATTGTCGCCCTGATATGATCCATACGGTTGGATCTTCACTCCGAGGCCCCGATTAAAAGTTGCCTTGTCCCTGGACACCAAAACGAAGAAATTACAATGAAATTTATACAATTTGACCTAAATGCATGATTATGCATGTTATGCAATATTTACAACGCATGATGCTAATATGATACTAAGAACATGCATTAATAGACATTTTTGGCTATTCAGATATATGCGCATCAGTGTACTTATATGAAAATGTATAATTAAATAACATTTGCCACAAATCAAAATATATAACAAAGTAGTAAGATCACACCTGTATTTCAGAGTAAAACCCTTCAAGGTAAAGGCCACTACCTAAGCCTCTTAGCTAAGAATTTTACGACTAGTCGACACTAGTCCAATCCACTAGCGTAGCACTTCGACAAGGGTGCCATAACCTCTTTACTAAAAGACATCTCTTTTACACCTGACTAAGAGAAGAAACAGCAGGACTCCCAAAGCAACTTGGTTCCCAAATCAAAATAACAAGAAAATAAAATGTAACAATGAATCCTATGGAACCTTGGAAAAATAAACAAATCGAGCTATTTTGAGATCTCAGAGGTGTGTGCTTTACAACACAATGATTGCAGGCACAATGCTACAAAAGCACTAGAAGGAATGAGAGAGTTTTGTTTTTTGAAATCTCCTTAACTTGTGTATAGAGGTGCGGGTTGAGGGTCCTATTTATTGTGTTTTTCAACCTGATTTTTGAAAGTTGATAAAATGATGGCTTTGGTCGATCAAAAGTAAGCATTGATCAATCAAAATAAACTTTGGTTGACTAGAATAAAGTCATGATTGATTCCATGTTGATCGATTAAATTAGAAAATTAATCGACTTGTAGCGCAAATTTAGGGTTTAACCATTGGAGGATTTTAATCGATTAAGCAAATAGGCTTGGTTGATCAAAATGTGTTTGGTCAAAGTTAGAAAACTAGTCGATTAACAAAAGTAGAAACTTAGGGTTTAGCCTAAGTTTATAATATATAGAAGTTTAAAATGTGAATCAATGGATATTTTTGAGGATCCTTTCAAATAGGCTCAATAAAAGTAAAAGGAGACAACATTAAACTATAGGATCTTCTCCATGGAATCAAACATCCTTCGAGTATAATCATTTCTTCATTGTCTTTCTGTAGGTAACTTGAAATGATTAATCCACAATAAAACATAATTTTGTTACATCGAAATAAGTGTATCAATAGTTACTGCTTCGAGCTTTCTTATCAATAATTGGTCCAAATAGATAAGGTCTTAGACAATCAACTAACTCTAGCTCAACTTTGGAAATAAAATCCAACCTAGGTAGTGCATCTATCAATTTAATTGGGGGTTGGGATCTAGAGTGCACAAGATTAGATGATGGGCATGAGGGGGGTGGTTAACCAATCAATTCCATTTATATGTTTGTGAGTGCCAAACATGTCTCCATAAAGAATATTTAATCAGTGATGTGACTTTTAAGATTCAAGTAATTATGCCAACAATGTTAGGGTTCCACTTTCAAGGTCTTTTCAAATAAGTTCACATAGATAGATAACATTTTTGTATGCATGAGTCCATAATCTATTTCCTTTAGAAATTGAGTGTAAATTTGGCAACCCTAATGTGGCACCCTAACCAATAAAGTGGTGTAGCCTAAATAATACAATAATGGATTCACAAACACCACTTGGTCAGGCACACAAAATATAATTTTTTCAAAATTTTTAAGTGCCTAAAATATTTTTTCAAGAATTTTCAATTCAGGATAACAGTTCAACCTAAATAGACCCTATTAACTAATTTTCTGAAATAGTATTCATGTGACTTTCCAAAAATTATTCCAATTTTCTTCAAGAAACTACATTTGATCAGAAAACCAATGTAATAAATTTCAATGAATTTTGAGTAGTATAAAATTTTAGAAAAATCTAGGAACCTGGATCTTTAGCAATCAAATTTCAAAAAAGCCATCAATAGTAAATGATTTTTCTAGGATAGGAAAAGTTGATTTTTTGTATGAAAATTGGTTGGTTGGTTGCTGATTCGAAGGGGATCACTCAGTAAACATTTCCAAATTTTTGGTTGCACCAATGTTTTGAAATAACATTTTTAAATCAGCATGAAAATCCAATCCAAATTCTACTATGAATAGATTTGATCTATGGAGAATAAATGTAATAGGGTAATAGAAGATTTTTATTTTTTTCAACTAATTTAAATGTAATTAATCGTGGGATTCAAGAATCTTGCAAAATCTAAGTTGCAAAAACTTATCAGAGATCTTCACTTGCCCTTTTCTCCTTATCACTTCGCGATTTGTTCTCGTGTAAATGCATGATCCCTGCTCACAAAATGACATAATGATAAAAGCAATTTAGATCCCATGGATGCAAATCTAAAATCAACTATTCAAAGTAAAATAATCTCCAGCCTCCCCAGTGATGTGAAAGTACATAATTTTATAAAGATGGATTTTGATATCATTGTAATGCATATGATCTGATCAACTTTTGAATTTATACCTCTATGAGATGATATCTGTTTGGCTTGCAAGGTGTTATGGCTGATAACTATTGAAGGGGGGAAGATTAGTTCTTTTGAACTCAATAATCTCAACTGAATGGGAAATTTTGCTTTTCAGAAAAATTTGTCATCGTAGTAATGTAAATTGTGGTGGAAAATCCCAGATCAAAAATATGTATGAATGAAAACTAACCACAGTTGATTAGGCCATATCCATTGGGTGGTATAGACCCAATAAGATCACACATAGTTAACAATCATGTTCGCAGAGATGAAGGATGATTGCTTAAAAATATTTGTCAAATCAATCAAGGGATATGTTGCTCTGAATGTAAACCCCTAATTTACGGACAAGTCAAGGGTTGTTTACGAAAATTTCACTCAATAAATCCCATCTCCAATTATGTGAATAGTGTATGTGTAGTGGCAAATCATGTAATTTTCAATTGCATGTGTACTCGAGTGCAAATCTGAATCCCAATTTGGTGCAATCAAGGTGATCATAAAGAGTTCAATAATAATGCAAGAATGTGAGGGTGCGACCACAATTTTCCCTCAATAAAATAAGAAAAGATCAAAATGAAAGTTCCCATAATGCCATTGAATGTAAATGTTATTACAACCCAAAATAGAGCATTTATTCCCCGTTACCGTGCATGCTCTAGAAAGGTTGAGGTGGACGAGAGCTTTGTGCTAGAGGTGGCAACACAATGAGAGATGGTTGCCGGTCATCGGCCAGAGAGAAGATTGGCTAGCAATAGTGGTGGTTCCGGGTGTGTGCGTGAGGCATGGTTAGCCCGTCAAAGGGTGTTGTTGTGCTCATGGTGGCATAACGAGTCTGATGGAGTTCCCAGTGTAAAGGATCGAGATAGAAGAAGCCAGCTACGTGTGTTGGAGCCAATGGACTTTAGGTTCCTCTTGTCTGTTGGCAGAGAAGATGAGAAGAAGGAGTCTAAGCATGTGTGGCCTATGGTGGAAGTGGTTGCACATGCAGGGCAACAGTGGCCACACGGTGAGGCTGTGCGGCATCGGAGGTGGCGGTGTGGTTGTGGCACATGAAGGAAGTAGATGGCACGATGGAGGAAGGGTGGCATGGTTGTGCTGTGGGTGCCGAGGCATGCATGGTTGGTGGTAGTGGCATCGGTGCTTGCTAGGCGTGGTGGGGATGGTAGGGTTCTAATGAGGAGGAGAAGGTGGTCACACTAGTGGGAAGCACATGGTCGCACTAGCCGTGCTTGGGAGGCACAGGTGGCTGAGGATGATGTGGTGGAGGCATACTAGTGGTGACCTATGGACGTCCGAGATGGCCTCCGGACATCATAAATGAAAGGGAGAGGGGGCTGGTCAGTTGTGATGGAGCAATGGTGGTTGTTGTCGGTGGTGAAGCACAGTCGTGGTTGAAGAAGGTGGCAGAGCACGGTGGTGATCGTCATTGCAGAGAATCATAATGGCGAGAACGTTGGGTGGAGCATGGTGGTTGTTGCCGATGCTGTCACCGCCGACCACGATGGCAATTCACAGTGATGGAAGTTGTCATAGATGTGGATGAGACATGATTGTGTGTAAAGGGTTGTCAGTGAGGAGGTTCGCTGTTGTTGAGTTGGCATTGGCACACAGGGGAGCACGGTGGTGGTTCTTAAGGTGGAGAGTTGGTCCTCCCTCCTAAGGGAGGAAGATGGTCCTCGGTGGAAGGGGGCACTCTTTTTGTTCCTGCTTGAAAGGCAAAATTGGAAAACAACATGGGAGAGAGAGAGATAGAGATTTGAGGGAGAAAAACTAAGGAAATGTGATTGATTAAATGAAAGCCATATAAGGATGAACTTTAAAATTGATTCCCTTGCTATTTTTGCTTGAACAAAATCCCAACATTACTATGATATCTCAAATTGAGATTTGATGTGATGCCCTTGGCTCTAAAATGAATAATTAATCCCTTCACAAAAAGATTAA
Source organism: Thalassia testudinum (assembly GCA_037157565.1). Classification (NCBI taxonomy): domain Eukaryota; kingdom Viridiplantae; phylum Streptophyta; class Magnoliopsida; order Alismatales; family Hydrocharitaceae; genus Thalassia; species Thalassia testudinum. The sequence goes on along the minus strand of JAZHRO010000014.1, from coordinate 91,056,789 downwards.
TGCAATTAAAGCTCACATAATTTTGTCAATATCATGCATGCTTTAAATTAATGTCTTATTCCAATAGCATTAATCTTAGGCTCTAATTAGGTCCACTTCGAATACCTCCATGGTTAAGTTTTGATAGTCCTGAGCAAAATCATATGGATCAGACCAAGTCTCTAGGCCAGATTTTATAGTCAGGATGTCTTGTTGTGCCACACCTCTAAAGACTAGATTGAAATAATAACTGTAGGCCTAAAGGTACTCAAGTACCAGTCAAGATACGAACTTGACCAGCCACAAAATTGGGCCTGCCTTGAGGCTTTCTGACGCTTGAAAAACCTGCCAGAGGTTCGTTGACCCCAGTAGTTAAAGCACCCGTGCGTACGTGCAGCAAGTCTAGGTTTAGTTTGCCAATGGATTTTTTATAAGAGAGATAAAGAGAGATAGTATTTCGAGAGTTTTCTCTTTTTTCTTTTTCAATTCCCCTAAACCCAACATCAAATTGGCCCTAAACACGATCTGTATCAGACTCCTTGCCCCTCCATCAATCCTCGCATGGTCCTTGGCAATCGATGCTTCGGGATAGCACCACCCATGGAAACCCCCCAATGTAGACACAATTATTGAGGGTAAAATGCCTATTCATGCATGTTCTTAGGCTTAGATTTGCATTTAATGTTATAAATATTACATAGCATGCATCATTCTGCATTTAGACTAGTTGTATATAATTTAGGTTAATTGTATCCTTTTTGTTGTCAGGAGAGAAGGATATTTATTTTGGAGCCTCGAATTTACGATCCTACCGTACGGATCTAATCAAGACGACGATCGGAGTCCAACACCTCCGAAATCGCCTCGATCGGAGTCACGTCGCACCATATGCAGACCAAGGAAGATCAATGGCCAAGGGACTAGGTGACATAATTCGGAGCTTCAAATGGAAAATCCAACCACGTTGATGGATTCGAGTCAATGATCGTAGCCCAATGGAGTGAAAATCGACTCAATCCGACCTCTGTAGCAACCCCTACATTGAATTGAAGATGGACGTCCCAGATCACGCCACGTGGTGCAACCCAAGCCGCCCATGAGCACGCATGCGCCACCGAACTTGCACAGCAGTGTGGGCATGTGCGTGCGCCAATGCAGCGACAGCATGGGCGAATGGGCTGTCTTCAGCAATGTCTAGAGCGGATCTTCAGCGACATTTATGACCGTTACTAAATGTCCTGTATACGAATTTAACTCTTTCCTCCACTATAAAATGACCCTTACGCCACCCATTTCTTTTCGTCTCTTCCTTTCTTTTTCTCACCACCTCCAAGGCTCTAGAGAAAGCTTGTCCCAAGCCCGAGATGCTCCTCTAGAGTAGAAAATCAAATAGTTTTCCCTCCCCTCATCCCCATTCATAGAGCATCCTGTAGTAATCCTCTCATCGCCCTTTGGGAAGAAGATCCTCACCGCGATGCCATCCTGCCCCACCCACCATCCTCCGGCTCTGTCCTCCTTCATCTCGCTACTCACCACCTTAATCCAGGCAACGTCAGAGTGAGTCGTCCTCCAAGCAACCGTCAAGGAGGACTTCTCTCACCTCATTCTATCTTTTTACGCTTTCGTAGTGTTGGTTTTCCTACTTTCACAGTTGTAACAAACACTTGCTTATGAATAGATGATTGCTTTGCCCTCTCTCTCTTTCTCCCTCTATCTCTTATATTTTCACAAGTAGATTAGCTAGATAAGAAATTGTCGGTCCGATCTCTTGCTTATTAAAATACAAAAAAAATTAGAAAAGATAAAAATGACGAAAAGAAATAAAGTGCAGCACAGATTTTCAAAACCAAACATTCGCCTCCCTTTATTCAATCTGAAAGACATGTTTTGCAAGCTACGATGATGGGTCCTCGAAACCCTAATATTAACTAGCAAAGCGCGGCCCCATCATTTTGGCACCGTTGCTGAGGAGGCAATGCTCTTTTGTTTTTCTTTTTCTCCGTGTTTTTCCACCTTACCTAACTTTTATTTCAATTTTTCTTTGATCTTATTATGATTGCAGGTACTCATCCGAGGCGGGCCAGAGCGGTTAGATCAGAGAAAAGTGCAGATGAAGGTTTTGTAAGTTTATCCCTACCACCCCCACCCAAGTTTTCATTCCCTAACCTAATAACTCAAACCCAAATCAACTTAGGTGCTTGCATAAACCCTAGGGTAGATTTTGGTTCTTTGATTGTCATTCCACTCACCTCACTCACCCGCATATATAAAAAAAATAAAAGAAAATATTCTTCTCTTGTGGGATTTAACTGAAAGCTACACACTTAACACCCACAACTTCTTATCCTAAGGTGCACAATCACTGTGATTCTACCACTTAATCTAGATTTGACCAGTGGACTCGGTACACTTCAACTAAATACACATAAGTGAGTAGAAATATGAATAGGTTGAGTATTCTTGTGTGCCTTAACTAAGTGGCGCAATAGGCCAATTGATTGAGCTGTTTGGGCCGCACCACTCACTTTAAAACTGATCCATCAAGTAGCTTGCCTCTTAGGGTTGATTTTTAGGGCTAAACTAGGCACTCCACGTTTTTTCTAATTTCTAAAGGAATATATCATGGCCACTATTTTCAAAACTTTGAGTGTTCTACTAAACCTTGATTGAATATACCTAATGATTAATCCCTAAAAGCTACTAAATAAGGTTGAACCCTAAAAGACACAAAAGCAAATAACCTTGTTTGAAAATCATGGTTGTGCACACACATACATTTTAGCTGATCGTTAAGGGTACAATCCATCTAAAGGGCCCATAACATTCCAAGTGCACAATCTTTCCAAGCCTAACTAAAACTGAGTAGATGTTGGCCTTAAGGATTGATTCATTCTTCGGGGCTTAGATTGAGATTTTTTTCAATTAATCTGCTTCTGCTGGTCCATCTGATGTCTACTTAGGGGAGTAGCATCAAACTACTATGGCTAGAGGGTACACTAGGAGCCGGTGGTGCAAGCCAAAGGAAGAACCTTCTCCCTAGTGCCTCCTTCTAACAGGCCGGATTGACTGGATAAAAGTAGACCAAATCAATTATAATCTCAAGGCGGGTCTTAGGAGTCTGTTGGTCTTTAGGCTAACCCACCTAAGGACAGGGTTCCTTTCTTTCTTCTGATTTCCATCCTATTCTACCATGTATCTTTCCACATCCTACACTCATCTCACATCCTATAATCCTACCACCACTTATCCCCAAGATGATTACTATCCTGACTTGACTTGTAATTACCCGTCCACAAGCCAGGATAACTTTGATTGGGGATATGAATATGGACCTCAGTGTCTAAGGTCTAACCCTAAACAACAAGGTTATGATTACTATCCTTCTTAAGGCTACAATGATTATAGATCTCCATCCTTTGATGATCAACCCAACCAGATCTACAACCATGAAGGATATGTTGATTATAACACTTACCCTCCCAAGAATTATGCTGAATATAGGTTGCCACCAACCATTAAACAACCTGGAACGACCTACTATCAAGGAGAGACCCGAGAACCTCGATATCTTGACTCCCCTAGATTTAACCCATTCCGACCCAAATCTGAACCAAACCAGTCAGTTCAGGTGAACCAGATCCAGGATAGGGTGTTAACTAGTTTGAGGAATGCTATACAATCTTTAGAAGCTCAGTCAACACCATGCACTGAAGCATTGGTGCCTATGATAAAAATAATTGATGAGTTGAATAGCTCTTTATTGGATTTGCTCCAAAATGTTAGGAATAGGGACCTGGGTGAGTTTCTTCTTAGGAAGTTGTCAAGGTTGAGGATGAAATTTGTGATTGCCCTATTCAAATCTTGGTATGATTCTCAGGATGAACCCCCTTCAGGAGAGCCAATGTCTGAACCTGCTCAAGTGCCTATCAAGGCGGATACATATTATGAGATTGGAGATGGCCAGGTTGGGCTAGAGCAACCCTTTGAGGATGAATCGAGTTTCTCACTCGAGATCCTACAGCCAGGGAATGACGAAAAATATGTCTCCAACGACTCTGAAATGACATATGATTTTGAGAGATATATAAATGTGGATCATGGATTCTTTGATTCTGAGGGTGAGGAATCTCTTAGTGAAGTCTCACTTGAGATTAATGAAGATGATTTTAGTGAGACAAATGGGCTCAAGGAGCATGACGAACCATTTCATAGCCCAGTCATTGAAGATTTTGATTTGGTTGGGGCTAACTTGGAGGATTTGAATCCTCATTTAGTAGAAGATTCAATCAACGGCCCCATTCCTCATTCGCACTACGAAGAGTTGACTTCTGAGGTCATTGTGCCCAAGTCAATCTTGATTCAACTACAATTTCTGGACTTGGGAGAATCATATGGGCTGAATGATATGCTAGAGGTCCTGGAGCCTGAGCTCTTGATTTTGGAGGATAGGAAGTTGGAATTAAAAATCTGGGATGCTATTTCTTAGGGAACTTTGTTTTTGGTTCTGAGGGTTCCTGTTGACATGAAACCACCTACCTTCTATTAGGATCCTCGTGATAACTTTCATGTGCGACCCATGTCTGGAATAATTGACTTTCTTCCTGAGCTGAACTATAAGTGGTCTTTCGATTTTAACGAATCAGACCACCCCATTGTCCGACACTTTGGTCTTGGGTTGACCTCCACAAAATCGTTGGCCTAGCCCTGTAAACACAAAAATCTTAGGTTCTGGGTAATTTTCATTTAGAACCTTAGAACCACTTCACCCTAGGGCATGGGTCTGCACCATAATCTGGTCCACTTCTGTGGACATCTTCTGCTGGCGAGTCTGAGGATTTATCTTTTGATTTTGATTCTGACCCGCACTTGTGAATTCTCAATTTCTTCCTTGTATGTATATTCTGCCTAGTCGAAGGCATTAAATTTAGCGCATTTGTATAGTCTCTTCTCTCTTAGGAGCTGACCAGATTTTCATGATACTCAGGTGATTTTCTACTTACTCCACCCTTTTCATTTCTCTATTTTTACAATGAGGACATTGCATCATTTAGTCATGGGTGGGTGGATACTTTGTCCTGAAATCATTTTATTAACTCCACAGAACTTCTTTTAGTTTCTTGTTTTAGAAAAAAAATTTCAAAAAGACAAGAAAAAGGAAGAAAATAGAATTAAAAGAAGAGAACTTAGGCTTTTTGGCGTTATCAACTTTAGGAAATGATACGATAGGACCTAGACACTTAGACTCTTCAGGTCTTCAAGCTTAATTAGCCCAGGTGTCCACTAGAATGTAGACTTAGTCTCGAGTCCACAAAAATTCAAATTCATTTTTAATTTGGCTAATAAGTTGGGATGGTAAGTATGCGACTTATGAACCCGCCCATTGATTTGAGGGGATTTTAAGTCTAAGCATCTACACACTACTTGCACAGACTCACTTTTCGACTGTTTCTTCGAAAATTGGGTAGCTAATGAACTACCTAGGGTGGTATGACTAGCAAGTTGTCAGTGGTAATGGCTCATCGGCCGATTGTCCAGAGCCCAGCCATAAGACCATTTTCGTCGTACTACCTTTAGGAAAATCTTAGATCAGGGAAGTCACCTACTTAGAAAAAAGAAAAAAAGGAAAAATAAAGAAAAAAATAGAAAAAGGAGAAAATAAATAGAAATAAATAAATAAAACCACACTTTACCGCGCGAGTATGGCTGGCAAGTTGCCGTGGGTAGTAGCCCATTGGCAGTTGTCTAGAGCCCAGCTCACAAAAATGCTCAATAATTCCTAGAACACTTAGGGAACAAGTGGGGAAGTAGAATAAATCAGGAAGATATACACTAGGTTCGCCCTTGTGTTGACCCCATAAATAAAAGAAGTAGGGAGAAAGCTACCATTCGAAAAGATAAACCTCGAGGCAAGGTCACCTAGGGTCGTAGAAACCTGAAGTCCATTTTAACGGTCGCCTGGTGAGTCTTTCACTCTTTTCACTAGATGCTTAGCACTTAGAGTCCCTTTCGAGTCCTAGGCGGGTCGAGTAGCCGCGAAAAGTTATCCTGGAACTCACAAACTCCAAAAGTCCAAAAATATTTGAAAAGAAGAAAATTAAAAAAAGAATGTACCTTCCCTTTTGAAATAAGGCGAGGACTTGGGTGGTCTGCATTCTAGCAGACGTCCAGGAACTGTTGAGTCTTCGTAGTTTTGGACCTTAGTTGAAATTTTCTATTGTTAATAAACGACTTAGTCCTAAGCAATCTAATCCTAATTTTAATTTTATACATAGCATGTAGTTTAATTTTGCTAGGGACTAGCAAAAGGTAGGCATGGGGTATGATGTAGACACAATTATTGAGGGTAAAATGACTATTCATGCATGTTCTTAGGCTTAGATTTGCATTTCATGTTATAAATATTGCACAGCATTCATCATTCTACATTTAGAGTAGTTGTATATAATTTAGGTTAATTGCATCCTTTTTGTGGTCAGGAGAGAAGGATATTTATTTCAGAGCCTCAGATTGACGATCCGACCATACGAATCTAATCAAGACGAGGATCGGAGTACAATGCCTCTAAAATTTCCTCGATTGGAGCCTCGTAGCACCATATGCTGTCCAAGGGAGCGTAACGACTAAGGGATTAGGTGACATAATTCAAAGCTTCAAATGACAAATATGACTGCATGGATAAATTTGGATCGATGATCGTAGCCCAACGGTGCAAAAATCGACTCAATCCGACCTCTGTAGCAGCCTCTACATTGAAAAGAAGATGGACGACCCAAATCGCACCACGTGGCGCAACCCAGGCCACCCATGTGCAAGCACACACCACCGTACTCACACAGCAACGTGGGCATACGCGTGCGTGTAGTAGCAGCACTGGCAAGCACGTAGCGCACGGAGGCACGCGACACGACGTGCGGAGCCCACACTAGTGCACCGATAGTGTGGGCACGTAGGTTGTCTTCAACGACATTTGCGGCGAATCTTCAGCGACGTTTATGACATCACTAAATGTCCTATATACGAATTTGATTCTTTCCTCCGCTATAAAAGGGCCCTTACCCCACCCATTTTTCTTCATCTCTTCCTTTCTACCTCTCACCACCTCCAAGGCTCTAGAGAGAGCTTGTCCCAAGCCCAGGTTGCTCCTCTAGAGTAGAAAACCAAATAGTTTTCCCACCACTCATCCCCATTCGTGGAGCATCCAATGGCCATCCTCTCACTGCCCTTCGGGAATAAGATCCTCGCTGTGACGCCGTCCTACCCCACCCTCCATCCTCTGGCTCTGTCCTCTTACGTCCCGCTCCACACCACCTTCCACCAGGTGACGTCATAGCGAGTTTTCCTCCAAGCAATTATCAAGGGGTATTTCTCACACCTCATTCTATCTTTTTACACTTTTGTAGTGTAGATTTTCCTGCCTTCATAGTTGTAACAAACACTTGCTTATGAATAGATGATTGTTTTGCTCTCTCTCTCTTTCTCGCTCTCTCTCATATTTTCACAAGTAGATTAGCTAGATAAGTAATTGTCGATCTGATCTCTTGCCTATTAAAATACCAAAAAAATTAGAAAGGATAAAAATGACAAAAAGAAAAAAAGTGAAGTGGGGATTTTCAAAACCAAACATTCGCCTCCCCATGTTCGACCCGTGACTCACTTTTCGAGTATCGATTATAAATTTTATCTGATAGATGCATTTTGTGAGCTACGACGATGGGTCCTGCAAACCTTGATTTTAATTCAAGAAGCACGCCCCCATCACCCCCAGAATCTTGGCTTTCGACACTTTGGGAAAGTGTCGTCCATGGCATTCTGTAACTAAATTCAAATGCTAGCAATCGACATTTTAGGATAGTGCTGCCCATGGCATCTGAACCAGCATAAGGTGCTTCTGTACACCTAGTAGGATATTTAGATATCCTAGTAGATAAGCATCGAGGAGACGGTATGTTATAATGTATCTTAAAGGGGAGTGTTTTTTTATTCCTCCTCTCCATGCTGGGAACTCGTCCAATCAACTTATGTCGTCGAGCCGCTCCTAAGTCAAATTTTCCAGAAAACATTTTCAAAGTAGAACACTTTCTGGCATTATTCTTCATTATACACAATGAACCACACCAATGTGTGATTTTCTTGGGTGCCTAGGGTACCAAGTCCCGCAAACCAAAGGGCAGGCAATGGGGTTGAATGTTCATTTGCCATAGACTTAATACATTACCCTCGCAACTCCCTTAACATCTTGAGGGATAGTCTAGGTCTTAATAAATATGTAAGTGTTTAAACCCTAAAATAGACCCTTGGGCAACCCTAGATACTTGCCCTATCTAGTTTTATAAATCTCAAAAGTTGATTGTGATTATATGCATATAACGACACTATTTCACATTAATTACAAAGAATGTATTTCAACATCAATCTACCTCTGCAACAAGGGTGAGAGAATGACCATGGGCACTCCACAAATGGGGGTGAGAGAGAGGGAGTAAAAATTTTTTTCTATGCTCTAATGCAGCATCCCGACCATGGGACAAGCTCGTAGAGCTTTGGAGAGGGTACGGAGAGAGTAGGAAGAGATGGTTTGCAATGGGAGGGGTTAGGGCTATTTATTGGCTTCATATTGCATCATTTGTCTCAAAAGGCAGCAAATAAACCGTACAAGAACAATCCACATTCAGCGCTCATGCACGCATCAACACATCGCGCGTAGCTGTGTGTGCGGAGTTGGCATCGCGTGGATTGAGCTGATGGAGCTCTTGTCCTCCCATTCTCCATCGTAAGGCCATGATTGCATGCCCCCGTGTAATGGTGAGTCGCATCATGCGTATCACGTGCCTCTCCATCAGTTACGCCACATGGTCGTGCTGTATCTATCTAATGTCAAACTCATGGTTTATAATGTATGCCTCGCACACAATGAGAATGAGGGGAGTGCTGGTGTGATGATGTGGCCCCCTTCTCCATCAACTGATCCCAATTGTTTGGATGAAATTGGCTCGCCTCATGATGAAGAGCCCCAGCGCATTGAGGCTCAAACATGCATGCATTGGTTGAGAGCGCGCCTATGTTCCATTGTGTTGTGGCAGCGCTTGCATTGTTGGATGATGATCTAAAGGCTGTAAGCAGTCGAGACCTCAATCGTTGGATGTGAATCCAACAGTCAATAACGCTTGAGCCAAGCCTCTTTAGAGGACATAAAGCATGGATTAAGCTCCTCTCTATCATTGGATGAAGATCCAACAGCTGTGAATCAATGGAGTTGATGAAGAGGGAGGTAGCGGTGGCCGTTGAGTGCCTTTGGGTGCCCTGGATGGTGCCACGTGGTGCCATCTGGGCCGCCCATTTTCTTACCTTCATAAATGCCGCTACGGATGTTAGATGGACTCAGATTTCGTGCCATTAGGCTACGATCAATGACCTAAATCCATCCATATAGTTGGATTCTATGTTTGAGGTTTGAATTTGCATCACTTAACCTCCTACCCATTGATCTTCTTCAAATTGCATACGATGCTACAGAGATCCGATCAGGGTGATTTCAAAGGTGTTAGACTCCGATCGTTTCCCTGATTAGATCTGTATGTTTGGATTTTCAATCCGAGGCATAGCAATATATCACCCAGTCTTCCTAGCCACCAAAATAGTGTAATTAATACATAATTTGCATAATCTAGTCTAAATGCGATACCATGCATGTTATGCAATATTTATAATGTTAAATGCAATTGTGAGCCTAAGTACCTACATAAATAGGCATGTTATGCTATATAGATGTCTGTACATCACACCCCTATGCCCATCTTTTGCTGGTCTCTAGTAAAATTAAACTAGAACCTTTTTATAAAATAGATTTAGGAGTTGAATACTTAGGCATCAGTTGCTTATCAACAATAGGAAGTTTCAACTAAGAACCTAAGCTACAAAGACTCAATAGTACTCGGGTATCTGCCAAAATGCAGATCGTCCAAGTCCTCGCCTTATTTCGTACAAAAGCAAATACACTTTTTTTTTATTTTCCTTCTTTTCTTTTTTCTTTTTTTTTGAATTTTCATTTAAGGTTTCGGGGCTGCTTGCTATGGTTATCCAACCCACCTAATACTCGAGAAGACTCTAAGTTCTTAGCATCTCATTGTGGAAATGTGATTGACTCACTAAACGGTGAAATAAAGCAGACCTTAGGTTTTGACAAACCCTAGGTGACCCTAAAGAAAAGTTCCACCTTTAGAGGTTTATCTTTTTTATTAGCAGCTTTCTCCCTGCTTGTATTTTTTTGGGGTCAACATAAGAGCTAGTCCAGTGTATATCTCCCTAGATTATTCTACTTCCCTACTTCTCCCGAGGTTTAGGGATTATTTATGCATTTTTGTGGGTTGGGCTCTAGATAATCGGCAATGGGGTGTTACCTACGGCAACTTGCTAGCCAAACCCGTGTGGTGAAGTACTGTGGCTTATTATTCCCTTTTTTCCTCCTTTTCTATTTTTTTTCATTTTTTTCTTTTCTTTTTGGATATCTTTCTATTTTTTTTCTTTTCTTTCTTTTTACTAGGTGCTTCTCTAATCTAAGATTTACCAAAAGGCAACAGCCGAAAAAATGAGTCACATTGCTCGGCTCTAGAGACCCAGCTTTGAGCTAACACTCATAACAACGTACCAGCCATACCACCCTAGAAAGTTTATTAGTGATAAACAAGCATGTATTAATGATTAAATGCTTACTTACGATAGTTCCTATGCCTAGCATTACATTCTATAGTATAAATACAACATTTAGTACAATGTGTAGAAATTGTAAAATAATTGCAACATTATTGTGGCCAGGAGATAGGGAGTGACATTTCAAAGCATCAAATACAAAATCCGACCATATAGATGAATCTGGAGTGACGATCGTAGTTCGACAACACGGAAATCATCTCGATCCGAGCACTGTAGCATCTTCTGCAAGCAAAGAAAGGTTAATGGTCCAGATGGTGCCACGTGGCACCATCAAGAGCACCCAACGTCACCCGACATCCCTCCAAAAGCCTTCCAACATGTAATCTCTACTGTTAGGTGAAAATCAAACGGCTAAGGAGCCTCCTCTACCACGTCCTCGCAGCTGCTCTTCCCGACTCATGTGCTAGCATGGTGCATTGGTTGAGGCGTCCATTCCCAAAGGAGGGGCGTGGGTTCGAAACCTGCCAAGGCCCCCCAATCACTCAATTGAAGTCGACGCATGCACAACCAGCGCAGTGCACTGCACCAGTGCTTGTGAGTGTGAAGCACAAGCCAGCATAGCGCACAGCGATGAAATGCGCAACCAGCATGTGCACTCACGACAAGGCAGCGCATAGCATACGCCTCAGTGACAGCTTGAGGGGATCTTTAGCGATGATTGTAGATGTCATTGATTGTCTATGCAGGGAAAGCTTCTTCTCCACCACTATATAAACCCACCTACACCTCCCCATTAGCCATCACCTCTACCAATGCTATTCCTACCTACTCAAAAGATTCGAAGAGCTCTCCAAACTCCCAAGAGCTCTTGCAAGCTCCACGAATTCTCCTATTAGTGCAAAAATCCCTTGCTTGACCAAATATTCATCCTTTACCTCACTACCTTCATAGGAAATCCTAGAGGTATCCTCCCACCTCGATTTAGGTAGACAATCACCTCCACCTCTTCATCCACATTCCTAGCTTGGTGAAGCATTCCTCTACCTGAATTCGTCTTGCACCTCATCCTTGACATCCAGCATCTCACCTCACCCATCCAACCTGCCGCCAAGCGTCGTCACCTCGTCAGACATCCATTTTGGGAGATTTCCTCTCACCCTTACCTCTTCTAGTTTGTTTAGCTTATTGTAATAAAGATTATTTCACTTCAAGCTATCAAGTTGTTTTTCATCTCTCTACTCTCTTTATTGTATGTGATTTTATCATTCTCGTAAAATACCAAAAAACAACAAAACCTAAAAACACCAAAAAGAAACAAATTGAAATGCAGATTTTAAGAAACTAACGTCCCCTCCCCGTGTTTGACCTGAGACTCCCTTTCATGTTTCAGTAAAGTTTTATTTGATAGCGAGTTTTGTGACTACGATGAGGGGCATCTCAAAACTCTAACCTTTCTTCACGAAAACCACTCATCATTTTGGTGCTGTTGCCAGGGTGGTAATGAACTTTGATTTGATTTTCCATGTTTCTCCGCATTACTTACATATTTTTCTAACTTATCTTTTTTCTTCAATTTACTATTTTGCAGGAACCCGATCGAGGAACTGAAGGTGGTAGATTGGAGTAAGTGCGGGTAGAGATATTTGTATGTTTCACCCACTTCCCTAGCCACTAGTGAAGTTAGGTGTTTTCACGAACCCTAGGATAAAAGTTCTTTAAGTTGTTTGCCATCTTCACTCATCTCACCCCCATATAAAAAAAGCATAAAAAGATATATACTTTCTGATTGTGGGATAAAATCAACATACACACTACACAACTCTTTCAAAAAAAAAAAAATACACAGTACACATACCCACATTTGCGAGACATAACCTCTTTTGATTATATTTAATCAACTGGGATTCTGACCTGTGGAACTGGTACATGCATCAACGCACATAAAAGAGTAGAAATTAGATTAGGTTAATCACCTTTTGTATGCCATAATTGGTGGTGCATATGGGCCACTTGGTTGAATTGTTTGGGCCATACCAACCAATTTAAAAGTGATTCATCCTGTAGCTACCGCATAGGAATCAAATAATTTGGTCAAGCCAGACAGTCCATTTTTTCTTAATTTGTAAAGGGAAATACTTAAACTCGTGCTTTCAAATTTTGTTTACCTCTCAAAAACTTGCTTGAATACACCTAATATTCGAATCCTAGAACTCGCTTCATCCTCAAAAATCTTGCTTGAAAACTCTTGGTTGTGCACATTCACATATTTTCAAATGAATTGTTAAGGACACAACCCATTAACAGCGCCCATCATATACCGAAAACACAACTATCCCAATCATAACTAAAATTGAGTAGATGATGGCCCTAGGATTCACAAAGTCCATTTCAGGGAACTATCTTGAACGCACTTCGAATTGGTGATGTCTGCTTGCTTCAAAAGTTGTTATGTTGGGGGACTCTGTTGTCAAATGACTTAAGTATGGGTTTGGCATAATTAGTGGCCATCGAGACACACTCCCCCTACTTCGCTAGCCAAACTTTACCATCTTCAAGAACAAGGACAACACCAAATTTGTGGTGTGCTTGGAGTTTATTTCTGAGGCATAGGTCCTTAGGCTACCCAATTTAAGGACAGGCTAGCATTTTTGTGCTGTAGGGTTCCCTTTCTTTCCCCATCCTTCTGACTTCCAATGCAAGCTTGGAAGGAGGCCATTGAACCATAGCTTGGAAGGACCTTTAGATAATTGCCGGAGGTGGATGTTGAGTTTTACCCAACCAAATCCCATGGCTGATCAACAACCACCTCCCCCACCCCCGAATCAGCAGGAGTTGATTCAGAGGTAGTTGGAAGAGTTGCAGCAGATGTAACAATGGTTTCAATGGTTTAATGGTCAGGGTGCTTGTCCCTTGAAGGACTTTTATGATCCTTCAAATTACGAGAAATGTCTTGGCATCTTGATTCCCACTGGGGACATAGAAATCAAGCCTAGGTGTTAAGTTTGATTAAACATTTCCATGGACTTAGCTCGAAGGACCCATTCTAGCACTTGGACAATTTGACCACTCTGGTTTAGACCACCAAAGCTAGGAATGTGAATGAAGAGCAAATGATCATGACGCCTTTCCCCTATTCTCTCAGGGATAAGGCCGCAATTGGTAACGGACCATTGGAAGGACAATAGAAACATGGGCTACTCTTAAGTCAGCTTTCGTAAAGAAATTCTTCCCAATTTAACAGACCAATGCTTTGCGATGGGTGATTACCACTTTCACCCAATGGTCAGCGGAACTGTGTCATGGTGCTTGGGAGCGATTCCAAGATCTTTTAAGTGTCCACACCACGAGGTGGCGAAATGGCAACTCGTGCATATATTTTATCATTGTTGGTTGAACAACTTTGTAATCATGAGGACGGATTGCGTAGAGGTAATTTCCTTAACAGGGATGTAGAAAGCACAAATGACCTGGTCGAGGAATTGAGTGAGAATTCGATAAATCATGCCTCCATGGACACTTTCAATCGGTCCCGACAACCTAGGTCAAATGCTAATGAGTTTGAGAACTCTCATTCATTTGACATGGAATTGATTTGCAACAAATTGGATAACGTGGATCTGGCTGCTAAAAGGATGGAAGAGTAGATGGCTGGAGACTCAGGAAACACTTCTACACCCACTCAATCCCAGAATTTGAAATTCTATCCCTTATGAGCTTCCACAGGGTGGGAGTTCATGAACCAACTAGAACCAGCTCAACCTATGAGCAAAATCAAGGGCAATAGACCCAGCAACTACGCACCTCAAAGACCTATGGGTCAGGGTCAAGTATACACCCAGTTGGCCCTGAGACCGGTCACTCAACCATCTTGCAATGCCCAACAACCCGCTGATTGCACCGCAAAAATACGCCTACAATTGTGCCATCTTGTGCTATTTCCTGGCATTACCAATGCATATTAGGTCTCCATAGTTGCATTGTAAAAATACAAGCATGCATGCATTTAATTGAGAAGGGAGGAAAATGAAATAAGTGGTCGTGCATTTTACATTTTTCCTCAAGTGCATCTTTGCAAAATTCCCATCTCTATTTCTATTTGCATTTAATTTTGAAATCTTTCTTCCCGCGGCTACTATGCATGGCCTCACCTTCTCGCACCATGCTCTGCAGCAGGGCTCTCCCAGCAGCCACATGCAGCCATTGCCTGCCATGCCATGCATTAGCCTTGCCTTCTTCCTTTATAAAAGTCCACGACTCCATCTTTGCAAACAACCTGGTCCTTCCACACAGAAAAACCCAGCACTTATTCTAGGCCACCGTCCTCTCCTCCCTCTCCCTCCACATGCCAGCCCTCCTCGAAGACACCCGGTGGACAGGAGCCCTCACTGTGGTGAACACCCACCACAGTGAGACCACCACTACCCAGCTCTTCAAAGAGCCGGTGGGCGTGGTGGCTCTTCTCTCATTTTTTGATGTTTGCAGCACCTGTAGCCATTGCCACAAGCTTCTAGGTCTGAAGCTCGAAGCTCGGCGGCAGCAACAGCACAGCAGCAGCCCCAGCCCCTTCCGCGCATGCCTACAGGCCTCTCCGACTCCCGCTTCTTTGCTCTGTCGCACTCTCTCCTCCGCCCGTAACCAGCCACCACCTGTCACTGCAGCGGCCAGCCAAGCACCCCAACGTAGCCTAGTAGCGCCCGCGTCGCCCTCGCCTTCCCCCGTGCACGCCAACTCCCTCTCCGCACGCTCTGTCGCAAGCTTCTCCGCACCTGTAATCGACTGGCGTAGACCCTTCTTCCTCGCGCGCTAGCCCGCACGTGCCAACCGTGAGCCGGCCGTAATCACACCACCTGTAGCTCCCGATCACGCGGCGTGGCCTTACACTATAGCCACTGTTCACACGAGTCTGCGCAACACTGTGGCTACAGTGGGGTGACCGGTGAGCTTCTCACTTTACCGGTCACCCGGCACGTCGCAACTGGCCTTCGCCCGCACGCGTGCCTGCCCTCGCATCTGCCAGCCCGCCCCACTCGCCCACGTGAGCCCGCGTTACTCGCTTCACTCGCCCACGTACACCTCTCCACGCAACGCTGTGCGCTGCTATTTCCTCTCCTCTCCCCACTCCCTCCAGCACGCTCCTCTCTGCGCATACATGCCTGCGAAAGCGCGAGTGGATCAGATGACGGCCCTGACGCTCAAACACCCTAACCGCTCCAGCCCTCACCTGCAGCAGCGCTGTCTTTCTCTCCGTCTCTCTCACAACCCTCTCTCACTCACTTCACTGAACTTACATACACATACACTCACACTTCCACACACACACACACACACCTATACTCTATTATATACATATATATACATACATACATATATATATATTTATATTTATACATATTGTAGTACCTATATACTTATGTATTAGCATACATACATATAAATATCTATATACTTATATATATACATATATAGATATATATATATACATATATACATATACTTCTATACATATACATATATATATACTTATATCTATATATATAGTAGAATTTATATAACTAAGGTTTAGTATACTAATATATATATATATACATATATCTACATACTTATTTATATATATATATACATATATACACACCTACATAAATATACATCTACATATACTTATATATATATATCTAGCTACATATATCTACATATACGTATATTACTATATACATATACATACATATATATTTACATCTATATAGTTAAATATACATACTTATACATATATATATATATATAGATCTATATATATATCTTTCTATACTTATATATATACATATTTACAAACCTATATATATATATACATATACATATATACATATATAGCTACATACATATATACATATACTTATATATGTGCACATATATATATACATATATATACCTATATATAACCATATATACGTAAAGATATATTTACATATATACCTATATAGATATATTTTCACATTATTTACCATACGTGGTATCGCGGGAATATCTGCACCAGTTGCTGATATTCCCTGATACACGCGTACAAAAAGCGTGTTCGCATTCATCTTCCACCATCCATCCCACACTCCACACGGCACCTTGTCCTGTTGGTTACGTCTTTCTAGACGATGACCGACTCGACACCGTGCTATACTCCATCTTCGCCTCCACCCCCACCCCTTTATATACATAATATATACCTATATATAAATACTGTATTTACTTTATTTCTGTTTCACTTTCCTGTTAGTAGAAAGATAAAAATAATATATAAAAGAGAAAAGATAATCGTTGACTTGCAGGTACTCCGTCTTGCGAATAGTAAGACCCGTTTTGGAACCCTATTTTGGCTCAAAGCCAAGAACTTAATTTTGAGGGTGTGCCTCAAGGACTACCAAAAAAGAACCTAAATAGAAAAAACACCAAAAACACAATAAACAAACGGAAGAGACTCGTTGTAGGAAAGGTGTAGAAACTTGACTCGTAACCCAACTTCCCTGAGTTCGACCCTCGGCCTAAAAGTGACCAAGAGAAAATCAAGTAAGCCAGGTTAAAAAATTTTGTAAAGAGATGGTTAGGTCCAATTTAGGTTAACCGCTATGCACATTTCAATGATAAAATCATCATATTAACAAACTATTCGGGTCCAACACCACACCTTTTCTGCCACCATTGCCGGGGAAGTGCACCTTCAAGTAAGTTTTTACTCCATTCCTGTAATTTTTTCTCTTCTCTTCTCTCTTCACAGGTATCTCTATTTTTGGTTTGCAAGTGAACCTGGTGCAAGGAGAAGGCAGGTAGACGAAGTCGAAGACGTAAGCAAATCTAAGGTGGGTACGAGGGCGTGAAGACGCCGACACCGCAATGGAGCTTCGCACAAGTTGCCGAACACGTAGGTCATCTTTTCTTAGCAACTATGGTTAACTTGTCACCTTAATAAAAAAAAAAGAACTAAAAACTAAAAAGAAACAAGAAAAACTTCTTGAGATGTCTTGGGGCAAGTGGATTAAAATTCACTTCTCTGATTGATTGTCTTCACTCCCACCACCATGGGATTTCCCACCTTACTTCGCATAGCGAAAATCCAAGAATCATGATTATTGAATTTTTCGCCGTGTGAAGTATTCTTTGAGGAAAACACAAAATGATTGATTGCACCCCTCTTTTGCCTCACTTATCTACAATTTGGGATCACCTTTTTGGTGGGGTGACTTGGAATTGAGTTAATTCCAACCCCACCAGGACTTTTTCAACTTGCCTAAGATTCAATCCCGAATAATTCAACCCCAACAATTTGATTTTCCTTATCTTTTGGTTGAGCCTTCTGTGTGGAAATCATTCTGGTGATTGGGAGCACTTGAATTGAAGTGCTTTGGCTCCCTTTCACATAAATCTAAAATGGACTCGTGCATCCACACATAGAAATCACCATTTAGGGTAGCCCATTGCATTTTTGCATGCATTAACCAACTGATATTGAAGAAGGGTTTGTTGGGCTTAGAAGAAAACCTATATTCTTGCAAAATCCGGAGATTGGTTGAATTGGTATTTCAGCGAAATCCTAAAATCCATACTACTTAAGGCTCAACTCTAGAAACCATTCATCAATTAAGAACTTCAATTCGGGGAGATTTCCCCGTTGCATGCTTGGATTACACACTTTGAAAATCAATCACTTGGGCATTACCCGTAAACAACGCCCTTCACATTCCAAAAGCACTTGACCCTAAGCCTCTAATTACAATTGGTAGTAAATTGACCCTTATTAAGGATTGGAGGTCTAACTACCTGTGTGTAGCGGCTACGTGCTGGTGAGAGTTCCCACGTGCTATCGAGTGTCTAAGACTGGGGCAAATGGCTTTCAATCTGGCCTGGTGGTTCCACGGTGCTCGCATTCGGTTCCGTAGTTCGCGATAGTAGGTAACATAGATCTTTAGGTGTAAGGGCACACAGTAGAGGTTAGGAATTTGATTGAACTGATTTGTCATCAAGTGTACCTTTGCAGCGTCATTTCTCTCATCTCTTTTCCCTTCTCATCTCCAGAATTCTTCCTGCGGTAATGCATATTTGGGAGGTCACAAAATACTGAACTGTATGAATTGACTGATAAATTTAGAAAAGAAGCCGAATCGTCCTCCTCCTCCATGAACATGGCTGCACACCCACCCCCAAATCCCGATGGAGGAAACTGCCCTCAGAACCCACCAGGTGGTGGAGCCTTAGATCCCATAACCCACCTCCAAGCCCAAATGGAAATATATAATGAGAAAATTGAAGCCATACCGGAAACATTGGACGAAATGCAGAACCCTCCTGAACGGGAGGAGCCTAGGTCTCTTAGATCTTATCAGAATTCCATTGCTACAGAGACCATAGGACAAAATCTGGTCCGAATGGGTAGGGATGACTTTGAAATGAAATCGAACATAATTGGCCTAATAAATTTTCACTTTCATGGTCTTGCAAGTGAAGATCCTTTTCTCCACTTGGAAGACCTAACCTGACTGGCTGAAATTGTTAAGCCAAGAAATGTCAAGTTACCTATAGTCCTCATGAAGATGTTCCCATTTTCATTGTGGGATAAAGAGTTGCAATGGTTACGCACCCTTGGGAGAACCATCCACTCTTGGCAAGAGATGCGAACAGCGTTTCTCAAGAAGTTCTTCCCAATCGGGCGAACCAATGCGCTTCGCCGTGCTATCACCTCTTTTACGCAACAAAACGGCGAACAATTTCATGAGGCATTGGAGAGGTATAATGACCTCCTTAGGAAGTGTCCGCACCACGCTCTGCCTAAGTGGCATATAGCCCAGATTTTCTACTATGGGCTAATTGAGACTTTGAAGCAGATTGCAGATGCTTCCTGCGGAGGGAACTTTATGAATAAAGACGAGAATGGATCATTTGAACTGTTTGAAAATATGAGTGAAAACTCGACGAACAATGCTTCCATTGTCACCTTTAATCGTACTAGCCAGCCCTGAAATGTCCACGAAGTTGACATGAGGCCCTCCCATTCATCCACTGATCTAAGCCTTATTGCACAAAAACTGGATGAAGTCTCCGTCGTGCACAAGAAGCTGGACGAGCTTCTGGCCAACCCCGCCCGATCTCTGGCAAACACCACCTCTTCACCACTTCGTCACAATCCAAATTCTTCCAACAATAGGCTTAGTCCAAGAAACCCCGTAAGACCTTCCTTACCGAGTGTCGCGCCAAGAGACTCGGTAAGTCATGTGGAACTGGCTTCTGCGAGCCAGTATTTCGACACGGAGGACCAAGCCTCCTTGTGCTCGGACACATACTTACATGCGGACACGTCTTCTAGCATAGAAGATGCTTGCGCCCTTGGGAACAACCCGTTCTCTGCCACTTATAACCCAGGGTGGAGAAATCATCCCAATTTCTCATGGTCCAACAACCCGCATCGCCAAAACCTAGGGAGTGGACCAATGCGACCGTCTGCACCGATCATCCCAAGGAACCAATCTAATCCTATGGCGAATCCGCCATCAGGCCCTTGCATACTGCAAGCAGAGCACGCACCAAGTCCTCTTGACAAATTAATGTGAATGATGACGGATATGTCAAAGTGCCATGAAGAGAACATGACCTCTCTTTAGCACCAATTGGCACAGCAGAATGCTAAGATAAGTCAACTACGCATGGCGACTCGATCTCAGGGCACTCTTCCCGCCAACCTGTTCCAAACCCGCGAAATTTCGTACCCCGTGGTCCTCAACCACAGGTATGACCTTCTCAGGGGTAGGTTAATCAGATTCTGCAGGCTCTGAGCATCCCACCTGGATTTCAGGCTAATCACATTACAGCATGCACTCTTATGTCCCTATTGCAAACCCTCCTTCTCCGTATGATCCCACTGGACCCGCATCGTCCAATGCTATCACTACGAGGAGCGATAAGCAGACCGTCGATCCGCCTTGACCTGATCCTGGCCCATCTTCTTCGTCACCAACTCATTCGGGATGCGCACCGCACTCGTGAGAGAACGATACACCCAAATTGGTGGCAGAATCAGTTCCATTCCCTGAAGCTCTGCTGACGGAGCCAAAAGGCAAAAAAAAAAATACGCAGGCCTTTGATAACCTGCGTAATTTGTTCAGGGTGTAAAAATCAAGGTACCCCTGCTCGAGGCTATCAACCACATACCTACTGTCGCTTGATTTTTCAAAGACTACACAACACCCAGGCGACAGTCAAAGAAAACCAAAAATCCGGAGGTTCTCTCACCTCATGCGAGTTGTGCTATACTGTCAAGCCTACCACCGAAGTAGAAAGATTCGTGCACACCAGTTATTTCCTGTAGCATCCAAGGCTGCAATTTTAACCGTGCCCTGCTTTATCTAGGATCTTCCATAAATCTTATACCGACCATCATGCTCGAAAAATTTTCCTTTAGAAATCTGAAACCCACCCCTGCCACGTTATAGTTGGTAGATCGTTCTGTCAAAATCCTGAAGGGTGTGGTTTAAGATGTGGTGGTTAGGGTCAACAGCCTCTGTTTTCCTGTTGACTTTCTTATTTTAGATATGGAAGTTCCTAGCTCACTTTCTAATTGTCCGATCATCCTTGGTCGACCTTTCTTGGCCACAGCCTACGCCCATATCGACTGCGAGTCGGGCTGTATTGAGATTGTCGTTGGATCTGAAAAGCTCAAGCCTAACATCTTCAAGGCAACCAAGAACTTTGATTGCAATTGCATCGAGGATGACACGTTTGATGAGGACATGGCCGTCAGTGTGTGTATCAGACTAATTGGGACCTATTCAGACTGCTGCGGATTACCTAACTACTGCCTGATCAACACATACTTTGACATTCCCCCATCCCTCCCTTGTCCCGTACCTTCTCCTGGCCAGACTTCTGATGAGGTTTTCTCCGCTTCCCATACCTCGTGGTCTGAGTCATATCCGGGCTGCTCACCACTGGTCCACACTCTTGAAGACCGGATTTCCCTTTCTTTCCTGCCAAATCAGGCGGATTTGCAATTCCACACTGGGACCTTGAGCCCACATCTTACTCACTAGGGCTATTCCTTTTTGGATCCATCTATCCAAGAAGCCCCTCTTCTTGTCCAATCTGAGGGTCAACTTCTTCTTCCCGACTTGTTCTCCGTTCCGCCTGGGACACTCTCGTCCCATGAAATGCCGGACCTTTCACCATTCACCATTACTTTTCACA
This sequence comes from Thalassia testudinum, assembly GCA_037157565.1. NCBI lineage: Eukaryota > Viridiplantae > Streptophyta > Magnoliopsida > Alismatales > Hydrocharitaceae > Thalassia > Thalassia testudinum. Next base: position 91,034,943 of record JAZHRO010000014.1, on the reverse strand, counting down.
CCACTATCACGATCACTTTCTTTTCACTTCACCACCCACCATCCACATACCCTACCACCCTGCTGTATTCCCTGCACCTCAGCTCTCGTTACCTAATCTTTCATCCTTTCTCTACCTCACCCTGCATGCATGTGAGGACATAGCATAGTTTGGCTTGGGGGGGTGGATAGGCATCCATAGGATCTAGGTATTTTATGGTGTTATGTAGTTTCCACCTATTTATAAATATGCAAGAAAAAGAAAAAGAAGAAAAAGGAAAAAAAAAATATATATATATATATAAATAAGTGGTGTTTAGTAATGATCTGAAACCTGAAACAAAAATACAATAAGTGTTTATGGATATTCAACCTCTGCTTTGAAGACTTTCCAGGCCACAGAAGCTTGATTCGCTCAGGCTCAGCTTAACTCACTTGAGCATTGACAAAATAGATTGGAATCTCTCCTAACTAAGGACGTATTCTTATACCTGGGACACCAGTATAGGATCCGTTGGTTTGCTTTTACTTGAGAGCTTAAGTAAACTTGGTTCAAACTACACATATCAGGAAAGACCAGGTGAACATAAGATCCAACCCTAGTGTTCATTAGGAAAGGTGGAGTCCTTACCTGTGCATGCAGGCAGACTTTTTATCCCAGGTTTTAGTCTTGCGTTTAGGAGAAACTCTTTCTACCAAAAAGAAACTCTCCCACCAAAAAGAAAAGTGTGCTCCTCCTAATAATGTTGCAAGAGATATACTGACACGTTTCTCAAAAAAAAATGAAAAAAAGATGCAAATAAGTCAGTATATCTCACAAATGTTTGTAAAATCTTCCTACGAAAAGTTCTATTTTCCTGTGAGCCGCAAATGTCAGAAAATGGGAGTTGAGTTTTCCGTCATCTTCTTAAGGGTCAACCTGAAAACACGAGCTGAAATTGGGACCAACCTTTACTTAAAAATTCATGAAACCCTGGACTTCAGTCTTAATGTTCATCTGGTCAGTCTTGATCCTTCACTATGCACAAGCCATAATCTCTTGAGCTCTCGAGTACGGCAAAAACCTCCTAGATCCTGGAAATCGTACTTAAGGTTTAAATATCAAGAGTCCTGGTTAGTCGAGAGATGATCTATGTCATGTGAGACTTATAGTACTGGTAGTCTTCTTTATAATTGGTTCTCACAATATCCAACAATAAACACACCTATATCGCCTCAAAAGAAAATCTTCAGCTTAAGATCATTTCTAAAAACTATTTTGCTAAGGACTAGCAAAAGATTGGCATTAGGGTATGATTGCAACGCAAAAATACGACTGCAATTGTGCCATCTTTTGCTCTTTCCTAGCATTACCAATGCATATTAGGTCTCCAAAGTTTCATTGTAAAAATAAATGCATGCATGCATTTAATTGAGAAGGGAGGAGAATGAAATAAGTGGCCTTGCATTTTACATTTTTCCTCAAGTGCATCTTTGCAAAATTCCCATCTCTATTTTTATTTATATTTGATTTTGAAATATTTCTTCCTGCGGCTGCTATGCATGGCCTCACCTTCTCACAGCATGCTCTACTGCAGGCCTCTCCCTGTAGCTGCGTGCAGCCATTCCCTGCCATGCCAAGCATTAGCCTTGCCTTCTTCCTTTATAAAAGACCACGACTCCTTCTTTGCAAACAGCCTGGTCCTTCCACACAAAAAAACACAGCACTTCTTCCAGGCCACCGTCCTCTCCTCCCTCTCCCTCCACACGCCGGCCCTCCTCGAAGACACCTGGCGGACAGGAGCCCTCACTGTGGTGAACACCCACCACAGTGAGACCACCACCGCCCAGCTCTTCAAAGAGACGATGGGCGTGGTTGCTCTTCTTTCATTTTTTCACATTTCCAGCACCTACAGCCATTGCCGTAAGCTTCAAGGTCTGAAGCTCGGCGGCAGCAGCAGCAGCCCCAGCCCCTTCTGCGTGGCCAGTAGGCGCCATGGCCCTCCGCGCGTGCCTGTAGGCCTCTCCACCACCCACTTCCTTGCTCTGTTTCACTCCCTCTTCCGCCTGCAACCGGCCACCGCGCATCACTGCAGCGGCCGGCCAAGCACCGGAGCGCAACCTAGCAGCGCCCACGTCGCCCTCACCTTCCCCTGTGCATGCCAACTCCCTCTCCGCGCACTCTGTCGCGAGCTTCTCCGCACCTGCAACTGGCTGGTGCAGACCGTTCTTCCACACGTGCCAGCCCGCGCTGCCAGCAGCGAGCCGGCCGCACTCACACCACCTGCAGCTCCCGATCATGAGGCGCAGCCTTACACTGTTGCCACTGTTCACGCGAGTCTGCGCGACACTGTGGCTACAATGGGGTGACCGGTGAGCTTCTCACTTTATCGGTCACCCGACGCGCAGCAACCGGCCTTCGATCGTGCGCGTGCCCACCGCGCGTCTGCCAGCCAGCCCCACTCGCCCGCGTGTGCCCGCGTCACCTGCTTCACTCGCCCGAGTACTCCTCTCCGCTCCCCACTCCCTCCAGCGCGCTCCTCTCTGCGCATACGCGCCTGCGCAAGTGCGCATGGATCAGATGACGGCCCTGATGCTCAAACGCCCTAACCGCTCCAGCCCTCACCTCCAGCAGCGCTCTCTTTCTCTCCCTCTCTCTCACAACACTCTCTCACTCTTTTCACCGACACTTACACACACATACACTCACACTTCCACACACAAGCACACACCTATACTCTATTATATACATATATATATATATACATACATATATATATAATTATATTTATACATATAGTAGTACCAATATACTTATGTATTAGTATACATACATATATATATACATATACATATATATTTACATATATCTATACATATATTAGTACTTATTTAACTATGTATTAGTTTATATACACACATATACATATATATATATATATATACTTATATACAAATATATACACATATACGTACATACATATATACATATATTTATATTCATATATATATATATATACATATATCTATATATATATTATTTCCTATATAACTAAGTATAGATACATATATATATATAGATATATATATATATATATACACACACACAGCTACATATATATAGATCTATATATACATATATATATATCTAGCTACGTATATCTATATATACATATATTACTATATACATATACATACATATATATTTACATCTATATAGTTATATATACATGCTTATAGATATATATATATATATAGATCAATACATATATGTATCTATACTTATTTATATATATTTACATTCCTATATATATATATACATATACATATATACATATATAGCTACATACATATCTACATATAATTATATATGTACATATATACATATATATACCTATATATAACCATATATACATATAGATTTATTTACATATATACCTATATAGATATATTTTCACATTATTTACCATATGTGGTATCGCGGGAATATCTGCACTAGTTGCTGATATTCCCTGATACACACGTACAAAAAGCGTGTTCGCATTCATCTTCCACCATCCATCCCACACTCCGCGCGGCACCTCGTCCGGTTGGTTGCGTCTTTCTAGACGACGACCGACTCGACACCGTGCTACACTCCATCTCCTCCTCCACCCCCACCCCTTTATATACATAATATATACCTATATATATATATTGTATTTACTTTATTTTTGTTTCACTTTCGTATTAGTAACAAGATTAAAAAATATATAAAAGAGAGAAGATAATCGTTGACTTGCAGGTACTCCGTCTTGCGAATAGGAAGACCCGTTTTGGAACCCTATTTTGGCTCAAAGCCAGGAACTTAATTTTGAGGGTGTGCTTCAAGGACAAAGATTACCAGAAAAAAACCTATATAGAAAAAATACCAAAAACACAATAAACGAACGAATGTGACTTGTTGTAGGAAAGGCATAGAAACTTGACTCGTAACCCCACTTACCCGAGTTCGACCCTGGGCCTAAAAGTGATCAAGATAAAATGAAGTAGGCCAGGTTAAAAAATTTTGTAAAGAGATGGTTAGGTCTGATTTAGATTAACCACTATACACACTTCAACAATAAAATCATCATATTAACAACCTATTCGGGTCCGACACCACCCGCAGGGCTGGCTGATTAAAATCGGCAAATGGTAGAAATACAAGGATCTATGCTCCAGCTTATGAACTAAATGAAGACATCACTGGACAACTTCCAATCCAAACTTATTACCCACACCTGATAGCCTAGATCTCTAGCATCCCAACCCGTACCCAACCCTCGCATTGTACAAAATCAGTGTAATAGAGCCTAAGGGTACGGGAATTAGAGGCACCCACACGCGCATGCTCAGGTGGTTCAGTACGGTCCTTCTTCTTCTAACCTTGGTTATTGATCGCACGTGTTTCACGAGTTTGAAATCATGGTTACGAGTAACCCATCGTTGTAGTTGCATAACGCACGGTCAAAAAAAATTTATAACGAAACTCGAAAAGCGAGTCCTAGGTCGAACGCAGCGAGGCGAACGTTTGGTTTTGTAAAAATCCACGTTTCTCTTTTTATTTGTTTATTTCGCTTTTGTCTTTTCTAATTTTTTTAGTATTTTTAATAGGGCAAGAGATTAGGTCAATGAAAACTTTATCTACTTGCAAAAATGTAAGAGAGAGAAATAACCATCTATTCATGAAAAACTATTTGTTACAACTATGAAAGCAGGAAAACTACACTATCAAACCATAAAAAGATGGAAAGAGGTGAGAGAAACTCCCTCTACGGTTGCTCGGAGGGCGACTTGCTCTGACGTCGCCTGGAGGAAGGTGGTGAGGAGCGAGATGAAGGAAGATGGAGGATGGGGCAGGACGGTGTTGCTGCGAGGATCTTCTTCCAGAAGGGCAGTGAGAGGACGGCCATAGGATGCACCATCAATGAGGGTGAGGGGAGGGAAAACTATTTGGTTTTCTACTCTAGAGGAGCATCCCAGGCTTGAGACAAGCTCTTTCCAGAGCCTTGGAGTTTGTGAGAGGAGGAAAGGAAGAGATGGTTTGAAATAGTGGTGGGTAGGTCCATTTATAGTGGACGAGGAAGAACAAATTCGCATCTGGGTCATTACTGACGTCTATAAATTTCGCTGCATTTGTCGTTGAAGATCCAAACTTCAATTCCTCTTGCTGGCATGCGTAGACCATCAGTGACAGCTACAAGCATCACTAAAGGCCTGCATCACTGAAGATCACGCCTATCCTCTAGTGGCACCCACCCAGCTGGCGTGCACATCGCGCACTGCATGCTTCACATGCCTGTGCTCCTCGGGCTTTGAGCATGCATGCCCTGGTATGTGCTGCACTATTGCTGCGTGTGACTGCGGCTATGTGCGGTGCACTGTTGCTGGCTGGCGTTCGGTGGCCTGGATGGCAGCACGTGGCACAATCTGGGATGTCCATTATTGTTTCTTTTGTAGAGGGTGCCATGGTGCTCAGATCGAGATGATTCTCGCATTGCTGGATAGTGATCGTCCCTCCGAATCCATCCGTGTGGTTACATTTTCCATCCAAAACCCGTATGGATGTCGCATTGCCCCCTGGCCATTGATCTTCCTCGGACTTCATATGATGCTACAGCTCTCCGATCTAGACGATTTCAGGGGCGTTAGACTCCGATAGTCGTCCTAATCAAATCCGTATGCTCCGATCATCCATCCGAGGCCCTGAAATAAGTCTTCTCTCCATACCATAAAAAGGACCTAATTAACCTAAAATATATACAACTACTCTAAATGCAAAATGATGCATGTTATGCAATATTTATAACAAGAAGTGCAAATCTAAGCCTAGGAGCTTGCATAAAGAGGCATTTTAACCTAAATAGATGCGTCTATATCATACCCCCATACCTATCTTTTACTAGTCCTTAGCAAAATTAAGCTACATGCTATGTGTAAAATGAAAATTAGGATTATATCACTTAGGCCTAAGTCATTTCTTAACGATAGAAAATTTCATCTAAGGTCCTAAATAACGAAAACTCAATAGTACCCAGGTGCCTGGTAGAATGCAGACCACCCAAGTCCTCGGCTTATTTGAAATGGGAAGATACATTTTTTTTTATTTTTCTTCCTTTCTAATTATTTTGTACTTTTGGAGTTTGATAGTTCCTAGGTAACTTTTTACAGCTACCTAACCCACCCAAGACTTGAAAAGGACACTAAGTGCTAAGCATCTTGTGAAAATAGTGAAAGACTCACTAGGCAGCCATTAAAATGGACTTCGGGTTTCTACTACCCTAGGTAACCTTGCCTAAAGGTTTATCTTTTCGACTAGTAGCTTTCTCCCAACTTTTATTTTTTGGGTCAACTCATGGGCAAATGAAGAGTATATCTCCCCAGTTTATTCTATTTCTCCTCTTCTTTCCTAAGTGTTTTGGGAATTATTATGCATTTTTTGTGAGCTGGGTTTTGGACAACCAACGAATGGGCTATTACCCACAGCAACTTGCCAGCCATATTCATGCAGTGAAGTGTGGTTTTGTTTATTTTTTACTTTTTTCTCCTTTTTCAATATATATATTTTTTTCTTTAAGTAGGTGGCTTCCCTGATACAAGATTTACCTAAAGGCAATACAATGAAAATGGTCTTGTGATTGGGCTCTGGACAATAGACCGATGAGCTATTACCACCGACAACTTGCCAGCCATACCAACCTAAATAGTTCATTAGCTACCCAATTTCTGAAGAAGCCACCAAAGTGTGAGTCAGTGCAAAAAATGTGTGTAGATGCTTAGGCTTAATGTCCCCCCAAATCAGAGGGAGGGTTGATAAGTTGCATACTTATCATCCCAATTTATTAGCCAAATTAAAAATGAATTTGAATTGGTGAGGACTCAAAACTAAGTCCACATTTTAGTAAACACCCGGGCTAATTAAGACCGAAGATCTGAAGAGTCTAAGTGTTTAGGTCCTCTCGTATCATTTCCTAAAGTTAATAACTTCCAAATGGCTAAGTTCTCTGTTCCTAATTTCTTTCTTTTTATAACTTTTTCAAATTTTCAGAATATTTTTTCTAATTTTATAGGAAACGAAAAAAATTCTACGGAGTTAACATAATGTTTTCAGGAATTGATTATCCACCCCCCATGCCTAAATGATGCAATGTCCTCATTGTAAAAACAAAGACATGGAAAGGGTAGAGTAAACAATATATCACCTGAATTTCATGACAACCCGGTCAGCTCTGTAGAGAGGAGAGTATACACATGCTAAGTTTAATGCATTCAGCTAGGCATAATATACATGCATAGAAGAAATTGAGAATTCACAAGTGCAGGTCAAAATCAAAACAAAAATACTGATCCTGAAACCCGCTAGCAGAAGATGTCCACAGACGTGGACCAGATTATGGTCCAGACCCATGACCCAAGGTCAAGTGGTTCTTAGGTTCTAGATGAAAATCACCCAGAACCGAAGGTTGTTGTGTTTGCATGGCTGGGCCTGCGGTTTAGTGGTGTGCAACACAAGACCAAAGTGTTGGACAGTAGGTAAAGATGGTTCAATAGGTACGGTTGTCCACTTAACATCTAGCTCAAAAAAATAATCAGTTATTTCGAGCTTGGGTTGCATGTGAAAGATATTGTAAGGGTCCTGGTAGAAAGTAGGTGGCTTCAGGTCAATAGGGACCCTTAGATCCAAAATCAAAGTTCCCTAAGAATTAGCCTCCCAAATTTTTATTTCAGAAATTATATCTTCCAACGTCAAGTGCTCAGGCTTGGAGACCTCTAGCATATCATTCACCACATATGATTCTCCCAAGTCCAGAAATTGTGGCTGAATCAAGATTGACTTGGGCACAATGATCTCAGAAGTTAGCTCTTCGGGGTGCAGATGAGGAATGGGGTCACTGATTGAATCATCCAAAAAATGAGGACTCGAATCCTCTGCGTTAACCCCAACCAAATCAAAATCTTCAATGACTGGGCTATCAAATGGTTCGTCATGCTCCTCGAGCCCATTTGTCTCACTAAAATCATCTTCCTTAAGCTCAAGTGAGACTTCACTAAGAGATTCCTCACCCTCAGAATTAAAGAATCCACGATCCTCATTTATATATGTCTCAAAATCATACGTCATTTCATGGTCCGTGGAGACATTTTTCATCTTTCCCCTACTCTAGGATCTCACGTGAGAAATCTAATTAATCCTCAAAGGGTTGCTCTAGCCCAACCTAATCATCTCCAATCTCAGAATATATATTCCCCCCGATAGGTGCCTGAGTGGGTTCAGACATTGGCTCTCCTGAAGGGGGTTCATCTTGAGAATCATCCCAATATTTGACTAGGGCAACCACAAATTTCATCCTCAACCTCAACAATTTCCCAAGAAGAAACACACCCAGGTCCCTATCCCTTACTCTTTGGAGCAAATCCAATAAAGAACTATTAAGTTCATTAATCATTTTGATCATAGGGTCCAGTGCTTCAGTGCATGGTGTTGGCTGAGCTTCTAAAGATTGCATAGTGTTCCTCAAATTAGCCAACACCCTATCCTAGATCTGGTTCACCTGAGTCAACTAGTTCGATTCAGGTTTTGGTGGATTTGGGTAAAACCTTGGGGAGTCAAGATGTTGAGGTTCTTGGGTCCCTCCCTGAAAGTAGGTCATTCTAGGTTGTTCAAAGGATGGTGGCAACCTATATTCAGTGGAATACTTGGGAGGGTAGGTGTTATAATCATTATATCCTTCTTGATTGTAGATCAGGTTGGTTTGGTCATCAAAGGATAGAGATCCATAATCTTTGTAGGTTTGGGAAGGGTAGCAATCATAGTCTTGTTTTTTAGGGTTAGGCCTTGGACATTGAGGTCTGGATTCGTATCTCCAATCAAAGTTATCTAGCTAGAGGATGGGTAATTACAAGTCAAGTCAGAATAGTAATCATCATGGGGATAAGTGGTGGTAGGAGGATAGGATGGGAAATGCGTGTAAGAAGTGGAAGGATACATGGTAGAATAGGAGTGAAAACTGAAGAGAGAAAGGTACCCTCTAGTACAAGCAATCAACCCTATCATTTGGTGGGTTAGCCTAAAGACTTACAGACTCCCAGGACCCTCGTGAGATTAAAAATGATTCGGTCTACTTTTGTCTGGTCAATCGAACCTGTTAGAAGGAGGGACTGGTGAGAAGGTTCTTCCTTTGGCTTACACCTCCGGTTCCTAATGTACCCCCTAGCCGCAGTCATTTGATGCTACTCCCCTAGCTAGATATCAGATGGACCAGCATAAGCGGATTAATCAAAGAAAATCTCAGTTTGAGCCCCGAAGAGCAAATCAATCTTTAAGGCCAACGTCTACTCAGTTTTAATTTAGATTGGGATGATTGTGCTCTTGGAATGTGATCGGCCCTTTAGATGGTTCGTGCCCTTAATAATCAGTTAAAATGTGTGTCCATGCACAACCAGGGTTTGTAAACAAGGTTATATGATGATGTGCCTTTTAGGGTTTAACCTTGTTCAGTAGATTTTAGTGTTTACTCTTAGGTATATTCAATCAAGGTTTAGTATAACACTCTAAGTTTTGAAAACACGGGTGATGATATGTTCCTTTCAAAATAAAAAATAATGTGGAGTGCTTGGTTTAGCCCTAAGAATCAACCATAAGTGGCAAGCTACTTGATGAATCGCTTTTAGTTTGAGTGGTGCAGCACAATCAAATCAATCAATTGGCTTATTTGCACCACAGATTAAGGCACATAATGTCTTAGCCTAATTTGATTTCTACTTATTTATTTTGAGTTGAAGTGTACCGGGTCCACAGGATACATCCAGGTTAAGTCGTAGAATCAAGGTTGAGTGGTGCGCCTTAAGTCGAGAGTTGTGGGTGTTAAGGTGTGTTTCTTTCAGAAAATCCCACAATTAGATAACACCATCTTTTTTATTTTTTTAATTTGTGGATGGCAAGGTGAGTGGAGGTGGTAAACAAACAACCAAATCTATCCTAGGGTTTATAAAAGGCACCTTAGTTGATTTTGGTTTAAGTTATTAGGTTATTGAATGAAAACTAAGGTGGGGGTGGTGTGGGGGACACTTACAAAACACTCTACGCTCACTTTATTCCAGTCTACCACACTTGGATCTCCATGGTAGGGTACCTACAAGACAATAGATCATAGATAACTGGGGTTAGTGTTATGTAAATGTAAAGAAGTGCAGAAAACAATAAAGTAAATTCCGTTGCCTCCACGGCAACGGTGCCCAAATGATCGCACGTGTTTCACGAGTTTGAAATCTAGGTTGTGAGTAACCCATCGTTGTAGTTGCAAAACACGTGGTCAAATAAAATTTATACTGAAACTCGAAAAGTCAGTCCTTGTTCGAACACGGGGAGGCGAACATTTGCTTTTATAAAAGTCCATGTTTTTATTTGTTTATTTTATTTTTGTCTTTTCAAATTTTTTTTGGTATTTTTAATAGGGTAAGAGATTCGATTGATGAAAACTTTATCTACCTGCAAAAAATGTAAGAGGGAGAGGGAGAAAGAGAGAGAGAAATAATCATCTATTCATGAGCAACTGTTTGTTACAACTACAAAAGCGTAAAAAGATAGAAAAAGGTGAGAGAAATTCCCCTCGATGGTTGCTTGGAGGACAACTCGTTGTGACGTCAGCTGGAGGAAGGTGGTGAGGAGCAGGATGAAGGAGGATGAAGCTGGAGGATGGAGGATGGGGTAGGATGGCGTCGCAGCGAGGATCTTCTTCTCGAAGGGCAGTGAGAGGACGGACACGGGATGCTCCACGAATGGGGGTGAAGGGAGGGAAAACTATTTGGTTTTCTACTCTGGAGGAGCATCCTAGGCTTAGGACAAGCTCCCTCTAGATCCTTGGAGGTGGTGAGAGGAAGAAAGGAAGAGTTGATTTGTAATGGTGGTGGGTAGGTCCTTCTATAGTGGAGGAGGAAGAGCAAATTTGCATCTGGGTCATTATTGACAGTTGTAAATGTCGCTACAGCTGTTGTTGAAGATCCACCTTCCAATTCCTCTTGCTTGAGTGTGTAGACCATTAGTGACAGCTATAAGTGTCACTAAAGGCCCACGTCGCTGATCATCTACGCCTATCCTCTGTTGGCACCCGCCCCATAGGTGCACACATCACGCATTGCGTGCTTCACATGCCCGTGCTCCCCGCGTCATGAGCGCACGTGCTGTGGCATGCACTGTGCTACTACTTCGGGTGGCTGTGGCTATGCGCGGTGTGTTGCTGCTGCGTGCAGCTGAGGCTATGCGTGGTGCTCTGCTGCTACCCGGCATTGGGTGCCTTGGATGGCTCCACGTGGCTCCATCTGGGCCATCCATTCTTCTTTCTTTTGTAGAGGGTGCCATGGTGCTGAGATTGAGATGATTCTCTCGCTGCTGGACTACGATCATCGCTCCGGTTCCATTCGTATTGTCAGATTTTCCATCGAAAACCTATATGGATGTCGTATTACCCCCTGGCCATTGATCTTCCTTGGACTTCGTATGATGCTACAGTTCTTCGATCTAGACAATTTTAGAGGCGTTAGACTTCGATCATTGTCTTAATCAGATCCGTATGATCTGATCATCCATCTAAGGCCCTAAAATAAGTCTTCTTCTCTCCTAACCATAAAAATGACCTAATTAACCTAAAATATATACAACTACTCTAAATGTAGAATGATGCATTCTATTTAATATTTTTGACATGAAATGCAAATCTAAGCCTAAGAACTTGCATGAATAAGCATTTTAACATAAATAGATGTATCTATATTAGTTATCTTGTTACTCAATCCCCTCTTATCTTTCTTGATGCTCCCCAAGACCAGAACCCACACACATCTGCAAATTCTGTCACCATAAGGAGTGGGAACAAACCCAGCATCCCGAACTACCTTCTAGCAACCAAAACCATGGGGAACCCGAGGGAGAAAAGGAGGAGGTTGAAGAAGAAAACAAGGCCCAGGGACCTAAAATTGAGGACCACACCCACATCCCATTCCCTGAGGCCTTATTGAAAACAAAGAAGAAAACCCTTGATGGCAACGCAGAGCTCCTAAATTTACTCAAGAGTAAAGAGATCAATATCCCACTCCTCAATGCTATTATGCACCTCTTGGCTTACTCTAAATTATTGAAAGATCTATGTACCCAAAAGCGTAAGCCAAAAGAACCCACCCCGAGGAAGGTGATTCTCTCTGAGTAGGCGAGTTCTGTTATCTTGCACAACCTTCCTTAGAAGAAGAAAGATCCAGGTGCCCACTTGATTTCATGTGTCATTGGGGGTTACAGTTTTTATAGCGCACTATTAGATCCGGGTGCATCCATCAAGCTAATCCTGACCTCTCTTTATGAAAGGTTTAGGCTAGGTGAACTTAGGCCAACCTCAATAACGCTATAGTTAGTGGATTGTTCCGTCACCACACCGAAAGGTGTTATTAGGGATGTTAATGTCAAGGTTAAGGACTTCTATTTTTCCGTAGATTTCCTATTCCTTGACATGGATGTACTTGGTGATGATAATGTCATCATCAGCCATATTTATCTTTGATTAGTCATATTCCATTAATAAATGCTTCTACATAACCACCAAAGGACCATAATTCATTGCACATCCTTTCCGAGAGTTAAATAGGAAATCAAGGATAAAACAATAATTTTACCATCATATCATGAATGCAAAACAACCATTTGCTTTTCCAAGGATTTATTAAAGGTTAAATATGCAGTAAAGTCAAGCAAGAGGGTTCATGCAGACAGGAACAGGTTTTTCATGTGTTTTGAGAATTAAATGTCATTTGAAACCCTAAAAATAGACCTGCTTAATTCACTGAGGTTTTGCTTTGGATAAAATTCACCTAACCTCTTTAAAAATCACAGAAAAATATTCTCTAGGGTTTAACATCTTTGATTTGACCATTGGAACCTATTTTGGCCTAAAATAGAATCTCATATAGATAGTTACGCTAATTTAGGTTTTTAAGCAAATTATCCAGTAAAACTTGGTCAAAACATAAATCAGACTTCACCATCAGATTCCTTGGGTCTATATTAGGCTTTTGTCAAAATTTGGCCCCAATCGAAAATTATCTTGACCTAGTTTGCATTTTTGTCCAATCTAAGTCTTTTCTCTCACAAACATGCCCCTGACTCTCTAATTCTTTTCAAAAAGCCCCCTATCTTTGCTGTCATGCTTTGTAAAAAGGTCCTTCCACCATATTCGTAAAGGAATCCTACTCCTACAAGCTTCATTTGGCAAGAACTTGATTGTTTGATGAATCCCTCTCAAAATTGATAGGGAGATTCGTCAAGCAATTCTCTTCCTTTCCAGGCTTATTTGGGTCTCTAGTTCTTGCCCAAATCCTCATGCAAATCACTTGAAGGATCGGGTCTCCTATTTTGCAAAGATTCAAAGATTCCAAATCTTAGTTTCCAAGCTTGGGAAGCTCTCTTGAGACCTATATAAGGACCCCTTAGGAGAAATCATTCTCTTCACACTCTTTTTGGCTGGAATACCTATCTTTCCTCTGTCCTCTCCGACCGAAAAGCTCCAGGACATCCGACAATTTCCTTCGACCACTCTCCTTATCCACATGCAATACCAGTAATAGATTCTCCTTCATCTCTGTCTCTCGGGCCATGCCATTCCAGTGAGTGCCTTAATTCTCTTCATCGTCGCCGATTCTCTCCCACTAGAGCTCTCTTCGTCTCCGACACCGACCATACCACAACCGGTACCATCTCCACTCCTCTTCATTCGTTAGCTGGCTCCACTGACTCCCTAGCGTCTACACATCATCTCCATGCCACTATGCTCCAACTTGACCACTGCTTCGCCCTTCATGAGTTCATCTTCCTCTGCTCCAGTCACTCCTTTGGCGAAGCTCTCCACTCACTCCACTTATCCAAACACTTCGCTGACAAGCCTACAACCTTTCCCTCATTCGTGCGAGCAAAACCCCACAAGAAATTGAGGGGATTGCTATGCCCAACACCTCCCCAAACACTTCCACCACTGCACTCACTTTCCACCTTTGCCACGCCTACAGCACGCCACCACCACCACCACATTCGATGCACTTATGCAAAGCTCTTGAGCTATTCTAACAAGGCAGGGAGGCCATTTTATCCTTTTTAGGTGCTCGCTAGTTCTCCGCCACTACAGGTCATCTTCCTTGACATCGACCGTCGTGTTCTAGCCGTTTTCTTCATCGCCAACACCTCCAGGTGTTGCGGCTCTGTTCCAGGCACGTGCCTAGGTGTCCAATTGAAGGAGTCTACCTCTCCTTCAACTGCAATCAAGAGATCTGTCAGCAGCAACCTCACAAAGAGAACTGCAAGGACTTCAGTCCCACATCAGTGCCTGTCAAGCTCACAACATGTGATAAATTGATTTTCCTCCCACGACCTATCGTCGAGTACACGAGGGGTTGTGTACCTCATCATGAGCCTCTCCCTACTATGTCAATATCTAATGCCGGTGACCCTGGACCCTATTCTTGACCTGAATAGTCGCCTGATTGCCCGAGCATAGATTCGGTTAGCCCTTGGTTTGAGAGAAAGAGAAGAAGGAAAGAAAAGAAAGAGAGAGAGGGGAGGGGGGGTTTTGCTTCGGCGAACCCCTCTCAACACTTAGTCTCTATGAGGCAAACATGCCTCTATTCTCTGCCATACCTTGAGCAGAGAGAAGTGAGAAGAAGAAAAGAGCCAGAGGAGAGAAAAGAAAGGAAGAAGAGTGCCTTCTTGGCATTGTACCAAGGAAGAGTTTCAGCCATCTGGTTGCAAGTTCCATCGTCTGATCTATCTGGCATAGTGCACTGTGCACTTGGCTTGCATGGATTAAATTTGGTTGATACTGTTGAGATTTTTGATATTATTGTAATTAGGGTAATTAGTGATTCAAATCACCATTTTACCTTAACCTTTTTGGCTACATTGAATCTTGCATGTATATTTATATTATTTGCGCTTGAGATTTCCATTACATTGGTATATTTCACTTAAAATTGTCATCTTGAGATTAATTCCAACACTTTTTCCCTACGTTCGACTTCGGATTTCTTTCAAGCTATAAATTGTATTTGTCCACGCGCTATTAGTGGCTATATTACAATGAAGTGATTTTAAAACCCCGATTTAGCATGTGAACATTTTGGTGCCACTGCCGGGGAGCAACAAGCAATTTGATCTTTTGATTATAATTCCTGATTTGATACTAACTTGATTTATCTATTTTGATTGCAATTGTGTAGGGGATTTAACCAAAAAGCATGATCAACCACACAACAACCACTCCAAGGGCAGGTAATCTCATTTTCAGTCCTCATTAAGCCCTTGACTCTGGAAAGCTAAAAAAGGAAGAAAAACAATTAGGATCAACTTTCATTCTATTCTTAGAATCAATCCTGACAAGTTGCCTATTTTGATTCTTTTATAGACAAACCCTAACCCTAATTTCTGCACCTACTTAGGGTTTAAGTTATCTAGGGCAATCACCTTCTTGCCTGAGCCTTAGGTACCAAATTTGGATAGAATTAATTGGATCAATCAGAGCCAAAATAGGATTTCTTTTCTATTGTTGATGACTCCACTTGCTTAATCAAGAATATATTTTCCAAACTTGTATGTGTCCCATGCCTTGTTTGAATTGACCAAACAAAGCGAACCCTAAAATCTGGCTCCAAATATCCACTTGAATCTTAAAAAAGGTTTTGGAACCTAATAATCTTAAAGGACAAACAAGTGAAGTTGACCTACCATGTGGGGTCAACCATTCATTAAATTAGGTCACCTTGCACAAAATTTCTTAAAGTTCAACTGGAATCATAAGCACCTTGCTCTAAACTTAAAATTGGTAGACTTAAGAGGTCAAGTCACCACTCTGGTCTACCTGGACCCTCAGTGACAAGGAAGGTCGGGTGGGGGAAACCCTGTAACCTGTGGGGATGCTCTACCATGTAGGGCTCTTTGTGAGACTCTCCCTTCTTAGTTGCCCAGGAAATTCTCAGGTGGACGACTTTTTGATCCAGTGGTATCAGCCGCCCCTACCTTCTATAGTTATCCAAAAATCTTTGGGTGCCTTGATTGGGTCCAAATAACATCCAATCCGTCATCTCTTCACTAGAACACACACAGGAATGTCCTTAGGTTTTTAACCTAAGAGACCTCACTAGATCTTCGCAAGAATCTCTTTCAGATCTAATCAACTTCAATTTAACTTGAGTTTGATACTTCATTCTGATCCACCACCTGAATTGAAAATGCAGCCTAACATGTTACCAGACCCATTTGAGGATATGCAGGTTAATGTGTTAAACACAATAAATTTCATTGCAGAACAAGCACAGTAGATTTTAAAATAATTAGAAAATGGTTCAACTTGGAATGTTCTCATGCAATGAGACCGAGAAATTGAGAGATGGCATATTGGTGAGTATATCTTATGTAGATTTGAGCCATCACTGTTGAAAATACACCAAGATGACCTTGAAAGAAGAGACAAGATGATGCAGATGTTAAAACGTGTTATCGATCAGAGACATCAATACATCCCTAAGACATCTTGGGGTAATCAACATAATCTCCCAAATCCCAGGTTTGAGGATCAAGGTTATTATGGACACCCCACCCAAATGGAATTTGATTCAAATTACATACAGATTGACACGTCTAATCTTATGATGGATTGGGAGGATCTGATTGCAGGAGATCAAAATTTTGAACCAGCTTAGGAAACTAGGAAGCTGGTCCTTCAAGCTTTGATTTCCCAAACACCTATGATAATATGTTTGAGTCAGAACCTCTCGAGGGTGTAAATTCTATTCCTTATTCTGATAAGTTGACTCTCAAGAACAATTTTGACATCCCTGTAGAGCCCAACCTATATTCTAGTGATTCAACCCACACCATTAACCTAGAATCTAGATTTGAGCCTTATCAGGATGATTACAAGGCCCCGTGTGATACAGGTCAGATTTTGAATCCAGCATACAATTCAGGGCCTCTATTTGATGAGTACACCTCTTCAGACTCTTCAGAGATACAGATTGATTTTTTGAAAGTCACACAGATCTATGATTTCGAAACCAAGGAGCTAGAGGACTTGGGTTTTGATTGGGTCTTCCCTACAAGCCAAGAACCCGAGCCTATACCTACTAGGGACACCTTTTTAATCTCAGAATTTTAAATTCGGTAAGATCCAACTCTGGTTGCTGATTCTACATCCCTTGATTTATTCCATGGTGGAACCTCTGATATGAATCAAATTCAAAACACGATCTTTGCAAGTTCTCCGACGATTTCGAATCTTACTCTAACATTGTTTCCTAATGAATTCAAACCAATTTATGACCTCAACAACCATGACCCGTCTTTTGATTCTGATGTTGATGTCAATGATTGAAAGGAGCTCAATTTGAAAAAAAAAAGTGATAGTCACTAGTAAAAGATTTTGGAATCTACTTAAGTTCGAGACCAAATCAAAAGAATAAAATTAAGTCCAAGAAAGACAGAGAAATAAGGAGATTAGTACGAATGCTTATCTTAGGCCTCTTGGTCTTGTTTTAGGCTTAAAAATTCACGTATCCATTAGGATCTGGATAGCCCTCAAGTGGTTGAGGAAAATGCGAAGCTTAAGTATTAGGTCTAAGGCTTAGAGATTATTCAGCCTCGTTAACTGACCTCTGGTCTGCTAGACTCAGTAACTTAAGCACCATGATTCGCACACAGTCTGTTTCAGTGTGCTTAATATCAAAATCACACAAATGCGTTAATTCCATTCTGAAAAAGCTACCTAAATTAGGAGCAACTTATCAACACAAGTTGGTTTAGATGAGTTCCCGACGCGGAGAGGTTAGAAATTCCCCTCAAAGATGCATATTAACATACCGTCTCCTCAGTGTTTGTATCTTAGGATACCTAAATATCCTACTGGGGGCACGTAATCACCTTGTCCAGATTCAGGTACCATGGGCGGAATTATCCCAAAATCTCGATCACCAGGGTCAGAATTTAGCTGCAGAACACCATGGGTCGTACTATCGCGAAGTGTCAAAAGCCAGGATTCTGGGGGTTGCCATGGGTGGTGCTATCTCGAAGCATTGATTGCTAGGGTCCTTGCAAGGATTGATGGTGGGAACAAGGAAATCAATATAAAACGTTCTTTTGAGCCAATCCGACGTTAGAAATAAAGAAAAAGAGCGAGAAAACTCTCCAAAAATGCAAGAATTCCTCTATCCCTCTCTCTTAAAATCGTACTACAAACTGAACCTGGACTAACCATCTTACAAGCACAAGTGCTTTAACCGCTAGGTCCAACGAACCTTAGGTTAGTTCCTGTCGGCCTTAGGATCCTTCGCGGCAGACTAAGACTAAAGTTGGCTAGGTCTAGATCCTGTTTGGTACTTGAGTACCTCTTGTCCTATTATTAGCATTCTAACCTAATTTTCAAAAAGCATATATCAGGACTTTCAACATGAAGTCATGGTCTAGAATTTGAGTTAATTCCATGTGATTTTGAAAAGGGACAAGAAAAAGTTAGGCATGGGGATATGATGATAACGTCGTCATCAACCATATATAGCTTTAATTAGTCATATTCCATTAATAAATGCTCCTACATAACCACCAAAGGACCATAACTCACTACACATCCTTTATGAGAGCTAAAGAGGAAATCAATGTTAAAACTGTAATTTTTCCGTCATATCAAGATGAAAAACAACCACTGGTTTTCTCAGGGATCTATTAGAGGTAAAATATGCATTAAAGATTAACAAGAGGGTCCGTGCAGATAGAAGCGGGTTTTTCACACGTTTCGAGAATTAAATGTCATCTGAAATCCCAAAAATAGAGCTGTATAATACATTGTGGTTCTGGTCAGGATAAAATTTACCTAAACTCTGTAAAAAACACAAAAATATTCTCTAGGGTTTGGCATCTCTGATTTAACCATTGGAACCCATTTTGACCTAAAATAGTCTCAAACAGACAGTTGTCCTAGTTTCGATTTTTACACAATTTAGGCAGTCAAAGTTGGTCAAACCTAAACCATCAGATTCCTTGGGTCCAAATTAGGTTTTTTCTAAAATTTGTTCCCGATTAAAAATTATGTTGACCTAGTTTGCATTTTGGTCCAGTCTTCGTCTTTTCTCTCACATACATGCCACTGACTTTCGAATTCTTTTCAAAAAGCCCCCTATCTTTGTCCTCACCCTTTGCGTAAAGGTCCTTGGATCAAAATTTTGATTTTACCAAAATTTGGGCACAGTAAAAAATTATCTTGACCTAGTTTGTATTTTGATCCAGTCTGAGTTTTTTATCTCACACACATGCCCCTTACTTTTGAATTCTTTTCAAAAAGCCCTCTATCTTTGTCATCACCCTTTGCAAAAAGGTCCTTCCACCATATTCGTGAAGGAATCCTACTCTGGTGAGCTTAATTTGGCAAGAACTTGTTGATTGTTTGACAAATCCCTCTCAAAATTGAAAGTGAGATTCGTCAAGCAATTATCTTCCTTTTCAACCTTGTTTGAGTCTCCAGTTCTTACCCAAATCCTCATGCGAATCACTTGAAGGATCGGGTCTCCTATTTTGTGAAGATTCCAAGATTCCAAAGCTTAGTTTCCAAGCTTGGGAAGCTCTCTTGAGACCTACATAAGACCCCACAGGACAAACCATTCTCTTCATGCTTGTTTTTAGCCAGAATACCTCCCTTTTCTCTCTCCTTTGCGGCCGAAAAGCTCCACGACGTCTGATGATTTCCTCCAACTGCTCTCCTCATCTCCTCACAATATCAATAACAGATTCTCCGTCCTCTCCGTCTTCCGCATTGCGCCATACCAGCAGGTTCACTAATTCCCTTCGACGTCGTTGATTCTCTCCCACCGGGGCTCTCTTCGTCTCCGACGTCGGCCATACCACTACTGCCGCCATCTCTGCTCCTCTCCATCTGTTAGCTAGCTTCATCGACTTCCTAGTGTGTACACATCATCTCCAAGCCACTATGCTCCAACTCGACCACTGCTTTGCCCTTCCTGACTTCATCTTCCTCTACTCTGGTCACTCCTCTGGCGAAGCTCTCCACTCACTCCACTAATCCAAACACTTTGCCGACAAGCCTACAACCTTCGCCTCATCCGTGAAAGAAAAACCATCAAGAAATTGAGGGGATTACTGTACCCATAACCTCCTCGAGCACCTCCACCACTACACTCACTTTCCGCCTTCACCACGCCCACACACGTACTCCCATAGCACACCACCACCACCACCACATTCGCCGCACTCGCGTGAAGCTCCTAAGCTATTCTGACATGGCTAAGAGTTTCTTTTATCCTTTTCAGGTGCTTGTCGGTTCTCCACCACTGCAGGTCATCTTCCTCGACCATGGCCGCCGTGTTCTAGCTATGATCTTCATCGCCAACACCTCTAGGTTCTGCGGCTCTCTTACAGGCACATGCCCAGGCCTCCAATTGAAGGAGTCTACCTCTCCTTCAACAATAGCCAGAATATTCACTGGCAGCAGCTTCACGTGGAGAACTGCAGGGGCTTTAGTCCCACATTATTGCCTGACAAGCGCACAATGTGGGATAAATTGATTTTCTTTAGACAACCCCTCGTCTAGTACACGAGGGGTTGGATCCCTCATAACGAGCCTCGCACTCCTCGTTCACTCTCTCACGCTGGTGACCCTAGACCTTATTCTTAACATGAATAGTCGCCTGATTGCCCGATCATAGATCCAGTTAGCAATGGGTTTGAGGGAAAGAGAAGAAGGAAAAGAAAGAGAGAGAGGGGTGGGGGGGTTTTGCTTCATTGAACCCCTCTCAGCACTTAGTCTCAATGAGGCAAACTTGCCTCTGTGCTATGCCTTTCCTTGAGTAGAGAAAATTGAGAAGAGGAAATGAGACTGAGGAGAGAACAAAAAGGAAGAAGTGTGCCTTCTTGGCACTATAGCAAGGAAGAGTTTAAGCTGTCTGGTTGCAACTCCCATCGTCTGATCTATCTGACACAATGCACTATGCACTTGTCTTGCCTGGATTAAATTTGGTTGATACTGTTGGGATATTTGATATTATTATAATTAGGGTAATTAGTGATTCAAATCACCATTTTACCCTAACCTTTTTGGATACATTGACTCTTGATTCTATATTTATATTATTTGTGCTTGAGATTTCCATTATATTGCTATATGCTTAGAATTGAAGCAATTGCCTAAGAATTTAAAATATGAGTTCATAGGACCTAAGAATACACTCCCTGTGATTATCAGTGCTAATTTGACTAGGAAGCAAGAATTTAGATTGATTAAGGTCCTTAAGAAGAATAAAGAGGCAATTGGTTGGACCATCCAAGACCTTAGGGGGATCGAGCCATATTACTATAATCATCAAATTTTCTTGGAAGATGGATCCTACCCTTCTCGCGAAATGCAAAGGAGACTAAACCCTAATATGCGAGAAGTTGTAAAGAAGGAAATAATCAAGTGGTTCAATGCAGGCATTATTTACCCAATCTCAGATAGCCCGTGGGTTAGCCCTTTTCAGATTATACCCAAAAAGGCTGGGATAACTATCATGACTAATGAGAAAAGGTAATCTTTCACCACCCATTCAACTTCCATTCGAAGCTAAACATAACCACCAAAAACGACCATTTCTCTTTGCCATTCATTGATCAAATCTTGGAAAGGTTAGCTGGACAAAAGTACTTTTGCTTCCTGGATGGTTATTTAGGATATAGCCAAGTCCCTATCCATCCCAAAGACCAGAAAAGACAATATTCATATGTCCCTACCGAATCTTCGCTTTCTGTAGGATGCCTTTTGGGCTTTGCAATGCACCTACAACTTTTCAAAGGTACATGCTGGCCATCTTTTCTGACATGGTGGGGGTTTGTCTTGAGGTGTTAATGGTTGATTTCTCCATTTTCGGAGATTCCTTCGAGTCATAATAGCTAGCTAACTTGTAATTGATCCTCAAGAGATGCATCAAGACACGACTGGTCCTTAACTACGAAAAGAGGAAATTTATGACCCAAGAAGGCATTGTCTTGGGTCATGTGGTTTCTAATCGGGGAATTGAGGTCGGTAAGGCTAAGGTGGATGCCATCTCTAAACTTCCTCCACCCACATCTGTGTAACGAATTTGATCATTCCTGGGCCATGAGGGTTTTCATTGAAGATTCATCAAGGACTTCTCGAAGGTTGCATGACCCTTGAGTAACCTTCCGGCCAAAGACATGCCGTTCGAGTTTGATGAGTCATGCTACAAGGCATTTGATTTATTGAAAACGACAGTCACTTGTGCCTCGGTGTTGCAACCACCAATCTGGAGAGCTCCTTTTGATATTATGGCTGACGCATCTGATTATGCGGTCGAGGCTGTCTTGGGTCAAAAAATAGATAAGAAGTGCTCTGTTATCCACTATGCTAGTGAAACTCTAGACGAGGCCCAGAGGAACTACACTATTACTATAAAATTGTTTCTAGCTGTAATTTTTTCTTTGGAAAAATTTAGGGCTTATCTTTTAGGTTCTCATGTTATCATCTACATCGACCACTCGGCCTTGAAACATCTCTTGACCAAAAAGGGTGCCAAGCCTTAGCAAATTTGCTGGATTCTTTAACTTCAAGAATTTGATCTTGAAATTAAAGAGAAATCCGGGCCATAAAACATAGTGGCGGATCACCTTTCGAGAATCCAGACTGATTCTCCTCATCCGAATATCCCTATCTCTAATACCATTTTAGATGATACTATCCTTATAGTCTCGGGTATCTGAACACCTTGGTTTGCGGATAATGTTAATTATTTGGCCGTTGGTCAGATCCCTTAGGATTGAACCAAGCAATAGCGGGAAAGATTTATGTCTGAGGCCAAATATTATTTTTGGGATGATCCTGAGCTGTACCACATCAGCACCGACCAGATTATTCGCCGATGCATCCCACGAAATGAGTTCCATAGTATACTTGAGTTCTGCCATGCATCTACGTGTTATGGCAACTTTTCTGTAAGAAGATAGCGACAAGAATTTTGTAATTTGGATTCTATTGGTCGTCGTTATTTAAGGATGCCCAGGAATTCTCAAGGTCATGCACTCGATGCCAGACACTTGGGAACATGGCCAAGAGAGACATGATGCCCCTAAACCTTATACTTCATGATGAAATTTTCGACCTTTGGGGCATTGATTTCATGGGACCCTTTCGTCCTTCATTTGGACACTGGTATATTCTGGTTACTGTGGATTACGTGTCCAAATGGATTGAGACAATTCCTACCCAGACCAATGACCACAAGGTGGTCATCAATTTTGTGAAGAAAAATACCTTCAGTCAGTTTGAGATTCCTCAGGCCATTATTAGTGATGGTGGCATTAATTTCACTCATGCCTAGTTTAGGAATTTTTTGGCTAAATATAGGGTGAATCATTGAATTTCCACACCCTACCACCCCTAGCTGAATTGATAGGCCAAGGTCTCCAATTGTGAGATCAAGAACATTCTACAGAAAATGATTAGGCCTGATATGAAGGATTGGACCCTAAAGCTGGATGATGCTCTTTGGGCTTACTGTACGGCATGCAAAACACCTATCAGTATGTCTCCGTTCTGTCTAGTGTTTGGTAAGGTATGTCGCATGCCTGTAGAATTAGAACATCTTGCATTTTGGGCCATCAAGAAATGCAATCTTGACCGAGAGTTAGCTAGGAAGACCAAGAAACTCCAACTATCTGAGTTGGAGGAGCTTAGAAATGATGCCTACGATAATCCCAAAATCTATAAGGCAAGGACTAAAGCTCTTTATGACCAGATGATTTCCCATAAGACATTTGAACTGAACCAAAGGGTCTAGCTTTTTGATTCTCGACTTAAGCTCTTCCCTAGCAAGCTTAGGTCTAAGTGGAATGGCCCATTCATTATTGAGAGGATTTTTTCTGATGGGGTCATCGAAATATCTAACCCGAAGGTGGTGAATTCCTTCATGGTCAACGGGAAGCATATGAAACCCTATGTTGACTATGTGCTCCCTAAACCCATCTCGGACAAGGTTGCTCTCATCTTGCCCTAATCTTCATTGGCCGGACATCGCCTGGCTGAAGTCACTACACTTAGCACATGTATAAACTATTTGGAGCTGACCGAAGCTTCACGAAATTCACGTGATATTCTTCCTATTTTACCCTCTTGTACGTATTTATTTTACAATGAGAACATTGCATTAGCTAGGCATGAAGGGGTGGATACTTTGTGATTTAATCATGTTGTTACCCCAAAATAGTAATCTTCTGTTATTAAAAAAGAAAACCTAGAATTAAAAGAGAACTTAGGCATTAGGAGTTGAAAACTTTAGGAAATGATACTTTAGGACCTAAACACTTAAACTCTTATAATATAACAATGTAATAGCAATTTCAAGCACAAATGATGTAAATATAAATGCAAGAGTCAATGTGGCAAAAAGATTAGGGTAAAATGGTGATTTGAATCACCAAATTACCCTATTACAATTATACTCAAATAATGCTATAGTATCAACCGCATAATTTCCATGTCAACTTAAGTGTTCAATAGTGCAATAGTGACTCAAAACTAGCAACAAAGGCAAAGGCCTCTCTTTTTCTGTCAGGCCTCAGGGAGAGGCACAAGCATAGCACAGCACCAACAAAGGCAAAGGCCTCTTAGATTTTGCTAAGTGTAGAGAGCAGTAGAGGGTAAAACCCCCCTTCCTCTCTTTCTCTATCTCAAGATTGGGTGAACCAGACCAGACCCAGGTAATTGAGTAAACAGACCAAGGCCAAGATCCACATGGCGTGATCTGTGGGCAAGGGCATGCGTATGCACGTGCATGGGAGGACCTCACTCTTGTGCTTACTAAGGAGGAGAGCTCTCCTCACAAAAATAATATAACTCGCATGGAGACTTCTAAAGTTTTCGTTGTGGGATGATGTCCCACACCCTTCTTCATCCGGATATGGATGAGGAAGTTCCTGAATTGAGGATGAAAGGGTGGCTGGCTTATCCAATTGATGATCAAAGTGTACACCTAGAGTGAAGTTGCTTTACTTGGGTATGGAAGCAAGGAAAAATATATTACGAGAAAGTCGGTCACGGTCGGAGGAGGGCACAGGGGTGGAGCTCTGATGAACACCTGAAAAGGAAAACACAACCTCTTGGCCTTGATAGATAAGCTCAGAAGGGTTGTCGTGCGAGGGCAAGTGCATCAGTGATGGTTGTGTGGTGAATGCGTGCGTGTGGAGGGTTGTTAGAGTCTGAGAAGGTGTGCGGAGGAGGAGTTCGATGGAGCAATTCAGTGTGTGGATTGGTGAAATAGGAGAGGGGTTTTGGTAGTGGTGGAACGGGGGAGCTTTTGAGAGTTGTGGCGAGGCGGATGGTGGTCTGTGGAGTGCGGGCGAATTCACTGGAGTTCTGCCAGAGGTAGAGAAGACGGAGGGGGCGATAAGTGATTGGCGGTCGCGCATGTGTTGTCAGTGTAGGATAGAGAAGTAGAGGGAAAGAGAAAGATGTAGAGGGTCTTAGGAGAGGGGGAGATAGGTGGAGGGTTTTGATTGTGGTTGACCAGAGCCAGAGAAGATGGTAGGGACGGCGAAGCAACCATGGGGATTGAGCAGAGGAACACCCTCCCTTTGACCGAAGAGGTGCGTGAGGAAGAAAAGAAGATGTTGGCACCTCCAATTTGATGGTGGGAGGTGCGGAGGAGCAGGTCGGAGATAGGTCGCTGGAGCAAACTGTGGAGTTGGCCGAAGAGGGAAGAGAGAGGGTTTTCTCTGACCAAAATTTGCTAAGGAGCAAGGGTTCTTGCCTCTGATCCTTTTATAGGCCAAAAAAGAGGAGCTCTAAGCTTGGAAACAAGCTTGCAAAGGTTGAAAAGTTCACGCAAACTTGATACCAACATCTTCCATGCATTCGCATGGAAGATTGGGAATAAATCAGGACTCATGGCCAGGTTTAATTGGAAGGGAATTCCTCAAGGAATGTCCCTTTCAATTTTGGGAGTGTTTGATTGAGAATCGAGCGAGAAATCTTCACTCGACAAGGCTTGGTGTGTTCACACCAATGGTAGTAGGGACCTAAATGTGAAGATGATGAAAGAGTTAGGGATCTGTTTTTATGTAATTCAAAAGTTAAAGGCCATTGTGTGATAAGAAGTGTCTATTTGGACTTTGAATGCAAATTAGGTCAAGGTGATCTCTGCTTGAACCTATATTTTTGTACAAACCTAATTTTGACCAAAGAAATCTAATGGTGAAGTTAGATTTAGGTTTTGACAAAGTTTGACTGGGTAAATTCCACAGGGACCTAAATTAGGGCAACTATCTGTCTAAGACTTTATTTTAGGTCAAAATGGGTTCAGATGGTCACATCAAGGATGCCAAGCACTAGAGAATATTTTTATATGATTTTTAGAGGATTTATATGAATTTTATCCTAACCAAAACCTTAGTTAATTAAGCAGATCTATTTTTAGGGTTTCAGATTTCCATTAATTCTTGAAATGCATGAGAACTCGTTTCTGTCTGCATGGACCCACTTATTAGGCTTAAATGCATATTTAACCTTTAGTAACCCCTGAGAAATGCTATGGTTATTCTATATTTGTGAAAAGATGGTAAAATTGCAAAAATGATCCTGTTTTCATCTTTACTTCTCAAAATAACTCAACCTACCCAAGAGACCTTCTGATTGATATGTAGGAGCTTTGATTGACTTCATCAGACGAAATTGAGCTAGTTAGGGCTCATGATGGTGTTCCCATCATACCCCCATGCCTAGCTTCTACTTATACTTTAGCAAAACTTTATGGAGCAAACCATATATCTAGGTTGGATGTAATCGTCAGGATGCCCTACTAAGACACATCTCTAGGAGTCAGATCTTAATACCAACAATTGGCCTAGAGGTACTCAAGTACTAGCCCAGATCTAGACCTGATTTGCATTTGCCACAATCTGCTATGAGGGTTTCTAAGGGCCGTAGGAACTAACATAAGGTTCCTTGGAACCAGCGGTTAAAGCACCCATGCTTGAAACACGGTTAGTTCAGGTTTAGTTTGCCAGTGCAATTCCTAAGAGAGAGATATAGAAGGAGATTTTTATTTGTGGAGAGCTTTCGCCCACTTTTTCTTTTCATTATATTTTTCCTTAGATCCATCTTCAGATTGACCCTAAACAAGGTCTGTATCGGATTCCTTGTCCCTAATATCAATCCTCATAGGGTCCCTGGCAATCCATGCTTTGCGATAGCACCGGCCATGGCAACCCCAAGAAGCTTGGCTTTCAACACTTCGGAATAGTGCGACCCATGGCATTCTGTAGCTAAATCCAAACCCTGGGAATCGATATTTCGGGATAATCCTACCCATAGCAAATGAACCAGCACAAGGTGCTTACATGCCCCTGGTAGGATATTTAGATATCCTAGGAGACAAGCACTGAGGAGACGATATATTATTATGCATCTTCGAGGGAAATTTCTTGCCTTTACATGCTTGGAACTCATCTAAATCAACTTATGTTTTCAAGCTACCCCTAATCTAGATCTTAAGATCATTTTCAGTAAAGATTAAATGCCCTTTGGCATGATTTTATTATTTAAGGCACACTGAACCTGACTGTGTGTGATTTAGGGTGCTTAAGTTACCGAGTCCCACAAACTAGAGGTCAGTTCATGAGGCTGAATACTCCCTAAGCCCTAAACCTAATACAAAAACTTTGCATTTTCCCCAACCACTTGAAGACTAATCCGAATCTTGACAAGTACGTGAGTGTTTAAATCCAATCAGATCCAAGAGGCCTAAGGTCAGTATTCACCACTAATCCCTTAAGGTTTAGCCTTCCAAATCTTAATTCATCATTCGATCCAACTTAGAAGTTAGGTAAGTTCTATATTGTTTTGAAGGATCCCCAATTTTTCTTTATCTTTTTGCTCCTTTCTATTCTTTTTAATTTTTCCTCCCTCCTTTTTTTCTTTTTTCTCTTAAATGGACCTTCTCTTTCCTTAATCCTCCTTTTTTTTATGTGAATTGATTCTCACGGCATTTTGCGCTTTAATTCCCTCCCCTGCCTATGATTTATAATGTCCTCTTTGCAAATTAGGTGGGTTCGAGTTTAGCTTAGATCGTACATTAGAACAGGTTCAAAGGGTGGGTGGGCGGGTCGGGATGACTATTGCGAACGATTTCAAGCTCTAGCATGTGTTCTAGAGGTGGAGTCAGCTATTATAATGGACAAACCCTAAAGTACAATAAGATTTCAGTGAAGTGAATGTCAAAAGGATTTCGGGCTTTCCAAAGCGATGACGGGTTGCCTCCCATTAAGTGCTAAGTTTAACGCCATCAGCTGGGCGCAATAAGCTCAGGGAGAATGGAGATCAAAAGATAACTCAGCCATGTTCAGGTCGGTGAGTTTGAAAAACACTTTAAGTCTCTGACAGTTCATGACAAAAGGTTCAAAATCATGGCTTGGTTCAATGATTTCAGTTGCTCCATTTCCAAAGATTTTTCTTATCAAGAAAGGTCCAATCCACTTAGATTTGCGTTCGCCTGGGAAGTGCTTGAGTTTGGCATCAAAGAGTAAGACTTTCTGACCACAATGGAAAGATTTTCGCACAATGTGCCTGTCATGGTAGGCTTTGACCAGCACTTTATAGATACACAGTTCACATACACATCATTGTGTTCCTCGATCTTGCTCATTTGCAGCCAGCGGTGTATTCTAGCCTTCATTACATCCAGATTGATTTTTGTACTGCCGAATAGGTCTTATGCTCCATCTCTATGGGGAAGGTGACATGCCTTTCTGTACACTATTCTAAAGAGAGACATGCCTAATTAGGTCATGTGGGAGGTCCTATAGGCTTGCAAAGCTTTCGGAAGGCGAGTAGACTAGTCCATCCTATCAGGCCGAACAGTGACTTGAAGGATCTTCTTGATCTCCCGATTTGACAGTTCCACTAGTCCATTAGTCTAAAGATGGTAAGGAGTCTAGATACGATGCAACACCCCATAGTTTATCATCAGGGATTGGAAGAGCACATTATTGAAATGAGACCCTAATGATGGCCATAGGAATCCCAAATCTGGCATAGATGTTCTCCTAGATTAATCGAAGAATAACTTTATGATTGCTTGTTCTCGTGGGGACAGCTTCGATCCATTTAGAGACGTAATCAACAACGAGCAAGATGTATTCAAAGCCATTAGATTCGAGAAAGGGTCCCATGAAATCGATTCCCATATGTTAAAGATTTCGCGCACAATTATTGGGTTCAAGGGCATCATATCCTGCGAGCCCATGTTGTCGAGGGTCTAACAACGAGTGCATGCCCTACATTACATTTGTACATCTTTGAACATTGTGGGCCAGAAGAACCCATACTAGAGGATTTTCACTGCACTTTTACGCCTAGAGAAATGGCCACCGCAGGCCTTGTGATGATAGAATGAGATCATGTCATTGACCTCGTCATCAGGAATGCATCTTCGGATCACCTGAACAATGACCATGTGGAAGCGATATGGTTCCTCCCATATATAGTACTTGGCCTTGGAAATCAACTTGTCCTACTTGGAAGTCACCCAATCTTGTGGGACTTTCCCCATAACTAAGTAGTTTACTATATCAGCAAACCGGGCGAGACAGTGAATGGCTAGTAAATCTTCGTCTTGAAAATGCTCGGGGATTGGATCAGATGGGTTGATGACTAAAGAAGGAAGACGGGACAAATGGTCAGCTACCACATTCTATTTTCCTGCTTTGTCATGAATCTTGAGGTCAAATTCTTGCAATAGCAAGATCCAATGGATTAATCGAGGTTTTACATCCTTCTTCATGACTAAGTGCATTACAGAGGTGTGATCTCAGTAAATGATTATACGGCAACCTGGAAAAAAAGATCTAAATTTCTCCAGGCCAAATAATACTGCCAACAGCTGTTTCTCAGTAACCGTGTTGTTATGTTGAGCCTTGTTCAGCATCTTGCTAGCGTAGTAGTTGACCACAGGTTTCCCGTCAACTTTTTGCCCAAGCACCGCCCCTATTGCATAGTCAGACACATCACACATGATCTCAAAGGATAGAGACAGTTAGGGGATTGTGGGATTCATGCTTAATTAACTGGATCATGTAGGCTCTTAAATGCATGAGTGCACTCATCGGTGATCTTGAAGGGTACATCCTTTGAGAGAAGATTACTTAGGGGGCACACAATTTTCAAGAAATTAGGAATGAAATGGTAGTAAAAATTGATGTACCCTAGAAAATGGTGAATGTACTTTATTGAGCTAGGCATTGGTAGTTTGGAAATCAAATTAACCTTAGCTCAAACAACCTGGATGCCTTTTTTAGAGATGAGGAGAACCAGGATAATTCCCTCAGGTACCATGAAGTGGCTCTTTTCCCAGGAAAGAACCAGATTCACATTGATACAACACCTGAGGATTTGGACCAGGTGCAGGAGGCAATCATCAAAAGATTCCCCAAATACCTAGAAGTCATCCATGAAGACTTCAAGGTACTCACCTACCATATCTGAGAATATGGCAAGCATGCACCTCTTAAAAGTAGCAAGTGCATCGCAAAGACCGAATGGCATCCTACGAAATGCGTATGTCCCAAAAAGGTAGGTAAAGGTAATCTTCTCTTGGTCCTCAGGATGGATTGCCACTTGGTTTTAATCGGAGTACCCATCCAAGAAGTAAAAGAATCAATTGCCTGCCAATTTCTTGAGTATTTGATCAATGAACGAAAGTGGGAAATGATCCTTCCTCGTGGAGGCATTCAGTCTTCTATAATCAATGCAGCCTCTCCATGAGTTTGCTATACGGGTCGGTATGGTTTCTCTTATCTCTGTCATGATCATAGTGAGTCCTGCTTTCTAAGGCACAAGTTGGATTGGACTCACCCACTGACTGTCAGAGATTGGGTAGATGATCCCTACATCTAACCACTTGATGATCTGCTTTTTCATGATGTCATGCAGATTAGGATTCAGACGTCTCTGCATTTCATGGGATGGTCATGCACCGTCTTCGGTATAAATGCGGTGTTTGCAATATGAAGGGCTAATGCCAGTCAGATCATCGAGAGTCCAACCAATGGCTTTCCGATGCTGCTGGAGGATCGAAATCAGATGTGTTTCCTGATCAGAGGTAAGGTGGGAATTGATAATCATAGGAAATGTCTGATCAGAACACAAAAAGACATATTTTAGATGATCAAGAAGAGGCTTTAGTTCCATAATGGGATTGTCAGCAGCAGTAGGTGGGTCGGGATGGGCCTCAGAAGAAAAGGTAGGAGCTGTATGTGGGTTTAGATCGATGCTACGCTCCTCTATTTGTGGGGTATGATATGCTTCGGGCTGAGGATTAATAATAATTGGGTCATCCTTGAGAAATGTGTCCTCAACCACAAAACTGATGTCGCATACTTATTTTATTGCCCCACAGTTAATTCCTTTCTGGGCCTTGGATATACCAATTTTTAGTGTGTTGTTCTTGAATTTCAATTCAATATGGCCCTCTTCGCAATTAATGTTCTCACTAGCTATTGCTAAGAATGGTCGATCTAATATAATTGGTGTATTCTTCAGTTTCTCAGGTGTCTCCACATCCAACACAACGAAGTCCACAGGAAAGTAGAAATCGCGGATCTGAACAATAACATCCTCGAGAACTCCTCTAGGTGACGTCATTGATCGGTCAGCTAACTGTAAAGTCACCTTAGTCGGTTTTAGCTCAGTCTCCTCGAAATGATCTAGTAGGGATGTAAGGATCAAATTGATGGAAGCTCGTAAGTATAAACGGGCTCTGCCGAATTCTAAATCACCAATTTTGCATGAAATCAGAGGGGTACCAGGGTCTTTTGCCTTAGGCAGGAGTCTGCTCAAAATGATGGAGCTGGCTTTCTCTGACAGTACGATTGGATTCCCACCTTTGGTTCGTGGCTTACGCTTAGGTGTACATACATCCTTCAGAAATCTCGCATAAGTTGGTATGTGGTGAGTTACATCCATCAACAGGATGTTTATTTTGACCTACTCAAGGATCTTGACCAAGTCCTCCTCGAGAGCCACAGGTTTGGGTTTCCTCCTTCCTTTGGTCAAGGCCTCCGAAAATGGAACCTCTACAGGCTCCTCTACAATTGGTCTAGGTTCTTAATCTAGGATACGGGTATCCTAGAAGACCAACGTAGGGTTTAGGTCTAAACTACCAAGCTGAGGGTGCCTCAAGTAAAGTGGGTACAGAGTTATTTTGCCACCACGACTGGTAACAAAATTCAGACTTGCTTGGTTATAGGTTGGGGTAGGCAAAAGAGGCGGTTGCTGTCGATAACTCGCGTTTGATGTCGAAGCCTCCATCCCATTGCTTGGAGCAGAAGGGGCCTGATAGACATAGTGAGCTTGGCCCGGAATCGGGTTCATAACATGCCTCAAGTTTGACACGTTAATTGGATTGAGTAGAGGTTGCGAAGGGAGTGCACCTGCTTGGCGGGGATTTACCATTTGGGTGAGTTGATTGTGAACCTCTGTGACCTCATCTTTGTGCTACTTTTGCATATTAACATTCGCCTTCTAAATGTTAGCCAGAGTCTGAAGGATAAGAGTCATTTCAACTTCTCTAGTTTTCTCAGGTCAGTAATTTGTGTTGGGCCGAGGCTGAGGCAGCTGATATGGATGAGAAGCTTGTGGTCAGGGCTGATATTGAGGCCTCTGATTTTGATTGTTCCCTAACCAAGTGAAATTAGGATTATTACACCATCCAGGGTTGTAAGTGTTTGAGAAAGCATCGTTTTAAATGGCGTTGAGGCCCTCGCAGGTTTGTGGAACCTCAGAGAAATTAGAAGATGATGGTTCAGAGTTCCCCCAACTAGAGTATGCAGATCGAGGGCTTCCTCCGAACCCTAGATTAGATGGGGATGGGTATGGATCCATCCCTTGAGAAGATAGGTGGTAGATGTTGTGCATTGTCCCCCTCCTGGAGGGTGGTTGTGCGAACAGGTTTTTCGTAGAGGTGGCTCGCTGCAGATGTGGAGTCATCTCATCCACCTTCTTGTAAATGATAGCGACCTTAACCAGGCGACTAGCCATTGACTCCAAGTCGACGAAAGAGGATAGTCCTTGTGTCTCATGTGCTCCCCATAGATTTGTCAATGTATGGGCAGTTGTCTAGTCGAACATGCCCATGGATTCATTATTGATGGAGTTCTCAAACATGTTCTCGAGAATCTCTCACACAGTGTCTTTGTGCTGACCCATGATGCTTCCTCCACAGGTCGCATTGATGAACAATTGAATATCCTCATGGAGTCTCTGGTAAAAAGGCTGGACTTGTTCCCATTTAGGAACTCCGTGGTGGGGGCACTTTCTCATGAGATCCAAAAAGCGATCCCATGCCTCATAAAGTAGTTCTTTGGCTTGCTACATGAAATGTGTGATCTAATGCAGCAGCGTATTTGTCTGATCAACAGGGAAGAACCTTTTCAGAAACTAGGATTGTAGTTCAGCCCACGTGTTGATTGTAATAGTTAGGATTTGGTACTAGTGAGCGGCCTTGTCAATGAGAGAGAAGGAGAACATTTTCATGAGCAAGATATCCCGATTTTAAGCTTTTGACCCAAAGGTCTGGAACAGATGCTTGAGTTGCTTGATATGCTAGAAGGGATCTTCAGAATTAAACCCATGAAATTTAGGAATAACATGAATCATGTTGGTCTTGAGTTCATTATCAGGACCTCCAACTGAGATTTGGACTCGAGGTTTGATCGCCACTGCAGCGGGATTATAATGATCTCACGTCATAAGACGTTGCGGTGGATTCATAAATGCCTGGAATAGATCGTTGACATGCTGAAGCCGATTCTGGAGATTGTTTTCTTCTTCTATCGGTTGTTCCATGAGTATTGATGAAGTAGATCTAGGCTCAGATGAATCAGAAGATATGTAAATTTGGTTGAGTGGTTGCACAGACAGAGAAGTCGAGGCTTGACCTTGATGGGAGTGAATAGCTAATGGAGGCCTATAGGGTGGTCTTAGGGACCTCCTCCTAAACATGCACCGATAGAGAAGACAAGGGATAGAAGGTGTGATGGACCCAATCAAGACACCCAAATATTTTTGGATGACTATAGAGGTTCGGGGTGGCAGATACCCATAGATTAGGAAGTCGTCCACCTAAGAATTACCTAAGCAGCCATGAAGGGAGAGTCTCGTAAAGACCCCTACATGGTAGAGCATCCCCATGGGTTACAAGGTTTCCCCCACCTGACCTTTCTTGTCATTGAGGGTCCAGGTAGACCAGAATGGATTACTTGACCTCTTAAGTCTACCAATTTTAAGTTTAGAGTGTGGGTGCTTTGGATTTCGTTTGAACATTAAGATGTTTTTGTTAGTGGTGACCTTATTTGAAGATTGGTTGACCCAGCAAGGTGGGTCAACTTCACCTGATTTGTCCTTGATTATTAGATCCCGCTTTTAGGATTCAAGTGAGATTTAGAGCTTAATTCTAAGGGTTTGCTTCTTAGGTAAGTTAATCAAGGCTTAGGACACACATAGTTTGGGAAGAATGATTCTTTTTTTTTCAAGCAAGTGTGTTTCTAAAACCCTAGAATCGAAACCCTAATTGGCTCTTAATTGGTCAATCAATTAATTCCAAATCTAACTCTGAGGGCTCAATCAAGAAGGTGGTGGCCCTAGGTATCTTAAATCCCTAAGTAGGTGCAAGAATCAAGTTTGGGATGTTTTCTAAAATGAATGTATCAAATCAGGCAACTTGTGATGATTAATCTAAGAATAGAATGTAAGTTTGCCCTAATTGATTTTTTCTTATTTTAGCTTTTTGAGAATCAGGGACTTAGTTGAAAGTGGATGGAGTTTACCTACCCTAGAGTGATTGGTGCGTGTATGACTCTCCTTGATTAGATTCCCCTCTACTGATCGCAACAAAATAGATAGAGAAAGTTAGTATCAAATTAGATATTGCAATCAAGAGATCAAATTGTGTGTTGCTCCCCGGCAACGATGTTGAAACGTTCATGCACTGAATCGGTGTTTTAAAAGTAATGCGTTGTAGTATAGTTGATAAATCGCATAAAACACTTAAAATTTATAGCTTGAAAGAAATCTAAAGTCGAACACAGGGAGCAATATGGCAATTTATCTCAAGATCACAATTTTAAGCAAGAATATAACAATGTAATAGCAATTTCAACCACAAATGATGTCAATAAAAATTTAAGAGTCGTTGTGGCAAAAAGATTAGGGTAAAATGGTGATTTGAATCACCAAACTACTCTATTACAATTATAATCAAATAATGCTACTGTGTCATCAACATAATTTCCATGTCAACTTAAGTGTCTCAATAGTGCAACAGTGACTCCGAACCATCAACAGGGGCAAAGGCCTCTCATTTTCCTTCATGCTTTAGGGAGAGGCACAAGCATAGCACAGCACCAACAGTGGCGAAGGCCTCTCAGATTTTGGGAAGTGTAGAGATCACCAGAGGGCAAAACCCCCTCTTCCACTCTTTCTTTCTTTCTCTCTCAAGATTGGGCAAACCAGACCTGACCTGGGTAATCGTGTAAATTGACCAAGGCCCAGACCTATGTGGTGTGAACCGTGGGCAAGGGCAAGCGTATGCACAAGCTTGGGAGGACCTCACCCTCGTGTTTACTGAAGCAAAGAGCTCTCTTCAAAAAAATAATATAACCCATGTTGTCACGGCTTGATCGTGTTTTAACAGTTAGTTACGTCGTTGTATAGGTGACCAGGCGTTCTCAACAAATAAAAATTTATTACTCGAAAACCTAAGTATCCGAGGTCGAACACAGGGAGCAAATAGAATTTATTACTAATCTCAAGAATGTAATTGAACACTTAATTACTCTAAACTAATTCAAAATTTATTTATGCATGAGTTTAAAAGTTAATTGTGGCTAAAATAGAGAAATTGGACGTCTGATCATGGGATTAGACGTCTTAAAAAGATATTCTCTTTTAACTCTCTCTTATAACTTCTCTTCTTTATTCTGACTTCCTTTGATTTTTCCTCCTTTTCATCTGTGGCCGTGTACTTCTTCTGCCTTGTTTCTTCTCTGCATCTCCTTTCTCTGCTCTTGGCTTTCTTCTGCAGTGTCTTTCTCCTTCTTTCTTTCTGCGAGTCTTCTTCTTCTTCCTTCCTTGGCTCTGCTTCCCTTAGCTTCAGCTTTTCTTCTTCTTCTTCTTCTGCTTGTCTTTCCCTTTCTTTATTTCTTCTTCCTTCTTCTTCTTCTTCTTCTTCTCTTTGGCTTCACCTCTTCCCTCTGCCTTGCATTTCCTTCTCCTTGTCCTCTGCGAAGCTTCCTTCTTTAACCTTCCTTCCTTCTTTTTCTCCTTCGCTTGCAGTGGCTAAGTCCCTACTTTCCTTCTCCTTCTCCTTCCCTGCACAAACCAAAGAGAGAAAAACCTACCCCTCTACCCACACCCGCATCTCTCTCTCTCTGTATATCACTCTTCAGTACACTCTCCCAAAGCCAGGTAATCGGGTCGGGTCACGTGCCTGGGTCCAGGTGCACCGGCGTGAGTGTGGTGCTCGAGGAGTGCTCAGGAGGGTAGTCGAGCTAGGTCACCAGGTTCGCGGGATGAAGTCACGGATGAGGCGCGTGTATAGGTGAGGGACCTCACCCCATGTGTTCTTGAGGCAAATAGCTAATATCACAAATTCAATTTAAACTAGGCAAACACCTCACGACTTATCGAGGTGGGACTAATGTTCCACTTCTTTTTCTAGCATGCCCGCAGGAGATGTTCCGTTCAATTGCAGTAGCTGCAGGCCTCGCAGCACCAATTGCTTGGACAATTGGATGCGCAGGACTTCCCCGAACCTGCTGGACCTGGAATCCTGAAGCGCTTCAGCATGGATCAAGCTTGCAACCTCCTTGAGCCGTCGCTAATGGCGGTTGGTGCTCGAACTCTGCACGACACAAAAAGGGCCTTGTGCTGCTATCAGACTTCGGGAGGATCTTTGTCATGTCACGGTGAAGGTGAGGCGGTAGGTGGTAGGCCGCGGGGCGGCTTAGGCATGCGAGTCTAGGTCACTCTGTGGCCGGATTGATGGGTTAGGTCGGGGGGCGGTTGTGGTGCTGTAGAGGGTTTGTGGATGACTGGAGGATGTTCAGTGGAGTGTGGCGGAGGTTGTTACGAGTGGCGAGACGTGTGTGGTTGTGAAGTGGTGAAGGCGTCTCGCTGGAGGGTGGTTGGAGATGAGGAAGATGGCGGTGGACAGTGGCAGTCGAGGGGTGTTGTGTGAAATAGAATGTAGGAAATGAAAGAGGGGATAGAGATGAACAGTTCTAACCTAATTAAGTGGAGGAAGGGGGCGAGAGGGCGGCTGGCAGTACCTGCTGTCGTCGGAAAAGAAGGCATCCAAAGGAGCAAGATGGTAGCGACGATGGGGCTGGGGCTGCTCGTGCTGGTGTTGCGCGACACGGAGGAGGATGGGGAGGGCAAGTCTGCCACTAGTATTGTGGCAAAGTGATGAGAAAGGGGAGGGGAGATCGTCGGAGCTCGCTGGACCCCTTGGCCGGATGAGAAGAAGAATTTGAGATGGAATTCCAGCCAAGTCGAGCTAAGGAGGTGCGACCGGAGTTGGGGGTCAATTTATAGGCACTGGCAGGGACTCCTGTTCTTGGAAGAGAAGCTTCCAAGCATGGGAATCCTCGCCGGAGATGGAAGTCTATTAGGTACCTAAACCTCTCGTGCGTTCGCACGTGAGATTGGGTGCAAATCATAGATCAGGATCACGCTCTAATGGAAGGGAATTCCTCAAAGAATCTCCCTTCCAAATCTGGGAGGAGATCTCTAAGGAATCAGGGAGTATTCCCCCTCTATTCCTCGCCAGAGTAGGATTTCTCCCATTAATGTTAGAGGGACCTTCTTTTAAGAGTGGCGAGGAAGTTTGGGGGGTTTATGTAATGGTTTTCAAAAGATAGGGGCCAAGATGTAATTGGGTGTACTAATTTGCAAAGTTGGTCCAGATGACCTCCACTTCGGTCCACATTTTGGTACAAACCTAATTTGGACCTAAGGAATCCAATGGTGAAGTTCAATTTTAGGTTTGACCACGTTTGGCTAGCCTTTTTGCATAAAAGCCCAAATTAAGTCAATTGATGAGCTAGGACCCCAATCTAGGTCAAACTAGGTTCCAAAGGCCAAATTGAATGTTCTAAACTGTAGGCGATATTTTTCCATGAATATTAGAGGTTTTACTTGATTTTTATCCTGACCAAAACCTTGTTGAATTAAGTAGGTCTGTTTTAGAGTTACAAGATGTCATTTAATTCTTGGTTTGCACATAAACCCATTTCAGATTGAACCAACCCACTTTTTATCTTATTTAGACCATTTGACTTATGTTTTTCCTCTAAGAAATCCCATTTATGTGCTGCAATGGTAAAATTGTAGTTTTAACCTTTATTTCATGTTTTGTTCTTAGAACACTTATTTCTTCAATTAAGCCCTTCTCTAGGTTATGTGGCAGCTTTTATTCTCTTTCTTTGGTCAAAATGAGCTAGTTATGGCTCATGATGAGGCTCTCATCATACCCCCATGCCCACCTTTTGCTAGCCCCTTAGCAAAATTTCAAGGTTTTAACTTCTATTCTAGACCCTGAGTGTCTGTCATTAGTTATGATAAGTGCTTTTCATTATCTTTTGTGATTAGGTTAGAATGCCAACAATAGGCCTAGAGGTATTCAAGCATCAACCAAAATCCAGACCTGACCCATTTTAGCCTCAGTCTTCTGCAAAGGTTTTTAAGGCCTGCAAAAACTATCCTAGGGTTTGTTGGACTCCGCGGTTAAAGCACCCGTGCTTGAGACATTTTTAGCCTAGGTTCAGTTTGCAGTGCATTTTTGTAAGAGAGAGACAGAAGATTTATTTGTTTGGAGAGTTTTCTCTCTCTTTCCTTTTTATTTCTAGCTTTGGATTGGCTTCTCAACATGGTATGTATTGGATTCCTTGTCCCCATCATCAATCCTCAAGGGTCTCTGGCAATCGATTCTTCATGATAGAACCGCCCATGGCAACCCCCAGAACCCTGGCTTTCGAGATTTCGAGATAATCCTTCCCATGGCATTCTATGGACGAATTCAGACCCTGGCAATCGATATTTCGTGATAATGCTGCCCATGGTATCTGAACCAGCAGAGTGCTTACATGCCCCCAGTAGGATATTCAAATATCCTAAGAGACAAGCACCGAGGAGATGATATGTTCTTATGCATCTTCGAGGGAATTTCTCATCTCTCCGTGCAAGGAACTCGTCCAAATCAACTTGTGTTGATCGGCTGCACCTAATCTAGGCAACATTTTTCAGAACATTAAAACGCTTTTTGTGTGATTTTGATATTTATATGCACTGAACCAGACTATGTGTGGATTGGGGTGCTTAGGTTACCGAATCCTGCAAATCGAAGGTCAGTTAATGAGGTCGAATACTTCCTAAGCCTTAGACCTAATACTTAAGCCTCGCATTTTCCCTAACCACTTGAGGATTATCCAGATCTTAGCGGATACGTGAATTTTAAAGCTAAAGAATCTAGCCCAAAAGGCCTAAGATCAGCGTTCCTACTAATCCCTTTTTATCCCTCCTTAGCACTTTTCTTTTACTTTTCTCTTTTCTTGATCCGATCTAGAACTTCAGTTAATTCCTTAATCTCTTATTGATGACTATTTCTTTTTCTTTTTCATTTTGTGCCCCTTTTCATCATTTTTGCTCTTTTTCTTCTCCTTATAATTATGTGGCTCACAAAATTTCCTCCCTCGCCCATTTTTTGTTCTTTTTCATAATTTTTTAATTTTTTTTTGTTTTTGACTTATGTGAATTTTTTTCTGAGAATTCTTCAGACTTTTTCTTTATTTTGTATGTATGCACTTTATCACCCCCAATGCCTAAGTTTTGTAATATCCTCATTGTAAACAGAGGGTGTGAAATAGTGTTGAGGTCAGGGACTAAGAATAGGATACATCGGGTGGGTGAATGGGTCGAAAATGACTTATGCGGACAATTTCAAGCTCCGGTATGTGTACCAGAGGTGGGATCAACTGTCTAAGGGTGAACTCAAGGTACAATGGACGTGGAGTACAGACAGATAATCAGATGGGTCTCTATTTTTGGAACGACGGGTTGCCTCCCATTAAGTGCTAAATTCAATGTCTTCAGCTGAGCGGAAAATGGGGTGGAGAGGGAGCGGTTGGTCGGGCGTGCTTGGCACGTTTAAAAATCGGGGTTACAAGTAACCCATCGTCGTAGTTGCAAAACACGTTGATCAGATAAAATTTATACCGAAACTCCAATGGAGTCCCAGGTCGAACACAGGGAGGCGACATTTACTTTACTCCAAAATCGTGTTTTGTTTTGTTTCTGTTTGGTATTTTTAGGTTTTCTTATTTTTTTGTGTTTTTGAAATAAAAGACAAGCAAATGAAGCACAAGATAGAGATAAGGAATGAAAATGATTTATATATCAATCCAATGTTTATTACAATCTACTATGAAAGCAATAAAAAAAGAGAAATCAAGCAAACGCATCACAAGATAGAGATCTAGAACAAATCTGATATATATTACTTCTAATGTCAATTACAAGAAACTATGAAAGCATATAAAAAGAGGGAGGTGAGAGGAAATCTCCCGAATCGGCTGTTCGGCGAGACGACGGCGCCTGGCGGAAGCTCGAAGGAAGGAGGTGAGGAGCAGGACGATGGAGGTGAGATGTTGGAGGACGTCGGGTTGAGGAAAGCTTCGGCGTAGCTCCGGAATGGAGGTGAGAAGACGGAGTTGATCTGCTACAGGAATGGAGGTGAGAGGATGGCTCCAAGGTGACCTATGAAGGGAGATGGGAGGTTGGAGGAATATTTGGTGTGGCAGAGGTTCGCTGCACTAATAGGCACCTTGGGAGCTTGAGAACAAGCACCAATGGAGCGTTGGTAGGCTTGCTAGAGCTTGGGAGTAGGTGGGAGTAGAGTAGGTAGAGATGCCTTGGAAGGGAGTGGGTGAAGGTCCTTTTATAGTGGTGGAGAAGTGGCTAGAAATGGACAAAGGAGCTTTAGTGACCTCCAGACCATCGCTGGAAACGTTGCTGTAGATAGCTCACCTCCACCCACGCCCATAGCTGGCTCTGCTGGCTTGCAATGAAACAGCAATGACTGTAAGAGTCGCTGTAGGTCAGTCCAGCTGTCACTGAAACCTGGTGCCAACCGCCCCTTGCGCCCGCGTCACCTGCCCCGCTCTTCATGCTCGCTGACCGCACGCCCAGCTGTGTGCACGTATGTTGTGCGCTGGCATGCGCACTTGCAATGCGCTGGCCCGCGCGTACGCGCACAGGCTGCCGCTGCCGCTACCGCTGCGCTTCGCTCCAAATGCCCGTCCAATTGCAAATTGGTGCGGCTGCAGGGAATCGAACCCGCACCTCTCCCTTGCAAGCCGTTGCGTCAACCAATGCGCCACATCGCCCTTTGTGTCGCGAGGAGGAAATCGGTGCAGACGCTTCCCAGCCGTTAGATCCTAATCCAACGGCTAGGATTAACGGTGTAGGTGATGAGGGAGAGTGGGTGGTGGTTGCTGGCCGGGTTTGGGCGGCCTGGATGGCACCACGTGGTGCCATCTGGACTGTCTGCCTTCTTCTTCTTGCAAAAGGTGCCACAGTGCTCAGATCGGGATGATTTTTTGCGATGCCAGACTGCGATCGTCGCTCCAGATCCATCAGTACGGTCAGATTTTCCATCCGAAACCCGTATGGTTGTCGCATTGCCCCCTAGCCGTTGATCTTCCTTGGGCTTAATGTGATTCTACAGGACTCTGATTTGCACGATTTCAAAGGCGTTAATCTCCGATCGTCGTCCCGATCAGATCTGTATGGTCTGATTGTCCATCCAAGGCCCTGAGATAAATCCTCTCTTCTCCTGACCATAAAAAGGACCTAATTAACCAAAAATATAAACAACTACTCTAAATGCAAAATGATGCATGCTATGCGATATTTATATCATGATATGCAGTGCTAAGCCTAGGAACTATCACAAATAAGCATTTTACGATGAATTTATACATGTTTATCATACCCCCATGCTTATCTTTTGCTAGTCCCTAGCAAAATTAAACTACATGCTATGTATAAAATCAAAATTAGGATTAGATCGCTTAGGCCTAAGTCGTTTACTAACAATAGAAAATTTCAACTAAGGTTCTAAACTACGAAGACTAAATAGTACCCAGGTGTCTACCAGAATGTAGACCGCCCAAGTCCTCGCCTTATTTGAAAAGGGAAGATACATTTTTTTATTTTTTCTCTTTTTCTATTTTTTTTTTTTGTACTTTTAGAGTTTGAGAGTTCCAGGATAACTTTTTACGGCTACCCGACCCACCCAAGACTCGAAAAGGACTCTAAGCACAAAGCATCTTTGTGAAAAAGTGATAGACTCACAAAACGGCTGTTAAAACGGACTTCGGGTTTCTACGACCCTAGGTGACCTTGCCTAAAGGTTTATCTTTACGATCGGTAGCTTTCTCCCTACTTCTCTTATTTATGGGGTCAACACAAGGGCGAACCCAGTGTATATCTCCCTAGTTTATTCTACTTCCCCGCTTCTTCCCTAAGTGTTTTGGGAATTATTGTGCATGTATTTGTTTGTGAGCTGGGTTCTGGACAACTAGTTGATGAGCTGTTACCACCGACAACTTGCCAACCATACTCGTGCGGTGACGTGTGGTATTTGTATTTTTTTTTTCTTTTCTTTTTCTCCTCTTCTTTTTTTTTTCTTTTTGAGTGTTTCACTTTTTCATTTTTTTTTTTAATAAGTAGGTGGCTTCCCTGATCTAAGATTTACCTAAAGGCAGTACAACGAAAATGGTCTTGTGGCTGGGCTCTGGACAACCGGCCCATGAGCTGTTACCACTGGCAACTTCCAGCCATACCACCCAAGTCGGTCCATTAGCTACCCAATTTCTGTAAAAACCGCCGGAAAGTGAGTCAGTGCAAAATAGTGTGTGTAGATGCTTAGGCTTAAAGTCCACCCAAATCAAAGGGCAGGTTGATAAGTTGCATACTTATCATCCCAAATTATTTATCAAATTAAAATATATTTTAATTGGCGAGGACTCGAGACGAAATCCACATTCGAGTGGGCACCCAAGCTAATTAAGCCCAAAGACCTGAAGAGTCTAAGTGTTCAGGTCCTATCGTATCATTTCCTAAAGTTAACAACTTCCAAATGCCTAAGTTATCTTTTCCTAATTTCTTTCTTTTTTTCTTTTTTTTTTTAATTTTTATTTTTTTGTATTTTATAAGAAACTAAAAGAAATTCTACGGAGTTAACATAATGATTTCAGGAATTGATTATCCACCCCCCCATGCCTAAATGATGCAATATCCTCATTGTAAAAATAAAGACATGAAAAGGGAAAAGTAAATTGAACATCAACTGAGTGTCGTGAAAATCTGGTCAGCTCCGTAGATAGAAGGGTGTATACACATGTGCTAAGTTTAATGCCTTCAGCTAGGCATAGCATACATACAAAGAAGAGATTGAGAATTCACAAGTGCGGTTCAGAATCAAAATCAAAATATTGATCTTGAAACCCGCCAGTAGAAGATGTCCACAAACGTGGACGAGATTATGGTGCAGACCCATGCCCCAGGGTCGAGTGGTTCTCAGGTTCTGGATGAAAATCACCCAGAACCGAAGGTTGTTGTGTTTGTGGGGCCGGGCTTGCAGTTTAGTGGTGTGCAACCCAAGACCAAAGTATCGAACAACAGGTAAAGATGGCTCAATAGGTGTTGTTATCCACTTAACATATAGCTTAGAAAAATAATCAGTTATTTCAAGCTTGGGTTGAACGTGAAAGATATCGTAAGGGTCCTGGTAGAAAGTAGGTGATTGTAAGTCAATAAGTACCCTTAGATCCAAAATCAAACTTACCTCAGAATTAGCCTCGCAAATCTTTATTTCAACAATTCTATCCTCCAACATCAAGGGCTTAGGCTTCGAGACCTCTAGCATATTATTCACCCCATATGATTCGCCCAAGTCCAAAAATCGTGGCTGAATCAAGATCGACTTGGGCACAAAGATCTCAGAAGTCATCTCTTCAGGGTGCAGATGAGGACTGGGGTCACTGATTGAATCATCAAGATTAGGATCCTCCAAGTTAACCGCAACTAAATCCAAATCTTCAATAATTGGGCTATCAACTGGTTTGTCAGATTCCTCAAGCCCATTTGTCTCACTAAAATCCTCTTCCTTAAGTTCAAGTGAGACTTCGCCAAAAGATTCTTCACCCTCAGAGTCAAAGAATTGATGATCCTCATTTATATATGTCTCAAAATCATATGTCATTTCATGGTCCGTGAAGACATATTTTTCCTCTCTCCCTAGCT
Source organism: Thalassia testudinum (assembly GCA_037157565.1). Lineage (NCBI taxonomy): Eukaryota > Viridiplantae > Streptophyta > Magnoliopsida > Alismatales > Hydrocharitaceae > Thalassia > Thalassia testudinum. Next base: position 90,990,530 of record JAZHRO010000014.1, on the reverse strand, counting down.
TGGGGATCTCGGGTGAATCAATCGGTTCATCCTCAAATGGTTGCTCAAGCCCATCCTGGTCATCCCTAGTCTCAGAAAATGTATCCCCCCTGACAGGCGCCTGAGCGGGTTCAGACATTGGCTCTCCTGAAGGGGGTTCATCTTGACAATCATCCCAAGATTTGACTAGTGCAACCACAAATTTCATCCTCAACCTCGACAATTTCCCAAGAAGGAACTCACCCAAGTCCATATCCCTAACACTTTGGAGCAAATCCAATAGAGAACTATTAAGTTCATCAATCATTTTGATCATAGGCTCCAGTGCTTCAGTGCATGGTGTTGGCTGGGCTTCTAAAGATTGTATAGTGTTCCTCAAATTAGCCAACACCCTATCCTGGATCTAGTTCACCTGAACCGACTGGTTTGGTTCAGGTTTGGGTGGGTTCAGATTAAATCTAGGGGAGTCAAGATGTTGAGGTTCTCGAGTTCCTCCCTAGTAGTAGATCATCTTGGATTGTTCAAAGAAGGGTGATGGACTATTTTCAATGGAATACTGGGGAGGGTAGGTGTTATAATCATTATATCCTTCCTGATTGTAGATCGGGTTGGTTTGGTCATCAAAGGATGGAGATCCATAATCAATATAGCTCTGGGAAGGATAATAATCATAGTCTTGTTGTCCACGGTTAGGCCCTGGACACTGAGGTCCAGATTCATATCCCCAATCAACATCATCCTGGCTAGTGGATGGGTAATTATAAGTCAAGTCGAGATAGTAATCATCTTGGGGATAAGTGGTGGTGGGAGGATAGGATGTAAAATGTGTGTAGGATGTGGAAGGGTACATGGTGAAGTAAGAAGGGAAATCAGAAGTGAAAGGAGCCCTGTAATACAAAAATACAAGCCTGTCCTTAGTTTGGGTAGCCTAAAGGTCTACAGACTCTTAGAATCCGTCCTAAGATTATAAACGATTTACTCTACTTATGTCCAGGCAATCCAACCAGTTAGAAGGAGGGACGGGGGAGAAGGTTCTTCCTTTGGCTTGCACCTCCGGTTCCTAGTGTACCCCCCAGCCGCGGTCGTTTGACGCTACTCCCCTAGCTAGACATTAGATTGACTAGTATAAGCAGGTTAATCGTGAACAATCTCAATCTGGATCCCGACGAGCGAACCAGTCCTTAGGGCCAACGTCTAATCAATTTTAGTTAGGCTTGGGACAATGATGCTTTAGGAATGTGATGGGCCCTTTAAATGGGTTGTGCCCTTAATGATTAGTTAAAATGTGTGTGCGTGCACAACCAAGTTTCTTAAACAAGGTTACTCGATGATGTGTCTTTTAGAGTTCAACCTTGTTTAGTAGCTTTTAGGGTTTAATCCTCAGGTTGGTTCAATCAAGGTTTAGTAGAACACTGCAAGTTTTGAAAGCACGGGTGATGATATGTTCCTTTAAAAATCAAAAATAATTTGGAGTGCTTGGTTCAGCCCTAAGAATCAACCCTAAGTGGCAAGCTACTTGATGGATTAGTTTTAGATTGAGTGGTGCGGCCCAAACAGCTCAATCAATTGGCCTATTGCACTAATTATTTTAGGCACACAAGAATTTTTAACCTATTCAGATTTCTACTCACTTAAGTGTATTTAGTTGAAGTGTACCGGGTCCACAGGTCAGATCCCGGTTAAGTGGTAGAATCAAAGTGATTGTGCGCCTTAGGATAAGAAGTTGTGGGTGTTAAGTGTGTAGTTTTCAAAAAAATCCCACAATCGGATAACACTTTTTTTATTTTAATTTTTTTTATTTATGTGGATGGCGAGGTGAGTGGAAGTGGCAAACAAACAACCAAATCTATCGTAGGGTTCATAAAAAGCACCTAAGTTGATTTGGGTTTGAGTTATTCGGTTTTGGAATGAAAACTAAGGTGGGTGTGGTGTGGGGGATACTTACAAAACACTCTACCCGCACTTTACTCCGGTCTACCGCACTTGGATCTCCATACTAGGGTACCTGCAAGACACTAGATCAAAGACAACTAGGGTTAATGCTATGTAAATGCAAAGAAACATAATAAACAATAAAGTAAATTTCGTTGCCTCCCCGGCAACGGTGCGAAAATGGTTGGGTTTGGGCATCCTGGATGGCGCCACGTGGTGCCATCTGGACCGTCCGTCTTCTTCTTCTTGCAGAGGGTGCCACAGTGCTCAGATCGGGATGATTTTTTGCGATGTCGGACTGCGATCGTCGCTCCGGATCCATCCGTATGGTCAGATTTTCCATCCGAAACCCATATGGATGTCACATTGCCCCCTGGCCGTTGATCTTCCTTGGGCTTAATGTGACTCTACGGGACTCTGATCTACATGATTTCAAAGGCGTTAATCTCCGATCGTCGCCCCGATCAGATCTGTATGGTCTGATTGTCCATCCAAGGCCCTGACATAAATCCTCTCTTCTCCTAACCATAAAAAGGACCTAATTAACCAAAAATATAAACAACTACTCTAAATGCAAAATGATGCATGGTATGCGATATTTATCTCATGAAATGCAGTGCTAAGCCTAGGAACTATCACAAATAAGCATTTTACGATGAATTTATACATGTTTATCAGTGGTCAAATCAGTGGAGCTTTGTAAAACAAGCACCTTGATTAAGAGCCTGGTTGGTCCAACTAGGTGCTTGTTAAGATCAATGGGCTGATGATGTTGCCCAAACCCAACCAGTCTGGTGGGTTGATAGATGTAGATCGACAGATGCGGAACAGACCATATGCAATGTGGCTCTGATTGATATGGAAGTGAAAACTCGTGTTCAGGCTGAGTCGAATCAGCCTGGTCAGAGTAGGGTTCCGAAAAATAATCAGTGCATGGTGTGGAAACCCTACAGGGGTGATCAGAGAATGATGGCTCCTGTTTTTCAGTCTAATCGATATCCGACACCCGCTATAGATGTGGAGTTGAATCATCTGCAAATGGCACATTGAGAGGTGAATCGGAATAGAAATTGAGTTCGGTTGTAGGTCGGGGTAGAGAATGGGTTTTGATCAGTTCTGTATGTGTGGAAGAGGTGGCTTCAATTGGCTTGTTATAATCAGGAAGCAGATTTTCTCCGATGTTATGGTCAGATTCGAAATCGTCAGATAGTTTGTGAAAATCAAAATCTGAATGAGATTCAAGATCATGAGTTCCACCAAAGAGTAAATCATATGTAGTAGATTCAGCAGCCTGACTGGGGTCTAGCCTAGATGTTAATTCTGAGCTTAAAAAGGTGTCCTTATCTGGTAGAAGCTCAAGTTCTAAGCTGGTAGGGCAAACCCAATTGAAACCCAACTTGTCCAACTCCTCAGTTTCTGTATCGTAAATTGGCATGACTTTTGAAAAATCGATTAGTTCCTCTGAGGATGTTCGCGAGGGATATTCATCAAATAGAAGCCCAAAATCATATTCTTCATTGAAAGATTGATCTTCCTCATATGGGGCCTTGAAATCTTCCCAATAGGTTTTAGATCTAGATCCTGAGCTTAGAATGTGGGTTGAATCACTAGAATGTAAGTCTGAATAACCTTCGAGGGTCACCTTATAAGAATAAGGGACGGAAGTTACACCCTCGAGATGTTCAGTTTTCTCTCATTATTGCAGGAGTTTTGGGATTCTAAGCTTGGTGATTCATGGTCTAAAGTGGGCTCTACATCATGTTTTCCTGCATTTGGAGCTTCCCAACCCTCTTCAATATCAGGCACATTGTACTCCATCTGGGTTTGGAATCCACAACTATTTTGTTCCTCAAACCCAAGATCAGATTGATCCTCAATGTTGTCCCAAGATGGTTCATCCTCTGTTTATGGTATATATGGGTACTTCTGGTCAATAATTTGTTTTACTAATCTCATTATCTCTTCCCATTTTTCAAGATCATCTTGGTGTTGCTTCCAACGTTGAGGATTTGTCATACATTGAAGGTATTCAAGATTGTGCAGTTTTTCTTTCTCAATCTACCCGGTGATGGGCAAGTCATGGGTTGATCCTTTTGTGGCTTCTGCCAATAGAACTTGGGCACAAGTTATGAGATAGGTTGTGGTTGTTGGGATATCAACTTGAATGTTTTCCACTGGTGTTGAGGTTTTGTCTTCTTTTTCATAGTATTTCAAGGCATCCTCAATCATCCTATCTCTCATGGATCTCCGATATTCAGGATTCTTGAATAGTAGTCCTAAGTGGTTTGGCTGCATATTTGGATCAAGTGGTGGAATCAAGATGTAGAATCAGAGTTTGAATCAAGGTGTAGAATCAAGTTGTGAAGCGATTAGATCTGACTGAAGAGTGATAACACTGCATATGGGGGTGATAATTCTGTTAAATAGGGCCGATCTTATGAATAAAACGCACAACATAAGGAGAATGGGAGGATTACATGCATCATATACCAAGATTGCATATAAAACTATATTAATGGCCATTTGTGTAAGAACTTATCAAAGCAGGCCTCAGAAGAGCAATCCGACCGCACGGATGGATTCAGAACGACGAACGAAGTCCAACGAACTCAAGATCAGCCAAATCCGACATCCGGAGATCCTACAATGGGCCCAAGAAGTTATGACCGTTGATCTGATGATCAACGGCCCTCGTTGCACCATGTGGTGCCCGCTCACCGCGTGCCACTTCCACCATCTGCTGGAGTTCAAATCTCAGCCGTCGATCTTCGATCGGACGACCGAGAACCGCGGGCGGGCACGACAAAGCTGCGGGATTGGCGCAGCGGTTAACGCGCACGCCTGCAGGCACGCGACGTGGGTTCGAGCTATGCGGTGCAGGAAATTAAAGGAAGTGAGGCACGCGGCAAAATTGGGCAACCCGATCAACAGCGGGTGGCCAAGATAGCGCCACGCAGTGCACCCTCAGGTAGCGAGCTTCCACGCATGCGCGCACGCCGGGCGACAACACCCGCATGAACGCGCCCGGGGGAGTATCTCAACGGTCCGATCTTCGATTGAATGGCTCTCATGCAGCGGCCACGGATCGGGCACAAAGAAGAACAGCACGGGCGTGCGATCGGAGCGCTGGGGGCTTCACCGATGCTTTTGGAAGGGTTTTAGCGACGTCCCGGACGTTGCTAATACCCATTCTTCTTTTAGAAAGCGCTTCCCCCTATTTAAACCCCCTCCAATTACTCATTCAAGGCATTCACTTCCCTTGAAACTACTTTACCCCTTTCTTATCTAGCTTTAGGCCCTCTTGTAATCACTGGAGATGACGAGCCGCCAATGGAGCCTTCTCCACCGCCGTGGCTGCCTCGCCGCTCTCCCCCTCTCTCTCTCTTCCTCTCTTTTAAGCTTTCCTTTGCTTATGTTTAAGCATGTATCTAATGTTGTAATCTGTGAACTAAAGCTGCATGATTAATGAAGTTACTTTCCATTCAGTTGTTTACTTTATTTCTTGTTCAAGTTGCATGTTAAAGAAAGAAACAACTCTAATCCTAATCTCTCTCTCTCTCTTTCCAACCACACCATTTCGCAAGCAACTATAAGGACACTTCTTAACACACACGCACGAGCGCACGCCAGTTTTTGGCATCGTTGCCAGGGAGGCAATGGATTTGTTTTGTCACTTCCATTCCACATCCATTCTCACATCGTCTAATGCCCTGTTTTCCTTTTTACTTGATGGTTGTAGGACTTTGGCACTTGGACGGCGAAACGACGCATGACATGATGGTAACAAGGGAGTAGGCACAACAAGGACAGATAGTGAGTAATTGTTCAATCATGATTGTTTGCTTGCGTGAAAACTAAACAAAATTGTAAAAATTGAAAAAATTGGCGTGGTGTATGATTGCTTGACCTACATCCTTAACACATCACCCCACAAAAAAAAATGTACACTCTAACATTCTGAATAAATTATTGGAGTTTTCTTTTCTCTTTTTGAGTGGTGTTTGCGAAGCCACCGTGAGTTGACTTGGGCTGCACCACTCAACCATAAAATCGACTCATCTAATAGAAGTTGCATGATCATTAGGATGAGTATATTAGGGTTTTAGAGCCTCTACACAATAAAAGGAAATCTACTTTCACCAAATTGTGTGCAAAACTTGACGTGCCCATTGAAACCTGTCTGAAAATATTAAGACACGTCAACCCTAAAAGATACTAAAGTAAGGATGAAACACTAAAAGACACCACAACTTAAAAATCCTTGCTTGAAAACCATGTTTTGATAGAAGCACACACATTAAAAGTGGAAAATTAAGAGGCACCACCCCAATCAATGCCTCATCACGTAACCCTAGCACAAGCACTATCCTAGCCCTTTAAAACTGAGTAGACATGCCCTAGGCAGGACTAAGTTAAGTCTTGAAAGGCGAGGTTTTGTTCACTGGGCACTTGGCTTTCATTCCCTTGGTAGAATCTGGTGGCTAGGCTACGGGGAAGTGTCAAACGACCACGGTTGTGGGGTCTACAGAACCAAAGGTGCAAGCCAAAGGAAGAACCTTCCCTGTAATCCCCTCGTAATCAACCTAGCCAGATTAGCCTTGGGAAGGGGAGTCCATTGCTTATGGACTTAAACACCCTTTATGTGATATCTAGGTCTCCTACGGAATACACTATAAGGACTAGGCATGTTTGCTTGATTGAACTCATTTCTCGCATCTGTCGCTCTCCGTATGATTTCTAGGTCTCCTAAGGAATACACTATAAGGACTAGGCATGTTTGCTTGATTGAACTTATTTCTCGCATCTGTCGTTCTCCGCATCCCCTCCTGTTCTTCTCTAGTGTATGCATGGGAGATGCTCACTGCATCTCGGGTTGTTTGTTTTGGGGCAGGAATCTAGGCGACGTGATTCTGTTAGCAACTTGGCTGAACCTAGGGTAGATGAGGCTGAGGATCAACCCCCACTACACACAGTGGCCATCATCCAAGCCCAAATTAATGCAAACCACCAGCTTCAGCAACAACAATTCCACACCATCATGCAAGCCATACACCGGTTATAGAACCCACAAGAACAACCACCACCACCTTTCCAAGGCGCACAAGGGCAACCACCACTCGATGTGCCACCATTTCTGGAACAACCGAGGCCCCTCCGTGATTTCTATAATCCCTCCTCTATTAGAGTCGAGCGACACCTTAGGATCCCCGAAGGGGGAGATGATTTTGAGCTGAAATCGAATGTCTTAAGTCTGATCCAGAGCCACTTTCAAGGAAGCTCAAATGAGGACCCCTTCCAGCACCTAGAGGATCTCGACTGCATAGCACAAACTGTGAAACCTAGGAACATTATCCTTGACATTGTTCTAATCAAGATGTTTCCCTTCTCATTAAGAGGCAGGGCTTCTCACTGGCTTAGAACCCTAGGTAGACCCATCACCACCTGGGAAGAACTGAGGCATGCATTTTTAAAGAAATTCTTCCCCATAGGAAAAACCAATGCCCTCAGAAGAGCTATTACTACCTTTACACTCCAAGGTGGGGAACAGTTCCATGAGGCGTGCGAAAGATTCAATGAACTCTTAAGGAAATGCCCACACCACGAAGTACCAAGGTGGCAATTGGCCCAGATTTTCTACCACAGTCTGGATAGCAACCTACGGAACTTCGTCGATGCCTCATGTGGGGGGAACTTCCTGAACAAGGATGAGGAGAGCGCATTTGAGCTCTTTGAGCCTATGAGTGAGAATTCGCTCAACAATGCCTCCATGACCCAGTTCAACAGATCCAGTCAACCCTGTGGTGGGATTTACGAGGTACTAGCAAATTTTGAATGGTTGACATGGACATCATTGCCAAGAAACTAGATCGAGTGGAATTGGTGGACAAAAATATTGATGAGCTACTGAACTAGACTAGGAACCCCTTACAGACCTTCTCCCTAGCAAAGGGAGCACATAATGTTGACCTGGTCCAGCCCTTAACCCAACTGAACCTGGAACAACCCCTGACCACGTTCCAGGGAGGGACATTTGGTCCCTTAACCCTTGATTACTCTCTTCCCTCTCCATCGACATTGGCTATCGTTGAAGATGTGCAAGGTGTCCAAGGTTATGTGAAACCTAACTCTTTCTCCAACACTTACAACAATGGCTGGCGTAACCACCCCAACATTGGTTAGACAAACCAAAAACCACCGCAATTCCAAAACCAGCCCAGGCCAAACCAGCAGCCACACTTGCCCCCTATCAGTAAGGTCCACTAGTTAGACCCCAATATAATCAGAATAGGGTGGCCCCTCCCCCACAAAATAAATGGACACCCTAATAAAGATGATGGCTGACATGACCCATAAAGATCAGGAGGAAATGGCCTTGGTAAAGGGACAGTTAAGCCAACTCTTGGACTGTAAACAACAAGGATCCCTACCTTCCCAGCCACAAACGAACCCGCAAAACATAATTAACAGAGGCCCTAATTCGCAAGTGTTCCAAGGTAATCCCGGGCAGGCTCACATGGTCTAGCCAACCCTGCAAACACCCCCTGGGTTTGGTGCTTCTTCATCCTTGTCTTCTCAAGGATCAACCCATGGCCCTAATGCCTCTGTGAATGCGGTGACCTTGAGAAGCTGCACCAAAACCCAGGATCCCAAATGGCCGACTCTCCCTGGGACTTCACCTGCTGAAATACCCGACTCAGAAGAGCCACCAACCAAGGACCCAGAAATAGACCCGATCCACATTCAGACACCCTACCCTGAGGCCTTGGAAACAATCAAGAAAAAGAAGAATGTTTTGGAAACTGAGGAGCTCTTGGAGATCTTTAAGAAAGTACAGATTAATATTCCACTCCTCGAAGCCATCAAGCACATCCTGGCTTATGCCAAGGTTTTAAAGGATGCCTGTACACCCAAACGTAAGCCAAGACCTCAAGGACCTAGGAAGGCTATGCTCTCCAAACAAGCAAGTTCCGTAATATCAAGCAACCTTCCGCTCAAGCGAACTGACCCAGGAGTGCCCCTGATTTTCTACAATATCGGGGACATGACATTTGATAGAGCGCTCCGGGATTTAGGTGCTTCTATCAATCTGATTCCAACAACCCTGTACCACCAATTTGGTTTTGGAGAGTTGACACCAACACTTGTCACCATCCAGCTGGTTAATAGATCAGTGAAAACCTCGAAGGGGGTTGTCAAGGACTTCTATTTCCCAGTTGACTTCTTGGTGCTCGACATGGAAGTCCCTGAAAAATTACAGAACGCACCCATAATCTTAGGCAGAACTTTCTTAGCTACAGCTAAGGCAACCATTGATTGTGACACGGGATGTATGGAAATCGCCTTCGGGGACAGGAAAATGCAATTGGATATCTTCCGAGCGACAAAGTCCTTTGATTGCGATTGCGTTGAGGAACATGATCCCGTGGAAACTCTGATCGAGGAATGCCTCACCCTTAGTTCAGTCTCAGACCACCAAACCCGTAATGACTGTTCTGACCCGTCACCATCACTACCCGTGGACCTCTGTAAAGCTGTTTACCATCACACAACACCATTTGAGGTGATCGATGTTGATCAACTACCGCCTTTTCCCTTTCCATCAACTGTGGTTCCACCCACACCTGAACTTAAGCCACTGCCCGAGAATCTCAAGTATGTCTTCCTGGGACCTAACCAGACCTTCCCGGTGATTATTAATTCTCATCTAACCAAGGATCAGGAACTCAGGCTGACTGCGACCCTTTCAGAACATCGGGCCACCATGGGTTGGACCATTTCTGACTTAAGAGGAATTAGCCCCACCTATTGAACCCATAAGATTTACCTGGAAGATGAGGCACGACCCTCTCACCAGATGCAGAGATGTTTAAACCAAAACATGCGAGAGGTCGTTTAGAAAGAAATTATCAAGTGGCTTGACGCCGACATCATCTATCCTATTTCCGATAGCCCCTGGGTGAGCCCCACTCAAGTGGTTCCAAAGAAAGCTAGGCTCACCGTTGTCACCAATGATCATGGCGAATCCATCCCCACCCTCACCACTACAGCATGGGAGTGTGTATTGATTATAGGAAGCTTAATGAAGCCACTAAGAAGGATCATTTCCCCTTTCCATTCATTGACCCAATCCTTGAAAGATTGGCAGGGTAGAAGTATTTTTGCTTCCTGGATGGATATTCAGTATATAACCAAGTCACAATTGCTTCGGAGGTTCAAGAAAAGACCACATTCACTTTCCCGTACAGCACGTTTGCATTCCGTCTAATGCCGTTTGGGTTATCCAATGCACCTGCGACCTTCCAGCATTGCGTGTTAGCCATTTTTTCAGAAATGGTGGGTGAATACTTAGAGGTCTTTATGGATGATTTCTCTGTATTCGGGAATTCATTCAACCATTATCTGAGCAACTTGGAGAAAATCCTGAAATAATGTATCGAAGTTAATCCAGTGTTAAGTTGGGAAAAGAGCCATTTTATGGTTCAAGAAGGAATTATCCTCGGTCACAATGTATCACATAGGGGCATCGAGGTAGATCGGGCTAGGGTTGATTTGATTTCCAAACTCCCTCCACCTAGCTCGTTCCGACAGATTCGCTCATTTCTGGGACATGTTGGCTTCTACCAAAGGTTCTTTAAAGACTTTTCCAAGCTTTCCAAACCCTTGACCAACCTTCTAGCCAATGACGCCATATTCCACATGTCTTCCAATTGCATCCAGGCTTATCACACCCTCCGGGACTTAGTCTCCACAGCACCTATACTTCAGCCCCCAGACTGGTCCCAGGACTTTGAGATTATGTGTGATGCGTCAAATTTTGCCATAGGTGCTGTAATGGGACAAAGGCAAGACAAGAAGCCCATGGTGATCTACTATGCCAGCAAAACGTTGGACGAGGCCCAACGAAATTATACGGTCACAGAGAAAGAGTTGCTCGCTGTAGTCTTTGGACTTAAAAAGTTTCGATCGTACTTGCTCGGATCCCACGTGATTATTTACACCGACCATTCAGCCATCCAGCATCTGTTGGCCAAGAAGGATGCAAAGCCCAGGCTCATCAGAAGGATCCTGCTTTTGCAGGAATTTGACCTAGAAATTCGCGACAAGGCCGGAACGAAGAGTGTGGTGGCTGATCACTTGTCTAGACTTCATCCAGACCACATTGGACCCTCCCTACCTCTATCTGATGCCTTCCCTGATGAACACATTCTGGCTGTGCAAGACAAGAGACTACCATAGTATGATGACTACGTCAACTACCTAGTTGTACGACAAACCCCGCACAGCTAGTCTAGACAGCAATGGACAGGTTCTTGGCTGAGGCCAAGCACTATTTCTGGGACCCATGTTGTTTCTCCTCTGTGCCGACCAGATCATTAGGAGGTGTATCCCTGAGAATGAAGTTCAGAGTGTGCTTTCCTTCTGTCATGACCAGGCTTGTGGTGGCCACTTCTCTGGAAAGAAAACGACTGCAAAGGTTCTGTAGTCTGGATTTTATTGGCCATCCCTATTTAAGGATGCACACAACTTTTCCAAGACTTGCTCACGCTGCCAAACGCTGGGGACCATGACCAAGAAAGATATGATGCCCCTCAAGCACATTTTGATTGTAGAAATCTTCGACGTTTGGGGTATCAATTTTATGGGCCCCTTTCCGCCATCAAACGGCTTCGAGTACATCCTAGTCTCAGTAGACTATGTTTCTAAATGGATTGAAGTCGTCGCCACCCGCTGATGCGATCACAGGATTATCATGGACTTTGTTGAGCAAAACATCTTTTCCCGATTTGGAATACCCAAGGCCATGATCAGTGATGGTGGAAACCATTTTATCCATTCTCAATTCCATGCCCTACTTAGAAAATACGAGGTGAACCACCGCATTGCTACCCCGTATCATCCGCAAATAAATGGGCAGACCAAGGTCTCAAATAGACAAATCAAGAACATTTTACAAAAGATTGTGAGAGCTAACAGGAAAGATTGGTCCACACGACTAGATGATGCCCTGTGGGTATATAGGACCGCTTTCAAGACCCCGATAGGCATGTCGCCTTATCGCCTGGTCTTTGGCAAAGCCTACCATCTTCCTGTTGAATTGGAACATCGGACTTACTGGGCTGTCAAGCAATGTAACATGGATTCCCAATTAGCCGATGCGTAGAGGACGCTCCAATTATCTGAGCTCGAAGAAATTCGTCGGGACACTTTTGAAAATAGTCAACTATATAAGGAGAAAATGAAAGCCGTCCACGACAGACTCATTCATAGAAAAACCTTTGAGCCTAACCAGCAAGTCTGGCTATTTGACGCCCGCCTAAAACTCTTCCCGGGGAAACTCAGGTCCAAATGGATAGGACCATTTCGGGTGGTTAATCCTTACTCTAATGGGGCGGTTGAAATCGCTAATCCTAACACTGGGCACACTTTTACAGTTAATGGTCAAAGATTGAAGCACCTCTTGGCCTAGGTTCCCCCAAAGAAGAGTGTCACCCTTGTTAAGGGATGACACAAAGCACCGCCCAGCTGGAGGCGTTAAACTCAGCGCTTCCTAGGAGGCAACCCAGAGGATTCAGACTGATCCGGTATTTTACGTCACTCAGGTACTATCTTTTTGAACCCCTATGCATCCATGTATTTGCCAATGAGGACATTGCCCGACTAAAGCTTGGGGGGGTGGTAAATTGCACAATCCTGAGCTTCTTTAATCAGTCTCAATAAAATAAAATTAAAAAAAAAGAAATTTTGAATTTATGAAGAAACTTAGGCATTAGAAACTTGTCAATAGTGGGAAATAATACAAAAAGAACTTAAATACTTAGACTTTTTAGGCCTTCAGGCTTAATTAGCCCTGGTGTCCGTAAAAATATGGATTTAGCTTCGAATCCTTGCAACCTTATGCTATTTTAATCCACCTACTAAATAATGTGATAAGTATACGACTTATCAACTCACCCTCTAACTCAGGAAAAGTTTGAGTCTAAGCATCTGCACACATTTTCTGCACAGACTCACTCCTCGAAGATTTTGACAAAAATTGGGTAGCTAATGAACTCTCTAATGTGGTATGGCTGGCATGTTGTCGTGGGTAATAGCCCATTGGCAGGTTGTCCAAAACCCAGCCACGGGACCATTTCTTCTTCATTACCTCTAGGTACATTTGAGATCAGGGAAGCCACCTACGAAAAAAAAAAAGGGAGAAGAAAAGAAAATAAACCACACTTCACCGCACAAGTATGGCGGGCAAGTGATCGTGGGTAACAGCCCATTGGTCAGTTGTCTAGTGCCTAGCTAAATAATTGCACAAAAAGAACCAAAACACTTAAGGAAGAAGCGGGGAAGTAGTACAAGTCGGGGAGATATACCCTGGAAAAATCCTTGTGCTGACCCCAATTAAAACAAATGTAGGGAGAAAGCTACCGATCGAACAAATACACCATCAGGCAAATATATTTCCTCTTCCAGTCACCTAAGGGCGTAGAAACCCGAAGTCTATATAAATTACCGTTGAGTGAGTTTATCACAATCTTCACACCAAGATGCTTAACACTTAGGGTTTTGACTGAGTTTTTGGTGGGTTGGGTAGCCGTAAAAAGTTACCAACCCACGCTGAATTCTGAAAAAATTCTAAAATATATATATATATACATATATATATTTATAGTTATATACGTTAAGGCAAGGATTCGGGCGATTCGTATTTTGCCAGACACCCGGTCGCTGCTTAGTCTTTGTAGATTAAGATCTTAGTATATTTCCTCCTATTGACAAGTGACGAAGTGTCTAAGCAATTACTTCATAAATTATGAAAGAAAATCAAGGCTGGAATAAACCTTGTCGGGGACTAGCAAGGAGTAAGCATGGGAGTATGATAACACTCCATATGGTGGTGATAATTCTGTTAAATAGGGCCCATCTTAAGAATAAAAGGCACAACATAAGTAGAATGGAGCATTGCACGCATCACATACCAAGATTACCTATAAAACTGTATTAATGGCCATTTGTGTAAGCACTTGTCAAAGCAGGCCTCAGATGAGCAATCTGACCACACGGATGGATTCAGAACGACGAACGGAGTCCAACGGGGTCAAGATCGGCCAAATCCGACATCCGGGGCTCCTACAATGGGCCCACGAAGTTCTAACAATTGATCTGATGATCAACGGCCCTCGTTGCGCCATGTGGTGCCCGCTCACCGCGTGCCACTTCCACCTTTAGCTGGAGATCAAATCTCGGTGGTCGATCTTTGATCGGACGACCGAGAATCGTGGGCTCACCCGCGGTCGCCGCGATAAAGCAACGGGCGTGGCGCAGCGGTTAACATGCACGCCCGCACGCACGCGATGCGGGTTCGAGCCATGTGATGCAGGAAATTAAAGGCAGCGAGGCTCGCGGGAAAATTGGGATGCCTGATTAGCAGCGGGCGGGCGAGATAGCGCCACGCGACGCACCCTCAGGCAGCGAGCTTCCACGTACGCGCGCACCCCGGGCGACGACGCCTGCGCACACACGCGCCTAAGGTGCGATCTTAGTGCGCCCACGAGAGGATCTCAGCCGTCCGATCTTCGATTGGACGGCTCTCATGCAACGGCCACGGATCGGGTGCAAAGAAGAACGGTGTGGGAGTGTGACTGCAGGGCTGGGGGCTTCACCGACGCTTTTGGAAGGGTTTTAGCGACGTCCTGGACGTCGCTAAAACCCCTTCTTCTTTTAGAAAGCCCTTCTCCCTATTTAAACCCCCTCTACCCACACATTTAAGGCATTCACTTCCCTTGCAACTACTCTACCCCTCTCTTAGCTAGCTTTAGGCCCTCTTGTAATCGTTGGAGACGATGAGCTGTCGACGGAGCCTTCTCCACTACCGTGGCTGCCTCGTCGCTCTCCCCCTCTCTCTCATCCTCTCTTTTAAGCTTTCCTTTACTTATCTTTAAGCATGTATGTAATGTTGTAATCTGTGAACTACAGCTTCATGATTAATGAAGTTACTTTCCACTCAGTTGTTTACTTTATTTCTTGTTCAAGTTGCATGTTAAAGAAAGAAACGACTCTAACCCTAATCTCTCTCTCTCCCTCTATCTCTCTCTCTCTCACTTTCCAACCACACCTTTTCGCAAGCAAAACTCCACAATTTCCATGGCAACAAGTGATAAGCAAAATCTGGCTTTCATGCCTCCTTGAGACAGACACTCGGACTCACCTCTGTTTCTTTACTTTAAAACTGGTGTTGCAAGTGCGACTATAGCGAAACTTCTTAGCACACACGCACAAGCGCACACCAAAGAGTCCCACTGAAAATATATGTGTGTGCTCTAAAGAGAAAAGATGAGGGACTGGAGATGTTTTTGACCCAATCAAGACACCCAAAGACATTTGGATGACTATGGAGGTTCAGGGCGGATGATACCCCTGGATCAGAAGGTCATCCACCTAAGAATTACCTGGGCAGCCAGAGAAGGAGAGTCCCGCAAAGACCCCTTACACGATAGACCGTCCCCATGGGTTACAGGGTTTCCCCCACCCGACCTCTCTTGTCATTGAGATTCCAGGTAGACCAAAATGGGGACCTTGACCTCTTAAGTTTACCACTTTTATTTCCAAGGTGCTTTAGGGTTCTCACTTGAACTTTAGATGTTTTGATGTTATGACCTAATTTAGAGGTTGGTTGACCCAAGGGGTCAACTTCACCTGACCTATCCTAAAGATGGCAAAATGATTCTAGGCTTTGGATGTAGAGACCACCCTGATTTGACTCCCAGTTTATTAGGTCTGAGATTTTAAGATTCAAGTGATTTTAGAGCTCAATTTTTCTTAGGGTTTGTCTTGTTTAGAACTCTTCAATCAAGGGCTTGGGTGGCATACTGATGCAGGAGGGTTGATTTCCTTTTATACAGGCATGTGTGACTAGCACTCCAAGGCCCTATTGTAGAAACCCTAATTTGGTCCTATTTCCAATCCTCCGTTTCATAAAAATTCTCTTTGGACTTAAAAGCAAGAAGTGTGTTGTCCGCGGAGATTAAGCATGATTTCTATTAGGCACATGGATTTTGTGGGATAGAATCTAAAAAAAAAAATCACTCCAACTTCAAGAAGATTTGAAAAATTCTCACAAAATCAGGAAACATTTGCCTTAAAGATGGTGATTACTATAGAAAGAAGACAATTGATTCCTAAATTAATTTCCTCCTTTTGTCTTTCATGGATTAGGGGATGGTTTAAGGAAGAAAAGAAATTACATGCCCTGGAGTGGTTGACTTGTAGGAAGGATCTTCTCGTGAAATACCTGCAAGATCACAACGAAGAAGAGTAGGGCAAGTTAGTGTTCAATAAGATCAAAAATAATTTAGAAATTAGTGATAAATTGTACGTTGCTCCCCGGAAACAGCGCCAAAATGTTGTCACGGCTTGATCGTGTTTTAATAGTTAGTTACGTCGCAGTATAGGTGACCAAGTGTTGTCAACAAATAAAAATTTATTACTCAAAAACCTAAGTATCCGAGGTCGAATACAAGGAGCAAATGGAATTTATTACTAATCTCAAGAATGTAATTGAACACTTAATTACTCAAAACTTAATTCAAAATATATATACGCATGAGTTTAAATGTTAATTGTGGCAAAAATAGAGAACTTGGATGTCTGATCATGGGATCAAACGTCTTAAAAAGATATTCTCTTTTAGCTCTCTCTTATAACTTTTCTTCTTCTTTGTTCTGACTTCCTCTGATTTTTCCTCCTTTTCTTCTGTGGCTGTGTCTTCTTTTGCCTTGTTTCTTCTCTACAGCTCCTTTCTCTGCTCTTGCCTTTCTTCTCCAGTGTCTTTCTCCTTTCTTTCTGCAGGTCTTCTTCTTCTTCCTTCTTTGGCTTTGCTTCCCTTGGCTTCAGCTTTTGTTCTTCTTCTACTTGTCTTTCCCTTTCTTTATTTCTTCTTCCTTCTTCTTCTCTTTGGCTTCGCCTCTTCCCTATGCCTTGATTTTCCTTCTCTTTTTCCTCTATGAAGCTTCCTTCTTTAACCTTCCTTCCTTCTTCTTCTTGTTCTTCGCTTACAGCAGCTAAGTCCCTACTTTCCTTCTCCTTCTCCTTCCCTACACAAATCGAAGACAGCAAAACCTACCCCTCTACCCACACCCGCATCTCTCTCTATATATCACTCTTCAGTACGCTCTCCCAGAGTTGGGTAATCTGGTCAGGTCACATGCCCGAGTCCAGGTGCACCGGCGTGGGTGTGGTGCACGAGGAGTGCTCAGGAGGGTAGTCAAGTCGAGTCACTAGGTCTGCGGGATGAAGTCACGGACAAGGCGCGTGTATAGGTGAGGGACCTCACCCCATGTGTTCTTGAGGTGAATAGCTAATATCACAAATTCAATTTAAACTACGCAAACACCCCACGACTTACCGAGGTGGGACTAATGTTCCACCGCTTTTGCTCGCACCCCCGTAGGAGATCTTCCGTCCAATTGCAGCAGCTGCAGGACTCGCAGTGCCAATTGCTTGGACAATTGGATGCGTAAGACTTCCCCGAACCTGCTGGACCTGGAATCCTGAAGCACGGCATCATGGAGCGAGCTTGCAACCTCCTTGAGCCGTCGCTAATGGTAGTTGGTGTTCGGACCCTACACAACACAAAAAGGACCTTGCAGCTCTATTAGACTACAGGAGGACCTTCGCCGTGTCACGGCGAAGGTGAGGCGGTAGGTGGCAGGCTGCGGGGTGGCCTAGGCATGCGAGCCAAGGTCACTCTATGGCCGAATTGATGGGTTAGGTCGGGGGGAGGTTGTGGTGGTGTAGAGGGTCTGTGGATGAGTGGAGGATGTTCAGTGGAGTGTGGCAGAGGTTGTGAGGTGGGTGGCGAGATGTGTGGAGTTTTGGAATGATGGAGGCATCTCGCCGGAGGGTGGCCGGAGATGAGGAAGATGGCGGTGGACAGTGGTGGTTAAGGGGTGTTGTGTGAAATAGAATGAGGGAAATGAAAGAGGGGATAGAGACGACTAGTTCTAACCTAATTAAGTGGACGAAGGGGGTGAGAGGGCGGCTGGCAGCACCTGCTTTTGCCAGAGAAGGAGTCCAGTGGAGGAAGATGGCGATGATGACGGGGCTAGGGCTGCTCGCATGGGTGTTGCACGACTCGAAGAAGGATAGGGAGGATAGCTCTGCCATTGGTATTGTGGCAGAGCGATGAGAAAGGGGAGGGGAGCTCGCTGGAGCTTGCTAGACCCCTTGGCTGGAGGAGAAGAAGAATTTGAGATGGAATTCCGACCAAGTCGAGCTAAGGAGGTGCGGCCGATGTTGGGGGTCAATTTATAGGCCCTGGCAGGGACTCCTATGCTTGGAAGACAAGCTTCCAAGCATGGGAATCCTCGTCGGAGATGGAAGTCTATTAGGTACCCAAATCTCTCATGCATTTGAATGATAGATTGGGTGCAAATCATCGTTCAGTATCACACTCAGATGGAAGGGAATTCCGCAGAGAATCTCCCTTCCAAATCTAGGTGGAGATCTCTGACGAATTTGGGCGTATTCCCCCTCTATTCCTCGTCAAAGTAGGATTTCTCCCCATTAATGGTAGGGGGACCTTCTTGTAAGAGTGGTGAGGAAGTTAGGGGGGTTTATGTAAAGGTTTTCAAAAGATAGGGACCAAGATGTAATTAGGTGTACTAATTTGCAAAGTTGGTCAAGATGACCTCCCCTTAGGTCCAAATTTTGGTACAAATCTAATTTGGACCTACGGAATCAAATGGTGAAGTTGGATTTTAGGTTTGACCATGTTTGATTGGCCGTTTTGCATATAAACCCTAATTAGGTCAATTGATGAGCTAGGACCCCAATCTAGGTCAAACTAGGTTCCAAAGGCCAAATTGAATGTTTTAAACCCTAAGGGATATTTTTCCATGAATTTTAAGGGGTTTACTTGATTTTTATCCTGACCAGAACCTTGTTGAATTAAGTGGGTCTGTTTAGGGTTACAAGATGTCATTTAATTCCTGGTTTGCACATAAACTCATTTCTAATTGAACCAACCCACTGTTTATCTTATTCAGACCATTTGACCTACATTTTGCCTCTGATAAATTTCATTTATGCATTGCAATGGTAAAATTGCAATTTTAACCTTTATTTCATGTTTTCTTCTCAGAACACTTATTCCTTCAATTATGCCCTTCTCTAGGTTATGTAGGAGCATTTATTCTCTTTCTTGGTTCAAATGAGCTAGTTAGGACTCATGATGAGGCTCTCATCAACCCACATGGAGACTTATGAAGTTTCTGATGTGGGACTATGTCCCACACCCTTCTTCTTGTAGCTGTGGATGAGGAAGTTCCTGAATTGGGGATGAAAGGGCGGCTGGATTCTCCAATTGAGGACCTGAGCGTACACCAATAGCAAAGCGGCTTCGCCTAGGTGTGGAAGCAAGGAAGAAAATAGCACAAGCATGACAGTAGTGGTCAAAGAAGGAGGTCTGACGAATACCTAAAAAAGAAAACATGGCCTTTTGGCCTTGTCAGATATGCTCAGAAGAGTCATATTGCAAGGGTAAATGAGTTGGAGATGGTTGTGTGGTGAATGTGTGCGTGTGGAGGGCTGACAGAGTCTGAGAAGGTGTGCAAAGGAGGTGGAGTTCGATGGAGCGATTTAGTGCGCAAATCGATGAAATAGGAGAGGGGTTTTGACCGTGGTGGAACGATAGAGCTTTTGAGAGTTGTAGAGAGGTTGATGGTGGTCTGTGGAGTGTAGGCGAACTTGTGAAAGTTCTGTCAGAGGTGGAGAAGATGGAGTGGGAGATAAAGATGTGTTGGCGGTCGTGCATGTGTTGTAAGTGTGGGAAAGAGAAGTAGAGGGAAAGAGAAAGATGTTGGGGGTCCTAGGAGAGGAGGAGGTCGGCAAAGGGCTCTGGTTGTGGCTGACCGAAGCTGGAGAAGATGGTAAGGATGGAGAAGCGGTAACGGTGATTGAGGCAGAGGAACGCCCTCCCTTTGACCGAAGAGGCACGTGAGGAGGAAAGGAAGATGTTGGCACCTCCAATTTAATGGTTGGAGGTGCGGAGGAGTAGGTCGGAGAGAGGTCACCAGAGAAACTGTGGAGGTGGCTGGAGAGGGAAGACAGAGGTGATTGCACGGGTTTCACGAGTTTGAAATCGGGATTATGAGTAACTTGTCATCGTAGTTGCAAAACTCATGATCAAATAAAATTTAAATAGAAACTCCAAGGGAGTCCTGGGTCGAATACAGGGAGGCGACATTTACTTTAATTGAGAACCGAGCTTTGTTTTGTTTGTTTTTGGAATTTTAATGTTTTGTTATTTTTTTTGCATTTTTCAAATAAAAGACAAGCTATAAAGAGATAGAGATGAAATCAAATGTGATGTATTGCATTAATCTCTATTACAATAATCTATTAAAGCTTGAAAACAAAGGGAGGTGAGAAGAAATCTCCCAAATTGACTGTTCGGTGAGACGACGGCTCCTGGCGAAATCTCAGACGAAGGAGGTGAGGTGTAGGACGTTGGAGGTGAGATGTAAGAGGACGTCGGGTAGAGGAAAGCTTCGGCATGGCTCCGGAATTGAGGTGAGAAGGCGGAGATGATCTGCTACTAGAATGGAGGTAGGAGGATGGCTCCAAGGTGACATATGAATGGGGATGGGAAGATGGATGAATATTTGGTGATGCAGAGGTTCGCTACACTAATAGGAGCCTTGGGAGCTTGAGAGTAAGCTTTAATGGAGCATTGGCAGGTTTGTTGGTGCTTAGGATTAGGTGGGAGTAGAATAGGTAGAGATGAAGAGGAATAGGGGTTGTAGGGTTGTTTATATAGTCGAGGAAAAAAGAGCATTCCACACACAGGCATTCAGCAACAGCTACAAGCATCACTAAAGACCGCTTAAGTTGTCACCAAAGGATTCGTGCCTCTTCAATGCCTTGGCTGGCACACGCACTGCGCAAGCCATTTAGTGGCAACTACATGTGTCACTAAGGGCCTGCTCTTCTGTCGCTGTAAAGCACGCACCTAACGCTCACGCCTACAGCCATCATAGGCGCAGCAATCATCAACTATTGGATCAGGCGTGGACAGCTGTGATTGCGAGAAGAGGGTGTGCGCCTACCAGCATTTGAAATTCGCATCATTGGTAGGTGCACTGGCAGTCGCTAGATGATGCATCGCACTATCGAGATGCGCCCGTAGATCGCACCTCCTTTGATTTGAAACACGCGCCTCATGCAATTGTGAAGATTGGATGGCGGGCGCTGCTCGTGGTCGACTTAAATGAACGCTGCAGATGGCATGCGTGTGATCTAGCGTGCACCTTCACTTTAGTGGGAGACATTGGATCTTACGTTGGGAATCTCCACTGCTCGATTGTGATAGAGCAGACCTATTGCGTCTGGCACTGTAGTGGGGCACAGCGAATCGTGGCTCGATCTCATGCTTGCTCTTTGAGAGCACTCGACCTCACCGTTGCGCAATATTTGGGGGTGTGTTGCGAAGAAGAATTACGCCGACATGTTGAGGGGGGTCTCTTACCCATTAGATTTTCATCCAACGGCTGAGATCACTCTATGGGCTACCTTTGGAGATGTGCGAGTGGCTTTGGGCACTCCGTATGGAGCCACATGGCAACATCTGGACCATCCACCCTTCATTGCTTGCAGAGGATGCCATGGTGCTCGAAGTGAGGTGATTTCTATGTTGTCGAACTGCAATCGTTCCTTCGGATCGATCCATACGATCGGATTTTCATCCGAAATCTATAAGGATGTTGCATTGCCTCCTGGGCATATAAAACGAAGGAATTAATATACAAAACATACAACTATCCTAAATGCCATGCAATGGATGTTATGCAATATTTATAACTTGATTGCAATGCTAAGCCTAGGAATTGTCATAAATAAGCAATTTATCATGAATTCAAGTGTGTTTATCATACCCCCATGCTTACTTTTTGCTAGTCCCTGGCATAATTAACCTAAATGTTGTCTAAAAGTAGAATCAGACTTCGAGTATTTAGGAAACATTTGTTGATTGCTTTGGAAAATCTTAACCCCAAGACCTAATTACAAAAACTCAATAGTGCCCAGGTGTCAGCCAGAATGCGTACCATCCAAGCCCTCACCATATTTCAGAAGAGTAGGTAAAATTTTTTTTCTTGTTTTCCTTCTTTTCTAAATTTTTTGTACTTTTGGAGTTTAAGAGTTCCAAGATAACATTTTACGGCTACTTGACCCGCCCAAGACTTGTAAAGGACTCTAAGTGCTAAGCATCTTATGAAAATAGTGAAAGACTCACAAGACGGCCGTTAAAATATACTTCGGGTTTCTATGACCATAGGTGACCTTGCCCAGAGGTTTATCTTTTCGATCGGTACCTTTCTCCTTACTTTTATTTACGGGGTCAACACAAGGGCAAACCCAATGTATATCTCCCCGATTTATTCTACTTCCCCGCTTATTCCCTAAGTGTTTTGGGAATTATTGTGCATTTTTTGTTAGCAGGGTTCTGGACAACCGGCCAATGGGCTATTACCCACGGCGACTTGCGAGCCATACTCGTGCGGTGAAGTGTGGTTTTGTTTATTTTTTATTTTTTTTCTCCCTTTTCTATATTTTTTTCTTTTTCCTTTTTTTTTTTTCTTTAAGTAGGTGGCTTCCCTGATCTAAGATTTACCTAAAGGCAATACAATGAAAATGGTCTTGTGACTTGGCCGTGGACAATTGGCTGATGAGCTGTTAGCACCGACAACTTGCTAGCCATACCACCCTAGATAGTTCATTAGCTACCCAATTTCCAATGAAACCACCGAAAAGTCAGTCAGTGAAAAAAAGAGTGAGCAGATCTTTAGGCTTAAAGTCCCCCAAATCAAAGGACGGGCTGATAAGTCGCATACTTATCATCCCAATTTATTTACCAACTTAAAATGAATTTTAATTGGCAAGGACTCATGACTAATTCCACATTCAAGGCGACACCCGGGCTAATTAAGCCTGAAGAACTGAAGAGTCAAAGTGTTCAGGTCTCAAAATATCAATTCCTAATGTTTGCAACTCCTAATGCCTAAGTCCTCATATCCTAATTGTAAATTTTTTTTAAATAGAATAAGAAGAAAATAGGAAATTACTATTACTGCTAACAAAGAGATTTTAGGATATTTCCAGCCCCCCATGCTTATCTATTGCAATGTCCACATTGTTTAAAATTAAAGCATGCAAGAGAGTAGAAGTGGAAGAATAGCACCTGGTTTCCGTGAGACTCTGGTCAGCATGGAAAAATCTTTACATGTACTAAGTTTAGTACCTTCAGCTGGGCAATGATCAGTCTGCGGTAGTCAAGGCAAGGTAAGAGCAACCTTGTTTAAGATGGGTTCAGGGAGAACATGGTCAACAAAGGGTTTGAGACGCTGTCCGTTGACCTTGAAGATATTACCTGTCTTTGGGTCAGAGATATGGGTGGGAATTGCATCAATCCACTTGGACATAAAATCAAAAGCGACCATAATATACTTGTGTCGAAATGATGGAGGGAAGGGTCCCATAAGGTTGATGCCCCAAATGTCGAAAATTTTGACAGAAAGAATTGGGTTCAGAGGCATCATATCTCTCTTAGCCATGTTCGCAAGTGTTTGGCATTAGGTGCATGACTTTGAGAATTCCTAGGCATCCTTAAATAATGTCGACCAATAGAATTTGGATTGCAAGATTTTTGTTGCTGTTCTTTTCCTGGAAAAGTGTCCACCAGACAATGATGTGTCGCAAAACTCAAGTATGCTATGGAACTCGATTTCCGGGATGCATCAATGAATAATCTGGTCTACGCCGATGTGGTATAGCTCAGGATTGTCCCAAAAATAAAATTTGGCCTTAGACAAAGTCTATCCCGTTGTTGTTTGGTCCAATCCTGGGGGATTTGACCAATGACCAAATAATTGACAATATCCACAAACCAGGGGGTTTGGATACCTGAGACTCTAAGTATAGTCTCATCCGAAAAAGTATCAGAGATCGGGACATTCAGATGAGGATAATTAATTAGGACTCTCGAGAGGTGATCTGCCACTACATTTTGTGCCCTGGCTTTATCCCTTATTTCAAGATCGAATTCTTGAAGCAACAGAATATAGTCGATAAGCCAAGGTTTGGCATCCTTTTTGGCCAACAGATGTTTCAAGGTCGAATGGTCGGTATAGATGATGACACGAGAACCTAACAGATAAGCTCTGAATTTTTCTAAAGCAAAAACTATGGATAGCAATTCTTTATCAGTAATGGTGCTGTTCCTCTGGGCCTCATCCAGAGTCTTGGTAGTGTAGTAAATCACAGAGGGTTTTTTCTCAATCTTTTGACCCAAGACAGGCCTAACAGCATAATCAAATGCATCAGCCATAATCTCAAATGGGGCTATCGAGACTGATGGTTGCAACACTGAGGCACAGGTGACTGCCATTTTCAATAAATCAAACGCCTTACAGCATGATTCATCAAACCTGAATTGCGTGTCTTTGGCCAAAAGGTTACTCAAGGGCTGAGCAACTTTCGAGAAATCCTAAATGAATCTTCTGTAAAAACCCATATGCCCAAGCAAAGAGCAGATCTGTTTTACGGATGTGGGTGGAGGAAGTCTAGAGATAGCAGCCACCTTATCTCTATCAACCTCAATACCCCGACTAGAGACCACATGACCCAGCACAATGCCTTCCTGAGTCATAAAGTGGCTCTTTTCCTAGCTAAGGACCAACCAAGTTTTGATTCATCTCTAGAGGATAAATTCTAGGTTAGCCAGGCAAGACTCAAAAGAATATCCAAAAATGGAGAAATCATCCATGAACACCTCAAGACAATCTCCCACCATGTCAGAAAAGATGGTCAGCATGCACCTTCGAAAAGTCACAGGCGCATTGCAAAGCCCGAACGACAATCTATGGAATGCAAAGGTTCCGTAAGGACATGTGAAAGTTGACTTTTCCTGGTCTTCGGGATGGATAGGGACTTGGTTATATCCTGAATAACCGTCTAGGAAGCAAAAATATTTTTGCCCGGCTAACCTTTTGAGAATTTAATCGATGAATGGCAAGGGAAAGTGATCCTTTTTAGTGGTTGTGTTCATCTTCCCATAGTCAATATAGACTCTCGAAGCAAAAGCTGAATGAGTGGTGAAGGTTCCCCATTCTCATTACTCGTAACGGTTATTCTTGCCTTCTTGGGTACAATCTGAACGGTGCTAACCCATGGACTATCTGAGATTGGGTAAGTAATCCTAGCATCGAGCGACTTGATTATCTCCTTCTTGACCAGTTCTTGCATAATTCGGTTTAGTCTCATTTGCATTTTGCTAGAAGGGCAAGATCCATCTTCCATGAAAATACGATGATTATAATAAGATGGATTGATCCCCCGAAGGTCGTTGATGGTCCAACCAATTGCCTCCTTGTTGTTCTTAAGGGCCTTAACTAACCTCAATTCTTGCTCCTTAGTCAAATCAGCACTAATAATCACAGGGAGATGTTTTCAGGTCCTAAGAACTCATATTTCAAATTTTTAGGCAATCATTTTAATTCTAGCTGGGGTGGGTTTAGAATAGAAGGTAGGGAGGATGCTGATGAAGATTCATCAAGATGATCCAGTGGAAGAGTCTAGGAATGAACAAAATCAACAACCTCTTTAGGATTTGTAGGTCTACCACGAAGTGTTGTGGGTTGGGTTCGCTAAAGCTGGTGGAGTCCTCGAGTGCCCTGATTGTCATACAAGTCTCTAGATCCTGATCCTCGAGCTCCTCAATGAATCCACAATCCTTCAATCCACTTATCACCTTAAAAATTTCTAGCCTTAATTTCTTATCGCCAAAGGTGATCTCCATACTATCAATTTCACAGTTTATGTTGGCCTTGCCAGTAGCTAGGAATGGATGCACCAGAATGATGGGCATGTTCCTCAAATCATTAGGTACATCCATGTCAAGGATGAGGAAATCTATAGGAAAATAGAAATCCTTGACCTTGACAATTACATTTTCAATAACGCCTCCCGGTGTGGTGACTGATCGATCCGCTAATTGTAGCGTTACTAAGGTTGGCCTGAGTTCGCCTAACCCAAACCTATCATAAAGAGAAGTTGGGATTAGGTTGATGGATGCACCTAGATCCAATAGTGCCCTATCAAAAGTATATTCCTTAATAATTCATGAGATCAAGGGGGCACCTAGAATTTTCTTCTTTTGAGGAAGGTGATGCAGGATCACAGAACTTTCCTGCTCAGACAGAATCACCTTCCTTGAAGTGGGTTCTCTCAGTTTACTCTTTTTGGGTACATAGTTCTTTCAAAAATTTAGCGTAAGCCGAGATGTGCTTAATAGCATCGAGAAGCGGAATATTGATCTCTACAATCTTGAATAAATCCAGGAGCTCCTTGTTGCTATCTATGGTTTTCTTCTTCTTGGTTTTCAATAAGGCTTCAAGGAATGGGATATGGGTGGGATTTTCAATTTCCGGTCCGTGGGCCTTGTTGTCTTCTTCAATCTCCTCCTCTTTTCTCTTAAGCTTCCTAGGGTTTTGGCATCTAGAAGGTAATTTAGGGTCCCGGGTTTGCTTTCAAATTCTCAAGGTGACAGAGTTTATAGCAGCATACAGGTTTGGGTCTTGAGGTGGGTTAGTGAAGATTGGAGGTCCTTCGTTAGTCATGTAGCAGAAGAAGATGAGGGACCCTGCTCAACCACCTAAGCATGTGCGTGTGAGTCCCTTTGACTCTTGTACCCTTAGGCTCAATTGCCCTGATTTTGCACATTGTGCAGGTTGGGTATGAGTTGGGATGGTAGAGATCCAGGTTGTCGGGTGTTAGCAATTAACTTGGATTGCAAGTTATTCAATGATGTCTTAATTTGCTGCATAAGCTGAAGCATGGACCCTTGCATTTCCACCATCTGCCGGTTTAAATTAGCTTGCCCTGCCAATTGTTTAGCATTTCAAGATGGCTGAGTAGCCAATCTCAGGGACAACTAAGCGTATACTTGCCCCTGACCCATAGGTCTTTGAGATGCATAGTTGCTGGGTCGAGTTTGGGTCTGTTGCCCCTGATTTTTCCAAGTTAGGGTGGTACCTCCATCCCATGTTATAAGTTTTGGAATACGGGTTGGACCTAACATTCTCCTGCATTGCATACACATTCTCATATGTTGAGGATGGAGAGAAGGAAGGATTAGAAAAATTGGGATCAAAGGCCCTAGTTTGGCACCCATAAGGTTTCGAGAAATATTTTCTCACAAGTTGAGCCGAATTAAGTTGGTTCAAGAATTCCCACCACGTGGGAGCTCGTGAGGAATGGAATCCTGAATTCTAGGATTGAGTAGGTATAGAAGTGTTTCCTGAATTCACAGAGATCCATTCTTCCATTCTCTTAGCAACAAAGTCCACTTTATTAAATTTATTACAAATTAATTCCATATTAAATGAATGAGAATCCTAGATCTCATTAGCACTTGACCTTGGTTGTTAGGACTGGTTGAATGCATCAATGGAGGCATGATTAATTGAGTTCTAACTCATTTCCTCAAATAGGTCGTATGCGCTATCTGCATCCCAGTTGAGGAAATTGCCTTTGCAAGAGGCATCCACGTGATTACGGAGTTGCTCAACCTGTGATAGAAAATTTGCACGAGTTGCCATTTCGGCACCTCATGGTGTGGACACTTCCTCAAAAGTTCCTGGAATTGCTCCTAGGCACCATGAAATGGTTCCCCTGGCCGCTGGGCGAAAGTGGTAATCGCCCGTTGTAAGGCATTGGTCCTTCCGATAGGGAAGAATTTCTTCAAGAAAGCCGACTTAAGAGCAACCCAAGTTTCAATCGGCCTTCCTATGGTCTGGTACCAATGTGCGGCCTTATCCCTGAGAGAGTGGGGGAAAAGCCTCATGATCATTTGCTCTTCGTTCACATTACTTGCATTGGTGGTTTGAACCAAAGTCGTCAGATCCTCCAGGTGTTGGAATGGGCCCTCCGAGACAAGCCCACGGAAATGCTTAATCAAACTTAAGACTTGGGGCTTGATTTCTATGTCTCTAGCAGGAATTATGACATCGAAACATTCCCATAGTTTGAAGGATCGTAAAAATCCTTCAATGGCCGAGCGCTCTGACCATGCA
Source organism: Thalassia testudinum (assembly GCA_037157565.1). Taxonomy (NCBI): domain Eukaryota; kingdom Viridiplantae; phylum Streptophyta; class Magnoliopsida; order Alismatales; family Hydrocharitaceae; genus Thalassia; species Thalassia testudinum. The sequence continues at coordinate 90,962,502 of JAZHRO010000014.1, read as the reverse complement.
TACATTGGAACCATTACTACATCTGCTGCAATTCTTCCAACTACCTCTGAATCAGCTCCTGCTGGCTCGGGGCGGGGGAGGTGGTTGTTGATCAGCCATGGGATCTACTTGGCTATAGCTCAATCTCCACCTCCTAAAATGGTCTAAAGGTCCTTTCAATCTAGGATTCAATGACCTCCTTCCAAGCATACACTGGAAGGAAGTCGAAAAGACGGGGAAAAGAGGGAACCCTGCAGCACAAGAATACAAGCCTATCCTTAGATGGGGTAGCCTAAGGTCTACTAACTCTCAGAATCCATCCTAAGATTATGGATGATTTACTCTACTTATGTCCAGGCAATCCGACCATTTAGAAGGAGGGACTGGGGAGAAGGTTCTTCCTTTAGCTTCGCCTCCGATTCCTAGTGTAACCCCAGCCAGGTCCTTTGATGCTACTCCCCTAGCTAGACATTAGATTGACTAGTATAAGTAGGTTAATCATGAATAATCTCAATATGGATCCTGACGAGCGAATGAATCGTTATGGCCAACATCTAATTGATTTCAGTTAAGCTTGGGAATTTTGTGCTCTAGAATGTGATGTGCCCTTAATGGGTTGTGCCCTTAATGATTTTATAGAAAATGTCTGAATGTGCACAACCAAGAGGTTTTCAAGCAAGATTATTAATGTTGAGGTGAGTTTTATGGTTTGAATCTTGCTTAATAGCTTTTAGGATTCAAATATTAGGTGTTTTCAACCAAGTTTTGTGAGGCAAACCAAGTTTGTTTTTGAAAGCACGTGTTCAAGTATTTTCCTTTAGAAATCAAGAAAAATATGGAGTGCCTGGCTTGACCTAGTTATTGAATCCTATGGGGTAGCTACAAAATAAACCTCTTTCAGATTAGGTGGTGCAACATAAATAATTCAATCAATCAGCTCAAATGCACCACCAATTAAGTCACACAAAAAAAGGTGATTAACTTAATATGATTTCTACTCTTTTATGTGTTGAATTCGTGTACCAGGTCCATAGGTCACAATCTCGGTCGAGTAGATTAAAATCAAGTCAGGTTATGTGCCTTTGATGTAGGTGTGTAGAGTGTGTAAATTGATTTGTCCCATAGAAAATATCTTTTTATTATTTTTTTCTTTTTTATAAGATGTGGGTGAGATGGGTGAAGGTGGCAACCAAGACAAACAAAGTCTATCCTAGGGTTTACACAAACACCTAAGTAGATTAGGTCTCAGTTATGATTGTGATGAAATGGACTAGTGGGGGGGGATGTGGAGGGGCACTTACAAAACACTCTACTTGCACTTTACTCCGGTCTACCGCACTTGGATCTCCATGCTAAGGTACCTGCAAGATATTAGATCAAAGACAAGTGGGGTTAGTGCTATGTACATTCAAAGAAGGGCAGAAAACAATAAAGTAAATTCCGTTGCCTCTCCGACAACGGCGCCAAAATTATTGCATGGGTTTCATGAGTTTGAAATCGGGATTACGAGTAACCTGTCGTCATAGTTGCAAATCTCGTGGTCAAATAAAATTTATACCGAAACTCCATGGGAGTCCCAGGTCGAGCACAGGGAAGCAACATTTACTTTAATTGAGAATTGTTGAGGCGACACTGCTTGATCGTGTTTTAACAATTATTGCGTCGTAGTATAGGTGATCAAGCGTCGTCAACAAATAAAGAATTTTTATTACTCGAAAACTGGAGTATCCGAGGTCGAACATAGGGAGCAATTGGAATCTACTACTAATCTCAAATGTAATTGAACACTCTAATTAACTCAAAACTTTAATTCAAATATGAATGTATGCGATTAAAGAGTAATTAGGACAAAAGAGTAAAATTGGACGTCTGATCACAAGATCAGACGTCTTAAAAGTGTTTTCCCTTTTTCTTTTGCTTTCTTCTTCTTTCTCTGCAGTCTTCCTTTCTTCTCTTTCTGCGAAGACTTCTTCTTCTTCCTTGCCTTTGCTTCTTTTCTCTTCTGTCTTCTTCTTCTTTCTCTTCTCTTTCTGCGAAGGCTTCTTCTCCCTTGGTCTCTTCTCTTCTTCCTGCCTTTGCTTCTTTTCTCTGAGTCCTTTCTTTCTTCCTTCTCTTCTCTTCTGTCTTCTTCTTCTTTTTGTCTGTAGTCCTTTTCTTCCTTGGCTAAGTTTCTTCCTTCTCTTCTCTACCTTGCTCAGCTCCTTCTTCTACTTCTTCCTCGCAGCTAAGTCTTTCTTCCTCAACGTTCAGCCTGCCTACACAGAGAGCAAAACCTACCCGTTTCCCTCTACCCGAATGTCTCTCTCTCTCAGCAATTCACTCAAGGACGCTCTCCCAGAGCCACACGGATTATCGAGTCAGATTTCGCACCCGGGACTAGGCGCACCTGCAGGTGGGGTGATGCGTGAGGTGTGTCCAGGATGGGTCGGGTCTGATCCCACCAGATCCACGAGGTGAAACCGTGGATACACAAATTCAACTTAAAGCATACCTGCGCCTCGTATCTCACCGATGTGGGACTATCAGGCCTGCCCCACTCTCGCACGCACCCGCAGAACCTTCGTGCAATCGTCACAGCTGCAGCCTCTATTAGAGTTGATTACTGGATCAGATGGCTTCGCAGTGCTTTCCCGAATGCGCCGCACCTGAAACCTGGAGCTGCTGACACCTGGAACTGGCTTGAAGCTTCTTCACCCGTCGTCAATGGCGGTAGGGGCTTCGATACTGTCACACTCAAACAAGCCTCTCGGCTTAATCAGAGCAGCTGGGCACCTTCACCATGGCACGGCGAAGGTGGTGAGCCATGCGGCAGGCCATGGGATGTCCTAGGCGTGCGTGCCTAGGTCAACCTGTGGCCGGGAGTGTGGGTGTGTTCCGGGGACTATGGTGGAGGCGTAGAGGGATGATGGATGGGTGGAGAGTGTTCCTTGTGGTGAGGTGGAGCTTAGGAGATGGTTGGCGAGTTGTACGGAGGGGCGGAATGGTGGGGCCAGCTCGCCGAAGGTCGGTCGGAGGCGAGGAAGATGGAGGTGGTCAGCGATGGTCGAGGGTCAATTAAATAAAATAAAAGGGAGAAAAGAGAGAGGGGAAGATGGAGAACAATTATAACCTACTTACAGGGACGAAGGGGACGGAGAGGCGGATAGCTGTACCTGCTATCACCGGAGAAGACATTGCCCAGTGGAGGACGGCGGCGACGACGGGGCTGAGGCGACGTGTGAGGGTGTTGCGCGATGCGGAGGAGAATCAGGAAGATGTCTCTGCCACTGGTTTTGTGGTAGATCGAAGAGGGAGGGGAGGGGGCTCACCGGAGCTTGCTAGGTTCTTAGCCGGAGAAGAAGAGACGAATTGGAGGTGGACGTCCGGCCAAGGCAAGCTGGAAATGAGCGGCTGGGTTTAGAGGTTCTTTTATAGGCATTGGGCCGTGCTTTCAGAGCGTGGAGGGCACGCCTGTGTCTCTGATGGCTCGTCGGAGAAGGAAAGAGGTTAGATACCCAAATCCCTCGTGCATTCGCACGAGAGATTGGGTTCACACCAGAGATCGTGATTGGCCTTATATGGAAGGAAATTCCTCAGAGAATCTCCCTTCCATTTCTGTAGGGAATCTCAGAGGAATCAGAGAGTAATCCCTCTCTAAACCTCGTCGGAGGTCAACTCTACCCTAACAATGGCGGCAGGACCTGCTTGCAAAGGTGGCAAGGAATTAGGGGGCTCTCTGCATGGATTTCAAAAGATAGGGACCAAATTATGATTTGGGTGTACTAAATTGCAAAGTAGGTTAAGATGACCTCCCCTTAGGTCCAAATTTGCTAAAAACCTAATTTTGACATAAGGAATCCAATGGTGAAGTTGGATTTTAGGTTTGACCTCATTTGATTGGATATTTTGTGTAAAAACCCAAATTAGGTCAATTAATAAGCTAGGACCCTATTTTAGGTCAAACTAGGTTCCAAAGGCCAAATTAAGTGTTCTAAACCCTATAGGATATTTTTCCATGATTTTAGAGTATTTACTTGATTTTTATCCTGACTAGAACCCTGTTGATTTAAGCAGGTCTGTTTTAGGATTACCAAATGTCATTTAATTCCTGAATTGCATATGAACCCATTTCTGATTGACTCAACCGACTTTTTATCTTATTTAGACCATTGACCTATGTTTTGCCTCTGAGAAATCCCATTTATGTACTGCAATGGTAAAATTGCAGTTTTAACCTTTAATTCATGTTTTCTTCTCAGAGCACTTATTCCTTCATTTAGGCCCTCTTCTAGGATATGTAAGAGCTTTTATCTTCTTTATTGGGTCAAAATGAGCTAGTTATGGCTCTTGATGAGGCTCTCATCAAGAACTGCACTTAGTTTTGTTTGTTTTTGGTGTTTTAAAATTTTGTTATTTTTTTGTGTTTTTGAAATAAAAGACAAGCTATCACAAGATAGAGAGGGAATCAAATGTGACGTATTGCATTAATGTCTATTACATTAATCTACGTAAGCATAAAAAGAAAGGGAGATGAGAAGAAATCTCCCAAAAAGGCGGTTCGATGAGACAATGATGAGAAGCTCATCATTGTCTCTAATTACCCCTAATTAACTAGTCATCCTAGTTAATTAGCTTGGAATATGTAAATATATGGGTTAATTATTAAATAAGGGATAAATAATAATGGACCTTTAAATAAGTTAAAAATGCTATATTATTATCCAATAAATATTGTTAATAATTTAATTAATAATTGGACTCAAAATATTATCAGCAATTTATCTAATAAATGTGTTAACTAACTTAAGTATAATTTATATCTAAGTATGTAATAACATAAGCAACACTACTTAATTAAATAAATTAAGCTAAAAAGGTCAAACATGTAAATTCAAGGTCTAAATATAATAATTGTCTTATTTATAATCATATATAAAAAGTTGAAAAGGTTTTAAATTAAAATAAACCTTGAAAACCTTAGTTTACATTATAGTCCTTATGTTTTATTTCAATCGAGTCCTTATTCTTCACTTAGGTTCTCAATTTTTTTTACAACTAAGTCCCTGAAAACTTCTTCTTCTTCTTTCCTTCTTCAGCATCCTCGACAGCTGACAAGGGGAGGTGCTTTCACCCATCGATCACCGCATATCTGACATCATTCCTTCCTCTCCAAGCTCCTGGAGTTTGTGCTCACCATTCCATTTTCATCCACCGATCTGGATGAAGCTGCAATCCTATTTTAGGGTTGTTCATTACCTCACCGGCGTCGAAGAAGACACTGGTGGTTACTCAACTCCTAGCCTCTTCTCTGTCTAGATACACCCTCCTTCTCAGCTGCCGCAACCTATAAATACCCCTCCACATCCTTGATTTCACTAAGTTAGCTCCCTTCCCTCTTCTTCACTGAGCTAACTGATAGGCTATTCTTTCTAAACTCCGGTGACCGTCCTCAGCTTCCACCGTCTTCCTCTATCCATCTTTGATTGCTCTAGATCTCCGCTGACATCAGCCAAGTTTCCTGACGCAGCGCTGACACAAGGAGTTCCTTCGCTTCATTCCACACACACCCACCAGACTTCTTCATTCAACCCTTTGATTTCCTCCTCTGTTAAAGATCATCGACGGAGTTCTCCTACCTCCTTTGTCGAGGTAATAGTAGGTAGATTACTTAGAGTAGTTAGTTAGGTAGATTAGATAGATGTAATGGTAGTTTCTCATTCATCTTCTTCAGCTCCGGCAAGCTCGTTGAGCTTGTCTAGAGCAATCTCTTGTATTTTTAAATCATCGATCACCTTCTTAAATCTTTCATGATCATTTCTATCACCTTAAATCACTAAATTGATCACCTGTTCGCCTAAACCACCTCCACCTTCACCAACTACTTCCACTGTCCATGGCAGAAGTAGTTGAGCTTAATTCACCTCCACTGGGCTCTCTATCACCAAACCACCACTTAAAGGCCCTTATCCTCACTTTAATTTAAGTAATAATCATCTATAACTTAAATGCCTAACTTAATTTAATCTTCTGCGCTCGCTACCAGTGGCAGCTTAGGAGGATTTCAGATCACTAATTATCCACTTATAACCCATCGCAATTTCCTTTTGACTTGTTTTCTCCACTTAATTAAGTGGGAAAATAGGTCCTAGGCCTAATTAAACTTGAAATTTGTTTACTAGGAATTCAAAGCATAACTTTCAATTTAATGGATAATTGAAGGAATTAATATATTCCTGAGGTTCCTTGTGACCTCTGGAAACTTTTTAGATCATCAATGGCATGTTTTAATGACATTTGTATGTTTTAGCCTTTTTCTAGACTCATTGGAGCTTTGGTGAGCTCCTGCGAATCAAATGAGCTCTTCACCTCGTAGAACTTAGCATGAAGCTCCAGATCACTGATTTGAAGTTCACTAATCATTCTGAAGCATTTTATTTGAGGTTTTAAGTCCTGGAGCTCCTGTTAGACCTTTGTCTTCTCCAACGCTGGTAGAGTTGGAAATGATTGTTAGTTAGGATTTATCCTCATTTGAAAGGTCTAGAAGCATCAGTAACATACCCGGATACCATTCCAATGTGTCAATCCCTGGGATTAACTTTGGTTTGTTTCATCGACCAAACTCATATAGAATCTCAGGCGACAATCCTGGAACCCTAGGAATCTTAATTGAAACATTCTTCTGAGGGTCTAAATCCATTCCTGAAGCGAAAGAGAAGATAAATAAGGCATTAATTTCCTCTCAAATGATTAAATTTAGAAAGTCAAATTTGAAGGCTCCATGGTCAACCTAAAGTCTAATTCATGGAATTGGGATTCAATCAGAGGAATTGAGGAGTTCAATCTATTCCTGGGATGCTTTTAAATGATTTAAAATCAATCTGGATGAGCTCTGATCGATTCTACGGAGGAATTTGATTTCTGTTCAGTTTGGGTTGTTTTTGAATCCAAACTGACGATGGTAAGCTTGCGATGAGATTCAAGTGAATAATCTACCCAAACGGATCCTTAACAACCTTTAGAGGTTGTTTGATTTGATTAAATAGGTCTTTAGTCATCTGTTCGACCAAACAGAACTTGAATTGAAGTTCTGTAGCTCTTTGGTGAAGCTTTTTAGCTTCTTTACCTTTCTGAAGCTCCTCAGAGTTTCCTTCCTTCACCAACAGCTGCGAAAACATTTTCTAAATCCCTTTAGCACATTATCTAGAGCTCAAAAGCCCTTCTGCAAGACTTTAAAGTCAAAACATCTTTCTATGGGCATTATGGCCATAGCGACACAGGTCCTTTCGCCCATCAAATCAAAGAGCTAAACCTTCCATCAGTATCAAATTGATAGTACAATCATATAGATCAACCTTAGAGCTTTCCAGCAAGGCTTCACTTGCTCGGATTGGAGCTCTATGTTGGCTGGAATGGTCAAGTGAAGTCTGGACTGGCAGGGGGATATATTGTCCCACATTGGTGGAACTGAAGCCGCCGCCTTAGTATAAAAGTAAAAAGTGTTTAAGGCCCTTCAGTCATCAGTGCAGGGGGCATGAAAGAGCATACGGGTGTGTGTGTGCGTGTGTGCAGTGCGCGTGCCCGGGTGTGTGTACACTTGTGGGCGTGCGACTGTGGGCTCGTGAGGGTGTGTGCATGTGGGCCTGGGAGGCCATGAGCCAGATGGGCTAAAGGCTATGCTGAACCAAAATTAAACCAAACCAAATAAAAAACAGGCTTGGACCAAGTAGGGTCTGGTCCCACCATGAGAAGGGTGCTGTGTATCCCTAACCAATCCAAGCCACCAACCTTAAAACCTAAATTTTGGTTCAATCTCTTCCTGAGATGTTTTCAAATGATTTAAAATTGACTTAGTTGAACTCTGATCGATTTTGTGAAGGAATTAGATTTCTGTTCAGTTTGGGTTATTTTTGAACCCAAATTGACAGCAGTAAGTTTGTGGTGAAATTCAAGTGAATAATCTACCTGGATAGTTTCTTAACAACCTCTTGAGGTTGTTTGATTTTATTAAATAGGTCTTTAGCTGTCTGTTGGACCTAATAGAACTTGAATTTAAGTTCTGTAGCTCTTTGGCAAAGCTTTTTACCTTCTTCACCGTCCTGAAGCTCCTCAAAGTTTCCTTCCTTCGCCAACAGTTGCGAAAACACCCTCTGAATCTATTCAACACCTTCTCTGGAAGTCAAAAGACCTTCTGGAAGACCTTAAAGCTAAAACACCATTCTGCAAGTAACTTGGCCGTAGCCACCTAGACCCTTTTGCCCTTCACCTCAAAGAGCTAAACCTTCCCTGAGTATCAATTTGATACCAAAATCGTGTAGAGCAACCTTAGAGCTTTCCAGCAAGCCTTCATTTGCTCGGATCGTAGCTCTGTGTCGGCTGGAATCATCAAGGGAAGTTGGGTCGTGGAGGGGGAATACATAGTCCCACATCAGTGGAACTGAAGCAGCCGCCTTAGTAGAAAAGTAAAAAGTGTCTAAGGCCCTTCAGTCGTCAGCGCAAGGAGAATGAAAGAGCATATGGGTCTGTGTGTGGGTGTGTGTGGTGTGTGTGCTCGGGTGTGTGTGCGCTTGTGGGCATGCGAATGTGGGCCCGTGAGGGCATGTGCATGTAGGCCTAGGTGGCCTTGGGCCAGATGGGCTTGAGACTATGCTGAATTGAAAATAAATCGAACCAAATAAAAACCAGGCTTGGACGTAGTAGGGTATGGTCCCACCGTGAGACTAGTGCTGTGTATCCCCGATTGGTCCAAGTCGCCAACATTAAAACCTAATTTTTGGTTCAAAGGAATCAAACCGATTCGATTCAAAACATCTGCAATGGTTTTGAAGGGATGTAAAGGAAGAGAAAGAGAAGAAGAAGAAGGGCTACAAAGGAAGAGAAGGAGAAGAAGAAAGGATGTAAAGTAAGAGAAGGAGAAGAAGGGAGAGCTCGTATGGATTGAAGAAAGGTAGACAGGCAAAAGAGTTAAAAGATAACAGGTAGAACAAATAATAAGAAAAGAAAGAGAAGAATAGATGCATAAGAGAAGAGCTCGAGAAAGATTAAGGAGAAGAAAAAGGAGAAAAGTAAAAAGAAAAAAGAGAGAGAGAAAGGTAAAAGAAGAAGAGAAGAAAGAATGAGGCTGAAGACAAAGAAAAAGAATTATGGTTTAAGTTCTTATATTCTATTAATTCTTTTTCGAGCTTAATGTTGTAATAAGGCATATATTCATTAGAATTACTTTTTCTTGCCTTAATCTCTTGTAAATAAAAGAAATTAAAGGAAATAAACATGTTTACTTCTTTGTAAAACTAAATCATATGTCTAATTGTGTTTCCTTATGGAATTTTGCATATTCTTTTAATTAGAGATCCTTAAGCAAAATTCATATTCTTAAAGTAAATTTAATTATAATTGCAATAAGTAGCTTAGGATTAGTGGTAAAATTTAATTAAGTTTTGCCTCCTAGCGAGCGACCTGGACTCAACCAATTAAAAAGAAATAAACTCTAAAATATTAGGTTAATTTGACCCTATACTACTTAATCCACAAAAATTCAAGTTGACCTAATTTACTTTCTTTTACACATAATTAAGCATAATTAACTAAATTAATTGTGTTGAGAAAGGTAACCACCATTTTAATGGTGCCGTTGCCAGGGAGGTAACTGTAAATTATATTCGCCATTATTACTGTCTTTAGTTGTTTTGTACTAATTAGTTTTGTTTTCTATCTTCTTTTCAGTTTTACCTCTACGGGTATTCTCAGGAAGAAAGGCAAGTTTTTCTATTTTGTTTTTCACTATACATACCATTGTAAGTATTCTTTCCTTAGTCACTAGTTTAGTTTGTAAAGTTGCAATTTCTTTGTCAAAAATTTTTAAAATACAAAAAATACATACTTTCTGACTAGCAGCAGCATGTTATAGGAATATACTCTTAGGAGTGCATTCATCTACTAGTAACTCTACGATCGGACTCGGGAAAAAGTTTTCTACTATAATTCTCGCATCAGCAAGAAAACATGCGAAAAATTGTGTAGATCCCTATCTTGGAGTTAATATCAAGACCACATATTCTTTGTTGAAAATACTTAAAAAGCAGTCACTTTACTTCTTTCTATTATATTTTTGAAAAGATTAAGTAAAGAAAGAGTATAATAAAAATTGCGACTTATATCTGTTTGCAGAATGCATGCGGATTTTTTCGCTATCGTCTGTTGCATGCTATTGCTCACACAGCGTGATCACTAGAGTCACACGAGTCTAATTTTTCTTTCCCTCCTCTTTGCACCTCTTAGGGCATTGGTAGAAGATCAACAAGCTTGTCTCACTACTAGTGCCCCGAGGAGCCAGTAGTGAGTTGTCTTGATCCTAGACCTTACACCTTTGAGCTTTAAGGATATGCACTTGCTTAGACACGCGTTTAGGATGCGAATTTCGATACTGATATTATACTTGTTTGTATCCAAAGTATTTTACATATTCTAGGACTCTCTTCTTTCCTTTGAAAGAAGAGAAAAACCTGCTTTTTCGCGTTGTTTTGAGAGTTTTGTTGCCACTGATTTTTGGTGGTGTGAGTGTGCCTTTGCACATTCTTTCTGTTTTATGCATGGGAGGCAATCCTTGAAACCGCCTCTTGTAACTCCGTTGACAGGTATTCCCAAGCCGATTGCAACTAAGCAACCAATTAAATTCCTGTCTGATTCATCTATTTCTATGGATCAATTGCAGAATCAGAATCTTGAGATCCCTTCTTCTTCTGGTCAGGGGGAGATGCTGCCTTTTGATATTCATGAGGCACTCCTAAACAAGAACCTTAGAATGCTCAAGCAAAATCAACAAATTAATCTTTTGACAACTGCTCTAAATAACCTGCAGAATCTTCAAGCTCATCCTCCACCTCAACCTGAGGCGGGTTTTGACCTAACTGATTTACCAATCCCTCGTCGTAGTCCTCTACTTCGAGACTATTATAATCCATCTAATGCACAAGTAGAGCCTAATGCTAGGATTCTCATTTGGGAAAATGACCCATAATTAAAGCCAAACATTATAGGTCTATTTCAACATTTTCACAAATTTGCATCTGAGGATGCATTTCAACATATTGAAGATCTTAAAAATCTATCTCAAACTCTTGGACCTTGAAATCAAAATAGGGAAATCCTACTCATGAAAATGTTCTCTTTTACCCTTAAAGATAAAGCTGCATATTGGTATAGAACTATTGCAAGACCAATCTAAACTTGGGCTGAACTCGAATCCGCATTCTTGAAGAAATTCTTTCCTATTGGTCGCACGAATGCTTTAAGGTTAGCAATCACAACTTTCAATCAAAATCAAAGAGAAGTAATTCACGAAGCGTGGGAACGCTTTCATGAATTACAAAGGAAATGTCCACATCATGATATCTCTCATTAGCAATTAATGCACATCTTTTATTATGGATTGCAAGAGGGCATTCGCAATCGAGTCGATGCCTCTTGTGGAGGGAATTTTCCAAATCGCAATGCAGAATCTGCTTCAGAATTATTTGAAGGGATGGTGGAAAACTTGATCAACAATGAATCCATGTTGCAATTTATGCAGGGCACGAATACAGCACACCAAAATCTGCATAAGGGCATTCACGAGATCGGCAATCTGTCTAGTTGAAAGGATTTAGAGATTATTGCAGAAAAACTAGACAAAGTTGACACCGTAGTAAAGCATCTTAACGATGTCCGAAATACAATGAAAACTCTTACACCTCAACTTCCTACGCAAAATCCCGTGTATTCACATGTTTTGCAAATTCCCACGGGGAGGGAATTTGTGAATAATCTGGATTCTAGAGATCCATCTTCCTTTGGTTTTCTATCTACTCGTACACCAACCCAAGGAGTGACCTTTGTCCCACAATCTTTCCCACCCTTTCCTATTGCAGAAAACACGCCATATCTTTTTAGTTTACACACCATCTTGGAAAACATTCCAAGATCAAATCCTTATTCTAATACCTAGAATCCTGGATGGAGAAGCCACCCAAATTTCTCTTGCGCAGATCAAAATCAAAGACCATCATATCTAAATCAGACCTACCTAAACCTGTCTCTGTTGCCTTCTCAGCAACCAAATGTAAGGCCTAATTCCATGAATTTGTAGAATTACTCTAGGCCGATTAGAGATACGCAGCTCGATTAGATTTTGCGAGCTGTTACAGAGAGTCAGCGACAAAATACTGAGGCTTTCGCTGAGATTTAAATGCAATGTAAGATAGAATTGTCTGATTTACGAAATAAGATCATGCTTTTAGCTGAATCTCGTCAGCCAGGTACTCTTCCATCTCAGCCAATTCTGAATCCTAGGAATCTGCAAAACCCTAGGAAACACCGGGGCCAAGTACATTTCATTAATCAGGCCTTTGATTCTAATCAAAACCCATCTTGTGTACTTCCTGAAAATAATCCACCAAACCCACATCAGCAGCCTTTATTGTATCAAAATGATCCACCTATCATTGAGAATTAGAATTGAATATGTTGATCTTCAAAACTTGGTTGAAATCACTTCTTAGATTGCCTCAATCTTTAATATTTTACATCTCAACCAAAATCAGATCTGATCTTCACGACATTCACTCTGATCTTTGTAAGATTTTTTATATAGGAATCTGATTTTGGTTCTGCGAGATCTCTTTTAGGCAATCTCAGGGCGAGTTTTTACTGGGTAGTTTTGTCTATTTTTCTATTTTTATTGAACCAATTATTCCATAACTCCTTTCTTTTTACCATGCATATTCTTTTTAGGAGTTCTTTACTAGGGTTTATGCCTAGCTGAAGGTGTAAAACATAGCATTTTGTACATAGTTGTTTCCTATTTTCTACACTTTTCTCCTCTTACACACTTGAATCTGTATCTGTTCTTTTTTCACATCATCTTACACTAATTACCTTCATTTTATTTGACTGTCCACTCTGACCTTTGGTCAGAAATGAAATCGTCTGCAGAGAGATCTTTGATCTCCTCTACCCGACTCCTTCCATCACCCTACACTAAATGAAGTGTAATATCTTTTTACCCTTCATACAATGAGGACATTGTAAAATCTTGGCTTAGGGGGTGTGAAGTGAAATTTTCAGTTCAAGTGTATTTGCAAAGAAACTAGAAAAAACACATAAAAATTAAATACACACGAAATTTAAAAAAATGGAAATACCAAAAATTTAAAAATTTTTAAGAAAGAAATATTATAAAAATTTGACAAATATTTTTTTAAAAAAATTCGTAAAAATTGGAAAATTTTATACAACATAATTACAAAAATTTATAAATACAAAAATTTGAAAAGTAAAAAATTAGAAAAATAATAAAACGGGTGTTTACATTTAGAATAAAGAAGGAAGAAGAAAAAAAAAATTTATATCAGTAAATAAGAGGCTTAATTTTTCTTTTAGGTCAGAAACCAATATAAAAAGAATATATAGTATATATATAAGAGCATTAAATCCTTCTTTAGATGTTTACTTATAACATTTTGTAAAAACATACTTTTATTTGCAAAATCTTAGAACATGATTTTATTTGAATTAGAATCATTAAAACTTAAGGCTTTGTTTTTCTATTCTTACCCTGAAATTATATAACTAAGGTGCATTGAGTTTAGAGCTTAAGTTTTGGAATTAAATTGTAACTTTTTAATCAATTAGATTAAGTAATCCTTTGCTTTTTGAATATTTGATTTTATCATCAAGTTAAGTAAAAAGGCTAGTGATTGCACAGCAAAAATACACCAACAATTGTGTCATCTTGTGCTATTTCCAAGCATTGCCAGTGCATATTAAGTAGCCATAGTCGCATTTGTAAAGATACACGCATGCATGCATTTATTTGAGAGGGGAGGAGAGTGAAATAAATGGCCTTGTAATTAACAAATTCTTCAAGTGCTGCCGCGCAAAATTTCCATCTTTATTTTTTATTTCTATTTGACTTTTAATTTCTTCACCGCGGCTGCAAGGCATGGCCTCTTCTTCCTCACACCATGCTCTGCAACAGCTCTCCCCGCTGTCCGCATGCACAGCCATGCATAGCTAGGGCATGGCTGTGCTTGCCTTCTTCCTCTTTAAAAAGGTCACGGCTTTCTTCTTTAAGGCGAGTCGGGGCCACACGCCAAACCACAGAGACAACAACTTCTTCTCCAGGCCATCTCCTCCCCTCTCCCCTCCATACGTAGCCTCTCTTCTTCCTGAAGAGCCACGCTGCTGGCAGGAGCAGTTCACAGTGGTGCACAACCACCATTGTGAGTCCCACCACTGCCCAGCTCATCAAAGAGCCGGTGGAAGTGGTGGTTCCCCATTATGATTTCATCGTTCAAAGCATTTCCACCATTGCCACAGGAGCTTCAAGCTTTAAAGCTCAAGCTCCGCAGCAGCAGCAGCAGCAAGGCATTAGCAGCAGCAGCGTAGCCCTCCACATGCCACAGGTGCCTGTTTCGCCCCGTCTGCGTGCGCCAGCAAGCTGCCCTCTCCCCTCCCCGCGCTTCCTTTCACGAAGCTCCGCCCGTGGCCCAGCCGATTTCACGCATGCCAGTAGCCGATGCAGACCTCCCGCGTGCATGCTAGCTTACTCAGCGGCACCAGCACAGATAGAAACGTCAGCAGGTGGTCACGCGAGCTGAGCGAGCACTGTAGCTATTATTCATGCGTTTCAGCGGAACACTATGGCTACAGTGCTATGACCGGTAAGTTTCTCACTTATCTGGTGACCCAGTGCTCACTCTCTGTGCTGCTATCGGTGCCAGCTCATCCGCGCATGCCTGCGCCCACGTCTCTCCCTGCGCCCATCCTCGCGTCTGAACCCGCTTGCTCCCAGTGCCCGCTTCTTCGCCTGCACCCGCCTTAGCACACAGCGCGATGCGATGCGGTCCCTCCAGCTCACGCCTCTTCGCGTGCCTGCCCGCTCCTGCGCGCCTCCAGCGTACGCCTCCCGCTCCTGCGCGCACCATCAGACGTCGCCCGCTGCTCTGGATGACTTAACTCACAGCGCCATCTTCAACAGACGCCTTCTCTCTCTCTCTCTCTCACAGCACTCTCTCACTCCTACAGACACATACACACACACAGACACTCTCGTACACACACCCACTCACTTACACACTACTATAAACTTATATATATACACATATATATTTATATTCATATAAATATATATATACATATATCTATGCATATATTAATACTTATATAATAAAGTATCAGTATACATACATACATAGATATATATATATCTATATACAGATATATATTTACATATATACATATATTTATATAAGTAAAAATATATAAATAAATATATATATATCTATATATATATTATTACCTATATAACTAAGTGTAAGTATAGATACATATATATATATATACATTTATATACACATATACTTATACATATATATGTATACAAATATACATACATATATACATATATATCTATAACTATATATACAAATATATATATATAAACATATCTATCTACAAATAACTGTATACATATATTACTATATATATACATACATATATATCTAATTATAAATATATATATACACATATATATACATCTATCTATGCATATGTTTACATATATATATATATATTTATATATACACATATGTAGCTACATATACACTTATATAATTATAGCCATATATATATATTTATATATATACATATAGATATATATATTTTCATATATACATAGACATATATATATATTTTCACATCACCTACCATACGTTGTTTCACGGGAATATCTGCACCAGTTGCTGATATTCCCAAAAACACACATATAGAAAGCGTCTTCGCACACATCTTTTACCCATCCATCCTACACTCCACGCAGCACTTCGTCCTGTTGGTTGCGTCTTCCTAGACGACGACCGACTCGACACCGTGCTACACGCCATCTCAACCTCCACCCCTACCCCTATATACATATATAATATATACATATATATATACTATATTTACTTTATTTCTGTTTCTCTTTCCTGCCAGTAAAAAGATAAAAAAAATATGGAAAAGATAATCCTTGACTTGCTGGTACTCTGTCCTGTGAATAGCAAGACCAGTTTTGGGAACCCTAATTTGGCTCAAAGCCAAGAACCAGATTTTGAGGGTGTACCTCAAGGACAAAAATTATCAGAAAATCAATCTTAAATAGAAAAACACTGAAAACATAATAAACGAATGGAAGAGATTTGTTGTAGGAAAGGTGTAGAAACTTCTTCTAATCCCACTTCCCTAAGTTTGACCCTAGGCCTAAAAGTGACCAAGATAAAATCAAGTAGTCCAGGTAAAAAAATTTTGTAAAAGAGATGGTTAGGCTCGATTTAGGTTAACCACTATACTCATTTCAATGATTGAATCACCATATTAACACAACCTATCTGGGCTCGACCATAATCCTCTTTCTGGCGCCGTTGCTGGGGAAGTGCGCATTCAAGTAAGTTTCCACTCCATTCCTTTAATTTTTCTCTTCTCACACCCTTCTCTTCATGGGTGTTTTATTTGTTGCTGTGCAGGTGAACCTATTGCATGGAGAAGACAGGCAGACAAAGTCGGAGACGTAGGCAGATCCAAGGCGGGAACGAGAGCATGAAGACGCCAGCACCGCACTGGAGCTTCTCACACGTTGCTGAACAAGTAATTCTTTCTTTCTTAGCAACTTAGGTCAACTTGTAACCTTAATAAAAAAAATAATAATAAATAAAAAATAAAAAAAACTTCTTGGGATCTCTTGGGGCAAGTGGAATAAAAATCACTTGTTTGATTATTTGTCAACACTCCCACCGCCACGGGATTTCCTGCCTAACTTCACATAGCGAATATCCTAGAATCTTGATTCTGAATCTCTCGTCATGTGAAGTATTCTTTGAGGCAAAGATAAAAGATTGATTTCCATCTCTCTTTGCCTCATTTATCTGTAATTCGGGATCACCTTTTTGGTGGGGAGACTTGGAATTGAGTTGATTCTAACCCCACCACGTCCTATCACATGCCTAAGATTCGATCCCGAATATTTCAACCCCAACAATTTGATTTTCTTTATCTTATGGTTGAGCCTTGTGTGTGCAAATCATTTTGGTGATTGGGAGCACTTGAATTGAAGTGCTTTGGCTCCCTTTCACACTAATCTAAAATTGATTCGTGCATCGACACATAGAAATCTCCATCTAGGGAAGCCCATTGCATTTTAGCATGCATTAACCAATTGACATTGAAGAAGGGTTTGTTGGGATTAGAAGATAACTTGTATTCTCTCAAAACTTGGAGATTGTTTGAATTGGTAATTCATAGAAATCCTAAAATCCATACTACTTAAGGCTGAATTCTGAAAACCATTCACCAATTAAAACTTTAATTCGGGGAGATTTCCCCGTTGCATGCATGGGTTACACACTTTGTAAAATCAGTCACTTGGGCATTACCTGTAAATAACACCCTTCACATTCTAGAAGCACTTGATCCTAGGCCTCTAAGTAAAACTGGTAGCAACTTGACACTTATTCAGGATTGGAGGTCTAACTACCTGTGTGTAGGGCCTATGTGCTGTAGAGGGTTCCTGCGTGCTTTCAGGTGTCTAGGACTGGGGCAAATGGCCTTTCAATCTGGCCCAGTGGTTCCGCGGTGCTCGCATTCGGTTCTGTAGTTCTTGATAGTAGGTAACTTAGATTTTTAGGTCTAAGGACACACTGTAGAGGTTAGGAATTTGATTGTATTGATTTGTCATCAAGTGTACCTTTGCGGCGTCATTTCTCTCATCTCTTTTCCCTTCGTATCCGCCCAATTCTTCCTGCGGTAGTGCATGTTTGGGAGGAGGTCACAAAACCCTGAATTGTGTGAATTGCCTGATAATTTTAGAAAAGAAGTAGAATCGTCCTCCTCCTCCACAAACATGGCTGCACGCCAACCCCCAAATCTCGAGGGAGGAAACCACCCTCAAAACCCACCAGGTGGTGGAGCCTTAGATCCCATAAATCGTGTAACGAACGCGTGCCCCAGATGTCTTTTAAGACGTCTGGGGGGTGGCCCAGACGTCGGACCAGACGTCTGGGATCGTTTCCAGATGTCTGGAAATCCGTTATCTTCCACACGTGGGGGTCATCTGTGCGCCTGAGCGCGCAGACCTGCATATTCATTTATTCCCTGCGGCTGCAGACGCCCTACCGCGTCCTTTCTCCTCCTCACATGGCCTTAAAAGGCCATGCCTCCCCTCACTTCCGTCACCACCGTCTCCTCCCTCTTCTCCTTCAGCCACTGAGCGTGAGCGCGAGCGCGAGGGCGGCAGCAGCGGCCGCAGTGAGCGCGGAGGAGGTGCTGCGTGCGAGAGCAGAGCTCTGCCATGAGGGTGAGCTCGCCGGGGCTGCTAGGGCCAGCCGGCGGAGGGTGCAGGGGGCGCGGAGCGACGCGGAGTGGGGACTGCTGCGGTCTGAGCAGCAGGCGCACGAGGTGCGACGTGGGCGACGTCGCGAGGGGAGGCCGAGTGGCGCCCTGATTCTGGAAAAATTTCCAGAATCAGACGTCTGGGTTGATAGCCAGACGGCGAGGGCGACGTCTGGAAGACCATCCAGACGTCTGAAAGGTGAGTTTTCCGTCTCCTTCTTCCTTCCTGTCGACTGACCGAACTGAGGGAGGGAGATGGGTGTGCGCAGGCTCAGTGATTCGCCATCCATCGTGAATCAGACGTCTGGCTGTAGTACCAGACGGTGGAAGCGACCTACAGACGTCCGGGGTGACCATCGGACGTCTGGGAGCTAGGCCAGACATCCCCGCAGACTTCTGGACTTCTGGGAAACCACGCTGAACAAAGTAATTCTCTGATCCACTTTTTAAGACGTCTGGAGGAAGTTCCAGACGTCTGATTTTGCACAGTGTCGTAGTTTTTGACCCGTTTACGGCCCTTTCGGGTTCCGTTTTTCGCGATTCGAGTTGCGTTCTTTTCAGAATTAATTCCGCTACCCGTCTACAGTAGCTATACACTGTTTTGAGACACTCCTTGTGTTTGATCCTTGTGATAGGACCCCATTCTGTTGCAGTCTCGGGGGTTGCAGAGGCACGCGGGATTCCCGACCACGCCCCCATTTCTCCCGTTGTACCTGGTAGAGTGGCTTTAAGTTATTAATAAAATCTGTTAAATTATGGAACCATAAATAGAACCTAGGACATTGCACGAATCCTAGGAATGAGAAATAGATGGAATGATAGCTCCTAGGTGTTGCATGAATCCTAGGGCTGGAAAACTAGATTGTATGATAGATCCTAGGATATGGCACGATCCTAGGCTGGGAAAACTAGTGGAATGTATAATACTGCAGTATTGGAAAATGGAAAGAGATATAAAGCTGCCTGTAATTTGAATTAACAGCTGCCTGTTGTAAATAAATAACGTGGTTGTGAACATGGATTGTAAGAATGTGAAACTGGAAAGTGAAACCTGGATGTTTGAGTAAAAAGGATGGAACCCTACGGGGAAGTAGGAGTAGAACTCCTGGAAAGTGAATGGAATAGTCTTGGGGAAGTGAGCTGGCCCTTGAGTACAGAGTACCAAGGAGAGCGACTGTCCCCTTGTTTAGTGCAAAGCGGAGCCAGCCGCCCCAGGGACCCGGGGTTAGGACTGGCGAGTCTGTATCGACTTGCTGGCCCTCGCGTATGTAGTACCGAGGAGAGCTACTAGTGTAGGGAGGTACTAGCTACCCCACGGGCCCTGGGGTTATGCTAGCCTCCCACACCGACTTGTTAGGCCCGCTGGGGCAAACCAGGGTAGTCAGGCGAGGGTGCGCGGACTGTGGAGGGGCATGGCCACGGTTTGGTTACTGTGGAGGGGTTGGACCCCTGTTACTGAGAGGGCTCTGCCTTGGACTGATCGTGTGCCAGTTCGGGTTAGCTACCTGTGCGTTTATCGTGCATGCCGTAGTCACCGTTACGTCTGTCAGTGACGTTGGGGTGGTTGACTGAGGGTAGGATCACCACGGGGGACTCTCCCGGCCAGGAGAGCACCACGTGCTACTTCTACTTTTCGGAAAAGACTGCAATCAAGATCATTCCCACGAGGGACATTCGAGATCAAGAAAAAGATCTGGGGAATAAATGAAATAGTGAGACAATTGAAAGATGTGAATAAGGAAAGTAATCGAACATAACAGCTACTGTACACTCTACTCAGCGTTTTGCTGACGTGTTACACTCGTTACCTTTTTCAGGACCAGGTGTTGAGCAGCCAAGGTCAGCGGCTGCAGAGGACGCTGGGCCGAGTAGGGTCCAGTAGAGTTACCACTGTCTCTTGTACCTCTTTTTGTTACGTTGTAGTGAGTAGTTCTTGTTTCCACTGTACTTTCTTTACCTGCAGTTCAAATTATATTATGAATGTTGTTCTACTGTTGTGGTGGTACATACTGTGGTAGTTTCTTTCCTTACTGCTGTACTTTCTTACTGTTAGTTATATTCATGCTGAATGTGGTTTATTTTACTGCTCTTTTGGTTACTTCCTCGTTGGACGAGTAGGTCTTGGGATTAGTTGAGTCGGTCCGGTTCTCGTGTCTCGCAGGGACTCGGGAACCGGGTCGTTACAAGATGGTATCAAGCCCGAATGGAATTGCATAATGAACAAATTGATGCCATTAGGGAAACATTGGAGGAAATGCAGAACCCTCCCGAATGGGAGGAGCCTAGGTCCCTTAGCTCCTATCAGAATCCTGCTGCTACAGAGACCATAGGACAAATTCGGGTCCCCATGGGTGGGGACGGCTTTAAATTGAAACCTAACATAATTGGCCTGACAAATTTTCACTTCCATGGTCTTGCAAGTGAGTATCCTTTTCTCCACTTGGAAGACTTAACCCGATTGGCTGAAATAGTTAAACCAAGAAACATTGGGTCACCAATAGTCTTCATGAAAATGTTCCCATTTTCATTGAGGGATAAAGCGTTGCAGTGGTTACGCACCCTTGGGAGAACCATCCACTCTTGGGAAGAGATGCGAACAGCATTTCTCAGGAAGTTCTTTCGAATCCGGTGAACCAATGCGCTTCTCTGTGCTATACTTCATTTACGCAACAAAACAACGAACAATTTCATGAGGCAAGGGAGAGATATAATGACCTCCTCAGGAAGTGTCCGCACTGTCTGCCTAAGTGGCATATACCCAGATTTTCTACTATGGGCTAAATTAGACTTTGAAGCAGTTTGCAAACACTTCCTGTGAGGGTAATTTCATAAATAAAGACGAGAATGGAGCATTCGAATTATTTGAAAATATGAGCGAAAGCTCAATGAACAATGCCTCCATTGTCGCCTTTAATCGTACCAGCCTGCCCCGTAATGTCCACGAAGTTGACACGGGACCCTCCCATTCATCCACAGATCTCAGCCTTATCGGACAGAAATTGGATGAAGTCTCTGTAGTGTGCAAGAGCTTCTGGCCAACCCCACTCGTTCTATGGCAAACACCCCCACCTCACCACTTCGTCACAACTCCAATTTTTCCAATACCAGGCTTATCCCGAGAAACCCCGTAAGACCTTCCTTACCGAGTGTCGCGCCGAGCGATTCTGTAAGTCATGTGGATCTGGCTTTTGAGAGCCAGTATTTCGACACGGATCACCAAGCCTCCGTGTGCTCGGACGAGTATTTACATGTGGACGCATCATCTAGCATAGAAGACGCTTACGCACTAGGAAACAACCCATTCTCAGCCACTTATAACCCAGGGTGGCGAAATCATCCAAACATCGCATGGTCCAACAACCCGCAGCACCAAAACCTTGCAGGTGGACCAATGCGACCGTCCGCACCCGTCATCCCAAGGGACCAATCTAATCCTATGGTGAATTCGCCATCAGGCCCACGCATACCACAAACCAAACACACATCAAGTCCTCTTGACAAATTGATGCGAATGATGACGGAAATGTCAAAGCGCCATGAAGAGAACATGACCTCTCTTCAGCACCAATTGATGCAGCAGAATGCTGAGATCAGTCAACTACGCATGGCGACTCGATCTCAGGGCACTCTTCCCACCCAACCTGTTCCCAACCCACGAAATTTCGTACCCCATGGTCCTCAACCACAGGTACAACCTTCTTAGGGGTAGGTTCATCAGATTCTGCAAGGTCCGAGCATTCCACTGGGATTTCAGGCTAATCCCTCTACTGCACCTCACTCTTATGTCCCTATTGCGAACCCACCTCCACCGTATGATCCCATTGGACCCGCATCGTCCAATGAGATCACTACGAGGAGTAGTAAGCAGGCCGTCGATCCGCCTCGACCTGATCCTGGTCCGTCTTCTTCATCTCCCTCTCATTTGCGATGCGCACTGCATTCGCGAGAGGACGATACACCCAAATTGGTGCCAGAATCAGTCCCATTCCCAAGAACTTTGATTGCGGTGGTGGTGCTAGAATGACAACCACCACTGTGAGTCCCACCACCGCCCAGCTCATCAAAGAGTCGGTGGGCGTGGTGGTTCCCCGCTTTGATTTCATCGTTCAAAGCATTTCCGCGATTGCCACAGGAGCTTCAAGCTTTGAAGCTCAAGCTCCGCAGCAGCAGCAAGGCGTCAGCAGCAGCAGTGCAGCTCTCCACATACCTCAGGTGCCTGTTCCGTGTCGTTTACGCACGCCAGCAGGCCGCCCTCGCCCCTCCCCACTCGCCCTACTGGGAAGCTCCTCCTGCGGCCCAGCCAGTTCCACGCACACCACCAGCCAGCGAAGACCTCCGGCGCGTGCGCGAGCTCGCTCATCGGTGCCCGCACACACAGAACCGTCAGTAGGCGGTCGTACAGACGAGCGTGCACTATATCAAGTCTTCATGTGTTTGAACGGAACACTATGGCTATAGTGCGGTGACCGGTAAGTTTCTCACTTATCTGGTCACCCGGCACTCTCTCTCCGTGCCACCACCGGCGCCAGGCCCTCCGCGCATGCCCGCGCCTGCGTCTCTCCCCACGCCCATTCCTCGCATCTAAACCCATCTGCTCCCAGCGCCCGCACCAGCCACAGCGCATAGTGCGGTGTGCTGCGGTCCCTTCCCCGCACCCACTCCCTCTAGCGTGCGCCTCTTCGCGTGCCTACGTGCCTGCAAGTGCGAGTGCACGCTCCTGCGTGCACCATCAGACGTCGCCCGCTACTCTAGATGACTTAACTTACAGCGCCATCTACCGCCGACGCCCTCTCTCTCTCTCTCTCTCTCTCTCTCACAGCACTCTCTCACTCCTGCTGAAACATACACACACACACACTCTCATAAACACACACCCACTCACTTATACACTGCTATATACTTATATGTATATATTCATATATATTTATATATATATATTTATATACATATATATATACATGTATCTATACATATATTAGTACCTATATAACTAAGTATTACTATACATATGTACATATATATATATATATGTCTATATACTTATATATATAGATATATACACATATATATTTACATATAAACATATATTTATATACGTATAAATATATAAATATATATATATATATATCTATATAAATTATTACCTATATAACTAAGTATAGGTATAGATACACATATATATATATATACATATATATACACATATACTTATACATATATATATATAGAAATATACATACATATATACATATATATCTATAACTATATGTACATATATATATATTTATATACATATCTATCTACATATAAGTACATACATATATATCTAATTATAAATATATTTATATACACATATATATACATCTATCTATACATATATTTACATATCTATATATATATATACATATAGATTTATATATTTACATTTATAAATATACATATATATATATTTTCACATCACCTACCATGCGTTGTTTCACAGGAATATCTGCACCAGTTGCTGATATTCCCGAATACACGCATATAGAAAGCGTCTTCACACACATCTTTCACCCATCCATCTTACACTCCACGCAGCACTTCGTCCTATTGGTTGCATCTTCCTAGACGACAACCGACTCGACACTGTGCTTCACGCCATCTCCGCTCCACCCCCACCCCTGTATACATATATAATATATGTGTATATATGTACTAGATTTACTTTATTTCTATTTCTCCTTCCTGCCGGTAAAAAGATAAAAAAAATATACAAAAGAGAAAAGGTAATCCTTGACTTGCAGGTACTCAGTCTTGCAAATAGCAAGACCAATTTTGGGAACCCTAATTTGGCTCAAAGCCAAGAACCTGATTTTGAGGGTGTACCTCAAGGAAAAAAATTATTAGAAAAAAAATCTTAAGTAGAAAAACAGCAAAAACATAATAAACGAATGGAAGAAATTCGTTGTAGGAAAGGTGTAGAAACTTCTTCTATTCGCACTTCCCTGAGTTTGACCCTAGGCTGAAAAGTGACCAAGATAAAATCAAGTAGGCCAGGTAAAAAAATTTTGTAAAGGAGATGGTTAGGCTCTATTTTGGTTAACCACTATACTCATTTCAATGATTAAATCACCATATTCACACAACCTATCCGGGCTCGACCAGCCAAGTATTCAGAATTAATTAAGTAGAGAGTTAATAGAATCTTAGTCTTTAAGTCTATTAGGCTATAGTTAGCTTAATCAACTAAAGGACATTTAGCTAGACTTGGTGAGTTTTTGTCTTGACCGATCCTATACGAGGAAACTACAAGTTTAAAGAACCTGGGAGTGAATGGCTTTGTTGTCCAAGCTCTGGTTTGAGAGCTAAGTAACCTAAGCATCCAAAATCACACACATAGAATTGTCTTGATGGCATCTGAGACTGTGAAAAAATAGAGGTTAAGAGATCGATTCTAAATCCTCTTTAGTCCAAGGATTTTCGCGGGGCGGTTCTTGAATGGGTGAAGGATGTGCCACTCACATAGAAAAAGGGTTTGGAGTATAAAGTTAGTAAGAAAAATGGGAAGGGGGAGAAAAATAAAAAAAAAATAAAACACCCTGCAGTTAAGTACCACCCTACAAATGGGTACTTATGCAGTTTTTCCATAAAAATAAAGCATCTTGGTATAAATAGATTCTACCCTTCCTTCCATCAAATAAAAGAACACCTCGCTACATAAGGGTGTTCAAACCTATAGAAAAAGTTGAAAAAATATGGAGATAAAAATTAGGAATAAGAGACCCAGTGGTCCACTAGGGAGATGTACACAAGAAGTGTTGACATCGGGATAGAAAACTGGTGAGGAGAAAGCAACCAAACATGAGAAAGGCCAAGCCAAAGGCTTGAATTGGAATAATCTGGGTTGGAAATTGATGTCTTAAGATCGGGATTTTTGCAAATTTGGATGCCTTTTGGACAATTCTCTTCAAAAGTATGGATGTTTTAAAATCATATCTACTAAACCGTTGTATTAGGCAATGAAGCCTAAGAAATAGGGTTTTGAGGATTTGCAGTTGAGACCTAAAGGAGAAGGATTGAAAAAATTCTAGGTCTAGAAGTTTGTCCTTAGTGTTGTAGGTTGGCAGATTAAAGTTTTACTACTCTAAGTTTGGTTAATGATGAATATCTGGATAATTTGCTTAAACATAGATTGATAGAAATCAAATTTCATAAATAAAGGATTAACTTAAGTCCATTGAGCTTTTGCGTTAAAATTTAATTTCCAACTCTTAGGGTTTGTTTTTGTAAACACTTTGAATTCTAAGTTTTTAAGGGTTAAGAATGATTTCTGGAATAAGTGATTTTTGAGATTCTAATTTTTGATAAAATTCTTGTTAAAAACTCTACTTTTAATAAAGTATGTTTTGAAGATGTTTTGAGTTTTAAGTCTAAGTAAGGAAATTTTCATAGAATGCTCCATATATCATTTACATATATTAAATCTAAAAAAATTAAATCTAACCTAAGCTTTCCTCTACATAGTTCTTATTTATATTAATTTAAACCCAAGTGTTTAAATCATCATATTTCTAGTTAAATTTCCTAGGGACTAGCAAAAGTTTGGCTTGGAGGTATGATGAGAAGCTCATCATGGTCTATAATTACCCCTAATTAAATTTGTCTTCCTAGTTAATTAGCTAGGAATATGTAAATGTATTAGTTATTTATTAAATAAGGTATAAATAGTAAACGACCTTAAAATTAGTTAAAAATACGATATTATTATCCAATAAATATTATTAATAATTTAATTAATAATTTGACTAGAAATATTATCAACAATTTATCTAATTAATGTCTTAACTAACTTAAGTATAATTTATACGTAAGTATGTAATAACTTAAGTAACGTTACCTAATTGAATAAATTAAGATAAAAAGTTCAAAAATGTAAATTCAAGGTCTAAGTATAATAATTTTCATATTTATAATCATATATAAAAAGTTCAAAAAGATTTAAATTAAAATAAACCTTAAAAACCTTAGTTTACATTTTAGTCCTTATGTTTTATTTCGACCAAGTCCTTATTGTTCACTTAGGTTCACAGTTTTTGTTAAAACTAAGTCCTTGAAAAGTTCTTTCTTTCTTTAGCCTCCTTGACAACTGACGATAGGAGGTGCTTTCACCCACCGACCACCGAATATTTTACATCGTTCCTTCCTCACCAAGCACCTGGAGCTTGTGCTCACCATCTCCTTTTCATCCACTAGTCTGGATGAAGCTGCAATCCTATTTTAGGGTTGTGGATAACCTCACCGACGTGAGAGAAGACGCCGGTGGTTACTTCACTCCTAGCCTCTTCTACGTCAAGATACACCCTCCTTCTCAGCTGCCGCAACACAGAAATACCCTTCTACATCCTCGATTTCACTCAGTTATCTCCCTTCCCTCTTCTTCACTGAGCTATCTGATAGGCTACTCTTTCCAAACTCTAGCAACCTTCCTCTTCTTCCTCCATCTTCCTCCATCCATCTTTGATCGCTCTGGATCTCTGCCGACATCAGCCAAGTCTCCTGACGCAACGCTGACACTAGGAGTTCCTCTGCTTCACTCCACACACACCTGCCGGACTTCTTCCTTCAGCCCTTTGATTTCGTCCTCTGTTAAGGACCATCGACGGAGATCTCCTACCTCATTCATCTAGGTAACAGTAGGTTAGGTAAGTAGATTAGTTAGAGTAGTTAGTTAGGTAGTTTAGATAAATGTAATGCTAGTTTCCCATTCCTCTTCTTTAGCTCCGGCGAGCTCATTGAGCTTGTCTGGAGCAATCTCTAGTATTTTTAAATCATCGATCACCTTCTTAAATCTTTCACGAACATTTCTATCACCTTAAATCACTAAATTGATCACCTATTTGCCTAAACCACATCCACCTTCACCAACTGCTTCCACTGTCCATGGTGGAAGTAGTTGAGCCTAAATCACCTCCACTAGGCTCTCCATCACCAAACCATCACTTAAGGGCCCTTATCCTAACTTTAATTTAAGTAATAGTCATCTATAACTTAGACACTTAATCTAATTTAATCATCTGAGCTCGCTATCAATGGCGGCTCAGGAGGATTTTAGATCACTAATTATCCACTTATAATCCATCGCAATATCCTTTTGACTTGTGTTCTCCACTCAATTGAGTGGGAAAATAGGTCCTGGGCCTAATCAAACTTGAAATCTGTTTACTGGGAATTCAAAGCATAACTTTCAATTTAATGGATAATTGAAGGAATTAATGTATTCGTGAGGTTCCTTGAGACCTTAGGAAGCTTTTCAGATCATCAATGGCATGTGTTAGTGACATTTGTACATTTTAGCCTTTTTCTGGAATCAACAAAGCTCCGACGAGTCAAATGAGCTCTTCAGCCGATAGAACTTAGTGTGAAGCTCCAGATCACTGATTTGAAGTTCACTAATCATTCTAAAGCAATTTATTTGAGGTTTTAAGTCCTGGAGCTCCTATTAGACCTTCGTCGTCTCCAACTCCGGTAGAGTTGGAAATGATTGTTAGTTAGGGTTTAGCCTCATTTGAAAGGTCTAGAAGCATCAGTAACATACCCTAAGACCATTCCATTGCATCAATCCCTAAGATTAACTCTGGTTTGTTCTGTCGAACAAACTCATCTAGAATCTAAAGCGATAGGCCTTGAACCTTAGGAATCTTAACTGAAACATTCTTTTGAGGGTCAGAATTCGTTCCTGAAGTAAAAGAGAAGATAACTAAGGCATTAATTTCCTCTGAAATGATTAAATTTAGAAAGTCAAATTTCAATGCACCATGGTCAACCTGAAGTCTGATTCATGAAATTGGGATTCAATCAGAGGAATTGAGGAGTTCAATCGATTCCTGAGATGTTTTTAAATGGCTTAAAATCAACTTGGTTGAACTCTGATCGATTTTGTGAAGGAATTTGATTTCTATTCAGTTTGGGTAATTTTTGAACCCAAACTGACGATAGCAAGTTTGCGATAAAATTGAAGTGAATAATTAGCCTAGATACTTTCTTAACAACCATTGGAGGTTGTTTGATTTGATTAAATAGGTCTTTCGCTATCTGTTGGACCTAATAGAACTTGAATTGAAGTTCAGTAGCTCTTTGGTGAAGCGTTTTAGCTTCTTCACCTTCCTAAAGCTCCTCAGAGTTTCCTTCCTTCACCTACTGTTGCGGAAACACTCTTTGAATCTATTCAACACCTTCTCTAGAAGTCAAAATACCTTTTGGAACACCTTAGAGCTGAAACACCATTCTGCAGGCAACTTGGCCGTAGCAACCTAGACCCTTTCACCCTTCAAATCGAAGAGCTAAACATTCCCTGATTATCAAATTGATACTACAATCGTGTAGAGCAACCTTAGAGCTTTCCAGCAAGCCTTTATGTGCTCGGATTAGATCTCTGTGCTGGCTAGAATCATCAAGTGAAGTTGGGTATAGGAGGGGAATACACCTCCACCTCCGAGAATGGTCTAAAGGTCCTTCCAATCTAGGGTTCAATGACCTCCTTCCAAGCATGCACTGGAAGGAAGTCAAAAGGATGGGGAAGAGAGGGGACCCTCCTGATTAGCCCATATTTATGGGCTATTTCAGTATTTAAGTGCCTAGAAATTAAGTTAATTCTAATAATTATTTAGCATGCATTAGGCTGTAAATAGATTAATTCATATTTCTGATTTAATTACATAATTCACGCATTGCATTCATAACTAAATGCAATTAGAATTAACTTAGAATTGTATTCATTTAATTAGTTAACCAATTAAGTGCATTGCATGCATTATTTTAATTTAACATAGAAGTTAAGGGCTTATGCATACATTGTTGGTGCTAGAGCACCACGATCATTTGTTTTGATGATAACAAAACACGTGTTATTTAACATTTGCAATTTGAGTCCTAGATTTCAGGTCAATTGCAAATGTGGACGTGTTTAGACGGAGTTCGAGCTCGCATCCAGGAGGATTGGAGGAGCTTGACGAAAAACAGAGGAGGTTCGCGTGGAGCGACAGATTGAAGATGGAAGGAAATGAAGAATAGGATAGATTTCCTTCTTTTGTACTTGTTGTATTTTTCGTTTCTTTTGTTGCTCTTTATTTCCTTAGAAATTATGTTAAAGAGCCTCAAAGAACCCTAACAGTAGTCCTATGAACACCGGCACAACCCTAGGATACTTAGGTTTTCTGTAGAATACTTAGAAAACCAATATAGGGTACAAACAGCACTTCCAGACGTCTAATTCCCAAATCAGACGTCTGATAAAGTATTTTAATACGTCTGACTGTTGTTTCAGACGTCTGATAACTGTTAGGCTGGACATAGTTAGTTCTGTCTGATGAAATCAGACGTCCAGACCTTAGTCCTGACGTCTTAGAAAACGTCTGATGACTTTGCCAGACGTCCAATTAGTGGACCGTTGGCTGGCTTAGCAAACAGTCAAGAATATGACTGTTAGAGCCTTATCAGACGTCCTTAGGCCTTTCCAGACGTCTGATAAATGACTGTTTTGCCTCGGCTGACCCAAAATCTCTTCTCAGAGATTTTCTAGCCGTTGCAACGTTTGGAAATCAATTCCCACAGTAAAACTAGGTTTCCAGACGTCTAGACATAGTGCCAGACGTCCTGTATGTCGTCTGATGGACTTGCGTAAAAACCCTGTTTAGATCTGATCCAAGTCAGGGAGAGACCCGCCCAAAATCAGACGTCTGACCTTTGAATCAAACGTCTTATAGTGAACTTCCAGACGTCTGATGCTAGAATTAGACGTCTGATAAGCCTGTCAGAACAATGATTGTTCCTGATTTCGGGCTGATTCACTTGGGCTTTGTTCCCAACGGCTATAGAACCTTTCTTAAGCCTTCCAAAGCCTTCCTAAGGCCTCTATAAATAGAGGGGAGCCTTTACACACCAATACACACCAAGAGAAACACAAGACACACACTTGGATACACTTAAGCAACATAGTTTCACTCTCTTGTGTCCTAGATAGCTCTTGCTCTCCAAGCTCAAGCTCCATTCTCTTGAGAGCATCAAGCTTCGTGCACCCGCTCTCCCGCCGTTGTCTACGAGAGCGACATTGCGCCGTTGCGTGGCTCACGCACCCGCGTCATCCTCGACGCACTCCTTGCAAAGGGGAGTTTCCTAATTCCTATAGAAGCTAGGTTTATAATTACTTTGTTGGCTCTATAGGACCTGTTGTTTTATCTTATCTTTGTCTTTTGGTTGGGTATTCGCTTTGCGAATTCCCGTCTCCTTCATGGGACAAAATCCTTCTCGTAGAGAGAAGGGGTTGAGGAACGCTACCCTCGTACTTGTAGCGTGGTTGTACTGAGGTTGAATCACCCTCGTTTTAAAGTGATTCGGTTAGTGGATTTGATCAACTAGGTTGATCGGAAAATCCTAACTCGAGAGGGTTAGGTGGTGGTTTTCACCCGGTTTGGGTTTCCACCTAAATATACTTTGTGTACTCTGTGTGATTTACAAGAAGCTTTTAATGAACTATTTGAGCTTAGTAAATCATTAAAAATAGAAAACAAAAGCATGAAAAAGAATCTTAGTTTTCTTAAATCTGAAAATGATAGGTTAGAAATAAAACTTAAGGACATAGAAACTTATCCTAAAAATGATAACCTATTATTAGAAAATCATAACCTCATCAATGAAAATAATAAGTTGATTGTGGAAAATGATAGTCTAAAGTTAGAAATCTATTATTTAAAGACTAAGATGCAAACTATAGAAAAAGAAATTGCATGTCTTAGGAAAAATTCTAACAAATTAATCAACAAAGTAGACAAGTTTTATAGCCCTAAGATTGAGAAAGGATCTCCATCAAGGAGACCCGCTAACAAATCCGGATCGAAGCCCACTTGGATGCCGAAAAAGGAATTAGAATCGTGTTTTGTAGGGTTCAGGGATAACTACAACACAAATGACTGGACCTACAAACTAAAGGCTGGTCAACTCGAGTTGGGAGAACCAAGGAGTAGACCAAGGAGGAGAACAAGAAGACCGACGAAACGGCGAACAAACGACAGACCCGCCGCACGTCGACCACCAGATTGGAGACCAGCGCCGATGCCCGGGCCTCCAAGCTACGGATGGGAGCCCCATCCGATGTGGCATCCACCTCCACCATTCGGGCCATTGTATTGGCCATGGTAGGCGAGGTAAAACCCTTTACCCTATCTTTTTATCAGTGGCATTTAGATAGGGGGAGTTAAAATTTATGAGCTAATTGTCAATTTTTAAGGGCGAGATATAAGGTAGCTAATTTTCCTTTAGTAAGGGGGAGAAAAATAATAACTATCTTGTTGTTACAAAAAGGGGAGAATATTACCTTTGTCAAAAGAAATTTATACAAGAGCATGTCTTAAGGGGGAGTTATAGGAAATGTAAAATCAATTAAACCTTTTTGATAATGTCAAAAAGGGGGAGAATTTTCTGCATTATTATTTATGGTTTTGTCATCATCAAAAAGGGGGAGATTGTTGGTGCTAGAGCACCACAATCATTTGTTTTGGTGATAACAAAATACGTGTTATTTAACATTTGCAATTTGAGTCCTAGATTTCAGGTCAATTACAAATGTGGACGTGTTTAGACGGAGTTCGAGCTCGCATCCAGGACGGATTGGAGGAGCTTGACGAAAAACAGAGGAGGTTCGCGTGGAGCGACAGATTGAAGATGGAAGGAAATGAAGAATAGGATAGATTTCCTTCTTTTGTACTTGTTGTATTTTTCGTTTCTTTTGTTGCTCTTTATTTCCTTAGAAATTATGTTAAAGAGCCTCAAAGAACCCTAACAGTAGTCCTATGAACACCGGCACAACCCTAGGATACTTAGGTTTTCTGTAGAATACTTAGAAAACCAATGTAGGGTACAAACAGCACTTCGAGACGTCTAATTCCCAAATCAGACGTCTGATAAAGTATTTTAAGACGTCTGACTGTTGTTTCAGACGTCTGATAACTGTTAGGCTGGACATAGTTAGTTCTGTCTGATGAAATCAGACGTCCAGACCTTAGTCCTGACGTCTTAGAAAACGTCTGATGACTTTGCCAGACGTCCAATTAGTGGACCGTTGGCTGGCTTAGCAAACAGTCAAGAATATGACCGTTAGAGCCTTATCAGACGTCCTTAGGCCATTCCAGACGTCTAATAAATGACCGTTTTGCCTCGGCTGACCCAAAATCTCTTCTCAGAGATTTTCTAGCCGTTGCAACGTTTGGAAATCAATTCCCACAGTAAAACTAGGTTTCCAGACGTCCAGACATAGTGCCAGACGTCCTGTATGTCGTCTGATGGACTTGCGTAAAAACCCTGTTTAGATCTGATCTAAGTCAGGGAGAGACCCGCCCAAAATCAGACGTCTGACCTTTGAATCAGACGTCTTATAGTGAACTTCCAGACGTCTGATGCTAGAATTAGACGTCTGATAAGCCTGTCAGAACAATGATTGTTCCTGATTTCGGGCAGATTCACTTGGGCTTTGTTCCCAACGGCTATAGAACCTTTCTTAAGCCTTCCAAAGCCTTCCTAGGGCCTCTATAAATAGAGGGGAGCCTTTACACACCAATACACACCAAGAGAAACACAAGACACACACTTGGATACACTTAAGCAACATAGTTCCACTCTCTTGTGTCCTAGATAGCTCTTGCTCTCCAAGCTCAAGCTCCATTCTCTTAAGAGCATCAAGCTTCGCGCACCCGCTCTCCCGCCGTTGTCTACGAGAGCGACATTGCGCCGTTGCGTGGCTCACGCACCCGCGTCATCCTCGACGCACTCCTTGCAAAGGGGAGTTTCCTAATTCCTATAGAAGCTAGGTTTAAAATTACTTTGTTGTCTCTATAGGACCTGTTGTTTTATTTTATCTTTGTCTTTTGGTTGGGTATTCGCTTTGCGAATTCCCGTCTCCTTCGTGGGACAAAATCCTTCTCGTGGAGAGAAGGGGTTGAGGACCGCTACCCTCGTACTTGTAGTGTGGTTGTACTGAGGTTGAATCACCCTCGTTTTAAAGTGATTCGGTTAGTGGATTTGATCAACTAGGTTGATCGGAAAATCCTAACTCGAGAGGGTTAGGTGGTGGTTTTCACCCGGTTTGGGTTTCCACCTAAATATACTTTGTGTACTCTGTGTGATTGACTATTTGTGAGATTGCTTTATATTTCAATTACGCATCTTTTATGTCACACTGATCTCACCCCCTCCAAGTAGGGAATTACATACATAACCATAATATTTTATTCTTTTAATTTTTTCTCCTTTGCACAGGTAACTCCTCTGGCTTCAGCTCCGCCTCCTCCTACGCATCACATTTACGCTATGCCATTTTGAATATGAAACAAAGGCTATGGCTACAAAAGGGGGAGAGAGAGCTGCCATGCGGAGGAGGCCACCATCCCTGACCCACCACTCTGCAGAGAGTTGATCTCTCATTCATTCCACACCACCGGCCTCCTTCCGCGAGCACAAGACCACTCCACCTGGGCAGGTGGGGTGACAGACCGCTGCACCATCTGTGGCTTGTGCATCACTATGAGCATGCAACTGAGGGCCACGCAAAAGTGGCATAAGGACTCGTGAAGGTGGTATGCTCCTGATCATCAGGAAAAATGGCTATCTGATTGTACCCAGAGTACCCATCCAGAAAATAAAAGTACTTGTTCCCTGCCAATAGTTCTAGAATTTGATCAATAAACGATAAGGGGAAATGGTCTTTCTGGGTAGTCGTGTTTAAACGGCAGTAATCAATGCAGACCCTCCAACAAGTTGAGGGTATAGTGGTCACCAATTCTCCTTGGTCATTCTCCTCCACAGTGATTCCTTGCTTTTTTGGAACTACGTGAATAGGACTGACCCATTTACTAACTGCATCCAGCCATTTCAGAATCTCCTTTTTAACAACCTCCCGCATATTTGGATTGAGCCTTCTCTGCATATCTCGGAAGGGCTTCACAGACTCGTCCATGTATATATGATGAATGCAGAGAGAGGGATCAACACCCTTAATATCAGCAATTGTCCAGGCAATTGCTTCCTTGTGCCTTTGCAAACACTCAAGCAGAGCTCCCACCTGCAATTCTGATAATGCAGACGAGATAATAACTGGGAGCGTGTTATTAGGGCCAAGGAAAGCATATTTCAATGTGCTGGGAGAAGTTTCAACTCCAATTCAGGAGCCTTCTGGATTGAGGGTTTTAGTTGAGATGTCCCCACCTCAGGCAGCGGATCTACCTTCACAGTCCAGGGTGGGGACAGAGACTCAATGTGTACCCCCAGAAACTCTTCTAGTTCGGGAATTTTCCTTTCAGTTTCTTTAATAATCGAAGGATGATCCTGAGATATGACCTTCTGAAGGGGACCTCTACATAAGATTGCTGGAGTAGTCTCTTCAATTATTTCATCAACGACCTCAATCTGAGAACAATCTTCAAATCCGGGTTGCTTGTAAGTATCAAAAACATTTAACCGGATCTTGTTGTTCCCAAAGCCCATTTTAAGTGCCCCGGATCTACAATTTATAGAGGCATTGGCTGTGGCCAAGAAGGGGTGTCCCAAAATAATGGACGACTTTGTGGGCTTATTAGATGGGTCAGTATCAAGTGCCAGAAAGTCAACGGGGAAGAAGAAATCCTCCACTCTCACAAGGACATCTTCCAACAATCCCCGCGGTGTCTTAAGTGATCTGTCTGCAACTTGGAGGATTACTTGGCTAGGCTTCAGCTTTCCTCCTCCCAAAAGGTCGTAGACAGAGCTCGGTAGAATGTTTAACCCTGCACCAAGATCGAGCAGAGACTCATCAATGTGTTGATTACCTATAGCCACTGAAATATATGGGGCCCCTGGGTCTTTCATTTTGGTTGGTGTTCCATTCTGGAGTACCGAGATAACATGGTCAGGCTGGATGACCTTAGTTTGGACCTGATTCCTAGATCGATGCTTCTGGGTGCACAGGTCCTTCAGAAACTTGGCATAGGACGGAATTTATTTAATTGCTTCCAGCAGAGGCAAGTTAATCTGGACTTTCCTAAATGTATCCATAATCTCTTCCATCCTATCCTTGGCTCCAGACAAGCCAACAAAAGATTCCCCAGGAGCAGATAGGCGCTCTGGATAGGGCACCCTCGGCTTCTGGGTAGAGGGGTTGTCATGGCAGGAAAGGGCTGGTGGAAGGACGACATCCTCATTATGGGTGATTTTATGTGAGGGAGAGTGGTGTGGCTCTTCCTCGGGTGAAATGAAAGTCGGGTCAAGTGTGGAAGGGGAATTCTGAGATGTAACCGTAGCAGTGTTATCAGGCTTGTCAATCTTTTTTCCACTACTCAACACAGTCACTGCTTGGGCATGCTCCTTAAATACAACCCCCTTGCCCTTAGGGTTCTCCTCAGAAGAGCTAGGTAGCTTCCCCAGATCACGTTGCCCAACTGCCTCAGTAAGATGACCAATTTGAGATTGCATATCAGTAATCATCTTATTCTGAGATTGGATAACCATATTCTAATGCTCTTGCATTGCATTCATCATGGCCTTCAGTTCATCCATCTCAGAGGGCTTATTCGAAGAACGGTTTTCATAAGAAGGTTAGTATGTGAGCTGGGGAGGTAAGGGTCTTGTATTCCCTGAGTTAGAAGCATCAGCTTGCTTCCAAGTGAAGTTTGGATGGTTCCACCACCCTGGATTATAAGTGTTGGAGTAAGGGTTACTGCGAGGGGGTGGAAACCTTGGGCCAGGTTCAAGTCAGCCTGAATCAACTCAGGGAATTGGTTTGCCTGATGGCAGTCCGCAGTGGTGTTCGTTGTGCTTTGGCAAATGGAGCATTCTCTTGAAGCTTGAAAAATAGAGGCTGCTTGTGGGTTCATGCCGGGGTTTGCTAAAAGCCTATCAAAGTTTTTATTCAATAGTTGAATCTGATAAGCCAAATCATGAGAAGTCCTAGCTTCATGGCCCTCTATCTTCCTCTGCAAGATTGATGGTTTTCTTTCTTGATAGGCAGAGGACAGATGTTTGGAGTTGTCACTTAAAGTTTCAAATAATGCCCAGGCTTCATCCTCAGTTCTGGTCATAAAGGTTCCTGCACAGGCTCCATCAATGGTTTGCCTATGCCTTTCAGATAATCCGTTATGGAACCTTTCGACCAACTGCCATCTTGGCACTTGATGGTAGGGGCATAACCTATGAAGGTCATTAAAGCGCTCCCAAGTCTCATGAAATTGCTCCCCTTCCTGTTGAGTAAAACACATAATCTCTCTTCTGTAATGGTTGGTTTTACTCATAGGAAAATACTTTGTTAAAAATTCTCCCTTATTGGTGGCCTAATCATTTACCCTTGCATCGACGGTATGATACCAGTGCTTGGCCTTATCCTTTAGGGAGAAAGGAAATAGAGTCCAAATAATGGCTTCATCAGTAAAGCCCTGGAGCTTCACCATGCAACAGACCTCGGTGAATTCCTCCAAATGCCGGTAGGGGTCCTCCCTAGTAGTACCATGAAAATCGAGCAATAAAGATATGGTACTTCTCTTGATCTCATACGGATTATCCCCTACCGGTCCTCTTAGTGCTTGTGCAGGTTGGTTAGTAGGAATAAAATAGTCCCTTAGGGTCCTTTGTTGATTTGCACCTTGCTCAGCCATTCCTTCTTTTTCTTCTCCTAGGTGAGCTCTCCTAAGAATTCTCTCAGGCTCAGAATCAAACACTAGACTACCCTCAAGAGAGCATCTACCAAGCATACAAAACACAATTAAGATTTTTTTTATGAGTAAGTTAAACCTCCACTCCAAAGATAAGTCAAAAGATCAAGACTTATCCCTCCATTCCCACGTAAGTGGTATAAGAAGGGTGTGGACTTGAAATCTTAACCTTTTTTATTGTGGATGTCGAATTAGTTAATATAAATGGCCAAACAAGTTTTTCATTGCAATTACGTGCCTTAATTCAACCTTCGAGTGCCCTAAGACATAAACTTTGCTTGGATGATACTCCTAGGTGATCAAGTGAGAAGTTACTCGAATGACGAACAAAGGGATGCAAGTAGGGTGAACCCTTCCTTTGAGGTGATGCGTATGCAGTGCCCCTTAACTACCCTTTTGTTCCTTTAAGGGGTGTCCCCCTCCATGGAGTATCAAAACACTTGGTCAAAAGATAGTATCACCACCACCACAAAGCACAATAGGAGGGTCTACACCGATAAAGAGGTCGATGCCTATAGCTTTAAGGGATCGAGCCTTAGTGTGGTGCCTAATGTGCATGCTCAGTGTCAGAAGTGTGCAACACACCGCAAATATTTGTAATTTCTTTTGAAATCGCAGACAAGTCCCTTAGAATCAGATCAAATGTGAATTGCTTTTAGGGTTTAATCTGATTATTAGTTCCACGTTTAGTTATGTGACCACTGAATTAGTAAATTCAAACAACTTGGTGGTCTTGAATTTAAATTTGAATGCAAATTCGTGAGTAGGAGCTGGATGCAAAGTTAGATAGATATACCTGTCTCCAGCAATCTTCGTGCTAATATGCTTGCAATGCAATAATAAGATCTAATGTGCTGCTCAATCACCCGTAAATGCGCGCACCTAAGGGCAAGCAACTTCTAAATAGGCAGCTCGATATTTTCTTTATTGGTTTTTAAAAGCAAGCAAGCAGAAAATATAATCACACATGTACCAAAAATATTGTAAGCCCTAGTAGCTAAAAAATGTGGGGACAAACCCACAAAAATTCAGCCCCAATTACTACAAGGGAGAAAAGACAGAATTAAATTTGTGACGACGGAGAATCCTCTACGAAAATAGGATCTTGGTCTCCTTCGTCTTTTCCTTGTGTGGCTTAACTCGTGGTTGCTGTCGCCGCTCTGTTGCACCTCGTTGCCTCTTCTGATTCCTCGCACAGTAAAAAGAAATTGATCAGATAATTTCACAACTTAGAATATTTAAAAATAATGAAGTAAATCTATTGCGTCTATTGCCTCTCCGAAAACGGCGCCAATTTGAAGAACCAACTTTCTGCATTGCGTTGTAGTATTTAAGTCGTGGAAAAATCGATTAATAAAAAAAAATGAAAATAACCACTCGCAGAAGAGCGGGTCGTGTCCACAGGGAGGCAATTATGCAATAAATTCTTAATTATTTTATATTCATTCGGATAAGTTTGAAATCCCTATTCAAATCTGACATAAAATGCGAAGGAAAGTAGATTCACAATAACTTAAAAAGATAAGAGTATATGTGCAGTTTTCCCTCATTGAAATCTTCAATAAATTTATGTTGATTTTATGCAATTCTCACGTGAGGTGTACTAGAGAAAATTAGTGCTTAGGTTTAGCCCAAAATCAATCTTGAAATAGGTGAATATCTTGAATGCACAATTATCAGAGAATATGAGTGTGCATGTGCAATTTTGCCATAATATAATAATAAATAAATAATCAAATTCTGTGGAAATGGCAATGAATGTAAATTTTAATTAACTTCAAAATAGAGCATTTGCTCTCTCTCCTCCTCGCGAGAGAGAGAGAGAGCACTGGCGATGGAGCTACTATGGAGGAAGATTGACCGGCGCGTGGGGATCATGATGGTGTGGCAAAATGGCGAGAGGTGGCCGGCGGCAGCCGACGGGCGAAGGAGGACCGCTAGCCTATTGGAGAAGAAGGCAGAGCAGCTACTGCAGGGTAGCCTGTTAGTGGGTGGTTGCACGCTGGTGCATGCCCGTGCACGTCTGCAATGGTCTGGTGGCGAGGGCTCGGACCTTACGGGCAGTGGGGATGGCGTGAACGCCTATGGCGTTGGAGGGGAGCACTGATGCATGATTTTGCGATGCCTATGGGTGCTGGAAGTTGCGAGCATGTGGTGAGGCAAGGCTAGCACCTGCAGGTCCGGCTAGAGGTGGGTGAGCGGCTGTAGGCCAAGCGTGGAGAGGCACTGTGAGGGAGCCTGCGGTGCTGCACTAGGATGCGGCTGCAGGCAACCGAAGCGGGCGACTACGGGTGCGCCTGCAGAGAGGTGGAAGGCACTGCTGGGTCTGTAGTGCTGCGCTAGGGTGCAGCTGTAGGTGTGTGCTGCAGGGAGACGCGAGTGGGGCATTTGCGGGAGTTCTTGCAGGGGCGCTTGGTGGCTTGGCAGTGCTAAGGAAGGTGGTGTAGATGGCAGCGAGCGCCTGCGAGTATTGCAGAAGGATGTGCCTGTAGGCATATGCAGGTAGTGCGGCGCAGGAGCGGGTGCCAGGTGGTGTTGGAGAGAGAGGCACGCTTGAGATGGTGCTGGCTTGCGCGCCTGCAGGGAGAGCTGGAGGTGCTTGGCTTGGTGCGGCGCCGCTGCAGGGCAGAGGAGGTGAGGCGATGCAGCTTTGGGTGTGCGGGGAGGAGGCTTTGGCCGTGGCATTGGAGAGGTTGTGCATAGTGCACGCTTGGGGTTGTTCCCCACAAGGGGGAAGATGACGAAAGTTCTTCTCCCTAGATGATCTCCTCTCTCCTTTCTCCACCTCTTCTTTTTAACTTCTCCTCGTTTGCACCTGCGAGAGTTAAGGGATTTTCAAATCCCTTAACTATTTCTGGCCAGCGGGTGTTGAGGGTTCCCAGAGGATGGGGAAAAGAACAACCGCTGGTTATTTGAAACAGGGTAATTTATCCTTTTCTCCTCATTCTTTTGCCAATTATTTTTCCTGCACATAAAAGGAACATATTACGTTATAGAATAGATGTAAACCTAAATCATGATGCATGCAAACACTCTATAACTTAATATAGTTATTAACAACCCTAAAAGATACAATTAAAGTTACTTAGGCATAATATTAGTCCATTAAAATGGACTCATCAGGCCTCACTTCACCCAACCTCCTATGGGAATCTCTCCTCGATAGAACCTCTCTCCCATGCACAAGGAGAGAGGTAAAATACCCTGTTTTGGTGTTAATTAAAAATTACATTTAATTTCATGGCGACCAAAATCAATTTTAATTTATGGTTATTTTATTATGGCAAATTTGTGACTGCATACTCATGCTTTCTGATAATTGCACGGTTATTGATATTCACATGTTTTAACATTGGTTTCGAGACTAAAATGTGCACAAAATTTCTCTAACATGTGTCAATTGAAAATTACATAAAATCATCACGTATTTATTGAATATTTCAGTGAGGAAAAATTGCAAATATACCCTTATATTTTTGAGTTACTGTGCATCTTCTTTCCATCGCATTGCATGTCGGATTTGATTAGGGGTTTCGCACTGGATTGCAAGACTACGAAATAATTGAGATTTTATTGCATCAATGCTTCCCTGTGAACACGACCCGCTCCTAAGAGAGTGGTTATTTTAATTGTTTATTAGTCGATTTTTCCACCACATAGAACTACAAACGATGCGTCATTTTATGTGACAAACGACTTTAAAAGCGAAGAATCGACTCATCAAATGGCGCCGTTGCCGGGGAAGCAACAGACACAATAATTTCACCTGATTTCGTTTCTGATTATTTCTTATTGCGTAGTGATCTGACCATTTATTCTCTTTTATGTGCGAGAAATTTGTGCGAGAAATTAGATAGAGGTGAGTGCAATGATCTGCGAGACATATTCTACGACTCGCAATCACACCAGCCATTGTGAGAGGTCACCCTTGACGTCACCAGAGGAGAAATTGATCGAGCTACCTTGCAAGGGAAGGGAAGGATGAGGACGCAATGGTCATCTCTGTACATTTAGTCGTTGATTTGATTAGAGCAGAATTATGACTTTAGACTTAATTTTTCATTGCACATTTGGTTTGAAACCCTTGTTCTGGGATATATTTTGTGGGGTTTGTTCCCCGATTTTGTTTTAGGCTTGTGTTGGGTAATTTTTGGGAGCCTATTCCCTTTTCTTTAAATTCATGTTTCTAATTTATTTTTTGAATTGTTTGCCTTTAATTTGCTTGCGCATAAGTAGCTAAAAAATAAAAAAACTAAAAAAACAAGCTGCTTGCCCTTAGGATGAACCATATAGGTTTGTATGAGCAACCTCTAGATTTATTTCTCTGCATTGCATGCATTCTCGTATCGTTGATTGCTGGAAGCAAGGTACGCATTCTCTTACTTTGCATCCTATTCTTGATAACGCATTACATTTGGACTAAATTTGAAGATCACAAAATTTTTCTTGAAGCGATCTAACAAGTGGTCACATATATTCTTGAAAAAGGTCTAATTAAAGGAGGGACATCTAAAAATCAAGGGCTTGATTGTCAAACGTGGTGTGTGATTCAAAACTCAAAATCTTTTTGCGGTGTACGCAAACTTATATCTTTTGCACCATGGCACGCATTTAGACACTCCTAAGTCTTGGAACAACTAGGACAAGAGCCCTCCTACCATTGGATTTTGAAGTGTTTGGAACTTGAGATCAAAGGTTTTGTAAATCCAAAGAGGGCGATACCCTGTCATGGCATTTTGGGGGTAGTTGAGAAGCACCGCGAAAGCACAACTTCAAAGGAAGGCTTAGGCCTACTTGCATCCCTCGATCTTCCGTCCTTGCATTTACTTTACCATTTGAGATTTAGGGAAGAATACCTAAGCTCCAACTAGGTCTATTTAGGCATTTCGAAGGTTGACAATAGGCATGTAATTGATTGGGCAACTTGCTTTGTCACCTACAATTTGAACTAAAGTCAAAAGCCTAAATTTGTAAAGACCGAACAAGTCCGTTTGAATTGTGTTTGTAGTGCATGCTTGGTAGGTGTTCTCTTAGGAGACAACTTGTGTTTGATCCTAAACTTGAAAGAATCTTAAGAAGAAACCTTCCAATGGTAGAAATGGCCAGTCAAAGGAGCCTTAAGGAAT
This sequence comes from Thalassia testudinum, assembly GCA_037157565.1. NCBI lineage: Eukaryota > Viridiplantae > Streptophyta > Magnoliopsida > Alismatales > Hydrocharitaceae > Thalassia > Thalassia testudinum. The sequence goes on along the minus strand of JAZHRO010000014.1, from coordinate 90,920,318 downwards.
ATTTCATTCCAACCAATCAAGCTGGCCCTGCACTACGTAGACCTGGAAGGGACAATCCGTATGAGATCAAAAGCAGTACCATATCCTTGCTGCCCTCCTTTTTTGGTACTACTAGGGAAGACCCTTACAGGCATATAGAGGAATTCACAGAGGTCTGTTCCACGGTGAAGCTGCAGGGCGTTACTGATGACGCTCAAATGCGGACCCTCTTTCCCTTCTCCCTTAAGGACAAAGCCAAGTATTGGTATCACACCCTTGATAATATTAACAGTTGGGATGCCGTGAAGAAGGAGTTTTTGAAGAAGTACTTCCCCATGAGCAAAACCAATCACTTTAGGAGGGAAATTATGAGTTTTGTTCAAAAGGATGCCAAAGCTTTCCATGATGCATGGGGGCACTTTAATGACTTGCTGAGACTTTGCCCACATGACCAGGTGCCTAAATGGCAACTAGTTGGAAGGTTCTACACTGGACTTAATGATTCACATAGGCAAACTATGGATAGTGCCTATGCAGGAACCTTTTTATCTAAGACTGAGGATGAAGCTTGGAACCTTTTTGATACTTTGAGTGAAAATTCTATTCACTTGAATTCTTCCTACATGGCTAGAAAGCCCACACTCATGCAAAAAAAGTTGGAGGCGAATGAGGCAAGGGACACCTAAAATTTAGCCTATCAGATTCAATTTTTGAACGAAAACATGGAAGGGCTTATGTCGAACCCAAGTCCATTCATATCTAACACCTCCATATCCCAAGCTTCCGAATGCTCAATTTGCCAAGGCAATACACACGCTACTATGGATTGCCACTTGGCCTCCCAATTCCCTGAGCTTCTACAAGTCGATCTGAATGCCACTCAAGGGTTTCGTCCTAGACCTTGTAATGACCCTTTCTCCAACACTTATAATGAGGGATGGAGGAACCACCCAAACTTTTCATGGAGACAAGGAAATATCTCAAATTCATGGAATTATAAACCACAATCATTTCAAAACCATCAAATGAACCAACCTCGGACCTTTGCCCAACCTAAGACCTCTAAGATGGACGAATTGAAGGCGCTGTTGAAAACTATGCAAGAAAGTCAAAGTGCCAACATCCAATCTCCTGACAAGGCTATACATGAGATGAAATCACAAATAAGACACCTTGTTGAGGCGATTAGACAGAGGGAAACTGGGAAGCTCCCCAGTGCTACTGAGGAGAAGCCTAAAGGAAAAGGGATTGTCTTTAGGGGGCATGCTCAGGTGGTGACTATTCTGTGGAGTGGGAAAGAAATTCCAAACCTGATGTTCCTATAGTCTCATCCCTTAAAAAAACATCCACCTCGACTTTCACCCCCACCGGAGAAGACTTGCCCAAATCTTCTCCACTTGAAATCACTTCTCCGGAAGAAGTTGTCCCCGTTCCACCCCTTACTCAACATGACAACCCTTCCACCCAGAGATCAAGAGTGCCCTTTCCAGAGCGCTTATCCACCTCTGCGTAGACTTCTACTGGCTCATCTGGAGCTAAAGATAAGACTGATGACATCATGGAAACTTTCAAGCAAGTGAGGATTAACCTGCCTTTGCTTGAAGCTATCAGGTAGATTCCAACTTATGCCTACTTCTTAAAGGACCTGTGCACAAAAAAGTGGCAATCTAGAAAATAGGTCTAATCAAAAGTTGTCTTGCCTGATTCTGTCAGCTCAATTGTTCAGCATGGCACACCCCCGAAACTTAAGGACCCAAGAGCCCCATACATCTCTGTAGTTATTGGTGACTTACAAATTGATGAGGCTCTACTTGATCTGGGTGCAGGGGTGAACGTCCTTCCGAGCTACATGTATGAACAACTTGGGGGAGTCAATCTGAAGCCTAGCCCTGTAATCCTTCAAGTTACCGATCGATCACTTAAGACACCATGGCAAATTTTGGAAGATGTCCTCCTAAGAGTGGAGGACTTCTTAATTTCGGACACTGACCCTAACAACAAGCCAACCAGACCCTCCATCATTTTGGGCCACCCATTCCTTGCATCTTCGCATGCTTAAATCAATTGCAACACTGGGGCATTGAAAATGGGCTTTGGGAATAGGAAAATCTGGCTTAATGTGTTTGATGCTTACAAATAAGCCAGACTTGAGGATTGTTCTCAAGTTGAGGTGATAGATGACCTGATTGAAGAGGCAACCCCTACAATTTTATGTGATGACCCCCTTCAGCATGTCATGCTAAATGAGCATTCCCATCTCTTGGAGGAATGTGAAGGGGATATACTAGAACATGAGGAATTGCTGGGTGTTTCTGTTAAGTCTCTTCCCCCATCATTTCTACCTATGGTAGATCTGCTACCTGAGATGGGAACATCTATTATGAAACCCTCAACCATACAAGCCCCCGACCTTTAGTTGAAACCCCTCCCTGACACTCTCAAGTATGTTTTCCTAGGTGCCAATCATACGTTCCCCATTATCATTTCGGCTGTGCTATCTAAGGCACAGGGGGAGCCCTGATTGAATGCTTGTCTAGGCACAAGGAAGCTATTGCTTGGAGCATTGCTGACATCAAGGGTATAGACTCTACACTCTGCATGCACCACATTTATACTGATGATTCCATCAAGCCATTTAGGGACATGCAGAGACATCTGAACCCTAATATGAGGGAGGTAGTAAAAAAGGAAATCTTGAAGTGGTTGGATGCTGGGATCACATATCCCATTGCAGATAGTAAATGGGTAAGTCCTATTCTTGTGGTGCCAAAGAAGGCAGGCTTTACTGCGCAATTCAATGACCAAGGTGAACAAGTTGTCACTTGACCCTCAACTGGACGGAGGGTCTGTATTGATTACCCAGAAGGATCACTTTCCCTTGCCTTTTATTGATCAAATTCTCGAAAAATTGGTAGGGCATAAGAACTATTGCTTTCTCGATGGGTATTTTGGGTACCACCAGGTGGTAGTCTTTCCTGATGACAAAGAGAAGATGACATTCACAAGTCCTTACGGTACTTTTGTATTCAGGTGTATGCCGTTTGGATTATGTAATGCCCCTGCAACATTCCAGCGATGTATGATGTCTATCTTTTCGGGCATGATTGATGAGTGTGTTGAAGTGTTTATGGATGAGTTCTCCATTTATGGCTCGTCTTTCAACTAGTGTCTCCTACACCTGGAGAATGTGTTGAAGCGATGCAAGGAGACTGGTTTAGTCCTCAGCTGGGAGAAGTCACTTAATGGTACAGAAAGGAATTGTACTTGGGCATGTTGTATCCGAGCAAGGTTTGGAAGTAGATAAAGCCAAGATTGATTCTATTTCCAAACTCCCATTGCCCACGAACATCAAACAAATTAGATCCTTTTTGGGTCACGTCAACTTTTATAGGTGCTTTATTAAAAATTTTAGTAAAATTTCTAGGGCACTTTGTGAGTTGTTGGTGAAGGAATCTTCCTTCAATTTTGATTCAAAGTGTGCCGAGGCCTTTCAAACTCTGAAGGAGGCCTTGATTTCTACGCCTATTCTCCAAGATCCTGATTGGACACTTCCATTTGAGCTGATGTGTGATGCTTCGGATTATGTAGTGGGAGTAGTCCTTGGACAAAGGGTTGAGGGAAGACCTCATGTGCTGCATTCTGCAAGCAAGACTTTAACCGAACCTCAGCAAAACTACACCATCACTGAAAGAGAATTACTTGCTGTAGTTTTTGCTCTGGAGAAGTTTAGGTCTTATCTGCTTGGGTCTAAGGTGGTTATTTTTACTGATCATGCTGTAGTGAAACATCTCATTGCTAAGAAAGATTCTAAGCCACATTTGATTAGGTGGATCCTACTCCTTCAAGAATTTGACTTGGAGATACGTGAAAAGAAAGTAGTAGAAATGTTGTGGCTAACCACCTGTCTCGTCTTCCTCTTAATGACTCTCTTTCTGGGGATATTCGCGAGACATTTCACGATGAAACTCTGATGGCGGTTACACCAACTTACCTTGGTATGCAGATACCGTAAATTACTTGGTCACTAGACAAATTTTAGCTCTTGGGATGACGAGAAAAGAAAGAGATTCATTTCCCAAGCAAGATATTTTCATTGGGAAGAGCCAGAATTATTTAGAATTGGACAAGACCAAGTATTGAGACGTTGTCTACCTGAAGTGGAACAATAAAGTGTGTTGAGTTTTTGCCATGAACTTCATTGTGGAGGACACTTTGGAGCAAAGAAAACTGCTTTTAAGGTTCTCCAGTCTGGTTTTTGGTGGCCTTCGTTATTTAAGGATTCTCACAATTTTGTTAAGGCCTGTACTAGATGTCAACGAACAGGAACGATTGGGAAGAGGAATGAAATGCCTCAACATCCTATTCAATCTATTGAAATTTTTTATATGTGGGGAGTTGACTTTATGGGCCCCTTCCCGTCGTCCCATGGTTATGAATATATATTGGTGGTAGTTGATTATGTCTCTAAATGGATAGAGGCCAATCCTATGCGCACAAATGACCACTCTGTGGTTTTGAAATTTGTGAAGGCCAATATCATATCTTGTTTCGGCTGCCCTAAGACCATTATAAGTGATGGGGTACCTCATTTCCGAAACCACCACTTCAATCAGCTAATCGGGAGTCTGGGAGTGACTCATAAGGTCGCTACCCGTTACCATCCTCAGACGAGTGGCCAGGTTGAAGTGTCGAATACGGAGATAGAAAATATTTTGGAAAAGACCGTTAGACCTGATAGGAAAGACTGGTCCCAAAAGCTTGATGATGCTTTGTGGGCATATCGAATGGCCTATAAGACCCCTTTGGGTACTTCTCCCTTTCTGATTGTGTATGGGAAAGCGTGACATTTACCTATTGATTTGGAACATAAGGCACTTTGGGCTATTTGAACTGTTAACATGGATTTAGAGATGGTGGGTAAGGCATGACTTCTGGAATTAAGTGAGCTTGACGAGCTGAGGAATGATGCTTATGACACCTCTCAAGCTTATAAAGAAAGAACTACGGTCTTGCATGATATGTATATACTTCGAAAGACCTTTGAGCCCAATCAAGAAGTTTGGCTTTTCAATTACAGACTTAAGCTTTTTCCTAGGAAGTTAAAATCTCACTGGGATGGGCCTTACATAATCACTAAAGTGTTTCCAGATGGAGCTGTGGAGATTAAAAGCCCTTCATCTTCAGCAACTCCCTTTACCATCAACGGTCAATGGTTAAAACCATACATTACGTTGGAAGGCCATCTGGTTGACGAGGTCACTCTTGAGGAGCCTTAGCTCCTACCATTCTCCACCTCAGGTTTTATCTTCCTATAACTATTTTTGTTTTCAATGACATTGTTTGAACTAGGCATGGGAGAGAGGACCTAAGGCATTTTGTTTATAGCATTTCTACATTTTGCATGCATAACTAAAAAAAAAAAGAGAAAAAAATAATAATAATAATAAAGTTTTGAGCTTAACTGGTTAGGTCCTGCATTCTTAAGCAAATCAGAACTCTAGGTTAGACTAAGTTGACTCTAGGGTCGAACTTTAGAAGCTAAATGAGTTACTAGCTTTAGACCTTTAGGGTCCTTTGTGGACTTAAAAACTTAAGTAGGAGTTAAGTTGCGGGCAATTCCTTAAGAGGTTGAGGAAGGAAAGCTAGGATTTGAGTTAAAAGGTGGGGTAGTACCTGGAGTCACGTTCTACCTTTTGGTTTACGGGTCCTTATAAACCAAGCATCCAAACGTCACACACTTAGTCTGGTATAAGTAAGTAATCAACTTAATTCCTTTCTTAAAAGAGATTTGGTTCTTTTAGCTTTGACTTAGGAGAGGCTTGAAAACACAATTTGATTGGAAGAGTTCCCACTGCAGGATAGGTAGAGTATATACTCACCTTGAGGATGCGATGATAAGATATTACCTCCTTGGTGCTTGTCTCTTAGGATATCAATCCTACTGGGGGCATGTAAGTGCATTGTGCGGTTCAAGAACCATGGGCGGCCCTATCTCGAAGTGTCAATGGCCATAGGCCTGAATTCGCTTAAAAAATCCAAAGGCAATACTATCTCGAAGTGTCAATTACTAGGAGTTCTTGGGGTCGTTACGGGTGGTGCTATCTCAAAGCATCGAAAGCCAGGAACCCTTCGAGGTACGATGATGAGGACAATGAATCCGACATAGACCGTGTTGATAGCTGATCCGAGGTTAGACATAGAGGAATCAAATAAAAAAAAAATCCTTTTTCCTTTAACTGAAATAACTCAGACCAATGCACATGCACGGATGCTTTAATCTGAGGGATCAACAAACCATAGGGTAGAGTCAGAAATCAGGGAAACTTGTGCCTGCAACTCATCTTTAGCCGACCTAGTCTGTAACTTAACAACTACTTGGGAACCTTAGGTCTAAAGTCTGAACTTAATATGTTTCTAAAGGAAGACCGATTGGGTTGGCTAGTCTACTTGGAGTGCTAGGTTTTGCAAGGGACTAGCAAAAACTAGGCATGAGGGCATTTTATTAGCCCATATTTGTGGGCTATTTAAGTATTTAAGTGCCTACACATTAAGTTAATTCTAATAATTATTTAGCATGCATTAGGATGCAAATAGATTAATTCATATTTCTGATTTAATTACATAATTCATGCATTGCATTCACAACTAAATGCATTTAGAATTAACTTAGAATTGCATTCATTTAAATAGTTAACCAATTAGGTGCATTGCATGCATTATTTTAATTTAACATAGCAGTTAAGGGCTTATGCATAAATAACCATAATATTTTATTCTTTTATTTTTTTCTCCTTTGCACAGGTAACTCCTCCGACTTTAGCTCCGCCTCCTCCTGTGCATCACATTTACGCTACGCCATTTTGAATTTGAAACGAAGGTTGTGGCTACAAAAGGTGGGAGAGCTGCCATGCGGAGGAGGCCACCATCCTTGACCCACCACTGTGTAGAGAGTTGATCTATCATTCATTCCACACCACCGTCCTCCTTCTGCGAGCACAAGACCACTCCACCGCAGGCAGGCGGGGTGACAGACTACCGCGCCATCTGTGGCTTGTGCATCACTGTGAGCGTGCACCTGAGGACCACGCAACCGCTTCCAGCAACCACTGGCATCAACCACCTTCAGTTTCTCGCCCCCGCGCCACTGCAACCACCACCGCACACCACAGTTCCCAGCGCCCATGCCCGCACCTACCTCTGTAGTGCCCACCTCCAGCACCTCCCCGTGTGCATCTATGCTCCTTCAGCAGCAGCAGCAGCTGCTCAGCACCTCCGCGCACCCACTTCTGCGCCCTCCTTGCAACCTGCAGAGCCGCACCTGCTACCACGCCCACCTCCCTGCAGAACACGTGCCCACAATGTGCTCTCCAACCTGCAGAACGTGCACCTGCTCCATTAGTGCCCTCACAGACCTCCTACAGCACACCTCCAGCGCGTAGTAGCACCCGTGCCTCCCTGCAGCACTTCACCACGCACCTGCAGAACGTGCGCCCACCTCCGTGCCCACCCTGCGGCGCTCCAGCCTTCACACCCGCGTGCCTCAGCAGCCGCACACCTGCAGCACGTGCAGCAGCAGTAGCTTCTTCACTGTTGCCACCCCTTCTCCTCCGACAGGCCAGCTCCGGCCACCTCACGACGTACCGCAACCGCCACCGCGACAGCCTCACTTCAGGCAACATCCAGTGGGAGTCTCCCCTTAATTGAACCTCTCTCCCATGCGTAAGGAGGAGAGAGGTAAAATCCCCTATTTTGGTGTTAATTAAAAATTACATTTATTTCCATTACCACCAAAATCAATTTTAATTTATGATTATTTTATTGTGGTAAAATTGTGGCTGCATACTCAAGCTTTTTGATAATTGCACGGTTATTGGTATTCACATGTTTTAACATTGGCTTTGGGATTAAAATGTGCACAAAATTTATCTAACACTTGTCAATTAAAAATTACATAAAATCATCACGTATTTATTGAATATTTCAGTGAGGAAAAATTGCAAATATACCTTTATATTTTTGAGTTATTGTGCATCTTCTTTCCATCGCATTACATGTTGAATTTGATTAAGGATTTCGTAATTGATTGCAAGACAACGAAATAATTGAGATTTTATTGCATCATTGCCTCCCTGTGGACATGACCCACTCCTAAGCGAGTTGTTATCTTTATAGTTGAGTAGTCGATTTTTCCACTTCATAGAACTACAAACGATGCATCATTTTCTGCGACAAACGACTTTAAAAGCGAAGAATCGACTCGTCACCTGCAGCACAAGAATAGAAGCCTATCCTTAGGTTGGGTAGCCTAAATTTCTACAGACTCTCGGAATCCATCCTAAGATTATACACAATTTACTTTACTTATGTCACGGCAATTCAACCAGTTAGGAGGGACTTGGGAGAAGGTCCTTCCTTTTGCTTGTGCCTCCGATTCCTGGTGTGACCCCAGTTGCGGTCGTTTGATGCTACTCCCCTAGTTAGACATCATATGGACTAGTATAACTATGTTAACCATAAATAATCTCAATCTGGATCCCGTATAGAGAACTAGTCTTTAGGGCGAACATCCACTCAATTTTAGTTAGGCTTAGGATATTGGTGCTTCTGGAATGTGATGGGCCCTTAATGGGTTGTGCCCTTGATAATTTGTTTGAGAATGTGTGAATGTGCACAACTAAGAGGTTTTCAAGCATGATTATTAATGATGAGGTGAGTTTTAGAGTTTGAATCTTGCTTAATAGCTTTTAGGATTCAAATATTAGGTGCTTTCAACCAAGTTTTGTGAGGCAAACCAAGTTTGTTTCTAAAAGCACGTGTTCAAGTATTTTCCTTTAGAAATCAAGAAGAAATATGGAGTGTCTGGTTTGACCTAATTATTGAATCCTATGGGGCGGCTACAAAATGAACCTCTTTTAGATTTGGTGGTGCGGTCCATACAATTCAATCAATTGGCTCAAATGCACCACCGATTAAGGTACACATAAAGGTGATTTACCTAGTATGATTTCTACTCTTTATGTGTTGAATTTGTGTACCAAGTCCACAAGTCAGAATTTCAGTTGAGTAGATGAAAATCAAGTCCGATTATGTGCCTAAATGTGGGTGTATGAAGTGTGTATATTAATTCATCCCACAGAAAGTATCTTTTTTTTGTTTTCTTGTTTTAAATGTGAGGGAGAGGTGGTTGAAGGTGGCAAACAAGACAAACAATTCTATCATAGGGTTTATGCAAACACCTAAGTAGATTAAGTCTTCGTTATGGGTGTGGCGAAATGAACTAGTGGGGGGGAAATGTGCGGGACACTTACAGAGTACTGTACCCTCACTTTACTCTGATCTACCACACTTGGATCTGCATGCTAGGGTACATGCAAGACAGTAGACCAAAGACAAGCTGGGTTAGTACTATGCAAATGCAAAGAAGTGCAGAAAACAATAAAGTAAATTCTGTTGCCTCCCCAGCAACGGTGCCAAAATGATCGCACGTGTTTCGCGTGTTTGAAATCAGGGTTATGAGTAACCTGTCGTTTTAGTTGCAAAACACGTCGGTCAGATAAAATTTATACCGAAACTCCAAGGGAGTCCCGAGTCGAACACAGGGAGGCGACATTTAGTTTAATTGAAAACCGCACTTCATTTTATTTATTTTTGGTATTTTAAAGTTTTGTTATCTTTTGTGTTTTTGATAGTAGAAGAGAAGTAGAATAAATCACAAGAGATATGGAGAAAATATGTTATATATCATGAATGCCCATTAAAATAATCTATGAAGGCATAAAACGAGTGAGAGGTGAGAAGAAATCTCCTGAATCGGCTGTTCGGCAAGACGAAGCTTGAACGAAGGAGGTGAGGAGCAGGACGATGGATGTGAGATGCGGGAGGATGCCAGGTAGAGGAAAGCTTTAGCGTAGCTCTAGAATGGAGGTGAGGGGGTAGAGATGATTTGCTACCGAAATGGAGGTGAGAGGACAGCTCCAAGGTAACCTATGAGTGGTGATGGGAAGAGGGAGGAATATTTGGTGAGGCAAAGGTTCGCTACACTAATAGGTACCTTGGGTGCTTAAGAGTAAGCTCCAATGGAGTGTTGGCAGGCTTGCTAGAGCTTAGGAGTAGGTGGGAATAGAGTAGGTAGAGATGACTTAGGAGGGAGGGGGTGTTTGTCCTTTTATAGTGGATGAAAAGAGGACAGAATAGGCATGGGACCATTAGTGACCTCCAAGCAATTGTTGGACGTGTCACTGTGGCCAGCTCACGCCCACTTACACCCACAGCTGGCTTTTCTGGCTTGCAAAGAATTAGTAATGGTTGTAACCGTCATTGTATGTCTGCCAAGCTATCACTGTAGGCTGGTGCCAACTGAGCATGCGCCTGCCCCATGTGCGCTATGCAGTCCCGCCTCATGTGCACGGATTGCACAGTGGCCCACTAGTGTGCGCGCTGGCAAGCGCTGGCGTGAACGCACTCGCACGCTACTGTTTCGTGCTGCTTTTGCGCATGCATTGGACGGATTGAGAATTGGGGGGCTGTGGGGATTCAAATCCGTGCCCCTCCCTTGCGAACCGCCGCTCCCATTGTTGCGCCAAGCCTGCATGTGCATTGCGAGGAGGAGTTGCAGCTGCGTGGTGAGGGCGAGCTCTCAGTCGTTAGATGAAAATCCAACGGCTGAGATCACTTGATGGATATCCTTTGGAGATGTGACAGGTGGCCTTGGGCGCTCTAGATGGTGCCACATGGCACCATCTGGACCGTTCACACTTCATTGCTTGCAGAGGAAGCCACGGTGCTTGGATCGAGGTGATTTCTATGTTGTCGGATTGCGATCGTCACTCCGGATCGATCTGTACAGTCGGATTTTTCATCCGAAGTCCTTAAGGATGTCGCATTGCTTCCTGACCATATAGAATGAAGGAATTAATATACAAAACATACAAGTATCCTAAATGCCATGCAATGATTGTTATGCAATATTTATAACATGATATGTAATGCTTAGCCTAGGAATTATCATAAATAAGCAATTTATCATGAATTCATGTGTGTTTATCACTACGTGAAGAAGGGTGCTATCTTTAGTGCCACATTAGAAGTGGCGAGAGCATCGAAGGCGTATAATACATTAAAGTCACCCCATCCCCTTGCCCAAGACACGGGGGTCAAGTTCCCACACGCTCTCACCTGACCTACCTAAACCTATCACTTCTCGCTCACCACACACTGCCGGCGAGCCTAGACTTGGGTACGTGGATCCCCCGAAAACTTGATTTTTCGATACTATGCATTGGCCTTGAGAAGGCTGTAAAAGTAGGAACCTAAGAAAGAAAGCCAAGGGAGAGAGAGCATGGGGTTAAGGGGGGTTTTTGCACTGAGATCTCAACACTTAGCCAAATTCAGAAGTATCCCCTTGTGCGAGAAGAGGCAGAGAATAGAAGAATAAGAAAAAGCTTTGGCAAAGACAGGGAAATAAGAGGATCGTAGAAGAGAGAGAGAAGGAAGGTGGAAACTGAAGAATAATGGAAGAAGAGCTTGAGGAAAAGAGGCATAGTGCTCTCCGCATTATAGAAACAGACGTTTAAGACATCTGGTTTGTCTTACTGCTGTCTGATATTGTTGATAGTTCATTGTGCACTTGGTTTGCGTGGATTAAACTTGATTGATACTATTCGGATATTTGCTATCATTATATAAGGGTAATTGATGATTCAAATCACCATTTTACCCTATTATTTTTGCACAATGTTACTTGAGTTCATGATATATCGTTCTCGAATAATTATGAATTAACTTTTGGTTGAAATTACACATATATTTGATTCAAATTGCTATCTTGAGATTAATTACAAAACTTGCTCCCTGCATTCGACCTCAGATATCTTTCTAGTATAAATTATATTTATTTTCGCGATTTATTGGCTATACTACATCACGACTTTTCAAGCACCGATTTAGTATGTTAACATTTTGGCGCTATTGCTAGGGAGCAACGTGCAATTTGGTCTCTTTTATTGTAATTCCTAATCTAGCAATAACTTGCTTTATATCTTTTGGCTATGATATACAACAGGGGTGATTCCTTGGAGGGAGATCAGCTGCACATCAAACTCTCCAGGGGTAGGTAATCTAATCTTCTCCATTAAAGCCCTTGATCTTGAGAAAAGATAAAAAAGGGAAGAAAATCAATTTGGGAGAACTTGCTTTTCATTCTTAGAATCAATTCTCACAAGTTACTTAATCTGATTCTTTTGTGAGCAAACCCTAACCCTGATTTCTTAACCTACTTAGGGTTTAAGGTATCTAGGGCTATCACCTTCTTGCTTTAGCCCTAGGTGCCAGATTTGGAATCAATTGATTGGACGAATTAGAGCCCATTAGGGTTCCATCTTAATGTTTTAAAGACACTTGCTTAAAAAAGAATAAATCTTCCCAAACAGTGTGTATGTAAGCCCTGATTGAATCTACCTAACTAAGCAAACCCTAATATCAGATTCTAAATCTCACTTGAATCCTAAAAGTGAGACCTAATAATCCTAAAGGACAAATCTGGTGAAGTTGACCCACCTTGCTGGGCTAACCAACCATCAAGTTAGATCACCTTGCTCTAAAACATCTTAAAGTTGAAGTGAAATTGAAAGCATCCTTGCTCTAAACTTAAAACTAGTAGACTTAAGAGGTCAAGTTATCCATTCTGGTCTACCTGGACCCTCAATGACAAGGTAGGTCACGTGGAGGAAACCCTGTAACCTGTGGGGATGCTCTACCAAGTAGGGGCCTTTGCAGGACTTTCCCTTTCTGGCTACCCAGGTAATTCTTAGTTGGACGACTTTTTTATTTAGGGGTATCATCCACCCTGAACCTCTATAGTCTTCCAAAAATCTTTGGGTGCCTTGATTGGGTCCATCTGATATTTCATCTCCTCCATCGGTGCATGTTTGGGAGGAGGTCCTTAGGGCCATCCCTGAGGCCTCCATTAATCATTCACTCCGGTCGAGGCCAAGCCTCGACCTCGGTGTTTATCCAACAACTCGATCTGATTGACATCTCCTTTGATTCTGAGCCTACCTCTCCCCCATCAACCATGGATGATCCAGAACAACCTCACTTTGAACCACAACAATTCTTTGATTTCAAAGATCATATTAATGCCATCATCAACCCACCACTGCATCCTCAAATGTGAAATCACTATAATCTCATGGTGGTGGAGATCGAACCCTGAATCAACATTCCCACAAGCGGACCCGAGGTGGAGCTCAAGCCTAATATGCTTCACATGACTCCAATGTTTCATGGTTTGAACTCAGAAGATCCTTTCCAGCATATCAAGAACTTGAAGCATCTGGCTCATACTTTTAAGGCAGATGTACGAAATCATGATAGACTACTCCGAAAACTCTTCCCCTTCTCTCTAGCCAATAAAGCTGGCCACTACTTTTAGACTCAACCACACACGATCAACACATGGGGAGAACTTCAAACTACCTTCCTGCAAGAATTCTACCCCATTGGTCATACAAACACTATGCGGCACCAAATCACGCACTCTCCCAGGGAGTGGGAGAATCTCTACACGAGGCATGGTATCGCTTTCTGGATCTCATATGTAAGTGCCACCATTACGGAGTTCCGAAGTGGGAACTAGTCCAATCCTTTTACCATGGGCTCCGTGATGACATTAAGCTACTTTTCAATGCAACCTCTGGTGGTAGCATCATGGGTCAACTTGAGGACACGATCTGGGAGATTCTTGAAAACATGTAAGAGAACTCCCTAAATAATGAGTCACTAGGTGCGTACAACCGAACGTCCACCTGAGCATTGATAACCAATCGGGGGTTACACGAATCTCAAGGCCTTTCCGCATCCGTTGATCTGGAGTTGGTAGCCAGTCAATTGGATAAGGTCTCCGATGTAAACACATTTATTGAGGGTAAAATGGCTATTCACGCACGTTCCTACGCTTAGATTTGCATTTAATGTTATAAATATTGCATAGCATGCATCATTTTGCATTTAGAGTAGCTGTATGCAATTTAAGTTAATTACATCCTTTTTGTTGCTAGGAGAGAAGGATATTTATTTCAGAGCCTCGGATTGACGATGTGACCGTACGAATCTGATCAAGACGGTGATCGGAGTCCAACGCCTCTGAAATCTCCTCAATTGGAGTCCCGTACCACCATATGCAGTCCGAGGAAGATCAACAACTAAGGGACTTGGCGACATAATTCGGAGCTTCAAATGATATATCCGATCATGCGAATGGATTCAGGTCGACGATCACAGCCTAATAGCACAAAAATCGACTCAATACAACCTCTGTAGCAGCCCCTACAATAAGAAGAAGATGGACAGCCCAGATTGCGCCACGTGCACACGTGCGCAGTAGCGTGGGTGCACGCACGTGCACGTAGGTGTACATGTGCACAATGCAGTGCAGTGCTTGCACGTGGGCGCACGTGACAAGGAAGGAGCACAGCGTCGGTAATGCGTGAGCTAGACCTGCAACGACGCATGAGTTGGATTTACAGTGACGCTTACAACCGTCGCTAATTCTTCATGCGCCAACAAAGCCAACTTTGCATGTGAGCGAGCATGAGCGGGCATGAGCTACCTATAGCGACGCTTCCAGCGACCGCATGGATGTGACTAATGTTCCCATTCCTATTTTTGCCTCTTCTCTACTATAAAAGGACCTACACCCCCTCCCTTCCAAGCCATCTTTACCTACTCTACTCCCACCTACTCCCAAGCTCTAGCAAGCCTACAAAAGCTCCATTAGAGCTTGTTTTCAAGCTCCCAAGGCTCCTATTAGTATAGCGAACCTCTACCCCGCCAAATACTCCTTCAACTTCGCATCCCCTTTCAAGGTCGCCTTAGAGCCATCCTCCCACCTCCATTTCGGTAGCAGATCAACTCCACCTTCTCACCTCCATTTCAGAGCTACGCCAAAGCTTTCCTCAACCCGACGTCCTCCTACATCTCACCTCCGTCATCCCGCTCCTCACGTCCTTCGTCTGAGCTTCCGCTAAGCATTGTCGTCTTGCCAAACAGCCAATTCGAGAGATTTCCTCTCACATCCCTCTCTTTTTATGCTTTCATAGTAGATTGTAATAGACATTGGATTGATATATATACCATTTTCGTTCCACATCTCTATCTTATGATACATTTGCTTGTTTCTTACAAAAGTACAAAAAAATAACAAAACCCTAAAATACCAAAAAGAAATGAATCGAAGCGCGGTTTTCACTTAAAGTAAATGTTGCCTCCTTGTGTTCGACCGAAGACTCCCTTGGAGTTTTAGTGTAAATTTTATCTGATCAACGTGTTTTGCAACGATGACGACGGGTTACTTATAACCCCAATTTCTAACACGCAAAACACACCCGACCATTTCAGCGCCGTTGCTGGGGAGGCAATGGAGTTTACTTTATTTTTTTCTATGCTTCTTTGCATTTACATAACACTAACCCCACTTATCTCTGATCTATTGTCTTGTAGGTACCCTAGCATGGAGATCCAAGTGCAATAGACACGAGTAAAGTGCGGGTGGAGTGTTTTGTGTCCCCCACACCACCCCCAACTTAGTTTTCATTCCATAACCTAATAACTCAAACCCAAATCAACTTAGGTGCTTTGCATAAACCCTAGTGTAGATTTTGATTGTTTGATTGTCACTCCACTCACCTTACCCACCCGCATATATAAAAAAATAAAAAAATACATATTCCTCTCTTGTGGGATTTAACTGAAAGGTACACACTTAACACCCACAACTTCTTATCATAAGGTGCACAATCACTTGGATTCTTCCACTTAACTGGGATCTGACCTGTGAACTCGGTACACTTCAACTCAATACACATAAGTGAGTAGAAATCTGAATAAGTTAAGCATTCTAGTGTGACTTAACTAAGTGATGCAATAGTCTAATTGATTGTGCTGTTTGGGCCGCACCACCCAATCTAAAACTAATCCATCAAGTAGCTTGCCATTTACGGTTGATTTTTAGGGCTGAACTAGCCACTCCACATTATTTATGATTTTTAAAGGAACATATCATCACCCATGCTTTCAAAACTTGGAGTGTTCCACTAAACCTTGATTGAACCAACCTACGAATTAAACCCTAAAAGCTACTAAACAAGGTTAAATCCTAAATGATACATCATCAAATAACCTTGTCTGAGAACCCTAGTTGTGCACGTACTCACATTTTAACAGATCATTAAGGGCCCATCACATTCCCGAAGCACCATTGTCCCAAGCCTAACTAAAATTGATTAGACATTGGCCCTAAGGATTGGTTCGCTCGTCGGGATCCAGATTAAGATTGTTCATGATTAACCTGCTTATACTAGTCAATCTGATGTCTAGCTAAGGGAGTAGCGTCAAATAACTGTGGCTGGGTGGTACATTAGGAACCGGAGGTGCAAGCCAAAGGAAGAACCTTCTCCCCAGTCACTCCTTCTAATTGGTTGGATTGCCTGGACATAAGTAGAGTAAATCATCCATAATCTTAGGATGGATTTTGAGAGAGTCTGTAGACCTTTAGGCTATCGAACCTAAGGGTGGACTTGTATTTTTGTATTGTAGGGCTCCATTTTCTTTTGATTTCCCTCCTTACTTCGCCATGTACCCTTCCACATCCTACACACATTTCACAACCTATCCTCCTACCACCACTTACCCGAAAGATGATTACTATCCCGACTTAACTTGCAATTATCCATCCACTAGCTAGGATGACTTTGATTGGGGATATGAATCCGAACCTCAGTGTTGAGGGTGTTGGAACCTTGTTCCACATCTTGTTTTGGTGTTAACAAAATTATTACGGATTAATGTTTGCATTAAGTGTTTTTCAGATTTAGGTGAAGATCAAGGCAAACAAGAAATGATGGAGACTTGATGTAAAGGCGAAGATCATGATAAGAAGTAGGCAAGATGACAAGGAAGAGTCGAGGAGAAGAAGATCATATTTGACCTTAGTTTCTATAGTTTAAACTTTTTATTTATATATTGTATGCCTCTTAACAGGAGAACTTAACTTAGATCGTAAAAATAGTTAGAGATAAATTAGGATTTATATTGTGATCATTCTCAAAGAACGTAAATGAATTAAAACTCTTAAAATAGGTACTTGTAAGCAAGTACCTGTACTGTTCATCAGCACTGGTATTTGCAAGGTACAGGTTAGAGAATTCATCTCAAACTATGAACAACAAGTACCGGTACTAACCATGAGTACCAGTACAGGTTGGCCACAGGTTGAAGGCTTAATTCTGGCTTGACCCTTACAAGTACTGGTACCCATGATGAGTACTAGTACTGGTAGGTTATTGTGCCCAAGGATTTCCAAACCTGGGAATCATAAGTACCGGTACCCATGATGAGTGTCGGTACTAGGACTCATGTACTGGTGGCAGTGAGCTGCCAGTACCGGTAGCAGGTAGCCATTGGCTTAGTTATGAATGGCTAGAAAGTTAATTCCAACAATGTGAACATTGGGAATTAATTCCCAACGTCTAGTAGACGAGTATCCTAGGTCCTAAACTCTATAAAATGACCCTAGGACTCTTTATTTACACACAAGAGACACAAGAAAAGAGAAGAGAAAATCCTAGAGCTAGAATTTCAAATTCCCACTATATTCACAAGAGAAAGAAGAAGCTTGCCATCCACTCACATAGTATTCTTGCATGCTCAATGATGCATTTTTTTACGCATTTCTAGGCTCTCAAATCGATAATATTATTCCATATATTGTTGAGAGGCTTAGGAACTTAGTTGTAAGATTAGTCTTTCTTACACCTGTTCTTCTTTTGTATTTGAGCATTTACTCGTGTTGTAACAAACCCGTTATTGTACTTGGGTTGAGATAACCTGTTAATTATCTTAGTTAGTAAATTGATTCTCTCGAGTTTGAGAGAATCGGGTTAAAAATCTTAAGCTGGGAGGCTTAGGTAGTGGAGTACCCATGGGAAGGGAACCACTATACATTTTGTGTACTTTGTGGTTTGAATTATTTGTGTAAATCTTTTTATTTTTAGTAGCATTGTGCTTGAGTATTTGTGTGTGCATAGCCATATATTCCTCTATCTTTAGATCCTACACTTGGTATCAGGGCAGGTTGCGAGAAGACGTAACAAATCAACTCGCAATGGCATCTACAACAAGGCGCATGGAAGGACAATCATCCGCCCGTCCTCCCCATTTCAATGGGATGGACTACGGGTATTGGAAGAGGAGGATGCAAGGCTTCCTCAAATCCATGGATGAAGATTCGTGGAGTCTCATTCAAGAGAGGTGCATGGATCCTTTGCCGCAAGAAGGAGTGGCATGGACGGTGGATCAAAAGAAGAAAATTGTTGGCAACGCGAAGGTGATGAACGCACTCTACTGTGCGTTATCAAGGGAAGAGTTCAACTGGATCTTCGCATGCAAGTCTGCCTATGAGATATGGAATACTCTGCAAATCACATATGAAGGTACGAGTAAGGTTAAAGAAACCTGTATTTCTATTCTAACAGAAGAATATAAGTGTTTTAGGATGACGAAAGGAGAGTCAAGCAAAGATATGTACATGAGATTTGGAGAGATAGTGAACCCGATGAAGAATCTTGGAATCATGCAGAATGAAGAGTAGCTTGTAAGAAAAGTTTTAAGATCACTTACAAGAGATTGGTCTCCAAAGAGCACATCCATCCAAGAGGCGAAAGACCTTTCTACTCTCTCCTTGGATTATCTAATTGGAAGCCTCATGGCATATGAAGTCCAATTGGAGAATTTGAAGAAGAATGAGGAGAAGGCGATAAGCAAGAAGAAGAGCATTGGTTTTAGAGCAATCAAGGAGGACTCAGATTCGAGCACCTCGGAATCTGAAGATGAAGAGATGAAGATACTCACACGAACGTTCCAGAAATTTCTTCAGAACCAAGGTAAGAAAGTGAA
Organism: Thalassia testudinum; assembly: GCA_037157565.1. Taxonomy (NCBI): domain Eukaryota; kingdom Viridiplantae; phylum Streptophyta; class Magnoliopsida; order Alismatales; family Hydrocharitaceae; genus Thalassia; species Thalassia testudinum. The sequence continues at coordinate 90,901,388 of JAZHRO010000014.1, read as the reverse complement.
TAAAATTTCATCTGATATTGTTTGCTATGAATGCAAGAGAAAGGGTCACCAACGAAAGGATTGCCCCGTAAACAAGGAGAACAATTGGAAAGAAATAAAGGATCTCAAGAAGAAGAAGAAAAAGAAAGCGTTTAAAGCGACTTGGGATGATAGCGACTCCAACATGGACACTGACTCCAGTGAATCGGAATCCAAAGATGAGGTCGCACATCTTTGGTTTGTGGCAACTTCAGAAGATACAGACAATGAGGTAAACCATGATTTTTCATTTGAAGAATTATTAGAAGCATATGAAGAGCTATATCATAAAGCAAGGTCATTTAAAAAAAAAAAAAGGTTTTAAAGAATAATTACCAAACATTAGAATTAGAAAAGTCATGTTTAGAAATAGAATTAGAAATGTCAAAAGAGACTAACTCACAATTGCATGCAAAAAATAGTAGAACTAGAGGACATTTATGAACATTTTGAGAGAACTTTAAATAATTTAAAAACAACAACTATGTTAAATACAGAATTTTGTGATGATCTAAAAGCAAGGTTTAAAATTAGAAAGACCACAAAATCAATCACTTGCACCTAGACATGCATTGATTTCTCAAAAGGTCAAGAATCCAAAGAATTATAAATCTAACACTAAAGTGATCTATAAACCTAAGGATTTGAAAGGTGCTGACCCTAAAGGACTCAAAGAAAATGGGTACCTAGAAAAGATATTTGTTTTGTAGGAATAGATCAAAGAGCTCAGTGGGTGTTCAAGGCACATAACAGAACATTTCAACCTTTCTATAGGTGAAATGAAGATCAAGAACGATGGCCTATTGGAGCTCGGTACCCACATTCATCATTTTACTATTGGTAAACTTTATGGTATGATACTTCATTTTTTGTGATTGACAAAAAGGTGGAGAAAAATAAATGGCAAATAGTAATATTTTTAAGGAGAGCTTATATTGAGGGGTGGATTAAAATGAAAATTCTTCCTTCATATAACATTGTTAATTTTTTTTTAATTATCTATTTGCAAGGTAGTTTTGTCAACACCAAAAAGGGGGAGATTGTTGGAACCTTATTCCACATCTTGTTTTGGTGTTAATAAAATTATTATGGATTAATGTTTGCATTAAGTGTTTTTCAAATTTAGGTGAAGATCAAGGCAAACAGGAAATGATGGATGCTTGATGGAAAGAAGAAGATAATGATAAGAAGGAGGCATGATGACAAGGAAGAGTCGAGGAGAAAAAAATCATCCTCGACCTTAGTTTCTGTAGTTTAGACTTTTTATTATAGATAGTATGCCTCTTAACAAGAGAACTTAACTTAGATCATAAAAGTAATTAGAGATAAATTAGGATTTATATTGCAATCATTTTCAAAGAACGTAAATGAATTAAAACTCTTAAAACAAGTACTTGTAGGAAAGTACAGGTACTGTTCATCAGTACTGGTATTTGCAAGGCACAGGTTTGAGAATTCATCTCAAACTATGAATAATAAGTACAGGTACAAACCATGAGTATCGTTGTAGGTTGGCCACAGCTTGAAGGTTTAATTCTGGCCTAAACCTTATAAGTACTCGTACCCATGATGAGTACTAGTACAGGTAGGTTACTGTGCCCAAGGAATTCCAAACCTAGGAGATAAAGTACCAGTACCCATGATGAGTACCGGTACCAGAACTCATGTACTGGTGGCAGTGACCTGCTAGTACCGGTACCAGGTAGCCATTGGCTTAATTCTGAATGGCTAGAAAATTAATTCTAATAATGTGAACTTTGGGAATTAATTCCAAATGTCTTGTAGACGAGTATCCTAGGTCCTAAACTCTATAAAATGACCCTAGGACTCTTTGTTTGCACGCAAGAGACATAAGAAAAGAGAAGAGAAAATCCTAGAGCTAGAATTTCAAATTCCCACCATATTCACAAGAGCAAAAGAAGCTTGCCATCCACTCTCATAGTATTCTTGCAAGCTCAACAAAGCATTTTTTTACGCATTTCTAGGCTCTCAAATCGGTATTATTATTCTATATGTTGTTGAGAGGCTTAGGAACTTAGTTGTAAGATTAGTCTTTCTTACTCCTGTACTTTTTTTGTATTTGAGCATTTGCTTGTTGGGTTGTAACAAACCTGTTATTGTACTTGGGTTTAGGTAACCCATTAATTACCTCAGCTAGTAAATTGATTCTCTCGGGGTTGTGAGAATCAGGTTAAAAATCCTGAGCTAGGAGGCTTAGGTAGTGGAGTACACAAGGGAGGGAAACCGCTATACATTTTGGTCCTTTGTGGTTTGAATTATTTGTGCAAGTCTTTTTGTTATTACTAACATTGTGCTTAAGCGTTTGTATGCGCGTAGCCATATATTCCTTTATTTTTAGATCCTACAGAGGGCCTAACCCTGGACAACAAGACTATGATTACTATCCTTCCCAGAGCTACAATGATTATAGATCTCCATCCTTTCATGATCAACCTAACCTGATCTTCAACCGTGAAGGATATGCTGATTATAACACTAACCCTCCCCAGAATTATGCTGAATTTAGGTAGCCACAAACCTTTAAACAACCTGAAATGACCTACTGTCAAGGAGGGACTCGAGAACCTCAGCATCTTGACTTCGTTAGATTTAACCTAAACCTACCCAAACCTGAACCGTACCAGTTGATTCAGGTGAACCAGATCTAGGATAGGGTGTTGGCTAATTTGAGGAACACTATACAATCTTTAGAAGCTCAGCCAACACCATGCACTGAAGCACAAGAGCCTATGATCAAAATGATTGATGAACTTAATAGTTCTCTATTGGGTTTGATCCAAAGTGTTAAGGATAGGGACCTGGGTGAGTTTCTTCTTGGGAAATTGTCGAGGTTGAGGATGAAATTTGTTGTTGCACTAGTCAAATCTTCGGATGATTCTCAAGATGAACCCCCTTCAAGAGAGCCAATGTCTGAACCCGCTCAAGCGCCTGTCAGGGGGGATACATTTTCTGAGATTGGGGATGACCAGGTTGGGCTAGAGCAACCATTTGAGGATGAACCAATTAATTCACCAGAGATCCCTGAGCCAGGGAGCAAGGAAAAATGTCTCCATGGACCATGAAATGGCATATGATTTTGAGACATATATAAATGAGGATCATGGATTCTTTGACTCAGAGGGTGAAGAATCTTTTGGTGAAGTCTCACTTGAACTTAAAGAAGAGGATTTTAGTCAAAAATGGGCATGAGGAACCTGACGAACCAGTTGATAGCCCAACTATTGAAGATTTGGATTTGATTGGGGCTAACTTGGAGGATTCGAATCCTCATTTACTAGAAGATTCAATCAATAGCCCCATTCCTCAACCACACCCCAAAGGGATTGATTTTGATTTGGAAATCGTACCCAAGTCAACCTTGAGTCGGCCATGATTTATGGACTTGCGAGAATCTTATGGGGTGAATGATATGCTAAAGGTCCCAAAACCTGAGCACCTGATGTTGGAGGATAGGAATGTTCAAATGAAAATTTGGGAGGTTAATTTTGAGGGAAAAACAAGTTTGGATATAAGGGTACCTATTGACTTGAAACCACCTATCTTCTATGCGGACCTTTATGATATCTTTCACGTGCAACCCAAGCTTGAAATAACTGATTATTTTTCTGAGCTTGATGTTAAGTGGACAATTGCACCTATTGAACCATCTTTACTTGTTGTCCAATACTTTGGTCTTGGGTTGCACACCACTAAACTGCAGGCTCGGCCACACAAACACAACAACCTTCCATTTTGGGTGATTTTCATCCAGAACCTAAGAACCACTCGACCCTAGGGCATGGGTCTACCCCATAATCTGGTCCATGTCTGTGGACATCTTCTGCTGGCATGTTTCAGAATCAATATTTTTATTTTGATTCTGACCCGCAGTTGTGAATTCACAATTTCTTCCTTGTATGTATTTCATGCCTAGCTAAAGGCATTAAATTTAGCACATGTTTATATTTCACATTCTCTATGGAGCTGACCGGATTCATCACGATGTTCAGGTGATATTCTATTTACTCTGCCCTTTTCATGTCTTTATTTTTACAATGAGGACATTGCATTATTTAGGCATAGGGGGATGGATAATCGATTCCTGAAATCATTATGTTAACTCCAAAGAATTTCTTTTAGTTTCTTATAAAATTAAAAAATAATTTTGAAAATTTGAAAAAAGAAAAAAAAGGAAAGAAATTAGGAAAAGGGAAATTAAGCATTTGAAAACTATTAACTTTAGGAAATGATACGAGATAACTTAAACACTTAGACTCTTTAGGCCTTCAGGCTTAATTAGCCCGGGTGTCCACTCGAATGTGGATTTAGTCTCGAGTTGTTGCCAATTAGAATTTATTTTAATTTGGTAAATAATTTGGGATGATAAGTGTGCAACTTATCAACCCGCCCTCTGATTTTGGTGGACTTTAAGACTAAGCATCCGCACACATTTTTTTGCACTGACTCACTTTCCGGTAATTTTTGCGGAAATTGGGTAGCTAATGGACTAACTTGGGTGGTATGGCTGGCAAGTTGTCGGTGGTAACAGCTCATCGGCCGGTTGTCTAGAGCCCAGCCACAAGACCATTTTCATTGTATTGCCTTTAGCTAAATCTTTGATCAGGAAAGCCACCTGCTGAAAAAAAAAAAGAAAAAAAATAGACAAAGAAAATAAAAAAGGAGAAAATAAAAAAAAAATAAAACCACATTCACCGCACGAGTAGGCTGGCAAGTTGTCGGTGGTAACAGCTTATCGGCCAGTTGTCCACAACCCAGCTCATAAAAAAAAATGTACAATAATTCTCAAAACACTTAGGGAAGAAGCGAGGAAGTAGAATAAACTGGGGAGATATACACTGGGTTCACCCTTGTGCTGACCTCATATAAAAGAAAGTAGGGAGAAACCTACCGATCGTAAAGATAAACCTTTAGGCAAGGTCACCTAGGGTCATAGAAACCTGAAGCCCACTTTAACGGCCATCTAGTGAGTCCACTATTTTCACAAGATGCTTAGTACTTAAAGTCCTTTTCTAGTCTTGGGCAGGTCGACTAGCTATAGAAAGTTATCTCAGAACTCTCAAACTCCAAAAGTATAAAAAAAATTAGAAAAGAGGAAGAATAATAAAAAAAATGTATCTTCCCTTTTCAAATTAGGCGAGGACTTGGTGGTCTGCATTCTGGCAGGCACCTGGGTACTGTTGAGTTTTTATAGTTTAGGACCTTAGTTGAAATTTTCTATTGTTAATAAATGACTTAGGCTTAAGCGATCAAATCCTAATTCTTCTTCTATACATATCATATAGTTTAATTTTGCTAGGGACTAGCCAAAGATAGGCATGGGGGTATGATGCAAACACATTTATTGAGGGTAAAATGCCTATTCATGAATGTTCCTAGGCTTAGATTTGCATTTAATGTTATAAATATTGCATGGCATGCATCATTCTGCATTTAGAGTAGCTATATATAATTTAGGTTAATTGCATCCATTTCGTGGTTAGGATAGAAGGATATTTATTTCGGAGCCTCGGATTAACGATCCGACCGTACGATCTCATCAAGACGATGATCAGAGTCCAACGCCTCTGAAATTGCCTTAATTGGAGTTCCATACCACCATATGTAGTCTGAGGAAGATCAACGGCAAAGGGACTAGGAGACATAATTCAGAGCTTCAAGGGATATATTCGACCACTCGGATGGATTCAAGTCAACGATCGTAGCCTAACAATGCGAATATCGACTCAATCCGACCTCTGTAGTAGCCACTACAACAAGAAGAAGATGGATGGCCCAGACTGCGCCATGTGGCGTAGCCCAAGCCGCCAGCACACACATGTAGCACCGTATGCATGGGGCAGCACGGGTGTGCGTAGGCACGCATGCAAGCAACACAGCGCAGCACAGCACCAGCGTAGTGCCAGCAGGTGAGCATGGGCGTGGGCGCGGCAAGGCAGGAGTGCAGCACCCACTATGCTGGAGCTGGACCTACAGAAATGCATGAGTTCGATTTATAGCGACGCTTACAGCTATCGCTAATTCTTCGCGTGCCAGCAAAGCCAACTTTTGGCATGAGTGGGCATGAGCGGGCATGTGCTGGCTACAACGATGCTTCCAGCGATGGCCTAGATGTCACTAATGGTCCCATACCTGATTTCGCCTCTTCTCCTCCACTATAAAAGGACCTACACCCCCTCCCTTCAAAGCCATCTCTACCTACTCTACTCCCACCTACTCCCAAGCTCTAGCAAGCCTACCAATGCTCCATTAGAGCTTGTTCTCAAGCTCCCAAGGCTCCTATTAGTACAGTGAACCTCTACCCCACCAAATACTCCAACTTCCCATCCCCTTTCATAGGTCGCCTTGGAGCCATCCTCCTACCTCCAGTCATGTAGGGGTCTTTGCATGACTCTCCCTCTCTGGCTGCCTAAGTATTTCTTAGATGGACGGCTTTTTCTGACTAAGGTGTATCATTCATCCCTGATGTAAACACATTTACACTACTTAAAATGTCTATTTATGCATGTTCTTAAGCATAGGATTGCATTTCATGATATAAATATTGCATTACATGCATCATCTTGCATTTAGAGTAGTTTGAATAAAATGGAGGTTAATTGTCTCTTTTTATGTGCTTGGATAGGGCAAATATTTTATCGGGGCCTCGGATCAAAGATCCAACCGTATGGATATGATCAGGGCGACGATTGGAGTTCAACGACTCCAAGATCGCCCTAATCAGGCATCCGTAGCATCAGATAGAGACCGGGGAACCCTAGAAGATCAAGGGCCAGGATGGTGTAAATCCGCACTTCAGATGGAAAATCCGACCACACGGATGAATTCGGATCGACGATCGCAGCCGAACGACACAAAAATCGAGTCAATCCGACATCCGTGGCACCATCTACAACTTCCAGAAGATGGACAGCCAAGATGGTGCCACGTGGCGCCATCCCAGCCGCCCAATCGGCCGCAGGAGTCCTGTGAAGACCGTGCACCGTCTCCTCTCCACCGTTGGATCTCGATCCAGCGGCTGCGGTCGCTCGCGTTTAAAAACGTCCGCGCGACCATTTCGCCCGCGTAGCGCAGCGGTGACGCAGCTGCGGGCGAAGCGGAGATCGCGGGTTCGAGCCGCGGTGAGCGGGTGGAAGGCGCGGGCGAGTGGGCGCGCACGAGCGTCGGATGAAGATCCAACGGCCGCGCACGCCCGATAGCGCCGACGCGCAATTGGACGCTCTGGTGGACGCTCGATCGCACGCGGGCGGGCGCGCTACGCAGCGGGCGCGGATGCGATCTAAGCCGTCCGATCTCGCGATCGGACGGCTGAGACGACGCGGACGTGCGTATGCATTACGCGCGCAGGCCAGCCGAGCGGGCGCGCGTGGGCGCGGCGGCGACGGCGACGGCGGGGCTTTAGCGACGGTTTTATCCGTCACTAAAGACCCCTTATTTATTATTTTGAAGATGTAATGTCCATTTTGCCCCCACTCCTTGCAACTATAAAAGGAGACCCCCTCCATACGAAATTTTCATCCCTTCCTTCTCCTCTCTACCTCTCCAAAGCTCAAGAGAAGCTTGTCCCACACCCGGGATGCTTCTCGCGAGATAAAGTCCAAATTTTCGTCCCCCTTCGGAAGTGGATCCCGCGACGACGACGGCGTGCTGCTTCGTTCCCGTTCTTCTGCTTCGTCCTCCTTCGTCCCGCTTCGTTCTCCTTCGTCCAGGCGTCGTCCCGTCCGGCTCGTCCTCCAAGCGACCGTCGAGGAGGATTTCTCTCTCCCTATTCTTTTTACTGCTTTCTAGTATAGATTTACTGCTTTCTAGAGTAGTCCATTCGTCCTCCGAGCGATCGTCGAGGAGGACATTTCTCCCTCCATTCTTTTAATGCTTTCTAGAGTAATTGTTTTATGTTTTCTAGTTGTAATGAAAGAACTCTTTTATGATAAATTCCTTGTCTATTCTACATCTCATTTTGATTTCCATGTATAGTATTCCTTCTCTCTCTCTTACTCCCTCTCTCTCTTTTATTTGTTGTAGATACTTAGATAGTTTAAATTGAATTTCTTTGTGACAAAATAAAAAGAAACGCGGAGTTTTTAAATCAAACGTTCGCCTCCCTGTGTTCGACCCGGAATTCTTATTTCGGTATAAATTTTATTTGTTGAACACGAATCCTTCGCTTTCGAACTACAACGACGGGTTTTCCAAAACCAAACACGTCAGTGTAGGTGCGTAAATTAAGTTCAACAATCCCGAACCTCTATAGTCATCCAAATTTTTTGGGTGCCTTGATTGGGTCCAGCACATTCTAATCTCGTCTAATCCATCAGTGCATGTTTGGTAGGAGGTCCTTGAAACCATCCTTAAGACCTCGTTTAGAAATTCACTCCCGTCGAGGCCAAGCCTCGACATCCATGTTTGTGCAACAACCCCACCACATAGACCTCTCCTCTGATTCATTAGAACCAAATTCTCCTTCTTCCATCATGGCACAACCAATTGAAGAAGAGAACAACCTTGAACACCAACTCCAACACTTGAATGATCTATTCCAAAACTTTGTAAACCTACCACAGCATCCTAGGATGTGAGATCACTATAATCTTGCTATGGTGGCGATCGAGCCTCGAGTCCAAATCCCAGCTGGAGGTCCTGATTCTGAACTCAAGCCGAACATGATTCATGCTATTCCAAAGTTCCATGGGCTTAACTCCGAGGATCCCTTCCAGCACATCAAGCAACTCAAACATCTAGCCCAGACCTTTGGGTTAGATGTACAAACCTGGGATATTCTGCTTATTAAGATGTTTCCTTCTCTCTCATGGATAAGGTAACCCATTGGTATAAGACTCAGAGCGGTCCGATCAACACGTGCGCTGAACTCTAGTCTGAATTTTTGAAAAAGTTCTTCCCCATTGGTCGGACAAATGCCTTGTGCCACCAGATCACTCACTTCACCCAACAATATGGAGAACCTCTTCATGAGGCATGGGACGGATTCTTGGATCTCATGTGAAAGTGCCCCCATCACGGAGTTCCTAAATGGGAACAAGTCTAGTCTTTATACCGGGGACTCCGTGAAGACATTCGATTATTCGTCAATGCAACCTGCAAAGGAAATATCATGGGTCGACACGAAGACATGGTGTGGGAGGTTCTCGAGAATATGTGCGAAAACTCCATCAATAATGACTCCATGGGCCTATTCGACCGGACGAATGCCCGCGCTCGACAAATCCAATCGGAGCACATGAGACACAGGGCTTGTCCGCATCCATTGACTTGGAACTGATGGCCAGTCGGTTGGATAAGGTCTCTATAATAGAAAAGAAGTTGGATGAGCTGACTCGGCATCTACAATGAGCCACCTCTGCGCAAAACCCATTTGCACAGCCACCTCTTGGGAGGGAAATTGTGTAGAACATCTAACACCGATCTTCTCAGCGGATGGAACCGTATCCACCCTCGTCTGACTCCAGGACCAGAGGAAACTCCGATTCAATCTACTCTAGTTGGGGGAACTCTAAACCCTCATACTCTGAATTTCCAGAGGTTCTTTAGACCTGCGAGGACCTCATCGCCATCCAGAATGACCCATTCTCCAACACCTATAACCCTGGATGGTAGAATCATCCCAACTTCCTGTGGGAGGGAAATATTCAGAATCAAAGACCACCTTATCATCCCTATCCACAAGCTCCTCATTCATATCAGTTGCCTCAGCCCCAACCCCACCTATCATTCTGGGCCAAACCAAGCAGATCAAATGACTCTTATCCTTCAGACTCTGGCTGACATTAAAAAAACCAATGCAGCAATGCAAAAACAGCACAAGGATGAGATCACAGAGGTTCACAATGAACTCACCCAAATGGAAAATTCCCGCCAACCTAGCACACTCCCTTCGCAACCTCTGTCGAATCCAAATAACGTGCCAAATAGAAGGCACGTTATGAACCCAAATCTGGGCCATGCCCACAAGATTTATCAGGCCCCTTCTGTTCCATCACCCGACAGGATGTAAGCTTCGACATCTTATGAGGGATTTCAACAACAGCCACCTATTTTACCAACCCCAAACGAAAACAAGGCAGGACTAAACTCTGTAACAACCCGTAGTGGTAAAGCAACTCAAGACCCGCCTTATCCAAGCCACTCTAAGCCTAGTAGTAACCCAAGCCCTAGGAAGTTATCCAGGACACCCCTGTCCCAGATCAAGAACCTGTACCTATTTTAGAGGAACCAACCAAGGTTCCATTTCCCGAGTCCTTGACCAAGGGAAAGAGGATAACCAAACCCGTGGCGCCTGAGGAGGATCCAGTCAAGCTCTTTGTACAGGTCCATATAAACATCCCCTTGATGGATGCAATCTGCCACGTACCAGCTTACGCACGATTTTGAAAGGGCATGTGTACACCTAAGTGTAATTTGCAAACCAAAAGTGGGAGTCCGATCGTACTGTCAGAGCAGGCCAGCTCCATAATCTTGAGCAAACTCCCTCCTAAGGCTAAAGACCTAGGTACTCCCCTGATTTCATGTACTATTGGAGATACCTAATTCGACAGAGCGTTATTAGTTTTAGGTGCCTCCATAAGCCTAATACCTACATCCCTCCTAGACCACCTTGAACAATCTGAGTTCAAATCGACAGAGGTGACATTGCAGTTAGCTAATCGATCCATTAAGTCACCTAAAGGAGTACTCGAGGATGTCATCGTTAGGGTACGAGATTTCTATTTGCTGGTGGATTTTATATTCTTGGATATGGATGCACCTGAAAATCCAAGGGATACACCAATTATACTAGGGAGACCCTTTCTGGCTATTGCTAGGGCCAATATAAACGATGAGGAGGGACAAATAGAATTGAAATTCAGGAACCAAACACTGAAAATTGACATCTTTAAGGCCGAACAAGGGATCAATTGCGGTGTTATAGAACAAATATGTTATATCAAGGCCGTGGTTGATGAGCCATACATCGAGGACAACCTGATTACTCTCGATCAACCACAGGAAGATCAAAACCCACAAATAGAGGAGTCTAACCCTGATCTAGATACACCCATAACTCCCCTGGCACACACCCTAAACTGCCCGCTACTACTGATATCCCCGTTCAGGAACTCAAGCCTCTTCCTAACTATCTAAAGTAAGTCCTTTTGGGTTCCAATCAAATGTTTCCTGTGATTATAAACTCCAGACTCACACCTGACCAGGAATCCCGTTTGATTACTTTTCTCCAGTAATATCGTAGAGCCATTAGATGGACTCTCGATGATTTGACTGGTACCAGCCCCTCTTATTGCACACACTGTATCTATACCGAAGTGGGCACACGACCTTCACGGGAAATGCAGAGACATTTGAATCCTAATCTGCAGCAGGTCGTGAAAAAGGAGATCATTAAGTGGTTAGATGCAGGGATCATCTTCCCGTTCTCCAACAGTCGATGGGTGAGTCCAATCCAGGTTGTGCCTAAGAAGGCAGGACTCACCGTCATCACGATTGAAAACGAAGAAGTCATACCGACTTGTGTGGCTAATTCATGGAGTGTCTGCAAGAAGGTTCATTTCCCACTACCATTTATTGGTCAGATCCTCAAGAAACTAGCAGGAAATAGGTTCTTCTGCTTTTTGGACGGGTACTCGGTTATAACCAGGTGGCAATCCATCCTGAGGACCAAGAAAAGACCACTTTCATATGCCCCTTCGGGACGTATGCGTTCCAAAGAATGCCGTTCGGTCTTTGCAATGCACTCACTACTTTTTAGCAATGTATGTTTGCTGTATTCTGAGATAAGGTGGGTGATTATCTAGAAGTCTTCATGGATGACTTTTCAGTTTTTGAAGCATCATTTGACGATTGCCTCCTGCACTTGCTCCAAATCCTTAGGCGGTGCATTGACGTGAATCTAGTTCTTTCATGGGAAAAGAGCCATCTCATGGTGCCTGAAAGAATTGTCCTATGTCATCTTATTTCATAAAAAGGCATCCAAGTCGATCGAGCCAAGTTGAACTTGATTTCCAAACTCCCTCTGCCTAGCTCGATCAGGGACATCCGATCTTTTCTGGGGCACGTCGATTTCTACCATCGATTTATTCCTGATTTCTCAAAAATCAAGCGCCCCTTGAACTCTCTACTTCCTAAGGATGTACCTTTTGAAATCTCCAAGGAATGCACTCAAGCATTTGAAATCCTCCGTGACTGAGTTACACAAGCCTCGATCCTACAATCCCCTGATTGGTCACAACCCTTTTAGATCATGTGTGGTGCATCTGATTTCGCTATAGGGGTGGTGCTGGGGCAGAAAATTGACGAGAAACCTATGGTCATCTACTACGCTAACAAGACACTTGATGATGCTCAGTGTAACTACACAATTACTAAGAAAGTGCTTCTGGCCATAGTATTTTCCCTGGAAAAATTCAGATCTTATCTCCTAGGTTCCCGTGCTATCATTTACTCGGATCACACAGCTGTAAGGCATCTCCTTGTGAAGAAGGACATGAAACCCCGATTAATCCACTAGATCTTGCTGTTGCAAGAATTTGACTTCGAGATTCGTGACAAAGTGGGAAAATAGAACATGGTAGCTGATCACTTGTCTCCTCTTCCTTCTGAGATCATCGACCCTTCCAGACCCATCACGGAACATTTTACTGATGAGCACCTTCTGACTATCAATACAGGGCTTCCATGGTTTGCTGATATAGTAAACTACTTGGTATCACATCAGATCCCATCCGATTCGCCAAAGGCCAACAAGGACAAATTGCTTTTTGATGCCAAGTATTACTTCTAGGAAGACCCATATCTCTTCTGCATCTGTGTTGATCAAATAATTCGACGATGTGTCATGGAAGCAGAAATTCAAGACATGCTATCTTTTTGCCATGACTAGGCATGCGGTGGACATATTTCAGGTCATAAAATTGTAGCAAAAGTCCTCCACTGCGGCTTCTATTGTTCCACAATTTTCAAAGACGCATACAATCACTGTAAGGCATGTACTCTTTGCCAGACCTTGGGCAACATGAGCCATCATGATATGATGCCTTTATAGCTGATTTTGGCATGCAAAATTTTCGACATTTGTGGGATTAATTTCATGGGACCCTTCCCTGCCTCGGATGGTTTTGAGTACATTTTACTCACGGTTGACTATGTGTCCAAATGGATCAAAGTCATTCCTACCAGAACTAATGATCATAAAGTTGTTATCAAATTAATTCATCAAAATAACTTCTCACGGTTCGGGATTCCATGTGCTATAATTTTCGACGGAGGGACCCATTTCACCAACGCTAAGTTCTGGTCACTGATGACCAAATATGGGGTGTCGCACCGAATCTCTACTCCTTACCACCCCCAAACTAATGGTCTTGCTGAGCTATCAAATCGGGAGATCAAGAAAATCTTCCAGGTTACTGTTTGACCTGACAGAAAGGACTGGTCATCCTGGCTTCTGGAAGACTTGTTGGCTTACAGGATCACCCATAAAACCAAATTAGGTATGTCTCCCTTCATATTGGTGTATGGGAAGGCATGTCACCTCCCCGTCGAGTTGAAGCACAAAGCCTATAGGGCAGTACGAAACTGCAACCTAGATCTTTCTAAGGCAAGAACCCATAGAAAGCTTTAAATGAGCGCGATCGACAAATTACGCCACGATGCGTATGAGAACTCGCGAATTTACAAAGAGCAGTTTAAGGCCTTTCACGGCAAGCACATATCTAGAACGATCTTCCATCCTGGTCAAAAGGCCCCACTCTCTGATGCCATACTTAAACTGTTCCCAGGAAAACTACGATCAAAATGGATCGGACCCTACCAAGTCTAACAAATCTTTGGAAATGGAGCCATTGAGATCAGTCCACTCAGCCACGATTCCAAACCCTTCGTCGTGAACGGTCAAAGACTTAAACCATTCATTGACTTGACCGACACAAATTTGGCTGAGATATCCTTTACCCTCCATTCTCCCTGAACTCATTGCTCTCAACCGATGGCATAAAACTCAGTGCTTAGTAGGAAGCAACCCGTCATTCTTGAAAGACCCGAAACCTTGCTTCACATTCCTATGCTGAATTCATATTGAACTTTAGGGTTCATCCATTAAAACAGTCGACTCCACCTCAGGTCCTGTACCCGTGTCTAGAAATTGTTTGCAACTTCACCTCGACCCGTTCGCACAGCTAAAACCTGTTCTAATGAATGAACTAAGCTGAATTCGAACCCACCTAATTTACATTGTGGACAGTGCAAATCGTAGGCATGGAAGGGTATGAAAGTGCAAAACATCATAAAACTCATCTCACAAGAGAAGGTTTCAACAAAAATATCTGATATCACAAAAAACACCAAAAAAATGAAAAAGACTTAAAGAAGAAAAAAAAATGTGGGGAGAGAAAATTTTGAGGCCATACAAATCTTGAGGAGAAAATGAGGAGGAAAAGAGAAAAATGGCAAAAAAGGAGCACAAAATGAAAAAGAAAAAAGAGATAGCCATTAGTAAGAAATTAAGGGATTAATTGAAGTTCTAGACCACATCAAGGAAAAGAAAAACGAAGAAAAAAGTGCTAATGAGACAAAATCGATTAGTAGGAATGCTGATCTTAGGCCTTTTAGGTTAGACTCTTAGGCTTAAAAATTCAAGTATCCGCTAAGATCTGTAGAGTCCTCAAGAGGTTGGGGAAAATGCGAAGCTTAAGTATTACGTCTAAGGCCTAAGGAGTATTCGACCTTGTCAACTGACCTTTGGTTTGCGGGATTCGGTAACCTAAGCACCTCAATCCACACACAGTCTAGTTCAGTACGCATAACTATCAAAATCACACAAAAGCATTCAAATGTTCTGAAAAAAGTTTCCTAGATTAGGAGCAGCCAATCAACACAAGTTGATTTGGATGAGTTGCCAGCGCGGAGAGGTGGGAAATTCCATATAGGCACGCAAGCACCATACTGGTTCAGATGCCATGCACATCATTATCATGAAATGTCGACTGCCAGAGTTTGGAATTAGCTACAGAACGCCATCGGTGGGATTATCATGAAATCTTGAAAGCCAGGGTTCTGGGGGTTTCCATGGGTGATGTGATCATGAAGCATCGATTGCCAAGGACCTTTTGAGGATTGATGACGGGGTGAGGAAGCTGATACAGACCATGTCGAGAAGCCAATCCGAAGCTAGAAATAAAAGGAAAAGAGAGAGAAAACTCTCTAAACAAATAAATCCTCTATCTCTCTCTTACAAAAAATGCACTGCAAACTAAACCAAGGCTAAAATATGTCTCAAGCACGAGTGCTTTAACTCCGGAGTCCAACGAACCTTAGGATAGTTCCTGTGGGCCTCAAAAACCTTTGCGGAGGATCGAGGCTAGTGCTGGTCAGGTCCGAATCTTGGTTGGCACTTGAGTACCTCTAGGTTTACTGTCGGCATTCTAATGTAATCAAAAAGAAAAGAGCACTCAACATAATTTGTGAACATCAAAGGAATTAATGGTCTGGAACAAAAGTTAAAACCTTAAAATTTTGGTAAGGGACTAACAAATGCTACGCATGGGGTTATGATGGGAATGTCATCATGAGCCCTAACTAGCTCATTTTGACCTAGAAAAGAGAAAAAAAGCTCCTACATAACCAACTGGAGGTCCTTACTCAAGGGAAAGGCCCTTCTGAAAGAAAAGTAAGAAATAATGGGTAAAACTGTAATTTTACCATTGCAATACAACAACGGGATTTCTCTAAGGCAAACACAGGTCAAATGGTCTTAATAAGATAAAAAGTGGGTTGGTTCAAACAGCAAAGGGTTCATGTTAAATTTGGGAATTAAATGACTTTGTGTAACCCTAAAACAGACCCACTTAATTTAACAAGGTTCTAGTTAGGATAAAATTCACCTAAACCCTCTAATATTCATGGAAAAATATCCTCTAGGGTTTAAAACCTTCAATTTACCCTTAAGAACCTATTTTGACGAAAATAAGGGTCTTAGTCAAATGTTTGCCCTAAATTGAGTTTTGCATAAATTGCCTAGTCGAACGAGGTCAAACCCAGAATCCAACTTCACCATTGGATTTCTTAGGTCCAAATTAGGTTTGTACCAAAATTTGGACCTAAGGAGAATTCACCTTGACCTAGTTTGCCAATCCGTCCAGCCTAATTACATTTATACCCCTAACTTTTGAAAACTCTTGCGGAAAGCCCCCTAGATTCCTCATTCTTCTTTGCAATTAGGTCCCTCCACCATTATAGTGGAGGAACTCCTACTCCGTTGAGGATTCAATGGAAACAACTCCCTGATTCCTCAGAGAATCCCTCTCAAATTTGAAAGGGAGATTCTTTGAGAAATTCCCGTTCATGTGAACCCAATTTGGAGCTCCAATTTCCACCCAATCTCTCATGCGAACGCATGAGAGATTTGGGTCTTTTCCAACCTTCCAACTTTGGCGAGGTTGCTGTGGTTGGAAGCTTGGCTTCCAAGCACAAGGCCCTCTGCCAGAGGCTATAAAAAGGTCCCCAAATCCTTTCACTCCTCTCAGGCTTGATTTGACCTGAGAAAACCCCAAATATCCTCTCTTCCCCTCTGGCCAAACTCCCAGCAAGCTTCGGCAACTCCTATCTCAAGCTTCCAAACACAAGGCCCTCTACCAGAGGCTACAAAAAGGTCTCTAGATCCTTCTGCTCCTCTCAACCTTGATTTGGCTTGAGAAAACCCTAAATTTCCTCTCTTCCCCTCTTGCCAAACTCCCAGCAAGCTCCAGTGACTCCTATCCCCTCCACTTGTCGCTCTGCCACAATATCAGTGGTAGAGTTACCTTTGCCTCTTTCATCCGCGTCGTGCCGCACTGGCGCACGTGCCTGCCTCCTTCTCGTCATCACCGTCCTCCTCTCACTGGGCCTTCGTCTCCGGCGACGACACATACGAGCTGTCTGCCTCCACCGCTCCCCCTTCGAATAACTACCCTTAGATAAGTCATGTCTCTCTACTGATTACTTTTCCCTCACTTATTTCTGTTATCACGCCTCGACAATTGCACACCACAGTCATGTTCTCCACCTCAGTAAACCACTGGCGAGGTGCTCCCACCACTCCATGCATCCACCCACCTAGCCAACCACCTCACAAGCTCCGCCATGACTCACTGATTGTCACTCGTCTTCCCATTCACCGCCACATGCTCGCAACACTTCCCCCGAACACACCCATCTTCACAAACACAAGGGGACCTAGGCACATACACCCAGGCTGCCCTACACCATGCCAGCCACCGTGCCACCTTCACCTTGCCTAGGCGAAGCTCCCTGTGTATTTTAACGAGGCCGTAAGGCCGTTTCACTTGTGGACAATGTACAGGTCTCGATCGGCATTGAGGCAAGCTTGAAGATGCTCGCATGCTTCATCCAAGTCCCTAGGCTCCAGGATTCAGGTTCCCAGTCACGTGGACTTCCTTCGCACAAGCTTCCAGCCCAGCAATCGGAGCCAAGCCCCCCTCATCTACTGCAATCGAACGCGACACCTGCTACGGAGGCACCTGCGAAGGTGGGACATTTAATCCCAGCTCGGAAGTTTGAGAGCGAGCGGGGTGGTATAAAAGGAAAAAGTGTCAGGGGCTAATCGCCTCCTGACACGGGGAGAGGTCCCACTCATCCCATATGCCTTGTACACGACACACGCCCCCGTTGACCTGGTTCTGACCCGACTACACTTCACTCCTTGCCCACCACCCACGCCGGTAGGCCTGGTCCCTGGTGCGCTAACCCAACCTGTTAACTCGAGAAGGCTCTGGGAGAGCGAGCCTAAGAGAGAAGAAAGAAGAGAGATCGTGGGGTGGGTAGGGGGTAGGTTTTCCTCTCAGGGAAAAAGAGGAAGAGAAGCTAAGGGTGAAGCTGTAGAAGAAGGAGAAAGCTACAGAGGAAGCTAAGGAGAGGAAGCTGCAGAGGAAGCCAAAGAAAGAAGGAGAGGGCGGAAGTCTGAGCATCCAAGGAAGAGAAGGCTCGGCTAAAGAGAAGAGCAAGGCTGAAGTAAGAAGTAGAAGGAGAAAGAAGAAGAAGACACCAGGAAGAAAGAAGGACAGAGAACAGAAGAAAGAAGAAGGAGATCTGAAGCAATGTAGCAAATATACATTTAAGGCATCTGATTTTCATATTAGACACCATATTTTTGCTTTTATACACATTGATATTTTGTGGATCTCTTTACGTTGCCTGCATTATAATTTTGATTCCTCATTGCATATTTTATCAAATTTGAAAGTTGTGTTCTTGGTTTTTGAACCCCAATTTGCTCCCTGTGTTCGACCTCAGATTTATATTTTTTGAGTAACAGAATTCATTTGTTTTCAAAGTGATTTTGGCTACACTATGACATTTATTTTAAACCCGATTTTGCTTCTGTAAACAGGTTTCATTTCCAGAGGCCTTAACCAAGGGAAAGAAGAAAACCAAACCCATGGCACTTGTGGACCTGGTCAAGCTCTTTGAGTAGGTCCAAATAAACATCTCCTTGATGGATGCGATACACCACGTACCGACTTACGCATGATTCCAGAAAGATGTTTGTACACCAAAGCGTAAGTTGCAAACCAAAGGCGGGAACCCGATCATACTGTCAGAGCAAGCCAGCTCCATCATCTCGAGCAAGCCTCAGCCTAAGGCAAAAGACCTAGGTACCACTCTGATTTCCTGTTCTATAGCTGATATACAATTTGACAGAGTTTTATTGGACCTTGGAGCTTCCATAAATTTGATACCCACATCCCTACTAGACCACTTTGAGGAATCTAAACTTAAACTGATAGAGAATACTTTGAGTTAGCTGATCGATCTATTAAGTCACCAAAAGGAATTCTCGAGGATGTCATAGTTTGGGTACAGAATTTTAACTTTCCCATGGATTTCATAGTCTTAGACATGGATGCTCTAGAGAACTTGAAGAATACACCGATTATTTTAGGGAGACCTTTTCTAGCCACATCTAAGGCCAATATCAACAAGAGGGCCAAATTGAGTTAAAATTTGGGAACAATGCACTAAAGATCAACATCATCAAGGCCCAAAAAGGAATTAATTATGGGGTTATCGAGTAGATCTACGGTATCGAGTCCATGGTTGAAGAGCCCATTGTTGAGGAAAACCTACTTATCCCTGATATTCAACCACAAGAGGATCAAACCCTACAGTTAGAGGAGCCTAGACTAAACCTAGACACACCTATAGCTCCTCCCTTTTCTCCCAAATCCAGCCCTGAACCACCTGCTGCTACTGATAATCCAATTATGGAATTGAAGCCCCTCCCTGGCCATCTCAAATACATCTTTTTGGGTTCTAAGCAGACATTTCCTTTCATTATCAATTCCGGACTCACATCTGATCAGGAAACACACTTGATTACTGTCCTCAAGCAGCATCAGAGAGCCATTAGATGGACTCTCGATGATCTGACCGGTATCAGCCCCTCATATTGCACACATCACATCTATACCGAAGAGGGCTCACGACCATCCTGTTAATTGCAGAGATACCTGAATCCAAACCTACAGGATGTCGTGAAAAAAGAGATCACCAAGTGGTTTGATGCAAGTATTGTCTACCCGATCTCCGATAGTCGTTGGGTGAGTCCAATCCAGGTTGTGCCTAAGAAGGCAGGACTCACCGTGATTACGACTGAAATCAGAGACTATACCAACCTGTATAGCTAACTCATGGAGAGACTGCATTGATTACTGAAGACTAAATGCCTCCACAAAAAAGGATCATTTCCCCCTGCCATTGTTCAAATACTCGAGAAATTGCCGGGAAATTGATTCTTTTGCTTCTTAGATGGGTACTTCGGTTATAACCAGGCAGCAGTTCATCCTAAAGACCAAGAGAAGACCACCTTCACCTGCCCCTTCAGGACGTACGCATTCCATAGGATGCCGTTTGGTCTCTACAATGCAGTCGCTACTTTTCAACGGTGCATGCTTGCCATATTCTTAAATATGGTAGGTGAGACCTTGAAGTCTTCTTGGATGACTTCTTGGTAATTGGGGAATCTTTTGATGATTGCCTCCTACACTTGGTCCAAATCCTTAGGCGTTGTATCAACGTGAATCTTGTTCTTCCCTAGGAAATGAGCCATTTTATGGTTCCTGAGGGAATTGTCCTGGGACATCCTGTCTCTGAAAAAGGCATCCAGGTTGATTGAGCCAAGGTGAATTTGATTTCTTAACTCTCTATGCCTAGCTCAGTCATTGCCATCCGATCCTTTCTAGGGAACGTTGGTTTTTACCACCATTTCATTCTCGATTTCTCGAAAATCATGCACCCGCTGACTAAACCTTTTTTCTTAGGATGTCCTCTTCGATATCACTGAGGAGTGCACTCACACATTTGAGAACCAGTGTGATCCAGTTACTCAAGCACCAATCCAACAGTCCCCTGACTGGTCTCTACCCTTTGATATCATGTGGGATGCATCTGACTACGCAGTGGGTGTGGTACTTAGGAAGAAAATTGACAGAAAACCCATGGTCATCTACTACACTAGTAAAACACTTGACAAGGCTCAGTGTAACTGCACAGTACTAAGAAAGAGCTGCTAGCCATAGTATTTGGCCTTGAAATTTTTCGATCTAATTCTTTGGGTTCTCGTGTTATCATATGCTCAAATCACACTACAGTAAGGCACCTCCTTGCGAAGAAGGACGTGATGACCCAACTAATCCATTGGATCTTACTATTGCAAGAATTCGACCTTGAGATTTGCGATAATGCGGGAAAATAGAACATGGTAGCTGATCACTTGTCCCACCTCCCTTCTAATATTATTGACCCTTCCGTACCTATTATAGAACACTTTCCTGATGAGCACCTCCTGACTATCAGTGCAGGACTTCCTTGGTATGCTGATTTGGTTAATTACTTGGCATCAAATTAGATCCCGTCGGATTGACCGAAGGCCAAGAATGACAAGTTGCTTTCTGATGCCATGTACTACTTTTGGGAAGATCCGTAACTCTTCCACAATGGTGCTTATCAGATCATCAGACGATGCATCCCGAAAGTGGAAAGTCGGGACATTCCATCCTTCTACCATGACCAAGCCTGCTGCGGACACTTTTTCGAACATAAAACCATATCTAAAGTCCTCCAGTGCGGCTTTTATTGGCCCATGATCTTCAACGGCCCATATGACTGCTGTAAGGCATGCACTCACTGCCAGACCTTGGGCAACATGAGCCACCTCAATATGATGCCATTACAGCCGATTCTTGTATGCAAAATCTTCGATATATGGGGGATTGATTTTATGGGAGCCTTCCCTAAGTCAGACAGCTTCAAATGCATTCTTCTCACTATGGACTACGTGTCCAAATGGATCGAAGCCATCCCGACCCGAACCAACGATCACAAGGTAGTAATCAGATTCATTAACCAGAAGCTCTTTTCACAGTTCGCCGTCCCACGTGCTATTATCTCTGATGGAGGGACCCATTTTAGGAATGCTCAATTTAGATATTTGATGACCAAGTATGGGGTGTCACACCGAATCTCGACTCCTTATCACCACCAAACCAACGAACTAGTTGAGCTATTAAATCGGGAGATCAAGAAAATCCTTCAGGCTACTGTTTAGCCTGACAGAAAAGACTGGTCATCCGGACTTCTAGAAGCTTTGTGGGCCAATAGGACCGCCCACAAGACCCAGCTAGGTATGTCTTCATTCAGATTGGTGTGCGAGAAAGCATGTTACCTCCCTGTCGAGATGGAGCACAAAGCCTATTGGGCAGTACAGAAGTGCAATTTAGATCTTTCTAATGTTGGAAGCTACTTACTGCTTCAAATGAGCGAGATCGAGGAACTACGCAATGATGCATACGAGAACTCACGAATTTACAAAGAATGGGTAAAAGCCTTCCACGACAAACACATATCCAGAAAGATCTTTCATCCTGGTCAATAGGTCCTACACTTTGATGCTTAGTTGAAATTATTCCTAGGCAAACTCAGATCGAAATGTATTGGACCATACCTTCTCCGACGTGTCTTTGGAAATGGAGTTGTCGAAATCAGTCAACCTAGCCTTAATTTCGAACACTTTATTGTGAATTGCCAGTGACTCAAGCTGTTCATTGAACTTATTGATACAAACTTTGCTGAGTTATCCTTTGATCTCCATTTTCTCTGAGCTTATTGCACCTAGCTGATGGTGTTAAACTCAGTGCTTTACGGGAGGCAACCTATCATCTTTTGAGAAAATCTAGAAACCCTTTTTGACTTAGCTTTGTGTTGAACTCATATTGTACTTTAGTGTTCATCCATTAGAATAGCCGACCTTACCTCTGGTACTTGTACCAGAGCTTGAAATCATCTGCAACAGACATCTCGACCAGTTCATCCACCCTTTGACCCTGTTCTTATGTACAATCTAAGATGAACTCGAACCTACACAATTTACAATGAGGACATTGCAAATCGTAGCATGGGGCGGTATTAAAGTGCAAAACATAGTGAGAATCAATTCACAAAAAGGGTTTCATGAAAAAGGGTTTCATCGAAAAAAAAGAGGGAGGAAAATTTAAAAGAGAAGGGAGCAAAAAGATAAAGAAAGAAATTAAGTTCCTTCAAAATAATATGGAACTTACCTAACTTCTAGGTTGGATAGAATGATGAATTAAGACTTAGAAGGCTAAAACTTAAGAGATTAGTGGCGAATACTGACCTTAGGCCTCTTGGATCTATATTGGATTTAAAGTTTCGTGTACTTGTAAAGATCCAGACTAATCCTCAAGAGGTTGGGGAAAATGCAAAGCTTATGTATTAGGTCTAAGGCTTAGGGAGTATTCGATCCCGTTAACTGGGCTCTGGTTTGTGGGACTTGGTAGCTTAAGCACCCTAAATCACACATAGTTTGGTTTAGTGTAGTTTAAAAGATGAAATCTTGCCAAAGAGCATTTAAACTATTTTGAAAATGGTCCTAAGATCTAGATTAGGAGTGGCTCGAAACCACAAGTTGAGTTGGGCAAGTTCCCGATGTGGAGAGGCTGGAAATTTCCATCGAAGATGTGCAATAACATATCGTCTCCTCGGTGCTTGTATCCTAGGATATCTGAATAGCCTACTAGGGACACGTAAGCTCCTTGTGCTCGTTCAGATGGCATGGGTAGGATTATCCCGAAATCTCGATTGCCAGGGTCTAGATTTAAGTACAAAATGTCATTGGCGGCACTATCCCAATGTGTCGAAAGCCATGATTCTGGGGGTTGCCTTGGGCAGTGCTATCTCAAAGCATCAATTGCTAGGGACCCTTTGAGGATTGATGATGGGGACAAGGAATCCCATATAGACCGTGTTCAGGGCCAATCCGAGGATGGGTCTTAGGAAAAATATAATGAAAAGAAAAGAGAGAGAAAGCTCTCCACAAATAAAAATCTCCTTCTATCTCCCTTACAAAATGCACTAGCAAACTGAACTGGACAAACCATGTTTTAAGAATGGATGCTTTAACCGTTCGGTTCAACAAACCTTAAGTTAGTTCCTACGGGCCTTAGAAACCTTCGTGTCGGATTGAGGCAAAATCTATTCAAGTCTGGATCTGGGCTGGTACTTGAGTACCTCTAAGCCTATTGTTGATTTTAAGATCTGATTCCTAGAGATGCAGCTGAGTAGGGCATCCTGATGGTTACATCCAACCTAGATATCCAGCATGATTCATACGATTTTGCTAAGGGACAAGCAAAAGCTAGGCATGAGGGTATGATGGAAACACCATCATGAGGCATAACTCGCTTAATTTGATCTGATAAAGTTAATAAAAGCTCCAACATATTAGTCAGAAGGTCTCTTGGGCAAGTTGAATTTTTTAGAGAAGAAAAGAAGGCAGGGTTATTTTTGCAATTTTACCAGTAATCCATGAATGCAGAATAACCATGGGGTATTTCAAGGGTTCATTAAGGGTTATATAGTCATTAATGGTTAAGAATGGGGTCCACGAAGACAGGAATGGATTTCTATACATTTTAGGAATTAAATGACCTTTGAAACCCTAAAAACAGACTTGCTTAGTCTACTGAGGTTTTGGTCAGGATAAAATTCATAGAAAATATTCTCTAGGGTTTGGCACCTTCAATTTGACCATCAAAACCCATCTTGACCCAAAATAGAGCCACAGACAAACTATTACACTAATTTGGGTTTTTGCATAAATTACCTAGTAAAACTGGGCCAAAACCAAAATCCAACTACACCATTGGATTCCTTACGTCCAAATAAAGATTGTATCAAAACATGGACCAAATCTGAGATTATTGTGACCAAGTTTGCATTATGGTCCAAGTTTGATTTTCTTTGTCTCAAATGGCCCCTCAACTTTCAAATTTCTTACACAAAACCTCTCAACTTTATCATCTTCTTCCTCAAAAGGGTCCCCATCACACAGAACCCCTAATCCTAAAGCTCTGGCGTCAATCAATCAATGATTTCTCGTTGATTGAATGATGAAACTTCGTTAAATTTGAGTCGGAGATCCCTCTTGAAATCCTCTTCCAACTAGATCGATTCTTGAGCTTCAACTCTTTCCCAATCTCTCATACGAATGCATGAGAGATTTGGGTTTCCAACTCCAACGAACCTTCCAATTTCAAGAGCTGGGGTTCCAAGCTTCAACTGACCTCAAGAGGCCTATAAAAGGATCCCCAATGCACACTGATCCTTCGATGCTCTAATTCTACTAGAATCACCCTTAATTTTTACCTCCTGTCTGTCCAAATAGCTCCTCAACGTCTGGCAACCTCTTCTGACCTCCCTCGTCATCCGCTCATAGTGCCAACGGTGGATTCTCCTTCCTCGTCTTCCTCTGCATCGCGTCATACCAGCCTACTCCTCTCCCTCCGTCGTCCTCGCCATCCTACCCCCACCAGAGCCACTTTCTTCCCTGGAGCCAACCATATTTCAAGCGGTGCCTACTCTACATCTGATCATCTAATATCTAGTCTAGTCAATGCTCTACCCTCTACTCATCACAACGCTATCTTCACTTCAACATTTCAGTCGCTTTGACGCCTGCATCAACTTCGTTGTTCCCACCTCTGGCTACCACTCTGGCGAAGGCCTCCACCAGCTACACAACTCCAAATCCTTCATCGACACGCCCACTACCTCCGCCTCGACCAAAGGAGCGAAAGCCTTAACCAAGTAAAGTCAAGTCTCCCAACCGCTTACCGAACACTAATGCCTCCGCAATCACATTTTGAGGTCATAGGACCTCACTCCAATTGCCTCTGGACAGCTTCAGTTACACTTGTCGTCCACTAGTGATGCTTTTGAATAGTTTTAACGAGGTCAAAAGACCATTTTATGAATTTCTGATCTTCAGGTCATCTCCACCATTAATGAGCGAGTTCAAGCTTGTTTGAAGCTTGCTTCAAGTCTTGCCAACCCCAGGTCTCGACTTTAGCAGCTGCGGAATCATCCCAGGTCTACTCTTTGACCACCAATTGCAGCGTTTGACCACAGCTCGACTACGAATTTGACGAAAGAACTACTGGTACTAGCAGTGCGAAGAAGGGTGCTATCTTTAGTGCCACATCGAACATGGAAAGAGCATCGAAGGCGTATAATTTGTAAAAGTCACCCTGACCCCTCGGCCAAGACATGGGGGTCGGGTCCCCACATGCTCTCACCTGACCTGCCTAAACCTGTCACTTGCTCACCACCCATTGCTAGTGAGCCAAGACCGGAGTATGCGGATCCCACGAAAACCTGATTACCTAGTATTGTGAGTTGGCCTTACGAAGGCGGTAAAAGGGGCCTAAGAAAGAAAGCCAAGGGATATAGAGTGCGTAGTTAAGGGGGGGTGTTTGCACTAAGGAGATCTCAACACTTAGCCAAATTCAGAAGTATCCCCTTGTGTGAGAAGAGTTAGAGAATAGAAGAAGAAGAAAGAGCTAAGGCAAAGCTAGGGAAAGAAGAGGACCGTAGAAGAGAAAGAGAATGATGGTGGAAGCTGAGGAAGAATAGAAGCGCTTGAGGAAAAGAAGTGCAGTGCTCTCCGCACTATAGAAATAGACGTTTAAGATGTCTGATTTGTCATACCGCCATCTAATATTGTTGATAGTGCACAATGCACGTGGCTTGCGTGAATTAAACTTGATTGATACTATTCAGATATTTGCTATTATTGTATAAGGGTAATTGGTGATTCGAATCACCACTTTAGCCTATTATTTTTGCACATTGGTACTTGAATTCTTGATATATCATTCTCGAATAATTCTGAATTAATTTTTGGTTGAAATTACTCATATATTTGATTCAAACTGCTATCTTGAGATTAATTGCAAAACTTCCTTCCTATGTTCAACCTCGGATTTCTTTCGAGTATAAATTATATCAGTTTTCGTGATTTATTGGCTATACTACAGCGCAATGACTTTTCAAACACTGATCTAGCACGTTAACACCCTGTAACCCATGGGGACACTCCATCGTATAAGGGTCTTTGCGAGGCTCCCCTAATGAGAGCTCATCATGAGCCCTAAATATCTCATTTTGACCTAAGAAAGAGAATAAGAGCTCCTACATAACCTAGAGAGGGGCTTAATTCAAGGAATAAGTGTTCAGAGAAGAAAACATGAAATAAAGGTTAAAACTGTAATTTTACCATTGTAGTACATAAACAGGAGTTCTCAAAGGCAAAATATAGGTCAAATGATCTGAACAAGATAAAAAGTTGGTTGGTTCAATCAGAATTGGGTTAATGTGCAGTCTAGAAACTAAATGACATTCTATAACCCTAAAACAGACCCACTTAATTTAACAAGGTTATGGTCAGGTTAAAAATCAACTAAACCCTCTAAAATTCATGGAAAAATATCCCCTAGGATTTAGGACCTTCAATTTGACCTTTCGAACCTATTTTGACCTAGATTAGGTTCCTAGCTCATTAATTGACCTAATTTGGGTTTTTGTGCAAAAATTCTAGTCAAATGTGGTCAAACCTAAAATCCAACTTCACCATTAGATTCCTTATGTACAAATTAGGTTTGTATCAAAATTTAGACATAAGGCGAGGTCATCCTGACCTACTTTGCAAAATAGTACACCCAATTACATTTTGGCCCCTATCTTTTGAAAACCATTACACAAACCCCCTAACTTCTTCGCCACTCTTACAAACAGGTCACCCGCCATTAATGGGGAGAAATCCTTCTCCGATGAGGAATGGAGGGGGAGTACTCCTTGATTCCTCAGAGATCTCCTCCCAAATTTCGAAGGGAGATTCTCTGAGGAATTCTCTTCCATTTGAGCTCAATTGCAATCTCTGATTTGCTTCCAATCTCTCGTGCGAACGCATGAGAGATTTGGATCTCCAACTACCTTCCTTCTTCAGTGAGGAGTCGGTGATAGAAGGCTTTCCCTCCAAGCACCAGAAGCTCGGCCAGCAACTATAAAAGGATCCCCGGTCCTCTGCGAATCTCTCAAGCTTGACTTGGCCGAAGAATCACCTAGAATTCCTCTCTCCCCTCTTCGACCAAGTAGGCCACAAGCTCCGGCGACTCTTCCTCCCCCCTCTCATCGCTCTGCAGCCATACCAGTGGTAGGGTTCACTTCGCCTCGTTCTTCCACGTTGCGCCACACCAGCACACGCCTTCCTGATCTCCTCATCGCTGTTATCCCCCTCAGGGCCATCTTCTCTGACAATGGCATACACGGGCTGTTCGACTCCTCCGGCTACGCTTCATTCCAACTACCCCAGATAAGTTCCTCGTCTTCTACTCTCTCTTTTCCCTCATTCTATTTAACAAGTCACCCCTTGACTTCCCCATCTCCGGCCGACCTCCGGCGAGGCACACCCATTACTCCACACCACCACACGTCTTGCCACCAACCTCTTCACCTCCGCCATCGACACCGAACACTTTCCACCCACTCACAGACCGCCACATGCACTCCACGCTTCCACCGAATGAACCCAATCACATGGTCAAAATCTGACCTAGGAACGCATGCCTAGGCCGGTCTGAGCCATGCCAACACCTGCCACACCTTCGCTGTGACACAGTGAAGGTTCTCCTGTTGTCTGATAGAGCCGCAACGCTACTTTTCTGACATGCAAGGTAGACCTCCCATCCGCCATTATCAAGCGCACAAGCTGCTTGCTTCCGAGCTATAGGCCGCAAGCGCCAGGTTTCAAGACCCTAGGCTGCATGGATTGAGGGTGAGAGTGAATCCAGTCTGATAGCAGTTGCTGCAAGACCTGCAGCTGCATCAATTGCGTGAAGACACTCTTCTGTAGGTGCGAGCAGAAGCAGGTGGGACTTTTAGTCCCACCTTGGTAAGTTTTGAGCTTCCTGTGTAGTTTAAGTTGATTTTGTGAATTGTGCTATTTGCCTCAAGACACACAGGGGTGAGGTCCCTTGCCCTCACTCGCCACGCCTCATCTGCGACACTTCCCCCACGGACCTGGCACCTGGATCTGACTAACCTATCCGTGCACTCCTCGCGCACCACACCCACGCTGGTGCACCTGGACCTGGGTGCACACCTGACCAGACTACCCAGCTCTAAGAGAGCGAATTGAAGAGAAACCTATAGAAAGAGAGAGACACGGGGAGGGTAGGGGATTAGGTTTTGCTATGTGGTGATTGTGCAGGAAGAAGAAGCTAAGGGAGGAAGAGGTGTAGCAAGAGAAGGAAAGGAAGAAGGACTTAGCAAGAAAAGGAAGTAGCCGCAGCAAGAGGAGAAGAAGAAGAGAGATTCACTGTAGCAGAGGAGCGGCAGTGCAAGGGAAGAAAAAGGAGAAGGAAACTAAGGAAGACAAGAAGAAAAGGCCAGGACTTAGCTACAAGAAGAGAATCAAGAAGAGAGAAAGAAAAGGAAGGAAAAATAAGAGAAGTAGGAGCAGCTAAGGAAGAAAAAGAAAAGGCAAAGAAGAAGCCATAGCCGCTGGGCAAAGCAAAAAGAAAAGAGAAGGCCAACATTTAAAAGCACTGTACTCTGAATTTTTAAGACATCTAATAGAATATCAGACGTCCAATTCTTTTTTAGCACTGTAAAAAAGAAAAGCCGAAGAAGAAGCCATAGCCGCTGGGCAAAGCAAAAGCAAAAGAGAAGGCCAACATTTAAAAGCACTGTAGTCTGAATTTTTAAGACGTCTGATGCAATATCAGATGTCAAATTCCTTTTTAGCACTATCAAAAATAAAAGGCAAAGAAGAAGCCATAGCCGCTGGGCAAAGCAAAAAGAAATGAGAAGGTCAACATTTAAAAGCACTGTAGTCTGAATTTTTTAGACGTCTGATACAATATTAGATGTCCAATTCTTCTTGAGCACTGTCTCCATAACATTACCTTGCCATTTTTGTTGAACTACTTATTTCTTTTTATTTAAAGTTGTGTTCTCAAGTTTTAGAATACCCAAATTGCTCCCTGTGTTCGACCTCGGATACTTTGATTTTCGAGTTATAAATTCGTATTTGTTTTCACGGAGAGTTCAACTATATTACAATGAGATATCTGTTAAAACATGATCTAGCCGTGTAACCATTTTGGCACCATTGTCGGGGAGCAACGGGCAGTTCTGGAGCTTTCGATCACAACTTCTAATTCAATACTGACTTAATTCCTCTCTTTTGTTGTGCTTGTCTCAGTGAAAGCAGAGAAAAGAAGAGCAGCCGCACAACAACCACACCAAGGGACATGTAACTTTCATTAGCCCTCTCTCTTAATCCCCTCAAAGTCTGAAAAGGAAGAAAACAAAGAAAAATCAACCTAGGTCTACCTGTTTCATACTTAGTAATTCATCAAAGTTGCCTGGCTTTCATTTCAACACATCTTGAACTTCACATCCAACTAAGGTAACTAGGGCTAAAACTTTCTTGATTGAGCCTTAGATACAAATTTTTGAGGCAACTAAATTGGACCAACTAGAGCCAACCTAAGGATTGCAAAGCTAGGGTCTTTAGAGACACATCTTCTCCTAAACAAAGAAAAGCAAAAAATTTCAAAAAGAGGTGTGCCTAAGCCTTGTTTGAAAAGATCTATACAAGAGAAACCCTAAGCAAATCAGGCTCTTATCCATTTGAACCCTAAAAGAAAGGACCTAAAAGCTCTCAAAGGAACAAGAGGTGAAGTTGATCCTTTGGCTCAACCAACCTTAAAATTAGGTCACTTTTTTTTCACTCAAAAGACCTAAAAGTTCAAGTTGAACCCTAAGCACCTTGATCTTAATTAAAAAAGGTAGACTTAGGAGGTCAAGGTCCCCATTCTAGTCTACCTGGAATCTTAGTGACAAGAGAGGTTGGGTGGGGAAACCCTGTAACTTGTGGGGATGCTCTACCATGTAGGGGTCTTTGCAGGACTCTCCCTCTCTGGCTACCCAAGTACTTCTCAAGTGGATGACCTTTCTGACTAAGGGGTATCATCCGCTCCGAACCTCTATAGTCACCCAACAACTTTTAGGTGTCTTGATTCGGTCCAGCACCTTCTAATCTCATCACATCCTTCCGTGCATGTTCGGTAGGAGGTCCTTAAGACCATCCTTAAGACCTCCTTTAGAAATTCATTCTTGTCAAGGCCAAGCCTCGATGCCCTTGTTTGTGCAGCAATCTCACCACATAGACCTTTCCTCTGATTTAGAACCAAGTTCTCCTTCTTCATCATGGAACAACCCATTGAAGAAGAGAACAACCTTGAGCACCAGCTTCAGCACCTGACTGATCTCTTCCAAAACTTTGTAAACCCACCGTAATGACCAATGATGCGAGATCACTATAATCCCGCTACAGTGGCAATCGAGCCTCAAGTCTGAATCCCGATTGGAGGTCCTGATTTTGAACTCAAGCCCAATATGATTCATGCCATACGAAAGTTTCATGGGCTTAACTCCGAGGATCCCTTCTAGCACATTAAATAAATCAAGCATGTGGCCCAGACCTTCAGGTCAGATCGACAAAATCGGGATATTCTGCTCATGAAAATGTTTCCTTTCTCCCTCCTGGACAAGGCTGCTCATTAGTATCAAACTCAGACTCATCCAATCAACACATGGGATGAACTTCAGTCTGAATTTTTGAAAAAGTTCTTTCCCATTGGCCGAACAAATGCCTTGCACCACCAGATCACCCATTTCACTCAACAAACGGGAGAACCTCTTCACGAAGCATCAGACCGATTCTTAGACCTCATGCGAAAGTGCCCCCATCATGGAGTTCCTAAATGGGAACAAGTCCAGTCTTTTTAGCAGGTACTCCATGAAGAAATTCGATTATTCATCAATGCAACTTGCGGAGGAAACATCATGGGGCAACATGAGGACACAGTGTGGGAGATTCTCGAAAACATGTACGAGAACTCCATCAATAATGACTCCATGGGCTTATTCGACAAGACGAATGCCTGCACATCGACGAATTTGAGCGGAGCACATGAGACGTAGGACCTGTCCACATCCGTCGACTTGGAACTGATGGCCAGTCGGTTGGACAAGGTTTCTATCATAGAGAAGAAGGTGGATGAGCTAACTTGGCATCTGCAGCGAGCCACCTCTGCGTAGAATTCTTTTGCATGGCCACCTCTGGCGAGGAAAACTGTGCAGAACATCTATCACTAATCTTCCCAGGGGATGGACCCGTATCCACCCTCATCTAACTCTCGGACCAGATTGACCTCCGATCCACTCTACTTGAGTTGGGGGAACTCTGAACCCTCGTATTCTGACTTTTCTGAGGCTCCTCAGACCAGCGAGGACCTTAATGCCATCCAAAATGACCCATTCTCCAATACCTACATCCCTGGATGGCGAAATCATCCCAACCTTCAGTGGACGGGAAATTCTCATATTCAAAGACCACCTTATTAGCCCCGTCCACAAGCTCCTTGTCCATATCAACTGCCTCAGCATCGGCCCAATCCCACCTATCAGTCCAGGCCAAACCAGGATCAAATGACTCTTATCCTTCAAGCACTGGTTGACATTCAAAAGATGAATGCAGCAATGCAAAAATAGCACAAGGATGTTTTTATCACAGAGGTTCACAATCAACTAGCCCAGATGGCAAATTCCCACCAACCTAGCACCCTTCGTTCGCAACCTCTGCCAAACCCAAATAACGTGCCGACCGAGAGGCACGTTATGAACCCAAATTCAGGCTACACACATTTGATTTATCAGGCCCCTACTGCTCCATCACCAGATGGGAGGGACTCTTCGACATCTTATGCGGGATTTCAGTAGCAGCCACCTCTCTTACCAAACCCAAACCCAAACCATGCAGGACTAAACTCTGTAACAACCCGTAGTAGTAAAGCAACCCAAGACCCACATTATCCACACCACTCCATGCCTAGTAGTAGCCAAAACCCTAGGATAGTTATCCAGGGTACCCTTGTCCTAGATCAAGAGCCTGGACCTATTCTAGAGGAACCAGCTAGGATTCCATTTCCTGAGGCCTTGACCAAAGGAAAAAGGATAACCAAACCCATGGCTCCCGAGGAGGATCTGGTCAAGCTTTTTGAATAGGTCCAGATAAACATCCCCTTGATGAATGCAATTCGCTACGTACCGACTTACGCAAGATTCCTGAAAGATGCATGTAAACATAAACGTAAGTCGCGAACCAAGAGTGGGAATCCAATCGTACTGTCAGTGCAAGCTAGCTCTGTCATCCTGAGTAAACTCCCACCAAAGGCTAAAGACCCAGGAACTCCCTTGATTTCTTGTAAAATTGGTGAAACTCAATTTGATAGAGCCTTGCTAGACCTTGGTGCCTCCATAAATCTAATACCTACATCCCTCCTTGACCACCTTGAAGAGTCCGAACTTAAATTTACTGAGGTGACATTGCAGTTAGCCGATCGATCCATCAAGTCACCTAAGGAATACTCAAGGATGCCTTTGTTAGGGTACAGGATTTCTACTTCCCAGAGGATTTCATAGTTCTGGATATGGATGCACCTGAGAACCCAAGGGACACACCAATCATATTAGGGAGACCTTTTTTGGCCACTGATTAGTCCAACATAAACTATGAAGAGGACCAAATAGAATTAAAATTTGGGAATCAAACTCTAAAGATTGACATCGTTAAGGCCCAACAAGGGATTAACTATGGGGTTATAGGGAAAATATGTGATACCAAAACCATGGTTGATGAATCACATATTGAGGACAACCTGATAATCCTTGATCAACCACTAGAAAATCAAAACCCTCAAACAGAGGAATATGAACCAGCTCTAGACACACCCATAACTCTGACCCTTATTCCTGATATAAACCCGAAACCACCCGCTACTACTGATAATCCTATCATGGAACTCAAGCCCCTTCCCAAGCATCTGAAGTACGTCTTTTTGGGTTCCAATCAGATGTTTCCTGTGATTATCAACTCTTGACTCACACCTGACCAGGAATCCCGTCTGATTACTATGCTCTAGCAACATGGTAGAGCCATTGGATGGACTCTCGATGACTTGACTTGCATAAG
Source organism: Thalassia testudinum (assembly GCA_037157565.1). Taxonomy (NCBI): domain Eukaryota; kingdom Viridiplantae; phylum Streptophyta; class Magnoliopsida; order Alismatales; family Hydrocharitaceae; genus Thalassia; species Thalassia testudinum. Next base: position 90,867,895 of record JAZHRO010000014.1, on the reverse strand, counting down.
CTCCTCGTACTGCACACATCGAATCTACACAGAAGACGGTGCACGACCTTCACGAGAGATGCAGAGATGCTTAAACCCTAAATTACAGGAGGTTGTGAAAAAGGAGATCATCAAGTGGTTAGATGCAGGGATCATCTACCCGATCTCCAACAGTTACTAGGTGAGTCCAATCCAGGTTGTGCCTAAGAAGGTCAGACTTACCATCATCTTGACTGAAACTGGAGAGGTCATTCCTACCTGAATAGCTAACTCATAGAGAGTTTGCATCGATTACAGAAGACTCAATCCTCCACGAAGAAGGACCATTTCCCACTACTGTTTATTGATCAGATCCTTAAGAAACTAGCGGGAAATAGGTTCTTCTGCATTATTTATGGGTACTCCGGTTACAACCAGGTGGCAATCGATCCAGACGACCAAGAAAAGACCACGTTCACCTACCCCTTCGGGACGTACATGTTTCGAAGGATACCTTTCTGGCTCTGCAATGCATCCGCGACCTTTCAGTGGTGCATGCTTGCCATATTCTCAGATATGGTAGGTGTTTATCTGGAAGTCCTCATAGATGACTTTTCAGTTTTCGGAGCATCATTTGACAATTGCCTCCAACACTTGGTCTAAATACTTTGGCGGTGCATCGATTAGAATTTGGTTCTTTCCTGGGAAAAGAGCCATTTCATGGTGCTTGAGGGAATCATTCTGGGACATCTAATCTCGGAGAAAGGCATCCAAGTCGATCAAGCCAAGCTTAGCCTGATTTCCAAGATCCCTATGCCTAGCTCGATTAAGGACATCCGATCTTTTTTGGGGCACGTCATCTTTTACCGTCGATTTATCCATGATTTTTCAAAAATCACGTGCCCCTTAACTACTCTTCTCTCCAAGGATTTGCCTTTCAAAATTTCCAAGGAATGCACTGAAGCAATTGAGATCCTTCAAGACTGAGTCACCCAAGCCCTGATCCTATAGTCCCCTGATTGGTCTCAACCCTTTGAGATCATGTGCGATGCATCTGACTTCGCTGTAGGTGTGGTTTTGGGGCAAAAAATTGAGGGGAAACCCGTGCTCCTTTACTATGCCAGGAAAACACTAGACGAGGCTCAACATAACTACACGGTTACTGAGAAAGAGCTGCTAGCTATAGTATTTGCTCTACAAAAATTCAGATCATACCTCCTGGGTTCCCATGTTATCATATACTCGGATCACACAACTGTGAGGCATCTCCTTGCAAAGAGGGATGCAAAACCTCGATTAATCCCATCGATCTTACTGTTGCTAGAATTTAACCTCGAGATTCGCAACAAAGCAGGAAAGCAAAATTCGGTAGCTGATCACTTGTTCTGCCTTCACTCTGAAATAATTGACCCCTCCGGATCCATCACAGAACACTTTCCTGATGAGCACCTCCTGACTATCATTGCAGGGCTTCCATGGTTCCTAGATATAGTGAAGTACCTGGCATCACATCAGATCCTGTCCGATTGGTCGAAGACCAAGAAGGACAAATTGCGTTCCGATGCCAAGTATTACCTGTGGGGATACCCATATGTATTCCGCATTGGTGCTAATCAAATAATTTGACGGTGTGTCACGGAAGTAGAATTCAAAGCCATACTCTCCTTTTGCCATGACCAGGCATGCGGTGGACATTTCTCAGGACACAAAATCGCATCAAAAGTCCTCCAGTGTGTCTTTTACTAGCCCACAATTTTCATGGATGCATACAATCACTGTGAGGCATGTACCCGTTGTTAGACCTTAGGCAACATGAGCCAGCGAGACATGATGCCTCTACAGCCGATCCTGGTAGGCGAAATTTTTGACATTTGGGAGATCGATTTTATGGGACCCTTCCCTATCTCGGATGGCTCCAAATAGATCTTACTCGCCGTTGACTACGTGTCAAAGTGGATATAAGCCATTCTAACTTGAACCAATAATCATATGGTTGTTACCAGATTCATTCATCAAAATATCTTCTCAAGGTTCAGGATTCCACAAGCAATAATTTCCGACGGAGGGACCCATTTTACAAATGCTCAGTTCAGGTCACTGATGACCAAATACGGGGTGTTGCATCGAATCTCTACTCCTTACCACCCCAAAACTAATTGTCTAACTGAGCTATCAAACTGAGAAATCAAGAAAATCCTCTAGGTTACTGTTCGACCTGACAGGAAGGATTGGTCTTCTCGACTTCCGGAAGCATTGTGGGCCTATAAGACTACCCATAAGACCCAATTAGGTATGTCTCCCTTCAGACTAGTGTACGAGAAGGCAAGTCACCTCCTCGTCAAATTGGAGCATAAAGCCTATTGGGCAGTACAGAATTGCAACTTAGATCTTTCTAAGCCTGGAACCCATAGAAGGCTTCAAATAAGCGAGATCGATGAATTACGCCACGACGCATATGAGAACTCGCAAATTTATAAAGAACAAGTTAAAGCTTTTCTTGACAAACACATTTCTAGAAAGATCTTTCATCCTAGTCAAAAGGTTCTACTCTTTGATGCCCGACTCAAATTATTCTCAGGAAAGCTATGATCTAAGGGGTCGGACCCTACCTCGTTCGACAAATCTTCAAAAATGGAGCGATTGAGATCAGCCCACTCAACCATGATTCTGAACCCTTTGTTGTGAATGACCAGAGACTCAAACCGTTCAATGACATAACCAACACAAATTTGGCTGAGTCATCCTTTACCCTCCATTCCCCTTGAGCTCAATGCGCCCAACCGATAGTGTATAACTTAGCACTTAACGGAAGGCAACCTGTCATTCTTTGGAAAACCCGAACCATTTTCTGACATTTCTACACTGAATTCAAATTGCACTTTAGGGTTCATCCATTAGAACATCCGACTCCACGTCAGGTACCCCTACTCGAGATTAGAAATCGTTCGCAACAGTCACTTCAACCCATTCGCCCACCCAACACCTATCCTAACGGATGAATTAAGTTCAAATCGAAGCCACCTAATTTACAATGGGGACATTGCAAATAGTAGGCATGGGGGGTATGAAAGTGCAAAATGTTAGGAAAACTCATATCAAGAAAAAGTTTGAAAAAAAAAAAAACTAAGGCGGCTGGAAAGAAAATTTTGGGCTATACAAAATGAGTGGAAAAGAGCAAAATGCCAAAAAAAGGAGCATAAAATGAAAAAGGAAAAATAGGTCATTAGCAAAAGATTAAGGGTTTAACTGAAGTTCTAGACCAGATCAAGAAAAGAGAAAAAGGAAAGAAAAGAGCTTGGAAGAAATAAAAATAGATTAGTAGGAATGCTGATCTTAAGCCATTCGAGCTAGACTCTTAGGCCTAAAAATTCAAGTACACACAAAAATTTTGATACTCCTCAAGAGGTTGGGGAAAATGCAAAGCTTAAGTATTAGGTCTAAGGCTTTGGGAGTATTCGACCTCGTTAACTGACCTTCAGTTTGTGGGATTCGGTAACCTAAGCACCCAAATTCACACACAGTTTGGTTCAGTGTGCTTAAATATCAAAATCATGCAAAAAGCGTTTCAATGTTCTGAAAAAAGTCGCCTAGATTAAGAGCGGCCGATCAACACAAGTTGATTTAGACGAGTCCCCAGCTTAGAGAGGTGGGAAATTCCCCTCGAAGATGTGCAACAACATATCATCTCCTCTGTGCTTGTCTCAAGATATTTAAATATCCTACTAGGGGCACGTAAGCACTCTACTGGTTCAGATACCATGGGTGGCATTATCACGAAATGTCAATTGCTAGCGTTTGGATTTAGCCACGAAATGCCATGGGTAGGATTATCTTGAAATCTTGAAAGCCAAGGTTCTGGGGGTTGCCATGGGTGGTGCTATCATGAAGCATCGATTGCCAGGGACCTTTGAGGATTAAAGATGGGGACGAGGAATGCAATGGATACCATGTTGAGAAGGATATCTGAAGCTAGAAATGAAAAGAAAAGAGAGAGAAACCTCTCCAAACAAATGAATCTTCAGTCTCTCTCTTACAAAAATGCATTGCAAACTAAACCTAGGCTAAAAATGTTTCAAGCACAGGTGCTTTAACAGCGAAGTCCAACAAACCCTAGGATAGCTTCTGCGAGCCTTAAAAACCTTCACGGAGGACTAAGGCTAAAGCAGGCCAGGTCTAGATTTTGGTTGATACTTGAGTACCTCTAGGCCTATTGTCAACATGCTGACCTAATCACAAAAGAAAGAGAAAAGCAGTTGTCATAACTAGTGACAGACACTCAGGTTCTAGAACAGAAGTTAAAATCTTGAAATTTTGCTAAGCGACTAGCAAAACCTATGCATGGGGGTATGATGAGAGCCTCATCATGATCCCTAACTAGCTCATTTTGACCTAAGAAAGAGAATAAGAGCTCCTACATAAATTAGAGAAGGGCTTAATTCAAGGAATAAGTGTTCTGAGAAGAAAACATGAAATAAAGGTTAAAACTACAATTTTACCATTGCAGTACATAAACGGGAGTTCTAAGAGGCAAAACATAGGTCATATGATCCGAATAATATAAAAAGTGGGTTGGTTCACTCAGAAATGGGTTAATGTGCAATCTAGGAATTAAATGACATTCTATAACCCTAAAACAGACCTGCTTAATTCAACAAGGTTCTAGTCAGGTTAAAAATCAACTAAACTCTCTAAAATTCATGGACAAATATCCCCTAGGATTTAGAACATTTAATTTGACCTTTCGAGCCTATTTTGACCTAGATTAGGGTCTAACTCATTAATTAGCCTATTTTGGGCTTTTGTGCAAAAAGTCTAGTCAAATGTGGTCAAACATAAAATGCAACTTCACCATTGGATTCCTTAGGTCCAAATTAGATTTGTACCAAAATTTGGATCTAGGGGGAGGTCCTCTTGACCTACTTTGCAAAATAGTACACTTAATTACATTTTGGCCCCAATCTTTTGTAAACCATTACACAAACCCCCTTGACTTCTTCGCCACTCTTACAAACAGGTCACCCAGCCATTAATGGGGAGAAATCCTTCTCCGGCGAGGAATGGAGCGGGAGTACTCCCTAATTCCTCAGAGATCTCCTCCTAGATTTGGAAGGGAGATTATTTGAGGAATTCCCTTCCATCTGAGCTCAATTGCAATATCTGATTTGCATCCAATCTCCCGTGCGAACGCATGAGAGATTTGGATCTCCAACTACCTTCCTTCTCCGGCAAGGAGTCGGTGATAGAAGGCTTGCCCTCCAAGCACTAGAAGCTCGGCCAGCAACTATAAAAGGATCCCCGATCCTCTGCGAATCTCTCAAGCATGACTTGGTCGAAGAATCCCCCAGAATTCCTCCCTCCCCTCTCCAGCCAGGTAGCCGGCAAGCTCCGATGACTCTTCCTCCTCCCTCTCATCTCTCTGCTGGCATACCAACGGCAGGGTTTCCTTTGCCTCGTTCTTTCACACTGTGCGACACCAGCGTATGACTTCCCGATCTCCTCCTCATCGCCGTTATCCCCCCTCAGGGCCGTCTTCTCCGACAATGGCATACACGCACAGTTCGTCTCCTCTGCCTCCCCTTCATTCCAAGGACCCCAAATAAGTTCCCTGCCTTCTACTCTCCCTTTTCCCTCAAATTTCACAAGTCACCCCTCGACTGCCACTATCCACCCTCATCTTCACCATCTCCGGTCGACCTCTAGCGAGACGCATCCATCACTCCACACCTCCACACATCTCGCCACCAACCTCTTCACCTCCTCCATCGACCACTGAACACTTTCCACCCACTCACAGACCACCACACGCGCTTCACGCTTCCACCGAACGAATGCAATACCACGGTCACAGTCCAGCCTAGGCACGCACACCTATGCCGGTCTGAGCCATGCCAACACCTGCCTCACCTTCGTCGTGACACGACGAAGGTTCTCCTGTTGTCTGATAGAGCTGCAAGGCTACTTTTATGACGTGTATGGTAGAGCTCCCATCTGCCATTAACAAGCATACAAGCTGCTTGCTTCCAAGCTTTAGGCCGCAAGCATCAGGTTTCAGGACCCCAGGCTGCACAGATTGAGGGCGAGAGTGAAGCCAGTCTGGTAGTGATTGCTGCAAGACTTGCAGCTGCATCAATTGCTTGAAGACACTCTCTTGTAGGTGCTAGCAGAAGTGGGTGGGACATTTAGTCCCACCTCGGTAAGTTTTGAGCTTCCAGTGTAGTTTAAGTTGACTTTATGAATTGTGCTATTTGCCTCAAGACACACAGGGGTGAGGTCCCTCGCCCTTATTCGCCACGCCTCGTCCATGACACTTCCCCCGCGGACCTGGCACCTAGATCCGACTAACCTATTCGTGCACTCCTTGCACACCACACCCATGTTGGTGCGCCTGGACCCAAGCGCGCACCTGACCCAACTACTTGGCTCTGAGAGAGCGAAGCGAAGAGAAACCTATAGAAAGAGAGAGACGCGAGCAGGGTAGGGGAATAGGTTTTACTATGTAGTGATTGTGCAGGAAGAAGAAGCTAAGGGCGGAAGAGGCATAGCAAGAGAAGGAAAGGAAGGACCTTGCAAGAAAAGGTAGTAGCTGCAGCAAGAGAAGGAGAAGAGGAGAGAGGCACTGTAGCAGAGGAGTGGCAAAGCAAGGGAAGAAAAAGGAGAAGGAAACTAAGGAAGACAAGAAGAAAAGGCCAAGTCTTAGCTACAGGAAGAGATTCAAGAATAGAGAAAGCAAAGGAAAGAAAAAGAAGAGAAGCAGGAGCTACTAAGGAAGAAAAAGAAACGAAGAAGAAGCCATAGCCGCTGGGCAAAGCAAAAAGAAAAGAGAAGGCCAGCATTTAGAAGCACTGTAGTCTGAATTTTTGAGACGTCTGTTACAATATCAGATGTCCAATTCTTTTTGAGCACTGTCTCTAAAACATTATCTTGCTATTTTTGTTGAACTAGTTATTGCTTTTTATTGAAAGTTATGTTCTCAAGGTTTAGAATACCCAAATTGCTTCCTGTGTTCGACCTCAGATACTTTGATTTTTGAGTTATAAATTCTTATTTGTTTTCGCAGGGAGTTCATCTATATTACAATGAGATATCTGTTAAAATGCGATCTAGCTTTGTAAACATCTTTCCTCCTGGCTACCCAGGTATTTCTCAGGAGGGCGGATTTCCGATTCAGAGGTATCATTCGCCTCGAAATAGTCTTAGTCATCCACAAATCTTTGGGTGCCTTAATTTGGTCTAAATAATATCCTATCCCTCATATTTTCTATACAACACATACATAGGAAGGTCATTAGATTTTTAACCTAAGAGGCCTCATTAGATCTTCTTGGGAATCTCTATCTGATCTGATCAACTTCAATCTAACTTGAGTTTTGATTCTACATGTTGATTACACCATATGATTTGAAAATGCAACCTGGCAATCTAGGAAGACTGTTTAGGAAACCTGAGTAACAAATGAGCATGAAAGAAAAGATAATTGAGAATGCTTATAGGCACCATGAAGAATATTGTAAAAAGGACATTCAAGAAAAATTCAAGAAAATAATTGACCACATTTTGAACTATATAGAGATGATATGGATACAACTAAACCACAGTTCAACCCAGGCTGATCCCTTAGTAGAATGCTTTGAATTGGTGAAATTACACAATAACGATTGTCTGCAATGTTGGTCAAATCCTTCAGTTTCAGAAGAACTCCAGAATTTCTTACAAAAACTGGCCGAATTGCTGAATAGGTTATATTGATCCATTGATCAAAAATATCCGCCAGAAGTTAATATGACAACTTGGAGTAATTCCAGTGGTCCATGTAATTTCCCAAATCCCAGGTTTGATGATCATTGTTGTTACGGAGCCCCAACCCAGATGAATTCAGATTCAAATTTCATAGCAATTGACATTCCTGATCTTGATGAGGGTGGGGAGGATCCAATTGTAGGTGTTCCCAATTCTGAATAAACCCTAGGAAAGTAGGAAGCTAGTCCATCAAACTTAGATCTCCCTGACACTTGTAATAATGAGCTTAAAATATAACTTCCCAAGAATGTGAATCCCAAGCCTTATCCTATTCGATAATGATTTTGACATCCTTGTATAGCCTAGCCTAGCTTCTACTGGTCCAACCCTTACCATTAACTTAGAATCTGGATTTGAACCTATTTGGGATAATTATGAGGCCCAATGTGATGAGAACTAAATTTTAATTCTAGAATACGATCCTAGGCCTATATTTGATGAATACACCTCTCCAACTTCCTCAGAGACACAAATTGATTTTTTGAAAGTGATGCCCATCTATGATATAGAAACCAAGCAGTTGGATGAGTTGGGAATTGATTGGGTCTATCCTAGGAGCCAAGAACCTGAGCCCATGCCCAATAAGGACACCTTTTTAAACTTAGAATCTGAAACTTGGTTAGATCCAAGTCAGGTTGTTGATTTTGCATCTCCTGATCATTTCTATGGTGGAACTCCCATTCTAGAATCATATTCCAAAACTTATTTTCACAAATTCTCCAACGATTTCGAATCCAACTTTGATTTCAAACAACCATTGTTTCCTGATGATTATGAACCAATCTATGACCTCGGCATCCATTACCCATTTCTTGACTCTGACTCTGAGATCCCTGATCCCGAGATCATTGATTCAATATCAGGTTCCATTGAGATGGAATCATTCCTTTTTGATCCCCAGGAATCGAAAATAGTATGTGCCAAGGGTGTCTGCAATCTAGAGATCAATCTTTTCTTTAGTCAAATTTTCATGATCCTATAAGCACTCTTCAAGCATTTACTTTTGATTTTTATGGGTATTATGTAAACTCTCTAGATGAACCTACTTTTGAATCCTTTCAGAGAAGCCCTCAACTCACACAGTTTTCATTGAAACCACCTCTTCTACAGCACATATAGAACCTTCTCTGATTCAATTTCTACTCCGATTCACCTCTCCCTGATCCGGTTGCACATGATTCTTCTCCATCTTTTCATCAAGATTCAAACATCGATCAGAATGCAAATCACGTCCCATCCTTCTCTGATCATTCTTGTAGGGTTCCTACATCCACCATTGATCCTTCTTCTTTTGTGGATCCGTACTTTGACCAGGATGAATCGACTCAGCCAAAACTCAGATTCTCATTTCCACATCTAGTTGAGCTTTAAAGCATCTGGTGGACACCACATCTACTAATTCACATCCATCAACCAACTAGATTGATTGGGTTTGGGCTGCAACATCAGCCTGCTGATCTCAACAAGCACCAAGTTGGATCAACCAGGCTATTGATCAAGATGCTTGTTCAACAAAATTCATCTAACTTGACCACTCCTCCATGACCACCTTTTGCTTGGCTAAAGACATTGAATTTAGCACTTAATGGGAGGCTACCCGTCATTCCAAAAATCCAATGCCCTTCTAATCATCCTTATGAGCTTCACATCTACTACACTTCTGAGTTCAGAGTGGAACAGCCGACTCCACCTCTGATACTCATACCAGAGTTTGAAATCATTCGCAACAGTCATCCCGACCTGTTCACCAACCCTTTGACCCTATTCTAATCTATGATCCCAACTGATTTCATACCCTCCGATTACAATGAGGACATTGCAAAACATAGGCATGGGGGGTGTTAAAGTGGAAACACATAAAAATTCGAGTTTCTGAAGGGTTCTCACAAAAAATTACTTATTCCAAAAAAGAAAAAAAACTAAAGAAATAAAAAGATTGAAAAAGAGAAAAAAAATTGGAGAATGGGGAGAAAATTTTGTGAGCTTAAATTGCATATCATTTTTGAGGAGGAAAAAAGGAGGTCATTTGAATGTCTAAAAGGAGCTATAATTTTAAACAGAAAAGGGGAAAGTTATTAGTAAATGATTATGGAATCTACTTAAGTTCTAGACCAAATCCAAGGAAAGAAAATTAAGTTCTGAAATAACAGAGAGACATAGAGATTAGTATGAGTGTTGATCTTAGGCCTCTTGGGCTTATTTTAGGGCTTAAAAATTCACGTATCCATTAAGATCCAGATAGTCTTCAAAATGATAAGGAAAATGGCAAGCTTACGTATTATATCTAAGGCTTAGGGATTATGTAGCCTCATTAATTGACCTCTTGTTTGTGGGACTCGGTAACCTAAGGACTCTAATCCTCACACAAGTTTGGTTCAGTGCGCTTAATAATAATCAAAATCATGCAAAAGCATTTATTCTATTTTGAAAAGGCTACCAAGATTAGGAGCAGCTTATCAACACAAGTTTATTTGGATGACTTCTCAACATAGAGAGGTGGGAAATTCCCCTCGAAGATGTGCAATAACATATCATCTCCTCGGTGCTTGTCTCTTAAGATATCTAAAAATCCTATCAGGGGCATGTAAGCACCTTGTGCCGATTCAGTTGCCATGGGTAGGATTATCCTGAAATGTCGATTGCCAGGGCCCGAATTTAGCTATAAAATGCCATCGGTGGCATTATCTCGAAGTGTCGGAAGCCATGGTTCTGGGGCTTGCCATTGGTGGTGCTATCTGAAAGCATTGACTACCAAGGATCCTGTGAGGATTGATGGTGGGAACTAGGAATCCGATACATATCGTGCTTTTGAGCCAATCCGAGATAGAAATAAAGAAAAGAAAACAAGAGTGAAAGTTCTCCAAAAATTAAAAAATTCCTCTGTCTCTCTCTTACAAAAGTGCACTACAAACTGAATCAGGACTAACCATGTTACAAGAACGGGTGCCTTAACTACTGGGTTCAATGAACCTTAGGATGGTTTCTGTGGGCCTTGGAACCCTTCATGACAAACTAAGGCTAAAGGTGGTCAGGTTTGGATCCTGGTTGGTACTTGAGTACCTCTAGCCCTACTTTTGGCATTCTGACCTAATTTCTAAAAAGAAAAAAAATCAGGACTTTGAACATCAAAACTTGATCTAGAATTCAAGCTCATTTCATAAAATTTTGTTAAGTGACTAGCAAAAGTTAGGCTTGGGGATATGATGATAATGTCATCTTCAGCCATATATAGCTTTATTTAATCATGATCCATTGATAAATGCTCCTACATAACTGCTAGAAGACCATAACTCATTGCACATCCTTTCTGAGAGATAAACATTAAAATAGGGGTAAAACTGTAGTTTGAACAGAATATCTTTATTGCCGAAAAATCACAAAGTTCCTTAGTGGTTAATTAAAGGTCAAATGTTCATAAATGTCTAATAAGTAGGTTCATGCAGAACGAAATAGTTTTTCACGTATTTTGAGAATTATTGGACATCTGAAACCCGAAAAGAGGACCCGCTTAATAAATCGACGTTTTGGTCAAGAGAATATTCACATGAACCTTCTAAGAGTTATAGAAAAATATTCCCTAAGGTTTGGTATCCTTAATTTGACCATTGGAACCCATTTTGACCTAAAACAAAATCTCAGAAAAGTAGTTGCCCTATTTTAGGTTTCTACACAAATTTTCCAGTCAAGCTTGATCAAAACCTAAATCCAACTTCACCATCAAATTCCTTGGGTCCGAATTAGGTTTGTACCAAAATTTGTGCCCAATCAAAGATCATCTTGACCTAATTTGCATTTCAATACAGTTTGATTCTGTTCTCTCACATTTATGCCCGTTACTTTAGAAATAATTACAAAATGCCCCTAGCTTTGTCATCATTCTTTCCAATCAGGTCCCTCCATGATGGTCGGGCCTGGATAGGTGTGTTAATATGGTGATTTTATCGTTAAAGTGTGTATAATGGTTAACCTAAATCGAGCCTAACCATCTCTTTACAAAATATATTTTTTTTTACCTGGCCTAATTGATTTTATCTTCGTCACTTTTAGGCCCAGGGTCGAACTCAGGGAAGTGGGGTTACAAGTCAAGTTTCTACGCCTTTACTACAATGAATCTCTTCCGTTCGTTTATTGTGTTTTTGGTGTTTTTTCTATGTAGATTTTTTTCTGATAATTCTTGTCCTTGAGGCACATCCTAAAAATTAGGTTCTTGGCTTTGAGAAAAATCAGGGTTCCAAAATGGATCTTGCTATTCACAAGATGGAGTACCTGTAAGTCAAGGATTATCTTTTCTCTTTTATATATTTTTTTATCTTTTTACTGGTATGCAAGAGAAATAGAAATAAAGCAAATATAGTATAGATATATATGTATATGCTATATATGTATAAAGGGGTGGGGGTGGAGGCAGAGAAGGAGTGTGGCACGGTGTCGAGTCGATCTTCGTATAGAAAGATGCAACCAACAAGACGAGGTGCTGCGTGGAGTGTAAGATGGATTGATGGAAGAAGAGTGTAACCACTCTTTATTTGTACTTCTGTATCGGGGAATATCTGCAACTGGTGCAGATATTCCCGCGATACCACGTTTGGTAAGTAACATGAAAATATATATATATATGTATATATGTAAATATATGCATATGTATATATATATGGTTATAAATATATAAGTATATATATATGCAGTTATATATGTACATATATATGTGTATATATATATATGTAGATATATATGTATATATGAAAGTATATGTATAGATAGATATATGTATAGATATATATATATATGTCTATGTATGTATATGATACTATATAGATGTATATATATATATGTGTACGTATATAGTAATATATGTATGTATAGATATATGCAGATAGATATGTACATATATATATATAGATATGTATAAATGTATGTATATTTATATATATATATATATAAGTATTTGCATATATATATGTATATATATATGTATACGTATATAAGTATATGTATATATGTAGATATATATGTGTATATATATATATGTATGTATATATATATATATAAGTATATAGATATGTATATATGTATAATAATACATAGTTATATAGGTACTACTATATATATAGACACAAGTATATATGTGTATATATATATATATATAAAAGTATATAGATATATATATATATGTCTAGTAATACTTAGTTATATAGATACTACTATATATATAGATATAAGTATATATATATATATGTATATATATCGATATATATATGTATATAATAGTGTATAGGTGTGTGTGTGTGTATGAAAGTGTGAGTGTAGGTGTGTAAGTGTCGATAAAGAGAGTGAGAGAGTGCTGTGAGAGAGAGAGAGAGAGAGGGCACTACTGGAGGGTTAAGGCGTCTGAAGCTTCTGAGCACCGTCTGGAGGCTCCACGCACGTGTGCAGGCGCATATGCGCGCAGAGAGGAGCGCGCGGGAAGGAGTGGTGCAGAGAGGACCACAGCGCACAGCGCTACGTAGAAGGGCTGGAGTGGGTGTTGGCAGGCACATGCAGGCGAAGGGAGCGACCGACGCGGGTGGGTGCCGACGACATGGGTGCATGCAGACATGCAGGCTGGCGCTAGTGCGGGCACGGGGCTGAACGTGCGCACAAGTAGTAGCCAGTATCGACGCGCCGAGTGACCGAATAAGTGAGAAATTCACCGGTCACCCCACTGTAGTCACAGTGTTCCGTAGAAACACGTGAACAGTGGCTACAATGGCTGGGAGAGCCGTGCAACCGCCCACTGTAGGTGCTGTCAGTGAGGATGGCTCGGCACGTGTGGAAAAGTGGCACAGTTGTTGGCTTACGGCGAGGTGGTTCACGACAGAGTGCTTGGAGAGGGCTGCTGGCGTGTGCGGTGGAGGGTGAGGGCGACCTGCTGCTTGCACGGTGGCTTGCGGGTGTTGGCTGTGGTGCGTGGTGAGGCTTGGCCGGCCGCTGCAGGGGTTCGCTGTGGCTGGTTACGCAAAGACAGGCGAGTGCAATGAGAAGAAGCGGGATGCAGGGGCGCCTGCAAGCGCGTGCTGGAGGCGAGGGCGGCCTGCAGGCATGCGGAGAAAGGGCTTGGCGGTTGCTGCTGCTGCTACGTGCGGAGCTTTAAGCTTCAAAGCTTGAAGCTCCTGCTCCAATGGCTGAAGTGGCTTCAAACGAAAAAAATAGGCAATGCCACCACGGCCACCGGCTCTTTGATGAGCGGGGCGGTGGTGGTCTCACGGTGGTGGGTGTGCATCACCGTGAGGTACTCCTACCCACAGAGTGTCTCCTCAGAGGAGGAGGGCCTGCGTATGGAGGGAGAGTGGAGGAGACAGTGGCCTGGAGAAGAGCTGCTGTGATTTTTTTGCGTGGAGGCCCAGGTTGCTTTGCAAGAAGGAGCCGAACCCTCTTTTTATAGAAGGAGAAAGCATGCACAGCCATGCCCTGGCTTTTCATGCGGCTGCACATGGCTCATGGCTAGGAGAGGCTGGGTATGCGGCTGCAGGGCAAGGTGCGAAGAAGTCAAGCTTTGCAGCCGTGGGGAAGATTTCAAAAATCAAATAGAAATAAAAATAAAGATGGAAATTTTGTGAAGCAGCACTTGGAGAAAAAGTAAATTGCAAGGCCATTTTATTTCACTCTCGCCCCTCTCAATTAAATGCATGCATGCGTGTATTTTTACAAATGCGACTATGGATACCTAATATGCACTGGTAATGCTAGGAAATAGCAAAAGATGGCACAATTGCAGGTGTATTTTTGGGTTCAATCATGCCCCCATGCCTACCTTTTGCTAGTCCCTAGCAAAATAGTATTTAGAAATGATCTTTACGCTGAAGATTTTCTTCTGAGGCAACATAGGTGTGTTTATAGTTGGATATTGTGAGAACCAATTACAGAGAAGACTACCAGTACTTTAAGTCTTATGTAACATAGATCATCTCTCAACTAACTTGGACTCTTGATATTTAAACCTTAAGTACGATTTCCAGGACCCAGGAGGTTTTTGTCGTAGTTGAGAGCTCAAGAGATTATGGCTTGTGCTTAGTGACGGATCAAGACTGACCAGATGAACATTAAGACTCAAGCCCAGGGTTTCACGTTTTTTTACGTACAGGTTGGTCCCAGTTTCAGCTCGTGTCTTCGGATTGACTCTTAGAAAGATGACGAACAACTCAACTCCCATTTTCTGACATTTGTGGCTCATAGGAAAATAGGGTATTTGCGACTTGCCCTGAAGAACTTTTTAGGATAAAGACTTTGCAGACATTTGCGAGATATACTAACTTATTTGCATCTTTTTTTTTTTTTTTTGAAACACGTGTTAGTATATCTCTTACAACATTATGTGAAGGAGCACACTTTTCTTTTTGGTGGGAGACTTCTTTCTTGGTGGAAAGAGTCACACCTAAACACAAGATTAAAGCCTGGGATAAAAAGTCTACCTACGCGCACAGGTAAGGACTCCACCTTCCCTAATGAACACTAGGGTTGGGTCTTATGTTTGCCTGGTCCTTCTTGATAACTGTAGTGTGAACCAAGATTACTTTGGCTATCAAGTAGAAGCAAACCAATGGTTCTTGCATTGGTGTCTTAGGTAGAAGAATAGGTCCTTAGTTAGGGGAGATTCCAGTCTATTTTGTTAATGCTCAAGTGAATTAAGTCGAGCCTGAGCAAATCAAGCTTCTGTGGCCTGAAAAGTCTTCAAAACAGCGGTTGAATATCCATAAACACTTATTGTATTTTTGTTTCAGCCTTCAGATAATTACTAAACACCTTTTTTTTTATTATATATATATATATTTTTTTTCTTACATATTTATAAATAGGTGGAAACTGCATGATACCAAAAAATACCCAGATCCTATGGATGCCTATCCACCCCCCCATTCCAAACAATGCTATGTCTTCATATGCATGCAGGGAAAGGTTGAGAAAGGATGAAAGGTCAAGTAACAAGAGCTGAGGTGTAGGGTATACAGTAGGGTGGTAGGGTGGGTGATGGTGGGTAGTGAAGTGAAAAGTGAAGTGATTGTGATAGTGGCGTGAAAAGTGATGGTGGATGGTGAAAGGTATAGCATTTCCTGGGACGAGAGTGTCCCAGGCGGATCAGAAAACATGTCAGGATTAAGAAATTGTCCCTCAGATTGGCCAAGAAGAGGGGCTTCTTGGATAGATGGATCCAAAAGGGAATAGCCCCAGTGATAATGATATGGGCTCAAGGTCCCAGTGTGGAGTTGCAAATTCGCCTGATTTAGCGGGAAAAAAAGGGCAATCTGGTCTTCATGAGTGTGGACCGACGGTGAGTAGCTCCGATATGACTCAGACCACGAGGTATGGGAAGCAGAGAAAACATTGTCAGAAGTCTGGTCAGGAGAAGGTATGGGAATAGGGAGGGATGGGGGAAAGTCACAATATGTGTCGGTCAGGAAATTGTCAGTGTTTACAGGTAATCCACAGTAGTCAGAATAGGTCCCAATTAGTCTGAAACAGGCACCGACAGCCATGTCCTTGTCAAACGTGTCATCCTCGATGCAATCGCAATCAAAGTTCTTGGCTGCCTTGAAGATGTTAAGCTTGAGCTTTTCAGATCCAACGGCAATTTTAATACAGCCTGACTCGCAGTCGATAAGGGCACGGGCTGTGGCCAGGAAAGGTCGACTGAGGATGATCGAACAATCAGAAAGTGAACTAGGAACTTCAATATCTAAAATAAGAATGTCAATAGGAAAACAGAGACTGTTGACCCTAACCACCACGTCTTCCACCACACCCATTAGGATCTTGACAGAATGATCTGCCAAGTGTAACGTGACAGGGGTAGGTTTCAGATTTCCCAAGATAAATTTTTCGAGCATGATGGTCGGCATAAGATTTATGGAAGATCCTAGATCAAGCAGGGCACGGTTAAAATTGCAGCCTTGGATGCTACAGGAAATAAGCAGTGTGCCCGGATCTTTCTGCTTCGGTGGTAGATTTGACAGTATGGCACAACTCGCATGAAGCGAGAGAACCACCAGATTCTTAATTTTCTTTGACTATCGCCTGGGTGTTGTGTAGTCTTTGAAAAGTCAGGCGATAGTTGGTATGTGGTCGATAGCCTCGAGTAGGGGTACCTTGATTTCTACATCCCTAAACAAATTACCCAGGTTATCAAAGGCCTGCGTATCTTTCCTTTTGCCTTTTGGCTCCCTCAGTAGAGCCTCAGGGAATGGGACTGATTTTGGCACCAGTTTGGGTGTATCATCCTTTCGCGAATGCGGTGCGCATCCTGAATGAGAGGGCAATGAAGAAGATAGGCCCGGATCAGGTCGAGGCGAATCGAAGGTCAGTTTACCGCTCCTCGTAGTGATAGCATTGGACGATGCGGGTCCGGTGGGATCATATGCCAGAGGAGGGTTTGCAATAGGGATATAAGAGTGCGGTGCTGCAGTGGGATTAGCCTGAAATCCCAGTGGAATGCTCGGAGCTTGCAAAATATAATGAACCTATCCCTGAGAAGGTTGTACCTTCGGTTGAGGACAACGGGGTACGAAATTTCACGGGTTTAGAATAGGTTCGGCGGGAAGAGTGCCCTGAGATCGAGTCGTCATGCCTAGTTGACTGATCTCAGCATTCTGCTGCGCCAATTGGTGTTGAAGAGAGGTCATGTTCTCTTCATGGTGCTTTGACATTTCCATCATCATTCGCATTAATTTATCAAGAGGACTTGATGCGCGTTCGGTTTGCGGTACGCAACGACCTGATGGAGGATTCGCCATAGGATTAGACTGGGCCCTTGGGATGACGGGTGCGGACGGTCGCATTGGTCCACTTGCGGGGTTTTGGCGCTGTGGGTTGTTGGACCATGCAAAATTCGGATGATTTCGCCACCCTGGGATATAAGTGGTAGAGAACAGGTTGTTCCCCAGGGTGCAAGCGTCTTCTATGGCAGAAGACGTGTCCGCATGAAAATATGTGTCTGAGCACATGGAGTCTTGGTCCTTCGTGTCAAAATACTGGCTCGCAGAAGCCAGATCCACATGGCTTACCGAGCCGCTCGACGCGACACTCGATAAGGAAGGTCTTGCTGGGTTTCTTGGGATAAGC
This sequence comes from Thalassia testudinum, assembly GCA_037157565.1. Lineage (NCBI taxonomy): Eukaryota > Viridiplantae > Streptophyta > Magnoliopsida > Alismatales > Hydrocharitaceae > Thalassia > Thalassia testudinum. Next base: position 90,850,048 of record JAZHRO010000014.1, on the reverse strand, counting down.
CTGGTGTTGGAAGAATTTGGATTGTGACGAAGTGGTGAAGTGGGGGTGTTTATCATAGAACGGGTGGGGTTGGCCAGAAGCTCGTCCAGCTTCTTGTGCACGACGGAGACTTCATCCAATTTCTGTGCTATAAGGCTGAGATCAGTGGATGAATGGGAGGGTACCATGTCAACTTCGTGGACATTTCGAGGTAGGCTGGTACGATTAAAGGTGACAATGGAGGCATTGTTCATTGAGTTTTCACTCATATTTTCAAACAATTCAAATGCTCCATTCTTGTCTTTATTCATAAAGTTCCCTCCGGAGGAAGCATCTGCAATCTGCTTCAAAGTCTCCTTTAGCCCGTAGTAGAAAATCTGGGCTATATGCCACTTAGGCAGACCATGGTGTGGACACTTCCTGAGGAGGTCGTTATACCTCTCCCCTGCCTCATGAAATTGTTCTCCATTTTGTTGCGTAAATGAAGTGATAGCACAGCGAAGCGCATTGGTTCGCTCGATTGGGAAGAACTTCTTGAGAAACACTGTTCGCATCTCTTCCCAAGAGTGGATGGTTCTCCCAAGGGTGAGTAACCACTGCGACGCTTTATCCCGCAATGAAAACGGGAACATTTTCCTGAATACTATAGGTAACCCGATATTTCTAAGTTTAACAGTTTCAGCCAATCGGGTTTGGTCTTCCAAGTGTAGAAAAGCATCTTCACTTGCAAGACCATGGAAGTGAAAATTAATTAGGCTAATTATGTTAGGTTTTAATTCAAAATCGTCCCCGACCTTGGTGACCCAAATTTATCCTATGGTCTTTGTAGCAGTGGGATTCTGATAGGAGCTAAGAGACCTAGGTTCCTCTCGTTCGGGAGGGTTCTGCATTTCCTCCAATGTTTCCCTAATGGCTTCAATTTGCTCATTATACATTTCCATTTAGGCTTGGAGGCAGGTTATGGGATCTAAGGCTCCACCACCTGGTCAGTCTTGAGGGTGGTTTCCTCCCTCGAGATTTGGAGGTGGGCGTGCAGCCATGTTTGTGGAGGAGGAGGACGATTCAGCTTCTTTTCTAGATTTATCAGGCAATTCAAACAGTTCAGGGTTTTGTGACCTCCTCCCAAACATGTACTACCGCAGGAAGAATTGGGGGGATAACAAGGGAAAATAGATGAGAGAAATGATGCCGCAAATGTACACTTGATGACAAATCAATTCAATCAAATTCCTAACCTCTACAGTGTGCCCTTAGACCTAAAGATCTAAGTTACCTACTATCATGAACTACGGAACCGAATGCAAGCACCATGGAACCACCGGGCCAGATTGAAAGGCCATTTGCCCTAGTCTTAGACACTCGATAGCACGTGGGAACCCTCACCAACATGTAGGCACTACACGCAGGTAGTTAGACCTCCAATCTTTAATAAGGGTCAAGTTACTACCAAATTTAGTTAGAGGCGTAGGATCAAGTGCTTTTTAAATGTGAAGGGCATTGTTTACGGGTAATGCCCAAGTGATTGATTTTTCAAGTGTGTAAAACAAGCATGCAACAGGGGAATCTCCCCGAATTGAAGTTTTAATTGGTGAATGGTTTTTAGAGTTCAACCTTAAGTAGTATGGATTTTAGGATTTTGCTGAAATACCAATTCAACCAATCTTCGGGTTTTGAGAGAATACAAGTTTTTTTCTTCTAATCCAACAAACCCTTCTTCAATGTCAGTTGGTTAATGCATGCTAAAATGCAATGGCCTTCCCTAGATGGAGATTTCTATGTGTGGATGCTCGAATCAGTTTTAAATTAGTGTGAAAGGGAGCCAAAGCACTTCAATTCAAGTGCTCCCAATTACCAAAAATATTTCCGCACACAAGGCTCAACCAAAAGATAAAGAAAATCAATTTGTTGGGGCTAAAATATTCAGGATCGAATCTTAGGCAAGTTGAGAAGTCGTGGTGGGGTTGGAATCAACTCAATTCCAAGTCTCCCCAGGAAAAAAATGTGATCCCGAATTTGCAGATATGTGAGGCAAAGAGGGGTGCCATCAATCTTTTTATGTTTGCCTCAAAGAATACTTCACACGGCAAAAAATGCAAGAATCAAGATTCTTGGATTTTCACTATGCGAAGTAAGGCGGGAAATCTCAAGGCGGTGGGAGTAAAGACAATCAATCAAACAAGTGAATTTTAATCCACTTGCCCCAGGAGATCCCAAGAAGTATTTCTAGTTTCAAGTTTTTTAATTTTTTTTTTATTTAGGTGACAAGTTAACCTAAGTTGCTAAGAAAAGAAGACCTACTTGTGCAGCAACGTTTGCGGAGCTCCAGTGTGGTGTCGGCATTTTCTTGCTCTCATTCCCACCTTGGATCAGCCCATGTCTCTAACTTCGTTTGCCTGTCTTCTCTTTGCGACAAGTTTACCTACACACCAAAAATAGAGACACCCGTAAAGAGAACGGTGTGAGAAGAGAAAAATTACACGAATGGAGTAAAAACTTACTTGAAGGCGCACTTCCCCAGCAACGGCGCCAGAAAAGGTGATGGTCGGGCCCGGATAGGTGCATTAATATGGCGATTTTATCGTTGAAGTGTGTATAGTGGTTAACCTAAATCGAGCCTAACCATCTCTTTACAAAGCATTATTTTTTTACCTGGCCTAATTGATTTTCTCTTGGTCACTTTTAGGCCCAAGGTTGAACTCAGGGAAGTGGGGTTACAAGTCAAGTTTCTACGCCTTTCCTACAACGAATCTATTCCATTTGTTTATTGTCTTTTTGGTGTTTTTTCTATGTACATTTTTTTCTGATAATTCTTGTCCTTGAGGCACACCCTGAAAATTAGGTTCTTGGCTTCGAGCCAAATCAGGGCTCCAAAATGGGTCTTGCTATTCACAAGACGGAGTACCTGTAAGTCAAGGATTATCTTTTCTATTTTATATATTTTTTTGTCAATTTACTGGTATGCAAATGAAATAGAAATAAAGTAAATATAGTATAGATATATATGTATATACTATATATGTATAAAGGGGTGGGGGTGGAGACGGAGATGGAGTGTAGCACGATGTCGAGTCGGTCTTCGTCTAGAAAGATGCAACCAATAGGATGAGGTGTTACATGGATTGTAAGATGGATTGATGGAAGATGAGTGTAACCATGCTTTTTGGTACGCGTGTATCGGGGAATATCAGCAACTGGTGCAGATATTCCCGCAACACCACGTATGGTAAGTAATGTGAAAATATATATATATATTTATATATGTAAATATATCTATATGTATATATATATATATATGGTCATAAATATATAGGTATATATATATGTGTATATATATATGTAGATATATATATATATAAGTATATGTATAGATAGATATATGTATAGATATATACAAATATATATATATATATGTATATGTATGTAAATGATACTATATAGATGTATATATATATATGTGTATGTATATAGTAATATATGTATGTATAGATATATGTAGATAGATATGTATATGTATATATAGATACGTATATATGTATGTATATTTATATATATAAGTATATGTGTATATATATGTATATATATATCTATACGTATATAAGTAAATGTATATATGTAGATATATATGTGTATATATATATATGTATATGTATATATATACATAAGTATATAGAAATGTATATATTTATAATAACACTTAGTTATATAGGTACTACTATATATATAGATATAAGTATATATGTGTATATTTATATATATATAAGTATATAGACATATATATATATGTATACTAATACTTAGTTATATAGATACTACTATATATATATATATAAGTATATATATATATGTATATATGTATATATATCGATATATATATGTATATAATAATGTATAGGTGTGTGTGTGTATGAAAGTGTGAGTGTAGGTGTGTAAGTGTCGGTAAAGAGAGTGAGAGAGTGCTATGAGAGAGAGAGAGAGAGAGGGCGCTGCTGGAGGGTTAAGCCGTCTGAAGCTTCCAAGCGCCGTCTGGAGGCTCCACGCGCGCACGTAGGCGCGTATGCGCGTAGAGAGAAGTGCGTTGGGGGGAGTGGATTGGAGAGGACCACAACGCACAGCACTACACGGAAGGGCTGGAGTAGGCGCTCACAAGCGCACGCGGGCGAAGGGAGCGGGCGACGCGAGCGGGTGCGGGCGATGCGGGCGCACGCAGACGTGCTGGCGGGCGCTAGAGCAGGCGTGGGGCTTAACACGCACGCAGGCAGTGGCTGGTATCGGTGCACTGGGTGACTGGATATGTGAGAAACTCACCGGTCACCCCACTGTAGCCTTAGTGTTCCGCAGAAACGCGTGAATAGTGGCTACAGTGGATGGGCAAGCCGCGTAACCGCCTGCTGTAGGTCCTGTGAGAGCAGACGGCTCGGTACTTGCGGAAGAGTGGCACCGTTGATGGCTTCCGGTGAGGTAGTTCGCGACAGAGCGCATGGAGAGGGCCGTTGGCGTGCGCGGTGGAGGGCGAGGGTGACCTGCTACTTGAGCGGTGGCTTGCGGGTGTTGGCTGGGGTGCGCGGTGAGGCTTGGTCGGCTGCTGCAGGGGCATCCTGTGGTCAGTTGCGGGCGGAAAGGAGAGTGCATTGCGAAGAAGCAGGAGGCGAGGGCACCTGCAGGCGCGTGCTGGAGGCGACGGCGGCCTGCAGGCGTGCGCGGAAAGGGCTGGGCGGCTGCTACTGCTGCTACTGCGTGTGGAGCTTTGAGCTTCAAAGCTTGAAGTTCCTGATCCAATGGCTGAAGTGGCTTCAAACGAAAAAAATAGGGAATGCCACCATGCCCACCGGCTCTTTGATGAGTTGGGCGGTGGTGGTCTCACGGTGGTGGGTGTGCACCACCGTGCGGTACTCCTACCCGTAGAGTATCTCCTCAGAGGAGGAGGGCCTGCGTATGGAGGGAGAGGGGAGGGGACAGTGGCCTGGATTTTTTTGTGTGGAGGTCCAGGCTACTTTGCAAGAAGGTGTCGAACCCTCTTTTTATAGGAGAAAGCATGCATAGCCATGCCCTGGCTGTGCATGCAGCTGCGCATGGCTCATGCAAGGGAGAGGCTAGGCATGCAACTACAGGGCAAGGTGCGAAGAAGAAGTCAAGCTTTGCAGCCGCGGGGAAGATTTCAAAAATCAAATAGAAATAAAAATAAAGATGGAAATTTTACAAAGCAGCACTTGGAGAAAATGTAAATTGCGAGGCCACTTTATTTCACTCTCCTCCCCTTTCAATTAAATGCATGCATGCGTGTATTTTTACAAATGCGACTATGGATACCTAATATGCACTGGTAATGCTAGGAAATAGCACAAGATGGCACAATTGCAGGCGTATTTTTTGGTGCAATCACTCCACCATTGTTGTGGAGGAAGTCCTACTCAGGCAACTTGTGATTGGAGAGTTCTTAATTGATTGATGAATCTCTCCCAAACTAGAAAAGAGGATTCCTAAGGAAGTTGCCTTCCATTTAAGCCTTGTACGAGGCTCTGAATCCGACTTCAAAGCTCTTGCAAACCTTTTGAAGGTTTAGGTCTCCTAAAACCATGGAGCTTGCAATCTTTCAAGCTTGGTATTCGAGCTTGCAAGGACGTCCTATGGCCTATAAAAGCACGCCCAGGGCAAGCCTTATCTCCTTAGCTTGTTTTGGCTGGTGTCTCTACCTTCTTCTCCTCTCTCCGGTCGAATTCTATGCGAGCTCCAGTGAGCTTTGATGGGAACACCATCATGAGTCCTAACTAGCACATTTTGACCTAGAAAAGTGAACAAAAGCTCCCACATAACCAACTGGAGGTCCTAACTCAATGAATAACCATTCTGAGCTAAAAGTAAGAAATAAGGTGTAAAATTACAATTTTACCATTGCAGTATAGCAATGGGATTTTTCATGGGCTAAACACAAGTCAAATCATCTTAACAAAATAAAAAGTGATTTGGTTTAATAGAAAGGGGTCCATGTGAATTCTAGGAATTAAATGACGTCTTGTAACCGTAAAAAACACCCACATAATTTAACAAGGTTCTAGGTAGGATAAAATTCACCTAAACCCTCTAAAAATCGTGGAAAAATATCCTCTAGGATTGAGAACCTTCAATTTGTCCCGTAGAACCTATTTTGACCTAAATTGGTGTATAAGACAAATGTTTTCCCTAAATGGGGTTTTTGCATAAATTTCCTACCCAAACGTGGTCAAACCTAAAATCCAGCTTAACCATTGGATTCCTTATGCCCAAATTAGGTTTGTACCAAAATTTAGACCTAAGGAGAATTCATCTTGACATACTTTGCAAATAGGTCCAACCCAATTACATTTCTACACCTATCTTTTGACAACTTCTGCAGAGACCCCCCTATCTTTGTCTTCATTGTTTGCAATTAGGCCCCTCTACCATTATAGCGTCGGGAATCCAACTCTGGTGAGGTTTCGAGGGAAAGATCTCCCTAATTTCTCAGAGGATCCCCTTCAACTTTGAAAGGGAGATTCTCTGCGAAATCTCCTTAAGTTTGAACACAATTCCATGTTTGATTTGGCACCCAATCTCTCATACGAATGCATGAGAGATTTGGGTCACCTTCAACCTTCCATCTCTGGCGAGGTTGCCGTGCTTAGAAGCTTGGCTTCCAAGCACAAAACCTTATGCCAGGGCCTATAAAAGCATGCCAAGATCAACCTGCAACCTCCAAGCTTGAAATTGGCCTAAGCAACCCTATATTTCATCTCTTCCCCCTCCAGCCAGTAACTCAGCAAGCTCCGACGACCCCTCTCTCTCTCTCATCGCTCTACTGGAATACCAGTGCAGGGTTCTCTTCATCCTCTTCATCAGCGTCGTGCCACACCAGCCGACGTCCTTGCAGTCCCTTCATCGTCGCCGTCCTCCTCCACTGAGTACTTCGTCTCTAGTGACGGCATTATGAGTCGACCGCCTTCTCTGCATCCCCCTTCATCTCCTTACGCATAGAATGGTTTTGTCGTCTCCCTCATCATTTTTCTATGTTTATTTCTTCAAAACACGACTCGACGCATGCTTTCACCCTTACGTTCCTCATCTCCGGCCAAACCTCCAGTGAGGCGTCCTCAATACTCCACACCTCCATCCGCCTCGCTAACTACCCCATAAGCATTGGCACACACCACTGACCACAAACCCTCCACTCACTGTGCCAAGCCCCATAGCTCCCCCCAAACACACCCACTTTCACGCACACAGGGTGCCCTAGGCAATTACGCTTCGTCCACCCCATGCCACACCGACCCTCGCACTACCTTAACCACGTCAAGGCGACGCTATCTGAGCCTTCTAACGAGGTCACAAGGCCATTTTTGTGGTTAATAGGTTTAGAGGCCCGCCACCATTAACGCAAGCAAGGAGATCGCTTGGGAGCCTCCTCCAAGACTCCTTGCTTCAGGCTACAGGTCCCAAGTTGCGCGGAATCTCTTCGTGCACAGCCTTAGCCAAGCAATTGGCACTGAAGTCCCTATAGCTGCTACAATCAAGGAGACCCCTGCTGCGGGCATTCGCGAATGAAGGTGGGACAACATAGTCCCACCTCGGAAAGTCCTGTGTAGGCACAGCGAAATAAGAGGAAAAAGTGACGTAACCTCTTCACCTCTAGACCACGGGGTGAGGTTCGACTCACTCCTCTCATAGCCTCGTCCATGGCATTGCCCACAGAGATCTGGCATGACCTGTATACCTGACCTGCAATCCTCGCCCACCACTGCACGCTAGTGGGCCTGGCCCCAGGCGTGCGTACCCGACCCGATTACCTGAGAAGTGACTCTAGGAGAGCGAGCCTGAGAGAGAAAGAAGATGAGAGATAGAGGGGGCAGGTAGGGGTAGGTTTTGCTCTCTCACAGGGATGGAAAAGAAGAAAAAGCCAAGTAAGAAGAGGGCAAAAGTCAACGGTTGACAAGGAATGGGAAGGCAAGGACTGGAGAACAAGATGCTGAAGGGTTGAAACTGAAAGAGAAGAAGGAACACTCAGGAAGAAGAAGAAGACAAGGGCCAGAGCAGCTAAAGGAAAAAGTAGTGCAGGTATGAAAAAAAGAAAAGAAGGAAGAAAGCCAAACAGAGATCAGAGACAGACGGGAGAAAAGGAAGAGAAATAGCACTGTAGCAATCACCAATTAAGGACGTCTGATTCAAAAGATCGAACGTCCATTTTCTTATTCTTCATTTACATTGCTATCTAGTGTTCACATTTACATTTTTGCATTATAACTCTGATTTCTGTTGCCTATTATATTCAATTTTAAAGTTGTGCTCTTGATTTTTAAAACCCAATTTACTCCCTGTGCTCGACCTCGGATTTAAAACATGGAGCAAAAAATTCTATTTGTTTTCGAGCGATTTCAACTATACTATGACGCATGGATTTTAACATTGATCTTGCCCGCTAAACATTTTGGCACCGTTGCCGGGGAGCAACAGGTGATTTAGAAATCTTGATCACAATTTCTAATTGGATACTAACTTGATACATCTCCTTTGTTGTGATTGTTTTAAGGGAAAAGATTCAAAGGAAAGCGGCCGCATAGTAAACACACCTGGGGCAGGTAATCCCTGATTAGCCCTCTCTATTAATCCCCTCATTCTGAAAAGGAAAAAATAAGATAAAAATCAATTTAGGGCTACCTGCTTTCCAAATTTAACTAAGTCACCAAAATTACCTGATTTTGATTTCAACAAATATTGATTTGTGCATCCATTTAAGGTAACCAGGACTACCACCTTCTTGATTGAGCCCTAGATACCATATTTGTGGCAACTAAATTGGACCAAAATTAGAGCCAACTTAAGGATTTCAATTTAGGGGTTTTAGAGACACATCTTTCTAAGGAAGAATCAACCATTCCAAAAAGAGGTGTGCTAGAGCCTTAGTTGAAAAGGCTTATTCAACAGAAACCCTAAAAAAAATCAAGCTCTTAATTTCACTTGAATCTTAAAAGAAAGGACCTAAAGCTCTCAAAGGACAAATAGGTGAAGTGACCCCCTTGTTGGGTCAACCAACCTTGAAATTAGGTCACTTTTGCACTCAATACATCTAAGAGTTCAAGTGGAATCCTAAGCACCTTTAATCTTAAATAAAAGTGGTAGACTTAAGAGGTCAAGGTCCCCATTCTGGTTTACCTGGAATCTCAGTGACAAGAGAGGTCGGGTGGGGGAAACGCTATAACTCATGGGGATGCTCTACCGTGTAAGGGTCTTTACAGGACTCTCCCTCTCTGGCTACCCAGTGATTACGCTAGGGTTAATCATAGTTCTTAATTAACCTAAATTAGGCTAGGACTTAGAATAAGTTAGGGTAATACATGCCTGCATAAGCATTATTTGCATCTTTATTGCCTTCTTTTAGCTATGCATAAAATAATGTTATAATGTGATAATTAAGTGCATTATGTCAATTGCAGGTAATAAGCTGGATCTGAAGCTGGATCAGAAATAATGGGTGTTGCAGTAGAGTTGGAGTAGAAGACTTAGATTAGATATAGTGAATAATGATGTAAGGGAGTTACGGATGCTACTCTATTAAGTAGGAAAGAAGCATAAAAATGTGAAGAACTTAGGTCCGTCCTAGCCCTAGGATAGCCTAGAGAATTCCCAAAACCTTAGCCACACTTAGATTAGGTCACCACACCGTAGGAAACCCTAAAACCCTAATTCCAACCCTTATCTGGACGTCCAGATGAATTTTAGGACATCCAGAACCCTCAGCCAACTCCCTCACACTTGAAACCCACTTCTGCAGTGTTATTTGACGTCCAGACACTTTGTCAGATGTACAAGTTTTGCAGAATTCCCAAAACAGAACTTAGAATTCCCCCTGGCTCAGATTGGTCATCCGGAATTGAAGTCTGGACTTCTAATTTTTGAGTATAAGACGTCTAACACTATTTTTGGACATCAGGAACTACTCTCCAGTTCCTATTTTGAGATTCAAGTCATTATCTTGTATCTCTAGCTCCCTACACCCAATTCCAACCCCATAGGAACCAAAATTAAGGTACCCTAACCCTAGTACACCACCTCTAGACCTTCCTAAGGAGCTAATTAGGTCCTCAGTAAACCTAATTGACTTAGATCATAGTTAACTAACATTGCCTAGTCAATTGTACTCATAGGGTCCAATTGAGCTCAGATCTCAACCCACACAAGTCCAATTGGACTCAATGAGAGTCCATGTCCTAAGCCCAACCTAATTGAGTTATTTCACTCTCAATTAGGTCCATACCCATTCAATTAAACTTGTATTAAGTTTAATTGCACTTTACCTTAGTGAATTAGGGTTTACAACCTTAATTCAAGGCCTACACCAACCTAAACCCCTTAGGACCTAACCTAGACCACCTAGCCACACAAGGCACGGCCACACACTCACAAACACACACCCATTCACACACACACACTCTTCTAGAGGTCTCTAGAACTCTCTTCAAGTGGCGCCAATCTTGCTTGCCAAATTTAGCAACCAAGAGCCATTCAATTCTTAGATCCACAAATGGTGGATTTAAGAACCACCTCTCTCTTTCTTAGTCGGCCACTCATGGGACACTCTCTAGAGAGTTCCACACTTCACTAGAGCATCTCCCTTAGGTCTATAAAAAGACCTAAGGGGTGGCTATTTGCACCCATCCCTCTCTTGGCATTCATTCATCCATGTAGGTTAGCTACCCTTACATCCATTCCACCTCAACAAGGAGCACCACCATGGCTGCCACCATCTCCACCCCAGGATGCTGGATCATATTCCCAACCTCTCTCCAAGGGCTAGCCTAAGCACCATTGGCTGCCCTCCTTCTCCTCTCAACCATTCCAAGGCCATCGGAGCCCACCTCAGAATGCCCTCATTTTCGAATAGATTAGTAGCTAGTTCTTTATATTTACTGCTTTCATTTACTGCTTAGTAGTGTAGCTCTTTACTCTCCCCCGATGATGCATGCAAAATCCCTTCTTAGATTCCTGTATGCGATCATTTTCTGTTAGGTAGATTGATGTTTTTAAGCTTTCATGTATAAGCTTTCCTCTACATTCCATGTTGTAAACATCCTTTGAAAGAATGAATAAAAGATATATTTTTTCATAGATATCTCTATGTTTGAAATCACCATGAGCTTATTGGTTGCCATCTATTTCATGTGATTCAAGTTGCTTGCTTTTCATTTATATATATATATCGCAACAAGCATGTCGGTTATGAAAAATATAGAAGATTTAACTATAAATGCATTTTCTGTAAACAGGCACCACATCACTAGAATTGTGCGCACTAAAACTCATACTTTCACTTTCATTATCTATCTACCACTCGCGCATGTAATCAGAATTCAAAATAGAAGTGGCAAAACTCTAACCCAGAGATTGGAAACCGGCGTACGATTCTAAATAAAGTAGAGTGATAAAAGATCGATTTCAGATTTGAACAAATGCCACCTAGCGACTAATGACCGGGACTCAATGTCTTGTTATTTTTACAAGATCAATATTTTTGACGAACATTTTAGCGTGACTATACTACAATTTCTGATGACTTTAAAATGCGCAAAAATGGCTTTCCGTCTCCCAGGTATTTCTCAAGTGGATGGCTTTTCTGACTAAGGGGTATCATCCGCCCCAAACCTCTATAATCATCCAAATTTTTGGGTGTCTTGATTTGGTCCAGCACATTCTACTCTAATCGAAACCTTTAGTGCATGTTCAGTAGGAGGTCCTTAAGACCTCCATTAGCAATCCACTCTCGTCGAGGCCAAGCCTCGATGTCCGTGTTTGTGCAGCAACCCCACCACTTAGACACTCCTCTAATTCATTAGAACCCAATTCTCCTTCTTCCATCATCATGGCACAACCAGTTGAAGAAGAGAATAATCTTGAACACCAACTCCACTGCCCGAATGATCTATTTCAAAACTTTGTAAACTTGCCACAGCATCCTATGATGCGAGATCACTATAATATCGCTACGGTGGCTATCAAACCTCGAGTCCAAATCCCGGCTGGAGGTCCTGATTCTAAACTCAAGCCCAACATGATTCATGGTATTCCAAAGTTCCATGGGCATAATTCTGAGGATCCCTTCCAGCACATCAAACAACTCAAACATTTGGCCTAGACCTTCGAGTCTGATGTACAAAACTAGGATATCCTTCTTATGAAGTTGTTTTCCTTCTCTCTCATGGACAAGGAAACTCATTAGTATCAAACTCAGACGTGTGCAATCAACACCTGGGTTCAACTATAATCCAAATTTTTGAAAAAGTTCTTCCTCGTTGGTCGGACAAATGCCTTGCGCCACCAGATCACACGCTTCACCCAACAATCTGGAGAACCTCTTCATGGGGCATGGGGCTGATTCTTGGATCTCATGCGAAAGTGCCCCCATCACGGAGTTTTTAAATGGGAACAAGTCCAGTCTTTTTACCAGGGACTCCATGAAGATATCCACTTATTCGTCAATGCAACCTGCGGAGGAAATATCATGGATCAACACAAAGACACTGTGTGGGAGATTCTCGAGAATATGTGCGAGAACTCTATCAATAATGACTCCATGGGCTTATTCGACCGGACGAATGCCCGCGCATCTACGAATCCAAGGGGAACACATGAGACATAGGGCCTGTCCTCATCTGTTGACTTGGAACTGATGGCCAGTCGGTTGGACAATGTCTCTATCATAGAGAAGAAGGTAGATGAGCTGACTCGACATCTGCAGGGAGCCACCTCTATGCGAAACCCATTTTTACAGCCACCACTTTGGAGGGAAGCTATGCATAACATCTAGCACTGATCTTCTCAAGGGATGGACTCGTATCCACCCCCGTCTTACTCTAGGACCGGAGGAAACTCCGATCCAACCTACTCTAGTCAGGGAACTCTAAACCCTCATACTCTGATTTTCCTGAGGTTCCTCAGACCTACGAGGACCTCAATGCCATCCAAAATGACCCATTCTCTAATACCTATAGCCCTAGATGGTGGAAAGTTTGAATTTCAAACTCAAATACTTTCCAAAAGCTTCTCCACCATTTTCTAATTTTTGAACAAGTTTCGAAGTCTGTTTTAAAAATTTGATTGCGGAAAAACTAGTGGACAAAATATTCTGAAATTTGTGCTGGATCTTCATTTTCAAACCTTGTTTCGAATAGCACATTCTTTTGAAAGAATTCTAATTATAAAATTTTTAAAAATTTACGAAATGCAAGGGGTCAGACTTACATAGATTTGAGATTTTTCAAAATTCAAAAAGCAATTCCAAGCAATCCATGAATTTGTTTCGAGTAAAAAAGGTGGGGTTTGAAAGCTGATCTCGTTGGCTTTATTTTCCATATCTTTTCAAAATTTTTGAAAGTCATTTGATACTATTTCAAAGTGAAAAACCAACTAGGGGTCAAAATTCCATATCTAACCCCCTGATATTCAAAAATCATTAAAAATTCGGTTGAAATAGAAAAAATTTGAAAAAATATTCTCTGAAAATATAAATAAAAAAGGAATCTACTTGCCAAATTTCGATCCAATTGAATTGCAAATTTTGTTAGAGAATCATTTTTATTCTTGTGGTCTGCTGAAAGAGAACAAAACAAAAGAGCAAAAAAACCCTAGAATTGCATGAACCCTAGGTTACATCTTTAGGGTTATAATCTAAAGACAACATTTGGGCTAGACTAGACTTAATCAAGTCTAGTACTTAGCCGGTGAGCTTGGTCACCTTGTGGGCCACTCACCACAAACACCAACTGAAGAAAAACGAGCTAAAAATCAATTCTAAAACAAGAAATCAACCCGAATTCATTGTCGTACTAATGGGTGCTTTCAACCTCTTGGGTAGGTTAGCTTGAGAGGAGGGAATTGCTTTCAGTCGGTCATATGACAAATTTTTCTTTAGGAATTTGAACTCAAAATGAAAAAATCTAGTCACCTGATTCATAAGGACCATCTGATTGATAAGGCCTTAGCCTTGTCTAGCTTGGCTATAGCAACTAAGGGGTTGGGTGGTGTATGCAAGGAAGGAGGTCGCTTAGACCTCAATTGGTCGGACCTTGGGAGCCACTCCCAAGGAGGTGAGTCACCTTGCCAAGACCATCTTCTCCCCCCACTCCTACTACTCCTATAGCCACAATGGCTAGTCCTGGACCTGGACCTGGATCAGCTTAGGATATTGATAATCTGGACCTGATGGCTCATCTGGAAGCCGAGGTGGTTGAATTTGAGGAGCAGCATCAGCAGAGCATGGATTGCATTTTGACGGCGCTTGACAAGATGCGGCACCAGTCGTGAGGAGAACAACTGTGGAATTTCTATGATCCAGCCGCACCAATCGTTGCACCCTTAGTCAGGATTCCCGCAGGCAGAGATGCGTTTGAGCTCAAGCCTAATGTGATCAGCTTGATCAGCACTCACTTTTATGGAAACTCAAGTGAAGATCCGTTCCAGCACCTAGAGGACCTGAGTCGACTCGCAGAAACGATTTGACCAAGGAATATTGATCTTGGGATTGTTCTAATGAAGCTTTTGCCATTTTCATAGAGGGACAAAGCTTCATGCTGGTTCAAGACCATTGGGAAGCCAATTGAAACCTGGCCGGAATTATGATGTGAATTCCTGCAAAAGTTCTTCCCGATCGATCGAACAAACGTGATATGGCATGCAATCATGACTTTTTCCCAAGGAGTTGGGGAGAATTTGCATGAAGCCTCGGACCGATTTCACAACCTTCTCCGGAAATGCCCACACCATGGTATACCCAGATGGCACCTAGCTCAGATCTTTTACCATGGGCTAGTTGACACACATCGGTATCTGGCTGATGCATCTTGTGGCAGGAATTTTCTCTCGAAAGATGAGAATAGCGCATTTGAGTTGTTCGAATCTTTGGCGGAGAACTCGCCGCGTCCATGAACTAGTTCCAACAGCCTGGTCAGTAGCAGGTTGGTGTCTGTGAGGCTCACACCGAGTCTATTCGAGCCAACATGGATATCATCGTCAAGCAGCTGGATAGAATAAACTTGATTGAGAAAAAGATTGACAAAATTAGTCAAAGTCAATCTAACCTGAACTCTACTGCTCCAAGACCATCCTATGCACCCTGAGCCCCCTGCTCGAGTTAATCTAGTCACTCGGGATGCATCTTCTCCTTATTTACGATATTTCGCATATCAGGATCCCGTAAACAACGCCAATCTGGCACCATATGGCCAGGGTTACGCACCACCTGCTGACTATAATATGTATCCCCTTGATGGATATACGTCTCAGACGTCTTCGACCTACGAGGATGTCCATGCTATTCAAGGATACGGGCGTAATGACTTGTATTCAGAGACATATAACCCTGGTTGGTGCAAGCATCCGAACTTTTCCTAGTCTGGAAACTCACAAAGACCACATCAAGATCCACACTATCAGACCAGGCAACATGGGAATGCCCAAAACACATACCCTAGGCAGCAGGCATTCTCGTCTTAGTAGCAGCAACCCTATTCTTTATACTAGTCGTTACACCAAGCTGCCAGTTACCCTCCAAAGCGAGTTGACCCTTTGGAGGCATTGAAAGAGGAGCTGTAAGAATTGATGAGGAAATCTACACAGGATAGCTTGCAGATCATGAAGGCGATGGCTGACTAGATACGGACTATACAGAACAAGTAGAACCAGCTGTTGCAAGAGCATAGGACTCAGGGAGCCTTTCCCTTCCAACCTATCCCGAACCTTCGATATGTGCAGAACCAAGGCACCCTACCAAGGTTTCAGGCACCACAGAGACAGGCACACGCCATATTATAGGCGCCTCCTACACCACCTAGTTACACTCAAGGATAGCCACCTTTACAAAATCCAGCATACTCTACCCCTTTTCCTCCCCCACCACCTCATGGACAGCAAGCCAATGCAAATGCTATCTGATTGAGGAGTAGAAGGAAGATATTCCACCCACCACAAAGGTAGATGGGTCCAGATTTTTATCACCCTTCGGTGCAGGCAGGTTCGACTCCTTCATCTCAGGAGCCACCTGGGGTAGATAAGGGTAAGAGGCCACTTGACCCTAAGATTCCTGTCCCTTTTCTTGAGGCTTTGACACGGAATGTAGTACGGAAAAAGGACACATGGAATTTTGAGGACCTGAAGTCAATGTTTAAGGAAGTACATATTCCGGTCCGCCTCCTCGAGGCAATTGATCACATCCCTACTGTCGCCAGGTCTTCAAGGACTATTGTACCCTAAAGCGACAGCCTAGAATTGGACGACAGGTAGTACTCTCAAAAGAAGCTAGCGTCATGATTCTAGCTGACTTACCGCTAAAAAAGAAAGACCCTGGTACCCCACTCATATCCTGCTTCTTGCAGGATTCTCCATTTGATCGGGCCCTTCTAGATCTGGGTTCGTCCATCAACTTGACTCCCACTACCGTATTTGATCGATTTCGATTTGGGGAGTTAAAACCTACGTCGGCCATGATTCAGTTGGCTGATAGATCATAAAAAACACTGAGGGGGGTGGTTGAAAATGTGATCGTAAAAGTCCACGATTTCTTCTTTCTCGTAGACTTTTTCGTTCTTGATATGGAGGCTCCTCCTAATCTCCGGGATGCATCAATTATTTTGGGTCACACATTTTTTTGGGACAGCCCAAGCAAACATTGATTATGCATCCGGGTGTATGGAGATAGCCCTAGGAAATGAGTGACTTCAACTTGACACATTCAAGACATCAAGGAATTTTAACTGTGATTGCAT
The DNA here is from genome assembly GCA_037157565.1 of Thalassia testudinum. Taxonomy (NCBI): domain Eukaryota; kingdom Viridiplantae; phylum Streptophyta; class Magnoliopsida; order Alismatales; family Hydrocharitaceae; genus Thalassia; species Thalassia testudinum. The sequence goes on along the minus strand of JAZHRO010000014.1, from coordinate 90,833,309 downwards.
AGAGGAGGATGGTGAAGACGAAGATTCGGCGTATTGTGTTAACATTGGGCTCCTTTGTGATGACCCAATGTCTCATTCATCTGCACTATCAGGGTTCTTGGACCTTGATCCACACGAGACTAAGATCACTGCACTACACATATATTCCCAAGAATCTAACTGTTTAGGGTGTGCTTTTGACCACTGCACCCCTGAATCTAGCTATCCTAATCCGCACACTACTGAATCACCGCTGTTGTTGCAGGAAGAGGTGACCACAGCTAATGGGTTTCCTGTTAACGCAATCACAACCTATTATCTCACAGGAAGTGAATCAGCGGGAATTCACATGCATACGGATCAGTAGATTCCCACCCTCGAGTTTGCACCTCCCACTCTCATTTTTTACTCTGACCCACCTGTGATCGAACCGAAGCCCTTACCTGACTCACATAAGTATGTGTTCTCGGGTGAAAGTGAGACATACCCAGTCATTATTAATGCCCACTTAACCCAACAACAAGAGCATCAATTGATTTCTATGCTAAAAGACCATAGGGATGCTATAGGGTGGAGCATTGCTGATCTCCATGGTATTTTCCCCTTGTATTGCACTCATCACATTTACACGGATGAGGGGGTGAAACCTTTGAGACAACCTCAAAGATGGCTTAACCCGAATATGCTAGAGGTTGTTAAGAAGGAGATCATCAAATGGCTGGATGCAAGTATTGTATACCCAATCTTTGATAGCCAATGGGTGAGTCCAATCCAAATAGTGCCAAAGAAAGCAGGACTCATCATAGTGAAAAATGAGAAAGGCGAATCCATCCCGACCCGCACTCCGACATCTTGGTTGGTCAGCATTGACTATAGGAAACTGAACATGGCTACCTAGAAGGATCACTTTCCTTTGCCTTTCATTGATCAGATCTTGGAACGGTTAGTCGGATGCAGTTTCATTTGCCTTCTGGATGGATACTCCGGATATAATCAAGTAGCGATTAGCCCGGAAGATCAAGAGAAGACCACATTCTCATGCCCCTTTGGAGCATTCACTTTCAAGTGGATGCCCTTTGGCCTCTGAAATGCACCAGCCACATTTCAGCATTGTATGATGGCCATCTTCCCTAACATGATTGAGGATTATGTTGAGGTGTTCATGGATGACTTCATTTTTGGAGATGATTTCGCATCTTATCTTGATAACCTCACCAAGATCCTGAAATGGTGCATTGAGGTAAACCTAGTACTATCCTGGGAGAAAAGCAATTTCATGGTGAGGGATGGCAAAGTACTAGGGCATAGGATCTCTAAAAATGGACTCAAGGTCGATCGAGCTAAATCTGAGATTATTTCCCACTTACCGCCACCTATCTCGGTCAAGCAGCTCAGATCATTCTTGGGCCACGTCGGCTTCTATCGGAGATTTATACATGATTTCTCGAAAATTGCATGACCTTTGAGGAATCTCCTTATTGCCGATGCCCCATTCGAATTCAACACCTCATGTCTCAGCACCTTCGAGACTTTACGAAGCGCTATCTCTGATTCCCTGATTCTCCAACCTCCTGACTGGTCGCTTGATTTCGAGATGATGTGCGATGCTTCTGATTTCGCCGTCAGTGCTATTTCAAGACAGTGTCGAGAAAAACAACCTTTTCTCATATACTATGCTAGCAAGACACTGAATGAGGCTCAACGCAATTATACTGTCATCGAAAAAGAACTGCTAGCAGTAGTATTCGGGTTGGAGAAATTCAGATCTTATTTATTAAGGTCCAAAGTTATCAACTTCACTGACCACTCCACCCTTCGACATTTGTTGGCGAAGAAGGATGCCAAACCCCAGCTCATTAGATAGATCCTTCTATCGCAGGAATTTGATACTGAAATCCGTGACAAAGCCAGAAAGTAGAATGTAGTGGCAAATCAACTATCTAGACTGGACCCAGGCCACATTCCCTATTCCCTGCCCATCCACAAGCAATTTTCAGATGAATCTCCTTTGGCAGTTCACTTTGTTGAGTTCCCCTGGTACGTAGATATCGCGAACTATCTTGCCGCTGGCAAGATTCTCGCGAACCTATCCAAGGACCAGAAACTCAAATTCACTGCAGAGGCCAAATTCTACCTCTGGGATGACCCACTGCTCTACCGCATTAGAGAGGATCAAATTATTCAAAGATGGAACCCAGATTCTAAGATTCCGAGTGTGTTATCATTTTGCCACAATGATGCTTGTGGTTGTCATTTCTCGGGATGGAAAATCGCTGTAAAGATTTTGCAGTCGGGATTTTTCTAGCCAACTATTTTCAGAGATACACACGAATACGCCCAACACTACAAACGATGCCAGTTGGTTGGTTCTGTGACCAGGAGAGACATGATGCCACTCCAGCCCATCATGGTTGTAGAAGTATTCGACGTCTGGGGCATCAATTTTATGGGCCCTTTTTTGAACTCGCATGGCTTCAAGTGCATATTGCTAGCCGTCGACTATGTCTCGAAGTGGGTCAAGGCCATCCTGGCGAGACGGGTAGATCATAAGACCGTCATTTCCTTCGTACGGCAATACATCTTCTCAAGATTCGAAATACCCTATGCTCTGATTAGCGATGGGGGAAGCCACTTCATCCATGCCCACTTCAGGTCATTATTAAAGAAATATGGGGTACATCACCGTATAGCCACCCCGTATCATCCGTAGACCAATAGGCAGGCCGAAGTGTCTAACTGTCAGATCAAGTTGATTCTCCAGAAGACGATTAGACCAGACAGGTAGGACTGGTCTGATAAATTAGTTGATGCACTCTGGGCATATCGGACCGTGTACAAGGCCCCACTAGGAATGTCACCATCTCGTATGGTATATGGCAAGGCCTGTCACCTTCCTGTAGAGTTGGAACACCACGCCTTTTGGGCGGTGCGAAAATGTAACCTAGACCTCGACGCAGGAGGTCAAGAACGGAAACTCCAGCTAAGTGAATTAGAGGAGATTCGGCGGGAGGCCTATGAGAATGCATTGATATACAAGGACAAGACCAAGGACATGCATGTCCACCACATCCGGAGAAAAACATTCACGCCCAACTAGCAAGTCTAGTTGTTTGATTCGCGATTGAAATTCTTTTCAGGGAAGCTCAAGTCCAAGTGGACTGGCCCATATGTTGTGTGATGTAAACATGTTTACATTGCATAAGATGCCTACTTATGCATGTTCTTAAGCATAGAATTGCATTGCATACTATAAATGTGGCATAACAGGCATCATCTTGCATTTAGATTAGTTTGAATAAAATGGAGGTTAATTGTCTCCTTTTATGTTCATGGACAGGGCAAAATTTTTATCGGGGCCTCAGATCGAAGATCCAATCGTAAAGATGTGATCAGGGCGACAATTGGAGTTCAACGACTCCAAGATCGCCCTAATCAGACATTTGTAGCATCAGATAGAGACTGGTGAACCCTAGAAGATCAAGGGCCAAGATGGTGTGAATTCACACTTCAAAAGACAAATCCGACCACACGGATGGATTTGGATTGACGATCGTTGCCTAATGACGTGAAAATCAACTCAATCTGACTCCCGTGGCACCATATACATCATCCAGAAGATGGATGGCTAAGATGGCACCACATGGCACCATCTCAGCCACCCAACTGCTACCCTCATTCACTAAAGACAATAGCACCCATGAATCTTCGTTGTTGGATCAAGATCCAATGGCTGAGAGAGGAGCTCAGCTGGCGCTTGAAGATCTTGGAAGGAGCTATTCCGACCATTGGATCTCAATCCAACGGTCCTGATCACGTGCTCAAAAGATCGGTCACCCGCCCATCGGCACACGCAGCGTAGTGGATAAGGCGCTCAGTCTCCTTAAGGCACGGGTTCAAATTCTCATGATGAGGTGAGCGGGCGCGGGCAAGCGGGCGCATGCGACCGTGCGATGAGGATCAAGCAGCTACGGGCGCTTGATAGCTCCCACACACTATTGCATGCCCGCGCCTCACGCGCCATCACACGCGCAAGTGCACACTGAGGAGTGTGCGTGGAGGCGGGAGATAAGCCATCCGATCGCCGTACGATCGTGGGGATCAGCAGATCGTGAACACACGTTACACGTGCGAGCAGGCGAGTAGGCACACACGCTCCGCCCCACGTCTCCCACGATGGGGCTTTAGTGACGATTTTATCCGTCACTAAATACCCCTTATTTTTTGTTTTGAGATTTAAATGACCAAATTGCCCTCACTCCTTGCAACTATAAAAGGAGACCCCCTCCACACGAAATTCTCATCCCTTCCTTCTCTTCTCTCCCTTTCCAAAGCTCAAGAGAAGCTTGTCCCACACACGGGATGCTTCTCGTGAGATAAAGTCAACTTTTTGTCCCCCTTTCGGAAGCAGATCCCATGATGATGATGACGTGCTGCCCCATTCCCATTCTTCCCACTTCATTCTCCTTCATCCTACTCCGTCCTCCTTCATCCAGGCGTCATCCCTTTCGGCTCGTCCTCCAAGCCACCATCAAGGAAGATATCTCCCACCCCATTCTTTTTACTGCTTTCTAGAATAGATTTACTCTTTCTAGAGTAGATTTAGTGCTTTCTAGTATAATCATTTTCCCGCTTTCTAGTCGTAATATTTATTGCAATGAAAAATCCTTCTGATAATGAATTACATGTTCATTCTACATCTCTTTTTGGTTTTTGTTTGTAATATTCTCTCTCTCTCTCTTCTATTTGTTGTAAATAGATAGATAGTTTCTAATCAATTATTTTACTTCGTGACAGATAAAACAAACGCGTATTTTTTAAATCAAATGTCTGTCTCCCTGAGTTCGACCCGGGATTTCTATTCTGGTATAAATTTTATTTGTTCAACACGAGTTCTTTGCTTTCATACTACGATGACAGGTTTTTCAAAACCAAGCACATTAGCATAGCAATTTGTAGCATTCAACATTTTGGCGCCGTTGCCGGGGAGGCGACGCTATTTGATTATTTTCATGTTTTCCAACTTACAAATCATTTACCTCACTTCTCTCCTTTCTTATTGTGATTGCAAGTACTCTTTTCTGATGAGCAAATGCAGTAGATCGAAGCAAAGTGCTGTTAAAGGTTCTGTGAGTTATCCCCTACCTCCCACCCATTAGTTTTCATTCCACCACATAATAACACAAACATCAATCAACCTAGGTGTTCTTATAAACTCTTAGGTTAGATAATTTGTTGTTTGACACCTACACCCACCCTAACCTCCACATTTAAAAAGAAAATAAAAAAAAATCTCCTAGAGGTACACAACCTCATTTGATTTTCAAACTCAACCGGTAAACCAACTTTTGGAGCCAGTACAAACATCCAAACACATAATTGAGTAGAAATCATATTAGGTAATCACTTGTGTGCCTAATTAAGTGGTGCAACAGGCGAATTGTTTGAGTTGATTGGGCCACACCACTTCAACTAAAATCAACTCATCAAGTAGCTGCCACTTAGCTTCAACTATTAGGGATTTACCAGGTACTCCAAATTCTTTTTAAGCTTCAGAGGAAAACATCTTCACCTGTGCTTTCAAAACTTGGTGTGCCAACAAAACTTGTTTGAAAACACCTAAAGTTGATTCCTAAAAGCTACTAAGCAAGATTTGAATCCTAAAATTCATCGCATCAAAAATAATCTTGCTCGAAAACCTTTGGTTGTGCACTCACACACAAATCAATCAATCATTAAGGGCACAACCCCGATAAAGGGCCCATCACATTCCAAAGCACATTTAAACCTAGCCCAAAATGAAACAGAGTAGACGTTGGCCTTAAGGATTCGACTCGCTCTTCAGAGCCCAGAATGAGATTACTTTCGATTAGTCTATTTCTACTATTCAATCTGATGTCTAGCTAGGGGAAAAGAATTAAATGATCATGGCTGGTGGGTACACTGGGAACCAGAGGTGCAAGCCGAAGGAAGAACCTTCTCCCTAGTCCCTCCTTCTAACTGGTTGGATTGAACAGACAAAAATAGATCAAATCGTTCCTTTATCTCAAGACGAATTGTGGGAGTCTATAGGTCTTTAGGCTAGCCTACTTAAGGATAGGTTTGATTGCTTGTATTGCAGGGTTCCTTTCTTCCTCCAGTTAATCATGAATCCTTCCACATATTACACGCATTCCCTCTCTTTCCCTCCTGTTTTGAATTATCCTCAACATGACAAGTATCCCCACTCATGGTATAATCAACCATCAGTTAGTTGGGATAACTCAGATTAGGGATACATTTCCGGACCTCCGTGTTTAGGGTCTAACCCAAAACACTATGATTGTGATTTCTATCCTTCTCAGAGCTACAACGATTATAGATCATCAATCTTTCATGGACAACCTAATACGATCTACAATCAAGATGGTTACATTGATTCTTACCCATCCTCTGATTACACTGCCTTTAGGTCATCACCACCTTTTGAACAATCTAAAATGACCTATTATGAGGAAGGGTATACCGAATCTCAATTTCTTAATTCCCTGCATTGATCCCAAACCCACCCAACCCTGAACCAACTCATTTGGTTCAGGGTAATCAAGTTCAAGATAAGGTTTGGCTAACTTGAGGAATATCATACAATCTTTAGAAGTTCAGCCAATACCTTCCATTGAAAGATTGGAGCCCCTGATTGAAATGATTGATCATTTGAACAAGTATTTGTTGGATTGGCTCCAAGATGTTAAGGGTAAGAACCCAGGTGAGTTTTTACTTGTGAAGTTAGCAAAATTGAGGATGAGATTTGTGGTCACTTTAGTTCAATCGTGGGATGATTCACAGGATGAACTCCCTTCAGGAGAGCCAATGTTAGAACCCGCTAAGGCACTTGTTGGGGGTGACACATGTTACGAGGCTGACTAGATTGAATTTGAGCAACCAATTAAGGATGATCTGATTTCTTCACCTGTGATCCCTGAGCCAGGGTACGAGGAAATGTATGTCTCAATGGATCAGAAAGTAACAGATGATTTTGGGACATACATTAATACGGATCTTGATTTCTTTAATTCTGATGGTGACGATTCGATTTGCGAAGTCTTGCATGAGTTTACAAAATGTGATTTTTGTGAGATGATTGGACCTTTGGAATCTAAAATATTATTTGATAGCCCAATAACTAAGGAAACTGATTTTATTGGCGCTCACATTACCGATCCAGAATCGCATTTTCTGGAGGATTCAATCAGATGCCTTGATTGTCAATGACACCCCATTGAGCTTATCGATGATTCTATTTCTGAGATAATTAGACTCAAGTCAATTCTGATGCAGCCACATCTTTTAGACTTGGAAATTTCAGACAGGGTGATTAATATACAAGAGGTCCCATAATTTAACATTCTGATTGAGGAGGATAGGAGTTGGGAAGTTTCAATTTGGGAAGCAAACTTTGGAGGAAATAGAAGACTAAGTCTAAGGGTTCCAATTAAGCTGAAACCATCAAATCAAGACCCTTACGACATCTGCTCTGAGGATGACCATCCCAAGCACACATTCAATGGTTATCCTTCGGAGCTTGAATTCTCTGTAACCCGACTCTTTGGTCTTTTGCATGCTCATAAATCGTAAGCCCAACCCCACTTGCATACTGATGGGTAATTTTTATCCAGAACCTTAAATATTCTCAATTATGGGGTATGGGTCAGTACCACAGTCTAGCCCACATCTGTGGACCTCTGCTGGTAGGTCAAAGGATTCTTCTCTTTGTTTTGATTCTGATCTGCACCTGTGAATTCTTTATTTCTCTTCTTTGTAAGGTGTGCCTAGTTGAAGGCACTAAATTCAACACATATATACTTCTTTTTAGTTTTTATATCGGAGCGGACCTGACATTCACGCAATTCAAGTGCTTTCTATTCTATTCCACTCTGTTTTATGTCTTTTTAATACAATGTGGACATTGCATTAGATAGGCATGGGGAGGTGGATATTCATCTTTGCTCCATAGATTTGTTTTATTTTCTTTTATTAAAAAAAGAAAAATTATGGAATTAGGAAAGAGAACTTGGGTTTAAGAAAATTTTCAATCTTAGGAAATATTACATTACGATCTGAACACAAAGACCCTTCAAATCTTCAGACTTAATCAGCCTATGTATCCATTAAAATGTGGATTTATTTTTCGAGTCCTCACCAACCTGAATTCTATTTTAATTTGAGTAAATAAGCTTGGGTGATAAGTACATGACTTATCAGCCCACCCTCTGATTTGAGGGAATTTTAAGCCTAAAGAATCTACACACTATCTTGTCACTGACTCGTTAATCGACAGTTCTAACGGAAATTGGGTAGGTAATGAACCTTCTAGGGTGATATGGCTGGCAAGTTATCGTGGGTAACTGCCCATAGGTAGGTTGTCTAGAGCCCAATCACAGGACCTTTCTCCTTTTGCTGCCTTTAGGCAAATCTTAGACCAGGGAAGCCACCTACTTAAAAAGAGGAAAAGAAAATCAGAAAGAAAAGAAAAGAAAAAGAGAAAAAAAGAAAAGGAGAAAAGAAAAAAAAAAAAGCCACACTTCGTCGCACGAGTATGGCTGGCAAGTTGTCGATGGTAATAGCTCATCGACCGGTTGTGTAGAACCCAGCTCAATAAATTCTCTGAAAAATCCCAAAACACTTAGGAAGAAGCTGAGAAGTAGAATAAACTGGGAGATATACACTGGATTCACCCTTGTGTTGACCTCGTAAAAATAAAAGTAGGGAGAAAGCTACCGATTGTAGAGATACACCTTTAGGCAGAATTCTCTTTTTAAGGTCACCTAGAGGCGTAGAAATCCGAAGTCCATTTTTACTGTCGGTCAATGAGTCTATGACATTCACAATAAGATGCTTAGAACTTAGGGTTCTCATCAAATCTTGGGTGAGTACAATGGCTGTAGAAAGCCACTCTTAAACCCTAAAACTTGAAAATCCCAAAAAAATTAGAAAAGAGGAAAAAGAGAAAAAGAAATTTTTCTTTGAATAAGGCGAGGGCTTGATGCAGTCTACATTTTGACAAATACTCGGGCACTGTTGTGTCTTTGAAAGTTTGGATCCTAGGTAAACATTTCCTTAATGATTGAAAATAACTCAAGACCAAATAATCCAACCTAATTCGTTTATAAATAGCATATAGTTTTTGCTAGGGACTAGCAAAAGATATCCATGGGGGTGTGATGTAAACATGTTTACATTGCATAAGATGTCTATTTATGCATGTTCTTAAGCATAGAATTGCATTGCATACTATAAATATTACATAACATATATCATCTTGCATTTAGATTAGTTTGAATAAAATGGAGGTTAATTGTCTCCTTTTATGTTCATGGACATGGCAAAATTTTTATCGGGGCCTCGGATTGAAGATCCAACCATACAGATGTGATCAGGGCGACAATTGGAGTTCAATGACTCCTAGATTGCCCTAATCAGACATCTATAGCATCAGATAGAGATCGGGGAACCCTAGAAGATCAAGGACCAAGATGTTGTGAATCCGCATTTCAAACGACAAATCTGATCGCACGGATGGATTCGGATCAACGATCGCAACCTAACGGCGTGAAAATCGACTCAATCCAACACCCGTGGCACCATCTACATCATCCAGAAGATAGACGAACTAGCTGCCCTCAATCACTGAAGACAATAGCGTCCACGCATCTTCGCCGTTGAATCAAGATCCAACGGTTGAGAAAGGAGCTCAGCCGATGCTTGAAGATCCTGGAAGGAGCTATCTTGACCGTTGGATCTCAATCCAATGGTCCTTCTCGTGTGATCAAAAGATCAGCTGCCCCCTATCCATGCGCACAGCGTAGCGGCTATGGTGCTCGGTCACCTTAAGGCGAGGGTTCGAATCCGCATGAGGAGGCGAGCGAGCATGGGCGAGCAAGCACGTGTGTCCATGTAATGAGGATCGAGCGGTTGTGGGTGCTCGATAGCACCCACGCGCTATTGCACGCCCGCTCCTCACGCGCCATCACACACAGGAGCGCGTACTGAGCAGGCGGGGAGGCACAAGATAAGCCGTCTGATCGTGAGGATTAGCAGATCATGAACGCGCGTTACATGCGCGAGCAGGTGAGCAGGCATGCATGCTCCGCCCCATGTCGCCCACGATGGGGCTTTAGCGATGGTTTTATCCGTCACTAAAGACCCCTTATTTAATGTTTTGAGATTTAAATGACCAAATTGCCCTCACTCCTTGCAACTATAAAAGGAGACCCCCTCCACAAGAAATTCTCATCCCTTCCATCTCTTCTCTCCCTTTCCAAAGCTCAAGAGAAGCTTGTCCCACACCTGGGATGCTTCTCGCGAGATAAAGTCAATTTTTCGTCCCCCTTTCAGAAGCGGATCCCATGACGATGATGACGTGCTACCCCGTTCCTGTTTTTCTCGCTTCGTTCTCCATTGTCCTGCTCCATCCTCCTTTGTCCAAGCGTCGTCCTATCCGGCTCGTCCTCCAAGCGACCGTCGAGGAGGATATCTCTCCCCCCATTCTTTTTACTGCTTTCTAGAATAGATTTACTACTTTCTAGAATAGATTTACTGCTTTCTATTGTAATCATTTTCTTGAGTTCTAGGCGTAATGTTTAGTGTAATGAACAATCCTTCTGATAGTAAATTCCATGTTCATTCGACATCTCTTTTTGGCTTTTTTTTGTAATATTCTCCCTCTCTTTCATTTTTTCTCTCTCTTCTATTTATTGTAAATAGATAGATAGTTTCTAATCAAATGTTTTACTTCATGACAAATAAAACAAACGCGTATTTTTTACATCAAACGTCTGCCTCCCTGAGTTCGACCCGAGATTTCTATTCTGGTATAAATTTTATTCGTTGAACACGAGTTCTTCACCTTCATACTACGATGACAGGTTTTTCAAAACCAAACACGTTAGCGTAGCAACTCGGAGGTTCAACATTGTGTGATGTAAACATGTTTACACTGCTTTAGATGTCGATTATGCATGTTCTTAAGTATAGAATTGCATTGTATACTATAAATATTGCATAGCATGCATCATATTTCTTTTAATTTAGTTTGGATAAAATGGAGGTTAATTGTCTCCTTTTATGTTCAGGGATAGGGCAAACTTTTTATCACGGCCTCGAATCGAAGATCCAACTGTACAGATGTGATCAGGGCGACGATTGGAGTTCAATGACTCCAAGATCACCCTAATTAGACATCTGTGGCATCAGATGGAGACCGAGGAACCCTAGAAGATCAAGGGCGAAGATGGTGTGAATCCACACTACAAACGACAAATCTGACCGCATGGATGGATTCGAATTGACGATCGCAACCTAACGGCATGAAAATCTACTCAATCCGACAACCGTGGCACCATTTACATCGACTACAAAATGGACGGTGAAGATGGTGCCACGTGGCACCATCTCGGCCACCCAATTGACCACCCTCAACTTTTGAAGACAATAGCAACCACGAATCTCCACCGTTGGATCAAGATCCAACAGCTGAGATTACAACTCAACTGGCATGCCCATCCTCTGAAGCTGCACCAGAAGAGCTGCCTTGACTGTTGGATCTCAATCCAACGGTCCTGATTGCATGCACATGAATTCACCTTCGCGACACAAGTGCCACTCTAGTGCAGCAGGTGGACATGCTCGCGAGAAGGTGAGGCGTGCGTTCTAGCTTGTGCGAGCGGCTATTGGGGCGCGGGCGAGTAGGCTCCGCGACCTCTCGATCGTGATCTAGCAGCTGCGCATGCTTGATAGATCTCATGTGCAATTAGTGCACGGTGAAGACGCTGGATCACACGTGCGAGCACGCGCTAACGAGTAGGCATGAGGAGCACTCTCAGCCGTTCGATCTCACGATCGAATGATTGAGATTTGATGAACGTGGAAAGGCGTTGAGCGTGCGGAAGATGGGCGAGCGGCACACGTCACCCACGATGGGGCTTTAGCGACGGTTTTATCCGTCACTAAAGACCCCTTATTTATTGTTTTGAGATTTAAAAGATCAAATTACCCTTACTCCTTCCAACTATAAAAGGTGACCCGCTCCACACGAAATTATCATCCTTTCCTTCTCTTCTCTACCTCTGCAAAGCTCGAGAGAAGCTTGTCCCACACCCGAGATGCTCCTCATGAGATAAAGTCAAATTTTCACTCTCATTTTTGAATTGGATCCTACGACGACGATGACGTGCGACCCCATTCTCATTCCTTCTACCTCGACCTCCTTCTTCCCACTCCGTCCTCCTTCGTCCAAGCAGCATCTCATTCGGCTCATCCTCCAAGCGATCATCGAGGAGGATAACTTCTCTCTCCCATTCTTCTTTACAAATTTCTAGAGTAGAATTTTCCTACTTAGTGTAGCTGATTTCCCGCTTTCTAGTGTAATTCTTCTTTGGTTTCATTGTATAAAAATTTTGAAATATTGAGTGCATGTTTTCTCTCTCTCTCCCATTTTGATTGATTGCTTCATTGTAATTACGTTGCTTCGCTTTTCAACAAAAACTCTAAAAAAATATGATTGCGAATATAGATCAACATGGCCTCCCTAAATTCGACCCGGGATTTCCATTCCGGTATGAATTTTATTTGTTGAACACGAGTTCTTCGCTTTCATACTACAATGACAGGTTTTTCAAAACCAAATACATTAGCGTAGCAACTCGTAGCTTCAACATTTTTGCACCGTTGCCTGGGATGCGATGCTCTTTGATTTTTTCTTCATGTTTTCCAACTTACGAATTGTTTACCTCACTTCTCTCCTTTCCTTTTGTGATTGTAGGTACTCTTTTGAGATGAGCAAAAGTGGTAGATCGGAGCAAAGTGTTGTTGAAGGTTCTGTGAGTTATCCCCCACCTCCCATCCATTAGATTTCATTCCACCACATAATAACACAAATATCAATCAACCAAAGTGTTCTTATAAACTGTAAGGTTAGTTTTGTTTATTTGCTTGACACCCACACCCACCTCAACCTTCACATTTAAAAAGAAAAATAAAAGAAATCTCACAAAGGTACATAACCTCATCTGATTTTCAAACTCAACCGGTAAATCGATCTTTGGAGCCGGTACACATATCCAAACACATAATTGAGTAGAAATTAGATTAGGTAATCACTTGTGTGCTTAATTAAGTGGTGCAACAGGCCAATTGTTTGAGTTGATTGGGTAGCACGACTTCAATTAAAATCAACTCATCAAGTAGTTACCGCTTAGGTTCAACTCTTAGGGATTTACCAGGCACTCCACATTTTTTTTAAGTTTTAAAGGAAAACATTTTCACCTATGCTTTGAAAACCTGGTGTGCCAACAAAACTTGTTTGAAAATACCTAAAGTTGAATCCTAAAAGCTACAAAGCAAGATTTGAACCCTAAAATTCACCCATCAAAAATAATCTTACTTGAAAATCACTGGTTGAGCATGCACACAAACATCAATCAATCATTAAGGGCACAATCCAGATAAAGGGCCCATCACATTCCAAAGCACATTCAAACCTAGCCCTAAATAAAACAGAGTAGACATTGGCCTTAAGGATTCGACTTGCTCTTCAGAGCCTAGAACGAGATTATTTTCGATTAGTCTATTTCTACTATTCAATCTGATGTCAGCTGGGGGAGCAGAATCAAACGATCGTGGCTGGGGGTACAGTAGGAACCGAAGGTGCAAGCTGAAGGAAGAACCTTCTCCCCAGTCCCTCCTAACTGGTTGGATTGAACAGACAGAAGTATATCAAATCTTTCCTTTATCTCATGATGGGTTGTGGGAGTCTGTAGGTCTTTAGGCTAGCCCACTTAAGGACAGGTTTGATTCCTTGTATTGTAGGGCGCCTTTCTTCCTCCCGTTTATCATGAATCCTTCCACATATTCTACGCATTCTCGCTCTTTCATTCCTATTTTGAGTTATCCTCAACATGGCAATTATCTCGACTTGTACTGTAATCAACCATCAGTTTGTTGGGATAACTCAGATTTGGGATACAGTTTCAGACCTCTGTGTTTAGGGTCCAACCCTAAACACTATCATCATGATTTCTATCCTTCTCAGGGCCACATCGATTATAGATCATTACCCTTTCATGGACAATCTAATATGATCTACAATCAAGAGGGATACACTGATTTTTACCCATCCTCTAATTACATTGCCTTTATGTCATCACCACCTTTTGAACAATCTGAAATGACCTATTATGAGGAAGGGTATAATGAATCTCAATTCGTTACCTCCTCTACACTGATGCCAATCCTGTCCAACCCTGAACCAACTCACTTGGTTCAGGGTAACCAGGTTCAAGATAAGGTTTTGGCTAACTTGAGGAATATCATACAATCTTTAGAAGTTCATCCAATACCTTGCATTGAAAGATTGGAGCCCCTGATTGAAATGATTGAGGATTTGAACAAGTATTTGTTGGATTGGCTCCAGGATGTTAAGGATAAGAACCCAGGTGAGTTTCCACTTGGGAAGTTAGCGAAATTGTGAATGAAATTTGTGGTTGCGTTGGTTCAATTAGGAGATGATTTCCAAGATGAACCCCCTTCAGGAGAGCCAAGGTCAGAACCTGCTCAGGCACCTGTTGGGGGGGACACGTGTTTCGAGGCTGACCAGATCGAATTAGAGCAACCAATTAAGGATGATTTGATTTCTTCACCTGAGATCCATGAGCCAAGGTACGAGGAAACGTATGTCTCCATGGATCAGAAAGTGATAGATGATATTTGGACATACATTAATACGGATCTTGATTTCTTTGATTCTGATGGTGAAGATTCAAGTTGAGAAGTCTCACATAAGTTTACAGAACACGATTTCTGTGAGACGATTGGGCCTGAGGAATCTGATGGATCATTTGATAGCCCAATAGCTAAGGAAACTGACTTATCAGGGCTCACCTTATGGATCCAAACACGCATTTTCTAAAGGATTCAATCAAATGCCCTGATTGTCTGTTACACCCCATTGAGCTTATTGATGATTTTGTTTTTGAGATAACTAGACCCAAGTCAATTCTGAATCAACCACAACTTTTAGACTTGGAAATTTCAGACAGGGTGATTAATATGCAAGAGATCCTGAAATTTAACATTCTGATTGAAGATAGAAGTTGGGAAGTTCTGATTTAGGAAGCTAACTCCAGAGGAAGTAGAAGACTGCGTTTAAGGGTTCCATTTCATCTGAAACCACGAAACCAAAACCCCCATGACATTTGTTATGAGGATGTTTAACCTAAGCGTATATTCATTGATTATCCTATCGATATCGAATTCTTTGTAACCTAACCTTTTGGTCTTGGGTTGCACCCTCATAAATCATAGGCCCGACCCCACGTGCATACTGATTTTAGGTTTTGGGTCATTTTTATCCAAAACCTTAGATATTTTCGATCATGGGGTATGGGTCTGCACCACAATCTAGTCCACATCTATGGACATCTGTTGGTAGGTCAGAGGTTTCTTCTTTGTATTCTTATTCTGACCTGCACCTGTGAATTCTTTATTTCTCTTCTTTGTATAGTGTGCTTAGCTAAAGGCACTAAATTCAGCACGTATATAGTTCTTTTTAGCTTTTATCTCGGACCGGACTCGACATTCACACAATTTAGGTGCTTTCTACTCCAGTCCACTCTGTTTTATGTCTTTTTAATACAATGAGGACATTGCATTAGATAGGCATGGGGGGGTGGATTTTCATCTCTGAATTAATTCATCAGCTCTATAGGTTTGTTTTTATTTATATTAAAATAAAATTTGTGGAATTAGGAAAGATAACTTGGGTTTAAGAAAATTTTCAATCTTAGGAAATACTACATTAGGATTTGAACACAAAGGCCCTTCAAGTCTTCAACTTAATCAACCTGTGTATCCATTAAAATGTGGATTTATTTTTCGAGTCCTTGCCATCTTAATTCTATCATAATTGGAGTAAATAAGTTTGGGTGATAAGTATACGACTTATCAACCCGCCCTCTAATTTGAGGGAACTTTAAGCCTAAAGCATCTACATACTATCTTGTCACTGACTCGTTGTTCGACGATTTTAACAAAAATTGGGTAGCTAATGAACCTTCTAGGGTGATATGGTTGGCAAGTTATCGTGGATAACAGCCCATAGGTAGGTTGTCCAGAACCGAACTCAATAAATGCACTGAAAATTCCCAAAACACTTAAGAAGAAGAAGAGAAGTACAATAAATCGGGGAGATATACACTGGATTCACCCTTGTGTTGACCCGTAAAAATAAAAATAGGGAGAAAGCTACCCTGTAAAGATACACCTTTAGGCAGAATTCTCTTTTTAAGGTCACCTAAAGGCGTAGAAATCCGAAGTCCATTTTTACTATCGGTCAACGATTTCATCACATTCACAACAAGATGCTTAGAACTTAGGATTCTCATCAAATCTTCGGTGACTTGAATGACCATAGAAAGCCACTCTTAAACCCTAAAACTCAAAAATCCAAAAAAGAAATTAGAAAAGAAGAAAAAGAGAAAAAGAAAATTTTCTTCGGATAAGGTGAGGGCTTGAGGCGATCTGCATTTTGGCAGATACTCGGGCACTGTTGTGTCTTTGAAAGTTCAGATCCTAAGTAAATATTTTCTTAATGATTGAAAATAACTCATGCCCAAATAATCAAACCTAATTCTTTATAAATAGCATATAGTTTTTGCTACGAACTAGCAAAAAAAGCCTTTGGGTTTGATGTAAACATGTTTACACAACTTAAGATATCTATTTATGCATGTTCTTAAGCATAGAATTGCATTGCATATAATAAATCTTGCATAACATGCATCATATTGCACTTAGATTGGTTTGAAAAAAATGGAGGTTAATTATCTCCTTTTATGTTCAGAGATGGGGTAAACCTTTTATCGCGGCTTCGAATCAAAGATCCAACCATAGAGATGTGATCAGGGCGACGATTGGAGTTCAACGACTCCAAGATTGTCCTAATCAGACATTTGTAGCATCAGATAGAGACTGGGGAATCCTAGAAGATCAAGGGCCAAGATGGTGTGAATCCACACTTCAAACAACAAATCCGATTGCACGGATGGATTCGGATCGACGATCGCAACCTAACGACCCAAAAATCATCTCAATCCGACAACCGTGGCACCATCTACATCATCCAGAAGATGGACGGCCAAGATGGCACCACGTGGCACCTTCTCAGCCACCCAATTGACCGCCCTCAACTTCTGAAGATGCTAGCAACCACGAATCTCCACCGTTGGGTCAAGATCCAACAGTTGAGATGGCATCCCAACCGGCACGCCCATCCTCTGAAGCTGCACCTGAAGAGCCACCTTGGCCGTTGGATCTCAATCCAACGGCCCTGATTGCATGTGCATGAATTCATCACCATGACACAAGGGCCGCTGTAGCACAACAGGTGAACACGCTTGCAAGAAGGCAAGGTGCGCATTCGAGCCTACGTGAGCGGCTATTGGGGCGCTAGCTAGCGAGCTCTGCGACCGCTCGATCACGATCGAGCGACTACGTGCACTCGATAGATCTCACGTGCAGTTAGACGTGTGGTGAAGATGCTGGATCACATGCGCGAGAACACGCTGAGGAGCAGGCATGAGGAGGCTCTCGGCCATTCGATCTCATGATCGAATGGCCAAGATTTGATAAATGTGGAAAGGCATTGAGCGCGTGGAAGATGGGCGGGCGGCACACGTCGCCCACGATGGGGCTTTAGAGACGGTTTTATCCATCACTAAAGACCCCTTATTTAATGTTTTGAGATTTAAAAGACCAAATTGTCCTCACTCCTTGCAACTATAAAAGGTTACCCCCTCCACACGAAATTCTCATCCCTTCCTTCTCTTCTCTACCTCTCCAAAGCTTAAGAGAAGCTTGTCCCACAACTAGGATGCTCCTTGCGAGATAAAGTCAAATTTTCACTCTCATTTCAGAAGCGGATCCCACGACAACGACTATGTGCTAGCCCATTCTCTTTCCTCCTGCCTCGACCTCCTTCTTCCCACTCTGTCATCCTTTGTCTAGGCGGCGTCTCGTCTGCCTCGTCCTCCAAGCGATCATCGAGGAGGATAACTTCTCTCTCCCATTCTTCTTTACAACTTTCTAGAGTAGAATTTTCCTGCTTTCTAGTGTAGTTGATTTCCCACTTTCTAATGTAATTCTTCCTTGGTTTCATTCTATAAACATTTTGAAATATTGAGTGGATATCTTCTCTCTCTCTCTCTCCCATTTTGATTGATTGTTTCATTGTAATTACGTCGCTTCGCTTTTCAACAAAAACTCTAAAAAAGATATAATTGCGAATATAGATCAACGTAGCCTCTTTGAGTTCGACCTGGGATTTCTATTCCGGTATAAATTTTATTTGTTGAACATGAGTTCTCCGCTTTCATACTACGATGACAGGTTTTTCAAAACCAAATACATTAGCATGGCAACTCGTAGCTTCAACATTGTGATTCATCCATATCCTAATGGGGAGTCCAGATCAGGGACCCAAAATCTTGGCATATATCTACAGTAAATGGCCAGCTCCTCAGACCATTTTTGGCCTAGGAACCTCCTCCACCTAACGAGATTGTTCATCTTATAAAGGACATATGATTGAGTTTTCGCCCAGCTGAAGGTGTTAAACTTAGCACGTATAGATAGCATATCCCACATTCCACCGTCATCTATACATAAACATTTTTATATAAAGCATAGTTTTCTTTAAGCATATTTTCTTTCTACATATTGCATACTAACAGGTTGGCTGGTGCTAAATATATAACTTCAGGAGCAATTACAGGTGATTTCTACCCATTCTCTCGCTGCTGTATTTATTTTCTTTTGTATTCATGGATGAGGACATGCAAGAACTTAGGCATGGGGGGGTAGATACAACAAAATTGAAAATTTTTATGCCAACAATTAGGAAAACCTCGGAGCCACATGTAAAATGTACTTTAGGACCCTACAAGAAAGAACAACCGACTCCACCTCCAATGCTCGCATTGGAGCTAAAAATCGTCTGCAACAGCCATTTCTGACTCACTGCTTACCTTTTGTTCTAAATTTAGGGTCAAGCTAAATGTAACCCAATACGGCAATTTCACAAAGTACAAATTATATGAGGTTACTTGTTTATAGCATATATACATACTACATTCATGAGTAAGATTTTTATCAAGTGAATGCATTAGGGATTTTATCCTCTAGACGATTTCTGTAATCTAGAATCTAGTATAATTTTTCACACATATGTAGAATTTGCAATGGATTCATGGTGAAGGCTGATAAACATCTTTAGTCTGTCGAGAAGAAGCAGTGCTTCTTCTCTTGAACCCCTGGACAGTGTTTTGGGAGTCAGGTAGATTTTCTTCCAAAAATCAACCAAATAGTGTGAGATGAGAGTAGAGTGTACTGGTGCTCTAAGATTAGTACAAGGAATCGGAATCTTAGATAATTAGGTGATAATACTCAGAGACAAGGCATAGTTTTCGATCTCGGTTCCTGCATATACATTTTGTGTGAATTTTGGGAGCCACCAAATAAGGCAAATATGCGGAGAGAGAGTTTTCATAAAAGTAGGGCTAGGGTGGATGGTTATGACCATTCTTTATGGAATCCTCGGCTGAAGGAGGGCATTGATGTCAAGGTTAGAAATACATCGTCCGATCCATCTTTCCCGGTGACATGAGTAGGCACTTCCACCAAATAAGCACCCAATGTCTCTTGAGTATCGCCAATCCCTAATAATGCTTCCTCAATAAAGTTTATGGATGTGTGCTAGTTGTGTTGTGTTGAAAAAAAAAGAACAGAGAGAAAAAAATTTTTTTACAGACAAAAAAAATGATGAAAAGAAAGAACAATTGAAAAAAAGTTGAAAAAGAAGAAAAAGCAAAGAAAAAATAGTGAATATTTAGTGTTTATTTTATTTGCATTGAGGCAATACCACCAAATAAATTTGAGATCCACCAAATATGACCTTAACTCACCTTTCTTGTGTTTCTGACTGCCCGAATACTGGTTGAGGAATCCCAACTTAGTGTTATGGTTATGAGAACTCAATTAAAGTGTTAATGCCAAGTGAGACTGCCAAATATAGATCAAACGTGAGAATCTGGTGAGATTGTGAGCTCTAAAAAAAAAAAAAAGAGAGCATAGTTTTTCTCGTCTCTCTCTGAGTTGAGTTACTTGATAATCCGGGAATCTAGATTTTGAAATACTAATCTCTGCGTAGCACCAGTCGAGAGTGAGCCACCAAATATACAATCTTTTCCCTCTAAGATTCTCTACCTAAGTTTAAAGCCGGGGTGGAATTCATAGAATATCTAGAATAACCAGAGGGAGGAGGTCCACCTGTCCCGCTAGAATTTTTGCTAGGGTTAAGTACAGGCTTTAGAGGTGAATTAGTTGTTCACTTGAATCCTTTGCAAAAGCTACATAGCTGCACTTTCACGATTGTCTAGATTTCTATAGCATAGGATGAAAACAAAAAGGAGAAAAAATCTCTAAGCATACACTTAATAAAATAATCTATCCCATAGGTACCCTTGCTGTGAATAATTTAGTCTTGCATTTTCTTTGGACTAGCAAGATTTAGGCATAGGGGTATGATTGCGCAATAATCATAGTTCTTATTTGACCTAAGTTAGGGTAGGACTTAGCATAAGTTAGGGTAATTCATGCATGCATAAGCATTATTTAAATCTTTATTGCTTTCTTTTAGCTATGCGTAAAATAATGTTATAAAGTACTGATTAAGTGCATTATGTCAATTACAGGTAATAAGCTGAATCTGAAGCTGGATCTGGAGTTGGATCAGAAGCTGGATCAGGAATAATGGGTGTTGCAGCAGAGCTAGAGGAGAAGACTTAGATTAGATGTAATGAATAATGATGTAAGGGAGTTAAGGATGCTACTCTATTAAGTAGGAATGAAGCAGTAAAATGTGAAGAACTTAGGTCCATCCTAGCCTTAGGATAGCTTAGAGACTTCCCCAAGCCTTAGCCACCCTTAGAATACGTCACCACACCCAGGGAAACCCTATAACCCTAATTCCAACCCATATCTGGATGTCCAGATGAATTTTAGGACATCCAAAACCCTCAGCCAACTCCAGCACACCTAAAACCCACTTCTGCAGTGTTATTGGACGTCCAGACACTTTGTTAGACGTCTAATTTCTACAGAATACCCAAAATAGAACCTAGGATTCCCCCTGACTCAAATTGGATGTCCAGAATTGAAGTCTGGACTCTTGATTTTTGAGTATAAGACGTCTGACTCTATTTTTGGACATCTAGAACTACTCTCCAATTCCTGTTTTGATATTCAAGTCTTGATCTTGGATCTCTAGTTCCCTAAACCTAATTCCAACCTCGTAGGAACCTAAAATAAGGTACCTTAACCCTATTACACCACCTCTAGACCTTCCTAAGGACCTAATTAGGTCCTCACTAAACCTAATTGACTTAGATCATAGTCCATTACCATTGCCTAGTCAAGTGGACTCATAGGGTCCAATTGAGCTCAGATCTCAACCTACACAAGTCCAATTGGACCCAATGAGAGTCCAATTGACCTTAGCCCAACGTAATTGAGTTATTTCACTCTCAATTAGGTCCACACCCATTCAATTAAACTTGTATTAGGTTTAATTACACTTTACCTTAGTGAATTAGGGTTTACAACACTAATTCAAGGCCTACACCTACCTAAACCCCTTAGGACCTAACCTAAACCACCAAGCCACATAGGGCATGGCCACATGCTCACACACACACACCCATTCACTCACACATTCCTCTAGAGTTCTCTAGAACTCTCTTTAAGTGGCGCCACTCTTGGTTGCCAAATTTAGCAACCAAGAGCCATTCAATTCTTAGATATACAAATGGTGGATCTAAGAACCACCTTTCTCTCTCTTGGTTGGCCATGCATGGGACTTTTTCTAGAGAGTTACACACATCTCTAGAGAGTCTCCCTTAGGTCTATAAAAAGACCTAAGGGGTGGCCATTTGCTCCCATCCATCTTTTGGCATTCATTCATCCATGTAGGTTAGCTACCCTCACATCCATTCCACCTCCACGAGGAGCACCACCATGGCTGCCACCATCTCCATGCCAGGATGCCAAATCATCTTCCCAACCTCTGTCAAAGGGCCGGCCTAAGCCCCATTGGCCGCCTAACCTTCTCCTCTCAACCATTCCAAGGCCATCGGAGCCCACCTCCAAATGCCCTCATTTTCTAATAGATTAGTAGCTAGTTCTTTATATTTATTGCTTTCATTTACTACTTAGTAGTATAGCTCTTTATGCTCCTCCGATGATCCCTGGAAAATCCCCTCATAGATTCCTATATGCGATCATTTTCTGTTAGCTAGATTGATGTTTTTAAGCTTTCATGTATAAGCTTTCCTCTACATTCCATGTTGCAAACATCCTCTGAATGAATGAATGAAAGATATATTTTTTTATACATATCTCTATGTTTGAAATCGCCATGAGCTTATTGGTTGCCATCCATTTCATGTGATTCAAGTTGCTTATTTTTCATTTATATATATATTGCAACAAGCATGTCGGTTCCAGAAAATATAGAAGATTTAACTATAAAAGAATTTTCTGTAAATAGCCACCACATCACTAGAATTGTGTGCATTGAAACTCATACTTTCACTTTCGTTATCTACCTAATACACGTGCATGTAATCAGAATTTACAATAGAAGTGGAAAAACTCTAATATGGAGATTGGAAACCAGTATGTGATTCTAAATAAAGTAGAGCGATAAAAGATCAATTTCAGATTTGAACAAATGTCTCCCAGAGACGAACGACCGGGACTTAAAGTCTCGTTATTTTTACAAAATCAATTTCTTTGACGAACATTTTAGCGCAACTATACTACGATTTCCAGCGACTTTAAAATGCACGAAAATGGCTTTCCGTCACCCAGGTATTTCTCAGGTGGATGGATTTTCTGACTAAGGGGTATCATCTACCTCAAACCTCTATAGTCATCCAAATTTTTGGGTGTCTTGATTTGATCCATCATATTCTACTCTCATCCAAACCTTTTGTGCATGTTCAGTAGGATGTCCTTAAGACCGTCCTTTAGACCTCCATTAGCAATCCACTCCCACCGAGGCCAAGTCTCGACGTCCATGTTTGTGTAGCAACCCCACCACATAGGCATCTCTGTTTCATCAGAACCCAATTCTGCTTCTTCCATCATCATGGCACAACCAGTTGAAGAAGAGAATAATCTTGATCACCAACTCCAGTGCTTGAATGATCTATTTCAAAACTTTGTAAACCCGACGTAGCATCCTATGATGCGAGATCACTAAAATCCCACTGCGGTGGCAATCAAACCTCGAGTCCAAATCCTGGTTGGTGGTCCTGATTCTAAACTCAAGCCCAGCGTGATTCATGCTATTCCAAAGTTTCATGAGCTTAACTTTGAGGAACCCTTCCAGCACATCAAACGACTCAAACATCTGGCCTAGACCTTCAGGTCTAATGTACAAAATCGGGATACCCTTCTTATGAAGTTGTTTTCCTTCTCTCTTATGGACAAGGCAGCTCATTGGTATCGATCTCAGATGCATCCAATCAACACATGGGTTGAACTGCAATCCAAATTTTTGAAAAAGTTCTTCCCCGTTGGTTGGAAGAATGCCTTGCGCCACCAGATCACACACTTCACCCAGCAATCTGGAGAACCTCTTCATGAGGCATCGGACTATTTCTTGGATCTAATGCGAAAGTGCCTAACGATCCATCCCTGGCAACGGCGCCAAAATAATGATGGCTCCCCGGCAACGGCGCCAAAATAATGATGGTGGTGGTTGAAATGTTTGTTGGTAATAATTGTTGATTATGTCGTTGTAGTATAGGGTGTATAATATAACATTAAGGATGTCGTATAGTGGTGAGCATGGGTGAGTTCCAGTCATTACAACCATTATTATCATTTGCTTATTTATCTAATTTTTACTGGTTTTGTTCCAGGTCGTTCACTGGGAGGCAATTTATTGAATTTAATTCGGTCACTCTTTGATTATCTCAAAATTGTCTTCTTATTCAAAAAAGAAACTTTTCATTTTATTAAAGAATGAATGAATGTGTGTTTTATTTACCTAATCACTAAGAAATGCTTGCAAAAACACTAACTATGAACAAGCATCAAACAATCTATTATTATACTCTAAACTATGTATTTACAAGTTATCCTATTAGTACTATCATAATAGTATATAATACATTAGAATGCAATGGTGTAGAAATTTAACTTATTAGTCTGTTATGTATAGTAACATATACAGCAGTTTCAGTGACAGATATAAGCGTCGCTAAATCTCAGAAAACACTATATACAACCTAAAGAGGCAAAACTGAGATCTTTAGCGACGTTTATAGTGTCACTTTATTCTGTTAGTAATTATATAGATTTACTTATACGTATGTATACTACTTATTCTTTTTCTTTGTTTCTCTTTCTTTCTTCATTAAGTCTCTGTTCTTTGTATTCTTAACTCCTGTTCTTCTTGTGTTCATATTTCTGTTTTCTTCTAAGTATTCATCTTCTTCTTTCTCTTTTTATTACTCTTGTTCTTTTCTCTATTGTTCTTGTACTCTTTTCTTTTTTTTTTCTCTCGTGTTAACTCTTTGTTCTTCTCTTTGTTAACTCTTCTGTCTTAGCATATTTCAGAGGCTGCGGTGGGGAGGGGATTAGGCTAATATCATTAGTTTAAAACGTGTTTAGTTTGCGGGCATGCTTTTCGAGAGATACACAGCACCCTAAGGGTGGGACCAGACCTCTACTAAGCGCACCTTAATCTCAGATTAGGTGGCTTAATTATGTCTTTAATCTCAGCGCCAGGCCTCAGCCCAACGCCATATGCTCGCACACGCTCGGGCCCCCGGCCACACACACACGTCACATATTTATCGCAAATCAGACAGAGTACTCAGACCAGAGCTCAACGGGTAATCGGGTCATGTTCAAAGGCAGTGTTTCGGGCGCCCGGCGCCCGTGACGACTGGCGTATAAGAAACACAAATTACATTTATGTGGCTGCGCTTGACTTGCAGCACATGATGTGGTGCTATTCCAGCGCCACATCGTGCGCTGGAAATCAGGCGCAGCTGCGTCTGTTCGTGCTTTTGGCCCTTGATTTGGGGGCCATAAATTATTAAATAAAATAAAATAAAATATGGTTAATAAAGTATTTACATAATACTACATAATTGATTAATTAATTTTGAATTTTAAATATTTTTACTATACAAATAAATTCGCTAAACTAGGCTGATTGTACAGGTTGATTTAGGTGATTAAATAGTTAATTACTTATAAAATAGTTAGTAAATGGTCTAATTGACCTTATACAGATTTAATTTACATACTTAAGTATTTTATACATATTTTTATTGTATATTTACGAATTTATTTCTATTTTATTTAAGTTAAACTAGCTGTTCTGGGTGTTTTAAATAAAACTAAGTTACAGTAAGCTATACTAGGTATAATTGTACTTTAACTAACTTAAATTACTTACTATATATGTTAACCTAAGTCTATAGATTTATTTACTTAATTATAGCTCTAAATTATTAATTTAGCTAATTTATTCTATAATATAGCTACTGAATATGTACATATGAATCTGTATATATACATATACATAAATCAGTAAATACATACATAATAGTTCAGTATTTATACATATATTTACATAGATTACATATGTATATAGATTTATGTACAAGTTTATACAGTATTTACAGTATATCTATGTATGTCTACGTACATAATCAGGCTGTATATTATAGTTATAATAGTATGGATATGTATATTTACAGTGTGAAATTAAATATGTATAATTAGGTTTTAGTAGGAATTTAGGGAATGAGGGTTAATTAAGTTTTTATTTCATTTTAAACAGCAGCTAAGCTACTGTCAGAGAAGATGGAGAGGGAAGAGAATGTGCTGTTCAGGGTGTTTTAGCAGTGTCAGTGGCTTAAGCCACTGTCAAATGGGCTAACTGCTGCTGCAGTTAGTCCATTTGAAGAGGGGGAAAGTATTCACAGATGAGAGGGGAATTTAGAGAAGAGGAGAATTTAGAGAAGAGGGGAATGTAGCTGCAGTTTGCAGCATTTTACTGTATAACTGGGAATAAGAGAAAATTCAGAACAAACTAAAAATTAAAGAGTTGAAATCCAAATCTGATAAGGGTATAAATCTCACGAAAATCACATAAGAATTCAGTTCAAATACCCACAAGGAAAAGCCCTTATCAAAAGCATCATTTCAGATCAAAACACAAATGGCATTGAGTTAGTCTTCCTAATGCCATAGACAGCATGAAGGAAGACTTAACTCAATCCATTAAAACCAAAAACATACAATCCCAGTTTCTTGCAACCTTAAGGAGTATGGAAAACTCCTTAGGTTAGAGAATCACCATACAAAAATAATTATCAAACAGGTGGTGTATGGCAGTTCTGAAATGACAAATCAGAAAAAGAATGCATTAAAGGAATTTATAAAAGCTAGCGAATGCATTCAGATCAAGGCAGAAGCAAATTCATGAAAGGCTCTTCTGATTTGTTCTCTGTCACCAGAGAACTTCTCAGAATCCTTGCCCTCAAGGAAAACCACAATCCCTTCAATTTGTCAGATCTGTCAAGACATTTCAGAAAGCAAAATCTCTTCAAAACCCATGTTAAAGTGAATCTGACAAACTGAGGCAATCAATCTAAAATAAAAGGGGCTTTTGTGAACACAAATGGGGTGAGTGAGAAGCCCCAAATGGTGCTTGTGACGCCAATTTCAGATCTGAGGCAGTACACCACCAGATCTGGAATTGGGTCCGGATGTGTGGGTGATTGGTGAAAAATTCGTCGTTAAAAGGAACATAAATCAGAATTGGATGGTGGAAAAACAAAACATGAAGAGGGAGATAAATTGATTAATGAACAGATGATTCTTCCCCTCTGATCTGGACTGATCAGAGGAGGTGAGGGAGGGGATCTAATACTAATTCTACTCCTAAGACTAATCTAACTACAGCTAACATTAAACGCTAACGATTAAAACTAAATCTATTCTAAACTACTGCAAACTAAATCTAACACTACTTGTGCAGAATTAAAAACTAAACTAAAAGGAAGAATGGGACCTATGGGTCCTTAGCCGGCGGCTAAGGAGGAAGAAAGGAGGAGGGTGACTCCAGCGGAGGGAAGAGTCTGCTAGTGAGACTCCAGGGTCATCCTCAGGTGCTACGAGGTCCTTAGCGACGAGGAGGGTCGAGAGCAGGCGATGATTCCACAGCCGGTGGCTGTGAAATCAGGGTCTAGGTGAGGAGGAGAGACTGGAGTGGAAGAATTGATCGCTAAGAGATGTAGGAGGGAGCGATCCCCTGCGCGCGACACCACTGAGGTGCTTAAATAGCAGCTCAGTGACTGAGATCACCGCAAGGGTGAGGTTAATCAGAATCAGGCCGGTGGTGAGGATGAGATGGGTAGAGCGCGCGGCGAGTCAAGAGAGAAATCTGACCATCAGATGAGATCTAGGAAGAGAGGTGAACGCACGCACCGAATCGCGCGAAGGTTCCATTTGAATCCAGCCGCAGATCGAGATCAAAAGTGCGATGGACGGTCGAGAATGGCTGTGTTCTTCGCGCGCTACAGTGCGCGTGAATAACACAGGCTTCTCTCGTTGAAATGAGGGAAAATTTGCAGGAAGACCCTTAAACGAAAGGGTAAAACATTTGCATGCAGGCCCATAAGCGAGAAGAATAGCAGCTGGAAGGGCCCTGCAGTCTTACAAAAGGGTCCCTGCGGCTTGCAAATAGGTCCAAAAAGGAGTTTTGAAGGGTAGAAATGTAATGCATGAAGGACCTAATTGTAATCTATTTATTTCTAAGCCTAAATGATGTCCAATTGCTTTCAAATTTTTACATGTGCTTAATTGAACATTTACGACATTGATTTTACTTCTGATTTGGCTTTTCAAACTTGTTTATGTGTTCAATTGATGCATGGATCATCATTTGTTCTTTAATTTTCAGAATATCTTATTTTTGTGACCTAATTAGGAGATTTTAACACACATTAAAAGTTTTAGGTCTTTTCTTTAATTCCCACACTTAACCCTTTTTATGTGTTAATTTGATATTGTTTTGCTTAGTGTCTAGCTTAATTTCAGCCTTTTAGCCATGATGAGTAGCCACTCATCATACCCCCATGCTTACGTTTTGCTAGTCCCTTAGCAAACAATCTATTGAAGTGTAAGGAAATTTAAGTATCAACAAGGTAAGTGTGTAGAGATATCTTTTTCTTCTTTCAAAAATTTTTAAGTGTTTATGATGATGATCTTTAAGCTGAAACATTTTCCAATACCAACTGTGTTTTTGGACTTTGTGAGAACCTGGTTACTGAGGATAACCTACCAGAACTCGAGGCTTAAATGACATAGACCATCTCTCAACCAACAAGGACTCTTGATATTTAAACCTTAAGTCGAATTCCAGGACTCAGGAGGTTTTACAGAGACTCAGAATACTACGAAGTTATGGCTGTGCTTTGTGATAAGTCAGGACTAACCAGGTGAATTCTAAAGCTCAATCCCGGGGTTTCACTTCTTTTTAAGTCCAGGTTGGTCCTAACTTCAGCTCATGTTTTCGGATGACTCTAAAAAAATTGATGGTATTCAAACCCCAACCCTTATTGTATTTGTGGCTCAGAGAAGATTTTTTTGGTGGAAAAATAGGGTATTTATTTTGAACCCTGAAAACATTTTTGGTGGAAGAGTTGTTTTTCAGACTTTTTGGAGAACATACTTGACTTTTTTTTTTTTTTTTTTTTTTTTTTTTTTTTGAACAGTATGTCTCCAAAACTTATTTGGTAGAGCGCACTGTATTTGGTGGGTGAATTTTTTGTGGAAAGAGCTTCTCCTAGACACAAAACTAAAGATTAGGACAAAGAGTCTTCCTGCACGCACAGGTAAGGACTCCACCTTCCCTAATGAACACAAGGGTTGAGGCTTAGGTTCAAGTGGTCTTTCCTGACACTGTGTAGTGTAAGCCAAGGTTACCTAGACTCCTAAGTCAAAGCAAACCAACGAATCCTGTACTGGTGACTCAGGTACAAGAATTGTCCTAAAGTTAGGAGAGACTGTGGTCTATCTTGTTAAGGCTCGAAGTGTATTAAGCCTAAGCTTGTATCAAGCTCCTATGGCCCGGCAGGTCAAACCAGTAATGGTTGAATGTCCATAGACACTTATTCTATTTTTTTTTGTTTTCAGCTATAAGATCACTTATCTTTTCTTTTTTCTTTTTCTCCCTCCTCTCTTGAAATGAATATCCTCCTTTGACAAATAAAGTACATGTCCCTTACTGTATTTTTGGAATTTTTCTGATTTGTTATTTTTTTGTATTTTTAGCTTTGTAAATTTTTTTCAAAAAAAATTTTTTTTCAAAATTTTTCAATTTTTTTTTGAAGTATATAATTTTTTTGATAATACTATATGTACTATAGTTGTGTCTACAATTGCATTTTGGTTTAAATGGTTTACCATTTACACCCCCCCCATGCTTAAATGTTTCAATGTCCTCATTGAATGAAAGGGTGGATGCAAATGCATGCTCTGCTTTTCACTATCCTAGGCTGGGTGATGGAAGAAAGTCGGAATGAGGAGATACAATCTCTGTGCGGACGATTTTAAGTCTGATCTAGGATCAGAGTGAACAGTCGGGCTAGGAAGTGAAATGCATGACATGTGTGCAATGAATGTATGCTCAGAATGCAAGGGTAGACACTATATGCAAATAAAGGTAAGAGTAAGAAAAGTGTAAAACAGCTATATACAAGGGTAGGTGTTGCTAAGTTTAACGCCTTCAGCTAGGCGAAAACTTACATGGTAATTCAAAATGTAGGAGCGAAATGGTGGAATTGACAAGTCTGAGATCATGCGGCTTAATGAAAGGTTTCAGTCTTTGTCCATTAACAATAAAGGGTTCAGATTTGTCAAGTTCAGTGATCTCAACGGCTCCATTATCAAATAATCTCAAGATTTTGTTGATTCAGTGTTATGCACTGGTTGTGAAATGTCATGTGTTTGGTTTTGCAGTGTTGGTCTAGGTTGGACATACCTTTGAGCAGGTATGTTCCTAGGGTTGGGTTGTGCTTGGGATGGGAGTGAATGTGGTTGACGGGACTCCGTCAAGTGTGATAGCTGGGCTCTCATCTCAGCTAAGGCCGCGTCCTGTCTCTGCTGCATAGCAATATTCTGTTGTTGCATATCAGCAAGAGCATTCATGATAGACCCCAACTGGTCATCTCGTGTAGGCCCAGATTGAGAGTATTGGGTGGGCCTGGGTTGGGGTTGCTGGTAGGTACGCGGTGGATATCCGTGTGATTGTGGAGGTGGTGCTCGGATCGGGTTGTGTAATGGTGGTGCAGACGGTTGTTGAAAAGGAGGTCTTTGTGAATTTCCCGACCACGAGAAATTTGGATGATTACGCCATCCAGGGTTATAGGTTTGTGTGAAAGGATCATTGTGAATGGCATGAAGCTCCTCCGAAGCTCCAGAAGGTGCAGGGAAGTCAGTGAAGGGAGGAACAAAGGTTCCTCCAACCGGTGAAGGATATGGAAATGGAAAATCCGGTAATGCAGTTTGTGTCACAGAAAGGTTATTCACAGTTTCCCTCCCTGTGGGAAACTGAGAAGAAGTGTTTTGTGCTGGTGACTGAGAAGAAGAAGATGGGTGTTTTGAGAGAAATTTCCATACTTCATCTACTTTCTTCTCGATTAAGGCCACTTTATCCAGTTGACTAGCCACTATCTCTAAGTCTTTGCTACTGGATTGGGCTTCATGTACCCCCGTGTGTGAGTGGGAATGTGAGGACTTTCTATTAAACACGCTCATTGAAGCATTGTTAATAGAGTTTTCGGCCATGCCTTCAAAGAGCTCAAAGGCTGAGTCCTCGTCCCGACACAGGAAATTGCCTCCACAAGCGGCATCTACAAAATTCCGTGTGTCATCATGGAGCCCATGGTAGAAGATCTGAACCTGTTGCCAGCGTGGGACACCATGGTGGGGACATTTTCTCAAAAGCTCATGGAATCTCTCCCAAGCCTCGTGCATAGGTTCTCCTAAATTCTGGGTGAAGGTGGTAATGGCACGCCTTAAGGCATTAGTGCGGCCTACAGGAAAGTACTTCTTTAAGAACTCATGTTCTAAAGAAGCCCAGGAATCTATAGGTGTAGTTCGTGCAAGTGTTCTAAACCAAAAGGCTGCCTTATCTTTTAATGAAAAGGAGAACATTTTCATCAAAAGCGTGTGCTGATCATGTCCTTGCGGACCCAAAGTTTGGGCAAGATTCTTCAGCTCCTCTAAATGCTGAAAAGGGTCCTCAGAAGCAAGTCCATGGAAGTGAGGAATGAGTGCTATAATGTTCGGCTTCAGTTCAGCAGCACGACCCCCATTGGGATAACGTACCACAGGCATTGGTTGGGCAACTGCGGGATTATAATAATCTCGTAGTTGAGGTCTACGGGGTTGGGGTGGTGCCTGAGGATTTCTAGGTTGAAGTGGTTGTGGTTGGGGGTTAGCTAATAGATTTACAGCTTGAGCAAGCTGTTGCACCTGTTGGGTTAAGGTATTCATTTGTAGTTGTGTATCGAAAAGGTGCTGAAGATGAGGCATAGGTCCTCTCTCCGGGGGTGGATTAGGATGATTAGGATAAGGTGGAGGTTGGAACCTAGGGATAGGTGGTTGCTGTGGTAGAGGATGTGCAACTAAGTCTGGAGGAAGTTCTTCAAAATCCTCAAAGTGTGAAGAATCAAGATCATCCTCTTGGCGAGGGGGATTGTGGAAAGTATTTTGAGACTCAGGAGGTAAGGGATTAGAAGTGGAAGGCAAAGAAGATGATGCAGTAGCTTGGGTAGCAGTACCCAAGGGGAGTACAAGTTCTGGGTTTTGGGATCTCCTACCTTCCATTGAGTTGATTTTTTTTTTTGAAATCCCGTTTACTCTAATTCGATCCAACTCAATGGAAAAAAAATTTTTAACGTTCACAATAAAACAGAAGAATCCCAAAAAAATCTCAATTCAAGAAGACCAATCAAACGAAATGAATCGGAGAAAAATTTTTCCTAGAGGCTGCTACGCAAAGTATGTTATACGCAAACAATTGTTTCAAGCAATTGTACGTATCCTAAGATAAACCTAGCGACGTGCAGACCTCTAAAATCCACTGGGAATCTGGATAAGACTGAGCGTGCGAATCCAGATCCTGTGGTTGCAGAAAGATGAGGTAGAAACCCGTGTATTGTGGCCTTAAGTGATCGTTCTGTGTGCACGATAACATTCAACACAAGGCGATTAAAATCTCAAACATGGTTTCACCCAATTTTTCTATCTCCTTTTTGATTTAATTGAAGTGATTAAAATATGTTTTCTATGCTGCTCGTTTCACTTTTTTACTAAATTCAGAACAAGTAGTGGTCTTCTTTAATTTTAAGTCAAATGCAAATATGGTAGGAGTTAGAGTTAGGTAAGAAATGCGTACCTGACTCCAGCAATCTTCTAATGCAGATTTGACTTGAATTAAAATCTAGCAGGAATGAAATGCAATCCTAAAAAATGGATGCCTGAGGTTATGCTGCTGCTAGATAAGTATGAGGTCTTTTTGATTTTTTTCTTTCTTTTTGAAAAATTTTATATGCGATTCAAAAGTAAGGAAAGAAATTAAGAAGAGAAAGAAATAAAGTCCAGATAGTCCAGAATTATTACAAAAATTGTGTGAGAACAAGCTCTCACAACTTATGACTAACAATTGCTCCTAATCAATAAACCTAAAACTATCTATACTAAAACTAATACTAAAATCCTACAGCGACTTCGAGGCAAAACTCCACCAGGAAGACGGATCTGGAGCGCAGCGACTCCACCAGGAAGACGACACTCCTCCTCAAGTGCTGTGGAAAAAACAAATGATTAGTAAAAGAATAAAGGAATGTATACACAATTAATTCAATGGAAAATAAAAGCAATTATAATGAATGAATGAAGAATTTCTATATACAAAAGAATGAAAAGAAAATTTTGGTGCAAAGAGCGTTGCCTCCCCGGCAGCGGCGCCAAAATAATGATCCATCCCTGGCAACGGCGCCAAAATAATGATGGCTCCCCGGCAACGGCGCCAAAATAATGATGGTGGTGGTTGAAATGTTTGTTGGTAATAATTGTTGATTATGTCGTTGTAGTATAGGGTGTATAATATAACATTAAGGATGTCGTATAGTGGTGAGCATGGGTGAGTTCCAGTCATTACAACCATTATTATCATTTGCTTATTTATCTAATTTTTACTGGTTTTGTTCCAGGTCGTTCACTGGGAGGCAATTTATTGAATTTAATTCGGTCACTCTTTGATTATCTCAAAATTGTCTTCTTATTCAAAAAAGAAACTTTTCATTTTATTAAAGAATGAATGAATGTGTGTTTTATTTACCTAATCACTAAGAAATGCTTGCAAAAACACTAACTATGAACAAGCATCAAACAATCTATTATTATACTCTAAACTATGTATTTACAAGTTATCCTATTAGTACTATCATAATAGTATATAATACATTAGAATGCAATGGTGTAGAAATTTAACTTATTAGTCTGTTATGCATAGTAACATATACAGCAGTTTCAGTGACAGATATAAGCGTCGCTAAATCTCAGAAAACACTATATACAACCTAAAGAGGCAAAACTGAGATCTTTAGCGACGTTTATAGTGTCACTTTATTCTGTTAGTAATTATATAGATTTACTTATACGTATGTATACTACTTATTCTTTTTCTTTGTTTCTCTTTCTTTCTTCATTAAGTCTCTGTTCTTTGTATTCTTAACTCCTGTTCTTCTTGTGTTCATATTTCTGTTTTCTTCTAAGTATTCATCTTCTTCTTTCTCTTTTTATTACTCTTGTTCTTTTCTTTGTTGTTCTTGTACTCTTTTCTTTTTTTTTTCTCTCGTGTTAACTCTTTGTTCTTCTCTTTGTTAACTCTTCTGTCTTAGCATATTTCAGAGGCTGCGGTGGGGAGGGGATTAGGCTAATATCATTAGTTTAAAACGTGTTTAGTTTGCGGGCATGCTTTTCGAGGGATACACAGCACCCTAAGGGTGGGACCAGACCTCTACTAAGCGCACCCTAATCTCAGATTAGGTGGCTTAATTATGTCTTTAATCTCAGCGCCAGGCCTCAGCCCAACGCCATATGCTCGCACACGCTCGGGCCCCCGGCCACACACACACGTCACATATTTATCGCAAATCAGACAGAGTACTCAGACCAGAGCTCAACAGGTAATCGGGTCATGTTCAAAGGCAGTGTTTCGGGCGCCCGGCGCCCGTGACGACTGGCGTATTAGAAACACAAATTACATTTATGTGGCTGCGCTTGACTTGCAGCACACGATGTGGTGCTATTCCAGCGCCACATCGTGCGCTGGAAATCAGGCGCAGCTGCGTCTGTTCGTGCTTTTGGCCCTTGATTTGGGGGCCATAAATTATTAAATAAAATAAAATAAAATATGGTTAATAAAGTATTTACATAATACTACATAATTGATTAATTAATTTTGAATTTTAAATATTTTTACTATACAAATAAATTCGCTAAACTAGGCTGATTGTACAGGTTGATTTAGGTGATTAAATAGTTAATTACTTATAAAATAGTTAGTAAATGGTCTAACTGACCTTATACAGATTTAATTTACATACTTAAGTATTTTATACATATATTTATTGTATATTTACGAATTTATTTCTATTTTATTTAAGTTAAACTAGCTGTTCTGGGTGTTTTAAATAAAACTAAGTTACATTAAGCTATACTAGGTATAATTGTACTTTAACTAACTTAAATTACTTACATATATGTTAACCTAAGTCTATAGATTTATTTACTTAATTATAGCTCTAAATTATTAATTTAGCTAATTTATTCTATAATATAGCTACTGAATATGTACATATGAATCTGTATATATACATATACATAAATCAGTAAATACATACATAATAGTTCAGTATTTATACATATATTTACATAGATTACATATGTATATAGATTTATGTACAAGTTTATACAGTATTTACAGTATATCTATGTATGTCTACGTACATAATCAGGCTGTATATTATAGTTATAATAGTATGGATATGTATATTTACAGTGTGAAATTAAGTATGTATAATTAGGTTTTAGTAGGAATTTAGGGAATGAGGGTTAATTAAGTTTTTATTTCATTTTAAACAGCAGCTAAGCTACTGTCAGAGAAGATGGAGAGGGAAGAGAATGTGCTGTTCAGGGTGTTTTAGCAGTGTCAGTGGCTTAAGCCACTGTCAAATGGGCTAACTGCTGCTGCAGTTAGTCCATTTGAAGAGGGGGAAAGTATTCACAGATGAGAGGGGAATTTAGAGAAGAGGAGAATTTAGAGAAGAGGGGAATGTAGCTGCAATTTGCAGCATTTTACTGTATAACTGGGAATAAGAGAAAATTCAGAACAAACTAAAAATTAAAGAGTTGAAATCCAAATCTGATAAGGGTATAAATCTCACGAAAATCACATAAGAATTCAGTTCAAATACCCACAAGGAAAAGCCCTTATCAAAAGCATCATTTCAGATCAAAACACAAATGGCATTGAGTTAGTCTTCCTAATGCCATAGACAGCATGAAGGAAGACTTAACTCAATCCATTAAAACCAAAAACATACAATCCCAGTTTCTTGCAACCTTAAGGAGTATGGAAAACTCCTTAGGTTAGAGAATCACCATACAAAAATAATTATCAAACAGGTGGTGTATGGCAGTTCTGAAATGACAAATCAGAAAAAGAATGCATTAAAGGAATTTATAAAAGCTAGCGAATGCATTCAGATCAAGGCAGAAGCAAATTCATGAAAGGCTCTTCTGATTTGTTCCTTGTCACCAGAGAACTTCTCAGAATCCTTGCCCTCAAGGAAAACCAAAATCCCTTCAATTTGTCAGATCTGTCAAGACATTTCAGAAAGCAAAATCTCTTCAAAACCCATGTTAAAGTGAATCTGACAAACTGAGGCAATCAATCTAAAATAAAAGGGGCTTTTGTGAACACAAATGGGGTGAGTGAGAAGCCCCAAATGGTGCTTGTGACGCCAATTTCAGATCTGAGGTAGTACACCACCAGATCTGGAATTGGGTCCGGATGTGTGGGTGATTGGTGAAAAATTCGTCGTTAAAAGGAACATAAATCAGAGTTGGATGGTGGAAAAACAAAACATGAAGAGGGAGATAAATTGATTAATGAACAGATGATTCTTCCCCTCTGATCTGGACTGATCAGAGGAGGTGAGGGAGGGGATCTAATACTAATTCTACTCCTAAGACTAATCTAACTACAGCTAACATTAAACGCTAACGATTAAAACTAAATCTATTCTAAACTACTGCAAACTAAATCTAACACTACTTGTGCAGAATTAAAAACTAAACTAAAAGGAAGAATGGGACCTATGGGTCCTTAGCCGGCGGCTAAGGAGGAAGAAAGGAGGAGGGTGACTCCAGCGGAGGGAAGAGTCTGCTAGTGAGACTCCAGGGTCGTCCTCAGGTGCTACGAGGTCCTTAGCGACGAGGAGGGTCGAGAGCAGGCGATGATTCCACAGCCGGTGGCTGTGAAATCAGGGTCTAGGTGAGGAGGAGAGACTGGAGTGGAAGAATTGATCGCTAAGAGATGTAGGAGGGAGCGATCCCCTGCGCGCGACACCACTGAGGTGCTTAAATAGCAGCTCAGTGACTGAGATCACCGCAAGGGTGAGGTTAATCAGAATCAGGCCGGCGGTGAGGATGAGATGGGTAGAGCGCGCGGCGAGTCAAGAGAGAAATCTGACCGTCAGATGAGATCTGGGAAGAGAGGTGAACGCACGCACCGAATCGCGCGAAGGTTCCATTTGAATCCAGCCGCAGATCGAGATCAAAAGTGTGATGGACGGTCGAGAATGGCTGTGTTCTTCGCGCGCTACAGTGCGCGTGAAGAACACAGGCTTCTCTCGTTGAAATGAGGGAAAATTTGCAGGAAGACCCTTAAACGAAAGGGTAGAACATTTGCATGGAGGCCCATAAGCGAGAAGAATAGCAGCTGGAAGGGCCCTGCAGTCTTACAAAAGGGTCCCTACAGCTTGCAAATAGGTCCAAAAAGGAGTTTTGGAGGGTAGAAATGTAATGCATGAAGGACCTAATTGTAATCTATTTATTTCTAAGCCTAAATGATGTCCAATTGCTTTCAAATTTTTACATGTGCTTAATTGAACATTTACGACATTGATTTTACTTCTGATTTGGCTTTTCAAACTTGTTTATGTGTTCAATTGATGCATGGATCATCATTTGTTCTTTAATTTTCAGAATATCTTATTTTTGTGACCTAATTAGGAGATTTTAACACACATTAAAAGTTTTAGGTCTTTTCTTTAATTCCCACACTTAACCCTTTTTATGTGTTAATTTGATATTGTTTTGCTTAGTGTCTAGCTTAATTTCAGCCTTTTAGCCATGATGAGTAGCCACTCATCGTGCCCCCATCATGGAGTTCCTAAGTGGGAACAAGTCTAGTCTTTTTACCAGGGACTCCGTGATGATATTTGATTATTTGTCAATGCCACCTACGAAGGAAATATGATGGGTCAATATGAAGACACTGTGTGGGAGATTCTCAAGAATATGTGTGAGAACTCCATCAATAATGACTCCACAGGCTTATTCGACCGGACAAATGCTCGCGCATCGATGAATCCAAGTGGAGCACATGAGACGCAGGGCCTGTCCGCATCCGTCGACTTGGAACTGATGTCTAGTAAGTTGGACAAGGCCTCTATCATAGAGAAGAAGGTGGATGAGCTGACTCGACATCTGCAGCGAGCCACCTTTGAGCAAAACCCATTTGTACAGCCACCACTTGGGAGGAAAGCTATGCATAACATCTATCACCGATCTTCTCAGGGGATGGACTCGTATCCACCCCCATCTGACTTTAGGACCGGAGGAAACTCCGATTCGACCTACTCCAGTTGGGGGAACTCTGAACCCTTGTACTCTGATTTTCCTGAGGTTCCTCAGACTTCCGAGGTCCTCAACGCCATCCAGAATGACCATTCTCTAATACCTATAACCCTGGATGGCGGAATCATCCCAACTTCCTATGGGTGGGAAATAATCAAAATCAAAGACCACCATATCAACCCCGTCCACAAGCCCCTCATCCACATCAGCTGCCTCAGCCTCATCCCAACCCCACCTATCAATCTGGACTAACTAAGACAGATTAGATGACTCTTATCCTTGAAATTCTGGATGACATTCAGAAGACGAATGCGGCGTTACAAAAATAGCACAACGATGAGATCACAGAGGTTCGTAATCAACTCACCTAGATGGTGAATTCCCACCAACCTGGCACACTCCCTTTGCATCCTCTGCCAAATCCAAATAACGTGCCGAACCAGGGGCACATTACGAACCCAAATCCGAGCCAAGCCCACATGATTTATCAGGCCCCTTCTATTCCATCACCTGACAGGATGGAAACTTTAACATCTTATGTAGGATTTCAACAGCAGCCACCTATTTTACCAACCCCAAGCCAAAACCAGGCAAGAGTGAATTCTGTAACAACCCATAGTGGTAAAGCAACACAAGACCCACCTTATCCAAGCCACTCTCAGCCTGGTAGTAACCCAAGCCCTAGGATAGTTATCCAAGACACCCCTGTCCCAGATCAAGAACCTGCAGCTATTCTAGAGGAACCAACCAAGGTTCCATTTCCCGAGGCCTTAACCAAGGGAAAGAAGGCAAACAAACCTGTGGCTCCTGAGGAGGATCTGGTTGAGCTCTTTGAATAGGTCCATATAAAAATCCCCTTGATGGATGTAATCCGCCACATATCGGCTTACGCACGATTTTTGAAAAATGTACGTACACCCAAGTGTAAGCCACGAACCAAAAGTGGGAGTCTGATCGTACTGTCAAAGTAAGCCAGCTTTATAATTTTTAGCAAATTCCCACCTAAGGCAAAAGACCTAGGAACTCCCCTGATTTCCTATACCATTGGTGATACCTAATTCGACAGAGCCTTATTAGATTTAGGATCCTCCATAAACCTAATACCTACGTCCCTCCTTGACCACCTTGAAGAATCTGAGCTCAAATCGACAGAGGTGACATTGTTGTTAACTTACCGATCTATTAAGTCACCGAAAGGAATACTCGACGATGTCATCGTTAGTGTACGGGATTTTTATTTCCTGGTGGATTTTATAGTCTTAGATATGAATGCTCCAGAAAACATAAGGGATACATAAATTATACTAGGGAGACCCTTTCTAGCCACTACTTGGGCCAATATAAATTGTGATGGCCAAATTGAACTGAAATTTGGGAACCAAACATTGAAAATTGACATCTTTAAGGCCCAACAAGGGATTAATTGCGGTGTTATTGTACAAATAAGTGATATCAAGGCCATGGTTGGTGAACAGTATATTGAGGACAACCTAATTACTTCCGATCAACCGCAGGATCAAACCCCGCAATCAGAGGAGTCCGAATCTGACTTAGATACACCCATAATTCCTTCCCTTGCTCCTGACACACACCCTGAATCTTCCGCTGCTGTTGATAACCTCATTCTGGAACTCAAGCCTCTTCCCAACCATCTGAAGTACCTCTTTTTGGGTTCCAATCAGATGTTTCCTATGATTATCAACTCCAGACTCACACCTGACAAGGAATCCTGTCTGGTTACCGTTCTCCAGCAACATCGTAGAGCCATTGGATGGACTCTAGATTTGACTGGTATCAGCCCCTCTTATTGCACACACCGTATCTACACCGAAGAGGTCCCACGACCTTCCTGTGAAATTCAGAGACGTTTGAATCCTAATCTGCAGGAGGTTGTGAAAAGGAGATCATCAAGTGGTTAGATGCAAGGATCATCTACCAGATCTTCGATAGTCGGTCGGTAAGTCCAATCCAGGTTGTTCCTAAAAAGGCAGGACTCACCGTGATTACGTCTAAAATCGAAGAAGTCATATCGACCCATGTGGCAAACTCGTGGTGAGTCTACATTGATTACAGAAGACTCATTTCCTCCATGAAAAAGGATCATTTCCCACTACCGTTTACTGATCAAATCCTCGAGATACTAGCGGGAAATAGGTTCTTCTGCTTTTTGGACGGGTACTCTACTTATAACTAGGTGGCAATCCATCTTAAGGACCAAGAAAAGTCCACTTTCACCTGCCCCTTCAGGATGTATGCATTCCAAAGGATGTTGTTCGGTCTCTGCAATGCACCAACTACTTTTTAGCAGTGCATGCTTGCCATATTCTCAGATATGGTAGGTGACTATCTAGAAGTCTTCATGGATGACTTTTCAGTATTCAGAGAATCATTTGTTGATTGTCTCCAGCACTTGGTCGAAATCCTCAGGTGGTGCATTGACGTGAATCTGGTTCTTTCATGGGAAAAGAGCCATTTCATGGTGCCTGAAGGAATTGTCCTGGGACACCTCATTTTAGAAAAAGGCATCCAAGTCGATCAAGCCAAGGTAAACTTGATTTCCAAAATCCCTATGCCTAGCTCGATCAAGGACATCCAATCTTTTCTGGGGCACGTCAGTTTTTATCGTCGATTCATTACTGATTTCTCAAAGATCGCGCACCCCCTGACCACTCTACTCTCTAAGTATGTTCCTTTTGTATTCTCCAAGCAATGCACTCAAGCATTTGAAATCCCCCATGATCGACTTACCCAAGCACCTATCCTACAATCCCATGATTGGTCTCAACCCTTTGAGATCATGCGCGATGCATCTGATTTCGCGGGAGGGGCGGTACTTGGGCAGAAAATTGACGGGAAACCCGTGGTCATATACTACACTAGCAAGACACTTGACGAGACTCAACATAACTACATAGTTGCGAGGAAAGAGCTTCTAGTCATAGTATCTGCCTTGGAAAAATTCAAATCTTATCTTCTAGGGTATCGTGTTATCATTTACTCGGATCACACAGCTGTGAGGCATCTCCATGCAAAGAAGGATGTGAAACATCGATTAATTAGCTTGATCTTGCTTTTGTAAGAGTTTGAACTCGAGATTCGCGACAAAGCAGGAAAATAAAACATGGTAGCTGATCACTTGTCCTACCCTCCTTCTGAGATCATCGACCCTTCTGGACCATCA
Organism: Thalassia testudinum; assembly: GCA_037157565.1. Classification (NCBI taxonomy): domain Eukaryota; kingdom Viridiplantae; phylum Streptophyta; class Magnoliopsida; order Alismatales; family Hydrocharitaceae; genus Thalassia; species Thalassia testudinum. The sequence continues at coordinate 90,792,034 of JAZHRO010000014.1, read as the reverse complement.
CGTATCATTTTCCTGATGAGCACCTCCTGACTATCAATACAGGGCTTCCATGGTCTGCTGATATAGTAAACTACCTGGCATCACATCATATCCCAGTCGATTGTCCGAAGGCCAAGAAGGAAAAATTGCCTTCCGATGCCAAGTATTAGTTCTGGGAAGACCCATATCTTTTCCGCTTTGGTGCTGATCAGATTATTTGACGATGTGTTGCGGAAGCAGAAATTTAGGACATATTGTCTTTCTGTCAAGGCCAGGCATGCGGTGGACATTTTTCAGGTCATAAAGCCATAGCAAAAGTCCTCCAGTGCGGTTTCTATTGGCCCACGATTTTGGAAGACGTGTATAATCGCTATAGGGCATGCACTCGTTGCCAGACCTTAGGCAACATGAGCCATCGCGATATGATGCCCTTGCAGCCGATTCTTGTATGCAAAATCTTCAACATATGGGGGATTGATTTTATGGGACCCTTCCCTTTTTTGGACGGCTTTGAGTACATTTTACTCAATGTTTACTACGTGTCCAAATGGATCGAAGCCATTCTGACCCAAACCAATGATCATAAAGTGGTTATCAAATTCATTCATCAGAACATCTTTTCAAGGTTGGAGATTCAACATGCTATAATTTCCAACGGAGGGACCCATTTCACTAACTCTCTGTTCAAGTCACTGATGACCAAATATGGGTTGTCGCACTGAATCTCTACTCCTTACCAACCCCAAACAAATGGTCTAGCTGAGCTATCAAATCGGGAGTTCAAGAAAATCCTTCAGGTTACTGTTCGACCTGACAAGAAGGACTGGTCATCCCGACTTTCGGAAGCTTTGTGGGCTTATTGGACTACCCACAAAACCTAATTAGGTATGTCTCCCTCTAGATTGGTGTATGGGAAGGCTTGTCACCTCCCCATCGAATTGGAGCACAAAGCCTATCAGGTAATATGGAACTGCAACGTAGAACTTTCTAAGGCATGAACCCATAGAAAGCATCAAATGAGTGAGATCGATGAATTACGCCATGACGTGTATAAGAGCTCGTGAATTTACAAAGAGTGGGTTAAGGCCTTTCATGACAAGCACATATCCAGAAGGATCTTCCATCCTTGTCAAAATGTCCTACTCTTTGATGCCAAGCTTAAACTGTTCCTAGGAAAACTACGATCAAAATGGATTGGACCCTACCTCATCCGACGAATCTTTGGAATTGGAGCCATTGAGATTAGTCCATGTAGCCATGATTCAGAACCTTTCATCATGAACAGTCAAAGACTCAAACCGTTCATTGACTTGACTGATACAAATTTGGCTGAGATATCCTTTACCCTCCATTCTCCCTGAGCTCATTGTGCCCAGCCAATGGCATAAAACTCAGTGCTTAGCAGGAGGCAACCCGTCATTCTTGAAAAACCTAAAACCTTTGTTAGGATTCCTATGCTGAATTCATATTGCACTTTAGGGTTCATCCATTAGAATAGCTGACCCCACCTCAAGTACCCGTACCCGAGTTTAGAAATTGTTCGCAACAGTCACCTTGACCCGTTCGCACACCCAAAACCTGTTCTAATGAATGATCTAAGCTGAACTCGAACCCACCTAACTTACAATGGGGACATTGCAAATCGTAGGCATGGGGGGGTATGAAAGTGCAAAACACCATGAAAACTCATCTCACAAGAAAAGGTTTCAACAAAAAAATCACATATCACAAAAAACACCGAAAAAAATGAAAAAATCTTGGAAAAGAACAAACAATTCTGAGGGTAGAGAAAATTTTCAGGCCATACAAATCATGACGAGAAAATGAATAAAAGTGAAAAATATCAAGAAAGGGGCACAAAATGAAAAAGAAAAAAGAGATAGTCATTAGTAAGAAATTAAAAGATTAATTGAAATTCCAGAACATATCAAGAAAAAGAAAAATGAAGGAAAAAGTGCTAAATGAGATACAAAAGAGATTAGTAGGAACGTTGATCATAGGCCTCTTGGGCTAGACTCTTAGACTTAAAATTTCAAGTATCCGCTAACATCTGGATAGTCCTCAAGAGATTGAGGAAAATGCGAAGCTTAAGTATTAGGTCCAAGGCATAAGGAGTATTCGGCCTCGTTAACTAAACTTTGGTTTGCGGGACTTGGTAACCTAATCACCCCAATCCACACACAGTCTTGTTTAGTATGAATAATTATTAAAATCACGCAAAAAGCATTTAAGTGTCCTGAAAAGGTCACCTAGATTAGGAGCAACCGATCAACACAAGTTGATTTGGATGAGTTCCTGGTGTAGAGAGGCGAGAAGTTCCCCTCGAAGATGTACAATAACATATCATCTCCTCAGTGCTTGTCTCCTAGGATATTTACATATCCTACCGGGGGTACGTAAGCACCCTATGCTGGTTCAGATGCCATGGGCGGCATTATCATGAAATGTCGATTGCCAAGGTTTGGATTTAGCTACAGAACGCCATGGGTGGGATTATCTCAAAATCTCGAAAGCCAGGGTTCTGGGGGTTGCCATGGGCAGTGCTATCATGAAGCATCGATTACCAAGGACCCTTTAAGGATTGATGACGGGGTCGAGGAATCCGATATAGGCCATGTTGAGAAGCTAATCCAAAGCTAGAAATAAAAAGAAAACAAAGAGAAAAAGCTCCAAATAAAAAAAAATCGTCTGTCTCTCTCTTGCAAAAAATGCACAGCAAACTAAACCGAGGATAAAATACGTTACATGCATGGGTGCTTTAACCGCAGAGTCCAACAAACCTTAGGATAGTTCCTGTGGGCTTTAAAAACCTTCACGGAGAACTAAGGCTAGAGTTGGTCAGGTCCGAACGTTGGTTGGTACTTAAGTACCTCTAGGCCTACTATCGGCATTCTAACCTAATCAAAAAGAAAAGAAAAAGCACTCATCATAGTCTCTGAACATCAAGGAATTCATGATCTAGAACAAAAGTTAAAACCTTAAATATTCCTAAGGGACTAGCAAAAGCTAGGCATGGGGGTATGATGGAAACACCATCATGAGCCCTAACTAGCTCATTTTGACCATGAAAAGAGAACAAAAGCTCCTACATAACCAACTGGAGGTCCTAACTCAATGAATAACCATTCTGAGAGAAAAGCAAGAAACAAGGGGTAAAATTATAATTTTACCATTGCAGTACAGCAACAGGATTTCTTATGTGCTAAACATGTGTCAAATGGTCTTAACAAAAAAGAAGTGCGTTGGTTAAAACAGAAAAGGGTTCATGTGAATTTTAGGAATTAAATGACTTCTTTTAACCCTAAAATGGACCCACCTAATTTAACAAGGTTCTAGGTAGGATAAAATTCATTTAAACCCTCTAAAAATCATGGAGAAATGTCCTTTAGGGGTTTTATAACCTTCAATTTGGGCCTTAGAACCTATTTTGACCTAAATTGGTGTCTTAGTCAAATATCTGCCCTAAATTGGGTTTTTATGTAAATTTCCTAAACAAACAAGGTCAAACCTAAAATCCAACCTTACCATTGGATTTCTTAGGCCCAAATTAGGTTTGTACCAAACTTTGGACCGAAGGGGAATTCTTCCTGACCTACTTTGCAAACAAGTCCGGCCCAAACATATTTCTACCCCTAACTTTTGAAAACTTCCGCAGAGACCCCCCTATCTTTGTCTTCGTCATTTGAAATTAGGTCCCTCTACGAATATAGCAGAGGGAATCCTACTCCAGTAAGGTTTCGAGGGAAAGATCTCCCTGATTTCTCATAGGATCCCCTTCAAATTTGAAAGGGAGATTCTCTCAGAAATCTCCTCCAGTTTGAACGCAATTCTAAGCTTGATTTGGCACCCAATCTCTCGTGTGAATGCATGACAAATTCAGGTCACCTTCGACCTTCCATCTCCGGCAAGGTTTCCGTGCTTGGAAGCAAGGCTTCCAAACACAAAACCTTCTGCAAGGGCTTATAAAAGCACGCCTAGATCAACCTGCAACCTCCAAGCTTGAAATTGACCTGAGCAACCCTTTATTTTGTCTATTCCCCCTCCGGCAGTAACTCAGCAAGCTCCGGTGACCCCTCTCTCTCTCTCATCACTCTGGCACAATACCAGTGGCAGGGTTCACTTCATCTCTTCATCCGTGTTGCGCCGCACTAGCCGACGTCCTTGTAGCCCGTTCGTCATCGTCCTCCTCCTCCACTGAGTACTTCACCTTCAGTGAAGCCAATACGAGCCTGCCACCTTCTTTGCATCCCCCTTCATCTCCCTACGCACAGATAAGTTATCTCATCTCTCTCATCATTTTTCTATCTTTATTTCTTCAAAACACGCCTCGATGCATGCTATCACCCTCACCTTCCTCATCTCCAGCTAGACCTCCAGCGTGGCATCCCCGCCGCTCCATGACTCCATCCGCCTCGCCAACTACCCCATAAGCATCTCCGCACTGCACTGACCATAAGCCTTCACTCCACTCACCACGCCAAGCCCTAGAACTCCCCCGCGAACGCACCAACTTTCACACACACAGGGTGCCCTAGGCATGCACGCTCCGTCCACCCCAAGCTACATCGACCCTCACACTACCTTCGCCATGCTAGGCAAAGCTGTCAGAGCCTTCTAATTTAGTGGCAAGGCCATTTTTGTGGTTGACAGGTTTGGAGGCCTGCCGCCATTAATGCAAGCAAGGAGATCGCTTGGGAGCCTCCTCCATGACTCCTCGCTCCAGGCTATAGGTCCCAGGTCACGTGGAATATCTTCGCGCACAGCCTCAGCCAAGTAATTGGCACTGAAGACCCTGCAGCTATTGCAATTAAGGAGACTCCTACTGCGGGCATTCGCGAAGGAAGGTGGGAAAACATAGTCCCACCTCGGAAAGTCATGAGCAGGCGCAGTGAAATAAGAGGAAAAAGTGACCTAGCCTCTTCACCTCCTGCCCACGGGGTGAGGTCCCACTCACTCCTCTCACAGCCACGTCCGCGGCACTGCAGATGCAGATCTAGCTTGACCTGTATACCCAACCTACACTCCTCGCCCACCACCACACGCCAGTGGGCCTGGTCCTAGGCACGCGTCCCCAACTCGATTACTCGAGGAGCGACTCTGGGAGAGCGAGCCTAAAAGAGAAAGAAGAAGAGAGATCGCAGGGGTAGGTCGGGGTTGGTTTTGCTCTCTCATAGGGAAAGAAAAGAAGAAAAAGCCAAGGAAGAAGAGGGTTGAAGACAGTGGACGCTAGGAAGGAGAAGGCAAGGACTGAAGAAGAAGATGTTGAAGGACTGAAAGAGAAAGAGAAGGAGAAGGAAGGTAAAGGAAGAAGAAGAAGAAGATAAGGGCCAGAGTAGATAAAGGCAAAAGAAGCACAAGCACGAAGAAAAGAAAAGAAAAAGAAGGAAGAAAGCCAAATAGAGATCAGAGATAGAGAAGAGGAAAAGAAGAGAAATAGCACTGTAGCAATGACCAGTTTAAGAGGTTTGATTCACAAAATCAGACATCCATTTTTTTGTTCTTAATATACATGATATCTAGTGTTCACATTTACATTTTTGCATTATAACTCTAATTTCCATTTCCTATTATATTCAATTTTAAAGTTGTGCTCTTGATTTTTAAAATCCAATTTGCTCCCTATGTTCGACCTCGGATTTAAAACTTCGAGTAAAATATTCTATTTGTTTTCGAGCGATTTCAACTATACTACGATGCATTGATTTTAACATTGATCTCACCTGCTAAACAAGCTTCTTACTCTACATTCTTCGTCGACCGTCATAGACCATAGTCGGCCGGTCTACCCTCCTCAAGCTCCTCCACCACTCGCAATACCACCAGTCATCTTCCCTTTCTTCCTCACCGTTCTCCCTCATCGGAGATTTCACCTTCCACGATGCTGGCCATACCACAACAGACACCATCCACCCCTTTCATTTGTTATTTTATGTTTAGTTAGGTCCTTTGTAATCCTTAGGTTAATTCCCTATACTAAAAACCAAAAAAGAATCCATGTTCTTAAAGCCAACCACCTTCGTCCTCTACTCCGGCCACCCCTCTGACATGTTTGCCCCACTTCCACAACCCACCAAACAAATCGCCGACACTCCTATGAGCTCCACCGCTCGCCTACGACCAAAAGCCCTAACCTACTTCATCCTCTCGACCTCCCAAGCCAACCCTCGAGCATACCCATCACCGACCTTCATCTCTGACCTTGTCCGATCACAAGCACAGTCTCCAACCATGTTCTTCATCCAATCCACTTCCAGGTCACGCGCAAACCCTCTAGGTTCATGCCCAGTTCCTCAATCAGAACCTCCAACTGTGGGTGTGCGATAATTGAGCAGTGTCATCATTGCAGGCGTACACGAAGAACAAGGGGACTCAATAGTCCCACATCATGGATTTGCAAGCCGTTGCCACCGCATAAAGGTTTTTGGTGATTGTCTCTTATCGCCTCCAAACACGGGGTGAGGTCCCTTCACCTTACCCACATACCTGATCTGCCTAGACTTTTACACTCATCAGGTGGGACACTCACGTGTGCAACTCTAGACTTGGTTATGCGACCCGTATACCTGATTACTAGGCTATTTAAGAGAAGGAGGAGAGGTGGAAGGAAAGAACAGAGTGTGGGGGAGGGAAGGGTTTTTCTCTTAAAGGTACTATCCAACACTTAGCTGATAAGGAAGAAGGCCTTAAGAAGAAGGGAAGAAAGGAGAAGAGGAAAGGCTACAAAGAAGGTAGAACAAGAAGAAGAGGCCACAAAAAGAAAGAAGGAAGAAGAAGAGAGAAGAAGACTAGAAGCTTGAAAGTACTATAGCAGGCGACAGATAAGTCGTCTGATTCTGAAATCAGACGTCTGATCACTATTCATTTATTTCAAACGTTTGAGTAATTGAGATATATGTGCATAGACTAATAATTGGTGAATTAAATCAACATTATTTTGTCTTAGTTATCATTTTGGTCTCTTTATGTCTTGAAATACTTTTGTTATTCATTAAATATCTAATGTGACATATTAGTATTTATTGAATATCATTATTCTTGACTTATTCCCGTGCTCATTTATACTTTAATTAAAGATTAGTACGTGAATCCCTATTTACTCTCTATGTTTGACGTTAGACTTCAATTAGATATTGGAGTTATAAATTTTATTAGTTGAATAGATATTTAGGAGACTTTACTACAATGAGACACATTTAAACTCCTGAAATGCTTGTTCAGCAGGGGGTTAGTGTTGAATGCTTTTGTAGAGTGTTAAGAAAAATGTGTTGTAGTATAGTCGACAAAATCACACAAAACACTTAAATTTATAACTCAAAATGCATTTCGAGTCCAAGGTCACTGGTAGGGAGTAAAGATGGAATTCATGCACTAATCTCAATTCAGGAATAATGAGCACAATTTATCAAACACCATATAAAAGTTATTCAATGAATAAATTGCTCAAGAATAATATTCAAGTATAAACCAATGTATCTCAAGAAATAAAGGAATGAAAAGAATAGAAGAAACCTAAAAAGTGGTGATATATATCGCCATTTAGATCCTTAAGTTAAGCATCCCAAGCATTCAATTCAATTAAATAACCAAATAGTACCTTTTAATCACTTACTCAATCATCCACCTTACCCAACTAAATCCACAGTAACCCCAATCAGTCCTTAGACATGAGAGCTAGATGACTTAACTATCAGAGGCTCAGAAAAAAGCACAAGGCTTCGAAGCACAAAGCCTATACAAATGCAAAAGGGCGAACCTTCCTTCCTTCAAGGCTAAGTGTTAGCCATTAGTGCGCATCCCGAGGAGGATCAATCTAAAGCAAAACCCTCCACTTTCTTTGTCTCAAATTGTCCTCTCTATACTCTTAGAATCGGGCTTAATTGGATAAACAGGTCATAGCAGTATTGGGTCTAGGCTCACCGAGGGTGTGGGTGAGCAATGGTGTGCAGGCATGTGCATGTGGGGGACTCGACCCCACGTGCTCTTGAGCGAAGGGCTTAAGACACCAAAATAACATATACGCTATCATGAGCTCCGCCTTCGAAAATGTGGCACTATCAATGCCCTTTTTGTTTCATGTGCACCAGCAAGTGAAACTAAGGGATGATTCATATAATTGAGGCAATGGCAGTCGCTGCTTCTTTGAATCAAGGGCATAGAGCTCTTTGTGGATGCACCCTGTAGCTCCTAGAGGCAAGTCAAAGACGGTCGGAATAGGGTGGCGGCGGTGGTGAAACCTGCAAAATCACAAATATGGCCTAAATGCCCCAGTCAGAGGGTTCACAAGCATTGTCAGAGTTCGTAGAGTATGGTGCTGGTGGTATTTTGGTGTGTGCAAGCATGTAGAGGGCTGACGAAGTTGGATAAGGTGACAACGAGGTGCAGTGTTCGATGGAGGTTTTGGGAGCACAGAAGGAAAAATAAAGGAGTTTTGATCAGGGTGGTGAGGTAGAGGTTTGGAGAGTGGTATCATGGAGTTTGGATGAGTGTGGATTGTGTGCGACCATGCCAGAGCATGACCGAAGAGGAGGAAGATGGAGTGGGAGATGGTGATTTGGCAGTTGAAAAAGGAGACTAAGCAGCTAAACCTAAACTACAGAGAAAGAAGGAGAGTTTAGGAACCTAACTAATGGACGAAAGGGTGGGAAAGGTGTCGGCTTTGATTGGTCGGTGCTAGAGAAGGTGAATCCTCTGATGATGGAGATCAGCGAGCACGAAGGGGTTGTAGTGCCTCTACTAGTGTTGCAAGAAACAGAAGGAGATAACTGATTCCCTCTGCCTATGGTATGTGAAAGGGGGCAAAGACAGAGGTTGGAGGAGACTCGTCGGAGCTCCGGCGGAGGCTGTCGAGGAGAGGAATTTGAAGAATTTGAGGCCTTATCTAAGCCAAGGAATACAAGATGAAGTTTAGGAGCTTTTATAGAGCTCCTAGTTGAGCTTTAGATGAGGAAAGAGCTTTGATTGGATTGGGAATTAGGTCACAAGGAACCCATGATTTTCATGGATTTGCTAGGGCAAATCTACGTGATTTTGGAGCCATGATCTGTCTCAAATGATTCTTTGTAGTATGAACACCAATCTCACCAATTTTGGTGAGATTTGGTGATGATTTGGTTAGGTTTTGATGTGGTCAAAGTCGACCTGAAGGTCAGTTGACCTCCAATGGCAGTAGGGATTTTTCTATGAAAAAGACAAGGAAATTGGGACCCATTGCAAAGATTATCCAAAGTTAGGGGCTTGACTTTAAGAAGTAGGGACTTAGTGGACTTAAATGTAAACTAGTTCAAAATGGACTCTAATTGGATCCAAATTTTGGTACAAATCTAATGTTGACCAAGGAATCTAGTGGTGAAGTCGGATTTGAGTTTTGACCAAAATTAATTCGACAATTTGTGCAGAGATCAAAATTAGAGTAGAAATTCGTCTATGACTCTGTTCAAAGTCAAAATGGATTTAGATTGTCAAACCAAAGGTGCTAAACCTCTAGGAATATTTTTATATGAATTTTAGAAGGTTTATTTGAATTTTACCTTGACCAAAATTTCTTCGATTTAAGCGGGTTTGAAATTAGGATTTTGTGTTCTCATTCAGTTCTCAAAATGCATGAAATCCCATTTCTATCCGTATGGACCCACTCATTGGACTTTAATGCTCATTTAACCTTTAATTAACCCATAGAAAATCCTGTGGTTACTTTACATTCATGGTATGATGTTAAAATGGCAGAATTAACATTATTTTAATGTTCTCCTCTCAAAATGAATATGTGTGGAATTATGGCTCTCAGGCGACTATTCAGGGGAATTTATCAATTAGTCCTGACTAAATAAAGCTCGTTATGGCTCATGGTGGTGCTACCATCAGTTAGTACACTTATACTAAAATTTTCTACTGCTAACACCTAGAAAAAGAAAACCTTTCATATTTTTTGAACATCACTCAAATTACACTTTAGGGTCCTTAATTTAAGAACAGCCGACTCCACCTCCAATGTTCGTAATGGAGTTAGAAATCATTTGCAATAGTCATTTCCGACTCATCCACTCATCTTTTTGTTCGAAAATTAGTAAGAAAGCTAAATATGAACCCAAGTGAGGGAAGATATTGAAGTGCAACTATGAAAGGCCCTGGTTGTAGAACTTAAGTCATTTGTACATGGCATTTATACATATCGTATTCATGCATTTATTCAAAAAGATTTTTATGAAGGAGGTTTTACTGAAGATTTTCTTCTTGAGTGGTCTCTTAATTTAGAATACAGTACATTTATTTTATTTGCACGTAGACTTTGTAATGCATCCTATATGAAAATCAATAGTCATCTTTAGTTTGTCAAGGAGAAGCATTGCTTCTTTTCCTGAACCATTGGATAGTTAGTTAGAGAGTCAGGTAAACTATCTTTTATTAGATCTACCATACATTTGTGAGGTGAAAGTAGAGTGTCTACTGGTGCTCTAAGTCTAGTGTGAGGACTCTTAAGTTTGAGATAATTTGATGAAGATACATCAAGTTTAGGCATAGTTTTTGCACTCAATTCCTATGTATGGATATTACTGTGTAAGCCACCAAATAAGGTCGATATACAAGGACTGATTTCTAATAAAACTATGACTATGGTGGATGGTTACGACCGTCCTTCGTAGAATTCTCAACTGACAAAGTGTACTAGTGCCAAACGAGAAAAGTACACTTGTCCTATCCATCCCTCCCTAGGGCCAAGAGTAGGCACCTCCACTAAATAAGCCACGCAATATCCTCGTGAACATCATCATCCCCCACAAATTCGTCATAAATAAATGTTTGTCTTGTGTTTTGGGAACCACATGAATCACCCTTGGTAGTTATTAAAAGGAAAAAAAAAAAAGTGTTCAAGTTCATATTCAAGTTTGTGTGTCGATTTTATTATGTTAATCTGTTGAGGCAAAAATACCCATTGTTATTCACCAAATATGACCCTTAAATTTCTGTCCGCTCGAATACTAGCTGAAGGATTTCAACATAGTTGTAGGGTTATCAGAATTATAATTAGAGTGTTGATGCCATGTGAGCCTACCAAATATTGAGTGCTTCTACAAACCTGGTGAGATTGTGAGCTCTCCAAAGAAAAGCTCAAAGGAAAAGAAAAAAAAAACATGGCGAGAGTGAGCAAGAGGACTCAAATGAAGCACAGTTTTGCGCCTCTCTTTGGGTTGACTCATTTGATAGTCTGGAGATCTAAAGTCTATAGTACTAAGCTATACGTAGCACCATATGAGTGTAGGCCACCAAATAGGAAACCATTTGACTCAAACATCTTTCGCCTAAGTGAAAATGCTGGGGGTCAAATCACAGAGTACTTGCTGTGTTATTCTCGAGGAAAGAAGTTTCTCTATCCTAATAGAATTTTTACCAAGGGTCAAGTACAACATTTAATATGGGTTGGCTTTTCATTTGGATCCATTGCTTAGGCTGCTATCACAAGAATTTCATGTTCATCTGGATTCCTAAATTTTTTGGAAGAAGACAAGAAGAAATCTTTTGTCAATCCCATGGCCTAAAGGAAGAAGCGATCCTTTGGTGGCCAAGTTGTAAATTACATGGATCATACATCTTGCATTCATTTTTCATTCTTACATTTGCTAGGGAGTAGCAAAATTTAGGCATGGGGTTATGATTGCATAGCAATCATAGGACTTAATTGACCAGAATCAAGTTTGATTATAGCTTAACTTAGGAATAATTCATGCATCAACTGCATATTTTGCCTTATAATTTCTATACTTAGTTGTTCATAAAATAATCTTATATTTCCATACTAATTAGTAAATAATGGGGTTTGCATGTAATAAGAAGATTAGGAGATGGCCTGAAGCTAGATAGAAATTGGATAAAAGTTGGATAGAGGCTGGAGCTCCATTAGAGCTGGAGTAGAAGCCTGGAATAAAGCTAAGAATAAAGAATTGAAGATAGAGAGTAAGAAGGAGGTATACTAGGCTACTCGTAGGAATAAATGTAGAAATTAAAGTAAAGAAGAACTTACGATAACCCTACTGCTATCCCAAGTCCTGAAGACAACCTTATCCATTTGTGTACTCCTAAGCCACCCTCATATTAGGTTAGTTTAGCCTACGAAACCTTAAATGCACTTTCCAGCACATTTCTAGACATTAAGACAATGTCTGGGCGTCCAATCTCTTTAGAAACCCCAGCTAGAACCTATCACCAATACTGATACAGAATTGCATGTCCAACCTATCCCTCAAACATCCAAATTTGATGTCTAGGTCGTCTCACCAAGCTTATGGATGTTTGGAGGTCTCCTCTGGTTCCTTTTGTGGAAACAAAAGCCATATTTAGCTTCCTATGGCCTAGGAATCATACCACACACCTTAGGAAACCTATCTAGAGACCTCTTATGCATAGTACAGTACCGCTAACCCTACCTAAGAACCTAATTAGGTTCACATTGCAGCTAATTGATTCAGTACAAGTCAATTGCGCTAGCCATTTTGTCTAATTGGATTCAAGGAACCCAATTGGATCAACTCAACCCATGCAATTTCAATTAGACTCAACCATAATCCAATTGACTCACCTACAGCCTAACAGGGAATTCCTTATCCTAATTTCACACACAATGATTCAATTAAACTTGTGACAAGTTTAATTGAACCTACCACAATAGAAATAGGTTAAGTGAACCTATTTTAGGAGCCGAACCTAAACCTATTGCCTAGACCTATTAGACCCAACCTAGGACCTATTTAGCCATCCATTCTAGCAGACTCTAGATTGGGGTAAACCCATCCAAACCAAGTGCATGCCACCTCCTCCCTTTCCCCTCCAAAGTGGCAACCCACAACCACTTTTAGGAGGTGCCAACACTAACCTAAGACCCAACCCACTTAAACTACACACAACCAACTTCTCCCCACAGAAAGTGGATCTTGAAGGCCATTTCTTCCCTACCAAGGTGGCACCAAAGAACTTCTATAGGCTTCCCAATGCCACTTCAAAGAGGTCCCCATCTTCTATAAAAAGCTTTACCATTTGGCCACCCATCCATCATCTTCTACCTCCCATTCAACTCCACCCCATGGCCACCATCTCCTCCACTCAAGCTCCTCCAACACCACCTCCAAGAGGCTGCCTTATTGCACAGCAATCATAGGTCTTAATTGTCCAGAATTAGGATTAGGACATAGCATAAGTTAGGATAATTCATGCATCCAAAAGCATTACTTGCATCTTTACTGCTTTCTTTTAGCTATGCACAAAATAATGATATAATGTACTGATTAGGTGCACTATGTCAATTGCAAGTAATAAGCTGATCAGAAGGTAGATCTGAAGCTGGTTCTAAAGCTGGATCAGAAGAATAAGGGATAACTGCTGTTGCAGCAAAGTTGGAGCAGAAGACCTAGAAAAAGATGTAGTAGACAATAATATAAGGGGTTGAGGCATGCTATTCTATTTAAGTAGGAATAAAGTAGTAAAATATGAAGAACATAGGACCATCCTAGCCTTAAGATAGCCTAGAAGCTTCCCCAAGCCTTAGCCACCCTTAGATTAGGTCACCACACCCTAGGAAACCTTAAAACTGTAATTCCAAACTCTATCTGGACATTCAGATGAGTTATAGGACATCCAGAACCCATAGCCAACTCCTGCACACCTTTAACCCACTTCTGCAGTGATATTGGACGTCCAGACACTTAGTCTGACGTCTAATTTCTGCAGAATACCGAAGACAGAACTTGGAATCCGTCCTGACCCTAATTGGAAGTCCAGACAATAAGTCTAGACTTCTGATTTTTCATTATAAGACATCTGACACTATTATTAGATGTTTGATACTATCCTCCAGTTCCTGTTTTGCATTTCAAGCCATGATCTTGGATCTCTAGCACCCTAAACCCAATTCTAACCTCATAAGAACCTAAATTAAGGTGCCCTAACCCTAGTACATCACCTCTAGACCTCCATAAGGACCTAATTATGTCCTCACTAAACCTGATTGACTTGGATCTTAGTCAATTCCATCAACCTATTCAATTGGACTCATTGAGTCCAATTGAGCCCTGATCTTAGCACACGCTGTCCAATTGTAATCAGTGAGAGTCCAACTGACCTAGACCTAACTTAACTAAGCTATTTTACTCTCAATTAAGTTTTCACACACCCAATTAAACTAGTATTAAGTTTAACTGGACTTTACCTTAGTGAATTAGTGTTTACAACCCTAATTTGAGACCTAGCTTGACCTAAACACACTAGAACCTAACCTAATCAACCTAGCCACCTAAGTTTTGACACTCACACACCCACACACACCATCCACACGAAAATACCTAGCCTAGGGTTCTCTAGAACTCTCTACCATGTGTTGTTGCCTTGGTTGCTAAAATTAGCAACCAAGAGCCATTCAAATTTTAGATCCACATTTGGTGGATCTGAAAACCGTCATCCATCCTCTCAATCTCACTCTCTCACAGGCTCCCATCATAAGCCTCTCTAGAGAATTCCATAATTCTCCAGGGAGCATCCCTCAGGTCTATAAAAAGTCCTAATGAGTGGCCATTTGCACCGATCCACTCTTGGTTCCATTGAGCTTAGTTTCATTCCACATCCACTCCACCTCCATGTCCACAAGTAGCTTCACCATGGCCACCACCACCTCCATGCCAAGATGCTGGATCACCTCTCCAACCTCTCTCCAAGGGCTAGCCTAAGCACCATTGGCTGCCCCTCCTCCTCTCAACCAACTCAAAGGCCATTGGAGCCACCTCCACATGCCATTATATCTGCTAGATTAGATTATAGTTCTTCATAGATTTACATGCTTTATTTACTGCTTAATAGCGTAGTTCCTTACTTCTCCCCTAATGATGCATGCAAAACCCCCAAAGATTCATGTATGGAGTCATTTTCTGGTAGCGAGTAGTTTTATTTCCTTGTACAAGCATTCCTCTACCTGTGCTCTGCAACTCTGATATCATCATCATCATCTTTTATATATATAAATATATATGTTGAAAATCACCATGTGCCTAGTTATCATCTTTTGATGTGATTGAAGTTTCATGTCTTAATTACTATCTTTTGGTAACTAGCATGTCATACATCAATACATAAATCACCATAAGCTGACTTGAGATTTTAAGCAAGTAGAGCGAAAGAGATCGATTTCAAATTTGCATTTCCATAAATGCCTCCTAGAGACGAACGATCGGGACTCGAAATCTCATTATCTTTATAAATTATTTTTGACTAGCATTTTAGTACAACTATACTGTGATTTCCAATGAATTCAAAACGTGCAAAAATAGGTTTGTCAAATGGCACCGTTGCTGGGGAGGCAACATCTTTTTTGATTTCAATCTTTTGAATTATTACTGATAAATCTTCCTCTGCCTGTGTTTGGACATGTAGGAAAAATAGGAAAAAAATAGGATCTACGCACACAACGAGTGCGGAAAAAAAAATTTCAGGTGCACATCATACCTTCCGTAGTCTAGTTCTTTTTTTATTGAACCCTAGGTTAAATTTCCTTCTAGCAATTTCATTTGAAAAGGAAAATGAAAAAGAAGGCCTATTTGTTTTCATGAAAAAAGGAAAAAAATCAAAGAAAAAAAATATAGATAGATTAGGTTTCCTTTTTTAATCTTAGGTTAGTTTTGAAAAAGAGAAAAAAAGTTGAAAATTCTTTAAAAAAAAATCCTTTCTGAAAAAAAAAATTTCAAAATTAAATAAGAATAATTGGTGGAAAGTTTGAATTTTAAACTCAAACACCTTTTAAAAGCTTTTCCACCGTTCTCCAATTTTCATCGAGATTTCAAAGTCCATTTTAAAAATTCAATTGCCAAAAAATTGATGAGCGAAAAATTGTGAAGTTTGGGTTAGGCTTTCATTTTCAAATCAGCTTTCAAACAGCACCATTCATTTAAGAAATTTCAGGTACAAAATTTTTAAAAATTCAAGAAGCGCAAGGGGGTCAGACTGACCCAGATTTGAGATTTTTCAAAATTCCAAAAGCAATTTCGAGCAATCTGTGAATCTATTTTGACTAAAAATGATTGGGTTTGAAATCTGATCTCATTAGCTTTAATTTTCATATTTTTCCAAAATTTTTTAAAATCACTTGATTCTGTTTCAATTTGGAAAACCTACCAGCGGTCAAAATTCCAAATCTGACCCTTTGACATTTAAAAATCTCTATAAATTCGGTTGAAATGGTAAAAATTACAAAAGAATATTCTCTAAAAGATAATTGAAAAAGGAATCTACTCGCTAAATTTCAATTTAGTTGGATTCCAATTTTGTTTAGAGAACTAGTTTTATTCTTGTGGTCTACTGAAGAAGAACAAAACAAAAAAAACCTAAAATTGCATGAACCCTACGTTACATCTTTAGGGTTACAATCTAGAGAGCACATTTGAGCTAGACTAGACTTAATCAAGTCCAGTGCTTAGCCGGTGAGCTTGGTCACCTTGTGGGCCACTCACCACAAACCCCAACTGAAGAAAAATGAGCTAAAATCAATTCTAAAATACAAAATCTACCCAAATTTGTTGTCATACTACTGGGTGGTTTCAACCTCTTGGATGGGTTAGCTTGAGAGGCAGGAATCACTTTCAATCGGTTGTACAATGAATTTTTCTTCAAGAATTTGAACTTAGAATGAAAAATCTGGTCACCCAATCATAAGGACCATCTGATTGATAGGGCCTTAGCCTTATCTAGCTTGGCTACACCAACCCAGGGGTTGGGTGGTGTATGCAAGGAAGGAGGTCACTTAGACCTCAAATGGTTGGACCTTGGAAGCCACTCCCAATGAGGTGAGTCAGCTCGTCAGGACCATCTTCTCCCTCCACTTCCACTCCCATAGCTGCCATGGCTAATCCTAGACTTGGACCTAGACAAAGTTAGGACACTGGTAATCTAGACCCGATTGCTCGTCTGGAGGCCCGGGTTATTGGATCTGAGGAGCGGCATCAGCAGAGCATGGACCATATCTTGACGACGCCTGATAGAATGCAGCATCCACAGCGAGGAAAACAACTTCGAGATTTCTACGATCTAGTTGCACCAATCGTCGCACCATTAGTCAGGATTCCCGTAGGCGAAGACGCATTTGAGCTCAAGCCCAATGTGATCAGTTTGATCAACACTCATTTACCATGGGCTGGATGACACACATCGGTATTTGGCCGATGCATCTAGTGGCGGGAATTTTCTTGCGAAAGACGAGAATAGCGCATTTGAGTTGTTCGAATCTTTGGCGGAGAACTCAATGAAGGCCATGTCCATGAACCAATTCCAGCGGCCTGGTCAGCAGTGGGTTGGTGTCCATGAGGATCACATCGAGTCTATTCGAGCTGACATGGATATCATCGTCAAGCAGTTGGATAGAATAAACCTGATCGAGAGAAAGATTGACCAAATTAGTCAGGGTCAATCTCACCTAAACTCTTTACTTCAAGACCCTCCTATGCACCCCAAGCCCCCCTGCTCGAGTTAATCAACTCACTAGGGATGCATCTTCTCCTTATTTATGAGGTTTACTATATCAGGATCCCGTAAAAATCCTGATCTGGCACCATATGGCCAGGGTTACGCACCGCCCGCAGACTATAATACGTATCCCTTTGATGGATATACATCTCAGATGTCGTCGGCCTACAAGGACTTCAGTGCTATTCAAGCATACGGGCATAATAACCCATATTCAGAGTTGTATAACCCTAGTTGGCGCCAACATCCGAACTTCTCTTGGTCTGGTAACTCATAGAGACCACATCAAGATCCACACTACTAGACCAGGCAATACAGGAATGTGCAAAACACATACCCTAGGCAGCAGCCACTCCCATCTCAGCAGCAGCAACCTCATTATTTATACCAGCTGCTGCACCAAGCCGCAAGTCACCCTTCAAAGTGGGCTGACCCTCTGGAGGCACTAAATGTGGAGCTACAAGAATCGATGAGGAAATCTGCACAGAAAAACTTGCAGATAATGAAGGCAATGGCTGACTAGATACAGACTATACAAAACACACAAAACTAGTTGTTGCATGAGCATAGGACTCAGAGAGCCTTGCCCTCCCAACTCGTTCCAAACCCTCAGTATGTGCTGAACCAAGGTGCCCCACCTAGGTTTTAGGCACCACAGGGACAGGAACACACCATATTACAGGCGCCTCCTGCACCACTTAATTATGCTCAAGGCCAGCCACCTTTGATGCAGAACCTCGCATACTCTGCCCTTTCTGCTCCCCCATCACCTCATGGACAACTAGCTGATGCAAATTATGTCTCATTGAGGAGTGGAAGGAAGACATTCGACCCACCACATAGGCAGGGGGTCCTGATTTTTTTCACCCTTTGCTGCAGGCAGGTGCGACTCCTTCTTCATCTTAGGAGACACCTTCTGTAGATAAGGGTAAGAGGCCACTTGACACTGAGATTCCCGTGCCTTTTCCTGAGGCTCTGACATGAAATGTAGTGCGGAAGAAGGTCACGTGGAATTTTGAGGACCTAAAGTCAATGTTTAAGGAAGTACATATTTAGGTCCCCCTCCTCGAGGCAATTGATGACATCCCTGCTATCGTTAGGTTCTTCAAGGACTATTGTATCCCAAAGCGATAGCCTACAATTGGACGACAGGCAATACTGTCAAAAGAAGCTAGCGCCATGATTCTAACCGACTTGCCGTCGAGAAAGGAAGACCCTGGTACACCACTCATATCCTACTTATTGCAGGATTGTCCATTTGATTGGACCCTTCTAGATCATGGTTCGTCCATCAACCTAACTCCCACTACCGTATTTCATCGATTTCAATTTGGGCAGTTAAAGTCTACCTCGGTCACGATTCAGCTGATAGATCAGTAAAAACACAAGGGGGGTGGTTGAGAATGCGGTCGTAAAAGTCCACGGATTCTACTTTCCCACAGATTTTTTCTTTCTTGATATGGAGGTTCATCCTAATCTCCATGATGCTCTAATCATTTTGGGTTGCCCATTTCTTGTGATAGTTGGAGCAAACATTGATTGTGCATCTAGGTGTATAGAGATTGCCCTAGGTAATGAGTGACTTCGACTTGACATATTCAGGGCAACAAGGAATTTTGACTGTGATCACATAGAGGAGGATGGTGAAGACGAAGATTCGGCATACTGTGGTAACATTGGGCCCCTTTGTGATGACCAATGTCTCATTTGTCTGCACTATCAGGGTTCTTGGACCTCGATCCAGTTGGCACTGAGACCACTACATTGCACATATCTCCCCGAGGATCCGACTATTTAGGGTGTGTTTCTGACCATAGCACCCCTGAATCTAGCTATCCTGATCCGCACACTAATAGATTGCCCTTGTTGTTACAAGAAGATGTGACCACAACTAACGGGTTTCCTGTTAACATAGTCACAACTGACTATCTCACAAGTCAAGAATCAGTGGGAATTCACACGCATCTGGGTCATCAGATTTCCACCTTCAAATCTACTCCTCTTATTCCCATCTCTGACTCTGACCCACCCATGATTGAATGGAAGCCCTTACCTGACTCACTTAAGTATGTGTTCTTGGCCGAAAGTGAGACAAACCTGGTCATTATTAGTGCCCACTTAACCCAAGAACAAGACCATCAATTGATTTCTATTTTAGAAGACCATAGGGCTGCGATAGGGTGGAGCATTGCTGATCTCCGTGGTATTCTCTCCTCGTAATGCACTCATCACATTTACACGATTGAGGGGGTGAAACCTTAGAGACAACCTTAAAGAAGACTAGACCTGAATATGCTAGAGGTTGTTGAGAAGGAGATCATCAAATGGCTAGATGCAGGTATTGTATACCCAATCTCTGTCAGCCAATGGGTGAGTCCAATCCAGATAATGCCCAAGAAAGTAGGACTCACCATAGTGAAAAATAATAAAGGCGAATCCATCCTGACCTGCACTGCGACATCATGGTGGGTCTGCATCAACTATAGGAAACTGAACATGGCTACCCAGAAGATCACTTTCCTTTGCCTTTCATTGATCAGATCTTGTAACGGTTAGCCAGACGTAGTTTCTTTTGCTTTTTGGAGGGATACTTCAGGTATAATCAAGTAGCGATTAGCCCAGAAGATCAAGACAAGACCACATTCACATGCCCCTTTGGAACATTCGCTTTCAAACGGATGCCCTTTGGCCTCTGCAATGCACCAGCAACATTTCAACGTTGTATGATGGCCATCCTCTCGGACATGATTGGGGACTATGTGGAGGTGTTCAGGGATGACTTCTCCATTTTCAGAGTTGATTTCACATCTTATCTTGATAACCTCACCAAAATCCTGAAACGGTGTATTAAGGTAAATCTAGTACTATCTTGGGAGAAAAGCCATTTCATGGTGAGGGATGGCATAGTACTAGGGCATAAGATCTCTAAAAATGGACTTGAGGTCGATCAAGCTAAATCTGAGATTATTTCCCACTTACCGCCACCTAGATCAGTCAAGCAGATCAGATCATTCTTGGGTCATCTTGGCTTCTATAAGAGATTTATACATGATTTCTCGAAAATTGCATGACCTTTGACGAGTAACCTTGTTGCCGATGCCCCATTCGAATTCGACACCTCGTGTCTCAGTGCCATCGAGACTATATGAAGCGCTATCTCTGATTCCTCAATTCTTCAACCACCCAACTGGTTGCTTTATTTCGAGATGATGTGCAACACTTCTGATTTTGCCGTCGGTGCTATTTTAGGCAAGCATCGGGAAAAACAACCTTTTGTCATATACTATGCTAGCATGATGTTGAATGAGGCTAAGTGAAATTATACTGTCACTAAAAAAGAATTGCTAGCAATAGTATTTAGGTTAGAGAAATATCTTATTTATTAGGGTCCAAAGTTACCATCTTCACTGACCACTCCGCCCTCCGGCATTTGTTGGCAAAGAAGGATGCCAAACCTCGACTCATCAGATGGATCCTTCTATTGGAAGAATTTGATATTGAAATTCGTGACAAAATCGGAAAGTAGAATGTTGTGGCAGATCACCTATCCAGACTGGACCCAACCCACATTCCTTTTTCCCTGCCTATCCACGACCGATTTCTAGATGAATCCCTTTTGGCAATTCACCTGTTGAGTTCCCCTAGTACGCGGATATCACGAACTATCTTGCTGCAGGCAAGATTCCCGTGAACCTATCCAAGGACTAGAAACTCAAATTTACTGCGAAGGCCAAATTCTACCTGTAGGATGACCCATAGCTCTTCTGCATTGGAGCAGATCAGATTATTCGAAGATGCATCCCAAATTTTGAGATTCCCAATGTGTTATCCTTTTGCCACAATGATGCTTGTGGTGGTCATTTCTCGGGACGGAAAGCCGCTGCAAAAATTTTCTAGTCGGGATTTTTCTAGCCAACTATTTTCAGAGATACATATGCATACGCCGAACACTGCAAACGATGCCAGTCGGTCGGTTCTATGACCATGAGAGACATGATGCCACTCCAGCCCATCATGGTTGTAGGATGGTTTGACGTCTGGGGCATCGATTTTATGGGCCATTTTCCGAACTTGCATGGCTTCGAGTGTATATTACTAGCCGTTGACTATGTCTCGAAGTAGGTCGAGGCCATCCTGGCGAGACGAGCTCATCATAAGATCGTCATTTCTTTTGTATGGTAATACATCCTTGTGAGATTCAGAATACCTCGTGCTCTGATTAGCAATGGGGGAAGCAACTTCATCCATGCCCACTTCAGGACATTATTAAAGAAATACGGGGTACATCACTCTATAGCCACCCCGTATCACCTGTAGGCCAATGGGCAGGCTGAAGTGTCGAACCGTCAGATCAAGCTGATTCTCCAGAAGACGGTTAGACCAGACAGGAAGGATTGGTCCGATACATTAGTTGATGCACTCTGGGCATATCGGATGGCATACAAGGCCCCACTCAAAATGTCACCATATCATATGGTATATGGCAAGGTGTGTCGCCTTCCTGTAGAGT
This sequence comes from Thalassia testudinum, assembly GCA_037157565.1. Taxonomy (NCBI): domain Eukaryota; kingdom Viridiplantae; phylum Streptophyta; class Magnoliopsida; order Alismatales; family Hydrocharitaceae; genus Thalassia; species Thalassia testudinum. The sequence goes on along the minus strand of JAZHRO010000014.1, from coordinate 90,770,055 downwards.
TGGAACACCACTCTTTCATGGCGGTGTGAAATTGTAACCTTGACCTGAATGCAAGAGGTCAAGAATGGAATCTCCAGCTCAGCGAAGTAGAAGAGATCCAGCGAGAGGCCTATAAGAATGCATTGATATCCAAGGACAAGATGAAGGCCTTTCATGACCGCCACATCTGGAGAAAAACATTCACGCCCAACCAACAACATTGGTTGTTTGATGCGTGACTGAAATTCTTTTTAGGGAAGCTCAAGTCCAAGTGGACTGGCCCATATGTTGTGATCCACCCATATCCTAATGGGGCGGTCCAGATCAGGAACCCAAAATCTGGCCATATATCTATGACAAATGGCCAGTGCCTCAAGCCATTTTTGGCCTAGAAACCTCCTCCAGCTGATGAGATCATTCATCTTATTGTGGACGTGTGATTGATTTTTATCCCAGCTAGAGCCATTAAACTCAGCATCTACTCCACATCCATCACCCTATACATATTCATTTTTATATATAGCATATTTTCTTTCTGCATATTGCATACTATCAGGTTGGCCGGTGCTGAATGTATAATTTCAGGAGCAAGTACAAGTGATTTCTACCCATTTACTCCCTGATAAATGCCAGTTTATCATCATTTTTATGCTTTAAAACTAACCTAGCTCTTAGGATTTTACTCTGCAAACGGGTTTTTGGGCTGCATTTAGGCATAAATTAGGATAGGCATGCATTGCATTTTTTATTATCATTTTAATGAGTTTTTGTGAGTGTTAGGGATGTACAGATGCACAGATCCCTAAAACCCTAGCACTCAAGAAGGCAAATGGTGAAGGAGAAGCCCAGACTAGCTGGAACTCAGCCTAATCCAGCTCACCTCAGCTTGATCCAGCTCACCTCAGCTTGATCTAGCTCACCGCAGCTGGAACCTAGCTTACTTGAACTAGGGTTAGCTCATCCCAGCTCCATTCAGCTAATCTCAGCTGGATGGCAGCTCAAGAGAGTTCACCTTAGCTCACCCTAGCTCAAGTCAGCTCAGATCCAGCTCAACTTAGCTGAGTCTAGCTCACCTCAGCTCCCACTAGTTCACAGGGAGCTCTAGCTAGCTCAGCTGAGTTGACAGGAGTTCACCCCAGCTCAGATCCAGCTACATCCAGCTCCACTCAGCTCCAACCAGCTGAAGAAGAATTCATCCCAGCTCAGGAAGCTCAAGTCCAGCTCACAGGGACTCAGCTTAGCTCAACTCAGTTGAGCTAAGCTACCTTAGCTGCCTCAACCAGCTTGATTCTCCCCGGGAGCACCAGACCCAGCTTACCTTAGCTCATTTTGGTAGAAGCTAGCTCACTTTAGCTTGGCTTAGCAACTAGCAAAGAACTAGCAAGCTAAGCCAGCTAGAGTAGCCCCATGCCAGCCTCTTCAGCAGCAGCCAGCTCCAGCTCCAGCTCCAGACTTCTTCTCCTCAGCTCCTTCCTCCAAACCCTAGCTCCAACACCTTCTCCTCTACTCCACCTTTAGCTAAGCTAGCTTAGCTTATCTTAGCTTAGCTTAGCTTAGCTAACAACCAGCTCCTTGGCCATTCATTACCTCCAAAATCAACCCTAGCTAGCTCCACCAACTCAAGCCTACCTAAGCTAGCTACCCTACTCAAGTTGGCACCACCTCCTAGCCATCCCTTCACCCCATTATCTCCACCAAAAGACACTTCAAGTTGGCGCCAAAAACCACCCCTAACCACCTCTATATTGGCACCACTTTCAGCCCCTTAATCCACCCTACACCTACCCACATAAGCCATCCTAGCCATCCACCTAACCCCCCTTCTAGAATCCTTCTTGGCGCCAACTTAGACCCTCTTCTAGAAGCCATTTTGGTGCCAATATCAAGGGGTGTCAACACACATAACCACCCCTTAGGTGTCCCTTAAGGTGGCGCCAAACACCCTTGGCCATTGGATCCTTAACCACCTCCCTCCTTCCATCCTAGCCCTCCATTTCAAGGGTCACCTTAGCCCCCTTCCTATTCTATAAAAACCCACCACCTACCACCATTTTGGGGGCATCCTCCCTTAGTATATTTTCCACCTAAACCACCTATACCTACGGCCAAGAAGAAGGAGTAGAGAAGGAGATTAAAGGGGCACATCACCAGCCCTTTTGGTGCCTTCTTCTCCCCACTCTCTTCAACTTGAGCCACGCCAAGGAGGAGGACTCTCCCACTTCAAGAAGGACGGCCAGGCAAAGGAGAAAAGCTTAGGGTGGACGTCCACCCTTGGAGAGAAACTTAGGGCACGCCCCCTTAGGGCTTGCCTTGGAGGTCATCACCTTGGCGGAGTTCTGCAAGGAAGGAGTTGAAGGATTCTTTTCAAGCTTGGGAGCCACCAACCTTGGAGCAAGAAGCCCTCTTCTTCACCATCTATTTAGAGGATTTGTGTTTTCTTTCTTTGTTTCAATTATCTAGTAGTAGAAGCATTCCTCTACTAGGCATTTTTGTTAAACACTTTATCAATTATCTAGTTGCCTTCTTCGCATATCTTGTTTGCATTTCTATTTGCTTATTTTCAGCATTCTTCACTTCCTCTCCCTAATTATTCTAGGCCTCCACTTGCTTAGAGTGAGCTTAGGGAGAGGCTCTACTTGCCACTTTAGAGTAGTTTACTTAATTGGAAGTGTAAACACTTTTCCCGCCATAATTTCGCATGTTGCCTTAGTTCAAAAACAAAAAAAAAATGGTATATTGAAAATTACCAAAAGAAAGTTGAGATATATTCCAAGCAAGAGAATCAATTTTGCAACCATATTGCCTCCTTGGACGACCCTAGATACTTCCCTATCTAGGATTATAAATTTAAGAGCGAAAGCGGATTTACGCGTTACAACGACGTATTTTAACAAACCGCGTATTTTCGCTATCACTTTTTGGCGCCGTTGCCGGGGAGGCATGGCTTTGCATTAACTCATTTTCTCTTGTTTGAAGTGGATCTCATCCCCTTCTCTTTCTTTCTTTTGTGTGTGCAGGAACTACAGCGGGAAAGCGGGAATCTGGAAGCGAGAGCTTAAAGATCCTTTTCTTCCCGCGAAAATTCAGGTTGGTTCCTCTTTCTAGTCACATAATTAATTAAAACTACCAAAAATATATTAAACTTGGATTTCAGGACCCTAAACACTTAAATTAAGTGGAGTGGTGCATTTTAAAAACATTGTTTGCTTGTATGCTTCTTTAGCACCATTCCATTGCAAGTATTGGTATTCTGTTTTTCGGGTCTAGATTTATGTCCAGAATTGAAAAATCGATTCCTAATACCACAGGCCTCCTAAAATCATAAAATTTCATAGAGTGATTCTGAATTAAGTTTGGAACATCTGTTCCAAATTTCAGAGCAATTGGATTTGTATTTAATTTTTAAAAATTCGTGGATTACAGAGGGGTCACACCCTCTAATCTTCCTGTTTTGCTACTGTCCGTGAATTTTCAGAATTTTTATACTCATCCAATTTTTGTGAAATTTATCTTGTTGGAATCCCTGTGAAATTTTACATATCATATAAAATCATAAAAATTTTCTGAGGTCGGTGGTAATACTGAAAAGTCTATAATACCCACGGGTATTATTTCTGGACTTTGACACCAGTACAATTAAAAATTCAAAACTATTATCAAACAAATTTATAAAATCTTACAAAAATCTTTTATGGAATCCTTGTTTGATTTTCTTCAAAGTAGTGGTGTTGTTTGACTTGTTTGGACCACTACTTAATTCTGAAAGCTAAAAATAATTCATTGGTAGTTAAATTTCTGTCTCAGGGATAATTGGTTTAGGGTTTCTTCTTTCTCTTTAGAGACTCAATTAAAAGGAAATATACAATCACACATACAACTTGTCTTTCCTTTGATTGTGAACTTTCAAACTTGTTTGAAAACTTAAAGAGAAAAACCCTAAAATTCATTTAATTAAATCACATCCTAAAAGACAAAAATATAAAAAAAAATTGTGTGACAACTTGATTTTCATTGGAGCCACTCTCCAATTCCTGCACACACACAAAAAAATCAAATAACAGGGCAACAACCCAATAAACGCCCTCCACATTCCGTGTGCACTATAGAATCCTAGACCTAATTAAAATTTGTAGCAACTTGACCCCTAAGGCTTTATCAACTCAGGCTTGCTATTTAGGTCTTAAGTTTTCTTTAGTTAGTACCAATTCTGTCATCTATATCTGGTGTTCAGGCTGAGGGGCCGTGTCAAACGACCAGGCGCGGGTTTGTACAAGCACCTGGGGTTTTCCCTGGGAAACGTTTGGGCCCAAACCTCCCCTTAAGCAACTTGGCTAGATTTGTTGATAGAACGGGTATTCACTATTGACTACTTATTTCCTATATAGACCAAGTCTTAGGTTATTATTAGGGAGTCACAATTAAGTTAGGTCTAGTTTTGTTTGTTTGAATTGCACACTTTCTCTCATCTCTTTCTCTTCTCCTCCCCTCCCCGTTCTTCCATTTTATGCACGGGCGACGGTCTCAAAATCCGCACTTGGAAGGACCATTTGATTTCGCCCCCACGTATAAAGACCACTTTTTCTGTCTTCTCCTAAAAAAATGGAAACACAACAAAATAGGTCCACTGACCCTTCCACGTCTACCTCTAACCCTAATTCTAACCCTTCCACCCAAAACCCAACCACCAGTAACTTTCCACACTTGGAGCTCCCCAATCTTGAGTTGCCCCACACACAACATCAAGACCCCCTACCTGATCTTTTAAAATTGATGGCCGATCAAATTAATAAATTAAATTCCAATCAACAAACATTGACTAGGAACATCCAAAACCTAGCCAATCCAAGGCCAAACCCACCACCCCGTCAGCAGCCTGTTGTTCCTCTAAAAGATTTCTATGATCCGTCTTATTATGAGGAACGACCAGGGGTGGTCATACCGGAGGGGGACTTTGAGATCAAGCCAGCCATCCTGAACCTGATTAAACACTTTCATGGCCTTCCTAGGGAAGACCCTTTCAGCCACCTTGAAGAACTAACTCTTCTTGCACAGACAACCCGTTCCCGAAATGTGCAAGAAGACATATGGCTGATGCGGCTTTTTCCATTATCTCTTAAAGATAAGGCCGCTTATTGGTTCAGGACCATTGGCCGACCCATTACAACATGGCCTCAACTCAAGAGTGCCTTCCTCAAGAAATTCTTTCCCATAGGTCGTACCAATTCCTTACGAAGATCTATTACGACCTTTCACCAAAAATCTGGTGAAACTTTCCATGATTCTTGGGAAAGATTTCAAGACCTTTTAAGAAGTTGCCCGCACCACGAGATTCCTTTATGGCAGCTCGTGCAAATCTTCTATCATGGATTAGAAGATCAAATCCGACAGTTTGTCGACGCCTCGTGTGGCGGCAACTTTTTAAATAAAGATGCAGAAAGTGCCTATGACCTGTTCGAAGAAATGAGTGAAAACTCATTTAATCAAGCTTCCATGAACACATTTTGCAGAACCCAAAACCCGCAGTTCGGTGTTCATGAAATAGGCACTCAATCTATCCCTGTCACCCAAGACGATCTTCAATTGATTGCTCAAAAACTCGACCAGATGCATATTAATCAAAAGAAAATTGAGGAAAGACTAGCCACTTCAACTCAAGCTCCACACCCACATCTAACCCAACCTAACTTTCCACGAAGAGAAAATTTGCACAATCTCAACACCACTCCTGCTGATTATTCTGAGGTTGCCCATGATTCACTGGGGAATTTCAATTATCCAGATCTTAACCCCACCCAAAATATTTCTGCCATCCAGGAGCCCTTTAAAAATTCTTCCAATTGGAAAAATTACCCGAACTACAGGAATAATCAAGTTTCCTCCCAACCATATCATTTTAATGGGTATGGGTCGAATCCAAATTTCCATCCTGGGCCATCCCAACAAGATATCAATGCCCAGATGCTACGGACCCTGCAGGATATGCAAACAAAAATGACGGAAGTAACCCGCAACATCACAAATCTGAACAATGAGATTGGGGTTACTCCCACGCAAAGACCTGTAGGACATCTTCCGTCCCAACCCATACCCAATCCCAATCACCAAGGGAACCATTATATGGGCAGAAATCCACATTATCCAAATCAGCCTCCTCCTAATCCACCTCAGCAGCCGCCCAGGTTCCTGCAATCACAGGCCCCCCCACCTCCTCCAAATAATAATCCGACTGCACATGCAGTTACTTTGAGGAGTGGGAAAACCACCACTGACCCCGGGCTTTCACACGAACCTGGTAAGATACCTGTGCAAATTGACTCCCCACCTCCCCATCAGGAAGAAAAAGAAAAACAAAAATCTCAAGACAAGATTCCTGTCCCTTTCCCACAAGCTCTCTACCCCACCACCAACAAAAAAAAGAAATCTGAGCCCACTACAGAAGAACTCATGGAGCTATTTGGGCAAGTTCATATCAATATTCCTCTCCTAGATGCCATCAAATATATACCTGCCTATGCTAAATTTTTGAAGGATATTTGTACTCCTAAAAGGCAGGCTAAAAATCTAGCGCAGGTGCATCTTTCAGAGACAGTAAGCTCTGTCATACAGAGTAAGCTGCCTCCTAAGATGAAAGATCCGGGGGCGCCTTTAATTTCTGTAATTATTGATGACACTACATTTAATCGCGCCCTCCTTGATCTTGGTGCCTCTGTAAATATTATTCCCACAAGTTTATTCGAAGAATTTCAGATCGGTGAATTAAAACCCGTCGAGGTTACCCTGCAATTAGCCGACCGATCTACAATCAAACCTCGTGGGATTGTTGAGGATGTATTAGTCAAGGTCCAGAATTGTGTCTTCCCTGCAGACTTTCTGGTTCTTGACATTGAGGCACCCGAATCATTACTGGACTCCCCGATAATCCTTGGACGCCCCTTTTTGGCTACTGCAAAGGCAAATATCAATTGCCACACAGGCAAAATGGATATCAACTGTGCAGGCCAAACTATCACCTTAGATATTTTTAAATCCTCCAGGAGATTCCATGATGATAACTTCTTTGAGGACTCAGATACTGAAATTTCTAAAATGGTGGAGGAGACAATGTTAATAGATACCCTTACCGACCACAGTTCTTTTGAGGACTCTAATTCAGACTCAGTGGTCGGCGAGATCTGTGATCCGGAAACTTGTCTTGACTCCAAATTTGTTCCTGATACCCCCCCTGACCCACCCACTATTCACGCACCTAATTTTTCCACACTAACTCACCATTCCTTCCCCGACCCCTTTCTTACGGACCTGCCACCAACCCCGCCCGAGTTTGGCACCCAACCTGAATTAAAACCATGGCCAGACTCGGGCCACACTTATCAATTTCCATCTCACTTTGATCCCAATATTATTTCTAATCAATTTTCTAGGGATCTAGACGAAGACACCTTTTTTGCAGGCATCCAAGTGTCCAATTATTTACATGATTTTCCGTCTTCTGTGCATACCTTCACGCCCGGCTGAATGGCGTAAAAGATAGCACTGGATGGGAGGTAACCCATCATTTTCTTGCTTTCCTTTTTTCTTCTTTTTCCAGGTTTTATTCATCCTAAACCTGACCGTTCTTCACTAAGGTGATTCCTTTTCCCTCCTAATGCATGAGGACATGGCATATCTTAAGCATGGGGGGGTGTTTTTAATTTTTACGATCGATTTAGGATGTTTAAAACCTAAAAACATGCAATTTTCTTTAATTTATTTCCTGCTTGCATACCCAAAAAAAAAAAATATATATATATATATATATATATTGAAAACTTTTTGAGGAAAAATTTTGAAATCGGGACTACGGTCGAAAAATTCACTTCTGGTACAATGGGATTTAACCTTTAACAAACTAAGGATGAGGATATGGATCTGATCATTAGAATTCCAGGGTCTATTTTAGACTAGATCAGATATCCTTCTCTAAAATTCCACCTGAACTCATGATAGTTCAGGTGACTTGATCCTATTTTGTAATATGGAAAGTATTTGACTTAGTTTTTGATTCAAAAACCTGTGGTTCTTGAGAAACTTCTTGTGTCAATTTTCACACACAAGCCAACACTTAAAAATAACTAAAAATTTGAAAAAACTCCCTTGTTTGGATTTAGTAAAAGTCTGAAGCAGATCATTGGTTTGAGTTCCCACCGTCGAGAAGAAGGAAAAAAACCTTCTTTGAGGACACGATGTCAACATGTTACCGCCTCGGTGCTGCTCTATATCTATATTTCGTATCTTTAGACAGAGCATTAAAGCGCATTTCAGCAGCTCAAGTGTCTTGGACGGTGCTCCACCTATAGCGTCGGAGCAAGAGCTTGAGTTTGCTTGGAGCGCCCCTTTTCACCGCATCGTGTTTTGGGGTTGTGAGCTCCTGGGTGGTGTCATGGACAGTGCTATCCCGAAGTACTGGCGCCAGAGCCCCCTCGAGGAATGGTAACGGGAATGATGATACCGACACATCTGTTGTAAGACTAAGCTAAAAATAAGCATGGGGGAGAGAAAAAAATAAATAAATAATAATAATAGTAATAATAACACGTCCTTATAAAGGTTGGCTTTTCACAAGCACAGACACAAGGTTTTAAAGGAATTTGCAAGTTGCGAATCAGATTCACGAGCCAGAAAAATCCTAAAAACAAACATTTCAAGTCATCTGAATTAACAAGGGGTTAATTTGTGAATTTTCTGAGGATATATTAATCCCGTTCTATCTAATGGTTGGATCCAAAAACAAATCCTAATGTTTATCTTCAACAAATCCCGTATCTCCTGTGTTTTAATTTACCAAGGTCCCTTAATCTCTTTTTCTCCTCAAAAGTAAAAAAAAATTAGATTTCCCAAAAATTCCGTTTTCCAAAAAAAATTAATGTTTTGCTAAGAGACTAGCAAAAGATAAGCATGGGGGTGTGATAAACGCCAGTTTATCATCATTTTTATGCTTTAAAACTAACCAAGCTCTTAGGATTTTACTCTGCAAACGGGTTTTTGGGCTGCATTTAGGCATAAATTAGGATAGGCATGCATTGCATTTTTTATTATCATTTTAATGAGTTTTTGTGAGTGTTAGGGATGTACAGATGCACAGATCCCTAAAACCGTAGCACTCAAGAAGGCAAATGGTGAAGGAGAAGCCCAGACTAGCTGGAACTCAGCCTAATCCAGCTCACCTCAGCTTGATCTAGCTCACCTCAGCTTGATCTAGCTCACCGCAGCTGGAACCTAGCTTACTTGAACTAGGGTTAGCTCATCCCAGCTCCATTCAGCTACTCTCAGCTGGATGGCAGCTCAAGAGAGTTCACCTTAGCTCACCCTAGCTCAAGTCAGCTCAAATCCAGCTCAACTTAGCTGAGTCTAGCTCACCTCAGCTCCCACTAGTTCACAGGGAGCTCTAGCTAGCTCAGCTGAGTTGACAGGAGTTCACCCCAGCTCAGATCCAGCTACATCCAGCTCCACTCAGCTCCAACCAGCTGAAGAAGAATTCATCCCAGCTCAGGAAGCTCAAGTCCAGCTCACAGGGACTCAGCTTAGCTCAACTCAGTTGAGCTAAGCTACCTTAGCTGCCTCAACCAGCTTGATTCTCCCCGGGAGCACCAGACCCAGCTTACCTTAGCTCATTTTGGTAGAAGCTAGCTCACTTTAGCTTGGCTTAGCAACTAGCAAAGAACTAGCAAGCTAAGCCAGCTAGAGTAGCCCCATGCCAGCCTCTTCAGCAGCAGCCAGCTCCAGCTCCAGCTCCAGACTTCTTCTCCTCAGCTCCTTCCTCCAAACCCTAGCTCCAACACCTTCTCCTCTACTCCACCTTTAGCTAAGCTAGCTTAGCTTATCTTAGCTTAGCTTAGCTTAGCTAACAACCAGCTCCTTGGCCATTCATTACCTCCAAAATCAACCCTAGCTAGCTCCACCAACTCAAGCCTACCTAAGCTAGCTACCCTACTCAAGTTGGCACCACCTCCTAGCCATCCCTTCACCCCATTATCTCCACCAAAAGACACTTCAAGTTGGCGCCAAAAACCACCCCTAACCACCTCTATATTGGCGCCACTTTCAGCCCCTTAATCCACCCTACACCTACCCACATAAGCCATCCTAGCCATCCACCTAACCCCCCTTCTAGAATCCTTCTTGGCGCCAACTTAGACCCTCTTCTAGAAGCCATTTTGGCGCCAATATCAAGGGGTGTCAACACACATAACCACCCCTTAGGTGTCCCTTAAGGTGGCGCCAAACACCCTTGGCCATTCGATCCTTAACCACCTCCCTCCTTCCATCCTAGCCCTCCATTTCAAGGGTCACCTTAGCCCCCTTCCTATTCTATAAAAACCCACCACCTACCACCATTTTGGGGGCATCCTCCCTTAGTATATTTTCCACCTAAACCACCTATACCTACGGCCAAGAAGAAGGAGTAGAGAAGGAGATTAAAGGGGCACATCACCAGCCCTTTTGGTGCCTTCTTCTCCCAACTCTCTTCAACTTGAGCCACGCCAAGGAGGAGGACTCTCCCACTTCAAGAAGGACGGCCAGGCAAAGGAGAAAAGCTTAGGGTGGACGTCCACCCTTGGAGAGAAACTTAGGGCACGCCCCCTTAGGGCTTGCCTTGGAGGTCATCACCTTGGCGGAGTTCTGCAAGGAAGGAGTTGAAGGATTCTTTTCAAGCTTGGGAGCCACCAACCTTGGAGCAAGAAGCCCTCTTCTTCACCATCTATTTAGAGGATTTGTGTTTTCTTTCTTTGTTTCAATTATCTAGTAGTAGAAGCATTCCTCTACTAGGCATTTTTGTTAAACACTTTATCAATTATCTAGTTGCCTTCTTCGCATATCTTGTTTGCATTTCTATTTGCTTATTTTCAGCATTCTTCACTTCCTCTCCCTAATTATTCTAGGCCTCCACTTGCTTAGAGTGAGCTTAGGGAGAGGCTCTACTTGCCACTTTAGAGTAGTTTACTTAATTGGAAGTGTAAACACTTTTCCCGCCATAATTTCGCATGTTGCCTTAGTTCAAAAACAAAAAAAAAATGGTATATTGAAAATTACCAAAAGAAAATTGAGATATATTCCAAGCAAGAGAATCAATTTTGAAACCATATTGCCTCCTTGGACGACCCTAGATACTTCCCTATCTAGGATTATAAATTTAAGAGCGAAAGCGGATTTACGCGTTACAACGACGTATTTTAACAAACCGCGTATTTTCGCTATCACTCCCTACTATATTTATTTTCTTTTATATTCATGCATGAGGACATGCAAGAACTTAGGCATGGGGGGGTAGATAGAGTAAAATTGGAAAATTTTTATGCCAACCCTTAGGAAAACCTTGGAGCTGCATGTTACTTGTACTTTAGGATCCTAAATAAAGGAACAACCGACTCCACCTCCAATGCCAGCATTGGAGCTAGAAATCATCCGCAACAGCCATTTTCGACTCACTTGCTCACCCTTCCTGTTCTAAAATTTTGGATGAAGCTGAATGTAACCTGATGTAGGAATTTTATGAAGTAGAAATTATACGAGGTTACTTGTTTATAGCATATATACATAGTGCTTGCATGAATATGATTTTTATCAAGAGAATGCATTAGGAATTTTATCCTCTAGTTGATTCCTGTAATCTGGAATCCAATACAACTTTTCACACACACATAGAATTTGCATTGGATTCATGGTGAAGGTTGATAAATGTCTTTAGCCTGTCGAGAGGAAGCAGTGCTTCTTCTCCTGAACCCTTGGACATTATTTTTGGAGCTAGGCAAATTTTCTTTCAAAACTCCACCAAATAGTGTGATATGAGAATAGAGAGTACTGGTGATCTAAGATTAGTGCAAGGAATCCGGAATCCTAGATAATTAGGTGATGATACTCAAAGATTAGGCATAGTTTCACTCTCGGTTCCTGCATATATATTTTGTGTGAAATTGTGAGAGCCACCAAATGAGGCAAATACGCGAAGAGCGAGTTTTTATAAAACTAGGGCTAAGGTGGATGGTTATGACCATTCTTTACAGAATCCTCGGCTAAAGGAGGGTACCGATGTCAAGCTCGTCAATACACCATCCGTCTCTCCCAGTGCCGTAAGTAGGCACTTCCACCAAATTTGCCACCTAATGTCTCTTGAGTACCACCAATCCCTAATAATGCCTCCTCAATAAAGTTCATGAATGTATGCCAGCTTGTGTTGTGTTAAGAAAAAAATTATATAGAAAAAAGTATGGAAAAAAGAGAGAAAAGAGAGAAAAAAGAAGAGAGACAAAGAAAAAGAAGAAAAGAAAAATGGAAGGAGAAAAGAGTAGAAAAAGAGTTTGTGAATATTTAGTATTTATTTCATTTACATTGAGGCAATACCACCAAATAAGGCCTTAACCTATTTTTCTATATTTCTGATTGCCTGAATACTAGCTGAGGAATTCTGACTTAGTGTTAGGGTTATGAGAACTCAATTAAAGTGCTAATGCCAAGTGAGATCACCAAATACAGGTCATATGTGTGAATTTGGTGAGATTGTGAGCTCTAAGAAAAAGAAAGAAAACAAAAGAAAAAGAAAAAGAGAAAGCGAGAATGAATACAAAGGAACCAGAAGAGAGCATAGTTTTTCTCGTCTTTCTCTGAGTTGAGTTACTTGATAGTCCAGGAATTTAGATTCTAAAATATTAATCTCTATGTAGCAGCAAGTGACAGTGAGCCACAAAATAAACACCTGTATCCCTCAGACATCCTCTTCCCAAGCTTAAAGCCAAGGTAGAATTCATAGAATATCCTGAATACCCCGAGGGAAGAAGTCCGCCTATCCTACTAGAATTTTACTAAGGGTCAAGTATAGGCTTTAGAGGTGAATTACTTTTTCACTCGAATCCGTTGCAAAAGCTACATAGATACACTTTCACGATTGTCTGGATTTCTAGAGCATAGGATGAAAACAAAAAGGGAAAAATCTTTAGGCATACACTTGATAAAATAAGTAATCTGTTAAGGACCCTTCTGTGAATAATTTAGTTTTGCATTTGCTTGGGACTAGCAAGATGGGGGTATGATTGTGCAGCAATCATATGTCTTAATTATCCAGAATTAGGCTACGACTTGGCATAAGTTAGGATAATTCATGCATGCAAAAGCATTACTTGCTTCTTTACTGCTTTCCTTTAGCTATGCATAAAATAATGATAGAATGTATTGATTAGGTGCATTATGTCAATTGTTGGTAATAAGCTTATCAGAAGGTAGATCTGAAGCTGGATCTAAAGCTGGATCAGAAGAATAAAGAATAATTGCTATTGCAGTAAAGTTGGAGCAGAAGACCTAGAATAAGATGTAGTAGATAATAATGTAATGGGTTGAGGTATGCTATTCTATTTAAGTAGGAATAAAGCACTAAAATATGAATAACTTTGGACCATCCTAGCCCTAGGATAGCCTATACGCTTCCCCAAACCTTATCCACCCTTAGATTAGGTCACCACACCCTAGGAAACCTTAAAACCCTAACTCCAATCTCTGTTTGGATGTCCAGATGAGCTATAGGATGTCCAAAACCCTTAGCCAACTCCTCCATACCTTGAACCCACTTCTACAGTGTTATTGGGCATCCAAACACTTGGCCAGACATCCAATTTCAATAGAATACCAAAGATAGAGCTTAGAATCCCTCCTGACTCTGATTTGACATCCAGACAACAAGTTTGGACTTCTGATTTTTCATTATAAGATGTCTGACACTATTATTAGACATTTGATACTGTCCTCCAGTTCCTGTTTTGGAATTCAAGCCTTGATCTTGGATCTCTAGCCCCTTAAACCCAATTCTAACTCCATAGGAACCTAAATTAAGGTGCCCTAACCCTAGTACATTACCTCTAGACCACCCTAAGGGCCTAATTAGGCCATTACAAAACCTAATTGACTTGGATCTTAGTCAATTCCATCATCCAATTCAGTTGGACTCATTGAGTCCAATTGAGCCTTGATCTCAGCACACACTATCCAATTGGACTCAATGAGAGTCCAATTGACCTAGACCTAACTTAATTGAGTTATTTTACACTCAATTAAGTTTTCACACACCCAATTAAACTTGTATTAAGCTTAATTGCACTTTACCTTAGTTAATTAGTGTTTACAACCCTAATTTGAGACCTACCTTGACCTAAACCCGCTAGAACCAAACCTAATCAACCTAGCCACCTAATTTTTGACCCACATACATCCACACACACCTTCCACACGAAAGTACCAAACCTAGAGTTCTCTAGAACTCTCTACCATGTGTTGTTGCCTTGGTTGCTAAAATTAGCAACCAAGAGCCATTCAATTTTTAGATCCACATTTGGTGGATCTAAAAACCACCATCCATCCTCTCTCTCTCACTCTCTCACGAGCTCCCACAATAGGCCGCTCTAGAGAATTCCATAATTCTCTAGAGAGCTTCCCATAGGTCTATAAAAAGACCTAAGGGGTGGCCATTTGCACCCATCCACTCTTGGTTCCATTTAGCTTAGTCTCATTCCACATCCACTCCACCTCCATGTCTAGGAGTAGCTTCACCATGACCACCACCACCTCCATGCCAAGATGTTGGATCACCTCTCCAACCTCTCTCCAAGGGCCAGCCCAAGCACCATTGGCCGCCCCTCCTTCTCCTCTCAACCAACTCAAAGGCCATCAGAGCCATCTTCGAATGCCCTTATTTCTGCTAGGTTAGATTATAGTTCTTCTCAGATTTACATGCTTTATTTACTACTTAATAGTGTAGTTCCTTACTTCTCCCACAACGATGTATGCAAAATCCCCCCATAGATTCATGTATGCAGTCGTTTTCTAGTAGCGAGTAGTTTTATTTCCCAGTACAAGCATTCCTCCACCTGTGCTCTGCAACTCTGATATCATTATCATCTTTTATATATATAAATATATATGTTGAAAATCACCATGTGCCTAGTTATCATCTTTTGGGGTGATTGAAGTTACATGTCGTAATTACTATCTTTTGGCAACTAGCATGTCGTACATCAATACGTAAATCACCATAAACTGGCATGAGATTTTAAGCAAGTAGAGCGAAAGAGATCGATTTCAAATTTGCATTTCCATAAACACCTCCCAGAGATGAACGACCGGGATTCCAAATCTCATTATCATTATAAATTATTTTTGACGAGCATTTTAGTGTGACTATACTATGATTTCCGACGATTTCAAAACACGTGAAGATAGGTCTGCCACTGACCACCACCACCTTGTGCTCTTCCTCCACCTTCCTTCCACCTCTAGAAACATGACCACCAAGGTCACCCTTAGTGCACCAAGTTCTGATAATAGTAGTGTTCTCCATTGGTTTAATTTCTTGCATTTATTTCCTTGCTTTATAGTGCTAGTAATCTCTTTCCTGGTTGCATGCCTAAGCTCTCTCTGGGCTCCTGCCATGTAGCTCCGTGTGTGGTGTAGATGGGCCATCATACCCTTGGTCTCACCACCCTCATCCTCTAGTGTCTATGGCTCTTAGAGTAATCCCAGCGGGATGATCTTTCTATTACCTTTAATAGCTTTCACTTTCCATGTACAAGCTTACCTCTACCTATGTTTGTAAATGGATGATGATGATTCAATGAAGTAAATTTTGTTATCGTTATCTATGGATCATCTTTATTTTAATCAAATAAATCATGTCAGTACTGAAGGATCTAAATGATTTAGCGATAGATAGAAATTCTGTTGGTAGCTTGCGCATAATTGTAGTGCAAACTAAAACCCTGATGTGTATAGATCTAAGTAGGCTAAAATGTTTATTTATATATGTTCTTAGTATTATAAAAGCATCATGCATTATAAATAGTGCATAACATGCATCATCATGCATTTAGGTCAATTTGTATAAATTGTATAGTGATTCACCACATTTTATGGCCAAGGATAGGGCAACATTTATCGGGACCTTAAATTTGAGATCCAAACATACAGATCTGATCAGGGCAACGATTGGTGTTCAACGACTCTAAGATTGCCCTGATTAGACCTCCGTAGCATCAGATGTAGTCCGAGAAAGATAAGAGGTCGAGGGGCCAAGTGGTTGATTGGGCAACAATCATAGGCTCTAATTTGCCTGAATTAACGAAGAACCTAGTTTAACAGAGGCATTCTGCATGCATACACATCATACTTTGCATCTTAGATGATTTATATATTTTATACATCATAATGTGCTATTTGAGAGGTATTATTAATTGTAGGTAATCCAAGGCTATAGATGAGCTATCCAACATTATGGATCTATTTGGAATAACGATGAGATTCCAACGCATTCAAGAGCACAACAATCAGATTCCCATAGCACACTATGGAGTCCATAGAAGAAATAGGAGCCAAGGGGGAAATTAAAGAATATCCGAACCTCAGATGACAAATCTAACTGTGCAGATGAATCCAGATTGACGTTCACAGATCAACGGTGCAGAAATCAACTTAACCGGAGGCCTACGTCATCAAATACAAGAAGATGGACGGCCATGATGGCCCCACGTGGCACCTTCACAGGCCCCCTCACCACATCCAAATTAGGAAGGAGAACTGCGGATTGTTGGATCATCATCCAACAGCCGCGATCACAGCCACGCACCCACCCACAGCTGCCTCATCAGAAGAGACAACACCTCGACCATTGGATTCCCATCCAACAGCCGAGAACGTGAGCCGACGAAACCGAAACACAACCAACTTGTGGGAGTAGTGCGTTGATTAGTGCTCTCTCCATGAGACGGGCGGCACAGGATCGAAGCATGCCCAATGTGGATTTCGGAGAAGTGGCACCCGTAGATGAAATTCGACCACCGAATCTCCATCGAGCGACTCAACGACGAACGTGTGGCAGATGTGGAGGTGTTGGATGCTGACACACGCGATGGCATGTGCGGAAATGCGTTAGTGCATGCTTTAGGATTTTCAAAAGCACGATGGAGCGCACGTTTAAGCCATCCGATCGTAAGGTTAGGGATCTCAGAAGAGTGGAGCAGTGAAGGAGAAAAAAGCGAAGGGTGCGCATGGGCGATCTACGAAAGTGCAATGGAGGATCGACGCTCCATAGAGTACCATGTGGCAATATCAGAGCTTACCGAGGGTAAAAGAAGGATTTGGAAGGCTTAATCAGGGTTGCTGATCTCCCGATCAATGGATCTGATTAATCCAAGGCATTTGCATGGATTTAAGGGGCCAAATGTCCTCTTTGCTCCCCGCCAAAGTTATAAAAAGAGGCCAAAGGGCACACCTTTGAAGGCATTCTCTTAATTCTCTTCTTCCTCCTTCAACCTTTCTCTTCTTCTTCTCGACTTCTTTGCATCTGTCTCTGCATCTCAGTCTGAAGCATCCGTTGTGCCACCCTGACAGATTGTTGCTACTCTTCCTAACCTCTCCAAAAGGCCACCACGAACCACCCGTGGTGCCCTATTCTATTACAACAGTAGTTTGTTTATTTTTTGTTTTATTCAAATGCGTGTATCCAATTTATGCTCAATCTCTGCTTGTGATATAGATGTTGTGATTGATTGTTCCTTTTACTTAGTCTTTATATTTGAAATAAATGCATCAAATAAAAAGTGCTTTCTTCCAACTTGTGATCGATCAGGACTCACCAAGTTTCGTTAATTTATTTGCTCGAGATGTATTTCGTGTTGTACTACATGTTAATTTTCTATGCGATTTACGTCGTGAACAAATTGTCATCGTTGCTGGGAAGGCAACATCGACTTTTGATTTTATCTCTAATACAATCTTTTTGTATGCAGGAACAATGACATGAAGTGGAAAATGAGGAAAAGTGGGTGCTACGAAAATTAGATGCACACATTCCTATTGGAAATTCGGCTAGAATGTAAGTGTCATCTTTAAAATTCAATAGTTGTGTTTCTAATGCTCCAGAAATCTTAAAATTTGGGCTGAAACAACATCTTCAAATTATCTTTCCAATGCCACCTATCTTAAAAATAAATTCTTTCTGTGGAATTATCAAAAATTCATGGAGTACATACTGTTCATATTGCTTGAAAATAGAACTCTTACGAACTTGAAAAATTAATTCTGGCTAACATACAAATCTGATTGACCCAAAATTTGTGGGATGTGAAATATAATCAAATTAGCTTTCAACATCATATTTTTACAAAATTTTTGGGGCATATTGGATATAGTTTCCAATAGAAAAACCAACATGGGGTCTAAATCTTGGATTTGACACCTGGTTAGCTAAAAATTCATAACTAATTGTTGGAAATAGAAAAAATTTTAGAAAAACTCTCTAAAAATCTTATTGCAAAATGAATTTTCTTGCTAAGTTTCAAATCATTTGTATTCCATCTTACCTCAGAGTATACTTTGGAATTATAGTCTATAATTTGAAAAAGAACTTAGAAGTGCATGAGCCAATAGGACCACATTGACTAACTTGGTCTCCGACGAGCCCAAAAGTTAGTCTATAAGGCGAGTCACCTTGTGGACTGCCCACCATCTATTACATTGAAGAAACAGGATAAGAATTCATGAAGCACCCATCAACATTATCTTTGTTCAAAATAAATATCTGTAGTTAAAGGAAGGAGGGCAGAGCCTGACCAGGAAGGGGGGCCTCGGGGGTTTTCCCACCAGATTCCTTATTGGAGTTATGAGTTAGCTATCAAACTAGCATGCCTCAGCATGCATCATAAGGAAGGTGATGGTCACCATGAGAGGGAACCACCACCCCTTAGGGTGAAGTGCTTCTACAATAATCAATTGACCTTACCCTCCCATAAGTCAACAACCATCTTTACCAAAGGATGGCATTAGCAGGTGAGTGAGTGCTACCCTGGCCAGGTAGCACGAGTGAGCCGAGTAGCATGCTTCCGAAAGTATGCATATGCTTCATACGAATAAGAAAATGCACTTTCATAACTAGAATATCATTGGGTATTATCAGAATAGTATCATCTCTTTTTTGAATGATTTTCGAAATTGTACCTTTCATTTCCCGAATCTAAGTTTTGATGGGATTATTCCTATTTGTTGTTACCTCCTATTGGATTAGGTCAAAATTGGACTTTCACTGAGAAACGTAACATGATTTCTATTGCATATCATAATTATGGCATCTGTAAGAATGATGCTTTCTATGGTTTTGCCCTAGAAGTTCTGATTCTTTTATATATGTTAAGATCGATTGGAAGCCGATTCTCTTTTATTGAATTGGTAAAACCTCGATTCATGAACACCTGCATTTGGTTTGAAACTACTAGGTAGTTCCAACCTCTCTTGCAAAACCTTGTGACTAAGCCTGCAGAGTAGTGTCAAACGACTGCAACTGTCGGGTAATGGAACTAGAGGCAAAAGCCAAAGGAAGAAACTTCCTCATAGTCCCCACATAACCAGACTGGCCAGGTTAGCCTGAGAGGCAGGAATTCCTTACAGTTGGTCTCTAGCCAAATTTTCAATAAAACAAACTTAAATGAAAAATCAGGTCATCAGATCTAACGGACCACTCTAATTAACAAGGCCTTAGCCTTGTTCTGCTTCACTACACCAACCATTTGAGTTGGTGTATGTAAGGAAGAAGTTCATTAAGACCTGAACTTGCAGGACCTTGGGAGCCAAACCTAAGGCTGCAATGGCAATTTTCACCCAACCTCTCTTCTTAACCTTCTAACACCCGATTGGCTGAGATGGCTAATTCTGGTCCTTGAATTCGTCAGGACCCTATGAATTAGGAACCAATGGCTTGTCTGGAATCCAGGGTCGAGGAAACGGAACAGAAGTATGAGCAGATCATCGATCAGATTCTCAGGACATTGGACAGGATGCAGAATCCACTACGCGGAGAATAACTGTGGGACTTCAATGATCCGGCAACAACAATCATAGCACCTCAGGTCTGGATTCCTACTGGTGGAGATGCATTCGAGTTAAAGCCGAATATCATAAGTCTAATTCAGGCTTATTTCCATGGAAACTCAAATCAGGATCCCTTTCAGCACCACGAAGACCTGAGTCGGATTGCAAAGTTAGTTCGACCTAGGAATATAGATATTGAATTGTTCCCATGAAGCTTTTTCCTTTTTCCTTAAAGGATAAAGTTGCTTATTAGTTCAAGACCATCAGGAGGCCAATTGGAACCTGGGAGGAATTACATTGTGAATTCCTCCAAAAGTTCTTCCGATTGGTCGAGCAAATGCCATGAGGCATGCAATTATGACCTTTGCTCAAGGCCCTAGAGAGAAGCTACATGATGCCTAGGATCGATTCCATGATCTTCTCAAGAACTATCCACACCATGGTGTACCCAAATGGCACCTCGCAAGTATTTCACCATGGGCTGGATGACACACATCAGTATCTGGTCAATGCATCTAGCAGTGGGAATTTTCTCACGAAGGACGAGAACAATGCATTTGAATTGTTCGAGTCCTTAGCAAAGAACTCGATTAATGCTGCCTCAATGAACCAGTTCCAGCGACTTGTACAGCAACGAGTTAATGTCCATGAAGCTGAAGTTGAGTTTGCCTGAGCCGACATGGACATTACCACCAAAAAGCTAAATAAGGTGGATCTACTCGATAAGAAGCTCGTTGAATTTACGCGAGTGAGGTCTGGATCTTCTAGCAGCACTGCTCCATCTTACTCCTCTCAAGCATTTCGAGCCCCCTCTGTTTGTACATATCCAATTACTCAAGTTGTTTTCTCCATCTTCGTGGGATCCTACATATTGGGAACCCGTGAACAATATGGATCTAGCACCGTACAATCAGGGTTACGCACCACATGATGATGCAAGTGTGTATTCTTTTGATGAATTCACATCTGAGAATCTTCGGCTTATGAAGATGTCAATGCCATTCAAGGATATGGGCGAACAGCACGTATTTTGAAACATACAACCCTGGTTGGTGCTAGCATCCCAATTTTGCCTGGCCTGGTAATCCACAGAGACCAAGTCAAGTTCCATACTACCAGACCAGACAATAAGGGAATGTGCAAAGCACGTATCCTAGGCAGCATCCATTCCCATCTAAGTAGCAACAGACATGCTCTATCTATTAGCCACTGCACCAAGCTGCCAACTACCCTCCAAAGCGGGACAACCCTTTGGAGTCGCTGAAGGAGGAATTGCAGGCATCAATTCGAAAATATACTCATGACAACCTCCAAATGATGAAGGCAATGTCTAACCAAATACAGAGCATACAGAACATGCAAAACCAGTTGATACAAGAGCATAGATTAGAGGGAGCTTTGCCCTCCAAACCTATCCCAAACCCGAGAAATGTGCAGAATCAGGGTGCGCCGGTTATATTCCAAGCACCACAGGGTAGGCACATGCTGTTTTACAAGCACCTCTCGCACCTCTTGGCTATGGGCTTGGTTAGCCACCTCTGTTGCCAAACCCTATGTATGTAGACCAACCTACTCCTCTGCCCCTACATGGATAGCGCGCCGATGCAAAAGCTATCACCTTAATGAGCAGAAAGACTACATAGGACTCGCTACCTAGGCAAGCAGGTAACGATTTTCCCTACGCTATACCATGAGATGGCTCACAACCCTCTTCCTCTCAAATTCCATCTTCATTAGGTAATGGAAAGAAGCCCCTACACCCTGATATTCCCGTCCCTTTTCCCACGGCCCAAACATGAGATTCAGCATGGAAAAAGGACATGCGAAATTTCAAGGACCTAGAATCTTTGTTGAAGGAAGTTCACATTTATGTCCCTCTCCTCGAAGTGATAGATCACATCCTAGATGTTGCTAGGCTCTTTAAGGACAATCGTACTTTGAAGTGGCAGCAGAGGATCGGATGACAAGTGGTATTATTTGAGGAAGCTAGTTCAATTATTTTAGCTAACTTACCACCCAAGAAGAAGGGCCCAGCACACCATTGAGTTCCTACTTTTACTGGATTCCCCTTTTGATAGGGCCCTTCATGACTTAGGGTCGGCCATCAACCTAACACCCACCATAGTATTTGATCAATTTCGATTTGGGGAGTTAAAACCCACCTCAGTTACCATACAGTTGGCTGACCGATCTATAAAAACACCGACAGAAATGTGAATGTAAAAGTCCAAGGATTCTACTTTCTAGCAGACTTTTTTGTTCTTGAACTAGAGGTTCCTCCTAATCTCCATGATGCACCGATTATTCTAGGTCACCCATTTTTGGCAACTACCCACGCAAACATCGACTGTGCATCAGGGTGCATGGAGATTGCCCTGAGAAAAGAGAAGCTTAGACTGGACATTTTCAGGGCATCGAAGAACTTTGATTGGAATTTGATCGAGAAGGATAGTGAAGACGAAGATTCAACTCTCTGCGGGAACATTGCACTCCTCAGCAGTGACCAAATGGCACATTCATCCTCAATATCATAGGTCTCTGATCGTGATCCATAGGACACTGAAACTAATGATATACACATTTCATCCCATGGATCTAGTTGTCATGGGTGCTCATCTGCTCCTAACACCCCTGATCCTGACTATCCCATCCTATCCAACACTTATATCTTAAGATAGGATTACATGACCACTGCAGGTGGATTCTTCATTAGTTAGGATCAGCAAATTTTTGCTATTGTTTCCTCCCCTCCACTGCATAACCCTCCCACCCACCCTCCAATACTAGAGTTGCAGCTTGATAAACATCAATTTATCATCATTATTATGCATTAAAGCAAACCTAGCTCTTAGGATTTTGCTCTGCAAATGGGCTTTTTGGGTTGCATTTAGGCATAAAAAAGGTTGGGCATGCATTACATTTGTTATTTTATTTTTGAAATGTTTGTTGGAGTGTTAGGGATTAGTAGAGAGTCAGATCCCCAGAACCCTAGCACTCATGAAGGCAATTGTTGAAGAGGAAACCCAATCAGGCTAGACTTAGCTAATTCCAACTCATCATGGCTGGATACCAGCTTCCTTCCACTAGGGTTAACTCCATTCAGCTCCATTCAGCTCATCTTAGCTGAATGGTAGCTCAAGAGAGCTCATCTTAGCTCACCCAAGCTTAGGTCAGCTAAGATCTAGCATAACTCAACTGAGTCTAGCTCATCTCATTTCCTACCAGTTCACTGGGAGCTCTTGGTAGCTCAACTGAGTGGACATGAGTCCACCTCAGCTCAAGCTCAGCTCACCTCTGCTCCAGCCAGCTCACAATAGCTACTCTCTAAGCTAGCTGATGGAGAGATTTTCGCTTATTTATGAAGATGATAGCAATAAATTGATATGTCGTGTTTTATGTGTTGGAAAATCTCTCAATCAAAAATTAAAATAAATATCAAACTTAACCACAATAAAAATGTTGCATCCACAGGGAGGAATAGAACCAATAAATTCACGAGTAGAGAATTATAATGCTTGCAGACAACATCGTGACTTCAATGCGAGGAATATGCTACTCTAAATGGAGCTTGCAATTTCCTTAAAAGTTTAAGGCTATTTATGCAATTTTCATGTCAAAAATCAAGCTCCCTAAACTATGTATATGATGCATGTGCAGTGGCATATCATGTAAATTTGACTTACATGCAAATCTGATTTGAATTTCAATGTTAAACAATGCACATAACACTAATTAAGTAAATTTACGAAACTATAAGTGCATCCATGCAATGTGGCTTGAATAAAATAATAATATTAAATTGACAATGGAATGCAATGTAATTTTTAATTGAAGCAAAAATAGAGGATTTCTCCTCTCTCTTCCCCGCTTGAACAACCGTGCGGGGTTGGCGACAAGATTCGACGGGATGGTGCACCTCGACGAGTGCTTTGTGATGGTGGTGATGCAGCAGCCGGAGGTGGCCGGCGGTGGTCGGAAGTGGAAAGGAGCGACGTTGGCGTTGGGTTCTGTCGAGGGAGATGAATCGTGCGTAGAGAGGTGGAAGAGCTGCTGCCTGCTGGTGTGGCTATGCGATGGCGTGCACACAAGGGCGTGCGAGGGCGCGTGTTGCCTGCAGGCGGTTGAAAACGCCAGTTTATCATCATTCTTATGCATTAAAACAAACCTAGCTCTTAGGATTTTACTCCGCAAATGGGTTTTTGGGCTGCATTTAGGCATAAAATAGGTTAGGCATGCATTGCATCTTTTATTTGTCTTTTAATATGTTTTTATGAGTGTTAGGGATGTATAGATATGCAGATGCTTAAAACCGTAGCACTCAAGAAGGTAAATGGTGAATGAGAAGCCCAGACTAGTTGGAACTCAGCTCGATCCAGCTCACCACCGCTGGAACCTAGCTCACTTGAACTAGGGTTAGCTCATCCCAGCTCCATTTAGCTAATCTCAGCTGAATGGTAGCTCAAGAGAGTTCATCTTAGCTCACCCTAGCTCAAGTCAGCTCAGATCCAGCTCAACTTAGCTGAGTCTAGCTCATCTCAGCTCCTACTAGTTCACAGGGAGCTCTAGCTAGCTCGGCTGAGTTGACAGGAGTTCACCCCAGCTCAGATCCAGCTACATCCAGCTCCACTCAACTCCAGCCAGCTGAAGAACTCATCCCAGCTTAGGAAGCTCAAGTCCAGCTCCCGGGGACTTAGCTTAGCTTAGCTCAGTTGAGCTAAGCTACCTTAGCTGCCTCAACCAGCTTGATTCTCCCCGGGAGCATCAGACCTAGCTCACCTCAGCTCATTTTGGTAGAAGCTAGCTTACCTTAGCTCGGCTTAGTAGCTAGCAAAGAACTAGCAAGCTAAGCCAGCTAGAATAGCTCCATGCCAGCCTCTTCAGCAGCAGCCAGCTCCAATTTCAGCTCCAGACTTCTCCTCAGGTCCTCCCTCCAAACTCTAGCTCCAACACCTTCTCCTCTACTCCTCCATTAGCTAAGCTAGCTTAGCTTAGCTTAGCTTAGCTTAGCTTAGGTTTGCTCCAACTTCCTTGGCTTGTACCACCCCAAAAACCCACCTAACAACTCCACCCAACTAGCTCCACCTAAGCTCCACATAAGCTAACCTACTTGCAACCAACCAAACCTACCCACCACCTCCAAAAGACACCTAAAAGTGGTGCCAAAAACTACCCTAACCACCCCCTTAATGGCGCCACTTTTCCCTCCAAAATCACCCCTCATCTCCACCACACAATTTCCCTTGAATTCATCTCCACCATCCACCTAACCCCCCTTCTAGAAGACCCCATGTTGGCGCCAGCATGGTGGTGTCTCTCCACCACCAAAAGACACCAACACCACCATAACTACCCCCTTTAACACCCCTTGGGTTGGCGCCAACTCTCCTTGGCCATGGGATCACCAACCACCTCCATTCTTCCATCCTAGCCATCCATTTCAAGGGGCACCTTAACTCCCATCCTACCCTATAAAAAGACCACTACCCACCACCATTCAAGTCATCCTTGGCTAGCAATTTCACTCTCATATTCCACCAAGAAGCCCACATCCAAGAGAGAAGAAGAAGAAGAAGATTAAGGGGATATTCTGTCCCCTTGGTGCCTTCCCCTCTTCCCTTCTCTCTTGGGTCACGCCAGCCAAAGGAGAAGCCAGGCAAGGAAGATCTTGGAGGAGATCTTGAAGGTGGTCACGCCACCTTGGAGGAGTTTTTGAGGGTGGTGCACGCCCACCCCTTGGACAGAGCATTAAAGGTGGTAGCTTCCACCTTGGAGGAGCTCTCAAGGAAGGAGAAGGAGGCCCTCTTTTCAAGCCAAGGAGCAGCTAGGCTTGGAGCAAGAAGATGCCCTTCTTCACCATTGTTGCAAGAGGATTTGTGTTTCTTTTCTTGCTATTAGATTTGTTTAATTCTAGTAGAAGCATTCCTCTACTTGTCCTTGAAAAGAACACTCATTTTACTCAATCAAATTGCCTTCTTTTAGCTTTTTATTGCAGTTGTTTTTAGTTCTAGCACTTGTTTCACCTCTTCATCCTAATTACCCTAGGCCTCCACTTGCCTAGAGTGAGGATAGGAAGAAGATATTTCTATCTCTTAAATTTTAGTTAATCATTTGTAGGTGTTAGTTCTTTTCATTACAATTTGCAGTTTGCCCTCGTCTTTTCAAAATACAAAAAAAAAATTTACATATTGAAAAATATCAAAAAGAAAGTTGAGATCTATCTATAAGCAAGAGGATTAATTTTGCAATTTTTGCCTCCTTGGACGACCCTAGATACTCCCCTACCTAGGATATAAATTTAAAAGCGAAAGCGGATTCGCGTGTTACAACGACGTTAAAAACCCGCTTTTACAAATCACGCGTATTTCGCTATCAGCTGTCTACCTCCGTGCAGCTTGCCTGCGGGCGGTCTGCTGAGAGTGTTGCACATTGGAGGCGCTCCTGCATGGCTACGATGGCTGTGGCGGTGAGCGCGGTGGGGCAGGCTGGTGAGGATGGAGGCACACTCTTGCTGGAGAGGGTGAAGCTGCGCACAAGGGCTACAGGTGTGCAGTGTCTACTTCGTGTGATGGGGTGGGTCGCTACATGCTAGGGGTGCACAGTGGAAACTGTGGCAGTGGCGCATTGGCAAGGGCTGCAGGTGTGTGGTGTGAGAGGCTTGTAGTGAGAGAACGTGCACGTGAGGTTGTTGTGGTGTTGGAGAGGTTGGAAGGGCTGCGCAGTGACTGCTTTGAACTTGCAAGGGCGTGGTGAGGCAGTAGCAGGGCTGCAGGGCTGGAGAGGAAGAAACGCTTGCTTGAAGGGCTGCGGCTGCGGACAAGGGCTGCGGGCGTGAGATGGAAGAGGTTGGAGCACGCTTGCAGGGTGCGTAGTGGGGCAGGCTGGATCCATCGTGCACACCTTCTCCACGATGAGGAAGGTGGACATCCTGAGGGAGGGAATCCCCGCCTGGGGGAGAAGACTCCTCTCGCCAAGAGCACCCCTTTTTTTATCTCCTCCTCCCCATCCTCAAGTCAAGGGATTTTCAAATCCCTTACTAAGCTTGGCTGGCGATTGTTGAATTTGTTGAGGCTGGCAGCTTTTTGGGGAGTGGGAAATTTATTTCACCCCGTGGTTTCTTGCAAATTTAATCCTCCTCCTCTCTCACTTTCTCGCTGATTTGTTAACTCTTAAATTAGCCTGATGGAGTGGATTAAGTGGAGGAGATGCATAGGGTGCGCTGTGTGCGAGACCTACATGAAATATAAAATAATTACATAATAAGTTATAGAATGCAGTAGAATAAATGTAAACTTGGGTAATGATGCATGCAATCATTCTATAACATAATGTAGTTATTAACAAACATAAAATGTAAGAAAAAAGTTAACTTTGGCGTAACAGCAGTACATTAAAATGTACTCATCACTAGCTGAGCTACTACTTGTCAACTAGTAAATTAGCTAGCTCTAGAGTTCTCATCAGAGGCAGTTCCAGCTCAACCTAGCACCAACTAGGTTAGGGCCAACTAAATTGAGCTCAACTACCCAAGCTTGGCTACTTGCATAAGAACTAAGTACCTAAGCTCAGTAGTTGAGCACCCCTTGAAGCTACCTCAGCAACCCTAGCTCCAGAGTACCTGATACCAGCTCCAGAATACTCTCCCTCAGCTCTCTTCCATGAAACCCTAGCTCCTCCAGCTCTACTCTACTAGCTAAGCTAGCTGAGCTAAACTCTACTCCACCAAAAACCTCCATGGTTGTCCACTCTTCAACCCTTAACCATAAGCAAACCCTAACCCAACCTATCCTTGGTGCCAACCCACACCAACCACCACCACTCACACCCCTTCAAGTTGGCACCAAAAATAGCACATGCACCCCTTCCTTTCGGCACAAACTTCCTCTTAAATCATAACCACACACATCACCACCTAAAGCCTTCCCTAGCACCCACGTAACCAATTCTAGAGACCTACACTTACCACCAAACCTAACCCTACATAACTACCCTAAACCCTACCTTAGTTGGCGACAAAAATCATCCCCTACGCCCCTTCATTTGGTGCCAACACTTCCTCCCATCTACACCCTACATATTATCGCGCAACCTATCCTAACCCTCCATCTAGTGATGCTACCTAACTCCCCCCCTTAACCCACCTAAAGTGGCATCAACTCCGTTAACTCCACCTCAACTACCAACTCAAGCATCCCTCTTCTTTGGCGCCACCATATATCTACCCTCCATCACATAACCACCATCACATAACTCCATCTCGGCCATACGACACACCTAACCAAAACCTTAGCCCTAGCTACCACTTGGGGATGGTGCCAACCACCAAGTACCCCTTCAATTTGGTGCCAACAACCCTAGCCCTAGGATCCTATAGCCACCAACTAACCCCCATCATAGCCATCCATCCTATAACAACCCTTAACCCCCTACCCCCAACTTTAAATCTTCACCCATGCCTACAATTTTCTACCATGTTTCCACCTACATAGAAGGTCAAGAGAAGAAGAAGAAGAAGAAGAAGATTCAGGGGATACTCTGTCCCCTTGGTGCCTTCCCCTCTTCTCTTCTCTCTTGTGTCCATGCCAGCCAAGGAAGGAAGCCAGGCATTGGAGGACAACGTAGGGTACACGCCTACCCTAGGAAGTGGAGGATTTGAGGGTGGTACACTACCACCCTTGGAGGAGGAATCAAAGGTGGCCCACGCCACCTTAGGAGAAGCCTTTGAAGGTGGAATTCCATCCACCGTGGAGGGGTCAAGCATGCCCCGTTGTGCTTACTAGGAGGAGTTCATCAAGTTGGAGAAGCCTTACGAGAAGAAGGAGCTCTATTTGATTGCAGGAGCAGTCGCAATTGGAGCAAGAGCCTTGCCATCTCCACCATCATTTTAGAGGATAGCTATTTTTATTTTATTGTTACACTTTTAATTCTAGTAGTTGAAGCATTCCTCTACTGGATTTTTTTCTAAACTAATTCCTCATTTTTATTAAAGCTGCCTTTTTTGCAATTTTGTCACATTTGATTGCTTTTGTTCAAGAAGTTTTCACTCCCTCTCCCTAATTACTCTAGGCCTCCACGTGCCAAGAGTATGCTTAGGGAGAGGCTCTACTTGTCACCTTAGTAGTAGTATAGTGGATTTGGTGTTAGTTGTTTGCAAATCTCTTCAAAATTTGTATTTTCATTTTTTCAAAAATCCACAAAAATTATATATTTAAAAAGAACAAAACAAAATTTGAGTTTCATTCTCTAGTAGGAGACTTGAGTTTCGCAAAATATTGCCTCCATGGACGACCCTGGATACTTCCCTATCTAGGTTACAAACTTTAAAAGCGAACAGATTTATGCGTTGCAGTGACTTAAAACCCTAATCTTAAAAACTGCGTAATTTTCGTGACCACATTCCTTACCTGATTTGCTCAAATACGTGTTTCTGGGTGAAAGTTAGACATATCAAGTGATTATCAATGCTCACTTGACTCCGAATTTGAAACACCAGTTGATCTCCATTATTCAAGAACATAGGGCTGCTATCAGGTGCTGCATTACTGATCTCCATGGAATTGGCCCCTCAGATTGCACTCACCATATCTACACTGATGAAGGGGTGAGACCATTGAGAGAAGCTCAGAGGCGCCTAAATCCAAATATGTTGGTGGTTGTTAAGAAGGAGATCATTAAATGGCTAGATGCGGACATTATCTATCTAATTTCTGAGATCTAGTGGGTGAGTCTCATTCAGATAGTGCCCAAAAAGGCGGGACTCACCGTAATCAGAAATGAATTAGGCGAATCCATCCCAACCCGCACCATGACTTCTTGGCAAGTCTACATTGACGATAAGAAGCTAAACTCAGCTACCAAAAAGGATCATTTTCCTTTGCCCTTTATTGATCAGATTCTAAAACGATTAGCCTGGTGTAGATTCTTCTACTTTCTGGATGGATACTTCGGGTATAGTAAAGTTCAAATCAACCTGGAAGACCAAGACAAGACAACTTTTACATGTCCCTTTGAAATGTTCGCTTTTAAGCAAATGCCTTTCGGCCTTTGCAACGCACTAGTTACTTTTCAACGATGCATGATGGCCATCTTTTCAGACATGATCGAGGACTACGTAGAAGTGTTCATGGATGACTTCTCTGTGTTTGGAGATGATGTCTCATCTTGTCTCAATAGCCTCACAAAGATTCTGAGGAGATGTATAGAGGTTAACCTAGTACTTTCATGGGAGAAAAGCCATTTTATGGTGAGGGATGGCATCATAATAGGTCACAAGATCTCCTCTAATTTACTCAAGGTCAACCGAGCTAAGTCTAAAATCATTTCGCGATTACCCCCGCCTAGCTCGATTAGGAAAATCAGATCATTCTTAGGGCATGTCAAATTTTATCGAAGATTCATCCCAGATTTCTCAATAATTGCTCATTCATTAACGAATCTTCTAGTAACCGACATGCCCTTTGAGTTTGACTCCTTGTGTCTTAGCGCTTTCGAGACCTTGCCAAGCGCTGTCTCCAGTGCACCTATTCTCCAACCCCTTGACTGGTTGCTCAATTTCTAGATGATGTGTGATGCTTCCGACTTCACTGTCGAAGCCGTTCTAGGCTAGTGCTAGGAGTGCCATCCATTTGTAATATAGTATGCTAGCAAAATGCTAAACGAGGCTCAGCATAACTGTACAGTCACTGAGAAAGAATTACTAGCCATAGTATTTAGGTTGGAGAAATTTAGGTCATACTTGCTAGTCTCTAAAGTTATCACCTACACTGACCATTCCACCCTCCATCATTTGTTGGCAAAGAAGGATGCCACACCCCACCTTATCAGATGGATCCTTCTTTTGTAGGAGTTTTTATGTTGAAATCTACGACAAAGCTGGAGCACATAATGTTGTGGCAAACCACTTGTCTCAACTTGACCAAGACTACATTCCATACTCCCCATGATATCAGACCAATTTTTAGATGAGTCTCTGCTATCTATCAACTCTATTGAGTTTCCTTGGTATGCTGATATAGCAAACTATCTTTTCGTAGGCAGGCTAGTTGTTGGATTATCCAAGGATCAAAAGCTCAAATTCATATCAGAGGCTAAATTCTATTTTTGGGATGTCCCATTGCTCTTTCGCATTGTGGCTGATCAGATCATCCGTAGATGCATCCCTAATTCAGAAATCTCCAGTGTGCTATCCTTCTGCCACAGCAATGCTTGTGGTGGTCATTTCTTAGGCCAGAAAATCCCTGCAATGATTTTGCAGTTGGGATGTTTCTGGCCAACCATTTTCAGAGATACACACGAGTTTGCCAAGTGCTTTAAGAGATGACAGGCAGTCGATTCCATGACCCGGAGAGATATGATGCCTCTCTAATCCATTCTGGTCATAGAAGTGTTCGACGTCTGGGGCATCGATTTTATGGGCCCCTTCTTGAACTCGCATGGCTTTGAGTACATACTCTTCATAGTAGACTGTCTCAAAGTTGGTAGAAGCTATCCTGGCAAGATGAGCTGATCATAAGACTGTTATATCCTTTATCCGGGAATTTATTTTTGCGAGATTCGGAGTTTCCTACGCCCTAATAAGTAATGGTGGAAGCCACTACATCCATGCCCATTTCAGGTCATTATTGAAGAAATATGGGGTGCAGCATTACATTGCTACCCCTTATTACCCACAGACCAATGGGCAAGCTGTAGTATCAAATCATCAAATCAAGCTTATCCTTCAAGGATGGTTAGACCAGATAGGAAGGATTGGTCCGATATGTTGATTGATGCACTATGGTCATATCGGACTATGTACAAGGCCCCACTCAGAATGTCACCATACCGCATGGTGCATGGAAAGTCCTGTCATCTTGCTGTGGAGCTGGAGCATTGTGCCTTTTGGGCGGTGCAGAAGTGTAATTTTAACCTCGAGGCTGGAGGTTATGAAAGAAAGCTCCAACTCAGTGAGTTAGAGGAGAATAGGCAAGAAGCTTACGAGAATGCAAAAATATACAAAGACAAGGCAAAATCTTTCCATGATCAACACATCCGGAGGAAGGAGTTTCGACCTAACCAACAGGTTTGGTTGTTTGACTCCCAACTCAAATTCTTTGCGGGAAAGCTCAACTCCAAGTTGACTGGGCCATTCCTGGTGGTCCACCCATATCCTAACGGGGCGGTCCAAATTAGATACCCAAAATCTAGGCATCTTTTTACAGTTAATGGCCAGTGCCTCAAACCATCTTTGCTAAGGAACCTCCTGCTAACAAAATGATACATCTTCTTAAGGACGTATGACAGATGAGTTGCCCAGCAAGAGGCATTAAACTCAACATGTATACACATATACATACCATATATACATAGCATATTTCATTTTTGCATAATGTTTTGCATATTGTGTATGGCATTGCAGTAATGGCACGACCTCATTGACAACTCAGAAGCAGTTTCAGGTGATTTCTATCGACATACACCTGGGATTATTTCTTTTATTCCTGCATGAGGACATGCAAACATCTAGGCATGGGGGGGTAGTCCATAAAAACTTAAAATTTTCTAAAGACAATTGGGGAATTAGATCACTTTATCAAGAAGTTTTATTAGAGAATTATTCTTTAGTATATTCCTATAATTAGAATCCAATATAATTTCAGACTTGCATGTAGAATTTTCATTGGATCTGCTGTAAAAATTGATAAGCATCTCTAGTTTGTCAAGAAGAAGCATTGCTTCTTCTCCTAAACCCTTGGACAGCAATCAGGGAGTTAGGTGAACCATCTTCTAGTAGATCAACCAAAACATACATGAGATGAGAGTAGAAAGTCTACAGGTGCTCTAAGGCTAGTTTAAGGAATCTTTAATCTTTAATAATTGAATAATAATACTTGGAGATGGGCATAGTTTTGGCTCTCAGTTCTTGCATACTACATCTGTGAGAAATTCTATACGAGAGCCACCAAATAAGGAAAAAACACACAGAGCGGGTTCTGATAAAACTAGGACTGAGGTGGATGGTCACGACTATCCTCTACCGAATCCTCGATTGAAGGAGCGTATTGATGTCAAGGTCTGAAATACGTCGTACTATCCATTCCCTACCTGGTGCCGAGAGTAGGCACTTCCACTAAATAAGCCACTCAAGATCCTCTTGGTCATCCCCAAAAAATCCCAAATAATGCCTCGTGATTAAAAGTATGTATGTCATGTTGAATTGTTGTGTTATGTTTGCAACAGCATTGTGCCAGCAGATATATATAGAGCATACAAAAGGGAAATTTGCTTGTGAAAAGAAAAAAGCATTATGTTAAGAAGTTTGAATTATGTAAGTCAAAATGTTTTGAGGCAAAAACACCTACCACCCTCACGAACCACCAAATACAGCCTAAACCTATTTTCTGTATTTCTGACTGCCTAAATATAGGCTGAGGAGTCTGACTTAGTCGTAGGGTTATCAGAACTTAATTAAAGTGTAATATCATGTAAGACCACCAAATACTGTTGCAAATCTGGTAAGATGTGAGCTCAGGAAGAAAAAAAAAGAAGAAAAAGAGAGAGAGAAAGAGAGAAAAGAAAAAGTACAAGAGATTAAAGAGAGCACAGCTTTCCAGCCCTTCTCTAAGTTATTCAATAATCTAATAATCTAGATTCTGAATTACTAATCTCTATGTAGCACCAAAAGCGAGCGAGCCACCAAATACAAATCTAGTTAACTCAGACGTCTTCTACCAAAGCCAAAAGCTAGGGCTAAAATAAGAGAATATTTTATATCCCCGAGAGAAGAGGTTTGCCTATCCCAATAGAATTTTATTAGGGGTCGAGTACAAACTTTAAATGTGTATCGACTCTTCGCTTGAATCCGTTGCAGAAGCTACAACATGATATATTCATAGTTATCTGGATTCTGAATTTTTGGATGAAACAAAAGTAAATAAGCCTATAGTTAAACTCCTAATGAAATGTATTTTGTCTTGCACTTGCTAGGAACTAGCAAGATTTAGGCATCAGGGTGTGATTGCCCAGCAATCAATTCACCTGATTAAGGAAGAACCTAGCTTAACATGGGCATTCTGCATGCACACACATCATACTTTGCATCTTAGATGATTTATATGTTTTATACATAATAATGTGCTATTTTAGAGGTAATATTAATTGCAACAAATCCAATGCTGCAGATGAGTGATCGAACCTTATGGAACAATTTGTAATAACGAAGGGAGTCCAATGCATCTAAGAGTGCATCAATCAGACTCCTATAGCACCTTAGGGAGTCCGCAAAAGAAACAAGAGCCAAAGGGGAACTTAAAGAATATCTGGACCTCAAATGACAAATCCAACCACGCGAATGGATCCGGATTGACGTTTGTAGTCCAACGGTGTAGAAATCAACTTAATCGGAGGCCTATGTCATCAGATACAAGAAGTAGAAGATGGATGGCCATGATGGCACCATCGTGGCTGCCCCCTCACTACACCCCAATTGGGAAGGAGAACTGCGGGCCATGGCACCATCACAGCTGCCCCCTCACTATGCCCCAATTAGGAAGGAGAATCGCTAGTCGTTTGATCCTCATCCAATGGCCGTGATTGCAGCCATGCGCCTACCCTCAGCTGCTTCATCAGAAGAGATGAGATCTCTACCACTGGATTGTCATCCAACAGCCAAGAACGTGTGCCAACGAAACCTAAATGCAACCAACTCATGGGAGTAGCGTGTTGGTTAGTACTCTCTCCATGAGACGAGTGGTGCAGGATTAAAGCATGCCCGGTGTGGATTTAGGAGAAGTAGCGCCCGCAAATGAAATTCGACCACTGGATCTCCATCGAGTGTCTCGGCGATGAACGCATGGCAGATGCGAAGGCATTGGATGCAGATGCACATGATGACGCGTGCGGAAACGCGTGAGAGCGCGCTTTAGGATTTTCAAAGGCATGATGGAGAGTGCGTTTAAGCTGTCCGTTCTTACGATCGGACAGCTAAGGTTAGGGTACTCGGAAGAGGGGAGCGGCAAAGGAGAAAAAAGCAAATGGTGCGTGCTGGTGATCTGTGGCTGTGCAATGGTGGATCGATGCTCCAAAGAGCACCACGTGGTAGCATCAGAGCGAATTGAGGGTAAAAGAAGGATTTGGAAGGCTTAATCAGGGAGGTTGATCTCCAAATAAACGATCTGATTAATCCAAGGCACTTGCACAAATTTAAGGGGCCGAATGCCCTCTTTGCCCCTCACCAAAGCTATAAAAAGAGGCCAAAGGGCCCCCTTTGAAGGCAATCTCGTAATTCTCTTCTTCTTCGTCCTTCTTCAACCTTTCTCTTCTTCTTCTTGTCTTCTCTGCATCTGTCTCTGCATCTCGATCAGAAGTGTCCTTTGAGCCACCTCGACGGATCATTGCTGCTCTTCCCAACCTCTCCAAAAGGCCACCATGAACCACCCGTGGTGGCCTTGTTCTGCTACAATAGTAGTTTGTTTATTTTATGTTTTATTCCAATGCATGTATCCAATTTATGTTCAATCTCCCCTTATGATATAAATATTGTGATTTATTGTTACTTTTACTTAGTCTTTTTATTTGAAATAAATGCATGAAATAAAAAGTGCTTTCTGCCTTCCTGTGATCGATCGGGACTCACCAAGTTCCATTAATTTATTTGCTGGAGACTTATTTCGCGCTATACTACAATGTGTTAATTTTCTACTCGATCTACGCTATGAACAGTGGTGTAAATCCATACCTCAGACGACAAATCCAATCACACAAATGGGTTTAGATCGGCGATCGTAGCCCAACAGCGTGAAAATCAATCCAATCCGACATTCGTGGCACCATCTAGAAGTCAAAGAAGATGAACGGCCAGGATGGCACCATGTGGTACCATCCTAGCCACCCAACACTGGCTGAAGTCCTCGCTTCACCTTTGAAGGAACATTCAAGATGCGATCTCAGCCGTACTATCAAGATCCAATGCTTGTTGGTGCATGTGCATTAAAACCAAAACACGGCTCAAACATGGGCATAGCACGTTTGGTGAACACCCTACGTAGAGTGTGAGGCGAGGGTTTGAGATCGTGCTCACCTCAAATTGGATGGGCGAGTGGATGCGGATGAAATTGTGTTGTTGGATGGCAATCTAGTGCCATTAGTAGTTGCTACGTGGCCATACGGATAAATGAGTGCTCCCACACGCAATCTGATGGCAATGACCACACGCGATCTGACGTGATGAGGCACGCAGGCGAGCGCCTTCCTCAATCATTTGATCTTGATCTAATGGCAGAGACGTGGCCACGTCGTTGCATAATGCTGGAAGCGAAAGTGGTGTGCGTGCATTTAAGCCATTCGATCTCTAAATCGGACGGCTGAGGACTTGCGATTGTAGGTAAAGCATTTCGCAGCTAAAAACTAAGGGGTGGGGGCATGCACACATGCTCAGCGACATTGGGGCTTTAGTGATGGTTATATCCATCACTAAAGACCATTACATTAATGTTTTATAATTGAAATGACCTATTTGCTCCTCTATTCTTCATCTATAAAAGGCCTTACACCTTCCACACTTGCTTCGTCCCTTCCTTCATCTCTCTCCCTCTCTAAGAGCTAAGAACTCAAGTTCTAACACTCACTCTAGTGCTCCAAAGGTACGGGAAGCTCTGCTAGAGTTAAAAATAAAATTTTCCACCTCTGCTCCCCTTTGTGGAGCTCTCTCCAGCCATCTTCTCTCCCCCGTTGATGGGAACACCATCATGAGCCCTGACTAGCTCATTTTGACCTAGCAAAGAGAACAGAAGCTCCTACATAACCAAATGAATGGCCGTTAACAACGCTTGATCAGGTTTTTAACTAAGCCGCGTTGTAGTACAGTCGATCAAGCATTATAAACAAATAAGAAATTTTTATTACTCGAATTGTTAAATTCGATGCCGAACATAGGGAGCTAATGGAATTTATTCACTAATCTTAATCAATGTAATTTGAACACTTAAATCTACTCAAAATCTAATTCAGAGTATAATGCATGAGTATATGAATTATAAGATATAGCAAAATAGAGAGATTGAGAAGAATAGGGCAAAAAGTCTGATTCTCTGTCTCTTGTCTCTCTTCTTTAGCTTATCATTTCTTCTTTCTTTTCTTTTTCTTTAGTCTTCTCTTTTCTTTTTTTCCTTCTTCTTTCACTTCTTTCCTTTAGCTTTGGTTCTTTCTTCTTTTCTCTGACTTTCCTCTGCATGTCTTTGGCCTTAGCTTCTCTTTCTTTTCCTCTCTATCTTTGGTCTTCTTCTTCCTTGATTTCTCCTTCCTTCTTATTCTTCCTTTCCTCTGCCTTAGCCTTGCCTTTTCCTTCTTTATCTTTTTCTTTAGCTGCACCTTCTCTGGCTACAGTGCTTTCTCCTTCCTTCTTTGCTTGGCCACACATTCTCCTTCCTTCTTTGCCTTTGCCTTGATCTCTCCTTCCTTCTTCCTTGTATTTTTCTTGCTCTTTCCTTCTTCAGCCGCACCCTTCTTTGCTACAGTGCCTTTGCTTTTCCTCCTTAGTTTCTCTGCACTTCAGCCCTTTGAGTTTCTTCTTCGTCCTTGCCTTAGCTTCCTCAGCTTCTTCCTCTTCCTGCACACACGAGAGTGCAAAACCTATCCCCTACCCTCCCCCCGTACTCTCTCTCTCTAATTCTCTCTTGGGTTCGCTCTCCTGGAGCCAGCTGGGTAGTCTGGTCAAGTTACATGCACCCAGATCCAGGCGCACCAGCGTGGGTGGTGAGCGAGGAGTGCTGGGTAAACGGGTCGGCCAGGTTCACAGGCGTGGGTCGTGGATGAGCGGGCGAGGGGACCTCATCCCGTGAATTAAGGCAATAAGGTGGAAACACAAAATCAATAAAAACCACTCACCGCGTGCCTAACTTTCCGAGGTAGGACTAAAAGTCGCACCTGCAAGAGTGCTCTGCCTAATTGCTGCAGCTGCAAGACCTTTCAAAGCTAATTGCCTGGACAGATGTGTGCACGAGACTAGCGTGCGTCACCTGGACTTGGAGACATGAAGCAATGCAGCCTGGAGCAAGCTTGCAAGCTCCTTGCTCATGCTTCAATCGTGGAAAGGGGTCAGACCTGAAACTCACAAATATAGCCTTGCGACCTCATTAAACCACATGGGAAGTTTCGCCGTGTCACGGAGAAGGTGAAGCGGTGGGTGGTCGGCCGCACAGCGACCTAAGCATGCGTGCCTAGGTCGTTCTGTGCCTAAGTGTGTGTTCGGTGGGCGAGTGTGGAGGTGTTGGCGGTCGATAGAGATGTGGATAAGGACCAGAGGATGGTGGTGGAGGTTATGAGGTATGTGGCAAAGCGTGTGGAAGTGTGGAGCGATGGATGCACCTTCGCCGGTGGTCGGCAGGAGATGAGGACGATGGTGGTGTTCTGCGGCGTCGAGGGGATAAAAATAGAAATAAACGAGGGGGCAATAAAGATAAGAGAGAGGGGAAGAGATCTAACCTACTTAAGTGGACGAAAGGGGACAAGATGGTGGACGGCTCGTACCTATCACCGCCAGGGAAGACTCCAGTGGAGGGAGAACGACAACGACGAAGGGGCTTTTGGCGTGTGCACAGGTATGGCGCAACGCGGAGGAAGGAGGTGAAGATGGCTCTGCCACTCGTATTATGGCAGAGTGACGAGAAGGAGGAGGAGTTGCTGGAGCCTGCTGGACACTTGGCCGGAGGAGAAGAGAAGAAATAAGCGGGTTTTCCTCGGCCAATCCAAGCTAATTTTGAGCAGCCGGATATGAGGGTCCTTTTATAGCTACTGGCAGAGGCTTCTTGTGCTTGGAAGGGAAGCTCCCAAGTGCGAGAATCCTCATCGAAGAAGGAATGTGCAAAGGACGCCCATGTCTCTCGATCGTTCGCACGAGACATTGGGTGCGAATCAGATCTTGGGATTGCATTCAGATGATAGGGAATTCCTCGGAGAATCTCCCTTTCCATTTTGAGATGGAATCTCTGAGGGATTTAGGAGAAATCCTCCTCGAATCCTCACCGAAGTAGGACTCCACTGTAATGGCAGAGGGACCTAATTGCAAATGCTGCCGAGGAAGATAGGGTGGTCTGCGCAATGGTTTTCAAAAGATAGGGGTCAAAATGTAATTGGTGGACTATTTTGCAAAGTAGGTCAAGGTGACCTCCCCTTATGTCAAAATTTTGTCATAAACCTAATTCGGACCTAAGGAATCCAATGGTGAAGTTGGATTTTAGGTTTGATAATGTTTGACTAGACATTTTACAAAAAAACCCAAATTAAGTCTAATAATTAGCTAGGACCGCTATTTTGGTCAAAATAGGTTTGAAAGGCCAATTTGAAGGTTCTAAACCCTAGGGGATATTTTTCCATGAATTTTAGAGGGTTTAGATGATTTTTTTCTTGACCAAAACCTTGTTGAATCATGTTATTCTATTTTAGCGTTGCAAGAAGTCATTTAATTCTTAGATTGAACATGAACCCATTTCTGACTGAACCAGCCAAATTTTTATCTTGCTTAGACCATTTGACCAATGTTTAGCCCCTGAGAAATCTAGTTGATGCACTGCAATGGTAAAATTGTAGTTTTACCCTTTTTTTATGTTTTCTTCTCAGAACAATTATTCCTTGAATTAGGCCCTTCTCTAGGCTATGTAGGAGCTTTTATTCTCTTTCTTAGGTCAAAATTAGCTAGTTAGGACTCATGATGATGTTCCCATCATACCCCCATGGATAGCTTTTGCTAGTCCCTTAATAAAATTTTGAGGTTTTAACTTCTATTCTAGACCATGAGTTTCTTTCACAATTTATGATAAGTGCTTTTTCTTTCTCTTTTGATTAGGAAAGAACGCTGACAATAGGCCTAGAGGTACTCAAGTACCAACCAAGATTCGGACCTGACCAACTTTGGCCTCGATCCTCCACGAAGGTTTTTAAGTCCCGCAGGAACTATCCTAAGGTTCGTTGGACTCCGCAGTTAAAACACCCGTGCTTAAGACATATTTCAGCCTTAGTTCAGTTTGTAGTGCATTTATGTAAGAGAGAGACAGATGATTTATTTGGTTGGAGAGTTTTCTCTCACTTTTCTTTTTATTTCTATCTTTGGATTGGCCTCTCAACATGGTCTATATCGGATTCCTTGTCCCCATCATCAATCCTCAAAGGTCTCTGGCAATCGATGCTTCATGATAGCACCACCCATGGGAACCCCCAGAACCCTGGCTTTCGAGATTTTGAGATAATCCTACCCATTGGTGTTCTGCAGCCAAATCCAGACCCTGGCAATAGACATTTCGTGATAATGCTGCCCATGGCATCAGAACCAGTAGAGTGTTTATGTGCCCCCAGTAGGATATGTAAATATCCTAGGAGACAAGCATTGAGGTGACGATATGTTGTTACGCATCTTCGAGGGGAATTTCCTACCTCTTCGCATTGGGAGCTTGATGAGTCGGCCAGGATAGGTTGTTAAAATGATGTTTTTATCGTTGAAATATGTATAGTGGTTAACCTAATTCAGACCTAACCATCTCTTTACAAAATTTTTAACCTGGCCTAATTGATTTTATCTTGTCACTTTTAGGCCCAGGGTCGAACTCAGGGAAGTGGGGTTAAAGTCGAGTTTCTACGTTTTCCTTAAAACGCGTCTCTTCCGTTCGTTTATTGTGTTTTTGGTGTTTTTCTTATTTAGGTTTTTTATGGTAATCCTTGTTCTTGAGGCACACCCTCAAAATTGTGTCCTTGGCTTTTAGCCAAACAGAGTCCCAAAACAAGTCTTGCTACTCGCAAGACGGGGGTACCTGCAAATCAAAGATTATCTTTTCACTTTTATACCTTTTTTTATCTTTTTACTAAGAAGGAAGCTAACAGATAGAAAGTAAATATAGTAGCTATAGCTATATATTTATATGTAGTATATATATAAAGGGGTGGGGGTGGAGGTGACGATGGAGTGTAGCACTATGTCGAGTCAGTTGACGTCTAGAGAGACGCAACCAACACGACTATGTGCCGCGTGGAGTGTGGATGGAGGATGGATGATTGATGATGTATGGGACCACGCTTTTTTTGTACGCATGTATCAGGGAATATCAGCAACTGGTGCAGATATCCCCGTGATACAGCGTATAGTAAATAACGTGAAAATATATGTACATATGTATGTATATGAGTAAATATATCTATATGTATATAAATGTATAAGTATATATGTATAGATATATACAGATATATATGTATTATATATATATATATATATATATAGGTGTATATGTATATATATATATGTATGTATATATGTATATAGCTATGTATATATGTATATAAGTATATATATATAATACTATATAGATGTATATATATATATATGTATATAAGTATATATGTATATATATATAAGTATATGTATAAGTATATAGATATATATATACGTGTATATATATATATATAGATATATTATATATATGTGTGTGTATACATAAATATATAGATATACTATGTATATAAGTATATATATATATATATATATATATAAGTATATGTATAAGTATATAGATATATATATATATATATATTATATATATATGTATATATATTATATATATATGTATGTATACATAACTATAGATATTACTATGTATATAAGTGTATATATATATATATATATATATATGTATGTATATATTATATATAGATGTATATAAGTATATATATGTTACTATATATAACTATACGTATAGTGTAAGTGTGTGTGTGGGTGTGTGTGTGTGTCGGTGAAGATGTGTGTGTGTTGGTGTAGTGTGTGTCTGTGAGTGAGTGAAAAAGAGAGAGAATACGTGAGAGAGAGAGAGCGGGAGAGAGAGAGAATACGTGAGAGAGAGAGAGCGGGAGAGAGAGATCAGCAGAGAGAGAGATAGAGAGCGCCAGAGAGAGAAAGAGTGGGTGGGAGAGATCGCGAGCGCGGACGATGGCAGCGAGTTAAGACGTCTGCTCGCGGCGGCGGACGTCTGGCGCCGCGTCGTCTGAAGGCGGAGGCGGACGTCTGAAGACGGCGGGTGCGGGCGCGCCTTCGCGCAGGGTTCTGCAGGCCTGCGCGAAGTCGACGAGCGGGCGATGGCGCGGAGGACCGAGCGTGGAGGAGGTCTGCAGGTGGTCGCGGAGGGTCGCGGAGGGGGGCAGGGGTCGGCGTGAGGCCGTAGCCGGCCACTGCAGTGCGCGCGGCGGCGGGCTACGGGTGCAACTGCGAGGCGGACAGAACGGAGACGGAGGCGGGGAACGCCCTGCAGACGCGCGTGGAGGCGGTGAGCGACTGCGGGGACGGTCGCGGAGGGGCGGGAGGACTTGCTGCTGCTGCTGCTGGGCTGCTGTTGGGCTGCTGCTGCCGTGGCTTCAAGCTTCGAAGCTTGGAGCGGCGGCAATGGCGTTAAAGAGAAAAAAACGAAGCGAGGGAATGCACCACGCCCACCGGCTCGTCGAAGAGCTGGGCGGTGGTGCTCCCACTGTGGTGGTGTGCACCACAGTGGGTTCTCCTGCTCGCCGGGTGCCTCCTCGACGGAGGGCCGACGTATGGGAGGGGAAAGCGGTGGAGAAGATGGCTGCGGGTTTTTTTCAGCAGCTGCAGCAGCTGCGTCGCGAGGATGAAGCTGCAGCTACTTATAGAGGAGGGGAGAGTGGTGTGTCGGCTGCAGCAGGGAGAGGGTGTGCGAGTTGCAGCTATAGGGAGCGGCGTTGGCAGGGAGAAGTGACGGGAAGAAGTGCTGCGGGCTGCTGCATGCAGCTGCGGGAAGAGTGCAGCCGCGGGAAGGATGCAGCCGCGGGAAGGAGAGAAAAGAAGGAATCAAGAGGAAAAATAAAAAGAGGGTGATTTTGCAAGGAGGCACTTGAAGAAAAATGTAACTATGTAGGCGATTGTTTCACTCCTCTTCCTCTCTTGATTAAATGCATGCATGCAAGTGTTTTTACAAATGCGATTACAGGATCCTATTATGCAATGTTAATGCTAGAAAATAGCACAAGAAGGCGTTATTATAGGCGTGTTTTGAGGTGCAAACAGAGCTCGTCCAAATCAACTTGTGTTGATCGGCTGCTCCTAATCTAGGTGACTTTTTCTTCAAAACATTAAAATGCTTTTGCGTGATTTTGATAGTCATGAGCACTGAAACAGACTGTGTGTGGATTGGGGTGCTTAGGTTACCAAGTCCCGCAAATCGAAGGTCAGTTAACGAGGTTGAATACACCCTAAGCCTTAGACCTAATACTTAAGCTTTGCATTTTCCCCAACCTCTTGAGGATTATCCAGATCTTAGCAGATACTTGAATTTTTAAGCCTAAGAGTCTAGCCCAAAAGGCCTAAGATCAGCATTCCTACTAATCTCTTTTTATGTCTCATTATCACTTTTTCTCATTTTTCTCTTTTTTCTTGATGTGGTCTAGAACTTCTGTTAATCCCTTAATTTCTTACTAATGACTATTCTTTTTCTTTT
Source organism: Thalassia testudinum (assembly GCA_037157565.1). Taxonomy (NCBI): domain Eukaryota; kingdom Viridiplantae; phylum Streptophyta; class Magnoliopsida; order Alismatales; family Hydrocharitaceae; genus Thalassia; species Thalassia testudinum. The sequence goes on along the minus strand of JAZHRO010000014.1, from coordinate 90,726,745 downwards.
TCATTTTGTGCTCGTCTTTTGTCATTTTACTTTTTTCCTCCTCATGATTATGTAGTTTCAAAATTTTCTTCCCTCCTTCAGTTTTTTTGTTCTTTTTCATCATTTTCTATTTTTTTGGCATTTTTGTCATATGTGATTTCTTGTGAGAATCCTCCTGACTCTTCTTGGTTTCTATATGTATGCACTTTACCACCCTCCCATGCCTAAGTTTTCAATGTCCTCATTATAAACGGAGCGTGTAAAATAGTGTAGGGTTCAGGGACTTAGAATAGGATATATCGAGTGGGCGAATGGGTTGGGAATTGACTGATGTGAATGATTTCAAGCACTGGTACGTGTACTAGAGGTGGCATCGACTGTCTAAGGCTGAACTCAGGGTGCAATAGACGTGGAGTACAGGTGGATAATCAGATGGATATTGAGTTTTTGGAAAGATAGGTTGCCTCCCGTTAAGCGCTAAATTTAATGCCTTCAGCTAAGAGGGAATGGGATGGAGAGGGAGCAGTCAAATTAGCAGGGTTTTGTAAAACAAGCACCTTGATTAATAGCATGGTTAGTACAACTAGGTGCTTGTTCAGATCAACAGGCTGATGATGCATCCTAAGCATTATTAATCTGGTGGGTTGATAAATGTAAATCGGGAGATGCCAAACCCACCATATGTTATGAAGCTCTGATGGATGCGGACGTGTAAATTCGGGTTTTAGCTTAGTCGAATCAACCTGGTCAGAGTAGGGCTCCGAAAAATAATCGATGCATGGTGTGGAAACCCTACAAGGGTGATCAGAGAATGATGGATCATGTTTTTCAGTCTGATCAATGTTCGATATCCGTTATATGTGTGGAGTTGAATCATTTGCAATTGGCTTAGTGAGAGGTGAATCAGAATAGAAATTCAGTCCGGTTGCGGGTTTAGGTTGAAGACGAGTTTTGATCAATTTTGTATATGCAGAAGAGGTGGCTTTAGTGAGAATTTTGTATGAGGGCTCTTCTAAAAAGGAGTTACAGGTGGTTTCATTGAGAGAGTCCTCATAGTAGCTTTCGAAGTCAAAAGTGATTGCCTGAAAAGTGTCGATAGGATAATGGAAATCTGAGTAGAGAAAAAATTCAAATTCTAGGTTGTAATCACTCTAGGCATTTTCTGGTTTTAATTACTGAGGATCGAAAAGAAATGATTCCATGTCACTGGAACTTGACCTTAAATCAGTGATCTCGAGAATCAGGACCTTAGAGTCAGTGTCGGAGATCGAATCATGTGAGCTAAGGTCGTAGAACTGCTCGTCGAATTTAGGAAGCAGAGTTTCTCTGAAATCGTGGTCAAATTCAAAATCATCGGAGATATTCGAAAATCACATTCTGAATGCGATTCAAGATCATGAGTTCCACCATAGAATAAATCATATGATGCACACTCAGCAGCCTGACTGTGGTGTAGCCTATATGTAAATTCTGAGCTCAGAAAGGTGTTCGTATTTGATCCATGCTCAAGTTCTTGGCTCATGGGAAAGACCTAATAAACACCCCACTCATCCAACTGCTTGGTTTCTGTATCGTAAATTGGCATGACTTCCGAAAAATTGATCTAATTCTCTGAGGATGTCGGAGAGGGATATTCATCAAATAGAGACCTAGAATCGTACTCTTCATTGAAAATTTGATCTTCTTCATATGGGCCTCGTAATCTTCCCAATACATTTCAGATCCAGATTCTAGGCTTAGGATGTGGTTGAATCACTAGAATCTAGGTCCTAATAACCTTCGAGGGTCACCTTATCAAAATAAGGGGTGGGATTTACACCCTCGAGAGGTTCAGTTCTAAGCTCATCTTTACAGGAGTATCGGAATTCTATGCTCGATGATCCAGTTTCTAGGGCTGGCTCAAAGTCATGTTTTCCTACAATTGGAACTTCCCACCCTAATTCAAGATTAGGCATGCTGTATTCCATCTGGGTTGGGAATCCACAACCACTCTATGCCTCAAACCTAAGATCTGGGACATCGGATTGGTCCTCAATACTACTCCAAGATGGTTCATCATCAGTTTGTGGCATATTCAGGTATTTCTGGTCGATAATTTGTTTCAATAATCTCATTATCTCTTCCCATTTTTCAAGGTCATCTTGTTGTTGTTCCTAAAGTACAGGATTTGTCATGCATTGAAGGTATTCAAAGTTGTGTAATTTTACTATCTGAATGTATCCTGTTATGAGATTGTCTCGGGTTGATCCTTTTGTGGCTTCAGTTAATAATACGTGGGCATAGTTTATGATGAAGGTTGTGGTTGTTGGTACATTAACCTGAATGTCTTCTATTCATGTTGAGGGTTTATATTCAATTTCATAGAATTCAAGGGCATCCTCAATCATCCTATCTCTCATTGATCTCCTTGATTTAGGTTTTTTGAAAGGTAGTCCTAAGTAACTCGGTTGCATATTTGGATCAAGTTATGGACTCAAGATCTAGAATCAAAATCTAGATCAAGATGTAGAATCAAGTTGTCAAGCGAATAGATCTGAATAGAGAGTCCCACTGAAAATTTATGTGTGTGTTCTAAAGAGAAGGGATGAGGACTAGATATGTTTTTGACTCAATCAAGGCACCAAAAGATGTTTGGATGACTAAGGAGGTTCGGGGTGGACGATACCCCTGGATCAAAAAGTCATCCACCTGAGAATTACCTGGGCAGCTAGAGAGGGAGAGTCCCGTAAAGTCCCTTACATGGTAATGCGTCCCCACAGGTTATAGGGTTTCCCCCACCTGACATCTCTTGTCACTGAGATTCCAGGTAGACCATAATGGGGACCTTGACCTCTAAGTCTACCACTTTTATTTCAAAGGTGCTTAGGGTTCCTCTTGAACTTTAGATGTTTTGATTTTTTGACCAAATTTGGAGGTTGGTTGACCCAACAAGGGGACTACTTCACTTGACCTACCCTAAAGATGGCTGAATGATTCTTGGTCAAGACCTAGAAATCACGCCGATTTGACTCCCAGGTTTATTAGATCCAAGGTTTTTAAGATTCAAGTCATTTTAGAGCTCAATTTTAGGGTTTGTCTTGCTTAGATATTTTCAATCAAGGGCTTGGGTAGCATACTGATGCGGGTGGGTTTATTTCCTTTAATGCAAGCATGTGTGAACTAGCACTCCAAAACCCTACTGTAGAAACCCTAATTTGGTTCTATTTCCAATCCTCTTTACTTTCTAGAAAAGTTCTCTTTGGACTTAAAACAAGAAGTGTGTAGTCTGTGGAGATTCAAAAATTAAGCATGATCTCACAGGAAGTTGTGGGGTAGGATCTCTAAAAATCAGTTCAACTTCAGTAAGTTTTGAAAAAATTTTCACAAAATCAGGAAACTTTTGCCTTAAAGATGGTAATTACTGCAGAAAGAAGGCAAGTGATTCCTAATTTAATTACTTCTTTTTGTCTTCCCAGGATTAAGAGGTGGATTAGGAAAAAAAGAGAGATTACTTGCCCTGGAGTGGTTGATTTGCATGGGAGATCTTCTCATGAAATACCATGCAAAATCATAGTAAAATAAATAGGGCAAGTTAGTGTTCAAATGTAATGAGAAATAATGTAGAAACACATGATAAATTGCGCATTGCTCCTTGCCAATGGTGCCAAAAGTTAACGCAGCGAAATTGGGGTTTGTTGTGTCGTAGTATAGTTGAAATCGCCTTGTAAACAAATAAGAATTTTTATTACTCGAATTGTTAAATTCGAGGTCGAACACAGGAAGCAAATGAAATTTATTCACTAATCTTAGTCAATGCAATTTGAACACTTAAATCTACTCAAAATGTAATTCAGAGTATATTTCATGAGTATATGAAATATAAGATATAGCAAAATAGAGAGATTGAGAAGAATAGGGCAAAAAGTCTGATTCTCTTTCTCTTGTCTCTCTTCTTTAGCTTCTCCTTTCTTCTTTCTTTTCATCTTCTTTAGTCTTCTCTTTTCTTTCTCCTCTTTCCTTTAGCTTTGACTCTTTCTTCTTTTCTCTGACTTTCCTCTACGTGTGAAACGCCGGTTTTTACCGGGTTTGTTATAACGTTGTAGTAAAGCCGGTTATTACCAACATTTCAAATATAAAAATTTTTTACTCGGAAAATAAAAGAGTTCCCGAGGTCGAACTCAGGGAGCAAGTTGTATTCTAGAGATATACATGTTTCTTTTACAAAAATAAAGAGAGAGAGAGAATTTGTTGTTCTCTTTGTTCTGCAGAGGGGGGTGCTCTTCTTTCTCTCTTTCTTTAGATCTCCTTCTTTCTCTCTGTTCTGCAGAGGTGATATTCTTCTTTTGCAATGGTGGTGCTCTTCTTCTTCATCCTGCTGTTCTTCCGTTGGTGATGTTCTTCTTTCTTCAGAGCTCCTTGTTCTTCTTCTTCTTTGGTTTTCTGCCTTGACCTCTCTTCTTCTTCTTCTGCTTTAGCCGTTGCTCTTCCTTCTTCTTCAGCCTGTCTTCTTTCCTGCTCTGGCTGCTGACCTTCCATCGTCTGCCCCGGTGCTTAGACGACTTAACGATGCCTTTGCTACAGTGCAGCTCCTTCTTCTTCAGCGGGTCTGCTTCTTCTTCTTTGGCCTGCACACTTCAGAGTTTTTCGTCAAGAGGCAAAACCTACTCTACCCTCCCTCCCCCGCGTCTCTCTTTCTCTCTGAAACCACTCTTGGGAAAGCTCTCCCAGAGCTACCGGGTAATCGGGTTCGGGTCACGCCCGGGTCCAGGCCCACCGGCATGCGGTGGTGGGCGAGGAGTGCAGGTCGGTTTAATCGGGTCGGGCCAGGTCCGCGGAGCGTGGTCACGGACGAGGCCGGGTCGGGTGAGAGGGACCTCACCCCGTGGTCAGGAGGCAGACAGCATAAGGCACTTTTTGCCTTTATGCGTCCGCGCGCCTCCGAGAAGTTCCGAGGTGGGACTAAATATCCCACCCCAATTGAGCGCCCGTCGCGGAGGGAGCAGTGGGCGATCGTGGCTTCACGCGCGACCTTCGCCTCATCTGCGAGCCTGGGACGTTTCGCTGAGACTCCCCGCGCAACCTGGGAGTCGAACCTGGGCGAAGGCGTGCCTGCACCTGCAGGTGAAGCAGCTCTGCCTGCTCAGTAATGGCGACGGCGGGCGAGTCACCTGGTCACAGAAGAACGGCCTCTCGGCCAAATCAGACAGGCGGGGGACCTTCGCCGTGGCACGGCGAAGGTGGTCAGGGGGTCTGCAGGGAGCGTGATGGAGCCAACAGGTCGTCCTAGGTCAAACAGTGAGCGAAGAAGTGGGTGTGTTCGGTGGATCTGCAGAGGGCGTTTGGCGGGAAGTGGAGGGGCGGAAGGGGATCAGGGTGAGGAGGCGGAGATTCTGCGGTGGTCGGCGAGCCGTGTGGGTTGCTGAGGTGATGGGAGCGGCTCGCCGGAGGGTGGTCGGAGGCGGAGAGGGTGAGGGTGAACAGGAGTGGTCGAGGGTTTAATCAACTAAGAGACAGTGAGGAAAAGAAAGAGGGGGAGGTGGGGAGGAGTTCTGACCTAGCTATGGAGACGAAAGGGGCCGAGACAGGGCGACAGTCGTATCGACTGTCGCCGGAGAAGAAGATGCCCAGGGGGAGGGGCGGCGGCGAGCAGAGGGCTGGAGAGGCGCCAGCTGGGTACGGCGTGGCGCAGGAAGAGCAGGGGAGGAGGTCTCTGCTGCTGGTATTACGGCAGAGCGAAGAGGAGGAGGGGGAGGAAACCGCCGGAGCTGGTGAGCGTCTGCCGGAGAAAGAAGAGAAGACAGTTGGTGATTTTCTCCGTCAGATCCAGGCTACCCTCGTCGGTGGAGCAGCGGGGGGTATTTATAGGGATGAAACAGGGAGGAAGGCGGAGGGAGACGACGTGTCTCCCTCGCCGGAGAATGGTCGGAACATGTACCCATACCGTCCGTGCGTTCGCACGGCCGGTATGGTGGGCTACAATGACCAGGGGGGTGCTCCTGCGACGGCTGACGACGCAGGGCACCCCCGGTTTACTTGCCAGGTCCCCCACCTCACCCTGCGCGGCGCCATGCTCCGCGCAAGGTCGCCGGAGCATGGTGCTGGCAGGGTTTTGCAGGAGGGACCTGATTGCAAAGAACGAAGGAGAGTTAGGGGCCAAAATGCGAGGGTTCAAAAGTTGAGGGCCAAAGAGTAAATATATGAGGACCAAAGTGTGAAGTCGGTCAAGGAGGTTTCTTCTTAGGCTCAAGTTTTTATACATGACTAATTAGGACCTAAGGAATCTGATGGTGAATTTTATTTTCATATTAAACCTTGTTTGACCGGTCAATTTGCGCAAAAACCCAAATTAAGTTATTAATTGGGCATGGTTCTCAATGTAGGTCAAAATGGGTTCTAAAGGCCAAATTGAAGGTTCTAAACCCTAGAGATTATTTTTCTATGAATTTTAGAGGGTTTATTCTATTTTTACTTTGCCTCGAACCTTTTGAATTGAAGTGGGTTGTTTTAGGGTTACAGATTATCATTTGGTTCCTTGGAAGTGCTGTAGCCCTTGCTAGATCATCTCATCCCACTTTTATTCTTATTAAGCTGTTTTGACCTGTGTTTGGTCCCTGAATTACCCTGCATGCAGTTTATACTGGTAAAATTGCACTTTTACCCCTTATGACTTGTTTTCTTCTCAAACTCAGAATTCTCTGAGTTAAGCCTTTCCTTGAGTTATGTAGGAGCTTTTATCCTTTGTATTGGGTCAAAATGAGCTAGTTATGGCTCATGATGAGGTTCTCATCAACGTGTCTTTGGCCTTAGCTTCTCTTTCTTTTCCTCTCTGTCTTTGGTCTTCTTCTACCATGATTTCTCCTTCCTTCTTATTCTTCCTTTCCTCTGCCTTAGCCTTACCTTCTTTCTTCTTCTTTATCCTTTTCTTCAGCCGCACCTTCTCTGGCTATAGTGCTTTCTCCTTCCTTCTCTGCTTGGCCGCACGTTCTCCTTCCTTTTTTGCTTCTGCCATGATCTCTCATTCCTTCTTCCTTGGCTTTTTCTTTCTCTTTCCTTCTTCAGCCTCACCCTTCTCTATTACAGTGCCTTTGCTTTTCCTCCTTAGTTTCTCTATGCTTCAGCTCTTTGCGTTTCTTCTTCATCCTTGCCTTAGCTTCCTCAGCTTCTTCCTCTTCTAGAACACACAAGAGTGCAAAACCTATCCCCTACCCTCTCCCTCGTATGCTCTCTCTCTATTTCTCTCTTGGGTTCACTCTCCTAGAACCAGCCAGGTAATCAGGTCATGTTACGTGCACCCAGGTCCAGGTGCACCAGCATGGGTGGTGCACGAGGAGTGCTACGTAAACGAGTCGGCTAGGTCCGCGTCGGCATGGGTCGCGGACGAGGCAGGTGAGCGGGCACGGGGACCTCTGATAAACGCCAGTTTATCATCATTCTTATGCATTAAAACTAACCTAACTCTTAAGATTTTACTCCGCAAATGGTTTTTTTGGGCTGCATTTAGGCATAAATTAAGATAGGCATGCATTGCATTTTTTATTGTCGTTTTAATGTGTTTTTGTGAGTGTTAGGGATGTACAGATGCACAGATCCCTAAAACCCTAGCACTCAAGAAGGCAAATGGTGAAGGGGAAGCCAGACTAGCTGGAACCCAGCTTGATCCAGCTCACCAAAGCTGAAACCTAGCTTACTTGAACTAGGGTTAGCTCATCCCAGCTCCATTTAGCTAATCTCAGCTGGATGGTAGCTCAAGAGAGTTCACCTTAGCTCACCCTAGCTCAAGTCAGCTCGGATCCAGCTCAACTTAGCTGAGTCTAGCTCATCTCAGCTCCCACTAGTTCATAGGGAGCTCTAGCTAGCTCAGCTAAGTTGACAGGAGTTCACCCCAGCTTAGATCCAGCTACATCCAGCTCCACTCAGCTCCAGCCAGCTGAAGAAGAACTCATCCCAGCTCAGGAAGCTCAAGTCCAGCTCCCGGGGACTCAGCTTAGCTCAACTCAGTTGAGCTAGGCTACCTTAGTTGCCTCAACCAGCTTGATTCTCCCCAGGAGCACCAGACCTAGCTCACCTCAGCTCATTTTGGTAGAAGCTAGCTCACTTTAGCTTGGCTTAGCAACTACCAAAGAACTAGCAAGCTAAGCCAGCTAGAGTGGCCCCATACCAGCCTCTTCAGCAGTAGCCAGCTCCAGCTCCAGATTTCTCCTCCTCAACTCCTTCCTCCAAACCCTAGCTCCATTACCTTCTCCTCTACTCCTCCATTAGCTAAGCTAGCTTAGCTTAGCTTAGCTTAGCGTAGCTATGCTCCAACTTCCTTGGCTTGTACCACCCCAAAATCCCACCTACCAACTCCACCCAACTAGCTCCACCTAAGCTCCACATAAGCTAACCTACTTTGCACCAACCTAACCTACCCACCACCTCCAAAAGACACCAAAAAGTGGCGCCAAAAACTACCCATAACCACCCCTTAATGGCGCCACTTTTCCCTCCAAAATCTCCCCTCATCTCCATCACACAATCCCCCTTGAATCCATCTCCACCATCCACCTAACTCCCCTTCTAGAAGATTCCACGTTGGCGCCAACATGGGGGTGTCTCTCCACCACCAAAAGACACCAACACCACCATAACCACCCCCTTTAACACCCCTTGGGTTGGCGCCAACTCACCCTAGCCATAGGATCACCAACCACCCTCACCCTTCCATCCTAGCCCTCCATTTCAAGGGGCACCTTAACCCCCCATCCTATTCTATAAAAAGCCACCACCTACCACCATTTTGGGGCATCCTCCCTTAGTATATTTTTCTACCAAAACCACCTATACCTACGGCCAAGAAGAAGGAGTAGAGAAGGAGATTAAACGGGCACATCACCAGCCCCTTTGGTGCCTTCTTCTCCCCACTCTCTTCAACTTGAGCCACGCCAAGGAGGAGGACTCTTCCACTTCAAGGAGGATGGCCAGGAAAAGGAGGACTTAGGGTGGACGTCCACCCTGGGAGAGAAACTTAGGGCACGCCCCCCTAGGGCTTGCCTTGAAGGACATCACCTTGGTGGAGCACTGCAAGGAAGGAGTTGAAGGACTCTTTTCAAGATTGGGAGCCACCAACCTTGGAGCAAGAAGCCCTCTTCTTCACCATCTATCTAGAGGATTTGTGTTTTCTTTTCTTATTTGCATTTTTCTAGTAGTACAAGCTTTCCTCTACTAGGCCTTTTGTAAAACACTTTATCAATTATCTAGTTGCCTTCTTTGCATTTTTTTTTGTTTGCATTTCTATTAGCTTATTTTCACCATTCTTCACTCCCTCTACCTAATTATTCTAGGACTCCACTTGCCTAGAGTGAGCTTAGGGAGAGGCTCTACTTTCCACATAGAAGTAGTATTTAAATTGAAGAGTAAATCACTTTTCCCGCCATCACTTCGCATGTTGCCTTAGCTTAAAAACAAAAAAAAATGATATATTGAAAAAAATACCAAAAAGAAAGTTGAGATTTATATTCCTAGCAAGAGAATCAATTTTGCAACCATATTGCCTCCTTGGACGACCCTAGATACTTCCCTATCTAGGATTATAAATTTAAGAGCGAAAGTGGATTTATGCGTTACAACGACCTAATTAACAAACCACGTATTTTCGTTATCAACCTCACCCCATGAACTGAGGCGATAAGTAGGAAACACAAAATCATCAAAAACCACTCACTGATTATGCTGCAATCATAGGTCTTAATTGATCTAGATTAAGCTAGGACATAGCAAAAGTTACGGATATTCATGCATGCATAAGAATTATCTGCATCTTTACTACTTTCCTATAGCTATGCATAAAATAATGATATAATGTGCTGATTAAGTGTATTATGTCAATTGCAGGCAATAAACTGATCAGGAGTTGGATTTGGAGTAGGATCTGAAGCTGGATCTAGAATAACAGGTGTTGAAACAGAGTTGGAGCAAAAGGCTTAGAGTAGATGCAGGAAAAATGATGTAAGGTAGTTAAGGTTTGCTATTCTATTAAGTAGGAATAAAGTAGTAAAATGTGAAGAGCCTAGGTCCATCCTAGCCCTAGGATAACCTAGAGACTTCCCCCAAGCCTTGGCCACCCTTAGATTAGATCACAGCACCTTAGGAAGCCCTAAAACCCTAGTTCCAACCCTTACCTGGATGTCCAGATAAGTTATAGGAAGTCGAGGACCCTTAGCCAACTCCCGCACACCTCAAACCCACTTCTGTAGTGTTATTGGATGTCCAGACACTTTGTCAAACATCCAATTTCTGCAGAATACCCAACACAGAACCTAGATTTCCCCCAAACTCAAATTGGATGTCCAGAACTGAAGTCTGGACTTCTGATTTTGAGTATAATTCATCTGATTTTGTTTCTGGACTTCTGGAACTGGTATCCACTTCCTGTTTTGAGATTCAAGCCTTGATCTTGGATCTCTAGCTCCCTATACCTAATCCCAACCCCATAGGAACCTAAATTAAGGTGTCTTAACCTTAGTACATCACCTCTAGACCTACCTAAGGACCTAATTAGGTCCTCACCAAACCCAATTGACTAAGATCAAAGTCAATTACCTTCACCTAAGTCAATTGGATTCATTGAGTCCAATTGAGCTTAGATCTTAACCCACACAAGTTCAATTGGACTTAGTGAGAGTCCAATTGACCTATTGCCAACGTAATTGAATAATTTCACTCTCAGTTAGGTTCACACTCATTCAATTAAACGTAGGTTAAGTTTAATTGCAATTTTCCCCTAGCAATTAGGGTTTGTAACCCTAGTTCTAGGTATACACCTACTTAAACCCCCTAGGACCTAGTCTAAACCACCTAGCCACATAGAGCACGACCACACACGCACACACACACACCCATTCACGCAATCCCACACATCAAGATTTCTCTAGAACTCTCTCCAAGTGGCGCCACTCTTGGTTGCCAAATTTAGCAACCAAGAGGCATTCAAATTGAGTTCCACATTTCTTGGATCTCAAAACCACTTCTATCCTCTCATGGCCGGCCACTCTTTGGCTCTCTCTAGAGAGTTCCACACCTCTCTAGAGAGAATCCCTTAGGTCTATAAAAAGACCCAAGGGGTGGCCATTTGCACCCATTCACTTCCTTGGATCCATTCACATCCACTTCCACTTAAGCTAGCCACTACCAACTCCACCACCTTCTCCACGAGCTATGCACCACCATGCTGGGATGCTGGATCACTCCTCACTCTCTCCAAGGGTCGACCTAAGCACCATTGGGCACCCCTCATTCTCCTCTCCACTACTCCAAGGCCATTGGGGACCACCTCCAAATGCCCTCATTTCTGATAGATTAGTAGCCATCTCTTTACATTTGCTGCTTTTAATTACTGCTTAGTAGTGTAGTTCTGATTCTCCCCCAGTGATGCATGCAAAATCCCCTCATAGATTCTTGTATGCGATCCTTTTCTAGTAGCTAGATCTACATTTTTAAGCATTCATCTACAAGCTTTCTTCTACAAGTTCATGTTACAAACACTCTCCAAATGAATGAGTGAAAAATATTTTCTATATATATATGTCTATGTGTTGAGAATCATCATGAGCTCATTGCAATATCTTTTGTGTGATTAATGTTGCCTGTTTTTAATTTCTGATATTTTGCAACAAGCATGTTGTTTCCGAAAAATATAGAAAATCTGACTATAGACACATTTTTTGTAAACAGTCACCACCTCACTAGAATCGTACGCACAGAAACTCACACTTTCACCTTTGTGATCTATTTAACACATGCGCACATAATTAGGGTTCATAATAGAAGTGGTGAAAATTTAATCAGAAGACTGTAAACTGGCATGTGATTTTGAACAAAGTAGAGCGATAAAAGATTGAATTCGAAAGTAAAACAAACGCCTCCCAGAGACGAACAACCAGGACTCAAAGTCTCATTATATTTTATTAAATATCTTTGTTTGATCATATTGCACACAATACTACAACATTTTCCTATCAAAAACGTGCTCTATGAGACACAAACAAATGGTGCCGTTGCCAGGGAGGCAACATCATGTTGTCTGATTTCGATATTTTAATCTATCACCAACAAATCTCTCTCTACTTTGTTTTTGATGTGCAAGATAACACAAAAAAGATAGGATCTGTGCACACGAGTGCAGCAAAGAAAAAATCAGGTGCACATCATCTCCTCACTAGATTTGGTTTTCCTTTGAACCCAAAGAATAGATTTACTTCCTGTAATTTCTTTTGAGAAAAAAAGAAAATAAAATTTTATTCATTTTCATGAAAAATAAAAAAAAAAATTCAAAAAAAAATTCTAGCTTAGGTTCCTTTTTTAATCCTAGGGTAGTTCGAAAAAGCAAAAAGAAAGAAAAAAGAAGTATATATTTGTGAAAATCCCTTCAAAGGAAATAAGAAAAAGATATCCTCTTGAAATAAAAATTGCAAAAGTTTTTGGAAAGAAATAAAAAAGAAAAACCCTTTTTTGGGAGGAGAGCTTGGATTTCAAACCCAAACCCTCTTTAAAAGTTTTTCCCACCATTCTTTGATTTTTGACCAGACTCAAAATCTATTTTTAAAAATTCAATTGCCGAAAAATTAGTGAGCAAAAGATTCTGAAACTCGGGCCAAACCTTTATTTTCAAACCATCTTTCAAACAGCACCATTCATTTGAAAAAAATCTAAGTATAAAATTTTTAAAAATCAATGAAGCGCACGACAGTCAGACTGACCCAGATTCGAGATTTTTCAAATTTCAAAAAGCAATTCCAAGCAATCTACAAATCTGTGTTGACTAAAAATGGTAGGGTTTGAAAGCTGATCTCTTTGGGTTTATTTTCCATATTTTTATTGAATTTTTGAAGGTCATGTGATACTATTTCAAAGTGAAAAACTGACCAGGGGTCAAAATCCCAGATCTGACCCTCTAACATTCAAAAATCCCTAAAATTTTAAAAAAAATATTCTCTGAAAAGATAATTGAAAAAAGAATCTATTAGCCAAATTTCAAGTTAATTGGATTCCAATTGTTGTTAGAGTATGAACTTTATTCTTGTGGTCTACTGAAACAGAACAAGACCCTAGAAGTGCATGAAACTTAGGGTAAATCTTTAGGCTTACAATTTAGAGACCACACTTAGGCTAACCTAGACTTAGTAAGTCTAGCACTTAGCTGGTGAGCTTGGTCACCTTGTGGGCCACTCACCAAGAGAAAACCCCAACTGAAGAAAACGGCCTAAAAAAAATTTTTGAAACACGAAATAAAACTCGAATTTGTTGTCATACAACTGGGTGGTTTCAACCTCTTGGCTGGGTTAGCGAAGAGGCAGGGATTGCTTCCAGGCGATTGTACGACGAATTTTTCTCAGGAATTAAAACCTAAAAAGAAAAATTTGGTCATCTGATCCATAAGGACAACTTGATTGACAGGGCCTTAGCCTTGTCTTGCTTGGCTACACCAACCCAGGGGTTGGGCGGTGTATGCGCGGAAGGAGGTCACTTAGACCTCACTTGGTTGGACCTTGGGAGCCACTCCCATGGAGGTGAGTCACCTCACCGAGACCATCTTCTCCCTCCCACTTCATCTACTCTCAGAGCCACCATGGCTAATCCTGGACCTGGACCTAGATTGGGTCAGGATATCGAGAATTTGGACCCGATGGCTCATCTGGATGCCCGAGTAGCCGAATCTGAGGAGCGGCATCAGTAGAGCATGGATCGCATCTTAACGGCACTTGACAGGATGCAACACCCATCGCGAGGAGAACAAATGCTGGATTTCTATGACCCAGCCGCACAAGTCGTCACACCACTAGTCAGAATTCCTGCAGGCAGAGACGCGTTTGAGCTCAAGCCTAATGTGATTGGGTTCATCAGCATTCACTTCTATGGGAACTCAAGCGAAGATCCATTCCAACACCTTGAGGACTTGAGTTGACTTGCTGAAATGATTCGACCTAGGAATATCGATCTCGATATTGTTCTAATGAAGCTTTTCCCATTCTCTCTGAGGGAAAAAGCTTCATACTGGTTCTCCTACAAAAGTTCTTCCTAACCGTTCGAACAAATGCAATGCAGATCCAGCTCAGATAGTTTGTCATCCAGCCAGGTTCCAATTGGCTTCTCCAGAACTTTTGTTCATCTAAGCTAGGTTCCAATTCAATGCCAGTACATGCTATGATGCAATCACGACTTTCTCCCAAGGAGCTGGGGAGAAGCTACATGAAGCTTGGGAAAGATTTCACGACCTTCTCTAGAAATGCTCGCACCATGGTATACCCAAAAGGCACCTGGGTCAGATCTGTTACCATGGGCTGGATGACACACATCGGTATCTGGATCGGTATCTGGATGATGCATCTACTGGCAGGAATTTCCTTGCAAAAGACAACAACAACACTTTTGAGTTGTTCGAATCTTTGGTGGAGAATTCGATGAATGCCGCATCAATGAACTAATTCCAGCGTCCTGGTCAGCAGTCGGTTGGTGTCCACGAGGCTCACACCGAGTCTATTCGAGCCGACATGGATATTATCATCAAGTAGCTGGATAGAATAAATCTAATCGAGAAAAAGATCGACCAGATTAGTCAGGGTCAACTTGACTTGAGCTCTGCCGCCTCAAGGCTCTCCTACGCACCCCGAGCCCCCCTGCTCGAGTTAACCTACTCACTTGAGATGCATCTTCTCCGTATTTATGAGATCCCGCATAGTAGGATCCTGTAAATAATCTAGATCTGGCACCTTACGACCAGGGTTACGCACCACCCGTAGATTATAATGCATGTCCCCTTGATGGATATACATCTCAGACATCTTCGGCCTACGAGGACATCTGTGCTATCCAAGGATACGGGTGTAATAACCCATATTAAGAGACGTATAACCCTGGTTGGTGCTAGCATCCGAACTTCTAATGGTCAGGTAATTCATAGAGATCACATCAAGATCGACACTACCAGACCAGGCAATACGAGAATGCATAAAACACATACCCTAAGCAGTAGCCATTCTCACATCAGTAGCAACCCTGCTCTTTATACCAGTCGTAGCACCAAGCTGCCAGTCACTGTTGAACGATTTACGAATCGCTACGCTTACGTGTTTGGTTTTGGAAAACCTGTCGTTGTACTTTGAAAGCGAAGAATTCATGTTCAACAAACAAAATTTATACCGAAAAGAATTACGAGTCGAACATAGGGAGGCTACGTTGATCTATATTCGCAATTTATTTTTTTAGGATTTTTTTTTTTATAAGCAAGGCGATATAATTACAATGGAGCTATCAGACTAAAAGAAAGAGAGAGAGAGAGAGAGAAAGAGAACATGCATTCAATATTCCAATTGTTTATATAATCAAACTAAATTAAAGTTACACTAGAAAGCGGAAAATCAATTACACTATAAAGTAGGAAAATTCTACACTAGAAAAGTTGTAAATAAGAATGGGAGAGAGAAGTTATCCTCCTCGACGATTGCTTGGAGGGCAAGTCGGACGGGACGACGCCTGGACGAAGGAGAACGAAGCAGCACAAAGGAGGACGAAGCAGAAGAACGGGAACGGAGCAGCACGCTATCGTCATCGCGGGATCCACTTTCGAAGGGGAACGAAAATTCGACTTTATCTCGCGAGAAGCATCTCGGGTGTGGGACAAGCTTCTTTTGAGCTTTGGAGGGGTAGAGAGGAGAAAGAAGGGATGAGAATTTCGTATGGAGGGGGTCTCCTTTCATAGTTGCAAGGAGTGGGGGCAAAATGGACATTACAACTTCGAAATAATAAAAGAGGGGTCTTTAGTGACGGATAAATCCGTCACTAAAGCCACCAACATGGGCGTCGTGGGTGGCTCGCGCACGCCTCCTCGCCTGCTTGCACGCTCAATGGCTTGCGCACGTTCGTCGATTCTCAGCCGTCCGATTGTGAGATCGGACGGCTTAGGATGCATCCCTACACGCTCGTTGTGCGCCCGCATGGCACGTGCGATCACGCGTGACGCCGTGCATTCAATCGCGCGTGAACGCTATTGGGCGCACGCGGCCGTCCGATCTCCATCTGATGCTCCACACACCTCAATTGCCCGCGCCTTCCAGCCCCTCGCTGCGACTCGAACCCGCGCCCGGTGCTTGCGAAAGCACGCTTGACCACTACGCTACGGGGCGCGGATGGTCGAGCGGATGCTTTTAAGCGCGAGTGACCACAGCCGTTGGATTAAGATCCAATGGTGGAGTGCGATCAGGTGTGGGGCCTTCACAAAATGCAAGCGGCCGTTTAGGTAGCTGAGATGGCGCCATGTGGTGCCATCTTGGCCATCCATTTTCTGGAAGTTGTAGATGGTGCCACGGATGTCGGATTGACTTGATTTTTGTGTCGTTGGGCTGCGATTGTCAATCGGAATTCATCCGTGCGATTGGATTTATCATCTGAAGTGCAAATTTACACCATCCTGGCCCTTGATCTTCTAGGGTTCCCAGGTCACTATCTGATGCTACGGATGCCTGATTAGGGTGATCTTGGAGTTGTTGAACTCCAATTGTCGCCCTGATCACATCCATACGGTTGGATCTTTGATCCGAGGCCCCGATAAAATGTTTTCCCTATCCAAGCACATAAAAGGAGACAATTAACCTCCATTTTATTCAAACTACTCTAAATGAATATGATGCATGTTATGCAATATTTATATCATGAAATGCAATCCTATGCTTAAGAACATGCATAAATAGACATTTTAAGTTGTGTAAATGTGTTTACATCATACCCCCATGCCTGTCTTTTGCTAGTCCCTAGCAAAAACTATATGCTATTTATAAATGAATTAGGTTGGATTATTTGGACTTGAGTTATTTTTCAATCATTAAGAAATTGTCCACTTAGGAATTGAACTTTCAAAGACACAACAGTGCCCGGGTATCAGCCAAAATGCAGACCTCCTCAAGCCCTCGCCTTATTAAAAGAAAATTTTCTCTTTCTCTTTTTCTCTTTTGTAATTTTTTGGATTTTCAAATTTTTCGGTTTAAGAGTGGCTTTCTACGGCCATTCAACTCACCCAAAATTTGATGAGAACCCTAAGCTTTAAGCATCTTATTGTGATTGTGATAGACTCGTTGATCGGAAATTAAAAGGGATTTCGGATTTCTACGCCTCTAGGTAACCTAACAAGAATTCTACCTGAAAGTGTATCTTTACAACCGGTAGCTTTCTCCCTACTATTATTTTATTTTATTTTATTTTACAGGGTCAACACAAGGGTGAATCCAGTGTATATCTCCCTGGTTTATTCTACTTCTCCGCTTCTTCCTAAGTGTTTTGGGAATTTTTAGTGCATTTTCTGAGCTGGGTTCTGGACAACCGGTCGATGAGCTGTTACCACCAACAACTTGCCAGCCATACTCGTGCGGCGAAGTGTGGCTTATTTCCTTTTGTTCTTTTCTCCCTTACTTTTTGAATTTTTTTTTTTTTTTTTAAGTAGGTGGCTTCCCTGGTCTAAGATTTACCTAAAGGCAGCAAACAGAGAAAGGTCCAGTGACTGGGCTCTGGACAACCTACCTATGGGCTGTTACCCACGATAACTTGCCAGCCATATCACCCTAGAAGGTTCATTAGCTACCCAATTTCCGTTAGAATCGTCGAACAACGAGTCAGTGCAAAGAAAGTGTGTAGATGCTTAAAACTCAAAATTTCCTCAAATCAGAGGGTGGGTTGATAAGTCGTGTACTTATCACCCAAACTTATTTATTCCAATTATAATAAAATTAAGATGGCGAGGACTTAAAAACAAATCCATATTTTAGTGGATACACAGGCTAATTAAGTCCAAAGACCTGAGGGGTCTTTGTGTTCAGATCCTAATGTAAAATTTCTTAGGATTGAAAAGTCCTAATGTCCAACTAATCCTTCCTAATTTTTTTTTTTTTTTAAAATAAGAAAAGAGATAATTTATATGGATTTCACAAAGCTGACCAAATAATTCAAGAATGAATCCACCCCCCCATGCCTAGCCGATGCAATGTCCTCATTGAAAAAAAGACATGAAAGTCTAGAATATGAAAGATGTCACCTGGATATGAAGCTCGTATCAGCCTTGTGTCATATGTACAACTGCTGAGTTTAATGCCGTCAGCTAGGCGAAGTCTAGCCAAAGAAGTCACAGAATGGCTAGAGCAACAGAGTCTGAGACGGGTTCTGGAAGATTACGGTCAACCACAGGCTTCAAACGTTGACCGTTGACTTTAAAGGTGTTACCCGTCTTTGGGTCAGAAATCTGAACGGCACCATTAGGAAAAATCTGATCAATTATGAATGGGTCATTCCATTTAGATCTAAGTTTACCAGGAAAGAGCTTAAGTTTAGAATCAAATAACCTAACCTTCTGGTTTGGCTCAAAGCTCTTTCGGGAAATCAATTGATCATGTAGAGCTTTGGTCCGAGCCTTGTAGATCTTGGCATTCTCATAAGCATCATTTCCAAGCTCCTCCAACTCAGATAGTTGGAGTTTCCTGGTCTTTCCAGCTAGATTTAGATCTAAATTGCATTGTTTGATTACCCAGAATTCCCTGTGTTCAATCTCTACGGGTAGATGGCATGCCTTTCCATACACCAAATGGAATGGAAACATGCCGATGGGCGTTTTATAGGGCGTACGGTAGGCCCAAAGAGCATCCTCAAGCTTTTGAGTCCAATCGTTGAGATTAGGCCTAACCGTTTTTGCAGAATGTTCTTGATCTCGATTGGAGATCTCGGCTTGTCCATTCGTTTGGGGATGGTAAGGTGTGGAAATTCGATGATTAACCCCATATTTGGCCAATAAATTTCGAAATTGGGCATTAGTAAAATGAGTGCCACCATCACTGATGATAGCCCTCGGAATCCCGAACCTACTGAAGATATTTTTTTTGACAAAATTGATGACCACCTTGTGGTTATTGGATCGGGTGGGAATTGCCTCAATCCATTTGGACACATAATCAACAGCAACAAGAATGTACTGATGTCCAAATGAAGGGATAAAGGGTCCCATGAAATCAATGCCCCAAACATCAAAAATTTCTATAGGAAGAATAGGGTTTAGGGGCATGATGTCTCTCTTAGTTATGTTCCCGAGTGACTGACATCGAGAACATGACCTTGAGAAGTCCTGGGCATCCTTGAATAAAGACGGCCAAAAGAAGCCAGATTGCAAGATTTTTGCAGCCGTCTTTCTCCCGGAGAAATGTCCACCACACCCAGATGCATGGCAGAACTCAAGTATACTGTTGAATTCATTCTCCGATATGCATCGGCGAATAATCTGATCAGAGCCGATGCGATACACTTTAGGGTCCTCCCAAAAGTAGTATTTGGCCTCAGATTTGAGTCTATCTCGTTGTTTCTTGGTCCAATCCTGGGGGATTTGACCAACGGCCAAATAGTTAACAATGTCAGCAAACCATGGGGAGTGGACACCTAAAACTCTAAGAATGGTTTCATCCGAAAAGGTGTCAGTAATCGGAATGTCCGGACAAGAAGAATCACCTAGGAGTCTCGACAAATGATCTGCTACCACATTTTGCACCCTGGCTTTATCCTTGATTTCAAGATCAAATTCTTGAATAAGAAGAATCCAACAAATAAGCTGGGGTTTAGAATCCTTTTTTCCCAAGAGATGTCTCAAGGCCGAGTGGTCGGTATAAACAATAACATGAGACCCCAAGAGATAAGCCCTGAATTTTTCCAACGCAAATACTATAGCTAGTAATTCCTTTTCAGTAACAGTGTAATTCCTCTAGGCTTCATCCAGAGTTTTACTAGCATAGTAAATGACAAAGGGCTTTCGGTCAATTTTCTGACCCAGGACAACCCCGACCGTGTAACCAGAAGCATCAGTCATGATCTCAAATGCGGCTGTCCAAGTTGGTGGTTGCAATATTGGAGCACAGGTGACTGCCGTTTTCAGAAAATCAAATGCCTTTCAGCATGATTCGTCAAAAACAAACGGCGTCTCTTTGGTAAGAAGATTGCTCAAAGGACGAGCAACCTTCAAGAAATCCTTGATGAATCTTCAATAAAATCCCACATGGCCAAGTAATGATCTGATTTGTTTAACAGATGTGGGAGGAGGAAGTTTAGCGATAGCATCAACCTTAGCTTTGTCCACTTCAATTCCCCGTTCAGAGATTACATGACCCAAAACGATGCCCTCTTGGGTCATGAAATGACTCTTTTCCCAGCTAAGGACTAGTCGTGTCTTGATACATCGCTTAAGAATCATTTCTAAATTAGCCAAACAAGAGTCAAATGATTCTCCGAAAATAGAGAAATCAACCATGAAGACTTCCATAAACTCTCCCACCATGTCGAAAAATATGGCTGGCATACACCTTTGAAAAGTCGCAGGTGCATTGCATAACCCAAAAGTCATCCTACGAAAAGAAAAGGTTCCGTAAGGACAGGTGAAAGTAGTTTTTTCCTGATCCTCGGGATGGATAGGAACTTGGTTGTATCCCTAGTAACCATCAAGAAAACAGAAGTACTTCTGCCCAGCTAATTTTTCCAAGATTTGACCAAATGAAGGGTAGGGGAAAATGATCCTTTTTAGTGGCTGTGTTCAGCTTCCTGTAATCAATACAAACTCTCCAAGAGGAAGCTGAATGAGATGTGACAGATTCTCCTCTCTCATTAGTCACAACAGGAATCTCGGCTTTCTTTGGAACAATCTGAACAGGACTTACCTAGGGACTGTCAGAGATTGGATAAATAATTCCTGCATCGAGCCACTTGATTTCCTTTTTGACCACTTCTCGCATATTTGGATTCAATTTCCTCTGCATCGGTGAGAAGGGCAGGATCCATCTTCCAAAAATATTCTATGATTACAGTAAGATGGCTTGATCCCCCAGAGGTCATGAATGGTCCAACCAATTGCCTCCTTATGTTCCTTTAGGACCTTAATCAATTTAATCTCTTGCTCCTTTGTCAATTTAGCACTAATAATCACAGGGAGCGTATTCTGCTGTCCTAAAAATTGATATTTTAAATTCTCAGGCAATGGTTTCAATTCAAGCTGGGGTGGGGTAGTGATTGATGGTAGGGTAGATGCTGAAGATTCAACAAGAGGAAGAGGTTTTGAGTGAACAAAATCAGTAACCACTTCCGAAGATGTCAGGTCAGAGGGTTGCGGGTCAAATTCATCAACCAAAGAGGAACTTTCAATTGAAGAAACTGTCAAACAAGTTTCAATATTAACATTATCCTCATCAAGTTCCTCAATAAATCCACAATCCTCAAATTTGTTGATCGCCTTAAAAATATCCAATTTCATTCGTTGGTCCCCAAAGGCGATTTCCATGCTACCGCTTTCACAATTAATGTTGGCCTTTGCGGTAGCCAGGAACGGATGCCCCAGAATGATGGGCGTGTTCCTCAGATTATCTGATACGTCCATGTCAAGGACAAGGAAATCTGCAGGAAAGTAGAAATCCTTGACCTTAACTATAACATCTTCAATAACGCCTCGCAGGTTTGTGACCGAATGGTCCGCTAACTATAGCGTTACTGAAGTTGGCTGAAGTTCACCTAACCCAAACTTCTCGTCGAGAGAAGTCAGAATTAGGATGATGGATGCACCGAGATCCAAAAGTACTCTATCAAATGTGTAATCTCTGATAATGCAAGAAATTAAAGGAGCACCAGGATCTCTCTTTTTCTGAGGGAGGTAATGCAGGATAACAGAACTAGCCTGCTCGTAGAGTACCACCTTCCTCGGAACAGATTCTCTCGACTTACGCTTTAAAAATCTTACGTAAGCCGGTATGTACTTGATAGCATCAAGGAGCGGGATATTGATCTCAACATTCTTAAATAAATTCAGAAGCTCCTCATTACTATCAACAGACTTCTTCTTCTTTGCTTTGGTTAAGGCTTCAGGAAAAGGAACATGAATCAGATCTTTGGAATCACGTTCCTGAGCCTTGATTTCTCCTCTAGAATTCTCCTCTCTCTCCTCAGATTCTTCAGGATTCAAAAGATCAGAATAGTGTGGTTGTGGATCCTGAGTCTTCTTACCACTCCATAAAGTTACAGAATTTGCAGAAGCGTAAGAATTTGGGTCTTGGGGAGGGTTAGGAAAGATTGGAGGGGCTTGATTGACCATGAATTGTTGATTAGCAGAAGAAGAAGACGAGGAACCTTGCTCAACCACTTGAGCATGTGCGTGCGGGTTCCTCTGATTTTCGTACCCTTGGGCTTGATTGCCCGAATTTATAATGTTTCGCGGGTTGGGTACAGGTTGGGATGGTAGACATCCGGGTTGACGAGAGTTAGTAATGAGCCCGGATTGCAAGTTGTCCAGCGAGTTTTTCATTTGCTGCATGAGCTGGAGCATAGATCCTTGCATCTCTACCATTTGACGGTTCAAATCAGCCTGCCCTGCGGGTTGACGGGCATTCCAAGCTGGCTGATTGACCTGATTCGGAGGCAACTTAGTATATACTTACCCTGACCCATTGGTCGTTGCGGAGCATAGTTGCCGGGTCGGAATTGGGTCTGTTGGCCCGGATTTTCCAAGAGAAGTTAGGGTGGTTTCTCCAACCTAGATTATAGGCATTCGAGTAGGGGTTGGATCTAACATTCTCTTATACAGCACAGACATCCTCATAGGGTGAGGATGGAGAGAAAGAAAGGGAAGGATCAGAAAAACTGGGATCAAAGGCCCCAGTTGGGAATCCATGGGGTTCTGAAAAATGCTGACTCATAGGTTGAGTCACATCGAGTTGATTCACGAACTCCAGTCCAGAAGGAGCTCATGAGGAATGGAATCCCGAATTTTGGGATTGAGTCGCTTGAGAGTTGTTCATACAATTGCCAGCCATCCACTCTTCCACTCTTTTAGCAACCAAGTCCAGTTTATCAAGTTTATTACAAATCAATTCCATATGAAATGAATGAGAGTCATGGACTTCATTGACATTTGATCTGGGTTGCTGGGACCGGTTAAAAGTATCCATGGAGGCATGATTAATTGAATTCACACTCATTTCCTCAAATAAATCATGTGCACTATCTGCATCTTTATTGAGGAAATTCCCTCCGTAAGAAGCATCCACATGGTTTCTGAGTTGCTCATTCAACCCCTGATAGAAGATCTGCACGAGTTGCCATTTCGTCACCTCATGGTGTGGACACCTCCGCAATAAGTCCTAGAATCACTCCCAGGCCACATCAAACTGCTCCCCCCGCCACTGGGTAAAGGTAGTGATTGCCCATCTCAAAGCATTGGTACGACCGACTGGGAAGAATTTCTTTAGAAAGGCCAATTTCAAATCATTCCAAGTTGTAATTGGTCTTCCTATTGTCCTATACCAATGCGCGGCTTTATCCCTAAGAGAATGGGGGAAGAGCCTCATGATCATTTGCTCCTTGTTAATGTTTCGAGCCTTGGTGGTCTGGACCAAAGTGGTCAAATCTTCCAAGTGCTGAAACGGATCTTCAGAGCCAAGCCCATGATAATGTTTAATCAGGCTTAACACGTGGGGCTTGATTTCTACGTCATCGGCTGGAATCTGGACGCTGGGACATTCCCCGTAATTTGAAGGATCATAAAAATCCTTCAAGGGCTGAGCTCCCTGCATTCTCTGAAACCATTCCAGCATTCTCTTCATTTGTTCCAGCTACCTTCGAAATTCTTCCTGTGGATTTTCAAGCAGAGGAGGCTGTTCTTCGGCCATTGGATAAAATTGACCAAAATCTAACTTGCGCCTCCTAAAATGTTCTAACGGTCCTTCCAATCGGGGATTCAATGGCCGTCTTCCCAGCACAAACTAGGAGAAGGTCGGAAGGACTGGGGATAGGGACCCTGCAGCACAACAAAATAAGGCTGTCCTTAAGTGGGGTAGCCTAAGGATTTACTGACTCCCAAAACTAGCCTTAAGACTATAAGTGATTTACTCTACTTACGTCTGTTTAATCCAACCAGTTAGAAGGAGGGACTGGGAAGAAGGTTCTTCCTTTGGCTTTCGCCTCCGGTTCCTAGTGTACCCCCCAGCTGCGGTCGTTTGACGCTACTCCCCCATCTAGACATCAGATTAATCAGTACAAGTAGGTTAATCAAAAACAATCTCAGACTAGGCCCTGAAGAGCGAATCAAACCTTAAGGCCAACGTCTACTCAATTTTATTAAGGCCTGGGATTGTGGTGCTTATGGAATGTGATGGGCCCTTACAATGGGTTGTGCCCTTAATGATTGATTGAGATTTGTGTAAGTGCGTGCACAACCAGGGTTTTCAAGCAAGATTATTGATAATGTGTGAATTTTAGTGTTCAAATCATGCTTAAGTAGCTTTTATGGTTTCAAATTAGGTGAATTGCAATCAAGTTTCTAGGCAAACCAAGTTGTACAACACGAGTGAAGATTGTTTTCCTTTAAAATCAGAAAGAAAGTGGAGTGCTAGGAATATACCTAGATTGAAAACCCTGAGGAGCTACTTGATGAGTTGGTTTTAAATAAAGTGGTGCGGCCCAAACAACTCAAACAATTGGCCACAAATGCACCACTAAGTTAGGCACTCAAAAATGGTAACCTAGAATAATTTATACTCTATTATATGTTGCTTTGTGTGTACCGGTTCCACAGATCAGAACCCGGTTGAGTAGAAAACAAATCAAGTTGATCAGGTGCCTTGAATGTGGGTGTGTGTTGTGTGTTTGTTGAAAATTACCCCACAAGATTATCTTTTTGTTATGTTTTTATGAATGAGGGTGGAATGAATGTAAGTGAAAATCCAAACAACCAAACTATTCCTAGGATTCATGCAAACACCTAGGTTAATTGGGATTTGGATTTAATGTGGCGAATGGAATCTATGGAGGGGGAAAGAATGGGGGAGCACTTACAGATGTCTTTAACTGCACTTTACTCCAGTCTACCGCTTGTTGATTCCTTGATGGAGGTCTCTGCAAAACAATAGACACCAGAGAAAGCTAGTTAGAGAACAAGTAAAGTGCAAGAAATGCGAAGGAAAGATCAGAAATCGTTGCCTCCCCGGCAACGGTGCCAAAATTTTGAACGATTTACGAATCGCTACGCCTACGTGTTTGGTTTTGGAAAACCTGTCGTTGTAGTTTGAAAGCGAAGAATTCATGTCCAACAAATAAAATTTATACCGGAATGAATTCCGGGTTGAAAACAGGGAGGCTACGTTGATCTATATTCGCAATTATATTTTTTTAGGATTTTTTTTTTGATAAGCAAGGCAATATAATTACAATGGAGCTATCAGACTAAAAGAAAGAGAGAGAGAGAGAGAAAGAGAACATGCAATCAATATTCCAATTGTTTATATAATCAAACTAAATGAAAGTTACACTAGAAAGCGGAAAATCAATTACACTATAAAGCAGGAAAATTCTACATAAGAAAAGCTATAAATAAGAATGGGAGAGAGAAGTTATCCTCCTCGACGATTGCTTGGAGGACGAGCCAGACGGGACGACGCCTGGACGAAGGAGAACGAACCAGGACAAAGGAGGATGAAGCAGAAGAACGGGAATGGAGCAGCACGCCATCGTCGTCGCAGGATCCACTTTCGAAGGGGAACGAAAATTCGACTTTATCTCGCGAGAAGCACCCGGGTGTGGGACAAGCTTCTTTTGAGCTTTGGAGGGGTAGAGAGGAGAAAGAAGGGATGAGAATTTCCTATGGAGGGGGTCTCCTTTTATAGTTGCAAGGAGTGGGGGCAAAATGGACATTACAACTTCAAAATAATAAAAGAGGTATCTTTAGTGACGGATAAATCTGTCACTAAAGCCCCCAACGTGGGCCTCGTGGGAGGCTCGCGCGCGTCTCCTCGCCTGCTCGCGCGCTCAACGGCTTGTGCATGTTCGTCGATTCTCAGCTGTCCGATCGCGAGATTGGACGGCTTAGGATGTGCCTCTACCCGCTCGTTGTGCGCTCGCCAAGCGCGTGCGATCGCGTGTGACGCCGCGCGTTTAATCGTGCGTGAACGCTATTGGACGCGCGCGGCCATCCGATCTCCATCTGACGCTCCACACGCCTCAATTGCTCGCGCCTTCCAACCCCTCGCCGCAGCTCGAACCCGCGCCCGGCGCTCGCGAAAGCGTGCTCGACCACTGCGCTATGGGGTGCGGACGATCGAGCGGATGCTTTTAAGCGCGAGTGACCATAGCCGCTGGATTAAGATCCAACGGCGGAGAGCGATCGGGTGCGGGGCCTTCACAAAATGCAAGCGGCCATTTGGGCGGCTGAGATGGCGCCACATGGTGCCATCTTGGTCATCCATCTTCTAGAAGTTGTAGATGGTGCCACAGATGTCGGATTGACTCGATTTTTGTGTCGTTGGGCTGCGATCGTCGATCCGAATTCACCCGTGTGGTCGGATTTATCATCTGAAGTGCGGTTTTACACCATCCTGGCCCTTGATCTTCTAGGGTTCTCGGGTCACTATCTAATGCTACGGATGGCTGATTGGGGCGATCTTGGAGTCATTGAACTCCAATCGTCGCCCTGATCACATCCATACGGTTGGATCTTTCATCCGAGGCCTCGATAAAATGTTTTCCCTGTCCAAGCACATAAAAGGAGACAATTAACCTCCATTTTATTCAAATTACTCTAAATGCTAGATGATGCATGTTATGCAATATTTATATCATGAAATGCAATCCTATGCTTAAGAACATGCATAAATAGACATTTTAAGTAGTGTAAATGTGTTTACATCAATCACCCTCCAAAGTGGGTTGACCCTTTGGAGGCACTGAAAGAGAAGCTGCAAGAATCAATGAG
The DNA here is from genome assembly GCA_037157565.1 of Thalassia testudinum. Taxonomy (NCBI): domain Eukaryota; kingdom Viridiplantae; phylum Streptophyta; class Magnoliopsida; order Alismatales; family Hydrocharitaceae; genus Thalassia; species Thalassia testudinum. Next base: position 90,700,011 of record JAZHRO010000014.1, on the reverse strand, counting down.
GAAATACAAACAAGATAGCTTGCAGATTATGAAGGCAATGGCTGATCAGATACAGACCAAAGAAAACAAGCAGAACCAGCTGTTGCAGGAGCATAGGACTCAGGGAGCCTTGCCATCCCAACCCAACTCGAATCCTCGATATGTGCAGAACCAAGGTGCCCCACCTAGGTTGCAGGCACTGCAGGGACAAGCACACGCCATACTATAGGCGCCTCCTACACCACCCTATTACGTGTAAGGCCAGCTGCCTTTGCAGAACCCCGTATATCCTGCCCCTTATGCTCCCCCACCACCTTATGGATAGCAAGCCGATGCACACTCTGTCTCTCTGAGGAGCAGAAGGAAGACATTTGACCCACCACCTAGGCAGGTGGGTCCTGATTTTTCCAACCCTTCACCACAGGCGGTACCGACTCCTTCCTCATCTCAGAAGCCACCTGCGATAGATAAGGGAAAGAGGCCACTCAACCCTGAGATTCCTATCCCTTTTCCTGAGGCTCTGACATGAAATGCAGTACAGAAAAAGGACACGCGAAATTTTGAGGACCTGAAGTCAATGTTCAAGGAAGTACATATTCAGGTCCCCCTCCTCGAGGCAATAGATCACAATCCCGATGTCTCTAGGTTCTTCAAGGACTATTGTACCCCGAAGCGACAGCCGAGAATTAGACGACAGGCGATACTGTCGAAAGACGCTAGTGTCGTAATTCTAGCAGACTTACCGTCAAAGAAGAAAGACCCTGGTACCCCACTTATATCTTGCTTCTTATAGGATTCTCCATTTGATCAGGCCCTTCTAGATCTAGGTTCATCCATCAGCCTAACTTCCACTGCCATATTTAATTGATTTCAATTTGGGGAGTTGAAGCCCACCTCCATCACGATTCAGCTGGCTAACAGATCAGCCAAAACACCGAGGGGGTGGTTGAGAACGTGATCGTGAAAGTCCGCGGGTTCTACTTTCCCATAGATTTTTTCATTCTCGATACGGAATTTCCACCTAATCTCCGAGATGCACTAATTATTTTGGGTAGCCCATTTTTGGCGATAGCCTGAGAGAACATTGATTGTGCATCTGGGTGTATGGAGATAGCCTTAGGCAATGAGCGACTTTGACTGGACATATTCAGGGCAGCAAAGAACTTCGATTGTGATCGAATAAAGGAGGATGGTGAATACGAAGATGTGGCATTCTATGGTAACATTGGCCTCCTTTGTGACGACCCAATGTCTCATTCATCTACACTATCAAGGTTCTTGGACCTCGATCCACATGGGACTGAGACCACTGCACTACACATATCTCCCCGAGGATCTAACTGTTTAGGCTGTGCTTCTGACCACAGCACCTTTGAATCCAGCTATCCAGGTAGACGTGAATCGCCCCTGTTGTTGCAGGAAGATTGGACCACAGCTAACAGGTTTCCCGTTAACACAGTCACAACTGATTATTTCACAGGGAGTGCCTCAGGGGGAATTCACGTGCACATGGATCAGCAAATTCCCATCCTCGATCCTGCTCCTCCCACTCTCATTTCTACCTCTGACCCACTCGTGATTGAATTAAAGCACTTACCTAACTCACTCAAGTATGTGTTCTTGGGCGAAAGTGAGATACCTAGTCATTATCAATGCCCACTTAACCCAAGAATAGGAGCACCAATTGATTTCTATGTTGCAAGACCATAGGGCTTCTATCGGGTGGAGTATTGCTGATCTCCGCGGTATTCGCCCCTTATATTGCACTCATCACATTTACACAGATGAGGGGGCGAAACCTTCGAGACAACCTCAAAGACAGCTTAACCCAAATGTGCTAGAGGTTGCTAAGAAAGAGATCATCAAATGGCTCGATGCAAGCATTGTATACCCAATCTCAGATAGCTAGTGAGTGAGTCTGATCCAGATAGTACCCAAGAAAGCAGGACTCACTATCACAAAGAATGATAAGGGCAAATCTATCCCAACCCGCACTACGACATCGTGGCGGGTCTGTATCCACTATAGGAAACTGAACATGGCTACCCAGAAGGATCGCTTTCCTTTGCCCTTCATTGACCAGATCTTGGAATGGTTAGCTGGATGTAGTTTCTTTTGCTTTCTGGATGGATACTCTAGGTATAATCAAGTAGCGATTAGCCTAGAAGATCAAGACAGGACCACATTCACATGCCCTTTGGAACATTCGCTTTAAAGCGGATGCCCTTTGGCCTCTGCAATGCACCAGCCACATTTCAGCGTTGTATGATGGCCATCTTCTCTAACATGATCGTCGATTATGTGGAGGTATTCATGGATGACTTCTCCATTTTCGGAGATGATTTCGCATCTTGTCTTGATAACCTCACCAAGATCCTGAAACGGTGTATTGAGGTAAACCTAGTACTATCCTAGGAGAAAAGTCATTTCATGGTGAGGGATGGCATAGTACTAGGGCACAGGATCTCCAAAAATCGACTCGAGGTCAATCAAGCTAAATCTGAGATTATTTCCCACTTACCACCACCTAGC